>OY728160.1:1901327204-1906127204 GCA_963277665.1 Viscum album
TGATTGATTAAAATTGTTAAAACAAAAATGATAAAGATGAAAATCTAATAAATATAAGAATAAATACTATTTTATGGTCATATTTAGACCATATATTATATATTATTTTAAAATGGTATATTTTTATCCATTATTATTAAGTGATACCTTAGTAGATTTTAATCATTAGAAAAACTGAAACTTTGTCTGCTCCCTCACATATAAAAGGACACAAATATCTTCTTTTCTCCACCATCTAATAGAATTATAGATCCCTGAATCCCTATAAAAATCACATACTAACATCACTCCAAATGTCATAATTTTAATTGTTTGATAAAAATACCATCCTGTGTGGTATTTATTTTTATCCAAAGAATGTTTTCTGAAGAAGATGTATTGTTTTTAACTGGGGTATTTTCTTTTATTTTTATCTTGTACCTCCTTAAAAAGTCTATTAAGCGTTATCATATAACAATAACCTTTTATAAAATATATTATAATTATAATATCTTTATGCTTTAAACGTTTTTCATCAACTTAACCATCAAATGAAAATTAAAAATGCAATCCATGCGTACGTGCAGACAACCGCCTCGCGAGAAGATGAATTTCATTTCACTTCACATAATTTTTTTGATAGTTATATTAATAGATATAAATGAAATAATATGAAAAATACATGATAATTTATTCATTATATAATGGAAAAATTATACTTATTTCATTACTATACTAGGACATATGAAAACATTTCACATCTATAGGTGCCGACTACCACCTCACAAAACAATATATTTAATTTTTCATCATTACATCACATTAATGATATATATAAGAAGATTTTAATAAATAATATATTTTTATGAGATAATTCTCATTATATATTTTCATTTCTTACCTTAATTCCCACACATTCATTGAAAAAAGAAACATTATTCATGTGTGTGTTCAGAAAACCATCTCAATGTCATAATGTAAATAATTTATCATAACTATCATTAATGGTTTTTTATAAAAGAATAAATAATGATGAAAAATTATAATTATAATGTGATTAATATTATATAAATTAATCTATCATGATCCATTTTAATATTTTTAACCTTCAAAAGTATTTTCCAACTTATAAGCCATTTTTTTCAAAACATTGGATGTAAACTTAATAGATTAATAAATTCAGTATATCCTAAATATAAGTGAAATAAAATGAATAATAAACCCAAAACGTTATTAATAAAGTCAAAAATTAATATTATTTTATTAACCATGAATATAAATAATTAACATGACATGTTCAATTTGGGATGAAGGATACCAACTCTGAATTCATTTTCTTCGAGAAAATAATTATTTTCACTGAATAAACTTTTCTTTGAGTTTTTTAAACTGCCATTTGCTTTTATTAATCATTATTTAGAAAAAAGTTATTAAATATATTAAAATTTAAAATTATTAACTAATTTAATATTTATCATGTCTTGATGAATTTTGTATCACAAAACCCAGTTTTAATTTTTTTGATGATTTCACTTTATATTTTTTAACTATATCCATATTTCTCGATGAATGTGTAAAATTTTGAATGAATTAAATAAACATTTCATTTTAGCACCCATTTTATTTTATTAAAAATATAGACAATAGGTGGAGAACGATCTAACCAGTGGAATGTGGGTTAATGAAATTTTATTTGATGGCCACGGTGGTTATGATGGTACTACTAAGTGAAGTGGTTTCTATAGAAGATGTCAGACCCACTGATTGGAGGAGGCTTTGGCACCAAGGTTTGTATCAGCTGCTGTATATGAATTCAATAGATAGATTAATGATTTTAAATTAGGAATATTTTGATTTTATGGGCTGTGGTACATTCTTAGGATGACGACGGAGGCTGGGATCGATGCCTGTATATACATAATAAGAAGTGTAACATGATTTATGCATTGGGACATTTGGGACTCTAGTTGATTGGTTCTTTATGAAAGTTTTATTTGTATGTGGGACAAAATGGGATTCATGTATTAGGGTTTAATACCCTTGGTTCAATATGGGAATTGTAATGGTATTCCTCTTCCCAGAATGACAAGAGGGTTATTGTGATTTAATAATATAGGGGGTGGGGTGGTTCACCCAACATATTTTAAAAAATCACATTCTTTTCAAAGTATAAAATGAATTTTGTGTTTACATATATGATGTTTACAACTTTTACCACATAAAAAACCATTATGTCATATCTTCTTTCTATGTAAATATTTTATATATAAATAAAATTAATACATATATTCTCTTTTTATTTGGTTTTATAATTTTAAAAATGGTGTTTTAAATTAATGAGATTAAAAAAACATTGAATAATTTAGTAATATGTTCAGAAGTTCATTTTTATCAGATTGATGATTCAAATGAAATATTTTATCTTATTTATGAATGATATATTCCTTGTAATTATTTTATGAAGATGTATAAGATCAATATAGAAATCCAATGCATTATTTAATGATTATGTTCTCAAGGGAATTATGATACAATTAACAAAGTATATTTTTCCATTGTTATGACTTCTTGTAAGTGTAAAAAGAGGCTGTTATACTTAGGAATGTATATTAATATTATATTATTTATAAATTATTTTCATGGAATTTTATTAGTTGATATATTAATCTAATTATCATTTCATTAAAGGAATTATTATTCCCCTATGTTTTAATGATTTTTTTTATGGATTCTTATTTTTTCTAGGGAATTATTATTATAATGTTTTATTCAATTATATATTTTGATAAACGGATTTATCAAAAAATATGGATATTAAACATGATATAATGATTGAGTAAATGATTATTCGAGCTCAATGTTTATTATACTATTGTGAAACTCTCTTATATGGTCATATGGTTTCGAAATGGACTAACATGTGTTTTTTATTCTATGTTTATATACCTTTCATAGATTTATGGACTCGTCCAATGTTTTTGGATGTTTTTCATAGGGTTGAATAATAATAATTAATAATTAGATATTTGTGTAAAAACATGATGTTTTTTTCATGAGACGAAAAATAATTTCATTTAAAAATGTTTTTTGTAATAGAAAGATTGGGATTTATAGTGGAAGTGACCTATTTGTAATACATTGGTATGTTATATAAGAGTTGTATCTTAATTTCATAAAACAATAAAAAAATTATTTTCAATGCAATTTCATTAAAATTATATGTTGTTAAAAATAAAATAATGGGTTTATTAACATGGGGTCCTGATAATACACAATGGAGAAAATTAGAACTTTTTTATTCCCAATTTTTTCTCTTGCCTATTCTTATGATTGATGAATTTTTTGGAGATATACTGATTTTTTTTTGCCTTTTTAATTTTTTGGATTTAATTTAATGAAATTAATTAATATTTTTTGATAGAGTTAGTTTTAAAAATAATTGGTTTGGTGTTATTGAGTTTCCGCTATAAAATTTTAAAACTCTAAAAAACATTTTTAAATGGATGAAATGATTTTGTAAAATGAGGTAATTTTTATTTAAAAAATATCAAGTATTATAAGTTTTGGGGAAATCATTAAATTATTTTTGGGTTTTGTATATTTATAATGGATTCATTATTTTATGTAACAATGAACTTTTTTTGTGTGTTTGTGGTTCAATAGAGCAAACATTTTACAAGAAGTGGGTTTCTTTTTTATGTGGATGGAAATTTTTTAAGGTTATTAAAAATAAATCATGAAGGGTATTTACATGAACCCACAAGGTGTTTTTATGTTGAAAGAATAAATTATTAGGAATATTTGAAATATAATTTTAAAAGGTGTTTTTTTAAAAAGTCTAGATAGACTAGTGATTTTGTACCTATTATATTAGGATTTGAAATGGTTGACTGATTTTTATGGTTTGTTTTTTGATTCTTTAGAATTTTAGACCCATAATGGAAATTAAAATTCATGAACATAATATATCCATTAGATATTGTAGTGATACAAGAGTCACCTTTACTATCTTAAATTATTCTTAGTATCTCGATGGAGTGGGATGGCTATGTTATTATTAGTTCATAGATCATTCTTGAGAGATTATAAATTGGAATCCACCCATGTATAGTAGTGACAAAGGATCATAGGAGGTTATGGAGTGAAAAAAATTATTATAAGAGAAATATGATTCACTAGGGACTCCAAATAACTCAAGGGTGAGGTGAAAAACAACTTTTATTGAATGGTATGGTTTGAATTAGTAGAAGTGCACTGTCAGTGTCCATCCATTTATGGTGTATTATTTGGGATATTTCATGGTCACCTTCTAAAAATATTTTTTTATAGAGGGAATGATAATTTAAAAGGAACTAAAATTATTATTATGTTTTCATAATAATAATTAGCCAGTGAAATAATATATTTAAAATTTAACTAGACTGGTCTACAACTCCCCTATAGTTTCAGATGATGATCTATATAAGGGTTATTTATTTAAATGAAACATTTGTATGAATATATAATTGGGGTGTTTCACTTAGGATCAAATAAATTTATGTAATTGATGTATAAATTCATCATCATGGATTAATTATCCATAGGGACGATTATGATTATTGATTCTTTTACCTTGTGTTTTATTTGTAAAGATTATCCAGCAAAAGAAAAGTGGAATGTATAATTCTATTTTGAGTTTGGATGTTCTGGGAACATTATAACCTCATTTACAATTGTTCCAAGTATGTATAATTTTAATTCATATATTTTGAAAATTCATAATTTCTACAAGAAGTACATAAATCAAAACAAGAAGCCTTAGTGACCACTTGGATCCGGGCAGTATATTGTGGTGCTGCTTCCACCCAGAGCATCAAAATATGTCATATGGTTTTGGTAATTCTCTATTTTATATCATAATATTTTATTAGTCATCATTCTATAAAATTTTTAAATATCATATATTTGTTTTCATATTTGAATGATATTTTGTATTGTGTAAATTTCATTTGATATTTTCAAGCCTCGTTTGTTTTATATGATTGTTATCATTTTTTCATGGTGTTGACCATGGGTTGATGTTTTTTATTATCTCATAAGGGAATTAATTGGGTGGGGGATGGAGTAATATGTATATGATTCATGTTTGTGGTAAGATTAAGAGACAATCATATATAAATTTTCTTTCAAGATCAATACAACTGGGTATCCTATGAGTTTGGCCTTAAGATACCATTTTTGTAGGTTCATGGCCCAAAGTCAGAACCACGTCAATACAAATTAATTCATCTTCATGTTTGGGGAGTTTTTTAATTTATTGGATTGAATTAAAAAATTGATTTGATTTAATGATATTTTATATTTTTCCTGATGGTATTCTATCTTGGCATGTTTAGATATCCAATCTTGGTGATTTGGTTTTGGTTTTGTGAAATATTTTATATTTTTTGGATGATCAATCATTTTGGTGTGTTTATCTGATGTTTTTAAAATTCATATAAATTATAAACGGTAGAGATACCTATAAATATCCTCTATATGTTTTTCTTATGTGTGGGTTTAATGGATGTGTTATTGCACATAGCTCAACTAACCATTATATTTTTTATGATATCCATTATGTTTTCCTTCAATGGTATTTTTCAGGACATAGAAAGAACTTTGAAGTTGTTTTATGTGTATATATTTGTGTTTTTAGACTTTAGTAATATTATAAGATAATATATCACAATATCTCATTATGTGAGGAATTTTCTTTTTCTATTGATAATTTTCAGTGGTTGGTAATCCACTAGTTCTTATGAATAGTCTGTCTGAGGATTGAAATGATCATATTCTTCATTTTCTATTTCATATTCATGGAGTTATCTTTTTAGTTAGTTCCCTTTTCAGTGAATTTTTATTAGTGTTTTATGTTTGCCTTAGTTATGATGATTTTTTATGCATAGAATGTGTCATGGTTGGTTTAATTATGGCACCCTGAAATGTTTCTCTCTTAATTAGTTGTATATATTTTTTGTCTACCGTAATTATGTTGTGTTATGGGGTGAAATATTTATGTTTTGAATCTTTTCAAAGGATTAATGGTTAATATTATGAATTCAGGGAAGATGGTGTAAATAAAATTCACCATCATTAGTTTAAGATTGAAACGATCACACGATTACTGCATGATTTTGTAAGCCATGTTTTTAAACATTGTTACAAGTTTATTTTTATTGTATTTTTAACATTTATTTTTTTTCTTATTTTTTTATTCTCCCCCACACTTCCTTCAGTTATAATTCACATATGTGGAACTTCTATATTCTTTTCTTATCTACATCAATACGTTTAATTTTTGATCTAGAGTAATTTCATGGAGGATTTCCACTCACATATAATGGATAAGGATTTTCATACCTTATAATCCAGGCATATAATAGGTTTACTAATAATTCCTAATTAAAGGGGCTATGGTTAGTTTATTTTCATGCCTTTTTTAGAATGGGGTTTTTTAGTATTTTCCTCCATCTTTTGAAATATAATATATTATTTTTCATTGAGGTTTCTATTTTTATATCTTGATGTTTTTGTTTCTACTTTATTTCATTGTATTAATTTATTCAATTAATTATGTGTTAAATAAATGTGTTTTTGAATATAATTCATTTTGTATATTTTATATTGAATTTTTTTAATGGTTTTCAATTCTTGGTAGAGGTTTTCATATGTAATAATTGGTGAATAGAATAGTTCATTAGAATAATATTTCCCAATGGTATTTAATGCATTCATAGTGTGTGAAAAAAACGAAATTAGAAAATTTCGTCATGAATATTGATTTTTAATGTTGTTTTAAGAAATTATTAATTTTCTAAGTTGGGATATACCTTATTTGAGAAGGGGGTTATTTAACTTAAAGGGTGTTGCATTTATTTAAATGGTCTTCCTTTTTATAATGGGGTTTCATTGTTTTTAAAATATCATATTTCAATTGATATGATTATTAGTGATTTCCATAAATACAATAATATTATTCAATTTTAATATTATGAATCCTCTTGGATTTACACCTTGTTTTCAATAGTGGGTTTGAAAAGGGTCTTCCAATGGTGTGGTTTATGATTTTATAGTTGTTGCTCATTTGAAATATTGTTTGAATGATGGATTTAATTTATTCATATTTACACAATATGATATCCCTATTATCACTTGTTTTTTACTCTTGTGAGAATATATTTAATGAAGGATGGTTCATGTTGTGAATTTAGGGGTTGAGGTTCATATTTGAGGGGGGTAATGTATATTCTTGTTTTTTTGTTTCTTTTAGGATAAACTTTTATTATGTGAAAGGAATTGCCTTTAAAATGGCCCACCTCTATTATATATGATCCTTATAACCCAAGAATACCAAGTTTATAGTTCTCATTCAATTGATATAATACCTCCCAGTTTTACACAAGATATAAGCCCCTAGCTTAATGTCATATCATTGAGAGTGTATGTGTCCCTAATGAAACATGTTGAGAGTGACTCCAATGGTAATATGTGTGAAAGTTAACCTCTCAATAATTGGTTCCACTCTGCTCATTGATAAAATTTCCCATTTTTACTTGAAGGGTTTATTTATATATGTATGTTATTTTATTCCTCTATTTTTTTTATAATTTTTCTTTCTTATTTATTGAATATATCTTTCATTATAATATTGATATTTTGTTTGGTATATTCTTGATGAAGACTTTCTGTACTCCTCTTTTTTACTTTAATTCCTGTTTACCTAACATGGAATTGAATTTTATTAACATTTCACTTTTTTATATAATCATATTTGTGGAGTGTTTATGTGTTAATATTTTAAAAAGACAAAGTGATTGTCTTTTTCATATGAAAGGAATTGTAATATTTATAAGAAATTATTTTAATCATATGTGGAAAGTGTGTTTCAAATAGGGATGTTTAATTTGGAATGTAATGGTTCATTTGGTTTTCATAAAAATGAAATATGGGTTAAAATTTATTGTTGAGTTTTTAAATTAAATCACCTTGGTGGGTCCTATTTGATGCATGTTTAATAAGAGGTGTGTTTTAAAAGAGTATATTTTGAATTCTTTGTCTATTTATATTTTATATAAAAGAAATGTAAAATTATATTACTTTTATTTTAAAACTAGTTGACTACGATTCATTATATATAGAATATAATGCAATCATGGTGATGTATTGCAAATAATTAGGCCACACCCTATATACTCCCATTTGTTGGTATATATATTTCACGTCCATTATACATCTTTTGGGTCTTGGTCTTGTAGATTGGTTTGTTATACCACTCTCAATTGGAAGAAAACATCTTTTGGGTTACCAAGTTGAAATTTGTGTCACATGGTCATTCCAATGATTATCTCCTAGGTTCGTTTGGATGTTTTAGGTCATAGTATTAATCAGATTCTCCACCAACCTACGTTTTTTAGTTCTGATTCATAGATCTCGTTTGTATGATCTATATAAAAAAATAGATTCTATTACATATGAAAATGATTTATAAAAAGCACCATGTTATCATTCATTTTTATTTTTATTCCATGTATTTATATTGTAATTTAGATATTATTATTTACTATTGAATGGTTTTCCAATTTATAGAGTCATCATGCCAGGATCTCAGATCGATCCCCTTGTTGGCCGAGTTCATTCATGAGGGTGAAATTCATAAAATGCATTTAATTGTGATACCCTATGTCTTGATTCATGTTTGTAGGGATCATAGACATGCCTCAATAGCTATAGGGTAATTGACTATGTTGACTATGCAGAGTTCCTTAAATTATAATGGAAATTTTGAACTTGATACATGACTTGATGTGGGAGTAATTTATCTACTTTTATAGGTGAAAAAGATATTGTCAATGGAATTAAACTGTATGTGAAGGTTAATAATAGGATTTCATATAATTTAGGAATTCAAGGTGAGGATATTTTAGTGTTACTGATATGTAAAATCATACAAAATAAGAAAATGGATTATAAATAGTTTATATATCATATTCCTTTAAAATATTTGAGCCACATTTTTCTGCATCTTATTAAATTTGTTAACATTGATTAATAATTAAAATTAGTAATTAATATTTTACTAAAATAAATGATCTCACTTGGTTAATTTTGGTGAATTTTCATTTAGACATCATTTAATATAATTAAAATTAATAATTGGGGAAAAGATTCATTTAAATAAAAACATTTATTGTGCATAAAAATATTTTTATAGAAAAATCTATTCATAAAATTTAGATGTTATTAACCAAATTTCATATCAATTTCTTACCAAATTATTGTAAATATAAATACAATATGAAATTAATTACTTAAAATATATCATTTTATTTCATTTCAATAAAATAAAACAATATCTAGAAAAAATAATGTATTTGAAGATAAACTATTTACTATGGTGATTAATATTTGCTCTAGTAACATATTTTTTATGTTTAATGTGAAATTAACTTATTACCAAATATTGATATAATGATTAGAAAAAGAAAAATATTATATTATTATCAAATATTAGAGTTCAAAAAATTTAATATTAATATATGTGCACATATCACCTAAAAATTAATTTTTTTAGTAAAATACATTTTAATAATTAAAATGATTTTAATTGTCAATTTTCTATGTTAATTTAATTTTAATTATCATTTTTTATTAAAATAGACCATGATAATTTTTGTACAGTAGAAATGAAAATTTTATAAAAACACTTGTGATTTATACATAACATATAGAATTGATAATTAAATTTTCGTATCATACTAATTTTTGTATATGTATCCCCTTAGGATTTTAGTGCAAGACCTAAGGATAAGAAAAGTAGTGATTGTTTTCACTATGGTTGATTAAACTAAAATGGATCACATAGTGATTTCCCTGATCACGTACTTGTCCTATAGAAATTTGTCTTTAAGCTATATGTGATGGAGTTTGTCATGGTATTGGTAAGGGGAAATCCTTGGAGAAGCTACATGTATCCCAATATCCTAAAACTGATCTTCATAATGAAGAATTATAGTATCTTTTTGGAATATATTCTAATTTTCATAATAATTATGTAACATGGATACTTCAATTTATAAATTTTTATTCAGTGAAAATATTATAATAGTGATATTAAAATTATATGTTTGTTCAAATTGGTTCAAAAATTATATTGAAAAGAAGCTAGCAGTAATATAATGTAATATAATTTATTGGGTGTTACCTTCTAATCCCTTCAAATAAATTTCATCCACTAAATTTCAAGTATCACTAATGTAAGATCCCATATTTCTCTTGGTACAAGCCGCTTTGAGTTTTTTGTCAAAACTCAATTGGATAGTTTTTTATTCTACTTTAAACCATGGTGGTTGAGTGCATTTTATGGAATAAAGATATTTTACAGAGATAATAACCAAATGTTTTAGGATGTATATGTTTTTTGATTTAATGGATTTTTCATAAGATTGTTAACGTCTTATAAGTGTTCTCCATGAGTTTAGATCAATTCAGAGGTGGATTGGATGTTTTCTGAAAAAACTAGCCTTAGAGCTATTTTGGAAGAAATTTACAAACCATAAACCTATTACATGACATTTAAATGTTGTAAGAAGGACTTCGTGATGTGGTTCCTGATGTGAATAGGTTACACACTATGAACCTATTTCTTGATGAGTAAATGTGACTCGAAAGACATGGTTAATTGGTTTAGAACATGGATTGGATAAATGTCATTAATCATTAACATGACATGAAATGTTAGATTAGGTAATTTTTAACCAAAGGCGGCATGTTTTTTCTATTAATTATAAAATAGTGAAATACATGATGTTAAATGGTTACATGATGCATTTTTATCAAACTCATCAGTTGAAAGACTATGTTGTACATGTAATCATTTTCCATCTAGGTTCATGCCCCCTATATTGATCCCTAGGAGACTTGTTGAGATTTGATTGTAGAATTTTTCCATTTCAATCATCACGATCAAGCATTAGATCACTAGAATGTTGTTATTATATAGTTTTTTCTAATATTATGTTTCTCTCTATTGTGGTGATTGAATCTATTAAATGTTTTGTTTTGGGTTTTGATGTTGATCTCATGTGATTTATGTTTTATTAATGATCAACATCACCATCATATTTCAATGGTGTTATCTACTGGATGTGTTTCCTAGATCACCAAATAATTTTAGGGAGTTAATGAAAACCATGTGGTTTGATTCTATTATTCAATTATGTTCAATATTAACTGATTCAATCACAATACATGAACATAAAAAATTCGAAGAATGGATTATGATTAATCATGTGTTTGATTAAATTTTTTATCCCTTTGGATTCAATAGTGTATAAACCATGTTTTTGGAACCCTGTAATGTGAGCCTACCCTTAAATAGTAATGAATTGGTATACATCATAATTTTTTTAACATGACATGAACACCCACGTTATTTCATGTGATATATTCACCTTTGAATATAGTTATTTTTTTATTAAAGTGGATTTTGATGATTTTATTATAATTTTTGGGAAAACAAGCTTCAGAGAGACTTAATATGTATGTTAATTAATAAATTTTTAATTGAATGGAAATTTAAAATTTGAATAATTAACCACGTTGTGTTATGATATAATGTTTTGTTATTCATGTTGTTATCACTTTCATTGTGTTTCATTTTGAAATGATTGTATAGACTGATTGGCATGGTTATAATAAAATTCATATATAGAGGACATGTCACCACTTATATTAAAATGATTATATATAGGGATTGGAATTTATTAAAAAATTAATATATTGAGGGCTTCCCCTAGATACTGAAATTCATATGTAGATGGATTGGTATGGATGCTAAAATACTTATACAGATAGATTCTCCCAATTTTGAGATTAAACAATGAACATATGGTTATGGGTGGTATGGTTTTCCTACAAGATTAAAGGTATTCTGGTTTAATGTAAACATAGGTTTAATGTAGTATTAAATTAATTTGATTAATTAATACACATTTTAATAATATTATTACATATCATTATTATATGGTTGGGTTTTTTAGGACATGGTTTTTCGGACCAACTGAGTTTTACTCACACCATATTTTGTCTTTTTTTGGGTACTCATGTAGGTTATAAGGATATAAGATTAGACAAGGTAAAATAAACAGGGTGATGACTTTTTCTTGCTGGATGGGTTGGAGCGTGGATATGGGACCAACATGGGGCTCATGACTGGGGTTGTTTGAGTTTATTTTGTTATATTTATCTTTAGTTGTACTGATTTTAAATTCAATTTTAGAATCCTTCCACCCATTCATTAGATTTATCATTATGTTTGGTTTATTAAATATTCCACTACCTTCCATTTTATGTTATATTGTTTTCTCTATATTCATTAATCTGATTTTTTTTTATTTTTTATTTTTGATGTATTATAGCTCTATACCAGGGGTTATGGTCTCCCCTTATGTTATTTAGACCACACTTATTGTCGGAAACTTCTAGCATAGAATGAGTCACTCTTGAGATCCAATAACCAACTTGATTTATCCATGTGAGAGAATTCTCGATTGGGTAACAATACAATGTGGTATCAAAGTATCATGTTTTTATTTTATATTAGAACAATATTTGGGAATGGTAGAAATTAGACTGGGCTGTGTTAGTACTCTAAGTGAACTCGTGTATGCGAGTATCAAACACATGTATGGGGAAACACTAATTCTATAGTGATGGGATTATTATTCATAATTTTATAGGGTTACAATTGATTTCATTTTTTCTTAGGTGATTCAAAAGTTGTGTGATGTTATATTTTCTTGTGTTTTTACTCATGGCTTGGTATGGTGTAAGATGAGTTTTCTAGAATCATTATAGTCCCATAGGGATATGTATTGACATGATTTTTTTTATAATAAAGACATATTTATTACATGTTATATATAACTACATTTAAAAAATATTTAAAGAGATACATGAAATATATATTAATTTAAAATAACAAACTGTTACTTCTTTCTATAAAATGTAATCCATGATTAGAGAGACAATGATATTTTTTGTTTTATTATTATTGTAACCTCTTGAGTTGACCTTGTTTTTATCATGATTTCTATGAATTGTGTTTATCATTTAGAGGAAATGCTTCATTTTCATATTTGAATTGAGGGTTAGGTGTGTAGAATTGAGTGTGACACCAACAATGTTTAAGTGGGCCTTCTTGTGGATCTTATGGACTGAATGGATGTTCATCTTAACGATATCTTCCTAAGGGTCATGTGATCTTGGGAGGTGGACATTGTCCTCACCATTCGTTCAATGACTAAGATAAAAATAGATTATATGATCTATAATCCCCCTAATTTAACTAGGGTGTGAGTCCCCTAAGAATGTTTGTCCAATATTGAGTCATTCCATATGATCATGGACCACATCAAGACACCCACAGATATAAGGGTGTAATTTGCTACATACATTCTTTATGGTCCGGTGAAGTATTTGTGGGACATTCTAGGGAAATATGTGTAGAAATAGGTGTTATATTGGATGGAATTAGATGCGATATTTTGAGTCACTTCTATCACAATACATTGTTGGATGTGAAGGATCAATAGTCTATGTAACTGAAAAAGGAGGACAATTCACTAATGAACTATGCTTGATATTTCCCCAACATTCAGTTCCTTTTAGAATATTGAATTGATGATTATATCTCAATGTAGATATGTCTTATCTATGTGATTCACTATGACAAAATTTCATAGGTGAGTGTGTTTCTCTTGACTATTATTTTTATCCAATGAAGGTGGAACTCATCAATGAAGGGAATCTTTGTGAGGCCTCAGTTAGTGGCCATGATATTTCAATATGGAAAACATGGAGATCTTCTTTTGGTAGAGACAAGTTCATCTATTATAGTTATATCCACAGACTCAAAAGGAAATATACTTAGGGAAGTTGGAATCCATTTCAGTACCATGTTCCCTTACATGGATATTATTGTAAAATGTTTAGCCACATGCTACCTCAGTGTCTGTAACCTACTTTTGAGTTCCACTCTTGCTGTAGGTTGGATCACCTATAGATGTTCTGCAGGGGAATTCTACATCATATTAGTGGTAGAGGATCATGATTGATATAATGTTCTAGGAAGTTCTCTAGTACCCACTAATATTATAATAGATTTAGTTTCACTAAAACTTCAGGTTATGGAAGGGGTTGAGGTACCCCAATGCTTGTGAGGAAGTACCAGAAAAAGGGAATAAATTAGGTGAGTCAAACTAGATTGTAAGGATGTGGGAATAATATATTAACATTATGAATTATAATATATAAAATTTTGATTTATTAGGTTATACCATAAATATTTCAACTCGTGTATATTTTCTTGACCATTGACACGCCACTTGGAGTGCATGTAGATAATATCAAAATTTTCAAGGATTTCATTCATGATATTGGTAGTTAATGTTTATTTTGAGAACCATTTGTTGTGGGATTGATAGGTTTCTATTTTTTTGATATGGATTGTTTAGTTATAATCCAGTCTTATATAAACTATAATAATAGTAGAGTTACCATTCGATCTCTCTATAGAGGCATATTTTTTCTAGGGTGAGTGGGATTAATGGGATAATTTCGCCGAAAAATTCTTTGCATATTGTCTTGAGTAATCTATATAATAATGTATATCTCACTGAATGATAGTAGAATATTTCATTATAATTATCCTCTATTTGTAGATAGTTTTTATGATGTATTTTTTATCATGTTCGATGGCCTATTGCATGAGTGTGAGATCAATTTCCTAATCTAGTTAGTTCTGAGAGAAGAGATGGTTTCTATTTCATCCTGTAATATGTCACCAAAATAGATTTTAGAGTTGAAAGGTTAGGTTGATTATCTAAGATCTAATGGTTTCATGTAGACTTGTACATCTCCAAGGGTTTCTCTTATTCTTTTGACCATGAAGGAAGGTGGGAAATTATACCTATGTGTGGATATTCAGTGGTTGAAAAAGAGAACAGTCAACAACTAGTATCTTATAACATGCATTGAAAATAAATTTAATAATTCTATAGGTGAGAATATCTTCTCTAAAATTCATTTGAGTATTGGATACCCCTAGTTAAGGGTGAGACCAACAAACATACCTGAGACTATTTTTAGGAGAGGCTATGGACCCTATGAGTTTGTAGTAGTGTCGTTTTATTTGATAAATGAAACAACGACATTCATGTCCTTTATGAATTAAATCCTTTATCCTTTCCTAGAATATTTTTTGGTATTTTTTTTATTATAAGATAGTGTACTCCCATTCAATGGATTATTATTCATATCATTATGACATCACCATGAGCATATTGAGAGAGATCTTTAATTACTCTAGGCTCACCATATACAGTTTCTGTGGTGATAATGGTCATTTCTTATGTCATTTCATGATAGAGGATGGAGTGTTAGTGGACATAGATAATTTTGTATCCATATATTCTTGGGAATTTCCTGAGAATGAATTTGAGATTTGGTTAATTATATGTTGTCCTATGTTATTATCATTTATTTATCCATAACTTCACCCATTTTGTAGTACAAATTTCTAGACAGACTATAAAGGGGGAGAATTTTTTTGGTCAACTAATTATGAGAGAGATTTTTTGGAGTTTAAGAGTAGGTAAAAATCAACACCAATCATAGAATTATTTATTCAATGTAAATCATATATCTTTTATAGTGATGAATCTGGGGTTGGAATCAAAGTTTTTATGATGTAGGATTATTGAGTGGTTGCATATGGATCCAAATAGAACAAACCTTTTTAGAGGAATTATCCTAATCATGATCTAGAGTTAGATGAGGTGGTACATTCCCTGAGATACTGGAGACATTATTGTTTGACCAACAAGTTTATGGTTTACATGGACAATAATGGTCGTAGGTACGTAATTTTTCAGTGGTACCTAATCCTTCTCCATAAGTGGTTGTTTGAGTATTTATAGTATTTTGAATTCAATTGACATATAAAATGAGAAAATGGAATGTATTTTTTTCTTAAACTGAAATACATAGATTTATGTAGTGATAGAGTGATGTAAAGAGTGTAAGATGATGGATATAGTTTTAGAAATACATATGCTCATTTCAAAGTCTTAGGGATGAGTATCCCTGACTTCATCATATGTTATATCGGTGCCATTGAAATAGTTCCAGAATAGGAAGATATATTTATGGAGGGAATTGTTTGGAGAGAAAACTTATATGGTGGGGATTCACCATTAGGGTTGTCTCTTGGTAGTGGATTTTATTCTTTTTTCATGGATGAGTGTGGGTTACGATGGGATTATGTGATGATTTTATAATAGTGTTTCATTCATATATATTCCTTGTATATCATAGTTTGACAAAAAAATCATTTTTATCACTATGTAATGTACTCGTGGCCAGGAATGAATGATTCAATGGGATTTTTGTACTAATGCTTCAACTTTTAGTTGGTGAATGTCGGGCATCAGAGGTTTGATGGTTTTTTGAAGCCTTTTCCAATTTCATAATTGAAATGGTATATTTCATAATGTATATTTTGATTTTATTACCTAATACAAACCATAAATATTATTCCTTATGGGATATCTTTGATCGACTAATAGTGGTAACAAAATTCTTTCCAATCAGGGAGGCATTCAATATAGATTATTATGGTAGTAATTACATATGTGAGTGAGTTTGTATTGATTATTTTCTATTTAGTATCATTTCTAATAGAGATTCCAATGTCAAATATCGATAATGAAAGGGTCTCCAATGGGATATTGAATCTTAGGTTTATCAGAGCACACACATATTGACAGTCAGTATGAGTGGAATATTCAGATTTTGGAGGTTATTTTGAGATCATGTGTTTTCAATTTTAGTGGTTCTTAAGAGAATCATTTTACACTCATGGAGTTTGAGTGTAATTACATATTAAATTAATCAATGAAAATGGCACATTTAGAGGTTTGGTATTTAAGGTTATTTCCTCATCCTCTTTGTGGATTGGATTCCTAGGAGTCGGTAATTATTGGGCCAAGTATGAATCAAGAGACATATTACAAGGACCAGATGATTAAGAGGTAGTTAGTTACCACACATAGTTGAAACTAAATCATATATTGACCAGTGGATATGACCTGTGGAGTTTGATGTTGGCCATCATTTTCTTCCATTAGTTTTCCCCTTGTTTAGGGAAACACCAGATCATGAAATAGGTTTTTTAAAACCCATGTTTATCAATCTGTTTGAGATATTTTAATTTTTAAATCATGTGGAATACCTATTATCTATTTTATAGTGCTATTATTCTAGGCACGATGTGTTTTGTGTCACAGATATATGGATATATCATCCAGAAACATCTCATATAGAACATTTTGAATACGTTTAGATTTTTATAAATGTATTCCTTGAGGATCATCAGATATGGATTATTGAACATAGTTATAAGTATCTATAGTTAAGGATTATACCTCTAGTTCACTTGTTGTGGAAACATGGGAATATTCAAGAGGGGAACGTTTAGTGTGTATCTGAATTGTGAGCACAATCTCTTAACATTTGTTGCAATACCCCATCATGATTATTAGAGTATGTGTGGGATTAGATATTATATATTGGGGATGTTGTAAGATCCCATCATTTTCCTTGTACAACCATTATTATGTTCCATATTTATCCTCTTATGTTTGGGTTGTTGGTCCTTATTAAAACTTGATATTCGAGTCATTTCTTTACGAATGGAGATTTTTTTATTGTTAAAATGACAAATAATTTTAGGGACGTCTGTTTCTTTGAATTAATGGATTCCAAGTAACTCTATCATGGGATTATGGAGGTTCATCGAGAGTTTAGAAGAAATTAGAGGTGTTTCAGTTTTTTTATAGAAAAGATGGGTTCAGAGCATTATTTTATACATTTGAAAGCCTTATACGCATTAAATGATGTTTAAATATATCCTAGACGACTTCGTGAACTGGTTTAGTATGTGAATTAGTTACATGTCCTGAACCTATTACACGATGTATAAATTTCCCAAGGAAAATATCATGAACTAGTTCAGGATATCAAATGGTTATGCAATGTGGAACCTTTACATGACCTATAATATAAGCTCATGTTATTTTTAACATGAAGTGGTTATTTTTGAATCATAACTAAAAAATAGTGAAATACAAAAAATTTAAACTGTTATACACTGTGTATTTTCGAGGATTAGTGGATTTAAGGCCATTTCGTTCTTATAATATTTTTCTCATCCACATAAAGACCATATCACTCAAGACTAAGGTGAATTCATGAAATTTAAGAGTGACAAATTCTATTATAGACTTCTCTAGAAAGATTCTAATCCCTGGTATTTGGTATTTCACTAGTTAACACTATCATCTATTTCTCCCTATTATAGAAGTGTAATCTCTTGTCCATGGATATTTTTGGGTATTGATCTCGACCATATGTTATACATGTTTTCTTCATGGGCATATCTTACATCACAAAATATTGGAATTACATTTTGGAAGAGTTTCCTATATTACCAGATAAAGGTAGGGGTCTAAAAATAAACCCTATGGAATATTTTAAAGTTCAGGTATGTGAAATGTTATGTGATTGCATCAAAAGAGTGTGCAAATTAATTTTTTGAATAATGGAAAATAATAAATCATGTGTAGAATTATTCATTACAACCCTTTGGAATCAATTATTTGGGGACATGGATTTTGTATAATGATAGGGTGAGCCTACCCATTAATTATAATGAATATGTAAGTGATTTGTAGTTTGGTTGGCTTGAAATTAAATATTTGGTAATTTATTTTGAAAAATTCACCTTGGAAAATGGTTACATTGATAATTGAATTGGATTAAGATTATTTAAAAGTAATAAGATGTGAAAAGTGTCCTAGAAATGAACTAAAATAAAATTTAATGAATAAATGGGAAATTTGAAGAGAAATTGTAATTGGAAGAATTAACTATTTTGGATTCTGATATGATGTTGTGTTATTTAGCATGTTTTTTTGATTTTGATTTTGATTTTGAAATTATTACATAGAAGGATTGACCTAGTTATGATTGAATGATTATATGGAGCTATTGGAATGGTTATATTGATGTTATTATATAGAGAACATAAAATAAATACTCAAATTATTATTATGTGGTATTAGACCAAATGCATAAATTTATGTATAGAGGGATTACTATAGATGCAGAAATACTTATACAAAAGGAATTTACTAGTTATGATATTCTATAATGTAATTATGATTATGGTTGGGATGGTTATGCTATATGTTATGAAAGTTTCAAGAATATTTCCAAAGAAGGTTTATTGTTATATTATATTATTTTTATTAATTAATACACCTATTTATTACATTATTTCATGGAATTATTATCATACTAGTTTTGTTTAGACATGGAGGTGTTGACTTAACCTGTTTTACTTACACACTATTCAGGGTGATCTTTGGTACCTGAGGAGAACACATAGATGCTGGTTTGGACATGTGTAAAAGACCATATTGTTGATTTATTTTTTTTTTCAATGGGTTGGAGTTGATATATGAGACTGGGATTGGGTTATGGGTTACGAGATTTTGAGTTTATTATGTCAACTTTATCTTTTATTGATTCAAATTTTAGTTTTAGTTTTAGATACATTCAATCCTTTCAATGTCTGGTTGACATTTTTTGGTTTATTTGTTCTTAATTTTCCATGAATATTTATGTTGTATTATTCCCTGTATACACGATACTCTGATATTTACTATTATTCTTTATTTACATTTTATTGTAACTCTATATCAGGGAGTACAGTCTCCCAAATATATTCTTTATATCCCTCTACAATTTAGTAGGCTCTGAAATACAGTGTTGAGGGACTGAAGTGTTTTAACTATCTTGATTTGGAAACATGAGAGAGTTATGGATTGGGGGATGCCTCAACTACCTAATAAAAATAGCCAAGGGTATTCATAATTTTTTGATGAGTTGAGGTCTAATTTATAATTACATATAGACCACAAAAACATAGAGAATAGAAGGAAACCCATACCCACATTGATGATTAATTCCTGTATAATGGCGATAATCATAATATAGTACCTATTGTCAAACATGCATTGAAATATGATAATAAGTTAATTTATGTTTTTATACATTACATTAATATAATGGTAATTAATAGATTATATACGGATATATCTAATTTAAATCCAAAATAATAATAAATTCAACCAATATAAAATTAATAATTATTTCTCAAATTACATTTTATAAAACTTATTTTGGGATGCATAATCATAAAACTATGTGATTTTATAAAAAAATTAACAATAAGTCATTATGGTGGGGATTTTTATGTTCTAAAAAATACTCTAGACATGATAGAGTGTCTAAATTAAAATCTAATAATAAATCAACATATTTGGATTATAGGATAATAGTACCTTAATTATCATTATCTGTTTCAATTGATATGTTTACATAGGATTTCCTTGGTCACCTAGGCTTATGGTATTTATTTTCATAATGAATAAAATTCCATAAATTTAAAACATTTTTTTGTGGAAACATTTTATGAACATTATTTACCTCCAACATGTTATTCAAAATATTCATTTTCCGTCAACAATTGGATTCAATGAAAATTCATTTCCAATACATAAAATAAATTTGAATTTCTCTAAGAGACCTTCAAAGTTCCTTCTCCCCACATTAATGAAGTTTATGAAACTTTATATTCAATTCTATGAATTATTTATCAAATTATATTCCATGAGGCCCCATTTTTCACTATTGTGGTGTTTTTGGAAATTAAACTTCGTTAACATTATTAATCATACCTATATATATCTAGTAAGTAATAACAAAAATGTTTCACACTTTAGATCCTCTCTCATTATATTTATCCTTAAGATGATCTATAGTTTTCCATTTAACACATTCATTATTAGTTTTGTTGGGATTCCACCATTACATTAAATTATGTAATGTAAAGGTCATAGAATACTTAGATTAATAAAAATATAAAAAGTAAAAAGTAATACGAGAAGATGTTACTCAAAAATTACATGCATTGTATATCTTATGAATTATAAAGTGTTAATATATGTAATACTTATAAAATTCATCTTCGGTTCACTATCCATACTATTAATAAATTAAACCATCAAATTCCATATAAATATTCTATAGTGGTTTTAAAAGATAATATGAATAAAAAAATGACACCTATGAGTATTAAGAAAGGTAAAAATTATCAATACTTGTGGTTCACTATACGAAGTGGGAGTTATAAATTAAATATCATTTTTACGTGTTATTAACCCTTTTTAATATGTTCCATATCCTGAATAATATTTTTTAAATATATACAAGGATTTCATTTCTTGTATTCCACATGATCTATAATTTTTGAAATTGTTAATATGTTTCCATATGTTTAGATCTATCCCTATGGGTTCCCACAAATTTATTTTAGTCACAATTTATAATAGAAATTAAATAAAAAATTATCACTATTTTTATAAACCTATCATTCATAGAAACCTATAAACCTTTAATTCATTATAATCCTTATCTCTAAAAAATGTTACATTCATACCAATAATTACACAACATTATCATGATTACTCCCAAAATATGTCTATATTTTACTAAAACAATAAAAAAAATTTAAATCATGTCACAAAAATAAACTATGGGATATATATACCAAAACATTATTCTATTCCTACCCTCTAATGTCATGTAAACCATATTTTTATACCATTCTTAGTTCCCTTGACCCATACTCCCAGATATCTATGAATAAACATATATATTAAATACCACATATAGAAAAAAATTTATGTGCCTAAAATGTAAACATACATAATTACACATTAGTAAATAATAATTAGACAATTACACACACAAATATTTTGTGTTCAGAGTATTTCCAATTTAGGAAAAACCATATAAATATCCTAAACCATATCATTGGAATCCAAAGGAAATTGTCACATTTGAATTATAATATATTATATAACACTTATTCTTCATAATAACCCACAATTTTATCCACACATGACATCATTATAGGAATTTAGTATATTATAATATTATTCTAAGTCTTGGTTAAATGTAAATAAAGGATGTCAAAACCATGTTTTTAAAATAAGAGATTTTTTTCTATAGCATACATGACATGAAACACTGATCTTAAACAACCAAAGTGTTATATTTCTTTAAATTATATCTCATCGATAGCTTGGGGATCAAGAAACCATGATTTTATATCTACCATAATATTATTTAATATTATAATATAGGCATTATATTGGCAATTAATAATAGTTCTAAATAAACTATTAAAATTATTTTGATCTATTTATTATAAATAAAATAAGAATTATTTAAAAGAAAATGTAATCTTTTATGAAAAATATATCTTTTCCAAAATATTGGATAACCATTATTTTCACACATGACATAAAATTTAATTATAACAATTTTATGATATTTATTTGATAAAATTTTCTGCTTATTTGAAATCATAAAATAAAATATAACTTTGGGTTATTTGTAGATATTTTTGAAAAATGTTTCATTTGTCAATTAATTGTGAAAGGTATTGAATTTTAATAATGTTAAATTAAATTTCTAATTGGTTTTACAAAAAAAATTCAACATTAAATAAATTATTCTATTTTTAGTCCTTATAATCATTTCCATATTCAAATTTGATACAAAAACAATGTAAACATTTAAGGATTTTATATTTATGACCATTATTTCTTATCGAGTCTATGGGAATAATTTTAAAATATTTTTTACCACTTATGTTAATTTAATTTACAAAAAATTGATTATATATTTGGAATCAGAATAATTTATAATTTATAACTAGGTGAAAATTGTTTTTTTACAATATTTAATAGTTAAAAAAGTATCAATTAATTACAACAGTTAAGGTAAAAATGGATTTACTAGGGATTGAACTGAATTAATAATGATTAAAATTACCTAAAAAGCAGTAAAATATATATATATTGTCCATATATGGAACTTATATATATTAATATATATATTCTTATATTATTGTAGCCTTGTGACATGACAAAATAGTTGGTAGAATTCATTATTGTAAAAAAGAACATATGTTCCACTCAGCTCACCTATAAAATGAAAACCCCTATCCTCTATTACTAAAACATATAAAATAATTATGTTTGTAATATACCTTACTAAATCACTCAATAACATCCATATTATCATAATATAGTCCTTAATTTTTGAATAAATTCATCCTATGAATATTTTTAATGGAAACAAAAAGAGGGTACCCAATGATGAGGTAATATTCCTCAATGAGTTTTTTATTATTTAATAAAAATCCTAAAATTATTAATAAAAAATGGTTGGATGAAAATATTATAATATTATAAATACTAATATATAATTATTTTTTTCTGTGACATAAAACCATCAGCACTCCCATCCACTGAGTTACAAAATCATCATTCGTGTGTACTACATACCACTTTCTTACGGACTATTCTTTTTTTATTCAATTACCACATCTCACGGTAAGGTATGATTAGAGATATAATGTATATATTTGAGATTTGATAAATATTTATCCCTCTATATTAATTATATCATATATACCTTTTTATATTCCACTCTATAGTGGATGCGATCTCATCGGTCGTGTGTGTGTGTCGGACAACCACCTCACAAAGCGATGTGATTCATTTTTCATAAATAATTTAACTGGAAGGTGATTATGATTATTTAAATTAACATATATGTTATATATTAAATAATTATTAAATTCATTTCAAATTAATCATTCATAATAGAAAATATATATTTTTCATTTTACACAAAAATATGTTAGAGTCACTCAAGTACTTGTGAACTACCACCTTCACGAAGCAATGTGACACTCTTTTCATCACCAGACAATAGAAATGATATATATAATTATATTTAATGAAATAATATATTATTTAATAAATCTATATTATTCTATAAATTTAATTTATTACTGACCTCTTTCCCATAATGATCATTGTAAAATGGAAACGTTACTCATGCTTATGAATGACCTATTGTCTCTCTTATTGTAAAAAATTTCATTTTTATGACCATATTTCGTGATTGGTATTAAAATTATAATTTTTATGTAAATATAATATTTATGAAATCATTATTATTCATGATATGATTTAAAATAATAATATCCAAAATAACTAGATCTTTCAAGATGCAACACATTTATGAAAATAAGGAAATTAAAAATCAAAACCATGTAAATGATGATATATTATCTTTGGATGGGTGATATGGTTTTATTAAAGGATCATATATGATATTATAAATATTAATATAGTTCATTTTTAAGTTTATAAATCTAATTAAACTCATATAAATTATTTCAAATCACATTAAACTAAAATAATGTTTGAGTTAATGGATTTACCTCAATTTCCCTTAATTTCAAAATATTGTAATGTTATGAACCTAGTTTGTTTTATATAGTGTCTATACTACTATTTTACATTACATATTAGGATTCATTCATAGATAATTAAATCTTAAGTTAGAATTTTAATTGTTCAACCTAATGGGATTTGAGTTTAAAATTTCAAAGTTGAAAAATTTTTAGTTCAATCTCACTTTTTATAGTGATTGTTAAAATTCACTTGGTGCAATAAGTTCATTATGATTATTTTTTAGGGGGATTTATTTTTATCTTAAATATAATATTTTTATAAAGTGAATATTATTTTTTCCTAAACTTTATATCATTTTTACATATGGTTCTTTGTTTTACAGTTATTTGATTAATTAGGGAAATGTTTATAAATTTGTATCCTTTCCTAAATATGTGTATTTGATGATAAGGAATATTGATTAATGGATAAATATATTATTTGATATTTGAATAATATTTTGAACATGTAGAAATGGGTGGGTCTCGGTTATAGATAGTCCCTCGATTCACCACCATGTCTCCTTATAAAATTAGTAGGCTAAATGAGAGGGGGTTTTACCTAGTAGTTTTAAACTATATTACTGAAAGATCATAATTGTATATATGTGTTTTTTTGAGACATTATATAAAATAATTAAGAATTTACATCATTTATAATTCATTTATAATTATTATCCATGAAACCTTTTCTATGATATTTTCTATAGATATATTTAATTCTCTTTTTATTGATTTAAGGGAATCTATTTTCAATTATTTACCTATCATATTCATTCTCACTTATGTCATAATGATAGAAATTATATTTAAATGGAATTTGAATTCAGTTATTTTCTATTCCAGGTTGAATGTTCTCATTTATTCTTGATATATTTGGATGTACTTATACAATACTGAAAATTTGATGGAAACAATATTTTTTTTTTCTTTCCTATGAATCCATGAAGTTTACTATGAAATTTATACAAAAATATTCACACGGGAATAAATTTTAATGGACAAGATTTCTGTGGACCATTACTTTATCAAAATAGTGTTTTTGGGGTGTTCTGGGAGGAATCAGTTGATCATTTCATGATTTTTCCAAATATCTAGTTTCCCATCAGTGATTTGCATATGTAGTTCATGTCGGTAGCTCAGTATTTGTTACTCCGGGTGTCGGTAGGTTGACGTGTCAGTCGGTCAAGGAATCAGTAGGTTTAGATGTTTGTAGACCGATATTTAGTGAGTGGCATAAGTGAGTGGCATCAGCGAGTGGAATACCA
The DNA here is from genome assembly GCA_963277665.1 of Viscum album. Lineage (NCBI taxonomy): Eukaryota > Viridiplantae > Streptophyta > Magnoliopsida > Santalales > Viscaceae > Viscum > Viscum album. Next base: position 1,901,352,972 of record OY728160.1, read on the forward strand.
GTTTCCATTGCCACCACAATTAAGGGTGATCCATGAAATCTTTCTTGCCTCCTAGATTCCTCATTATCTTAAGGATAACTCCAATTTCATTGATTGGGTAGAGTAAGATATCGAGGATGATACAATATTTGTGGAGTGTCTAATGGAGATCTATGACCTTTAGGATAAGTTGGTGCATTGATGGACCATTTCTTTAGTTACTGTGTTATGGAGGTTTAGTGGCCTAGATGAGAATACTTGGGAGTGAGAGATGCAAATGTGTGCCTAGTACATAGTGTTTTGAGTTTTTATTTTCTGTTATGAACCATCATATAGTTCATGAACCCTGTTAGTTATAAGATTATTTTTTCCTTGTTCTACAGTACGTGACGACGTCCTTACCCATGAAAAGGTGGATACATGATTCTTTATCAAGATTCATTAATGTCGATGTGGTTAAACCCGTGAGGGTGAGTCAGTTACATGTAAATAGGATAGTACCTTGACATAGGGGAAAAAATTAACTAATTCATGTGTTCAGAAAATTGTATATTGTGTGGAGTATCTTATCAATATTTTAATTAGAATATGTTTAAGGATGTGTTTTTGGATATTTAGGTTTCACTCCACCTTTCAAACAAAACTTTCTCGGTTTATCCTTGTAAGGTATCTTAAGTGGTGATAGTTCAAACCACTCTTTCATATGGGTTTGGTTTTGAATTCATGAGGGTGAGAATAGATTGAGAGGTATCTGATGTAATGTCCTAGACCTCCATGGTCCATTAATTTTTCAAAATCTAGTGTTTGGGTTGTTCGAGGAGGCATAGGTATGTTATTTCAACAGTTTTCCAAATTTCAGGTTTTCAATCAGTGAGTCACGTCAGTTGCTCCCATCGGTAGCTCCTGTCGGTATATTAACATTGATGACTCAGGGAATCAGTGACTCTAGGAGTCAGTGAATCAGGGTTTCTTTAGGTCAATGGGTCTGTATATTGAGGTGTGTGTTGGTCTAGGCATCGGTAGGTTTGGCATTGGTGAGTGGCATTAGTAACTGGTGTCAGTGAGTGGCATCAGTGAGTGGTGTCAGTGAATCATGTTGGTGAGTCAAGTGTTAGTGAGTGGTGTTAGTTAGTGGTGTCGGTTAGTGGAATTTGTTAGAGGGGTTAGTTACCCATGCAGGTGATTCTGGTCTTTGTGAGGCATGTCAGTGACTAACCCATCAGAGAGTTATTTCCACTTTTTCATAGTTTTCAAGTTTCACCCGATCAACACTCTCTTTGATGTTAAATGAGTTAAATGCCATATTTAATGATTTCTAGGCCATTTAAAATAGTATTTATCATCTAAAAATCTTATGCTTCCATTTAATCTTCAGCGACATGGTCTTGATCATGATCCATTGTTAATGGCCTTTAAAACAGTTTCCCCATAGATTTAGGATTGGGCCCTTCTAAAGCCAAAAACCTATCTCCATTTGATCTCTACCACTTTCTCATGGTGCACCAAGTATAAATCTTAGTTGATGACTCATGTGCCTATGCAATAAGAGTTTGTTCCATTTTCCCATTTATTATTCCTTGTTACTTGTTCATGCCCCTGAAATGGAATAAGGAGGTATTGTTGATCTTATGTGGTACCAAGTATGTATTTTCTTCATCTCTCTTTTAATTGTTTATCATGTGGGGTGTCTGTACACATGTATCCTTGTGAATATAGTTGTACCCATATTTATGGAAGATAATATGATTTAATAAATAATGGGTTGGGTGTAGGATGACAAGTTTTTTTTATATGTTACACTTTATCCATATCGTATTTTGTAAGGGTTGTATGCTTTCTAATAATCATAGTTGTTGGTGGTCTCTATTTGTGCTCCAATATGATTTGTAAATAAATACTGTAAGAATTAGAATCTGGTTACTCATGTATATTTGGTTAATTATATGGATTCCCTAGGACCCAAATTTTTCTATGATCACCCCTGTTTAATCAAGTGAAATTAAAACACGAGTGAAACTAAGTTGGAATAAACTATTCTTTTTTAGTAACATTGTGTGATGTGTGTGGTTCTATTCAGAATGTGTCTATTTTTTTCATATAGTGTTGTGGATGGGAGTGTGGTTGTTAGTATGGGGTGGTAAGGGTGGTGTAATGGTATCTCGAGTGGAGAGTTTGGTTGATTATGGAATCGATAAACTTATTACGAAGTGGGACTGCATCTGGGTGGTGGTTGGACAGCAAGACTACAAGACTCGGTTTTGTTATTTTTTATTTATTATTGTGATGGATGTGGGGTTGTGTGGATTTCAGCTACCATGTTTGGTAGTAAGGATATGTGTTGGGGGACTTTCTTATTTGCCGAAAGAACATGGTGACAAGTCTATGAGGAATGATGGTAGGGGTGTATGGGAAATGAGAGTGTGGAGTGGGACTGCAAGCTGGTTGATTTCTATTTTTTTAATGTGGTGTCTTTCATGTATTAGGGCTTCTGGGATAGTTTTGGGGGGATTATTTTTATTTAGGACAGTGTTACCTTGAATGGGGATTTCCCCTGGAGTTTCTTGAGACTTTTATTTTATGAATGGGTGTTAGAATGAATTCGTTTATCTTTTTTCCTTCTTTATTTTTTTTGTCTCTGGTAGTGGATGGTATGATTTCATCACCTTATAACCTCTATAGTGTTTGGTAGTTTCCAGGGTAGGGATGGAGTAAATAAAAATATTGATAATGAAAATTGAAAACTGGTTAAATGAATTGGTTGGGGCCATGTTTCAAGATGTGAATTACAGTGAAGTGGAATTAATATATATACTTACAAACATGGCTGTTGTTCGTGGTGGTACATGCAGGTAGGGTTAACAAAAAGAGATGTTTTGGTGTGGCCTTGTAGTTTTTTTGAAAACCCTAGGACAGGATGAGTGTTTGGTACCTATGTATATAAACATTTAGTTCCTTGTGATTCTAATACACACACCACTCGCGTTTAGAACTACATGCCAACCACCCCCATTGTTATGGGGGAGGTTTCCCTTTCCCTACATCATAGTGGGAGGATGGATGAATAGTTATTTGGTCTTACTAGAATCCTATTCTAGGAATTGGTATGCCTTAACTATTTGGGTATGTTGTGGTGTGGTTGTGGGGACCAACGATATGTGGGCGTGGTGTGCTTACCATGTGTCTTTGTGATGATTTTTGTGGTGATTCACATGTGTCATCAGGATGAGGTTGTGGTTTTTGGCCCCGATGTTTATGGGAAAGATGTGATTTGGTATATGGACTAGGAGTGTACGAGATGTTTTTGATAGTGGGGCTTGTGGAAGAACATGGTATCATTAGGATTTTCGTTGTTAGGGATGAGTGGTTAACAAGTTTGATGTGTTGAGGGGTACCAAATATAGATGTGATTTTTTACTTTACATCACCTGACTTCTGTTATTTGTTGAGCATCACTTGTGGAGGTTGGGGTGGATAGTATACCTTCTTAGGTGCTCCTGAGTTTAAACTATTTTCTCAGAGGGGCATTAGTATGATTCTCCCACTTGTGATTGCATGACATTGGGTTTTCCGAACTATGTAACATCATTTTCTCACTATACATATTTTTTTTTCATATTTCTATGGAGTTTATACAGACTATGTTGGACCTTAATAGCTCGTATGTTGGGGACTGTTACTATGCCTATTCCTACATTTATTTTTCTATGTACATTTTATTTTTCATGTATTTATGCAGTTTTACTTTAAACATGCATGTGGGATGGATTATGGTTTCATTATACATATATGTGTCATGTAGGTTTTTGAGGTCGATACATCTTATATATGATCTCAGTTATTATAAAAAGTGTAATTCCTCCCATTTTTATGTGATTTATGTACCCTTGGTTCTAGTTTCCACCCTAGGGCCTATTTGAGGTGGGACTGGGGGGTCATTATCCCTCCTTCCTCTTAAGGAAAGAAGGTCTCAATATCTTCTTGTCCCTTCCCCCATCTTGATGATGGCGGGTCATGACATAATTATAATCCCTAAAAATTATATTGTACTTTGTGTATTCAGATTTTATATGCTAATAATATATGTGAATTGATTATCGTGGCTGATATACTATTGGTTCCATTAGGATACAATTCCTTGTATATTATTCTAGTGTAATAAAATTGACACTGGCTATAGGAAACATAAATCAAGGAAGCTATAGTTGGTATTTGAGGGAGGTTTATTATAATAATTGGGAACTTGATTAAGAATAAAACAGATTAGGTATCATAACCCTATGATAATAATTTATTATAGGTATAGAAAAACATCAAAATGTTTTATACCGAATGTATTATGTAGTATCCCTTATAAATAAATCCATTTTTGGACACTAAATGTGGATGTGGTTCTATAAAAAATATACTGATGTGTAATTACTTTGAAAATGTTTCATTGGGCCTAACCAGATCGTCACATAATGTTGTTTTTGAATGTGATGTTAGTATAAAATTTATAATTTTTGGGGAATATAATATTGTTTTAGTGACCTTCCTTGCATATTTGGTGAGGTATATTTTGGACGAGCCTTAACTTCTAGTATTTGTGGAAATAATTAAGTTGAACTTTTGGGGTTAAGTGGACAAATTTGGATAACCAATCTGGTTTTAATAAATAAATGAAAAATATCTCTTTTCTATATTATGGTTTTTATGATCCATTAAAAGTTTATTTTTGTGGTCTTGGCATACAAAATTTCATTTTTCGATATTCATTTCTTGAAGAAATGGATGAACTAGAAATTTATTAAGTGAAAACTGAAAGATAAAATATTTCCTATGAATTAAAAATAGATCAAGTATTTTTCCATATATTCATTTAGATTGAGATAATTGATAATATCTAGGAAAAAGATATTGAAGGAAATTTTTTTCCTAGTATAATCATTTTGAGGTTATAAATGATCATTTTCACAACTCTGCATTATATTTTTGTCATTGTTAACATCTACTTAAACATGATCTCTATAACTCTATATTAGTATTTAGGTGTTAGTTTTCTTTTAATTAACCATTTTTTACTTCATATCAATGTTATCCTACTTATATACCTAGTTTTTTGTTACTCCATATGACCTTTGTAATTCCATTTTTCTCTTATTGAGGTTATATTTTAGTAATCATTTTTTGGTGTGTATTTTTCAAAAATGGTATTTTCAAATTACAAAAAATTGATTACCAAGATAATGTTTAAATTTCCAGGATTTGATTTACATTCTATAGAGATAAGGTAACAACATGTGATTTTAAAAGAAGAATATTATGTTTGAAAGCGTTTTTGACACACAAAAGAGAAATTAAAGTACCAAAAAAATATTTCATTAAATTTAATCTCTCTGATTGCTTGGGTAAAATAAAACCCAATTTTAAAATAAAAAAAGAATTATTTTAAAGAAAAAAAGAAAATGGAATCATTAAAAAATAAATGATCGTCAATTAATCATTAACATGTAAGAATCATTTCAAAGAGATGAATAATTTAATCTATTTAATATATTTTTACTATTATATCATAGATGTTACATTATAATGTGTTAATAGTAATAAATAAATTATAAAATTTATGCATATCTATTTATTACATGTAAAGAGGTATCATTTAAAAGAAAAAAGAAATGTTTTCTGAAAAATAATGTTTTCCCAAAATATGGTTTAGTTGCTCTATGAAAAAAATATTTATAATTAATTTCTACATTTTTTATAGATTTTTGATAAAAATAACTTATTTTTATAAATATGTATTTAATAATTATAATTGGGCAAATTATTTGGATTTCAATAAAATAATGCATTTTTTGATGAATAGTGAAAACTAATCAATTTTAATATTATTAAATGATATTTATAATTGGATTTAAAGTAATATAAGTTCACCTGTATATAAATTAATGTAGTTATTTCATTAGAATCTTTTTAAAAATTATATTTCATATAAAAACATTGTGAACATTTGAACACCTTCTCTGTAAAAACCCATTTATCATCATATCTATGGGATTAATTCAAAATTTATGATTTAAACTTTTGTGAATTGAATTTGGAATAATGTAATCCAAATTTGGATTCAGAATAATTTCAAATTTACAATAATTTCAACTTAATTTTTGACTAAAATTAATAGTGAAAATAGTAAAAATTAACTAATGATGTTAAGGTTAAAATAGAGTTTCTGAAGCATACACTAAAAATATAAAGATTAGAATAAGAAAAAAACATGTTTAAAATATATCTTAGGTAAATATATTGAACTTATAAATTATATTATTTAATATACTACATTATATAATCCTTTCACATAAAAAAATGTGTTATAATCCATTACTATAAAAAATAATTGTGTTCTACTCAGGTCACCTATAAAAGGTGACCCCCTGTACTCTCTTATTCACACTATCAAACCATCTTTTCAAATAAAATATCAACCCATATAAATTATAAAAATCCTTCCCCTTATCCAAGAATCTTTATCTTTTAATTAAATACAATCTGTGAAGGATTTTTGTGAAAACTAATGAGGGATACTAGATGATGAGGTAACATTCTTCAATGAATGTTTTTATTTTTTAACCAACATTCTTAAATTATTATTAAATCATGATGCGATAATAAACAAAAATCAGAAATATACTTTTATTTTTCAATGATATGGTCATTACCTAGATACATCAAAGCTTTAGTCAAATGGATTACAAAATCATCATTCGTGTGTATAGAAGACTAATGCCTTACGGACCATGGTTATTTGTTTTTCCCTTACAACCTCTCAGGGTTGGGTATCATGATCAAGATAATGTATATTTATGATATTTACAATATCATTATACCTATAGAGTCATTATATCATATAAAAAATATAAATTAAATTCTATAGGGGATATGATAATTTTTCTCATGTGCACTCCAAAATACCTTTTCACACAGTGATGTGATTCATCTTTCAACAATACTTTTCATGGATGGTGATAAGGATACCGTGAGTTAATATATGGGATATAAATGGCATATATATGTTACTTGTGACATATTTATCATTTTAAAATACAAGATATCATTTTATTACTTACACTAAAATATGATAATATATATCACATATGTGTGATCTACCAATTTCACGAAGTGATGTTACTCTCTTATCTTCACCAGCACTATAAAAATATGTTAACATATATATTACTGACAATATACATGATTAAAGTAGTAATAAATTTTTATGATCATCTTTCCTGATTGGTCATTAAATTATAAATGATTCTTAAATTGATAATTATATCATGATTATTAATCTTGAGAATATATAACTATATAATGTTCAGAAGTATCAAGTAGTTCATAAAAAAATTCATATTAAAATTGGTAAATTAACACAAAATAAAAATAAAAATAATGAATTCCTATTAATAGAAGAGTAATAATATTTTATAAAATGATAATATATGTTATTTTTAATATAAATATATTCCTAATATAATTTAATAACAAGGTTAAAACCACAATATTGTAGGATAAAGCATGTTCAACCAGAAGCACACATGACTTATGGTTCTTCACATCAATCCCTCCATTAATGAACTTTGTAATGTAATGAAAATAAATTATTTTATATGGTGTATATACTAACTTTTTTCGTTTAATATCATGATCCATTCATATTTAATAGAATTTTATGTTTTAATTTGAATTATTTAATCCAATGGTACTTAATTGTAAAATTACTAGATGGAAATTATTTTCTCAATCTCACATACTTTTTCAATTGTTATCTTTATCTTTAAATAATCAATTTCTTGTGATCTATTTTCATTAGACATTACATATCTCTTAAATATCCATATTTTTTGTGTAATGGATAATATTATTCCATAACCCATATTCTATTTTTACCTATAATGTTGAATTTTATAGTTAATTGATTAACTAGGGATATATTTAAAGATATATCTCATCTACTAAATATGGTTATTCTATTATAAGAATATTGATTCCTAAATTACACTGATTATTCCATATACTAGGAATTATTTGGACATGTATACTTGGGCCGGGGCCTGTTATAGATCGCCCCATGTTGTATAAATAAGCCTCATGAGAAAAACTAGTTGACCAACTCTGATGGAATTTTTAATAGTAGTTTTAAATTATTATTAGGATAGATCTTGATGGTTGAGGTATGGTGTTTTTGAGATATTTCATCTAATAATTAGGCATTTATTTAAGGATAATTTAGTTATCAGTATTCTTCACCATATTTTGTTTAAGATGTAATCTATGAATGGATTTCATTATCAATATATTAAATAAAAGGAAGGTTTTACAATGATTTATAGTGACATATTGATTCTTACACATCTTACCTTGATAGTCAAGTTATTTAAATGGAATACGTGTTCAATTATTTACCTAGCTATATTTATTTTTCTTATTTATTTGGAATAAAATCTTTTATTTATCCTTTATGGATCATTTAATCAGGCAATAATTTTGTTTAATTTCCTAGGAAACCATGGTGTATAATATGCATGATATGCAACAATATTAAATAAAGAATAAATAAATACACATAAAAATTATGTTTCGGTTTTTCAATTCAAACAAAATGGGAGAATCATGTTTGTATCCATTTTACACAGACTAAAAAACTATTTGGTACATCAATATGTGATTATTGTGTCTTATTTCATTGTAATATATAATACATCAGCTCTGGGTTACTAGGGCTAGGGTTGGAACATAAGAACGGTATGATCACTATATTGTTAGCTGGAATTGTTTATTCCATGTAGTCAATGTATAAACACAAAATAATTAAATATATAAGGTATTAATAAGAATTAAATAATTAATCATTAATATTTACATGAATTTTAAGTGAATCCATATATTACATAAAAATATAATTAGTCACATGAACAATAGTAGCAAATTTCATGGTCAGGAAATGGATAATGATGGACATTATAATATTATAATAAATTCCTAAAACCAAGACATCATGGACTTACCATAAAAACCTACTATAAGAAATAATATTATTTCCTTTAAGATTAAACTCAATGAATTCATGATATTACCATCAATGCCTCGTTTCTTGGATAACATGATCTTAACATCAAGGTCCTCTATCAATACAAAAATTAATAAACGTGGAAGAATACACAAAAGTACTAAAAAAGTTTGTTCTCGTGAGACCTACCAATGCAAAATTGTTCTATATTACCATGGGCCCCACACATCTCAAAATTATTTCCAATTAATTCAACCCAAGGAGGAGATAAATTCATTATATACTAAATTATTTTTAGTAATCAATAAAATTATGTATTTGGAATAGTAAAAATATCAAATTGAAATACATTCCCTAGTTAATTAATAGAATAACAAGACCATAAGATATCAAAATAAATAAGGTGGTTTATATATTTATAGAATATTCCAATATAAAATAATACATTTCTAATTAAGTTGATATAGATGAAATGGATCCTTTTGAGAAGAACATCTTCGAACAGTACTATATAAGAAGTGATCAATGATTGGAGTGTTCGATACCAACAGTCAAATCTCCAAAGTAAATTTGTACAAGATAATTTAGAGGTAAATTCATTGAAAATAACTGTAAATATTATATTTCATTTATATTTTAATTGAGAAAATAATACTATATAAAAAAAATAACATCTAGAAAACATTTTTTAACCTTGACACAAGAGGATGATGTTACATATCAATTTCAGAACATATTTTCAAGAAGGTAACATGAATAAATTCTAAAAATAGAAATAAAAATAAATTCTAATATTGGGGAATTGAAATATATATAATGTTTTGATTTAATAAATTTTTAGTAGAAGATAAAATCTATAATCATGAAATTAAAAAACTTTCTAATTATTTTAAAACCATTTTTGAAACAGTCATATTAAAAAAGATGTCAAAAAATATTTTTGAAATTCAGAAAATAATAATTATAAGAACACAATCATTAACACTTTTTTGGGTTTCAAAATATGAAACGAAAAGTTTTATGGAATGAAATAATATGGACATATAGAATGAAAAATCCATTAAAGTGGATGCTGATTAATAAAATCTATAATATAATTAAATAATAAATAATTATATTCATGAATAATATTAAAATTTTAATTATAATTTTAAATATTTAAAGAATATGTAATATAATATGAAATATGAAATGAATAATAATAGGTAAGATAAAATAATTAATTTTCAGAAGAACATTTAAAACTAAAAGGAATGGTGATTAGTTAGAAATATCCCATATAATTTGGAGAGTGTATGAATTAAAATAACATGAAAGAGTTATTTTTAAATGAACTTGTAAATATCATGACAAAAGGTTATTTATGGTGAAATAATTCTATAGGATAGTGATTAAGGAATTTCAAAGACAAATAGGTGTAAAATATTAAATATTTCATTAATGAAGGGTAGATGAGATAAACACCTACAAATTTGGTATCCATTTAATAAAAACCCTATAAAAAATTGAAAATTACAAGTATTTTTAAATGATTATTATTTTAATTATTGATAAAATCATCCAGAAGAAATTAAATATTCACCAAAAAAAATAAAATAAGTGGTGCATATGGCATTGGAATCAAAGAAAGTAAACATAATTGATCTTATTTATGAAAAACACTTTAACCACATTTCAATAAAAATGAAAATATTAATAACACATTTATATAACTATTATAATGTATTAAATTTTCTATAAATTAGTTATAATAATTTGTTATACCTTTATTATATAGTTATTATTTATTTTAATCATTAAGTGTTATTATAGAAGAATATTTTTAAGAAGTTATATAATTTTGATGCCTGTATTCATTCAACGATTCATATTTATTCATCCAAATATTATTCAATTTACATGAATATATATTAACTAATTATTTATAATGTCATTGTTTAATTTAATGAGTGAGGAAAATATGTTTTTTTGAAGTTGAAATTTGTGATAAGATAGTTTTAATATTTTTAAATGAATGATAGGTGGCATCTTAATGAATGAGTAAAATGTTAAGTTATCTTTTTAAGAAAAAACATTATTAACAAAATAATATAATATTATTTCATTAATTTTGTTATTTTAACCATCAATTTATGATGGAGATGAAGGCTGAAAAAAATTATTTTGTTAAGGGGGTAGTATGCCTGTTTACAGGGATAATGTTTTGGATTTTGGGTGGATGAGTTTAATATTATTTTGATCCATATATATTTATAAAACCTTATTAAATTTATAAATATGAAATTTATAAATTAATTAAATTAATAAAAACATCCATGTATGCAGATGATGATGAAGTAAATACATCCTTTCATAGTGGTGGTAGTGCACACATACACATAGATGACATTTTCATTTTCCATTGAACTAGAGAAACATGGTAAATGGTTTACCATTTTAAAATATATTTAAGAAATAAAAATAATATTAATTCTCTAAATATTGTTTTATAACCATAAAATTTAGTTATATCAGATTGCTAAAATATTTTTTCCTGGATGTTGTTTTTCACATGTATGAACACGTGATATTTACATTTTTTGAATGGATTATAGGGTAATAGATACTGGTTGTACAAAAAGTATAATATAATTTATGTATACTGGTAGCAATAGTCTAATTATATAAATATATTTAGAATAATATGTTATTAGGATTCATGAGAAAACTAAATAAGAAATGTCTAGGTGTGGATAATATTTCTGTTGATGATTTGAGTCCTCTATTGAAGGATTTCATTGAATTGGAAGACTTTGGTAAAATTATTGAAACTATGGTATTAAAAATATTTCAGAGTATTTTATTATTTTTAATGTGGGAATATATTCAATTATATTTTTATTTATATTTGTGTATTTATGTGGTTGGAAGTGTTCTCATTTTTTTTGGAAAAAATATGATATTTATCATAAAATTGAATGGATAGTGAGGGATAAGAATGGAAATTCATAGAGGTTAGGTGGGTTATGTGGGAAAATATTGGTGATACATGAAACATGAACTATAATCTTATTAAATTCTCTATTTTATGTGAATTTGTTAAGATAATTTAGTAATATTATTTCCATACTATGATACTTATTTTACCATTACTAAACATGATTAAAAATGAACTATGGAAATTATAGTTTTACAAAAAAATTAAGATTACACCTCCTACATAATTTTAATGTGTTGAATATTAATTTAGATTTCATTTATTCTAATTCAAATTTGTAATTAGTGAAAATAAACTTTGTAATTGAAACATAAAATATACTGAAATTCCACAATTTAGAAAAGTTTCCATTTTAATCATTAGGTGTTATTAAACTAATTTTAAATCAATCCCTAATTATATGGTACTGAATATATATATATATATATATATATATCTAAAAAAATTGATTAATTACATAAATTATATAAATTTAAATTCTTTATTCAAAATTACATATCATTTAAAAAATATAATTTGATACAAAATAAATGTTTTACCATGGTTACTAATATTTACATCGATAACAAAATATGTTTTTGAAAATAAAAAAAAACCTTAATTAAAAATATAGACAGTCAAATTAAAAACATTAAAAAGATTTTACTAATTTAAAATTTTATAGATTATAATAAATAATTTTAATATTTGTCTTAATAACATGTAATAATATAATTTATAGTATAATGAGTTTGTATGCATAAAAATGATGACATTAGTTATTTGAAAATATTAATTGAATTTTATCAATACTTTTTAAATAAAAATATCCATTCATATTACATTAAAGTACAATTTCAAAATTTACAAACATATATGTGATATGTAAATAATATATTTCCAGGATAATTACATGTTTATAACCCTCAAACTTATAAATATATAACGATACAATATTTTGAAAAATTATATTTGGATAGGATAAGAACTTGTGGATGTCACAAATTTAGATTCATCTACAATTGATCTCATATATATTCTCATGAGCCCAAAATAATCTATAACCTGATTGATCTAATTATTCCCTTTTTTGGAATTTCTTTGGGGGTTGTTCTATGGAAAACCTATAACATTATAAGAATTTTAAATATATATTTCTCTCTTTTAAAAATTTAATGTTTAATTACATTATCTCCACCCAACATCGTGTTTAGAAGAACCACATAATACTATTAGAATATGTAATGATATTTTTTCAATAATTAAACGAATAATATGATATATATTCATTATAAATTTGTTATAATTGAAAATAAAATAATTTAAAGGTAAATAAGATATTTTTCATAATTTTTTAATGTGAACAATGTTTTTTATGAAAACTGATTATATTAATAACCATTTTTAATGGATTCTAAATATATGATTATATTACATACTTTTAAATTTTTTAAAAGTCATTTAATTTTGTTTATAAATAAGGTAATTAGAATAAATCTGTTGTATATTACAAAAATTCATTTTCTCTAAAAATATTTTTTAATGCATATTGGGGTGGATATATTATAAATATTTTTTATAAATTTTCATAATAATTTTTTTTGAAGTTCAAATTATGTTGGAAATTAAATTTTAGAATTATCTTAGTGGGGATTTTTTGATGTATTTATAAAAATAATGATATATGATTGAATATTGAAAATACAATTTTTTTCAAAACAAACATATCACTAAAAGCAAGTAATTTCAAAAATAAAAATATCCATTAGTTTTTTTGAAGAAAATTTATACACCTTTTATTAAAAATTATTTAATTAATTTCAATAAAATTTACATATTATCTTATTTTGATATATGTTCATTTATATTCATAAAGAGGTTTTAAAAAAAATTTCATTGTATATTGTGCAATTATTTACAAATGAATTTGTAGCACCAAAATAATTATGATAATTAAAAGTGGATTCAATATATGAAATCATGTGGTTAATAATTTTTTCATGAGTTCAATTTAATTTTTAGTTATTAAGAATAATATCCACTGTAAAAATGTTGTCACCAATGTTAAAGTGTAAAACACATTAATTAAGGATAAAACATAGCGATAAGGTCCCAAAATATTATACTAATTCTTATCTGAAGATTTAGTTTTACACCTTATCAACTAATATTTTAATATAAATTTTCATTTTACACTTTTCAATGATTAATGTACATACTGTATTTTAAAGTTAAAAAGATTAACAAGTGTGAATCTCCCCTCACTTATAAAATAGAACATGGTATTCTCCCTTTTTTTCACCTATTATTCCCTCTTAATCTAAAATTATCTTCCAAGAAACCATAACAACCTTCCTTTACATTACTTATAGGTCCTGGTGTCACCAAAATTCAAACCTATATGACTAAAGGTTCATGCTAAAGGAGGGATTCCAATGAAGAGTTATAACAATTCATTGATATATTTTATGTTAGATTCTATATCATACATATTCGAAAAAATAATGAAATTTATTGTATAATTTTATAAATATCTCTAATGTTCTTATTTTTTTTATCTCAAATCCATTTTTTCTTAATTTTTCCGTCATATGGTAAATGAATACAATACCGGTGTGTACGTGTGGACTATCACATCCATAATGTTTTGGGATTTTTTCACCACATTATCTTCTGGATGGTTATATAGATATATTAAATAGATACATATAAATTTTCTAAAATATTTATTAAACATAAAAAATAAAATATTATCTTTATTCCTACGTTTATATCTAATAGAAAATGATAACATCCATCATGACCATGTATGGAATACTATGCCCACAAAGTGATGTGATTCATTTTACATATAAAAATTAAGTTCTTGTTAATAAAGATTTATTTAAATATTATTTATGATATTAATTATAAAATTACTTTAATGTAATATTTTACTATTTTAACATTTCATTCATTCCAACTATTTCAAAATTGAAAAATTACTCATGCGTTTGTAAGTACTACTGTCACCACAAAGTGATGAAATCTTGTTTTCCTTCCCACCCTATTTTGATATTAATAAAATATTATGTGTTGAATAAATATGAAATTTATGAAATGATATAGATTATATATATTTATAAACCTAGACCAATGTCTATTTATATGAACCGTTTAATGAATCATTCATTGAAAATAGACCAGTTTTCACAGGAATAATTATTTGTTAGAAGAATTGATAATAAAAGGGTAATAAAAAATTACAACATAATATTTTCAATTAATATTTTGATTAACATGGTTATGTTATATATATTTAATTATATCTAAATATACTATAAGGTCAAAGAAAATTATTTATCAGGATAGTCATGAATTGAGTTACGAGTTCTTCATCACAATATTGTTTTGTTGAGACCTGATTCATGTTTTGCATCAATTTGGGTTTATAATTTGTATATACTACCACATTGATATATTATGTCATACAAATATTCCTATTCATGGTATTTAATGTTCAATATTCATTTTTATCTTTGATATTGTTTATGATTTAAAATTTAACAAATAGCTAAGTGTTTATGTAACAATAATTATTTGTATTGGAGTTCCCTATGATAGATTTCCATTGGGGGAAACAATATTGTCTGTATAATGTTATCCCCATATATTATCTTTTCTTATGATTTATTTTTCAATTGATCTTTACATTTAACTCTATTTGGTAATTACAATGATTGATATTTTTTTAGAAAAATCCATCCTTGTATATCATTTTTATGATGAGAATCATTCTCCTTCATGTACATATTCATTAAAATGTCTCATTTATATTTTTTTAATGTAGTTGAATATTTTGGAAATTTAAGTTTTTTTATTATTTTCATTCATGAAAATTTATTAAAGATAATATTTTAAAATATATTCCATGTGGATATCTTTTAACTTTTTACAAAAGTGTAAAAGGAATGTTTTATTTTAAATTATTTGAATTGAATTAATATTCCCACCATGAGTTATTTTATTCACCGGGAATCATTCATTAAATTGTATCATATTTTTTCAAAGAATGGTATATTTCCATTACTCTAAATTTTTAGTTTTTAATTTCACAAGATGAAAATGATGTTTTATCATGTTTTCATGAAACATTTTAAATGAATTTATAAAAGAGTTTTTTAATCTCATTCAAAATTATTTAACGATTAATATGAATCAATGGGGATATTATATTACGATAATATCAATTTTATTTATATATATATACATATATTATTATGATATTGTTTTATATATGATTCTAAGAATCCCATTTCTTTTCCTGGGCATAATTATGTTGTAATTAAATGCTTATAAATTTTAATTCTTTAACACAAGATATGATATGAAGAATGCTTCTATGATTTTTTCACTCATACTACTGGTTTTCAATATATGACATGTATTCCTATAATTATATATCCCATTAATTCATTATGGAAGGATTGATATCACATAAGATATTTTAAACTTTAATTGGTAGTGAATCTCGTTTATTAAGGGAATCTATCTACTATGATCATCATGGATGTGATCCTTGACTACCAAAATTAAAGAATGATGGTTGAAAAAAATACACACTTTGAATCTATATACATTTTTTGTCTTAGAAGTGATCATTATATAGATAAGTTATTTTTTATTCCAATATTTAATGAAAAAATATTTATGATGCTTATGATATGTTTTCATTGATCTTTCTTAATGTTGATTTTCCAAAATTATGAATTACATTGTTTGTTGTAATAAATTATTATAAAATGGCAAATAAATAATAATATTTTATTGATTAGGTATTAATTTCATAAGTAATGATCATGTTATCATTCCCTTGGTCTTATCATATTCTCCCTTGTAATCACTTATTGGTATCTCTTATGTTTAACCATATTGTGCATCTGACATCATGCTTTATTATGTTTCAATTTCTCTATGTCTTGAAGAATTTTTTTAATTATAGTATGTATCCAGATATGAATATATAGAAATAAATTTAGGATATGTTGAATGTTTTTCCTGAAATAAGATAATAATATATGTAGTCTCCAAATATATTTGTCATTTATGGTTTTGGGGCTTATATTAATATGATATTTATTAAATATTCATCCAAGATAATTTAATATGATGTCTATAACTATGGGGTCACCTTAGATGGTATCAAATAATATTTTTTATATATTTTTGGATAAAATTATTAGATAAACATTGTGGAAAACCCTGAGTATAAGTCTATCTATAAGATAACATCCTGTTTTTGTTGGATATTTGGTTGTAAGGTTTCCAAGTGATTATATCCATGTATTGATACCAATGGTGGTTGATGTTTTTGGAATAGATACACCTCTGGGTAATAACCATGAAAATATGGTTGGGTATTATCTTGATCATAACCTATTGAATGATAATGAGTCATTATAGCATATATAAATAACACTCCCTGGGGATATGATTAGTTTAATTTATATTCTGATTCGATCTATTAGTAAAAATGAGATAAAAATATGAATCCTCGATATGAAATATTATTTTGGTGTCATTTTATCCAATATGTCAATATGTATTCAAAATATAATCAAAATGGAATGTTAGAGATAATATATTATTATCAGTTTATAGAAACATTATAATATCACATAATGCTTCAAGGACAATCAAGGTATCTATAATCATGATTACAAAAAGGATTCATGGTTCCATGTGATTATATTCAACAAGTTCTATATGGAGAATATATCAAAAAATTCTGTATAGATAATGTTTGTAAAATTTTCTACTGGAGTACAAAGTCAATACTGATATGGGAAAAAGAATGTTTGCAAAATATTAGGGTTCAAATGAATTAATATTATTATACATAGAAAATTTAGAATATTTCTAATTTTACTAGATGTAGTAAATTGAAAATATTTATATGTTTTTAGGGAAAAAAATGTTCTAATGATTTCAAAATAGATATTATAGGGAAATTTGAATGCATAAGATGGATAATGTTCATAATATCTTTAAAAGTTCACTAGAAGATGTTAAGAAATATTATTTCAATGGTTTTGAATGTTCACTGAATGAATTGGGGTAATCTCGTTCAATGAATATCAATGTTCATCTGATTAAGAATTAAAATCTTATATTAAGGTTGTATAAAGATCACTATATGAAGATGAGTAATGTTGTATCAAATATTTACTAAGTTAATTTGAGAGAGTTTCGTTCTACAACATTATAGTTATAATATTGTTTTCATATATTCCATGTTATACTGTTAAATTATAATATGTTAGCAGTTTAAATTTTCCTAAACAATATTCGAGTAATAAAGTTGAGCTATGGATATTTATATTTATAATGATGTGTTGTACAATGTTAATTATATAATGTTGAGGTATACAATGTTTTAGTTTTAAAACTGAGAATTACTGTGTTCGAATTGTAGTGTTTAGATATAAAATATTTGAGTTATTATGTCAGGGGGAACATTTGTTCCTAAGATAGTGGTTTTATGATATTTAAAAAATAATTGTACATACAGTAATTATGGATACATTGAGATATAATTTTAATTCTTGTAAATGGATGAGATTTTAGAAATATAAGAGAGTTCATTTAAAAATATATTATTGGAAAATAAATGAACAATGTTGACTTTAGTTTATAAAAATATTATGAAGGTGTTTATTTGATGGGATGTTTGAGAAGAAAGTTCAAATTTAGCACTGTCATTATTCATTGAATTTATAAATAGAATGAACCAATAAATGTAGGAGATATCATTCATAGAAATGCGATGGTGGATTTTTTGTATAATATTTTATTATATTTGTGTGAGTCTTCATCCAAGAATCTACTCTGTTGATATATAGGATGATCATCATGAGGAGTTCTAGATAGAGTAGTTCTAAATAGAGATGTTTTAGACAAATTAATAGTGGATTAAGGTTCACTAGAATAAGCATACCCCAAGGAGGATTACTGGATGGAGAGTTAACAAAATATAAATATTTAAATAAAAAATGTTTTAATTTTAATATTTGAGTATATATAGGTATTTCTTTATTAATAAGTTTTTTCATGACTATGATGCTTTTTCGTGGTCCATTATTGATCTTGACGAATATGTACATAGTAACAGGTGATTAGAAATTCTTTTAGAGGATGTTCATCAGAATAATATGATATTTATACATTTTAATAATACTAAATATGGATTTATCAATAAGAAATTGGGTGGTTTGGGGAGTTAAAACCATCTTAAATAGGCTTTTGATGGGGTTATAACCTATCATTGATGATGTTTTTTCACATGAGAGTTAATGTAGTTTAAGGTTAGATGTATATCCAATTAAGATTCATGTTAATAGATAATCCATTTTTTGAGGTTTAATAAACATAGAGAGAAGTGAGTTCTAACATAGAAGCCAAATGTTGTACAGATCATGGGATGAAATACAACTTTATATATTATGCATATAAGGAAAGGTTGTGAGATACCATTGAGTGGATCAAAACACTAACATTATTTAGACAATGAAATTTAGAGAAAATATTAATAGGAATGTTGTAGTTAATTCACCCACGCCAATTCTCCATGATCACAAACTATTCTAGGAACTATAATTAGTATTAATTCAAAGTATACTCATAATCATATTACTATCCACTAAGGATCGAGAATATAAATTCTATTAATAATATCCATGTTTCTATGTTTGATGTAAAGAACTATCAAAGTTTTTGGAATATGATTTAAACCAAACTTATATCTCTTATAATAGAATTTATATATTCTTCTACGATAAGATTTCCTCCCTTTAATGGGGTTTCAATGATAGCTCCTAATCTGGGAAATATGGAAGTTAATGGAAAATATTTGAATTCCATTTGGAGGGCTCAAACTATGAAGTTTTATAAGAAATTCATATTGTTTCAAATTAATAAATATATGTGGGATACTTTGTAAAATAGTTATAAAATAACCCATAATGTGATGGTATCTAAGTTAAAAATATAATAGAGAAATTTTGAAGACACCAAATTCCATGATGATAAAAATATAGATGACTACATAATAAGGGTCCATGAAATTTTCAGCACTATGAGTGGTCTTGTGAGAATCTATAGTATTGTAATATTTTTATCTAATTGATTAGAAAAATTATATATAGGTTTGATACTGAGTTTTCACCTCTTATAGAAAAAGGGTATTTATCTCCAAATTAACTTTTTGACGTTATTATGGTATATGAATAGAGAATATATAGAGTCTTTAAGAATATAGTTATGATGTTGTTTTATTTTGAAGTTATGTTTAAAGGGATGAACAAATACAATGAAATATATGTTTAATGAAGTATTCTTGGTTCCAATGATGATGTATATAATTCCAATATAATTATTTAACTTTTTTAAAAGAGTTATAGAGAAGGAAAATTGTAAAGGATACAATAAAAAATCTCTTATGTAGTTGCATTTTTAGAACATTGGTCATTTTATAAGAAATTTCCAAAAAAAATAAGACAATTGATTCTTAGTCAGGTTAATAAAATTTGAATCTCTATTATAAAAATATTCAAAAATATTCAAAAATATTTTCTAGGAGAAAAATATTATTGAGGTCAAATGAGAAGAATATTTCACCATCTAGAAGTGAATCTGATGATAAATTCAACTTCTAATATCAAATTAAAATGATAAATGATTCATTACATAATTTTTACATTGTATAAAGTAGTAGGAATTGGAAGGATTTATAGTAGAATATTTTTAAGTAGCTCTTCATCATATTAAAAAATATGGAGAATAAAAGGTTGAATAAAGAGACAATGAAGATAAATTTTGATAATGGCGAATATATAAAAAAATAAAACATCATAATAGTATTAAATAATATAAATTGAAAAATTATAATCTAGAACATATGGTAAAATATGTTAATGAAAAACCTTTTATAATTAATGATATCAATAACTAAGAAACAACACTTATCAAGGAATGTAATAAAAAATTGAAGATAGCTAAATTTGAGTATATAATAAATGATCTTGAGGTATTATTGGATTATAAATGTGAATGTTTTTATAATAAAAAATAGATGTATTATAAGAAAAAAATAAATAAAATTATAAAAGACCTTAGAATTTTAGTTGAGGTTAAATTTGAATCATCCCATGTTGGTGAAAAAAGGGCCAACAGTGGATGTTTTATTTTAACCCCCAAACACTATCAATTTACATAAACATATTGAAAAAATGTAGTTTTTATTGATAATAATAAATTATCTAGGACCTAGTCTATTAGTGGGAAATAATAATATTAAATTAATGGAATTAATCAATATTATTGTGCTGTAAAAAACAACAACATATTTTACATAGGAAACAACAAAAAACATCAGATTGGAACTACTATCAGTTTGAAATTTCAAGGTGTAGAGGCCACAACTTGTGTTTTAGAGTATTCAAACATTAATTCAACATATTCTAGTACAATATACTTTAATAGGAATTTTTTATAACCCATAGGAAAGCTATGATAAGTATATTTTTTAAGTATAGTATGATGAGGAATAAAAGAATGTTTAGATGGAAAGGAATGATAATTTATTATGTGAGGCATGTGATTAACATAATAAAGGTAATCATTGGAATAAATAGCTCTTAATTATTTATATAGATAAAATTTTAAAGGAAATAAATATGTAGGAATCAAAAATTCATTCCGAGGAAAACATGATATGGAATTCATTAGAAGAGGGGAATAATATTGATGATATGTTATATGTAAGTTATTGTTTAATGATTTAGATGAAATTTATGAACTGTGAGAAATTTTGGAATAATACTAAATAATATATGAATATCTTACCAACCCAAATGAATTCATGAAAATAATGTTGTAATGTCAACAGATGGAAGGCATTTGGATAACTAGAGAAAAGATGATAACATATTGAATGGGAAGATGTTGAGATGCTAGATAATTATTTTAATATATTCATAGAATCAAGATATATCCATGTTGGAATATTATAGTCACCAGGATGAATCATGTAGTATAACACTTTATGGGGATGAAAAGAGAAGCTAATGTATTACCATTATACCATCCATGGTTGTATCTAACAGATCATTAGGGAGGAGTAATGATTATTGTGAATGAACAAATTAAAAGGGAGTTATGTTTATAAACATTATTCCTTATGACATTTTTTAAGATATAAGTGTAGATTTTATCTTAAAAAACATACTCATGTATCCCTTGATACAATGATGATAGTAAAACATGATGATAGTATTTGAGAAAATAATTGTTATGGAAAGCATTGAAAATCCTGATTATACACTAATATTTTCATCTTCGTGTTTTCGCACATAGAAATTGAGTTTTTTTTAATACAAGACTATATTTAGATAATCATGTGATATTATTATTCTCTGAAGAAATTTCGCATGATTATTCATAGATGAATCAAGATGTTGATTAACACTATGATTCTAATTATATTTTATTGTGGAGTAAGATTCATGAAAACATATTAAATTTCATGTTGTGTAAATATATTGAAAATAAATTGAAAAGTATATGTTTTTATACCCATGTTATTTTGGAATATTTTATTTTCAATTTTTCAATTTGTGTTTATTGGAGAAGATATTGGGAATGTAGGAGAGAATGCCTAATTCTTTTTTTAGATAAACAATATAATGTTATATGATAATTTGATGAACATTTATTTTTCTAAAAACATGATTACTCAATGTTTTCACGATTCAAGATGATTTTATTCAATATGATCTATTGAAAATAAATTATAAATATTTTGTATAGTGATTGATTGTAAAAGGTAATATGTTGAAAAGATTTAAAATGATTATTATTGAGGAATGTTTGTAACTGTTTTTGAGGAATAAATTAAAATATTTTCATTAGAGTAAAATTTAGTGATATTTATAAGTTTACCATTTTGACTATTTTATGAAAATTCATTAGTTTACTAGATGAAGGATGTTATGAGAATTTTTATGTCTATAATATCGATATATGTTACAATACTAGATAGAGAATGTTCTCAAATTCATTAAAATGTTCTCAAAATTAATTTGATGAATATTATATTAAATATATACAAAGTTCGTCAGATTAATTAGAAATATATTGTAAAAAATAAATACAAAGTTCACAAGATAATGTTGTGGAATCCAATAGATAGTATTTACAATGTTCACCAAAAAAAATTTAGGAATGGTGTATCCAAGCATTAAATAGTTCAATGGATGAAGATGAGTTATAAAATGTTCACGGTTTAGATCAGATCTATACAGTGTTCGAGTTATAAAGATGGCATGTAAAAATTTTGATTTCTAAATTTATGTTGAACAATGTTCATGTAATAATTTTATGTTGTACAAGGATCTAGTTATACAATAGAGGTATATAAATTTTAGAGTTATAAATTTGAAATCTACAAAATTAAATTCATAATGGTGAGGTGTAAAATGTTTGAGTTCTAATGAAGATCAATATAGAGTATGATTTAAGAAGTCATGGGGATGGTTTCTACACAATATGAAGGTTTTGGGAGCATTAAAAATGCATTTTTAGGAAATTTATTTATAGACCGATGAGATTCACTTTCAATGATTTTAAATCTCGAATAGATTTTTGGATACATTAATGATTTTGTTGATGATGAATGTTTTAGAAACTTTAATGAATAATTTGGAATTCAATTTATAGATATTTTTTAAAGGTGTTAAATCTATGTGAGTGTTGGGAGGGAAATTATAATTTGTTTTGCACATTTATTCCACACATTTCAATGGAATGAAATTCTATTAAAGGATTATAAGTCATTCCACATTAATGGTTGATGCATTTTTTGAGAGAAATTAATATTAGATCAAAATGAGTTTTTGATTTAGAATATACATGGTTTAAGATGGTGGGAATTAAATTGAATAATTCTGATTAGAGTTGTTCTGGATAGAAAATTTCTAGACAAACACACATTGAACAGAGTCACAGTTGACATAACATACCAGAATGAATGTTTCTAAAGGGGTAAAATTTATAGTTTTGTTTGGGAAACATGATATTTTAGTGAAACTAAATATTTCTGTACCACGAGGCATTATCATGGGCATAAATCTTTATAAAGTGTTACTAATGATCTTGAAAAAATAAAAATAAGAAAATGAAATCCATTATTCATACGGAGGAAGACCGTTTGAATATAAAGATCTTTCTATAAAGGATCAACAAAGATGAAGGACCACGTGGATGGTGGGATAACCAGTTGATAAGGAATTATGATTAGGAGGTATAACCAATCAATATTGATATTTCAAAATGGAGGGTATAACCAGTTACAAATGTTTTTAATCTGGGGGTATAACAATTTACTATTGAATATAATGGATAATCCATTTTATGGGGTGTAAGCGAAATCAGAAGTAATAGGCACTGAAATTGAGGTTGACCATTTTAAATATCATATCTGATCTCACCATTTAAGTTACATGCATATTAGGTATGGGTTTTAGGTATATTTTTTCGGATCAAAACCTCTTATATGTTTGACATTTTGAATTAGAGATGAATTACTAAAACAAATTGATCACTAATTCACCACTCTTCTCTTAGTTATCTTATAGTAATATAAAAACTATGTATCCTATGATGTGATGAAATTGATATATGAAGAACTCAATGCTATATAGCTTAAAAATAGTATTACTTAATATATAAAAAATTTACAATGATTTTTACATGTATATAATGACTCAATTTTATGGATGTTGATTGATAACGAAAAGGAAAATTTTGAGTTTAGTCAACCGATTAAACTAAGAGGAATTACAAGTATATTTATTGATATGAACCCTGAAATGAATATCATTATTTCAAATTAAATGAAATGGTATTTGGGATGTGAAATCTTATTTGTATTTATAATCATCTATCATTAATAATGATTAATAACAAGATCATTGTTGATATTACAAAAAATTTAAAATTATTTGTGTGAAAGTTTATGAGATAAAAAATATAGAGTAAAGAGGATTCAATTTCATTTTTGAATAATAGGTTTAAAAAAATACTAAATTCTTCAATAGGACATGAATATGTTTTATGTATTTAAGGGGAGGGTATTATGTGGAAAATTACTTTTAAATTTGAATATTCCAAATGATGCAAAGAAGTGAACTAGAGTGAAAACTAATGTACAATTAATAGTTTAGTGAAAAACATGTGGGAAAAATGGGAACTATTTTGCATAAATATATAATCTAGCGGATAAAAAATTGTATGTATTATAATATCATATGAAAAAATGATCAAGGGAGAGAATATAAAATCCCAACTACTGAAGGGGGCCCCAAAATGAGGTTGAGTAAAGTCCAATGATTTTCTAAACATGAATTGTGAGTTCAGTATTTGGTTCTTGTTCATAAAAATCATTTTTTCCTAGATTTTTTTATAAGAACATAAAATCCCTACCCAAATTAGTTGATATTGAATTTAAATTAAAATCATGTAATGAGATTATTATTTCATCTCAATTATATAGACACTCAATAATAGAATATTATTGTAATGTGATTCCTTAAATCTTTTTTTATTCCTATATTTTAATTTTATGTGTTATTGAGAATTTATTATTTTTATTTAAAGAGATAACATAAAAACATTTGAGATAGGTAATTCAGATTTCATATACTATGTCATGACCACAGCCAATGTGGCTCGAGCTGCGACTCCCCAAGATCGCCTCCAATAGGCCAGGGGCTGGCGTCTAGCTCTGAGTAGGCTATCACACACATGGGATGTATTAGCCTAAGGTACTTGTACACACACACACATACACCTACATGAAATAGTGCATATATGTATATAAAAACTAAAAAGGAAATGCATGCACACATCTATCCCAAGCCAGAGTGAAATAGTAGTACAAAGAGAAAAACATGGCCCATGAAAGTAAAACTACAAATGTGTCCAACCTACTTAGAAAGAGGGAAAACACTTACAAGAACACATGTTGGTAAGCTCCTCGACACAACTCCGGTAAACACCCCATTCAATCCCGCTCACTAAGCTCTACCTGCTCCGGGTCCTCCTGGAAGTCTGTCGAAAGGGTTGTGGTCTGCATAATAAACAAACATGTGCGGGAAAAGGCCGTGCAGGGGTGAGTATAAAAAAATACTTAGTAGGCACCCCAAAAACCTCAAAATAGAAAGGGAGAAACTATAAGGAAACAATCAGATCATCCCAGCCCAGGGAACCCAAACGAGAGAGGAACTCCATCTCAAGACCATCCTCGGCTAAACATGACTAGTCATCTCAAATTAGGTGTATTCCCATATATACACCATGAAAAATCATGATATACACAAACCACACACCAAGCCTCATGATATTTTGACCTCATAACTTGGGACAGGAACATTACTAAGAGAACACACTCCATGAGCTCTGTCATCCTAGATGACACTCGTCTGAGAGATATACGCTCATCAAATATCTCCACTGAGAACCTCATGATGAAACAATGAAAATGCCAAACTCCACGGATAGGTGATCACTCCTAGGTTACACTATGGGATACCAGAACCCACACTGGCATACAATGATCTCAAATACTGGGGATCACTCCTAGGGTCCGCTGGGGGATACCACAACCCGATCTGGCACTTCACAGAAACATGTCTCTCAGATAGAGGATTGTCACCCATGTAAAAGTGGTCAGGATGATACCATAACCTTTTCTGGTACATCTAGCGCTGTAGGGGATCAAATTGACGATGCCACAACCCTACAGAAACCACACACTGAGTATGGGATCCTATAACCAACGATATCGCAACTCTACTATAATCCCTTTGCAGAGTAGGGGATCGTATACCTGACTATTCCACAACCCTACTGATCACGGACCACTGATTAGGGGATCATATTCTCGATGATGCCACAAACCCAACGGGGTTAACCCACTAGAGAGGGGATCACCACCCATGGATAAGCGGTAATAGCATTTCCAAAAATCAGATCTAGGGAATCGATTCTATAGGATCCCATTCTGGGCCTACTGAGGGATTCCAACATCCCATCGAGAGGATCACAAACCTATGCTAAGGTTGCAACGCTGCACGAACTCTCGTAAGAATGAACCAAGGGAGTACCCTCAACCACTACTGGTCCAAATATCGTAGACCAGACTGACCCGCCACAATGTCATACCGAGCACCTTCAAGGCCAATACTAAGGCCACCATCATGATCAATGCGAAAAAACATGCAAGGTTGGCTATTCACTCACCCAAATCAGAAAATGGGTGAAAATTTCACTATTCATCATAACTAGCCTATGTTGGGACCACACCATGACTCCAAATCTAGGTGGGCTGATAGCACTGTTGCGATCCCCTACAGAATCGACTAAACGAACACTCCAAATGTATGTCGGGTGAAAAAGTGACATTTCTTCGCAAAATGTGCGAATTGGGACCACTGGGGCCCGCACCCTATCTATAGCCTGAATACTGAATGGAGCATCTCAAAATGTCCGAACGAGGACTAGGGTCATGCTGCCGCTGACGGCGCGTCAATCGGATGTCCGGTTCGCGAGGTACGCCCATTTCACCCTTTAATAATAATTTAATGTTATTAAATTAAAGCGTTTTGGGTTAGCCGTCCTTTGGAATAGATCCCAAAAACCACAAAACCCAAATCAGAAAGTTTACCTCGCCGACACGAACCCTAGTCCATAGACGGAGCGTCAAACAGACGAGCCATTTAGAGGATATGCCCCTTGAACAAAGGGGGCCCCTAATTGGGCCGGTCCAGACCACCGGCCCGCGGCCTAGCCATGGGTCCGGTCCAGCACCCCACAAATTGTTAGATGAGGCCCACCCGAGATCCACCGGACCCCTCGGGTCGAGTATTTCCAAGCAGACTGGCCAAGCGGCCGGTCTTTCTTCCATGTGCCCTGCCATCAGGACCCACCGATCAGGGGTCCTTATCCGCGCTGCATCTTCGAGGTCAGCGCCTTGGGTTTTCCGCCCCAACTGTGACCGTCTGAGGCTACCGCCTCCCGAACAGCTGAGTGCACCGCCACACACTGGCCCTCCAGACGCCGCGGCCACCGGGGCCTACCTTCTCCACCACCTGGGTTCACCACACTACGCTGGCAGCCGCTCCGTTCGGCGTCTCTTCCTGACACCTCCAAACCTCACCGACGCTCCCGGGTGCACAGCTCTGGACACCCTAGACGTCGTCATCCCCACCGGCCGCACCCGATGCTACCTCTCCGCTCGACCACTGGCCATCGCACACCGGCTGAGTGCTGCCCTCATGCTACTGGTGCACCTCTAGACTGTTCCTCCGCTATACCACCCCGACTTCTGGCCACCGGCCATTGCTGGAGCCGGGACATCCTTCGGCCACCATGACCACTCTGGTTGCCCTATTTCAAAACTGAGGGTGGATTTGGACACCTCGAGTGGAGGCCTTCACAGTACCTACCCCTAATCAATGATCCGACAGTCGATTGGTGCATCTATGAACATCATACAATGAATGACGAAGAATGCGTCGAACCCGAGATTTTGAATGGAACTCGGACGGTGGCCATGTTTGTTCGGCCATTGTCCCAATTCCAAAATTATTGAATTTAAAACGATGGATTGACAAAAACCCATGAAATTGATGAAGGAGCGGAAAAAAAACAACTGAAAGCGTACCTCGATCCAACTGTTCGTCATTGGCGATGCGTCCGCTACGATCCCTCTTCGATCTGCCTGAGTTCTCTCCTCAATCCGTCGAAGAGAAGAAAATAACACTGAAGGAAAAGAGAGAGAGACAGAGGAGAGATAAGGGAAAATTATGGATTTCTCTTAAATCCAACACATAAGTGAATTTATAACCTCTTTCTGAAACTCCACCGACGAGCGAGGATTCTGAAACCTCTGCACCCTCCAAATTTAAATCACGCCTAAACACAACACCCCATTGGGAACTCAATTAATGTCTCGGATTTCCATTACAATACATCGATCGAAAGTTATGTGAAAAGAATGCCAGTGATTAAAATAACTATGTCATTATTTCAAAATGAAGATTTTTCCCCTGGGTGACATCTCTCACAGTAGGCCCACACCCGCAACGTTTACACCCTGCCTAGGGTAAAAGACACACTCTGGACGCAATTGTACCCTCAGATTTTCAATCTGAGCTACTATTTAAGTGAAAGAACAACCCCACCACGTGCATAGTATAAAAATAAATAATATTTTTATAAAATTAATTCCGGGCACACCGGGCCTCGAAATCGCACGCTGTCTTCTCCCCTATCTCTGAAAGCATCCATAGAAATATTCCAATGTATGACAGGGCCAAAACACGAGTCGCTACATCCCACCCTCCATAGAACTTTTCATCCCCAAAAATCCATAAGCTCAAGAAAATCAACTGGACTCTCAACTGGGTCTCCCACGCCAACGAGTCTTCCAACAAACACCCCTACCCGAACACATAAGTCAGAGGGACTTATCCACCACACCTCAACACTATCCGCATTGGGCGGAACTGACCCTACCACATGGTTTTGATCTCATTACAAAACTCCTTTCGGTGGGGGAATGACCCCTCTTCCTCATGCATTTGAAACACGCTGAAAAACACCCACACAGGGTCTTACCAACGCCCTGAACAAAACTCGAGCAAGCAACGGAAAACGAAGATTATTGCTAAACAGTGTCTATCAAAACTACTTCAGAAAGTATAAAGGACACAAGGTGTACCTCTATCCATCAACTAAGCCTCTGGGTCAACTGTCTCTAGGGTATGTAGCTGTCCTCACCCTCACCCTCAAGCTCCCTGAGCTCAGCGTTGACCACCTGAGGGTGGTGGTGGTGGAATCTGATACCGCCTACCACCTCCTACTACTGCACCATCTCCGTCACCCCGTTCGCTACCTTGAGGACCTCCAAAATCGAGACTTTTCCGCTGCCAAGCCAACCTATTGAACGACTCTCTATCAGCAGCATGACGAGTTGGATAATATCTAGCAAGATGTCCCTGACTATCGCAACTGTAACACCACCTCTCCAGCGGCTGACCAAAACTGGCCTGCGAGCCTTGAGCCTCTGATCCTCTATATTGGGGTCGCTTCCTGAAACATCGGCCATGCCCAGACCCCTACGTCTACTATCGGATACCAGCTGATGATTTCCCAGCTTCAACATGCCCAAAACTGATGGGATTAATCTACTCACCCTAAAAGCCCTCCTCCACCAAGGCTTGCTCCAGCACTCCAGCATAGGTGGGAAGAAAAAAAGGAAACCACACCATCCTAGATGTCTCTGCATAGGCCCTGCTCGAAGGTTCGAGCCCTAAATAACGGGTCTCAAACTATATCCAGGGATTAGTGCGACAGTTTGGTAAACCTCACTGAGTACTCCGATAAAGTCATGCCCTCCTGTCGAAGCTGTGAACTCGGCGACACCGGATAGAACTCTTTCCTGAAGAGTCTCTCATACAATGTCCATGTGATTGTCTCCTAGTCATCGGACTATGTCACCAAACTCCCCATCACTTGACCATACCATGAAAAAGGCTCTCTACTAGGACCATCATCTGATCTGGTGGTGTCCTCACCAGGTAGAAAACTCAGGTGGCTGCTTTGAGACAGTCATCAGCTGCCTGAGGGTCTGGATCACCCCTGAACCATTGATTTTTCTGCCTCTGGAACTCGTGCATCACACTCATCCTGTACGTAACCTCGTGCTACACTACTGGACCAACCAGCTGCTTAAAAGGTGATGAATTAACTGGCGGACCACCTGGTGGTCCATCCTCAAAACCTACGCCCTTGTCCACAGATTCTACAAGGGGCGGATTGTCACCACAATCCCAATGCGGATCCCTCGCTGGCTGTCATCGTGTAGGCTTCCATAAATACAATCAAGACGCACCATAGTCAAAGATTCTATATGGAGAGATTACTCAAGAAGAACAAGGGAACCCCAAAACCCCGTAATATATGATGCATATACTGTTATGCCCCTGTGGCTAGTGTCCAAACATCCCGAGTCGAAAGACCGGTTATCAGAATCCTAGTGAATGGATACGTCGATCGCCACACCAACATTGGAGTCCCTAGCCGGAAAGCCGAACTCGAAACATTTTGACACTGTCACTATTAAACCCAAACCAAACTCATAGATAGACTCGCTACGCTCTAAGATCCCAATGGTGGAACCTCCTCTGATACCACTCGGTCACGACCCGACCCAACGGGGCTCGAGCCGTGACTCCCCATGCCCGCCTCGAATAGGCCAGTTGATGGCGTCTAGTGGCGAGAAGGCTATCATAGATACAGGAGGAATTATCCTAAGGTACCTATACACATGCGCCCACATAAACCTTCGTGAAATAGTGCAGATATGTATATAAAAACTGAAAAGGAAATGCATGCATACATCTATCCCAAACCAGAGTGAAATATAAGTTTAGAGACCAAAACAGGTCCCACCAAAGGAAAACTAAAAAATTGTCCAACCTACTAAAAAAGAGGGAAAAAATTTCCAAAAATACATGTTAGTAAGCTGGTCGGCACAACTCCAGTGAACACCCCATTCAATCACGCTCACTAAGCTCCGCCTACTCTAGGTCCTCCTGGAACTCCATCTAAAGCCATGTGGTCTGCACAAGATAGACACATGTGCGGGAAAATCCCATGAAGGGGTGAGTATAAAAAAAATACTCAGTAGGAACCACAAAAACCCCAAAATAAAATGGAGCAACTGTAAGGAAACAGTCACCTCATCCCAGCCAGAGGGAACCCAAACAAGAGAGGAACTCCATCTCGAGACCATCCATGGCTAAAAATGATTAGTCAGCTCAAATCAAAGTTTATTCCCATACATACTCCATGAATAATCCATATGTACTCAAACCACGCACCAGGACTCAAGAGTTTCTGACCTCATATCTTGCGACAGGTAGATAACTAAGAAAACACACTTCACAAACTCTGTCATCCTAGATGACACTCGTCCGAGAGATTTATGCTCATCGAATATTGCCAATGAGATCCTCACGCTGAAAAAACGGAAATACTAAACTCCTCAAATAGGGGATCACTCCTAGGGTCCACTAGGGGATACAAGAACCCACACCAGCATACGAAGATCTCACAGATAGTGGATCACTCCCAGGGTTCGTTGGGGGATACAATAACCCAATCTGGAACTTCACAGAAACATGTCACTCATATAGAGGATCGTTGCCCATGTAAATGTGGTCCCGATGATACCGGAACCCTATCTAGTACATCTCGTTCCATAGGGGATCGAACTTACGATGCTGCAACCCTACCGAAACCACGCGCTGAGTTGGTGATCGTATAACCAACGATACTACAACCCTACTATAATCCTCGTGCTGAGTAGCAGATTGTATACCCGATCATGCCACAACCCTACAGAGAATGTCCCAAAATGTAGGGGATCATATTCCTGATGATTCCACAAACCCTATAGGGTAATCCCACTAGATAGGGGATCACCACTCATGGATAAGCGGTCACAGCGATTCCAAGAACCCGATCCAGGGAACCGATGCTAGAGGATCCCGCTCCAAGGCCACAAGAGGGATGCCACAACTCTAACAGATTAAACATCCCATCGAGAGGATCAAAAACCTTTTCTAAGGTTGCAATGCCACGCAAACCTTCGTAGAACGAACCAAGGGAGTACCCTCAACCACTGCTGGTCCAAACGTTACTAAACCGAGTGTCCCACCACAACACCACACCGCGAACCTCCAAGGTCGATACTAGGGCCACCATCACGATCCATGTGAAAAACACGTAGGATAGGCTATACACCCGCCCAAAATGGACAAATGGTGAAAAATTCACCATTCACTGTAACTAGCCCATGTGGAGCTCACACCATGACCCCAAATATTGGTGGGAATATAGAACCATTGAGATCCCCTCATAGAAACACACGGTATCGATTACTCGAACACTCCAGATGGATGTCGGGTGAAAAAGCGACATTTCATCACAAAACATGCGAACATGGCCCTATGGGGCCTACACCCTATATTTTTCCCAAATACTAAAACGATCGTCTCAAAAAGTCTGCACGAGGACTCAGGTAACGCTGCTGAAGACAACGCATCAATCGGACATTCGGTTCTCGAGGTACGCCAGTTGCATGCTTTAATAATAATTTAATATTATTAAATTAAATCATTTTGGTTCAGCCTTCCTCGGGCGCATAACCCACAAACCACGAAACACAAATAAAAAAGTCTTCTTCACCGACATGAACCTGTGGCCGCATACGGCGTGTCAAATAGACTTGTTGTTAAGGTGATATGCCCCATTGAACAAAGGGGGCCCAAAATTAGGCCGGTCTCGACCAGCCGGCTGGGTCCAGACCACCATCCCACGGCCCAGCCGTGGGTTCGGTCCCGCACGCCATGGCCCGCTAGCTATAGGCCACATGAGAACCACTGGACCCCTCGGGTCTGGTAATTCCAAGGAGACCGGCCAAGCGACTAGTCTATGTTCCGTGTACCGCACCAGTAGGACCTGCCGAATGCGGGTTGTTGTCTGCGCTCCACCCCCAAGGTCAGTGCCACGAGTCTTCCACCCTGACCGTGACTGGCCGAGGCCACCTCCTCTCGACCAGTCGAGTGCACAACCACATGCCAGACCGCTGAATGTCGTGGCCGCTCGGGCCTCCGTTCTCCGCCACCTGGGTTCGCCGCACCGCATCGGCCGCCGCTCCGCTCAGCATCTCCGCCGAACACCATCACACCTCACCGGCGCACCCGGGTCCGCGACTCTGGAAACCCCTGACACCCCCGTCCCCACCGGTCGCACCTGACCCCACCACTCTGCTCGACAGATGGCCGCCATCCACCGACTGAGTGCCGCCCTCATGCTTCCGGTGCAACTCCGGCCAGTTCCTCCGCTACACCACCCAAACCTATCACAACCACCCCTTGCCGATGCCGGGAATTCTAATGGCCGCCACGACCACTCCGGTGGCCCGATTTCAAAACTGAGGGTGGATTTTGACACCTCGGGATGAGGCCTTCGCAGCGCCTTCCCCCAATCAACGATCCGACAGTCGATTGCCGCATCCAAAAAATTCAGACGAAGAACAATGAAGAACGGTTCGAACCCGGGATTGAGAACGGAACTCGAACGGTGGATGTATTCATTCGGCCATTGTCCCAGTTCCAAAATTATATAATTTAAAACAACAAATTGAAAGAAACCCAATAAATTGAAGAAGGAGCAAAAAACAACTGAAAGCCTCCCTCGATCCGACCGTTCGTCATTGGCGACGCGTCCGATGCGATCCCACTTCGATCCGTCGGTGTTCTCTCCTCAATCCAGTGAAGAACAGTGAAGAACTCAAGAGAAAGAGAGAGAGAGAGAGAGAAGAGGGAAGGGAAAATTATGGCTTTCCCTTAAATCCAACACTTAAGTGAATTTATAAACTCTCTCTGAAAATCTATGAACAGGTGAGGATTCCAAAACATCCACGCCCGCCTAATTTATATCACACCTAGGCAAAACAACCCATTGAGAACTCAACAAATGTCTCAGATTTGCATTCCGAGACTTTTTTAAAAGGTTATTTTAAAAGAACGCCAGTGATAAAAATCAATAAGTCATTATTTCAAAATGATGATTTTTCCCCTGAGTGACATCTCTCACAGCAGGCCCACGCCCGAATCTTTTACACCCCACCTAGGATAAACGTCACACTCTGGACGCAACCGCGCCCTCAGATTTCCGATCTGATCGACCGTTTAGGAGAAAACACAACCCCACCACATGCATTGTATAAAAATACTTAATTTATATTAAATTAATTATGGGCACACCGGGCCTTAGAATCGCACGCCGTCTTCGCGCCTCGCACTGGAATTATTCATAAAAAAATTACAAAGTCTGACCGGGCCAAAACCCAAGTCACTACATACTAAAAAAACAAATTCCCTTCTATATGTGAGAGTATATACACGATCTTCCAATGGGAATTAAAACCATTGTATAGGTCTTACATCCTATACCTATTTCAAAATTATAAAAAAATGGTTGGGGTGAAAATAAAAAATGATGATATATAACAATTATATATCAGGTGAATGTTGTGATATATATACTAATCATAATGTCATGATTTATTTATTCAAAATATTTTAATATATACCAAAGGAGATGGTTGGATCTGATTAATGATTTTGAATTCTCAACATACTACCAACTTGGGAAGCTGAAAATTTCAGCCCATGCGCTATTTGTAGAAGAACCACTACAGTTTAACAATAATTAGGTAGGATTCATTGATATCAAATGATTATTGATTAAATGATGATTGAAAAAGAACATTATAAGAAGTGGGAAATATCACATCTTTATCATATGAGTGTTCAACCAGTAATCCATGCATAGAATATAGTTGTTAAAATGGTTGATGTTGAACAATTGATGATAGTGAGAAACTATCCAGTGATGAAACATTATTATGATTGAATGAAATTTTTTAGAAACCAGGTATATATCACTAATACACCAAACGTGAAGGAGTTATTGGTTGAAAATTACCATTTATCACTGTATAATCATACTTGAATTAAAATAATGAATGAAGTTCTTGAATACCATTTCAATTGGGATTACATGAAAAGAGATATTGTAGATTAAGTGAATTTGTGTAAATTTATAAACCAGTGATGTTAGAGAGGAAAAAGTATAAGGGAATGTCACATCCATCACCCATGGTAGATAAAAAATAGGAAAACAATATCATGGATTTCATCATATTACGCCATAAAATATGTAATGGTTATAACCCAATTTTTGTAGTAGTTAATTTCATTATGAATATATCACATTTCATTACTCCAAGATAGGATTTATCTATTGATCATTTTTACATGATATACATTAGGGAAGTGGTAAGTATTCATGGAGTATAACTTTTTTGTATATCTAATCAGTATATGTGGTTTACATGGATGGGTTTTAAACGTATTTTTTAGGGTTTAAAAATATCCTTAAGATTTAGAAATATATATCATCCCTAGATCGATGTATTTTTTAATAATATTATTAAAAAACTAAAGGATATGTTGAGATTTGTTTATATGGGTTTAAAAGGGGGTTTAGATCAACACCATCCCATAATCATCTTTTCATATAGAAATATATTTCACTCAACTGTTAATATAAAACCTTATCAATCCCTATATGGATGGATTTATTGAAATATGATATTCATGGTTGAATTTGGGGGAAAATATAGTAATTCTTGTTTTCAATGATGAAATTTTAAAAAATTATAGATTCAATCAGAAAAACATCAGGGTAGCACAATATACAAAAATGAGTTATGCTAGAAAAAGTCAGTGAAATATATAGTTCAATACTAGTAAAATGAAATTCATATGAATATCCAATATGATTATGTTTATGAGAATTTTCATATCGGTAAACCATATCCCTGTATATATGTTCCCATTCATAAGTTATTATCATATTATAATGGTTTCAATTAACTGTGTTTTTCCATTGAATCTCTCCTTTATTCTTAATGTGTTTATTGGTTACCTTTTGAGGAATAATATAAATGATCGTTCATATGATTTTATTTTACTGGTTATATAACTAGAGAATGATATTTATTATGAGTAAAACCCAGTGGAGATTCACTATCAATGTTATATAATGTTATGAAAGAATACCAATCTCTTGGTCAATGTTTTGACCTGAAAGAATAAATTTTGGGTAGATATGGGGGAAACACAGAATGTGATGAGGAATAATTGTCAACGTTTTTTTCTTTCAGTGTAATGGAACTTCAACAATGAAATTATTAAAATTGGTTCTAAGATAGTACCCCAATATTTTTTAATATAAATTTCTCTTTATTAAATTTTATTTTTTTATATCATTTTCCACATATAGAACCGATCATAGAAATCCAATATTATAATTTTGAAATATATGTATAAATATTTTCAATGATAAAATTATTAATCACATATAAATTTATTATAAATTAGATAGAAATTATGTTATAATCATTTAATAGTAAAAGTGAAATTAATCATAAAATTATTTTATATATGCAATGAATTTGTATCATAACACATCAAAAAAATCCTTATATATAATTGATTACAATGAAATTATTAGATTATATCCAGTAATATTAATTGAAATTTATTTAACTGTATTTATTATTCAAGGATTGTAATTAATGAAATTATATGGTTTGAATTAGATATTCTTTAATAAATGTCCTTTTTGAATTCAATGCATGTATATTATAAAACATTTCTATAACTTTTATAGAAATTATTTAAAAAAATTGATATAATTTTTGAAATCAATAGTAAAGATATTTCCTTAGAGTGTTGTGCAAGGTATTTTAATGAAAATATATATTTTAGAGTGAATAGTTGATTTTTTTCAAAATAATTTTATTTTACTATTTGATTCTATTTTATATTTTATTTCAAAGATTAACACCACAACATGAATAACTTATTCTAGGATGGTCAGATATATGACCTTATTTTTATGTCCCCCTTTAAAAGTTGTTTTTGACTAGTGGAGATCCACTAAATGATGCAGTAGAGGGAGTATAACCTCAATAAAAATTAACAAAACCATAGTCATGAAAAGTATAAGTAAAAATCCTAAATAACACCATAGAGATAGAAAATAATAAATATTATATTAGATTGAAATCAAGGTATCATAGAGTAAAACATGAAAATAAACCAAGGACCCCCAATGATGGTTTTGAAATAGTATACAATAAGAAACAAGAAAATAAATTATGACATTGCATCATCTATGTCAAGTTTATCCTAATACTCCTTTGTCACCATGATATGTCTCATTGGATCACTATCACTGGACCATTACATTTACGAAGATCGCTAATATTCATGTCTGTATGCACATTGAGATGCTCATGCGAGCTATGATTATAAACCATGTAGGACAACGCCAAGGTTTCATTAACTAATGTGTGTATATATATATATAGGATTTATGATAAAACATGAATGTAATTAACCTATAAATAAAAAAAATTACGTTACCATGAGATAACCAAGATTCTATGAACCTAGACCCCAACTACATTAGTAGAATTCATGAAAGCATCCATGTGTCAGTCACCATGTGTTGTTGGACATGAGACATAGTTTGTGTGTTTTTTATCACTCTAAACCGACCAATCTTATGTTTAACATCCTGAAAATAGGGAAATAGTAACTCCAAACAATAATGAGGTTCTCTATCCTCATATTATGAAACTTAAACCTAACATTCATAATGTATTATGTTCAATGTCCTCTATGTAATCATTTTCCCATGTCAGTTTCCTAACACAAGGGATACACTTCTCCCATACATTGTTCTACTCTCATATTTGGTAAAACATTATCTGATAATAGACAATACCATCAAGTAAGTATAATTGAATGACCATTGTCACAATATTAACTCTCCAACTTAAAGGGGGTGTTAATCTAATTCCAAGAGTCCAAAACATATTCGTACCTGGAAAAGGTTTGATAATCTATGAAACACCAATAAAAAATATTATTAGTTAATTTACAATTGGTTATATCAATCATTTTTCTAAGAAGGAAACACACATAAACTAGGAGAAACACTAATCAATCTTGGGTCACAAGGAGAAGAAGAATAAACAATTGTATCATGATTAAAACTACATAAAAGGGTGATATATATTAAGGATCTTCCTACCTCTATAATGTTGATGAAATAATTTATGTTCTTCCTTGTTGGTGATCACCCATATCACATATTCATACCTAGAACCCAAAAACATCGCAAAAAAAGATTAGTTCTTGATTGGATGATGAAAGGGAATTCAATTCACTATATTTATGTTTTAGAAAATAAAAAACCATCAATTACTAAAAATAAAATTATATATTTCATATATCTACTCAATATAGCTTGTATTTATGATTTATATCTTGAGAAAATGTAGTGATGTAGAATATAGGTGAATACTGGAGGGAGACTATCCTCTTACATTTAATCCACATGATTTAATGCATCTTGATACATCTGATATAATTTAAGATAGGATAAACAATCAAAATCGAATACTAGATTCACTTGGACTGGTATCCCAAGGAATAAGAGGAATAATGAGGTGTATTAGGGAGGGTTTGGGTTTACATCCAAATTTTTGGATTAATTAGATCCCCACACATTGTTCAGTTCCATGGTTTACTAAACGACTCAACAACTGTGTGAGGATTATATCATCATCTAGGCATTGAAATTTTTTGTATGCACAATTTTTTAAATCATGAATCAACAATGAATTTTATCTGTATACTTTGTCACATGGTTTCTAGGGAAGTTTTCATATTTTCCCTAACCAAGCACCAACCATGAACCTACCACTCTACCTTCCCAAAAAGTTTCGTAATTTTCTATGGATAACCACATTGTTTTCCTTAAACGATCTTAAACTATGGACCCCCTTAATGACTATAAATGCGCTTGGAAATCTGGAAAAAAGATAATAAAAATCATTAAAAATAATGAATATAAAACATTTAATATTTCTAAAATAAATAGAAAAGGAAACTAAAAATTTTGAGATATTTTTAAATCAATATTTATATATTCTCAACCCCATGATGTATCTATAGAGATCCTCTTCAGAAAAAATTGTTTTTGAGCTCATAAATTCAATCTATACTCCTGTGTATCATGTTGGACTCATTTATGATTCCAAAAAAGATCAAAAAGTCATATCGTCATCCTCATCAATTCATTCTTACTCAGGTAAAAATGCATATTGTTCATGCCCCAAATGACTCTTCTAGTTACAACTCAATGACCTTAGTATTGATGACATATAAAATATTTATATCACACCATTGAAAATAATATTTTTGGAACACATTAGGCATATCCTTATATCATGGAGGAAGGTATAGTCAGTAAAGAACCTCTAGGATACACTCAATATTCCCAAAAAGATATATTGACCATGGTGTAATTCATTTGATCTCATTAAATGATGATTCCCCATCTGGAATGAAACCCAAAAAACCAGATCATCAATAGTGAACACCAAAATTATTATCCTCTAATATGTAATAAAATATGTCAAACATTATTTGAAAAAATTATCCTGAGCCAATTGAACCACATATAGTTCCCATTCCCCATACATGGCCAAAATAATGGCCCCAACAATATCTTTCCAAAACAAATGGTGAAAAACATAGTCAATCATAAAGAGCCTCAAAAGGTGAAAGATTTATTAAATACTAGAAAATAATATTATATGAAAACATTATAATTTCTAAATGTTTATCCAATACTCCACATGTTTATAGGATTATTTCCCAATAAATTTCCTCCAAGACCCAGATCATTCTCTTTTTCTGTCTATCAGTTTCCTATTCATACATCATATTAAAATTCAAATCAGATGCTAATTACTTCTACAATAATTTCCAAAATAGTTGTCTAAAATTAATTTTCATGTCCATCATGATACTATAATACAATACATGCAGTTATTTTTTCTATTGTAAATATATTTTCCTAACTTATTCATAAAATGAGACCCTCAGATAGAAAATAAATGATTTAATAACACAAACCAGTCAACTACTACACAAAAAATATGGAAATTTATAAAGGTCTGAAGAAAAATTATAGAATTTTCTATTTTAACCTAGCCCCACATATAATAAATTATTTATTGTGATTATGTAGCCTAATGGTCACTAATAATTCACCATGAACCTTTTATTGGATGGGAAATGTGTGATGTAGCTTTGGATGTCTCTCTTCATCCCTAGTCACAAAAATGTCCACCTCATATCTCAACTCTACTTCATAAAACATAGGTGCAATACCGAATAAGAAGTTGTAGAGCCCCTCATAATCTCTCCCATCAGGGAATTAAGAACCCTAACTTTACTATGGAAAAATAAAATACCCTTATAATCTAGAAACAAAAATTAAACATGGTTATATACTAACAAATCTTTTTACATCACAATTTTTTCATTATTTGACTAGTAGCCGTTCTTACCTGCTCCACCGAGGTGTACAAGACAATCAAAGGTGATCATGTCATTTCCCCTCAATTTTTTGATGAATCCACAAAATATTCACCTAATTATCTTATCAATATCT
The DNA here is from genome assembly GCA_963277665.1 of Viscum album. Lineage (NCBI taxonomy): Eukaryota > Viridiplantae > Streptophyta > Magnoliopsida > Santalales > Viscaceae > Viscum > Viscum album. The sequence continues at coordinate 1,901,394,221 of OY728160.1, forward strand.
ATTTATCTTTATATATTTTTCACTAGAAGATATTTTTCTTTCCTGATGAGAGAATCTACAAAAAATTTAAATTTATCAGGATAATAATCCATCTATATATAGAAATATAGTAGATACTCTACCATACACCTCTATCGATGATTTAGGTTGTACTGACAGATGATTTAATAAAATATTTTATAGTCTATATATATAATAAATCATTCTCCAAGGGGATAATGGTTCGAAAATATTTGAATAAGGACTACAATTTCTCACACTAATTTATGCATAGGGATGTTTCAGTCATGTGATTGAAAATAATGTGCACCATAACCGATTACATTTTCCCAATGTAGTATCAAGAATCCTAACCCCACACAGGATCCTGCAAAGTAGAACACATATCCAATCACAAGTTATTAAAATTTAAATATCAAATCTATTTTCAATCTCTTCCTTATCACCAATTTACCCTCTTCACTCTAATCTATCCCCGTGAAATTATATCCATTCTTGTTAATCTTATCAATAGTATTATCAAAACTATATAAGTCATATTTTAACTATCAATTGTATTTGACCAACCCATGAAAAATAATGATCTAAAAAATATTTATAGGGAATTCTTATGATCTTGCATTCTAAATCATATTTTATTTCATATAAATTCCAACAATAGAGATCACATGAACAATAATATTCAACTTATAAATCCAAATTCGACTCTTTGAGATCCTAGTATTGAGCCAATGTGCTCAAGTTTTACTCAATGCAATCTACAAATCTCTTTCATGAAGCATTGAGGTCCATAATTATATGATGATTTCATCAACAAAAACCACAAAAAAGGAGACCAAATACTGATAGAAGATCATTTTTATGAGATCAACAAACATTGGTAGTTCATTTTTTTAATAAAAAGGCATGAATAAATATTGTTGTAGAGTGTATGTACTTTGAAATTTCATAATGGTATTGTCTTAGTCTATATCTATAAGCCGGTGACAAATTGATCAAAGGTGAATATTCACGAACTACTAGGCTCCCAACAACAGATTATAATATTCACCATTCCACAACACCAGGTATATATTCCTCATTTACACAATCCACATAACCAAATTCTAAAATAATTATTTAATTAAAGTAAAACTTTATTACCTTAATTAAATTTGATCAATTTGATAAAACCCTTCGCCTCTAAGTCCATGATTGAAAATTTATGTTATCTAAAGTCATACATTTACTTAAGATACTAAGGAATCAATAATGTTTTCTCCTAAATTGAGATTTATCTCAAGTTAAAATCCTCAATAAGTAGGTATTCATAGGAATTCATATTGTAAGGCATCCTAATATATGTCCACTATATGGTGAAAATATGAGTAATTAAATTTTGGTTACACTACAAGAGCTAAGAATATTTTTACTTATATAATTGAACTAATATAGCTCAAATCTAGTCCCATTAACCTACCCCAACATACCACACACAATTCATCATAATAAAATACCCCATGTGAATGGTATTGGATAATCATTTCTGATTGTAGTCAGCATGAAATCTATATTTAGTAAAATAGCCAATGCAGAAAATCATATCAAATCTAGTCATCTTATGAATGATGAAATCACAAATATCTTTTACCCATAAACTATCATTGGAAATTTTGGACATCTATAATTACCTTTAACAATATTTCCCAAGGTTTCTAAAAATATAACTTTACAGGAATGGAATGTTCAGTAATTGATTGATAATATATAAATGTGGGGAAATCTCCCATATCAAACTCTAATGAAATATGAAATTAAATAAAAAATACTATAACTAAAATAGTTGATGTCACCCATACTACATAAATAATATTTTGCTCCATTGAATACTTACTACCAAAATTATTTCCATGAATATTAATCCGAGTTCCCTAGATTTCCATAGAAAACAAATTCTATGGCATATATATCCTCTTCTGATGTTCTACAACCCAATTCAAGAATGATCAACCAAAACTCGTATAGGAATCCCTTGGAAAAATATATTGATACATCCAATTTTTCAATGATATTGACACTTCATTGGTGGTTTCCCAATAATATTTTTGATATTACTGATTTGAAAATAGTTGAAGAACATGAAATAACCACCAATTATAGAGGGAGGTGATGTAATACCATGATTCTTCATATATCCTCCTTCACTCTAGAATTGCCATTATATCACCTCTTCCTCCTATCTGGAGAGGAACTCATTTAATCCCTAGGGAGTCCCCTAACTGATCCATTAAATTCTTAATGGAAACTAGTATCCCTATCCTCCTCACATACTTTATGAATGTCCAGATCCTTATAAGAACCATAGAGCTAGTTTTTAGGTCAATGCCCCTGACCTGGAACATCATGTTTCATCCTAAACAAATCTAAAAATAACTATTTTTCTTTGATTTATTACCATATAATAGAAGGGTTTATAAATCTAAATTTATGTGATGATCTAAATTGTAATATAATATCATCATAATCTACTATAGATCTTTGATCTCCATGAAACTATCTATCTTTTGTTTTTTGAAGGAAAACATTATCATATAATAGGTTATTAATGGTCATCCTGTAAGACACTCATGCCTACCAGTAGGACCCCGAGACACCCTAGGATGGGAGGGGTGAATCAGGCTATCATCATTTTTTTAATGTGATGGATATTTATCCCACTTTTTTTGGAACTCATAAAACCAATATAATGTATATGATCATAAATTAGACATTCACATGCAATGTGACGACACAACACTTTTACATGGTTCAACAATAAGGGCCACGTCCTAGGAGAATATGTAGATACTGTGTTAGTCTTACCAAAATCAACTAATCTTCAAAAAAATAAGAATACAAAGGATCGGTCATAGTCACTCTGTGCAGGGAACACTACCTTTACAAGAATTCTGGGATATCTTACATGGTCTTTAAAAAGACTTCTACTTACTCCCCCTAGCTCATTGATTTTTGGTAAATCTTTCCAAGCTTATCGACTTGAAGGCCGCTTTAATGGTTCAGCATTAAATTTTATGTCCTCTAATTAGCACAAAACTTTACTTACACCATAGACATGAGTTGGTGCACACTGAAATCCCCATCTACATAAACCTGATATACAAAATAAAAATTTCACAAAATCTCCTTCACGATGCTCCTTCATGAAGCTTGCTCTTTCCTAGAGCTCACTTCTTCACAATTCCCACGAAATATCAAATCCCACTAGTTTGCAAAGCTCCAAAACATTTGGGGATCAACCTGCCATCATGATGCACAATGCCTTCATGAAAGCACCATCTTTTGTGAAGACCATTGATCCAATATGGAACATTCTGTCTTTGAAAATCACTCAATACATAGAAGCATTGAATTTATTCACGACTAGGTTAATCTTTCTGTGTAGCTCAAGCTCACATAGATCCTTGTTATGTGGATCACCGCTCTCTTCTCAAAAGCAGAGAGATTCTATATTTTCTATAAAAAATTTCATTTCTAATGAAGAGTTATGGATGCTTACTTATAGGCATGACAAATAGAAATTCTCCACCACCTCCAATGAATTTTTTGAATCAGTCAAAATCCTATTCATGGCGATCCTCCCTTTGAGAAGAACCACTGAAATTTGAATTTATTGTGATGGCCTCTATCAAACCCTTCACGCTACTGGAATGATCCAAATCTTGCTGTCATTCATGATTTTTGTTGTAACCAAAGAGCACATCATCAAAATTCATTAATCTTTTGTGAAACAATATTATGGAATCCCATCTTTGTAATGCCCATGACTTTTCCATACTGTCATAAGTCCTTCAAAAAGAACCACTTTTCACAATGATTTCCAATATTCAAATAATAGACCCCATAAATTTGAAAATCACATAGAAAAAATTCAACCTTCAATAATTATTACAACTTGAACTGTGTGATCCCTTTCCTTGTAATATACTAGATCATCCAAGAGAGGATTGAAAAAAAAACAAAAAACACACTCCATTTCATGAAATTAAAAACATTGTTTCCAAAAATCACCCCCATTGGGTTTTTGTTTGGAAATTTATAGATATATTCAATAGATCACTAGTAATTATCAAAGCCTGATATGCAAGTGAAAACTCAACCAACACTCAAGGTTTATATGAGAAACACTCAGTTAAGAAAACAATAGGGGAAGCTTGAATTGTGTTATCATGTTTTGGAATGCTCAAGGATGTCCAAAATATTCTCTAACAGTGTCATAGTAGCTCTACACGCCCAGAACTACTTTTATATAAAACCGACATCTCAATTTTTATTCTTTGAAACTCATAAAATTTGACTTTTCTCCCCCATTGTAGAATTTGTGCCTTTCTATATTCTTCATCTTTAACGTGACTATAAAAATATTTCATTCTCCACATTTCATCACTAAATTTATCCATTTCTCCCCCATTTGTAATAATCCCATGGATCACTATTTTATATTATAGAGGTCAAAACATACTTCATCTGGTTCATATCTCTCCCATAAACCTGCATCATTTCCACAATCAGATTAAAAATATATAGAACAAGTAGGGAGAGGGGGAAAATTATAACCTTATTATACACTAAGAAGTGGTTGAACACCAAGGTTCATGCTATGATTCTTCAATGCCAATGATGGAAATGGATTGGTCGGTATGTCAGGCAATTGATCATAAGTGCCAATATAATCCATTTTAATCATGCATTGTTCAATATTTTCATTGATAAAGTGATATCTTATTCTAAAGTGTTTCATACGATAATTTTTAACATGATTCTTCATAAGATCAATTGGGATATTTTTATTATAGTGAATCACTATTGGATATTTCACTTCATCGCCAATATTTATCAATTGTTGTATCATCCACAATAGTTGCGTGAAAGACTTTGTTGCAGAGATATACTCAACTTTAGTAGTACCAAAAGAATAGATTTATGGTTTCTTACTCAACCATAGCACACATTTCTTTCTATTAAGGAATTATCCACCACTTTTGGAATTTCTATCAACATAATCTCTTGCCCATTCAGTATCAGAAAATTCCAATAGTTCATTATATCATCCTGTATCAATGTAAAACCCATAATTTTGAGAACCATGAATGTACCTCGTCATTGTTTACACTGCTTATTTATGATCTTATTTAGTATTAATTTGAAATTAGTCCAGTAATAATGTTTCAAATAAAATATCTTTTCAATTCATAATCAAGTATAATAACATTCGAATGATTCTCTTTTAAAGTGTGGAATCTACAGATGTCCCATCCTCATGACTTCCAGTTTAGTTCAAACTGAAAATGGAGTTTACATAGGTTTAGAGTCATGAATATTGAATTAATTAAACAGATCCCTTTCATAATTTTTCTAAGAGAAAAAATAATTTTTATTCAAATAAATTACTTATATCCCAAAGAAATATGTGAGGTGACCAATCATGGACATTTCAAATTCTACTTTCAGGTGATCGGTAAATTCATCAACTGATCAATGTGTCATTCCCTCAAAAATAATATCGTGAACATACATCTGTACCATTAATTGATGTTTTTAATAATTTTTCACATAGATGTTGTGATCCAATCCTCCTCTTTTGAATTCATGTTTCTACAGATATGAATCCAGCCGATAATACCATGACCGTAGAGATATTTCATTAGTTTTCAGACCTTCATTTCATCATCACCAAGAAGGAAACAAACATGTTGATCTATATAAACATTTTCTTTAAGAACACAATCTATGAATTCAATTTTTAAATCTATTTGATACACTTTGTATCCAATTTCAATTTCCATGTAAATAAAAAGTATTATTGAATCCAATCTAGTCACTGGAGGAAATTTCTTTTCATTAGCCATAGCTTCAATTTTAGAATTTCATTTACACAACATACTCACCTTATTTCTACTCACATTACCATTATCATCATATTTTTTCATCAAATTCCTCTTCATACAAATAGTATTGTGTCCTTCGGGTGACTTGAATAGATCTCTTGTATGGATATTGTTGATCTGGTCCAACTCATTATTAATGAATTTAACCCATGATTCATTATTTTCATCTTCTTCAAAAGAGGATGGTTCCACAACTAAAAGGAATACATATTGTTCACTATTCCTCATTCGATATGTTTGTGTGGGAGTATCCCACTCATCAATGATATTATATTGATCAATTTCTGCTATTCGATTTCTCCTGTGAGGTTCATTGGGATTTTCTTTGTCCACGATATCTTCTTCCAATTATTTATCTGAAACCACATAAATTTGGGACCCATCCATATTGTTAACACATTCCACTATTTCTTCATTTGATACTATTCAATGTATCCTATCTTCTACATATTCAATCACATCAACATAAGATACACTCGTGGTATTTTTGGTATTATCTTCAACTATCCTAACATCACAACTTTCCAAAATATTTATGATATTATTAATCAAACACTTTTTGGGTTTTATATTCATTGAATATCCACGTAACATTCCTTCATCACCTACATCAACATATTTTCCCTAATTTCCTTATTTGTTTATGATAAAAAATTTAATTCTAAAAAACATTTAAAGACATTAAAGAGGGCTTCCAACCATGCCGATACACATTATTGGTGTTGGTTTCTAGCATATATAGGCCTATTCAATTTTTAATATATGACATAGTAAGAAAACAAACTTTCTAGTAAGGTCGAGGGATATGACTCCCAATCATCATAATTTGGGCCATTTTATTCACATGTCAATTCCTATAATCAACAAGTCAATTTTTATGGGGTTCTAACAACAACCACCTCATGTTGTATTTCATACTTCTCTATGTAATTTTAAAACTCAATTGATGTGTATTACCTTCCTTTTTTAGACTGTATAACATTGATTGTTTTTATAGTATCATTCATAGTGATTCAAAAATAATTATCTTGTTGTCAAACACATGTCATTTCCTATGTATGATCATCACACAAACCATTCTACAATAATCATCAATAAAAATGAAAAGTACATGTCTCCATATGTTCGTGTAACATTTATTAGGATACATAACTCTGTATCGACGAGATCAAGAAGATTTGATGTCCTTTTATTCTTTAGCCAATATGATCTATAGACCAACATTTCTCATATGAAGGAATCACATTTCATTTCCTGTCGACATTTTAGATATTCAATATCCATGATTATCATCAACATGGATATCTACTCCACATAATATTGATTAATGTTCCCCAACCTCCAGTTCTATAATTCAATTTATTATTCAATAGTTAGAAAAAAAATATTATCTATACAATCAACCTGGTACAAGATTCCCTATATTCTGCAAAGTTTCAAGAGATAATTCCATATCATTCCCTTTATAGTTCATCCTATTTGATTGAAAGACACTATGATTCTTGAGTCATAGAGTTGACTAGTGGTAAAGAGATTGGGACAAAAACCATCAACATAATGAAATTAAGTTTTCATTATATCACCATTAACTAGCTTAGTAAATCAATTACATTTTATCTTCACCGCACCATCATTATCGAAACATACTGTTCTGTCAACCTTTCTCTTTACATTCGTTTGTAGGTAGGCATTTCCTATCATATGGGATGAGAAACCACTTTCAAGAATCCTAATGTTATTATTATTTTAAGCTTTTATAGGTACTTATGCAAGGTTGAATTTTTTATTTTACCTCGTTTTCTTCCATAGAAGATTTGATTGAGTGAAGGATAGGGTTGAACATTCATATCTCATTTCCTCATGCATCATTTCTTCATATTCAAACTCTTCTTACAAAGGATAAAACCTATTTGAAATCAAAACACCATCTATTTGAAGAGTATGGACCTATATTTGAATTTAGTATGAGTTTCTTATGTTATTCTTATGCCTGAAAAACATAAGATTATTGAAAAATTTAGAACAATTAAAATAAAATACATAGAAATTATTAAGTTTATAAGAAGTTGTATATTATTTTTTATCCTTTTGTTGACTTCCATGATCATCTACATTAAAATTACTCCTTTCCTCTACTATGTATGACTTTGTATGGCATAGATAGACACAAAATTGGAATTTTATAAGTGGACATGTCTAAAAATTTCAATTCCTCCTCATGTCACCTTATTTAGGAAAATAGTTTGGATATCTTTCATTTTTTGAGTCCATATAATAGCTTTCATTTCTCATTTTAGTTTTAATTATGGGTTCCTTTTTCAAAAATTTAGTTGACTTTTCATCATATCCTACATTCAATATCCCTTTATTTTGGCTCATATTATTTCTAGAATTTTATTTCCTAGCATCATAACAAATTCCGTTGTTACTCATTCAATAAGGCATTTGGAAATTCTAAAATCATATCAAATGCATTAAAACCATGCTTAAAAAGCTTCAAGAACTCCTCATCTGAGAATTTTATAAAATTGTATTTTCTTATTTGATACTCTTGAATTTGATTCTCTTTTGAGTTTACACCTAAGAGTAACAATATCTTCTTTATGTCCCTCAACCATCTTGGATTTCTCCTCCGGTCTAGAGATAATTTCATTGATGAAAAAATATTGTTATTTATTTACAAGCTTTAGTTACACTACATATTGGGTTCTCTCAAGGATTGATGATGGCAATTTCCCACATTCATCTAATCCTTCATTTTTAGATTCAATTTTATCAACACATTAAGATGATTCAACCACCAATTCTTCTCACTTTTTTCATCTCTTACATTGATTCTCAATCTTACCGTGAAAATTCTTATGTTGGAACTTGAGATCATAATCAATGGAAAGCTCAATATATGTAGATTTATCTCTTTATGGTTCTATTATTTAAATGGTATCCATCATTTTATCATGGGTTCCCGATTTAAATTTTGGTTCTTCTTCAATTGGAAATTCCGGATCTTCATCTTCCCCTTCAAAGAAAAAACTATTTCCTTGTAATTTATTCCCATATTTGAATTCTACCTTTTTAAAAAACATTTTTTGATGCTTCTCCAAGATTCGAATTTCACTCTATTCATCATTGAACATTATTGAGCACATAGAGGCAATGTGCCTAACTCTACGACAAAAAAACCAAGACAAAGGAAAATTAACATTAAATTTGACTTCTCACTTCATGAATTTATTTTCAATGAAAGAAAGAAGTTAATTTTCTTTATTATCTTCACTAGAACTATATTGTAAAAATTATAGTTTTTACATGGATTTGAATTTCATTTCCTTACATACTCATGTCGTTGCATCATCTGGTTTGACTCTCTTCTCTTAGGCCAAGAGGCTACTCAACAGATCATCCAGAGAATGTTTTGAGAGATCCCTTTCTTCAAGAACTAAGATATCTTCATTAAAAAGGGGATCAATTATTCTCATGAATTTCTTCATAATATCAATGCCTTTGATCACTTTTTCATGCCCTCTAATTGGTCCTATAACTTTAGTTTTTTGATTGAATAAAGAATCAAGATTTTCATCAGGGTGAATCTTCAGAGCATCAAACATGGTGTGAAAAATATGTAGTTTCACCTCCATCAATTTTCTATCTCTTTCGTAAATATTTTATTGTTTTTCTCACATAGACTTTGGTGAGGTTAATCTCATCTCCATAAGGTCAATCTAATCAGAAAATGGTGTAGTGATATCATTCTTTACAGTAACGTTCACATGATGCATTTTTCTATCTATATCAGTCATATACAACCCTATTGGATCGATGAATTGTATCCCTTGCATAGTAGAACAAATTACTTCCATTCCAAGATATATTAGGTTATATCTCATCATGTTATTCCAAATCTAAATGTTACTTCTATAAAAGAGTGGGAGTCCCCTAACATTTACTAAATTATACATGAATGTAAAGGACATATTTTGAACAAGCAATATTTAACCTCTAATACAACTTGTAGGACTCTGTGACACCCTTAGAGGTGATTGGTGAATCAGGGTTTCATATTATTATTTCAATGTGATGGAACTTGTTCCCATATTGGTTGTAACTCTTTAAACTTGTATGATGTATATGATCAACAATCAAGCATACACATACAATGATATGACACTTCACTTTTACTTTTTTCACCACTAAGGGCTATGTTAAAGGTGTATACTCCGACAGTGTGTTAAACATACCAAAATCTACTAATAATCACTAGTTATGGAATACAAAAGTTCGGTCATAGTCTCTCTATGGTAGGCACACTGAATTTACAAGATTTTAGGGATAACTCATTGTGTCCCTCAGAACACTTCCGCTAACTCCTCCTAGCTCACTACTTTGTGAGATGACTAACTCAGTTTATTGACATGAATGCCACTTCAATGAATTGGAATTAATGTATTTGTCCCTAACATAGCACGAGACTCTTCTTGCACCATAAATCCGAGTTGATGCACACTGAAATCCCTATCTACATAAACCGAATATTCAAAAACTACCATTCATAATTCTCCTTCACAAATCTACTTTGCTGACCTCACTCCTTCACAGAGCTCACTCCTTCATAAATATCACGCCTTCACAATTATCAATTCTTCTCAAAGACCACTACTTCATATATATCAATCGACTTCATGGAATAACCTGCCATTGTGAAGCACACTTCCTTCATAGAACAACCTTCCTTTGAAAATCTCACTAAGACAACATAGAAGAAACCATCTTCATGAAGCACTGAATACATAAAATAATTGACTTTTTTCGAGAATGGAATATTATTTTTGTGATGCTCATGATCAAAATGAATCTCAGTTTCATGTAGCTACCTTGAATTATGAAATCAAAGAGATTCCATATTTTCTCTAAAAATTTTCATAACAAATGATGAGGGTGGCCTCTTATTTATAGGAACGACCGATCACGAAGCTCTACCACCTCTATCACATATTTTGGATCAGTAAAAAATGACTATGTGGAGACCCTCCATTCCCAAAGCACTATTGAAATTTGGATTTGTCTTAATGCTCTCCGATAAACCCTTCACATCACCACAATGGTTGAAATATTTGTGTTGTTCACGATGCTCAATGTAACTGCAATGCACACCATCAGAATTATATAAGCTTTTGTGGCAAACTAATCATGAATCACTTCTTCACAAATCCCATGCATTTTCCGTACATTCATAAGGACATCAGGATGACCAATGTTTCATAATGCATTCCATTGTCCATATTTTGGACCCCTAGAATTTTGGAAAACATTAGGAAACAATACCACCATTAATATTACATACAAGTTGAACTATATGATAACTTTCATTGCAATATTCTATGTTATCAATGAGAGGATTGACCAAAAATAGAAACCAAACTCCATTTCCAGAAAAAAATCACTAGTTCTGACAAACTCCCCCTTTTGGTTTTTTGGAAATATACATATATATTCAATATAGCTCTAGTAACTATCAAATCTGGATATGCAAGAAACAACACATCTAGCACTCTAATTCTACATGATCATCGCTCGATGTAGAAAACACAAGGGGAAATTTGAATTGGGTTCTCATGTTTTGAAATTCTTATGGATGTCCAAGCTATTTCATTATCATGTCATAGAAGCTTGGAATTCCGTGAAATATTTCCTCATAATAAGGAAATCTAATTTTCACCCTTTTCAATTTATCAAATTTATATTTTCTCCACCTTAATAGAATATGTGACATTCTCTATTCTCTATCATTCCTGTTACTATAAAACATTTCATTCTCCAAATTTATTCATTAAATTTATCCATTTCTCCACCAATGGAAATAAATGAAAGGATCAATATTTTTACATTTTAGAGCTCAAAATATACTCCCCCAGATTGTATCACCCCCATAAACCTATATCAATTACAAAAATAGATTAAAATCAGATTCACAACTGGGGAGAAGGAAAAACACATATCCCCATCATAAATTAGGAAATGGTTGAACAATGAGGTCTAACCTATGTTTCTTGAACACCTAGGTAGAAAATGGCTTGGTCAGTAGATCAACCACTTGATCATCAGTGTAAACATGGTTTATTTTAATCAGGCCATGTTCAACCATTTATTTTCTAAAGTGATATGCTCTTTCAATGTGATACATACAAGAATTATGAACATGATTCTTCATAAGATAAATTTCTCTCTTGTTATCATAGTGAATCCTCATAGGTTTTTTCACTTCATCACCAACATCCATAAATTCTATTCTCATCCTCAATAATTGAGTGCAAGCCTTTGTTGTAGATATATACTCCACTTAGGTAGTACTCAGAGAAGTAATTTCTCATCTCTTACCCTACTAGCCCACACATTTCATACAAATAAATAATTCTCCATCACTTGTGGAAGTTTTACCAACCACGTCTCCAGTCCCGTAAGCATTAGAAAAATTTTACAGTTCATTATCTCGTCCTACAATAATATATAACCCATAATTGTGTGTACCTTGAATGTACCTCATGATTCTATTCACTATTTCCTTATGTTCTTTTTTTTATATTATTGAGAATGAGAAGCACTAAGAATGTTGATAATACAATATCTATACATGTTATAGTCAAGTACAATAAGATTCATATGATTCTACTTTATAGTTTCAGAAAGATTGATTCCCCATCATCACAGTTTCCCATTTTAGGTCCTACGGTAATTTGAGTTGACATTGGTTTGGAGTCAGGCATATTGAATTTATTCAGCAAAAATATTGCATAATTTTTCTGAGAGAAAAAATTGAAGTCTTTCGGCTGAATAAATTACATCCCTAAGAAATATGTGACTTCACCAATCATTGAAATTTGAAATTCTTCTTTCATGTGACTGGAAAATTCTACCACTGATACCTACCTTCTTCCATAGAAAAAATATCCTCAACATACACCAGTACCTTGAACTGATCTTTTTGAAAATTCTTCACATAAATATTGTGATCAAATCCTCCTCTTTTTTAATTCATGATTTTTCATCAAAGAATCCAGCTTAGAGTACCATGCCCGTGGTTCCTTCTTTAATCTATAAAGATATTTCTTTAGTTTTCGGAACATCATGTCTTCATTTCCTAGATGAAAATCCACTAGTTGTTCTATAGAATCTTCTTCTACAAGAACACCATTTAAGAAAGCGGTTTTAACATCCATTTGATGCACTTTGTATTCTTATTGAATTTCCATGGCAAGGAAAAGTCTGAATGAATCCATTCTAGCCATGGGAGAAAATGTTTCTACAACATCCACACCTCTAATATGTGAATGCCCTTTACACCCCAACTACGCCTTATTCCTGATCAGATTACTATGCTCATCATATTTGTTCTAATAAATCCACTTTGTACCAATCAAATTGTGACCTTTGGGTATCTTGACTAGATCCCATATATGTTTATTGTTGATCTAGTACAACTATTCATTCATGGATTTATCCCCTGGCTAATCAATTGCAGCTTCTTCAAATGAGGATTGTTATAAAATTGAAATGAATATAGATTGGGTATTATTCCTCACTCTCGTTGTTTGCGTGGGTGCAGTGCAATACAAAAAGATATTTAATTGATCAATTTCGTCTCTTCAATTTCTCTTGTGAGGTTCAAGAGTATTTTATTCAGTAGCAGTTTCTTCATCCAATTCATCATATGAATCCACATCATCTTGGGACCTTGTATTTTTTTCACACCTACATCTACTTCATTATTTGTATCGGTTCCATGCCCTCTATCTTTTGCATCTTCAATCGCATCATCATAAGATCCCCTCACAGTATTTGTTGTCTTATGTTAATCTATATTAACATCACTAATTTTAAAATTTTTTCCAAGGCTCTTATGGATCCCCTCATAAGGATTGACGGCCTCTATGATCAGCTGAAGGGAGCATGATGGTTCTTGAAGATAGACCTCAGATCTGGCTATCACCAGCTCAGAGTACATGATAAGGATGTGCAGAAGACAAATTTCAGATGTCGGTATAGCCATTACGAGTTCTTAATTATTCCATTCGAATAAACCAAAACTCTAGAAGTGTTCATCGGACAAATGAAATGGATCTTTCTGCCATACCTTGATCGCTTTGTAGTAGTCTTCATCAAAGATATTAGGATCTACTCAGCTACCGAGGAGGAGCATGTCCATCATTTTCAGGTAGAATTGGACACATTCCGAGAGCACCAGCATTATGGTAAGCTTTTGAAAAGCTAGTTTTGGATATAAGAGGTTCACTTTTTGGGACATGTCACATCGGAGGCTGGAGTTGCAGTGGATCCAGCAAAGATCGGGTCAGTACTTTCATGGGAGAGACCCAAAATTGTGATAGAGGTATGATGTTTTCTAGCATTGGCTGGATACTACCAGAGACTTATTCCAAATTTCTCCAGATTTACAGCACCCCTATCAGCGTTGACGAAGTATGGGAAAACCTTCGTGTGGTCAGAGAGATTCCAGGGGAGTTTTCAAGAGTTGAGATAGATGCTGACTAGTTCCCCCATCTTGAGGAAATCAGAGGAGGGCGTATGGTACGTAGTCTACTATGATGCATCAGGGACCAGACTCGGATGGGTACTAATGTAGGAGAAAGCAGTTATCACTTATTGTTCTCAATAGCTAAGGTAGCATGAGCTGAACTACGCTACCCAAGACCTAGAGTTAGAAGTAGTGGTTTTTTCCTTGGATATGTGGCGAAACTATCTAATGGGAAAACATTTTATAGTGTACTCTAATGATAAGAGTCTCAGGTATATCTTCTCTCAAAAGGTACTGAAACTGAGACATCGATGCTGGCATATTTTCTTCCAGGACTATGACTTCGAGATAGTCAATACTCTTGGGAAGGGTAACATTGTAGCAGATGCACTCAACAGGAGATTTAGTATACAATTGCTAGGTGAGGCGAAGGAGTAGCTGGCCGCTTTGCTGATATCATTTGTGGATCGAGAAATATCATCTATTCTTTAGTCTCTTATAGTCACTCCCCGACATCTTCTGTGATTCTAGTAGCTGCAACGTGGGGATGCTAACTGCAAGGCTCAGTGTGCTCTACTATCTAAAGGCCAGGCACCTGATTGATTTTTTGAAGGTGGGGAGCACATCATCATCTTTAGAGAATTGACCATAGTACCAGTGTCAGTTTTGGAGGTTTTGATGATGGAGTTCCATACATCCCCTATACCGGTACATCCAAGAGTGGTGAAGATGTACCAAGACCTCTGACGACAGCACTGGTGGCTGAGAATGAAGAAAGAAGTTTCTGAGTTTGTCTCATAGTGCCTCACGTGTCAGCAAGTGAAGGCGGAGAATCAGGTACCAGCATGCATGGATCAGCCTTTAGATGTCCCGAAATGGAAGTGGGATGGACTATCCATGGACTTCGAGACATGACATCCATGTAAATCCTAGGTCATAAACATATCTTATTGATCGTCCACTGACTCACCAAGTCAGCCCACTTCCTACTAATCAGAGAGTAGGGTTCAGTAGAGTGCTTAGGATGCCTCCATGTGGAGGCGAATGTGCGGATACGTGGAGTAACCTTGACGATTGTCTCCGATAGTGATACAAATTTTACTTTACGTTTATAGAAGGCATTTAAGGAGGCTTTCGAGATGCAGATTATTTTGAGCACCGCCTTCAATCTTCAGATGGATGTGCAGACTGAGCGGACCATTTAGACCCTCAAGTACATGTTGTGTTCTAGGGTCCTCGACTTCGGTCGTAGCTTGGAGGGTCACATTCCTTTGGTGGAGTTCTCATAAAACAACACCTATCACTCCACCATTAGGATTGCACCTTTTGAGGTGTTGTACGGGAGAACATGCAGATTACCTTTGTGCTGGACTGACCTAGGGGAGTCAGCACTAGTGGGACTAGAGATTGTACATTATAACACAGAGAAGGTGAAGATCATCTTGGAGTGGATGAAGATTGTACAGAGCAGGGATAAGTCATATGCGGACAGGAGACAGAGACCTCTGGAGTTCGATGATGGTGACCATGTCTTTCTACGGGTCTCACCTCAATGTGGTTTGCAGGGATTTGGCCGAGGTGTAAAGTTATATTCGAGGTTCATCGGACATTTTTAGGTCCTCAGCAGAGTTGGAAAGGTGGCTTACCGCTTATCTCTTCCACCTCAGTTGCAATGGGTGCATGATGCCTTCCACATATCTTAGTTGAGGAGATACATGCACGACCCTTCTCACATCATCGCCCACGGCGAGCTGGAAATCGACGATGGGGAGACTTTTACGAAGGTTGTGGTAGATATTGAGGATCAACAGGAGTGGGTCCTTCGTGGATGATCAATACCTATGGTGCGCGTTCACAGGAAGCATGGGAACCTCTAGGAGAGCACATGGGAGCAAGAGGCTCAGATGCATGCTCAGTATCCTCACTTGTTTACCTAGTTTGAGTTGTGTCTTATAGAGATGTAGATCCCTAAGGTGGTGAGATTTTAAATACATATAATTTCTACGTAATTTGTTTTTAAATAAATGGGAATTTTATGAGTCCGTCAAAAATAAAGGCACATGATTCCGAGGCCCGGAGTTCCCATAATAAATTTCTGAACTTTTTTTCAGGTATGTTCAGTAAATGTGTGAGAAAGTTTTCCTTACTTTTGAATCGGTGCTTGGAATTGAAATATGAGGGCACCGTTGAACTTTCAGCGCCAATATTTACATAAGGATATCTTCACCTTGACCGCATTAGTTCGAGGTTGAAAGATAGTTTTTGTGATTTTAATGAATGAAAAAATAAATTAAAAATTTTGTAACGTTTTTATTTTATTAGTTTGAACTTCCATGTGGATGTTTCATAAGTGTGGACCACCTAAACTAAACCTCCAATGAGAGGTTACAGAGGTGGGGACCACCTATCCTAACCTCCCATGAGAGGTTATGGTGGTGGGAACAACCTGAGGTTTAAAACCCCCAGAACTCCCTCATTAGTGTAGGGGGCCTCTTAAACTTTCCAATTTAAATGGCACCCCCACCTTAAATTTATTATGCCAACCTAGTTAAATAATTTAGATAATTTGAATTTTTTTCCAACATACTAAATTATAGATACCATAATCTATTATTTTGGATACCTTTCATTTTGGTGGAATTGAGGGAAAGGCTTGGCAAAGGGGAGAGCATTGGAGACTTGGGAGAAATCTCTCCAACGAGGAACACTGATGCACAACATCTTCCTCAGGACATCCTCTAACGTGGATGTCTTCAACTGATATTCTTTCCATCCTCCTCTCTGACTTCATCCAGCAATCAAATGAGGTTGTTGTTTTTTCTATATGATTATCACTTCCCATGTACTCCCCTTCTAATTATTTTGTGGGATAGAGAATATAGATTGAAAAGGGTTGTAGGGATTGATGTTTTTAAATATATTTCATACTTGTTCCTAATTCAGGATTATGTTGAGCTTCTTGCTACAGCTCTAATGTGGAGAGTGCGGGCCAAACAAATATGGCCCGTCCTCTCCATAATTCTTGTAATGATTTGTGGAGTTCATCGCAAAGGAGGAGGTCGGTGACCAACCAAGAAGGGGTATAAGAATGGCAGTCGGCATCACCGCTGACTGCGATTAAGGCGACAGGGCAATGGTACCGCTCCGTGGCCTCCACCCTCCATAGTCGATCCACCGCCCACGGTCGGGCTGCCACTCGCGGCCTTGTCGTACCCCACTCCTGGACGATATGCTTCGGTCGAGCTGTCCCGCGCCCTGCCATCGTGGCACCCTGCGGCCGAGCCACTCCATGTTGTGCCCTCCCGGCACCCCCAGCCGAGCCGCTCCTGATGAGCCTCCCCGCACTGTGCCCTCATGTCACCCTGCGGCCGAGCTGCTTCGGTAGAGCCACCCCGCTCCGAGCCCAAGCGGCACCCCGTAGCTGAGACGCTCCAACCGAGCCGCCCTGCACAGCTCCTTCATGGCTCACCATGGACGAGATGCTCTGGCCGAGCCACCTCGCCGAAACATTCCCACTTGTCACCCCCATGGCCTCACGCCCTCGCGACACCCCCGCGGCCTCGTGACCTACCGCATCTGTACCTGCAGGCTGGGCCGCCCAGCGGGCCGGGCCAGACCCAGCAGGCTGGGCCATCTAGTGGGATGGTCCGGACCTAGCAGGTCGGGCCTAGTCGACTAGAGCTAGGTCGACCCCGGCTAGGTTAGGTCGGGTCAGCCCGATCGGGTCAGACTAGACCCGGACCTAATACGACCATATACTTTACATGGGCCATAACATAGGAATCAGACGTCTGATTGATGATCCACCAGTAGATATGGAAACATTGGAGCGAGGAGTTCCCTTTGGTATACCCCACTGTAGAATTGTATAATGTTGGGAAATGGTCAGGTTGGATCAAGCATTAATCCAACTGGGCCCTCGGGACTAAAAGACTAATAACTCAAAGAACGGGCGTCTGATTGACGCACCGTCTGTTGCGTCGAGACCCCTATGACGTGGCGATACTATGAGATACTTATTTATGGGACTAAATGGATTTGGAGTATCGACCAGTGGCTTGGGGAGAGGACTCTCCCAGAGACGAGCAAGCCTAGTGCGGAAACCCAGTAGCTTGTTGTGACGAGAAGAGTGCTCCTCACAAACCAGTGAGAGTTATTTCCTGGAAATCCTGTGTGGGTCAGCTCTTAGCGACCATGTGTGGGTCAACTCCAATGATCCCGTGTGGGTCAGATCCAAGTGATTATGTGCAGGTTAGCAGCAGAGCCTCTTAATGGAGAAATATTATTTAGTAGTTACATCTAATCATCTCTACTGGTATACCGAACGATATATCTGGGGTATCCTGAGTCAGTACCTCTGTGTTTTCCACATGATTGAGATGGATTACATGAAAACATAGGTATATGTATGGTCATATACCTATGTAGGGTTATCTATTGACTTCATACTTTGTGGTTTAACCTTGGTGGATTTGGTGAGACCTTATGCGTCTCGGGGTCCCTACTGAGTATCGTTATACTCACCCCTGCACGGGCTATGCCCGCACCTTGTAGTGTTGGATGCAAACGACAGACAACACTGACTGAGGATGAGGGTACCAAGACTATATGGTTCTTGGAGGTATACCATATGGCATGTCGGTTCGCATAGAAGACAGGTGGATATAGAGTGGTGAGGAGGTGATCGGTACCTGCCATTTAGGTAGGAATCAAGGTGGACGATTCAAGAGATGATTTTCCCCTATCATGTAACACCCCAAGCTTCCACGGTACGTTTTCCTTTGAAAAATGCAATGACGTGCGTTGTATGCAACTTCGAGATTCTAACACACCACAACCAATCAAACTAGATGTTATGAATAGTAATACCTAGTTTTTGAAATATTATAAATTTTATCTTTCTAAATGGTCTTCATTTTTGGATTCGTAATATCAAAATTAGCTTAGGGTGAAATTTTGGTACTTTTCGGATAACTTTAATATTTTGATGAATAGTGAAAATTACTAAATTTTAATTAAAAACAACTTTTTTAATCGAAATAATTAGTAGTGATAAATTATTAATTTGAGTGGTTTTAAAGTATATTTAGAATATATTTTTACCATTTAATACAATGTTGGTCATTGGATGATATTTCACATTTAAACCAGACATAAACAAGTGACAATCTTTTGATAGTTATTATCTCTTAAAAACACGATATTTGTTTTGACGATGGGAATTAATTTTTTAAAATAATTAATTCAATTGATTTGTTTTGAATTTGGTAAAATAGAAATCATTTTTGAATTCATAATATCAAATATAGCTTAGGCATATTTTTTGGTATTTTTCTGGAAACTTTCATTTTTTGATGAATAGTGAAACCACAAAGTGGTAGTTAAAAAACTGAATATTTCATAAAACCTAATTTTACCGCTTCTGTGAGTGGAATTTCAAAAATATGAGAGACATGGTTAATATAATGGAGTAAAATGTGGTTCATTGAGATGAAAATAATTTTTGTTGAATAGTAACTTTTTACTTTTGTTTACCACAGTTAAAAATAAATAGGGAAATTAAGGGTAAAATGATATTAATATTACCTTAACACATGTCATAATTCTATTGGACAAGTGTATATCGACCACAAACAACCTGAGGAAAAACGTATTATCATTTAGGTCCACTTGGATTCGATTAGGACATTTATTATTATTTAATTCAAAGAAGAGTTAAAAGAGTTTAAATCAATGTTTATTTACTAAAACATTTTTAATATAGGGTTACAAATAAGATAAATTCGACTATAAATATTAATTAGAAAGATAAAACGATTTCCTACATAATGGTAATTTATTTGTAAATTTTAGACATTAAATAATTTAATTTATTTATGACACAATGGTGATGCAGTAATTACAATAATAGTGAAAAATTAAAATGATTGATATTGTAGATACCCAAATAAATATAATTTGAGACTTTTTATGAATTAAACTAATTTTATAGGTTAATATGACAAATTATGATTGATTTAATTGACTGTTTCCGAAGTAATAATTCTGATATGAGTTTCAAAAATATCAATTATTGAATAGTGTCAAAATTGACATAAAAGATTTTTTTAAAAAAAATTTATATTATTAATTGATATTAAATTCCTAAAAATCTGCGGATCGGCCAAGAGACTTATATTATGATAGTTTTATCATTAATGGACCACATGGGGGTCTCTTGGATGTTTATGACAAGATTATTAACCATATAATATAAAAATACAAAGAGACATTGTAAAAGTGAAACTAATTAACTAAGAGTTAATACTTAAAGATAAGGTTAATATAATGACCCAAACCTGTCTAAATTATATTGTTTGAGTGGTTTTAGACCTATCCCCACCTTAACATTTAAATAATATACTTTGGAGCCATTAGAAACCGAATATGAATTTATTATAAAATAATATTTTTAGCTTTTCCAAAGGTTCCCCTCACCCCTCTTATAAAAGGGAACACCCCCTTCTCATTACTTCACACCTTCAAAGCCTTTTGGATCGGCCAAACCCTACCCAAATACTCTCTCAACTTCCCTCACTAAAACCTAGAGGCCTTTGTTTGATCAGAAATCTGTCCTATAGATCCCTTTTGATCAAATCAAAAGGAAGAACCCGAAGAAGAGTTAATGTTTTTACCACCCTTTTTCAAATTCTTTTCCTCTTCAACTTATACTTTCTTTGTTATTCCCATTATAAATTAATGAATCCAGTATCTCCTATATACTATAATATTATTATAAATATAGTACAATCATATTCATTATTCTATCCATCCTTTGAAAGACATGTCACCATACGTGCGTACGTACGGCTTACTGTCTCCACGTCGTGGTGTAATTGTCATTCGATAAATTATTATTTGCATGGGTATAATAATGATGTGTAATTCATGTAAATAATAAATATAACATGATAATTATTCTTTCTATATGATATACCATCCACTTATATATTATTTTAACATCAAAAGAATGATATTGTCGCTCGTGTGTACGTACGGACTACCGTCTCCACGAACGCGATGAGATTCTTTCTCCATCATATCCATTCAAGTATAATTTTCATTTGATTTAAAAAATAATAATTTTTAAGGAATTGATATAATTCTGGATATGAATAAGATACAACCTATCAATGACAAACATGGCTTACTTAACAAAACATATAAAATAAAATGAGTAAGTTAACACCCGAAACAACGATAATACTAAGATATTAATAACAAATCAATGTTAAAAGATCATATATGATATCATATTAATGTAAATGATTATTGTATAATTCAATAACAATTATTTCACCATTATACAGGAGTTTAACCTACCATTGACCAAGGAAAAATTACCAAGTAAGGGGTTTCTTATCTCACTTTTAATTCCGTGAGAATTCCATTATTCACCACTTATTTATTACATGTGGTGTGTGTACTGCCCATGTTTGTATTCATTGTGTAATATACTTTAATTAATTTATATTCACATAATCATTGTATGATCTTTCTTTCATGGGTGTATGTATAGTATGGAACCAAATCAATAAGGGAATTTGGAATTTCAATTTCCACTCATTCAGCTTTACGCATACTTCATTGATTATTTTACTCCAAGATTATGTGTAGAATCACTATTCATTTGATTATGTCATGAATTCCACTCCCCTTTCTGTGGATATAATTTTGATACACATAATCACTCCATTGATAAATTCTCAAGTCATCGGTATGAACTTGATAAGAGTAATTTTTACTCAATCTTGATTTGTTGGGATAAACATCCAATTCATTGGTGTTGTTTTTACAAGAATATGTGTTAATGTCCTTTGATTGTTTTATACTGAATATCCAATCACATTTAGTGTATTTTTATTTTTCACACATAATTATGTCGTTGATTTATCCTTAACCTAAGGATACAACCTTTATGAGAGAGTTCATCTTAATTTACATTCCATTGAGACTTATTTGTTGTTACAGACCAAATAACTATTATGTGGTGTACTTTGACATAGTATATCATGAATCCCTTTATTCTCCTGATATTACAAAGTTTTGATTACCTCAATTATTTTTATTCAAGTGTCTCTCTTTTGGTTAGAAACTCTAACTAAAATACCATTTTTAAATATTTTAAAGACTCATTCTTCTAAATCTTGCTCATTAATGTCCATGTTTTAAAAATGGTTTTAAGGATTTATTTATATGGACATTAATGTTTTAAAATCAAAAATCATTTTAGAAGGTTCAATGTGGTATGGGACACTTTGATTCTAAATTCTATTTTAAATGGATTCTTGACAAATGGTGTGACTTTTAAATGATTTCATGAAAAAGGGGATATTTGACTTTAATTTTTTTGATGATTATTTTCATCAATGTTAATATCCTTCATCATTCTCGATTGAGGTTAATATGATACAATACAATCTCCCATATTGTATCGAATGAGTTATGTTTGACTGTGGATGTGCTATTTTTATACCATTCATGGTTTGTGGATAAAATATTGACATTTTGTATTCTAGTTTTAATACGAATGTTTATGTTATGTTTAAAACTTTTCATATGAGGAATGCATTGGACTTAGTAAGTGACGGGTGGAGCCCACTATTGCTCCTCGATGCATCGGTAGGTCTCATGATACAAACTAGTTTCTTGGCCCAAAGCCTTGGCAAAATCTTATTTTTAGTCTTGGCACGAGGCCTTGACTATGTGGTTATGATAGTCTGGCATTATGCATTCTATCATTATGAAAGTGGTTATTGATATTACATGTGATTGTTTGACTAGTAAATAATCCATGTGAATATGTAAATGGAATTATTTCATTTTATCTTTTCCATATTATGTTGAAGTTCATGTTTAAAAGGCCTTTGTTTTAGTTATAAATTGTTTTAAGTGTTTATGCTTATCTACGAAAGCTTCTGCTATATTGTTATCCTTACTGAGCATCTGAGCTCACCCCTTTCAATGTATTATCTTTTCCCAGGATGTGAAGAAATAATTTATGAATGACCTGCAGGGATAGTATGAGGGGATATGAAGATAAGATGTTTTTGTAGTTTTTACCGTATGATGTAATGTAATACTTATGAATATATCTAGTGTTTCCAAGACTACTAAACTAATTGGTCTTTCGAGACATGATCCTTTGTGATCATGCCAATGTTATGTAATAATGAACCGACTCTGGGTATCTAGGGTCGGGGTGTTGTAGTTGGTATCAGAGGATGTTTAGTACAAACCTTGGAAGATAGATTTAGATAAACTCTGATTAGATCACATTGACCTAAGTTGAACTTTGAATATTAGTATAGAAGAACTTCCTAAAATTTTGGTATTGTAGAGATTTTCTGATTTTTCCGAGCAATACATCCCTGTCTGGATACGAGCAGGTAGAGACGGCTCTGGCCCAGATGTACCTAGGGGTAAAACCCGAAAACACCGCTTTGAGCTAGACTCGAACAGGAACTGGTGCACGACAACTGGCCTTGCTGCACTCTTGGTTACGACACTCCCGGGGGATATGCTTAGGATAATTTACATTTTCTTTACTAACTGATTTGAAGTATTATGTTTAAGATGAGAGTAAATGTCCTTCGTTAATCCTAATGTGTTTCAAAATGAGAATATGGTGACATGTTAATCTCTAAATGATTTTATGACTACTGTTACTCACACAATTCCTTCTGGTTTTAGTCAATTGAGGGATTCCAAGGAAGTCATAGTGACTTTGAGAATGATGTACAAGGTGGGAATGGTGGTGGCAATGAGAAACAAAATGGAATGTTGATAAGCGTAAAAGATATCATCTTTATGCCAAATCAATTTTCCAAAAATATGATCAACAATATATATATCAACCAATTCCTGGACTCAACAAATAAGAGAAAGGTGATGAATGATAAGATCTCCAGCAGTGGAGACCATGGAGAAAGGAATCCTCAATTTCCATCATGCAGGAAATGTGGTAGGATACACCCAGGAAAGTGTCTCAATGGGGCAAAGAAATGATTTACGTGCGGGAAGGAAGGACATAAAGTAAATAATTGCCGAAGAAAAATGAAGAGTACTGTGGAAGAAGATAAAAATGGTCCCAAGAATCCATTTACAGTCATTTGCCATAATTTTAGGGGACTTGGCCATTACCCGATTGAATGCCCTATTCTATAGGATATTTTCTTGGTCAAAGAAGAAGTTATGTGAAAATAAATGGTTCGAGAAATGTTTAAAAAGTATTAGTGCTCTTTGTTGATGGGTTTACTTTGGAATCATTTCCTCTTGTATTTTTAACCCTACAGTTTTCCATGTGAGAATGATATTTGAGGAAGAATTATCTTTACTCATGCAGATATAGTTATAAATAACCATTTGGTTTTATATGATTATTGGGTTTCAGGAAATTATAAGTTATTATAATTTGGGATGAAAATGCAAGGTATGAGATAAGATTTGTGGTTAAATTATGTTATGGTTATTTTCTGGAATTTATCTCATTTTGGTAATGTTATAAAATATAGTTTTTGAAAAAGGACAACACGCAGACCGTGTGACAACCCGTCACGTCGGACAAAGCTGTGGGAATCGAACCCACAACCAAAGTGCGATTGGGATTTATCACCTACCACTGGACTACGTGAAGTCCCTGGTTAGTGTGACTGTTATTTTTAGTTAAGTGATTTTATTGATCAATAATAATTTGATTTGGGATCTTATGTCTTATCAAATGAATACCCTTAGTATAGGAAAATGATTTGGTGATTAAGTCATAAATGTTATTTTGGAAGTTGTTCGCTGGGTTGTGAACACTATATTCCCATGGAAAATAGAATATTATGGGATTTCATTTGATGAGTAATGGTGGATTTTTATCTATGTTTGTTATTGTTGATTTATAGTGATTTGGGTTATTTATGGAAATGGTTAGGTTAATTACTTTTAAGTATGTGACTTTAAGAGTCATTAATGTCATTTGGAGATACAATTTAACATGGAAGACTACATTCTTATAAGTTTTGGGTTTCAATATTAGTTTGGATTATATTGAAGGATTTTACGGACAATTGATTATTGAATGGTATTTATTTAACATTTGGGTATTGATGGTTTAATTTTAGAAATTAAGATTAGTGTTTTTTTCTCTCTAATGGAATATCCATTTGGGGGATCATCAAATATTATACTAACCATTTTGGTTTTGATTAATCTCTAAAGACAATGTAAATATATAGTTTATCCTATGTGGATCATGTATTTCTATAGATGTTTATTATCGCTCTTCCATTGTGACCAAGTCTTCTTGAATACTCATTGTTCAAAAAAATGAGTTTGTGGTAAAAAGTTATTAAAGAATGAAACTCTACTTAAAAAGTAAGTATATCCATTTATGTTCTTAGTCAATATGATAAATGAATTCCTCGTCCTTATGTAATGTATCTTAAAACAAAAAATGTTGTCTGTTTACTATTCCTACTGGGAGACTAAGGACCGTTTGTCCCAACACAAGTTTGTGATTTTCTTATTGTTAACTTTCTCCTGATCATGTTTTCTATCCCTCTCCATCAGAACTGAACACTTAGTTTATCAACCATATCCATGTTTTCCTACATGGAATCCTAAGATGGGTTATCTTGGGTGCCCTTTATACCTCTCTTCCTTTCTTTTAAAGTGATAGTTTTATTGACTCTTTTTCCGATGTGGGACATTCCATTATATTCTAAAGCCCAATTTTAAAAAATTTCGAGGACCAAATTTATTGAAGGATGGGAGAATGTAACACCCCAAGCTTCCACGGTACGTTTCCCTTTGAATAATGCAATGAAGTGTGTTGTACGCAACTTCGAGATTCTAACACACCACAACTAATCAAACTAGCCGTTATGAATAGAAATACCTACTTTTTGAAATTTTATAAATTTTATCATTCGAAATGGTCTTCAGTTTTGGATTTGTAATATCAAAATTAGCTTAGGGTGAAATTTTGGTACTTTTTGGATAACTTTTATATTTTGATGAATAGTGAAAATTACTAAATTTTAATTAAAAACAACTTTTTTAATCGAAATAATTAATAGTGATAAATTATTAATTTGAGTGGTTTTAAAGTATATTTAGAATGTATTTTTACCATTTAATACAATTTTGTTCATTGGATGATATTTAACGTTTAAACCAGACATAAACAAGTGTCAATCTTTTGATAGTTATTATCTCTTAAAAACACGCTATTCGTTTTGACGACGGGAATTAATTTTTAAATTAATTAATTCAATTGATTTGTTTTGAATTGGGTAAAACATTCATCATTTTTGAATTCATAATATCAAATATATCTTAGGCCTAATTTTTGATATTTTTCTGGAAACTTTCATTTTTTGATGAACAGTGAAACCACTAAGTGGTAGTTAAAAAACTCAATTATTCATAAAACTTAATTTTACCGCTTCTGTGAGTGGAATTTCGAAAATCCGAGAGACACGGATAATAACAAGGAGTAAAATTTGGTTCATTGAGATGAAAATAATTTTTGGTGAATAGTAACTTTTTACTTTTATTTACCACGGTTAAAAGTAGATAGGGTAATTAAGGGTAAAAATTATATTAATATTACCCTAACACATGTCTTAATTATATTGGACAAGTGTATCTCGACCACAAACAACCTTAGGAATAAAATATTATCATTTAGGTCCACTTGGATTAGATTAGGACATTTATTATTATTTAATTCAAAGAAGAGTTAAAAGAGTTAAAATCAATGTTTATTTACTAAACCATTTTTAATATAGGTGTAAACATAAGATAAATTCGACTATAAATATTCATTAGAAATCTAAAACGATTTCATACATAATGGTATTTTATTTATAAATTTTAGAAATTAAATAATTTAATTTATTTATGACACAATAGTGATGCAGTAATTACCCTAATAGTTAAAAATTAAGATTATTGATATTGTAGATACCCAAATAAATATAATTTGAGACTTTTTATGAATTAAACTAATTTTATAGGTTAATATGACATATTAATATTGCTTTAATGGACTTTTTTAGAAGTAATCATTCTGATATAAGTTTCAAAAAAATCAATTATTGAATAGTGTCAAAATTGACATAAAAGAGTTTTTAAAACAAATCTTATATTATTAATTGATATTAAATTCATAAAAATATAAGGTTCGGCCAAGAGACTTATATCATGATAGGTGTGTCATTAATGGACCACTTGGGGGTCTCTTGTATGTTCATAGTACGTTTATTAACCATATAATATAAAAATACAAAGAGACATTGTAAAAGTGAAACTAATTAACTAAGAGTTAATACTTAATGATAAGGTTAATATAATGACCCAAACCTGTATAAATTCTATTTTATGAGTGGTTTTAGACTTATAACCACCATAAAATTTAAATAATCCACTTTGGATCCAGTAGATATCGAATATGAATTTATTATAAAATAATATTTTTAGCTTTTCCAAAGGTTCTCCTCACCCCTCTTATAAAAGGGCACTCCCCCTTCTCATTACTTCACACCTTTAAAGCCTTTTGGTTCGGCCAAACCCTGCCCAAATACTCTCTCAACTTCCCTAAATACAAACTAGAGGCCTTAGTTTGATCAGAAATCCATCCTAAGGAGCCCTTTTGATCAAATCAAAAGGAAGAACCCGAAGAAGAGGTAATGTTTTTACCACCCTTTTTCAAATTATTTTCTTCTTCAAAATCTTCATTATTTGTTATTCCCATTATAAATTAATGAATCCCATATCTTCTATATACTGTAATATTATTATAAATATAGTACAACCTTATTAATTATTCTATCCATCCTTTGAATGACATGTCACCATACGTGCATACGTACGGCTTACCGTCTCCACGTCGTGGTGTAATTGTCATTCAATAAATTATTATTTGGATGGGTGTAAAAATGATGTGTAATTCATGTAAATAATAAATATAACATGATAATTATTCTTTCTATATTATATACCATCCAATTATATATTATTATAACAATAAAAGAATGATATTGTCACTCGTGCGTACGTACGGACTACCGTCTCCACGAACGCGATGAGATTAATTTTCCATCGTATCCATTCAAGTATAATTATCATTTGATTATTTAAAAATAATGTTTACGGACATGATATCATTCTGGATATGAATAAGATACAACCTATCAATGAAAAACATGGCTTACTTAACAAAACATATAAAAGAAAACGAGTAAGTTAACACCCGAAACAACGATAATACTAAGATATTAATAACAAATCAAAGTTAAAAGATCATATATGATATCATATTAATGTAAATGATTCTTGTATAATTCAATAACAATTATTTAACCATTATATAGGAGTTTAACCTACCGTTGACCAACGAAAAAGTACAAAGTAAGGGGTTTCTTATCTCACTTTTAATTCCGTGATAATTCCATTGTTCACCACTTATTTATTACATGTGGTGTGTGTACTGCCCATGTTTGTATTCATTGTGTAATATAATTTAATTAATTTATATTTACATAATCATTGTATGATCCTTCTTTCATGGGTGTATGTATAGTATGTTACCAAATCAATAAGGGAATTTGGAATTTCAATTTCCACTCATTCGGCTTTATGCATACTTAATTGATTATTTTACTCCAAGATTATGTGTAGAATCACTATTCATTTGATTATGTCATAAATTCCACTCCCCTTTTTGTGGATATACTTTTGATACATATAATCACTCCATTGATAAATTCTCAAGTCATCGGTATGAACTTGAAAAGAGTAATTTTTACTCAATCTTGATTTGTTGGGATAAACATCCAATTCATTGGTGTTGTTTTTAAAAGAATATGTGTGAATGTCCTTTGATTATTTTACACTGAATATCCAATCATATTTAGTGTATTTATATTTTTCACACATAATTATGTCGTTGATTTATCCTTAACCTAAGGATACGACCTTTATGAGAGATTTCATCTTAATTTACATTCCATTGAGACTTCTTTGTTGTTATACACCAAATAACTTTTATGTGGTGTACTTTGACATAATAAATCATGAATCCCTTTATTCTCCTGATATTATAACGTTTTTATTAACTCAATTATTTGTATTCAAGTGTCTCTCTTTTGGTTATAATCTCTAACTAAAATACCATTTTAAATGTTTTAAATACTCATTCTTGTAAATCTTTCTCATTAATGTCCATGTTTTAAAAATGGTTTTAAGGATTTATTTATATGGACATTAATGTTTAAAAATCGAAATCCCTTTTAGAAGTTTCAAAGTGGTATGGGATACTTTGATTCTAAAATCTATTTTAAATGGATTCTTGACAAATAGTGTGACTTTTAAATGATTTCAAGAAAAAGGGGGTATTTCACTCTAATTGTTTTGATGATTATTTTCATCTATGTTAAAATCCTTCATCATTCTCGATTGAGGTTAATATGATACAATAAAATCTTCCATGTTGTATCGAATGAGTTATTTTTGACTGTGGATGTGCTATTTTTATACCATTCATTGTTTTTGGATAAAGTATTGACATTTCGTATTCTAGTTTTAATACGAATGTTTATGTTATGATTAAAACTTTTCATATGAGGAATGCATTGGACTTAGTAAGTGATGGGTGGAGCCTGCTATATCTCCTCGATGCATCGGTGGGTCTCATGAGACAAACTAGTGTCTTGGAACAAGGCCTTGGCAAAATCTTATTTGTAGTCTTGGCACGAGGCCTTGGCTATGTAGTTATGATAGTCTGGAATTATGCATTACATCATTATGAAAGTTGTTATTGATATTGCAAGTGATTGTTCGACTAGTAGAATTTCCATGTGAATATGTAAATGGAATTTTTTTCATTTTATCTTTTCCATATTATGTTGATGTTTAAGTTTAAAATGCTTTTGTTTTAGTTATAAATTGCTTTAAGTGTTTATGCTTATCTACAAAAGCTTCTGCTATATTGTTATCTTTACTGAGAATCTGAGCTCACCCCTTTCAATGTTTTATCTTTTCCCAAGATGTGAAGAATTAATTTATGAATGACCTGTAGGGATAGTATGAGGGGATATGAAGATAATATGTTGTTATTTTTATTACCTTATGATGTAATGTAATACTTATGAATATAACTACTATTTCCAAGACTATTAAACTAATCGGTATTTCGAGACTTGATCCTTTGTGATCATGCCAATGTTATGTAATAATGCACCGACTCTGGGTATCTAGGGTCAGGGCGTTACATATCAGCCATCTTGTACATTATTTTTTTCCTTGTACATTACATGTGGGATTGTATTCTAGCCCCCTTTTCTTACTGTACTCACTCTATTTACTATTCAGATTACTTGAGTTCATATATTGTTGTATTCTTGGTTGTGTGTTTACATGTTATAAAGGCAATGTCTTCCAAGTTCTAGGGAATTATGCCTTTGGTGTTAGTCTCCAACCCCTAGCCTAAGGAATGTGGGCTTGGGTTTGTCACGGCAGGGGCCCTGGGGGACGGGTCGTGAAATTTTAAAAGAAAAAATCATTCAATTTTGTTTACTATCTCTGTATATTTTTTCAAATTTTTTTCAATGAAATTGTTTTTACTAAATTTTCATGATTCATTTATAAGTCTTCAATGCCATTTTGAGAGAAAATGTTTTCCAAAATTGATTATGTTTGAGAAGTTTTTTTTCAAGGATTAAATGATATATTCTTCAATAAATGTTTATATAAAATATCAAATAAAAATTCAAAATAAATGGATTATTTGAAATTTTTATTGAAGGAATTTTCAATGAAGTGATATTTTATTCAAGATATGTTCCCTGAAATATGTCAAAATACCACTGCATATATAATGACATACTTTGATATAGTTTATTATTAATTAGAAAAATGGTCCAAGGACACCATTATCATCTTTTTAGTGGTTTATGTTTATTGTGACAAGCTTCTTATGTAATATATTTATCTTCCACTGGTTACTCTATGATAAAATGCATGTGAATATCACTTCTCTTCATGGATTATTCTATGCTGAAATTTTTATGAAACCTCACTATTTTCCATATATTATGATATGTTGAAATGTTTATTATACACATGCCATTTCATGGGTTATTATTTGATGTTTATAAAATAGATCATTTGTTATGGGTCATGATATGATGAGTGTTTTATTATATTATGAAACATGTGTGTATGAATTCATTATTTGATGGGTGGGACATATATCTACCACCATTGTATTAAGTAATGATAAATATTATATGATCTCAATGGATACATCGGTTGTAGAGAAATCCCAAAAAAAGGATAAGGGTTGTGGCCCAAGACCTTAGACAAGATGATACACGGGTGTAGCCCATGTCAAAAAAAGAGGGCACATGGGTTGTATCCCAAGATAAAAAAAACATGGTCCATCGGTTGTATCCCATGATAAAACATAATATGGTACATTGGTCATTACCCAATACAAAAGAATGATCATGATTGATTTTTCTAAACCAAACGTTTTATGATTTTCTTGGAAGGTATGCTTGACACAGATTTTCTATTATTAAATGTATGCCAAAAATTTATGTATTATTCCAATGTTATCCTCTCATGGATTATTATCTTTATTCCCAAGTTATTAATGCATTATAAATTGTCAATAATTATAGAATGACTCATTTATATGATCCTTGATATGTATGGTATGATATTCAAATGTAATTCTCATTTTCTCATACCCTAATTTTGATGAAATTATTACATATCTCTTTTATTTACCATTAATGAGAATCTAAGAACACTATTTCTTACATTTACATTCCCCATGTTTTGAATAATGGTTTTATGTAGATTTACTAATTTCGAAGGTCTCGAAGGGAATCAATTATGATCATTCATCATGTTTGAAGACTGTGTTCCATGATTCCAAAGACACTGAACTATTACTTTCCTCATGAATAATCTTTTTTAATGGGTTGAATATTTATCTAAAATGATTTAATATACATGTATGTCAACCCTAGCTTATTATAAAGGATATGGATAGGGATGTATTTATGGTTATGTATAATGATGAGTCAAAGTATAATAAAATGTCATGGAATTTTTTAAAAGTATAAAATATGTTTTTTTAAATTACATCCCTATTTGGATAATATAAGTGGATGTGGATCTAGAAGAGAGAAAACTAGGGGTAATAACTTTGAAAATGTCACATTTATCTAATCTCAATTATTTTCAATTTTATGACAACGAACCTTGCTACAGCCAAGGATTGACATTACATGGGGATATGTTAGGGAAATTCACAAAATCATTAGGAATAGACATGATGTATTTAAGATTATTGTTACCGTGAATGAGATAAAAAATATTAAGGTGTGGTATATTAAATATGGGTTCATGATTTAGAGATAATATAGTTTATTTTTCATTACTATGATGTTCCCCAATAATATTATAGATTATTACTATATAATGATTAAATTTATTATAATGGATGGAACCCAAAGGAACCATATTAACGATGAGTGTCATATATAGTGAAATATAGAAATCTCGAGAATTAAAAAATTATAAGAGATGGAATTAAAAATAAAATTATTATTATCAAACAAAATTCTCATGCTATTAATCCTGATATACATATAAAATAATAGGTAAAAATATTTTTTGGTTTCTATCATTTAAAAAATCCACCTTAATTCATTTGGTGTTATCATCCACTAGTTAATGAATAATGGATCAACGCCATTGAAAAGATATTTTTTGTTCCCCAATATTTAGAACATGAAAAAAATCATTTTTTGTCCACCATTTTTAAGTTGATGAAGATCAATGTTGTTCTCTTATTTTGAATATGAGGCAACCAGATGAAATTGACTCCATGTATTGGGATTAGATTAAGAATTTTTTTCAGTAAGTAATTTTCTCATATAATTTTCACAAAAATGGATAAGGATATCCTTGTGCTAATGAATAAGTGTTTTTAATCAATTGGTACCTATGATGAATATTTTACCAGACTTCTAAGGTATGCTTCATGTATTGTCATTCAACATGAAAATAAGTTAGATCTATTCCTTATTTTTATAAAATCAGGTATTCAAATGGTGTTATAAATAAGATAATTTTGTATATATAATGGGATTGTTCAATGTTCTATATTGGTAAAAATGGGGGTTGGATTAACATATCAATATTACAGTTCAAATATGAGTATAAAATTGGATTCAAATGAAATTATGTGAACCATGGAGAGATGAAGATAATATTTTTATTATGCTCAATGTGAGGTAGGATGCATGAATGGAAATTTCATAAGGGGGATACTAAACATTTCAAGTGAAGAAAAGAAGGTCATTAAGTGATTGAATGTTGAATATATGGGAAGATGTATTCTTATATTGAGAAAGGTCTCTAGAATGAACCTATAACAATTCAATGTTTCAATTTTAGGATGTTTGAGAATTATGACAACAATTTCCAAAATCTTAGGGATAATAAAAATTATCAATAACAAGAACCTCTGATGATAATGGAAAAAAGGTAAATCTTAAAAAATCATGATGTTTGATGTGATTTATGATAATTTATGAACACTAATCCTCCCATCCTAGTTTTGGAATTTCATGACAGATTTTGAATCAATGATCCCTATGAAAATGTTATTGATCATAATTTATAGAAACATCATGTCATTATCACCCTCCATATGAAATCAACTAAAATAAAATCACATTTAATATTATATCAGTACAATGTTGAACCGAAGATTTTAAAGGATTTTTTTAGTATATGATAAGATCATATTTATGGAACTAAGGGTGAATTATATTTTGAAATCATATATGTCTCTAGGTTAAATTATCAATGTTCTATGAATATAGTAATGTTTTACTTTACAGTTGATTATATTAACAGTTTTATTGATATCCATTTTTCTGTTTTTTGTGATGGGGGTTTATCAGGATTTAGGATATTTTATGAGCCAATTATTAAAATGAAATTATTGTGGATTTATATGTTTTGAAAATTTAATTTAAAGAGGAATTACCTTATAATATGTGGAAAAAAGATTAACTTTTATTGTAAAACATAGGGATTATATTATCTTGGATATTGAGGTAATTATGGTCTACAATCGAACACAATACAATGTCAGCAAACATCATTGTTTTCCTATAATATTTATCATTGGAACATCATTACAGTATATAAATTAAGAATGTTTTAAATTATCAACAAGTACCATATTAAATTTTATTTTATCAGAATCAATACATTACATTAATTTTTTGAAGAAGTCTTCATCTAGACCTTGATATGGAGTTGGGTTTCATCAATTGATATCACCATTATATAGATGCTCTGTTAGAGAGAATAATTCTAACCATAAATTTTAATCTATGATCTAGTCCAATGTATTAAAAATGTGTTTGAAAAAACACCATCCGAATATTTAATTTTATTATAATGAAAACATTGACCTTGTAATTAATATGGAAACTTATGAATCCTTTTATAGAAGGAAATCTTAAAATACAACATACATGAATTAAGTTGCATAAAGAATTCTATTTTTACATGATTGTGTTGATAATATGGAAAATAATGTTAGAGGAATTTATAAACATATAAGAACCTATGAATTATTATATAGTAGTTATGATGATATTCTATGACAAGATCTAGATTTTTCTATTCATAATAAGATGGTTCTATGAATTTATTTATGAATGAAATAATGTAAAATTAATCCCATGGTATATCGGTCCCATTTAAATTGTTTATCATATATGTATAATAGATTTTATTTTTTTTCTTCCACTGAAACTCTCTCGAGTTCATGAAGTGATTCATGTATCACTCTTGAGAATGTTAATACTCGATCTATCACATGTATTGAACTCAGAGGTCGTACCACTAGAGTTTGATATTTCCTTTAAGAAATAACCGATAGATTTTATGTATTGAATAGAGAATGTTAGATAAAAAATCTACTTAACTAGTAAGGGTTTTTTATAGAAACCACTATCTTAAGGAATCCATATTGGAACCTTGGGACATAATTTCATTGAATTATCCATAATAGTTGGAACTAAAGTGTTCAATTTCTATGGTTAGATTAAATTTAATGATTCATAATTTAAAACCTCAAGATTTTGAGAATTTGATTTGAAATAAATTTAATAATTTAAATATTTTTATTTAATTGAATTATTGAATATATATTGTATTATATGAAATACTGAGTTTTTATTTGATTACTCACAACACCAATTTAATCATGCACTACATACTATACATCGTTAGATTATGTTATACAAAACACTTAGTTTTAACAAAACATGATATATTATAGTTATTTGAACACGGCTATTATAACATCCCCAATAAGAATATTGATATGAATATTAATAACTAATTTAAAAATATTAAGTATAAATTTATTATACAAGGAAATAAAATTTGAAAAATGTTTTTAATCATTTTTATGTATTTATATGTTTTGAAAATACATGTTTTTCAAATAAATTGTTTCTATATTTTTATGAAAAATAATAAAATTTAATTTTCACACTATAAGAAAAATAATTTTAGAAAATAAATTTAAATTTATAAATAGTCATTTCAGTATTAACAAATGAAGATCATTTTATATTTTCTAATAAACATTCATTTTACAATCAATAGTGAAAATATTGAAATTTAATTAGAAAGATTCTTTCAGTTAGATTTATTTAATAAGGGAAATTGTATTTTAAATTAGGATTAAATAACATCACTTCATCTATACAGCCTGTAATACAATTTTGATCATTGAAATAAATTTTTTAATTAATTTTTATATAAAAACAATATAATCATTTGATGATTTCCTCTTTATAATCACACTTTAACTTTGTGTTTGTGGGAATAATTTTAAATTAATTTTTTTGGTTAATTTTATAGGAATTTTGGAATATATATCCCATATATTTTATGAGAATAATTTAAATAACTTATTATGGTGAAATAATTTTTTTTAAAATTAATTGTAGAAAAAGTTATTATTATTTACCGCATTTTAGGTAAAAATGGGATTATCATGCATAAACATAAATGTTATGGAATAGAAAAACCTATAATTTAATAAAAACCCATTTCTCTAGACAAATATCAATACTATAACTTATAGAATATATAAAGAATCATTTCTGATTAATTTTTACCTGAAACATATGTGGGTGGAACTTTTTAATTTCAAAAAATTAGCTGTTTGACACTCGCCTCACTTATATAAGGCTACCAAATCTCCTCTATTTTTCACAAATTCCAAAAATTTTGGTTAGGAAATTACTACTAAATTATTGTACTCCCTCTTTTCATCCAAAAACCCTTATTATGGAAGGAAATCCATCCAGGGATGGATTTTTTTCCTAACCTAATGAGGATACCCCAAAAAGAGGCAACATACATTAATGGAAGTTTTGTTTTATTTAATACTTCACATAATTAAATTCTTCTAAAAACATTAAAATAAAATAACCTCATGATATTAATTATACATAAATGTGGGTATGTTTTTCTAATTACCTACAGACATCTCCTCTTCATTATTCTGTGTAAGAAAGATTACCACCCTAGAAACCGATGATATTCATTTCTCCATTAACACCTCCCAATGATAGAAATAGTGATGGATTCATTTTCTCTATATGAAATTTATGATATTATTATAATTATTGAATTAATTTATAACAAATTCTTTTATAACGTTGATTTTATGGGAATATGATAACATCACTCATGTGAACGTTGGAGTTCCATAAAAAAAGGTGATGTGATTCATTCATGATTTACATAGATGGTAATAAGAATTATTTAAATAAAAATATGTGAATTATAAATTTTTTTATTTATAATTTATCTTTTACCATTTATCTTTCAATCTAGACAAATTTAGAAATAATGATCACGCGTATGTACGTCCTATCATCTCCATAAATGTTGTATTTTATTTTCTAACATACCGTTTTTGAGATTAATAAAAATAAAAATATAAGGAATATATATGACTTTATATATTTTTTAGTACTATGGATATGTTAAAATGAACATCATAGTACGAAGAAAAAAATTAAAAAAATAATAACATATATGAAAAAACAAAGCAGGTGTCTCCCAAAATGTGACATTAAGATGGAATTATTAATTAATGGGTAATAAAAGGGAATGAGTAAATCATTTGTGGTATGAAATATATATGAATGTTTATGTAATATATTTATAAAAAAACTTATATTTATTATACCTGAGTTTTGATATTTATGAAATAATTCAAGTCTTATGGTACGGGACATGTGATCTCCCTTTTATTTCTAGAAGAAAATTTTAAATTCACTCCTAAAATCTTATGTATGGTGTATATACAATCAAAATTAAATGTTATGTCAGAAATCAACTAATATTAATGATATTTAATATTTCATTATATGGTATTATTAATATGGGTATATTATTCAGATTAGTTCAAAAATTGGTAACATATTTCCCTCTAAATTTTTAATCATATGAGACACATGATATGTTTTCCAACAATTTATTTTATGTGATGATATTCTAACCCTGACTTTATAATTTTATATTTATAATGGAAATTAATTTAATTGATATATCCATTTGATGATCTTTAATTCATGGGTTTTATGGTTGAAAGGTCACCGATATTGTATGTGATTTGTGCCTCAATTTGTCTTCTTTGAGGCATACATTATGTTTTGCCCCAACTTCATATAGTGATGTTTATATAAAAATAGGTTGAAAACTGATAATATGAATTTTTTTATACATATTATATTTTATGTTTCCATTTATTATAGTCCTTCATGGGGTTTACAGTTCAATTTTACCTATTTGTAGAAGATATTATGTTACAATATCATCATTTATTGAGATTATTTATCATTAAGTACCAAATGATGATTTGTAGTTATCCAAATCTCAATAAATTCATTAATTTTTAATATTCTATTGTGATTAATGATATTTTCTTGTAACAGTACCATTTTACAACTCTCTAATACTTAAAATTGATGAGAAATGTTTTTTAAGAATATATGGCATTATTTTTCTCTTTGGATGGAAATCAATTTTCCTTCAAAATCATGATTTATAAAAATGTAATCAAATTGTGTTTATAATTTTTATAACATGATTTATTGGAGAAAATTATACCCGTTTTGACTTTTTTATTTTTTTTAAATAAATATTAATGGAAGTTTTTAAAATAATACATATTTAGAATAATCAAAAATTTTGTATTGGCTATTTTCTTTTTCTATTCTAAATAAAGTGAATTTCTGATATAATTAACATTAAAACATTTTAAGATTCCGTTATATGTTTTCACAGTTATTTTCAAATAAATAGATTTTTAAAATCATTTGTTTCATAAAAATAAATTATAAAACTAAAGTTTATTTTTTTCTAATAAAAATTTTTAAATGTTTTTAGTGCTTCTGTTACATGTTTTTATTTTTTTTATAATTGTTATTTTTAAAAAAATTATTTCTGAAAAAATTTAACTTCTATCAAAGGGAATTTCTTTAATGAAATATACAATGTGTTTTAATTTGAAAATCCATATCCATTATTGGAGACACACTTTTTTTTAACTTTTTATTTAATATAGATATGATCCAAGGATACAATTATTATTATTTCTATGAATGGATTAATTTTATGATGGGATAATTTATATGTATCCTATATCCCTTAAACACATAATACCATGATAAAATTCTTATTAAACCCACTTCTTTTTTCAATGGGTAATACTATGGTGAGATTATGAAAATATTTTGAAACCTAACTCATTTCCATAGGTTATGATATGGTGAAATTTTAATGAAACTAATTCCATTTCTTGGGTAATGGAATGGTGAATGATTTATAATTTGGTGGAACAAATGTGCATGGTTTTGATTATGTTTTTGGTGGGGCCTATACCTCCATTCAATATGTCGAGTAATGATAAATGTTCTATGAGATCTGATGGATCAAGGTTGGCTAGCCCAAGCTTGAAAAGGAGGGTACACTAGTGGATAGCCCATGCCAAAACAATTGGGTAAATGGGTGCATATCGAAATCCCAAATATATTATATTGGTGGTAATCTATAAAATAACATGAAAAAATATTTTGGTGGGTTACCTTGACATAACATTTTTCTAGACTTTGTATATGCTATAATTCTAGGATGTATTTCAATGTGATGATTGAAATGATCATACACATTGATTCTCCTATGATTCTTGTCTTATAAACATCTAATTATTTTTCAATAACTAAATATGATGATATTAGAAAATAAGGGTATGGTTTTCAAATTTCATGCTCATGTTATCATACCTATATTCTGAAGTTATTGTTAGGTAAGTCCAATATTTACCCTTATTGGGAATCAAAGCTCACCCTTTTATTCTTTTTTCTTTCCCCTGGTTATAAATAAATATATTTTATTGTGTATTTCATTGTGGATTAAAAAATGGGGATTTCATCATGGAATGTTTTTAATATCATTCACTAAATTATATTATTTTGTTACATGTTTTCAAAGGCACTAATAATTTTAGGTCATCATGCATGTGTCTGTGTAGTGTAATTAATAATCGCCCGAAAATATATAATATCCATGTGTGAGAAACCTAGATTTTTATCATCTATAACATTCAAAATCATCCATCCATTGAAATTTTATAAAATTATTCCCATATCAATGTTATTTTTATCTTTATAATATTTATGTAATTGGTAAAGATAAAAATTTAACAGTTTTTCTATTAATATATATAATATTTTTGCGAACTGGATAAAAAAAATTTCTATTATAGATAGTTACTTGAATGAAATACTTTTTTCAATTTTATTATTTTTATTTTTTATGATGAAATTATAATCTTAAGTTACTACAAAACATAGATGCTCTACTTCTTTAAATATTACTTAAATTTGGTAAATAATTTTAAAAAGTATGAAAAGTAATTTTCTCCACAAGTGATATTTTCCCACAAAATTTATAGGTGACCATTACCTACTGGGGATGCATTAAGGGTTTATTTTTTAAATTCATTTATATCTTCCTATATTTAATGTTAGTTTAATTTAATAGTTTCAAAAATTAAATTAATGATTTCATATAATAAATAACATTTCATTATACTATTTAAAAATATTAAAAACCAGTAAAGAGGAAAATTAAGACAATAAATACTCCGAAATGTCATATATTCAAAATTTATGAAAAAAATTCACATTATAGGTAAAAATATATCCCATAAATAATGGAAAGGTCATTACAATTGTTAATATTAAAAATTGTTAACGAAGTGGTTAACCCAAACGAAATTTTTTAAAATGATATATAAACCAATATAAATTTTATTGTATGATAAAATTATAAAAATTTATTTCTTATAATTAATGAAATGACATTTATGAACAATTTTACATGAGTGTAATTGATATTATATTAAAATATTTCATGTATTTCAAAAATAGATAGCAATGATATTTTTTAGAAAAAATTATTTTAACTAAATCATTATAAGTAATTAAAATACAAAATTCATCCATGTGAATGAAACATTTATGAAAATATAAAAAATAATCTATTTATGTGTCACTTTTCTTTTATAGTAATATTCTTGACACATAAATATTAAAAAAACATTAATTTCGTGGTAATTGATAAATCTGATAATGAAGGGATAAAACATTGAGATAAAGGTGAATTAATAACCAAGACATATATAAATATTATGGATTAGAAAATTTAAACTAAAACCCATTTTATAATAAAATTTTATCAATTTTGATACATTATTTTATGAATAATAATTTGGTTTACTATACTACTTTATGTAACTCCAAGAGTTATCCCCTATAACTTATAAACCGGACCCTCATATTCTCTCTTCCTAAAACACTTTCTTCCTTATATAATTGAAAATACATTCCATAATTAACTTTTATATTCACTTCATACATTAATGTTATTATATTCATTTAAAAATACTATTTTTATAGGCTTATGGTGAATGAAAAAAAATACATCTCTCAAAGAAGAGGTATAACTCTTAATCGATCTATTGAAAATATATTTCTTCATATAACTCTAATAAATATATCGTATCCATTGAAAAAATGGATTCAGAATCTTCAATATATTTAATTGTTATTATAATTGTTTTAAAACCAATATCCTCCTTTTCTACAGTTGTAAATCAATAACATCACTCATGCATTGAAATGGATTACCCCAAATATAATGTGTTGTAGTTATTTTTTCACTTATATTTTTCATGGATTTTAATAAAGATGAAATTTTTGAATATTTATGACATGAATTTTATTATAATAATTTCACATATATAAAAAATTATTTACATTTATTCCATTCCAATTGTTCAAAAATTAAAACAACATTCATGTGTACGTACGATGTATATTATCCATTAACAATGTGATTTTGTTTCAATATATACCTTATATTGATGAATCTAAATATATATTTAATAAATATATATTATATTAATATAATTATTTAAATTATGTTTATTGTTAGTCCCATGTTTGTTTTGATTTCATTTTGTAATATATGAATATATTTTTTAATAGAAATTTTCTTAGGAATGATTCTTGAGGAGGTTACTTCAAAAAGTTCCTTACAAATGTTTCATAAAGAATTTTATTATGTATAATAATGTGACATTACTTATAGTGGATTATAGTAAATTTACTCAAGTGAATCAGATGGTTATATGATATTCATATTAATTTTTAATCATCATGATGAATTCATGATCCAAGAAAAGTTAGTACAAGTGAAAAGAAGTCAGACTGATATTTATGATGAACATTATAGAAAAATTAGACCCGCAAAAAATTTTGTAAAGATTCCTTAACATGGAACTCAATCATAGAAATATTATGTTTTCTAAATAATTAAAATTGTATGATGTTTCAATGTTGTATCCTCTTTAATAATGTCATCAATTGGATATTTTTCAAAGGTCTTATTCTTATTGAACATTAATTAACATGGAAAACATAGATCATTGAATAACCATTACCAGACATAAATTTTTTGAAGAAACAATATGAAAATTTTTATGTTCATACAAT
The DNA here is from genome assembly GCA_963277665.1 of Viscum album. Taxonomy (NCBI): domain Eukaryota; kingdom Viridiplantae; phylum Streptophyta; class Magnoliopsida; order Santalales; family Viscaceae; genus Viscum; species Viscum album. The sequence goes on from OY728160.1 coordinate 1,901,436,889, forward strand.
GTTGATGAAGTGGGTTTTAAAAGAACGATTGATTTTCATGAAATCCTTGTGATCAGATAAATACAAATGGGGAGAAGACTAAAAATAAAAAATAGTAGAAGTTTGTAAAGGTTATGGGTAACATGGATTATTTTTCAGAACATAATGATGGAGGAACTAAGATGAATACCACTATATAGAGATATTTATAAAGATAAAATGGATGTATTCATTTATGTAGTCACATGAAGTATGAATTGGATATAATATCATAGTGGGAAATAAAAGGTAAAATATCATTAAAAAAATGAGTATGAAGTTTCAAATGAAAGTGAAGCTACACCCGGTAGAAATCCATAAGAAGTATCCTAAGGTAGAGTATAGTGTAAATATTTATATCATGGATATTTAAGATATTATCCCAAATATCATCAATCAAATTAGATAAAATTTTCCTAAATAATGTATTTTAGATAATGTTTTAACAGATGTTGAATGTTAGTGTCTTCATTGGACGATAAATAATGAAAGTGTATAAATAGATAGATGAGTCCAGTTGAAGCAATGTAGAAAACAGTACAATAAAAAAATAATGAATTAACATATTTATAAACACATTGAATGTTCTTTAATAATGTAAAATATAAATCTCTTCATTAAAATTTTCATATATTGTTGAGGTTAAGGATTTTTTAAAATTTTATTTAACAAGATTTTTAAGGAAATTCAAAGAAGGAAATTGATGGTGAAAAATATAAAAATGATTTCGAATATTCTAGAAGAATTGATAATAACCAATCAAATTATAGATGAATGGGAGATCTAGATTTCATGTTTTATATGAGCGAGAAATTGATTTTGGGTCTATCCACTTCAAATATAGGAGAACCTATATACAATGGTGAAATAACACCTTTACATAACATTGTATAGGTGTACAAAAACTGACACAAAGATTTTTTTATGATAGGTTGAGATTCTAACAAAATATTTCTTCTAGGTTGTATTTTATCTATAAAAGGAGATCCCATAGATAATGGAAATTTGGTAAGTGTTATATTGGATAAATAAGATGTTAAGAGTATCTGATTGACATTAATCGTTCATTTCTTTTTGATCCACCTCATTCTATTCTTCGTTCTTAATCTATTCGTGATAATCCAATGAATATAATATTTTCTCCTCTAAATTATCTTCAGGATCAAACAATGAAAATGTTAATATTTTTCAAATGTGGAAAAAAGAAAGGATTTTTAGGTCATGGGTCTATAAATAAAATAAGTACATTTTATTATTTATTTTAATGAAATGCACTTCCAATGATAGACTCAAGCAGATGTTTTGAACTGACAAATATTTGTTCACACATAGGGAAAACCCTATAATTTAAATTAAAATGACTAAAAATTAAATATTTATTTCATATAAACATTAAAAGAAAAATTGGAAACCTTACCATGTTCAACATCCACAGTTAATTAATACAAGAGGAAATCAAAAAATGATAAAAAAGAGGATTGTTTATTGGATTCACATGCCTGGTATATCTCTCGCTAAAGTGTATTAACCTTCATATGTGGATCCTCCTTGAATAATTCTATAAAATACTCTATAATCTCTTCATACGTCTAGATTTACTCCACCACGTATATATTCCCTTTATTGAAGCCACATTCCAAAATTCAAACTTTTTTCTCATTCCTTGACTTTTTCACTTGTTAGAATCATTTCAGACCTCTCATTCTATTATTCATTTCAAATCATCCGCTAGAGAATTGATCTGAAAAACCCAATATGAAATATATACCATAGATTGAATAATTAGTTCAAGGTATTTTTCTTTACCCCCATCATCCTTTCCTTCAACATCACCCATCCTTTGGTCCTCATTAGGTCCACAACTGGCTTTATACTAGCCATTATTTAGGTCTGATCCCTTATTTTGATTCTGGTCTTGAACTGTTGGTACACATTCCATATCCTTTTTCCTTTTTTCATATCTTTTTTCTATCATCTTAGATTCCAAGTGTAGTCTTTTCAAAATATGGATTTTCCCATTAACCATTATCCATACCCCATGTCACGGTCCCCCTTTCACCCTTTCTTCTTCATTGTAATGTGATGTCCTCTAACATGGGTTCACTCAATTCAATACATTGAGAATTGGCTGGAAACCTCATCATCATCCTCTTGAAATGGTATCTTCATACCCAGTTCATCATGTTTTTTAAAAACTAGGGATGAAGCCTCACTACAAAAAAACAACAGATTAGATATGGGTTTTATAAGGGGTTATGCACAATCCCTTATAAATTTATTTTAGGGGGATTTATGTAGAACCTACTCTAATCATCGCATTTAGTGGGGTATCTAATCCCCCTCTAAATTTTTCGCATTAGTTTTTGAATATTTTGTTGCTTTTTAGTGGTTATTATATAAAAACTATTGAAAATGTAATAATTAGTGTCACTTTATATTCTGTTTTATTTCAGATGCATTATATATATATATAATATTCATTTTTATATTATAAGTAATATATATATATAACGGATTTTTTAAAAAATGGAAATAGTGGGGGTTCAAACACCCCTCTAATCACAAAACATTGAGGGGGTTTGAAACCGCTCTATTTTATGCTGTTAAATGGGGTTCATAATCCATTGTTAATCTGTTAGACTAAAGGTAGTTTGAACCCTCTCTAATATATAACATTATAGGGGGTTTTGAGACCCTTCTAATTTATGAGATTAGAGGGGATTTTAAACAAATTTTAATTTAATATATTTTATGGGGTTGTGAACCCCCTCTAATATATGAAATTAGAGGGGGTTTTGAACCTCTTATAATTTATGAAATGAGAGGCGGTTGTAAACCCCTAATAATTTAATATTTTATAGGGAGTTCTGAACCCCTTCCAATTTATGACATTAGATAGGGTTTTCAAACAACTCCAATTTATGGTATCAATTGGGGTTCATGAACTTCTTTTTATTTCCTTTTATTAGTAGGCTTCCTAATAGCCAATATTTTTTTTAAATATCATATAAATTCAAATTCTATAATAAATCTATGTGCATGTGGATGTGTGTATACATATATTACATAGACACACTAGATAAACGTATTTAAAGGCACTAGAAACATATATATTCGAACAAACTATAAAAATAATTTAAATAAATACTCATACATTCAAATAAAAATATATACAAATATAAATATTCGTATACATAAAATAAATACAATTATAAATTTATTTATTCAAATATATAAAATTTATAAATTGTTTTAAAAATACAATATATATAAATTATGATTTATATTATACATATATTATATTAAATACATTTTTATTGTATATTTATTTATAAATATATTTAAACTATATTATGTATACAAATATATATAACATTGAAAATGTTAAATATAGGTATATATAACCAAAAAGTCCAGGAGCGAGGAAACCCAACTCCAAACCAAATTTATAAAAATAAATAAAAGAAAATAGTCAGAACATCCCAATGGGTGATTACAAAGCCTAGTATAGAAAGTAAAACATCCATCCACCTCAAAAAAATGCGAACAACACTCATGGGATATATAGGACAATGTCAAACATGAATCTGCAATTTCCTTCTTTGACAACACATCAGCAACCACATTTGCCTCTCTATAGACAAGCTTCACATCAAGGGTGAGATCCCTAATGAGTTTAATACATTCATTCCAAGGTGACTACATCACCCAAGGTAAATTAATCGACCTCCTCCGGAGAATATCTATATCCATCATTAAGTGAGATTCAAGCCAAAGAAAGTGCCATCCATGATGAACTTCATAAGTGATGACGTTAATCATGGCCAAATGTTCAACATCAACAGCAGTTCCTTTCCCAATGTATTGATAGAAAAATCCTTTAACGAAGACCTGACAGGTACGAAAAACACCACCACAACCTGTAGACCCAGTTGCACAAGCAACCACCACCATCAACATTGAATTTCAATAAAGAATTTATTGGGGGAATCCACATGATTGACTACAACACCAATGGATTTTTGGTCATTCCAGAGACACCAAATCATCTCAGAATAATAAGGTCATTGAAATAATTATTCATGCAAAAAATCTAAATCTTAGAGGCAATGATAACAACCCTATGAATGTGTCTGAATCAATCATGAAATGTATGTTATTTGTTATACAAAATCAGGCTATTCTGTGCCATCTAGATGAAACTAAAGGTGGACTAAGTAGTAGCCCACAGTAGACTCCTTACTTGATCACTTCACAATGCAGCATTAATAGAGGCAAGGAACATTTCCATACAGTGCATCTGAAATCGACATCCAGTCATATCCTAGATATAGTTCAAAAACCTGCATGAGAAGACAAAAGAAAGAAAATATTTTTAATGGAATCCTCTCCCGCAAGACAAAAAGGACAGGCCAATGCAAGTTGGATTCAATACTTCTGAACCAGATTCTGAAGAGGGAGTATCCCTTTCCATATCCTCCAAAGAAAAAGATACCAAGTAGGGGGAATAAAAAATTTCTGAAAGGCCTGCCACCCCTGAGGAGTAATAATGATCCCATCACACATATAACAATAGCATCCCATGGTACATAGAAGAACAGTAGAGAATGAATTCTATATGAGAGTGTCAAAATAAATAAATATGTACCTCTTGTATTTAAGATTTTAATTGGGAAGGAATAAAAGAATAGTCATGTAAATCACCATCATGAATTGAGTCTATTGTAGCATGCACCAGATTTTAGGGAATCCTAGTAACCTCTTGTTGAGTTATGGCATGCCAGAGAGTGCTCCATGCATTCAGAAATTATTCCTTGCCAACAACCCATTTAGAAGAGTGCATAATTCCTGTAAAACTAGATTTCAGGGTAGACCAAATCAAAGGAGAAATGTAAGAATATATCCCAACACAATGTCATAGGATAAAATGTTCCAAATTGAACTCCATGGATCTATCATTGGATATAAATAGACTTCAAGTAAATTATCTGTGAAGGGATTCATTAAAAAGTCCCAAATCAATTATGGATAAACCTGCCATATCGGTTATCTTTATATACTCTTTCCACACTACCGTGACCAGCTTCTTTCAATTGATTGAGCCTATCCATAAGAAATTACTGATCAGCCATTGGTGCTCCTTGATTAGGTCATTATTCTATCTATTAATTGAGATCACATAAACAAAAATTGTGGTATTCACTATGTCAACAAGATATATTCTTACAGCCTAGGACATAGCCTTTCCCTTATAAGTAGCCATTAGAGAAATAATATATGACAAGAAAGACTCAAGGTGGAACTTTTTTATACATCCCGAAAAAAGAGTTACACCAAAATATGTAATGGGTAGAGAGAATTTCTTAAAACCAAGGGATCTTGCAACTTTGTTCTATTTCCTGATAAACATTCCCTCACCAAAAAACAACAAGGATTTATTCCAATTGATGGCCTATCCATAAACATCCTCATAATGCTGAAAAATGATTTTAATCAAGGAAACATTTCTTCAATCGGCTTGACCGAACAAGAGAATGTCATCCACGTAGAACATGTAGGTGGGAGAAAACAAATCACTTATAGCTCTTATCGGAGTATATAAACATTATTGGACAAGGATATTGAAGCAAAGACTCAGGTAATTTTCACCAAGGGCAAAGAGATGCCCCGAAAGGGGATCCCCCTTTCGAACACCCCTCGATCACTGAAAGAAACCCCATGGAGAACCATTGACCAGAACTGAAAGCCTAGTACTCTTAATAATTGCAAGAACTAAGCTACTGAACTTTATAGAAAATCCATGCGTCCTATGAATGGAAAAAATAAAGCTAAATTTCATAGTATCAAAATCATTAGAAATATAAATCTTTACATCAAAATTCCCTTGTTTTACCTTCCTCTTCGTAACATTGATACATTTAGACGCTGTAAAAACATAGGTTTGAATATTCCTCCCTAGAACAAAACCTAAATGATTCGAGGCAATGATATCCTTTGTCAACTTTCCCATCCTTGTAGTAATAATTTTACTAATGAATTTTAGAATGGTGTTGCCAATTGCAACTGGTCTGAAATCTCTAATGTCCACAAAATTATATTTCTTTGGTATGAGTGCAATAAAATTAGAGTTTTCACCATAAATGATGAATTCATGATGATATAATTCTTTAAAAACAATAATTAAATCATCATGAACAATCTCCCAATTAAACAATAAAAACTTATTAGTGAATCCATCCGACCCTACAACACTTTAAATTTTTAGATAGAAAAGAGCCAATATAATCTACTTTTTCACAGGTGCTTCAACTAATTTATCATTGTTCTGATCATAAATACTAGGAATGATATTATTCACAATAATGGGAGTTCTATTATCCCCACTATCCAAATAAAGATCAGAAAAATAATAAATGACTGCATTCGAGATCGCATTCTCTAAGGTGAGAAAATTTCCATTAATACTAAGAGATGTTAATCCTATCCTGATCTTCTTTTCTTTATGAAGTCGATGAAAAAATCTGGAATTACTATCCCCGTCCTTCAGCCACCTAGCATTATATTATGACCTAGCAAGATTGTCTTTGAGGTTGAACATACCATCCAAATTGGACAACGCCTGAATTTCAGCATTTTAATGGAATTCACTGAAGCTAAGTTACATTCTGGGAGTCAAATAAATGACTTTCAACAGCCTTAATGTCCTTATCAACCTTATATAATGGTAACTTACTCCATTCCTTAATCATTCTCTTATTATAAATCAACTTTAAAGATAAAATCATAAAGGGAGAACCAAGGGACAAACAATTTCAGGTATCAATAATAATTTCTTATCACTCGGGAATCACAAGACATGAATTATTAAATTTAAAAGGAATAGGGGCTAACAGCACACCACCAATAGAGAAGTCAACCGCCAATGTACTTTGGTCAGATTGAGTATTTGGATGGATGATATCAACAACATTGATAATGTCTTTTATTTCATCAACTTGAAGGAGACACCTATCCAACATACTAGCTTGTCTTCTATTAGGTTTTTATCTTCCCCAAGTAAAATCTCTACAAACATTATACACTTTGACCAGATTACAATGATCAATGCATTGAGGAAAATCAATAGCAGCAGTTCTATTAAAACTGAGACCAGTCTTCTCCACCAGATAAAGAATAATATTAAAATCTCTAAGGATGATCCAATTACAAGGCTCTTTTGAGGAGAAGTACTCAATCTCACTCCATAAATCCATCTTTTTTTATGTTGTAATTAGAGGCATAAACACAAGACACAAAGAAGGTGTACCATTGCATGCTAATAGTTTCTGAGACAACTTGATTGCCTTGACTGACAGAAAGAAGACAGGTAGACTCATGTTTCAGCAGCCATAGACTCTCAACATTATCATCATTCAGATTGTGAGCCACCTAGTAATAACCGAAGTACTCACACTTGTAGGATCTCTAATTTTATAAATTCATCTTTGGCATAGCTAGTCCAAAAAGAGAAGGCTTTTTGGTCCTAACAATATGTATTCGGGCCATAAATGTTGGATCATTCCCATTCCCTTAACAGTTCCAAAATAAAATATTTATTTAAGAAGGGATTTCATCACCCTCGTATGAGGCTTATCTCGACTAGCCACTTTTTGATAAATGTTGCACTTCCCCTTCTTATCTTTCAAGATCATCACTCATGAAGACCCACGGGCTCAAGCACAATTTTTTCATTATCCGAATCATTAGTTAACTAATATGCACTTGTATCATCAGACTAGAAAACTCCAGTGAGCAGACTAAACTTATTAGAAGATTGGGAAATTACCCCCACAACATCATTATCCATCCATCTCTTTGCAGTCCTATTAGAGGGATATTGAATGAAGGCCTCATCCCCAGCCGATAACCAAAACTCTAGATTCTGCAACTGAGGCTGCAAGGGCATTACCTATGACATAATAAAAATGTATATAATTATATATATAAATTTATAATATAAAGTATTAAACATAATATATTTATAATATAAAGCAAAAAACATATAAATGTATAGTATTTAAAAAACCAATATATAATTTTCAGTAAAAAAATGTTTTATAATAATAATAATAATTTATAATTTATAATATTATTTTTACACAGACATACATATATATAAGTATATAAAAATAATGGCATAAAACATATATATATATATATATATATTAATTATATTATATATATATATATTATATAAATACATAAATATACATACACAGACAAATATAATTGTATTTATAAATAGATTTTTAATAATATATTTTATGTGTAAATATAATTATTTTTTTATATTATATATACACAAATAATATATATATATTATACAAAAATATATTACATATTATACATAAATACAAATATATTATATTATTTAAATTTCTATCGACAAATATATATATATATGTATATTGTAAATTTCCTATATCTAAATAAATATATTATATTTTATATATAAGATATTAGTCAATCGACATGGTTAGTCATGATCCAGCGTTTGATACGGCTGGTCCCGATATCAAATCCTAGCCCCAAAAGAATTTTTTACTCCCTTCCCAGTTGGTCAATAGGCATACTATGCATTCTAGGGCCTCTGGAAGGCAAGTCTCACTCTAGAGGGTGTCAAGGGGTGTCTGGGTGGGCCTTCGTGTGTGACAGAAGGTCCCTGGGGGCATGAGTGAGTCTGTGTGGTGTCAAGGGGTGTCTGGGGGGTGCAAGAAGGTCTCAATAAGTCATTGGGGCGGGGGGGGGGGGGGGGGGGTAGGAGGGCCTATGTGGTGTCATTGTTTTCCATCGGGGTGCGGTGCAGGCCTATGGGGTGTCTTAGGGGATGTTGTGGGTGTCATTGTGGGTCCATGTGTCGCAAGGGGCTGTCTGGTTGTCCCTTTGGGTGTCGTACGATAGTGTTCGGTCTGTCATTGAGGGGGGGGGTCATGTGGTCAATACGATTGTCATTTGGTTTTTATTTTGGGGAAGTTATATTATAACTGTTGGTAAAATGGGATTTTTGGACTCGATAAGGGGAATTATTATCACCTCTAAGTGGAAGATAAATTTAGTGGTGGTTAAAACCACCCCATACTGACTCATATAGGGAGAAATTTTATTGGTTTTAAAACCCCTCTCATATAACTACCTCAATATTCAGAGTCATTTTATTAGGGCTTAACGAAAACTACCCCTAAATAGAGAAGGTGGAAACCTTAGCGGTGGATATGGGAAACCACAAATAATGTGTTTAGAAGGAGCTATAACCTCTTCTAAATGAACAAACCCATTTCAAATCACCCTATTTTTATTGTAGTGCCACAGTTTATTCCAAGTTGTTGGAAAGGGTAATGGACGGTGAAGAAATCATAGGAGACACCATGCCTGACACCTTCACATAGACCTCATGATACCCATTGGCCCTGCTAGCCAATAAACATACCACTATCTAAGGATCCAAATTAAATCATTCTACAATACACATATGAAATTCCTTTTCCCCCAACTTACTCTTAAACTGTACCTCCATATTCGAAAACTCCATCCTAGCATCTTTTTGTATGTCAATCATCTAATCCACGACTGGAATGGGGGATAAAAAATTAGCTGGAGTCTCTTACTCTCTTAACCCCCAAACAATCTCAATTTTAGAGGAGGGGATATTATGAGACACCCCTCCCTATCCATTGATTTTTGGTAACCAATAAATCCAGAGTAATGGGGATCCTCATCCATCAGGACATGAAAAAAACCATGCATCGAACTGAGTGGGATGAACATAATTTTTTTGAACTGGTAGAACTCTAGTACAACTATCATTTAGGATCAAGCTACAAGACAACAAAAAATCTATATGTAGATGATTGAGATGTTTTCAAGGGAAAATTTTTTGAACCAGTTCTCAAAAACTGTTGATTGAATGTAACACAATCCATCACTTAGCTCTATTCCGACAGCTTCAACTCGATGTATCAATATGTCAGCATCCATAGAAATACTGGGAGAAATTGGATGGAATATTGAGATCAAAGTATCATCAATGTCTATGAATGTATATACATGATTTTCACCTTGTAATTCATTTAAATATTTCTATAAATATATCTAGGGATGGGAATTAGGACAACATAAAATTTCGAGGCCCTATGTGCCTGAAATTAATTTTCAAAAAATATTAAATATATTTTACAATATTCATGGAATGAAAATAGGATATCACATAAATGGTAGACTAGATCACAAATCATAGCGAGCGGTTAAGTTTGAAATGTGTTGTTTAGCATAGGTTTGGAATATCTTTTTTTGGTGTGTGACTTCTGGGAGAAATGTCATCCAGGGGAAAATCAGTAAATAAAATAAATTAACATAATTATTTTTTATTGAATTTCAAATGAAATAAAATTTGAACAGGGACATAGATCAGAAATCTGAGACCACCATTGAGTTAGAAATGGGGAGTTCTCCCTAGGCGCAACATAAGTAGAAAGGTCACAATGTTATTGTATTTAATGACCGTTTGCGGGTTCCTATGTTTTTCTATATAGAGAAAATTATGTTCTTTAAAATAAGGTTATCCCCTAATCACCCACTCTCTCCACTAAATCATTTATCTCTTCCAGTTTTCCTCATTCATTATCGGATTGTAGAGTAGTCTCCAATTAAACCTTGACGGATCGATGATATAGTGCAGTGGATGTGTCGCTAATAATGAATGACCAATTCGAGGAAGGTTTTTTTTATTTTCACACCCAAATTCTAATTATTGATTTATTCTTGAATTCATTATCAAATTCCTTGTTTTGAGCATCAAGGAAATGGCCGAACAAACTTGACCATCACTCGATCCCTATTTTGAAACCCCATTTTTCGTGTTCTTATCTGCTCTTTGAGTTATATGTTTTCTATGTTGAAACATCAATGAATGATATGGAAGATGATGGATTAGTGTATCCCTCAACTTGAGGATCATGAAACAGTTATTGTTTCAATTTTATGACCCCCATATTGGTCCTGGTAGTCAAAAGGGGAACAATGTGGCACTGCTCTGGCTAGGTAAGTGTCCACTGGTGTCACGTGGTTGAGAGGAATGAGGTTGCTAGTGGCGCTAGTCAACGGGTGAGCAATGTAGGAAGAGGTTAGTGGTGGTGTAGAGTCGACCAGTGATTAGAGTAGGTGGTGGTCTAGAAGGGTGTTAAGGTGTAGTGGAACTATGAATTGTCTTGTGAGATGGAGTGTGAGGTGACAGTGTATCTTGGGCCATCCATCATGATCAAGGCTGCGAAGATGCATTGGGGCTTGGCTGCAGGCAAGAAGGGGTCGTCGTTCGCAACCCCAGGTTCAAGTGACCTGTGAGAGACATGTCACCTCGTTGATGAGGGGACCATGTTGGTAAGCTGGCGGGCCTCCCAGGAAGAGGACCCTGCTGCAGATGTGGGCTAGGATGGAAGTAGGTCGGCTGAAATAGAAGACCAGACCAGGCAGGGTGGGCTAGCTGAAGGAGATGGGTCCAGCCAAGATGGGAAGGACCAGTCAATTATGGGCTCATATGTATTTAAAAATACATATCATCAATTCTATGATTCTTATTGTAACATGTTTATGGCCACTATTCTTGTAACACCCAAGCTTCCATGGTACGCTTCTCTTTAAATAATGCAATAGCTTGCATTGTACATAAGTTCGAGATTCTAACACACCGCGAGCAATCAAAGTAGCAGTTATGAATAGTAATACCCACTTTTTGAAATTATATAAATTTTATATTCCAAAATGGACTTCATTTTAGGATTTGGAATATCAAAATTAGCCTATGGTGATTTTTTGGTATTTTTCTAAGAACATCCAATTCTCAATGAATAGTGAAAAAATAATTAAAAACAACTTTTTTAATCAAAATAATTTATAGTGATAAATTATACTATTGAGTGGTTTTAAAGTATAATTAGAATATAATTTTACCATTTTATCCAATGTTGTTCATTAGAATTAATTTCACATTGAAATTGGACATAAACAATTGTCAATCTTTTGATAGATATTATTTCTTAAAATCACTCTATTTGTTTTGACAGTGGGAATACTTTTTTGATTAATTACTGGAATTTTTGTGTTTATAATTTTGTAAAATGGATTCCATATTTGGAATCAGATGCTCCATAATATGTACTTAAGACTCTTTTGTTTTTGGACAATAGGAATAGTAACGACGACAATTATCTTTAATTATCATGATTAATTAGTAATCGTGTAATTAAGGGAAATAAAATAATATCATAATAATATAAAATGACCCCAAAATGTGTCATAATGCTACTGGTTGGGTCATGTCCGACCATGGTATGCTTTTTTCCAAACTTTAGGACACCATGGAATCACTTTTCTGTGATAGTGACATTTTATCTTTTTATTTTCAAAGAAAGGAAAATATAACAAAAGTATGTATCATTCAAGTAAAACAATTTTAATTTGTCTAAATAATTGATCATATAGACTATAAATAGTCATTGGAATGATAAAAATATTTCCTAAATCATGGTATTTTTTTATAATTTTTATATATTAAATAAATAAATTTATTTATGACACCATGGTGATGCAGTGATTACCTCATTAATGAACGATTTAAATAAAATGAAAAGATAAGGTAAAATATAAGACTTACACTTATATAAAGCCTATTGGATGGGTTTATTTCGAACCCTTATCACATTATCCTAGATATATATTATTGTGGGACCTTTAATATCCTAAAATCATTTCATAATAAATTAACATTTCAATCTTTCCAAAAGAGACCCTCCTCTCCTCTTATAAAAGTCCCCCAACTCTACCACCTTATTCAAGCCTTCAAAGCCATTTGGCTCGGCCAAGATCTGCCCAAATAATCTCACAAATTCCCTCTATTAGTCCTAGATTCCTCACATTGGGAATAAGTCCTCCCATGGAATCCTTTGGCTCAAATCAAAAAGAGTTACCCGATTTTAATGTAATGTCTTCTCTTATGTTTTTTTTGTTTTATTTTCCTTCTCAAACCCCATAAAATATTTTTATTCCTTTATTTTGTAACCACACCAGTATATTCATTATAATAGGATGTTGTTATGAGAAGTATTTTATTTACACTTACACACACCTTCATCTAATGGTTAAAGAACATACTGTTTCTATGGGTGGCGAATTACTGCCCCATGAAAGGATGATTGTTCAATCTTCATTTAACACCTCTAATTGTGGCCATTAAGATGTATCTATATTTATATATGATATATATTGTGTTTATGTTTTCCTTATGATTCTGTATTTTTCATTTATGACATACCATTATGATTTCCTTTGTGGGTAAACACGATAATTTCATTTTAGGAAGTGCAGACTATCTCCCCCTCAAAGTGTTTTGAATCTTTAATTCCATATGTGGTATGTATAAAGGATGGAGTAAATGATATTATATATGATATTATAATTTAATTATTATATACCTTTATATCATTATGATTTCATTCCCTTAAATACGAAATTGAAATGAAAGTAGCGTTCATGCGTACGTACAACTTACCGTCTCCATGAATGATGCATTTCATTTATTAAATCTATATGTTAAGTAATATTATAAATGCATTTATATACTGGATATATATGATATAAATGATATATACATCATGATTATAATTATGGATATAATGGATATTTTACCACATGAACAACTTGTAATTATAAGAAGTTTATTTTTGACTCAAGTACCAATGATCGACAAAACGACCGTTATTGACTAAAATAATTACATAATGTTAATAGCATGGTAATAAGGAATATAAAAGGAATAATGAACATGAAAAAGGTTATTATGAAAGTATAAATTAACTCTATTTTATTATTCATGAGATTAAAGAACGATCCAATCAATTCGGACATGAAGTAAGGGACTTCATCTCAATCTTATTTCATTGAGGCATATTTTGTTTTAATACAAGAATTTATTTTATATGATATATAAACCCCTTTTATTTTTACGTTTATTCAAAAGGAATATTTTTTATACGAAGCGTTTTACTAAACAACAAAAGGGAATGTTTTTTTGTCGTACGTATGCGGCGACAATGACTTCTCCACCGTCGTGACCATTATTTGTATTTAATCTTCCTCTACAAGCCATAACTTTTTTAAAATGAAAAATAAATACCATGTTTTACTATTCTTTTATTTTGGTATTGAAAATGGTTTGGATAATTTTTTTTATATCAATGTTTTGTATTGATATCTTGTGATTGAAATGTGGAAATGTTATTTTTCCTTTATGGTTGTTTTATGTGGTACGATTATATTATGGTTTATGATATGTTTAAACCTTTTAATATAAGGAATGAATTGGACTTAAAAAGTGATGGGTGGAGCCCGCTATAGCTCCTTGATGCATTGGTAGGTCTTATGAGATAAACTAGTGTCTTGGCATGAGGTCTTGATAGAATATTGTTTGCAGTCTTGGCATGAGGCCTTGGCTACGTGGTTATGATAGTCTGGCATTATGAATTCCATCATTATGGAAGTGGTTATTGATATTACATGTGATTATTCAACTAGTATAATATCCATGTGAATAAGTAAATGGCATTACTTCATTTTATTTTTTCCATATAATGCTGACGTTCAAGTTTTAAAGGCTTTTGTTTTAGTTATACATTGCCTTAAATGTTTATGTTTATTTATGAAAGTTTCTGCTATATTTTTATCTTTACTGAGCATCTGACCTCACCCCTTTCTATGTTTTATTTTCCCAGGATGTGAAGAAATATTTTTTGACTGACATGCAGGGGTAGTCTAAAGGGGATATGAGTGTGGACTATGGAGACTATGTTTTTGTGATTTTTAACTTTATGATGTATTGTAACATTTATGAATGTATCTAGTGTTTCCATGGCTACTAAACTAATCGGTCTATCGAGACTTGATATTTTGTGATGTTTCCAATTTTATGTAATAATGCACCGACTCTGGGTAACCAGGGTTAGGGCATTATAGTTGGTATCAGAGGGAGGTTAGTACTAACCATAGAAACTAGATTTTGAAAAACATTGATTAGAGCACATATCCCTAAGATAGAAGTTGGGGATTAGTATATAAGAACATCCTAGAATTTTGGTAAAGTATATAATTTGTTTATTTTCCAAGAAATATATCCTTGTCTGGATATGAGAAGGTATAGGCGGCTCTAGAACAGATGCACCTAGAGGTAAAACCCGAAAACAACGCTTTGAGCTAGAATCGAACGAGAACTGGTGCACGAAAACGGGCCTTGATGCACTCTTGGTTACGACACTCCCGGGGATATTCTTAGGATAATTATCATTTTTTTTAAAAACCATTATGAAGGGTTTATGAATATATACTTACTCAAAGAAAAAGTTTTTAGTATTTTGGATTATATCCATAAACTCTTCAATTTATGTTAATTGTTTTACAAGTATGGAATTATGTATTTTGATTCATAAACTGATCTGGTTTATGAAATTGTTTAGAAATGGTGCCTAGTTGAAGGAATGTAAACCGTATCAATGCACGCAGTCCATGTAGGGGTTGCCCTCCTTCTCAAGATAATTAAAATGGAGCTGGTGATACAACTGTTGCTGATCAGCATATCACCGTACTGGGACAACTCACTCAGGTTATGAATAATAACATTACACATATGGAGCACCCTAATACGCAACGTGGAAGATAAATGTTAGACTGGTTCATGAGGCATCAACCTCCAACATTCAATGGGATTACAAATCCCTTATTAGCTGAGCAATGGATAAATTCCTTAGATAAAATATTCCATTCCTTGGGGAGTAGTAAAAGGGAAAATGTTATCATGGCAGTTTACCACCTCACTAGAGATGCTTATCAATGGTGGTGATTGATTCAAAATAAAAAGGAAGATGAAGAAGTATCAAGTGTGGAATGGAGAGAGTTAAAATATCTTTTCATAGAAAAATACTTTCCTCGTGACCATCGAGAATATATGGAACGGAAATTTCTGAGTCTGAGGAAAAAGGAGGATGAAAAATGTCTCAAATTATGAGTCTAACTTTATAAGGTTAGTGAGGAATACATCAAATTTTATACATAACCCTAGAAGTAATATTGATCATTTCTTTGATGGGTTAAAACCATTTCTCCATCGAGATTTAGTATCATAATCATTCTCAACGTACGATGATATAGTCTCGTGTTCTATCAACACAAAAATGGAATTCTCCAAATCTTATGACAATAATGTAAAAAAAGAGTATAAGAGAACTTTGGAACAAGAGACACATAAAGGGAAAAAGGGAATGAAGGATTTTCTATTATGCGATAATTGTGGGAAGAATCACCCCTATACTTGCCTAAAAGGAATTGGAGTTTGTTATAAATGTGGAGAAAAAGGTCACCAGGCTCATGATTGCATAGGAAAAAAAGAGGTTATCAATGTTGAATGCTAAAATTTTATAGAAATGGGGAATTATGGAAATGAATTCCATATGCTCCAAGAAAACATACATCAGAAAAGGCCAAGGGAGAAAGGCCAATCTTATGATATTACTACAATTGAAGTGGAATAATTATTGTATTTGTGTTTTTGGACTCAAGAAATATATTATGGTTATAAGAATAATGTGATATATATAAGTATTTTACTGCAGTACTTGTTGTTTTCATTAATGATTTAATATGATGAAGGTAATCATATTTTTAGTATGTGACAATAAGAGAAACTTTTCTTTGTTTAGGGAATCTGATGAATTGATTGTGGAATTTGGAGACCTTTTAGAGAAAGTCTGGATAGAGGTATTTTGGATAACTATAAAGGTTGGAATGGATTAAGTTTAACTTTGGATAGTATTGTTTAAGGTTAAAACATTTCTGAAGATTATGTTTGGAATATTATAATACTATAGTTTGAGGAAAAGGACAACCTGCAGGTTAGGGGATAACCCATCGCGTCGGAAAAATCTGTAGGAATCGAACCCACAACCATAGTGCGACATGCCTTTATTACATACCACTAGCCTACAGGAAGTCCCGGGTTATTAAAAAATACTTTTCCTAATTTAAATTTTATGTGTTAATATTTTGAACCTTGTACGATTAGGATAAATATAATATTTTTGAGTTCTATTATCTTTTTGATTGAAAGATGAGTTTGTGGTAGAAATTAGTTGAAGGTTGAAACTATTCTTTTCAAGCATATATATATATACAACTATACTTATTATATGAATAAATTAATTATTAAACTTTAGGAAATGGATATTAAAACAAAAAATGTGTTATCCTAATACCTTATGTTTTGTTGAACTGATGATATTTTAAATCAACATAGATTGAAGGCTTTGAGGCCCTAAATTTTACACCTGTTTGTGATTGATTACCTCAATCACTCCCTAAAAATATTTATTTTTTTTCTCCAATTATATATCTCTAATTTCCACCAATGTTCTCCTAACCGAGATTATAATTTGGTGGTGACTCATTCATTTCCCTTTCCCTCTTATTAAGGATAAATTTTATTAACCTTATTTCCGTCATGCGTTTTCCACAAAGGTATTTTCTATTTTCAACCTTTTATTTTTGAAGAATTTTTTCAAATTTCTAGGATGCAATTTATTGAAGGAGGTGACAATGTAAGACCCCATGCTTCCACGGTATGCTTCTCAATCAATAATGCAATAGATTGCATTGTATGCCAGTTCGAGATTCTAACACCCCGCGACCAATCAAAGTAGCCATTATGAATATTAATACAAACATTTTGAATTATATAAATTTCATATTTAAAAATGGACTTCATTTTTGGATTTTTAATATCAAAATTAGCCTATGTTTAATTTTTGGTATTTTTCTGAGAACTTCCCATTTTCGATGAATAGTGAAAAATACTTAAAAACAGCTTTTTTAATAAAAATAATTTATAGTGATAAATTATAATATTTAGTGGGTTTAATGTATAATTAGAATATACTTTTACACTTTTATCCAACGGTGTTCAGTATAATTAATTTCCCTTTGAAATTGGACATAAATAATTGTCAATCTTTTGATATATACTGTTTCTTAAAAACACGCTATTTATTTTGACAGCGGGAATAATTTTTAAATTAATTACTGAAATTTCTATTTTTATAATTTGTTAAAATGGATTCCATATTTGGAATCAGAAGTTCCAAATTATGTAATCAAGACTCTTTTGTTTTTGGACAATAGGAATAGTAACGATGACAATTATATTTAATTATCATGATTAATTAGTAATCGGGTAGTTAAGGGTAATAAAATAATATCATAATAATATACAACGGCCCCAAAATGTGTCCTAATGGTACTGGTTGTGTCATGGCCGACCCTGGGAAGCCTTGTTCCAAACTTTGGGACCCCATGGAATCACTTTTGTGTGATAGTGACATTTTTTCTTTTTATTTTAAAAGAAAGGAAAATATAACAAAAGTATGTATCATCCAAGTAAAACAATTTTAATTTTGTCTAAATAAATGATATTATAGACTATAAAAAGTAATTTTAATTCTAAAAGGATTTCCTACATCATGGTATTTTTTTAATAATTTTTAGACATTAAATAAATAAATTTATTTATGACACCATGATGATGCATTGATTACCTCATTAATGAACGATTTAATTAAAATGAAAGAATAAGGTAAAATATAAGCCTTACACTTGCCTAAAGATTATTGTATGGGTTTATTTCGAACCCTTATCACCTTATCCTATAAATATATCATTTTGGGTCCTTTAAAATCTGAAAATCATTACATAACAAAGTAACATTTCAATCATTCCAAAAGAGCCCCTCCTCTCCTCTTATAAAAGGCCCCCACCTCTACCACCTTATTCACACCATCAAATCCATTTGTCTCGGCCAAACTCTGCCCAAATACTCCCTAAACATTCCTATATTACTCCTAGAAGCCTCACATTGTCCATAAGTCTTACAAAGGAAGCCTTTGGCTCAAATCAAAAAGAGTTTCCCGATTTTAAGGTAATGTCTTCTCTTATGTTCTTTTGTTTTATTTTGCTTCTACAATCCCTCAAAATGTTTTTATTACATTATTTTGTAGCAAAATCAGTATCATCAATATTCTGGGATTTTTTTATGAGAATTATTTGATTTAAACTTATACACACCTTGTTCTAATGGTTAAAGAACATACTGTTTCTGGGGGTGGCGAATTACTGGCTCATGAAACGATGATTGTTCAATCTTCTTTTAACACCTCTCATGGTGGACATTAAGATGTCACTATAATTATATATATATATTATTTTTATGTTTTCCTTATGCTTCTGTATTTTTCATTTATTTCATACCTTTTGATTTCTATTATGGGTAAACGCGATAATTTAATTTTAGGAAGTGCGGACTACCGCCCCCTCAAAGTGATTTGAATCGTTAATGAGATATGTGGGACATATAAAGGATGGATTAAATGATATTATATATGATATTATACTGGAATTATAATATAACATTATATCATTTTGATTTCATTCTATTAAATACGAAATAGAAATGAAAGTAGCGTTCATGCGTACGTACGGCTTACCGTCTCAATGAACGGCGCATTTCATTTTTTACTTCAAAGTTTATGTAATATTATAAATTCATTTATATAATGGATATATATGATATATATGATATCTACATCAAGAATATAATTCTGGATATAAAGGATATTTTACCACATGGACAACTTGTTATTATAAGAATGTTATTTTTGACTCAAATACCAAAGATTGACAAAATGACCGTTAATAACATAAATAATTACATAATGTTCATCACATTGTAATAAGGGATATAAAAGACGTAATGAACTTGAAAAATGTTCTTAAGAAGGCAGAAATTTAATCTAGTTTATTATTCAGAAGATAAAATATCTATCAAGTCAAGTCGGACACGAGGTAAGGGACATCGTCTCAATCTTCTTTCATTGAGGCATATTTTGTTTTAATACTAGACATTCATTTATACGGTGTAAAAACCACTTTGAATTTTACGTTTATTCAAAAATAATCTTTTTTATATGAAGCATTTTACTAAACAACAAAAGGGAATGTTTTTTTGTCGTACGTATGTGGCGACAACAACTTCTCCGCCGCCGTGACCATTATTTGAGTTTCGGCTTCCTCTACAAGAAATAACATTTTTTAAATGAAAAATAAATATCATGTTTTATATTTCTTTTATTTTGGTATTGAAAATGGTTTTTATAATGTTTTTATTATATCTATGTGTTGTATTGATATCTTGTGATTGAAATTTGGAAATGTTATGTTTCCTTTATTCATGTTTTATGTGATAAGATTATGTTATGGTTTATGATATGTTTAAACCTTTTCATAGAAGGAATGAATTGGACTTAATAAGTGACGGGTGGATCCCTCTATAGCTTCTCAATGTATCGGTAGGTCTAATGAGACAAACTAGTGTCTTGGCACGAAGCCTTGAAAAAACCTTGTTTGTAGTCTTGGCATGTGGCCTTGGCTACGTGGTTATGATAGTCCGACATTATGTATGCCATCATTATGAAAGTGGTTATTGATATTTCATGTGATTATTAAACTAGTATAATATCTATGTGAAAAATTAAATGGCATTACTTCATTTTATTTTTTCCTTATTATGCTGATGTTCAAGTTTTAAAGGCTTTTGTTTTAGTTATACATTACCTTAAATGTTTATGTTTATTTATGAAGGTTTCCTCTATATTGTTATCCTTAGTGTGCATCTGAGCTCAACCCTTTCTATGTTTTATTTTCCCCGGATGTGAAGAAATATTTTATGACTGACCTTCAGGGATAGTCTGAAGTGGATATGAGTGTGGACTATGGAGACTATGTTATTGTGATTTTTCAATTTATGATATAATTCAACATTTATTAATGTATCTAGAATTTCCAAGGATACTAAACAAATCTGTCTTTCGAGATGTGATCTTTTTTGATCATGCCAATGTTACTTAATAACGCACTGACTCTGGGTAACTGGGGTCGGGGAATTACAATTCTCTCCCGTTGAGATGAGTATTTTTAGAAAATCATTGGAATTTTAGAACTCCATTTCATGGGTCGGTTCTAGGAATGTCTTGAGTTTAATAATAATAATAAAATAATTATTATTAGTTTGGAATCTTGTTTTAGATGTGGAACCTACACGTGGTATCTGATTAATGCACCATTTGTGGTGGCACTACCCTAGTCTTTGGGAGAACATTTTAAGATGACTTTTATGTGTTTAAACAAATGTCTATTTGTAGGCCTCATGGGGTTCGGTTTGCAAGACTTTTGGAAAAATTTATATTTTTCATCGGCTATCTATTTTGGAAAATCGAGTAGTCAATCCAAAGTGTTTTCCAAGAGTATTTCAATGATTTGATGCATATAATTAATTTCATGATCGAAGCATGGGCCCTATGAGATTTCGTTTCAGGCATAACATTGCGTTAAACATCTTTTCCATCGGATGTCTGTTTGGAGTGAGTGGATAGAATACCCCATGAGTATTTCCAAAAGGATCAAAACTGGGAGATCCATATGGATTTATGGAGCCTTATTTAGGATCTCATGAAATGTGGAAACATGATAGGAATATCATTGGAAGACCCTTTTGACTTGTTCGAATATAATCTATCGTAGTTGTGATCTGGTGATGACATTTGTGATACTATAGTGGAAGAATCCAGCCCTGGTCGACATAGGTCATAAAATTTACTAGATTGGAGCCCTCTAGTTGAGATAGTCATGAGTCCTCAACATTACTAGAGTGGAACCCTCTAGTCGGGCTATGCATGGATCGTTGACCTTTTCCAAATGGAACCCTCCAGTCAAGCATGATGTGGGTCCTCTACCTTGAGAATAACGTTTTTACTATGTATAAGTGGAGAGGCTTACATGGAGGTAAATTTGGACTCATGAGTAAGAGGGTCACTTTCCACACTTATATTCATCCTTTTGACATGACCAAATACCTCATGG
The DNA here is from genome assembly GCA_963277665.1 of Viscum album. NCBI lineage: Eukaryota > Viridiplantae > Streptophyta > Magnoliopsida > Santalales > Viscaceae > Viscum > Viscum album. The sequence goes on from OY728160.1 coordinate 1,901,458,945, forward strand.
GTGAGACAAACCCACCCAAACCGGATAGTATTGAGGTGTGGTGTTTTGAGCCCTTTTGACTTCAATTTAGGGAAGACATGAGGAATTCTAGGAATCGTTGGTGGTTACTTATGGGACTGTTGGTGACTCTTTTAATTGGGTGATAAGTGAGATGGATATCTACTTACATATATTATTTTGACTTATTTTAATGATCACATATATATATATATATATAACCTATTGCAGTAATAAATCCTTTTATTTTTGTTACTCTCCATCCTAGAGAAGTGAAGACACATAGGGTATACTATGTTCTTTTTTAGGTCTAGCTTTTTTTGGTTAGATGAGTCTACTCTATTGATGTTGGTAGCTATAATTCGAAAACATTTTCAAATTCTCACCATTTCTATCTCCTTATGTTTGGATGAGCTTTCTTAAATATCTTGTTGGGTTGAGATGTAGTATTTCACCATAAATTGGTCCATATAATGTATTTTTTTTGTATTGTATCTATTACTACCCCCATTATTTTTAGAGTTTACTAATGTGTTTGTTTATACATAAACCCACATGGTATTTTCCGGAATTTATCATTCATTTTGAAGATGACAAAGATGTCTGATTGTGAATTTGGAGGAGCTCAGGGATATGAGATCTTAGACCACCTGTAGTGGTCAGAATCTTGTTTTCAAGAGAAAGGATTATTCAGTATCTTTACTTAGAATTTTTTGTTAGTTTAGGATAATTTCTAGTGGGGTTTTTATTTTTCACCTTTCCATTTAATATTACAACACAATATCTGTACGATTTTGTGGTCCTTGCTTGTATGGTGTATTTTTTATTGAATTTACACATTTTTTGACTTTCCCTCTACAATTTTACATTCATTTTGATGTTTTTGTGTGCAGTTATATAGGTAGTGACCCCACAATGTTTTTAGTGAATTCTGTGCTAGTCACCACCCAATGTCATATAAAGGTGGGATTTGGGGTAGTTGTGGCTCGAGCCCCAGTATTGGTTGTGTCGTGACCAAATGGTATTAGAGGTTGTTCAACCCTTGGGATATTGTTTGAATGTTTCCCTAAAATGAACTTAGTCAGGTCTAGGAATGCAGTGCCTATGTGTATCGGGAGTGGTTCTTAGGTCAGGGAGTCAAGTAATGGTGCAACAACCAACATATCCATTCACGATGACCCTAATTACCCCCTTGTCAAGTAAGCATGCTAAGACATTTTTTGGAAGGGACCATTGGTTTCTGAATCATATATAATTAATTCTTTAACTATCCTTATTGAGTCAAATCCCCCTTGATTTTTTTCTTTTTGTATATATATATATATTCTAATCTGACAGTCATACTCATTTATAACTTTTAGGACGCCTTCGTGACGGTAGCCAGCTAGGATACCTTCTCCACTTCATGAAAATAACCCCATGAGTAGTAAGGCCTTAGTAAAAGGCCCATCAGGTGATTCTCATCCACTGGGAAAAATAGTATCAAAACCTCCACCTATGGATAATTAGTAAGTACTGGTAGAAAAAGATGAGGATGAGCATAGGCTATGCGTGCTTTGTGAGATTTAACACTAGCGGCCACTAAGGTTTTTAGGTGATCCATTCCCTTAGGTAGAAAAGAACTAGTTAGAGTCATTTTTTCCACCTCTTTAGGCTAGTACAGACCCCAAAATACCGAATGGTGGCTTCATAAGACATCATTGTTCATGGGATGGATAGGGGATAGTGGAATTTAGTTATCCAAAAGCACAAAAAGTTCACACTTTTGTGGTAAGAGTTCCATCAGATGTTCTATGAGGATTATATTCCCTCGTGATAGAGCTCCACTAGGATTCATGGGATTTTGGATCTGTCGCATGGTACCATTATAGTGAAGGCATATGTGGCTAGGTTTAAAGACCATACATGATACTCCCTGGATATGATCCATGGTGGTTACTTCCAGAAACTGATGTTAAAAATGGTTCTAGGCCAAGATATATGTGCCAGTATAGTTCCAATGTGCATACTAACCAATGTTGGGGTGCTGGAGTGGGAACATGTTACAATGATTATCCTATCAGAGGGGTGCTAGTCGGCTAGGCCTAGTAGTTCTTTCTTTAGAGTGGAGACATCCACGATAGTTGGAAGATGTCAGGTAGTAGGGCCATGACACAACAAATCTCTCTATGATTAGACTCAACCACATAGTAAGGTAGTTCTAGGACCACTCAGAGCACTGGGTTAGCCTGGATAGGGCTAATTTTTTACATGTGAAGAGTGAGGTCACATCGCATGAGACTTCCTGACCTGAAGAGTTGACAATCCAAATCAGGTTGTAGGTGGACCACCACAACAGAGGAAGCACTGTTATCTGGGTTTTCTCCAAGGAGGCGGTGGTGGAATGGGAGTATATGTAGGAGGACTGGTGGTGGTGGACACAGCAATGAGGTCATACATTGACCACCACTAGGTGGCCCACATTCATCTCAGGGATCTATTGGAAGGGGCCACAGAGAGCTTCAGCCTATGGGTTTATGTGATCCTCCAGCAAATGAGATTGTCCGATATACGCTCTCTGTTAAATGTACTCTTGAATCAGTTTTAGTAGAAATGGGATCAAGTCCCTCTTTTATCTCATTAATCTTAGTATGAGAGGTGTATCTCTTATTATATGCGCTATCACATTGAATTTTTCTTGAGGTTCTTATGGGGATATCTTCTTTGGTATCATTCATCAACTGATAGTACAAACTTTATTTTAGATGGTAAATGTTAACATGGGACTTACTAGAAATCATGATGGAACCTAATTATGTCATCTTGTTCAGGGTTTGGATTTCCATGGATTTATCTAGATTAACTATCACTGAAGGCTATCCAGATGCTTTCGTACTAATGGGATGGGGTTCACCTTTCTTAGTGAATGAGGCCTCATTGTAGGGAAGGTGAGTTATATGGGAAAGAGACTACAACCTTTTACCCATGAGTCATCAAGCATGATCCTTAGTGGATAAGGCTCTTTAGGCATCAGCGTTCCATCATTTGTGAAGGATTATTGGGATATCTTCCCAGAATATTTCTCAGGACTACCTTCGAAGAGATAGTTGGCATTTTGTATTGACTTACTACCAGTGACTGCCCTGATATCTTCCACAACAATTGGTTGGATCCCACCATGCATTGAGAGCTACGTATATAGCTGGAGGGCATTTGTGAGAACGGTTTCATTAGAACCAGTGTGTCCCCCTAGGTATCTCTAATATTTTTTTCTGAAGAAGATAGAAGGTATTTTATGGAATTGTGTGGATTATTGTCACCTAAACTACGCCACGATAACAAAAAAGTACCCCTTACCAAGTATTTACATCCTCTCTGACCATTTTTGTGGGGTTTGGTGGTTCTCCAAGAATGATCTGAGATTCGTTCACTATTAGTAACGAGTGTGGGTGGAAAATATTCCAATGTTTTCCTTTTGATATTGCTATGGGCATTATGAGTTTCTAGTGATGTCCATTGGTGTGACAAATTCCCATGTCGTTTCCATAGATTTTATGAACATGGTTTTCAAGCCATACTTGGATAACTTTGTTATTGTCTTCATAGATGACATAATCGTTTACTCGGTGTTAGAGTAGGAGCGTGCATATCTCTAGAGGATGGTCCTTGATTGATTCTGAGGGCCCCATGTTTTTGGAAATAAATTGAAGGTGTTAGTTATTGATACAAGAGATCTACTTTCTAGGGAATTTCATTTCAAGGGATGGTTTATCCACGGATCCTTTGAAGACTGGGTCATGTCTTTCTAGGGAGCCACCTAAGAATGCATCATAGGTGAAGATATTTCATGGATTGGTTGGGTACTACCATATATTTTTTGTAGACATCTCTAGGATCACAAACACTTTGACCGATCTGAAATGGATGGGATAACCATTTACCAAGTCTATGTGGTTCCATAAAACCTTCATGGAGTTATGGAAGAGGATGATGTGCACTCCAGTTCTAATAATATCCAAGGAGGGAGTTAAGTTCATTATCTATTTCGATACCTAAGGAGCTGGGCTCGGTAGAGTCTTGATGCGATGACATGAAGTCATTACATATAGGTGGTGGTAGTTGAGACCCCATGATATGAACTACATGAATCATTTATTGAAGATCATATCAGAAGTCTTTTCCCTATGGATTTGGAGACACTTCCTATTGAGAGAGTCTTTGTGGTTTACACATACCACAAGAGCCTCGGGTAAATATTTACCTTGTGAGATCTGAATCTAAGGAAGTGATGCTTGTTGGAGTTCATAAATTACTTCAACTTCAAGATCTTCTATACTCCAGGGAAGTGAAATTTTCTAGTATATTCCATTAGTAAGAAGTCATATGATTCCCCTATGCTGGAAACATCAAAGGATTTAGCTTATTTATAGCTGAACCTCATAAAGTAAGAGGGTATATCTTTTCTACCGTTGACAGCGCTGACTCCATCGCTCCATGATCATGTGAGAGAGTCATAGGTGGGAGATATCGACTATGATGTTATATGAAAATATATATTCATGGGTGATGGACATGATGGATATTCTAAAGTGGGAATCATGAGATCTTGTTCCAGGGGTGAGCAGTGATTCCAGTTGTGATGTAGGAGGTGGTGTTCTGGGAGTTACATACTTCTCCCTTAGATGTGCATCCCTATATCTGGAATATTTATACGAATATTTAGTGGTAGTATTGGTGGTATGGAATGAGATTATGTACTACGATGTTTGTCTCAAGATTCCTTACTAGTTAGTCGGTGATGTATAAGAGTCAAGTTCCGAATAGTTTGTTGTAGCCACTCAAAATCGTAGAGTTGAAATGGGAAGTCATCTCTTTGGAATTTTTTAATATGGTTCTTCGCATGGAGAAGTACAACGAATTCATCAAGTTGATAGTGGGATAAATAACCAAGTCATCACAATTCCTTTATATAATGGAGAAGATCTCAGTTAAGTGTTTGGGGAGGTTGTACTTACAGTAGATCGTCACCCTTTATGGGGTACCCTAAACAATTGACTCTGATCATGATGTGTGGTTTAGTTAAAAATTATGAAGAGTCATTTAGGATGAATTATGGACCAAACTATGGATCAATACATCCTTTCACCCCCTGACCAACAGAATGGTTGAGCATACTATGCAGCTACTGGATGATCTACTTTGGGATTGTGTACTAGATTTCAGCAAGAGTTGGGAGGATTACCTGCCTTTGGTATAGTATTAATTAAATAATAGCTACCACTCTACCACCTCCATGAAACCTTTTGAGGCACTTTACGGGAGAACCATTAGGTCATTTCTATGCTGGATGGAGGTTGGAGAGTAAATTCTTATAGGCGTAGAGTTGGAGCAGGGGACAACAAAGAAAGTGTAGGTCATATGCGTATTGATAAATACTTCCCAGAGTAGATAGAAATCATATGAAGACTTCCATAATAGGCCTTTGGAGTTCAATTATGTTGACCAAATATTCTTCAGATTCCTCCGGTGACGTTGATTGTAGAGGTTCCATCAGAGAATCATGGTATCCCTAAGGTTCATCGAGTTGTTCAAGATCGTGTGCAGGGTTGGTGGGGATGCAAAATTCCTTGCACTACCCCCATAACAGGAGCTGGTGCACATTTTCTTCCTCATGTCACAGCTGAGGTGATCCATACATGATCCAAAACACACCATCGACATGGGTGAGATGGACATTGAATATGGATCTACCTTTGTAGAGCACCTGATGGTGATCGAGGATCTCTAGGAGAGAACCTTACATAGGTGGGACATACCATTAGTTCATGTGTTATGGAAGCCTGGAAATGTGTAGGAGAGTTCTTTGGAAAAGAATATCTAGTTGGAGGCTTAGTATCCTGAGTCCTTTTTTCAAGTTTTTTCTTTTTACGGATGAAAATAATGAATGAGCGAATAATGAAGAGATAATTTTTTAACCGTGTCATATTTTGAAATATTTTTATACATATATCTAGATTTTGGCGATGACATGGCATAAAATTATGTGTCCCATTTATGCCGAGAATTAATTTTATAAATATATTAAGTATATTTTATAATATAAATTAAAAGGGGACCGGATAACATATATACATAGCTTGGATCAACAATCTAAGGTTACAGTTGAGTCCATAATGTGTTGTTTACCATATGTGGGGAATAAATTTTGTCAGCATGAGACTTCTGTGAGAAAATTCACCCAGGGGAAAATTGTAAACAAAATAATCAAATATAATTATTTTGTCTCGAATGGAGTATAAAATAAATTACGAAAGGGAACACAAAGTGAAAATATGATTCAATTGTTGAGTTTGAAATTTGTTGTTTTTCATAGATGTGACATAAAATTAAATGGTGTAGAGGATTCAGATTTCACGACTTTTGGCAGGTTTCAGTGTTTTTCAAGAAAAAAATTATGGGATTGGGATTAATGTTATCACATAATATATCTCTCTCTCCACCAATCAATATATATCTATAGTTCTTCCTCATTATTGACCAGATCAAAGACAAATATCTGTTAAAACCATGGTTTAATGAAGCAGGTGTTTTGTGGACATGTTTCCAATGTAAAATGACAGGTTTGAGGTATGTTTCTCGTTGATTTATTACCCCAATTTCCATTCCTCATTTATTTTTGAGTTCATCGTCAAATTATTTTAATTTTTTATTGAGGTAATGGGAAAAAAACAAGAACATCACCTAATACCCATTTTAATCCTCGGTTTGTCATTTTTTTCACCATTCTTCACCTTAAATATTTGATATGTTGAAACATAAACAAATTATTGAGTGGAGTATGAAACTGTGATGCCCTCGACCCTAGGATCCTAAAACGGTTCTTGATTCAATTTTTCAACCACGGGGGTGGTCCTAGTGGTCTGTAGTGGAAGATAGTGGCATGACTTTAGAAAGGGTAGTTATGGCACATGACAGCCATGCGAGATGTTGCTAGTGGTGCGAGTCGGTCGGATAGTGGGGTAGGCGGTAGATGGTCATAGTGTTGAATTGGCTAGAGAGCAGAGTAAGTGGTTGACCAGTGATGAGTTAAGGCACGGAAGAACCAAGGGTGGTTTGGTAAGCTAGAGCATGAGGCGGTGGTGCGGTTGGGGCTGTCTGGTAGCATCAGAATGGTGGAACCATGTCACAGACTGGATAGAGGTGAGGTCGAGTTGCTATGTGCGACCCCATGCGGTAGCGACCCACATGTTGTGGGTCTCCACATTGATGTGGGGACTATGCCGGTCTTCTAGCGGGCCTCCCATGTAGGGGGTCAGGCTGTAGATATGGGTCAGGCTGGGATAAGGCGGTACGGGCTGCGGGCGAGCAAAACATGAATGGCCCGGTATGCGTAGTAGGCTCGCCCAACCGGATGGGTCAAGTCATAATGGTCCAGACCGGTTCATTTTGGGTTCCAAAGGTTTTAACAAGCCATATCGTCTAATCTTGTTATTTTATTGATGCACTATCTATTACCATGAACCCCTCTCTTCAAGATAGATTATTTTATACCGAATCAAATATTTTAGTGCTTGGTTTTAGGGCTTAGTTCCACAGAACACTTCATTTTAATAATAATAATATAATTATTATTATTTGAGCATCTTTTTTCAGACATTTCTCTTACATGAAGTGTCAAATAAATTCATCGTATATGGTGGAATGACCCTAGTACATGTAATAACATTTTTTGATGACTTTTGGCTGTTTAAACTAATGTTGAGGTGTGTACACCATTAGGTCTGGTTCACACACATTGCGGTGAAATGTGAATTTTTTACCGGGTATCTCTTTTGGATGATTGAGTAGTCAATTCAGTGTATTTTTTCTGAGAGGATCCAAATAGTGTGACTTTTACAATTAATTTTGGGATAGTGTAATGGGACCCATGATATTATATTGAAGCATAATGTTTTATTAAGTAAATTTTCCATCAGAAGTCCATTTGGAACAAGTGGATAGTCTAATTCACATTATTTCCCACAAGGATCAAAATAGTGTGATCCTTTTGGATTTGTGGATCCTTATTAGTTATCTCATTAATCATGGAAACCTAAATAGAATATCATTGGAAGACACTTTTGATTGATTTGAAGAGAATATACAACAATTGTGATAAGGTGATGACATCAGTGATATTAGATTGGAACCCTCTAGCGGGGATGGTCTTGGGTCATTGACATTACTAGAGAGGAATCCTGAATCTGGGCTAGGAATGGGTCCTTGACCATTAATGAGTGGAACTCTCCAGCTGATATGGGTATGGGTCCTTGACCTTTTCGGACTGGAACCCTACTGGTGTGCTGGGTATGGGTCCCCGACCTTGAGGTACTCTTTTTTGCAATTTATCAGTGGCTAGATGTACATTGAAGTCACTTTTCACTCATTAGTAATAGGGGAACATTCCCCACTAAGACATATCCTTTTGACATGAAGTAAGACCGTGTTTGGGAGACAAACACTCCCAAGGTGGATAATGTTAATGTGAGTTGTACGAGCCCCTTTGACATTATGTTCAGGGAAGGTGTGTGGAATGTTGGGTATCGAAGGTTGTGAATTCTATGATTTTTGTTATCCCTTTTCCTACAGCGAGCCATTAGATAGATATCTCATTACATCAATCATTTGGGCTTCATTGACTAAGTATATATATATATATATAACATATTGTAGTACCCACTCATTGGGTTAAGGTTACTTTCGTTCTGGGATAGGTGAAGACGTGCGGTGTATGCCACAAGATTTCCATGTCTAGATTCTTGGGGTTGGATGAGTCTACTCTCCTACTATATGAAGTGAATACTCAATGAGATATTCACCCTCTCACTATTTCTAGCTACTTGTGTTGGGATGAGATTGCTTCTCTCTTTATTTGGGTTGAGATGTACTCTTTCAGTGTACATTGTTCTATCTATTGTATTTATTTTTCTCTTGTGCATCTTATTTCTCCACCTCCTTTTCAGGGTGTCCTATTGGTTATTCTTATAGTCACCCCTATAAGGGATTTTCCCACACATATCGTTTCTTAGGTAGACGAAACAAGTTTTTGATCATAATGTTGGAGGATCTCAGGAATATGGGAGATTGGGCTACAAGCGGTGGTCACAGCTTGGGTTTCAGGAGTGGGGCTTCATTAGTAGATTTACATTATATTTTCTGTAAGTTAGGAAAAAATCATGTTGGGTGTGTGTTTCCACCCTTTCCCTTTCATATTACCATGTTTTATTTATAAATTTTAGTGGTCCATGCATGTTATGTTTATTTTTTATAACAGTTTCATATTTTGTTTCTTTCCCTCTGTACTTTTGCATTGAGTTTGTTTTTTGTGTATGCACAGGTACTTCTGTAAACGCATGCCTGGGTTTTTTGGGCCTTTGGATATAGAATCCACCACTTGACCTAGGGAGGTGGGCTTGGGTTATTTGGGGGTTGATCCCTGGTATGGTTTTTGTTGTGAAAAATAAGTATCAACGGTTTTCTGACTCTAGGGACGTTGTTCATATGATTCCAAAAAATGAACTCGGATAGGTTTAGGGAAATAGTTTACATATGTATCGAGAGTATATATCATGTTAGAGAATATAGTTATGGTGAAATGGTTTATGTATCCATTCTCCAAGACCTTGATTACCCTCATGTCGAATTGGAATGCTTAGACATTTGTTGCAAGGAACATTGCAGCATACGTAATATTAGATTGAGTCATTGACTGTCCTTATAGAGTCAGATCCCCTTTTTTTCTTATATTTATATATATATTCTCATTTGACCATGGTACTCATTGATATCTTTCTGGATGATTCCTTGATGACATCCATCTAGGATACCCACTCTAGTTCATGATGAAGACCTCGTGAGGGAGGTGGCCTCAATACACATTAGAGACATCCACAATAGATGAAAGATTTTAGCTAGTATGGACTCATCACCAGAGATCATTCTATGATCAGACTCAGCCATGTGGTCTAGAAGTTCCATTACTATGCAGAGAACCAACTCATCCTAGAGATGGATTGTGTATTATTCATGGTTGGAGAGGTCACATAGCTTAAGACTACCCAACCCTGATGAGTTGAGAATCCCAGGTATGAATCGGGTCTACCACCACAGCAGGGGAATCACCGTGATCAAGGTTATCCATATGGAGGTGGTGCTAGTAGAAGAGAAGGTGCAAGAGGACCATGTGGTTGGGAAACATAATTAGACCCTCCAACCACAAGCAATGGGTGGACCACGTCAGTATCAGGGAGTTGGTCTCAAGGGATGATGATAGATGCAAGCTATGAATTTATGTGATCCTCTAGTGCATGATATAATCCGATTCAGTATCTGTCTCTTTTCTAAGCATTCTTCAATGTTATTAGACATAAAAACCAGTCACTATTTTATCTCGATACCATTGGTACAAGAGTTAGAGATCCATGTAGAGTCACTATCACATCATCTTTTCTCTCGATGTTCCTATGGGGAAGATATTTTTCTCTATTGATTATGTTTTAAAAGTTCATGCATTTGTTTGGAGGGGAAATTTTCATGTGTGACCTACCAGTAATCATGATGGAACATTATGACGTCATATTGGGCATTATTTGGACTTCCATGTTTTGATCCTAGATTAAATTTCGTCACATGAAAGTCAGATTCTTGTACACTTATTTCATAGGGTTCACCTTTCATAGTGAATGAGGCCTCGTAGCAGGGCATCCGAGTGATATGAGAAAAAGACTACAGCCTTTTACCTATTATTTAGAAACCACGATCCTCTGCGAAGTAGGCTCTTTAAGCTCCTGGGTTCCTTTAGTTGTGAAGGATTACATATATTTCTTCCTTGAAGATTTTATGGGACTACCTCTGTGGGTGGATTTTGGGGTTTTTCACTAACATGTAACCAGAGATTACCCTGATATCTTTCATGGAATATCGGATGGAACCCAATAACCTCCATGAGCTATCATTACTATTGGAGGACCTTCATGAGAAGGGTTTCATCATACCCATTATGTCCCCCTGGGTGGATTCACTTCTATTCATGAAGAAGGCATGACAAATTTTACAGCTTCGTACAGATAATTGATACATGAACCTGGCCATGATAAAGAACATGTACACCTTTACATGGATTGAGGACCTCTTTATTGAGTTGTAAGGGGAGAGGTGGTTATATAATATTGATCTGTAATATTACTACCACTAGTTATGAGTTTTGGAGGTAAAAATTGTGATGTATGTATTTTGATGTAGCTAAAATTATTACAAGTTACTAGTGATGCCCTTTGGTGAAAAAAATACCCCCACCATTTCATGGATTATATGAACTCTGTTTTCAATTAGTACTTGAACAAGTTGGTAGTTATATTCATATATGACATACTTTTCTACATGTCATTAGAGGAAGAGAACATAGAGGACTTGAGGATGGTCCTTGATTTACTCTGAGAGCATCATATTGATGAAAATCTCTCGATGAGTCAGTTTTGGATACACAAGGATCACTTTTGTGGCCAGGTCATATTTTAATAGGGATTAGTCGTAGACCCCATGGAGGTCAAGGTTGTTCAAGCTTGGGAGCCACCAAGGAATGTGTTAGAGGTTCATAGATTTATTGGTTTTTCTTGGTATAAAGAGAGATCTCAGGATGATATCTCTAGGATCACAACCCATTTAACAACTCTGTTACAGAAGGGGAATCCATTTAACTTGTCTGAGCAATGCCAAAGTGCCTTCAAGGAGTTGATGCAGAGGTTGAAAAAAATCAAATTCTAAGATTACCATAGGAGGTCATTAATTTCATAATGTATTGTGATACCTAAGGAGTTGTTATCGGTTATTTCATGATGTAATGATAGGTAGTCATTGCGTACCGGTCGAGGTAGTTGAGACCGCATGAGCAGTACTATGCGACTCATAACTTGGAGCAAAAAGTGCAAGTCTTCTGACTGAGGATGTGTAAACACTAACTCTTGGGTGAGATCATTGTGGTTTACTTGGACAACTAGAGCCTCAAGTATATCATTACACTTAGAGATCTGAATCTAGGGTAGCGATGCTGGTTGGAGTTCCTAGAGGACTATAACATTGAGATAGTCTATACAATAAGGAAGTGAAATGTTGTACAATATGGCCTTGTCATGAATTAGTAGGCTTTTCCTAGCTCAGGAAGCTTTGGAGAAGATAGATTCCCTCTAAACTAAAACTAGTTGAACATGAGGGTAAAACATTTCTATAGTTGATTGTGATGAATTCTTCACTCCTTGAGTGTCTGTGAGAGTTCCAGTTGGGATATATCGACTGAGAAGTTCTATGCAGACAGATATTCATAGGTGTCACACCTAATGGTTATTTTGAAGGAAGGAATCCTGGTATCTTGTTATAAGGATGAACTGTGATTCCATTCATGATTTGGGAGGAGGTGATGCGGGACTTCCAATCTTCTCCCAGAGCTATACATCCCGATGTGGAGAAAAAGTAAATGGATCATCCATGGTAGTTTTAGTGGTCCAACATAAGACAAAGAAATACAATGTTTTTCTTATGATTCCTTACCATTCATAAGGGGAAGGATGAGCGTCATGTAATGGTGGGTTTTTTGCATCCTCCCAACATACCAAAGTGGAAATAGGATGGCATATCTGTATACATCATCACCGGGATTCATTTCATAATGAAGGTCTATGATGTGATATGGATGATATTAGAATGAATCAGCATGTCAGTGCACTTCCCAACTATCAAGGGGTAGAGATAAGTGGAGAGTTTGGGGTAATTGTACAAACTGGTGATCATCTTCCTTTATGGGTACCCTCAACAACTGTCACTGATCGCGACACATTATTTATGTCAGGATTATGGAGAGGCATGCAGGAGGAATTCTGGACCAAGCTACAGATGAGAAAAACCTTTCACCACTAGACTGATGGGAAGACCAAGTGCACTATCGAGGTTCTAGAAAATTTGGTGAGGTATTACATGATAGATTGCACCTAGATCTATGAGGATCACCACCCTATGTTAGTTTTGTATACAACAACATCTACCAATATACTATCGCCATTGCGGATTTTGAGGCCCTATACAGGAGACCCATGGAGTTACCACTACGCTGGAAGTAGGTTTGGGAGTCACCCCCTTGGGCCTAGAGATGGTGGAATAGGTGACAGAGAAAGTGAAGGTCATTTGTGAAAGGATGAATTTGACCTAGAGAAGAAAGAAATCGTACACAGACCGCCATCATCGGCCTTTGGAGTTCGAGCATGGAGAACATGTCTTCTTGAGAGTCTCTGAACGATGCAGAATTCAGAGGTTCAATTGGAGAGGAATGTTATCTTTGAGGATTATTAGGCCATTCGAGATCATGAAAAGGCTTGGCGAGGTTGCCCACATCCTTTCCCCACCCCCAGAGCTACAACGGTTAAATGATGTCTTCCACGTGTCGCAGATGAGGTGATACCTGCTTGATCATACACACATCATTGAATGGGGAGAACTGAACATTGAAGAGGAATCCACCTTTACAGAGAATCTAGTGGTGAACGATTATCAACATATGATAACCTTATGTGGACAAGATATCCCATTGTTCGTGTGATGTGGTAGCACAAAAACATGCTGGAGATCTCTTTGGAGTAGGAGAGCTAGATGCAAGCTATTATCCTGCGTTTTGTTTTCTAGTTTTTTATTTTAGGGATGAAAATATTGATGGAGGGAATTATTTAGAGACCCTATTTTTTCATTTAATACATTGAAATATTTCAATATATATATATATACAGAGTTGGGTTCTCAGACGATGTGAAATTCTGATGCCCAGTGTGCTTGAAATTAATTAAAAAAAATAATAAGTATATTTTATACTATGCATGGAATGGAACATGATATCTCTTAAACAGTATCTCGGATAAACATTTGAGGGGATTGTTGAGTCTGGAACATTCCTTTAACTATAGTTTGGTCATAACTTATATCAACACATGACATCGTTGATTAAAGTATCCCATGGTAAAAAACCTAAATAAAATTATTAATGGTAATTAATTTTTCTTGAGAACTGAATCAATTAACATTGAAAATGGGACTTGGATTACAAATATGAGACCTCTGTTGAGTTTTAACAGTTTTGTTTTTCCTATTAATGACATAAAATGATATGTTGTTGAGGATTTAGTAATTGGGACCATCGGCGGGTTCTAGTGTTTTTCTATAAATTAAAAATCAAGGGATTGTGATTAAGGTTATCACCTAATCTCTCTATTTCTCCCCCAAACCATCTCCCTCAACCATTTTTCCACATTCATTACTAGATTGAAGAGAAATATCTATCAAAACCTCAGTTTATTTAAGTAGGAGAGTCATGGATGCATCTCAAATGAAGAACGACATCTTTGAGGTGGGTTTCTTATTGTTTTTTTTTCATCCCAATTTCCATTCTAGATTTATTAGTGAATTCATCATGAAATTATTTGTTTTGAGAGTCATGATGATGGAAAATGGACACCACCATCATCTGATCCACATTTTGAATCCCCATTTTGTTTCATTATTTAATGATCTTCACATTAACTCATCGATATGTTAATGAATCAACAAATTGTTGAGCAGACGATGGCATTGTGAAGCCCTCGATTGGAGGATCCTAAAATAGTCCTCATTTCAATTTTCTGACAACCGAAGAGGTCCAGATGGTCTGTAAAGGAAGATGGAGGTCCAACTCTTGCTAGGGTAGAAGCCGAAGGAGGCTCACGATGGCCATGCGAGAGGTGGCTAGTGGCACTGGTCGACTGGTGAGTGGACCAGGAAGATTTCAGTTACAATGCTAAGCCGACTAGAGAGGGGAGAAGGCGGAGGTCTAGGGGGGAGGTTGTGGTAAAGTGGAACTATGTGGAGGGTCATTGGGCTATAGTATGAGGTGGAAGTGCTACCGGTGATGTATGATAGTGTCATGACTGTAGATTCACGTTTCATCCTAGATAGATTTGAGGTGACGACGTTGTGCATGATCGTAGGTGGCATCAACCCATGGGAGGTGGGTTGTCTCATTGACGAGGGTACCAGGAAGGTCGGACAACCAGTTTCCAATGTAGTGGGTTAGGATTTGGATGCATGTATGGCTAGGGGAAGGTGGGATAGGTTGTGTGGATGGGCCATAGGCCAGCTATACATGACAAAGCCATACAAGGCAGGCGGGTTTGGCCAGAATGGGTCAGACCAGTTCATTTTGGGGCCATAATGATTTAAAAAGTGATATCTTCTAACCTGGGCATCTGATTGATGTGTTGTCTATGTCCACCAGTCTCTATCATTTATAAGAACCTTCTTATACCAAATCGATAATTTTTAGACTTAGTTTCATGGCTTGGTTCCACCAAATTCTTGAGTTTAATAATAATTATATAATTATTATAATTCAGGATTCTTGTTTTGGACATGGATCTTATATGGGATGTCAAATTAACACATCATATATAGCGTCGCAACCCTGTTACCTAGGAGAACTTTTTCAGATGACTATTTGGTGTTTAAACTAATGTTGATGACTGGGCCCCTTGGGGTTTGGTTCGAACGCTTGGTGGTAAAATGAATAATTTTCACCGAGTATCTATTTTAGATGATCGGGTAGTCAATCATGTGTGTTTTTCAAAGAAGATCAAAATGGTGTGATCCCTAATATTAATTTTTGTTCTGAGGGTTGGGTACCATAAGACGCCATTCGAGCATAATGTGTCATTACAAAACATCACCATCTGAATACCATTACGAGCGACTGGATAGTCAACCTCACATTTTTTTCACAGATCACAATAGTTTTATTAGTTTGGATGCTTGTAGCCTTATTCGTGATCTCATTAAATGTGGAAACATGAAAGGAATATCGGTGGAAGACCCTTTTGACATTGTCAAAGAGAATCCATGACAATTGTGATCAGGATTTGATATTAGTGAT
Organism: Viscum album; assembly: GCA_963277665.1. Lineage (NCBI taxonomy): Eukaryota > Viridiplantae > Streptophyta > Magnoliopsida > Santalales > Viscaceae > Viscum > Viscum album. The sequence goes on from OY728160.1 coordinate 1,901,474,897, forward strand.
ACACTATTGGAAACCTCCAATCGTATTGGGCGTGGGTCCTCAAGCATTTAAGAGTGGAACCCTTGACCCAATCTAAGCATGGGTCCTAAATCTTACTAGAGTGGAGCCCTCTAGCCAGGTTGGGCATGGGTCATTAACCTTTTCTGAGGGGAACCCTCCAGTCAAACTGGGAATGAATCCTCAACCTTGAGACATCCTTTTTTCTAAATATCAGTCACAAGAAGAAAAATAAAATATTAAAAGGGTTAATTTAGAGGGGGTTATACACCACCACCTCTAAATACATTTTCTATATACTTATAGGGGATTCTGCACATCACCCTCTAATCATTGACATTAGAGGGGATTATGAACCCCATCTGAATTGAATTTCAATAAAAATTAAAGCGGTTTTCCTATAACCCTCATTAATTATTGATTTTATATGGGGCATGAACAGCTTCTAATTTCATAAATTAGAGTTGTTTTTGAAGACCATCTAAAATTAATAGTTTTATTTTTTTAATATCCAGTTGGATTTTAGAGGGGGTTCAAAACCCCCAATAATTTCTTAAATTAGAGGGGGTTCAAAACCCTCATTTAATTTGTTAAATTATAGCGGGTCCAAAACCCCTTATATTGTCTTTAATTTAAAGGGGGGGGGGGTCAAAACACCCTCTAATTGAAAAGATAAAATTAGGTTGTGAACCCACACTTAAAAAAATGAAACATCCATTACATACATATATATATATATAATAAAAACACATTATATAAATGTATTTTAAAAAATTATATGAACATATTATATAAAATATTTATATGATTTTATTTAATTGTATTTATATGTAAACATAATAATTAAATAATATTATGTAAATTAATATATATTTAGTTTTATAAATTGTATTTCAAATAATTTTATTTTTTTATAAAATTAAAGAAAAAAATATTATATAAATATATACATAAATATAATTTATTTTAAAAATATATCATATAAAAACTGAAGCTTGTAGTTTTTATAAATTATATTATTATAATAATAAATACATTTTTATATAATAGGTTTATGAATTAATATTAAATATAATTAATTGTATATGAAATATAATTTATATAAATAAATATATATTAATGTGCAGAATATTATACAATTATATTTATTCAAATACATACATATATATATATATATTAATGTACATTATAATAAAAATTTGTATTGAAATGCATTATATAAATATTTTTATAAATTTTATTTTATATAATAATAATTGAATATAATATAAAATTGTATTTCCTGTAATATTAGGTATATTTTTTTTAACAAATTGTATTTCATATTATATTAATTATATATAAAATACAAATTAATTATATATAATATAAAATTTTATTTCATATAACATTATATAAATATTTTTATAAATTGTATTACAAATAATATTATTTATATACAATATTAATTTTTATAAAAATTGTATTACATATAATAATAATTATTTTATAATAATTCCTTATAATATTATATAGTTTATAAAAATAAATAAATATATTAATATAAATATATACTAAAAGACATTATATTAATAAAATTTTCAAGGTCATGTATAAATATATTAATTAAATACTTATCTATATATTTATATTATTTCAATAAATAAAAATATTCATATAATATATAAATATTTATTTTATTATATAAATAAATTAAATAGATATATAATATAAATTTATTTAATATAATATATGTTTGATATAAATCATAAAATAATCATTTAGTATTTGTAGAACCCACACATAATTTTTATAGATTAAAAAATAGATGTAATAAAAATAAAAAAAAATATTTATATTATTGTAATAATACACACACACAAACACACAAACAAAGATATATATATATATATAAGTACAATATATGTATACTTGTGTAATATATTTGGGTGACATATAAATATATAATATAATATAAATGTACATACATACGAATATAATAAATAATATATAAATTATTATTTAAATATATTTGAATATATGCTGATAATATTATTAAAATAAGAACTTAAATATACAAAATTACATTAATGTGTAACATACTAATCAAACTTCATTTTCCATTGTGGTAAGTGGTAGGGTTCCAACATTATTTCTACCGAGGGGTTTAAGGTTCGAATCTCATAGGAAGACATTTTAATACATATTTTCAGCGGGTGTTGTACAGAATGTGCTAGTGTTATTTTCGGTGAGGGAAGTTAGGGTGTGACTGGGGAGAGGGACATGGTAGGACTATAGTGTACTGGAGAGAGGCGGGGTAGACTGGTGGGGAACAGAAGAGGGTGGGGTGTGGGACTGGACTAGCAGGGCATTAGAGAGAGTGGGTAGGACTGGAGTGGAACTATGGGGCTAGATATAGATGATATGATGGTAGGGATGTCAGGATACCGAAAAAACTAATGAAACCCCATATTTAGGGGTGATTATAACCACCCCTAAATGGATGCTGAATTACAAAATGTTTTACAAACTTACCCCAAAACTTGTGTCATTAAAATTCTTAGTGGTGGTTTTAATAGCCCCAAAAATCTATTTATTAATTAGAGGTGGTTTTAACCCCCTCTAAAATATCTCTTTCAAGAAAATTAAGGCAACATTAGAGGGTGTAAAAACGCCCTCTAATGTAACCATCTCTAATACTCACCACATTATAACAACACATCCTAGAAAATTCCACTACGAATAGAGGTTGGAAACTTTTGTAGTGGTTCACCGTAACCACTGCTAATTCCTTTAGTGGCGGTTACAACCCCTTCAAGATACAAAATTAACCCCATATAATCACCCTATTTTTTAGTAGTGAGTGGACAGACATACATAGATCTAAGATTGGTCTCACAAGTAGGATGGGCACATTCCCCAATGGGACACATCCTTGTGATGAGACCTAAACCCATGTAGGTGAGAGAGACCTTCCCAAAGTGGGTAGTATCGAGGTGAGGTGTACATTCCCCCTTAACTTGTAGTTCTGGGAAGACATGAGGAATGATGTGTACCAATGGTGGATACTTCTAGGACTATTGTCAACTCTTTTCCTGGGTTGAGTTGTGAGATGTAGGTCCCCTTACAAATCTCATTGGGTCATCTTTGACAGCACATATATATATACACCCTATTGCCCTAGCCACTCTTTGGGTTCTGGTAACTCTCCTTCCAGGAGAGGAGAAGATGCGGGTTGTATGCCACTTGTCTTCCATGACTTGCTTCTTGAGGTTGGATGAATCTACTCTCCAATTATAGTCTGAGAAGACATGATGAGATGTTCACATTATCTTCATTTATAGGTCCCTATTTATGGATGATTTTTCTTAATTCAATTGAGTGGATGATAATCACACATTCACAATACATTTTCCTATCTTTTTTATTTATTTTCCTATATCATATCTAACTACCCCCCTTATATACATGGATTACTACTTGGTATATTTATAGTCGCCACTATATGGGTTTTTCCAACACATATCATTCCTTATGAAGATGATGCACATGTCTGATCATGACATTGAAGGAGTTGGGGGATATGTGATTTTTGACGCATGTAGTGGTCACATCCTCTGATTACAGAGGCGGTCTCCATTAGTAGATTTACCTTCATTTTTCTGCCCTACTGGGACACTTTCCAGTTGGGTCGGTGTTTTTCCACTTTCCCTTTTAGCATAACTAATGATATCAGTACTATTTAGGGGTCCAAGTATGTATAGTACTTGTATATTTTTTTCATTTACCCCTATGTTTTTCCATTGAGATGTATGTGTGTGTGTGTTCAGGTACATAGGAAATGGCCTCCCTATGTTTGATGTGCCTTCTGCGCTAGTCGCCACTACTGGCCTATGGAGATGGGATTGGGGTAGTTGTGGCTTGAGGCATGGTATGGATTGGGTCAGGACGGGGAAGCACATTAAGATATAACATAACATGAGAAGAATAGTAGGGTTTTGGAATGTAAGGGTTAGGCTCAAGATATTAACCCAAATATTCACCAATGAATGATAATGCATCCATTAAAACTCATATATCTATCTTATAATGAAAAAATAGAAAAAATCACAAGATCAAATCCCGTTGGTCCACACTGTAGCAACATCATCATCACAAGAAAAAGAAAAGATAATCTGACATGAATCCATATGACCGACTACGACTCATTCTTGCAGGGGGGAAATGTCATTAAAAATTATATAGATGTAGTTGTCTAAAGTCTGTTTATGATAGAAATAAGAATCCAAGAATAATTTGTGAATAAATGTTGCCTCTATGAACTCCATTAGAGAAAGTGGAAATCAAGGAGTCCCTCAGTAGAGTGTAGGGACTTTCTTCATAATGAGGATACATCAAACTCTCTCACTCCCATGATATATTCTTTATGATCCCATGCTTTCATGAGACACAATCCAACAAAATGGTATACACACATTGGATCCTCTCATACTGATCCCAATCACCAATAGGTTCTCATTGAAGGACATTCCATCCTTGATATATAGTTCACCCAAATAAATGAAAATCATATTATCTTGCACATGTCACATCAGTTGCGTAAAAATTAATACATAATGAACTCTCTCTAACAATGAGTGAATGTGGATGTGGGAAGTGACTTATGAAATAATCTATATGATATTCAAAAGCCGGATGAACCTTGGGGACAACAGGCCTCCCCTGATTCAGTCTATATCATAAGACCATAGAATATCCTCCAACACTTGGACAGTGAACACTGTCATGCCATCTATCTAGGTGTGAAGGGGTTTTCTCAACCTCATCTATGTATTGAATAACTCTTATTGTCCTCTCCATAACCATTACATGAGCTCCACATCACAGTCAGATACAATCTAAAAGGGATCCCCCAAAAGGTGACAAATATCTATAATGTACAAATTCCATAAACACTCCACCGATCACTTCCCATTGATAATAAGGATATGTGATGACTTAGAAATTTAGTCAACTATAACCCAAATAATTTCATTGACTCTCTATAGCCCATGAATTCCTATCATGATGTACGATTGTAATTCATACCATTTACCCCTCATGATCTCAAGAGTCTAACACAATCCTACTGAAACCCAGTGCTCAAACATCACCTAATAAGATGTGGGGCACTGAGATATGTACTCGGCCACACTATTCCTTTTTAAAACCCACATATTGTGCCCTTAAATTTATATTTAATTATTTCCCACATCATTATGTGCAGTTAAGGGAGATGTGTGAATCTCCCTCATCACCTCCACTCTCATTATGTTTAATACCACCATCAATCCATGGAAAAGGGGGATGTGATTTCTAGATTCAAAAAATCCATCTGCTGAACCTTTTAATGATATCTGGTGTTGTAAGACCTCTTTTTAGATCTTCCCCAATTAAGAATACCTCAACCATTAGCAAATAAGAGTTTCCAATTCCCTCAAATGAATAAAACCTATACACTAGTCATCGATAGGGGTTAGTTGTGATAAATCTAATTGATCATATTCCTCCTCCACCATGTGAGTTTGGATCCTCCTTGAAAGGGAATCCTAATCCATGTTTCCCTTCCAAAGTGTATAAATTTTCGCAAAGTCATAGTTCGATAATAACTATATCTATAACTTCTATCTTAGGATCAGGTATCTTTATGTGAAATATTACTAGTGACAATATTGTTCTGGGTAACCAAAAAAAACTATCTCATAAGATAGTGTCTCAAAATCCTCAATGAAAAGTCTACAAATTCCAACACTAGGACCTGAATCATGTAGTTATACTGATGGATTCACAACATCCTCAACTGATATGCAATTATTATCTAAATTTACATCAATACACATATGATCCTAGCTCGAGTGGCATCACAATATATGACATAACCAACACCCTCATTCAGTAGTCCTAAAACTGGATCACTCAAAAGCCTCATCCTCAACTCCTTAGTGGATCATTGTTACTACATAGTCCAGATAAATGATGAACCTATATATATATATATGGAATTAATATTTGGATTAAATCCTAGAGAATTACACCACAATCCTCTTGAGTCCATAACTATCTCTATAGGAGTTTCATAAGATAATCACACTCTCAATGAATGTCTCTAATCTTTACTCATGTGTATCACATTCTCCCACTTTGAAACCAAGGAAATGAGGGTCCTTCTATGGAGTATTATTATTAGCAGATTCATGATGGGTTTTAGGGACCCTGTTTAAAATTCTATCAACACTGAGCGGGATACCAATGAACCAAATGGTTTCATACTCTACTAAATATGACAACAAAAAACTTATAAATTCACTTTTGGTATAGTCTCCCCTTGAACAAGGAGTTAGTGTTAACCAAACATTATTTCAACTTTGATAACTTCTTCTCCCCAATCCTCTAGCCGATGAAGTCATCTATTCTTAGAGGTTGATAATCTTATTTTTATAATAAATGTATTTTAGTAACGTCAATCCACATATTATCTCAAGATCTCATCCTCCTATTAGGAGAAAAAATGTTTATAAAAGTCAGATACATAATTTCTTAGAGATCCCTACCTCTATAGACCATCCAACCACACCACTAATTCTCACAACCCCAAGGGGTCATCTGATGTGTGAGTGAAAAAGATGGTTCATGCCTGGTTAATGTATATGTAGAGGTTCTTATGACTTAGGGGATGGGAAACCAAGGAAATAATGAGGAAAAACGCAATCATATCCCACAATAGTTGTTGGATGTTTAGAGCTTATAATATGAACTACACTATGGTTAATACCGGCCACCAAATAAATTAGTTTTAACCTCCTAAAAATGAGGTGATCTTGTTCTTCCTAAGGATGACCCCCTATCAAAGAGTACAACTCTTTCCCACAACCAAGAAGCACTAACAAACTCACTAGTATAAATCATCTAACCATGGATCACATACGACTTGTACTAACAAAAATACATCATAGGAAATCACTAAAACTATATAAAGTTTTCATGTGATGTTTCTCTACATGATAATTAAGGTTACCCCATCCTCAAAAATTTGTGGTCACTGTTCCACTCTGTAGGAGAATATAACATAGATGTCCAGAAAATATGGCATTAACTAGTATCTATAGGTCCCTAATAGGTTCTACATCTTGGTAAATATATCTTATAACTCTATGCGAAAAAACAAAACTATAGTAGTGGATACATAATTCAAACCAAAAACTACACTTGATCCTCTTATTTAAAAGACCCTTATGCCAGAATCTCATCCTTTAATTTTCCCACATTTTCAAATTATATTGGGCCTTATATGAAAACATAGCACACCAACCATTGTTTATCACAAAAGTCAAGTGGGATCGTCTTCCAAACCCGGACACTGTCTAATTAGGGTGGAAATGAATTTATTCTGACATCGTGTAATATGAACATGTCTTAATGGGATAAGTGCCCCTATTTCTATCATATATAGATCCATGATAAAACATCTCCACCAATGGAATATAGTAACACCCAGCATCATCCTATAGAGTCTTCTTCATGATTACCTCAATCTAATGGGGTTACATTCAATTGAGTTATCCAAACCATAGGATTGGGATTATCATTATCCACAAGAGAAGGTAGTTTGGATAAAAAATTATAGAAATTTATATCTTCTTAACCCAAATGAGAACTCCACAAAGGTTCATCATTAGGCGGAACACCCAATACCAAATGATTCTCAACTAAAATCACTCGTTGATTGTGAAAAATCAGTTCAGTCATGATCCACAGAAGAATGAGAACTTTGATCACCAAATCAAGAAAGTTTTCTATATACTAATGATCTTGATAATTATGGAACCTTAGTGGTATATAACACTATAACACAAAAAATGCACCATGCCTATTTCCATCCTCAGCCTTATCAATTGGTATAAAATGATACTAAATAGGTTTAGGTTATTCCACCTATCTAGATGAAGTAATGATCTTTCACGATGGACCCTAAAATGATGCCTCTTAACAAATATAATCATCTTCATGACTAGGAATCAATAACCTAGATAGTTGTCTTCAGGGAGGCATCAATTATTTTTTTCATGATGTAACACGATCATATGTGAACCTACATGGGGAGATGACTCAAGAAGGAATGCATAAGGACTAAATACTATATGTTGAATGTAAAAAATATACCTATAAAAATGTATCGATATGCCAAGTTGATATGTATATATTCAGAGCCACAACTACCCCAAGCCTTACTCCACAGGCCAAAGGATAGTGACCAACACCGAAATAGAAAACTAATATTTTTGTACTTTTTCTAATATACCCATACGCCCTCCCCCAATAATATCCATCCAAAAATACTGAAAAATAAATATAAAATTCAGTGAAATCATGAGTAACAACCTTGCATCTAACATCCTCTAGGGAATACAAGAATATGGAAAAAAATTAAAAGTAAAGGGGGGGAAATACGTTACCATGTTGAATGATTCCCAAAAATAAAAATAACTAGAAATGAAATTGATATGAGATCCCAATTCCAAATATCTAATCTCTAACCACTGTAAGATGTCCATTTTAGCTGGGTACATCCTATGCCCCACCGTAATCACTGCTGACCTATTTATTATTTTCATGTCATATGAAACATGAAGTAAAATACTATACAAGTATGAATATATATATACCCAGTAGGACACATCAAAAACCAAAGGGGAAGGTAATAGGTAAATGAATGTGTAACATACCCAAATGATAAAGGGTTAAATGACTAAATGATATGACTCATGTCAACAAGGTGCACATTCCTTTTCGGGAGCCTACTTGATTAGAACTCCACAGTTAAGAATGTCTGGTCTGGAGTTGTGATCAGGATGAGTGACCTTTTGGGAAGTTTCCCAGGGTGTGTGTGAGTGAGGACAAAGCACACTAGAAAGTACATGTGTTGGCCTGTGGGAACAGTAATTAGTCAGATGACCTGTTCAGGCATGTGGGTGGACCCTAGGGTGGGCCCCACATGTCTACGGGGAAACTGGTGGTACCTAGTGGGCCAGGACCCGATGGCCATTTTAATGCGGGGTGGCTATGCTATCACCGGGGCCTAGTTGTCACATTTGGTATCAGAGGATGAACCCAGCCTTAAGTGCGGTGCACTACCAGGGTTGAGAAATAGGACCCACAACGAGGACTTTGTGCTCTAAAGGGGGTGATTGTAACATCCCCAAATGATAAATTGTTAAATGACTAAATGATAGGACTCATGTCAACAAGGTGCAACTTCTTTTTCGAGAGCCTACCTGATTAGAACTCTACAGTTAAGGCGGGGTGGCTATGCTATCACCGGGGCCTAGTTGTCACATTTGGTATCAGAGGAGGAACCCAGCCTTAAGTGCGGTGCGCTACTGGGGTTGATATATAAGGCCCACAACGAGGACATTGTGCTCTAAAGGGGGGGTGATTGTAACATCCCCAAATGATAAAGGGCTAAATGACTAAATGATATGACTCATGTCAACAAGGTGCACCTTCCTTTTCGGGAGACTACCTGATTTGGACTCTACAGTTAAGCATGCTTGGCATGAAGTAGTGATCAAGATGGGTGACCTTCGGGGAAGTTTCCCAGGGTGTGTGTGAGTGAGGAAAAAGCACAATGGAAAGTACATGTGTTGGCCTATGGGGATATTCATTAGTTAGATGACCCGTTCAGGCATGTGGGTGGACCCTAGGGTGGGCCCCACGTGGCTGCGGGGCAACTGGTGGTACCTAGTGAGCCAGGACCTGATAGCCATGTTAAGGTGGGGTGGCTATGCTATCACCGAGGCCCAGTTGTCATAGAATGAATTAGTCATCTTAACTAAAAAATGTTGGAATCTAAAAAAATAACAAATATGTATATATATTCTAAAAAACTAATGTTATCGATAAAGGGGATCTCTATCTCACAACCTAGCCCCATGAAAGGGGTATTCCATTATTTCAAGAGGACCATCGATAAATCCAAGAATCTCATTCTTCTTTGTAAAGAGTGACCTTGCGAGGCCACAAATCACCACTGTGCAACACACAGGTGGGGAAATAAAATGTAGATAGTGACCCATGTCTAGGTATTATAGGATAGTTTCAATCCATTGATAAATATATTATCCATTCCCTCATCCATTAGTAGGGGTAACACTCTCAGCATAGTTATAAGACCCACACCCAAGTCCATTAGGGGTGTTCCAATATATTCATAGAGGAACCATGCCATGACCCAATAGGAGGGTTCCACTCTAATGGATTAATAGAGGACATACAACCTAGTTTGTCCGATGGGTTACTCGATGTAGATAGATGACCCAATCCCTTCCCTAACAAGACGATTTATCAATATGGATAGGGGACCCATACCCTACCCCATGAAGAGGATTATACTATGTAAATGGATTTTCCACATTGTGTATAGAGGACCCATGACTCATCCCAATAAGAGGGATCCACTCTAACAGAAAAATAGAAGACAATATTCCTAGTAAATAAAGTGGTTCCACTCTATCAATTGACGTCCCATTCCCTTTCCCAACAAGAGGTTTCCACTATTTGGATAGATATAGGACCCACACCTTAGTCCTCAAGTGTATTCCACTCTTCGGATAGAGGACCCATAACATATCCCAATAGTATGGTCTCAAACTAATAGATTAATTGGGGACCCAGACCCTAGTCTAGCAGGGGGATCCAATTTATATATAGATGACCCATTCCTTGTCCCAATAGAAAGATACCACTTTTTGGATAGATAGAGGACTGACACCCTAGACTGTTATGGGGTTCCACTCCATGGAAAGAGTAAACATGACATATCTCAAAAGGATGTATCCACACTAATAAATAAATAGAAGACCCAGATTGTAGTCTGTTAGGGGATTCCACTCAGGAGATAGATGACCCATGACTTTTCAAAATTTGAAGGGTCCCACTATGAGATAAAACTCACTATAACTGAGGTATATTGAGTGGATACAATTCCTTCCGAATGAAATGTATCCATATCATTCATAGATAAGTATCTGTAAAAGGTCATATTGGGACACATCATTCCCCTATATGTTTTAACAGACTTAATAATGTTGATATTAGAAGGGAATTGACTGTAAATGCTTTTAGGATCAACTGCATCAGGATTCATACCCTCTGATGGTAGGAGATAAGGAATTATATTTATCATCCCCAATTATTTCTACTCAAGGGTATGATATGAGTGATCAATTATGTCTATGGAATATATTAATATGAATTTAGTTTGAGAAAATCACATCCAATTCTATGATTATGGTTATTTAGATAGGCATGAAAAATTGTCCTTATGGGAAAGCCCCGACTCCATAGCCACATGGAGCCACCCTCAACAATCCATCATTTTCTAAAATACCCTATCTAGGGAACTGTTAGAATAATACATGGTCGTTGTACCCCCATCAAGGATTTTGACACAACATATGTAGAGGTAGTTTTTTAAAAATAGGAAGGAAAAAAACAAATGGTTGATGATGATATATAGTTAGTATCCACCAACAACTCAGTTACCACCCCTAAAAATCCATGATCTCTACTTGACAATGACTATTTACTCCCCATAAATATTGTTGAGGTACTATACCTAATTCTATATGTTAAATCTAATTCTTTCCCCGGTGATTTTGTGAAGAATATGAAATCCTGAATCTCTCTAAAATGACTCTGAATTTAAGGCATGGTAATATATTTTCCCTTGTCCTCTCCCAGTTTGATAGTGAATTATATTCCCCAATATTTTCAAACACATATAAAAATTATTCCATGAACATAGAGGTGAATAGTGAAGGGGATAACCTTAGGAGTGCACATCCTATTTTTAGGGAATGCATTTACACCACCATTAATGAGCTCATGTAGTTGAATCAGGGAATAGATGAAGAGTCATTGAACAAATTTATTAGTGTTTCCTTGAATATAAATGATAATGATATGTGAATTGAATTTGTAAATCAACAGTGGTATGTCTTTACTTGGAATTATAAAAAAATTTAGTGATCGAATCCCGATGTGGCAATGCACTATATTAGAAAACCCTATGTCCATCAAGGATTCAATCCAGTAGCCAAGAATATTCACTCCACTCATGCTACCAATGTTGATGTAGAAGATGAAAAATTGATCAATGACAACTTTTTCCAAGATGTGAAACACCAAATATTCGAAATCAACATCATCACTTCAATGAATAAGAATGATATTTTTATGTTTTGAATCAAATTCATAGACCTTAAACAAAATTTTTCAAATGATGGAATCCCAATTACAATAGTAGAACTATTGTTCAATGCATCTATTGGCTTCTAAGCCCTTTCCATAATGGATGGGTCTTATATATACAATAAGATAAGGATGGCCCATGAAGATAAGGAAGCCTCCACCTTATGAAAACCACAAAGGATCATTTTCTATCATGACATTCTCTTTGGATTAATGAATGATGGATCCACCTAACATGATTTCATTCTCAAAATTTTCTTGTTTTATTATGGACGAATAGCCAAATGTTATTTCGACAACCTAGTGGTAAAATCCTAATAGTGATGTGATAACATCAATGATCTTAAAATTGTTTCCAACAAGATATGGTAGCACAATTTAATGATAATTTTGTAAAAATTCAATTTCAAGGTAACGTCTTGGATGTACCTAATCTTAGTGTTAAGCCACTATGGTATCATGGTTGACCCTAAAACTACCAGTTATATTCTTGTAATGACACCACCAAAAAATAACAATTAACCGAGGTACTCGAAGTGCACCACACTAACATTCGGTGTTTCATAACCAATGTGGCTAGAAAATATCTCCCATTTACAATGACAATAAAGAATGGAATCACCAATCAATTTGATTGAGACTTCCAATATTCCTTTGAGAGTCTCATGTGGCACATGCTACACCCACTAGTCAGGATTCCACCATTAAAAATAAGAAAAACTATTTAATATGTTGTTACAATGGAATACTCACTTTACACGATCCTCACACAAAATAATGATATTGTAATTGAGAACAGTATCCAATACCTATGTCAAATGATGTTAGGTACTGATGTTGATAATTTAATATCGAGAATAATTGCATCACACTCTTCCTTACAATGAATAAGTTGAGGAATTACATGTAGAAACCCAATGTACACATCGTCTCTTATATTGAACTTATAAAGTATATCCATGGACTCCCCATGATAATTCGGTGCATGTCCCGATGGGAGGTCATTTGGGGACAAGAATTCCTTCATTTATTTTCACAGAAATTAGTGAAAGGATAGGCTCTAGACAATTTCTCCATGGAATAGACCACGTAAAAGAAACGTAGTAGACATTGATCATTGGGATGAAGAGTTTATGTAAGATCATGATACATCCAGAATATGGAAGATATATTTTTATAGAACATCATGGAGTCTAATCATCACGATATTGTTAAAGTACATATTATATCATATCGTATTAGTGATTGTATTTCTTTCCCTAGAAAAAAAAATCCTATACCATTTTTCAATATCTACTGGCTATAAAAATATTGAGGTTAAAAAAAATCCTCATATATTTCATGGATATATATCTATATAAAAAAATAGACTACTTAAAAATAAGGGGATTCAGAACTATTGATATCATAGATCAATAGAATATATTCCATCTAAAAGGAATAATGAGCCCATCTCATTTGCTATGTGATGGGAATAATATATGAGTTCCCTTTTGATCACCTGTTGAATCGTATTCCATAACCATAGAATTCTAATTAAAATGCATTATATAATGTATTGATTGTGTTGGATAGTCCTAATTAGACGGATGAAAAATTCTATATCGTTGAACAAAAATAGGATTTATTGATCACCATCTGCAATATAGCTGAAATAAATCATTTTTGGACAACCCTAGAGCATGATAAACCGATATCCACTCTTGGATAGATATAGCTCAAAATTTTTTGTCTATAAAATGGGTCTCCATTAAAATATCTATCCAAAAGGGAATAAATTTCATGGATAAAATTGAATTGTACACTTCAGTTTGGTTGAGATTAGAGGTAATAACATTACAATTATGTTTTCAAAAGAATTATCCTTATATGTATTAGCAAAGGATAGATTTTTCTCATCATCGAAGAAATAAATTTGGGATGTTATAATGAAAATAAATATTGGGTCAATCTCTCCCACCAACTTAGGAAACTTGGTTTCTACTTGAAAACAATGACAATGAATTTTTCATAATTCAACAGAATATTTCATGAATTCTAGTTCCATGAAAACTTCATCCACCACACCGAAAATTGTAATATTCAACTAAATATACATAGTTCTTTTCCATGCAGGTAATGGTTGTTGGGTCTCCATATCACACAAAAACTATTATTTGAATCATCTACATCCATACTTGTACTAATTTATTCTCAAAATGGTGTGAGGAAATGACCTTAAAATAAGTCGATGCGAAGAACGCCATCAACTTCATAAAGTCCCATATCATCACAAGGTATGGGGTCCCTAAAAATTATTTAGTTAAACGGTGCTAACATCTATTATACATGGATTATGAAACTATACTTGGAGTAAAAAATCAAGTCCAATCACTTATCCTACTTTCTAGTAGTAGAAAATGATAGATAGAGGAATCAAATTAGACTCTGAAAAATATACTTTCGACAAAGATGAATAAGGAAATGATAACCTTTCTAGAAACGTTTCTCCATGATTTCTGTACATACCATATCACAATGTGTATTTCTACACATGAAATACAAATTCATTTTTTTATGTTATTGAGGTAGTGTTACATATAGAAATCTGTCTACCTTCACTTTGAATATCCTTTTTTGGAGAACTCTTCCATGATGAAAAATCATAAAAGAAACTAGATATATCATATCTTTTTGAGGAAAATAGGTCGTGTTTATTTCACTACCTTGAAGTCCATCATAATATGATCACATAATCCTTCAAAAAAAAATGTTCAATACATTTTTTCCACTAAATAGAAATATTATTGTCCCTAAAATCCTTAGTGATTCTAGGTAATAATACCCTAATGTTTGAACCGAAATGGTACGGGTCTTAATCATACATATAGTAAATAACAACGGATCATAATCTTAGGACCCAATGGATGGGTACTATTTCACACCCCCAAAAAATGTAATTATTTCATATAAATACTTTTAATCAATATCATCAATAACCTATAGTCCTAGTTTCATGATGTTAAACATCCCATGTTCATCTTGGTTTCATGACATTAAACTGCATAAGTTTTCCATGGTTGTATGTCGTTAAACTAGAAAATTTCCTACTGGTTTCATGATTCTAAACTGCACATATTTTTCTAGGTTTCATGATAATTAACTACACAATATCACCCTGGTTTCAAGATGTAAAACTTCACAAGTTCATTCTGGTTCCATAATGTTAAAATCCACACATTGTTCTTATTTTTATGATCATAAACTCTACAACTTCGTCCTAGTTGAATGATGCAAACATTCACATGTAATTTGTAGTTTTAAATATCAAAATACACATGCTTTTCCTAGTTCCTTGATGTTTAACTTCACATATTTTTCATAGTTTCTTGATTTTCAAATAAAGTAGTTTCTCCTTGGTTTCTTGATGTTAAATTGAACATGTTCAACCATGTTTCATGTTGATAAACAACACTAGTTTTTTTATGTGACCTAACGTTAAAATAAAAATGTTCATCCTAGTTACATGATTTTAAACTACAGAAGTTCATACTGCTTTTTGATGATAAAAATTACTTGTTTGTCTTAGATATATGACTGTAAACATCACATGTCTGTGCTTGTTTAATGAAGTTAATCATCTCTTGTTAATCAGGGTATGATGAATTTAAACTAGATATGTTCATCAAAGTTTCATGATATGAAATGACACAATTATGTCCGGGCTTCAGGATATTAAGCTACACATTTTCCATCATTATTGCATGGCATAAAAATACAATAGTTTTTCATAGTTTCATGATGTTAAACTATTCTTGTTCAACATAGAACTAGACCTAGAAGAAAGACAATAAAATGAATGTCATTGTATGTCTTGAACAAATGTAATTAATCTATATAGAGCTCATCCTAACCACTTGAAAATAATCTGAATGGAATCTATATTTGTAGAAAGATGATAAAATTCCCAACATCTATTTTCCTTAGAGTATGATGTTAAACAACATATATCACCAATGTTCCTATTATTTTATGTTTGGTGACCCACATTATAACTATATGATGTTAAAATTAATTGATAAATTCATCACCACGTGATATTAAGCTACAAAACAAGCATTATCTCACAGAAAATTCACAATAAATGATCTAGATCTATCCTAATGGAAGATGAATTTCCCCTCTCCATTTATGAGAGTCAAAATTCACATAGGGAATCACTTCATTTGAAAAATATAGGTGTATTGACTCCACCCATCATAGGAAATATAGAAATTCCCCAAATTCTGTATTTGTTCATATACTCAATATTCCTTGTCATCCATGTCAGGTAACCCATGTCCTTTATGAATGATGTTAAAATTCAAGGTCGTGGTCCATAATTAATGATGCAAAACTACACAGTTCAAAAATAATTCCCATTTTCAAAATTAATCACTCACATCCTTTCTATACGATGATAACTATAGAGACCCAAGCCTTTTACATATAACATTTCATGATTTAAAACATAGTTCATCATCATAGTACAATCCAAGGATCGTTAAGTCTAGTGTCTTGGAAGACTAGGTACATATAACAAAAAACATGGGGCTAAAAAACACTTCTTTATTTAATCTCCATAATGATATCATAACTTCCTTTGAGCCCTTACATCTGCATAGGGTACCCTGGGGAACACATGAACAAAGGGATGAGCTAAAAATCCCAGTAAGGGAATTAAAATAAGGATACATATCAAGAACATGAGTTCGGAGGCATGACATAATGATATCCAAAGCATGGAACTTATAAAATAATTTGATATAAGCATGGGATCATATAAAAATGGAATCATATATATGTGGCAGAATCATAAAGCATTTCTTTAGTACAGGTCAAGGCTAACCGCTAATCCCATTTCACATCGCATCTTATGAGACTTATCCTTACCCAATTCATTGAAGCGCTATTTTGGCGCACCCATCTCAACATATTCATGAATATTCTCAACACATAAATTTTCTTACCACATATAAAATCATACATAATCAACCATGCACAAACATAAGGGTACCCTTGAAAAGAATTAGGTACCACAATCATGACATCAATCATAACCAATGGGCGCATCATGAAATTGTCCATGTAAAGAAAGAATTATAAAATACATGGACTTTAATAGGTTAAAATAGGCATATATAATGGTATGTGTTGTTAAAAATAAGTGAAAACATATGAGAAATGTATTTTAGAAACATTGGCATTAAAACATTTTTGTACGGTTTTAAGGAGAATACTATAGAGACTTTGAAATATTAAAGAAGAAATTATATTATATAAGACCAGATTTGAACCAAGAAGAGTTTAATATTAAAAATACAGAATTTAAAAATATAACGGTGTATTAAAACAGAAGATAGAGTGAACTTGAAATTGGGTAAAATTTCGGGAAGTTCCTTTAAAACAACTGTGCTTATTGGGAAGTATCGAAGAAATATTTACTTAAAAAACATGTATATCTTTGAAAGAGGATGAGAGATGGATCTTGGAACAAGATTTTGGAGAATATAAACATAATTTTGATGTTCTACATAATAGAAAATACACCATCATTTTGGAAAATGGATATATAGAGCAACCTGAAGGAACAATGGAAGTTCGGGTAGAATCCATCATGGTTTATTGGAATGGTATCAGGTGTAAGTAAGATGACATGATGAGAGAAATAAGGGGTTTCTCATCACTTATAAAAAATTAGGACAGTATGGGGAAGGTGTATAAACATACCCCATCATTTGGTACTACATAAAAAGGCATAGCATAGAGAACAATCATGATTTAGAGTAAAGAGGAGAGGATCCCTTACCTTATGTCCGTTGGAGTTCTCCACTTGATATTCATGACCTGAGTAGTCCAATTAGGTTTATTAATAAATAGTTAAAGAACCTTATATACATGTAAAAATTTTAGTATAACCTTTTTATGTTCATTTATACCCATTTTGATTCATTGGAGTGTTTAATTTCATGGTTCGGGTCTGTTTGTTTCCTTGGTTTTAATGATCAATTCACTTGTATTTTGGTTTGGATAAGATGAAGGTGGTTATCCAGAATTGATGCTATATTGAATTGGTGAAAATCCAGAAGGTTACATGGTTACAAAATTCATTTGGTTAAATTGGAGTGAAAGATAACCATGACATAAGACATTAATGATAAAAGCTTGAATTAATTTTAGCAATTTTACCCATAATTAACATGTTTTGTATTATTATTTGATATCATGAATTTTTAATGATTCCAGAACCATAAATATAATATATAACATATACAATAGTCGTGTTCAACCATAAAATAAATGGTTTCATGAGCAGAAACAAATATGATAAAATAAATTGAAATCAATTTATCCACGACGTAGATCACGTACGATGTTTTAATTTTAGAACGCGAGGGAGAAGAGAAGAGGCATGATGATTGATTTTTTTTCAATAAACATGATTAAAATCCAGAATATATTATATTATGGAGCTCTCATGCTGTTTGGGTATGTGAAGGGGAAAAGGGTATAAGAAAATAAGGAAATTGAAAACAAAACACTTGAAAATGAAAGGGGATCCTTACCCTTTGATCTCCCCTCTTTGAGATTCCTCTCAAGGCCTTTGATTTTGGACTTTTGGTAATTACATCAGGCCTTGGAATTGGGGAAGGAGCTTTTCAGGATTTTTGGGCAGAATTTGGGCTAGGAACAAGGCTTTAGAGGTGTGTGGGAAAGAGGTAAGGAGAGGGGGTATCTATAGTGAGGGAGGGGAGGTTTTTCCCATTATTTTAAGTATTAGTTTATTATTTAAAGCCCTGACTATGAATAATTTAGAATTATCATCAGATATACTAAAATAATAAAGGATTATTTGAGATTATAATCTTACATCATCCATACATCACTTATGATGCAATATTTAGAATTTATTGTAATTTATAATATTTTACTATTCATAAAAAAACATGTATTTCAGAAAAATCCCAAAAATTCATCCTAACCATTTTTCAATGAGTAGAACCAAAAAATGAAGTCCATATTTCAAAAATAATTTTCTTAATATGATTATTTTAATATTGTATTAAAATAACAATTTAGTATGAAAACTAGTTTTAAAACATTCATTAACTTATTCTAAAATACAGGTATATTGTACTTCAACCATGAATATTATTTTTATACTATCATAGGTGATGATACTATTCATTCGAGTATATCAATATTCATTAGGATATGTTACTATTCATTAGTGTAGGTTACTATTCACCAAAAATTAACTTTCCCTTATCGGACTTGAAATAACTTACTGATTACAACTGTGTATTCCAGATTTTCAAAATTTCAAACACAGAAGTATAAAACTTATGTTTAGAGGTCACTTAGCACATCATAGTTCAATATTTGGATTTTTCTTGTTATTATATGACATAATTATGAGAAGGGTATTTTCATTGAAAAACATTGGGTCATTACATTCTTCCCCCCTTATGAAATTTCACCATCGAAATTTTCACTTCCCACATTAGAACAGATGAGGGTAACTTTGTCTCATCACCTCCTCTGATTCCCATGTTGCTTCTTCAAACTTTTGGTCTCTCCATAACACATTGACCAGGTGCATTGTCTTATTTTGTAGAACTTTGTCTCTACGATCTAAAATCATTACTATTTGTTCCTCATAAGAAAGATCATTCTCCAATGGTACCACCTCTGGATTGAGTACATGTGAGGGGTCTGGTATGTACTTTCTCAAGAGTGATACATGGAATACATTGTGTACTTAGGATAGGTTAGGTGGGAGTGCTAGTCGGTAGGCAACTGATCCAATGCGTTCAAGGATCTCAAAGGGGGCCAATGTACCTTGGGCTTAGCTTCCCTTTCTTCCCAAATAGTAGGACTCTATTCCATGGTGATATTCGTAGGAAGACTTTATCCCTAACATAGAACTCCATGTCCCTTCTCCAGTTGTCAGCATAGCTCTTTTGCCGACTTTGAGCAGCTTTGATTTGTTTCTGGATGACTTGAACCTACTCTGTCATCTCTTGAACAAGATTGGGTCCAAGTAGCTTTCTTTCTCCAACTTCATCCCAACAGGTTTGAGTTCTACATCGCTTTCCATACAGATCCTCTTATGGATCCATCTAAATACTTGAGTGGAAGCTATTTTTGTATGAGAACTCAACCAACGGAAGATGCTGATCCCATCCACCTTTGAATTCTAGAGAGCATGCTCTTAGCATATCTTCAAGCGTCTGATTAGTCCTTTTAGATTGGCCATCAGTTTGGGGGTGATCGGTCGTGTTGAAATTTAATTCAGTACCCAAAGCATGTTGAAGACTCTTCCAGAATTTAGACGGGAACCTTGGATCACAATCAGAGACAATTGAGAGTGGAACGCCATGCAGTCTCACCACATCCTTCACATTTATTTTCGCAAGCTGTTCAAGCGAGAGGTCTTCCCGAATAGCAATAAAATGGGCGGTCACGGTGAGTCGGTCAACCACAACACATATCGCATTATTTCCCTTCGAAGTCTTCAAGAGACCCGTGACAAAGTCCATTGTGACATTCTCCCATTTCCACATGGGTATAGGGAATGGTTCCATCATCCTTTTGGACTTTTGTCGCTCTACTTTAACTTGTTGACATACAAATCACCTTGATATAAATTCCTCAATCTCATTCTTCATGTTCTTCCTCCAGAAGTGTTCACGGAGATCATGATACATCGTGGTACTTCCAGGATGGATAAATAATGTTGAGCTATGTGCTCTGTCCAATAGCTCTTTCTTTATCTCAGGTGGTGAAGGAACACAAAGCCGAGTTCCAAACCAAATTACACCATCATCATTGATATGTAACTCTTTCAGCTTCCCTTTCTTTATTGCATTGACCTTCTTTTGTAACTCCACATCATCCCTTTGTGCTTCCTTAATCTTCTCTTAGATGGATGGTTGCACAATCATTTGGGAAAGGTAGGATGTATCCCCTACCCTTCGGATTTCTAAATCCATCCTTTGAAAATCAAAGAAGATATGGTCTTTCTCAATCCATAACATGGATAGAGTAGCTAGTTCTTTTCTGCTTAGAACATCAGCTACCTTGTTCGCCTTTCCCAGGATGGTAGTGAATAGTGAAATCGTAAACGTTGATTAGCTCTAACCATCTCCATTGACATATGATGAGATCCTTTTGTGTGAATATATACTTTAGGATCTTTTGGTCGGTGTATATCACACTTCACACCATAATGGTAGTGTCGCCAGATTTTCAAGGCAAAAATCACAGCTGCCAGCTGTAGATCATGCGGCGGGTAGTTCTGCTCATGGATCTTCAACTGCCTTGAGGCATAGGCAATCACATTATCATTTTTCATTAGTATAGAACCCAAGACTTTCTTTGAAGCATATCTTTATATCACAAAACATTCTCCACTTTTTGATAATGTGAGTATAGGTTCAGTGATTAGCCTTCCCTTTAGCTCCTTGAAGCTTACCTCACATTCTTTGGTCCAGAAAAACTTTACCCCCTTCCGTGTTAGCTTGGTCATCGGGTTTGACAATCATGAAAATTTCTTCACTAATCATTGATAATACCATGCTAGACCCAAAAATATATGGATCTCTGTTATAGAAGTTGGCCTCAGCCACTCTTCAATTGACTTTGTCTTGGAAGGGTCCACATATATCCCTTTGCTTGTGATAACATTCCCTAAGAATGATATGTCTTCCATACAGAACTCACATTTACTATACTATGTATACAACTTCTCTCTTCGCAAATCATTTAACACAGTTTTTAAATGCTCCTCATTTTCCTCCTTGCTCTTATCGTATATCAGAATATCATCGATAAATACTAGCACAAATTTTTCAAGGTAATCTCTAAAGACTCTATTCAATAAATCCATGAAAATTGCTGGAGCATTTGTGATTCCAAGGGTCATCACTATGAACTCATAGTGTCCATACGTTGTTCAAAAGGGTGTCTTGGTTATATCTTCCTTCCTTACCTTTAGTTGGTGATATCCTGACCGAAGGTCCACCATAGAGAAATGACTAGCCCCACAATTTTGATCGAAAAATTTGTCTATCCGTTGAAGGGGACACTTGTTCTTTATTTTGATTTTATTGAGCTCACGATAATCAAGTTAAAGGCACATTGATCCATCCTTATTCTTGACGAAGTGGACTGGAGCACCCCATGGTGAGGCACTCAGGCATATAAAATCGTTCCCCGTATTTTCCTATATCTTCTTTTTCAGCTCTTCCATCTCTACGGTGGCCATTCTGTAAGGTGTCTTTGATATAGGAAGAGATCCAGTTATAAGTTCAATTGAGAACTCAACCTCTCGGTCCGGAGGAAGACCAAAAAACACTTCAAGGAACACGTTAGTGTAATCCCTCATGATGGGCATGTCTTCAAGTCTGATTCTATCCTTCATCATGATCATTTGAGCTAGATATGATTTCTTATAAGGAAACAATATCCACACTTGAGACAAAGATTCTAAAGGAGACTCATGTTCCTCCTTGAATTTGTAAAAATCGGAGGATGCTTCGGGATATGAAATGTGATTTCCCATTCCTGATAGTTGATGTTGGATTTATACAAAGATAACCAATCCATTCCCATGATTGTGTCAAACTCTAATAAAGGAATTATGACGAGATTTTCTGGGAGGTTCAGTCCACAAACATTAACTGGGGAGGAGTTATAAACCATGGATGTAGCGATCTCCCCTTTTTCTGTTTTCACAAAATAATTTTCCTCCAAATATTGAGGTGTTGTTTGAATAGTTCTACTAAACTTGCAAGATATGAATGAATGCGTAAAACCAGAATCAAATAGTGTGTATGGTATTCTGGAATGAATAACTAGCATACATGTCACCACATCATTGTCTAGATCCACCTCAGTAGTAGTGACAGAACAATCCCTTACTTGTTTCCTTGGAGGTTGTTGTTGATTGCCTTTGAAATCCCTCAGCATACGACACATGTTCGCATAATGCCCAAGTTCCTTGTAGTTGAAACACTGCACTGCAGGCTGAGTGTTGTTATGAACCTTCCTTTCTTCTTCAACATTGGTGGAATTTTTCATATCCCCTTGGCAGTTCTTGGCCAGATGACCAAAATTTCCGCATTTGAAGCAATTCTTGGTTCCCTTGAGACAGTCACCAGGATGCTTCTTCCCACAATTTTTTTCAAAGGGGAATGTGAGGCTTCTTTCCATCATGGGATTTGTTTGATGAACCACCCATTTTGTTCTCCATTTTCAGCTTCTTTTCACTAGTCCCATGAGACCATTGAGAGTCTCCAATCTCCATTTCCACCTTGAGGGAACAACATGCAATATCCTCATAACTGTCAAATTCCCATATTGCCAACACTTTTCATAGACTCGGTTTTAGTCCACTGAAGAAGTGATCCAACTTTCTTTAGGTGTTCATGAAAAAGCCATAGGCGTACCTTGCAAGCCTTGTAATGTTTTCTTCATACAACCCGATGGAATAATCTTCCTTATGCCTGAGTATGAGGAACTCTCTTTCCATCTTGAGATGAAGGGTTTGAGGAAAATGTTGGTTGAAAAACATCCTCTTTAATTCCTCCCAATCCCTGGAATCAATTTCCTCTTGGGGAATTGTATTCTTGATCAGTTTCCACCACTGATCAGCTTCCCCATCAAAATGATAGACTGCCAGTACATCCTTAACTTTTTCTGAGCACTACAGAACTGAGAATATCTTTTCAATGGAGTTAATCCATTTTTCTACTAGGAGGGGATCAGAAGACCTGCTAAACATGGGAGGCCATTTCCCCATGAAGGATTCTATGGCAGCTTTCTCTTTCCTTGGAGGTGGAGGGAGGTAAACCTGATTCAAGTTATTATTAATAACTCGAGCTAGCTGGGAAAGCACTGTCATGAAGTTTTGATCACCCGCTCCCGTCATATTAGGTAGATCGTTTGGGAAATCTTCACATTGGCTATCACATTGGTTGTTGGAACGTGTTCTTATATTCCCCTCCATTAACTACGAAAAAGAATGTATAATTAGAGGTCTTTAATAATTATTTATTAAGCATAAAAGGAAACATGAAACATAAAAGGACAAACTTATAAAGAATAAGTGCATCATAACTTGTGATTCCTTAGGTTAAAACCTAGGTTATCCTCGATCTATTTCTAGACTTATATTTTTATGGGATTTTTTTCCTTAATAATGGTTTGTACTGAGTTCATGAATCTAACAAAGCATATCCCCGGGGAGTGTCATAACCAAGAGTGCAGCAAGGCCCGTTGTCTTGCAGCAGTTCTAGTTCGAGTCTAGCTCAAGGCGGTGTTTTCGGGTTTTACCCCTAGATACATTTTGTGCTAGAGCATCCTCTACCTGCTCGTATCCAGACAAGGATGTGTTTTCTTGATAAACCACGTACTCTATACTCCCCAAAATTTAGGATTGTTTTCTAATACTTAGTCTCATCCATAAGGTTCATTCTAAAGTGCTTTATTAAAAATCTCTATAAATAACTAGACTAACCTATGATACCAAATATAGCGACCCAATCCTTTTACATATAACATTTCATGATTTTAAACATAGTTCATCATCAGAGTTTATGCTATGTATCGTTAAGTCTAGTGTCTTGGAAGACTAGGTACATATAACACAAAAAATGGGGCTAAAAAACACTTCTTTATTTAATCTCCATAATGAGATCCTAACTTACTTTGAGCCCTTACATCTGCATAGGGTACCCTGGGGAACACAATAACAATGGGATGAGATAAAAATCCCAGTAAGGGAATGAACATAAGGATACATCTCAAGCACATGTGTTAGGAGGCATGACATAATGATATCAAAGTCATGAAACTTATAAAATCATTTGATATAAGCATGGGATCATATAAACATGGAATCATATAAATGTTGTGGAATCATAAATAATTTCTTTAGTATGGTTCAAGGCTAACTGCCAATCTCGTTTCACATTTCAGTATGGGTCAAGGCTAACCGCCAATCCCGTTTCACATCGCATCTCATGAGACTTATCCTTTCCCAATGAATTGTAGAGCTATCTGGGAGCAACCATCTCATCATATTCATGAATATTCTTTCTAGATAAATATTCATACCATATATACAATCATATATAATCAACCATACACAAACATAAGGGTACTAATGAAAAGAATTGGATAACACAATCATGACATCAATCATAACCAATGAGCGCATCATGAAATTGTCCATGTAAGGAAAGAATTAAAAATTCATGGATGTTCATAGGTTAAAATAGGCATATATCATGGTAAGTGGTGTCAATCATAAGTGAAAACATATGATAAATGTATTTTAGAAAAATTGGCATTAAAACATTTTTGTGCAGTTTTAAGGAGAATACAACAGAGCTTTTAAAATATTAAAGAATATATTCTCTTATATAAGACCATAATTGAACCAATATGGTTTTCATAATTTAAATACATAATTTAAAAAGATAATGGTGTCTTAAAACCAAATATAGAGTGCAATTGAAATTGGGTAAAAGTTCTGGAAGTCCCTTTAAAACAAGTGTGCTTATTGGGATGTATCGAAGAAATATTTACTTAAAAACATGTATATCCTTGAAAGAGAATGAGATATGGATCTTGTAACATGATTTTGTAGAATATAAACATAATTTTTATGTTCTACATAAAATAAAATACAACATAATTTTGGTAAAAATAAATATAGAGTAACCCGAAGGAATAAAGGAAGATCTGGTAGAATCCATCATGGTTTATCGGCATGGTATCGTTTGTAACTAAGAGGACTTTATGAGAGATATAAGGGGTTTCTAATAACTTATAACATGTTATGGTAGTATGTGGAAGGTGTATAAACATACCCCATAATTTGGTATTACACAAAAATGCATAGCATAGAGAACAATCTTGATTTAGGGTAAAGAGGGGAGGATCCCTTACATTAAGACCGTTGGTGTTCTCCACTGGATATTAATGACCTGAATAGTCAAATTAGGTTTATTAATCAATAGGTTCAGAACTTTATATAAATTTTAAATATTCAGTATAAACTTTTTATGTTTTTTTATACACATTTTGATTGATTATAGTGTTTAATTTCATTGTTTGTGTCTGTTTGTTTATTTGGTTTTAATGATCAGTTCACATGTATTTAGGTTCGAATAAGATGAAAGTTGTCATACAGAATTGATGTTATATAAAATTGGTGAACATCAAGAAGGTTACATGGTTACAAAATTTATTTGGTTAAATTGGAGTTAAAGAGAACCATGACAAAAGACATTATTGATAAACGCTTGAATTAATTTTAGTGATTTTAACCATAATTAACTTTTTTGTTGACATGACCCGCCTCCCAGGACATGAACCTTATCGTCTGACCCCATGGGTCTCTTGTAATACATTGGTTTCCTTCTTAGCACACCATAGCCTATTACTCACTGGGGTCGCTTATCAGACTAATGACTGTCCCCATAGGCCAACACATGTCCTTTCCAGTGTGTTTTGTCCTCACTCACACACATCCTAGAAACTTCCCAGAAGGTCACCCACCCTGATCACTACTCCAGGTCAAGCACGCTTAACTGTTGAGTTCTAATCAAACAGGCTCCGGAAAAGGAAGGTGCACCTTGTGGAAAGTATCCAGGATGTGTGTGAGTGAGGAAAAAACACACTGGAAAGGACATGTGTTGGCCTGTGGGGATAGTCATTAGTCTGATAAAAGACCCTAGTGAGTAATAGCCTATGGTGTTCTAAGAAGGCAACCAAGGTATTACAAGAGACCCATGGGGTCAGATGATAAGGTTCATGGCCCGAGAGGCGGGTCATGACAAATGGTATCAGAGGAGTCCGGTTCTACCGCAGAACTTGGGACTCTGATATTTTTTTTCCTTTCTGTGAAGCAATAGTGTTAAGAGTACCGAGTGTGGTTTTCAGTTCAGGGAGTCCAGTGTTGGTGCGGGAGGTCGATGTATCCATACACCAGGACCCTGACAACTGGTTTCCGACTTTGTGCACGAAAACACTGATTGCGTGTGTGTTTCCAGAAGTTTTATTTAAATATCATCTGAAACTAGGTATAAATCTTTTTACCATGTCACGTTGTTTCATTCAGGATGCCTCCCCGTGGATGACCAGCTAGAGCCTCGAGAGTGGTATGTACTGACAGCCTGCCGAGCGACGTGGCCTCAGTACAGGGCCCTATCACCATTGAGGCACCAGCGGAGGCACCAGCGGTACTACTACCCGTTGGGCCATCGATGCCACCAGCCACAGCAGCAGAGAGTGCACGTCGATTGAGTGCATTGCAAAAGTTCCAGCGCGAGAGACCACCCTGGTTCCAGGGAGGGATGGACCCGCAGGCGGCTGAGGATTGGCTGGAGGCTGTGGTGAGAGTCTTCAGGCTATTGGGGACGCCGGCAGACCTCATGGTGATCTTTGCTGCCAACCTTCTTCTGGTAGCAGCAGGTAGGTGGTGGAGCCACTTGTTCCAGTTCTGCGACGGGATGGCCTTCACATGGGAAGACTTAGAGACCTTCTTCAGGGTGGAGTTTGTGCCAGTTGCTCTACACCCCGAGCGTGTTCAAGAGCTACTGCCTTTGCCGTGTCTTTTTTGATCAGTAGCCGAGTCATCTGTGGGCAGTAGACAGATGATGCAGAGGTCCAAGAGGGCTAGAGCCAGCAGTACGAGGAGTAGGAAGTGTTATGAATGCGGCGGAAAGGGTCACCTGGCACGTGACTGTCCGACTCATCATGCAGTTGATCCGCAGGCTTTGGAGGAGCCACCAAGGTAGAAGCAGCGGCGGGTGCTTGAGCAACATCCGAGTAGTGGACAAGGCAGAAGAGCTCCAGGAGCAGGTGGACAGGAGCGGGACTTGCTTCTGACCTGGAGGATATTGATCCTGTTGCATCTAGTTTTGTTGATGTTTGTCTGTAGTTGCTTTGTGTCTTTGTACTATGAGCTGCAATAATGAAAAGACACTTATCTTTGTAAAGATTACTTTCCTATCCTTTTTGTTTTGTTGATACTGAGTGGTCCCAGTTAATATTGTTGAATTTACCCTCACTTTCGAGATTTCTACTAGAGGAGACCTAGTGACCTCACACTGATGCTGATAGTGTGACTCGACCCTTGGAGGAGAGGGTGGTAGTTGGATCTCTTGGTAGTTACGTCGAGGCCTTACGACGTCATCCATGGCATGAATGCATCATTCATGTCAGGATTGACTATATTAGGCAATGAATGTGGTTCATCCAGGGGATGAGACCAGATTTCTCTTATCGGCAAAGAAGAAATCATAGCAGCTCTTGTGAGACTAGATAAGGTCCAGGTCATCCAAGAGAGGATGAGGACAACACAGGGTCGAAAGAAGCCTTATGCTGACAGGACTTGGAGGCCTCTAGAGTTCGAGGATGACGATCACGTCCTTAGACGGGTCTCACCTCAACGAGGTTTACGGAGATGTGGCCAGGGAGGCAAGTTATCTCCAAAGTTCAACGGACCTTTCTAGGTCCTCAGCTGGGTAGGCGAGGTGGTTTACCGCTTCACCTATCCACCTCAGTTGCACTAGGTGCACGACGTTTTCCAGGTATCTCAACTGAGGAGATACATGCTCGACCCTTCGCATATCATCGACCATGAGGAGCAGGGAAATGGCGATGGGGTTACTTCCACGAAGGTTCTAGTGGGGATCAAGGATCGACAGGAGCGGATCCTACGAGGACGATCGATTCCTCTGGTGCACTTTCTTTGGTAGCACGGGAACCTCCAGGTGAGCACATGGGATCGGAAGGCTCAGATGCGTGCTCAGTACCGCCTTTGTATCCCTAAGTTTGTGGTGAAGCTTTACGGGGACGTAAATCCCTATGGTGGGAGTAATATAAAGACCCTTAAATTCCAAGGAAATTTTTTTCTTAATTTTCTTTGGAATTTTACAAGAACATAGTTTCTGACAGCACCTGATTCTGAGGCCCGGTGTGCCCGGAATCATTTTCCGAAGTTTGGCTCGGGTACGTTCAGTGAACGGACGAGCGAGTTTTTCTAAATTTTGAACCGGTTCTCGGAATCGAATTCTGAGGGCACCGATGGAATCACAGCGCCAGTAATTGCTTAGAAACTCCTCTTCCGGAGTTGCGTTTGCTCGGGTGTGGTTTTTAATTTATGGGCTTAAAGTTAAGAAATAAAATAAATTGTACGACAAACTTTATTTTATTTCACTTAAGCTGCTTGGAAGCCACTTGAAGCCACTTAAAGCAGCATAAGCTGAGTTGATCCGGATAGGGTGCTATCCAGAAATATCCTACCCTCTTGGTAGGATATTTGTGAGGTGGGGCCCGCACGAGCCCCACCGTTTCTTTCCGCTAAGTTAAGCACCCGCGAAAACCCATCATTATGAAAGTCAACTGACGCGTTTTCTTAATTTCTTAATGCACCAATTAATTGGGTGGTTTTACTCGTTGAATTAATTGGGCGGTTTTATTCGTTGAATTAATTCGATGATTTAATTTAATCGTTTCTTAACCTGTTTTCAATCCGTTGGCATAATAATAATATAAGACCAACGCGCGACTTCTGGAAAAATGCTCGTTGAGAGGTTTTAAAAACTTTGTTCCTTCATCCTCCTTCGCGAAGAATGCGAAGAACGCGAAGAACGCGAAGAACGCCGTCACCCTCGGAGATTGACGACGCTTCTTCCGAGACGTTCTTCCCCTCAATGATCTCCGATCACCAACTGCTTGAGGTAGGAGATTTCGGGTTTCTTATAAATCTTCTTTGTGGTTTACAACAACACATGGATTTAATCGATATAATTAAATCTTCATGTTCTTGATCCTCGGACTTTGTCGACGCGTCACCGTATTCTGCGACGACGCGACACCCTTCCGCGACGACGCGACGCCCTTCCGCGACGACGCGACGCCTTTCTGCAACGACGTGACGCCCTTCCGTGATGACGCGACGCCCTTCCGCGACGACGCGACGCCCTTCCACGATGACGCGACACGTTTTCGCGGCGCGACGATTGCCTCCTTCTGCGGCGATCAAATCTGCGATGAACGCGCCTGCGACGACTTGACGAGGCAGGGGTTTGTTGTGAAACAAATTATATTCCCGTGATCGTTTCTTTTAAAATGAAGAACCTGGTTTATAAGAACAATTTTAATTTATTAAAATTGTTTTGGTTATGTTTTTCTATGTATTGATTAATCATCCCAATTGTTATCGCCTAACGCGGAGGGTGCGGGCCAAACAAACACAGCCCAACAACCCTCTGCCGTTCTTCGTTGTTGTGAGGATTTGGTGGGCAATGAAAAAACGTGGCGCAAGGGCGATTTGATGTTTCCGCAGTAAAGAACGGGACTCGGGAGGAGCAGCGGTGCAGACGGGAAGGAAAACAGACCACCGGAGCAACTACGGTGGCCCGCGGAAGTCTCCGGCGGCGCGGGTCGCCGGTGCGGCGGCCGGAGGCGGCGTCGCCCCAGCGCACCATTGGACAGGGCCGCGGCGGCGGCGGCGGCCAGCGGACCCGTGACCGCGCGGGTCCGACTCGCCCGGACGGGACGCGGCAGAAGCCGCGTCCGCTGATGTCCCGCGCGGCCCCTCGAGGGCCGCGACATCCTCATCCCGCGGGGGCAGCACCACGCGGCTGCCACGCCCCGCCGCTCTGCCGAGCCGAGCCGAGCCGGGCCGCGCCCTGGCCGGACCAGACCGGGTCCAGCAGGGTCGGGTTTGGTCGACCCGGGTCGGCCGACCCAAGGGGGTCGGGTCGGGTCGGCCCGGGCCCAGACCCCCCTTCTTCGGACCGTTTTCGGTCTTTTTCCCATAACTTGAGCTACGGGCCTCCGAACGACGCGCCGTCAGCGGCAATGCGATACTTGGATCGAGATGGTCGTTTCGTTATATCTCACTCAAGGTTTTGAAATACTTTGGGTTCGGCCAGGTTGGTTCATCCACGAAACCAACCTGGCCCTCGGAGCAGAAACGCTCATATCTTGAGCTCCGGACGTCCGATTGACGTGACGTCGACATTGATTGATTTCTCTATGGGAGACAGATCTTTTGGCTCACTCCACTCGAGGTTTGGACGCAGTTGGAGTACGGTCGGGTTGGTTTTAACTTAAAAACCAACCGGGCCCCCTGGACGAAAAAGCCAATAACTTCCAGACTGGGCGTCTGATTGACGCACCGTCTATTGCGTTGCATTCCTGTTGACGATGAGGAATCTTTGGGATCCTCCGCTTGAGTTTTGGATGAAGTTGGGTTATAGCCGGGTTGGATTGTGCCCGAAATCCAACCGGGCCCCTGGAACGGAAAACGATGATATCTTTCAGACCGGACGTCCGTTTGACGAACCGTCAGCGGCATTGGTGATATCGTCGAGAAACTGTCCCTATGAGTATACCCTATGAGAGTTCAGGGTATAGTTGAGTTATGGCCGGATTGGTTCGCACATGAAACCAACCGGGCCCCAGGGACGAAAAGGCTAATAACTCACAGACCGGGCGTCCGATTGACGCACCGTCTGTTGCGTTGAGACCCCTATGACGAGGCGGTACATTGAGATACTTATTTGTGTGACTTTGAGATACTTGGAGTTTTGACCAGTAGTTCGTGGAGCGGACCCCCCGGAGATGAGCATGCGGAGTACGGAGACAGTATAGCCGGCTGAGACCTGACGACTGATTGACCGACTCGACTTGGTGTGAGTCGACTAGCCCAGTGGACGGAGCACCCGGTATTTGGAGGCAGACCAACAGTGGACGGAGCGCCTGGTAGTTGGCAGCAGTCTCGCGGTACTCGACAAGAGGAGTACCTCTGTAGGCTATTAGGGGGAGCGCCCGGTATTTGGCGGCAGACCCACAGCGGATGGAGCGCCCAGTATTTGGCAGAAGACCCGCGGTGCTCGACAGGAGGAGTACCTCAGAGACATGGATTAGTGAGCAGTACCTCGGAGTCGTGACATGACCACTGTACAATCCAGAGATGGGGCTCTTCAGCAGTTACGGTTTCGTTGATGAAAATCCTGGTTTGAGTTGAAACTTTTGAGCTTTGTGTTTACCTCATGATTGAGATGGGTCACTTGATAACTTAGGTATATGTATAGGCATATACCTGGGTAGTGGTTGTCCGTTGATTTCATAATCTTTGTGTTACCTCATGATTGAGATGGGTTACTTGATAACTTGGGTATATGTATGGGCATATACCTAAGTAGAGGTTATCTGTTGAGATCTTATTTGTGGTTATACTTGTTGGTTTTAGTGAGACCTTGAGGGTTTCGGGGTCCCTACTGAGTATCGTTATACTCACCCCTGCACGGGATATGCCCACACCTCGTTGTATTGGTTGCAGACAACGGGCAGTGCTGACAGAGGACGAGTGTTCAAGGACTGGACGGTACCTAGAGGTGGGCTACACGACGAGTCAGTACCCGGAGGTGGACTACACGACGAGTCAGTATCTGGAGGAGGACTTCACGGCGAGACGACACACGGAGGAGGTTGACGGGCGAGAGCGTTGAGATGCACTATCTGTACCTACCCTTCAGGTAGGATCCGTGGCGGACGATCCAGGAGCTACGCTATCTGTAGCTACCCTTCATGTAGGATCCGAGGAGGACGAACCAGGAGCTGCTTCCTTCTTCTAGCTGTTTTCCTTTTTTTGTTGTACTTTCGTTCATTTGTAGCTGCACTTTCAGTTGGGTTTGTATTCTGGCCCATTTACTTTTCAGCACATTCTTTTGTATTTAGCGTTTTGCTTCCGTTTGTACTATGTGGTGTTTTGTTTACTTTTATAAAGGCAATGGCCTCCCAGTTATCGGGATTTACGCCTTTGGTGCTAGTCGTCAGCCCCTGGCCTATGGAAGCCGGGACTGAGGTAGTCACGGCACGGGCCCCGAGGATGGGTCGTGACAATATCGGGGCCCGTGCCGTGACTACCCCAAGCCCGCCATCCATATTCCAGGGGCTGGAGACTAGAACCAAAGGCGTAAATCCCGATAACTGGGAAGGCATTTCCTTTATAAAAGTAAACAAAACACCACAGAGTACAAGCGGAAGCAAAACACTAAGTAGAAAAGAAAGTGCGGAAAAGTAAATGGGCCAGAATACAAACCCAACTGAAAGTGCAGCTACAACTGAACGAAAGTACAACAGAAAAAGGAAAACAGCTGGATGAAGGAAGCAGCTCCTGGGTCGTCCTCCTCAGATCCTACCTGAAAGGTAGGTACAGATAGCGCAACTCCTGGATCGTCCGCCACAGATCCTATCTGAAGGGTAGGTACAGATAGTGTAACTCAACGCTCTCGCCCGTCAACCTCCTCTGTGTGTCGTCTCGCCGTGAAGTCCTCCTCCAGATACTTACTCGTCGTGTAGTCCACCTCCGGGTACTGACTCGTCATGTAGTCCACCTCTGGGTACCGTCTAGTCCTTGAACACTCAGCCTCTGTCAGCACTGCCCGTTGTCTGCAACCAACACAATGAGGTGCAAGCATAGACCGTTCAGGGGTGAGTATAATGATACTCAGTAGGGACCCCGAGACCCTCAAGTTCTCACTAAAACCAACAAGGATAACCACAAAGAAGATCTCAACAGATAACCTCTACTTAGGTATATGCCCATACATATACCCAAGTTATCAAGTAACTCATCTCAATCATGAGGTAACACAAAGATTATGAAATCAACGGACAACCACTACCCAGGTATATGCCCATACATATACCTAAGTTATCAAGTGACCCATCTCAATCATGAGGTAAACACAAAGGTCAAAAGTCTCAGCTCAAACCATGATTTTCATCAACGAAACCGTAACTGCTGAAGAGCCCCGACTCTGGAGTGTACAGTGGTCATGTCACGACTCCGAGGTACTTCTCACTAATCCAAGTCTCTGAGGTACTCCTCCTGTCGAGCACCGCGGGTCTGCTGCCAAATACTGGGCGCTCCGTTCGCTGTGGGTCTGCCGCCAAATACCGGGCACTCCCCCTAATAGCCTACAGAGGTACTCCTCTGTTCGAGAACCACGGGTCTACTGCCAACTACCAGGAACTCCGTCCGCTGTGGGTCTGCCACCAAATATCGGGCGCTCCGTCCACTGGTCTTGTCGACTCACTCCAAGTCGAGTCGGTCAAGCAGTCTTCAGGTCTCAGCCGGCTACACGGTCTCCGTATTCCGCACGCTCGTCTCCGGGAGGGTCCGCTCCATGAACTACTAGTCAAAACTCCAAGTATCTCAATGTCCCACGAAGAAGTATCTCAAAGTCCCACGAAGAAGTATCTCAAAGGAACGCCTCGTTATAGGTGTATCAATGCAACAGACGGTGCGTCAATCGGACGCCCGATCTGCGAGTTATTAGCCTTTTCGTCCCAAGGGCCCGGTTGGTTTCATGTGTGACCCAATCCGGCTGTAACTCAACTATACCCCGAACACTCATAGGTTATTCTCATACGGACCGTTTCTCGACGAGATCACCAATGCCGCTGACGGTTCGTCAAACGGACCCCCGGTCTGAAAGATATCTTCTTTTTCCGTTCAAGGGGCCCGGTAGGATTTCGGGCACAATCCAAACCGGCTATAACCCAACTGCATCCAAAACTCGGGCGCTGGATTCCAAAAGTACCGTATCGTCAACCGGAACGCAACACAACAAACAGCGCGTCAATCGGACACCCGGTCTAGAAGTTATTGGCTTTTTCGTCCCGGGGGCCCAATTGGTTTTTAAGTTAAAACCAACCCGACCGTACTCCAACTGCGTCCAACCCTTGAGAAAAGTAAGCCAAAAGATCCTTCTCCCTTAGAGGAATCCATCAATGTCGACGGCACGTCAATCAGACGTCCGGAGCTCAAGATATGAGAGTTTGTGCTCCGAGGGCCCGGTTGGTTTCGTGGATGAACCAACCCGACCGAACCCAAAGTATTACGAAACCTTGAGTGCGATATAACGAAACGACCGTCTCGATCCAAGGATCGTGTTTCCGCTGACGGCGCGTTGTTCGGAGGCCCGTAGCTCATGTTACGGGCAAAAGACCGAAAACGGTCCGAAGACAGGGGGTCTGGGCCCGGGCCGACCCGACCCGACCCCCCTGGGTCGGCCGAACCGGGTTGACCTGACCCAGCTGGACCCGGTCCGGTCCGTCCAGGGCGTGGCCCGGCCCCACTCGGCTCGGCCGAGCGGCCGAGCATGGCAGCCGCGGGGCACCGCCCCCGTGGGAGAGGATGCCGCGACCCTCGAGGGGCTGTGCTGCACATCAGCGGACGCGGCATCTGCCGCGTCCCATGCGGGCGAGCCGGACCCGCGCGACCGCGGGTCCGCTGGCCGCTGCCACCGTGGCTTCAGCCGCGGCGGCCCTATCCGGCGGCGCACCGGGGCTCCGCCGCCTCCGGCCGCCGGCGTCGCCGCGCCGGCGACCCACGCCGCCGGAGTTGCTCTGGTGGTCCGTTTTCCTTCCCGTCTGCGCCGCTGCTCCTCCCGGGCCCCGTTCTTCACAGCGGAAACATCAAATCACCCTTGCGCCACATTTTTTCTTCGCTCTCCATATCCGCACAACAACGAAGAACGGCGGAGGGTTGTCGGACCATGTTTGTTTGGCCCTCACCCTCCGCGTTAGCCGATAACAATTGGGAGGATTTATCAACAAATATAAAAACATAACCAAAACAATTTCAATGAATTAAAATTGTTCTTATGAACCGGGTTCTTCATTTTAAAAGAAACGATGATGGGAATATAAATTGTTTCACAACAAACCCCTACCTCATCAAGTCGTTGCACGCGCGTTCTTCGCGGATTTGATCGCCGCGGAAGGTGGCGATCGTCGCGTCGCGGAAAGGCGCCGCGTCGTCGCGGAAGGGCGTCGCGTCGTCGCGGAATACGGTGACGCGTCGACGAACTCTGATGTTAAAGAACATGAAGATTTAATTATATCGATTAAATACAAGTGTTGTTATAAACCACAAAGAAGATTTAAAAGAAACACAAAATCTCCTACCTCAAGCAGTTGGTGATCGTAGATCGTTGCGGGGAAGAACGTCTCGGAAGAAGCGTCGTCAATCTCCGAGGGTGACGGCATTGTTTGCGTTCTTCGCATTCTTCGCGTTCTTCGCGAAGGAGGATGAAGGCACAAAGTTGTCAAATCCTCTCAACGAGCAATTTTCCAGAAGTCGCGCGTTGGTCTTATTTTATTATTACGCCAACGGATTGAAAACAGGTTAAGAAACGATTAAATTAATTCATCGAATTAATTCAACGAATAAAACCGCCCAATTAATTCAACGAGTAAAACTTCCCAATTAATTGGTGCGTTAAGAAATTAAGAAAACGCGTCAGTTGACTTTCATAATGACGGGTTTTCGCGGGTGCGTTACTTAGGGGAAAGAAACGGTGGGGCTTGTGCGGGCCCCACCTCACAAATATCCTACCAAGAGGGTAGGATATTTCTGGATAGCACCCTGTCCGCATCAACTCAGCTTAAGCTGCATTAAGTGGCATCAAGTTGCATCCAAGCGGCTTAAGTGAAATAAAATAAAGTTTGTCGTACAATTTATTTTATTTCTTAACTTTATGCCCAAAAATTAAAAACCACACCCGAGCAAACGCAACTCCGGAAGAGGCGTTTCAAAGCAATTACTGGCGCTGCGATTCCATTGGTGCCCTCAGAATTCGATTTCGAGCACCGGTTCAAAAGTTAGAAAAACCCGCTCGTCCGTTCACTGAACGTACCCGAGCCAAACTTCAGAAAATGATTCTGGGCACACCGGGCATCGGAATCTGGTGCCGTTAGAAACTGCGTTCTTGTAAAATTCAAAGAAAATTAAGAAAAAAATTTCCTTGAATTTACGGGTCATTAAATTTGTATTATTATTTGATATCATGAGTGTATAAGGATTCCAAAAGCATAAATAGAATGTATAAAATATATAATAGTTTGGTTCAACCATAACATAAATGGTTTCATGACAAAAAACAAAGCTGATAAAAGAAATTTAAAACACTTTTCGACAATGTTGATAACAGACGATGTTTTAATTTTTGAACGCGAGGGAGAGGAGAAGAGGCATGATGCTTGAATTTTTTTCACTAAACAAGATTAAAATCCAAAATATATGTGATCTTGGAGCTCTCATGACTTTTGGGTAAGTGAAGGGGAAGAGGTTATAAGAAAATAAGGAAATTGAAAACAAAACAATTGAAAATGGTAGGGGATCCTTACCCTTTGATCTACCGTCTTTGAGATTTTTCTTAAGGCCTTTGATTTTGGCCTTTTGGTAATACCAAAAGGCCTTGGACATGGGGAAGCAGCTTGGGAGGATTTTGGGCAGAATTTGGGCTAGGAACAAGGCTTGAGAGGTGTGTGGGAAAGAGGTAAGGAGAGGGGGTATTTATAGTGAGGGAGGGGAGGTTTTTCCCATTATTTTATGTATTAGATTATCATTTAAGGCCATGACTATGAATATTTGAGAATTATCATCAAATATACTAACATAATAAAATATTATTCGATATTACCATCTTACATCATCCATACATCACTTATGATGCTGTATTTAGCATTTATTGTAATTTTTCGTATTTTACTATTCTTCAAAAAAATCATGTATTTCAGAAAAATCCCAAAAATTCACCCTAACCATTTTTCGATGTGTAGAATCCAAAGATGAATTCCATTTTTTGAAAATAAATTTCTAAATAATATTATATTAATATTTAATTAAAATAACAATTTAGTATGAAAACTAGTTTTAAAACATTCGTTAACTTATTCTAAAATACAGGTATATTGTACGTGAAACATGATTATTATTTTTATACTGTCATAGGTGATGTTACTATTCATTAGGGAATATCACTATTTATTAGGGTATGTTACTATTCAATAGGGTATGTTACTATTCACCAAAAATTATTTTTTCCATATCTGACTCCAAATAACTTACTGATTACAACCGTGTATGCCAGATTTTCGAAATTCCTAACACAGAAGTGCCAAACATTTATTTAGAGGTCAATTAGCCATTAATAGTTCATTATGTTGAGTTTTTATGTCATTTTATGACATACATATGAGAAGGGAATTTTCATTGAAAAACATTGGGTCGTTACAATAACTTACAAGGATGATTTCCTTTCCACATGACATTAAACTGAACAAGTATTCAAAACTACATATAGATTGATTTCCATCTTAATGGAATATAATAGGATGCATGGATTCAATATACTGGTCCACCCACCACATGGTACAAAATAACCCTATAAATCCTCAATTTTGACCCATGTCATGAAAAAACTCTGTGTTACTTGTTTCTCAGACAAATAATCACTCTAGTGATCATAAGAATTTTTATGGTCTCTCCCTGTATAGTTAATTACTATAAATTTTATCAGGTTCCCAAATATGAGACCTTAAAAGAAGCACCATGATTCCTCATAGAATGACATTAACTGAATGGTTCACTAGAATTACATAAAACATTAAATAGAACATGATTGTATAACTACATATGACATGATTCTTTTCATCATGGGATACGTAGTGACTCTAGATTCTCCCATGCCAGGTCCAGTCAAAAAATTAAAAAAAAACATACCCCCTATCTATTTATGTGTTAGACATTAATAGGGAGATATCATTAAAGATCTTCATGTGGTTTTATTCTACTCATCACATGCCACATAGGGATTCCCAGACATCTGTTCTTTGGCAGATTCACCACACTCCATTTTCAAACTAGGGAGGCCATTTCGTAATCAGATGAAGTTAAGATACATAATTTCTTATGAACGATGTGTGTCCAGATTCCAATCAACACCTGATACATATGGGTGCTTGGATCTCAGATCATAAGAATAACTATGAAATGCATTAGGAAAAATTTCCACCTATCTATATTAGATAGAATATCATACATTTCATTTCATTCTAGAATTATGTGTGGCTTTATTCCATAACTCACATGATATGAAACAACACATGGATCTCGGATTCTTGGTCCCAACCATGATAGAAGAAAAATATTCCCCCAACCCTATATATAGAGACCCAATAGTAACATTCTGGGATATTAATTCATTTTAGTTTAATATTTAGCACAATTTA
Organism: Viscum album; assembly: GCA_963277665.1. Lineage (NCBI taxonomy): Eukaryota > Viridiplantae > Streptophyta > Magnoliopsida > Santalales > Viscaceae > Viscum > Viscum album. The sequence goes on from OY728160.1 coordinate 1,901,514,296, forward strand.
AAAGTAAATTCATTGGTATTTTAATATGTTTGGGTCTTTAGAATAATTGAACAAAACCTTATAATATTTTGTAAGAAATTCAATGATTCCCACAATGATATTTCCCTTTAATTATTTTACTTAAAATCTATCTTCAAAACCTATGAAAAAAATATAACAAATGGGGGATCTCATATTCATAGTAAGTGTAATAAAGGGATATATGTTGCCATTCACATAATCCTAAGGGTATGATAATGTGATAATAACATTAGAAGATCATACCTTGTGTATCAGAGATCAAAAAAAATATTTTCATGAATATTGGTAGTCAATAAGATATGAATCATATGGGATTGAAGCTCATAAACCATGAATGGATAACATATAAATAAGACATCAATATTGTGGAGGAAAAATAATCATAAAAATAATATTCTAAGGAAACCTACCAAGGCCTTAATAACATGTTTTGTATAGGCAGATCAACTGTGCGCCTATATCAGGCATTAGATGCCCTCTATTATTCCCTCTTGTTTCGAGCAAGGGATTAACTGATGTGTACCCTCTTGTTTCTATAATATGATACACTCCCATGTACCCTCTAATTTCAGTCATCAAATTCCCCCCCACGAAACCAATTGTTTTTTATAAAGACTGCTGATTTTCTCAGGATTATGATTCCCTCCAATGTACCCTATTGTTTTGGGCTTATGGTGTCATCTTGTGTTGGGCATGGGATTCTATCCAATGTAATCTATTGAGATTAAAAAATTTTAATCAATACCCAATGTATTAGAGGGATATATATATATATAGGTCTCACCCACCACATAATGCAATTATACAATTGTGTGCCACTAGATAAAATAATTCATCATATAATGATCCATGAAAATAGATATGTTTTATAAATATTATATCATATCCTAGGAAAGGAAATTGATATCATTAATATTTCATCACATCATAACCTATGGAAAATGGATAGTTTTCCTAATCATTTCTTCAAAGCCTAACCCGTGAAAAGAATAGTGCTTAAAATGAAATTAACCCAAGAAAGATAAATGGTTGTCCTATATATCATTCCATAAAAATATAAACAATTGAATAAATAAAATCAATATAATTCTTAGATCATTTCCCCATATAATATTAAAGTTTATCAAAGGATCACATATAATATAGAGAATGATTTTGAAATATCACTTCCAGCACTTCCTAATGAAAATAAACATTGTTTGAAATTTAGTTTTTCAAATATAGATCATATCAAATACCCATTCCTTGAAAAACGTTTTTAGAATGTATAAATTAATCTTTAAAGTAATTTACAAAAAATATTGAGTAATTTATACTTTCCTTTTTTTTGAAAATATTTTTATGGAATAATAAAACTTTTTCAAAACCATTTTATTTGTAAATATAAATGAATTATTTTTGAATATTTTTTTACATTAAAAATTATAAAGTAATATTCAAAACCATTTGAAATCCATTTTCTCTGAAAATACAATGAAAACATTAAAATAAGGTTTGGAATCATTTTGGAATTCCTTTTCTTGAAATTGTATTTGAAAATTTGTTACCAAAGGAATGGAATAATTGAAAACCATTTGTTTGAAAATAAACATCTAAAAGCATATAAAGGAGGATTGTAAAATAATTTAAAACAATATTTGAATAGATAAAAATAAAAATCATTTTTATTAAATAAGGTTTTGATAGAACACATATGTTCAACAGAAATGGGAAATAAATTTATTTTTTCAAAAATATTTCATCTTAATTATCTATGTAAAAAAGAGTGAAATTGGTACCATTACTTTTATATAATATTAATAACAAGAATATAATAGTATTAATCATATTTTTTGTGAAATGGGTCAATATATTTCACCAATGTAAATATAATTGTAAAAAATCTAGATAAATGATTAGATTGTAGACATAAACTCTTACCACTTTGGTAACATTAAATCATACAAACCATGAGAGAATAACATTAAATAAAAATTTTAATATGATTAATAGAAGAAGAATCATTATATAATGTTTCAACATGAAATTTTATACACATTATAAAGTAATACAGGTTTGAAACAGAACATGGGTATCAAAGAATGAGTATTGAGATAATATTACATATCTGATATGGTAACTTTTGAACCATAAAAACCATGAATTAAAGATAACAAAATGGATATGGAAATATATATAAAATTTATTATTAAAAGCATATATCAAATTCATGGGACGTATATTTAAAAGAAATTTAAAATAAATCGTAAATAGGTCCTATTTCTAATAGATAAGAAATGTTTGATGAGAAAACCCTTACCTTAAGTCATAACATTCTGTGTACATTTTCAAACCTATGGTATAATGAATATAATTTTATTATAAATATAACACAAAACCATATTACTATATTTCATATATTTTATTATTAAAATATTAATTCATATTACTTATTTATTGACAATACAATGTTAATGAATATTTTAGGGTAAACAATTTGTGGTTTATCATATGTGTTATGACTTCATATTCTTGATCCCATTACATAGTTCATGACTTAATTATTTCCATAATTTCAAATATTATTTATATATAATTTAGTTTATGTATATTAATATTTATAATAATATATATAATATGGATATATTACATAGAATATACCATTCACGGAGATAGTAGGTCGTACGTATGAATGAACATTGGTTCTACATTTTTGTCTCTTTGAAAAAAAGAAATTGAAATATTTCTATATATATGTATAATTATATTCCATTATATTTTTTATGTAATATATATAATATTATTTCACTAAACCCATCATTAATAAATCCATTAAAATTGTGAATGAATCACATCACCGTGAGGACGCAGTAGTCTACTTGACCATAATCAATGTTATTGTATTTAAAAAAATGGGATGAATAAAGGAATATATTATATAACAGTTATATAAGAATAAATACATAATATATAACATATACATAATATAAATATAGTTTTTTCATCATAATTCCATCCCATGAGAGTTGGTAAAGTAAAAAATGAACAACATTGTTTCGGGAGTCAACAGTTCTCCATAAACCAGAATGGTAAGTTCATTACCCTTTCAATGGAAGTGTGGGTATGTGTAGGTATAACCCATATAACAAAAAAATGTTTTTATAATTAAGATACTGATTTTATTACAGAATAATTTTTTTAAAATATTTTAGGGGATATAGAATGAATATAAAATAATTGAGATTGAAGAAGGATGTGAGTTCTTCTTTGGGTAACTCCTCTTGGATTTCACCCAAGATATTACTTGGATGTATTTATGGCCAAAGGATGGTTTCTAGGATTAAATTATGGTTTTTTATTATTTTAATATATAATTTTCGAGAATAGGGGTTTTATATGTGTATATACGTGAGAGGGGGGGTTCCTTTTTATAGCGGAGGAGTGAAATTCTTGTAAATTTTTTAAATGAGAATTACAACCATGTTTTTCCCATGTAAATTTCAACAATATTTCTAAAAATTATATAATATAGTGTATTGGGTATAAATATAAACATAATATTTTCACATGATTATTGGACATATTGGTCAAAATGATTAAGGTTTAGACTTTTGTGAAGCTCATTTTTCTTTTACTTTCTATAATTAATTTTAGTCATGACCATTATTAATTTTAATAAAAATAATTTACCTTATTATAGATTATAAATTAATCTAATTCCAAAAATGGGATCAATTATTCCAAATTACAATAACATAGATGGAATAAAATTATGTCAAAATAATCATGTAGATGGGATGATAATGCAGGTTTTTCAACGGAAAATGATGGGATGTTTGAAAGGTTTTTATATCCATTTTCATTTTGAAACTGGATACAATGAACTAAATTGGATTAATTTATGTAAAAATTATCTAACAAAACATTATTAACAATTAAAAATATAATTTATCTCTACTAATTATTTTTATGAATAGAAGATTTTAATTTGAATTTAGTATTTTTATCTATTCATCAAAAAATGAATCATCTCAAAAAAATAATAAAACATCGAGAAATGTAAATTTTGATATTCCTCATTCATAAATGTAGTTAATTTTTTCAAATAATAATTAAAAAAGTGTCAAAAGTAATATTAAATGAGATCTTAATTAAAATGAGATAAAATTATTTTTTTAGAAAAGTACATATTTTTATTTAGACAATTATAATTATCGTTATCTTATACCTAAACAATCTATTGGATATGTATAAAAAATATGTATTTAATTAGAAACATATAAATTTCAATGAAAACATCAATAAGTTTTTTCAATTTATTGACATATAATTATATTTTTTCATGGAAAAATATTTTTCTTAGAAATAAAATTTCATTATTTTCAAAATGTTATTTCATTTTCTTATTCTAATTGATAGACAAAAGAAAAATTTGATATTCATGTGAGAAAACGATTTTCATAATTTAGGTAATCTTGTTAGTAACATATTTTCATATGGATAGGTATCATATATATATATATATATTGATAACAATTATTTTCTATATTATAGATTGGTAAAACATTATCTTTCATGTAATGAAAAAAAATCGAAGGAACATGGCATTTTGTGTAACATAGACCTAAACAAATGTATCATGCCGCAAAAAATAACATAAGAGTTTCATATTGCTAAATAGTAATATGGTGATATGTATAAATCCATCCAAACATAGTGATTTCATATAACAAAATTTATATTTAGTGTTGTGTAAAATGAAAAAATATCAATGTGATAAAAATAAATAGAAAAAAGAAAGAAATATAAAGGAGTTACATTATACCCCCTTTAAATTAAATTTATACCTAAAATTTTATCTAGGTAATTAATGGTTACATGAATGTATAAATCATTAAACCCCACATCATTAAAATTAACATCAAAAAATCCTATAAAAATCAATGGTGGAACAATTTTGGTAAGCCAAAGTAACTCATTACTAGGATTTCAAATAAGAGAATGCTGGTGGGAAGTGAAAACGTGGAAATGGAAGAAAAGTGTAAATAATAATAGATATTTACAAAGATACTTGATCAAAAAAAAGTAGGTAATCCAGAGAGATATTAAAATAAGAAATCATAAACTGAAGAAGCATGAAATAGTAAATTGATATCATAATGAATGATTATTATATTAGACATATTTTTATGGACCATGATCCTAATGTTGAATGACTTTATTGAGAAGATATACATATTACATATTAGTATAATATCACTGTTATTTTTTCCTTGCTCAATTTCCACTTCGTCTATTATTTAATGAAGTAAAGGTAAATTTTCTATTATGGAAATGTTTGAAGATCATGAGATCTATAAATAGATTGATAGGTCATTCCATATTACATTATGAAAAAAGGTTTGATAAATTTATCATATAAGAGTATGTACTCATATGTTTAGATAATTAATTAAACTCTACATCCCCATTTGAAGAGTTAAAATAATAATTCCTTAAATGGTTAAATTTATAACCTTTAAAAAATATGAGTGTCCAAAATTTTTTAAAGAACATCACTAAATGAGACTAATCATTGAACCCAAATATATTTTATGGTAGATAATTGTTTTCACATTCCAAACATGTGAATACATTTATTATATATTCATTTTAAACAAGTTAAAAAAATAAATTTCCATAAAATGTTATAAATAAAATTTATTATTTATCATTAAAATTATTATTGGATATATTCTAAAAATAAAAAATGTTATGAACATCATCCATGATAGAAATAACCACTTTTTAAAAACATTCTTTATCAGTTTTGAGGTCATAGATATTTTCAAGTTTACTTTACCATATCAATTTATCTTTATCTATATAAAATATCATAAGGTCATCATCATGATCATTTTAAAGGATACCTTCTGAGAATGTATACATGCCATTATTTCAATTTCATATGACATATGTATCAATAAACACGTTCTTGACAATCTTAAATGAAAAAATTGTCCATATAACCCTTATATACTTCATTCTTCATATATAAATATATTTGAAATCAAAAACATATACACATAAATCATCGATCATTATTCCTAAAAAATTAATATTGATTTATCATCTTATTCCTTAATACCCATTTCCTAGAATATAAACATGAATCTTATCTTAATGTTCCCCAACAACAATCTAATCATACTTATGACATTTATTGTGAACAATAACATTAGAATATCCCATACCATTCACATGTGATTCGTAGATTCAATAACATTAGATGTATAACCAAAACTCATACAACCTTATTAATTTTCTTTATGATATTTTCACAGAGAAAATCAATCTTCATATTGACCCAACACTTCAAATTTGATACAATCAACATTAACCTCATTCTATCTATTTATGACTATTGACTAAAACATGAAATCATAGGGTGAGTAATATTATCTTAACATAAATAAATAATCATGGAAATTTCTTATAATATTCCTAAATCATGAATCCTACTTTTATATATATGAAGCAAAAGTATTATACATAGATACATCCCTATATATATCTTCATAAATATCCCAATGGATCTCACAATTGTTTTTTCAAAAAAGTATCCATTGTATGAAAAAACCTTTACTTTGAAAATAACTATAGATAATTGGGCTTTACATACACAGATATTACATTTTTAGATGAATTCGATACACATAAAAATAGTACAATTCTACAGAATAAAATAGAATAGTGTCTTTTGAAACATGTAAAAAAATCTTCTCACACGACAAAATATCATCAAGAATTTCCACAATGATCTTCTTATATTGTACTTATAGTTAAAATATTTCTTCACAAACTAGGAATATAAAAAAACAAAGGGGTGAATCTATATGTTTAGTAAAGGTATATAGGGTATATATGTTGCTCTAAACAGGATCATTAGGGTAAGAGAATATGATAATAACGTTAGAATATCGTACCATATAAATAAATTATCAAAAACATAAATCAGAAAATAAATATTGGCGGATCATAATACATCAATCATAAGGGAATGAAGATAATATTCCATGAAAGCATAACTTAGAAATCAGACATTTATTTTTTGGAAGACACTTAAGCATATAAGATCCTATATCAAGGACACCTACCACAACCTCCATAACTTGTTAGGATTGGTATAATTTCTAATGTACCTTCTTCGAGCCTAGTATTCCCTCCCTTGAAACCAATAGTTTTAGGAATGAGATTCCATCCCATGTACCTGCTTGAATCATGAATGGGATTACATCCTCTATAACTCATTTTTTGGGATTGGTATTCTATCTTTTGTACCCTCCAATTTTTGGATTGGTATTCCCTCCCTTTTACCATCTAATTTCAGTAATTAAATAGCCTATTGTATTGGGATTATGATTCCCTCTAGTGTACCCAATTATTTTTGAAATAATATTCCCTCTTGTTCTCATATTGGGATACCATCCCATATACACTCTCGTTTCATAATTTATATTCCCTCTTATTTCAGGAATGGGTGTCCCTTTCAAATAACAACTTTTTCCATTTAAATAATTATAATTATCTAGTACATTGGATGGATATGTAGGTCCCACCCATCATCTATGAAAATAATACATTCATTTACTAATAGACGAAAACATTAATTGTATCCTGAACCATTAAAAGGGATGGGTTTTATAAACATCATATAATATCCCAGGAAATAAAATGTGTATTAATAACATTCCATCATATCATAACCTATGGAATGATGATTATTTTTACTAATAATTTCATTAACTAATATCACAAGAAAAGAAGAGTGTTTCACATCAATAGAACCCATGTAAGTGCAACAGGTTTTATAAACACCAATCCATCAAAAATTTCCATCAATCAAAAAATATGAATGGTATTCATAGAAATTGTCCCCAATAATGGTCAAACTATATCAAAGGATCCCATATTAGATTGAGAATAATATTTAAATATCACTTGTATAATTTCATAATAAAAATAACCTCTCATTGAAATTCACTTTTTAATACATAGATCATATTAAAAATATATGCCATTATAAAAAATTTTAAAACAGAAAATATAATATTTAAAATCATTTATAATATTCCATGATGAATATCTCATTTCTTATTAGGGAAAAAAATTTAGATATAAATCTATTTCAATTAAACATCATTTGAAAACGAACTTGATGAAATTATGAAAAAACTCCTTTAAAAAAATAAATGAATCTTGAAAACATTTTTAAAATATTTTTTATTGATAATACATTGAAAACATTAAAAGACGGTTTCAAATCATAATGGAAACACTTTACATGATGATTAATTTGAAAATATAAGATGAAATATTAAAATCATTGAAATAAAATTCATTGAAAGTTACCTTTAAAAAAAATATAATGCAATATTTTAAAGTAATTAAAAAAATTTAAAAATAAATCTATTTTGTAATATTTTTAGAAAAAATGGGTTTTAAATAACAATGATTTATAACCTAAATGAGAAATAAATTATGATTAAAAGAAACATTTTATTAATTATCTAAGTACTAAAGAGTGGGAAAATGCTACCATTACTTGGATATATCATAAATAAATATAGTAGAGGAGAATTAATGGGGGTTCTAATGATATGGATAATAATATTTTATCAATTGAAGTATAATATAAACAATTTCGATAATTGATGATATTGTAGAATAAACACTAACGAATTTTTGGGAAAATAAATCATAATCTACATGAAAGAATAACATTTCCAGAAAACATTAATATCATGAAAATAATAAGACTCATTATATAACAAGTAAAATCGAAATTTTATACACATTATATGATAATATAGGTGCAAAACATATCATCTGTCACAAAGATGGGAAATTGAGAAAAAATGAGACAACCGATTTGGTATCATTAAAACCATAAAACCCATGAATTAAGTATAATAAAACCATTATGTAAATAAAAAACATTATGAATAGTCATCATATAATACATTAATGGTATATATTTGTACCACACAAAATAAATGAGTTGAGAATAATTCATGTATCTCAATTGATATTAAAAGTGAGATGACAATACCCATACCTTAAGTCCTGATTTTAATTTAACACATTAAATTATCATGTATAATAATAATTTTTTATTTTAAATTTACCAGTGAACCATTTTCGTATATATAATAACATATATGATTCACTTATCACTTTAAATTACCCGTTAATTAACAATTTCATGTTAATGAAATATTTTGGGTAATAACTGCTTATTTATCATAAGTGCTTTCACTTTTCATTCTTAATACAATTACAAAGATTATGGATTACATATTAAAATTACATAAAGAAGGATATATGTATCATATATATTCATTATATAATATCTATAACAATCTATAAAAGATAGATACATGAAATGGAATACACCATTCACAGAGACGGTAGAACGCACGAAGGCATGAATAATGTTTTCATTTTCTAGTTATATTGAAATAAAAGTAAAATAAATATGTATATATATATATAATAATTAATATCTAATTATTATGCCTTTTATATCATATATGTTCACTAAACCCATCCTTAATAACTTCTGTATAAATTTTCTATGAATCACATCACCTCGAGGATGATGTAGTCCACATATCAAGAAAAGATGTTATTTTAATTACACAAAATGAATGGAATGATGGTTTGTGTTATATATAAATTTAAAAATAATTAATAAAAAAATAAAAAAATATAAATCATATGAAAAATTATTTTTCACAATAATAATCCACTATGATAGGTGATATAGGAATAATGAACAACATCATTTTGTGAGGCGGTAGTTTGTCGTGCATAAGAAAATTAAGTTAGATTCCCATTACGTTTCCCACAGTCTATGTGTTGGTAGATACCATTGAAACAAAAAATATATATATTTGGGATACTGTATTAATTATATAATCATGCAATAATAAGATTTTAGATGGTGTATACTGAGAATAAAACAAAGGATCTTGAGGAAGGATGTTACCACTTCTTTAGTTAACTCATATTGGTTTTCCCCAAATGGCCTCATTGGTTGGATTTATGTCTTGATGGAGGATTATAGGGATATGGATGAGATGTAGGGATATTATTTTACCCCATTTTGGGTGAACTAATGGGCTTGATATGTGTTCATATTTTTTATGGTTGAGTTCCTTTTTATAGTGGATGTGGAGTGGCTTGGATGGAAATTTTGGAAAAGGGTGTTACACTTCCATTTTTACCATTTTAATTGGCGAAAATAATGGTCCAAATAATGAAAAAGTGATAATAGGATCTATATATGAACATCAAATAGATTTTGGAAAATATTCTATGACATTTTTGGCTTTATGTATACGGTTTAGTCTGTTGTTAAGATAATTTTTCTCTTAACCGATGTAATTAATTTTAATGACATTCACTAATTTTTTTTCCAAAAACTATGGTTACCATTTTATAAATTATAAATTGTTACTATTATAAATAATGAATCGATTTTTAAAAATAAAAAAATCAGAAGTGGATGAAATTGATTTTAAATTAATCCAGTGGATGTGACGATAATGTAAGATTTTAATACAAAGGGTAATTAAGTTTGAAATTTTTTTATATTTAATTTCAACGTGATATTTTTTCAAATGAAATAATTGTATTAAATATTTTAATATTGGTATAATTCAACATTAAATCCATTAAAAATATTATTTAAAACAAAAAATTATTTATACTAAAAAGACTTTAGGAATTAAATTCCACTTTTTTCAATATTCATTAAGAAATGATACATCCTTGAAAATATAAGAAATTGACCCAAAGTAAATAATGAAATTTTTATTTCAGAAATGTTGTTTATTTTCTAAAATAAAAATTAAAATTTTTTCAAAAAAAATGATTTAAATTGGTTTTTCTAGTAAAGTGATGTAAATTTACCTTTTACGAAAATACATCATTTTATTCATAAATAGTATTTATATTATCTTATACCTCATTAATATATTTTATGAGTATCAAAAATATTTATTAAATATATAATATATAAATTGTAAAGAAACATTAGCTAAAAGTGCATTGTTTTATTTATTGTGGTTTAATTATGTCTGTACATAGGAAATTAGTTTTCATAGGAATGAATTTTCGTGATTTTAAAACAGATCATTTATTCAAATATACTATCTTAATACCAAATGATTTATTTTATATAAATGTGTAATTAATATATGAAAATTTGTGTTAATATTATATTTAAATCTCATTCCAATAGATTGTCATTATGTATAATAATATTTAAATACAATATTAATAGTATAATGTAGTTTGGTAAAACTTTGTCTTTCCTTTAATGAAGGATATCAAAGGGGGATGGAATTATGTGTAACATTGGAAAAAACTAGTGGTGAATGTACTACACAATTATCTATTCTTTTCATATATCAGGGGAAGAAGGGAAAGTTGAATATCCATCCTCTAGTTAATATGGGAATAAAAACCCCAGTACTTTCTTGAAGGGGATATGAGTCTGTTACAAGTGTGGTGAAAAAGTCCACCAAGATCGTGATTGTAAGGGGAAGAAGGAAGTTACCGATGTTCAATGCTACAATTTCAGGGAGACGGGACATTATTCAAATGAATGTCCTAAGAGTTAGGGAAACATTCCTCAGAAGAGGCCAAGGGATCAAGGCCAAGATTATGATATCACTACTGCTGAGGTAGAAGCTCCGAAAGACATGGTGGTAGGTCATTTAATGGTTTCCTCAAGTTTCGCCAATGCATTATTTGATTCTGGATCATCACATTGTTACATATCTTCCCAGTTTGCTACGAAAATTAGATATTTCTAATTTGATTTAACAAGGGGTTGTCAGTATGAACTCTTAAAGTAAGTATAAATTCTACAAAGTTCTGTGAATCCGTTCCCATTAGGGCATATAAATGTTCTTTATCTGCTGATCTCATCTTCATACCCATTATTTAATTTGATATAATCCTTGGTATGGATTGGATTTCATACCATGATGATATCATTTATTGTAAGAAGAATGAGGTTACTATTTTTGATAACGATGATAAAGAACAGCTTATCTTCAGAGCAGAATCATCACCACCTAATTCTTATCTAGATCCACCCCTATTAGCTCAACTAAATTCAATTATTGGGGTGTAAGAGAATGAAATGACTTAGGGTGAGGAAAGGAATGTTCAAATAGAGGATGTACCTATTGTGATAGAATATGTTGATGTGTTTCCAGAAGATTTACCTAGACATCCTCCGGAATGAGACATTGAGTTTTCCATTCATTTAAATACTAGTTTAAGGCCCATATCGATGACCCCTTATAGAATGGCCACTATATAATTAGTGGATATAAACAAAACAATTAGAGGAATTGAGTAATAAAGGATTTATTCTCCCTACTGTTTCTCCATGGGGAGCCCCTGTTCTTTTTGTTATGAAGAAAGATGGATCTATGAGGTTGTGCATTGACTACAGGGAGATCAATGTTATAACAATAAAGAAAAAGTATCCCCTACCACGCATTGATGATTTATTTTACCAACTGCAAGGATCTCAATAATTTTCAAAGATTGACCTTTGATCTGGATACCATTAGTTGTGTGCAAAGAAGGAAGACATTCCGAAGACAACATTTCAAACCAGGTGCGGGCATTATGAGTTTATAGTAATGACTTTTGGATTGACTAATGCACCCTCTATTTTCATGGATCTAATGAACAATGTTTTCAAGGAATATCTTGATGGCTTTGTAGTGGTATTTATTGATGATATCTTGGTATACTATAAAATCTACAAAGATCATGAAAACCACTTGTGAATTATCCTGAAGACTCTTAGAAGACATGAATTGTATGGGAAGTTTAGAAAGTGTGAATTCTGGATTCAGGAGATTTCTTTTCTTGGACATATTGTCTCTAAGGATGGAATCTCTGTTGATCCTTCTATGACATGAGCAATCCAAGAATGGCCAGCACTGATGAGTAAAACCGAGGTATGCAATTTTATTGGTTTAGCATGCTATTATCGATGTTTCGTCCAGAATTCTTCTTGATTGGATAACCCATTAAAGAATCTCACACATAAGTGGTTAAATTTTTTTGGGAAAAAGAGTGTGAAGAACGTTTTGAAGAATTGAAGAGACGATTAGTCAATGATCCTATATTGACTCTACCATCATGGAATGGTGGCTTCGTTATTTATAGTGATGCATCGTAGAAAGGACATGGTTGTGTCCTTATGCAGAATGATAGGGTTATATTCTATGCATCACGCTAGCTAAAAATTAATGAGCAAAACTATCATATGCATGATCATGATTTAGCTACTGTAATATTTTATTTGAAGATATAGAGACATTATCTCTATGGTGAAAAATGTGAGATATATACCAGTCACAAGAGTTTGAAGTATATTTTCTCACAGAAAGAACTCAAAATGAGGCAAAGGAGATGACTTGAACTACTCAAATATTATGATTTCATGATATAGTACCACCCATGGAAGGAAAATAAGGTGGAAGATGCTTTGAGTAGAAAGGATCATGGAGTTTTGAACAGGATGAGAGTTGAAAGGGATCCTATTTTCATGGATCTAGTAAAGATGGATAAGGGAATAACCATGGAAGGTAAAACATCAATGATTTTTCAAATGGTTTCCAAAACATATTTACTATAAAGAATAATGTGTTCTAAAACCAATGATGAAGAGTTTAAAAAGAAGATTAAATCTGTGAATGATGGGATATTTAGTGACTTTTTGCATGAAGATGGAATTTTGAAATTTGGGAAGAGACATTGTGTTCCCGATATACCTGATCTAAAAATGGAATTTTTGGATGATGTTCATAGTTCCAATTTCTCTATACACCCTGGGAGCACCAAGATGTATAGATATTTGATGGAACATTTTCGGTGGGACTCTATGAAGAGGGAGATTGCTGATTTTGTGTCAAAATGTATGGTTTGTCAATAAGTGAAAGCTGAAAAAAATCCTAGAGGAGTCATGCAACCTCTTCCCATACCAAAGTGTAAATGGGATAATATTATGATGGACTTTATAATGGGGCTACCAAAGACTCCTAGAAGGAACAATGCAATATGCGTCATTGTTTATCATCTTACCAAGTCATCAAATATTCTTTCTATAAGGGAGGATTTTCCACTTGAACGTCTAGTAAGACTATGTATTATTGAAGTTGTGAGACTTCATGGAGTACCCCTATCGATTGATTCTGATCATGATCCATGTTTTACATCAGGATTCTAGAAAATTATTCAGAAATCCATGAATATTGAGCTTCATTTGATAACTGCTTACCACCCCCAAACAGATGGACAATTAGAACAGACTATTCAAACCTTAGAATAAATGTTGAGATATTTCTCACTTGACTTTCAGGGTATGTGGGATCAATATTTACCTCTGGTAGAATTTTCCTATAATAATAGCTTCCATTCAAGTATTCAGATGGCACCATATGATGCGTTATACGGAAAGAGATGTCGCACACCAACCTGTTGGGATGATGTTGGTAAATGAAAACTCGTAGGCCTAGAACTGGTGGAGGAACTGATAGAAAAGGTGAAGGTAATCCAAAACTACATCAAATCACCTCAATGTTGGAAGAAGAGCTATGCCGATAACTGAAGGAATGATTTGGAATTTTAGGTAGGAGATCATGTTTTCTTGAAGGTATCTCTATGAAAGGGTGTTATACGTTTCGGTAATAAGGGAAAATTGAGTCCTAGCTACATTGAATCTTTCAAAATTATAGAACGAATTGGGGCTATAGCTTACCCTTTGGCAATGTCGCCCAATCTCTCCAAAGTTCATGATATGTTCCACGTATCACTGTTGAAAAAAACATGCCTGAACCAATCATGTACTCACCTATGAGAAATTAGAACTAGAAACTGATCTGTCTTATAGCGAAGAGCCTGTCCAGATTCTTGATACAATAGAACAAGTGTTGAGCAACCAAACAACTCATCCTGTAAAAGTTCTATAGAGAAACCATAAGATGGAAGAGGCAACGTGGGACCCCGAGGAACTTATGATGAAGAACTACACGGGTCTTATTATGCAGTAATATTCTAGAAATTTTGAGGATGAAATTATTTGAAGGAGGTGAGAATATAACACCCCAAGCGTCCATAGTACGCTTCTCTTTTAATAATACAATAGCGTGTGTTGTACGCAACTTCGAGTTCTAACACACCACAACCAATCAAACTAGCCGTTATGAATAGTAATACCCACTTTTTAAAATTTTATAAATTTTATCTTTCAAAATGGACTACATTTTTAGATTCGGAAAATCGAAATTAAATTAGGGTGAATTTTTTGTATTTTTATGAAAACTTTCTATTTTTGATTAATAGTGAAAACACTGAGCTATAGTTTAAAACTGAATTTTTATTTAAATAATTATTTATATTATTTAAAATTATTTTAGGTCAAAATAGATACATAATACCTATATAAGTTCAATTTAGTTCATTGGAGTCCTTTTATAATAATTTTAGATTTATAAAAACTTTATTGAATTTTTCACCGCCTTTTACCCATCTCTTAGGAGAATTTGCAAATTTACATAAAACGTAACATTACCACATATATGAGTGGAATTTAGAAAATATGAGGGACACTTTTAATATCAAGGAGTAATATGTGGTTCAATAAGATAAAAATAATTTTTGGTGAATAGTAATTTTTTACTTTTATTTACCACGGTGAAAAGTAAATAGCGTAATTAAGGGTAAAAATGATATTATTATTACCCTAACACATGTCATAATTCTATTGGATAATTATAATTCAAACAAAAAAACCTTAGTAACAAAATATGAATATCTTTGGTATACTTGGATTAGATTAGAAAATTTATTAATATTTAATTCAAAGTAGAGTTTAAAGAGTTAAAATCAATGTTTAATAACTAATTTTTTTTAATACTGTGTTATACATAAAATAAATTCGATTATAAATATTCATTAGAAATATAAAAATATTTCCCACATAATGGTATTTTATTTATAATTTTTAGACATTAAATAATTTAATTTATTTATGACACAATAGTGATGTAGTAATTACTTAATTAATGGAATATTACAATAAAGATATTAAAAATATCCAAATAAATTTAATTTGAGACTTTTTGTGAATTCTTCTGATTTTATCGGTTAATATGAAATATTAGGGTTTGTTAGATAAATTTTTTTCGATGTAATAATGCTGTTATGAATTTAGAAAAAACACAATACCAAATAGTGTCATAATTTACACAAAAGAGTGTGTAAAACAAATATTATATTATTAAATGATATTCTATTCTTAAATATCTAAGGTTTGGCCAAAGGACTTATATAATGATAGGTATATCATTAATGAACCAATTTGTGTTTTCTTGAAAATATATAGTATGTTTATTAACCATATAATATAAAAATACAAAGACACATGGTAACTGTCAAACTATTTAACTAATAGTTAAATCTAAAAGATAAAGTTAATATAGTGACCCAAAACTATCTAAAACATATAAGTTGAGTGGTTTTTGACCTCTACCCACCATAGCCTTTAAATAATATACTTTGGATCCATTAGAAATAGAATATTATTTTATTATAAAATAATATTTCTAGCTTTTCCTTAGGTACCCCTCACCCCTCTTATAGAAGGGAACTCACCCATCTCTCTAATTCACACTTTCAAAACCTTTTGGATTGGAAAACCCCTGCCCAATACTCTCAAATTCCCTCACTTCATCCTAGAGTCCTTCCTTTAGTCATAAATCCATCATAAAGAGCCCTTTTGATCAAATCAAAAGGAAGAACCCAGAGAAGAGGTAATAATTTCACCACCCTCTTTCAAGTTCTTTTCTTCTTCCACTACATCTTTCATTGTTATTTACAATCTAAAATAATAAATCCAGTATCTTCTATATACTATGATGTTATTATAAATATGGTACAACGATATACATTATTCTATCCATCCTTTGAATGACATGTCACCATACGTTCGTACATACGGATTACCGTCTCCACGTCGTGGTGTAACTGTTATTCAATACATTATTATTTGGATGGGTATAATAATGATGTTTAATTCATATAAATAATAAATATAACATGATAATGATTCTGTATATATGATATACCATAAAAATATATATTATTTTAATATCAAAAGAATGATATTGTCGCTCGTGCGTACTTACAGATTACCGTCTCCACGAACATGATGAGATTCATTCCCCCATCGTATCCATTCAAGAATAATTTCAAATATATTATTAAAAATAATTTTTGAAGACTTGATATAATTCTGGATATGAATAAGATACATTACATCCATAACAAATATTACTCAAATAACAATGAATATAAAGGAAAACAAATTCGTTAACACCCGAAAAAACGATAATACTAAGATAATATTAGCAAAGCAATGATAAAAGATCATATATGATATCATATTAATGTACATCATTCATGAATAATTTAATAACAATTATTTAACCATTATAGAGGAGGTTAACCAACCTTCGACCAAGGAAAAGTACAAGGTAAGGGTTAATTTCACAATCTATTTATTATCCGAGCTTGTTTTTACGTAATTATCTACAGGGACCTCTTTTTCATCCGCATCCATGTTTCTTTAAAAATTATTTCAAATCATTCATAATATTTAATAGACTATGGGTTAAAGTCATTTTTTACTCTTTTTTGACTCTTTTCTAAGATGTTTATAAATGAATAATTTTTTTTGTTTTCCAAACAAGGTCCTTTATAACCTTTTCGATAGAATTATGGTAATAATGTCTTTTTTTAACTTATACAACGGGTGCGGATATTTTCCGCTATTATAAAATTTTAGAAGCTTACATTACAATATTATAAAAATATTTTCAAAGTAAATGTTTTCTTTTAAAATTATGTGACTTTTAAATGATTTCCAAAAAAGAGATATTTCACTCAAATAGTTTTGATTTCACCCATGTCAACATCTTTTGATGGATTTTAAGATTATTTGAAGTTGATTTATTATGATACAAAACTTCCATATTATATTTAATGTTTTGTGATATGTTTGACTATTTATGTCTTATTTTTATATAATTCGTGGTTTACGGAGAATGTATTGACATTTCATATGCTAGTTTTAATACGAATCTTTATGTTATGATTAAACATGTTCAGTTGAGGAAATCATTAGACTTAGTATGTGATGGGTGGATCCCGCTATAGCTCCTTGATGAATTGGTAGGTCTCATGAGATAAACTAGTGTCTTGGAACAAGGCCTTGAAAAAATTTTATTTGTATTCTTGGCGCAAGGCCTTGACTATGTGGTTATGATAGTCTAGCATTATGCATTACAGTATTATGAAAGTGGTTATTGATATTGCATGTGATTATTCGACTAGTAGAATATCCATGTGAATAAGTAAATGTAATTATTTAATTTTATTTTTTCCATATTATTATGAATTTCATGTTTAAAAGGCATTTGTTTTAGTTATACATTGCCTTAAATGTTTATGCTTATTTATGAATGTTCCGCTATATTTTTATCCTTATTGAGCATATGAGCTCACCACTTTCTATGTTTTATTTTTCCCAGGATGTGAAGAAGTATTTTATGACTAACCAGTAGGGTTAGTATGAGGGGATATGATTGTGGGCTATGGAGTCTATGTTGTTTTAGTTTTTCTATTAATGGTGTAATGTAAGACTTATGAATGTATCCAGTGTTTCCAAGGCTACTAAACAAATCGGTATTTCTATGAGTTGATATTTTGTGATCATTCTAGTGTTATGTAATAATGCACCTAGTCTAGGTAACTAGGGTCGAGGCATTATAATGTCAACACCACACTATGTTTAGGGCCATTCTAGATAAGATATTCCCACACCATCCCCCAGACCTGAACTCTTTGGACCATGATTTACAATACCCAAAGACAGGGTGTTCAATAATCCGAAACATCCTCAATGCTATATCACTATTTTTTTTGTACCCTTACTCAATACAATAATGAGACATTCCAATCCCAAATATTTTGATGGCCCACATCATGTGATTCACGAACACAAGGATTAGGGATCAATCTTCAATGATAAAGAGGCAAATTTCACTGGGGTGTCTGAACCCTTCCTTGATAGACATTATTTTCATACCCTCCCTCATCATCTTTAAATTTGTTTCTTAAAAAATATTTTATGTCCCTAAGAAAGGAATGGAGATAATCTTTTCATGAAAATTCTAGCGACTCATAAGGGAGTTGACCTATAAACTAAAGACATCACCTCACTACAGGAAGGGAACCCCAATCCTTGGGGGCCCAGACGACACCACTATAGAACCTAGCACTGTAGGCTGTTATGGGTCATGTTTAATATCTCTTCCTCACCCCATATTCATAGAATCAAATTTTTTTGTTTTGATTTAAAACACCCACATTAAAACTATATAAGTGTTCCTAGCATCCTAATTATTTCATTTTCAGACAATATTACAGCCATAGATCTTCCATGACCACGACAAATAGTGGATACTCCTATATTTGACAATGCTGCTAACATATAAAGGGTTTAAACTACCAACTAGAGAAATCTACTCTTGTAGGGATCAATCCCTAATCATCACGAGACTTAATAAAACCAAAGAAGATAACAGTATCCTAGGGTGTTTTGTCTATCCCTGGAATATATGCACCATATTGGATGATCATGGATATGTAAAGGTAGGAATAATTAAAATAGAATGGAATGATAAGGCTCTAATTAAAAGAATATAAACTACAATAATAAATTTTTTGATCTAAAATATCCTAAACTAAAACAATATATTGTCCGAGATAAAATTCCCAAATCTATAAAAATACAAGGTATGGGGGAAAAGTCCCTAGTCTAATACAAAATAGTTCCTAATATAAAAGACCTTAAACTTCCATGACATAACATACAATCTAAATTATGAGAAACTACAATAAAAAGATGATTTTTTTCTCAAGAATGATAATGGAAAAGTGATTGTGAGGCCAACCATATTATCATTTAAAAATCAATTTGTGATATCCATATACATTAACATCAGAAAATGACATAGCAATATTCTTCTGGTATATATATTATTCCTTGTTTATCCTTCTATGAATTAGGTAATCTCAAGATAGATGGAAAGGATATTGCAATAAGGATTCTCTTTTTGTTTTGTATTTAGGATAATTTCTCAAGAATAGTCTATTCTGACTTAAATATTCTGATCCATGAATTTGGGTTTAGATGATATTTTGTAAGGGATTCATATCGTTTATGATTCATGATACATCAGACTAGTGAAAGGTCATCCACCTACTAAATAAAAGTTAATTAGATTACAACAAATAATGTTTAAAACAACCATTCATTGATAGTGTTTAACAAGATTGAAATCAAAATTTTGATTTTTGACAATGAATTTCATAAATAATATCAATGAACAAACCAATGTAGGATATGAATTACTAAGAAGGATAGGATAGAAATGCCTGGTGATAAGAATTCATTGAATGTGGAATTTCCGCTCACCCTACTTCTTTTGAATCTACCTCTGGATAAATTGTATCAATCAAAGTTTATAGTTGCATAACTATTTTCTATGCGATTTATAGTGAGGATGATGAATTTTAATGGGAATACTTTGAGAAACACAAAATCTTTTCATACTTCTATACCTCCATAATTAAGATGTATATTTGGGTCTGGAGGTCATAAATAAACTACTGAATCCATTCTAACAACTATAAAGCATCCTTCAAAAATTTGTTGAAGGAAGCTACGTATTGGAAATTGTGCATATATCTCTTAATAGAACAAAATTATTCACACATCACGGTGATTATGATAAGGATTTGATATAATAATGGATTATCGAAGACACCCACCCATAAATCATGAAACGGCTGGATAATATGTTCCACCTGGTTATTTAATATTCCTATAAGAGTCTATGTGATTTGAGTATGAATCAACTACAATAAAAAAAATAACCTATATTATCTTATGTGGATTCTAGAGTGGATAAGTAAAAAAGAGATTAAAACCAGTTGACATGACAATGAATATGGATAATCAGTCCTATATACAATTCCATCAAAAGACGTGTTCTCTACTTCTTGCTCAGAAGGATTGAATTCAATGAAAAAATATCCCACACTAATGGGATGATCATAATCTGAATGAGAATGTGTCCTTTTAGACACTCCCATGTACTCAATCTGATCCAAAGTCACTACAAATAGAGGAGTCGGTGAGGAAGATGGCTTGTCCACACGATAGTTTAATCTCTTCAGAATTCCATCAAGGATGGCCTCCATCATCTTTTGAGAATAATCATGTGATAGTAATTATGGAGTACCAAGAAGATGGAGGATAATCACAACATTAGGATCATCATGAACCAAAATCATCCAAAATTGGTGGATAAACCCAATATGTTTCCCTCCCCATATGCCAACTGAAGGAATAAGGATAACATGTTGAATGAGGCAAAATTAATGAGAAAACTGATAGGGGTATACATATCAAAGATGATCACCTCGTCCATCTTTGAATAATAATCATCACCCTAAAGATAAATATTGAATGACCTATCTACATGTTAGTAGACCTTGGTTCCCATATTTATGGGTAATTCCATGCAATAACAATGTTCACCCAAAATAGTATGTGTCTCCCAAGACACCTATTTGACACACCGCCAAAGCCTCCAGCAATAATTTACATTCCTCATAAATGAATCCTTTTACCCACAAATGTTTCTTATGAGGGGGGATGGATTTGTGGATATCATCTATATTAGTGTCATAAAATAAATAATGGAATAATTAAATGAATATGCATATTATTTTCCCCAAAAATAAAAATTATTAAGAAGGTTTAAAAGATCATTTGACTCATGTGAACCCCCATAAAACACATGATTTCATAACCATTAAAAGGTCATACATGTAGTCTCATGCCACACATAAACCATTGGAGATATCATGGAGCCCCATTGAAGATTCCTTATTCTCTCATGATTTTATCTAAGGTAGATGTTAATCTCGCGGTGACAGCTAGATAAGCTACCCCATGTCACGTGACATTTCTCCAAACATGAACATGAGAAACCCTACAAAAATCCATGTAAATAGAGTAACAATATTTAATAGGAGGGATCCTATTATGTCCTTAAACCACATCTGCTACACCCCTTATGGTTTGAAAGAAAACACAGATGTATCGGTGGCATACCTCCCTTTTCATGTAAGAACCCACCAGTATGCCACCACCATTTTGTAAAGGGCCTTAAATATGTCCTGGAGATATTGTGATCCCCCTATTACTCCAATGAAAAATAGAGGGGTTTTCCACGAAATGATGACACGTCACCAAAAACCTTTTTTCATGTGATTCATTACTAATGGGTGGATTGATTAATTATTAAAATTCTCATACAAATTCAAAAGATCCCCAGGACATTGTCAAATAAACATGGAAATAAAAAGAAAAATTACATGAGCTTATAGTGAGGGAATGATACTCTAATATCATGAAAATGGAGTTAAAAACCACGATCATTCACAATCAATCATGTATATTTCCCCTCTATAATCCATCATGACCTAATGAAATCCCTTCAGCCTGAAAACCGAATATCATAAAGTCCTACACCGTCCCTATAGATTCATACAAAACACATGGCACCAAATACCTCCAACTACTCTAGAATTGATCTTTGAAATATAAACCCCGAAAGTTAGAGTATAATAGTGGTGGATATGAAAATAAATAACCCACTATATAATTAAAAAAATTCATCTCTAGTTCCCCACACTGTAACATCCACACATCATAAAATATTTCTCAGAATGTTGAATATCGAGATTGGAATTGTTTTCCATAAGGTATGTATGGGAATATGTTGAGTGATAAGGATGAATGCAAATAAATTTAACATTATTAATCATATATAATTCAAAAAAAATATTGTGGTTTATACAATAAATTTTACACATATTTACATAATCATGTGAGACATACAAGAAGATTTCACTAATCAAATATAAGGACTATATTCAATAATATGTGGGTAAAAAGAGGAAAAATATGGGAGACTTATATGAATAACATATACCTAGATCCCTATATTCTTTTATAGAACCACCTAGTTCAGGATATAACAAAAGGAAATGATACATATATCACATGATACCCCATTATTATAATTTTTGTATCATGTGTGGCCCACTAGAAATGTTAGAGCATGTTACTTTCCCACCCGAGAAATCCACCCGAGTCTAAAGAAACCCTATGTGTTATTCATATTGGTCTTTCAATGTCCCCTATAATTTTATCCCAAATCATATGGTGTAACCCGTACATGTCAACTGGGACTTGTGATAACACTTTTATACGTAAACATTCTCCCATGACATCCTGTAGATAAGTCAACGAGTCCTCAAAATTTCTTCCAGACATGCCATCATAGATCATGTGATGCTCTCTAGGAACGTAGACTAGAACTTATGACATTCTCTAGACATGAAAACTAACATTTACAATGAACCCAGGATAACCCATCTAGGCCATGATATTCCCTGTAGATATGTAAGCTGAGATCACATGATGGTCTCTAGGACAAGACATACATGTCTTGAAAATTCCTATAGAGAAGTCAGCCTTAATCACGTAATGACCTTTACACATTCCATTTAGATAATGTGATTTCAATCAAAAACTCTATACAGATCATGAAATTTTATATGGACATGTCCGCAATACAACTACATATGTCCAAATATCCTTAGTCAAGTAAAAGAATATGATTGAGGAATATTAGAATGAAAAGAAAGAAGGTTAGGAAAAAATCCAGGTCAGGCCTCGAAGGCATAAAAGGACATGATAACCATGTCTAGAAACTATGGAAACCTCATTGTGTATTCCCCTATGAACTCTAGTATGAGAAGTATGATTCCAACAAAAACAAGGATATGTATTATTTTTTCCTAAAGGCTGATCTGAAATAAGAATCAACTATTGTGTATATCCCACTATGTCTCTGGAATTTCAGCATGTGGGACCCATTAATTCACATGTTCTAATCATTTTACATCATCAATCATTAGAATGATAAATCAAATGAACTGTGATAAATTTTATACCTTCAATATCCAAGATATGTAGGATGAATTTCTATGGATCAAGATCCATATTAGTCATCCAATGGGATTTTTGATTACAAATGTCCCACATCCATAAGTAGTGAGACTAAATACATTATGTCCCCTTTTTCTCCCACCCAACAGGGTTAAAATGGGCTTAGGGAGCTGCAATATTCATATAATGCGCATCATGAATCACCACCATTCAAGGAAAAAATGGTGTTTAATCCCCAATCAGTGGAAATACATGACTCTCTCTAAATAGAGGCATCCACATTAGGATCATTTTAAAAGGTATGCTCAAAGAACAATATCATTGATTCCTTCCATAACTAGGATACATAAGACATAACCTCAAGACTCAAGATCAAATACTCTATTCCTATGTTCCCACATATTTTTTCTTTCCATACAATGTTAAAATGTACATGCTTAATGTACAATGGTGTTTTTGATTCCTACTATAATCATGATTTGTAGGATGCATCACATTGAATAAATATCATCATTAACACATTAGAAAACATCCATTTTGGTAGTAAATTCAGATTCACCTAAAATTTATGATATCAACATTTAAGTATCCACATGCTATGGGACATAGATGAAGAACATCATATATAGAGACATGGATTCACTATAAATATTTTCCATCCTATATATAGATATTTGACATATGGATATTTTTTATTCTAACCGATACTTGATCAGTATTAGTAGGAGATTAATTAACATATCACAAATATGTAAGAGAATCCAATAGTACAAAAAAATTTCCCTAAAAATGTGTGATTAGCTAGACATCCCATCCTGTTGAGCAATGTGAGTTCTTATGTTCCTGTGGATTTTAAACCCCAATAGACAACCAAAATTTGGATAGTATTTTTTTACCCTATTATGGAAATGGTCACCCTTGAGAGTTTTCATTATGAATAAAAAATGTGACCCACATCAATGATTTTTGAAGAAACTAAACCCACTATAATCAACTGTGAAGACAAGATGAGTGCACCACAACTGATTCCATTTCCATTGATACAATACCTTAAGAAAAGAATATAATTCATAGTTAACTATGATACGATGAAAGAATTGTCATTTTATTAATAAAATAATTAACATTTCCCTTGAAATTATATATAATGGAACTTCATCTATTTTATCTCATGTATCAGTTCAGTTTTAAAATCCAAAAGAAATAAATATGCTTAGTAGGAATATCTTGGCATGTAATGATGTGTTAATTATTTCAAGAATTTTATTTTTGATGGGTATAATATTGATAATTAAGGTTTTATCGTATTCATAAAGCGGTTTCATGTTCCATGAGATTACCTATTGGTGATGGAATTTAATGAGAGTCTCAGAGCTCTCTATATTAGGTTCAGGCATGTTACACTGTGTTGTAATGTGACCATAAAAAAATTTACATGGTAGGTATGATGGATGATATTATTATTTTTTGAACAAATTTTTAAATTAGAAATAATTCACAAGTAACAGACAACTACATTGGAAAATTTTTAATTGGAAAACATATTCATGTAGTTTTTTCATTGGATTACCAAATAATTCTCAAGGTAATAATTCAATTTGGTTTTTCATGACCTTTAATAAATCTTCACAAAATCACCAATATAATATACTATATAATTGGATCAAATATCATGAATGTTTCCTAACAATATTGTATGTTTACATGTTTTAATTTCATCTATTCTAAATGATCATTTTTCTTGTTTTATAGCAAATATTGAGAAATTAATTCAAAAGGATATGGGTAAAAAATTTAATTTCATTTCATTTTTTATCCTTAATATGATACATATTTAGTGTATACAATTCAAAAATGTTTGTATATTCTTTGAGACTTCTTATATTATTTTCAAGGAATTGTGGATCAATACATTTTTCATACTGATTTTTCTTAAAATAAATAATTTCATTCATATATATGGACAAAATCCATTGAGTCATTATATGGAAAATGGTGTCACACTCTAGTTAGTTGGGATAATGTTTCTGAGAGGAAATTATACGCAACATATTTTGAAGATGTAATGGATTATATTTTTAAGATTATTTTCCACAAAATTCTTGATGAAAAGTGATTATAAAATAGTTATGATGATAGGTAGAGGTAATATATCTATTATAAAACATGTGATCATGTTTTTCATAATTCACCTCTATAGAAATGTTTTATTTATTTGGATAATATTGAATTTTATGAGCATAATGCATTGGTATTTATAAAATTTTAGAAAATTCTAGATCATGTACTGATTGTGTATCCTTACCTATATGCTTATCTCTGGCATATAATTAGAATTATGTTTATTTTATATGGATGTATATACCATATTCATCACATATTTTAGGCCCTATTATGGTATAGTTAGAGGAGAATAATTCCTGTAGAGAAAAAATATTCATATTGTGGACCATAGAGTTTGGGTTCTATGACATAAGCTGATCACCATAGTTATTGTTTTATGGATGAATCACATGATTGCAGAAGAAACATGAATATATAAAAATTATATGAGGGATAAATATGCACAAATTATTATGTATTGAAAAAATTTGTGTGCATGAAAATAACAACAGAGGGGAAGAATTTGACAACCTAGGTAATCCTTAAAATAATAAAATTATATGATTTATATGTATTAATTTTACGGATTTATATTATCAATGTTTTTTTACTATTTTTATAAATTTTTACAATTTTTAAAGAATAAATTTATGTAACTAAATCATTTTACTGTAATTACTTAGACTAATTTATATAATAATTTTCAATATTGTAGAAATTTAATTTCTTTAAGCATCATATCAAATATATATTATGTTTAACTTAAATAATAGTTTATGAAAAGTTTTATTTTTTAGTTAATAGTGAAAAAATGAAGATGTTTTATAAAATATTTGATTTATAATTAAATCTTGTAATTTTAAAGACCCATTATACATTAGATTCGTTTTTAATGTAACTTATTACCGTTTTTATTAGAAATTAACAATACTATTCCATATTAATGAAAATTTTATTTTATTATTTTGCATGTTCATTTTAATTTTAAAGAATATAAATATCTAACAACTATTTTTCATTACATTGTTCATGTTTTTTAAAATTAATTATTTCCACTTCTGAAATATGAATCTTGAAAATTGATTAAATATTTTTATTTTTAGATTTTGAAATTTATTACTTACATGGATTTAATTTTTGGCCAATAAGAATAGTATACATGGTTAAAATATGGCAGCATGGTAATAGGTAAATCTGGATAAATATGGTTAATAATCAGTTATAAGGCTAGAGAATATTTTCAAATTTTAAATTTGATTTTGGTATTTCTAATATCATTACCATATATTTATAACAGAATATTTTCTATGAATTTTCCATTAATGAATAATTTTTAATATTTAACAGTTTATAACAATTACAAGTGTTGTTATCCCCTAACATATAAAAATAAACCTCATATCATCCCTATCTGAATCCTTTTAGAAACACCATTTATACTAATTTATAACCATACCTCTCCACCAAATTCCTCCATAGTTTATAGGGGAATTATTAAAATAAAAAGGTGAACCATATATGTTTTTTTTGTTTTATGTAAGGGGAGATATCCAAGGAGATGTTATAAGTCCAAACCAATATCCATCAAGTTTATTTCTTCATCGAAATCATTCACTTATCATTAAAACCTTATAAAATAAAATTAATATTATATTACATAAAATTAATGTTCAATGTGAGTATGGTATAATAAATTTTTCTCCTTTCCCATCTTATGGTAAATGAAAAAATCACTCGTGTGTATATGTGGATAGACACCTCCATGAAGCATTGTGTTTTTTTCATCACCTGATTAAATAACTAGTTAAAAATTAGAAAAATTATTACTTTTGAAATATATGAAATATATGAAATAATTATGATTTGATAAAATTAATATATTACTTACCTTTTTACCCTTTATGTCCATTGGAAACTGATAATTTCAATCGTGCGTACCTATTGAATAAATCCTCCCCGAAGAGCTGTGAATCATTTAAAGATTCACCTTTTAAGGATGATTATAATGTAAAAATATTAAATAAATATGATATTTATAAATTTTTTTTTAATCTAAAAATATAAAAATATAACCTACATTATATCTTTTCCAACCATTAGAAAAATTAAGAAATTATTCATGTGTACGTATGAACTATCATCTCTATGAGACAGTGTTGTTCATTTTTAATTACTTCGTTAAATGTTTGGTATTGCTTTTTTTCAACATATATACATTACTACTAGAGAGTACTAATTATTTTTTGATACTATAACCATAACCCACTTGACCATAGTCAACACATCTATTTTGTTTTGACATTATAAAAAAATGACCCCAACATGTCAAATGTGAACTTAACCATTTTCATAAATAATTATAACAAAGTAATTAATGACATAAAGGTATTTAAAATAATGAAATAAACACGAAAAATTCTACTATGAATGTAAAAAACAAATTTAATTTTACTATACAAGAATTGGATAATTTATGTAGTTAGAGGAGACATTAGTTATAATTTTTTTAATTAAAACTATTTTAATGTATTCCACTGAAATATTTACCCTTCATATCCATATTGACAATGATATTACAGAAACATCATTATTATTAATTTTTTTTTGAAACAATTCATATTCAACATATTCTGAATTTCTATTTAATGTTTATTAATTAAACTTTTTAAAAGTTAACAAAAAATTTGATTTGATATTTTTTTTTTCAAAGGTCAAAAATAGTGTTTTTAACACATACTTATCAGAAAACCTTTTTCACTCCATCATAAGTATTCTATAATATAATGGTTCTTTAATAAATTTATATAGGTTTTTAACGAAATTATATATCTCAATTGAAGGACCCCAGAACACCTTGAGAGGGGAGCGGTGAATTAGGGTGTCAACATTATCATATAAACTAATGGATCTTATTCCCAAATTAATAGAAAACTGGTAAACCTATCTGAAGAGGATGTGAAGAAAACAAGCAATCACATGCAAATCACTGACACAAGAATTTTACTTGGTTCACCACTAAGGGAAACATCCATGGAGCATACACTGATAGTGTGTTGGTTGTACCCAATTACCACTATTATTTATAGGATGTGGATTAAGAGAGTTTCGTACAGTCACTATGTTCTCATCAAAAAAACTTTACAAGGATTTTGGGGAAACACACTACGTCCCTCAGATCACTTCCAATAACTCCACATTACTCAATTCGTTGGATGTATGTTGACTTAGTTAATCTGGTTGAAGGTCATGTCAATGTAGAAGAATTAAATCAAGCATCTTCATTTGTAAATGGATGCTCTGTTTAAGTATCATTATTTCCCAATGTTGTAATTTTCTTTTGAACACACTAATAGTTTATGGAAATTTATTTTGCGAACTTATATGGTCAATTTTCAGTCTTCCATGGCTTTTTATCATTCCACAATACCTCCTCCACGTACCGAGTTTTGGGTATGGTTCATGGATCAAATTTTATGAAACCCACTCTTATGACTACATACCATCTAGATCCACTATGAACATACCCACTCTGTGTCATTCCCTACTCTACTTACTTTTTAGCTCCTCCATGTACCATCCTGCTCTGTATCCTGATTTTCTCTCCCATGTACAGAGAGAGATTCCTCCGTGAACAACACTCTCTTCAGTGGACTATTTTTTCTAATATATATGGTTCTATCAACATACCATCTCCTCCTCCATGAACCAATTCTAACATCACCATATTTCTTTGTGAAATATTAATCTCCAATATAGATTGTTAACAAAGTGGATTACTACTCATTATAATGGCACATAACTGTGAATATTTTTTTAATTTGATTTACCCAAATTTTCAATATGGAACAATTTTCACTACATACGAAACTGCATCTGCATACTGTAAGCCTCTAATGCGTACATCACCAGTTTTTCAAGCTGATGAAATACTACGAACCTTTATCATTCCGTGTACCACACAACTTTTCCAAAAACTATTTCTATAAACTATTTTTGGTTCTATAAACCGCTCCACATACCATTCCTGCTGCCAGGTATGCTATTGTATACTATTCCCGGAATATGGTATGTGATCTATGATACAAGGTATGTTGTTCCCTTATTTTATTGATTTTTATTATCTTTTCGCATATCATTAATTTATATGTGAAATAACTTCATTTCCTACTTCAGACACCATATTGTAGGCCGAAAAATTTGGGAAAAACTAGGATATTCCACCACCTTCATTAATTCTTATAACTTGAACCGTATGATACCTTTCATTACTATATCCTAGATCATCCATTACAGGATTGGTAATAAAAAAACCGTAGTCAATTTCTAGAAAATAATAGCATTGGTTCAAAAAATCTCCCCCTTTAGGTTTGTTGGCAATCCATAGATAAATTTAATAGAGAAACCCCACTATTTAAACCTGAGAGGCAAGAATCATCTCATCCAACACTGTAAGTCAATGTGTGAATTTATTATTATAGAAAAAAAGAGGTGATACATGAACTATGTTCTCATGTGTTCGAATGAATGATCTAATTTATTTTTTCATGGAACAAAATAGTTTTCTCCCCACATATTCATTCTATTGAAATTATTCATTCTCTTGCAACTAGCTTGAAATGATAACATTTCATTTTCAACCTCCACATTTTCACATTGATTTTTTCAATTTCTATTCCATTGGAAATGAACCCAAATAATGGTATTATAACATTGTAGATGATAGAATATAATCCCCCAGAATCATATCTCCCCTGGATTATATCTCCCCAATAAACCTCCATTAATGATATAAATAGATCAAAAAAATTAATAAAACTCGGGAGAGGGGTAAAATGTAACCTCCTCATGCACCAGGATGTGGATGAACTGAAAGGCCCCAACCCCAGGTACCCAGAGTTGGTGCATTGTTACAAAACATTGACATGATCACAAAGGATCAAGTCTCGAAAGACTGATTAGTTTAGTAGTCTTGGAAACACTAAATACATTCATAAGTCTTACATTACATCATAAGGTAAAAAAACTACAACAACATATTGTCTTTATATCCCCACATACTATCCCTGCTTGTCATTCATAAATTAATTCTTCACATTCTGGGAAAAATAAAACATTGAAAGGGGTGAGCTCAGATTCTTAGTAAGGATAACAATATAGCAGAAGCTTTCATAGATAAGAATAAACACTTAAGGCAATGTATAACTAAAACAAAATCCATTTAAACATGGACTTCGACATAATATGGAAAAGATAAAATGAAATAATTCCATTTACTTATTCATTGTATATTCTACTAGTGAAATAATCACATGCAATATCAATAAAAACTTTCATAATGATGGAATGCATAATTCTAGACTATCATAACCATGTAGCCTAGGCCTCATGCCGAGACTACAAATAAGATTTTTTCAAGGTCTCGTTCCAAGACAGTAGTTTGTCTCATGAGACCTTCTGATGCATCGAGGAGCTATAGCAGGATCCACCCATCACTTACTAAGTCTAATGCATTCCTCATATGAATAGTTTGAAACATAACATAAACATTCGTATTAAAACTAGCATATGGAATGTCAATACTTTTTACCACAAATCATTAATGGTATAAAAATAGCACTTCCACAGTCAAACATAACTCATTTGATACAATATGGAAGATTTTATTGTATCATATTAACCTCAATAGAGAATAATGAAGGATATTGACATAGATTAAAATAATCATCAAACTATTGAGAGAATTATCCCCCTTTTTCTTGAAAACATTTAAAATTCACACTATTTGTCAAGAAGCCATTTAAAATAGATTTTTTTGAATCAAAGTTTCCCATACCACTTTGAAACTTTTAAAAGGAATTTTAGTTTTAAAACAATAATTTCCATATATATAAATCCTAAGAAAAAAATTTAAAACGTGGACATTAATGATAAATATTTAGAATAATAAATCGTTAAAACATTTAAAATGATATTTTAGTTAGAGTTCCTAACCAAAATAAAAACACTTGAATAAAAATAATTGAGGTAATAAAAACATTATAATTTCATGTGAATAAATGGATTCATGTTATACTATGTCAAAGTACATTATATACACCATATAAAAGTGATTTTATGTATAACAATAAAGAAGTCTCAATGGAATGTAAATTGAGATGAATTCTCTTATAAATACCATATCCTTAGGTTACAGATAAATCAATGACATAATTATGTGTGAAAATATAAATACACTCAATATGATTGGAAATTTAGTGTAAATCAATCAGATGACATTCACACATATTCTTGTGAGAACAATACCAATGAATAGGATATTTAAGTCAACAAATGGAGATTGAGTTAAAATTACTCTTATCAAGTTCAAATCGGTGACTTGAAAATTTATCAATGGAGTGATTATGTGTATAAAAATTATATACATAGAAAGGGGAGTTGAAATTATGACATAATCAAATGAATAGTGATTCCACACATAATCTTGTAGTAAAATAATCAATGAAGTATGCGTAAAGCCGAATGAGTGGAAAGTGAAATTTCAAATTCCCTTATCGATTTGTTAAATTACAAAACATACACCCATGAAAGAAGGATAATACAATGATGATTTAAATATCCATAAATTAAAGTATAATACACAATGAATACAATCATGGGCAATACACACACAACATGCAATAAATAAGTGGTGAACAATGGAAATCGCATAGAATTAAAAGTGAGATAAAAAACCCCTTACATTGTACTTTTTCCTTGGTCGAGGGTAGGTTAACCTCCTGTATAATGGTGAAATAATTGTCATTGAATTATAAAAGAATTATATACATTAATATTATATCATATATCATCTTTTAACATTAATTTTTTAATAATATATTAGTATTATCATCGTTTCGGGTGTTAACATATTCATTTTCCTTTATATTCTTTGTTATGTGAGCCATATTTGTTATGGATGGGGGTTATATTATTCATATCCAGAATGATATCATGTTTCCAAAAAATATTATTTATCCTTAAATTAAATTTAGTTTTGAATGGATACGATGGGGAATGATTCTTATCGCGTTTGTGGAGACGGTAATCTGTACATACGCACGAGCGACAATATCACTCTTTTGATATTAAAATAATATATAATTTAATGGTATATCATATATAAAGAATAATTATAATGTTAAATTTATTATTTACATGAATTACACATCATTACTATACCCATCCAAATAATAAGTTATTGAATAACAATTACACCAGGAGGTGGAGACGGTAAGCCATACGTACGCACGTATGGTGACATCTCATTCAAAGGATGGATAGAATACAGAATAAGGTTGTAATATATTTATAATAATATCAAATTTTAAAGAATATAATGAATTTATTATTTTATAATAGAAAATAACAATGAAAGAACATGTGGAAGAAGAAAGGAACTTGAAAGAGGGTGGTGAAAACATTACCTCTTCTTCGGGTTATTACTTTTGATTTGATCAAAAGGGCTCCATAAGTTGGATTTCTGAGTAAAGGAATTACACTAGGATGAAGGTAATATTGTTTATAGGGTATTTGGGAAAATTTTGGATGAACCAAAAGGCTTTGAAGGTATGAATTTGAGAGAAGGTGGAGTGCCCTTTTATAATAGGGGTGAGGGGAACCTTTGGAAAAGATAGAAATATTATTATATAATAAATTCATTTTTGGTTTATAATGTCTCGAAAGTGGATTATTTAAATTTTAATGTGGGGATAGGTCGAATACCACTCATCCAATAGGTTTTGGACAGGTTTGGGTCACTATATTAACCTTATATTTTAGTTTTAACGCTTAGTCAATTAGTTTAACATTTACCATGTCACTTTGTATGGTTATATTATATAGTTAATAAACATAAAATATACATCCAAGAGACCCCCAAGTGGTCCATTAATGATACACCTATCATTATATAAGTCTCTTAGCCGAAAATTAGATTTTTAGGAATTTAATATCAATTAATAATATAATATATGTTTTAAAAACTCTTTTATGTCAATTTTGACACTATTCAATAATGGATTTTTTTAAAGTCTTAAAAACTTTATTAATTCGAAAACAATTCATTTAAGCAATAATATAATGTCATATTATGCAATAAAATTCATGTATGTCATAAAAACTTTCAATTATATTAATCTTAACATTTATAATACCAATTATTTGATTCTTCCATTAATAAGGAAAATACTGCATCATTATTGTGACATAAATAATATTAATAATTAAATGTCTAAAAATTATAAATAAAATACCATTATTTATTAAATATTTTAATCTTCCTAATTAATATTTATAGTCTAAAATCCAACACATATAACCCTATATAAAATGTTTTTTTCTAAAAGATATATGCTTATGTCATTTTTGTATTTATTTTAACTTAATTAATATAAAGTGTCATTATCACTTACAAGTGGATCCATGGGGTCCACAAATCGACCAAAATATGCCCAAGGTCGGACATGTATCAACCAATAGGGTTAGGAAACGTTTTAGGGTAATTTAGTATTATTAAAATATTATTTGTTTACCCTTATTTACCAGATTTACCCTTTAACCACGGTAAATAAAATATTTACCGAAGTAATTATTCAAAATGTATAAAAATAAAAGTTTCATATTTACACAATTTGGATATCCTGATTATGAATATGGAATCTATTTTTCAAAATTCAAAACACATAAGTGGCAGAAATTAATTTAAAATTTATTGTCGTTGTTAGAACAAAAAGCGTGTTTTTAAGAGATAACAACTTTCAAAAGATTGATAGTTGTTTATGTCGGTTTAAATGTGAAATCATGTCAAATGACCAAAATTGTATTAAAAGGTAAAAATATATTCTAAATATACTTTAAAACCACTCAAATTCATAATTTATCACTATTAATTGTTTTTATTAAAAAAAAAATTTTTAATTAAAATTTAGTAATTTTCACTATTCATCATAATATAAAATTTATCCGAAAAGTACAAAAATTTTACCCTAGGATAATTTGGATATTCAGAATAAAAAAATGAAGTACATTTTGAGAGATAAAATTTATAAAATTTCAAAAAGTGGGTATTACTATTCATAACGTCTACTTTGATTGGTCGTGGTGTGTTAGAATCTCGAAGTTGCGTACAATGCAAGCTATTTAATTATTCAAAGGGAAACGTATCGTGGAAGCTTGGGGTGTTAAACTCTCTCCTCCTTAAATAAATTTCATCCTCACAATTTTTAAAATTGGGATTTGGAATATAATTGAAAGTCCCACATCCGAAAAAGAGTCAATAAAACTCTCACTTTAAAATAAAGAAAGAGAAGAACAAAGGTCACTCGAGATAACCTATACTAGGATTACATGTGGGAAAAAATTTATATGAATGATAAACTATGTGTCAAGTTATGATGGAGAGGGATAGAAAACATGATCAGGAGAAAGTTAACAACAAGAAAACCACAAACTTATGTTCGGAAAAACAGTCATCAGTCTCCCAATAGGAAAAGTAAACAGACAACATTTTTTCTGTTTTAAGTTACATTACATTAGGAAGAGGAATTAATTTATGATATTGAATAAGAACATAAAGATATATACTTAATTTTTAAGTAGGGTTTCATTCTTTAATAAATTTCTACCACTAACACTTTTTTTAAACAATGAGTATTCAAGAAGACTTGGTCACACTGGAAGAGCTAGAATAAACCTCTATAGAATAACATGATCCACGTAGGATAAACTATATATTAACCTTGTATTTATAGATTAATCAAAACCAAAATGGTTAATATAATATCTGATGATCCCCCAAATGGATATTCCATTAGAAAGAAAATAAACACTAATCTTAATATATAAAATTAAACCAATAATACCCCAAAGTTAAATAAATACCATTCAATAATCAAGTTTCCATAAAATACATCAATATAATCCAAAATAATATTCAAACCCAAAACTCCGAATAATATGGTTATGTAGTCTTCCATGTTAAATTGTATCTCCAAATGACGTCAACTACTCTTAAAGTCGCATACATAAAAGTAGTTAATCTAATCACATATTCCCTATTATAGGTTAATCATTTCCATAAATAACCCAAATCACTATAAATATACAATAAAAAAATAGATAAAAATCCAACATTACTCCTCAAATTAAATCCCATAGTATTCTATTTTCCTTGGGCATATACTGTTCCCAAAAAAGAGAACATCTTCCAATATAACATTTATCACTTATTCACCAAATCATTTTCCTATACTAAGGGTATTCATTTGATAAGAAATTAGATCCCAAATCAACTTATTATTGATCAATAAAATCATTTAACTAAAAATAATAGTCAAACTAACCTCGGACTTCACATAGTCCAGTGGTTGGTGATAAATCCCAAATGCAATTTGGTTGTGGGTTCTATTCCCATAGCTTTGTCTGATTCAATGGGTTGTCACATGGTCTGCATGTTGTCCTTTTTCAAAAACTATATTTTATAACATTACCAAAATGAGATAAATTCTTAAAAATAACCATAACATAATTTAACCATAAATTTTATCTCATACCTTTCATTTTCATCCCAAATTATAATAACTTGTAATTTCCACATACACAATGATCATATAAAACAAAATGGTTATTTATAACTATATCCACAAGAGAAAAGTTAATTCTTCCTCAAATATCATTATCACATGGAAAACTATAGGGTTACAAATAAAAGGGAAAATTATTCCAAAGTAACCCCATCAACATGGAGCACCAATACTTTTTAAACATTTTTCCAACCATTTATTACCACATAGCTTCTTCTTTGACTGAGAGAATATCCTATAGATTAGGGAATTCACTCGGGTAATGGCTAGGTCCCCTACATTTATGGGAAATTACTGTAAATTGATTCTTGGGACCATTTTTATCTTCTTCCATAATACTCTTCATTTTTCTTCGGCAATTCTTCACTTTATGTCCTTCCTTCCCGCATGTAAAGCATTTCTTTTTCCCATTGAGACACTTTCTTGGGTGTCTCCTTCCACATTCCCTGCATGATGGAAATTTAGGATTCCTTTCTCTATGGTCTCCAATGCTGGAGCTCGTATCATTCATCACCATTCTCTTCTTTGTTGAGTTCGAGAGTTGGTTAATATACATGTTGTTGATCATATTTTAGGAAAACTGATTTGGCATGAACATGATATATTTTACATCTATCAACATTCCATTTTGTTGCTCATTTCCACCACCGTTCCAACCTTGTACATCATTCTGAAAGTTACTATGACTTCCTTGGACTCCAGACATAGACTAAAACCATAAAGCATTGTATGAGTAACAGTAGTCATAAAATCATTTAGAGAATATCATGACACCATATTCCCAATTTGAAACACATTAAGATTAACCAAGGTCATTTATTCTCATCCTATATTAAAATACATCAAATTGGATTCTAAGGAAAATTTAAATTATCCTAAGCATATCCCTCCGGGAGTGTCGTAACCAAGAGTGCTGCAAGGCCCGTTGTCGTGCACCAGTTCTCGTTCGAGTCTAGCTCAAAGTGGTGTTTTTAGGTTTTACCCATAGGTACATCTATTCCAGAGCCACCTCTACCAGCTCGTATCCAGACCGGGATGTATTGCTTGGAAAACTCACAAAATATATACAATACCAATATTTTAGGAAGTTCTTCTATACTAATACTCAAAGTATATCTTTGGGCTATGTTATCTAATAAGAGTTTATCTAAATCCAGTTTCCAAGGTTTGTACTAAAAATCCTCTAATACCAACTGTGACGCCCCGACCCCAGATACCCAGAGTTGGTGCATTATTACATAACAATGGCATGATCAAAAAGGATCAAGTCTCAAAAGACCGATTAGTTTAGATGTCTTGGAAACACTAGATATATTCATAAGTCTTACATTACATCATAAGGTAAAATAAACTACAACAACATCTTGTCTTTATATAGCCACATACTATCCCTGCATGTTATTCATAAATTACTTCTTCGCATCCTGGGAAAAATAAAACATTGAAAGGGGTGAGCTTAGATGCTTAGTAAGGATAACAATATAGCATAAGCTTTAATAGATAAGCATAAACATGTAAGGCAGTGTATAACTAAAAAAAATTCTTTTAAACATGAACATAGGCATAATATGGAAAAGATAAAATGAAATAATTCCATTTACTTATTCACATGGATATTATACTAGTCGAATAATCATAGAAATTTCAATAACCACTTTCATAATGATGGAATTCATAATTCCAGACTATCATAATGATGTAGCCAAGGCCTTGTGCCAAGACTACAAATAAGCTTTTGTCAAGACCTCGTGCCAAGACACAAGTTTGCCTCATGAGACCTACCGATGCATTGAGGAGCTATAGCGGGCTCCACCCATCACTTAATAAGTCCAATTCATTCCTCATATGAAAAGTTAGAAACATAACATAAACATTAGTATTAAAACTAGCATACGAAATGTCTATAATTTTAACCACAAACCATGAATGGTATAAAAATAGCACATCCACAGTCAAACATAACTCATTCGATACAATACGGAAGATTGTATTGTATCAGATTAACCTCAATTGAGAATAATAAAGGATGTTGACATAGATTAAAATAATCATCAAACTATTGAGAGAAATATCCCCCTTTTTTATGAAAACATTTAAAATTCAAACTATTTGTCAAGAAGCCATTTAAAATAGATTTTTTTCAATCAAAGTATCCCATACCACATTGAAACTCTTAAAAGGAATTTTAAATTTAAAACATTAATGTCCATATATATAAATCCTTAAAATCATTTTTAAAACATGCACATTAATGAGAAAGATTTAGAATAATAAATCTTCAAAACATTTAAAATGATATTTTAGTTAGAGTTCCTAACCAAAATAAAGACACTTGAATACAAATAATTGAGGTAATAAAAACTTTATAATATCATGAGAATAAATTTATTCATGATATACTATGTCAAAGTACATTATATACACCATATAAAAGTGATTTGATGTGTAACAACAAAGAAGTTTCAATGGAATGTAAATTGAGATGAATTCTCTTATAAAGACCATATCCTTAGGTTATGGATAAATAAATGACATAATTATGTCTGGAAAATATAAATACACTCAATATGATTGGATATTTTGTGTAAATAAATCTTATTTCATTCACACATATTCTTGTAAAAACAATACCAATGAATTGGATATTTAACTCAACAAATGGAGATTGAGTTAAAATTACTCTTATCAAGTTCAAATCAATGACTTGAAAATTTATCAATGGAGTGATTATGTGTATAAAATGTATACCAACTGAAAGGGGAGTGGAAATTATGACATAATCAAATGAATAGTGATTCCACTCATAATCTTGTAGTAAAATAATCAATGAAGTATGCGTAAAGTCGAATGAGTGGAAATTGAAATTTGAAATTCCCTTATCGAATTGTTAACTTACGAAACATAAACCCATGAAAGAAGGATAATACAATGATGATGTAAATATACATAAATTATATTATATTACACAATGAAAACAATCATGGGCAGTACACACACCACATGCAATAAATAAGTGGGGAACAATGGAAATATCACAGAATTAAAAGTGAGATAAGAAACCCCTTACATTGTACTTTTTCCATGATCGAGGGTAGGTTAACCTCTTGTATAATGGTGAAATAATTTTTATTAAATTATACAATAATTATATACATCAATATTATATCATATATGATCTTTTAACATTGATTTGTTAATAATATCTTAGTATTATCATCATTTCGGGTGTTAACAGATTCATTTT
Organism: Viscum album; assembly: GCA_963277665.1. Taxonomy (NCBI): domain Eukaryota; kingdom Viridiplantae; phylum Streptophyta; class Magnoliopsida; order Santalales; family Viscaceae; genus Viscum; species Viscum album. Next base: position 1,901,554,491 of record OY728160.1, read on the forward strand.
CCTCTATATTCTCTGTTATGTGAGCCATATTTATAATGGATGAGGTGTATATTATTTATATCCAGAATTATATAATGTCTCTCAACATTTTTTTTATTCATCAAATTAAATTTAGTCTTGAATGGATATTATTGGGAATGATTCTTATCGCGTTCGTGGAGATGGTAATCCGTACGCACACACGAGCGACAATATCACTCTTTTGATATTAAAATAATATTTAATTGTATGGTATATCATATATACAGAATAATTATCATGTTATATTTATTATTTACATGAATTTAACATCATTATTATACACATCTAAATAATAAGTTATTGAATAACAATTACACCACGACGTGGAGACGGTAAGCCGTACGTACGCACGTATAGTGAATGTCATTCAAAGGATGGACAGATAAATGAATAAGGTTGTACTATATTTATAATAACATCACAGTATATAGAATATACTGAAGTTCTTATTTTAGAATGGAAAATAAAAAATAAAGAAGAAGTTGAAGAAGAAAGGAACTTGGAAGAGGGTGGTGAAAACATTACCTCTTCTTCGGGTTCTTCCTATCGATTTGATCAAAAGGGCTCTTTAATTTGGCTTTCTGACTAATGTACTGCCTCTAGGATGAAGGGAGGACTGTTTAGAGGGTATTTGGGCAGAGTTTGGCCCAACCAAAAGGCTTTGACGATATTAATTTGAGAGAAGTGGGAGTGCCCTTTTATAAGAGGGGTGAGGGGCACCATTGGAAAAACTAGAAATATTTTTGTTTAATAAATTCATATTCGGTTTATAATGACTCCAAAGTGGATTATTTAAAGGTTATGGTGGGGATAGGTCGAAAACCACTCAACAAATATGTTTTAGATAGGTTTGGGTCACTATATTAACCTTATCTTTTAGTATTAACTCGTAGTTAATTAGTTTAACATTTACCATGTCACTTTGTATTTTTATATTATATAGTTAATAAACTTACTATATACATCCAAGAGACCCCAAAGTGGTCCATTAATGATACTCCTATCATTAAATAAGTCTCTTGGCCTAAAATTATATTTTTAAAAATTTAATATCAATTAATAATATAATATATTTTTTAAAAACTCTTTTATGTCAATTTTGACACTATTCAATAATTGATTTTTTTTAAGGCTTAACAACTTTATTAATTAGAACCAAATTCATTTAAGAAATAATATAATGTCATATTAATCAATAAAATACATTTATGTCATCAAAACTTTCAGATTATTTTAATTTTAACATTTATAATACCAATTATTTGATTCTTTCATTAATAAGGAAAACACTGCATCATTATTGTGTCATAAATAATATTAACTATTAATTGTCTATTATTATAAATAAAATACCAATATTTATGAAATATTTTTAGCTTTATAATTAATATTTATAGTCTAAAATCCAAAAAATATGTCCCTATGTAAAATTATATTGTCTAAAAGATATAGCTTATACAATTTTTGTATTTATTTTAACTTAATTAATATAAAGTCTCATTATCACATACTAGTGGATCCATGGTGTCCCAAAATATAAAAAAATAAGACCATGGTCTGAAATGAATTAACCAATAGGTTTAGAACATGTTTTAGGGTAATTTATTATTATTATAATATTATTTGTTTACCCTTACTTACCGGATTTACCCTTTAACCACGGTAAATAAAATATTTACCGAAGTAATTATTCAAAATTTATAAAAATAAAAGTTAACTATTTACACAATTTGGACATCCTGATTATGAATATTGAATCCATTTTTCTAAATTCAAAACACAGAAGTGGCAGAAATCAATTTAAAATTAATTCTCGTTGTTAAAACAAAAAGCGTGTTTTTAAGAGATAATAACTATCAAAAGATTGATAGTTTACTATGTCCGGTTTAATTGTGAAATTATGTCCAATGACCAACATCGTATTAAATGGTAAAAATATATTCTAAATACACTTTAAAACCACTAAAATTCAATATTTATCACTATTTATTATTTTGATTAAAAAATTTATTTTTAATTAAAATTTAGTACTTTTCACTATTCATCATAATATAAAAGTTATCCAAAAAGTACCAAGATTTTACCATAGTATAATTTCGATATTCCAAATCCAAAAATGAAGTCCATTTTGAGAGAGAAAATTTATAAAATTTAAAAAAGTGGGTATTACTATTCATAACGGCTACTTTGATTGGTCGTGATGTGTTAGAATCTCGAAGTTGCGTACAATGCAAGCTATTGCAATATTCAAAGGGGAACGTACCGTGGAAGATTGGGGTGTTACATGAACACTGAGGTTCAACCATTTCTTTCCAAACATGTCCGTTGATAGTGGATTGGTCAAAATATCAACCACTTTATCATATATTCCCACTTGATCCATTTAAAATATTTATTGTTAATAATTTTCATTGATGAATTGATATATGATTTTAATATTTTTCATACAAGAATGTTGAGATGGATTCTTCATGTGAATGATCACACTCTTTTTCTCAAATTAAATCACCATCAGAAGTTCCACCTCATCACCAATATCAAAAAAAATATCAAAAGGAGTGGAGTGTATGCTTTTGTAGCAGAGATATATTAATCCTTATTAGTACTAAGGCATGTGCATTCCAGTTTCGTACTCAACCATCCCACACATTTCATCATAATATAGAATTCTACACCAGTGGTGGACTTTCTATCCACTTCATTACCAGCCCACTCAGAATCAGAATACACTGAATGTTCCTAATTTCTTCCTACAAAAAAATATAACCCATATCTATGTATACCATGAATGTACCTCATGATTATTTTCACTCACCCGATATGTTCTTCCTTCAGATTTCTTTGAAAGAATGCTGCTATTAATTTTTAAAAGATTGTATCAGGATTTGTCGATGATAGGTACAGTAATCTCCCAATTATTCTTCAATATATTGTGGGATCCATAGATGTCTCATCCTCAGGCTTTCTATGTTTTTTCCAACTGCAATTGGGGTTGACCTTGGTTTCGAATCCGACATAGTGGATTTCATCACCATCTTTCTTGCATACTTTTCTTAAGAAATGAAACTGTAATTCTTCCTATGAATCATCTCTAACCCTAAAAATTATGTGAGTTAACCAGTTATTAACATTTCAATTTTTTATTTAATGTGAGTGGAAAATTCTACCATAGATACCTTCCTAATTCGACAAAAAATAATATCATCCACGTATACCAATACCATGAACTGATCATTTTGAGAATTTTTCACATATTTATTTTGATCAACTCCTACTCTATTAAACTCCAGATTTCTTAGATAAGATTCCAAGCGAGTGTACTACACCCATTGTGCATGTTTTAGGCCATAGAGTGCACTATTTAATTTTGAAACCTTTAAGTTCATCATTACTAGGAAAGAACCCCATGGGTTGTTCAATGGAGACTTCTTCCTCTAATAATCCCTTAAATAATACAATCTTATCTTCCATTAAATAAAATTTACAACCTATTTTTATTTCCATGGAATGAAATAGTCTGATTTACTCCAATCTCATTAATGGAGAAAATTTATCTTCATCTTCAACACCTTCAAATTGTGAATATCTTTTACAGACCGATCACACCTTATTTCTGATCACATTGTAATTATCATCAATTTTTTTTCGTGAAAATCCACTTCATATAAATCTCACCATGACCATTAGATCTTTTGATAAGAACCAAAGTCTTATTTTATACAATCTAATCTTACTCTTCGTTCTTAACATTCACCCAAGACACATCCTTTTATACCTCTTCAAATGTGGATGGTCCAAAAACTGATAAAACTATAGATTAATCATTATTAAACATTCTCCATGTCTGTTTTGGTGCATTACAATCCATGATAATGTTGGACTGATCAATCCCTGCACATCTATTTCAACTTTGGGGTTTGACCAAATTATCTCCAGCTATTGATTCCTCTTATAATTCTTCTTCTATGTTGGCATAATGTTGTGATTATAGAGAGTATTTCACATCATCTTCTATCTCAGTATTAGCACTTGATCAATGATCACATTCTTCCTCATCTTCTATCACGTGAGTATAATAATACCTTGATGCATTCATGTTTTTCTCTTCAACAATCCTAACATCACTACATCCCACAATTCATCCAAAGTGCTTTTCGAAACACTTTTTGTGTTTTCAATTTATTGAGTATCTAGGACATATTCCTTTATATTCATTGTCACCATTATTCTATTTATTTCATTCTTTGCTTCGAATGAAATATTTTCTTTCAAACAAATGAAAATATTTCGAGGGATTCTTACCATGACACAATTCATATGGTGTCTTTATCTCACCCATATATGACCCTTTTCAGTTTTTAATACACATTGCATCTTGAACTGCCACTTTCCAATAATGTCAAGGAATATGACTCTTGACCATCATAGTTCTTGCCATGTTGTTAACCTAATGATTCCGACACTCAAGAACTTCATTTTCTGTGGAGTTCCCATAGTTTCCTCCTCATGTTGTATTCTAGGCTTCTCTAGGTAATTTAAAAATTCAATGGGCGTGTATTCCCCTCCATTGTCAGGCCACAAGACATTCATCTTCCATCCAGTATCATTCTCCTTGATTCATTGATATGTTTTCATGCCATGAAGAACTTGTCACTTACAGTGTATAATGATCACACATGCCATTCTACAGCAATCATCAAGGAAAATTACAATGTACCTTTATTCCTGTGTTCCAGAAAAATTTATCAGGCCGCATACATCTGTATGGATTAGATCAAGAAGAATAAATGATCATATCATCATTGGACAGTAGGAATAGTAGACCATCTTCCCCCGCATGGAAGAATAAAAAGCCTTTTCTCATCCATGCTTCAGATTAGAAATATCCATGACTATCATCAGCATAGTTATCTTTTCCATGTCTTTATGATTGATGTTCCCCAATATCATATGCCAAAAGTTGTTTTCCTGTTCAACAGTTTTGTAGAAAATATTATCTTTTCTTTCAAAATGATATAAGTTTCAAACTATTCTACTTCCTTTCAAGAGAGAATTCCCAGACATTCCACTTATAATACTCCAATTCTGATTGAATGTCACAATAAGACTGGAGTTATAGAGTCTACTCATAGTAAGAATATTGTGATGTAGACCATTTCTATAAAGGACTTTAGTGTTCTTGAGCTCTCCATTAACTATCTTAGTACCTCCACTCCACTTTATCATCAAAGAACCATCGTTAACGAACCTCACTATTCCACAATCCTTTTTCATCACATTAATTAATAGGTATGCATTGACCTTCATGTGGGATGAACATGAACAATATTGTATCTTGGAGTTGTTGTTATTTTTATCTTTGAGGGAAACTTCTACAAGATTGGAATTTTCAATTTTCCTCATTTCATTCGATGAGATATTTGGTTGAGTATAAAAAACTAATAGCCTTTCAATTAACTCATCTGTGTACATGGGTACTTCAAATTCAAATTATTCTTCTAGTTGAGCAAATCTATTTGAAATAGAAACACAGTATGGTTGACGAGTATTGACCTATCTATGAGAATTGTATGAATTTTTCCTGTCACACCTCTGCATACAATACACATCATTATGGAGTATGTTAGAACCGTGAAATCAATATGCTAAGAAATTATTACTTCTATATGAGGTAAGATATTAATATGTTCTCCTTTAGTGAAAAAATAAATCTTCCCCATTTATTTAACTCCTTTCTTCTTCTAAATATGACATGGTACGGCCTAGATATCTACAAAAATAACACTTCGTTATAGGAAATGTCTTCACACTTGTATTTCTCATCATGCCTTGTTTGTCAGGAAAATAGTATGACAACCTATTATTTCTGGAAACTCAATGATAATCTTCTTCTCTCTTTTTAGTTTTTTCAAAGGTTTCTTTTTCAATACTTTTGGTGTCTTTTCTACATGATAAACATTAATATTTACTTTAATGTAGTTCACTATATTTATTGCATTTTACATTTAAGCATCATAACCAATTACACTATTTCCAATGCATGTGGGTCTTTATCACTCAAGATATTTTAACCCCCATAAAAACCACAATTTTCTCAATCCAACAGCTCATCATATGAAAAAATTCCAAATATTATTTTACTATTTTCTTCTTTAGAATTTGAATAACTTTTTAATTTAATTCTAAGAGTAATAACTTCTTCATCTAGACCCTCGACAGTCTTGGATTTCTCTTATAGTCTGGAGGTAAGTCCATTGTTGATCATTCTCTATACATCAATTTCGAGTTTTAGTTCAACAACATATTCTAGGCATTCAAGTATTGATGACTACACTTTCAAAAATTTATGCATTCATTATATTTCAACATCAAGATGGTTAACATATTCTAATGACTCTTCTACAATTTCTTTCCACTCATTACATCAATTACATTGATTCATAATCTTACTGAAAGAATCCTAAAGATTCAACTTGGGATTGACATTCGTGGACTACTGAGTAGCACCAACCTTATATTTTTATGGTTCTTATTTTTTAATTTTATCCATTATATATGCATGGTTCCCATATTCGAATTCAACTTCCTCTTCTTCAAAGAGTTCATTGTCATCATCATCTTTATCTCATAGAAAACTATTTGGTTGTGATTTCTTTCCAATTTTAAAGTATCAGTTTTTCAAAAATATTTTTGGTTGATTTTGAATGTCTCCATCTTCATATTTTCTATTATTGATCATTCATGGGCATTGAGAGGAAATTTTCCCAACTCATACATATTGAAAAATAGGTAGAGGTATCTTGCTATCAAATTTCCTTGAAATCTTATTGAGATTCATGGTAATGAGAGAAAAATTATATTATTCATAATCGTCTTCACTCACCACTATGTCAAAAAAATCGTTTTTATAGGGATTTGAATTCCATTTCCTTTCTTAAATGATTCATAGCATCTTCTTGATTGCCTCTTATTTCATATGCTGATTGCTTGCTCAGCAAATTGACCACCGAGAGTTTGTAGAGATGTTGTTCCTAATGGGATGATACCTTTTCATTGTAAAGGTTTTGAAGTTTTCTCATAATGTTATTTACTATATCAATTTCTTTTCTTTCTTCATCTTGACCTCATATTTCTCCTAAAAATTATAAATTCAATTGAAAAAGGAGTTTGTATTCTCATTAGGGTGCATCTTCAGATCATCAAACCTGTTATGTTGTACATGATGTTTCACCTCCTTCACATTGATATATCCTTCATAAGTATTCTTGAGTTTACCCCACATTGACATGGAAGATGTAAAACTCATTATCTATAGATATATATGATCTTAAAAGGATGTAGTGAGATAATTCTATGCTTTTTCTTTATCATAAATGAATTTTATGTCTATATCAGTCATTGGCAGTCCTATTGGATCAGTTACTTGTATTACATATGTAGAAGTAAATAATACTTCCATTATAAGAGATCTTATGTGACATATCAACCTCTTTTTCCATATCAAAAAATTACTTCCATTAAAGAGGGGAACCCCCTAACATTGATTAGATTCTCCACGATAGAAGAAGATAGATTTAACACTAGCAGCCTCCATATAATACCACATGAAGGACCCTAGAACACTATAAGCGGGGAGGGGTAAATCAATGTTTCAAAGTTTTCTTTTAAACTGATAGATCTTGTTCCCCACGTTTATTGGAACCTGTTAAAGCATTCTAAAGAAGAATTTTAGAAAAAAAAACAATCACATGCAACGAAATGACATTGTAATTTTTCATGGTTCACCACTAACAGCTACGTGCAAGGAGTATATGACAAATGGTTATTGTCTGAACCGAATAACCACTATTCATCACACGTTTTTGATTATAGGAGTTTAGCATAGGCACTCTATGATATACACACTACCTTTTCTATTTTTTTTGAAATCATAATACATCCCTTGGATATCTTCTGCTGACTCCCCTTTTCTTACTGCAATGGAATAATCTTCATTAAGTTTATTGACCTGATGGTCCCTTCAATGTAGTATCATTAAATAATGCATATTAAATTTTAAAAAGATTCATTTTTGATGCCTTTTTATTCCCATAGATGTATGTTACATTCCTACACACTAATAGCTTATGTTTATTAACTGATAAAACATTTTTGGTAAATGTTCAGGCTTCCATGGGTGTTTCGCATACCACTTTACCTCCTCTGTGTAATGAGTAGTGGGTATGTTTCATTGATCACCTCCCCTGTGTACCACTACATTGCCCACATACTGTCCAGCTCCTCAACGAACAACCTTAATCCGCATATTTCCTTTCTCTGCATACTACTAAGCTCCTCCGTGTATCATCATGATCCGCATAGTCTTGCTCCATCTCTTACTGCAAGAGGTTCCTCTACCAACCTCACTATCATTCATGGAATATTTTTCCTTATGCAGAGGGTTATCTCCCCATAAAATCTTCTCCTCCATGAACCACATGGTGACTCCCCAGATTTCATCTCAAAATTATAATCTCCAATCACACTCCTTAATAAAGGGTATTACTTCCCCTTAAATAGGCACATAACTCCGAAATTTTTCTAATCCTATTTAATATAATTTTAAATGTTGAAAAATCATCACCACATATAGAACATCATGGGAATACATTAAGCCTCCACTGCATACCGATCTTGTTTTACGAACCACAACAATCCCGCAAACATTCAGCATCTCGTGTACCACACACCTTCACCACAAACTGTTGTTGTAAACCATTTTCAGTGATGTGAACCACTCAGTGTACCATTCCCACTTCCAGGTACGCGACCAAAAACCATTCCTGGAACAATATATGCATTCTATGCTCTAAGGTATGTGGTTCCCTTATTTTTTCATTTTTCTTGGGCGTTTCACATACTATTCACTCACATGTGAATGACCTTCATTTTCCAACATCAAGATCTGGATTCTAAGGCCCAAAAAGATTGGTATAAACTGGGAAACTGTGCCACCTTCAATAATGCTCATAACATGAACTGTACAGTCCCTTTCCATACTATCTCCTTGATCATACAATAGAGTATTTACAATAAACAAATACCATATTTCCTTTCAATAAAAGAAGAACATTGGTTCCAATATCAACGTTTCATGAAATTTATTTTCAAATATTATTTATAATGAAATGGAAAAAATTTCTCATCATTATGAGATAATAGAAAGTGTAATTCCTTATGGGTTTGAATTTCCAAATAAAATAATTTATTTGGATTATATAAAATCTATATTGGTTTATTGAGGATACCATTATTGAAACATTTAAATTAATGGTGAGTGATTAAAATATATATTTAATCGTTAGTGAACTCAATATTACTCTCCATTGAAATTGGTAAAATAACAATGATTTACAGTGATAGGTTTCTCTTAATAGTTTTGTGAATTACCCATTTGGGTGATCCCAAGGTAATGTTTCCTTTTTTTTGAATGTACTTAAAATTTCTCTTGGTACATAAATACAATTTTTCTTATTTTTATAATGGAAATATTTTGATATTATAGGCATGACAATGATCCTATGTTTTCATTGAATGTTTATGACTTTTTCCTATATATAGTCGAACGAATCATTTTTCTGGAATGATATTCATGGGGTCTTTTTCAAGAAAACTCTAAAATTATGATTTATTAATTTTCATTGATTTGTAAGGTGTTTTGTGAAATATATTATTCAATATGATTTTTTCTATGTATTGGTAAACATATATTTGATGATTAATATTCACTATGAAAAAGGAAAATACTATAATAGATTTTTCAAGTTTTCAAATGGACTAATAGGTTAGTTTTCATTTATATTACAAATTAAGAACTATTTATATAATCCTATTTTGTTAATATGATTTTTCATATGCATTTAGGATGAGCTCCGATTATGATTAATTAAATTTTCTGCATATTTGAGTAACCCTGAGCTAAGAAATTGTTACTTTTTAAAGAATTTTTTTTGTAAAAAAATTTCAATTATGTGAAAGTGTACACATTGTTTTCTAATGACGTATTGAAATATCAGAAACTATAAATATAAAATTTCCTTCAAATATAATTAGGTGAAACCATTTTATATGACTTGAAACTATGGTTTGTTCATGTTATGGTGTGTTACAACCCTTTTTTATCCACATCCACAAAGGATTGCCAAAATGAGACCATTTACTCTGATGACACTCAAAAAATCATCGAACAACGATTATTTTTTAGATCATCTACCATGAAATCTCCATTTACATGAGTATAGACTATCTTGAAGCCTTAATCATGTTTGAAATCTAGCCATTGTATGTATCTCAAAATATGATCTCTTTAAATGAAGATATATTAGTGATTCAAAAAGTTTGAAAAAATGAACATTTCTCCATAACGATTGTGTCTCCATGTATTTGGATAGAATAATAAAATTTCAAAATCTACGCCATGGATTTTGTAGTCCTACTAATGAGGTATCAAATTTTAAGTCCCAAATTCTATCACTTCCTTCATATATATCAACACATATATGATCATAGATCTAGAGGAATCACAGAAATATGTAGACTAAATTACCTCTTCTAAAAACATCCAAATGATATCACTTTTCAAACAATCACAAATCTCAAAAAAATCTTGTATAACCTATCATATTATAAAAATGGTTTCCCATATTAGTTAAAATAATTCAATAATTTTTTATGTGGATGTTTGACAAAAATATCTATTAATATCCAAACAATCCAAAAAAACTATACACATCTTCCATGCCCTCGTGTGGTTCCCATGAAGTCACTAAATAAATATTATTTGGTTTTATATCTATACCCTCATCTATGATGTTATGTCATAGAATACAGACCACTCTAATTAATATGTTTCACTTCGATACTTTTTATACTACGTATCCTCTTGAAGTATGTCTTAGACTATCCTCAATTATTATGCATGATCAGACTCTGATACATAGTAAATGATAACATTGTTGATAATAACTAACTTGAAATGGTCTAATAATGTCTTAAACAACCAATTCATGGGACCCATAACAATCATTTGGGGGAATTTATCATGTAAAACGTCATCACAAGGTGTGTGTAATGGTTTTTGTGAGATTTAAATATCATGTTCAATGTATCATTATTATGTACACATACCTTTTGATATCCTAACCTGAGGTCAATCTTAAAGAATCTCCCTACCCATTTCAAATGACCATTTATGTCATAAATCCTCAGTAGTGAATATTTATTATAAATATAAGCATGATTATAGTGTAAAAAATCGATAAAACCTCAAGCTCCTAATTCCCATCACGATGAATAATATTGGTTTATCCTAGAGGAAAATAGTATACCTAATAAATAATTTTCTTATGATGGTCCTACAAATACACAGTCATCTCAAAAATATCAGTGGGATCCATCCAATATTATACTAATGGATATATAGAAATCCCTGGTTGAATGTAAAAATTTAAATCAACCACTCATTTTGGAGGTAATCCATATACATATTTGAAAATGAAGTATGGTTACTCCTCGAACATAGTGAGGACCATTAAATTATGATGATTGTACTACACTAATAAACAAGATAGAAGACTAATGTGATATCAACTAAAATCTCAAACACACTTTCTTTTATTCATATTTTTGTAATTACATCTTACAAATGATGGAAAATACAGACATGTTGAGCAAGGCCCACTATATACACTGATAGAAAGATTCAACCTGGGAATAAATGAAATAAAAGTATTCTACAAAATGAATGAAATAATAATGTCATAAGACACTTATTATAAGGACCCACATGAAAATTTCTCCCCAAAGGGTAAATACCTTAGTAGCTATGAAATCGTGATTGCAGATTCCCCTCCACTAGGAATCTCTATTAATAAATTTCAAGCTACTGGTTATACTAGTACCTTCATTTATTGAATTAGGTATAAATCCTAGAATTTATGTCTCATGTTAGTGATTTAGAAAATAGATTCTATGGTTTGGAAGACATACATTTCTCTTAAATTCAATAAAGGTGACTTTGAGATATATGTCTCAACTAGATGAGTCATACCGTTTCCCTAACTACCACCTTCCAGAGCTTGAGGGAGACAACCATGATGTGTTGTGTTATGAGAAAATTTCGAGTCATGGTTTTAAAATATATTAATATGATTAAAAATAAGAAAATAGAATAATAGAATATTAAGAATTTGATAAAATGGTGGATGATGTTCATGAAATGATCCCTACATACGTAGATTAGTAGAAAATCACTATGATTGAGAGTAGATCTATCGATAAATTAATTCATTTCAGAGAAAAAAGTCATAGATAGATTTATCTCATTAATATTTTATTGAATCAATTCGAAAAACCACAAACTATGTCCACTATGCATCAGTAATATCTTTCTGGCTGTCTATTGGGTTAAAATGGAATGTTTGTGTTTCAAGTTAATTGAAAATACAATCCATTGTCAATGAAAACTTTTCCATAATGTCATAAAAAATAATGATACAAAATGTATTTATTTATATAGTTCTATATTGTGGTTTTTGTGTCATATTTACTATATTATGATAAAATATTCTTCTTTGATAATCATTTATGGTCGGTCCCTTCAACCCCCAAACCCCATAGCAATGTCACGCTAACTCCTATGACCACTAACAAACTCATCATGGATGAAGAAATATTATATTTGTGATCATCTATATAGTTTATTAAACTACCCGACACTACAAAATTATCCAAAGGATTCGACTATAAGATTCCAATAGTTGGTGTGGTGGTATCAGATCATAACATTGAACACCTTCAGTACTATCCTAACTCATCTACCATGACCACCACTATGTTGTTCCTCTTGCTGGAGATAATTATTTTTCAAAAATATCAAATCAAATTTCCATATATTAGATGATACATGGTGCCTTCTATAATCATAAATAATGAAACCCCACCCATCATAGGAATATAATCAATTGTTTCTCAACTGACTGCAATCTCATTGCCAACATATAATAGTAAACCCTTTTTTTCGAGACAAGATATTCCAACACATCAAATGTTGAAAAATAGATTCATGACGTCATTCAACAACCATTATTGTATCTTATAAAAGTTTACAACTATTTTATCAAGGTGGTAGTGATTTCACCACTATAATTATATCTACCAATAAAGCATTATCGAGTACCCCAACATAGGTTGGTATGCAAGGGGAAAAATTATGTCTTGAATGTATCTTCATATAATTATCCAAAACTATATACATATGAAACAAGAATTACAAACCATCTCCTAATTTTATCATTTGTGGTCCATAAACCTTTAGATTTCCTTACACACAACCATGTACCCATGATAAAGGTTGATGAGCTCTTTTATGTCTATTGATCTCAAAGTCACTGGGATGTACACCTCTTGATTGTGATGGAGAAACAAAATCCAGGGGATAGTAACCTCCCCAAGGATTTTAATTTTCAAAATCCAACAACTACATTAATTTCATGGAATATAATTTCCATTAGGACTAACAATAGATTTATAGTCTTCTATATGACATGAAATTCTCATAGAAAAGTTTTTAACTATTTTTTCACCACAATTGGGTCTAGGTCACCCTAGAACCTTGGATGTATCTACAATTGAATCTCAAAAAGAATTCATATCATATGTGCATAATAATCTAGATATTTTTTCACAATTTTACATTAATCATGAGGTATCACATGATAATTCACATACAATTATGGTTTTCACAATTATCGAGGGATTGAAGTGTCATCCGCTATCCACTCATAGAAACACCTCTTAGATGGGAGCCTAAACTATGACCTCATCACTAATCTTATCCATCTAAAGACACTTTTTTAAAATCCTAGAAGGATTTCAATATCTATGCATCATACAATAGTAAATACATACCATGATAAATTTATAATTATTGATTATCTTATTCAGTAAGGTCAAGGAACCACAACTCATTAATATATGATGTATACACCATTATTTTTATAATATTTTGTATTATTTTACTATGTTTGAAATTGATTCTTCATAATCCTAGGGAATGGATATGTTAGCTATAACAGTATAACATGGGTCCATATCCAGAGAAATGAACTTGATACTCTTAATGTATGTTAACCTAAATCCAAAACCAATCCTTTTTGGAATAATATCTCAAAATATCCCACAATGGATAGATCATAACATTCTTTGATACCAATCTGTCACATCCTGACTAACTTATTCCCCATCTCAGTAGGTTAGATGTTGGGAGTAATAACCCAATCCAACATCCAATATTGAAGGGGATAATGACTAGTACTTCATAGAAATGAAATACATGTGTAAGGCCTTAGATAAATTCACATGTACAAAAAAAAAATTCACAATTGGAAATCCATATATAACATATTAACAAGGAATAAATATACCGAAAATAATATAGGTATATAAAACCCATAGATTATTAAAATAATTACAAAAATAAATATTCAATGAAAATAGGGAAAATTAAGTCCCAATGACCAGAGAGATTTCAAACTAGAAATCGTGTGGGGAAACCATCTCATCACACAATCACCATTCCATTAAAAAAGCTACTTTCATAACTACTGTGATCCCATTGACCAAAATAACTTCAGGACCTTCTACATCTCCCTTACATAGCTTAGAATATAAAATAGAAACCACATGTTTTATTAGAGATAATACAGAGGTATGTATATAAATACCTAATATGACACCCCAAAATCACATAGAAGTAAAGAATAAAAGATAGAGAAATATATCCCAAATTAGAGTAGGTAAAATTAATGGATAAAACACATATATTATTAAAGTTGGAATCATATACAAGAGTACATTATCATGATCACAACTAGAAAAAATAAAATATAATCAACAGATTATAATCATGATTTTTTTGTGTATTTAATTTTTTTAGGTCGTAATATTATGGAGGATGCTAATCCCATGAATATGTGTGAAGTTGAAACCCTATTAGAGTATCGCTATGAAATATGAGCTCTTTGGATGGTAGAAACAACAAATTCAAAAATAGTGGATCACTACTATATAAATGTTGGTGACATACCAACTTTATTTGATTCCCATGGGGTAGCATCATTTCCCAGTGGAAAAAAATGGTTGAAATTATTAATCCATAAGAGGATCCTAGTTCGAACGAGTGACATGATAATTATGAAGGAGAATGAAGATGGTAATATAAATATTTTATCATATTTTCAATTAATAATGTAGTATAAAACATCTATTATATTTTTATTGAATTTGGCCTATATGGGGGTACTTGGTGAGTTCCCTTTTATCTCAGCTCATTCCACATCAATATTACAAAGGGTGAAGACCAACAAACATGGCATGTGGGGCTACATGGGTCCCTATATGTTTACAACCCAGTATATGACAACTTTTTTGGGTTTTCTAGGTTCACTTGGTTTATGGGGCCAACCTATATTAGTTTGATAGTTTTCTCATTAAAAACCATATTTTTATAACTAAATGGGGACACAATGGGTGATATTTTGAATTTTAAAATGGGTTTTCGGAAAAGTAATTTAATGCTATGTTTGTGAAGAATTTTCTAAATCCATCACCATATAGAAATTTTTTATCATTATAATATATTGTGTTACATTCAAGTCATATTTTCCATCAAATTATGTTTATCCATAAGTGGGATTGTGTATTTTCTATAATTAAAGAATGTATTGTCATTTCCTCCCATCATCACCCAAACACTAGATTGCAAAACATTTTTCTTAGATTCATACATTGAATTTATATAATTGTTGTTTATCCCCAATTATACCATAATACATTAATATGAACAAAAATAATGAGTCTTCATAACCCCTGTTTAATCACAAAATGAAATGGGTTTCAAAAAAGTTAGTAGACAACCATTTTATTGAACAGTAGTGATGAATGCATGTATAATGGTGAGTGAAAACCAAAAAACATCAATGTGAGAAACTGATGATTGGTGCATTGTTTTGGGACATTTTTTTAGTGGAGGATGAATTATAATAACAGAATAATAAATTTTTCAATAAAACCATCAATGGAAGGAATTTCGAACATTGACTTTAGGTTATCTTGTTTGGTGATATTCTGTAACAACATCATCATCATGAACATGGAATGAGAACATAAAAAAAATCTCTATGTCAAGAAATTATCAACCAATGATTAATAAATTTTTCTCAAATGATTGTTTTAATGAATTTTTATTTTCATCCTACAATAAATTAGGATTTATGATAGATTGATGAGGATTATGATATCTCATTGTTTTTACCAATTATTCATAAATCTAATGTTGCGGCAAATAAACATTCCACTAAATCACCCTCAATAACTCTCACCATATGTAGGATTATGAAGATTGCTTTTTATTTTATCATAGTGAATTTTATATAGTGATTTTATAGTACAAATAAAAATAAAATAATTTAAATTATTATTTTTATTCCATCTCATGATTTAATATCACTTCAAAGCCTACTGAAAATGAAACTATATTCTTGACTAGGGTAAAACCTACATTCCAAACTCAATGGTGTAATCATTTTACCTATTCCAAAAACAAATCAAGAGATATATAATAATTCATGTAGGGGAATAATAAAACATTAAATAAATTAAATTACCCAACACTAAAGTACAAATAAACTCTGATTATTATGTCACATTCGAAAAAAGAATTTAGGTAAATTAAGATAATTTTTTGAAGTGTCAAAACCCAACAACCATGGATGTTACAAAACATTTATATTTTGGTTTAACTATTTGGTTCATTATAAGTATAGTGATTTTTATTTTTTAAATATTTTGGAGTGATGAATTTGGGAGGCTTTGATATGTTAGTATAGTAGGGTTGGTATATGAGTTAGATAAGGATCATTGTGGTAGGTCCCACAAGGACATATAGTGGTAGTCCAGATTTTATTATTATCAAATTAATTATATAGGAAATTTGATATGTTTTGACATTTTACACCACTTGTGCTATAAATTATTTGTTATATGTTATGTTTGAGGTTTTCAGATGTTATGTGTTGGATTTATATAATGATGATTCTTATGATATGAAATTTGATATTGATTTTCTAGTTATAAGTGATATATATTTTGGCAAGAATTGTTATAACCATATTCATATATAATGTAATGGAAGTTTTACTCTAAGATTATTATTTATAGGAGGAATTATGTATCCCCAACATTGTTTTAATTTACTATTTTTGTTTAGTAATATGTTTTAGTGGGTATTATTTCTCTATAGTTCCTAAATAGATTGTTAAATGGATTTTTTTTCGTAACAATATTCTCATTTGAGGTGTAGATAGTGAGAGACCAAAGTTAATCTTTGTACAATGGTGGTATGTCCATAATGATGGGGATGTAGTGGTATATGGTTGGAGGTGTATGCTTTACATTCTTAATGGAATAAAATTTATAAAATTAAATCATTGTGGCTATTGTATACATCCTCACTATGAATTTGAGAAATTTGAGGTAGAACCTGCATTGTAGATTTATAAATAATTAAAATTATTTTATATTTTATTTCCAACTTATATAATCATATCACTTGGTGTATATAGAAATGTTAGGTGAGAGATGACGTTATATCACTATGAGAGGGAGGATTTAATTTCTAGTTCCTTTTTTTCTGTTTTTTCTTTTCTTATTGGGTAAATCATAAAGGTTCATATCTATTAAGTTAAAATTATGAGTTTGGTATAGTTTGTTGGTGGATATTGTTGTTTTAATTAAATATTGTAAATTCCTCTTGTAAAAGATATTTCATTCAAATGGTACAATTCCCTAACTTGTGGTCTTTTGGTGGTGGGAATTTTGGATCACTCTAAATCTCATTTCTGGATAGGGAGGATATTGGGTGGGGTTTTTAGGTTACCATTTTATTTCTTTTATTATAATAAATTCTATGAATGATTACTTTCAAAATTAAAAAATGTAGTTCTATTCCACCATATTATTTGACTTATATGGTGATCCAACCCATAATCCACTTATCTGGTGCTCCAAATCAGGTGGGAAATGGGGTATAGGCATGCCTCCATTTAGGTAAAATGAATCCAAATTGTAGTGGTGTACTAATTTGGTGGAAGTGATGAAAATAAAGCCTCTAGTCCTAATAGAATAATTTTTATATGATTCCATCACTATGGAAATAAATAAAAAACTCATTAAAAACATTAAACTAAGTAGAAACAGTAATTGGAACAATGTATGCAAGTTGATACATTCCAGATATTATATACATGGAAAACTGTCAAAAAATAAAAGACATGAAAGAGCACCAATGTATGATCTATAACTCCCTCAAATTTTTGGAAATATTTTTTTTGAATGAATTTAAATTTTTGATAATTTCCATTTCATGTGACCCTATAAATATTTCTTATATATAAATATATATATATTAAAAACACTAAGTCAAACATTCCTTTCGGACGAAATACCAACTAGGAATTCACTACACACGATACAAAAATCGATTTGACTACACAAAATACTGATGTTTCAGGTTCTACATGTAATACGAACTTGTATTTTGCTACATACAACACCAAATTGCCATAATTTACAGGCAGTATTGTTGTTTTCTACGAAACAACATTTTATTTTATAAAATTATTTAATTAAAATTATTATAACCTAGATATTAATCATAGTAATATGAATATTAATAAAATAATTTAAAATATTTTTTATAAAGGTTTCCTATAAATAAAATATATTGAGAATGAAAGATATACATTTTTGCAAACTCCTTATATGTTTAAAAATACTATTTTCTCAAACGATCCCCATATTATTTATTTATATGAAAAAAATAAAATTACATTTATAAAAATCTAAAAAATTATTTTGATAAAATTAAATTCATTATTGAATATATTATTCCTAAATTATGTTCTGTTTAATTTTTGAGATTTTTCGGAGAAACATCATTTTTGATGTATAGTGAAACACACTTCATTTTAGATAAAAACTAACCTTTCATTTAAATAATTATTAATTTTAATTTATATAATATATTTGTATTAAGGTATAATTATATCAATTATAACTATATTAATACCATTTATGTTATTATAATCACATTCACATTGATATTGAATATAAATACATAACAAAATTTTGAACAATTTTCCACTTCAAAAACAAGTTATTTCATCCGGACTGTGGGATTTTGCATTAATATTATTTTTTCCTCATATATGAACTAAATTTCAAAAAACTGACATAATAATTTTAATCAATATAATATTTATAATATAATTATATCAAATTAATTTTTTACTGATAATATTAGTAAAAGTGATTAAAATTAATGACAAAGATTAAGGTCCAATTAAGTTTAATTAGGGACTAAACCACAATTATAGGGGCCCAAATTGAACTATAAACATCTCCAAAAAACCATTGTATTTCCATTATTCCTTCATAAACATTCCATTATTTATTTTGGATTCTTCTTTATGACTTTTTTTAGGAAATTACAGTGTAAACCTAATTATTTGTCAAAAAGTCCATGTGAGTCTTTTTCCATCACTATAAATGTGCCCACATATTTCTCTTCTTAACTCCTCAAAAAACTCATAGGAACATTTAATTTTATGAAAAATATACATCATAATATCACTCCAATCATCTTTTATGACATCCCTTGTGAATAAGGCAATACATGGAATCATTCTGGCATAAACCAAAAGGAACTACCCAATTAAGAGGCAACATCTTCTCTCAAGTCATATCTATTATTTTCCTTATCCACCGACTAAAACTATCTTTATTATATTATTATAGAACATAACTAGTATCCTAAATATATTATTAAATTTTTATGAAATTTTTTTGACCGATGCTTTGAAAAACCACCATCTAATGGGAAATGAATATAATATTTCTGTGTTTGTAGAACTACAACCTCATAAAACGTTGATTGTTCAGTAATACATTACCACCTATCATGGTGTCCATTAAGATGGAAAAATATTTATACATGATATATATGATAATTATAATTCCTTTACACTCCAAAAGGTTTTATTTAATAAACACCTTTATTATTTAACTACTATGTAAATACGAGAATTTCATTCGAGGAAGTGTGGACTACCACCACCTCAATGGGATATGGTTCATTCATACACAACATTGAATTAATTAATGATTTTTTAAGATAATATATATATATATATATATATCATATTATATCATAATAATACTTTTATTATGATATATACATATACATATATTTCATTTTCATTCAAACATTCAATACGATAATAAAAACGAAACTAATTGTCGTACATATGTACAACATACCAACTCCATGATCAGTGTGTTTCATTTCATACTATTATATTATATATATTATTATCATTCAAATAAACTGGATATACCATATATTTATATCATGGTCTAAATTTTGCAATCATGATATAATTATTAGGCCCAAAAATATATCATATTAAGACACATGAGAAGATCAATGTGAGTACTATTAAAAGTGATTCCTTAACATAGGATAATCAAAAAGAGGTTAATTTAAGTTCATCATAAAACTATGTATGGTATTTTTTATATGACTATTTTCATATAAAATATGTATAATAAGAATATATTTCTTATATAGTAATCTAGTATGATATTGAATAGAGTTAAGACACATGGTTAGGGGAGTTCATCTCACTTTTTATTTTTGAGATATACATGCTATTTTCTCCACCCATTATTTTTGTGTCATGTATTTACTAGAAATTATTTTATTCTACATAACATATACATAAGGTTATGGGTATTCATATATCCATTTTTATCATTCTTTCATAGGGTTGGTGTTTCAGAAGATACCAAATAAGTAAAAATAGTTTTGTATCAATATTCCTTCTTTTAGAATCAGATTTTTTATGCACCTAAATTATATTTGATGTTTATATAAATCCATTTTACATTTCATATAATTAATTTACTTCCTTTTTATAATATTTTCATAAAATTTAATTTCTTTGTTTTCATGGAAGGTATAATAAAATGTAACCAAGTTAGATGTTTTTATTGAGACAATCTCATATCATTTGATGATTATTTATATTTATGATTAATTTTGGGGAATATTTTGATCCATAGATTAAGAAATATATTTATCCTCAGTTTATTAAATATTTATGAATTTATTTGTTCAATTTCTATAATATACGATTCATTATATATTAAAGAATTTAATTTTATGAATACCCGACTTTACCCTCTCTTCAGTCAGAAATCATAATTCATTTAGAAAAATTTTATCTAAAAAGGGTTTACATGAATTGTTAAATAATCAACTATGATCATAAAAATGAATATTTACTCCTTTTCCAATTACCAATGTTTTCAAATGAATCTTATTATCCCTTCCCGAATGAGGCATTTTTCTATCTTTTTTAACATGAAAAATGAATATTCTTTTTACCTCGTAATATATGTACGTATTTAGCCACCATTAATCCTTCAAAACGTTATTTTAATGTTTAAAGGTTATTTTTTCAAATTTTTTAAAAATAAATTCCCAAAGGAATGGTTTTGAAAACGTTTTCATTATCATTTCATATGTTTCAAAGAATATAATTTTGAAAAATATTTTAAAGATTATTTTATAAGATTTCTGGAAAAAAATTATCAAAAATGTTTTCAAGATTATTTTATATGTATTAAAATAAAATTGTTTTAAAAATGATTTCATTTAAATTTATTATGTTATTAATGAAAAACGTTTTCAAAATATTTTGAGAACTAATTTTTATATTTTTATGTATTTTTAAATGAAATAGTTTCCAAAATCTCTTATCTTTTGAAGATATTTTTTCAATAAAGAATGGATATTTTACCAAACAAATGTTCTACAAAATATACTTATATGTTTTTTACTTATATGATTAAATCATTTGATGTTACCCATAACCATCTAGGGAATTATTCAAATTTCTCATTCATATCTTTTATTCAATGGATATGTTTTCATTGAATGGTTGTTTTGATACCAATTTATATTCCACAGGTTATAATACATTGAAATGTGATTCTTTACATGGGATATGATTTTATGAGATTAAACCTATCTATTTTATATACTATATGATATGAGAAAATATTAATGATTCCTAATTCATTTCATGTGATATGATTTGATGTTTATAAAACAATTCCTTTTTATGTATTCTGATATGATGTTGTTTTATTACCTTATAGAACATGTTTTAATGATTTTATTTTGAGATGGGTAGGACCAATAAATTTTCTTTAGGGTGGTGCCTTGGTCAATGACCAAATAAAAAAATAAATTATTAAAACAAGGAATTCCATGAGTCTAAAAGTGGGGATTATTTTTCAATATATATCATAAAGTGGATGTAAATCAATAAAGAGTTAATCTAAGCATGTGGTGACATGATTATCTCCCAGGTTTTCAAGACCATCCACCACTGTGTTCGCTTCACGAAAGGCTTTCATAATAATGTAGTTGAAATCCATGATAAAATAAAGATATTCCATTGACCGTGTTGTAAGAGGGTGGTACCAATATCTCCCTCTAATGTATTGGGTAATGATATATGACTCATTAGTATGAATTTTATGTGTGATCCCAAATAAATGTTCACAATGTTATTAATTGACCTGGTTGTATGACCATATGATTAAGCATTAACCTAATTAAATGATGATAATGTTATGATTGGAATTTATAATGTGTTCATAATGTTATGCATGGATCTGGTCTCATGTAGATAAGTTTATGCATGAACCTAATTACATGTTCCTGATGTTATAAGTGAACCATATTATGTATTTAAAATGTCATGCATGGACCTGGTTCCATGCCCATAACATTATGTATGATCCTATTTACATGAATTAATTATTATATGTGAACCAGATTACAACATCATAGTGTTATACATGGACATGGTTTCGTGTCCCTAAGTTTTTGTGTGGACCTGATTACATGTTCAAAATATTATGCATGAACATGATGACATTTTCAGAATGATATGCATTGACTTAGTTTCACTTCCATAAGGTTATGTGTGAATCAAATGACACGTTAATATATTTATGCATGGACCTATTTACATTTCCATAAGTTGATGTAGGGACCTAATGTATTGTCCTTAACTATATGAGTGAACCAATTTCTATAGAAACATGTTCACAATATTATAAACCAATGTGCATGCCACAAAATACATATATCATTCCTATGGTATTCCTCTATATCATATGATCTTAATTATCTCATGATTAATTTATTTTAATCTTACAATATTTACTTTTATCTCTAATATATAGGGTATGATATTCAAATGTTATGGTCAAGTTCTATACCAAATATTTTCATGTTATTCTATCACATTTCCTTTATTTACTATTAATGAGAATCTAAGCTCACCCCCTCCTTATGTTTACTTTCTCCATTTTATGAACAAGGGTTTTAGGTTTAAGTACTAAAGGAGAAGAACTTTATGGGATATGTTGAACATATTTCAAAAGTATTGAAAATTTTGTTTCCATGTTTCCAATGACAATATATTATATAGTACCAAGGAATGTATTTTATGAAAAAAATTAAATATTCATCTAAAATAACGTAATATCCCTGGATACGAATACTAGGTCACTATAGTTGGTATCAAAGGAATGGTTTAGTAAACCATTGTAAATTAGGATGAAATAACATTTGTGTGATCCTAGGTATATTTATATAGATATGTATAGGGATTTATCTATGGATTAGTATAATGAAAAATCAATGTTTGGGTAAATGTCTTAGAATTTTAGTATAGGATATAGAGAGTATTTTTATAGAAATACATCATTGTGTATATATTTCTAGTGGATGTGGATATGGAACAGATGTACCTAAGGGTAACAAATCCTACAAGATGTTCTGATCCTTACTCAAGGTAATCTAGTACATGATAATGTGCCTTTCTATACACTTAGATTGACATTCCTAGGGATATACTATAGGAATTAACAAACTCTTTGTGAACCATATTGAAGGATTTAGATATTAGTTGTATATGAATTACCTAGGATGAACCAAGGGTGTCATATACTAAGGATGGTGTCAAGGATTAGAATTCCCATAAGTAAATCATTTCATGATTATATGGTTTTATACTATGATAAGTTATTCTCACACTATTCTTCATGGTTTAATTTAATGGAGGAGGCCTGAAGGAATTGGGGAAACATTGAGTCTGGTGGACAATCTAGTGATTTTTGAAAAGCAATTGGATAATTACTAGATAGAAAAATATTTCAATTATTCCGAATGAACTATCATTAAATATGATTAACAATGTTAACTGTGGTGATTTTCCTAACACATTTCGTCAGATTGATATTTAATTTTATAAATGTTCAAATTATAATAAAATAGACGAAATAAAATTTTTATTCTTGCATGTCATGAATAAGGGTAGGAAAAATTTTAGGAATACCTGAAAGGGATGGGATGATGCTATCTTTATGATAAATAAGGCCATATAGTGACAAATTGTCATGGAGTTAAATGTATTAACTTTAGAGAACACTAGAATAACCAAACTCAATGCCCAGAAAAATGAATATAAAACTAAATTAAAGAATAATATTTTCCATTCCAACCATTAAAGAGGAAGTATTGAAGAATTTATTTAGTTTCATCGAAGATTAATTAATTGATAACTATATAAGGATTATTTAAGTTATTTTTTTCTCTATTTATTTTGAATAATAGGTCGAATAGTTTTGATAGATATGTAAAGTGATTTATTGACAAGATTATATTCATGGAAAGAACAAGATTAAAGAAAAATATAACCATTAATGTGTTCGAAAATGTTTGGATAATGATTATTGGAAATAGAATTATTAGATATAAATAAGTGAATTAGACAGTAATGATTACCCTAGATATTATTATTGATTGGTCGAAAATGTGTGATATGTCATCAAGGATAATGTTTATGAATTGATGGATTTTAAGATAATATCTAGAAATCGGCAGAATAAGGAAGCATGCATTTTTTCCTAGATGATTTCTGGTAATTAATGTTATTACCATGTTTCATGGGAATATACGATGTGGGTATTATCCTATTTTGAATGTGAAAACCATGATGTAATTTGTGATATATGGGGGATCTATATTAATCATATTTCATGAAACTATTTCCAAATAATTTAATTTAAATCATTCCGAAAGTTTATAAGGTGTATCATTTACTGAATGTTTAACATAAACATTAGATGAAGTCTGCAAGATTATTGTTTACCCTCTCTATAGGGGGATTTATGCATACTAGATACCCTTTTCCAACTACATTTTTTTGATTGTATCTAAAGATGGATGGGTTGAATTATCATGTATGTTATGATTTATTATCAAATTAGGAATATAATAAAGGAATTATCATTCATTTATTAGTGTTAGATATGGAGTAGAAATCTATCAAGGAATAACAAAAGGATGAGATTCTATATTAGATATGGAATAATATAAAGTAAGTTTAATTTGATATATCCTTGACCAATAATAATAATTAATGTATTATAGTATAATGATAAAAAAATTGATGTTATAATACGATAATTTTCGTTGAACCGATGGAATTTTAAATCATCATAGATTTATGACATTAAGGCCACTAATATTTGTGTCATCATTCACTTAATTATGATTTATGAATGCAATCACTCTCTATTAATATTTAAATTATCCCTCCATGTCCAATATTAACTTGCATCCAATATTCTCTTTTGTTTAAACCTAGTTATATGTTACTTTGGGAAATATTTTTGGTTCCAACATTCATTTTGAAGGGAATTTTTAGTATTCATTTTTACTATGTGGGTTTGAAAGAATAATGATTTTAACTATTAAAACGTTGAAAACCAAGAAAAATTTTTAGTGTTAAATTAATTTTAAGGGGGTAAAATATAACCCTTGGAGATTTTATGAATGATATTTTTTAATAAATATAAACATTTTATTTTTTCAGTTCACATGAGAGAAGAAATATTTCTTAGAAATAAATGTTAAAAAAACTAACTCAAACATTCCTTTCACATGAAATACCAACTTGGATTTCACTATAAATAAAGCCAACATGGCTTGAACTAAATGAAATAGTGTGTTGGGTTACAAAACATGTAAATTTTACTTTTCTTTCTCTACACACAATATGGAATCCTTCCATTTTATTACATAATTTTTTGTTAAATTTTACAAACCGTGGATATTTAAATCTAGTGTATTGGAAATAAGGTAGATAACAAATTAAAACATATATCATTTTTTCAAATTAAAATGAAAGGATTATTAATTTATACATCCTATATATAATTAATCTGTCAAATAATATGGGGAAATACATCAAAGGAAAGGGTGAACAGATGGCCCAGTAAGGGAAAACATGAGAAACAATATACATGTAAACTTAAGTGATGTCTATAAGAACAAGAGGAGTAGCATAAAATAATGATTATATGGAATATAATAATAATAATAACTTGAATAATAACATGAAAATGTGGATAAAAAATTTAATTTATACATTTATAATCATATCACCAAGGTCCATCCATAAGGTGTCATAAAAATTACCAAGGTTATTCATCAAGGTATCATAAATGTTTTCATCTATAGAGATTAATTTATTTTCCAAATAAATTGTATCACAATAACGGAACACCATTAATATGTATTTAATTTCATGTGATACACATATATAATAATAAAAAATTTCATAAATAACCCAAAGAGAATTAAAGAAATGGGTTTCATATCAAAATCATAGCATTTTATTGAAAAGTTCTAAAAACATGATCATTATGTAATTTATTACCGAGAGAAATGGAATGAGGGGTTCATATATGTCAGTTAATGAATAAAATCAATAATTTTTATATATTTATTAATACCCTATGAAATAAATTAGGTTTGGGTTTTCACATAATGATTATAAATTAATTTATTGTGAAAAAGAGAGATATTTTGAGACGAAAAATATACAATATAACAGGTATAAAACATAGTTTTAGAAAACAATGGAAATATAGGGTAAAGAGGTAAAAAATTCATAAAATGATCATAATAATACATAGGGACATAATAAAACTTAAATAATAACATGTTATGGAAATTTCAATGTCATACCACATCAAAGAGAACATGAAAGTAAAAGAGAAGTTGGGAATTCCTTAACCTTGAAGCGTAACTTCTAGAACTCTAAGATCCGAGACATTAGTGCTTTAGGACACCTTTTATGGAATAATTTGGATTTAAAACTATCAGATATAATAAGTGGATGATTTTGGAATGAATTTAATGGTAGGAATGGCTTCGTATTTAGAGAAAGAGAGAGAGAGTTTTTATTATTTTTCGACAACACCACATCAGTATTATTTGAAAAACCATTCGATTTCCAATGGTATTTTTCCATGGATTTTGTCACACGGGACACCTCATATAATATATTAATCCACATGAATTGGGAAGAATTTAAAATTACAGATCACATCATTATAATGTCATAAAACAAAATGAAATGTCAAAAACAGATTTTTTTACTATTCATCAAGAATCAAAACATTTTATAAAAATCTAAATCATTCACCATAAAATAATATCAATGTTCTCAATTAAAAATTTTACCCATTTTTATGAAATTAATTTTCTAAATATTTTATATTTAATTCTTACGTAAAATCGTAATTTACATGAAAAAATACTAATACTTAACTAATAATTTCAAATTTTTTTTATTTATAATGTTATATCACATTATCAATCAAGATGCCAACATTTAAATTATACTTCTGAAGGTGAGGATACTATTACATTTTTTATATTAGTATTCATAAAAGTAATATTACTATTAATAAGTTACTATTCACAAAAAATTAAATTAATCATATCAGACTCTTAATTTTATCATGATCACAACTGCATATGTCCAATATCTGAAGGTAGTTTCACAGTATCAATTAATTGAAGTATTAAAATTATTTTAAAATACTCTTCTTTTTTAATATTCATTAATAATATTAATCTTGTTAATAAAATACTAAAAATGCATCCTAGATTAATTTTGACATTTGAAATTCAAAAATGATGACTATTGTTCATAAAAAAATTATTTATACAAACGGATTACAAAATGTTACTAAGTACTCATTACATAACCCCTTATAAAACCTACATAGGACATATGAGTAATGTTTTCAATAGTGATCGTATCTTGGGGCGTCTCGAACAAAATTTACAATGTGGTGATTTCTATCATCTTGACCTTCTCTTGTAGGTGATTTCATTCAAACATAACATGTGGAATCATGGCCTGGACTTGGTCCAAAAACAAATCCCAGTGATGCATCCTTCATCCCAAGAATAAACAAATAGTATTCAAATGGAATGATACTATTGTTTGTGTCCTTCAAATCATCTTTATTTGTTAATTATTCATTGTAATTTCTATTTATAAACAACAATTATAACATTTAAAATTATTATTATTTCTAATGATCATATTAAACAAAAATCATGAAATGGTCTAAACATAAGGGTTACATTTCAATTATTTTTCTATTTCTTTATTTATTATGACATATTAAAACATAATTTTTAAGGAAAAAATATTATTCAAAAGTTCGCGTCATTAAATTCTTCCCCCCTTTTGAAATTTGATCCCCAAAATTTCAACTCGTACCCTCATAAGAGAAAGGGTGTGGGTACTTCTACCTCGTAGTCTCTTTTGGATCCCATAAGTCTTCTTCAAATTTTTGGTTCCTCAACAAAAATTTAATAAGGTGGTTAATCTTATTTTATAGAACATTGATTCAACGATCCTATATCTCCACTAGCTGCTCCTCATAACAGAGGTCATGTTCATGTTATACCACCTATAGAATTAGTACATGTGAAGGGCTTGGTATGTACTCCATCAAGAGGTATATGTGGAATAAATCATGAACTTGTTTAATATTTGGAGGAAGTTAAATAAGATAGGCCAATTATCCTATGAGATCAATGATTTCATAGGGGACAATATACCAATGGATGAGGATCCATTTCTACCAAAACCACATGACTCTCATCCAAGGAAAAATTAAAATGAGGACATTGTCACCAACATTAAACTTCCAGTCCCTTATATGGTTGTTGAAATAGATAATTTCCAGACATTTAGTAGCCATAATGTGTTGTTGGGTGACATGAACCATTTTTTCGGCACTTATAGAATATCTGGTCTATGAATCATTAAATCACTAGATTAATCCCAATATGTAGGATTTCTTCATCACTTTCGATATAGAGCTTCATAGTGTTCCATTTGAATATTGAGTATAATAAATTTTTTATGAGAACAAAACTAATGGGAGATATTTATCCCATCCCACATAAAATTCCATTGTACATGTTTTCACCATTTCATTCAGTGTCTAAATAATCTTTTATGATTTCCCAGTAGTTTGGGATTAATATGTCGTAATGAAATTCAGTTAGTTACACAAAGAATGTTGAATAATTATCTTAAATGTTGATGTGAACCTTGGATAACAATCAGATAGGATAAAAAGTGGGCCTTACCACTTACTTCATGTAAATCGTTGAATTTTTATTAGGATAGAAATATTCCCAAATATAGATAAAATGGGATGTCTCGCGAGAATGTTCAGTATAACCCATATCACATTATTTACTTTGGATGTTCTCGAGAGACCATTTAAAAAGCCCATATATATATTTTCCCACTTTCATGCTAGTATATTTAGTGGTTTTAATATAGATATAGGAAGATGTCACTCTTCCTTCACTTGCTAACATACCAGGAACCTTTTATTGTATTAAAAAATATCCATTTTCATATTATCCCACCAATAAAGATCCCATAGGACCTTATAAAATTTTCTACCTTCATGATGTTTAGAGAATGTAGAGAAATGAGTATCAAACATTATCTCATTCTCTATTTCTACAATTGATGGAACATATAGTTCTTTATGAAATTTCAGTACATCTTTTGATCAATATTGAACTGAAAAAACATTCCATCTTTCACAGACTCAATATTCTACTTAAAAAGGGATCTTTTTTAGATTTCATGATCTTCTCTAGTGATGATGGATGATAAATCATTTGGGATAGGGTTGATGATGTACATTCCCTTACAGTTACCATGTACAATTTTACTAGGTCTTTGATTAATGGATCTCCTTGGATCCAAATCATTGTTGTAACAATATGGTCTTTCCTACATAATGCATCAGTGATTTTTTTGCTCTTCCAGGTAGATAATTAATTGAATAATCAAAGTATTTAATGAGATCCAACCATCTCTTCCGTATCATGTTCAACTACATTTTTTGCAAAATTTTCTTCAAACTATGATGGTCTATGTATAGATCACATTTATCTCAACAAAGATAGTGCCTCCTTATCTATAGAGAAAACAAATCGCAGCTAGCTCAAGATCATGCATAAAATTGTTTTTATCCTAAGGTTTCAACCATTGTGATGCATAAGTAATGCATTATTAATTTTCCATAAGGACACACAAAATCCCTTTTAGAGATTCATTGCTAAAAATAATGAATACTTCTCCGATTGAGGGAATAGTTTAAATCGGTTCAGTAGCCAATCGCTTGTTTAGCTCTTGGAAACATTCCTCACCCTCCTTTTTTCAGGATGAAATTGACCCCTTCTCTAGTTAACATGGAAAATAGATAATAAAGTCAGGAAAAGTTTTTCCAAAACCTCCTATAATACTCTATTATACGAAGGAAACTAAAAATCCTAGTTACTATTATAGGATGAGGAAAATCCTTTACAACCGTTGCCTTTTCAGGGTCAAATCATTTTCCTTCATTGGTTACAATGTGCCCCAAGAAAGAAACATGTCAAAACCAAAACTCACACTTTGTGATCATTCCAAATGCCTATCCTTCGACAATGTTTCCAAAATTACCCTTATATGATCCTCATGCTTCTGATGAAATTTATAATATACTATAATATCATAAATAGAAACTACCTAAAAATTATTAAGGTAGTATTTAAAGAGTCTATTATCAAATCCATAAAAATAGAAAGTGAATTAGTCAGTTTTCAGGGAAATTCAACAAAATCATAATGCCATATCTTGATCAGAAGGCTATTTTTGGAATATCTTCTTTCTTCACCCTCAATTGATGATAACTAGAACTAATATCATTCTTGGAGAATAATTTAGGCCCATTATTTGTTCAAAAAAATCGTCATTTCTTTGAAGAGGGTATTTGTGCTTCATTGGGATCCCATTTAGTTCTCTATGAACAACACTTAGCCACATTAATCCATCCTTTTTAATAATTTCAAAAGCTTCTCCCCAAGAATACACATTCAATTGGATAAACTACTTCTCCAAAAGATATTGGAGTTGTTTCATTAATTCCACAACACCCATATTCTCCTTTCTATTTGATGTTTTTAATATCGAATGAGATATAGGTACAAGTTTAATGGAGAAATATACCACTCTTTCCAGGGGAGGACTTTGAAACAACACCAAAAATACATCAATATATTATTCAATGATGGGGACATTCCCAATTCATATATTATCATTTCTTTCATCATCTTATCTTGTCTACTATATAAATAATTATACATGAGGCTCTTCATGATATTAATCTGGTCGATATTCCTCCCCTTTAATGATAGCTATAGTTTTTCCATTCAATACTACAAATATTTATTTTCTTTTGAATTTGATCATAACATTTTACATTGAGATCCAGTCCATACATAGTATAATGTCAAATTCCTCCATGGGAATGACTACTAGATTTTTGATAATATTTATCTCAATAAATTAAATACAATATTTCTAAACACGGATGATATTTGGATAATCCCACAAGGAGTAATGACTTATAACTATACTTTTAGAAAATTAGTGGTTGATTCTATATTAATAGAAAACGTGGAAGAAATAATGAATTTAGTAGAATAAGAATAAAAAAATGTACTTTCTTTGGGTTGAGAGAACATCAATGGTTCCTATCACCACTTAATATGGAGCTTCAACATCAGTTTTCATGATAGAAAAAACAAAACTTTTCTCCCTTTCTTTTTCATAGGTGGATGATGATTCCCCTCCACTTCCCTCGTATTTGGGAAGTGATTGGAAAAGTACAAAAACTATCCACACATGAATCATTTTACATTAGGTGGGACTGCACCAAATTTCCTTTCTCTTTAGTGTTGGGAATTTTAGGATTCACCTAACTATGAAAATTTCATGTGATATGGTTGTCTCTTCCATACTTGAAACTCTTCCCATTCTTGAGAAGTTTGTTCCCTGAATTATTCTTCCCAGATTTATTTAAAGTGGGAAGATTCAATTCCATTCCATCTATTCCCTGATCAAATCTCTTATCAATCGTTGATCCATTTATCTATTATTTTAATTTGATGTATGAGACCATTGTGTCTCTCCACACTCCAGTTCGACTTTCATATCACTCTACATGATCTCCTCATGAAATCACAGTATCAGTTTGCTATATTCTTTCACAGATGAGGTATTACTCCAATGAAGAACCTATCAACCTTCCCATTAATATCAATGAAAAATTCTTAGTTGTAATGGTGATGTCTTATGAAGTTCATATGATAGATTTCCATAGATTCGTTCTTCTTCTACTATAGCATGAGAAAGTTCTTATCCATTTTTGTTCTCATCGTGCGAGGGAAATACATACTGAAGAATATCCCACTGACAACTTCCCAATCACTAACTTCAATCTCCCCTCTCGGTCTCACTGTTTTTAATTATTCCCACCACTGATCTAATTCTCCCTTTATGCAGTAAATAGCTAGGGTGACCATTTTGTATTCTCAATAGCAGAGTATAGAAAAGATCATTTTAATATATCTAATCCAATATTATGAAATCAATGGGTTGGTAGATCCACTAAAGTTTTGTGGTAGTTGGCCCATAAATAACTCAGCATAATGTGGATCACTTTATGGTAAAATTATTCCCCCATCAATATTCATGTTATTCCCAATAACTTGAGTCAGTTTGTTCATCATTCTCTTGAAATTTTACATTCTGGATTCCATCGGAGGGCCATCACTACATGATCAATTGCAGTAACCATTTTCACTATTCATCATATTTCTCTACAATTTCTAAAATAATTAAACTGACATGGGTCCTTGTCACGAGGATGGTCAAGTTTACATTTATAAAGACCAATGATATAGAACACTGTCTAACCTTGGGGTTTCTCTCATGGAAGCAGTGTCGAGAGCATAAGTGGTAATTTTAAAAATATTTTTCTATTTTTTAAATACTGTGAAAACATGAAAACACAACTCCTATGAAATCAATAATAAGTGCTGAAGAGCATTGTGGAGAGGGAAACAATGATGAAAAAAAGTGAAGAACATAGAAACACAGGAAAAAACCAGGGCAAGAAAGTGGGGGCAGATAGAACACATGGCACATACCAAACATATGACACAATGACAAGACAAAAGTCAGTGAGACAAAGGCCTGACCCAGGTTAATTCACCCTCTTCTCCATATCCTAGATCAACTTATGAAATTGATCAACAATTTTCCACTTCGCTCAGTGCATGATTGATGTCTCAGATCACTCGCCAATCTCTCCAAGAAATTAATCACTCAAGCATAAAAGTTCTTCAATACCTAAGAGTTACTCCGTTCTACTAGGTGATTCACTAAGAAAAGTCATACCAGCTGGAGATAGTCACTCGGAGAAATGATCCTACGAATACCATCAAATTGCACAACCAATATTGATTCCTAGTTCGTGAAATCAAGATAGGAATGGGAGAAGAAATTATGTAATAAATTAGTCGATCGTCCGTTGCAATATCTCGCACTAGATCAATATAACTTGCAGTCACGATCTACCAAGGAGAATAAAAATAACATGATCTCATTAATGTGTGGATCTCCAGATCATGTTGGGTTTCATAAACTGTATCCAGCTTCACAAATTAGATCTCCCTTTATAGAGATTAAATATCACAACACAAAGTGAGGATGATTGAACGACACAAACAATCAAATATAACTAACATCAAAATTCAATTAACTAAATAGAACGAATTATTTACTGATAGAATTAAAATCAAAACTAGAACAGAGAAATGGGGGATGTATGAAATGGGGGACCGGGAACCCATCTCCATGTCGAAGATGAGTTTTAGTCACTTGAAGTGGTATGGAATGGATGGTGACTGGTGGTGGAGTCTCCTCCACCACTCTTGTGGAATGATTCCATCCCCTGGGTACTATTATGGGCTTCACTCCTCCCTATTAGAGAAGAGTTGAGGGTCCTCTTATTCAGCGATGAAAACAAAAAATGCAATTAACGACCAAACAGAAAGCAAATTTACGTGGCATGCTTTCAGCATGCTTGTCACCAGCTCCCGAGTGAATTTCCTATGAGTGAAAACAACCCCTGCAACGAACTCTCGAATATTCTCATGTCTTTCCTGTGAATAGATTATTTTTTATCCCCTATTCTATGAGTAGCTCCCCCTACATGAAAAAACAGAAAAAATAAATCAATAAATTGAGTCAAAAATAAAATAAAATGAATCTAATATATTCTATATATTAATAGTATTACTTATATCGGTTAATAAAAATACTTATTAATATATATATATATAATACCTAATATTATTATTAATATTATCTGTTAATGCTAATTTATATTTATTTAATAACTTAAATTATTATGACATATTGATATTATATATAAGCTTTTATACTTTTATTAATATACCAATAATTATTATGGTTTTGTATATGATCTATAATACATAATATATATATTGTATTATATGATATAATAAAATAAAATAATTAAATAAAAGAAAGAAATGAACAGGGAGTTGGGTTCGGTGTGGAGGAGAGGGGTATGGGGCTTTAGTTTGTGGCACAGCTTCAGCATGGGTGTGAGGGATTTTGATTCCATTCGAGACATGGGTAATTTGTTCTAAAATTTCTTCAATCTGTAAATTTTAGTATGTTCGGTTGTGGTTCTTTATTCAATTTGTTTCTTTGTTTTTTGGTGACATGAGTCTTCCTTCTTTTACGGTTGTGCTTTGATGTTTTTGATTGGTTAATGAATTTTTGATGGGCTGCTGGAGTTGATTATGTGATTGTTGTGTTTCTGCGTGAAGGAGTGGTGAGGAGGAGTAGTTGATACGTGCCACCGTTTGTGGGTGAAATGGCGGCAGGGGGTGTGGCAGTGAAGGAAGGGAAGTGAAATGACAAAGGAGGCCCCGTGAGGGTGAGTGGTGCTCACAGTGACTGTGTGTGGGAGAAATAGTGACACAGTAATTACGAAATGGTGGGAGGCTAGAATGAAATGGTGTGAAATGGTGAGATAGGCACCGCTCTAGATGAGTGGAGTGTGGAATGGTGAGACAACAAGTATCAGACACAGTGCATCAATGAACCGGTGGCTCCGTGAGTGTGAGGTAGTAATTGCGAAATGGTGTGACCGTGAACAGAAAAAGGGGGCAGAGGACCGTGAGATCGCAACATCTGTAAAAAAATAAACAATTAAATTAATTAAAACTTTAATGCAACAAAAAATTTATTAATTAGATTAAATATAAAATAATTAAAAAGATAGTGAATATAACAATATTAAATAATAAAATTAATTATACTTTTTGAAAGGAATAAATATATTTTTGTTATAAACCAATTAATTCAAAAAAAATTAAAAAAATTGTTGTTACCTGCTCAAATTAATTAAACAAAAAATTAAAGAATTAATAATGTCAATTAAAGAATAAGAAATATTAATTGAATAAACAGGAATTGATAAAATTAATTTAATTATTAAAAGACTAAAAACTAAAATGAGTTATTTATTTACAATTTAAAGAATAAAAAATTAATTAATTTAAATAATGAAATAAAAATTATTTAAACTAATAACAAAAATAATTAATTAGATGAAATTAAAAATAACCACTTAATTTTATTATTGAAAAACAATAACAACAAAAACACACTTTTAATACATAAAGAGGTCTTTGCTTTAATAATAAATTGAGGCTTCGACCCCACCCTTTAAAAAAAATACAACAATTGCTAAATATTACACAAAATACAAAGGTTTGATATTAAAAAGTAAACAAAAATAGAAAAAATTATGGCAAAGATAATTAAAATTGAGCCACATCAAACTCCCCCACACAAAAAACGTTGTTTGTCCTCAAACAAGTACATTACTCTGAACATTAAAATAGATAGATGATTTTTGAGTTTTAGCCCAACATGTGCATTATTAAACTTTTATTCCAGGAGGACCAAGCCCAAAAGTAGGTCAGGATTTTCAAAGGTGTTAACAAATGATGTCTTTCATAGCTTCAACAACCCACTGGAAGTTAAGGGAATCACAAATTCATAAACTGTAAATTATTTCATGCCTTCTACATGTACTCATTTATTTTCCTACATCACCTTCCAATTGAAGTTCTAATTCAAGGAGTGTTGATAGGTTAGTTAAAGTGGAACTCAAAATATAACCAAGGTATACTTCTTTTCTCACCTCCCTCCAGGTTCCAATATTTGTTGTCCATTAATTTCATCACTTTATTGACTCAACTCATATGAAAATTAACCAACTAAATCGGTCCCTTATTCAGCTGGGTTCAAAATTTCCCTCACGTTAATGAGCACATTTTTGACAACGGAACTTAATTTTAATCTTTTCAAGTTATATTGCATGTGTAGAGCACTGTGCATAGCACTTATTAAGATTGAAGTTGGCTTTATTTATTCATAGAAATTAACCCAGTGCACTTTTTCTTAGATACTCACCTCGGGATCCCATTTTCCCATTTCACTTTAGTTACAAATGGCATAACTAATAAACAATCGACTAGACTTCCTAAAGTGATTGAATATTATTTAATTTTAATAAATTTTGAGTCCCCTGGGTTCTTGTGAGAACTTATAGTTACTCAAAGTCATGATCCTCATCCCACAAAATATATCATGTCACACTTACGTCCATAGTTCCTAAACAGACAGATCCATAGAGATTGTGAACAATTGCACTCAGCAATCATTCACACTTGACCATTTATTACTAAGTTCCACTCTCAACATCCAGCAAACAATTATCCACTAAATATGACATAAATTAAGTACCATTGAACCTCCAATGACCATCATGTGATGAACAAATTTGATATTTTTTTAAGGAAAATTTGACCATCTTTTTAAACAACCACAAACTCAGGTTTAGGAAGGGGGAATTCGACATGACACTAGAATGACCCCTCTAACTACCCAAGAATAAAACATTGTTTTTCTAAAACAAGTAAATTCCTTTGATCATTAAAATAGATATATGATTTGTGATTTTTATCTCAACAGGTGCATGATTAAACTTTAATTCTTAGAGGATCAAGACCAACATTCGGTCGGGATTTTCAAAGGTGTTCAAAAATGATGTCCTGCTTTTCATCAAAACCACACTAGAAGTCATGAGCATCAAAAATTCATACACTATCAAGTATTTCATGCCTCTTATATGTACTCATTAACTATCCTACTTCACCTTCGAATTCAAGTTCTAATTCACGGAGTGTTGACAGGTTAGATGACGTGGAACTCAAAACATTACCAAGGGAACCTTCCACTCTCACCTTCTTCCAGGTTCTAGAAATTAATGTCCATTAATATGATCACTTTATTGACTCAACTAAAATTAAAATTAACCATGTAAATCACTCCCTACTTCATCTAGGTTCAAAATTCCCCTCACCATAATGAGCTCATATTTGACAAGAGCACTTAATTTTAATCTTTCCAAGCCATCTTCCATGTGAAGAGCATTGTGCATAGCACTTATTAAGATTGAAATTGGATTTATTTATTCACAGAAACACACCCATAGCACGTTGTCTCTGATAATCACCATGGGATCCCATTTTTCCATTTTTCTCCAGTTACAAATAACATAACTAATAAATAATCGAGTTGACTTCCTAAATTGATTGATTATCATTTAATTTTTAAAATGTGTGAGTCCCATGGGTTCTAGTGAGAACTTGTAGTTACTCCATGTCATGATCCTCATCCCACATAACCTATCATGTCGCACTTCCATCCTTGGTTCCTAAACTGACAGATCCATAGAGATAGTGAACAATTGCAGTCAGCAATCATTCATACTTGACCATTTTTGAATAAGTGTTGCTCTGAACATATATAAAATAATTATCCAATAAACAAGACATAAATTAAGTAACATTGAACCTCTAATTACCATCATGTGATGGAAGAATTTGAAAAAATTTTAAGGAAAGTTTGACCATTTTTTTAAACAACCACAAACTAAGGTTCAAGAAGGGGGAATTCGACATTACACTAGAATGCCCCCTCTCCCACACACTTAAAACCCAAATTTGTCCCCAATGTTTTATTCTAAGGTGGAAGATAGATTATGTTCAAAAAATGGACATTTTAGCTAAAAAGGATATGGAGGGGTATCAATGAAGTAAAAAAAAAATTTGACACAAAAAAACTGAAAGAAAATAAAAACAAACAGAAAATAAACCGACCCCACCAACATCCATAGCAACCAACTCAGTTTTATTCCTAAAATATTCTTTCATTGAATGTTTAAAGAGCAGACAAAGGATTTAATCAATTTACTTCAGATAGTAGCATGATTAACATTGATGTGTAGTAGCAGCGTAATGAAATTGAAAACAGTGGGTGCAAGCAGGTTTCACAAATCAGTTCAAAATAATTTTTTTAACTCTCTAGATACTAGCAGCTAAACACCCATGCATGAAATACAGTTTTCAAGTTTAAAAAACCAGTGGGAACTCGTCAACACTTAATTCAAAGTGGCATGAAATAAAAATTTAAAGAGTAAAACATTGAAATATAAAATAATACTCCCCTGAATGTGCATCTTCTTAAATTTACAAATGTATATCTTTGATTTCCTTGTGCATGAACTCTAGATTCTTGAGTTTTCCAGCTACATGATGAAACAATTTAACATTAGTGTTTAAGATTTTATGTTCAAATAAAACGCAACCATAGAGTATTAGTTAGGGAGTGTTATCTATAATCTTCAAAGTACTCTTCCTCTGGGACATGAATGATATCGACATGGAATCTACTGCCTGTTTATTGTCCAAAGAAAACAACACTCAAATTAAAAACTACACGTAAAAAGAAACTAAAGTAGGAAATAAAAATGGATAATCCTGGGATAACCCCCTAGGGGGTGCTGTATTTGGACTGTCCACAGTTGGACAGTCCTTGGATCAACCCAAATCTGATGGGGGATTTGGCTTCTTTCTTAGGAACCACCCAGTGTGATTTCTTCCAACTCCAATTCTTTTCCACCTTTAGCATACCCCATGTGTATCTTCACCCACATTCCACTCCTTGGAAATGAAGTACTTCATGTTGAATAGTGGGGGGAAGAACAGTAAATAGGGGTAGTTACCAACTTCTTCTTCTTGAGTTTGAGTGTGAACAAGTTGTAATGTTGGAAAACATGGTTGTGGCTTGTATTCTGGTTCAATCCAATAAATTATTTTATCTTGAGAAAAACTAACATTTTCATCATCCACTTGTAAACTTGTGCACATCTCTAAAAATTCATTTTCAAAAATAACTCCCAAACTGGAAGTGTTATCCAGAATTGGGAGTTCCATTAACTCTTTAGAAGATGCTACCGAAACTTCCTCACTCTCCAGGAAATCACAAAAGTGATATGCATCTCCAAAACAGGCCTAGGGAGCAACACAATTAAAATCATCTTCAACGAAATCCATGTTGAATAATAATATAGCTTCTTGCATAAAATTGTCAACTCCATTTATCAGTGATGTTTGTTTCTCCTCGTGATAGAATAGTGATCCTGGGAGTGGGTCCAGGGCAAGAGTGTGGTAGTCATCCTCCTCCAACCTCTCTTAAAACACACCACCTCACATGATTAATATTATCAGGAGAGTGATAGGATGTCATGTGATAGATCCACTAGTTTATAAATTGAGAATTCATTAAAACTGCTATAACAAGAAAAATCATTAAAATGGAAATCATAGAAAAGATGATCATCAAAGAAATGCACAGCATCATGAATCATTGAATGTTCCATTTCTTGCAAGCCCTGGAAAACATTCTAAGAAATTGTTTCTGGAATTTCCATCCTTGACTCAATGGAAAAATCCAAATGAAAGTTGGGAAACTTTAACTTTTTCTTTCTTTTATTTCATTTCTTTTTCCTTATCAATTACTTTCAAGAATATTGGGCTCTAGTGGGAGGTGGTGGGATTGCACTATCTTCTTGTTAGCCTTTCACCTAATCCATGGATTATTGCATCAACTTCTTTATCTCATGAGAATAAATTTTCTCCTCATCATTATGGTCTCGATGCTTCCGTTCATGCATCAAAATTTTAAATTTAGCAATAGGATCCTCATGATCTTGAACTGAGTGAAATAGTGAAACTGTATCAAATTCGATATGTTTCATCACGGTGTATATGTGTGTGTGTTTTTGTATTATTTTTTATATGTTTTTTATATGTTATTTTTATTTTAATATAAAATAAAAATTGAAAAAACCACTGAGACAATCATTTCTTCTCTGATAACGGCCCAAAAATATGACATGGGTCCTTCTCACGAGGGCGGTCATGTTTACATTTATAGAGACCCAAGATATAACACATTGGCTAACCATGGGGTCACTCTCAATGATGTATTGTTGAGAGCCTAAGTTGTTGTTCCGAATTTCTTTTAATATTTTATAATACATTGAATACATATAAACAAAACTCCTATGAAATCACTAATCAGTGCTGAAGAGCAAAGTGTAGAGGGAAACAATGATGAAAAAAAGGGACGAACATGGAAACACATAACAAAACCAGGGAATGAAAGTAGGAGCAGACAGAACACAAGGAACAAAACAAACAGATAACACCAGGACAAGATAGATGTTAGTGAGACAAAGGCAAGACCCAGGTTAATTCACCCTCTACTCCGTATCCTGGATCAACTAAAGAAATTGATAAAAAATTCTCCACTTCGCTTAGTGTATGATTGATGTCTCGGATCACACACCAATCCCACCTAGATATTAAACACTCAAGCATCGAAGTTCTTCAATGCTCAAGCATTCTTCCAAACTACATGTTGATTCACTCATCAATGTTATACCAGGAAAAGACTGTCACTCAGAGAAATGAACCTCCTAAGATCGTCAAATTGAACAACAAATATTGATTCCCAATTCAAGAAATAAATACTAGAAGGGGAGAAGAAATTATGAAAGAATGTAACCAATCGTCTTGTGAAAGCTCTCAATCTCACTAAATACAACTCAATGTCGTGTTCTACCAAGTAGAATAAAAATAACATGATTTCATTAATTTGAAGATCTCCAGATCGTGTCGGGTTTTATATACTTGATCCAGCCCTGAAAATTAGATCTCCATTTCTTGAGATTGAAGATCACAACACGATGTGAGGATGAATGAATGACGCAAAAAACCAAAGATAACTAACATAAAAAATCAATTAACTAAACAGAACACAAGTATTTATAGACATAATTGAAATCAAAACCAGAAATGAGAAATGGGGGATGGATGAAATATAGGAGTGGGAACCTGTCTCCAGGTCAAAGTTGAGTTTCAGTCCGGTGAAGTGGTATGGAATGGATGGTGATTGGTGGTGGAGTCTCATCCACCACTGCTATGGAATGATGCCCTCCCCCGAGAACTATTCTGGTCTTCTCTCCACCCTAGTAGAGAGGAGTCGAGGGTCCTCTTATCCAGTGATGAAAAAAACACAATTAACGACCTAACAGACAGCAGATCCACATAGCGTGCTTTCAAATTGCTTGTCACTAGCTCCTAAGTGAATTCCCTTTGAGTTCAAACAACCCCTACAATGAACTCATGAATATTATCTCATCCTTCTCGTAAATAGCTTCTTTTTTATCCCTACTTATATGTGTAGCTCCCCCTACACGAAACAACAGAAATACCAAAACAGGATACTAAGTCAAAAATTAAATAAAATGAAACTATTATATTATATATATTAATATTATTATATAAATTAGTTAATAAAAATACTTATTAATATATATATATATATAATAGCTAATATTATTATTACTATTATATGATAATGCTTATTATATTTATTTAATAACATAAAATATTATTACATATTGATATTATATATAAGATTTTATACTTTTATTAATATAGCTATAATTATTATCATGTTGTATATGTTATATAATACATAATATATATATTTTATTATATGATATAATAAAATATAAAAATTTAAAAAAAAGAAAGAAATGATGAGGGGGGGGGGGGGGTAGGGTTCGACGTGGAAGAGAGGGGGCAGGGGGGTTCGGTTTTCAGCATGACATCAGCAGGGGTGTGCGGGATTGCGATTCCTTTTGAGACATGGGTAATTTGTTCTAAAATTTCTTCAATATGTGCATTTGAGTATGCTCGGTTGTGGTTCTTTATTCAATTTTTCTTTGTTTTCTGTTGACATGAGTCTTCATGTTGTTATGGCTGTGCATTGATGTTTGTGATTAGTGAATGAATTTTTACTAGGCTACTGGAGTTGAATATGTGATTGTTGTGTTTCTGTGTAAAGAGGTGGTGAGGAGGAGTAGTTGAGACGTGCCACCGTTTGGGGGTGAAATAGTGGCAGGGGGTGTGGCAGTGAAGGAAGGGAAGTGAAACGATAAAGGAGTCACCATGAGGGTGAGTGGTGCTCATAGTGACTATGAGTGGGAGAAATAGTGAGACAGTAATTACGAAATGGTGGGAGGCTAGAATGAAATTGTGTGAAATGGTGAGATTGGCACCACTCTAGATGAGTATTGGAGTGTGGAATGGTGAGACAACAAGCAGTGGACACAGTGCGTCAAGGAACCAGTGGCCCCGTGAGTGTGAGGCATAAATTGAGAAATGGTGTGACCGTGACCAGAAAAGGGGGGTAAGGGGCCACGCAATCGCAACATCTGTAAAAAAATAAAAAATTAAATTAATTAAAACTTTAATGCAACAATTAAATTGATCAATTAATTTAAATAGAAAATAATAAAAAACTATGTGAATAAAACAATATTAAATAATAAAATTAATTATACTTTATTTAACGGAATAAATATATTTTTGTTTTAAACCAATTAATTCAAAACAAATTAAAAAAATTGTTGTTACGTGCTCAATTTAATTAAACAACTAATTAAACAATTAATAATGTCAATTAAAGAATAAGAAATATTAGTTAAATAAATAGAAATTGTTAAAATTAATTTAATTATTAAAAGAATAAAAACTAAAATGAGTTATTTATTAACAATTTAAATAATAAATAATTAATTAATTTAATTAATGAAATAAAAATCATTGAAACTTATAAAAAAAGAATTAATTAAATGAAATTAAAAATTACAGCTTAATTTTATTATTGAAAAATAATAACAACAAAAACAAACTTTTAATACATAAAGAGGTCTTTGCTTTAATAATAAATTGAGGCTTCGGCCCCAACCTTAAAAAAAATAGAACCATTGCTAAATATTACACAAAATACCAAGGTTTTATATTAAATAGTAAACAAAAATAGAAAAAATTATGTGGAAAAGATAATTAAAATTGAGCCACATAAAACTCCCCCACACAAAAAACATTGTTTGTCCTCAAACAAGTACATTAATTTGAACATTAAAATAGATAGATGATTTTTGAGTTTTAACCCAACAGGTGCATTATTAAAATTTAATACCAGGAGGACAAAGCCCAAAAGTAGGCCAGGCTTTTCAATGTTGTTAACAAATATTGTCCTACATTGCTTCAAAAACCCACTATAAGTCAAGAGCATCACAAATTCATAAACTGTAAAGTATGTCATGCCTCCTACATGTACTCATTA
Organism: Viscum album; assembly: GCA_963277665.1. Taxonomy (NCBI): domain Eukaryota; kingdom Viridiplantae; phylum Streptophyta; class Magnoliopsida; order Santalales; family Viscaceae; genus Viscum; species Viscum album. Next base: position 1,901,598,635 of record OY728160.1, read on the forward strand.
ACTGTCCTACTTCACCTTCTAATTGAAGTTCTAATTCAAGGAGTGTTGACAGGTTAGATAAAGTGGAACTCAAAATATAACCAAGGTAACCTTCCTTTCTCACCTTCCTCCATGTTCAAATAATTTATGTCCATTAATTTAATCACTTTATTGACTCAACTCAAATGAAAATTAACAAATTCAATCGTTCCCTTATTCAGCTGGCTTCAAAATTCCCCTCACATTACTGAGCTCATTTTTGACAAGGGCACTTAATTTTAATCTTTTCCATCCATATTCCATGTGCAAGGAACTGTGCATAGCACTTATTAAGATTGAAATTGGCTTTATTTATTCATAGAAATGCACCCAGTGCACTTTTTCTTAGATACTCACAGTAGGATCCAATTTTTTCATTTTACTTTAGTTACAAATGGCATAACTACTAAACAATCGAGTTGACTTCCTAAAGTGATGGAATATTATTTAATTTTAAAAAATTGTGAGTTCCCTGGGTTCCAGTGAGAAATTCTAGTTACTCCAAGTCATGATCCTCATCCCACAAGACATATCATGTCACCCTTCCATCCTTAGTTCCTAAATAGATAGATCAATAGAGATAGTGAACAATTTCACTCAGCAATCATTCACACTTGACCATTTTTGACTAAGTGGCACTCTCAACATCCATAAAAAAATTATCCACTAAACATGACATAAATTAATTACCATTGAACCTTCAATTACCATCATGTGATGAACGAATTTGAAAATTTTTGAAGGAAAATTTGACCATCTTTTTAAACAACCACAGACTCAGGTTCTGGAAGGGGGAATTTGACATGACACTAGAATGACCCCTCTAACTACCCCAAGAATTAAATGTTGTTTGTCCTAAAACAAGTTAATACCTTTGATCATTAAAATATATATATGATTTGTGAATTTTATCTCAACAGGTGCATGATTAAACTTTAATACACAGAGGATCAAGACCAACATTCAGTCGGGCTTTTCAAAGGTGTTCAAAAATGTTGTCCTTCTTTACATCAAAACCCCACTAGAAGTCATGAGCATCACAAATTCGTACATTGTAAAGTATTTCATGCCTCTTATATGTACTCATTAACTATCCTACTTCACCTTCGAATTCAAGTTCTAATTTAAGGTGTTTTGACAGGTTAGATGAAGTGGAACTCAAAACATAACCAAGCGAACCTTCCACTCCCACCTTCCTCTAGGTTCTAGAAATTAATGTCCATTAATTTCATCACTCTATTGACTCAACTCAAATGAAAACTAACCATGTAAATCGCTCCCTTCTTCATCTGGGTTCAAAATTCCCCTCACCATAAAGAGCTCATATTTGACAAGGGCACTTAATTTTAATAAATCCAAGCCATATTCCATGTGAAGAGCATTGTGCATAGCACTTGTTAATATTGAAATTGGATTTATTTATTCACAGAAACACACCCAGTGCACATTGTCTTTGATAATCACCATGGGATCCCATTTTCCCATTTTTCTCCAGCTACAAATAACATAACTAATAAACAATCAAGTTGACTTCCTAAAGTGATTGAATATTATTTAATTTTTAAAATGTGTGAGTCCCCTGGGTTCTAGTGAGAAATTATAGTTACTTCAAGTCATGATCCTCACCCCAAAAAACCTATCATGTCACACTTCGATCCTTGGTTCCTAAACAAGTAGATCCCTAGAGGTAGTGAACAATTGCTGTCAGCAATCATTCATACTTGACCATTTTTGAAAAAGTGATGCTCTCAACATCCAGAAAATAATTATCCAATTAACAAGACATAAATTAAGTACCATTGAACCTCCAATTACCATCATGTGATGAAATAATTTGAAAATTTTTGAAGGAAAATTTGTCTATTTTTTTAAACAACCGCAAATAGAGGTTCAAGAAGGGGGAATTCGACATGACACTAGAATGACCCCTCTCCCACACACTTAAAACCCAAATTTGTCCCCAATGTTGTATTATAAGGTTCATGATAGATTATGTTCAAAAAAACATGGACATTCTAGCTGAAAAAGGATATGGAGGGGTATCAATGAAGGGAAAAAAAATTATTCCACACAAAAAGTGAAAGAAAATAAATAAAAACACAAAAGAACCCAACCCCACCGACATCAATAGAAACCAACTCAGTTTTATTCCTAAAATATTCTTTCTTTGAATGTTTAAAGAGAAGAAAATGGATTTAATCAATTTACATCAGATAGTAGCATGATTAACAGTGATGTGCAGTAGCAGCATAATGAAATTAAAAACAGTGGGTGCAAGAAGGTTTCAAAAATCAGTTCAAAATAATTTTTTAACTCTCTAGATACTAGATACTAAAGACCCATATAGGAAATAATGTTTTCAAGTTTAAAAAACCAGCAGGAACTCGTCCACACTTAATTCAGAGTGGCATGAAATAAAAATTTAAAGAGTAAGACATTGAAACATAAAATAATACTCCCCTGAATGTGCATCTTCTTAAATTTACAAATGTATATCTTTGATTTCCTTGTGCATGAACTCTGGATGTTCGAGTTTTCCACCTACATGATGAAACAATTTAACATTAGTGTTCAAGATTTTATGTTCAAATAAAACTCAACCATAGAGTATGATTTAGGGAGTGTTATCCATACTCTTCAGTGTACACTTCCTCTTGGACCTGAATGATAACCACATGTAATCTAATACCTATTTATTGTACAAAGAAAAAACACTCAAATTAAAAACAACACACAAAAATAAAATAAAGTAGGAAATGAAAACAGATAATCCTTGGATAACCCCCTAGGGGTGCTGTATTTGGACTGTCCACAGTTGGACAGTCCTTAGATCAACCCCAGTCTGATGGGGGATTTGGATTCTTTATTAGGAACAACCTGGTGTGATTCCTTCCAAATCCAATGCTTTTCCACCTTTTGCGTACCCCATGTGTAGCTTCACCCACATTCCTCTCCTTGGCAATGAATTACATCGTGTTGAATAGTGGGGGAAAGAACAGTATATATGGGTAGTTCCCTACTTCTTCTACTTTAGGTTGAGTGTGCATAAGTTGTAATGTTGGAAAACTTGGATGTGGCTTGTATTCTGGTACATTCCAACAAATTATTTTATCTTGAGAAAAATAAACTTTTTCATCATCCACTTGTAAACCTATGCACATCTCTAAAAATTCCTTTTTAAAAATAACTCCCAAACTGGAAGTGTTATCCAGAATTGGGAGTTCCATTAACTCTTCAGAAGATGCTACCAAAACTTCTTCACTCTCCAGGAAATTACAAAAGTGAGATACATCATCAAAACAAGCATAGGGAGCAACACAATTAAAATTAGCTTCAATGTAATCCAAGTTGAATAAAAATACAGCCACTTCCATAAAATTTTCAACTACCTTTATCAGTGATGTTTGTTTCTCCTCGTGATAGAATAGTGATCCTTGAAGTGGGTTCGAGGCAAGAGTGAGGTAGTCATCCTTTTCAAATCTCTCTTCAAAACTGTAACACCCCATTCTTCCATGGTATGTTTCCCTTTGAATAATGCAATGACATGCGTTGTACGGAACTTCAAGATTCTAACACACCACAACCAATCAAACTAGCCGTTATGAATATTAATACCTACTTTTTGAAATTTTATAAATTTTATCTTTCGAAATGGACTTCAGTTTTGGATTCGTAATATCGAAATTAGCTTAGGTTGAAATTTTTGTACTTTTTGGATAAATTTTATATTTTGAGGAATAGTGAAAATTACTAAATTTTAATTAAAAACAACTTTTTTAATCGAAATAATTAATAGTGATAAATTATTAATTTGAATGGTTTTAAATTATTTTTAGAATATATTTTTACCATTTAATACAATGTTGGTCATTGGATGATATTTCACATTTAAACCAGACATAAACAAGTGTCAATCTTTTGATAGTTATTATCTCTTAAAAACACGCTATTTGTTTTGACGATGGGAATTCATTTTTTAAATTAATTAATTCAATTGATTTGTTTTGAATTTGGTAAAATAGACATCATTTTTGAATTCATAATATCAAATATAGATTAGGCCTAATTTTTGGTATTTTTCTCAAAACTTTCATTTTTTGATGAATTGTGAAACCACTAAGTGGTAGTTAAAAAACTGAATTTTTCATAAAACTTAATTTTACTGCTTCTATGAGTGGAATTTCGAAAATACAAGAGACACAGTTAATATCAAGAAGTAAAATTTGGTTCATTGAGATGAAAATAATTTTTGGTGAATAGTAACTTTTTACTTTTATTTACCACGGTTAAAAGTAAATACGGTAATTAAGGGTAAAAATGATATTAATATTACCCTAACACATGTCCTAATTCTATTGGACAAGTGTATCTAGACCAAAAACAACCTTAGAATAAAATATTATCATTTAGGTCCACTTAGATTAGATTAGGACATTTATTATTATTTAATTCAAAGAAGTGTTAAAAGAGTTAAAATCAATATTTATTTACTAAAACATTTTTAATATAGGGTTACACATAAGGTATATTAGACTATAAATATTAATTAGAAATATAAAAAATTTCCTACACAATGGTATTTTATTTATAAATTTTAGATATTAAATAATTTAATTTATTTATGACACAATGGTGATGCAGTAATTTCCAAAATAGAGAAACATTAAAATGATTGATATTATAGATACCCAAATAAATATTATTTGAGACTTTTTATGAATTACACTAATTTTATATGTTAATATGAAATATTAGAATTTAATTAAGTTACTTTTTTAGAAGTAATCATTCTTATATGAGTTTCACAACAATCAATTATTGAATAGTGTCAAAATTGAGATAAAAGAGTTTTTAAAACAAATATTATATTATTAATTGATATTAAATTCCTAAAAATCTATGGTTCGGACAAAAGACTTATATCATGATTGGTGTATCATTAATGTACCACTTGGGGGTCTATTGTATGTTTATAGTAAGTTTATTAACCACATAATATACAAATACAAAGAGACATTGTAAAAGTGAAACTAATTAACTAAGAGTTAATACTTAAAGATAAGGTTAATAAAATGACCCTAACCTATGTAAATTATATTCGTTGAGTGGTTTTCGACCTATCCCCACCATATCCTCTAAATAATCCACTTTTTAGCCATTATGAACCGAATATGAATTTATTATAAAATAATATTTTTAGCATTTCCAAAGGTGCCCCTCACCCCTCTTATAAAAGGGCACTCACCCTTCTCATTATTTCACACCTTCAAAGCCTTTTGGTTCGGCCAAAACCTACCCAACTACTCTCTCAACTTCCCTCAATACAACCTAGAGGCCTTAGTTTGATCATAAATCCATCTTAAGGATCCCTTTTGATCAAATCAAATGGAAGAATCTGAAAAAGAGGTAATGTTTTTACCACCCTTTTTCAAATTCTTTTCTTCTTCAACTTCTTCTTTCTTTGTAATTCCCATTCTAAATTAATGAATCCAGTATCTCCTATATAATATAATATTATTATAAATATAGTACAATAATATTCAGTATTATATCCATCCTTTGAATGACATGTCACCATACGTGCATATGTACGGCTTACCGTCTCCGCATCGTGGTGTAATTGTCATTCAATAAATTATTATTTGGATGTGTATAATAAGGATGTGTAATTCATATAAATAATAAATATAACATGATAATTATTCTTTCTATATGATATACCATCTAATTATATATTATTTTAACATCAAAACAATGATATTGTCGCTCGTGCGCACGTACGGACTATCGTCTCCACGAACGCGATGAGCTTCATTCTCCATCATATACATTCAAGTACAATTATCATTTGATTATTTAAAAATAATGTTTAAGGACATGATATCATTCTGGATATGAATAAGATACAACCTACCAATTACAAATATGGCTTAATTAATAAAACATATAATAGAAAATGAGTAAGTTAACACCCGAAACAATGATAATACTAAGATATTAATAACAAATCAATGTTAAAAGATCATATATTTTATCATATTAATGTAAATGATTCTTGTATAATTAAATAACAATTATTTCACCATTATACAGGAGTTTAACCTATCGTCGACCAAGGAAAAAGTACAAAGTAAGGGGTTTCTTATCTCACTTTTAATTCCGTGAGAATTCCATTGTTCACCATTATTAATTAAATGTGGTGTGTGTACTGCCCATGATTGTATTAATTGTATAATATACTTTAATTAATTTATATTTACATCATCATTGTATGATCCTTATTTCATGGGTGTATGTTTTGTATGTTACCAAATCAATAAGGGAATTTGGAATTTCAATTTCCACTCATTCGGCTTTACGCATACTTCATTGATTATTTTACTCCAAGATTATGTATAGAATCACTGTTCATTTGATTATGTCATAAATTCCACTCCCCTTTCTATGGATATACTTTTTATACACATAATCAATCCATTGATAAATTATCAAGTCATTAGAATGAACTTGATAAGAGTAATTTTTACTCAATCTCGATTTGTTGGGATAAACATCCAATTCATTGGTTTCGTTTTTACAAGAATATGTGTGAATGTACTTTGATTGTTTTACAATGAATATCCAATAATATTTAGTGTATTTATATTTTCACACATAATTATGTCGTTGATTTATCCTTAACCTAAGGATACAACCTTTATGAGAGATTTCATCTTAATTTACATTCCATTGAGACTTATTTTTTGTTATACACCAAATCAATTTTATGTGGTGTACTTTGACATAGTATATCATGAATCCCTTTATTCTCATGATATTACAAAGTTTTGATTACCAAAATTATTTGTATTCAAGTGTCTCTCTTTTGGTTAGAAACTCTAACTAAAATACCATTTTTAAATGTTTTAAAGACTCATTCTTCTAAATCTTGCTCATTAATGTCCATGTTTTAAAAATGGTTTTAAGGATTTATTTATATGAACATTACAGTTTTAAAATAAAAATTCCATTTAGAAGTTTTAATGTGGTATAGGACACTTTGATTCTAAAATCTATTTTAAATTTATTCTTGACAAATAGTGTGACTTTTAAATGATTTCAAGAAAAAGGGGATTTTTCAATCTAATTGTTTTGATGATTATTTTCATCTATGTTAATATCCTTCATCATTATCGATTGATGTTAATATGATACAATAAAATCTTCCATATTGTACCGAATGAGTTATGTTTGACTGTGAATGTGCTATTTTTATACCATTCATGGTTTGTGGATAAAGTATTGACATTTCGTATGCTAGTTTTAATACAAATGTTTATGTTATGTTTAAAACTTTTCATATGAGAAATGCATTAGACTTAGTAAGTGAAGGGTGGAGCCCGCTATAGCTCCTCGATGCATCGATGGGTCTCATGAGACAAACTAGTGTCTGGGAACAAGGCCTTGGAAAAATATTATTTGTAGTCTTGGAACGAGCCCTTGGCTATGTGGTTATGATAGTCTGGAATTATGCATTCCATCATTATGAAAGTGGTTATTGATATTGCATGTGATTGTTCGACTAGTAGAATATCCATGTGAATATGTAAATGGAATTATTTAATTTTATATTTTCTATATTATGTTGAAGTTCAAGTTTAAAAGGCTTTTTTTAGTTATAAATTGCTTTAAGTGTTTATGCTTATCTACGAAAGCTTCTGCTATATTGTTATGCTTACTGAGCATCTGAGCTCACCCCTTTCAATGTTTTATCTTTTCCCTGGATGTGAAGAAGTAATTTATGAATGACCAGTAGGGATAGTATTAGGGGATATGAAGATAATTTGTTGTTGTAGTTTTTTTACCTTATGATGTAATGTAATACTTATGAATATATCTAGTGTTTCCAAGACTACTAAACTAATCGGTCTTTCGAGAATTGATCCTTTGTGATCATGCCAATGTTATGTAATAATGCACCGACTCTGGGTATCTAAGGTCGGGGCATTACAGTTTGTATAAGAGGAAGTTTAGTACAAACCTTAGAAGCTAGATTTAGATATAACTCTGGTTAGAGCACGTAGACCAAAGATGAACTTTGAAGATTAGTTTATAAGAACTTCCTAAAATTTTGGTATTGTAGAGATTTTGTGAATTTTCCAAGAAATACAACCCAGTCTGGATACGAGCAGGTAGAGGTAGCTCTTCCACAGATGTACCTAGTGGTAAAACCCAAAACAACGCTTTGAGCTAGACTCGAACGGGAACTGGTGCACGACAACGGGCCTTGCTACACTCTTGGTTACGACACTCCCGGGGGATATTCTAAGGATAATTTACATTTTCTTTACTAACCTATTTGAAGTATTATATATAAGATGATATTAAATGACCTTAGTTTATCCTAATGTGTTTCTAATTGAGAATATTGTGACATGTTAATCTCTAAAAGATTTTATGACAATTGTTACTCACACAATGCCTTCTGGTTTTAGTCAATGGAGAGATTCCAAGGAAGTCATAGTGACTTTGAGAATGATTTACAAGGTGGGAACGGTGGGGGAAATGAGCAAAAAAATGGAATGCTGATAGGCGTAAAATATATCGTCTTTATGACAAATAAATTTTCCAAAAATATGATCAACAATATATATATTAACCAATTATCGGACTCAACAAAGAAGAGAAAGGTGATGAATGATAAAAGATCAAGCAGTGGAGACCATGGAGAAAAAAATCCTCAATTTCCATCATGTAGGAAATGTTGAAGGATACACCCAGGAAAGTGTCTCAATGGGACAAAGAAATTCTTTACATGTGGGAATAAAGGACATAAAGTGAAGAATTGGTGAAGAAAAATGAAGAGTACTATGGAAGAAGATACAAATGGTCCCAGGAATCCATTTATAGTCATTTTCCGTAAATGTAGGGGACCTAGACATTACCCTAGTGAATTCCCTATTCTATATGATATTTTCTTGTTCAAAGAAGAAGCTATGTGGAAATAAATGGTTGGAGAAATGTTTAAAATGTATTAGTGCTCCTTGTTGATGGGTTTACTTTGGAATCATTTTCTCTTGTATTTTTAACCCTAAAGTTTTCCATGTGAGAATGATATTTGAGGAAGAATTATCTTTACTCTTGCGAATATAGTTATAAATAACCATTTGGTTTTATATGATCATTGGGTTTGAGGCAATTATAAGTTATGATAATTTGGGATGAAAATGCAAGGTATGAGATAAGATTTGTGGTTAAATTATGTTATGGTTATTTTGAGGAATTTATCTCATTTTGGTAATTTTATAAAATATAGTTTTTGAAAAAGGACAACACACAGACCTTGTGACAACCTGTCGCGTCGGACAATGCTGTGGGAATCGAAACCACAACCAAAGTGCGATTGGGATTAATCGCCTACCACATGACTACGTGAAGTCCCTGGTTAGTGTGATTATTATTTTTAGTTAAATTATTTTATTGATCAATCATAATTTGATTTGGGATCTTGTGTCTTTTCAAATGAATACCCTTAGTATAGGAAAATGATTTGGTGATTAAGTGATAAATGTTATTTTGGAAGTTGTTCGCTGGGATGTGAACACTATATGCCAAAGGAAAATACAATATTATGGGATTTCATTTGAGGAGTAATGGTGGACTTTTATCTATGTTTTTTATTGTGGATTTATAGTGATTTGGGTTATTCATGGAAATGATTAGGTTAATTACTTTTATGTTTGTGACTTTAAGAGTAATTAATGTCATTTGGAGATACAATTTAACATGGAAGACTACATAATTATAAGTTTTGGTTTCAATATTAGTTTGGATTATATTGAAGGATTTTAAGGACAATTGATTATTGAATGGTATTTATTTAACTTTGTGGTATTGATGGTTTAATTTTAGAAATTAAGATTAGTGTTTTTTTCTCTCTAATGGAATATCCATTTGGGGGATCATCAGATATTATACTAACCATTTTGGTTATGATTAATCTCTAACGACAAGGTAAATATATAGTTTATCCTACGTGGATCATGTATTTCTATAGATGTTTATTCTAGACCTTCCATTGTGTCCAAGTCTTCTTGAATACTCATTGTTCAAAACAAATGAGTTAGTGGTAAAAAGTTATTAAAGAATGAAACTCTACCTAAAAAGTAAGTATACCTCTTTATGTTCTTAGTCAATATCATAAATGAATTCCTCGTCCTTATGTAATGTAACTTAAAACCAAAAATGTTGTCCGTTTACTTTTCCTACTGGGAGACTAAGGACCGTTTGTCCCAACACAAGTTTGTGATTTTATTATTGTTAACTTTCTCATGATCATGTTTTCTATCCCTCTCCATCAGAACTGAACACTTATTTTATTGTCCATATCCATGTTTTCCTACATGGAATCCTAGTATGGGTTATCTTGGGTTACCTCTATACCTCTCTTCCTTTCTTTTAAAGTGATAATTTTGTTGACTCTTTTTACGATGTGGGACATTGCATTATATTCTCAAGCCCATTTTTAAAAAAAATTCGAAGATGAGATTTATTGAAGGAGGGGATAATGTAACACCCCAAGCTTCCATGGTACATTTCCCTTTGAATAATGCAATGACGTGCATCGTACGCAACTTTGAGATTTCTAACACACCACAACCAATCAAACTAGCCGTTATGAATAGTAATACATACTTTTTGAAATTTTAAAAATTTTATCTTTCTAAATGGACTTTAGTTTTGGATTCGTAATATCGAAATTAGCTTAGGGTGAAATTTTGGAACTTTTTGGATAACTTTCATATTTTGATGAATAGTGAAAATTACAAAATTTTAATTAAAAACAACTTTTTTAATCGAAATAATTAATAGAGATAAATTATTAATTTTAGTGGTTTTAAAGTATATTTAGAATATATTTTTACCATTTAATACAATTTTTGTAATTTGATGATATTTCACATTTAAACCAGACATAAACAAGTGTCAATCTTTCGATAGTTATTATCTCTTAAAAACAAGATATTTGTTTTGACGACGGGAATTAATTTTTTAAATTAATTAATTCAATTTATTTGTTTTGAATTTGGTAAAATATACATCATTTTGTAATTCATAATATCAAATATATCTTAGGCCTAATTTTTGGTATTTTTCTGGAAACGTTCATTTTTTGATGAATAGTGAAACCACTAAGTGGTAGTTAAAAAACTAAATTTTTCATAAAACATAATTTTACCAGTTCTTTGAGTGGAATTTTGAAAATATGAGAGACACGATTAATATCAAGGAGTAAAATGTGGTTCATTGAGTTTAAAATAATTTTTGGTGAATAGTAACTTTTTACTTTTATTTATCACAATTAAAAGTAAATAGGGTAATTAAGGGTAAAAATGAAATTAATATTACCCTAACACATGTAGTAATTCTATTGGACAAGATTATATTGACCAAAAAAACCTTAGGAATAAAATATTATCATTTAGGTCCACTTGGATTATATTAGGACATTTATTATTATTTAATTCAAAGAAGAGTTAAAAGAGTTAAAATCAAAGTTTATTTACTAAAACATTTTTAATATAGGGATAGACATAAGATAAATTCTACTATAAATATTCATTAGAAATATAAGAATATTTACTACATAAATGTATTTTATTTATAAATTTTAGACATTATATAATTTAATTTATTTATTACACAATGGTGATGCAGTAATTACCATAATAGTGAAAAATTAAAATGATTGTTATTGTAGATACCCAAATAAATATAATTTGGGACTTTTTATGAATCAAAATAATTTTATAGGTTAATATTACATATTAGTATAGATTTAATTGACTTTTTTCGAAGTAATCATTCTGATATGAGTTTCACAAAAATCAATTATTGAATAGTGTCAAAATTGACATAAAATAGTTTTTAAAACAAATATTATATTATTAATTGATATTAAAATCCTAAAAATCTAAGGTTCATCCAAGAGACTTATATCATGATAGGTGTATCATTAATGTACCACTTGGGGGTCTCTTGTATTTTTATAGTATGTTTATTAACCATATAATATAAAAATACAAAGAGACATTGTAAAAGTGAAACTAATTAACTAAGAGTTAATACTTAAACATAATGTTAATATAATTACCCAAACCTGTCTAAATTATTTTTTTTGAGTTGTTTTAGACCTATAAACATCTTAAACTTTAAATAATCTACTTTGGAGCCACTAGAAACTGAATATGAATTTATTATAAAATAATATTTTTAGCTTTTTTGAAGTTTCCCCTCACCCCTCTTATAAAAGGGAACTCCCCCTTCTCATTACTTCACACATTCAAAGCCTTTTGGTTCGTCCAAACCCTACCCAAATACACTATCAACATCCATAAATACAACCTAGAGGCCTTATTTTGATCTGAAATACATCCTATGGAGCCCTTTTGATCCAATCAAAAGGAAGAACCCGAAGAAGAGGTAATGTTTTTACCACCCTTTTTCAAATTCTTTTCTTCTTCAACTTCTTCTTTCTTTGTTATTACCATTCTAAATTAATGAATCCAGTATCTCATATATACTATAATATTATTATAAATATATTAAAACCATATTTAGTATTCTATCCATCTTTTTAATGACATGTCACCATACGTGCGTACGTACGGCTTACCGTCTCCACGTCGTTGTGTAATTGTCATTCAATAAATTATTTTTTGGATGGGTATAATAATGATGTTTTATTCATTTAAATAATAAATATAACATGATAATTATTCTTTCTATATTATATACCATCCAATTATATATTATTTTAACATCAAAAGAATGATATTGTCGCTCATGCTTTCGTACGGACTACCGTCTCCACGAACGCGATGAGATTCATTCTCCATCGTATCCATTCAAGTATAATTATCATTTTATAATTTAAAAATAATGTTTAAGGACATGATATCATTCTGGATATGAATAATATACAACCTATCAATGACAAACATGGCTTACTTAACTAAACATATAAAATAAAACGAGTAAGTTAACACCCGAAACATCGATAATACTAAGATATTAATAAAAAAATCAATGTTACAAGATCATATATGATATCATATTAATGAAAATGATTCTTGTATAATTCAATACCAATTATTTCACAATTATAAAGGTGTTTATCCTACCGTCGACCAAGGAAAAAGTACAAAGTAAGGGGGTTCTTATCTCACTTTTAATTCCGTGAGAATTCAATTGTTCACCACTTATTTATTACATGTGGTGTGTGTACTGCCCATGTTTGTATTCATTGTGTAATATAAATTAATTCATTTATATTTAAATCATCATTGTATGATCCTTCTTTCATGGGTGTATGTTTTGTATGGTACCAAATCAATAAGGGAATTTGGAATTTCAATTTCCACTCATTAGGCTTTACGTATACTTCATTGATTATTTTACTCCAAGATTATGTGTAGAATCTCTATTCATTTGATTATGTCATAAATTCCACTCCACTTTCTGTGGATATACATTTGATACACATAATCACTCCATTTATAGATTCTCATGTCATCGGTATGAACTTTATAAGAGTAATTTTTACTCAATCTCGATTTGTTGGGATAAACATCCAATTAATTGTTCTTGTTTTTACAAGAATATGTGTGAATGTCCTTTGATTGTTTTACACTAAATATCCAATCATATTTAGTGTATTTATATTTGTCACACATAATTATGTAGTTTATTTATCCTCAACCTAAGGATACAACCTTTATGAGAGATTTCATCTTAATTTACATTCCATTGAGATTTCTTTGTTGTTATACACCAAATCACTTTTATGTGGTTTACTTTGACATAGTATTTCATGAATCCCTTTATTCTCATGATATTACAAAGTTTTGATTACCTCAATTATTTTTATTCAAGTGTATCTCTTTTTGTTAGAAACTCTAACTAAAATACCCTTTTTAAATGTTTTAAAGACTCATTCTTCTAAATCTTGCTCGTTAATGTTCATGTTTTAAAAATAGTTTCAAGGATTTATTTATATGGACATTAAAGTTTTAAAATCAATATTCCTTTTAGAAGTTTCAAAGTGGTATGGGACACTTTGATTCTAAAATCTATTTTAAATGGATTCTTGAAAAACAGTGTGACTTTTAAATGATTTCAAGAAAAAGGGGATCTTTCACTCTAATTGTTTTGATGATTATTTTCATCTATGTTAATATCCTTCAACATTCTCGATTGAGGTTAATATGATACAATAAAATCTTCCATATTGTATCGAATGAGTTATGTTTGATTGTGGATGTGCTATTTTTATACCATTCATGGTTTGTGCATAAAGTATTGACATCTCGTATGGTAGTTTTAATACGAATGTTTATGTTATGTTTAAAACTTTTCATATGAGGAATGCATTGGACTTAGTATATGACGGGTGGAGCCCGCTATAGCTCCTCGATGCATCGGTAGGTATCATAAGACAAACTAGTGTCTTGGCACAAGCCCTTGTAAAAATCTTATTTGTAGTCTTGGTACGAGGCCTTGGCTATGTGGTTATGATTGTCTGGCATTATGCATTCCATCATTATGAAAGTGGTTATTGATATTGCATGTGATTGTTCGACTAGTAGAATATCTATGTGAATATGTAAATGGAATTATTTCATTTTATCTTTTCCATATTATGTTGAAGTTCATGTTTAAAAGGATTTTGTTTTAGTTATAAATTTATTTAAGTGTTTATTCTTATCTAGGAAAGCTTCTGCTATATTGTTATCCTTACCGAGAATCTGAGCTCACCCCTTTCAATGTTTTGTCATTTACCATGATGTGAATAAGTAATTTATGAATGACCTACATGGATAGTATGAGGGGATATAAAGATAAGATGTTGTTGTAGTTTTTTACCTTATGATGTGATGTAATAATTATGAATATATCTAGGGTTTCCAAGACTACTAAACTAATCGGTCTTTCGAGACTTGATCCTTTGTGATCATGACAATGTTAGGTAATAATGCACCGACTCTGGGTATCTAGGGTCGGAGCGTTACAAAAACACACCACCTCACTTGAATAATATTATTAGAAGAGTGATAGGATGTCATGTGATGGATCCACTAGTTGAAGCATTGATAAGTCACTAAAACTATTCTAACAAGAAAAATCATAAAAATGGAAATTAGAGAATAGATGATCATCAATGAAATGCCCAGCATCATGAAACATTGAATGTTCAATTTCTTTCCAGCCCTTGAAAACATTCTCAGAAACTGTTTCTGGAATTTCCATCCATGACTCATGGGGAAAATCCATATGAAAGTTGGGAAACTCTAACTTTTTCTTTCTTCTATTTCTATTCTTTTTCCTTCTCAATGACATTTATGAATATTAGGATTTAGTGGGATGTGGTGGTATTGCACTATCTTCTTGGTAACCTTTAACATATTCCATGGATTGTTGAATCAACTGCATTATCTCATGAGGATAAATTTTATCCTCATCACTAAGGTCTCGATGCTACCATTCATGCATCCAAATTTTAATTTAGCAATAGACTCCTCAGGATATTGAACTGAGTGAAACAATGAAACTGTATCAAATTCGATAGAGTTCATCACTGTGTATATGTGTGTGTGATTTTGTATTATTTTTTCTTTGTTTTTTATTTGTTATTTTTATTTTAAAATAAAATAAAAATTGAAAAAACCACTGAGACACTCATTGCTTCTCTGACAATGATGCCAAAATATGATGTGGGTCCTTCTCGCGAGGACGGTCATGTTTAATTTTATAGATACCCAAGATATAGCACATTGGCTAACCTTGGGGTCACTCTCAATGAAGTATTTTCAAGAGCCTAAGTGGTTGTTCCGAATTTCTTTTAATATTTTATAATACATTTAATACAAAAAAAACACAACTCCTAAGAAATAAATAATCAGTGGTGAAGAACAAAGTGGAGAGGGAAACAATTATGAAAAAATGTGATGAACATGGAAACACATAACAAAACCAGGGAATGAATGTAGTAGCGGACAAAACACAAGGAATAGAACAAACAGATAACACTAGGACAAGATAGAAGTTAGTGAGAAAATGGCCGGATCCAGGTTAATTCACCCTTTACTCCCTATCCTGGACTAACTAAAGAAATTGATCAATAATTCTCCACATCACTCAGTGCATGTTTGATGTCTCGGATCACACACCAATCCCACCTAGATACTAAACACTCAAGCATCGAAGTTCTTTAGTACTCAAGAATTCTCCCAAACTACAAGTGGATTCACTCAGTAATGTTATACCAGCCAAAGACTCTCACTCAGAGAAATGATCCTGCTAATATCATCAAATTGAACAACAAATATTGATTCCCAATTCAAGAAATAAATACAGGAAGGGGAGAAGAAATTAAGAAAGAAAGTAAACAATCATCCTGTGCAAGCTCTCTCTCTCACTCAATCAAACTCATAGTCGCGATCTACCGTGGAGAATAAAAATAACGTGATTACATTAATGTGCAGATCTCCAGATCGTGTGGGGTTTCATATACTTGATCCATCCCTGAAAATTAGATCTCCATTTCTGGAGATTGAAGATCACAACAGGAAGTGAGGATGAATGAATAACTTAAAAAATCAAACATAACTAACATCAAAATTCAATTAACTAAACAGAAAACAAGTATTTATAGATACAATTGAAATCAAAACAAGAAAAGTAAAATGGGGTATGGCTGAAATAGAGGAGTGGGAACTCATCTCCAGGTCAAAGTTGAGTTTCAATCACGTGAAGTGGTACGTAATGGATGGTGATTGGTGGTGGAGTCTCATCCACCACTGCTATGGAATGATGCCCTCCACCGAGAACTATTCCGGCCTTCTCTCCACCCTAGTAGAGAGGAGTCGAGGGTCCTCTTATTCAATGATGAATAAAATGCAATTAACGACCTAACAGAAAGCAGACCCACATGGCGCGCTTTCAACATGCTTGTCACCAGCTCTTGAGTGAATTCCCTGTGAGTTCAAACAACCCCTACAATGAACTTGTGAATATTCTCTCATCTTTCCCAAAAATAGCTTCTTTTTTATCCTTGATTCTATGAGTAGCTCCCCATACACCAAACAACAGAAATACCAAAACAAGCAAGTGAGTCAAAAATAAAATAAAATGAAACTATTATATAATATATATTAATATTATAACATAAATTAGTTAATAAAAATACTTATTAATATACATATAAAACCTAATATTATTATTACTATTATATGTTAATGCTTAATATATTTGTTTAATAACATTAAATATTATGATATATTGATATTATATATAAGCTTGTATACTTTTATTAATATACCTATAATTATTATCGTGTGGTATATGATATATAATACGTAATATATATATATATTTTATTATATGATATAATAAAATATAAAAATTAAAAAAAAGAATGAAATGAATTGGGGGGGTAGGGTACGACGTGGAAGAGAGGGGGCAGGGGTGGTTCGGTATTCAGTACGCCTTCATCAGGGGAGTGAGGGATTGCGATTCCATTTTAGAAATCAGTAATTTGTTCTAAAATTTATTCATTATGTGCATTTGAGTATATTCGGTTGTGGTTCTTCGTTCAATTGTTTTGAGTTTTCTGGAGATTTGAGTCTTCCTGCTCCTATGGTTGTGCTTTGATGTTTGTGATTGGTGAATGAATTTTTCTTGGGCTGTTGGAGTTGATTTTGTGATTTTTTTTTGCTGCGTGAAGGACTGCTGAAGAGGATTAGTTGAGTCGTGCCACCATTTGGTGGTGAAACGGTGGCAGGGAGTGTGGCAGTGAAGGAAGGGAAGTGAAACAACAAAGGAGTCACCGTGAGGGTGAGTGGTGCTCACTATGACTATGTGTGGGAGAAATAGTGAGACAGTAATTGCGAAATGGTGGGAGGCTGGAATGAAATGGTGTGAAATGGTGAGATAAGAACTGTCTCACTATTTCTCCCACACATAGTCATAGTGTGAAATGGAGCAGCGAGGCAATAAGTAGCGGACACGGTGCGTCAAGGAACCAGTGGCTCTATGAGTATGAGACAGTAATTTCGAAACGGCACGACTGTGACCTGAAAATGGGGGCAAAGGACCGTGAGACCATAACATCTACAAGCAAAACAAAAATTAAATTAATTAAAACATTAATGAAACAAAAAATTGATCAATGAAATTAAATATAAAATAACTAAAAACAAATTAAATAAAAATATTAAAACAAAAAATTAATTATACTTTATTTAAAAGAATCAATATATTTTTGTTATAAAAAAATTAATTCGTAAAAAAATAAAACAATTTTTGTTACTTGCTCAAATTAATTAACCTACTAATTAATGAATTAATAAATTAAATTAAAGATTAATAAATATTAATTTAATAAACATAAATTTTTAAAATTAATTTAATTATTAAATGATTATAAACTAAAATGAGTTATTTATTTAAAATTTAATGAATAAAAAATTAATTAATTTAATTAATGAATTAAAAATCATTGAAAAAAATAACAAAAAGAATTAATTAAATGAAATTAGAAATAATAGTGTAATTTTATTGTTGAAAAAAAAATAAAAAATAACAAAAAAACACACTATTAATACATAAACACATTTATTTATAATATAATTTAAAAAATAAAAGATTTTCTAAATACTCCACAAAATACAAAGTTTTTACATTAAAAAGTAAAAAAAATTAAAAATAGAATGTTGAAAAGAGTATTAAAATTGAGCCACATCATAAACCTTAGTGATAAACTTATTTCATTTATGAATAATTTATATTTAATTTATTTTTATGTCTTAAAACATTATCCTTAAACAACAATTACATTTCTTGATAAATCATTAATAATGATTTATAAAAAGCATTTCATCAACCAAACATCTCCCCTAGTGGTGTAAAATTTGGAGTGCAGCAAGGCCCTATGTATTGCATGAGTTCCCATTTATTCTACCTCAATGTGGTGTTTTGGGATTTTCCACAGGATACATCTGTTCCAGAGCCACATCCACTTGTTCATAGGCAGACAATGATTTATTTTTTCAGAAACCATTTACTTAATATTTCACCGAAATACCAAGAAGACTTCCTCTAATTATAATTTTCAATAGGGTTATTCTTAATGATTTATATTCAAATTTCAAAAATAACTAAACTATATTTTAATATCTATTATGACATCATAGCATTTTATTACATAACTTTTCATTACATTTTACAATTATAGGATCTTTAAATTTTAATGTCTTCGAAATAAGTTAATAATAAATGAAAACATGTAAGATAATTCTAATACAATTGAAATGATTACCCATTTGTTAATCCTATATAAAATTACTCCATCTCATATCATGGGGAAATTTATCAAAGGAAAGTGTGAGAAAAAGGCCTATTAAGGGAAAACAAGAGAAACAATTTACATGGGAACACAAGGTATATCTATAAGAACATGAAAAATATCCTAAAAAATGATAAAGTGGAATATATTAATAATAATAATAAATTGATTCATAACATGAAAATGTGGCTAAAAACTTTATTTATACATTCTTCAGTATATCACCATGGTCTATCCCCAACGTGCAATAAAAATTACCAAGGTTATTAACCAAGGTATTATAAAACTTGTCATCATTAGAGATTAATTTCTTACACATTTCATTAGAGAAATATTAGACGAAACTCTTAATATGATTTTATTTTTATTTTATTTACATATATCATAATCAAAAATTTTATAAATAACCAAAAGAGAATAAATTAAAAAGGTTTCATTTCAAAATCATACATCTTTTTTAAATAGTGCTTGAAAACATGATCATTATGTCATTTGTAACCCATGGAATAGGAATAATGATTTTATGTATATCAAATATGGAATAAAATAAATCATTTTAGGTCTTTATGAATTCCCCTATAAATTAAACAGGATTGGTTATTCACATAAATAAAATAATATAATTTCATGATAATAAGACTGAGATTTTGAGAAGAAAATTATGCAGCATAACAGGTTTGGAACACAGTATTATAAAAAATTAAAAAGGGTGGGAATATGGGTAAAAATTTAATAAAGGACTCATAATATATTATAGGTATATAAAAAGGTAAATAAAAACATGGTATGGAAATATTAAATACATATCACACAGAATATTTTTGTAACGGAAAATAATGGTTTGGAATTCAATTACCATGAAGGGTAAATTCTAAAACACAAGGATTGGGACCTAGAGGGCTTGAAAACCACATGGGATGAGTCCTTTTATGGTAATACTATAACATATTTGTGGGGGATGATTTTAGAATGGTTTTGAACTGATAAATGGAGTTGTATTTATAGTAAAAGAGAGGGAGTTTTTTATTATTTTTCGTGGACACCTCATCAGTGGTAATTGAAAACCCATGGGATTTACCATCGTATTTGACAATATTGTTGGACACTTGGGACACATAATATAATATTTTAATCCAAATGATTCAAACAGAGTTTTAAATTACTTATTACATCACTATGATGTCCTAAAACTCACTTGAAACTCAAGAACGGAATTTTTACTATTCACCAAAAAGCAGAACATTTTATAAAAATCACATAGATTCACCCTAACCTAAAACCTATGTTATGAATTCAAAAATGAACACCATTTTATGAAAACATATTTCTATATATGAGAAATTTAATTTTTAATTAAAATATGTATTTACTCGAAATAAATACTAATACTAATCTAATAATGTCTAAAACAATTACTTATTTATACAATTAAATCACATTAGCATTCATGATTGGTAAATAAAATTTGTACTTCTTTATATGATATTACAATTACATTGGTCATATTACTATTCATAAAGGTAATATTACTATTCATACGTTACTATTCACCAAAAATTATGTTCTTATTAAACTCTGAATTTCAAAGTAATCACAATACTGTATGACTATTTTTCAATAACCGTATCACTATATCAATTATTCAAATATTAATTATTAGGAAATACTCTTCATTTTCAATATCCACCAATAATATAATTCTTATTATAAAAATACTAAAATTTCATTCTAGATTGACTTTAACATTACAAAGTGAAAAATGATGGTTATTGGTACCATAATATGAAATAACAATTTTATTTATAAAAATTAATCATACAATGTAACTAATTTCTCATTATACCACCCCTCATAAAACCTACATTGGTCCAAATAGAAAGGCTTTCTATGCCGATATAATATTAGGGTGACTCAGGAAACATTTTTCAAGTGGCGATTTCTATCAACTTGAACATCCCTCGTAGTAGATTTTGTTCTAGCATAATATGTTGAAGCTCTGCTTGGGCTTTGTCCATAGAAAAGCCCAGGGATTCTATCTCCTTCCCTAGCTCCGTAAAATGGGATTCGTATTGAATGATTTTACTAGTAGAGGACATCAAGTCTTCTTTCTTCATTAATTGTCCAACATCATTTCTATTTGTAAACAATAATTATAACATTAAATATTATTATTATTTCGAATGGTCACATTAACCAACTGTTATAAAACAGTCAAAACTAGAAGGTTACATATCAATTATACTTATTTAGTTTTATTGATCATCACGAATAATAATATACATTTTCAGGAAACAAAATATTATTTAAATTTTTGGGTTTCTACAGACAACATTGACTTGGAATATGTTACACGCAACATCAATGATTTCTAAGAAACATCATCATATTGATTAAATTATTTAATTGAGATAATTATTACCCATCCCTTAAACCTATTAATATTAATTGTAATAACTACTTTTCAAATATTTTTTATAATGTTTTTATATGAATAAATCAAATTGTTAAATATATATATAACTTTTTCTAAAGTCCTCATATTTTTAAAACACTATTTTTTTCAAATAAACTATAGTTCAAGTCCTTCTATGAAAAATAATAAAATTAATTTTAGAAAAAGATATAAATTTATTTTTATAAAAAAACATTTTTTATTTTATAATTCTTAAATCTTCTTATGTTGAATTGTAGGAATTTTTCTATAAAACATCATTTTGGGATAAATAGTGAAAACCATTGCGTTTTCGTTAATAACCACTATTTTGTATAAATAATAATTATTTTTAAATTATAAATTATTTATTACGGTTAAATTAGTTCAATTATAAATATTAAAATTCCATTTAGGTAATTATCATCAATTCTTCTTTGATATTGAATATAAAAATATAACAAATGTCTGAACATTTTTCAATATTAAAAACCATTAATTTTGTCTCGTATGTGGGATTAGGATTAATCTTAAATTTTCCAATTTTGTGAATTAAATTTATAAAATCCAACATTAACAATTATAACTAGTATAATATTTATTCTCCAATAATATAAACATAAATTTTTTTCCATAAATATTTGTACGTGGGATTAAAATTACTAACATCGATTAAGGTCTAATTAAGTATAATTAGGGACTTAACCTTAATCATAGGGGCCCAAATTACCCATAAAATCTTCCAAAAAAGTTTTTATGGGAATTATTAGTCCATAACACATCCATAATTTTTTATTTTTTTTCTATGGTTTTTTTTGGTAATAACATGTGTACACTTAAATTGTATTCCAAAATTCCAAGTGATTCATTTTCCCTCCCTATAATGGGAAACCAAATCTATCTCTTCTTCACACATCTCAATACACATACATTCATCCAAGATCTGGACAATAAACTTTAGAAAATCCCTAACATCTCCTTGTAATCCTTCCCATGGGTAGAAGGAAATACCAAGAAGCCTTTTCGCACAAACCAAAAGCAGTTACCTGATTAATAGGTAATATCTTATCCCAAGTCCTCTCTTTTATTTTCCTTCTCCACCCCCACCAAACCTGTTTATTATTTTATTATATAATAAAAACCACAAAAACATTATACTAGGATTCTACTTTGTAATTGTTTTTTCCAAAACATATATACATATCAATCTAATGGGTAAGGAAAATACAGTTTCTATGTACGACAAACTACGGCCTCACAAGATGATGGTCGTTCATTTTTCCATTAACATCTTTCATGGTAGTAATTATTATGGAAAATATTATTAAATATTATATATATTATAATTATAATGACTTTATAATTCTATAATTTTTATATAGAACATTCATTTATTCTTTCTCTTCTATGTAAATATGATAATTTTGTTTGAGAAAGTGTGGACTACGAGCCACTCAAAGCGATATAAATCAATCATATAGAGCATGGATTTAATTAATGGTTGTTTTAGTCAATATATATATATATATATATAATATTATACCATAAATATACTATAATAATGATCTATACATATACATAAGTCAATTTCATTCATTCTTTCAATACGACAATTAAAATAAAAATGATCTTCATGTTTATGTACGATCTATCATCCCCATGAACATTTTATTCAATTTTATAATCCTATATTATATAGATTATTATTCCACAAAAAATAATGGATATAATATATTTTTATATCATTCTCAACATTTTTGAAGCATTATATTAGTATATGGACCAATGATATATCAAATTAAGATACATCCGAACAATAAAGCGATTATTACCCGAAGTGAAACCTTACCGTAATGTAATTCTCTAATGGGTTTTATGAGGTCATAATAAAACAATATATGGTATTTTTTATAATAATATTTTTCGGTAAAATATTTTTAATAATATTTAATTTACTAGACATGAAGCTTTTATGAGTATTAAGAGAGTCAAGACACAAGGTAAGGGGATTATATCTCACTTTTTATTTCTATGTGATACATGCTGTATTTTCCACTCCTTAATTTTGTGTGGTGTATATAATTACTATATTTTAAATATATTTATAATATAAATAAATTAATGCATAATAAAATATCCCTTTTATGATCATTATTTTATAGGGTCAATGTTTCAAAAGTCATCAAATCGCTAAAAACAGTTCTGTCTCAATTAACATTCTTTGAGGATCAAGTTTTGATACATACCTAAATTCAATTTGAGTGGTATATAATTAAATTTTACCTCTAATATAAATAATTTAAATCATTTAATGATATTTTATGCTCATTCTAGTTTCATTTTCATACTTTGTGGTTATGATCACAAGTTACCTATCTATAAGAGTTTGTTGAGACAATCTCTTATCTTTTCTAGATTATTTATGTTTATTCTTCCTTTGAGGAAATATTATGATCCATATATAAATAAAATTCATTGTAATAAATTTATTAATTAATTATTTATGTATTAGTACCATTTTTTAACTCTTTGGTAAATAATATTATTAAAAATTGTTTTTAGGAACGACTGACTTCACCCTCTCTTCGGTTAGAAATCTATATTACATAAAAACCATTTTTCTAAAAATGGATTCCAATAATATTATTCTATTAAATATGATAATTAAAATCATCTTTTAACCTTTTCTTCTTTTACCAATGTTTTCAATGAAATATTCTTGTCTCTTTATGAATGATTCATTAATCTTTAATTTTTCACATGAAAAAGGAATGCAATTTTTAACTAGTACGACATGTAAAAATTTATCTTTAGTAAATAATTTGAATGATTATTTTGACATTTGAATTATAATTTTTTGAAAATTATTTTAATAACACATTTTTAAATAAAGGGTTTCCATCTTTTTTCAATATCCATTTATTGGTTCATGGAAAATTGTTTTCAAAAATATTTTCATGATTATTTTATATGTTTTGAAGACAAATGGATTTCAATATTTTTTTCAAGTCTTATTTCTGTATTTTCATGTTATTTTCTAAGTTAATGGGTTTCAAATGGTTTTTGTTTCAAAGAGAGTTTTTCAAAGTCGGAAGGACATTTTATCCAAGTAATCATTTAAAAATATCCATCTATGTTATATTCCATCCAAGAATACATATGTTAATGTTACTCATGTATGTCTAAGGAATTATCCAAAGGATCTATTCATATTATTTATCTAATGGTTATTTTTTTATTGAATGATTCTTATGAAAAAAAATTATATTCCCTATGTTATATGATTTCAAAATACTGTTCTTTTCAAAGGTTATTCTCTGATAAAATGAAACCTATCTATTTTACATAGGTTATTCTATGAGGAAATGTTAATCATTCCCAATTCTCACACCCCAAGATAGGTCACCAACAGAAATAGAACCTGAACTAGCTTGTGGAATGTTTAGACGGGTGTTCCCAATCCCTACAGGGTGGCACACGATCCTAGGAATCATCATGAAAGAGTTGGAACAATTTACGTGAATTTATATTCATAAAACACCCATGAATAACCCATAAAATGAATCTGAAAAACTCACAACAAACAAGTCATAACAGAAAATAAAATTTGAATTACATAGTTTGAAACCAACCCTGAAGGGGATTAAAATAAGAAGATGATGAATTTCTATCCCCTAAACCAACACATGGGATGGGGGAATCTCTCATAAACCATCTCCAAAACACCACACCAAGGAAGGAATTTAACAACCCGAACCACCATCCCCAAAAGACCAAGCCCTTATCTTTCTCAAAGATTACCAAATCTACTTACACCCAAAGTTATTATTAATGTGTGAGCCTATTCCCAATATGAATCTACTAAAGAAAATATTCCATAAATTAAGTATCATAATAAAAAATATATGCATGTTATTAGAAATTTTAAATTTTAGTACCAAATTTAAAGGGATGCACCTTTAAATAAAAATAATTTCCAGGTGGGAAAAAATAAAGAGTGATCTATTTTAAAGAAATCACACATGATTCTGAAAATAATAAAGAAAAAAACCTTTTGTAGATGGTGTGTAAAATATAACAAATGAGAACTAGTCATAGGAAATATCCTTAAGACCTAGCTAACTAGGGGAAACTAGTTACATCGTCTCTCGGTTAAATTTGGCATACGAACCTGAATGAACTACATTATCATGTACGAGACACTAGTAGGGAAAATTCCCATTAGCTAGTGGTCTCTAATCAATAATCATTGTTTTTTAGAGTGTCGTCTTCAATCCTGCGTTGTGAAACTGGTACAAAGGCCACGTCTAACTCACTATGTGAAATAATGACAAAACCACTTCGGAATCACAACACGAAATTAGGCCAAGACACTTCTAAATCACTACCATACTAGTCCTAATCCACCCACCTTGTTACCCATGATTCCGTTTTGTGTTCAATATAGTTTCACATGTCGTATAATAACCTTTTCACCTTATAATTATTTTATACATGACTGGCATAACGAAAACCCCACAAACATGTTTCACAACACGTTCACAATTCAATAAATAATTTAAATAAATTTAAAGTAATTTTTGAAAAATTAAACATAAAAAATAGGACTTCCAAAACACTAAGAACCATTTTAAAAACATACACCAACTAAAATTTTTTTTCCATGATATTTTTTTCTCTTCTATAATTCAATAAACCATTTTGAATCCTTGTAAAACTATCCTAAGAAACACCACATGGACATACAAAAAACAACATTCCCAAAATCCCCCCTTTTAGAGTAAAAAACACACCAATAGGACTCCAAAAAAATCATACCTTGTATCATATAATAAACCAATTACACAAGTGATAATGTAACACCATGTATTTCCAAATGGGTTTACCTCAAAACACACCCAATTCACATAAATGATCCTTATAAGAATAACACACACGTTAACATGTTTCAGAAAAACTCATTCATACCAAATATATAATTCAAGTAATATGGTAATGAAATTAATATAAAATTTTAACTCATAAAATAATGTTTATAGAAGGAACCACCTACCTTTTATGTCAAAGCTGCCATAAAAACTGGTGAAAACTTTTACAGCACATCAAATGCACCACAAGTAATTAGAAATGATACTTAACCAAAATTATTTCCCCCAAAAAACACACGGTTAAACCATAAGGACGAATCCATCGATACTGGAAACATGAAACCAAATAAATGGGGGGAAACTCATAAATAGAAGCAAGAAACTAGAGAGAAACTCACTTACTTGATGTCTCTTGATGTTTACCCACAAACCCCACATCAAAAGTGGGTCCCAAAGGAGATTTAGGGTGCTCAAGGGCATCCCACAGATAGTAAGGATGAATGGGGGAAGAAAGGGGGGTATTATGTTTATTTCAAGAGGAAAATATGGACAATATCCATTTTTTAACACCTATAAATTGTGCACATTCTGTCCACACGATTTTGTAAACTGTGTAGTCTAATAGTGTGCTTGATTTTGTCCACCCAAAAAGTTCCATTTTTCTATAAAATATAATGGGGGCCAAGGGGGAGATAGGCCAAGAATAATATGGAATAATTACCCAATTTTGTAAACTGTTAACATTTGGTTCTCATGAAAATGACCAACACCACGACCGAAATTTTGATGATGTAATGATTAAAAACCTTGGTGTGAAAATTATCCCCACTATAATGCATTATGCCCCTGGAAATCCTTGAAATGGCCATGTGAAGAAACAAAACATATACCATTTACATGTTCAAATGATGTTCCCATTGATTTAAAAATGAAAAAAATAACAATGACACTACTAGAATGAAAAGTGGGATACAAGTTAACAAGGGAGACAAAGATGGACTCCCACACTAAGTTTCTCCTGGCCCCAAACTCTAAAACACCTATATCTAATAAAAAATATATAGGATTATACCACCATATTCAAATCAATATTCTGATTCATGCACCTAATACATACCCAATAATCTAATGGATTCCACCTGAAACGAACAATAGATTCCAATGAGGCTTTCACCACCTTACTTCAATAAAATTGTTGGGTGTGTTCCATCCCTACATTTCTCCATGAAAGAAGTTGTTGGTATGATAGCTCCTAACGAGACTAGATCACTCCAAACAAAAACCCAGAACACAAGATAATTACTAACATGTGGAAACCCAAACACACTCCCTAGCATAAAAAATAATACAATGCCCGAGACTGAACCAGAGCACTAACACTAGGAGGGCTGAATGGACTAACCACCATAAAGGATAGAAAAACATTAGATTTATTCTAAAATAACATACACATGATCCATAATGGGTCTCCCCATGATAATAACCATCCATATTTACCATCCAAAACAAAATGACAAAGGAGCCCAACATGGGAAAGCTTTGGTGATTCCTGCACAACTTATTCTCTAACCACAAGATGACTATTCAATAAAACTCCAAACCAACAGTGGAATTACGTAGTTCAACACTCCGAAAATCATTATCATCCTAAATGATTCTAATCAAAAATAGGGTTAAAAGGGACCTATAAGGTTATTAAGACAATAATAATCATACAGTGATTTTCACCCACAAGGGTTCAACCACTGGGGTTTTGAGAAGAAAAAACCACCGTACATCTTTATAACCAAGGTGGGAATCTTCCACCTACACATTTAAAAACCCTGAGGGATATGGTCTGCATGTATTTATCTATCACACCAAACAAAATTTAATGAGAATTACACATTGAAAACTAAAACTGTCTTTACCTCCCACACCAGAGACATCATTTAAAGAAACATCCTTTACATCTGTGTGGGTTTCCTAACTACCTAACTTTTTTACCATGATACCAATGGTTGGAGGTCAAATGATTGAAGAATCTTCTAACATACAATCATACATTGAAAAATCCCAAATAAAAAATTATCCTTCTATTTCCACATGTAACCACTTCAACTCTCACATAAAACCACAAGGATATAACACACTTTGAAACCCACTTTAATGTAACACGAGACCTTCGCCATGATAGGGTCCTCGATGATTCACATTAATTTCCACTCCCACCCAAAAAAAATTCAAGAACAAAAGTAAGAAACGTTCAATTTAGAAGAATAATGCAAGGAATTCATAAAAAACACGCTTTCATTTAACAAAAAGGCTGTGGAATGTTCTGCACTATCCACCTTTTCCTTCAACCCATCACACATTTACTCACCTGTTATGAGAGGATCTGCATAACTATGAAGGGTATACATAACACTAACACTCTAAAAGGAATTTACATGTTTGGATCAACAAGTGGACCAACCAATAAAAAGTTTTCTGTGGCTGCACTTCAGTCGCGTGCTAACACATCATGGATCCATACACTAGCCAATATGGAAAATGAAGAACATAACAAAACTGGTGCATTGAATGAACATTCCATGGGAAAACACCAAACACATGGGATAACCACCACAAAGGATTCAAAACACTCCTCAAAAGGGACCACAAACAAACAACTCAACCCAACATACCAACAAAATAAAAACATGGAAAATCATCAAAACAAGAAAAGATTTCAAACACAAAACACCCCACTACAATATTATTTATACACAAGATGACACAACGTGAGACTATTTCCCACCAAAAACTCCATCCATTCTCTAATATAACATCCAAAAATAATGTTAAGATGGTGGACTACATGTTCACCAATGATATCCCATTGTGCCTCTCACCTACATTATCCACATTCCATACCGGGAACCCATTCACTTCCTAAAAATAATATATTCATGTGGACACTCAAAAAAATACCAAATATTAAAAAAACTTCCTTCCATTTTTCAAAAAATCAATCAACCCACAACTACTCTTCTCAATACCACTAGTCACAAAGTTAAACCCATTTCAAATTTCACAAAAATTATCTTCATAAAATCATAACCCTTCAAATAAAACCAAATTTGAATCTCATAAGATTTTTTTGAAAATAAATAATCATCCAAACAAAATATCATTCTCAAATGTTAGACATAATTTTAAAACCATCACATCCCACTATAAACAGAATTTCAAAACCCACTATAAAATCATCCTTTTATTTCAAACCATCATGTTATTGAATCTAATAGTTTTGATTATAAAAATTCAACATCATCTTACACAAAGATCGTTTCATTAAATTACACCTTTTAAAAACCTCATTCCAAATTGTTTGAAAAAACTATTATCGATTTCATTTAAAATAATAATATTCCCACTTTAAAATCACATTTGAAACAGATTTCCAAAACCCAATTGAACATATCTTACACTTTCCCAAAAATTATTTTTAGTAAACCACATGCTTAAATTTCAAAATTCCAATCATGAGAAAGTATACCCCATGCCCTAAAATCAATTTTCATTTTAATATGTCATTTCAAAAAAATTCATAAAATAGTAATCAAAATTAATTTCCAGACCCCATAAAGATATCGAACGAATCATGGGGAATCAAGTTTTGATGGGTGACTTGGACATATGGTTTGTGGCCATAAACCAGGAACAACGCCATCACGGAGAGTGTTGAAGGGAAACATCCCTTGCTCCGCATGGTTTCCAGTCCTTGGGAGCTCACTGATACAATTGGCCTAACTCCCACTTCATTTCCCAAACAACTGACAACTATATAGGCCAAAAGACTCATATGAAACCCGAATTCCCCTAGTGAATTGAGTCCCATCACAAGTTGTGCTGGCCAGGAACCCAAATCATAATTGGAATATCATTTCCTACTAATCCTAGATCTGGGATACTCATAATCATTCCCAAAGAACCTGTCCCAAATGAGAAAAACCATGATCAGATTCCATTTTTTAACTATCCAAGTCGGGTCGCCATCCGAACTGGTTCATAGACAGTTTTATAGAAAGGATCGAAGGGTGTTACCTATCACCAAGAGATAGAAAAAGTTCCCATGTATCATAAATAAATAGTGGGATTGATTTACCGGAATTTATCTCTAAAACACACAACAATAACCCCAAAATAGAATCTGAAAAATTCACACAAAATAGGTCTTAAAATAAATTCAAACGTGAATTACATTGTTTTAAACCCCCCCCCCCCACCATAGGTATGAAACAAAAACAAGAAGAAAGTATATCCAAATAACCCCCACATTGAAATGGGAAACCACCCTCAAGTCACTTCCACAACACCACACGAAGGAAGGAAGCTACCAACCTGAACCACCGTCTCTAATGAACATTTCATTACATGTGTCAAACATCTCCAAATATACATAATCCCAAAGGTATAAGTAGGGTGTGAGACTACGAACAATAGTATTCCACCCATGAAAATATTACATTATATAAACATTATAATACAAAAATAATCCATTAATATATATACATGAAATACTACTAAAACTTTTAAATGGATGCATTAATAAATAAAAACAACTTTCATGAGGTATACCTTATATAATGAACAATTTAAAAGAAAACACACATTATGATAAAATTACCTACCAAACACACCATATTATGAGGGTAAGTACAATATATCTAATAGTCACTTGTCATGGAAAATATCCGTAGTCTCTTTCTAAAAATTGGACACTACATGCATCACATCTTTTTGAAATGTGGCATAGGAACCACAATAAATTATGTTCTAATGCATGAGCCACTCTTAGGGAACACAACCATAAATTAGTGGTCTAAAATAAATCATAATTATTTTTTAGATTCGTCATTGTCAATCCCACTAATTGATGTTAGGAAAAAAACCACTTCCAAATCAATAAGTGAAACCGAGACAAAACCGCATATGAATCACTAAGTGAAATCGGGCTAGGACACTTCTTGATCAGTAGAATTACAGTCCTACTCCACCCACATAGAAACAGAAGAATCTATTTTTTTCTCAATATAGTATCCCATGTCACATAATTCCCTTTACGCATTCAAATATAAGTTAAACATCATACACAGACCAAACAGTCTGAAAACATGTTTCACAGCTCTTTCAAAATTCAGTAAACCATTTAATCAATTTTATAATAAATTTTCAAAGTAGTACACATAAAAAACCCATTCACATTAAAAATAACCATTTAAAAAATACACCTACCAAAAATGGTTGCATTAGGTTTATTTTGGGTTGGAAAAAAGGGTCAAAATATTTTTTTAAACACCTGGAAAATGTACATGGTTTGTCCACATGGTTTAATGAACTGTACGACATAACCGTGAACCAGGTTATATCTGCTCAAAACTTTCCATTTTTCCCTAAATTTCATGGGAAGGCCTTTGTGGTAATGGAAGACAGTGAATAACAGGGAATAATTCCCCAAAATTTCAATCTTATCACTCCCATTCCTTGAGAAAATGACCAAGAACCTGATCCAAACTGGGATGAAATAATAATTAAAAACTCAGGTTGTGACCCCAATTCATTTATTGTGTTACGATTCGATTTTTATAGAAATTGTATATTTTTATGGGTATGGATTTGATGAGGTTTTATTAACTTATGAAACATGTATGAAATGATTTTATTATTATATGTGTGGGACCTATATCTACCTACATTGAATTGTGTAATGATTGAGGACTCCTGAGTATAAATGTTATTTTTGCGCCTGATTAGTTATTCAAAATGTTATGCATTACATGGTTTCATGTCTATATGTTTATGCCTGAACCTGCTTATATTCTATCAATGTTATGAGTTAACCTTTTTATGTGTTCAAAATTTTATGCATGGACATGGTTTCATGTCTATAAGATTATTCATGATCTTTATAACATATTCAAAATGATATGAGTGAACCTTATTTCGTGTTCACAATTTTATAAATGTTCCTAGTTGAATTTTGATAAGTATATGTGTGCACCTGATCATAAGTTTTCAATGATATGCATTAACCTTTTTACATGTTCACAATATTATCCATAGACCTTGTTTCATGTCGATGAATTTATGTGTGAACCTAATTACATGTTCAAAATTTTATTTGTGAACCTGATTACGTGTTGAAAATGTTATATATGGACCTAGTTACATGTACATAATGTTTTCTGTGAACCTGATTACACAGTCACATTATTATGTAGGGAACTATTTTTGTGACCATAAGATGATGCGGGGGGCCTGATTTCTTGCCCTTCACTTAATGAATGAACTTTTTTCGACAGATACATTTTCACATATTTGTAAACAAATTTTCATGCCACAAATTTCATAAATTATTCTTATTAAATGCTTTAAGGACTTATGATATTAATTATATTATGATCTATACCTTACAATAATTCAATATTTATTATGATATCTAATACATAGTGTTTGATGATCAAATGTTAGGCTCCGGTTCTATACCAGATTTTTTCATGTTATGCATACACATTTCCTTTATTTACCATTAATGAGCACCTAAGCTCACCCCTAATTATTCCTTTCTCTAGGTTAGGAAGAATGTTTTAAGGTCGAAGTACTAAAGGAGTTGATATTTATGGGAGATTTTGATGATCATTAACTAGTATAGAATATGTTGCATCCATTTTTTCAAAGAAAATATACTATTACAGTCCTCAGAAATGTATTTTTTTTACTTACTAAATATTCATCTAAAATTCTGTAATATCCCTGTATCTTAATCATTGATTGTAAGATGATCACCTAAAAATGTACTCAATATTTTTAAAATAAACAATAGATCGATGCAACGAACAAAAATGACACATCTTCTATCCATACCATGTTCTTTTGGATCCTTAATTTCTATGATCTATATTACGATCTTGGCCCCTAACCAAATATCGAAACTAAAAATCATATGCCAGTAATAAGGGCCCCGATTCTGGTGTGATTTATAAACCCTATAGGAAACCAAAAACATTTTCCAATATTACATCCATATTTATTTAAATTTACATAAACATAAATAAATAGCCTCAACCCACTCAACCAAAAATAAAAAACATACATTAATCATTTTATGTATCCAAGATGAAGAGATTAGATACTTTTGCCAATGCCAGAAAAAGGAACAATGTATCCATGGTATGTCATACCCAGACAACTATTGTTCTTTCTACTATAACATGACACCAAATACCTCATTCCATCCAGAGAAAAACGTATCCTCGTATAGAGTAAAATATGTTTCCCAACTGCATGCCCAAAAAAATAAGTAAGAAGTCCTTCATAATTCTGTATATTGAATCACCATCGACTCAACAACCTCACGTCCCATGGAACAGTGAAACCCATACCTCTATAAATAAAGAGCCACTGTTGACTCAACCACCTGATATCTCTAGTAGTAGAGATATAATTCCTTTATTAATCCTATAACATTTGACCAAACATAAATGGTGATTCTTATCCACTAACTGATAGTCAAAGACACAATTTTCTATTTTATTCTATGGTCAGATCCTCCATGATAATTTATGGTCAACACCATCCCCTATGCCTATAAATCTCTGGATGCCTTGACCCACAATTAGGGGTAAATAAAACATCAACCAAGACCCATATATGTCCTCATGTCTCAAATGGCTCTATTTTCCAATCAAAGTGCGAGAAAATTATTGATAATCTGTTATACACACCAACCAGAAACCACATTTCCACATCAAAACCTCATCACCCAACAATAACATGTTTAACACCATTAACCTCAAATTTATGATCAAAACAACTCAATTTGATGGTTAAAACAATCCCATATATCTAAATCCATGAACTCAACTTGATAAACCATTTAATCTTAATCTCACTGATCACATGACATTACATATTCTGAGCCATGCCTAACATGTTCCCACAACACCATTTCAATCATAACACAACGTTAACAATTAAATAAAAATAACCTACATTACATTTCCAATAAACTAGAATCCCTATACCTATCTCAAAACATTTAAAGAAATGGGTGCATTCCCATCTCTATATCAAAACATAAATTATGATTATAGGACAATCATTAATTTAATAAGGGTATCACCCAAACAATCTAAACATTTGTATTTAGGGTCCCAAACCATCACAGGAATATATTTAATGTGAAATCATGGAACATCATACGATTTTATTTTAGGTATGATTTAATTGAATATGATCATATTATGAATAATTAAATGAGAAAAATATGATGTTTAGACAAACACCTTGAAAATTGGGAAAAGAAGATCATATGGAATTTTCATTCCAAAGGACAGTAGAAAATAATAATTGAAGCAAGGGGATTTTATGAATCACCATGAAGTATCCAATACATTAAAAATAGAATGAATCCAACCATGTTAAAGGGACATAATCCCAATACTAAAGTGGAATGAAAATGGAAAACAATTTATAGAAGAAGGTGGATTAATGGTAAAATAATAGAGGTAGAAGAATAATTTAAAATGGATGGTTAATTTTGAAAATTCACCCCCCTTATGGAAATATCAGGGGTTTTCAGTATGGTCTATCTAATAATTCACCAATATTATGGTGTTTTTGTCTAGATGGAACTCCATTTAAAATGGGTCGTGTGGTTTGGCTGCACAGTTTGTCTAACCATTCTCTAATCGAGAATAATCACTTCCTTAGTGGAACCAAGTGTGAGAGATTAGACACACTTGTTGTAAAACTATGCATAGACCATGCACACCCTATTAATTTTCTTGTAGGTCTATCACATATTTTAATTTCCTTCTCACATATATTTATCCAACTATTATATAGTTCAAAAGTGCCTTATGGATTGTTCCACATAGTTATGACTAACTGTGTTCCAGCTATAATCCTAATATCGTGTCTCATAATATTTGGTTTTTAGTGCCCAATGATCTCAAAAAACTAGAACTAGAGATAGTTAAATGTTCTTACTAACCCTCTAAAAATAGTTTACTATTGAATTTTAATTAATTAATTTAAACATTGAAGGAAAATTTAAATTTCATCTCATCCCCCAAGAATAAAATTAATGTTAACATATAAATTTGACCAATTAAAAAAACCCATGATATTACACCCTTCCCATAATAAAATATTTTTTTCCTATGCTATCTGATCTCAATATGAGATGATACTGAACATACCCATATTATAATCATAATAGTGGACTACCCCAATCACTCAGTGTTAAATCACATGCCCTCATGGATCTCTAACATATGTATTACCCACCAGGTCGCTCACCAACCCATCTCAATATTCCTATGGTCATTCAGAACATAGACATGACATACACATTCCAACATGCAATACTGTGATTGATTATTCTCTCAGGGTTGTCATTCACGCCTTTTTAATACATGAAACCCATGAGTCTTACATCACAATAAATTCACAAAGGTCATTCATAACACTAATGTAAAAAATGTGATCCCACATAGTATATATATATGTAATCCAAAAAAATTCATTTATGTTTACGCATCTGTTATAAATCATGAATAACAAACAACATAACCCTATTAACTGATACTAGTATAGTTAAATTATAACATTCTAACCTCCTACATCCATATCAGTCATATAAAAAAACAAAATGGCATGCCAAAATCAAATAGTACATATAAACATCATCATACCCTTTTTCAAATATGAAATTTCTAGATCAATAACATGCACCTAGCCTAAATCAGAACTACCCCAGACCTGACCTCCCTGTGAAGATGCAACTTCTACCTACCACAAGCCATATAGATCGATTTATCTCTCTATAAATGTCTAGATTGACCTATTCCTTAAGTTGAATCACATTTTAAATATTATATTAACACCTTATATCATACCTCAGATCATTGAGTTTGACTCATTCCCTGACTCTAATATTCTAGAGAAATATTCCTATAGAACCTCTCCATGTGACTACTCTTGTTGAATGCATGACACTCCTTTGTAGTTCAATAAAATAGGGTCTAAATGTGTACCTAATACCCACACTGGAAACATTCTTTTGAAAACCCACACCTCAACGGTCTTCCCAAATATCTAGCATGACTTCCCTATTGAGTCTCCTCATGTTATAATTTCTATCTAAACAAATAATCTCTATACAGATCAGTTGAAACTATCACCCCTCTATAATAAATATGTCCTATCAGGTTTCCCTCATCTATTATATCCTCATTCATCTCATCAACAAATGAGGTCAACCTGAAGATGGTTTCCATCACCCTGATGAAATTCTTTAAAACATCCTCAAGCCACCACTCCTAGGAAATTTAATGACCTGTCGTGAAAGGAAAATACTATGAAAAGTCTTTGAAACTGATTGAATAATCCTTATTTGATGTATCCCCATACTTCATGTTCGTAAACACATTTTCCCTTCCTTCCATCAATGTCTCATGGATGAAATTCTTAATGAACCTAGCATCAAAATCATTTCATTAAAATCGATATTGTATACCAGCATACACCATGAAAACCCAAGAGTTATTTTTAGACTAATAATCATATAAGTATAGATCTATACAATTATGCATGGTATTGTATAGATATCAAAAAATATCATCTTTATAGACTTGATCAAGTTATCTACGGCCTTCTCGCCACCCTCACCTTAAAACAATTATTGATGTTGAGGATAAAACATCTTCTTCATATTACCCATGGACATCTTATAAATTTGAGATACCCTAAAAATACTATGTATGATTCATGAAAATATTTACCTGATCCCCAATTATAATAATAGAGAAATATATTCTATCTATAACAGCTTCCAGACCAATTTCTGAGACAGTACCTAAGGTTCATTATCAACCTGACCCACAAGGTCCTGAACCCAACACTCAAGGAATTCATCCAATGAACAATGTAGGAGCACCAAATCTCCACCCTCTTGACACTCCACCAGTTACCAGCTAGGTGGAATCTTGATGACGACCACATTCCATGGTCAATACAAAAAATACACATACATAAAACAAAAATATGGAATGTTATAATACTTAGTGAATCTAAACACAATTACACAACCCTATCGAACTCATATCACATATCTTATGTCCTCATGTCACCAAACCTACCCAAATTAAATTCTACTATCACATATATTCCATATCAAATATCTATAACCTAGGGGTGGTTGAGTATAAATCCACCAAGAAGATATGAGGGAAATCACTATTTAGATTTATGTTGAAATTTTTAAAAACTAACACATTTTTATTATTCATTAAACCCCATATCAATGTTAGGAACACATGAATCAGACACATTGGTTCAAAGATCATCATGATTAGAATCATTTACCTAGGTTAGATAAATATAATTTCAAAAAAAAATCTATGAAAGAAAACACTTTTAGACTTTATAGATACATTATCAAACCAAGACCTTTTCACATATTACATGTTCCACAAAACTATCATATGCATGAAAACATATCATATGATCCTAATTGGCTACCATATTCCAAAATACATTTTCATACCATATCGGCCAAGGGTAAAAACTTCATACTACAAAAAACCACACCCATGTTAACCACATAAGGTTGAAATCAATTAACAAAAAAATTTAAAGGAATAAAATAACATTCACATCACTAGAAAAATGGTATATCCCATGTGCATGGGTCTCTATGAACCCAAACGTGATGTATTTACCCAGTTAAAAATATAATTCAGACTCTAGTGTACCATAATGTAAATAATATGAAAAATAAAACATTGATACCAACAATCCCTAAATGGTTACCATTTAATACACATGTCTTCTGATGCTACAAAAAACAACATGCTCAGATACCATTTGAAGCACCTTGACTATAGATCCACTAAATTGGTTCCGTTGGACAGTGGGACCTGGGGCCATATGCATGAATCCTTGTATGAAAATTACTATAGACTTGGAGCACTGGTAAAATTAGAAAATTTTGGGGAGACTATGCCCAATATAAATAATATAGTAATGTTCATGTGATTCCATCACTTAAAAATATATAATGTAAATAATGATAATTACAATAAAAACTTATATATCAAGATACATTCTAGATAAATTATAAATATCACACAATTATTAAAAAATAGATATGCATGATCATCCATGATTGATCACATTGGAACATACACAAAAACCAAAAAATAAAATATAGATTAATGTAATGATCCACCATGGTCCATCTTCCATCCATCCCATGAACCTGTGCATACTTGGTCCCTATGGTCTTGAGTATGATTCCATCCTCTAACCAAATATTGATAATATAATGTCTACATGAATCATGAGGGGACTATGTAGTATGTGATTATGAACATAGACATCCACCACCAAAATTGTCCTTCTATAAATATATATTTATAATAGGTTATTAATATTTAAATAAAAAGAAGAAACCAAATCATGTATAAATACATAAACCAAATTACTCAAGATCCAACGAAATTAGGAAGTGATTACCTAAATTGGGTAATACTTGGAAATGGTAGGAATTATACTTAGTACGTCATAATATTAGAATACAAGGTAACTTTTCCAAAACATGTCACCCAGAACCATATTATACCCAATAAAAATGCATCCTTTAATTGAGTACAATCTGTGTCCTAACTGAACACCAAATAAAACATCTCTTGTACATTTAACTTTTTACTAGTGAATCACCATCATATAAAAATCACAACATCTCAAGGAACTAAAATACCCATCCTTACTTAAATAAAAAACCCCCATTATTACAACCACATTATTTCATAAGTCATGGAGAGATCTGTCAGTCAATATTACTAGTCCATCATAAAAAAAAATTACACCAAGACATATCCCCCAACTAAATGACTCACACACCATCAACCATGTCTTTCAATTATTTCATCCTAATCTATAATTTATTGTCAAGACCATACCCAATGAAAATAAGTCCATAAAGGCCTAACCAAAAATGTATAGTCATGATCGCTTAATATGAATTTCCATTATGTAATTTTCAGGGATTATATAATATATTAAAAAATATGGCCGAATACCGTATTATTATTTCTCATCAGGAGTCATTGAAACATAAACACTAGTACACATGTGTGGTATAATTTCTCCCACTAGGTACATTATAAATAGATCCCTTATTAGACCCATCATATATAATACATATCTTAATGACCTATACAAGGGAAAAAATAAAAAATTTGAGCTTATATTCTTAGT
Source organism: Viscum album (assembly GCA_963277665.1). NCBI lineage: Eukaryota > Viridiplantae > Streptophyta > Magnoliopsida > Santalales > Viscaceae > Viscum > Viscum album. The sequence goes on from OY728160.1 coordinate 1,901,638,626, forward strand.
GTTGGTAAACAAGGGAGACATGTAAGCATAAACGTGGGAATAAAGATATGATAATGTGATAAAAACAGAGAAGATCATTCACAACATATCAATGATCATAAAAATAAATAATTAAATAATGATTTCCAATTAATAAGACATTAATTGTATGGAAATAAATTGAATTATACATAAAAAATTACATATGAATAAGATATGGAAATTTTTATGACAAAAAAACATATAAAATTAATTCCATAATAGTTAAGGTATTACTGCCAAGGCCATCTTTATGGAATGGATTTAGGCCACATACAATATTTATTAAAAAGGTTCACTCTGAATACCATCTTTTTAGACATAATCTTTAACCGAATTGAGTTTTCTCCCCTTTCCAACCATGTATATCTCCAGATATATGATTCATTTCCCAATTAATTTGAGGGAGATATATGTCCCACCAATATCATAATGAAATCATTTATATGTTTTCCCCATATCATAAAAATTCATCATATCATAATCCGTGAAATGAAATGTGTATCATAAATAGGAAATCATATCATAACCTTTTGAAAAGAGAAAAGTTTCATTATCATTTCATCAATGCATATCCCAAAAAATATGTAGGTATCATAAGTGTATAACCAATGGAAGTAGATCAGATTTCATCAACATAATTCAATTAAAACATAAACCATTTAGAATAAGAAAATGAATTCCACCCTTGGATAATATTCCTATATAGCAATCACAACCACCAAATTATTTTATCATAAATAGAAAATTATTTGACGGATACTTTGAAATCATTTCTAAAAGGAAAATATCCTTGTTATATGAAAAATAATTTTTAAATCATAAATAATTTTTTAAATTAATTTTATATAAAAATAAAATTGAAATATTATAATTTAATTTTTAAAAACTATTAAAAATAAATGATCATTTTCCTTGAAAATTAGTTCCAAATATTGATTAAAAATAATAATTTTGAAAATTAACATAAAAATCTGATATTTTGAATAATTGTTTTTGACCAAATTGATAAATAACGTCATATTTCCCTAAAAATATTTTCATTATTATATTAAGTTCCAAAGAGTAGAAATATTATAATGAAAAATGATTATATATATATATATATATATCAATAATCAAAGAAGAAGAGAATTCCATATTTTTCATGGGAAATGTATTAGAATATTTAATCAATTGAAGAATAATCCTAAACTATCCTATTAAATTTTGAGATTGTTGAAATAAAGTCATAACACTTTAAAAACATTGAATTAAACTAACCATGAAAGAAAAATCCATTACATGTATATTAAAAAATCATAAAAATATGAAAATTCATTATATAACATTTATAATGATTTTATATACAACTCATAAAAGAATATTTGTTCATAACAAAACATGGGTCTCAAGGAAGGAATATTCAGACAAAACTACCATACTGATCTGGTAACATTTGAAATGTAAAACCGAAAGAAATATAGATAAAAAAATTGGTTTTTAAATAACTATAAATTTATTTATTGGGAATATAAAATACATGTATTTGATTAATGTACCCCATAAAAAATAAAAAAGTGGTGGATAAGGCATATGCCTTGCAGAAGTAAAAGTGAGACTATAAATCCCCTTATCTTTTGGACTCTCATCATAATCATTCAGGCCTCATGTATAATAAATTTAATTATATAAAAAATATAATAAATAAATATATTCAATTGTAATATAACATATATGCTTTTATTATAACCTTTTATTACATGATTATAAGAAATTACACGTTGAAGCTTCATTTTGGGTAATAATTGCCTTGTTTTTCATATATGTTCTGACTTGTTATTCTTGTTCCTAATACGTAGATCATAAATTAATATTTTTCAATTATTTAAACCATGATATAAATATTTAATATACTTAGTACATATTTATTTTTTAAAAACACTATCAATAGTGTAAAAATAATATGAAATACACATTTCATGAAAATGGTAGGTCGTACATATACATGAATGTTTTTTCTATTTTCGTGAAAAATTGTAAAGAATGATGTAAATGAGATATATATATGTATAAATTAAATTATTATTTTTATTTCATATATATAATTTAGTTTTACTGAAACCATCCGTAATACAATATATATAATGTTCAAATGAATCACATCACTTTTATGATGTGGTAGTGAAGAAGACCATAAACAAAGTTACCCTATATCCACAAAATGGAATTCATGATGGAATGTGTTTTATAATAATTCACAGAGCATAAATATATCAAAAATATCATATATATAATATTAAAACATAAATTGAATAATTATTCAAACAAGTAATGCTTGAAATAGAATAACAAACGATACTGATTCGTGAGCTGGTAGTCTACCAAACACAGAAATGATATTGTATATGAAATTTTTTGGATGTGAGTGTTATTTCTGGTATAACAATAGCATAAAATCAACTATGTATATTGAGGATACTGAAATTATTATATAATAATGGAATAAGAAACGTTTAGGTGGTTTAAAATGAAAATAAAATAAAAGATCTTATAGAATGATGTTACCTCTTCTTTGGAAAACTCTTTATGGTTTGATCCAAAGGGATTATTTTTTTGGATTTATTCTCAATGGTGGGATTCTAGGATGAATAATAGAATACGGGAGGAGATTTAAATAGTGGTTGGGCAAGCCAAAGATCTTTATAGGCACAGAGAAGTGAGTCGGGTTAGGGGCGAGTTATCTTTTTTAGATAATGTGGTGCGTCATTATTATAAATTTAAAAAGGTAAACACTATTAAGAGTTATACCTTACATCATGTGCCTCCAGTAGTTTAATGTTTTGAGGGAAGAGGTTAATTGGTCAAAATACTTCTAGCCAACAACTTTTGGACATGTTCCTATATAATAACCCTAGATTTTTATACATTTTATTTCATGATTTTATGAACAAATTAAAGTAAATTTCATGCCAATGATCCCAAATTCAAGTGTCTCTATAATATTTTATACTTGAATTAGATAATATGAAACCTCAAAATGCAACATTTATTTAATATTCATTATGAGGTCCTAACACCATTTGAGACCTTATATATTTGTAGGATAATCAGGGGAATACACAAACTATAGGATGAGATAAAAATCCCATAACGGGAATAAACATAAGAATAACACATAGAAGATAGGTTAGAAGGCACAACATAAAGAAATAAAAATGAATGGAACACAAATATAAATATATAATCATATCATGAAGATCAAGGGATCAAGGAATCATGGTTTAATTGTAATATGGAAGAAAACAAAAAATATGCCATATGAATGAGTGAAGGCTCAATACACTTAGTGGATCACGATTCATGGCTAACTAGAAAGAGTATTTAACATGAAATATGAGTCAAGGATTACTACCAACACTTTTGAACATGTTGTATCAATATAATAATCATTACCCAATTAATTAGAGAACCATCTGGTCACACCAATAATAACATGTTCATGAAAATTTTTACAAAATTAATATTCATACATAAGGAATGAAACATAAACATAATAGTTTCACATGGAATGAATTGGGTATCATAATCAGGTCAAAAAGAATATTAAAGGGAATAACATAATGGAATCAATTAATGAAAAGATTTATATAATACTTGCATATTAATAACGGACAATATGAATATATTATGATATTTTTTTTAAATATTAAGGGAAATGTAAAAAGAGTTTTTAAGAATCATTAAATACAATGACATTTAGAGAGGTTTAATAGAAAACATTCATGATTATTTAAAAATAAAATAAAATAAAATTTTATATAAACCCATATATAGACTAAGATAGTATTTCATAATAAAATGAGTGATTTTAGAAAAACAATGGTGAATTTAAACAGATTATGGAGTACATTGTAAAAGGGTCAAGTAATTGGGAAGTTCAATTTAATAGGGATTTCTTATTAGGGATAATTAAGAAACGACCCTTTTTAAAACATGTATTTCCCCATTAAATAAGTTTGTAATGATACAGATACAAGATTTTGATACATATAACTAGAATTTATATGAATTATATAGATATTAATAATATTTACATTATGATAAAGAGAAATAAAGCATTAGCCGAAGGAAACATGGATGTTTAAAATGAATCCCATACCTTATGTCTAGAACTAATCTTTACTTGATCTTAATGTCAGGGATTATAATCACAAATCCATTAAATAAATAATTATGAACATTTTAAAAATTTATTTCATTTATTATAATTTTTTAAAGTAAATTAATTCCATTTTTATGAGATGTATGATACAGTTTTATAATTTTGGAGCATTCGATTCCATGGTTTTCTTGATCGGTTTGTTGTATACATGTTTGTAAAATCATATTTAATTATAATAGCTACCCAGAATCAATATTTTTACTTCTTAGTAAATATACAAATAGTAAAATAAGCTAATATATCATTTTGGTTCTATATTCTAGGAGAAATAATTAGAAAATACATTAATGATATTCTTTTAGATTAATTTTGAATTTTTTATCAAACCAGGATATATTTGTTTTATACATTTATTAAATGATTACTTAATTTTTAAAGAAAAATAAATTTTATTTCATACAAATATTATAATCTATTTAAATAATAAAATTTTATTTATGATCCATAATGAGGTAGGGAATTGAAATTGAAAACATAGTCATCCTTGAATGAAACAAATTAACACATAATATATGATCAAGTCATTTTTAGTATAAAATGAACCAAGAAGAGAAATAAGGATGAATTGTTCCATTAAAATGATAGAATTAAATTATATATATATTTCTAGTGTTTTAATTAAAAATGTATAATGTCAGGTTTGGATCGAATAAAAAATAAAATAAATTCAACATAAATTAATATAAAGTGAAGGAGGATTTTACCTATTTAATTTCTCCTCCTTAAGAACCTCCTTATGGAAATGAGTTTAGTGTTTTGTGGATAAAAATGAATCATAAATGTTGGAGGGAGACATGTAAAATATTTTGAATAGATTTTGGGAATTATTCAGGGCTCCGTAGATGTGAATAAAATTATAGGTGAGTGGTGGTATTTATAGTGGAGGAGAGGGGTGTTTTCTAATTAATTTAATCATTAATGTATTATTAGGCCTCAAGACTTTGAATAGTTCCAAAATTATCTCCAAATATATTAAAAAACTATGTACATTAAATATTATTATTATTATATCATCTATTACTCAAGAAATACTATATTTAACGTCTAATTTATATATACTATAAATTATCATATTTTACTATTCCAAAAAATTGATGTATTTCATAAAAATTAAAAAAATTCAACCTAACCATTAATCAATGAATAGAATTGAAAGATGAATTCTATTTAATGAAAGTAATTTTTTAAATAAGAAATATTTATTTTTTAATTAAAATAATATATTTTAAAAGTACCCATATTAAAATTATAACAGCTTTTATAACACATTAAAAATTAATCAATCTCTCATAAAATTATCTTATAATGACAAAAAATGGGTTTCTAAATAAATTTTATAATAATAAATTATCTATTAAATAAATATATTAAATATATAATTGAATATAAACATTATATTTTAAAAAAATATCAACACTTAAATAATAATGTTTGATAAGTTTATTTATATATACTATGATATAATAATTTCATATTTTCAATTATAACAAACTTATATTTTATTATAGTTTCATGGGTGAGGATACAATTTTATTGTATTGTTTACTACTTATAAGGGTAAAATTACTATTTCAATGGTCAATTAACAATTCCATTGGTATGTGATTCTTAATGTATATAAATAACTCTTATTTCATTCATTATTTTATTTATAAAGTGTGTACTGTTTTTTATAATTTCTTTAGTTTTTATATTTATACTATATGACATAATTATATTAATTTAATTTACATTTCTAAAATTTTATTTCATTACTTTTTCCCCCCCTTTGGAATTTTATCAAATGATTTTTTTTACAAACTAAACAAGTGAGGGTACTTCTACTACATTGCTTGTAACACCCCGAGATTTTATGAAAAATATTCTTTTCATTAATGTCTTGTGTTGTACGCTACACCAAAAGAAGCTTGCACAACACGCATCCTTGACTTGACTTGCATTACATGCAATCACGAACTTCCTTGATAGCGTGTGTAGTACGCAATACCGAGTTTTACTAAACAACGATATCCTATTAAAATATTATTAAAACTAGCCGTTATGAATAATAATAACCACATTTTAAAATTTTAGAAATTTTATCTCTCAAAATGGACTTAATTTTTGGATTTGGAGTATCGAATTTAGCCTAAGGTGAAATTTTGGTACTTTTCGCATAACATTCATATTCTGATGAATAGTGAAAATTACTAAATTTTAATTAAAAACAACATTATTAATCGAAATAATTAATAGTGATAAATTATTAATTTGAGTGGTTTTAAAGTATATTTATAATATATTTTTACAATTTAATATAATGTTGGTCATTGGATGTAATTTCACATTTAAACCAGACATAAATAAGTGTCAATCTTTTGATAGTTATTATCTCTTAAGAACACGCTATTTGTTTTCACGACGGGAATTAATTTTTAAATTAATTAATGAAACTGATATGTTTTTAATTTGGTAAAATGGACATCATTTTTGAGTTCATAATATCAAATATAGCTTAGGCCTAATTTATGGTATTTTTCTGGAAACTTTCATTTTTTGATGAATAGTGAAACCACTAAGTGGTAGTTAAAAAATGAATTTTTCATAAAAATTAATTTTACCGCTTCTATGAGTGGAATTTCAAAAATACGAGAGACACGGTTTATGTTACTAAGTAAAATGTGGTTCAATGAGATGAAAATAATTCTTAGTGAAGAGTAAATTTTTTTTACCACGGTTAAAAGTAAATAGGGTAATTAAGGGTAAAAATGTTATTATTATTACCCTAACACATGTCCTAATTCTATTGGATAAGTGTAATTAGACCAAAAACAATCTTAGGAATAAAATATGATCATTTAGGCCGACTTGGATTAGATTAGGACATTTATTATTAATTTATTTAAAGAAGGGTTAAAATAGTTAAAATCAATGTTTAATAAGTAAATCATTTTTAATATAGGGTTATACATAATTTAAATTCGACTATAAATACTAATTAGAAATCTAAAACGATTTCCTACATAATGGTAATTTATTTGTAATTTTTAGACACTAAATAAGATAATTTATTTATGTCACAATGATGATGCAATAATTATCTTATTAATGAAATATTGACTTAATTGATGTTATTAATACCCAAATAAATGTAATTTGAGACTTTTTATGAATTACACTAATTTTATAGGTTACTATGACATGTTAGTATTGATTTAGTTAACTTGGTTAGAACTCATAATTCTGTTATGAGTTTCACAAAAATCAATTACTAAATAGTGCCAAAATTGACATAAAATACTTTTTAAAACAAATATTATATTATTAATTTTTATTTTATTCCTAAAAATCTAAGGTTTGGAAAAATGACTTAGATAAGGTTATATATATTAATAATAAACAACTTGGGGTTCTTTTGGCTTGATATAGTAAGTTTACTAACCTTATAGTGTAAGAAAACAAGAAGACACGGTGAAAGTTAAATTATCTAACTTAAAGTTAAATCTAAATGATAAGGTTACAATTGATACCTAAAACTTGTCTAAATTCATTTAGATGAGAGGTTTCCGACCCCTACCCACCTTATATTAGAAATAAATCAATTTGGAGCTATTTAAAACCGAACTTGACTTTATAATAAAATAATATTTTTAGTTATTCCAAAGGTGCCCCTCTCCTCCCTTATAAAAGGGCACCTCCTCCCCCTCTTCCTCACACCACTTTGAGCCTTCATGCTCGGCCAAACCCTGCCAATTTATCCTCTCCACTTACCTAGAAACATCCTAGAGGTTCTGGTCTTCTTCAAAGACCTATTTTAGTTCCCTAAAAGGAGGTCTCAAAGAAGCACTTCAAAGAAGAGGTAATGTCCGTTACCGATTCTTTCATCTTTATTTCTTCTTCCACTTCTTCTCCTTTAGTTGTTTCATTATGAAGTAATAACATCAGTATCAATCATATAATGATATGTTATTATAAGTATGAAACATCCCTATTTCACCATCTATCCATTCTACGGAAAAATAAATCACCGCGCGTGCGTACGTACGGAATACCGTCTCCACGTTGTGGTGTAATCTATTTTCCACCACCACCTTACTTGGATGGGTATAATGGTGTAAATAATGACTATATATGACTATAATAAAGTGATATTGATTCTTAAATAGTATACATACACTCCAATACAATTACACAATCTAGGAACGATATCATCACTCGTGCGTACGTACGGAATACCGTCTCCACATTGTGATGCGACTCGTTCTACATGATCTTCATTTCATAATAATTATATAAATGAATTGAATGTATAAATATGATATATAGTACATTAATACCGTTCTGGAAATGATGTATCTATAACCTAAAGATAAGAATAAGAATTTATTCGACAAAACACGCATAAGAAGAAAAAGTTATAAACACCCGAATAACAAGTAGCAATAAAATATTACTACTAAGAAGCTAAGAATATGACCATATATGATATCATAACAATAATTATGATTCTGGAATAAGTCAATAACATTATTTAAATCATTATACAGGAGGTTCGGACACTTACGAGGCAAATCAGACCTAAGGTAAGGGAAATATCACAATCTCATTTTTATCCGAGATTGTTTATACTTTGGAATTTACTGGGGTGTATTTTATCATCCACATCCATGTTTCCTCAATATGTAATATTTACATCCTTATACAATAGTTTATATCCAATTTTACCCTTCGGCGAGTTTTTAGTAAAATATATGAAAGGAATCTTTTGTAGTTTTTCATACGAGGTACTTTTTGACTTTTCCGACAAAAGTACGAGAAAAATGTTTTTTTAACTTATACGGAATGAATGGATTTTTAAAACATTAGCTTCCTTTACAAGTTTTCAAGTTTATTTTTAATAAACTCCTTTTATTTTAAAATTTTATGACATGTTAAGAAAGGAAAAATGTTTTTAAAGTAGAAAGGATATTTTCCTCAAAAATGGAGTTCAAGGGTTTTATCAAAATTATTTTCCATATAAGATAATAAAGGGTTCTGTTTATATCTATATTATTACATGGATTTGATTATGTTGTGATGGAAATACTTTTATGAATTCCTTTACCTTATATGAATTGTTTTATGATGTCACGATGCTTAAGATTCCCATTTTTATTACATGGGTTATGCTATGATATATGGTTTATGATTTTGTGGCACACATAAGAATGGTATCATTATGAGATGGGTGGGACCTATATCTCCCTCCAATGCATTGGGTAAAGATTTTATATCTCATGAGATAGACATGGCTGGAAGGGCAGGTTAAACCGGTTCAGTAAAACAGGACTGAAATGAGGAGTGAACTCGGTTCAGAAATGGAATTTGTCCACTAAGATCGTCTTGGCAATGAGTCTGCACTAACAAGAAATGATTCTCTATGATTATGTGTGTATGACACAAAGTTTCATGTTTTAAGTTATGATTATTGGGATTTCATTTCACTATTATGATTTTCCCATGTTATGAAATTATGATCTCTTTTGCAGGTCATGATTTCCAAAAGATATGTTCTTATGAATATGACGTGATTGATATTTCTTTTGTTTACCCTTACTGAGCATTTGAGCTCACCCTTTTATGTTTTCTTTTCCCCAGGACATAATGAAAGGATTTAGGTTTAGAAAAAAGAAGATCTTTATGGGAGATTTTGAAGATCTTTCACCACGATTAGAAGATTATATTCCGAGTTTCCAAAGACACTAAACTATTACAGTCCTTGTGTGTGTGTTTTTTTATGTACTAAGTATTCTGAAAAAGTAATGTAATGTCCATGTACGTCAGGCTTCGGGACTTTACAGTTGGTATCAGAGGAAAGGATTAGTTAAACTTTGGAAACTCAGATGCGAAAACGTTAGTGAGATCCCTAGAGATATTTCTAAGGTATGTCTAGGGATGTCCCTAAGGATAAGTATACGTATAGGATATAGTCCTAGAACAATGGTAACGATCTTAGAATTTAACCTAAGATGTTAGAGATTGAAGGTACTCCCCTTTATTATATTGTTTTCCCTAGCGTGATTTTTACCTCTCACGCTATTCTTTTTGGGTTTTAGACGATGGCTGGAACCCGAAGGAACCGTGTTGATCAATGTAATGGACAATGCAATGATTGTCCTCCAGAACAATCAAATGTTATGGGAGATGGAGTGAAAAATCTTATTGCTATACTTACACAAGCTATGAATCATTCTAGACTTCCAAATGAGCAGAGAAAGGAACAAAATTCTATTGAGTCCTTCATGAGGCAACACCCACCTTCTTTCAGTGGGTCTTCTGATCCACTTGTTGCTGAACAATGGATCTGTACCACTGAAAAGATATTTTCAGTTCGTCAATGTTCTGAACATGATAAATTCATATTAGCAGTATATCTTTTGGAAGGTGAAGATGATCAATGGTGGAATCTTATGAAGAATATGAGGCAAAGAGATGAAATTGAGTCCATGGAATGGGATGAGTTCAAGAACTTATTTTTCAATAAGTACTTCCCTCGTATTCTTCGAACAAATATGGAGAAGGAGTTTCTTGAACTAAAGAAAAAGGATGATGAATCTATTGGTATACATGAATAAAATTTTACAAGGCTTGCAAGGTATGCATCTGGATTTATCATCCAACCTGAAAGTAAAGTTGATTGATTCTGCAGTGGCTTAAAACCAAATCTTCAAATGGGATTTATCTATAAGAGACTTCAGTAGCTATGAAGAAATTGTACGTTGTGATATCAAGGTAGAAATGAATTTTGGTGTTACTTATCCATCTCATAGTATTGACAAGAAACGAAAGACGGAGTTCAAGGAAAAATCTCAGAAAAATGGTGAAAAGAAGATGAATGTTTCCTTATGCTCAAAGTGTGGAAAGAATCATGGTGGAGATTGTCTTAAAGGGACAAGTAAATGTTTCAAATGTGGAAAGGAAGGTCATCGGGCATTTGAATGACACAATGATGGGAGGAAGATATCTAATGATGCAAACAAAGGAAGGGATACACAGAATGAACCTACTACACTTCAATGCTTCAAGTGCAAGGAAATGGGGCATTATGCTAATAAATGCCCTAATCCGAGGGTTAGTGATGATCGACATGAGCAACCACTTAAGGAAAAGGACAAAGAGAAGTCACATGCGATCACCATTAGCGATGTTGAATATGATAACGATGAGGTGGAATGATTAAGTGTTTATGTAATGGGATTCCAAAATAATGTTGTATATAGTATCGTTGAATATTGGAATATTTATGTATTGGTCTATTATGGTTTTCAATAATTTTATGGTACCGGTAACCATGAAAAGTGATTGAGATATTTTTGGAAAAAGATGACATGCACATAATGGAGGGAAAACGAGAAAATGAAATATTTGACAGTATTCATGAGATCATGATTGATATAAGGACTAAGTGATATCATGGTTTGAGTATAGAGAATTTTGAGGATTTTGGTATGTGGAAAGTTTTAACTTTTAACTGCATTCATGTTTTCACTAAGGTTCAATGGGTATTCAAGAGAATACATGATTAAGGCCTTTGAATGTTTGGAATGTGACCAACAAGACATATCTTATGATCAACGTTGGTATTAAATCTCTGGTAATCGTTTTCACTATATTATGAGAGTGGACTGCAGTATTATGGATAAGCATAAAGATTGGAATGGATTATGTTGGAAGTAAGTTAGTATTATTTAAGGATAGAATTTTTTTCCGATATTATTGATATATAGTTTTAGAAAAAGGACAACCTGCAGGACGGGCGACAACCCATCGCGTCGGACAAGGCCATGGGAATCGAACCCACAACCGAAGTGTGAATGGCCTTTATCGCCTACCACTGGCCTACAAGATGTCCCTGTTTAGTAGAAACTAGTTTTATTATATTAAGCAGTATGATATATGAAGTATAAGTTCATTTTAGGAACCATATATCATTAATCTCACTATAGATGGACTTATGAATTTTTTGATAACTTTTCTAACCTTTTGTTTGAGACAGATGGAATGATCCATCATTCTATCACATGATCTGCTAACACATCACGAATGAAAAATTCATCTTCATTTCTTTAAGAGATGAAGTGGAAATTGTCCAAAGAACGACCAACGGTGATACTATACCAAAATCACGAAAGTATTTCGTCTAATTCCAATTTCATCAACTTTAGGGAAACGATCTTGAAAACCAAAAATGTTGTCCTATTGCTCTTATATCTGATGAATCAGATGTTACCTTAGATCGTCACAAATTTATGGCTTTGTGATTGCTGGCTTTTCCATAGCCATTTTATCTACCACTCTCCATCAGAACATGATGGTTAGATTTCTCTTCCATATACATATTTTCACCTATGTGGAAACCCAGTGATTAGTTTATTTGGGTAACCGTTACGTTTCATACTTTTGTTTTTAAATATTGGTTTTGGTATTCCTTTTTACGATGTGTGTTTCTATTAAAGAAACATTCGATTAGTAAACCATTTATAACCCCGACGAATTTCGAGGGCGAAATTCATTTTAAGGGGGGTAGAATGTAATACCCCGAGAGTTTATGAAAAATATTCTTTTCATTAATGTCTTCTGTTGTACGCTATAGCAAAAGAATCTTGCACAACACGCATCCTTAACTTGCCTTGCATTACATGCAATCACGACTTTCCTCGATAGCGTGTGTAGTACGCAATACCGAGTTTCACTAAACAACGATATGCTATTAAAAAATTATTAAAACTAGCCGTTATGAATAGTAATAACAACCTTTTAAAATTTTATAAATTTTATCTCTCAAAATGGACTTCATTTTTGGATTCGGAGTATCAAATTTAGCCTAAGGTGAAATTTTGGTACTTTTCGGATAACTTTCATATTCTGATGAATAGTGAAAATTACTAAATTTTAATTAAAAACATCTTTTTTAATCGAAATAATTAATAGTGATAAATTATTAATTTGAGTGGTTTAAAAGTATATTTAGAATATATTTTTACAATTTAATACAATTTTGGTCATTGGATGTAATTTCACATTTAAACCAGACATAAACAAGTGTCAATCTTTTGATAGTTATTATCTCTTAAGAACACACTATTTGTTTTGACGACGGGAATTAATTTTTAAATTAATTAATGCAACTGATATGTTTTGAATTTTTAAAATGGACATCATTTTTGAGTTCATAATATCAAATATAGCTTAGGCCTAATTTTTGGTATTTTTTTGGAAACTTTCATTTTTTGATGAATAGTGAAACCACTAAGTGGTAGTTAAAAAAATGAATTTTTAATAAAACTTAATTTTACTGCTTCTGTGAGTGGAATTTAAAAAATCCAAGAGGCACGGTTGATGTTAGTAAGTAAAATGTGGTTCAATGAGATGAAAATAATTTTTGGTGAATAGTAACTTTTTTTTACCACTGTTAAAAGTAAATAGGGTAATTAAGGGTAAAAATGTTATTATTATTACCCTAACAGATGTCCTAATTCTATTGGATAAGTGTAATTCGACCAAAAACAACCTTAGGAATAAATTATGATAATTTAGGCCCACATGGATTAGATTAGGACATTTATTATTAATTTATTTAAAGAAGGGTTAAAATAATTAAAATCAAAGTTTAATAAGTAAATAATTTTTAATATAGTTTTATACATAAGATAAATTTGACTATAAACACTCAATAGAAAGATAAATAGATTTACTAAATAATGGTATTTTATTTTTAATTTTTAGACATTAAATAATTTAATTTATTTATGACACAATGATGATGCAATAATTATCTTATTAATGAAATATTGACTTAATTGATGTTATAAATACCCAAATAAATGTAATTTGAGACTTTTTATGAATTAAAATAATTTTATAGGTTAATATGACATGTTAGTATTGATTTAATTAACTTTTTTTGAACTAATAATTCTGTTATGATTTTCACAAAAATCAATTACTAAATAGTGTCAAAATTGACATAAAATAGTTTTTAAAACAAATATTATAATATTAATTGTTATTTTATTCCTAAAAATCTATGGTTCCGAAAAATGACTTAGATAAGGTTATATATATTAATAATAAACAATTTGGGGTTCGTTTGGCTTGATATAGTAAGTTTACTAACCTTATAGTGTAAGAAAACAAGAAGACACGGTGAAAGTTAAATTATCTAACTTAAAGTTAAATATAAATGATAAGGTTCAAATTGATACCTAAAACTTGTCTAAATTCTATTGGATGAGAGGATATCTACTCCTACCCATCTTAGCTTCTAAATAAATCAATTTGGAGCTACATAAAACCGAACATGACTTTATAATAAAATAATATTTTTAGTTATTCCAAAGGTGCCCCTCTCCTCCCTTATAAAAGGGCACCTCCTCCCCCTCTACCTCACACCACTTTGAGCCTTAAAGCTCGGCCAAACCCTCCCAATTTCTCCTCTCCACTTCCCTAGAAACATCCTAGAGGTTCTGTTCTTCTTCAAAGAACTATTTTAGTGCCCTAAAAGGTGGTCTCAAAGAATCACTTCAAAGAAGAGGTAATGTCCGTTACCGATTCTTTCATCTTTATTTATTCTACCACTTCTTCTTCTTCAGTTGTTTCATTATGAAGTAATAACATCAGTATCAATCATATACTGATATGTTATTATAAGTATGAAAAAACCCTATTTCACCATCTATCCATCCTACGGAAAAAGAAATCACCGCGCGTGCGTACGTACGGAATACCGTCTACACGACGTGGTGTAATCTATTTTCCACCACCAACTTACTTGGAATGGTATAATGGTGTAAATAATGACTATATATGACTACTAAAAATTGATATTAATTCTTAAATAGTATACATACACTCCAATACAATTCCACGATCATAGGAACGATATCATCACTCGTGCGTACGTACGGATTACCGTCTCCACGTTGTGATGTGACTCGTTCTACATGATCTTCATTGGATAATAATTATATAAATGAATTGAATGAATAAATATGATATATAGTACATTAATACCATTCTGGAAATTATGTATCTATATCCTAAAGAAAATAATAAAAATTTATTCGACAAAACACGCATAAGAAGAAAAAGTTATAAACACCCGAATAACAAGTAGCAATAAAATATTACTACTAAGAAGCTAAGAATATGATCATATATGATATCATAACAATAATTATGATTCTGGAATAAGTCAATAACATTATTTAAATCATTATACATGAGGTTTGGACACTTACGAGGCAAATCAGACCTAAGGTAAGGGAAATATCACAATCTCATTTTTATCCGAGATTATTTATACATTGGAATTTACTGGGGTGTATTTTTTGATCCACATCCATGTTTCCTCAATATGTAATATTTATATCCTTATACAATAGTTTATATCCAATTTTACCCTTCGGTGTGTTTTTAGTAAAAGATATGAAAGGAATCTTTTGTCGTTTTTCGTACGAGGTACTTTTTGACTTTTCCGACAAAATTACGAGAAAAATGTTTTTTTAACTTATACGGAATTAATGATTTTTTAAAACATTAGCTTCCTTTACAATTTTTCAAGTTTATTTTTCATCAACTCCTTTTAGTTTAAAATTTTATGACATTTTAAGAAAGGAAAAATGTTTTTAAAGTAGAAAGGATATTTTCCTCAAGAATGGATTCCAAGTGTTTTATCAAAATTATTTTCAATCTAAGATAATAAAGGGTTCTGTTTCTATCCCTATTATTACATGGATTTGATTATGTTGTGATGGAGATACTTTTATGAATTCTTTTACCTTATATTAATTGTTTTATGATGTCATGATGCTTAAGATTACCATTTTTATTACATGGGTTATGCTATGATGTATGGTTTATGATTTTGTGGCACACATAAGAATGGTATCATTATGAGATGGGTGGTACCTATATCTCCCTCCAATGCATTGGTTAAAGATTTTATATCTCATGAGATATACATGGCTGGAACGGAAGGTTAAACCGGTTCAGTAAAACAGGACTGAAACGAGGAGTGAACTCAGTTCAGAAATGGACTTTGTCCACTAAGATAGTTTTGGAAATGAGTCTTGACTAACAAGAAATGATTCTCTATGATTAGGTGTTTATGCCAAAAAGTTTCATGTTTTAAGTTATGATTATTGGGATTTCATTTCACTATTATTATTAATCCCATGTTATGAAATTATGATCTATTTTGCAGGTTAAGATTTCCAAAAGACATGTTCTTTTGAATATGACGCGATTGATATTTCTTTTGTTTACCCTTACTGAGCATTTGAGCTCACCCATTTATGTTTTCTTTTCACCAGGACATAAAGAAAGGATTTAGGTTTTAAAAAAAGATGATCTTTATGGTAGATGTTGAAGATCTTTCACCACGATTAGAAGATTATATTCCGAGTTTCCAAAGACACTAAACTATTATGGTCCTTGTGTGTGTGTGTTTTTTATGTAATAAGTATTCCGCAAAAGTAATGTAATGTCCATGTACGTCAGGATTCGAGTCTTTACATTGCTTCATATGGTTTACATGTCACCTCTTCATACATATTATTCCACCATACTACATTGACCAGGCGAGTTATCTTGTTGCATAGAATGTTATCTCTAAGGTCGTAGATCTTCAACAGTTTCTCATCATAATAGATATCAGTTTCCAAAAATACCATCTCTGAATTTAGTACATGCGAGGGATCGTGTATATATTTAATCAAAGGGATATGTGGAATAAATCATGTACTTGAGACATGGTTGGTGGATGTTCTAGTAAATAGTATACTCCTATAACACAATCAATAACCTCAAATGGGATGATGTAATAGGGACATAACATTCCCTTCATCAAATATTTCATTATTCTCTTGCATTTATATATGTTGAAAAATAATATGGATGTAATCTTAAACACCTGGTCTCATCGATGATTGTCTACATAACTCCTCTATAGCATTTGGTCTATCCAAATATTCAGCTATATGGGTTCCACCTATACTACCATTTCTTCTTCTATTTGTGGTTCTAGTAGCTTACGTTCACGGAATTCATCCCTACATGCATGTTTTCTCTATATTTTTCGATAAAATGAATCTTATGGATCTATTTGGATACTCGACAAATAAAATTATAAGAGAAATTGACCAATGTCAGTTGATGGTCCCATATTCCATTAAGGTACATAGAACAAACTCACAACATGTAATCAAGTGTCTAAATAGTCTTCTCTGTTTAGACATCAGTTCGAGGATGATAGGCCATACTGATGTTCATATTTGTGTTTAGAGCATATTAGAGACTTTTCTAGAACCAAGTGGAGAATATCAGATCTGGATCATATAAAATAAATGATGGTACTCCATAAATCCTTTCAACTAATATGATGTATATCTTTTTATGTTGATCCAATGATAAGTTCCAAAATATTGTGATACAATGTGCTATCATTGTGAGATAATCCAAAAAAACCCATATAACATTGTTTAATTTGGTTGTCTTCAGATGTCCTGTGACAAAGTCCATGGTGATGTATTCACATTTCCATGTTGGTATAGTTAATGGTTGTATAATATCTTTATACTTTTATCTTTCATAATTTACATGATAATATACAAGGCACTTTGATGAGTATTCAATGATCTGCTTTTTTCATATTATGCAACTAATATGGTTCTCGGAGATCTTGATACATCTTGTTCTCACTAGGTGAAAATTGAACGTTGAGTTTTGTGCATCATTCAAAAGTAATTTATTTATATATTTATTTTATGATAAACATATTTTTGAACAAAATATTATAACTCATTTTCCACCTATTTGGAACTCGAAGGGTTTTTCATTTTTGATAGCATCCCCAATTTTCATAATTTCCACATCATTTCATTGAGTATACATTATTTTCTCCAAGAGGTATGATTGAGATATCATTTGATATTGTTTTTATTATGACCATTACATAAATATTCCAATGTATAACCTTTTAAAGTCTTAGAATATTAGATCCTTGTTAATTGTCATCCTTGATAAAGATGCATGATCCTATCTACTTATACCATCTTCCACCTTATTTTCCATACCAAGATGTTAGTGGATTAAGCGGTCATAATCAATGATGAGCTATAATCATACCAGTTTTCACTTATTAAGATATTTGTGTGTCAATATATATTTTAGACTCTTGTTATCAGTATATATATCACACGTATCCTTAAGAAGATAATTCAGAAATATTTTCAATGAAAAGATAAAAACTACCAACTCCAATTCATATATGGGAATGGTTTTCTCTTGAGTTTAATATCCTACAAGAGGAATAAAAATTTACATTATCATTTTGCATTAGTACATAGCTCAACCCCTTCTTTAAAGCATCATTGTACAACACAACTAGTTCCTTACATATTGGTAGTGTGATCACTAGTTTAGTGATAAGACACTTTTTCAAATATTTAATGAAGTCATCACATTCAATAGTCCAAAAATCATTTTACCTTCTGAGTCAGCTGGGTTGATGGGTTTTAATATCTTGATAATTTCCTCACAATTAATAGGTAATACAAATAAAAACCATAGATACTATGGATCTCTGATACAAATGATAGCATGGGCAACTATTGAAATGGCTTTGTCTCAGAATAGACTATAACTGTCCTTTTACTGGTGATTACATTGCCCAATAATGATATTTACTAAATTCGAAATCATTTTTACTATACTACACATATAGTTTCTCCTGTTGCAATTTCTTTAGCACAGTATTAAATTTCTCCTCATTTTCCGCATTTATCATGGAGTATATCAGAATATTACCAATATAGACTGCCAAATTTTTGTCAATGTAATGATTAAATAATCTATTCAATACATCTATGAAAACTACAACTAGTTTATTGAGTTCAAAGGACATAACTATGAAATGATAATTTCCATAAATTTTTCAAAAGGAATTCATAGGAATATTTTTCCTTTTCACCTTTATTTGGTGTTATCCTGACCAAAGGTCCACCATAGTGAAATACATGGCCCTACATAGTCAATCGAAAAATAATCTATCAACGGAAGGAGATACATGTTATTTTTTATGATTTTAATGAGCTCACGATACTCTATAAATTGGAGCATTAATCCATCCTTATTCATGAATAATTGTACTTTTGTAACCCATGGTGAAGCACTCGGTCATATAAAATCCTTTTCTTGATTCTCTAGTAACTACTTCATCTGTTCATCCAATTAAATATTCGATATTCTATAAAGTTTCTTTGATATAAGAAGATATCTAAAAATAATTTCAACTGAGAACTCAACTTATTAAATTAGAGGAAGAACAATATACTCTTTAGGGAACACATCAATGTAATCCCTCATAATGGGAATGTCTTCGAGAATGATTCTCTCATTTTTATCAATCATTTGATCTAGATATGATTTCTTAAAAGGAAGTAATATCCACAATTTAGAAATTGATAATGATGGAGATTTATAATCATAATTACTTTTGGATATGATCAGAGGGTGATTCAGGATGTGAAAAGTGATCTACCCATACCAACAGTTGATGTTGGTTTTGAATAAAGATATCAAATCCATGTGAAATATAGCATCAAATTCAACCGATGTAAGTAAAAAAATATATTTTCTGGTAACTTAATTACTTCAAAAATTACTGGAGGGAGTTATATACTTTGGAAGCAATAATTTTCCAATTTTTTTCGCAGATAACTCAACATCCTTATTTTTAGCTAGAATTTGAATTATCTACTAATCATTAAAGATATGAAGGAATGCGTAGATCCCGAATCAAATAGTATGGTTTCATTTATTGAATGAATAACTTGAAAAATACCACCACATCATTTTCCGTATCCACCTTAGAAGAAGTGATAGAATATTCCCTCCCATATTCCCATGGAGGTTGTGGTTTTTTATTTACTGCAACAACCCATGGCTTAGGGAAATGGTTCACATAATTCTCATATTTCTTGTAGTTGTAACACTATACTATATGATGAGTGTGGATCTAAACCATCCCTTCATCTTTTACATTATTGGGAATCTTGATATACATCCAACTTTAATTATATATATTCTATATTCTTCCATATTTGAATCATTTCCATATTCACGTTAGATAGTTCCATCGATTCTTCTTCCCACTATTTTGACACATGGGATATTGGGATCATGCCATCATGGGATTTATCTTTTGATCCAAACATAATAAAAAAATTATTCTTTTTCTCTGGACCTATAAGACCATATAGAGTCTATGATCTCTATTTCAACATTGAGGGAACAAAAACCAATATCTTCATAGTTGTTAAAGTAACAAATCACCAGTTATTTTCATACAATCATCTAAAAAATGATGAAGTCATCTACCTTGCATTCATTGTATAAGAAAATGACTGAGACATGAGATTAAATCCTTTTTATTTTTACCTCATATACTCCAATGGTTTCTTCTCCCTTTGTCTTCAGTCCAAGGGAATTTATTAAATCTTAAGATGGATGGTTCAAGAAAATTATTTATTGAAAAATATTTTCATAAAATCATGTCATTAAATGGACTGAATTTTATCCTTGGACTTTGTGATCCGGATGAGATTCAACCACTGGAAAAGTTCCCCTTCAAAATTAAATAACACTAACATACAATTATCTTCTGCTAAGCAATAGAGGCTTTAAAATAATTTCTAAACTGGGTAAATACATTTTTTCACAATAATGGTATCAAAAGATCCATTATATATGAGAGGGATCTTTCACATGTATTCTTCGACCACAAATTTGTCATTATTAGGATATGGAGATAGTTACACATATTTTAAGATATTATTAAAAACTTGAACTTCTTGATTAAGTATTGTCATGATGTTTTGAGTACCCATTCCCATCATATATGGTATATCATTAGGGAAATAATCACATTTATAATCACATTGGTTGTTTTGACCTGTTCTTTTATTTATAGAGATTAACTAAAAAAGTAAAATTATGGGGATTTAATACATAGTTAATATTCATATGAAAATAAACCTTTGAACACTGAAGGATTAAATTTTAAAGGTTATAAATATTTTACCTTGTGATATGCAATGATTTAATCTTGGTTATACACAATGATTGAATTATTGATAGGGTCTTTACTGAAGTTCTCTAGTCCAAATCCCCAAAAATAACTAGTCATTACATTATTAAAAACTATAATGGTCATATAATTTTACAGTTATTATTACCTATTTTTCGACATAGTCAGCCATCATTTATAGTACGATGATCATAAAATCTAGTTTTTTGGAATATTAGATACATAATATTGAGAACATGAAACAAAAATAAAATGGTATTTTATTTATTATTCAAAATGATCTCCTGACACCCTTTGATCCCTTATATCCTCATAAGATAACCTAGGGAAGACATGAATAATGGGATGATATAAAAATACAAGTAAAGGAATAAATATATGAATAATTCATGTCACTTGGGTTACATGCACATCATGATGACATAAAATTGCATGGAACAAAAGTATAAATATGGAATTATATCACATAGAACATGAGATAATGTAATCTGGGAATCATTGTAATGTGAAGGAGACATAAAAAAATTTATATGTATAATCCAAGCTTAATTTCACATGGAAGGGAACGAGTCAAGGCTAACAACCATGATTGTTTCATATGGAACATAAGTCGAGGCTCACTACCAACCCCATTAAACAGGACATTTCACGAGAAATAAAATTACCTTATGAAATTGAGGTATATCTGGTAATACACGTGATAACATGTTCATTAATATGTATTCAATATTATGAAACATATATAGGTAATCAACTATAAACATAACGGTTACCCATGGAAAGAATTCGATGTTATAATCATGTTTAAAGATATATAAAAAGGGAACATCATAATAGTATCCAGGAAATAATGGTCTAAAATCATAAATTGATATTAATAAGGAAATTTTTATTGATTTTTATAGGTGGTTTCAGAATAAAAGGAAAACATGGAAAATAGTGTTTGGGAATCTTTTGAAAGAAAACATGATTATGTTTATTAATGGAATCTTTTCAAGATTATTTAAAATAGAAAAGGAAAAAATCTTTTTCTAAAAAGGTAAATAAATGAAAAGAGTTTTTTTATCATAAAATTATTTATTTTAGAAAAAATATTATTGTTTAAAACCGATTATAAATTACACTTCAGAATGGGTAAGAAATCTTGAAGTTACCTTTAACAGGGCTTTCTTATCAGGAATAATTTAAAAGGGAACCTTTTAAAAAAATATATTAACCCAAAAAAGGAAAATTTAATGATATAGATACATGTTTTTGGAATATATAAACAGAATTTATAACATTTATAAAATTATAAATCATAGTATTATTTTGGTAAATAGACAGAAAGCTTAATCTAATGAAAAAATGGATGTTTGGAAAGAATCCATTACCTTTTGTCTAAATTTGTTCTACACGTGATCTAAATTTCCAGAATAATAAGAATAAATATAATAATTAATTAATTAAGACCCTTTTTAATTTTTTTTATTTTTTAAAATTTTATTATGTTCATTTAGGGCCTTTTTAATGAGTTATAAGATACAATTATATCATTCGAGGACAATCGATCCTTGGTTTTCGTGATCAGTAACACGTATTCAGGTGTAGAAAATCATGAAAAACTAGAATAGTTTCTAGGAATTTATATTTTACATTATTAATGACCTTAATTAATATTATATTTTCTTATATATCATTTTGGTTCTTTATGAGAGGATTAATCATTAAATATAATGTAAATAATTTTCATTTGGATTAATTATGTACTGTTGATCACCACAACAATTTTTTTATAAATTAATATCATGGTGAAATAATGGTTAAAGATCATAAATTAGGTTATAATACATGTATTAAAATGTGGTTAAAACGTAAATTTTTTATGATCATTTATGAAGTAGGAAATTGAAATTTAAAAGTTCGTCGTTCTTGAATGCAATAAATTAACACATCAGAGATGATGTTTTTAGTTTTATTAAAAAATAGGGGAAGATAAATAATGATGAATTATTACATTAAAATGATAAAATAAAATTATATATAACATTCTAGTGTTCTCATTTATGCTTTTATGGGAAGGTTAGGAGAAAATAAAAAAGGGAATAAATTTGGAAAAAAATTAAATGATAATTATAGAGGATTTTACCTCTTGAATTTGTCCTCATTGAGAATCTCATTAATAAAAGGGGCTTGACATTCTGTTGAGACAAATTGATTTATTACTCTGGTAAGAGACCTAGATAGTGGTTTGGGTTGAATTTCAGAAAGCATTAAGTCATTAGAGGTGGGATAAAATGAAGTGGTGAGGGGTGTTATTTGTAGTAGAGGATATGGGTGTTTTGTCCTTATATTTTTAATTAGTTTATTATTTTGACGCATGATTATAGAAAATTTCATCATTATAACTAAATTTATTGAAATAATTATGGTGAGTTTGAGATAATGTTTTTACAACATCAGTTACTTAAGGAATAGTGTGTTTAACTTATAATGTACATATATAGTAAATTATGTTATTGTAATATTCACAAACAAATCACATATTAATGTAAAATTAAAAAATATCACCTTAACCATTTTTAGATGATTAAATTCAGAAAACAATTACTTTCTAGGGAAATTGTTTTCCAAATATGGTAAATTTAATTTTTAATTAAAATCATTGTTTATTTGGAAAGTGGAAATATTAAAATTTTTACTAATTTTAAAAAATATTGGAAAATTAATCAAGGTCTCAAAATGTTATATTATATTCATAAAAAAATATATTGATTTATGAATAAATTTTATGAAATGAAATGTTTATATAAATCATTATATTAATTATAAAATGTAAATGAAATATTTCTATTTTAAAAAACCATCAATACTTAAATAATAATTTCCAGATCATTTATCTACTTATACAATGATATGATTATATCATATTTTCATTTATAAGATACAAAAATTTTATTTATAGTTTCAAGCCTTATATTACAATTATATTGGCCAGTTTACTATTTTTAAGGGTCATATTACTATTCAATAGGTCATGTAACAATTTCTTTGGTACAAGTACCTCAACTTATAGAAAGAACTCTTACTTCATATATTCTTCATTTATAGAGTTTTAGTTGTGTTATTTATGTGATTTATGAGTTTAATAATATACAAAATAACTATAATAATGAAATTTATATTGGTAAACGGTTTATCCTTTACAGTCATTGTTATTTGTCCCATTGAATTAATGTTTAACCACAAATTAATCATGTTTGTACTTTAATCTCATCAATTGAATTTAATTACAACTACTATTATTTTTGGACAAAAACTATGTTTATCGTATTAGAAATTATAAATAATGATTATTAAAAATATGTAATAATTTTTTCCAATTTATAATTATAGAATTGGTAGATTTTAATTCCCAATTAATCTCGTTGACGTGTTGTGAAAGTGGAGTTTTAAAGTTAAAACTAATATAGTTTGAAAGGGTATTATATCCAATTTCAAGGTGAAATTGATGACAATTAACTCAATTATATTAATTGCTTAAAAATTTATCTAATTATACATTAAAACCAAATTAAAAATTAACTAACCAATATAAATAAATTAGACGAAAATGAAAATTTGAATTAAAACTCAGTATTCTCACTATTCATTCAAAAAATGATGTTTTTCAAAAAAATGCCAAAAAATAAGAGTAGTATAATTTTAATATTATTAAAAAAAATTATGTTAATTTAATCAATATAAATTTGTAAATGTTTTTAATTTTTATAATTGTTCATTAAAGGATATATAAATCAGTTTTTTCGAGAAAATATTAAATTTCAAAACATTTAGACATTAAAAGAAAAATATATGTTGTACCATCAATATGTTTTATTTATCTAAAAATACTATAAATAATATTCAAATAAAATTTATTACTATTAATATTACAATTTTTAATGGTTATGTTATATCTTTGTCATTTAAATAGTAATGATAATAATATTTTATTTCCTAGAAACCCATTGTTGTGTATAATGCACGCCACATCAGTGTTGTGTGTAGAACGATATTATATTTTTATTTCATAATTATATATTAACATTATAGATAATCCAATTAAATACATCAATGAAATCTAATCTATTCGATAAATGGTTCATAAACAATTGTGGTGTCACATTATATCCCCCTTAAAATAAATTTTCCCTCAAAAATTTTCATTTTAATAAAAAAATATTAGGATTATTATAACTCATCATATCATCATGTTCCTATATATAGTCTTTTAACTGGTGAATTTTCCAAAAATCATCGACCATGTCAGTTTTCTTATTTTGAAGAACATTCTCTATATGATCTAGAAATTCAACTCATTGTTCCTTATAAGAATTATCATGATCTAGTAGTATGACCGCTATGTACATTACATGTGAAGGTCTAGATATATACATACTTGAGAGAGATACATGGAACACATCGTGAACATGGGAAATATTAGGAGGATGTTATAAGTTATATGATATTGTCTCGATATTTTCAAAAATTTCAATGGGACTCATATTCCAATAGATTAATTTTCATTTATTACCATATCTATTAACCTTATTCTTGGAGGAGATTGATAAAAACACCTTCCCACCATATTCAAATTATTGATCACATATATAGTTATCAGTATAAATTTTTTCTTGACTATGATCTACCATGATGTGTTGTTCAATCGTTTAAACCTTCTCAACCATTTCACCATAGATCTCAGGTCTTAATAACTTTCTTTCTCCAACTACATCCCATCACGATGGAGCTCTAAATTTCTCCCCATATAGGGAATTATAAATAGCCACCTAAATTCTTGACTGAATGTTATTTTATTATGAAACATAAACTATAGGAAGGAGTTTATCCCAACCACCTTTGAAATCTAAATAAAAAGATTTCAATATATCCTCAAGTTTTAGGATTTTTATTTCTGCCTGACCATCTGTCTAATGACAATAAGCATTGATGATACTCAATTATATTTAAAGTGATTATAAAATACATCTCTAGAACATTTAGGTAGACCTCATATCCAGATACGATATAATAGAATATGGTAATCCATGAAATCTTAACACTTAATGTTTATCCAAGATTGTTCGTTCAGAGATAACCATTCTTTGATATTAGTGATGTGTCCTAACTTAGTAGGGAGATCCACTAAAAGCCATACAACATTAAAAAATTTATTGGTTTTGGGGATTGCAATGAAAACATCCATTGTGATGTTATCCCATTTAAATTTTTGTATGGGTAATTCATGAAACATCCCCACATAATTTTTTATCTCACCCTTAACATGATGTCTTTCCATGTAACAAGATACAAATTTCGTAAAATCTCTTTTCACAACATTACCGTAGATGTAATATTTAAGGGTCTAGATATTTTCAAACTTCAATGATAAATATGTAATCTAGAACCATGTGGTTTCTATAACATACCCCTCTTAAAGTTTGTATAGATAGAACACATGCATAGCTCAGGAACCTTATCAGTGCTTCCTGATAAAGGCTAAACATAAGAACATTTCTAACCTTATTCTATTGTTTGACATTTTCCATTGTAACCTTTTTAATCATCAGATGGATATAGTTTTTACCAATGAATTGATAAAGGAAATACATTCCCCTTCAATAATGATTTTTATATCTATCCATTATTAATACCAAATAATTGGATCTTTTTTTTGACCCCCGGAATGGATATTCTAGCATGATCCTTTCTACTAAAAGATTCGACCACCTTGTTTGATTTTCCTTGGTGGAAATTTTTGGATTAATCTTAATCCATTATCAACTCTAACCATATTCTATGGTACATGTTCAACTACATCTATGTGAAATCGTATTTTATTCTTTTATGATCAATATATATATATATCAATCATTTCTCCATAAATATAAGTCTTTATAACATTAATGATAAACTTTCTATAGCTATCTCCAAATCTCCATTTGGGTAATTATTATAATGTTTATTCAATTTTTAATAGGAATTGGATATAAACATGTTATGCTGCATAATAACACATCCAAATCACTTCTAGGATGAAACATTATAGATTAAAAACCCTTATCCAATATAGGTTGTTATATGAAAATGATATCTGACTAACCCTCTATTCAATTCCTTAAACTTTTATTCACATTCATCTTTCTAGAGGAACTTGGGACCCTTCCAAGTTAACTATGTCATAGGATTATATTTTCATGAAATATAATCCTAAAATAACAAAAAAAAATCCTTATAATCCAAGAAAACTGTATTTCCCAATCACTGTGGTTGGTCAAGTCCATCATTGAATAGCCTCCTCATTTAATAGATCAACTGTAAAACCCTCTCTTGAGATTATATATCTCAAAAAATGAAATATTTTGCAAAAAAAAAATGAAACCTTTTGAAATTTTGTATAATGATTCTCCATTCATAGGTTCATTAGTATAATTCTAAAGTGGTATTGTTGATATTTTTTTCTCTTTGAATACTTTATAATATCATCTATAAAGACTAAAATAAATTGATAATGTTAATTCTAAGGAAAAAATTCATTAAATCCCTAAAGATATCATGGGCATTTGTAACACTAAAAAGAATACATATATTTTCGTAGGGTCCATTTCATGTATAGAATTCAATCTTGAGTATATCCTCTTTTACCATCAATTGATGATATCCAGAATAGGGGTCATCTATGGAAATGTATTGAGATCCAAATTTTGATCAAATAAGTTTTCAATATGGGGATGGTGATACATGTTCATGGTCATCATCTAGTTCAAATCTAGATATCTACTGAATATCCACATTGATCAATATTTACA
Source organism: Viscum album (assembly GCA_963277665.1). NCBI lineage: Eukaryota > Viridiplantae > Streptophyta > Magnoliopsida > Santalales > Viscaceae > Viscum > Viscum album. The sequence continues at coordinate 1,901,666,785 of OY728160.1, forward strand.
TTTCACAAAAAGAATAATTTTACCACATGGTGACATAGGTGGATGAAGGAATCCCATATTAAAGTTTTCATGTATTTTTTCATTGATTACTACACTATTCAGAGGCCATTCTATAAATTGTTTCTGAAATTAGTGTGGATATAGGTGTGATTTGTATTTTGAAATCAACTTTATGTTTCCACTGAAGGCTTGAAAACACTTCCTGAAATACCTTTAAAAATTCCAAACCAAAAGGCATATCATTTATGTGGGTTTTCTCTCCAACAATTTTAGATAATAATACCTCATAAATGGGAATTTATACCCATACAAAGGATGTAATCTATATAAGAAGTTCATAATTGACGTAAAATTGATAAAAAAACATAGGTTATGTCAAAATATCAAATGTAACATCCCTTCCTAGAAAATTGATGTTGTCATTATGGAGAGAAAGATAATCCTCTCCTAAGATGACATCATATAAACCATAGAAAGAATGGTAAGATTTTTGGGAATCACATTTCCACAAACATCAACCAGAGATGAATCCTAGACATAATATGCAATCATCATACCATTTGGTGATTACTCTGATAATTACATATCTAATCAATTTGGTGGAATCATAATTCCATTAAAAAATTATTTAGTTATGAATTTGTGGGATGATCCTGAACCTAATGTGAAATTAGAAGATCTAGAGTTGATGGTATGTGTTCTTTTCACCTTATTGTTATCACAAAACTTGTTTCAAATAGAGATTTCATGAGTTTTCCCCTTCTCCATCATTATAAGAAGTTGAAAATTTCAATAATCATTATTAACATCATATTATTGGAACTATTTAGCATAATTCCCATTATCTGTACACATGTTTCAATGAGGTGAGGGAGGTGCATTATGTGTAGATTTCCCTCTATCAACATGGTTAGCAAACTTTTTCCCATCATATTTGAATTAAAATTCTCGATGGCCTTCCCTTCAACACATAAAAATTTTATTATACCCCTTAATATAATTTCATCCATGTTTATTCCAACATATATAACATAAATGAAATCACATATTACACTCCCCAAGGTTTTTAAATTTTCTATTGAACTATATCTTCTTCTATTTTCAATACCATGAGAATAAAACATAACTCCAGCCTCAATTCCAACCATTATTTCACATTGCAGAATCTCTTCATAGCTATTAAATTATCATATTTCTAACACCATTCCATTCATGGAATTAGGAAATTGAATAACCTATCAACTTTAAGTATAGGTTGGATGCTAATACCAGAAGCGTATAATGAAACTCTTTTAAAATTATCCTAATAGGTTCCAAAATATTTATCATCCCTTTACTTTCTATTAGGGACCCCATTATCAGTATTTTTATAAACAATAAAATTAATATACTTAATGAAGAATATATTCTTGAATTAGTTCCAATCCATGAACTAAATTTCATCTTATGGTATTATATTCATGATTAGTTTCCACCACAGGTCTACTTCACCTTCAAAACGATAAAAATCTTGAAATAATTACTCATGTTTTAAGCACTAGATAATGGTGAATTTTTTCTATAGATGATACCTATTTTTAAAAGACTATTGGATTAGAAGTCAGTGAAATAGAAGGTAGAAATTTCATCATAATGTTATGAATATAGTTTTTTTCATTAATTTTATCATTTCAATGTCCATATTGATTCATAGATTATTGATGTTGGGGAAGCATAGAAACAAGATTTTGTATTATAGATCCCATAACCTTTTGATGTATAGGATAACAATCACTTCATATACTATTATATTGCACATTAATTTTGATCCATCTTATTCTATCCACTGAAAAAAACAAAAAAATCATAGAGTAATAACAAAAAACCATATAGAGGAACCACATAATGCAGAAAAACACTTATAAGATATATAAATTATGACACCTAAATTAATCTAAGAATCCTTATGTTTATCCATGTTTTCCCATTTCCAAATTAAATTTCAATACATCATGATGTTTCATGAAAGTGTTATTAATTTTTTCAATCATGTCCCAATGTAGTGTCAAACAAGGCGTGCTGAAAGGCACGTTTTTGTGCACCAATTTTCGATCGAGACTAGCTCAATATGTAGTTTTCAGTGCTATTAACCCAACATAAATCATTTCCATAGATGCATACACATGCTATTGAAATAGTTATATATTTATCAAAATAAAATAACTCCATACATTTTAAATATTCAAGGAAACTTTTCAATACATTGAATCATTCATATTAGTATCCTAAGATACATGTCCTAGAGATCTCACTATGGAGTTTCTCACATCATGGATTCCAAACGATGGCTGAACATTTGATCCTATACCAAATATAGCGTCCCATTAATAAAAATAATATCCAATAAATATTTGTTTGGAATAAATATTATATTACACAAAAAACCTCCCTAATACCATATTAGCGTACTAATTTTTGGAAACATGGAATAAAAAACACTAGAACATAAGTGAGCTATATTATCATCCACTATGTTATTCATCACTATATCTCATCTTAAAGAAATTATACATAAAAAATATATTCATAAACAGTGTAATGGAAAGATAGGAAGGGGTGATCTCATATGCTTAGTAAGGGGAAACATTGGATATAAGTAATCATAAACACAAGTACATGTGTTTGTGACTTTTATAATAACATTACAAGATCATAAAATTCATAATAAATATTAGAAATAAGAATAAATGAATAAAAATTTTAATTTCATAATAAATGAATCATAAGGAAAAAAGAGCCTAGTCCATGACATCAAAACATAGGAATAAGAAATGTAATTGTGGAAGGCACATTAACATATAATTTTCTTCCATAGTAGTCATACCATTGTGGAAAAGGTTGTCTTAGATTAATGTTTTAACTTCCCAAACCTTCTCATTAGTCATGGTTCATTCCTAAGAACATATAACTAGACATAGAACATTAATAAACTGATCTAACTCCCCATTACTTCCATGTATATATCATTCTATGTAAATCATTACCCAATTCATTTGGGGGAGATACCGGTCCCTCCCATCCCCTATAGAAATCATAAAAATGTGTGCCAATTGATCATAAGAATTAATTAAATCATAACACATGAAATGAAATGGATCCCATAAAATTTACATCATATCATAAAATTTGGAAAATATACAGGTTTTAGAATCATTTTGTCAAATAATACCAAGTGGAAAAGAAGGTTTTATAATCGTATAACCTATGGAAGAGAATCTAGTTTCACAAACATTATTCATTAAAAACATAAACCATTTAGAGAATGAATATGAATGGGGGATTCTATAAAATCTCAATAAATTCGTAGGTAAAACCATAGTATGAAATGTTAAATTGAAAATAATATGAAATATAATTTAAAAACGCTTTTTTCTTGAAAATATCCTTTTTCATTGTAAAAATATAATGAATAGTTCAAACATTTGGGAAAACATTTTTATTTGAGAAGAGAATTAAAAAAATATAATGGTGGATTTGAAAAATTCAAAAGAATATATAAAATATATTTTACATTAAAATGATTTGATATATTATTTTACTGAATCATTTTTGAAATTATTATTGAAATCATTTTTTTAATAAAATATAACTCTGACTGAAGAGAGAAATATATTAATATTTACTTAAATAATATTTCAATTATTATATAAATTAAAAAATAGTGGATAATGATACTAATGCATGAATATATAATCTATATTTATAAGTCCAAAAAATTTCTTGAGTCTTCTTGAGAGATGGACCAGAATATTTCTTCAATGGAAGTAAAATCATACACAATCTTGATAAATGATTAGATTGATTTAATAATCTCTTTCCACTTTGGTAATACTGAATAAAACGCCCCATGAAATAAAATTACATTAAATGTTGCATAAATTATCATTAAAAGTAGTATATTAGTGATATAAAATGTTAAATGGATGTATATATATATCGTAAAATATTATAAGTTCGTAACAAAATATGTGTCTCAAATAAGGGAAATTGAGACAAAACTACCATACAGATTTGGTAACTTTTGAATCATAAATCTCAATGAAATAGTTATCCTAAAATTGGTATTAAAATATCGATAAATATAAGGATATCAGTCATAGAGTAAATTCATTTGGAGGTTTATAGAACACACAAAACAAATTATTTGTGAATAAGTCATGTGTCATGTAAAAATAAAAGTGTGACTAGAAATCTCATTACCATATTTATTAACTATTGTCGAACTCATTAAGAAATCCTATAAAGTGAATATAAGTTTATTATAAATATATTTGAGAGTAATATAAAATTATATCAAACCATATATTTTTTTAAATGTCCTTTTACTAAATATTTATTAACTATTTCAAGTTAATGTTGCGTTTCAGGTAATAACCACCTTGTTTTTCATAAATTATATGATATATTGTTATTTTTTATTTTACATTAATCTTGAATTAATGTTTTCCATAATTTAATCCGTGATATAAATATCAATAATAATCATATATAATTATTTTAAATTATCTATAAAATGTTGAAATAGAAAATGGAATATACATTTTTTGGAAATGGTATTTCTATGTACATGTGAAAGCTAGTTTTATTTTATTGTAAAATTAAAAGAATGAAAGTAAATAAAATATAGGTAAAAATATTTAATATAATTATAGTATAATTAATATGTCTTATATATCATATACATCCACTAAACCCATTCATATTTAATTCTATGTAATGTGAAACCGAATCACATCACATTGACGAGGTGGTAGTCCACACGCCCACAATCAATGTTATCATACTTACACAAAATAGAAATATAGATTTTATGTGTTATCTTAGAATTAAAAAACAAAAATATATCATAATTATTAAATATATATATATATATATATAATATATGAACATAAAATCCATCATTATTTCTAACTATGAATGATGGGAATAGAAGAACAAACATCATCAGTCCACGAGGTGGTATTATTACATACACATGAATGATGACTGCATATCCCAAATGGTGAATAATGAAAAAAAATCATAAATGGTTATGGAATTATGCTACCTATTTTACTAGTAAATTATTTTGGTTTTCACGAATGGGCTTCCTTGGTTCGATTTCTTCCCAAATAGAGACTTCTAGGTTTAAGGATGGAATTTTAGAGGCAATTTGTGTAGGTTTTCGGTGAGGTAAAGGGCTTTAGAGGTGAGATGAAGTGTGGGGTGGGGGGGTGGAGGTTCCCTTTTATAGAGGATGAGGTGGGACATTTTTTAAAATATAAATAGGAAAACAATAATAAGAAGCATCCAATACAGGATTTTCATCTAATAATTGTCCATTTCCAATCCAAGACGGTACATGGTCGAAATATTTATATCCAGGGGATTTTAAAAATGTATCTAGGTAATTTCTAATATTATATTAATGTTTAACCACTATGTAATTTTTTTACCTTTATATTTGTAATTAGTTATAATTATGTTCACTTACATTTTGGGTCAAAACCTACATTTATCATATTAGACATTTTAAATTGTACTAATTGAAAAAGTGGAATATATTTTTTTCGAAAATCAAATGAATGAAGTGGTATATGTTAATTCCAATTTAATATTGTAGATTTGTTGTAAAATTATGTTTTTAATTTAAAATTTAAGAAGGTATGAAAATATTTTTTATCGAATTTCAATGTGAAATTTGTTCCAACATCCTAAATAGGATTAATTGATGAAAAATTTAGCTAATTAAACATTATAAATGTATTAAAATATAATATAACTATATAAATAAATTAGATAAAATAGATTCTTTGAATTGGAAGTCAGTATTTTTACAATTCATTGTAAAATGATGCTTCTAGAAAAATTTAAAAAATTAGCCAAAAGCTAATTCTAAAATTCTGAATTCAAACATGGTATTCATTTTATCAAATTAAATTTCAAAGTGTTTCGAAAATTATATTTTTCATTTATTATAAAATTACATAAAAAGATTTATTATAAAATAGTATTTTTAATAACAAGTATGATTTATAAAAAATTATAGTTTTTATAATCAATATTTTTTAATTATAAAAATAATTATAAATGATAATTAAAATTTAGTTTCTACTATTCATATTACCATTAGAATATCCATATTTTAACTATCTCATTTAGATCAATAATAATAAATTTTCATCTCATAGAAACTCAATGATACATGCAACACAATCCAACTTGGTGTTGTGTGTAGAATATGGTTATGTTTGTGTTGTGTATAAAAAAATCATAACATTGTGTACCATGAAATATAATAAATAAAAGAAAATTAAATTATCAAAAAAATGTTTCATAATAACATGTGTTGTTACATAATTAGTTGTCAGTACCACCTCATATTCTAATTTCCATATGGGAGCATATTCTCCCACCCAGTACATAGTCATCACAATCTTCCCCAACCTATTGATCGTGTCACCTCAATCTTCTGGTCAACACATTTCAACATATATTGATCCATGACCTCATCCTGATAAAAAACATCATCTCAATATTGGTGATCATGTCACCCCACTTAATCCATTCAATTTACAATATCATTCCACGAAACCATTTCAACCATATCCAAATATCAACAATTAAATTAAAATAATATGAAGAGCCTTCCCAATATTTTAGAATCCCCATATCCATTTCTATAAATATTGACACACTTTCATGCCCATTTTCATCTCAGAACATTAAATATGATTTAAATACATATATTAATTTATTAAGGGTTTCACTCAGAAAATCCACAATAAAAAATATATATAATATTCTCATGGGATGGATATATTTTAGGAGAAACATAAGAACCACTTAGCTTAATTTTTTAGTAACGGTTTCATCAAATACCTACATTTAATTTGATATGAAATGATAAAAATGGAATTGTACAAAAATTACTACAAAATAAGGAAAATGATATAACATAAAAATAACATTCCAAACAATTAGAGAAAATACGAATATAAAAAAGTGGTTCAAACACTCACCAATACCATTCCAACAAACTTGAAAGAGAATCAATCCATGTTTTTTGGGAGATAATAAAAACACTAAATAATGATGAAATTGGAACCACATGACAAGATGGTGGAAAACGAATGTGGGAATAAAGGATGGAGAAGAAAGAAATAAAATAGTGTAAAAATTTCGTAAATTCACCCTTATTAATGACCAACATAGTTTGGCCACAAATTTTTTCATACCATATTCCAACCATGTGGTGCGGTTTTGTAAAGAAATCCCCCTTTAAAATGGGTCACATGGTTTGGAAACATATTTTAACTAACCATGCACCAACAATGAAAAATCACTCCCTAAGTGCCAGTAATTGTGTGATCTAGGTTATACAATTTATTTACAGTATGGTAATCCCATGTGCACACTCTATAGTTTATTATAGTTTCATCACATGGTTTTATAGTCCCCTTACACGTTTTTTCCAACAATTTTATTTCTTAAATGGGCCACATAGTTTTGGGATCACTGTTATTAGTAATAGTGCTCCAACATTATGACCAGTGTCGTTTCTCCCGAAAATCAGTTCTCGACAGCCAATGCTATAGAAACTAAATTAGACCTCTGATATACAATTCTGTCAATAAAACCCAACTTATTTTTTTTTATAAAGTGTTGTATTTCATAAAATCAATCTCAAAATCCCAATTAATATGTTTCTCCATTATCCACACATAAAACTCAGTTTTAACCAGAAATTCCACCCATTTAGAAAATTATGATGCTTTAAATTTCATATTTATATTTTTTTTAGTTGAGAATATAAAATATCATAATCTATAATTTTTATATTTTACCATGAGATAGAATATTTATATGTCCTAAAAAATGCACAACTATTGATTAAAAAATATGTGATATCTGATGAAATTGTTATATACCACACTATTTTAGACTACTTTATCAGATTTTTTTTCTAATTGGTTCGTAATTTAATTAAGTATTTTATTTAACCATGAAAACATATGTGTGGGAATATTATGATGTTATGGGTGGGAATGAAATTATTTTACATTCTAAGGCATGAGGTAGAAAAAATATCAAATAATATTTTTTTCAAAAAGAGCGGTGATCATGGAACATAATGATATGATTAATTAATACAGAGCATTTAATTTAGATCATTTTTCTTAGAATTATTTATTTTGATGTTATATATTTATTCCAAACATTGAAATGATTTTAATACTTAATAATTCATTTAAATTTTTATTCATGGATTATTTTTCATATTAAAAATTAAATATCTTTGAATAACATTGATCAATTATTTAAATTTAATTGTTTTGGTAATCTGTGTACAAATATATTTAAACTAATATAAATAATTTGAATTATTTGGTTAATTGATTATCCATTCACCCTAAATTTATATGACTAGAGTATCAGTTAATTTTGTCATTTGGTAGGAGACATGGTTCACAGATGAAATACTATTCATATGTTCTAATAGAATTGGATGGGTATAATGTTTTGGATTTTATGTGTAATATACCAGAATAAATGTAATGAAAATAAACACATGACCTAAAAACATATTATTTTTAATTGGATAATAATATCATATACCAATTAAATATATAATACAAAAACAATTCACATAATGGAGGATCAAATATTATCCCAATGTTTGGTCAATATAGAATTAATTAGGGAATATCTCCAAAAATATCACTCAAAATTGCATAATAATTATTATTAAATAATTGAAAAACCAAATTTAAAATTTTATCAAATATTTATGTTTAAAATATTACAATTATAATATAAATAAATTCATAAAAACCTAGAAGCTAAAACATTCTGCACAATCTCCCCCAAAAAATTGTTATTCTATTTTTGTATATTAGAGGATAAAAAATACAATGGAAATGTAATTTTTTTAAAATATTAATAATATTTATTATTATCATTGAACAATAATAGTTATGTAGAAATGATTATATACATAGTGAATGAGTCATGTCAACATAGAGGATTCATATTGTGAGAAACCATCCAAACCCCTTATAATATGTAAATATTTCAATCAAGAACTAGTATAGGTTGGATCATCTTCCCATACAGTGTTGATATTGGCCAGAACATGCATTATACAACATCATATATGTCCTTATATAACAATGAATCATATAGAGTAATATCTCCAACACTATTCATGTTTTTATTCATCACCATCTTCTAATTTTTTTCCATAGAGAACTATTTCCATTTTTATAATTTCACAAGAGATTTAATGTTTTCTATGAAATTGTATTCTCATCCACATTTTATTTCACTAAAATTAGTACTGTGGTTTTATATTTTTGAAAATAAATTTATTACATCCTATATATCTTTATTCAATTTAATTTCATGACTGACCGACATTGGGATTCTATATAAACTGACATTGAGACAATGTTAGATGTTTGTGACCATCATAAATAGGCCACGTGCCTATCAATAGGATTATATAGCCACACATTTCAAAATTAAATTTCACTTATTAAATGAAAACCAAAAACCACCAATAATAATTTAAAATATTTTATAATGAAAACATATTAATATTTTATATGAATTGAAACATTTTCTACAAATCCAAGGAAAAATAGAAAACAATAAGAAATTATATTATATTCTTGTTTACACCAGTGACGTATAAAACAACATGAATCCAAAAATAATTAAATCATATATATATATCTGTGTGTGTGTGTTTATCCAGTACAATGAATTACCTCATCAAAATATTCTAGAAAATAGAAAATAGAATTTATTAGTCAGAATATATATTAATATTGAACGTTCAATCCTAGAAGTCGCATGTGTGAACGTTAATATTGTATTTTAAAGAATATGTATATGGGGATAGTATAAAAATAGTCAATACAATATCTATATCCTAATTTAAAAAAATTATAACATCATCCATTCAATATTATATAGTCTATACAATTATGATCACACTAAACATCATATTACACTTATCAAGAAAAATATCAATAACCATTCTAAATCATAGAATCCATGGATTTTTTCACAGAATACGATCTTATATGAACATATTCTCATAGAAATATACCTTTAATTAACATGTTACAATATATATTTAGGTATAATTCTATATATAGTAATATTTTTATGACATCATTATAGAGATATCCACTTATAGGATCCTTATTGTAAGGTCTCCATAAAGATAAAAACACAATGTGACTTCATTAAACATATTCTTCGTAACAGATATTATTCACCAGAAGGGACGATCACCGATTTTTTTGGTATCAAACATCTTAAAATCACTCATGAAAAACAGAAATTGATTACATAGTTGTCCACCATCATTGAACCTCACATAATAACCTAATGTCAACCATAAATTAATTTTCCCTCCTAAGAATATAATCACCATCAAAAAACACATATCCACAAAGTTTATCGACATGATTAATACAACCATTAACCTCATTTTCAGTAACATCATTGTAAATTCTAAATGGATTCCAAACTCTTGAAGCAATTTTCACATCATTTTAGGCTACCATACAAAACAATGTACTAAGAAAGATAATAAAAAAAAATAGAAATACCATTCTCCCACTAAGGTCTACGATAGCTCTTATCTATGTGTGTAAACAACCATGCCTCAAATTTAAACCAAAATTCTCCCAAGGTCGACCATATCTTGATCCTAGGTGTTACATCCATTCATCAATAAAATTAATAATTCCCATAACATAAAAATTTTTGACAACCACTTCACTATATATATATATAATTATTAATTCACCATAAATAGTATTTGTGTTCACTACCACCTTTGTAAAACATAAAAATTCCATAATATAGTATAGAGTAATGAATTTATACTAATGTACCACCCTCCTATTGATATGAAACAAAACTAATTTACTTCAGTATCCATTTGTTGAAAAACTATCAGATGTGGTAAATTTCATTAATATGACATGACCCCATGTTATTCTAGTAAACAGATAGTGCAGATTTCATAGAACTATTCAATATATGTCATTTAACTCTCCAGAATTTTGTTTTATAACCTTCTTGATATTTTTATGAGGTCATTCTAAAGTGAGACACCCCATCTCTGATTTTTTTAAAAAATTCCCCAAATATCTAATAGATTTTATATTATCATATAATTCTTTTTATCTCAAAAATCACTAGATCATAATAAAATATTTATTTATCAATCACAATAAAATAATAATAAAAATATATTAATAATAAAATATCATTAAAATATTTTTGTTTATATATTCTCATAATTCAACAATTAATTAATAACATTCCACTGTAATTTAACTAGAAATCAAAAACCATGTAATTATTTTGTTGTATTATATATTTTTATTCAAACATTTATATTTATATGCATTTTTTAACAATTCTTATGTAATTTCATCCATAAAAGTTTTATAATCAATGTAAATATTCTTCTTGATTTTTTATTTCATGAATCTCATATGAATCATCCATCATTATAATTGATATTGATATTTAATAATTTTACAGTAAAATCATATCCACCAAATATAGTTTCATTTCATCATTATTAAAAATATTTTATGATTATTATAAACTCTATACCCACCAAAAAATAATAAATATTTCCGTGATTCATTTATATTTATATAATAAATGAGAAAAACACCCCACCATCCTCAATTTCATGAAAATCACAAGTCATTAAGAAACTAATTATCACCTCTAATAGATTATATATATCTCACTCTTCATAATTCTACTTCTTCAATTAACAACGATAAACTAACATTATGTTTTTATTTCTTTATATAATAGGATGAATAAATGGAAAATATTAATATCGGTATGATAAAATACGCGATGTAACGACCGAAATTGTTAATAATGGAAATTACACTAGATCTAATTAAATGTGGTATAATGTGAAATAGTTATATACCACATTCACTTCATTGGTTTTATGATTTTGGATTTTTGAAATACCATTACGAATTTTGATCGTTTCTAATAGAGTCGTCGAACAATGATCATATGATTAGAATAAATATAGGGCTTTAACAAATCCAATTAACTTAGACATGGGTTGTGATGGCCTCATCTGGTAGAAATTCCCCATAAAAAGCCCATTTTTCAGAGCTCAGAAAGGAGGTGGTTTCATTGGGATTCACTCTTTCCCAAGCCCAACCCGAGCTTCAAAATGTTAAGCTCAAACAGAACCACATATGTGAGAAATGGATGTTCATAAAGATTACCACCAGAGTGATGTTATCCGAGCCACCCCAAGAGTTTTTCACCATCTCACACCTTACACTTCATTCTTATGATAGTGTTATAAGGGGCTATGTAACAAGACATTATCACTATGATTATGTGCATTATTTTGGTATATAATAAATAAAATACATTCATTTTATTAATGTTACTTAATAAATATTTTTAAAAGAAAAAAGAGTATTTTTAGTTAATAATAAATAAAGAAATCTATTTTTAGAAATTATTGGATTTTTTAATTAAATAAGATTTTAATATAATATTATTATGATTAAATTATTTTTTATTAAGTATAAATGATCATATTATTTTTTTGAATACAATTGTAATTTTTTTTATGATCTGAATACTATTAATGTCAAAAGTAATGAATTTACAATAAATGAAGGGTTATTTTTTAAAATTTAAAATTCACATATTTAAAAAATTAATTGGATAATATTAATATTATTTTTGGAATCAGGATTTCGAAATTATCCAATTGTGATTTTTTCTTAATTTTCTAAAACTATCGAATTGTTGGGTAAAAATTAAATACAATTTAAATATATAATATGTTTAATGACATCATAATTTCCCAATTATGATGTAATAAAATTCTATAAACATTATGTTCGGCCAATATATGATTTTCCATTAATATAATGTTATTTTACGTTTTTTTTATTTATTTTAAAATGCATTAGTGGAACCATAAATATATATAAAACAATTTATCTTTTTAAATTGATTTCCTTGAGAGTGTGACTCACCTCCACATAAATAAACATACTATTTAAAGTAGTTCATCCATTGTAAATATAAAATAATTCTGTCCACTCACATTTTGAAAAAAACTTTGGTAAAAACAATAGTTATGATTTTGATTTTGATTAGTTAAATGTGTTGTGTCGCAATCCTAATTAATAAATAATTGCCCGCCCTTTACTATATAAACCCCCCAATCTCACACTTCCTCTTCACTCAAATTCATTATAGTTTATCCATCCTCACCCCCACTTCTCTCTAGAATCCTTACAAGGCACCCCAACCTCCCAGGAAGCCTCTCACAAGCCCCTCCCAAGCCTTTGGGATCACACTTCCATGTTAGGGATCCCTTCCTTTCTCATTTTATCCAATTTTCTTAATATTGTTATTCCCTTTTATTTTCAATTATAAAAGTTGGGGTATAATTTTTCACATCCACTATACTATCAAATTTATTTTTTAATGATGAGAGACCCATTTGCCTCTCATTGATTCTCTCCATGTATACATGTTACCATGCCAAAATTCGGTATGTAATTTCTCTCTCTTCATTTAAATTCAAGTAATTATTTTGTAGTATGCGTATAAATTCGATTACATATATTGGTACTTGTATGTATGTAACCACATACTATCAATTTCATGTAAATATGATGATACACCCCCTTCTCTCCTATCAACCACTTTTATGAATTTTTATGTCACATCATTTTGTTGGCGAAATTGCACTGTGATTTTCAAAGACAATGTTATTGTGTAGTGAATACCATGCCCAGTTCCCTATCATATGTATTTACCATTATTCACATTTACTTAATGTTTAAATAAGTTCTTGTATTTATTAAATATTCCATTATAATGGAATAAATTATTATGTTGATTGACTCCATGTTGTATTATCCATGTGGCACACTTGAATGATATAAAATGTTTAAGAAGGGTGCACCCTGATAGCGCTCCATTGCATTGGCTAAGGATTAGTAGCATCATACATCAAGTGGAATGGGGATTTATTCATTCTAATTCAAGTTAAATAATGGTTTACTCATGCTCCATGGGTAATGATCCTTTCCTCATGTTAATACAATGTTATGTGTTGTTTCCACATTTCCATGTTGTGATAATCATTCTTTATCATTCCTTTATGTTAATGAATCTTTTATGAACTATTGATATGACTATTGCATAAAATATATTGTATTCTTCACTTTATGTATTTTTTAATCCATTATTGGGCATTATAACTCACCATATTCACATGAATATCCAAATGTTATCCCATGGAATGCAATGTACGAGGGAATGATGGGGTTATTTAAAGGATTTTTTCAATAAATATGTTTCTTGTTTTTTGTTTTAAGTTGTTATGTAATGTTCCTATGAACCAAAGAAACTAGACCTACGAATATTCCATGTTGTATCATGTGAAGTGTTTATGTAATAAATCATGTTTTGGTGTGTAATAATAAGTAGGGTTTTTATAGTTGGTATCATAGGATTGTTTTAGTTATATATTGGATTAGTATTAGAAAACCATAGTCAAAGCCTTAGGGATAAAACTATGTATAAGAAGAACATCCCTAATGTTTTTTTGAGTATTGTGTAAGTGCTTTATCATGAAAATTCATTTCTTTCTAGATACATGCAGGTAGAGGCAGCTCTGGCACCTATGTACCAAGGAGCAAAAACTATGACAGAGTTTTGGGCTTGACCTAGGTATCATGGTACTATACAATGGGTCTTGCTTCACTCTTGGTTAAACACTCTCAAGGGACATTCCTTGGTAAATTCACAAGCTTAGTATGAACCATTATTAAGGGAATTAGAAAAATTCCCCAATGAATATATGTTATAAATTAGATCATTGAAAATAAAGATTGAATCCTATTGATTCATAAGTTAAGGAACTAAAAGTTATTTATATGTATTTGGTTTTTTTATTTAGATTAACCTTCATGTGATACCCCTAAAATTATTTTAATTATAGCCAATGGACGGTATTACAAGGACTCAATCTAACAACCGATGTGAAGATCAATGCGATTATAGTTCTAATGAGATGCCCAATCTGATGGGAGCAGAAATCATGAACTATTTCATGATACACTCTCTGTTAATGCATGATTTGAATATAAGAATGTGTCAAGAGGAACTTTCAACCTACCCTATGAAAGAAAAAGTCACAATCGAGAGCTTCAAGAGACAATGACCATCGACATTTAATGGATCATTTGATCCCTCAATTTCCAAACAATGGATCTACTCGATTGTAAAGATATTATCCATCAATCATTGTTTTGAACAAAAGAAGGTTCTTCGGGCTATTTATTTTATATAGTGTGAAGCTGATTAATAGTGGACCTTGATCAAAAATGTGATGCTTGAGGAGTATATGGAGGCATTGGAATGGAAGGATTTCTAGAAATTATTTTTCGATAAATATTTTACACGCACCGACCAATATTATATGAAAGGTACATCATTTCCCTCATGAAAAAATATGAGAAACCCATTAAAGAATAAGAGGAAAAATTAACAATACTTTCCTGATATGCCTATAGCATTGACACTACCCCCGAATACAAGTTTGACTGCTTCTTTGGTGGAATAAAACTTAGCCTATAGAAATCCCTAGAAATCTGTGACTTTGATAGCTAAGAGGAAATTGTTCATGTGCCCTCAAAGTAAAAATGTATATATGAAAATCTTAAGGGTATCAAGGGGATAAGAAGCCTAACATTGACTTCAATATTTATGGTGTGATAGATAAATAAAATGGTGCTATGAAATCCCAGCACCCCACTAGGAAATGGTGCAGAACGAAGCACCCAAGAAATTTCTTGAAGGGGATGAGGAAATGATTTAGGTGTAGAAGATAAGGGAACCTACCTGTTAATACCGACATGAAAAACCCACACCTACGACATAGGATTGGAACACTCCCTTCAACCCTCAAATCATTTTTTATTGCTTCAACCATAATGAATCAAGGAACCTTGCAAATTTTTTCCCTAATCCAAGCATTTTAGGAGGACACCAATAATCTCTAAGGCTGTAAGGGTGAGATTTTTCCATCACTACCACCAAAGTGAACCCCGATAACAAAGTGGAGACAGGTATTCTAGTTATTCATCCGTGAATGGAGAACATAATTTATGATTGTAGTTTTACACATTCTTCTTTATCCAAGAAGGTTAGTATAACAATCACAACACCACCACAAATTGTGATTGTAATGATGTCAGTGAGTACGGAAAATGGAGAAAACATTGTATCCCATGAATATAACTCCTCTCCTATTATAATCTGTGGATTTAACTTCCTAGTGAACCTAATAATACCTCATCTAGAAGAATTTAATTAAATTCTTGGCATGGATTGGGTTTCCTTATATAGAGCCAACAAAAATTACCGTGAGCAGAAAATCACTCTCCACGTAGAGAATCGACCCCCGATTCTAAACATGTGCATGGAGGATGATGAATAATTTATAGCACAATAATATCAAGTGTGGATATTACTACCCTATGATCACACGTATCTATCTTAGATGATTGAGTCTAAGGAAACAACCACCCTAGAAGACATTCCAATTGTGAGAGAATTTACTGAATTGTTTCCCGAGGAATTGCCTAGTCTTCCTCCTAGAAGATATGTTGAATTCTCAGGTGACATTATACTTAGGGAATTTCCAATATCCAATACTCCGTAAAGAATAGATTTTTTGGATCTTGATGATATAAAGAAACAACTATAGGAGAATCCGGATAAAGGGTTGTTACACCCATGCGCTTCAACCTAGGTTGAACCGGTCCTCTTCGTCATAAAGAAGGATGGGTCAATGTGCCTTTGCATCGATTGACATGAGCTTAAGAAAATAAAAGTAATGAATATGTATCCTCTTCCAAAAATTGATGACTTTTTTTATCAGGTACATGGAGCACAATACTTCTCCAAGATAAATTAGTGGCCTGGATATTATCAAGTAAGGGTGATGAAGGAAGATATCCCCAAGACTGGTTTTCTTACATGATATAGGCACTATGAATTCATAGTAATTCATCTCAAACTCACTAATGCTCTAGATATGTTCATGGACTTGATGATGAGAGTCTTTATAGATCACCTCAAAATATTTTGGGTCGTATTTATAGATGATATTCTAATATACTCCAAAACCAAAGAGGATCATGAGGAGCATCTAAAAACTGTACAAGTGACCTTAGGAAAGTAGAATCTCTATGAAAAGTACATAAAGTGTGAGTTATAGTGGAAGGAGGTCTCATTCATGGGTCATGTCCTCCCAATCAATGCGATATCTATGGATCCCTCCATAACAACTGCAATTGAGAGATGGATGAGGCCGTCATTGGTAACTGATATCCATAGCTTATTGGGGTTAGCAAGATATTATCACTGATTTGTGAGAAATTTCTCATGATTTTACAACACTCCTAACAAGATAACTCAGAAGGGAGTAATGTTATCATGGAGTGATGAATTCAAAAAGAGGTTCCAAGTGATAAAAATGAGGCTTATCAATGCACTTGTGTTAACATTACCCATGACTGGAGAACTTTTTGTTGTAATTAGTGATGCTTCAATGAAGTGCATGGGTTTTGTGTTGATGATAAATTATAAAGTGATAACCTTTTCCTCAAGTAAGATGAAAATAAATGAGAAAAACTATTCAACGCATGATCTGGAGTTAGCAGCTGTGATCTTTTCATTGAAAATTAGGGGGAATTATCCTTACGGGGAGAAGTGTGAGATATAAAATGATCACACGAGCCTTAAATATATATTCAAAAAATAGCTTCATATGAACCAATGAAGATTGATAGAACTCATCACGGATTATGAATTCTCAATCCACTTCCATCCCGGTAAGGAAGATAATGTGGAAGATGGTCTACATAGAAAAGATCTTGCATCTTTATTAATGATGATAGTTTAAAAGGATCCAATAATCATAGATTTGCAGAGGATTGACATGGGAATCATTATGGTAGGAACATCATCAATATTTTCTCAAATGATAGCTCAACCATCCCTCATGGAGAAAATAAAAGATTATCCATGAATGGATGTAAAAATTCTGAAAAGGTTGGAATCTATAAAGAAATGGGGAATCCTCATAGTTTTTGGTTGATAAGGTTAGAATTGTTAGATTTGGGTCACGATCATATGTACCATCCGATACATATATAAAGAAGAAGCATTTGAATGACGCACATAGCTCAACCATTTCTATTCACCCTAGAAGAAAAAAGATATATCGGGATCTCTGGGAAATCATTTGGTGGGACAATATGAAAAGGGTGGTTTCTGAATATAGAATAATGTGCCTGGTATGTCAGCAAGTGATGGCTCAAAAGAAAAATTGTTAGGGGATGATGCAACCATTATCCATACCAATAGGGAATTGGGGAAACATTACCATGGAATATATGAATGGTCTTCCAAGAACATCTAGAGGAAACAAGTCTATATGGATCATTGTGGATCACCTTATGAAGACAACTCACTATATCATGATTCGAGAGGACTTCACATTGGATCAACATTCACCGATTTACATCAAATAAGTGGTAATTATACATGGAGTACTATTATCTATTGTATATGATCATGATACTAGATTCACCACTATGTTCTAGAAAAGTCTCCAACATGATCTAAGCACCGAATTAAACTTTATTACGGGCAATCATCCTCAAACTGGTGGAAAATAATAGTGAACTGTTCAGAAACATGAAGATAAGTTAAAAATATGTTCTAAGACCTTCAACGGAGGTTGGGACCTAAATCTTCCACTTTTTGAATTCTATTATAATAACATTTTCCCCTTGGGCATCCAAATGGCCCCATATAAAACCCGTTATGGGAAAAGGTGAAGAACACTGACGTGTTGGGATGACATCAGTTAGCATAAGCTGCTAGGACCTTAAATGGTTGAAGAAATCATGGAGGAGGTGAAAACAATTCAACAACATATCAAGGAAGCCCAAAGTTGACAAAAGAGTTATTAAAATGACTATTAATAAGAAATTGAGTTAAAAGATGGAGACATGGTATTTATACAGATATCTCTATGGAATAAGGTCATGAAGTTTGGAAAGAAAGAGAAGTTAAGTCATATGTACATAGGCCCCTTCTAGATTCTTTATCATGTTGGGTATTTGGATTATAGACTAGAAATTTCACCTACCATGTCCAAATTACATGATGTCTTTCATGTATCTCTCTTAAGTAAGTACATACCATACCCCTTACATGTTCTCTTTTCAGAGGTAGTACAATTAGAGGATGATATTTCTTATAGTAGAAACTAGTGAAGATCTTTGATCGTAGAGAAACTTTTCTACGAAATAAGACAATTCCCCTCATAAAGGTGTTGTGGAAATACAAAAAGTTTGAATAAGCGACATGGGAAACAAAGGAATTTATAAAGCAGAGTTACCCACATTTGCTTTAGTATAGAAAAAGAAAATTTTGAGGGTGAAATTTATCAATTGGGGAAGATTGTAACGACCCATACTTTTAATAATGGAAACTATTCTATATCAAATTAGATGTATTATTATGTGAAATGGTTATATAACATATTAAATTCTTTGGTTTTGTGATTACAGATTCTGAATTTACCATTAATAATTCTGATCGTTTCTAATATAGTCATTAAACATTGGTCACATGATTAGTATAATATAGGGCTTTAACAAATCCAATTTATTCAGACAAAAGAAGAGATGGTCATATCCTGTTTTCTTGCCCCGTATGAAGACCATTTGTCAGTGCTCGAAAAGGAGTTGGTGGCATTGGGTATTTCTCTTGACCAAGCCCAAGCAGAGCTTCAACATGTTAAGCGCGAATGAAATTGCCTACTGCAGAAGTGGACATTCATAGAGATGACCACACGAGCGATGTTATCCAGACCACCCTAAGAGTGTGTCACCATCGCAAACATTACACTTCAGTTTTATGCAAGATTTATAAGGGGTTATGTTACATGGCCTTATAATTATGATTCGGTTCCTTATTTATGTATATAATAATGAATAAATATTCATTTTATTATTGTTATATTGTAAATAGTTTTTAACGAAAAAATGGTATTTTTATTTAATATTCAACTAAGAAATATATATTTATAAATAAGCATATTTTAGAATTAATTAATATTTTAATTAAATATTATTATTATTTAATTACTTTTTATTAATTATAATTGATCGTATAAGTTTTATGAATATAATTGTAATTTTTTTAGGATTGAAAGTTTATTTGTTAATGACATAGAATTTTTTATAAATGATGTTTTTAATTTTAAAATTAAAAATTAACATATTTTATAAATTATTTGTATAAAATTAATATTATTTTTGGAATCAGGATGTCGGAATAATCCAATAGTGAATTTTTCATAATTTTTTGAGACAGTCTAATTTTTGGGTAAAAATTAATTACCTTTTAAATAAATAATGTTTTTAAGTCATCATAATGACCCAATAGTGATGTAATAAAATAAAAAAAACATTATTTTCTTCCAATATATGTTTTAGCATTAATATAATGTGATTTTAGGTTTGTTTTATTTATTTTAAATTTCTTTTGTGGACCCTTGTAGACTTATACAACATTTTAACTTTTTTAACTAATTTTCTTAATAGTGTAACTCATTTCCACATATGAAAACCTATTATTTTAAGAATTTCGGCCATTGGACATATGAAATAATTTTCATCACTCCCATTTTGATAAACCATGGGCCAAAACCAGGGGTTGGATTGTGGTTTTGATTATTTTAATGTGTGGTTTCCTAAGCCTAAATAATAAAGCATTCCCTCTCCTTTCCTTTATAAATCCACCCAATATACAACTTATTCTTCACTCAAAGCCTTTGTGGTTCGTCCAACCTCCTCAATCATCTCTGTAGATTCCTCCCAAGGTGCCCCAACATCCTAGTAAGCTTTTCAAAATCCCCTCTCAAGCCTTTGGGATCACACTTCCAAGTATGGGATCCCTCAATTTCTCATTTTATCAAAGTTTCATAATATTGTTATGCAATTTTATTTTCAATTATAAATGTTGGGGTTTGATTTCTAACCTCCACTATAATTTCATATTTACGTTTTAATGATTATTTACCCATTTACCTTTCATATATTACTTCCATTTATACTCGTTACCATGCCGAAATTCTGTAAGGAATTTCTCTCCCCTCATTTACATTCAAACAATTCATTTGTAGTTTGAGTCTAAATTTCATTAAATATGTTAGGACATTTATGTATATGGGACTATTACTTACCATTTCATGTAAATATTATGATGCGCCACTTTATCTCCCATTAACCATTTTTATTAATTTTTATGTCACAACATTATGCCAGTGAAATTGCTCCACTATTTTTCCAAGAAAATGTAATTGTGTAGTAAATACCATGCCAATTTCTATATCAACGGTCTTTACCAATATTCACATTTACTTATTGTTTAAATAATTTCATTTATGTATTACAAATTTATCAATATTAGAATAAATGATGATTTTTATTGTTCCCATTTTGTATGATCCATGCGGCACACTTATGGATGAAATGAAATGTTTAGGAAGGGGGATCTCTAATAGTTCTCTAATTCATTAGGTAATGATTAGTGTCATGATACGTCATGTAAAAAAGAGTATTTAACCATGATAATTCAATTAAAATGATGGTTTACACATGATCCGTGTTCAATGAGCCTTGGATCATAGTAATACATTGTTAAGTGTTGTTTCCATAGTTCCATGTTGTGATAATCATTCTTTGTCCTGCCTTTATATTCTTGTTTCTTTTATACTCCATTGATATTCATATTGCCTAACATGTATTTTTTTCTTCATGTTATGCCTTGTTTACTCACTTGATAGGCTTTATAGGTAACCCTTTTCACATGTATGTTATTAGGTTATCCCATGCAATGCTAATTATGAGAGAAAGTCCTAGTTATGTAAAGAATATTTTCCATAACAATGTTTTGTGTTTTATGTTTTATGTTATTATGTAATGTTACTATGCCACTAAATCAATATACCTCTCGATCTTCCATGATGAATCAAGTGAATAGTATATGTAATAAATCATGTTTTTGTGTGTAATAAAAAGTATGGTTGTTATATGTGAAGATGAATTTCCATGATAAATTCCAATAATTTAAATTTTTAATTTGAGGATGTAATGTCGACTAACATTCCACCCACACTTTTCATGGATTCTCCCATTCAAATAGACAATTTAACTAATATTACTGGACCTATGAAGATTTTCCAAAATATCCATCCTTAATCCTCTAATAGTTTATTTTATCACCATAATAAATTATTGAAATAATAATATCATATATATTATTGAAATAATTTATTTAAATTAACATCCAAAATAATTAAATAAATAAATAATTTACACAATCACATCACATTCAACTGAAATTCCTACCTCTTTATAATTTTTTCAAAACACTATTAAAGGCTAAACATAATGTATATAATTTAATGATGCACTATTATTTTCTATTAAACAAATTTACTATTTTATAAATCAAATTAAAAAAGATATTAATATTACAAACTAAAAATCATAAAATTTCAATTATATTAGATTAAATACCCAATTCGAAATGATTATGTCATAAAAAGGGTTCAACCATGATACAAATTGGAAAACATCACATGAAATATTTCATTAATCATATATTAATTTAGGGAAATAAAATTATGTCATAGCTTTATGGAAACAATGCCGATTGCCCCGTATTCTAGATGACATTGGAATAAAAAACCTCAAATTATTAAATTTTTCCAATCATTCCAAATTCATTAGGTAATTAATTAACCAAAAATCATTTACAATAGTGTTTATCAGAGAAATATTTCATTTTAAGGCTCATATCATAAAAAATAAGCTATCCAGAATCCTCAATTTGGCCTTGAATAAGAAAAATCTTCCAAATAATCCTCACCCATTCCAATTTGGTTGTCCATATTAACTCAAACATATTATTCTAGGATGAAAACATTAATATATCGCCCCTCATTGATCAACTAATCTTTGAGGACCATAATATTGATCACTACATCTCGATCAAGGATCATCTGGTAAATTTGGACAAGTTACCGAATAATATTATATCTAAAATGTTCAGTTATTACACATTAAAAAGAAAATTTTCCATATTTGGGATTAGTATCCAATGGTCTTCAATACTATAAATGATTTAAAAAAAATATAAAACAAGGATATCACAAATGGATTGATGAATTAAATAAAATATGGAGGATCCATTCTTGTTTCACCTTTCTTTAGAGGCTTTCACATTGCAATGTTCTAATGGAGGTTAATCTCCAAAAATTTAGAAAATTGTTATACTACAAATGTTTCTTACACCATCAATATCAAGAGGATGTGGATCAACTATTCTTGTTCTACAAAACCAACAATTCATTATAGAACATTGAAATAAAAAATTTTGGGATACATCCCCCTCAAATAGATTATTTATATAATTTTTTGACCGCCCTTCTTGGACTCCATCTCTCCAAGAAACTCACTTCTCTCTATATGGTGGCATGTGATGAGATGATCCACAGTATATGGAGAGTATGAAACTAGGAAATTCATAGCAATGATCATATCCATGATACAATATCAATTACAAACATCATAGCAGCTATGCAGAATGTCAATACAATACACATAAAGAGTTGCAGCGACTTAGATAGGGATCTGATCGTCCAATGGAAGCTAAATAATTCTGGTAATTTTCCCAAACCTCATGACACTTTGTTGGTTAGAGGAAATAAAAAAAATATGGGGCCTCTATGTGTAACATAGGACCATTAGGTTATGGGTCAATCTTCATATACAACAACATGGGTGTTTTGGAATGCATTCATTGTCCTTGTGGCATGTCACTACAATGAAAGTTGAAATGATGGGGATAATCAAAGTGGATATATATCATGTCAAAGAAATTGTTGCACAATATGGTTCTAATGTGATTCCACTACCATTTTTAATTCCATTTTGGTGGGATAGATTTACCTATCATTGAAGCTGACATAAATATGGTTCAAATGTATTTATAGGCTATCTTTTATGTGTTAGATTAAAACTCACACCTTTCAATATGAAAACTATATTACTGATGGACTTTTTTATAGGGGTTCATGAAGTGGGGTATATCTAATAGAGTACACATCATGGTGGCATGATCCCCCTCTTTCATTTGAAGAAAATGTAAAATACCTTCTTTTTGACTCTTGTATCTTTTCCTTGCTTTTATCCAAGATCCCTAGAGATCTTTTTTTCTAAAAAAATCCTCATCAACAATGATTTTTCTACAAATAATCATTATAACATTATCCATATTAAATATCCTCATATATCTTATTAATTATTAATAAATTCACATTCAATATCCCATCCTTATTCATCCACAAAGAGTCCTAAAGTCATGAATTATGAAAAAAATATTGTACACCACATTACCCTATAATGGAGTATGTGTTTTCTAAAAATCATAATGAAATATAAATACTATCAAATATCACTCCCATATAATTTATTTATTTTTATAAAAATAATATTTTTACTGATCTATTTGTTTTTATAACCAATAATGAATTATATATTAAAATTATTCACCCAATGAAAAAGAAAAAATAAAATAATTTAAATATATAAATTAAGAGTATAATTTTTACATTCATGGGCGAATGAATAACTAGACCTATTTATAATGGATGATATATTTTTCAAAATGATAGACCCAAAGTATTTATGTGATGAATTAATATATAACAGAAAATGATTAAGCTCCATAGTAAATTTACGATAAGTAATCATTAAATAAATTTTTAATGTTTCAAATATATTTTTACTCCCCCACCATCCAAATTAAAGAATTATATTTCTTATTTAAGGTTATGAATTTTGTCTAAATCCTAGAATACCTAAATACGAACAACCTATAATAAAAGACAAAACTAATGAAACCTCCTACATTAGAAACATTATCCATCACATTCAATGAAATGAAATGATTATTAATTATTGAGTATACTACAAAACGATGATGTAAAATGAATTTTGCAATTGAATACAACTTATGTTTTAAAAAAAGACTGTTATAAATCATCATAAACAGTTTATGTTCCATTAAATACAATTAAACCATCAGAATATTTATTTCATGATCTTATTCCATAAAAAAATATATCATCAATGAAGACTAAAAAATTAATCATCAATACAGGTTTTGGAAACCATATTCATATACCCCACAATCATATAGACTGAATTTTTTACTCCAAAATGTATCAAAAGAATTGAAAATTCCAATAATAGAACTGATATGTATTCATAGAGGTGTATTAACCCCAAATCTTCATCTACTGATATATTATTTGGAAATCAATATTAAAAAACTCATTCACCAATTTTAACTATTCAATAAAATCATTTATATGAGGAGGTGGATAAAGATTCATCACCATAATTTCATTCAATCACTAACAATATAAGTATAATATCAAACTCCCTATCAAATTATATTTGTGAGATTATAGAGAAACACATGGTGGAATACTATGTAGGTTAATGTGAAGAAACAATATTCTCATACATAAAAAATATATCTCTATGCATGAATATTAGTAACATTAAAAAATTACATTCCTATGGACAATAATGGATTAGTTTTTTTACATAATAAATACATTATATTATAAATTAATGAATGATATTCAATGACTCCAAAAATGTGTTTCCAAATATGTAATATTCATATAAATAACCAACCATGTATTTTTCTTCACAAACTGGGGAAAAGAAATATAATAATGGCTGAGATAAGATTCTAGATAAGGGATAATAGGGTAAATATATAATCTTAACATGATCATAATAGTATATGAGAAAAAAATAATAGAAAATTAAAACCATAACTTGGATGAAATATATCAAAATATTGAGTTGTGGAACAATGGTTTCCAGTTTATTAGATAATAACAACATGTTAATTAAAAAAAAGGTCCATGAGAGAAAAAATTTCCAATACCTCGAATTGCGGCTTACTCATCCAAAAAAATAATATTTTTTATGGTAGTCCATTCTCAATAATTATGATACCATAGTAGAATGAGTTCACTCCCACACCATTATAGTAGAAAATTTTCTCTCTGAATATTATCATAATTGACATATTCTAATTTAGAATCAAGATCACTCTTTATTCTAGTGCAATATCGCTCATTAGATATAAATCATTACCCAATGAATTGTAGGGATATATTTGCAGACTCCATCAATTAAATAAAATCATATAAATGTTTTAAACAAGCACATATAACATTTATCATATCATAACCCATGAAATAAAATGAGTTTCATAAAAATTTATCATATGAAAACTTGTGGAAAAGTGATATTATTCATAATAATTTCGACATTTCATTATATCATAACCCATTAAAATAATTGGACATCATATGAATTTCTAAATGGTGTAAACTCTTGATGATAAATTGGTCTGATAAACAACATTCCATATTAAATAAAAACCACTAATATAATGTTTATTAATTGTATACCTTGACAGTTTTCCTTGTAAGGAATTGATAAAAATAAATAGATTTATTCATAATTTAAAAATTATTTTAAATGGTCAGTTAATTTTTTCTGATGAAAATAACATTTCATTTGAAAAAACTTTTTAAAACAAAAAATTTCAAAAAAAAATTTCAAAAAAACATTTTCTTCAAAATATAACATTCAACCTTATAACGAAGAATTAAAAATAATTAAAAAATTAAATGGTTAAAAATATCCATTCATATTAGTTAAAAAATTAGTTATATATATATATATATATTTAAAATCCTTATCTTATAAAATACAATTTATTAAATATGAAGGAATATTTTGAATTCATATTAATCATTTCTTGAGGAAAATATCATTTCCAATTTCAAAAAATAATTTGTAAATCTTAAAAAAATTTGAAATCTATTTCATATTAAAATAAATTTTAATTATATTGGATTTATATAATGAAAAAATATTTATGATGATAAGATATTGTCTTCATCCCAAATATTCTATAACAATGATTCCATGCACAATTTCAATAAAATCCAAATGTCCATTGTTTGGGAAATTTCATTATGATTCCAATGAATTCATTTAATAAAAATCAATATTTTGGAAGAAAATATTTAATATTTTTTTAATGAAAGAATTATTATTGAAATATTTTTTACCAAAAACTTGTTTTGGATGAAAAGTGGTTTCTTACTGAGTGAGGAAATAAAGATGAATTTTCAGAAGAAAAATTATTTTGAACACATGAGTTTATAATGAGAAGAATAATAATGGATTTAAAGAATTATAATAGAATAATTAAATTAAATTTAATTCATGATATTATTGACATATTTATTATGGTATATTATCATCGAAAACATAGTAATAAGAAATCCCGATAAAATATGAGAATATAACATAAAATTGGTAACACTTTGTTAGAGAATTGTATGACCCATGAAAGAATAAATTTATATGAAAATTATAAAATCATGAAAAAATTTAATTGAATATATTACATGTTAATGGTCATTTATAGAAACATCGTAGAAGTATATGGATGAAAAACACATCATTTGTCTCTATGAAGGAAAACTGAGGCAAAAATCCCATAGTGATTTTGTAATTTGGGAACTGAAAACCACATGAAAGTGATATAAAAAATAGATATGTAAATATCAATAATATTTAGTCGAATAATAATAATTTACATTAATGGGTTTTACATATACCATATAAATGAAATAGTTGGTGAAAATTGAATGTGTCTTACAGAAGTAAAAAGGTAGACAAAAATCATATACCACTATAGTAATATTTTGAATATTAAGGAATAATAAAGAATAATTATAAGTAAACATTAAATATATTGAAAATAAGGATATTAATTTCATAACATTTCAATGGTTATCATTATTAACGAAAAATAATAAATGAGGTGTGAATTGGT
This sequence comes from Viscum album, assembly GCA_963277665.1. Taxonomy (NCBI): domain Eukaryota; kingdom Viridiplantae; phylum Streptophyta; class Magnoliopsida; order Santalales; family Viscaceae; genus Viscum; species Viscum album. The sequence continues at coordinate 1,901,694,943 of OY728160.1, forward strand.
ATGTGTCTCCTAGAAATAAAAGAGAGATTGGAAATCCCATACCATAAGTCTCAAATCATACTGTACATGTTAAATACTCATGTTTATATTAAATATTTGTTTAATAAAAATATATTAATTAAACATAATATATATATATATATTAAAACATATATTATGTATTTATGAAATATTATTACCATTTATTAATAATTTCTTGGTAAAGTCCTGTTTTTGGGAATAACTACATTGTTTTTCATGTATGTTTAGATTTTTTAGTTGTGGTCTTATTTATTATAACATGGATACAAAATTTATATAATATTAAAAAATTATATAAATATAATATATATTCATTGAAAAAATATTTATGGTGATATATATATCAGTTTTTAAAAATGAAATACATCATTCATAGGGAAAATAATTCATACATACAGAAGAACGTTGCTTCCATTTTTTGATGTATTGAATGAAATAATGGAATGTAATATATGAAATTTTTAAAATTATTTTAATTTCATAGTTAGATAAAATTTTCATAAAACCCATCATCATTATATTCCATATGAAGAGTTATCAAATCACATAGCTTTGAAAGAACAATGTCTGCCGCACAAATGAGAAACGTTATCATATTCCCATAGAATGGAATGTATAATGAAATATTTGATATATAAATCAACAAAGAATATAAATTTCATATATAAAAACATAATCCATAATTATATCCAAATGTGAGATGTGGGTATGGAAAATGTATAACATTTGTTTGTGACACGATAGTCTACTGTATACATGAATGTCGACATCATGTAGTATTTGTTGGAAGTGAAGATGATTTTAGGTCATGACCATAAACAAAAAAAATAATATTAAATAAATTGAGGTAATTATTTCATCATTTAATATTACTAATTTAGATAGGTGGAGTAAGAAAAAAATAAAATGCTCGGTTAGGGACATTACCTATTTTTCTAATTTCCACTATTGGTTTACAAAAAAAGGATTCATGGGTTAGATTTCAAACAAATATAAGGTTTAAATTATTATATTGTGGAATAAATTAATTTATATTTGTAGGTATCTATTCAAAACATTTATTTTAAATGTGTTATGGGAATAGGAGAGTTGGATTCCTTGTATATGTGAGGTGATTCATACCATTATATTGATTGAAAAGAATAATGTTTACCAATGTTTTTATCATTAGAAAATGATAAAAGCAACCATTTTATATGTTATAAGATATAATTTCTATATATGTGTATAAAATTGATTTTATAATTGTTTTGGATGATTTTTAACCCTTAGATTACTATTTCAATCGCTATGGTAAACCCATTATTAATTTAACCATATTAAATAAATCATTCTACTTTTACTAGTCAGTATGGTAAAAAATTTGGTTGAAAATATTATATAAAATAAATAATTATTTTTAAAAATATTGGATTCATTTTAAGAACTTCCAATAATTGTAGTGTAAAATTGAATTTAAAATTATTCCCTTAGAAGTGACAAGAAAATTGGGTTTCAAAGAGAAAATGTTCACAAGTTTACATTGTTTTTATATCAACATTTCATTTGAAATACCTTTTAATAACCCAAATTAGATTAAAATATATATAGTTTGATAAAATTATATATTAAAAAATTATTTAAAATCATATGGTAGTCTCTAAAATCTCTAAAATTAATGCGAATTCTTATGAAAACCCTGTATATTTACTATAAACAAAAACATTTTTCTTTGTAGAAGTATCTAAAAAATCTACATTAGAATTTAGGAATTTAGATTTCAGAAATGAGGCATAATATTTTAAATAAAGTTTCTAAAATTAGAATAAATTTTTAAAATTATGAGTGAGTAAGGACAAGAACCTACTAATTTAGAAAAACAATACTTTTAACATTAAAAATGGATTAATTCAAATTATTGTCTTGAAAAAAAATATGATAAATATTTAATATTTTATAGATTATTGAGTATATATCTTTCTTTAAATTCATACACAAAAAGTGATTTATTTATTGAGTAAAAACTTGTTTTGAGGAAAAAAAGAGTTTTCTAGAGAAACATTCCAAATATTTTAAAATGGTTTTACTATCATAAATAATTAATTAGTCACTATGTGATTAATTATTTTTTCATTTGAAAACCAAAAATTTAGTTAATTCATTTAATCATATTCATACCTACCATATCAAAATCCAGTTGACAACTATCATATTAATTTATAATTTCTGAATTATAATTCATGATTTGTTTAATTTAAATTTTTCGTGTAATTCATGCAAAACTAAGTGTTTCATGTAATAAAAGATAAATATTTTATGGCATATAATTTATGATAAATTCTTTTTTTCATATAATACATTATAAACAATAATTATTTTTTTAATAAAAATATAAATAATATTTTATTCATTTTAAAAATGTATTTTAGAAAATCTTAATGTGTTATAGGTACGAACAGAATACAATTAGTAATAACATATAATCATTAACCAAAAAATTAAAACTAGGGATATTTATTTATCTAAAAAATAAATATGATATATATCATTATATAACACAATTACAATCTCAATATATCCCATTATAGGTGAGCTCAAACATCTTACGGGAATAATTTGTGAAAAAAATCATAACTAATTGAATCCCATCTATCTCAATATAGAATAAAAATAGCATAAAACACACCAAATTATATGAAATAATATATTTCATGATATTTAATTACCTCAAATTAATCAATTTCCCCAAAAAAACATGATCAATAGGAAAATAAGAATGAAATTAATCCTTCATTGATAATGGTTGGAAGAACCCTATGTGGAGTATAACAAATTTATAAGACTGAGAACATAATATGTGACATCTAAATAATGATTATACACTATGTTAATCTATCTCAAAAAACTAGATCAATATTATATTACTCAAAAAAACATATGCTACCTACCATGTAATTAATACATTTCAATTTTACATTAAGAATCTCAATAAGTATTTATAATATAGATAATTTTGTATGGGTATAAATAGATGTGAGGAAGGGAAATATATAAAATCATAATTATGATTGTTATGAATTTAAAGCATAATATAAACCTCTTATGGTGCCTATATTCTTGAATTTTATATCCAATAGTATTTATATATGATGTCACCTCTATCACAAATAATATTACATATCTCTACATCCTCTTGTGGAACAATTCTAAAGAGATCCTCCATGTTGATCACATATTTTTTAACAAAAGGGGTGTTTTTTGATGGATTTATTTTAAATTAATATAATCAAGAAATATGGTCATTATATATAGTTTGGAATAATGATGGAAAATCATGTATGTATTTGATGATGAAAGAGTATTTATATGGTTATAGATGATGGGGGGTTTGGATGTTGTAATTTGGGAACGATGAAGAAATCATCTATAAAGGAATTGGATCCTACTACGTGAGGTATGAAATCACATAAGAATTGGACTTATCAGTAATCTCTACATAAAAAACCCGCATATATATTTGATATATAGATTATTCTTAAATTTGAAAAAAAATGACACTGTGAAAACATATTATTGGATTTGGTTCAATCAATATGATAATACGTAGTTGAAAATATGAAAATTCATATATTCACTCTAAATACATATGGTTTTGCATAAATCTCTTGATATTAATGATGTTTTTTTTCCAAGAATAAAATATTTTGGAGGATAGATAATAAAATATATGGTTATTTCATATGTATTTATAGAGAGATAAAAATTAATCATATTGTGTAACAACCGTATATATGTATCGATTACTATTAAAATAATTTTCTTACACTTTATAAACTATATGATTAACTATCAACACAATGTGACACATCTTCTATGATTGGAGAATGCTTGTATGATCGATATGTGACACTAGTTTTTTAGGAGGAAGACACCTAGTATGAACTATCACGCTAATGTATTTTTTTATTCATGAATACATATAGGATGCCATGCCATGGTTAATGATAAATATTATAAAGATAATCTACTATAATATCATAATAATCCTTAAGAAGAATAATTGGGGAGATAAAGAACATCACACCCTGGTTGAATCTTAGGAGGCTATGAAATAAGGATATGATTTGGGCTATGCCTTGGAGCATTTTAGAGACCAGAAGCTTGACCTACATGGACATTACATTAATTTTGCGGAATACTTAGTACATAACAAAAACACACACACAAGGATCGTAATAGTTTAGTGTCTTTGGAAACTCGGAACGTAATCTTCTAATCGTGGTGAAATATCTTCAATATCTCCCATAAGGATCTTCCTTTTTTTTACCTAAACCTTTCTTTATATCCTGGGGAAAAGAAAACCTAAAAGGGTGAGCTCAAATGCTCAGTAAGGGTAAACAAAAGAAAAATCAATCACATCAAAATCATAAGAACATAACTTTTGGAAATCATAACCTGCAAAAGAGAGCATAATTTCATAACATGGGATAAATCATAGTAGTGAAATGAAATCCCAATAAGCATAACTTAAAACATGAAACTTTGTGGCATACACACATAATCATAGAGAATCATTTCTTGTTAGTCAAGACTCATTGCCAAGACTATCTTAGTGGACAAAGTCCCTTTCTGAATCGTGTAACCCTAGTTTCAGTCCTGTTTCACTGAACCGGTATAACCTACCATTTCAGCCATGTCTATCTCATGAGATATAAAATCTTTACCCAATTCATTGGAGTGAGATATAGGTCCCACCCATCTTATAATGAATCCTTTCTTATGTGTGCCACATAATCATAAACCATACATCATAGCGTAACCCATGTAATAAAAATGGGATTCTTAAACAACATGACATCATAAAACAATTCATATAAGATAAAGGAATTCATAAAAATATTTCCATCACAACATAATCAAATCCATGTAATAATAGGGATAAAAACAGAACCCTTTTATTATCTTAGATGGAAAATAATTTTGATAAAATACTTGAACTTCATTCTTGAGGAAAATATCCTTTCTACTTGAAAAAAACACTTTTCCTTTCTTAACATTTTATAAAATTTTAAAATAAAAGAAGTTGATTAAAAATAAACTTGAATACTTGTAAAGGAAGCTTCTTGGAAATAACTTTTTAGAAATCCATTCATGCCGTATAAGTTAAAAAAACATTCTTCGTACTTTTGTTGGAAAAGTCAAAAAATACCTCGTACGAAAAACGACAAAAGATTCCTTTCATACATATTACTAAAAACTCACCGAAGGGTAAAAATGGATTTAAACAAGTGTAGGTGGATGGAAATAATATTACATAATGATGAAACATGGATGTGGATGATAAAATACACCCCAGTAAATACTAAAGTATAAACAATCTCAGATAAAAATGAGATTGTGATTTTTCCCTTACCTTAGGTCCGACTTGCTTTGTAAGTGTCCGAACCTCCTGTATAATGCTTTAAATAATGTTATTGAGTTGTTCCCGAATCATATTCATTGTTATTATATCATATATGGTCCACTTATGACTTTATATTACCCATTCTTTTGTAAATTCATGTTAAAGTAGCGTTTTGGGTAAAATCGTCTCATTTGTCGTTCGTGTTTTTAACTTGTGATTATTCATATGATTAATTAGATCATGATTACCTAATTCCAGAATATAAAACATTATTTATATATATATATTCAGAATATAAATATATAATAAATCCTTAAATGGAAAAAAATACACCGTTCATGGAGATGGTAGTCCGTACGTACGCATGAACGCTGTTTTCGTTTCCTTATTGAATTGAATGGAATTAAGTAGATGACATACATATAAATATAAATAATTCCAGTATAATTATTATGTCATATATTTCATTATTACTTATTATATATACTTTATAATCATTCATGAATGGTTAATCATTGAGAATGAATCTCATCGCGTCGTGGAGACGGTAGTCCGTACGTACGCACGAGCGATGATATCGTTCCCATGGTCATGGAATTGTGTTGAAGTGTATGTATACTATTTCAGTATCAATATCACTTTATAATAATCATATATGGTTACTCATTAAACCATTATACCCATCCAATTAAGGTGGTGGCAGAAAATAGATTACACCACGGCGTGGAGACGGTATTCCGTACGTACGCACGCGCGGTGATTTCCTTTTTCCGTAGGATGGATAGAAGGTTAATTAGAGTTGTTTCATATTTATAATAACATATCAGTATATAAGAAATACTGATGTTATTACTTTATCATGAAACAACTAAAGAAGAAGAAGTTGAAGAAGAATGAAATTGAAAAAGATCGGTAATGGATATTACCTCTTCTTTGATACGCCTCTTTGAATCCTCCACTTAGGGAACTAATATTGGTCTTTGAAGAATACCAGGACCTCTAGGATTATTCTAGGGAAGTGGAGAAGGGATTTTGGCAGGGGTTGGCCGAGCTTGAGTGCTCAAATTGGTGTGAGGAGGAGGGGGATGCGGTGTCCTTTTATAAGGGAGGAGAGGGGCACCTTAGGAATATCTCAAAATATTATTTTACATTAAAGTCAAAATCGGTTTATAATGGTTCCCAAGGGTCTTATTTAGAATCTAAAGTGGGGATGGGTCGAAATAATATCAACCAATAGGATTTAGACAAGTTTAGGTTATTATTTTAACCTTATCAATTAGATTTAACTCTAAGTTAAATAATTTAACTTTTACCATGTCTTTTTGTTTTCTTACACTATATGGTTAATAAACATACTATATCAAGCCAAAAGAACCCCAAGTTGTTTATTATTAATATATATAATCGTATCTAAGTCATTTGGACGAACCTTAGATTTTTAGGAATAAAATAACAATTAATAATATAATATTTGTTTTAAAACTATTTTATGTCAATTTTGACACTATTTGGTACATGGTTTTTATGAAATTCATAACAGAATGATAAGTTAGAAAAAAGTTACTTAAATCAACAATAACATGCCATATTAACCTATAAAATTAGTGTAACTCATAAAAAGTCTCAAATTACATTTATTTGGGCATTTATAACATCAATTATGTCAATATTTCATTAATAATACAATTACTGCATCATCTTTGTGTCATAATAAATGATAATTATTTAATCCCTAAAAATTCTAAATAAATTTATATGATGTAGATAATTTCATTAGATTTCTGTATAATATTCATGTTTGAAGTTTCATGAAGTTTATCACTAAATTAAAATTAATATACTTATAAGATTTAACAGAGTGACATGTGGTCACTTTCTTTGGTTTTAATAATAATTAAGTTATTTTCATGGAAAAATGTCCATTAAATGATTCTAATCCGACCCTTAGGTGATATGGGTCGACTTTGAGTCATCCAATAGGATTTAGACATTTTTTATGGTAATTTTAAAATATTATATTTACCCTTAATTACCCGATTTACCTTTAACTATGGTAAATAAAATTTACCGTAGTTACTATTCATAATTCCCAAAAATAAAAAGTAGCTTATTAACAAAATTTGGACCCACTGATTCCAAATATGGAATCCATTTTTCCAAATTCAATACACAAATGATGCAGAAATTAAATTAAAATTAATCCCGTTGTCGAAAGAAAACAGGTTTTTCTTTAAAACATTGCAAAAGATTGAATTGATTTAACCTACGAATTCAAGGTAAAATCAATGCTAATGACATACATTATATTAAATGGTAAAAATATATTCTATTTATACTTTAAAACCATTCAATATTATAATTTAACCACATAAGATATTACGATGAAAAAATTTGTTTTTAATTAAAATATAGCGTGTTTTTACTATTCATTAAAATATGAAAGTTATCAGAAAAATATCAAAACATTATCTAATGTAAATTTTTATATCCTGATTCAAAATAAGAATATTATTTTTTCAAATTGAACATATAAACATGTCAAAATCTATATTTAAAGTGGGTGCGCCATCAAAAGGCGGTAAAACTGCATTTTTTTAAAAATACTTATTTTACCAGAAAATTTTTTTTTGTTCTTATACCATGTTCTAGAAATGTGTAAGAGGAATAATAATGTTATAAAATTAAAAATTTAGTTAATACTATTCATAACGGCTAGTTCATGACAATATTATAATAATATAACATTGTTTATTAAAACCCGGTATTGCGTACAACACACGCTATCGAGGAAGGTCGTGATTGCGTGTAATGCAAGCAAAGTCAGGGTTGAGTGTTGTAAAAGAATCCTTCGTTGTTCCGTATAACAGAATCCAACCATATTTCATTTATACATTTAATATATTTATATATATATATATACTCAATGTTGTGTAGAATAACTATTATCAAAATTGTGTGGAACACGGTCCAAGAATAGTGTTGCGTATACTGCAAGCTAATACGGTGTTGCGTATAGCGCAAGGTAATCTTGGTGTAGAATACAACATAAGACATTAATGAAATTAAAATAATATTTTTCATAAAATCTCGGGGTGTTACATTCTACCCCCCTTAAAATGAATTTCACCATCGAAATTCGTCGGGGTTATAAATGGTTTACTATTCGAAAGTTTCTTTAATAGAAACCCACATCGTAAAAAGGAATATCAAAACCAATCTTTAAAAACAAAAGTATGAAACGTAACGGTTACCCAAATAAACTAATCACTGGGTTTCCATATAGGTGAAAATATGGATATGGAAGAGAAATCTAACCATCATGTTCTGATGGAGAGTGGTAGAGAACATGGCTATGGAAAAGCCAGCAATCACAAAGCCATAAATTTGTGATGATCTAAGGTACCATCTGATTCATATGATATAAGATCACTAGGACAACATTTTTGGTTTTCAAGATCATTTCCCTAAAGTTAAAGAATTTGAATTAGAATAAATACTTACTTTATTATGGTACAATCTCACTATTGTTCGTTCCATTAACAATTTCCACTTCATCTCTTAAATAAATGAAGTTAAATTTGTTATTCATGAAGTGTTAGCAGATCATGTGATAGAATGACGGGTCATTCCATCTGTCTCAAACAAAAGGTTAGCAAAAATTATATACATAAGTCAATCTATAGTGAGATTAATCATATATGGTTCCTAAAATGGAATTTATACTTCATATATCATACTGCTTAATATAATAAAACTAGTTTCTAATAAACAGGGACTTCCTGTAGGCCAGTGGTAGGCGATAAAGGCCAGTCGCACTTCGGTTGTGGGTTCGATTCCCACATCCTTGTCCGACGCGATGGGCTGTCGCGCGTCCTGCAGGTTGTCCTTTTTCTAAACCTATATTACTATAACATCCCATCAATAATATCGAGAAAAATTCTATCCTTAAACAATACTAACTTATGTCCAACATAATCCATTCCAACCTTTAGGCATATCCATAATACTGCAGTCCACTCTCATAACATAGTGAAAACGATTACCAGAGATTTAACACCATCGTCGATCCCCATATATCATATGATATGTTATGTTGGTCACATTCCAAACAATCAAAGGCCTTAATAATGTATTCTCTTGAATACCCATTGAACCATAGTGAAAACTTGAATGCAGTTAAAAGTTAACACTTTTCACATACCAAAATCCTCAAAATTCTATATAGTCAAACCATGATATCACTTAGTCCTTATATCAATGATGAGCTTATGAATACTGTCAAACATTTAATTTTCTCCTTATCCCTTCATTAGGCGCATATCATCTACATTCCAAAAATATCTGAATAACCTTTCATGGATACTGGTAACATTAATCAGACAACAATGTAACAATCCTTACATGTCTCTTTATTTCATAGTACCATGAGATTACTTATACAACATTACACATGATAAACATGTAATCATTCCACTACATTCTTAAACCATTGACCGAGCTTCAACAATTCTTTCATCTCACATATCATTTGTAGTCTCTTCATCATCATCCACATAAATACTTCCCATACGACCATACTGATTATCTTCATGAGACTTTCCCTTAGGGCATTGGTTTGCATAATGCCTGCACATTCCACATTTAAAACATTTAACCATTGTTGATGTCGTAGCAATACCATTATCCTCATCCATGTTGTTAACTGAACCTTTTCCTTTGCATTTACTTGCTTTGTGTCCTTCTTTTCAACACCCAAAGCATCTTCCAGTTCCTTTGAAACATTCTCCTTGATGCCTCTTCCCACATGATTTACATAGGGGAAATTGAACTTTCTTTCCTCTATGATCATCATGAAACTCCATCTTTCTCTTATTAGCCGAGTCAGGAAACTTACCAAATTTTACTTTATTGATAATATTATGAGATTGCTGATTCGGCATAATAATTATGTTTGGACTTCCAAATCCCATTTCATTATGAAGAATATCATTCCATTGTCCACCATATCCTCTATTATCATGAATCATCTTGTTTTCAGCCATTTTCTAAAACCCAAAAAAGAATAGTGTGAGAGGCAAAAATCATGCTAGGGAAAACAACATAATAAAGAGGGAGTACCCTCAATATCTAACATCTTATGTTAAATTATATGATCGTTACCGTAGTTCTAGGACTTTATCCTATACGTATACTTATCCTAAAGGACATCCCTAGACATACCTTATAAATATCTCTAGGGATCTCACTAAAGTTCTCGCATCCTAGTTTCCAAAGGTTGACTAAACCTTTCCTCTAATACCAACTGTAGAGACCTGAAGCTTGACCTACATGGACATTACATTACTTTTGCGGAATACTTAGTACATAAAAAAAACACACACACAAGGATCGTAATAGTTTAGTGTCTTTGGAAACTCGGAACGTAATCTTCTAATCATTGTGAAAGATCTTCAATATCTCACATAAAGATCTTCCTTTTTTTACCTAAAACCTTTATTTATATCCTGGGGAAAAGAAAACATAAAAGGGTGAGCTCAAATGCTCAGTAAGGGTAAAAAAAAGAAAAATCAATCACATCATAATCATAAGAACAAAACTTTATGAAATCTTAACCTGCAAAAGAGAGCATAATTTCATAACATGGGATAAATCATAGTAGTGAAATGAAATCCCAATAAGCATAACTTAAAACATGAAACTTTGTGGCATACACACATAATCATAGAGAATCATTTCTTGTTAGTCAAGACTCATTGCCAAGACTATCTTAGTGGACAAAGTCCCTTTCTGAATCAAGTAACCCTTGTTTCAGTCCTGTTTCACTGAACTGGTATAACTTACCATTTCAGCCATGTCTATCTCATGAGATATAAAATCTTTACCCAATGCATTGGAGGGAGATATAGGTCCCACCCATCTTATAATGAATCCTTTCTTATGTGTGCCACATAATCATAAACCATACATCATAGCGTAACCCATGTAATAAAAATGGGATTCTTAAACAACATGACATCATAAAACAATTCATATAAGATAAAGGAATTCATAAAAATATTTCCATCACAACATAATCAAATCAATTTAATAATAGGGATAAAAACAGAACCCTTTTATTATCTTAGATGGAAAATAATTTTGATAAAATACTTGAACCACATTCTTGAGGAAAATATCCTTTCTACTTCAAAAAAACACTTTTCCTTTATTAACATGTCATAAAATTTTAAAATAAAAGAAGTTGATTAAAAATAAACTTGAATACTTGTAAAGGAAGCTTCATGGAAATAATTTTTTATAAATCCATTCATGCCGTATAAGTTAAAAAAACATTCTTTGTACTTTTGTCAGAAAAGTCAAAAAATACCGCGTACGAAAAACGACAAAAGATTCCTTTCATACATATTACTAAAAACTCACCGAAGGGTAAAAATGGATTTAAACAAGTGTAGGTGGATGGAAATAATATTACATATTGATGAAACATGGATGTGGATGATAAAATACACCCCAGTAAATACTAAAGTATAAACAATCTCGGATAAAAATGAGATTGTGATATTTCCCTTACCTTAGGTCCGACTTGCTTTGTAAGTGTCTGAACCTCCTGTATAATGATTTAAATCATGTTATTGAGTTGTTACAGAATCATATTAATTGTTATTATATCATATATGGTCCACTTATGACTTTATATTACCCGTTCTTTTGTAAATTCATGTTAAAGTAGCGTTTTGGGTAAAATCGTCTCATTTGTCATTCGTGTTTTTAACTTGTAATTATTCATATGATTACATAGATCATGATTACCTAATTCCAGAATATAAAACATGATTTATATATATATATTCAGAATATACATATATAATAAATCCTTAAATGGAAAGAAATACACCGTTCATGGAGACGGTAGTCCGTACATACGCATGAACACTGTTTTCGTTTCCTTATTGAATTGAATGGAATTAAGTAGATGACATACATATAAATATAAATTATTCCAGTATAATTATTACGTCATATATTTCATTAGTACTTATTATATATACTTTATAATCATTCATGAATGGTTAATCATTGAGAATGAATCTCATCGCGTCGTGGAGACGGCAGTCCGTACGTACGCACGAGCGATGATATCGTTCCCATGGTCATGGAATTGTGTTGAAGTGTATGTATACTATTTCAGTATCAATATCACTTTATAATAATAATATATAGTTACTCATTAAACCATTATACCCATCCAATTAAGGTGGTGGCGGAAAATAGATTACACCACGGCTTGGAGACGGTATTCCGTACGTACGCACGCGCGGTGATTTCCTTTTCCCGTAGGATGGATAGAAGGTTAATTAGAGTTGTTTAGTATTTATTATAACATATCAGTATATAAGAAATACGGATGTTATTACTTTATCATGAAACAACTAAAGAAGAAGAAGTTGAAGAAGAAAGAAATTGAAAAAGATCGGTAATGGATATTACCTCTTCTTTGATACGCCTCTTTGAATCCTTCACTTAGTGAACTAATATTGGTCTTTTAAGAAGACCAAGACCTCTAGGATTATTCTAGGGAAGTGGAGAAGGGATTTTGGCAGGGGTTGTCCGAGCTTGAGTGCTCAAATTGGTGTGAGGAGGAGGGGGAGGAGGTGTCCTTTTATAAGGGAGGAGAGGGGCACCTTAGGAATATCTCAAAATATTATTTTACATTAAAGTAAAAATCGGTTTATAATGGTTCAAAGGGTCTTATTTCGAAGCTAAAGTGGGTATGGGTCGAAATCCTATCAACCAATAGGATTTAGACAAGTTTAGGTTATTATTTTAACCTTATCAATTAGATTTAACTCTAAGTTAAATAATTTAACTTTTACAGTGTCTTTTTGTTTTCTTACACTATATGGTTAATAAACTTACTATATCAATCCAAAAGAACCCCAAGTTGTTTATTATTAATATATATAATTTTTTATAAGTCATTTGGCCGAACCTTAGATTTTTAGGAATAAAATAACAATTAATAATATAATATTTGTTTCAAAAACTATTTTATGTCAATTTTGACACTATTTTGTACATGATTTTTATGAAATTCATAACAGGATGATAAGTTCGGAAAAAGTTACTTAAATCAACAATAACATGTCATATTAACCTATAAAATTAGTGTAAGTCATAAAAAGTCTCAAATTACATTTATTTGGGCATTTATAACATCAATTATGTCAATATTTCATTAATAAGACAGTTACTGCATCATCTTTGTGTCATAATAAATGATAATTATTTAATCCCTAAAAATTATAAATAAATTTATATGATGTAGATAATTTCATTAGCTTTCTGGAGACTATTCATGTTCGATGTTTCATGAAGTTTATCACTAAAGTAAAATTAATATACTTATAAGATTTAAGAGAGTGACATGTTGTCACTTTCTTTGGTTTTAATAATAATTAAGTTATTTTCATGGAAAAATGTCCATTAAATGATTCTAATCCGACCCTTAGGTGATATGGGTCGTATTTTAGTCATCCAATAGTATTTTTACATTTGTTAGGGTAATTTTAAAATATTATATTTACCCTTAATTACCCAATTTACCTTTAACTATGGTAAATAAACTTTATCGTAGTTACTATTCATAATTCACAAAAATAAAAAGTAGCTTATTAACAGAATTTGGACCCACTGATTCCAAATATGGAATCCATTTTCCCAAATTCAATACACAAAAGATGCAGAAATTAAATTAAAATTAATCCCGTTGTCGAAAGAAAACAGGTTTTTCTTTAAAACATTGAAAAAGATTGAATTGAAATAACCTACGAATTCAAGGTAAAATCAATGATAATGACATAAATTATATTAAATGGTAAAAATATATTCTATTTATACTTTAAAACCATTCAATATTATAATTTAACCACATAATATATTACGATGAAAAAAGTTGTTTTTAATGAAAATATAGCGTGTTTTTACTATTCATTAAAATATGAAAGTTATCGGAAAAATATCAAAACTTTATCTAATGTAAATTTTTATATCCTGATTCAAAAGAAGAATATTATTTTGTAAAATTGAACATATAAACATGTCAAAAACTATATTTAAAGTGGGTGCCCCATCAAAAGGCTGTAAAAATGCATTTTTTGAAAAATACTTATTTTACCCGAAAAATTTATTTTGTTCTTATACCATGTTCTAGAAATGTGTAAGATGAATAATAATGTTATAAAATTCAAAATTTAGTTAATAATATTCATAACGGATAGTTCATGACAATATTATAATAATATAACATTGTTTATTAAAACCTGGTATTGCGTACAACACACGCTATCGAGGAAGGTCGCGATTGTGTGTAATGCAAGCCAAGTCAGGGATGCGTGTTGTGAAAGAATCCTTCATTGTTTCATATAACAGAATCCAACCATATTTCATTTATACATTTAATATATATATATATATACTCAATGTTGTGTGGAATAACTATTATCAAAATTGTGTGTAACACGGTCCAAGAATAGTGTTGTGTATACTACAAGCTAATACGGTGTTGCGTATAGCGCAAGGTAATCTTGGTGTAGAATACAACATAAGACATTAATGAAATTAAAATAATATTTTTCATAAAATCTCGGGGTGTTACAAGCATGATGTTTTTCAATAAAATAATCCATTTGAAAAATAGAAATTCCTATTATGGTAGTTGTTAAAGGTGTGATGGATAATGAAAATATTATTATAAATAGATATGTTTCAAGAATATATCGATGAATAATTCCATAATATATATGGAATTAAAAAGGAGATATTTTTTAACCATTTATTGATTTAGTAATTTAGATAAACATTACTTCATGAAGTGGAAAGTCACTATATTTTCATTTTGAAGATATCGAATACCACACTATGGTATATGAATATGTCAAATGGGTATCTATTTTATACGTTATCTAGTAGTTTCGATGAAAAATTAAAAAGTTGATATGTTGGATGATATTTGAGTTGTGTTTTCATTCTAATTTTAATTAGTCATAAAATTAATAACATGTGTCACACATGTAATGTTACTATGTATTTTCAGATAAGACAGATTTAACTGAACCCTATTGTGAGGGGTTTGTCACCTAGAAGGGAAATGTAAATTCATTACAGTATATTTGAGGATATAGTGAATCTATAATTACTAGATAAAGATGATAATGAACTAGAAACCTAAATTTTGTAAAACACTACCTGAAGAATGCCTCTCCATACATCAGTGGATGAAAACTGGTGATGAGTGACCATGGGGTTAATGTGGCGAGAATATTCATTCATTTTCAAATTATCTATAACATCAAAAATAATGAAAAAAATAAATCCTAACCGAAAAATATAATTGATTGAATGGTAAAATTGTATGAAATAAGTTCTACAAAGAAATGAAATAACAAATACATTTTATACAAACCATATCACATCCCTCATTGGTGGATCGTATAAAAAAAATAATGAGTGACAAGAATAACAAAATGGTGCATGACAGCTAATCCCCAACTAGTCCAGAGAATGGCTTGTTCCCATCATCCATATTCAAACCTAGAAATCCATCTTGTTAAAAAAATTCATATCCCAATTCAATTCCTAAAACATTGTTTCATCTTAATTGGTAACCATTCTATACTTTAAATTCATTAATCCTCAATTAAAACTATGTAGGACAAAACCAATGACATCCCGGAAATAACCAGTATAAAATATACATATGAGGTGATATAATAATCAAATTTATTTTTTTATATCAGAAATTTGAAAATAAAATTGTTAAATAACCATTGATGGTTGAGCTTTTTTATGAACCTAATTATCGATCTATATTATGTCAATTATTAGGTCATGACCTAAATCAACCATAACTAATTCAATTAGTGTGCTGATATCTTTGAGAATGTCCCGATGATAATGCCTCAGAAGTGAACACATGGAATCCATGCATCATCATAATATTCCCATTATATAGAAGAATCTATAGTAATTTTATTATTTATGATGAAATTACCATGAAATATGAGATCTCATCTCAATATTTCCATGAATCTATCATCACATAGAATTCATCCTATCTTAGTATTACAGTTTAGTCTGAGAATCCATCTTAGCATTCCATATCGATAGAATCATACTAGGTCTATGTATTCCACCTGACCTTCTCATGTTATTATCTAATAAAAGGAATCCTAGATCTCATTATAGAATTTCCACACATAGTGTATCATATTGAATCTAGGAAGTCATCTAGTTATTCCCATGTAGCATATTGATTGAATGGAATCAAAGGATCTCATACTTAAATTCCTAAACAACATATATCATCAACAATTGATGGAGATGATACTAAAATTTCCAATAAATCATTTTATGTATATAAATTTATTCAATTGTATTAATTATTATTGATTCTCTTTCATCATAATAATTTCAATTTGTACTTTGGGAGTAACCAATTTAATTTCCCCATATCAATAAAAATCACCATTATAAAACCCCCCGAAATTAGATTAACTAAATTACCATTTCAATTTATATTATCATTTTTTCAGTAAAAACATTAAATATTATCACATAAAATACCATTTAACCAATTTAATTATATTGTATATGTTTTATTAGTTATGATTCGTTTCAATAATACCATTCCACTAAACAAGTTATCACTTTAAAAAACCACATTTACTATTAATTTTGGTCCAATCAAAAGGTCCAAACCACATACAATTATTTATGGTCATGAAATTCCATTTCACATCTATCGATTCATTCTTAGTTTTTATTAAACTATTTAAATCGTTATTAAAACAATTAATAACATTTATCTTGTTCATGGTTATTTCCCCTGCAATGAATTCCACATAAAATTTCAATTGCCTAAGACGGATGGTCCGGTAATGGGAAATGTCTCTATGTAAAAAATAAAACTCAAAAATGTTATTGAAATCAAATCAAATAACGATGAATCCAACATGGCATCCTTATGTACGTACTCAAAGAGAAGGAATGAGTATGAGATAAATTAAAGGGCCCACATTCCATATCCAAATAGGATTATAGATATCAAAAATAAGTTTCCAATTTTTCACAGTATATAATATGATAATTAATATGAAAATATTAAGAAAAATCTAGTGTATTATATTAAAATTCAAATACACCACCGAATAGTGAATGAAAATAATAATATATTGAAAATATTTTTATCCGTACCTCTAAATCTATAATGGAACCAACAGAAGTTGAAATGAATCTAAAAGGAATGGAATCATTTGACATCAACAATGGAGGAGGTGGGGGAATATAATTCTTACTAATGTCCATTTGGGGCCCAAAATTCAAATATAGTATTTAAAAAAGAAATTGGAAAAATAAAATTTCACCCTATTAAAAATTACATTGGGACCACTGGCTAGACAATGGGCCTATTTAGGATATTTGGAATTAGGGTAGTCCATCAGCTAGTTGAGGGATACTAAAGCTATATGGATTACCCCGTAGTTGGTATGGTCCACATTCGAACCCAATTACCTATAACAAAACATTATTTTATTTTCTGAAAAAATCATTGAGTCATTCCAACCATAGATATTCCAATATTAATTTTGGAATAATATATTACCCCTCTAATATCTAAATTTTTTGAATTTTTACCAATTATAAATACCTATAAGGTCTTGGGGTTCTATAATCTTCCTACTCTTATACTTATTATACATTAAAATTTTATTAATCAACAGTCTATATTGTAGGTTCTGAGCGCAGTGGAAGTGCGTTGGTGGGTTTTCCCATCTTTAATTTTAACGTTGAACAACGTTCAATCCGAGATCCTTCATGATATACAACGCTGAATCTTCAGAATAGAACAAAGAACAAAAGAAAAAGAAGAGTCTCGGAACCCTCGAGGAGGATCATCATAGATTGATTATAATTAATTTAATTAATGCATAAGAATTACCTCATTGGAATTATTTCTTCGTTGATATGTTCGGTCATGATTCGGTGATCCGTCGTTGCGTCGTAGAATCCAAGTGTTGGATTCCTCTAACAGTGATCCACACGTGTGTCACGTATATCCGGACGTCGGCGAAGGGATCTCCAGGTGCTGCTGCAGAAGAACCTTCTCTTGCGATGTCCGCCTTCGACTGCCTTGATCCGGTGGAGGATCTTGCTCTCGTAACTTGAGGGCGTTCTTGGTGGAAAGGGAATTCTCTCTTGGCTTGAGAGTATTTCCTAATCCGTTGTGCACAACAATGGATTCTTTAAAATGTTGCGGTTGCAAGGATATTTATAATCAGTTTTGAGGAAAATATATTTATGACAATAAATAAACATGTTACGCATTTTATTTATTTCATTAACTCTTATTGGAAACTCTTATGTCGAATTATTAATTCCTTGACATGCGCCCATGCTGATTATAATAAAATTCATTTATTAAAACAATATTAAATCCTCAAAATCCCAACTGGAAAAGCTACACTATGTGTAATAATTAATACACGTTGTGTACTTGTTTTCCATAAAATTACACGGCATGTATATTTAATATACACGGCGTGTACTTTTATTTTCCATTTTTCTCCATCACATTTAATAGACGTTGAGTAATGACTATTTATTTGGTAAATAAATGTAAATTCATTACATGCTAATAAATATACTATTTTGTCCACAATATATTCTCTCAAATAACTAGTGTCAAAATAAATGCGATCAGACATCCTTAAATAATTATTAAACCACAGTCGGGAATAATATTTATTTAACTTGTTAAATTAATATTTAACTGAGATACATGGACACACTTAGTGTGTGACCCTCTAGGCCTCTTTCTCAGTGGCATTAGGGTGATCCTACCTAAAGTCCAAGGTTAGTGTCTAGCAACACGCCAAGGCACCCATAGAGAAAGAAGTTAACGCTGCAATGACGTGTCACCTCCTACAAACGGTTACCGTGTAATATAATCCCTTTGTCTCGATATCTCCAATCAAGCAGGTTGCATGCCAGTTCCATCAACCCATGTGCTTGATTATTCTTTCTTTGACTTCCCAGAATTGAACTTGCCCATACCTTACAATGGACATGGATTTATTTAGGCTATATCAATTCCATCAAAGGGCCTGAGATATCTACTTCCGTTATGGAACTGAAGGGAAAAATCTTTTCTCGCATTATCTATTAATACAGTATTACTCGTGACGCACCCAACGTATCCTACCTCGCTGCGAGCAGTGTGTCGTCACAGTTTTCGTCAATACATCTAAGTGCAAGAGTTGTAATACCCATTAATAATAATCATAAAGTCTAAGGACCAATACAGAAATCTGTAGATAAAAACATCCAATGACACTATGAAATGTGTATTTCCTACTGGCGGGTCTCATTCTCATAATATCCTCTTGGATATTACCATGGACGCACACCATGAGAAGGTGCCTCAAGGTTTTATGAGTCCTCACCCATAATGACCTGTATTATTTGTGTCCCTCAAATAATATCATCCGGCAATAGAAAACACATTCAAGAACAGTGTTATGGCCCTTTCGGGTTCTCATCATAGCAGGGATCCGCTACGACCCTTTAATGAAATAGTTGTCCTTAGGACATTATCACATGACATGTCACGCAGAAGAACAATCAAGATGTGATAAGGATTTTATTTAATGAATAAATTATAAAGTAGTTGGTTCTAGACCACCAACTCCAACTGACTCCCACTTAGACTAGAGCCAACTACTAACAACCTTTAACCCGCTAGCTCTCACATAATATTCATGCTTCTGCTGAGATATGCCCGTAGTCATGGGGTCTACCACGTTCTCTTCCGTGGACACTCTGCTCACTACAACTTCACCCCTTTGATAGAAATCCCTCAAGAGGTGATACTTCCAGAGTATGTACTTTGTCAGTTGATGTGACCTTGGTTCCTTTTCAAGAGCCACCACTGCAGTTTTATCAGAATACAATGTAATGGGATATTTACTACTACGAACCACATCAAGCTCCTGGACAATGTTCCGAATCCAGATGGCTTTTTGGCTGCATCAGAATCCGCTATATACTCGGACTCCGATGTAGAATCAGTGACAATTGGCTTCTTTGAACTCTTCCAGCTCACAGCTCCTCCATTGAGAAAGAAAACATATCCAGATTGAGACTTCAGATCATTCTGATCTGTTTGAAAACCAGTATCAGCATACCCTCTGATGAAAAGCTCTCCGTCTCCTCCATACACCAGGAACATATCCTTAGTTCTTCTCAGATACTTAAGGATAGGATTAATAGCAGTCCAATGTTGTTCTCATGGATCTGCTTGATATCTTCCTACAATGCTCAGTGCATAGTAAAAATCAATCCTGGTACATAACATGGCATATATGATGGATCCTATATCCGAAGCGTATGGGATCTTGCTCATCCTATCTTTCTCCTGTTGTGTCTGGGGACACATTTTCATAGAAATATGTAAGCCATGTGACACTAAAACCAATCGCCTATTGGATTTTTCCATAATAAATCTCTTAAGTATCTGGTCAATGTATGTACCCTAACGTAGTCCAAGCAGCCACTTGGATCTGTCATGACTGATCTTGATCTCTAGAATGTAGGCTGCTTCTCCTAAGTCCTTCATGTAAAAACAATTGTTCAACCAGTCCTTAACTGACTATAAGGCTGATACGTCGTTTCCAATAAGAAATATGTCATAAACATATACCACTAGGATGATGACCGCATTCCCAATAAACTGCTTATAAGCACATGGCTCACATTCATTCTTAATGAAACCAAATTTTTTTATGGCTTCATCAAATCGAATGTTCCATGACCTAGATGATTGATTCAATCCATAAATGGATTTCTGCAACTTGGAAACCCGTTTGGCTTCACCTGGTGTCACAAACCCTTCTGGTTGTGTCATATAAACATCTTCCTGAAGGTTCCTGTTAAGGAATTCTGTTTTGACATCCATCTGCCAAATCTCATAGTCATGGTAAGCTGCTATGGAAAGTATTATTATTATGGATTTAAACATGGGAAATGGTGAGAAGGTTTCATCATAGTCAATTCCTTGACTCTGTCTGAATCCTTTAGCCACTAGCCTTGCTTTATAGGTGCTAACTTGACCTTCCATGTCCAGCTTTCTTTTGAATACCCATTTGAATCCAACTGGCTCATTAACCAGATCCAAAACATGGTTCTGATACATGGAATCCATCTCAGAATTCATAACTTCTATCCATCTTGTAGCTTCTGAGCTTTCTACTACTTCCTTTTAGGAGAGAGGTTTATTATTGTCCAACAATAATTATTCACCATCCTCGGTGACTAGGAAACCAAATCTCTCTAGTTCCCTTACCTCTCTAGAGCTCCAACGCAGTACTTGTGTTTCTGGAACCTCTTCCATGGGGACCTGTGGAACTTGTTCCTGTACCAACTCCTGTGTATCTTGAGCAACATCTTCATCGAAGTCAATCGTGCTCCCATTATCCTTCTTGAGGATGTGCTCCCTCTCACGAAAGAGGGCTTGTCTAGCGATAGTCACTTTCTTGTCTTGAGGGTTATATAGGTAATATCCTTTAGTTTCCTTGAGATATCCAATGAAGATACACTTCATGCCCCATGGTGCTAGTTTGTTTCCTGAGAAGGCCTTAACAAACACCTCACATCCCCATACACGTGTGTGAAACAAAGTGGGTTTCCATCTATTCCATAACTTGGATGGAATTCCATTTGCTGCCTTAGTTGGTAATCGGTTTAATGTGTATGTTGCAGTTTGTAATGCATATCCCCAAAAGGATAATGGAATATCCGCATGACTCATCATCGAACTCACCATGTTCAACAAGGTTCATTTCCTCCTTTCACTAACACCATTCCTCTGTGGTGTATAAGGAGGAGTGAGCTAAGATAGATTCCCATACTTCCGTAGAAGATCGATGAACTCTTGGTTCAGATATTCTCCACCTAGATCTGATCAACGATTCTTTATCTTCTTACCAAGCTGATTCTCTACTTCATTCATGAATTCCTTAAATTTCTATAAGGATTATAACTTATACCTCATCAAGTAGACATAGCCATATCAACTCAAATCATCAGTAAAAGTAATGAAGTAAGAATATCCACCTCTAGCTTCTACTGGAAATGGTCTACACACATCTGTGTGTACCAATCCAAGAAGCTCTGTGGCCCTTTCACCTTGTCCACCAAAAGGCGGCTTGGTCATTTTTTCATGTAAACAAGTGTGACATCTATCAAGTGGTTTTAGCTCAGTAGAGTCTAAATATCCATCTTGGCAGAGCTTTTTCAAACACTTCTCATTCACATGACCAAGGTGGTGATGCCATAACTGGGTGATGTATGATTCATGTGAGTTTGTTTTGTTATCGATTGCCAACACTTGGTTTTCATAATTCAATACATACAAACCATTATTTAAAAGTTACATACCATAACATATGTTGTTATTATAAAATAGACAACCCTTATTTCCAATTTTGAAAACAAATCCATCCATATCCAAACAAGATACATAAATTATGTTCTTGGTAACACTAATCACATAATAACAGTTATGTAAAACCAAAATCATCCCAGTCACCAATGAGATGTGGTAGTCACCAATAGCCAACGCAGCCAACCTTGCGCCATTGGCAGCTCGAAGATCCACCTCTCCTCTGGTGATCTTTCTAAATCTACTTGGTTCCAACATTTGAATACAGATGTTAGCCCCACAAGATGTATCTAATACCCAATGTGTAGAAATAGAAAGATTGCACTCGATAACAAACGCACCTTTAGCGTCCCCACGCTTCTGGGTGCAGTTCCTCTTCCAGTGGCCCTGCTTGACACATGAAAAACACACTGCCTCCTGTTCCATTCCCTACCTCTGGATCTTCCCCTTTTTGGAGGGACGGTGCTCGGGGGATTCAGACTGTTTATAAGTCTTTGGCCCCTTTTCCTTGTCCTTCCTTTTATTTTTCACCGTAAGGACCGCTGGTTTTTCACGCCCCATGTCCTTATCTACTTGGCGAATCAAGGTCAGAAGCTCTGATAGACTCTTCTCATTTACACTCATGTTATAGTTGACAATGAATCTATAGAAGGTCTTGGGTAGTGATGATAGGATGAGATATGTACACAACTCATCCGAGAATTTAATCCCTAA
Source organism: Viscum album (assembly GCA_963277665.1). NCBI lineage: Eukaryota > Viridiplantae > Streptophyta > Magnoliopsida > Santalales > Viscaceae > Viscum > Viscum album. The sequence goes on from OY728160.1 coordinate 1,901,718,558, forward strand.
GATGTCCAGACATTCAATGTAGCCAATAATCTTGACTACATGAGGCCCAGCTGGTGTAGACTCTCCAAGCTTCATGGTAAAAAAAGAATTGGAGATCTCAGACCTCTTATGTCTTGCCTTCTCTTGGTAGGGATCTTTAAGGTGAGACATCATGCTATACGCATCCATCTTTTCATATTACTTCAAGAGCTCATTAGACATGGATGATAGCATTAAACACTAGGAATTTGTGGCATCATCCATGTGTTTCATGTAGAGAGATAATTCCTTGTCACTAGCCTCTTTCCCAGGCGCAACTGGAATAGGATCTTCCAGCACATATAATTTCCTTTCGTAGCGAAGGATGACGCGTAAATGCCTCTGTCACTCTTAGAAATTGGTGCCGGTGAGAGGATTTTCTTTTTCGAGTATGGTGCGTAATTATATGTTTGAAATCATTTTCTTTCTGTTTCTACAAATTAAGATGAGAAAAGGTTTTGTACTTTATTATAGAAAATGAGACAAATAAATAAGTTAATACTTATTAGTCTCCCACTATTTTATAGAAATCTAATAGCCCTCACCATTGACTTCAGAATATTCTGTTGCGGGAATATTATAGTGGCAAAGATCCATATTTCCCTTCGCATTACCCCAACTAGGGTTGGTCAAGCAACTTTAAGGGTTTTAGGTAGGCATTCAAAATGCCAACTGCATTAACTCGTAGCTCCTTGATCCACTGAGTGGACTCCCCAATCCTGAAATCCTTTTTGGATTTCCTCAAACTTTTCCTCTTGGTCACACCAAGTCCTATTATGGCAGTCAAACCTTGATGAGAACCAAGTCAAGTCAACCCAAATCCTTGATTTATAATTCCCCGATAATTGAAAGCACCCCAGCTATGGTTGGTCAAGCACTTTGAACTATGGTTCGATTCTAACCAAAATTATGGAAGGCTATGCCGACTTAATATTTATTTTGGGTGATTTTATCCTTATACGTAAATTGACATTTTATTATCTTTGATTACATGCTTGTTAATATTATGTGGGATCTACTTAAGTGATTAACCATGTCTAATATAATATTTACATATATGCCAGTTTTATTTTAGTTCCATCTTGCATGCTTGTTTAATTAATTAATTGTGTGATCGTGACAACACACCCATAATAAATAAACCATGAAACTGACAGAAATAAAATAAATGGTATGATCATGAGATTTTCTGTTGGTAAGTTTATCTAGCGGTTGATAATCTAACCCAAGACCTAGGGGAGAAACACCTTGAACCTTTTGGGTTCATGTTTACAGCTTTCCACATGTCCACCTTTGTATCTCCTTGGATTGGTTTCACCTTGGCTCCTGACTTGAGCCGCCTTTACTAATTTGGGAGCTCCATCCATTACATATGCATTTATCTCACACACAGGTGAGGGATAAAAGGGGTTTTTACATAAAAGAATTCTTGGGTGAACATGCCCTACATATTAATGAGGAGATGGTTCACAGGCCAACAAATTTAATTTAAATAAATAAATTAATAGAAACCATTCACATAAAAAGGTCTCAGTCTAGCTCATGATCATCCATAAATGCAACAATATTTATGCATAAATAGAACTAGCATTCAATTCTTTAATCATTCTTGTTTAAGATAAATCACGCTCGAATCAATTAATTATCATTAATTAATCAATCCATTTATCTTAAATCCCTTTTCTGAATTTCCTTGAGATTCTCATCCATCATAATTTTAAACAAATAAATTCATTTAAAATTATCCTTGTGCGTAACTTGTACCTTGGAGGAAACTCGGTGAATTCCCATTTATTACGCAGATGTTAAATTAAACACATATATATAAAACAACTATCACATGTTGTGGATCAGATTTACGCCTGCACCACGGTACACGTCTCAAGGGTTTGTATAATATAATAATAAATTTTAATAAATCTGCATAATTTGGGTGAGTACATGGAGTGTAGTTCCGACTACACGGCGTGTACTTTTCTTCACCGTCCATCGGAATTACATGCCCGGGGACAGGGACTGTTAATGTACTTCAGAAATTTTCGGAGTACATGGCATATATAGTGGGACACATGCCGTGTAGTTTCCACGTTACACGGTTTCCAGCCGGGCAGGCCGTGTACAGAGTACATGACCCAACCCTAACACGAAGGGACTACACACTGTGTTCATTGGACCACACTACGTGTATTCCAGAAACCGTGTGCCACCTGTTTCTGGTCAACACACGGTGTCTTAAATTATTAGAAAGAATCCAATACATGGCCTGATTTGGCGGATCAGTCAATGTATTGAACCTAGACTACACGGTGTGTATTCTGGTGTTATACGGCCAGAAACGTTTGGCTCCTCTGGATGAGTTCCTATATTTTATTTTAATCAAAATTAAATGAAAAAATAATTTATGTGAGGTGAACAAGAAATGGGGGAGGAGGAATAGATCTCGATATTTAGTTTTCCAGAACGATTAAACATGAATTGAAATAACTAAATTATTAACTGCATAAATTACAAACGAAAAACTAAATAATTATAATCAACGATATGACCAACTTTGATACCACTTGTAGGTTTAGGGCGCAGAGAAAGCGCGTTGGTGGGTTTTCCCAACTTTAATTTTAATATTAAACAATGTTCAACACGAGATCTATCATGATATAAAACGCCGAATCTTCGGAATAGAATGAAGATAAAAATAAAAGAAGAGTCTCGGAACCCTTGAGGAGGATCATCATATGTTGATTATAATTAATTTAATTAATGCATAAGAATTACCTCGTTGGAATTCATTCTTCATTGATGTGTCCAGTCACGATTCGGTGATCCGTCATTGCGTCGTAGACTCCAAGTGTAGGATTCCTCTAGCGGTGATCCACGCGTGTGTCACGTATCTCCAGACTTCGCCGAATGGATCTCCGGGTGCTAGCGTGGAAGAACCTTCGCTTGCGATGTCCCCCTTCGACTGCCTTGATCCGATGGTGGATCTTGCTCTCGTAACTTGAGGGAATTCTTGGTGAAAATGGAATTCTCTCTTGGCTTGAGTGTATTTCGAAATCTGTTGTGCACAATAGTGTATTCTTCAAAATGTTTGGGTTTCAAGGATATTTATAATCGGGTTTGAGGTTAATAGAGTTATGAAAATAAATAAATGCGTTATGTGTTTTATTTATTTCATTAACTCTTATTGAAAACCCCCATGTCGAATTATTAATTCCTTGACATGCGCCCATGCTGATTATAATAAATATCAATTATTAAAATAATATTAAATCCTCAAAATCCCAACGGGTGAAACTACACGGCGTGTAATAATTAATACACGGCGTGTACTTGTTTTCCATAAAACTACAGGGCGTGAATATTTAATATACACGGCATGTACTTTTATTTTCCATTTTCCTCCACCACATTTACTAGACCTTGAGTAATGAATATTTATTTCTTAAATAAATGTAACTGCATTACTCTCTAATAAATATATTATTTTTTCCACAATATATTCTCTCGAATAACTAGTGTCAAAATAAATGTGATCAGACATCCTAAAATAATTATTAAACCACAGTCGGGAATAATATTTATTTAACCTGTTAAATTAATATTTAACTAAGATACATGGACACACTTAGTGTGTGACCCTCTAGGCCTCTTTCTCAGTGGCATTAGGCTGAGCCTGCCTAAAGTCCAAGGTTAACGTATAGAAACATGCCAAGGCACCCATAGAGAAAGAAGTTAACGCCGCAATGACGTGTCACCTCCTACGAACGGTTACCGTGTAATATAATCCCTTTGTTTCGATATCTCCAATCAAGTGGGTTGCATTCTAGTTCCATCAACCCATGTGCTTGATTATTCTTTCTTTGAGTTCCCGGAATTGAACTTTCCCATACCATACCATGGCCAAGGATTTATTTAGGCTATATCAATTCCATCAAAGGTCCTGAGATATCTACATCTGTTATGGAACGGAAGGGACATATCCTTTCTCACATTATCTATTAATACGGTATTACTCGTGATGCACCCAACATATCCTACCTCGCTGTGAACAGTGTATCATCACAGTTTTCATCAATACATCTAAGTGCACGAGTTGTAATACCCATTAATAATAATCTTAAAGTCTATGGACCAATACACACATCCACAGATAGGAACATCCAATGACACTATGAAATGTGGATTTACTACTAGCAGGTCTCGTTCTCATAATATCCTCCTGGATATTACCAAGGGCTCACACCATGAGAAGGTGCCTCAAAGTTTTATGAGTCCTCACCCGTAATGAAATGTATTATTTGTGTCCCTCAAATAATAGCATCCAGCCATAGAACATACATTCCAGAACAGTGTTATTGCACTTCCAGGTTCTCATCATAAAAGGGATCCGCTATGACCCTCTAATGCAACAGCTGTCCTTAGGACATTATCACATGACATGTCACGCAGAAGAAAAATCAAGATGTGATAAGGATTTTATTTAATGAATAAAGTAAAAAGTAGTTGGTTCTAGACCGCCAACTACAACATATAGCTCCGAAAATATAATGGTACCCAAAAAAAGACCTGTAGTCTCATTCCATCCCTATACCCATGAATAAAAAACAATGAACAGCTTCTAGATTAAGATTCCACAACTACCAAATTCCAATCCTATTCCAATTTTCAGTAAAAAATGATATTCACTTAACCTAGATATTGTTAATAAACACTAATGGTTTCATCCTTTTAATACCCACCATTAATATGGTTCTACTAAATATATGATCCAACATATAACTACCAATTTAGATGTGTTGGTGTCTCCATAATTAGAAATTCAAATTTCAACTCTATACCTGTGTTCCAAAAAATTTCTTAGTGTATTTTCCAACCTAGCACACTCAAAAAAAAATTCAAGAACACAGGGTGGATTTATGTACTAATTGAATTTATTAATTTTAAAATATGGATTTATTTATAACCAATATCCGTGAACAAGCCAATAATATTGAGTCCTTTCCTTGAAAATCCAATTTTTACTCCCAAACACATCCATACTATGTAAATTATCATAAATGTTACAGTTTTTAACTCACCATATCAAATTACCCAGGAAACAAATGGCCATAAAACTTCAACCAACTCATATCATAAATTTTCAACTATAGAACTAAAAATATTCCAGATGTATCCAATCATGATTCCTTCTTGCCTAGTAAAACACTTCAACCACATGAACATGCTCGCAAAATTCCATGCCCAAATCATTTTGAGGATCCAATGTCAAATCAATAAAATTCACAAAGAGTCATAATTTATTGTCATACACATAGACACATCATTGATTTATATCACATGTAGATCAACTCAATTTTATCTTTAGTGTGATTTTAATTACCATTATCTATTTGAGACCATTTATTAATTCACAAATAGAATTCACTATTGAATCCAGATTGAATTGAATTTATACCTTCACCATCATCTGATTCCATCATAATTGATGTCCATACACTGACAAATAATAATATGATTTGCACCATGGGAGTACTCCCACTTCCATTCCTCTGAATCATAATCTCAATAACCATGACCCACACTCTCATCCCAATGAAACCATAATGATTGTTCAAGGAAGTTCTACTCAATGTAGACAATCAACAAGTTACATTAACTCCCTACCTATCCCAGGCCTAAGATAACACTACCAATTACATCCAATCTACCATAAAAAATAACATTGTTCTCCCACATAATTGGACAATGGAGTTCTCTCAACTATATGAACCCCATGAACGACTCATTTAGTGTAGCCCTAACAATTCCAAGCACTATAGAATAAAATATTCTTATTCAAAGACATCCTCAATGCTTTGAAAAAGAACCTAGTACTATTTTTTAGTAAAAACCCTTTCATCCTTTATACAATAACTTATCTACCCATTATGTTATCCATAAAATAATCCCCATCTGTGAGGAAATGTTTTCATTTTAACTATAGCTTAAAGGAAACATTCCCAAAATACCATCAACTTCTTACTCAAGTCACTTTATGGAGGATTCATTTACTAAAATACACAACCACCACTTGAATATCTACTAGGAAATATTGAATTAACATTCCTTTCAGTAATACAAAGTAAATATTTATTGATAAGCTCTAATATCTATAAAATTCACAAAGGAATTCTAAATGGACCATTATAAAAGCACAACGCCAAATGTGTATCACCTAGATATTGTGGGAATCTCTTTTCCATATTAATTTAATATTTTGGATCTTATTCATTTAAATCAACACTAAATATAATATTTTTATATATTAAAAAACTAGATGTATATTGAGTTAAAAAACAAAAGAAATATATTATCTTTATATATAAAAAACAAAAATTTTAGATTCTGTTATATTTAATGTGGTGTTCCATTGATTGTTTTCGTAACATAGATGTCAGAGTTTATACCAAACTACAATATACTATTAATATTATTATTTTTATAATATTATTTTTTTAAACTAGATGTACGAATGGATGTTATGAATATTATTAAATAAATTGTGAAAATATGAATTACACATTTATATAAAATAAATCCTTATCTAATAAATTAGAATATGAAAACGTAAGAACTATTATTAAATAGATAAATTACTTTTCTAAGAAAACTACTTCTCTCTTTAAAAACAGAACATTTTTATCATTAAATTAAACTAAATATTATGATTAATGTTTTGAATAAAATATATATACAATATATTCAATCATTTTTTGATACTTATCAAACAAATTTTATAGGTATAATATAAAAATAAAGAAAAAAATTTGGAGAGTGTTCCTTTTTGAAATTTTTATCGCCATTTAATGGATAACCATATTTAATTTTTTTCAATATTTACAATTTATATATATCAAAAGAAACATAATTTCTTTTAAAATAAGATCCTAAAAAATATATTAGGGAAATATTTTGGTCTTTTACATTGATGATTAATTTTTTTGTCGAATTCTGAAAAATACTGGATTTTATTTGAAAACAGATTTTTTATAAAATTATTTATAGTGTTATATTATATTAGTAAATATTTTTTAAGTTTAATTATATAAAGTTCATATCAATTAATCAAATTTATGTCATTTTAATCAATTTGAAATTGAAATTTTATATAAAAAAATGTAAACATATAATCTATTTTTCTCTAAAAACTCGGTTTATTATCCCATCTACTATATTAGATTGGATTTAATTTCTATAAATTAATTGATTAAAATTTAAAAAAATTACATATTTTAAATCAATAAATTATATAATTTCAAATAATTCCAAGTCATTTTTCAACCTGAATAATATTTAATGTAATAAAAATGGATAACAATGATTTAGAGGAAAAGTTGCAAAATAAGGGACTAAACATTACACTTATAGGCCAAACTTTCTTATAAAAGTGACCAAGATTGATTTTATGACGATATTTCGACCTAATAATAACATGTATCTAATATTTATCAATACTTGAGAATGTTCTGAAAGAAAAAACATGGTTGTTATTCCAATTTCAAAAAATTACAAGAATTCCCCTCATTCTCCACTATCAAAGCGAAGTTGCTCCTCATACATTTTCACTTTTATAAAGGCCTTTGGAAAAAAAATATTGAAATATTTTTCTCAAAATCCTTAAATTTCTCATAAATTTTTTTATATTTTCTTAATGATTTCCATTAAATTCCTTTTTTTCAATGGAAAAAGGAGTCACCCAATGAAAAACTGACATCCTTAAACAACCTCATTTTCATTATTTCCTTTCTACACCACCAAAAATTAAACATATTCTAATATTATATAGTAAATATAGTATGATTAATATAATTATATATTTTTATTATAATTTTTAGACCTTCACTTAAACACTTTAACATTTAATGGGTAATGAAGATACCATTCTGCTGTTCAGTAAACTTCCACCTTGGGAAATGATGGTGTTTGTTTTCTTCCTTTATCACATATAACTGATTGGAATTATAATGGAAATTTTATTTTTTAATTTAAAATATTATATTTAGGATGTATTAATGTTTATAAAATTATTATATTAGAAATAGTTTTATGATTTCTATATTTTTGTAATTACAATAATTTTGTTTGGGTAAGTGTGGACTACCGCCACCTCAAAGGGATGTTATTCATTCACTAAATCAATGGAATGTATTAATGATGTTTTTAGTGATAAAATATGATATATATGGAATAATAATTATTTTATAACAAATATATATACGCATATGTAATTAACATTGTTCTTTCAATATGACAATGAAACAGAGACATCGTGCATGAATACGTACGACCTCATATATCAATGAATGATGTATTTCATTTGATACTTCAATATTATATTGATTAGTATAAATAAATAAATAAATAATATATATGATATTTATAACATTTTTTACATTATTTATATATGTATCTGAATATCTAAGTAATATGATCATTAATAACAAGTTAAAACTTATACGAAAAATAAAACTAATATTACCTGAAACGTAACATTAACATGAAGTTGTTAATAAACATATAATATAAATTAATAACCAAATTATATATTGTTTTAGGTTTAATAATATGGTTATTTATGTTATTTAAAATATTATTTTTTTATTATATTGGTGGTTTTAATTTTTATGATTAATATAAAGACTTAATGTACGTAAATTTCATATTGCATTATATTTTTAAGAAACACATTCAATATTTATAACTTATTTAATTTTTATGGTGGTATACTATCATCGTATGTGCTATATATTATTATTATATATAAATTTATATGTATTTAAATAAAAAAATTATTATATTTCTTAGTGGGGGTTTTGTTTCAAAAATTATCAAATGAGTAATGTTATTTGGTCTTAATTTTTCTTCTTTGAGACACATGTCATGTTATGCGCCTATATTTTTCTCTGAGGAATATTTACATAAATTTAAATTATAATACCATTGAAATAATATTTTAATGCTATTTTAGTTTTAATATAATTTTATTATTTCTATTGTATAATTATTTAGTGTTACCGAATTGTCAATGGTTTATAGTGTCCATCTCATCGGTTATCAAAATTGTTTATGGTTATGCTTCCATTTATGAAACATTATTATCAATATAACATGAAATATAAAAAAGATTCTTACATTATATATATGAATATATTGTCCATGTAATGGTACAATTTTTTCATTTATTGGTAGGTAAGATAATTAATAATGAAATTTAATGAAAATAATACTTTCTTTCTACAATCGGTTTAAAAGATTTGTTCTTTCAAAATAGTTTGTTCTAAAACAAATTATAACTTTTTTTACTAATATCCAATGATTTTTAAATGAAATTTTTACCAATTTCATTACTTTTTTAAAAATGGTTTTAAAAAGAACATTATTGTCAATTTCTGATCAAATTACTTTTCTATACTTTTAAGGTTCAAAGGGAATGTTCGACATGTATAGACTTACCCACCATCATGATCGTCATTTACATGATGCTTCCATTATATTTTTATAATGTAATTTTGTTAATAAATATTTCCAAAAATTCTGGATATTTTTTGTTTTCAAAATTATTTTCAAATAAAATTGGTTTTAAAAAGGATATTTGTTATTACAAAGTGATTGGAATTATATTCAAATATTCCATTATATTTTTTTAGAAGGATAATTTCAAATAAAATGAATTCAACGAATTCAAAAAATATTTTCTAAATTTTAAAATTGTTTTAAAAAGTTTATAAATTTTTTGTTGATTCATTCTAAAATTTCAAGGTGATTTTTAATTAAAATGGTCTTCACAATTTTTATGTTCTTAAAATCATTTTATCCTTGATTCAATTAAAAATATTATAGCATTTTCAAGGAAAATTATTTTATAATATTATATTTTTTTAAAAGTTTGTTTCGATGATATTTTATATTCCAAGTGATCTTTCAAAATCCTTCTCCATCTAGGATGACATCCTTGGTTATATTTTATGATTTTATAAAGATATTATCCATAGATACAAATCATGTTATTTCCATGAATAATCTATATATTAACAGATTCAAAATTATTATATATGTTTTTCTTCAATGAATTATACAATGAAAAATTCTAATGTTACCCACTTCCCATCACAGGATATTCTAGTATTAAATGATTTTGAAACAAATATATTTTACATAGGTTATGATATGATTAAATGTTTAGGATACCAATTTAATTTCATGGGTTATGATATAATTTTTAAAAAATCCACCAATTCCTATGGATGATGATAAGATGAATGTTTTATTATCTTGTGGATCATGATGGTTTGATTTAATTATTAAACATGTGGGACCTATATGTCCCATAAATTAATTAGGTAATATGTTGATTTTATGCGATAAAGATAAAAATCATATTAATTGGATTGATCTACTATTGGAAAATTGCGAACCTCGATCCACTATTGGAAGATGGGGAAACCTGATGCACAAAGATATGATCAAGAAACCTCCACTATGTGAAGATAAGGAAACACAATCCCTTAAAAGGAAAGGAATAACACATTGAATGGTGGTGTGTCCTTCCTAATTGGAATAGTCACAAGGATGTAAACTTTTAGGATTTTTGGAAATGATACTTGACTTACTATGAATGAAATTACATTGTTTTGTGTTTTCCATAAATTATATGACTTTCCCAGGATATTATCACATGGTTCATATAATTTATTATCTTAAGATTCATTTATTATAAGTAAAAAATAATTATTCTATGTCCCATGTTTCTAGTCATTGATATGCGTGGTATAATCTTTTAATGTTATGATAATGTTCTCATGTGTTTATTTTCATGTTAGGCATACTTATTTACATTGTTTTCATTTTCATAGAAATCATGATTATTACTTTTTTATGATTCCATTCCAAAAGTTATGAATATTTATTAATGCAGAATTACTATGGGGTAGATATTTGTGGTACACATTTAATATCTTCCGCTATATTTGAGTATATGTGTTCCATGTTTTCAAAGTAACTAAAATAATATAGTCTTTGGGTGTGTATTTTTTATTTTTTTATGTGTTCATGAAAAGTGACCTAATGTAATTGTAAATTAAAATTGGGATGTTATATTATGAATCAATGTGAACATCTATTTATCCATTATAAACTAGGACGATAAAAATTGATTGAGATCACTGGGGATATTTATAAAGATATATCTACTTGTTTCTTTAAGGGAATGTCTACGGATGAGTAAATGTTTAGGAAATTTTCCTAGAGTTTTTTAATGGATATAGTGAGTGGTTACATAGAATTAAAAAAATCATTATTTTATAGGTGGATGTGTATTTGGAATAAGTTTACCTAGGGGTATCAACCAGAAAAGGATAGTCAGGCCTAACATGATAATAATTTGGTAGATGAGAGTGGACCTTTCTTCACATGTACATTTACACTCCCATGGGATATTATTTGGAAATTCCCAAACACATTATAAAACATCATGTATGATTTAAATGGAATTTTTCTCTTAATAATCAATGATATTTATATGGTGTCATATATTGAGTAAGGTGTTGTAATTTAGGCATCCTATAAGTGGTGTTTCATGATTATGTGGTTCCCCACTATGAACTTTTGTTCTTAGTCAATGATTTTATGTTTTAGTCAATGGAATTATCTATAAGGAACTATATTAATGTTTAATTAGATAGGAAATTTTATAATAAGAATTAAAATGGGATATTCAAAGGAGTTAAGGATGTTAAGATCATGGAATGTCATATTTCATGGAACATGATTAACAATGTGTTCCTTATCTATCCCGCATACTCAAAAAAGTAGTGAATAAAGGATTTTGTTGAGATTTCATGTAATGGAGACCATATAGGAACGAATTTTCAGTCTTATTTTTTTAAATAATGTAGAAATAATAACATAAGGGAATGTATTATAGGAAAAATAAAGTGTTTTTACAACAAAATAGGACATACAGAAAGTAACTACAAAGGAAAAAATGAAGGGTTTTGTAAATGAATTTAATTGGAATATTTTCCTCCCAAATACATAAGAAACATTTCAATTAATTCAGTTTGTAATGAATTGTAATAATTATAATGTATGTACCATGTGGATAGATCATGAATTGAATCAGAATATTGGTACAAGTACTTCTTAATTTGTTGATAGTAATGTGGCTATAGATGTAATGTGAAAGGAAATGAGTATTAATTAATTGGGTGAGTTGACCATCTCATGGACTATGTTTTATGTGGAATAATTTAAGTTTATATGTACTTGTATTCAGTAATTATGTTATATGAATGATTAAATATACTTGTATTATTCATGTTATGTTTTTCTCGTTGGATGTACTAGTTTATGTTTATTTTTCTGATGGACATGAAATATGATTGAATGGAATGGTGAAATATTTACTAAGGAACGACAACCCTAAACATGTACCTTATTTTAAGATATTTTTTTGTATAAATATATGTTTGATAAGAATAATTCAATTGGATAGTACTAATTACCTTTGAACTACATAAGGACTTGTTAAAAAACGGTCATTCTATAATTGATGATGTTTACAACAATTTCATAATTATGGAAGATATCAAATATACACTGGAATAAGTTAACGTGCATGTTTTAAATAATGAATTATAGTAATTCTGGTCATTACCATATTTGAAGGGAATGCATGATAATGATATTCAAATGTTTGGTTTGCGATAGCCAAGTGCTAATTAATGATATACAGTGGATCAATACTACACTATTTTAGAGAAATTTAGTGACTTTCCTTAAAGAATATTGGACTTTCATATTTTTTAAGGGATAAAAGATTATCCATTTATAGAATAGATTCTATTAAACATAGGATAAGGTTGTGGAGATTAAATTATTATCTCACCATATGAGGATTTTTTAATATTGGATGACATGAGATATTATTATATTTTGTGATAAAAAATAGATCTGATGATGAGGGAAAACAATTCTATTATGGGAAAATGGGGAAACCTGATACACTATGAGAAGAGGGGGAAACCCGATCCACTAAGGGAAGTTAGGGAAGAATAATCTCATACATGGAAAGGACTATGAATAGGGATGATGGTGTGTCCCACATATTAGGTGTAGTTTCCATGATGTTCCCAAATAAAATTTTCACAATGATACTTGAATTATAGGGAATGATATTACATGTTTATGTGTTTGCCACAAAATATATGTCTTATTCCTATGATACAATCTCATGGTTTGTTTTTGTGATTATATTATGATTCATGTCATATGAACTACAAATATTTATGCCATGTCTCGTGTCTTTGATATTTGATATGCAGGGTATGAAATTAAAATTTTTCCCCATGTTCTCGTACCCTTAGGATTATGTTAAGATTATGTATTTCCATTATTGTCCCTTATATTTCATTTTGAGTCACCGATTTCTTATATTTCCATTCCACAAGATAAAAATAATGGGTTTTAATTATAAATAATATGTTCTGTTAGAAGATTGTTGTTACATGTTATAATGAAAAATATAATATAATCATTGGGTTTCAATTATTATAAAGCATTCTGTATTCCTCAATGTTGATGAAATATATATGTACATTAATCAAGATTTATTATAAAATAGTCCCCACATATAACCAACTTGTATCAACATGATCAAATTAAAAGGAAATGGGGGGATTCTATTTAGATAACAAATCACATTACTCAAATGGCATCATGAATGTCAGTTATACACTTGCGTCCTCAATATCATGAGAACCTCTTAGTAAAATGCACCCCTATTACTTTAAATGAGCTATAAAACTGTCATTATGGGATGTGAAGTACCAATTATAGTATCAAGTTCCCACTCACACATCTCAACATCCTACTTTGGTCTTTAAATTCCTTCACACATGATGCATTCTTGATTATTTCATCCAATAATCCAAGAATCTACAATGATCCATGTACACCACATGACCTCCCACCATCTAGAGCATAATTCAAAACACTAATATATTACAACACTATACCTTGCTACCATGAATACAACCAAACTATATGGCCATGTATCTTAAAAATACAACCATTTATAAGTAGACACAGTTACAATATAAATCTAATCATGGTGGTTCCAACAGAAAATACTCATGTTTGGAAAATTATATAAGAAAAAATATGAAAACACATTTCATTCATCAATTACACATTATGACGAATCTACATATGAATGACATATTTAAAACACATATGAAACTGGATAACCTATCTTAGGGATACATTCGACCACCATTTAATTGACTCAACACTATCATGATCTATATCCTAATGATAAGTATGTTGTCACACGGAGCCCCTTAGATATAGCGTCAAAATAGCCACTGTCCATGTGTGGAACTCCCACAACTATTCCAAAAACATAACATATAACACACCCTATCTAAAAAGATACATAGGGGTATTGAGCACTCAGATAAATATACTTATCATCATCATCAACATGTTCCAAAACATAATTTCCATGAACTGACACATATTTCAGTATGAGAACCTCATGTATGTGGTTAGTCTTTCAAATTTAAATGATAAAAATTAGTTAAAAGAGATCCCTCACATGATATCCTCAAAAGATTGAAGGAATGGGTGTTCAAATATAGAATTAGGAAACAAAAGTAATAATCTCATAAAAATAGAAAAAAAGGCTTAATAAGAATATTATATATTAAAATCACAATTTTAATAAATATTATGGACCACTATGAGTGTGTGTATTAATGAATAATGTAATAAGTATAGATTGAAACCTAATGAGGTAATACATGAATAAATTCATGTATATTTGATATTATATTTTACTAAGATATTCTTTATTTATAGAAACTATTATATAGGTGAATAAGAATAATAATAATATCCACCATTCATGTGGAAAAAGGAATAAAATTTACATGGAATAAAAACCTATTAAGTTAAATGTTTCTAATGTTTATATGAATAATTGCATCTAAATAATGGTTTTACCTAAACTGTATGGTTATTCACTCAATTTATCCTTCATATAGAGTAATAATTAATACATGAAGAAAATATGGAATATTCTATAGTTTTTATAAATATTAAAAATCATTTTAAAAAATGATACCCAAGGAAAAATATGTTCAAATCTAATACTATATAAATGTATTAATAAAGTTATGAGGGATTTTTAGTGGTTTCAAAGATTTAACCCTAATGAAAAAGTACAATATTGGTGGAATATCCCTCATATGGTAAATAAAAGTAGATGAATGATACAATATGTTTTTAAAAAAATGAAACATTCACAACTATAATTAGTGTCATAATAGATATAGATATAATGTAGTGGAATACAAAGAATCCTAGAAATTGAATTTGGATTGAAAATTATAAATGTGAAACTGAAATAATAGCAACAAGAAAAGAATTGAATAATGTTATAAGTAGTTAGTGTGTTCCTTATGACTAAAAAAATTCCTAAAAATATTTTTTTCAAAGGAATTACACTCCCTTTGAACTTATATATTATCAATAGTATATTGGGGTGATAAAAAAAGGTGAAATAATATCCAAGGGAGGATTGAATAGAATGATCATCAGTATATGATTTGAATGGGGATAAATACAATATTAATAATTAGAAAATTTTATTTTTCAAGTTACTATCATTCTTGAACAAAGAATGACAAAATAGTATTATGTAATTGATCAGACTCAAATATTGGTTTCAACAATCAAATATAACGTAGTGCGGGCATAGCCCGTGCAGGGGTGAGTATACGCTACTCAGTAGGGACCCCGAGACCCCCAAAGGTCTCCCAGAATCCAAAAAGGGTAATCCACAAAAGAAAGATACAATCATGAAGTAACATCCAAAACTACTTAGGTATATGCCCATACATATACCTAAGTCATAAATTCCAGTTTGGCTCTAACATCTGAGCCCAAGTTCGATCACGTCCACACAGGATAACACAACACAATCCACATAGGAAATCAAGTCAATCATATCGAAAATAATAATTGTAAATCACGACTCTGCTCACATAGGTATACCTCTTCGGTGATAGAGATGATCAGATATAGCCACTGATTCATCTAAGCTAGGACCCATGTAGGATTCTAAACTAGCTACTCTGCCAGACCCACATAGGATAGTAAGAACAGAAACAGACACTGCCAGACCCACGTAGGATACAAGAACAGTAGTCATTGTCATCGAACCCACATAGGATTTTAGTATGGTCTTCATCGCTGCCGAACCAACATAGGATTTCAGTGCAGTCTTCATCTCCATCGAACCCACATTGGATTTCATTACGGTCTTCATCATTGTCGAACCCACATAGTATTTTAGTGTTGTCTTCATCTCCGTCGAACCCACATAGGATTTCAGTACGGTCTTCAAAGCTGCTGAACCCACATAGGATTTCATTGCATTCTTCATCTCCGTTGAACCCTCATAGGATTTCAGTACGGTCTTCATCGCTGCCGAACCCACATAGGATTTCAGTGCAGTCTTCATCTCCGTCGAACCCACATGGGATTTCAGTACGGTGTTCACCACTGCCGAACCCACATTGGATTTCAGTGCAGCCATCATCTCCTTCGAACCCACATAGGATTTTAGTACAGTCTTCATCACTGCCAAACCCACATAGGATTTCAGTGCAGTATTAATCTTCGTCGAACCCACATAGGATTTCAGTACGGTCTTCATCGTCACAGTCGCAGCCAGCTCTAGGGTTCCCACACACCGCATGCTCATTACGGGAGGGTCCGCTCCGCGAGCCAAGGGGTCTATACATCAACTGACATGTAGTCCGGTGTTTATGTATCTCAATGTTCTGTCTCGACAAGAGGTTGTCAACATGACAGACGACGCATCAATCGGACGCACAGTCTGAGAGTTATTGGCCTTTTCGTTCCAGGGGCCCAGTTGGTTTTTAATTCAAAACCATACCGATCGCACTCCAATTGCATCCAAACCACGAGCGGAGTAAGACAAAAGGTCCATATCACTAAGAGGAAAACAACAAAGATGACGGCACATCAATCAGACGTCCGGAGATCATGTTATAAGCGTTTCCACTCCAAGGGCCTGGTTGGTTCCGTGTTCGAACCAACCCGGTTATATCCGAAGTTTTCCGAAACCTTGAGTGTAATATACCGAAAAGACCGTCTCAATCCAAATATCATTGCGCAACTGATGGTGCATCGATCGGGGGTCCGTATCCAATGTTATGGGTAAAAGATAGAAAAAATCCGAAAAGGGGGGTCTGGGCCCGGTCCGACCCGGCCCAACCCCCCCTGGGTGGGCCCGAACCAGGTCGACCGGACTCGGGTCCGGGTCCGACCCGGCGGGGCGCGGCGCGGTGCGGCCCGGTGGGACCTGTCAGGGCCGGGGTGGCTCGGCGCTGGCCGAGCGGGGTCAGCTCGGCGTTGGTCGAGCGGCCACGCAAAGGGGGTGGTTTCCCCCTTGATTGCAACCACGACACCCACGTGGGGGCCATTCCTTTGCAGCGTACACGGCCCAGCGACGCCACCCCCCCCACCTTCGGTCCCACGCGGTTGTGGGACCAGCCACGATGGTCCTTCTCGGCGGCGCGCCCGCCACCGGTGGGGTCTTCTGTGGACCACCAGATGCGCTCCGGTGGTCCGTTTTGTCTGCCAGCTTCGCCAGCGGTCCTCCAATGACTGACCCTTCACTACGAATTCCTCATAACGCCTTTTCGGTGTAACACCCTAACCCTAGATACCCAGAGTCAGTGCATTATTACATAACATTGGCATGATCACAAAGGATCAAGTCTCGAAAGACCGATTTGTTCAATAGTCTTGGAAACACTAGATATATTCATAAGTATTACATTACATCATATGGTAAAAAAATACAACAACATCTTATCTTCATATCCCCTCATTCTATCCCTGCAGGTCATTCATAAATTACTTCTTCACATTCTGGGAAAAGATAAAACATTGAAAGGGGTGAGCTTAGATGTTCAGTAAGGATAACAATATAGCAGAACCTTTCGTACATAAGAATAAACACATAAAGCAATTTATAACTAAAACAAAAACCTTTTAAACATGAACATCAACATAATATGGCAAATATAAAATGAAATAATTCCATTTACATATTCACATGGATATTCTACTAGTCGAACAATCACATGCAATATCAATAACCACTTTCATAATGATGGAATGCATAATGCCAGACTATCATAACCACGTAGCCAAGGCCTCGTGCCAAGACTACAAATAAGATTTTTCCAAGGCCTTGTGACAAGACACTATTTTGTCTAATGAGACCTACCGATGCATCGAGGAGCTATAGCAGGATCCACCCGTTACTTACTAAGTCCAATGCATTCCTCATATGAAACGTTTTAAACATAACATAAACATTCGTATTAAAACTAGCATACGAAATGTCAATACATTATCCAAAAACCATGAATGGTATAAAAATAGAACATCCACAGTCAAACATAAATAATTCGATACAATATGGAAGATTGTATTGTATCATATTAACCTCAATCGAGAATGATTAAGGATATTAACATAGATGAAAATAATCATCAAAACAATTATAGTGAAATATCCCCCTTTTCTTGAAATCATTTAAAAGTCACACTATTTGTCAAGAATCCATTTAAAATAGATTTTATAATCAAAGTGTCCCATAGCACTTTGAAACTTCTAAAAGGAATTTTTATTTTAAAACTTTAATGTCCATATAAATAAATCCTTAAAACCATTTTTAAAACATGGACATTAATGAGCAAGATTTATAATATTGAGTCTTTAAAACATTTACAAATGGTATTTTAGTTAGAGTTTCTAACCAAAATGGAGACACCAGAATAAAAATAATTTAGGTAATCAAAACTTTGTAATATCTTGAGAATAATGGTATTCATGATATACTATGTCAAAGTACACCACATAAAAGTGATTTTGTGTATAACAACAAAGAAGTGTCAATGGAATGTAAATTAAGGTGATATCTCTCATAAAGGTTGTATCCTTAGGTTAAGGATAAATACACGACATTATTATGTGTGACAAATATAAATACACTAAATACGATTGGATATTCAGTGTAAAACAATCAATGGACATTCACACATATTCTTGTAAAAACAACACCAATGAATTGGATGTTTATCCAAACAAATCAATATTGAGTAAAAATTACTCTTATCAAGTTCATACCAATGACTTGAGAATTTATCAATGGAGTGATTATGTGTATCAAAAGTATATCAACAGAAAGGGGAGTGGAATTTATGACATAATCAAATGAATAGTGATTCTACACATAATCTTGGAGTAAAATAATCAATGAAGTATGTGAAAAGCCGAATGAGTGGAAATTGAAATTCCAAATTCCCTTATTTATTTGGTAACATACAAATCATACACCCATGAAATAAGGATCATAAAATGATGATGTAAATATAAATTAATTAAATTATATTACACAATTAATACAAACATGGGTAGTAAACACACCACATGTAATAAATAAGTGGTGAACAATGGAATTCTCACAGAATTAAAAGAGAGTTAAGAAATACATTACTTTGTATTTTTTCCTTGGTCGATGGTAGGTTAAACTCCTGTATAATGATGAAATAATTGTTATTGAATTATACAATAATCATTTACATTAATATGATATCATATATGATCTTTTAACATTGATTTGTTAATAATATCTTCGTATTATCGTTGTTTCGGGTGTTAACTTACTCGTTTTCTTTTATATGTTTTGTTAATTAAGACATATTTTTCTTTGATAGGTTGTATCTTACTCATATCCAGAATGATATCAAGTCCTTAAAAATTATTTTAAAATAATCATATGATAATTATACTTCAAGGGATACGATGGAGAATGAATATCATCGCGTTCATGGAGACGGTAGTCCGTACGTACGCACGAGCAACAATATCATTTTTTTATGTTAAAATATTATATAATTGGATGGTATATCATATAGACAGAATAATTATCAATGATATATTTATTATTTAAATTAATTACACATCTTTATTATACCCATCTAAATAATAATTTATTGAATGACAATTACACCACGATGTGGAGACGGCAAGCCGTAGGTACGCACGTATGGTGACATGTCATTCAAAGGATCGATAGAATATTGAATATGGTAGTAATATATTTATAATAATATTAAATTATGTAGTAGATACTGTATTCATTAATTTATAATGGGAATAACAATGAATGAAGAATTTGAAGAAGAAAAAAATTTGAAAAAGGGTGGTAAAAACATTACCTCTTCTTCGGGTTCTTCCTTTTGATTTGATCAAAAGGGCTCCATAGGAAGGATTTATGATCAAACTAAGGCCTCTAGGTTGTATTGAGGGAAGTTTAGAGATTATCTGGGCAGGGGTTGGCCGAACCAAAAGGCTTTGAAGGTGTGATGTAATGAGAAGGGGGAGTGCCCTTTTATAAGAGGGGTGAGGGGCACCTTTGGAAAAGCTAAAAATATTATTTTATAATAAATTCATATTCGGTTTCTAATGGATCCAAAGTGGATTATTTAAAGGTTAAGGTGGTTATAGGTCAACAACCACTTAACCGATATAATTTAGATTGGTTTGCGTCATTATCTTAACCTTATCTTTAAGTATTAACTCTTAGTTAATTAGTTTCATTTTTACAATGTCTCTTTGTATTTTTATATTATATTTTTAATAAACATACTATAAACATACAAGCGACCCCAAGTGGTCCATTAATGATACACCTATCATGATATAAGTCTCTTGGCCGAACCTTAGATTTTTAGGAATTTAATATCAATTAATAATATAATATTTGTTTTAAAAACTATTTTATGTCAATTTTGACACTATTCAATAATTGATTTTTGTGAAACTCATATCAGAATTATTACTTCAGAAAAATTCAATTAAATCAATACTAATATGTCATATTAACCTATAAAATTAGTTTAATTCATAAAAAGTCTCAAATAATATTTATTTGGGTTTCTACAATATCAATCATTTTAATTTTTCACTATTATGGTAATTACTGCATCACCATTGTGTCATAAATAAATTACATTATTTAATGTCTAAAATTTATAAATAAAATATCATAATTTAGTAAATCTTTTTATCATTATAATGAATATTTATAGTCGAATTTATCTTATGTGTAACCCTATATTAAAAATGTTTTATTAAATAAAATTTGATTTTAACTCTTTTAACTCTTCTTTAAATTAAATAATAATAAATGTCCTAATCTAATCCAAGTGTACCTAAATTATAATATTTTATTCCTAAGGTTGTTTGTGGTCGAGATACACTTGTCCAATAGAATTAGGACATGTGTTAGGGTAATGTTAATTTCATTTTTACCCTTAATTACCCTATTTACTTTTAACCGTGGTAAATAAAAGTAAAAAGATACTATTCACCAAAAATTATTTTCATCTCAATGAACCACATGTTACTCATTGATATTAACCGTGTCTTTCGGATTTTCAAAATTCCACTCACAGAAGCGGTAAAATTATGTTTTAGGAAAAATTCAATTTTTTAACTACCACTTAGTGATTTCACTATTCATCAAAAAATGAAAGTTTCCAGAAAAATACCAAAAATTAGGCCTAAGCTATATTTGATATTATGAATTAAAAAATTATGTCTATTTTACCAAATTCCAAACAAATCAATTTAATTAATTAATTTAAAAATTAATTCCCGTCGTCAAAACAAATAGCGTGTTTTTTAGAGATTATAAATATCAAAAGATTGACACTTGTTTATGTCTTATTTAAATGTGAAATATCATCCAATGACCAACATTGTATTAAATGGTAAAACTCTATTCTAAATATACTTTAAAACCACTCAAATTAATAATTTATCACTATCAATTATTTCGATTAAAAAGGTTTTTTTTAAATAAAATTTAGTAATTTTCACTATTTATCAAAATATGAAAGTTATCCGAAAAGCACCAAAATTTCACCCTAAGATAATTTCAATATTACGAATCCAAAACAGAAGTCCATTTAGAAAGATAAAATTTATAATATATCAAAAATTAGGTATTACTATTCATAACGGCTAGTTTGATTGGTTGTGATGTGTCAGAATCTCGAATTTGCGTACAACACATGTCATTGAATTATTCAAAGGGAAACGTACCGTGGAAGCTTGGGGTGTTAAATTCTCCACTCAATCAATAAATTGTGTCCTCGTAATTTATTTAAAATTGGGCTTGAGAATATAATGGAATATCCCACATCGAAAAAAGAGTCAATAAAACTATCACTTTAATAGAAAGGATGATAGGTATAAAGGTCACCCAAGATAACCCATACTAGGATTCCATGTAGGAAAACATGGATATGGACGATAAAATTAGTGTTCAGTTCTGATGGAGAAGGATAGAAATCATGATCAGGAGAAAGTTAACAATAAAAAAATCACAAACTTGTGTTGGGACAAACGGTCCTTAGTCTCCCAGTAGGAAAAGTAAACAGACAACAGTTTTTGTTTTAAGTTACATGACATAAGGATGAGGAATTCATTTATGATATTGACTAAGAACATAAAGATATATACTTAATTTTTAAGTAGAGTTTCATTCTTTAATATCTTTATACAACTAACTCAGTTTTTTTGAACAATGAGTATTCAAGAAGACTTGGTCACAATGGAAGAGCTAGAATAAACCACTATAGAAATACATGATCCATGTAGGATAAACTATATATTTACATTGCCTTTAGAGATTAATAAAAACCAAAATGGTTAGTATAATATCTGATGAAATCCCAAATTTATATTCCATTAGAGAGAAAACAACACTAATCTTAATTTCAAAAATTAAACCATAAATACCCCAAAGTTAAATAAATACCATTCAATAATAAATTGTCCTTAAAATACGTCAATATAATCCAAACTAATATTGAAACCCAAAACTTATAAGAACGTAGACTTCCATGTTAAATTGTATCTCCAAATGACATTAATTACTCTTAAAGTCACATACATAAAAGTAATTAACCGAATCATTTCCATGAATAACCAAAATCACTATAAATCCACAGTGAAAAACATAGATAAAAATCTACCATTACTCCTCAAATGAAATCCCATAATATTATATTTTCCTTGGGCATATAGTGTTCACAACCCAGCGAACAACTTCCAAAATAACATTTATCACTTAATCACCAAATCATTTTCCTATACTAAGGTTATTCATTTGATAAGAAACAAGATCCCAAATTAAATTATTATTGATCAATAAAATCATTTAACTAAAAATAATAGTCACACTAACCAGGTAATTCACGTAGTCCAGTGGTAGGTGATAAATCCCAATCGAACTTTGGTTGTGGGTTCAATTCCCATAGCTTTGTCCGACGCGATGGGTTGTCACATGGTCTGCGTGTTGTCCTTTTTCAAAAACTATATTTTATAACATTACCAAAATGAGATAAATTCTTCAAAATAACCATAACATAATTTAACCACAAATTTTATCTCATACCTTGCATTTTCATTCCAAATTATAATAACTTATAATTTCCTCAAACCCAACGATCATATAAAACCAAAGGGTTATTTATTACTATATCCGCAAGAGAAAAGATAATTCTTCCTCAAATATCATTCTCACATGGAAAACTGAAGGGTGAAAATTACAAGAGAAAATGATTCCAAAGTAAACCCATCAACAAGGAGCACTAAGACTTTTTAAACATTTCTCCAACCATTTATTTCCACATATCTTCTTCTTTGACCAAGAAAATATCCTATAGAATAGAAACTTCACTCGGGTAATAGCCAGGTCCCCTACATTTACGGAAAATGACTGTAAATGGATTCTGGGGACCATTTTTATCTTCTTCCACAGTACTCTTCATTTTTATTCGGTAATTCTTTACTTTATGTCCTTCATTCCCGCACGTAAAGAATTTTTTTGTCCCATTGAAACACTTTCCTGAGTGTATCCTTCCACATTTCCTACATGATGGAAATTGAGGATTCCTTTCACCATGGTCTCCACTGCTGGAGATCTTATCATTCATCACCTTTCTCTTCATTGTTGAGTCCGGGAATTGGTTAATATATATATTGTTGGTCATATTTTTGGAAAATTGATTTGGCATAAAGATGATATATTTTACGCCAATCAACATTCCGTTTTGTTTCTCATTTCCACCACCGTTACCACCTTGTATATCATTCTCAAAGTCACTATGACTTCCTTGGAATCCCGCCATCGACTAAAACCAGAAGGCATTGTGTGAGTAATAGTAGTCATAAAATCATTTAGAGATTAACATGTCACCATATTCTCAATTTGAAACACATTAGGATTAACAAAGGTCATTTACTCTCATCTTATATATAATACTTCAAATCTGTTAGTAAAGAAAATGTAAATTATCCTAAGAATATCCCCCAGGAGTGTCGTAACCAATAGTACAGCAAGGCCCGTTGTCGTGCACCAGTTCTCGTTCGAGTCTAGCTCAAAGCAGTGTTTTCGGGTATTACCCCTAGGTACATCTGTGTCAGAGCTGCCTCTACCTGCTCGTATCCAGACATGGATTTATTTCTCAGAAAACTCACAAAATCTCTACAATACCAAAATTTTAGGAAGTTCTTCTATACTAATCTTCAAAGTTCATTTTAGGACTACATGCTCAAAATAGAGTTTATCTAAATCTAGCTTCCAAGGTTTGTACTATAATTCCTCTGATACCAACTATAACGCCCCTACCCTAGATACCCAGAGCCGGTGCATTATTACATAACATTGGCATGATTACAAAGGATCAAGTCTCGAAAGACTGATTAGTTTAGTAGTCTTGGAAACACTAGATATATTTATATGTATTACATTACATCACAAGGTAAAAAAACTACAACAACATCTTATCTTCATATCCCCTCATACTATCCCTGCAGGTCATTCATAAATTACTTATTCACATCCTAGGAAAAGATAAAACATTGAAAGGGGTGAGCTCAGATGCTCACTAAGGATAACAATATAGCAGAAGATTTCGCAGATAAGCATAAACACTTAAAGCAATTTATAACTAAAACAAAAGCCTTTTAAACTTTACCATTTACATAATATGGCAAAGATAAAATGAAATACTTCCATTTAAAAATTCACATGGATATTCTACTAGTCGAACAATCACATGGAATATCAATAACAACATTCATAATGATGGAATGCATAATTCCAGACTATCATAACCACATAGCCAGGGCCTCGTGCCAAGCCTACAAATAAGATTTTGCCAAGGCCTTGTTCCAAGACACTAGTTTTTCTCATGATACCTACCGATTCATCGAGGAGCTATAGCGGGCTCCACCCATCACTTACTATGTCCAATGCATTCCTCCTATGAAAAGTTTTAAACATAACATAATCATTCGTATTAAAACTAGCACACGACATGTCAATACTTTATCCACAAACCATGAATGGTATAAAAATAGAACTTCCATAATCAAACATAACTCATTCGATACAATATGGAATATTTTATTGTATCATATTAACCTCAATCGATAATGATGATGGATATTAACATATATGAAAATCATCATCAAAAAAATTATAGTGAAATATCCCCTTTTTCTTGAAATCATTTAAAAGTCACACTATTTGTCATGAATCCATTTAAAATAGATTTTAGAATCAAAGTCTCCCATACCACTTTGAATCTTCTAAAAGGAATTTTGATTTTAAAACATTAATGTCCATATAAATAAATCCTTAAAACCATTTTTAAAGGATGTATCCTTAGGTTAAGGATAAATCAACGACATAATTATGTGTTACAAATATAAATACACTAAATATGATTGGATATTCAGTGTAAAACAGTCAAAGTACATTCCCACATATTCTTTTAAAAACAACACCAATGAATTGGATGTTTATCCCAACAAATTTAGATTGAGTAAAAATTACTCTTATCAAGTTCATACCGATGACTTGAGAATTTATCAATGGAGTGATTATGTGTATCAAAAGTATGTCCACAGAAAGGGGAGTGGAATTTATGACAAAATCAAATGAATAGTGATTCTACACATAATCTTGGAGTAAAATAATCAATGAGGTATGTGTAAAGCCGAATGAGTGGAAATTGAAATTCCAAATTCCCTTATTGATTTGGTAACATACAAAACATACACCCATGAAAGAAAGATCATAAAATGATGATGTAAATATAAATTAATTAAAGTATATTACACAATGAATACAAACATGGGAAGTACACACACCACATGTATTAAATAAGTGGTGAACAATGGAATTCTCACGGAATTAAAAGTGAGATAAGAAACCCCTTACTTTGTACTTTTTCCTTGGTCGACGGTAGGTTAAAATCCTGTATAATGGTGAAATAATTGTTATTGAATTATACAAGAATCATTTACATTAATATGATATCATATATATTCTTTTAACATTGATTTGTTATTAATATCTTAGTATTATCGTTGTTTCGGGTGTTAACTTACTCATTTTCTTTTATATGTTTTGTTAAGTAAGACATGTTTTTCATTGATAGGTTGTATATTATTCATATCCAGAATTATATCATGTCATTAAACATTATTTTTAAATAATAAAATGATAATTATACTTGAATGGATACGATGGAGAATGAATCTCATCACGTTCGTGGAGACGGTAGTCCGTACGTACGCACCAGCGACAATATCATTATTTTGATGTTAAAATAATATATAATTGGATGGTATATCATATAGACAGAATAATTATAATGTTATATTTATTATTTACATGAATTACACATCATTATTATACCCATCCAAAAAATAATTTATTGAATGACAATTACACCATGACGTGGAGACGGTAAACCGTACGTACGCACGTATGGTGACATGTCATTCAAAGGATGGATAGAATACTGAATATTGTTGTACTATATTTATAATAATAATATAGTATATAGGAGATACTTTATTCATTAATTTAGAATGGTAATAACAAAGAAATAAAAGTTGAAGAAGAAAAGAATTTGAAAAAGGGTGGTAAAAACATTACCTCTTCTTCGGGTTCTTCCTGTTGATTTGATCAAAAGGGCTCTATAGGATGGATTTATGATCAAACGAAGGCCTCTAGGTTGTATTGAGGGAAGTTGAGAGAGTATTTGGGCAGGGTTTGGCCGAACCAAAAGGCTTTTAAGGTGTCAAGTAATGAGACGGGAGAGTGCCCTTTTATAAGAGGGGTGAGGGGCACCTTTGGAAAAGCTAAAACTATTATTTTATAATAAATTCATATTCGGTTTCTAATGGCTCCAAAGTTGATTATTTAAATGTTAAGGTGGGGATAGGTCGAAAACCACTCAACCAATAGAATTTATACAGTTTTGGGTTATTATATTAAACTTATCTTTAAGTATTAACTCTTAGTTAATTAGTTTCACATTTACAATGTCTCTTTGTATTTTTATATTATATAGTAATAAACATACTATAAACATCCAAGATACCCCCAAGTGGTCCAGTAATGATACACCTATTATTATATAAGTCTCTTGGATGAACCTTAGATTTTTAGTAATTTAATATCAATTAATAATATAATATTTGTTTTAAAAAAAAATTTATGTCAATTTTGACACTATTCAATAATTGATTTTTTTGAAACTCATATCAGAATGATTAATTCGAAAAAAGTCAATTAAAGCAATCTTAATATGTCATATTAACCTATAAAATTAGTTTAATTCATAATAAGTTTAAAATTATATATATTTGGGTATCTACAATACCAATCATTTTAATTTTTCACTATTGTGGTAATTACTGCATCACCATTGTGTCATTTATAAATTAAATTATTTAATGTCTAAAATTTATAAATAAAATACCATTATGTAGGAAATCTTGTTATATTTATAATTAATATTTATAGTCGAATTTATCATATCTGTAACCCTATATTAAAAATGTTTTAGTATATAAACTTTGATTTTAACTCTTTTAACTCTTCTTTGAATTAAATAATAATAAATGTCCTAATCTAATCCATGTGGACCTAAATGATAACATTTTATTCCTAAGGTTGTTTGTGGTCGAGATACACTTGTCAAATAGAATTAGGACATGTGTTAGTGTAATATTAATATCATTTTTACCCTTACATACCCTATTTGCTTTTAACCGTGGTAAATAAAAGTAAAAAGTTACTATTCACCAAAAATTATTTTCATCTCAAAGAACCACATTTTATTCCTTGATATTAACCGTGTCTCTCGGATTTTTGAAATTCCACTCACAGAAGCGGTAAAATTATGTTTTATAAAAAATTCATTTTTTAACTACCACTTAGTGGTTTCACTATTCATCAAAAAATGAAAATTTCCAGAAAAATACCAAATATTAGGCCGAAGCTATATTTGATATTATGAATTCAAAAATGTTGTCTATTTTACCAAATTCGAAGCAAATCAATTAAATTAATTAATTTAAAAATTAATTACGGTCGTCAAAACAAATAGCGTGTTTTTAAGAGATAATAACTATCAAAAGATTGACAGTTGTTTATGTCTGGTTTAAATGTGAAATATCATCCAATGATAAAAATTGAATTAAATGGTAAAAATATATTCTAAATATACTTTAAAACCACTCAAATTAATAATTTATCACTATTAATTATTTTGATTAAAAAATGTGTTTTTAATTAAAATTTAGTAATTTTCACTATTCAACCAAATATGAAAGTTATCTGAAAAGTACGAAAATTTCACCCTAAGATAATTTTGATATTAAGAATCCAAAACTGAAATCCATATCGAAAGATAAAATTTATAAAATTTCAAAAAGTAGGTATTACTATTCATAATGGCTAGTTTTATTGGTTGTGATGTGTTAGAATCTCGAAGTTGCGCACAACGCACATCATTGAATTATTCAAAGGAAACGTACCGTGGAAGATTGGGGTGTTACATGCGGCTTGCTTCATCATTGCTTGTCGATCCGCACACCAAGAACAAAGAAACGGTGGGTTTGGACTTATTCGTTGGTCCTAACCCACCGCATTAGCGGTTCAAATGACTTCTGACAATTAAACAGAAGTCGAGGATATAATTCACATATATGTAATTAAACCAAACCCCCTACCTCAAGCGGTTGATGATCAAAGATTTTCGCGGCAGAAGGAACATCGCGAAAGGAGGATCATCGGCGTCGCGGAAGAAGGATCGTCGGCGTCGCGTTACACGGCGTCGCATCGTCGATATCTGACGGTTCGTCGTTCTTCGTCACACTTCGTCGGAGGTCGGCGTTCTTCGTCGGTGATGGTGCATTCTTCGCGTTCTTCGCATTCTTCAACGAAGAAGGTAAAGATTCAAGGCTTGAGTTATTCCTCTCCCAATTCTTCTCGCACAACGAAACAACCACTTAATAAAATAAGGCTTTGCCTTATTTTATTTCCCATTCCAACTATTTTGAAATTCAAAATAGATCACGATTTAATTAATGGGCGTAGAACAATTAATGAGGCATTTAAAATTTAATTAAATGCGAGAGTATACTTGGCATTTAAAAAGGGGGGTGCGGGTGAGTTACCATATTAAATGCATGTGGAAGGTAAAAGGAAATAAAGGGGTGGGGCTCGTGTGGGATCCACCTTAATAATATCCTACATAGGAGTTAGGGTATTAGTGGGTCCCACTCTAACCATCATGATTAGGGTTAAGCTACCTTAAATAAAAATAATATTCAGTTGCACAAAATTTTATTTTATTCTTTAGTTACCCCCAATATTTAATAACTTCACCCGAGCAAACGCAACTCCAAGAAAATGTTTTCTTAAGAAATTACCAGCACTGCGATTACCTCGGTGCCCTCAGATTTAGATTCTGAGCACCGGTTCAAAAGTTAGGAAAACCCGCTCATTCGTTCAGTGAACATACCTGATCCAAACATCGGAAATTGATTTCGGGCACACCGTGCCTCGGAATTAAGTGTCGTCAGAAAATATGTTCTTGTAAAATTCTTAAGAAAATTTTAAAAAAATATAAATTTCCTTGAATTTTACGGGTCTTTACATTACTCCCACCTCAGGAATTTACATCCCCGTAAAGATACTTCATAAATTAGGGAAACAAAAAAGGGGTAATGTGCACGCATCTAAGCCTCCCACTCCCAAGTGCTCTCCTGGAGGTTCCCTTGATGCCATATGATGTGCACTAGAAGAATTGACCATCCATGTAGGACCCGCTCTTGTCGATCCTCGATCTCCACCGGGACGTCCACAAAAGTCTCCCCATCGTCAATTTCCAACTCCCCATGGTTGATGATATGAATCAGGTCATGCATGTATCTCCTCAGCTGAGATATGTGGAAGACGTCATGCACCCGGTGCAACTGAGGTGGTAGGGCCAGGCGATAAGCCACCTCTCCTATCCTGATGAGGATCTGGAATGGTTCGATGAAGCGTGGAGATAACTTGCCGCCTCATCCAAATATCTGTAATCCACGTCGAGGTGAGACCCGCAAGAAGACGTGGTCACCATCCTTGAACTCCAGTGGCCTCCGCCTCCTTTCATCATAAGACATCTGCCGGCTCTGAGATGTCCACATCCACTCCTGGATGACCTGGACCTTCTCTGTCATGGCCTGGACCATCTCTGGTCCCCCAAGTGCTGACTCCCCAGGGGCTGTCCAACATAGAGGTGATCTGCAAGGTCGGCAGTACAACGCCTCGTATGGTGCCATCCCGATGGTGGAGTGGTAGCTGTTTTTATACACAAACTCCACCATGGGTATATGGTCCTCCCAGCTACGACCAAAGTCGAGGACACATGCACTGATCATGTCCTCGACATTCTGAATGGTCCTCTCCGTCGGACCATCCGTCTGAGGGTGAAAGGCAATGCTCAGACGTAGATGCGTCCCGAATGCCTCCTGCAACCCCTTCCAAAGCCGGGATGTAAAGCGAGCATCTCGATCAGAGACGATAGATGATGGCACACCATGAATCCATACAATATCCTGAACGTAGAGGCGTCCCCAGCTCTCTACTGAGCCCTTCTCTCTGATGGGTAAGAAGTGGGCCGACTTGGTGAGTCGGTCGACAATCACCCAAATGGATTCATGACCTCTGGAAGTACGTGGAAGTCCAGTCACGAAATCCATAGATATCTCATCCCACTTCCACTTCGGGACCTCCAAGGGCTGTACCAAGCCTGCTGGTACCTGGTGCTCTGCCTTCACCTACTGGCAGGAGAGGCATCAAGAAACGAACTCTTCCACAACCTTCTTCATACCCGGCTACCAGTGTTGTTGTCTGAGATCCTGGTACATCTTCACCACTCCTGGATGTACCGCTAAAGGGTAAGTGTGAAACTCTCTCAGCACCTCCTCCTGCAAAGCAGCTGGTACCATGGTACATTCTCTGAAAAGGACATCATGCTCTTCTCATATAGAGAATCCATCAGGTGCCTGTCCTGAGGATATCTATGCACACCGCGTCTCACAGTCAGCGTCCTCACGCTGGGCCTCTCTGGCCCGCTGCAGTAGTGGAGGTGTGACTGTGAGTGACTGAAGAAAGGCTGCTCCATCTCTATCCAGGAAGGATATCTGCAAAGAGGCTTGCTGCTCTGTCGCCTCCCCGAGTTGCTGGATGCATGTCCTCCTGCTGAGAGCATCAGCTACTACTTTCCCCTTCCCAAGAGTATATACTATCTCAAAGTCATAGTCCTTTAGGAAATTGATCCATCGCCACTATCTTAGATTCAGGTCCTTCTACGAGAAGATATACCTGAGACTCTGGTGGTCAGAGTAGACTGTAAGGCACTCACCCATTAGAGAGTGTCGCCACATCTTTAGATCAAAGACCACTACTGCTAACTCCAGGTCATGGGTAGCGTAGTTCTGCTCATGCTGCCTCTACTAATGTGATCCATAGGCGATCACGGCTTGTTCCTACATTAGGACACATCCGAGTCTGGTCCCTGATGCATCGCAATAGACTACGTACCATACTCCCTCTTCTAGTAGCCTCACGATAGGCGCGCTGGTCAATCTCTGTCTCATCTCCTAGAAGCTCTGCTGACATCTGTATGACCACACAAATGGTTTCCCCTTCTTCATCAAAGCTGATAGTGGTGCCGCAATTTTGGAGAATTCTGGCACAATCCTCCGGTAGAACCCAGCAAGACCCAAGAAACTCCGCACCTCTGTCATTCTCTTGGGTGGCTCCCAAACTAGAAATGCCTCGATCTTCACGGGATCCACCAAGACTCCCACCTCAGAGATGGCGTGTCCCAAGAAGTGGACCTCACATAACCATAACCGACACTTCACAAGCTTTCCATAAAGTTGGTGCTCTCGGAGTGTGTCTAGTACTACCCTCAAGTGGTAGGCGTGCTCCTCCTAAGTGGTCGAGTATATCAATATGTCGTCGATGAAGACCACGAAAAATAGATCGAGGTATGGCTGAAAGATCCTATTCATGAGACCCATGAACACTGCTGGAGCATTGGTTACGCCGAAAGGCATAACCAAGAACTCATAGTGGC
Source organism: Viscum album (assembly GCA_963277665.1). Lineage (NCBI taxonomy): Eukaryota > Viridiplantae > Streptophyta > Magnoliopsida > Santalales > Viscaceae > Viscum > Viscum album. Next base: position 1,901,751,230 of record OY728160.1, read on the forward strand.
CATACCGACATCTAAAGGCCGTCTTCTGCACGACCTCGTCTCGAACTTTAAGCTGATGATAGCCTGATCTAAGGACTATCTTCGAGAACCAACGTGCTCCCTTGAGCTGGTCGAAGAGGTCATCAATCCTCGGTAGCAGATACTTGTTCCTCACGGTCACCAGGTTCAGGCAATGATAGTCGACACAAAGTCGCAAGCTCATGTCCGCCTTCCTGGAGAACAATATCAGGGAAGCCAAGGGTGAAACACTGGGTCAGATGGATCGCTTACTTTGCAAGTCCTCCAACATTACCCGTACATCTCGAAGCTCACCGGGGGCCATCCGATATGCTGGAGTAGATATCGGGGCTATCCCAGGGAACATGTCAATATAGAAGTCTCCCTCTCTATGAGGAGGTAGCCCTGGGACATCATCAGGGAAAACGTCCGCATACTAATCCACCACTACAGGAAAACTAGGACTCTGCACGTCAACTACTCCTAGGATGAGGCTAGCCAACTGATGAGTGATGGGTTGTCCTCTCCTCTGTGTGAGTCCATCGTGTACTGCAAAGGCACCCTTCTCGCCGGTGAAGGTGAACCTACTCCCGTCGGTGCGTACACACCGCACCATGCGCCTAAAACAGTCAATCTGAGCATGGACTGTAGTTAACCAATCCATGCCCAAGATGACGTCATAAGGCCTCGATTCCACTACAAGAAGATTCCAGCTGAATCTCTCACCTCCTAGAGTAAGATCACACTTCCGGCACCAGTGCGTAATCATCGAGTCTGCTCCCGTAGGAGTCTCTATCCGTAAGGATCGAGCCAACGTCTCAGTCCGAATCTCCGAGCTCTGAACTAGGGCAACAAAAATAAAAGAATGACTCGCTACTGTGTCTATAAGAACTCCAGCAAGGGTGGAGTAGACATAGTTCGTACCTCGAATAATATCTGGAATGCTGTGGTCATAGGCCTCCGCTACCTGAAGCTGATCCTGTCTCTGCCCGCCACCTCCCTATGGTCGGGGTGGACCTCCTGGTGGTGGTTGTGGTAAATCCTTAAAGCGTCTTCCACCACCTGCTGCTCGGCCAGCTCCCCTGCCTCGTCCGCCTACACTTGGAGGACCGCCACGGTAGACCCTCTGCCTCTGCCTGGGTGTCCCCTTAACCATTTTTTGCTCCTCTGTACGGCGGGTCAGGCAGTCACGAGCCATGTGGCCCTACCCGCCACATGCGTAGCACTGTCTGCACCTCGGAAGGCTGGCTCTGCACCCTTTACCCCGCATCTCTGACCTAGTGTCCTGAGGTCGTTTTCTTGATGGTCTAGTCTGTCTGGAGCCCTGTGTCATCCGTCGACTACCAGCTGCAGATGACTCTGCTACATTCCGCCCTGCGGTATGTCTCGCTGCTGGCATAGTCTCAGCAAGAAAGCTCTAAATGAGAAGAGCTCACTCCAGTACTCCTGCTTGTGTCGAAATGCTGAGGGAGATCATCGATGCCCTGATCTCATGCCTCAGACCATGATCGAAGGTCTGGGACTAGAAGAATGGGTCACGTACAATGTCCGTCGAATAGCATGAGAGATCGTTAAATCTCGCTGAGTACTGGGCGACCGTCATGCTGCCATGTCGCACTTGTAGAAGCTCCTGGATGTGCACCGCACGAAGGGTGGCTGGGATGAACTCCGAGCGGAAGAGTCTCTCATAGTCCGTCCAGAGGAGAGACGCCTCGTCGTGCACCTGGAGTATCAAGCTCCACCGTCTTCCTGCTTCTGCGTGCAGGAGGATCGCTACGAGGACCACCATGAGGTCCGCCGGTGTCCCCATTAACCTGAAAACTCGAACAACCTCCTCCAGGAAATCCTCGGCTGCCTGAGGGTATGTCTCTCCACGAAACCTGGGAGGTCTCTAATACTGAAACTCGTGCAGTGCACTAAGGTGACGTGCACTATCAGCGGCTGGTGTTGGTAGCATCGGTGGATCGGCGTGTAGAGGTACCGCCGGTGCCTCCGTTGTCAAATGGCCCTCCACCGAGGCCTCGTCGCTTGGTGGGTTGTCATCTTGCACAACGCTCAGAACCCTAGCTGGCTGCCATCGTGGGGCCATCCTAAAAAGAAATAGGTGCGCCACGGTCAAAACAATATACCTGGTGAGCTGACAAAAAGTAATCACAAAGAAAACTTTTTAAACAGACATGCAAAAAATGTTTTCTTGCATTGAGTTGGAAATCAGAAGTCAGGGTCCTGGTGTACAGATACGTCAGCCGCCGCACCAACAATGGACTCCCTGGACTGATAACCACACTCAATACCCTTAACATTATTGGTTTACATAGAAGAAAGATCAGAGTCCAGAGTTCTGCGGTAGAACCAAACTCATCTGATACCAATTTGTCACAACCCATCCTCGGGACCCATGCCGTGACTACCCCAAGACCGCCTCCCATAGGCCATGGGCTGGCAACTAGCACCAAGGTGAAAATCCCTACAAAAAGGGGAAGGAATTGCCTTTATAAAGTAAAAAAACACCATAGAGTATGCAAGCAGAAGTAAACACTAAGTAAAACTGGGTACAAAAAGTAGTGCGGAAAAGTAAGTGGGCCAGAATAAAAACCCAAACTAGAAGTAAAGTACAACTGGAAAGGAAATACATTAACTAAAAGTAATGCTGCAACGTCGATCCATCCACTGGAAGTCCCACCTGAATAGTGGGTACATATAGCCTCCTCAACTCCTCTGGTCCAGACATCTGCTCCGTGTATGTCCCACCCAGTGGTCCACCTCCAGGTACGGACTTGCTCCACAAGCCTCAACCATGATCAGAAATGTCTGTCGTCTGCATCCAACACAATGTAGTGTGGGCATAGCCCATGCAGGGGTCAGTATACGCTACTCAGTAGGGACCCGAAGACCCCCGAAGGTCTCCCAGAATCCACAAACGGTAATCCACAAAGGAAAGATACAATCATGAAGTAACATCCAACACTACTTAGGTATATTCCCATACATATACCTAAGTCATCAATTCCAGTTTGGAACCAAAATCCGAGCCCAGGTTTGATCACTTCCACATAGGATAACACAACACAATCCACATAGGAAAGCAAGTCAATAATATCGAAGATAATTATTGGATGTCAAGACTCAGGTCACACAGGTATACCTCTTCAGTGATAAAGATGATCAAATATAGCCACTGATTCATCTATGATGGGACCCACATAGGATGCTAAACCAGCTACTCTGCCAGACCCACATAGGATAGCAAGAACAGAGTCAGACACTGCCAAACCCACTTAGGATACAAGAACAGTAGTCATTGACATCGAACCCACATAGGATTTCAGTACGGTCTTCATCGTTGCCGAACCCACATAGGATTTCAGTGCAGTCTTCATCTCCGTCGAACCCACATAGGATTTTAGTACGGTCTTCATCGATGCCGAACCCACATAGGATTTTAGTGAAGTCTTCATCTCCGTCGAACCCACATATGATTTTAGTACGGTCTTCATCGCTTCCATACCCACATAGGATTTCGGTGCAGTCTTCATCTCCGTCGAACCCACATAGGATTTATGTACGGTCTTCATCGCTACCTAACCCACATAGGATTTCAGTGCATTCTTCAACTCCGTCGAACCAACATAAGATTTCAGTACGGTCTTCATCGCTGTCGAACCCACAGAGGATTTCAGTGTAGTCTTCATCTCCGTCGAACCGACATAGGATTTCAGTACGGTCTTCATTGCTGCCGAACCCACATAGGATTTCAGTTCAATATTCTTCTTTTTCAAACCCACATAGGATTTCAGAACGGTCTTCATCATCAGAGTCGCAGCCAGCTCTATGGTTCCCGCACACATCATGCTCGTTCCGGGAGGGTCCGCTCCATGATCCAAGGGTTCGATACATCAACTGAAATGTAGTCCGGAGTTGATGTATCTCCATGTTCCGTCTCGACAAGAGGAACTCAATGTGACAGCCGACGCATCAATCGGACGCCCGGTCTGAGAGTTATTGGCTTTTTCATTCCGGGAGCGCGGTTGGTTTTTAAGTCAAAACCAATGCGACCGCACACCGACATCATACAAACCTCGAGTAAAGTAAGAAAAAAGGACTGTCCCACTAATAGGAAACCAAAAAATTTGATGGCATGTCAATCGGACGTCCGGAGCTCACGTTATAAGGGTTTCCGCTCTGAGGGCCCAGTTGGTTTCGTGTTCAAACCAACCCGGCCATACACAAAGTTCTCGGAAACCTTGAGTGTAATATCCTGAATTGACCGACTCGATCCAAGGATCTCTACGCAACTGACGGTGTGTCGATCGGGGATCTGTTTCCCATGTTATGGGAAAAAGACCGAGAAGTTCCGAAAAAGGGGTGTCTGGGCCCGGTCCGACCCAACCCAACCCCCCCCCCCCCGGGTCGGCCCAAACCGGGAGACCCGACCCAGACGGGCGCGGCCCGGGCCGAGGGAGCTCGGCACTGGCCGATCAGCGATGCAATGTGGGTGGCTGACCCCTTGATTGCCACCACGGCCCCGCATGGGGGTCGTTCCTTGCCAGCGGACGCCGCCCAGCACCGTGTCCCACCCCCTTCGGTCCCGCGCGGTCGTGGGACCAGCCGCCTTCCGCCACGTCTTCAGCCACGGAGTTCCTTCCCAGAGGTGCGTCAGGCACCGCCGCCTCCTGGTGGCCTGATGGTGCCAGCCACCGCCTCCGGCCGCCGACCCCGTCGTGCTGGCGTGGCGCGCTGGTGGGGTTTTCCGCGGACCTCCGGATGTGCTCCGGTGGTCCGTTTTGCCTTCCGGCTTCGCCAGCTGTCCTCCCGGGATCGGCCCTTCACTGTGAAGTCCTCATAACACCTTTTCGTCATGCATCGTTTTTGACCATCGATCCGCACACCAATAACAAAGAAACGGTGGGTTCAGACTTGTTCGTTGGTCCACACCCACCGCGTTAGCGGTTCAAACGACTTCCGAAAACTAAACACACGTTGAGGATATAATTCACATCGATTTAATTAAACCAAACCCCATACCTCAAACGGTTTATGATTGATGATTGTCGCGGGAGAAGGAACATCGTGGAAGGAGGATCATCGGCATCGCGGAAGGAGGATCATCGGCGTCACGGTACACAGCGTCACATCGTCAACCTCCGAGGGTTCGACGTTCTTCGTCGCCCTTCGTCGGAGGCTGGCATTCTTCGTCAGCGACGGTGTGTTCTTCGCATTATTCAAAGAAGAAGGTGAATATTCATGTCTTGAGTTATTCCTCTCCAAATTATTCTCGCACAACGAAACAACCACATAATAAAATAAGGATTTTCTTTATTTTATTTTCCATGCCAACTGTTTTGAAATTCAAAACAGATCACGATTTAATTAATGAGCGTAGACCAATTAATGAGGCGTTTAAAATTTAATTAAATGTGAGAGTTTAATTTGCATTTAATGTGGGGGGTGTGGGTGATTTACCATATTAAATTCACGTGGAAGGTAAAAGGAAATAAAGTGGTTGGGATCATGTGGGCCCCACCTCACAAATATCACACCTAGGAGTTAGGGTATTAGTGGGTCCCACTCAAACCATCAAGCTTAGGGTTAAGATACCTTAAATAAAAATAAAATTTGGTTGCACAAAATTTTATTCTATTTTTAGTTAACCCCAAAATTTAATAACCTCGCCCGAGAAAACGCAACTCCGGAAAAGGTGTTCTTAAGCAATTACTGGCGCTGTGAATCCATCAGTGCCCTCAGATTTTGATTCCGAGCACCGGTTCAAAAGTTAGGAAAACTCGCTCGTTCGTTCACTGAACATACCCGAGCCAAACTTCGGAAGTTGATTCCGAGCACACCGGGCCTCAGAATCAGGTGCCGTCAGAAACTGTGTTCTTATAAAATTCCCAAGAAAAAAAATTCCTTGAATTTTATGGGTCTTTACATCATAGATATCTTTTGGTAACCCATGTTTATAAGAATATAATTATATCAGATTATTGAACATGTCGTATGAATGAACCAATCTATTTATTTTCTTTTGTAACCCCATGTGTATATATTATTGATATCAAATGATGTGTTGGTCATAGTTAAAATCTCAATATTCTGAAATCTATGGAAGTATGTGCGTAATAAAAATATTTTTAATTTCATTCACTAAAACCCTTATTTCTAGTAATATGTGGTATATTTTTATGTGTTGATAATTTTACAATAATGATTTTCAGGTGGAAAAATCCCCATGTATAATTGTAACACAGTAACCAATGTCACATAATCCAGTACAGAGTGCTATAAAACCGCATGATGGCCACCACATATTTTAGAGGATTCCAACTAATTGTGACGGTATGAATAATGATGGGGGAGACTATTCCTTAGGTGATAATAAAAATACCTTATAATAAGAAAAAATAAGAATCATAAAAAATAACTTTTTACCCTAAAAATACATCATAGTTCTGTTATAAAATGCATACGTGTCGATGAAAAAAAATCTAAAGACCCCTAATGTGGTCAGTAAAACAATGTATGACAATCATGAAAAAATGAAACACTATAGAAATAGACAATAATTCGTCATGAAATTGACTCAATCCATCATGATCCACCATCTCACATTAATTTTTAGGGACCTCTCCCAATATTTTATTTGTAACCAAGTAATCTTCACACATAGGGATTCACAAGAAGGGTTTGAGTATAAACACACTATGAAAAAAATATCACATTAAAAATATTCTCGAAATATAATGATTTTTATTATATTATAATAATGTAAATTCATAGATAACCACCCCTAAGTTGAGTCATTGTGTTCTATGGAAGCTACAATCAATCCTGATTCTTCCTACACTTCTCCATTACATTGGGAATGCAAAATATAGTAATATGAATTAGACAATGCCATGTGATCCACACATTGAATCATTATATATTTCCATCTATACCATATCCACATTACACCTTTAATGACCTATTATGTGACACCTTTTATAGTAATGTCACTGTGTACACATTTCATCCACATTCATTGTTCTAGAGAAATCCATGTCCTGAAATGGCGACCTAATATCCACCTCTTGTGAAAAACATATCCACACACATCGATATAGAATCTAGAAGTAGGGGGATTCAAATTACTAGATGATATATTTGAAGGTGAAATAAATACATTCCAACCACAATGGTGACACTTCACCACTTAGGGGATAATTAGTTGAGTATGACAAACCAATTACCCTAAAACTAGCCTCTTAGAAGGAAAAAATAAATCTAAAAATAATACATAATTAAAAATATAATATAATATCACAATAATAATGGTAATCATGGGACAGAAAAAAACCAAAATTTATATCAATTCATGAAATGGATTGGTGGTCCACACAGACATTTATAATCATCTCAAAATTTTAAAATTAATTTATAGAGCCCGTCTTATGTAAATTATTCCCGACCCCATTAGTATTGATTCCAAAATTCAAGAATCCCCGCATTAATTGAGATAACATATGGAATTACTTATATACAATAATAATTTATCCAATGAGGGATTCTAGATTCAATATTTTGAAAGAGGAAATCACATGAGATTAATGGTATATCAAGATACCTAATGGCATCCACTGCCAATGGTAGTTCAAAATTCATTCAAGGGAAAGATAGTTATTCTCTAGATTATAAATATTACATTAAATAAATAAATAAATAACTATTACATCATGATAGAATCAATAAATCGTGTAAACATAGGATAAATATGTTATTGAAATCAATAGAATGAGAGAATTCAAGCTAAATTGGATGAAACAAACCAATTGGGAGTCTACAGATCAATCTATGATTGAAATGATGAAGAGAGTAGAATTAGAGGGAATTATCAATGAAAAGAGATAAAATATGGATATAATATAGGAATCTTAGTCAAAAATATGAAAAATATTATTAAAAAGACGTGTTATATAATGTTTATGGGAATAAAAATAATTAATTGGATGTTTGGGAGTACTTAAAAATCCAATATCCCTCCCAAAATGGATGTTTACTACTAGAATAATAATGGGATACAGCCGTAGACAATTTTTAGTCATGAATTTATACCTGTTTTAGGTGGAACCCAAGTAAAACATGGGCTACTACTACCTCCATCCCGTAGTTGGTGGCACACTAGAATCTCTCCAAAACATGTTCTATAGCACATTCCCTTCTTTTTTAATTACTTACCTCACACACATCAATCAATACTAGAAAAACAATAAAGTTATACGAACACATATATTAATGTACCCTATAATTTTGATGAGGCCACAATTCTCCCTTATAACTATTTATCATATTTCAGAAGTACATTTTATTTTCATTCTTGAATACTAATCCAAGTATGATCAAACATTATAGGATCTCTCTCAAGGATCCTCTTAGAATCATAATAAATGTCATTGAACATAAAAATGCTGTATTGAAATTTTATTTAACAGTTTCTCACTCTACTTGAGAGTCAATATAAGTAACATACTAAATGACTCATCTTGTTCGAATTGAAATTCATTTGCGTCGATCATATGCAGAGGATCAAACTCAAGCCTCTTAATAAATGACACAGGAACAAGTTATTCAAACCATGATACACTAGTGTCTAGACTAATATCCTAGATAATATTAAAATACCCATGGTAATATGAAATGGTAATAGAAACTATTCCAAAAACATTGGTTATCAAAAAAACACTGATTCCATAACGAATTTGACTCCCACAAGAAAACATAATCACCCACCCTGAACTCCAAGAGTCATCACCTTTGGTTTGCATAAAATTACTATTTCATCATAGATTTCATCAATTGTATCTTGGTAAAATGAACATAAGAAATGGTATCATGAATTTACTTGGTCTAAAAATAGTTTTTGTACCAGCCTCTTGCCAATGTAATGGTGAATGATACAACTAAACATAAATACCCTAAAATGGGGTCATATGAATAAAATACCAATAACTATTATTGAACCCAAATTCATCCAATGCTAGATGAATACACCATGTTCTACTAAAATGTAGTGTGAATTATGCAATCATATCTCCCAAAATATATATCATCATTCATAGAAACCCAAGACGTGTACACATATTATTACATGAATTTTAATATAAAAATTCATAAATTAAAATCCAATAATAATGAGGCCTATGGTCTTTGGAAGACTAAAAATATATAACATCAATGTAAAACAAAAAAATAACATCAATATTTTTATTCCCATTTGTGAGATCAAATACATATTTGAGATCCCAAAAAAATTATAAGATAGCCTAGAGAATAACTAAAATAATGGGGTGTGGTAAAAAGATTAGTAACTTAATATACATGATAAGGAAACATAACACCTGTTTCAAATTTATAACATGATATCATAAAATTAAAGGCTTATGAATAATATAAAATAATAATACCTTAATGAAAATTTTATCATAACATTATTGAAATAATGAAAATTGGCATTAGTAGATATCATGAAATAATCAGAAGTCATGGATAACAATCCAAAAACATCAAATGGCCAACAAAGTTCCATAATGGATATAGTTTAATCCATAATCCCATAAAAAGGTATCATGAGACCCAAAAACATTACCCAATTCATTGGAGAACTATATGGGTTCACACATCATAACATGTTGATAATAATGTATTCATATAAAAGTAAATCAATCATATGGTACTAACAAAATAAATTCCTATGGATGAAATAATGTTCAAAATCACAGATCTCGTCCAAATAATGAGTGATTTAATGATGAAGAAATTTGAAAATGAACATAAATAACGTATTAGCCAGTCAAAGGAATGTTGATAGAGTTAGGTATAAGTGTGATATATATATATATATATATATATATTTTAAAAGCATTTCATAACCTCAAATATCATCATCCTTGACTGAAATGTCTTTAAAAGATGACATGAATATTTGTTGTGGAAAATACCATTTTCACTTTTAAATAACATTTTTAATATATAATAATTTCAATATATTATTTGAAAATTTACCTATGAAAATAATAATGGATGATTAGATTTAATTTTCAATTAAATGTTTAGTTTTGATGGAATGAAATTATAATCATGCTATATAAGTTATAATAAAACATTTAATTCACAATTTTTTAATGTATAAAATTACCTTGTTATAAAAACTATAAAAACATTTATTTTAACCTTTATCTAAGAAAAATTAATTTGGGAAAAATATATTTATTAAATCATTGAATAATAGTATAGAAATTAATTAATGATATTTTATGGATAATAGATATAAGGAAAAGAAATACTCATAGTCAAAAAGAAGTCAGAAATTAGTATTATATATAAACAATAGTATTTAACTTTGTTTATTAAATAAGGGAGATCAAGATAAAATATGTAACATAGATTCATTAAGGAATTTTAATAAAATTAATGTTTCTCTTGAAAATAATTATGAATTATTTATCATAAGGGAACCTTCAATACAATCAATCTTGAAAATAATGTTGATTGTAAGGTAATGCCTTTATATAATTAATATCTTTTCAATTAAATACCCTTGGATGAATTAAAATGGAATCTAACAAAATAATAACAAAAATTATTATGTATTAATTTCATAATATGTAAAAGGGTAATAATATGACCCATATAAATAATTGAGGGATCATAACATTTAAATGCACCTCAATGATGGGAAATTGGGATGAAATAATATACCACAACTTCGACTCATAACAAAATTACTACAACATGATGAAAAATTAAAATATATTAATTATATATTTTCTAAATAGGTTTTTTAATTTATTTAATTCGTTATAAATTATTTAATACCATGTAATATTTTTATACTTAATCTATTTACTTTGGATTTGTTTTCTTGATGACATTCTATTCAAATGTCCAAAATGACGTCTATATGTTGACTATTGTATAAGAATTTATCATTTAATCTTCACTAGAATTGAAATATTGTAGTAGCTATAATTTTCATACAACATTTATAATTTTAAAACTATTCATTAATATTGGATATGAAGAATCAACTAGATAACAATCGTGGAGACTATAGGTCTTACATACGTGTGAGTGACACTTCCATTTTTCATAAATAATAATGGAAAGAATGAATATACTATATCATATCACTAGAATGATAAATATATCCTAATAATAAATTTTATCCTTTAAATAATTATATATAAATATCATCCTTGTAATTTAGGGATTAAAAACAAATCACATTGATTTATAAAGGTAGTAGTCAAAACATACGAAATAATGAAAATATCATTTATTATAGAATAGAATGGAATGTAATGGTGTGTAATATTAATTTAATGTAATGTAAAATATTTAAATTAGATAAAATATATAAATATCTATAATCATAAATAGCTATGATAATAGATGATGAAAATTGAATTACATCGGATCTCAAGGAGGTAATCTAGTGTATACCGAATTGATGGTATCATTTTTAATTTAATAAGAAACTAAATTAATGTAGTTTATTACATTAACATAACTAAAAATTATTCTATTAAAGATATTGATATTGTTATATCATAATGGATGAATACTATTATAAGGGTATTGATGAATAAATATTACTAGTTATGAACGAAATAAGATCCTCGAGCAAACTTTTTTTGGTTTTCACCAAAATACATCAATGAATGGTTTCTATATCAACAATTAATATTAATACATAGATATTATATCATAGAATATTAATATTAAATAAATTTCCAAGTACATACTTAATAACAATAAATGTATAGTTCATTTGGTTACTGGATAATCAATATTCTTATTTTATGAATGATCATCCACATATCCCACAAATATCATCCCCTATTGTACACAACATTAATATACCAAAAATAAAAAACATAATTATAACATGGGTAATGGAAACATAATAATGGGTGATATCAATTGCTCACTAGTGGAAAAAATCAGGGATATCAATAAAATATGAGAATATTATATGGAAATATGAGAATAATATTTTGAAACCATAACCTATTCTCATAGATCATATTTCTGACTCATAGAATAAATGTTTTCAGTTCATAAGACGTGAATCAAAAAAGAGTCGATGCATATGATCCATGAGAAAATAACATTGGAATAAGACATAAATTTGATTCATACAAATAGAGAAAAATATCATATCAAGGCTACCCACAATGATATTCATAAAATGATAGGTTTGGGATAACAAGTAGTTCACCTACATCAGGCTTGGGATAATCTCAGGTCTTCCTTATTTTAGGATTCATATAACCTATTATGTACCCTATTTTGTATTTATATTACCTCATATATTACATTTTTTATCATAGATCATTATCCAGTGCTTATGGAATTATGGAGAGATCTAGTTCACAACTATCACATAATCTATATATTTTTGTTTGAGAAGATCATAAATAATTCACCATATCATAAAATATTTAATTAAAATAAATTTAAAAATAATTTCACCAAATCATATCTCATATAATGTAAATCTATTTCATTATATTATCATCAATTCATCATAGAAAATCCCATAGAAAATTATTTGGATTTAAAAACATATCTTCGTCATAATCATAAACTATCAAGATAAATAATTAGGTTGGAAAAATTATATCATATAACTATTAAGACATAATCAAAAACAATGTTTATTGTCTTTAATAAATATAAATTCACTAAAAAGATCATTATAACATTATTGAGGAAAATATCCTTTCCAATTTCGAAAAATGTATCTTTAAAATCTAAAAAATTATAGAATTTTAATTTGACAATTTTATTTTGAAATAAAATTGGAACTTGTAAATTAATTATATGGTCATTTATGGGTAATGATTTTGGAATGTACCTTTTATAGCGTAAATATTAAAATAATGATTTCGTTAAAATTATTGATAAAATAAAAAAGTACATAATTGAAAAATATAGAAGAAAATTCCTTTCTAAAAATTTTCTTAAAAAGAAAAAAAAATTAAATTTACTTGAGCCCATAATAATATATAATTATAAGTTTTAATGTAAACATTTCTTCAAGACATGGATATTGATGAAAATGGTTTCTTGACTTTGGAGAAGAAAAAATTCGATTTCCTATAAAACATTAACATATAATAATTAGTACATAATGAGAGGAAAATGAATTTATGTAATGAAATTTCATTAGGTAACTATATAATAACAACATTTCTGAGATTCATGAGAGGTAGATCCTAACATCTCATTGTTGGAATTATAATCATAAAAAAACTAATAAACAGTGAGATTGTAACACCAAACCCTCACCATAGTGGTATCCATTGAATAATAATACCCTTGAATAGAAGAACCATATAAGGATATTTAAATAGACAAAAATTTCAAAATATTATTCATGAATGAACTCATTTCATATAATACACTAAACAAAAGAAATTAGTGGTAATCGAGGCATGTGTATCACATAAATAAGTGTGGGATGAGAATTCCTTGCCTTATGTACCAACCTCCATCACACACATTTATACTATAATTATAATAATTTTTTTACTATTGTTCTATTATAAAACAATAATTACATATATATAACCATATATTATTTACATATGACATTTTATAACCCAATTATTTACATTTCCTTGTTAACTTCTGGGTTTATCTAATAATTGCTTTGTTTTTCATATATGTTTTGAGCTAGAATTTACAGAAATTTTACATTGATAATGGATTCAAAATCTCCATAACATTAAATATGATATATATATATATATCAAATATATTAATTTAAAAATAATTTTAAGTAATCCATTAATGTTAGAGAAATAAAATTAATTTCATCGATAAAGGAGATGTTGATCCATATGTAAGTGTGAATGCAATATCCATTTTCTCAATGTAAGGAAGTAAATGATTGTAAATAATTTATCACCTATAAATAGATATTTTTATGTCATATATATCCCCAATATTTTTTAAATTTATCCTCATTACATTTCATGTAATGTGTATGTGAAACACGAATCACATCATTTCGTGAGGCAGTATTCCTCTATAAGTGACACTTTCATATTCCCATGGAATATAATGTTTGATGGTATACATGATATTATAATTTTATATGTATAATTTATATATGAATATGATATATATAATATATATCTGTCATTATATCATTTCATGAGATGCAGTGATGGAAAATGAATAGCATCGGTTTGTGAGGTGGTAGTCTATCGTATACAAGATGGAAGGTTTAATTTCCCATTTGATCGATGAGGAGATATATATATATATATATATATTGTACAATAAACATAATACAATCATAGTATATGGATGATTATATTGTTATTTTATTCGATGTTTTAGTACATGAAATAAGTTGGTAAGAGATGAAGTAAGTAGAACGATCATAGTACAGACTATTATTTTTTCAAAGAATACCTTCCTTTTTATATCTTATTAAGGACTATAGGATTGGAATTTTTGGAATAACTTAAGTTCTATGATGTGTATATGTATTTTTGAGAGATATTTATGTATAGTTATTTCCTGCCAAAGATCCTATGTTCTGTGATTATGTGAGGGGATAATGTTCTGTTTTTATAAATGATGAGGAATGACAATTTTATTAAATACCAAAAAATAATTAATAATTGGAATTAACTCTCATCACTTATTCCAAAAAGTGGATAAATAATCAAGTATAGGGAATATATTGATGATATAATCTTTCAGAAAAATTGAAATCATGTTTTGAAAATGATTTTTCATATCGACTAGGTTGATGGAATTTTACTATTTTATGTTTCAACATGGTAACATGATTTTTAGTTATTTTAATATAGTATTCATTTGTTAAGACTAAAAATAAAACTATCCTTAATATATAATATAAAACCAATTATTTTAATTATGAATTAAATTTTATTTCATTACAATCATATGTATGAGGAAATATAATTTATCACAGGTACATGTAAAGCACAATACCATGATTTCAAGTTAATAGCAGTAATTTATTTTTATTGTCTTCCTTATTCATTATGAATAAATTTAATTTGAAATTATTATATAATATTAATTATTCTTAAATAAAATATTGAATCTATTTTGACAAATTAAATTCCAAAAATTGGAATGATTTAATTTAAAATTAATGGAGCATACATGATTAATTTGAGGTTTAGAAATAAATTTTTTTTCATAAGTATTGATATTTTTAATATTGATAGAAATATGTTATTTATAATAATTATCTAAATTTCATTAATAAATATATAATTGGAACAATGTATATTTTTAAACCATTTTATAATAAAATTTTTCATCTAGTATCTTTAAATGAATAAAAATGTTTTTAACAAAAACCAGTATTATTTTTGATTCATAAAAATTATAATCTTTTCACAATATTATAAAATTATAAGTCAAACACAATATTGAAATTTAATTTTGAAAAAGGCTTTAATTTTTTTTTAAAAAAAATTATATGTTGAAAAATTGATTTTAAAATTGTTTCACAAACAAGATAGAAACCTTTTTTTTGAAAAAATTGTATTTTAAAAGAATATTAAGACTTTTATAAAAACATTGTATTAATAGGTTTTTTAATATAAAACCATTATTCATAAATCTTTTAAAAAAATTGGGTTCCTCCGCAAACATTAATGTTTAATAGTTTGTCTATAATATAAATTATTAAATGAAAATACTAGTAGTGGATCATGGTTCGTTAAAACACTATTTTGTGCCTAACAGATGATATCAATTAAATTTATGTTTAATTGAAAAAAAGGTGGTTTCATTATTCCACCCATAAAAATATATTTACAATTATAATTAATCTCTAATATACAAAAAATGATGATTCTTATCAATCATCATATCCTGACCTTCCCAGGTTGATTTTTCATGTGGTTGGAATTTCCATGAAACCTTAACCATGTGAGTGGTTTTGATTCATAGAACATTCTATCTATGATTCTAAATCTCCAAATGTTGTAATTCTGTTGAATGATCATGATCCATTATTAGTACATTTTATTTTAGTAAATTTGAAGGATTATTTATGTACTTTCTAAGGATAGATACATAGAACTCACTGTGGATATGTGAGAGTTTTGTGGAAGTACAAAGGGATAAGAAACAATATGTAGTCGATATAGAATCTTGAAGAGACAATATAACTATGGATCATCAAAAATTTATGTATCCTTCCCATAACCTTCATCAATTGATGAATTCAAAGGATGACCATCTCACCAACATCAAACCCCAGACCACACTGATGAATGAAATCATAACTTTTTTGATGATTTTTATTTTTCGTTGTTGTGAGGATGAATGGATATATCTTTTTATGTCATTTACTATGCTTCCTTAAGTCCCAATATATATCATTATCTAACATCACTGCATCAGGTTGGATTTTTACACACCATTCCGTATAGGGCTTCATAATGATCAATCAAAAATAATGATTGAATGATTTTGTTGTAAGAAAAGATGACTAGATGATGGTTTTGATCCCAAGATCATATTTAATCAAATGATAAATATATTAATATACACTATATCTTAGTAATTTTCTCATAGAATGAAAATTTATATATGGAAGATAGTCAATACTAAAATACAACTCCATATCTTGTGCCTATGTATGACTTCTCTAGAATATCGACGAAATCATCTAGTCACAATCAGGTTCAATAGAATTTTTTACTCCATGTATCCTTACCAATTAATTAACATATTTCATATCAATATGATCCCTTGAGAGATATTCCCTAATTTTGATAAAGTGTGATTACATTATAACATGCTAAACATTAACAAAAAAAAATAAGACCATTTTATTTTTTTGTGAGTCCAATGAAAAAATCCATTATGATGTTTTCATTTTTAGAATATAGAATGGGTAATGGTTTTAAAAACCACTCATCACTATTTTCAAAACATTAGTTTTCTGACATATAAATAACCAATATACACAGATTGTTATACCTCTATTCATTCTATCTTAATAGTAAAATTTTTTATGGTCTCAATTCATCTTCATAATTCAAAAATGAACTAAGAATGAGGAAATATGGGGCTACAATGATATATAATTCTTCAAATATTTTATGGAAGGAAAACAGACATATATTTTAATCATTATAGATATTTCACAATCAATGTTAATTTCTAGAACATTTCTACTATTTTCTATAGATCTAAATATTATATCTATTCCAAATTAAACCTCCCTTTGTTAGATTATTGAACAAAACTTTTAGATAGATAATATATATCCCCTTACATCATGACTACAATATTCAACATGTAAAAGTCCATAAATATTGTATTTGTTATGCTCGTCAAATAAAATACCTAATGATCCTTTCAATATAAATCATCAGTGCCCTTATTCTCATTCCCAGAGTTAAAATGTATTATGAAGTGATAGTTTTTGATCTAACACAATAATATTATATTGTTTTTCCATTACTCCATATTTTTTATTATGTACATAAAACATATTTTACCGACATATATAACACGTTTCTCTGTAATTATGTTCCTCCATATTTTAACTGAAAAAATTCCCTAAAATAAATCAAAATCGGGTGTTAGGTAATATTTCTGATTAGCCTTCAGTTGTATTAACCATAAATAGTCATCAGGCATATTATATCCCCATTTGTGTCTTCATTTGATTGAAACACAGTGCCTTTTTCAACACATCACAATAGATCACAAAAACATCTCAATTTTAGTGCAATGTAAGCATAGTTGCGATGACTAATCTATTATTCTTTTCACTAAAATATTCCTCATTTTTATATACCTATTAGTATATGGATCCCATATTAGATAAAATGGTGAGTGGACTATATAGCTATGATAAAATTTCTACATAACCATCGTAATATAAAAAATAATGTTATTTTGTAGTAACCATTGGTTTTCTAGTCCAATACTCAATATCAACTGTCCCTAATGGGTCTAATTATATACCCAATTGTGACGGTATATGATCAAAAAAATGGATATTCCTAAGGGAAAAATTTTTACAAGATAAATTTTGAGACACATTTTCTTTCCATAGGGTCAAAAAGAGATTTCTCAAGAGACCGTAAATATCTTCTAGTTTCATTGAATAGATTAGAATGTCATATATAAATACTACAAAAATTTAATCAATGAAACCCTGGAGAGATTCAGTTTATTAAATCCATGAAAGTAGGGAGTATTATATGAGACTGAATTTAATCATATTATAATCATGATTTTCCATACCATGTGTAGAATAATATCATGGGTATATTATTCTTATTAACCCTAAAATTATGATTTCAATAAATAATATCAATTATTTAAAAGTGTTGAGCATTATGTTTTCAAAAAAACAATTAATTGTTACATGATATTGAATAATTGTTTATGATTTTGATCTCGTTCAGATCCTGATACTAAATGTTGAGTCACCGGAATCTACATTTCTTCTTAAAAATACTATTTCACCAAATTATTACACACATGGCTAACTGAATACCTTTTTATGATTCTCTTGATGTTTAATGTTCATTTACTGTAAACCAATCTTTAGAAATCTGTATAGAGTCTACAAAATTGGTTTAGCAGTTGCTATGATCTCAATATATAACTAATATTCATATTTTAGTTTAATATTAGAAATTTCATTGGTTAATACATAAACGAACTTCTACATGATAGTTACATCATCTATATTGAGTTTCTCTACAAAAATTTGAGATAAACACAAATTTTGAATTGGAATAAAGAATCATACAAAGGGTGATGTTTCTATTTGATGTCTTTATTTATCATCACCATAATAGATGATCATAGGTTTTTTTAATATTAATAACTAATTAAATTTTATGTAAATTAATTTTATGTTTATATAGATAAATCCAATCCATGAAAATTATATTGTAAAATTCAACCAAAGCGTGAAGTAAAATATTCATTAGAAACACATTCATAATTACATCAAATACAAAAAATATAATAGAACTCAGATGATATCAATATGAAATTATGTATTTTATACTTCTAATTCAACGTCTAATCATGTAAGTGGATTTTTGATTCCCATAGAAATTACATTATATTTAATAAATTAGATATTTCTAATGTTAAATTAGATATTTTTTGTTCCCCAATGGATAGTAAGTGTCCCTTCCCTGACATTGTTGTCCAACCACTCAAAAGAAATAGTTATCACATGAGAATGGCATCGATATCATGTATTAATAGATGTCTAACACTGATCATCATCAATAACCTCAAAATCTGAAAAATTGATTTCATAATAACCAAACTACTTTCAGATATAACACTGATGTGTGTATTTTTCATTCTCTGGAGATTTCTATTTATTCATACCATTAGATAATTTCATCTCATTGCATTGGCCTTCAATCATTCTATTACCTTCACTTTCACACATAAAATAATTTATCCTTCCTATGAAAAAATTTTCCAAAAAGTTTCCTTCCATATAATGTCATGATAGAAAGATCATCTTCTTCTCTCCATTGTTTTTAATTTTTTCTGTAACTTCCATCTTTACTTTTTTAATCAAAACCATTAGATTTATGGGTTAGTTCAATCTCATTTTCCACCTGAATAGAAAATCAAACAATTTTTTCATGTTTACTAAATTCCATTATATATAATTCCAAACTATGACATAGTTTTAGGACTATGGAGAATCAATCTACGATATTGATCCACTTTACCTTCCAGATAGTAGATATACAAAATGAAATTTTAATTATCTAAACATTATATAATGAAAAATTAGTACTTATTAGAACTAACCCATTTTTTAGTTACTAGTTGATTAGTAGAACCTCCATATAATATTTTACTTTTCCTCATGAATGACTCAATATATCATTTTTCCCTCAACATCTCATTTAGAAGGACACCATGATTCATTTCTTGAGAATGTTTTGTGAGAATGTAAATAATATTTTTCATTTAATCTCCTTTATGTTTTTTTGTCATGGGAGGAAAATAATTTGATTATATTTATAATTCAAAATTAACAAAGTTCTTTTAGTTTCTAGCATTTACAAAAACCAAAATGCATTGTTTGAGACACAATAATCATTGTTGGAAAAAATATGATAATGATAATTTACTTATAGGATATCTATATAAGTAATCAATCATAAAAATATATATCAAGCTTTTATTAAAATAATTCATTCATAGTAATTATTCAAATACTTTTATATGGATCATAATTAGTTAATTAATTACAAATTTATATCAATCAGGAGTGTCAAACTAGGTGTTTAGTAAGGAAAATTGGAAGAAACTAGGTTAATATTAAGTGCATAACAATTTTACCTATCCATTTTTATTTTTTATAGGTCATAATTGGCCACAAAAACATCCATTTTTATTATAGAGACATGTATTTAATTTCATGGAAGATAGTTGTTCCATAATTCACTAATAATATATTTCATTTTCGTATACCATGACTTATACATAGATTAATTCCTAGACATATCCCACTGTATTTCAACATTGTTTTATCATAATATTTTATAAATGAAAACTAATCTATTCGATTGATAAAAACTATAATTTCCAAAAATTATCATATATAAATATTACATTTTAATATATGAATATTAAAAACATTTATAGAAACACACTTGAGGACCATAAATGCTTAGTTTTCCTAAGCCAAGATTCAAAATATTATTTTTTTAATAAATTAAATTAAATATATCCCATAAATATCATACCAAATGGTAAAATTAATATACATAACCTACTTTATACCTTTCTTCAAAACATGAGGAAATGAAACATAAGAGAGTGTGATCTCAGATGCTCATCAGTGTTTAAAATGGGGGATATAAACATAACCTCACTATAGGTGTTAGAGAACTTGAGAATGGAATTTCAAACCCATACCAAGAATATCATAGATCATAAAATTTATTCATGGAATAAATATTAGTGGTCAATAATACTTGAATAATAATGTAATCAAACAATATAAACCATCAAAACATATCATTATCATTAGACATAGATTAATTGAATTCACGTAATCATAGAATAAATAATTACTATGATTCCGACAATGAAATTTATAACATGTGAGGATTGGGATATCCATCCCAGTTCCAACTTTGTTCTTAGGATAACCTCTAGTGTACCCTCTTTGGGGTTGGGATTCGCTTCGGTGTACCCTTTCTGGGCTTTGGATAACCTCATGTATACCCTCTAAGCTCATAGAAAATTAATCATTAACCAATGAATTGTAGAGAGATATAGGCCAACCCCATAATATAAAAATACATTTGTATCCCAAAAATCCTAAAACATCTGACATAACATAATACATATAAATTAAATTGGGTTTATCAACATTTATTCATTGTATAACACAAATAAAAAAATTTTGTTTCATAATCATCTTATAAATTAATCATAGAATAAACCATGGAAAATAATTGGGTTTAATAAAAACATATTCATCTTAAAAATAAAAATAAATATACAATGAATAATGATGGTCTAATTGGATCATATCTCCACTAAAACATTACAAACAAAAAATTTGTTCTCTTTGATGAATATAATTTCCCTCAAAATACTATAATTTTTTAGGAAAATATACTTTCAAATTTGAGAACATATCATTAATATATATGATTTTAAGAATAATGAATAATTTTTTTTCATAATTCAATTTGGTAAATCTAATTTTATCATTAATTCATTTATTTGTAATGTCGTTAGAAAATATTTTTCATGACATACATGTTAAAAAATATATTTCATTCACATTTTGAGTAAAATTTAACATTATAACTTCTTAAAAGAGACCACAATATTGATTTTAATAATTTCATTTAAAATTAATAAAAGGGTAAAAATGAAATTAAAACATCATTATATAGTTTATAAAAATTCCTAAAAATGTTTTTATAAAAATTGAATTGGAATAAAAAAGGATTTTGATGGAAATGTTGAATAATGAATGGGTTTCTTAAAACTTACTTTTTGAATATTGATTAAATAGATTGAGTAAAATGAAATGAAAACAATATATTTAAATAAATAACTAGATAATATTAAAAACAAAACTTACCTTAGAGGTAGATCATTAGATCTGGTCATTGTAATAATAATCACAATCAACTTCGACAAACAATGTGACTGTAACATCAAACCCAAACCAATTTGGGAACCACTGAATCATAATCCACATGAAAGAAATAAATTTTTTTGGAAATGTAAATCCATATTTAATTAATAATAATATCCACAAAAATAATTCATGGAAATTATATACACCACACAAAAGAAAATTTTAGTGAATACGGAATGTTTCTCAAAAAAATATATGTGAGCCAAAAATCAATTACCTTAAGTCTCTACTTATTTAATACACATTATATCCTCCTATATAATAAATAAATAATTACTATACATATATTATAGAAAAATATATATATATATATATAATACCATATATAGTTTCCTTATGACTATTTTTACTCTTTTATTAATAATTCCTTTTAAAATTCACATTTATGGTAATAACTGCTTCATTTTTCTAGTATGTCTTAGTTTGGTATTTTCTTAACATTTACATTGATCGTGGATAAATCACATCATGAATTTTAAAAAATTTATAAATATTATTAATATATTCATTAGACATGTATTTAATTTAATAAAATATAGTTATATAAAAAAATGATTTAAACCATTCATAGAGACAGTATATCATATGTACAAATGAACAATGTTTTCATATTTTGAAAAATGGAATAAAAGGAAGGTAAAAAAATATATGACCATTTAAGATTGATACTGAATTTATATATAACAGTTATATCAATTAAATTTATTTTTATCACCTTTTATATAAATCATATTTGAAAAATGAATCAAATCAAATGGCTAGGTGGTAGTCTTCCACACACATGCGCCATTATTGTTTTTCAATATAATAGAATGTAAGAAGGTATATGTGATGTAATGATCATATATATATATATAATTATGTTATTAATATCATATAGATAATCTAAATCCATCAATATATCATTTCATGATAGGTGGTGATGGAAATAGATGTACATCGGTTTGTGAGGTGGTAGTCCACCGTACACATGATTGATGGTTACATTTACCATTTGATGGAAGATGAGGTGTATATTGGATATAAATACAATATAATAATTATAATTATCTGATAAAAGATATATTATTATTTTTTAAATTAAGATTTCATGAATGATGGTTGTAAGAGAATAACTGATATGAATGTGCTTAGTGAAGTCAATTAACCTCACATATAAAGCCCAACTTTGGCTCTCTAATTAAGGATAAAATGAATGATATTTTGGTCGAAGAATTATCTCATTGAAATTTATAATGTTTATTTGGACATATAAATCTTTTTTTGGTCATTAATAATGGATTATTATGACTGAAGAAGTTAGGAGAGGTAGTGCCCTACTAAAATTGAGGAGTGGTATTTTTGTAAATAACCAATACTATTATATAATTGGTAGTCTGACTCACACCATTTGAAAAAATATGATAATTGAGTTAATGGGGGGGTTATGTTAGATGAAAATTTAAATGACTCAAAAACACATGTTTTCGACATTTGATTCCTTTTATTTTATGTTTACATACTATTTCCTTATTAGATTCAACTAAGGTCACATGATTATTTTATATATTAACCTATGTGATTTATATATTAATCATTAAAATAAATTTATCATTATTAGATAATATAAACCAATAAATCTAGATATTCATTCTATATTTCCAAACTAAAATCTTATGTATGAGGAAAAATTATTTCAACACTACTCAAGTGAATATAAAAACCTCATTTTAATATTAATTATAGTAATTTATTATTACAGCCTTTATTTATTATGTAAAAAATATTTTGAACATATTATATAATACTAACTACCATGATTAAAAATATAGAATCATTTTTTTCAAATTAAATTCACCAAATTGCATAAATATAATTAAATTTAATCTAGAAAATGGGACGAATAAGATTTTTTCCATATTAAAAGTTTTATAAGTATAGAATTCTTTAATATCAAACAAAATATTAAATTTATTCAAATGACCTATATTGGATTATTAATCATATATTTGAACTAATTTTAATTTCAAACACATTTTCAAATATAATTTATCTTTTATGTTTTTAAAAAAAGTCACCATTTAATGAAATTCAGTATATTGTACTATTCATCTAAGTAATAATTTTTTTCATAGAAATAAAAAAAATCATCCAATAATTTTTTTTATTATTTTAAAAAATGGATTTTTATTTTTCAAATTATTTTCCTAAATGTGATAATGGACATAGAAACTTTTTAAAAAAAAATTCAACATTAGCATTTTTTGAGAATTAATACTTTTTGAAGCATATTATTACTTCACCGAAAATTAAGAAATTTCTTATCAATATTTAATATTTATATAAAACCATCAAACATGATTATGAAAAAAAATTATTCAAATTGATAATATTATTTTTATGCCTATATTATCTTATAAATGTTTAGGATATATAATTAATAGAATTTCAAGTGTTGGTAAAACAAAATGTTTCATTTGACACAATATATCCAAAAATTATATTTATTTCTTAAAAAATATTTATTAAAATCATATGATTCTATATTTATAATAAAAAAATAGAATAGTTGTAAATTGGAAGGTATGTTAGGCTGTTTTTGGGGTATGTATTATCAAATGAAAAAGGAAATTGATGTGTGATGAAATTTGTATTGGAGGTGCTTATTTATAAGTGTGGGGGAGTGGATTTTTTAAATACCGATGGAAATTCGATAATGAAAAGGGAATATGGAGAAAATATACTAAAACATCAATAAATGATGTAGACTTGGGAATATAAGTTTGATCCACACCACCACCAATAAAAAAATATACATTTTTTAGACATCTTATTCACATTACCATCATGGTTACTAACTTATGCCATTTTACTTTTCACCCTGGAAACTTGTTTTTATCTCAATAAATTATCCTTGATGCATAGAAAAGAATGATTTTTTTTATAATTTGAAAAAATTGATTCTAAATACGTTTCAAAATTTATCCAAAAAACTAATATATGTTTGGAACAATTATTTTCACACGAGCACATGTAACGTGAAATACCCAATTTTAACATTAACCATAATAATTAATTGTTTATTATTTTACTATTCATTAATACCTTAAATTAAGACACCCTTTGTAACTAATAATAATTAAGATGAATGAAAATATGTAATTCATTTTATCAAAGTAAATTTATATAATTGGTAGAATCTATTTTAAAATTATACCTATAAAATGTGAAGAAATGTTGTTTTTTAGGAAAATAAATTAGTTGAGAAATATAAATTCATATATTAAATTTAAGACTAGAAATAACCATTAAATGCATTTAGGTTAATATAAATTGATATATAATTATTGACTTTAATTTCAATACTTTATTAGTAGATGTTATTTTATTTTATTTTATTGGATAAACGACTTGTACATAATTTCTTCCCTTGAAAAAAATATTTTTTAACAAAAAAATAAAAATAAAAATATCATAATAATATATTATTGAAATGAAATTTATAAGATTATTCTGAATTAAATGATTAAAATTTAACTTTTATAACAAATAAATAATAATAATTTTAAATTACATTATTTAATGGAAATAAATATCAATATTAGATTAATATTTCATTTTCAATATTCAATAAAAAATCCTCCATTTTTTGAAAAATATCTAAATTTCACACTATATTAATTTTAATATTATGATTCAAGAATGATGTCAATTTTATTAAGTAAATTATATAAATTTTCCAAAATATAAATTCTAATAATTTCTCTCAAAAAATTGTAACCATTATTTGATGAAATAAATTTTAATTTAAATAAAAAGTATTCATTAAAAATTGTGTGAATATCTCAAAAGAATTTATCAATAAATTTCTATTTTTTAGAATATCTATTTTTATTTCACAATTTATTTTATCATAATAACACTTTCTAATTTAACTACAATTTCATAATGGTAAATTTTATTATTTCAAGGTTTTTTAGGCTCAATGTTGAATGTAATAATTTCTATCGATCATAGTTTTTTTAATCTCTTGGTGCTACATTATGGAACCCAATTAATTTCTTTTAGAAAATTTTAAATTGAAATCAGAAATAAATTCCTAAAATTTTAGAATACCGTTATTTTAATCCCATATCCTAAATATGGTTAATCAATAATACTATTTAGAAGAGGGAAATGAAATATGAAATTCATCATAAAAGTGTGATCCCAAATTGGAGAACATTAGTGAGAAGTTAAAATAAAAAAGGGAGAAAATATATAATGTCCAAATAATCATAGATATTTTTAGAATATTTATTATAAGAAAGTGAATGATTCATATTAAAGTTGACAAGAACAAATCAATAATGAAATGAGTTTGGAAAAATCATATATATTCATAAAAAATGTATGTGGATAACATTTAATTTCATGACCATATTTATAGATTTAGGGAATTATCATAAAATCCAAAATATTAATGTCACGACCCCCTCCCCACAAAGTGTACACCTCCAAGGTCGGAAATGTGAGAAGGGAGATAATGACCCCCCCGAGTCCCGCCTCCAGTAGGCCCCGAGTTGGCGAGGGTATAGTAAAGACACAAAATGGGAGGCATTTCCCTCTAAGAGAACACATACGGAAGAGAGAGATAAGATAAACACCAATCAAATATAACTCAAAACTGGAATATAAAAGAAACCCAAGTGCATATATGAAATTTAATGAAAATGTACTATAACTAGAAGGGAAAAATTGCATGTACCCAAAAGAGTGTAAAAACAGCAACAACCACAAGCCCGAATAGCTCCTGCAACCACAAGCTAGTAGTATCCTTCCTGATCTCCAACCTGTGCCAAGTGACCTGAAGAGTAGTTTATATATACAAAGGGTGAGTATAACAGTATACTCAGTATGATCCTCTCCAAAGACTCTCGTGAAAAAATAATGAAAGCATGCTAAAGCATAGTGAATAACAAGTGAAACTACCTCGCCACCTAAATATGTACACTAAGTTCCCAGCCTCACCATGGCTACTCTCACCAAGTAATGAATACAAGAATATAGTATATAGTAAAGAATACCAAGGGTACCCTTCTACTACTTCCCCACTGGTTTTCCGCTTTACCCCAACATCGCACATCCTAAGCATCTCTCTCCAAAATGGCTTGCCTGGAGACACCTTGGGGAAGCACCACAGTATGCACCTCGTGCAACACAAATGCTTTCCCGTAGACACCTGGGCAAAGAACCACACCATCCTCAAAACCAAAAGTAACCGGGTATGTTCTGGTAGCCACCACATCTCGAATAACGTGTATCATTCATCGGGTATTATACCTCAAGAAAATACAGCCATACACTGAGTAATGATCATCAAGCCATCACAACCTATACATGTTACACCTACAGTAGTACATAGGATACTATATCCAGAATATATGTGTGTGAATAACCGAAATCCATTATAGCCCTCCACACACATATATGGGTAAAACTAACAGATGTTCGTACAGGAAAAACTAACTACCAAGATAAGAGAGCGGGGCCAAAGGGGGTAGTCAGCCATTCACCATCCCATCAAAAACTTTGGGGAAACCACCCCAAGGGCTCAGAATCCCCAGGGTGTCAGTTGCCCTTACTGACAGGGTGGAGTAGCGTATAGAAACACAAAAAGTACATAAAATACTATACCTCAAAACCACACTATGGGAATAACCTAGTCATAGACACAACTGCACCTAATTTCTCTCAGACTCTGATCTGATACTTCTAAGACTAGGTATCCTATAAGAAGAGAACCATTTAAATAGCTTTATTAGATTACTTCATTACCTTTTTATCAGTTCCACTTTACATTAATCAATTCATTAAACAGTAATTAACCATGAACAATTCCAAATTAAACTTCATTTTAATCACACCCAAAATCCACTATCCCTTCAAAATTACAAACTCATCATTATGTTCCAGCATCTCTAAACCCATGAGTTAACACAAATTATTAAAATATTTATTACGTAATTACTTTCCCGCATTCCCATGCATTCTAGAAAAACATTCTATGCTACTAAACACAAGGGGGATCAACACAGTGAGTATATGTACTGCCCGTCGAGTCATTTCCACCTATAGAAAGAGCATAGACCCATCCTCCCTTGATAAGCTAATCACAGAAAGCACGTGGCATACCTCGCACTTCTTCACCTCTTTTCTAATAAGGGAAAGAAAGACCAGATGCCTCAAACAATGGGGAAAAGTAAAGAAGATAAACAACAAATAAGAAGAACAAGATTCCAAAAATAAAATCCATCCCATTCCATCATCCCGGGTGTCCTCCTCGACACCCACATGCATAAACCGATGCATCTCGCCACTCTAGGTGTCATGTACTACCACAACCAAAAGCCTCCATGCCCCCACATATCATAACAACCATCCAGGATCACATCACAAAACAAGAAGCAAGAAAACAAACACATGTTTAATTGGGCTCTTGCCCCTTTAACAAACAAGAGGGTAACTCAGAAACCTACAAGAAATTATCTTTTAACAACCACCATTTCTTTAATCCATCATGGATTAACCGATTTATTATTCGTTGGTTCCAAATTTGGGGAACCTAACTAGTAAGTTATCATAAATAAATAAACATTCTCACTGCACTAATTTGATTAACATCAAATTACAAAAAGAACCAGATTCTTTTTCAGGCCTCTTTATCTTTAGCCAACAATTATCTATTAATCCCGATTTACGTTCTTTACCGATTTCCATCAAGAACAAATAGATAAGAAAATAAAGCATAGATATCACATTATCTAGAAAAATAGGAGGCAATATCATACGATCGATATCAATTTATTTATCTAGTTAAAATATTTATTATGTTAATTCCATTGTCATCCAGTGGGATTAATCATGCTAACAATACAGTTGCACGTAAGAGAAAAGAGAAGCAACGAATCCCCTACCTCAAAATGTTCCTCATGTTCTTTATCCACACCACGGGTCACGATCCTCCTCTCGCGACAACTACATCCACCCGAGGATTCCATGATACGACAACACCAACCAAACCACAAGAAAACCCCCATTAGAAGCATGCAGGTTACATTGCATAACATGTATAGGAGAAACAAAAGAGATGGTCCCAAGGGAATGATGACAAAACATACCTTATATCGAATATTTACCGATACATCTTGGTTGCAACAAAACAGAGCAGAACCAATCCGAGGAGTAATGTTCGAATGTGAAACTCCTATTGTTGATTCAGTAAGGCTTTCCTTATGACTTTTCCATTCCTTCTTATTTTGAAAATCTCAAACACCTTATACTAAAGTAAATCTATATTTTACTTCTCTAAGGAAAATTTACTTCCTTAAGGAAATTTACCCTAACCTAGATTTCGTTATAAATATCGATATTTTTTATTAAGTATAAAAATCAGATTCATACCTAATTCCTCAGAATCATATAATACTTAGATATGATGAATTCTGTTTTAGGATCCAAATTCTGGATATGAACTGTAATGAAGTTCCACTCTGAATTATGGATATGAACCGTAATGAAGTTCCATTCCAAATTCTGGATATGAACTTTAATAAATTTCCATTCCAAATTCTGGATACAAACTGTAATGATGTTCCATTCTGAATTCTAAATACGAACTCCCATATAGTTCGACTCTGAATTCTGGACATGAACTCTAATGAAGTTCCATTCCGAATTCTGGATACGAACACTAATGAAGTCCCATTCCGAATTCTAAATACAAACTCTCATATTGTTCGACTCTGAATTCTAGATACAAACTCTCATGTAGTTCCACTCCAAATTCTGGACTCCGAACGTCTATGATTTCGACTCCGAACTTTTATAAATATCGACTACGAACTCTGATAGTTCAGATTATGAATTCTAGTAAAACGAAACTCTGAATTTCCTTATATATTCAGAATCCGGATTTCCATAGAATTCAGGTTTTGAATTCCTATAAAACAGAATCCGAATATCTCTTTATTATAGACTCTGAATTTCATTTTGATTAGACTCCAAACTTTTATTTTCTTACATTATGAACATCATTATTTCTTACACTTGTTTCATTACAAAACGATGTCATGCCTTCAGTTAAACATGTTTTTTTATAAAACTATGTCATCTATTCTGTTTATAACTAACCGTTGCTAGAGCAACACGTATACAGGTCCCTCCAAAATTTAAGGAAAATATGACCATTGGAGGAGGGAGCCGACCGTTCCAACCGAGCCTATAAATAAGAGCTCATTTGAAAGAGCTCAACAACAAGTTGATCACTCTAGAGACCACACGCTGTTAAGGTGATTTCTAGAGAGAGAAGCTTTTCATAACTTGTGCGTACTAAACTTCTCGTTCATATTTCTTCGTGCGACTCCGAATGTTGGTGATTACGTTCAAAGACTTTCGGGGATAGGAAGACAGAGGTTCCAACTAACTTGAAGTTCGAGGGATTCCATGCAGAGGAAGACAGAGGTTCCATCTACCTTGATGTTGAGGTCTTTTGGGGATAGCAAGACAGAGACTCTGGTCTTCGTATCGATGGTTTACCTTGGTGTGGGTAAGACAGACTTGCTTGAAAGTATAAATCAAGGTACCTTTATCCAAGGTTGATGGATACCCTTCTATTTGCCTTAAAAGATTTATATCTTGTTACTTGTTTTTGTTACAAGTTTTTACTATGCATATTATATTGTAAGGAAAGTATAACCTTCTTATATTTCCTTACACTTGTACTCTGACTTAGTTAGATTCTATAAACTTTAAGTTAGAATCTCATATTGTAAACTTTGGTTACGTTTCATTTTCTGGATCCATATTTCCGGAATCTGTTTTTCAGAATCACATTCCGGATTTAAGCATGTGTATAGAACTAGAAGTTTTAACTTCATACATTGATCAAATCATTCAAATGGAGTTAGATGTTTTGTGAATTTTCATAGATTAAATTTGTTAAACATAGATTTTCCTTGTTTAAGGAAAATTTTTAAAGTGTACAATTCACCCCCCCTCTTGTATATTGAGCATCTACATAATTATTTCGACCCTACAATTGGTATCAGAGCGGGTCACTGAAATAATGATATTCACATATATGTTTTTCTTGCTCATTCTTTTATTGTTCTATATTTTTATTTCGTTTTTCCTCGAATCCGAACATTTGTTATTAACATGTTTCTATGTAGAATGTTTTTTTAAGATGGTAGGTTTTAATGTTGGTTCCATCGACAACCTAAATCCTACAAGACCACCAATTTTTGGTGGGAATGATTATTAGTATTGAAGAGATCTAATGAAGACTTTCATTTTCAATACTGGACTAGAAAATTTTTTTATGCTTACTGGAGGTTATCAAATTCCTGATAAGAAAGTTAGTTCATTCACCAACCAAGAGAAGCATGATTATTAATTAAACTATAAAGTATGCAATACTCTACTATGTTTGATGACTAGGAACATATATAGCCAAATTTCTTCTTATGAAACAGCTAACTGTATATGGAAAAAACATCAAGTTACTAAATTTGGTACATCTAAAGTGATTGAGACAAGAATTGCTATGCTTAGAGATGAGTATCATGGTTTCAATTTTCCTTATGGAGAACCCATAGGTAATTTACAACATAGATTCATGACTATCGTGAATAACTGAATGTCTATGGGAGAGAAAGGTCTGTATGATGAAGCTCTTGTTGACAAGATTATTGATATTATTCCCAATTAGTGGGAATCAAAGAGAATATCTATTGATGAGATCATAAAGGTTACTCAAATTTCCTTAGATGAGCTGTTTGAAACTCTTCTCCAATATGAAACAAGAATGAAGAGAGATGCTGAAAACATCAAGAAGAAGAATGGGAATGGTACTATTGCCTTCACTACAACATCAAATCACATGAAAGATAAGACTCCTAAGAGAGTAACAAGATCCAAGTCTAAGACGGTTACTATCCAATATGAATCTAGTGAGAGTGAAGTCTTAGAGAATGAGTTAGCTAATCTTTCTCGAAGAATGAACAAGATAGCTGGTCACAAAAATTTCCAATCCAAGTATAAGAAGAAGGAAAGGAAAGATAAGAAATATTCAGAATTCACATGCTATGAATGTAAGAGAAGTGGACTCATAAGACCTGATTGTCCTTTTCTCAAGAAGAAATAAAGAAAAGAGAGACATTCGGAAATGAACAGGAAGAAGTATTACAAGTCCAAAGCTAAGAAAGTTCTGAAAGCTAACGATACATGGAGTTTAGTGGTGGTGACTCTTCAGATGAATTTTTTGATTATGAATCCTCCGGACAAAATAATCTTGGTCTCATAGAGAGATTAGCTATTAACACTCATTCCTTTATGGCTAAGGTACACAATGCTGAATCATTGACCAATATTTCTTTAAATTTTAATGATAGTAAATATTATAATTCTTCGGATGAAGAATCGTCTTCTGATGAAGAAAATACTTTACCTAAAAAGCTATTTCGAACAAAGAATTGTTCTTTAAACAAAACCCAATCTTTAGTTTTTCATAAGGCTTATTTTTCTAAAAAGATGTGGGTACCCAAAATTTTGTTATTTGAGAATCTCGGATCCAAACAAGTTTAGATTCCAAAAGTCTAATTCTTTTCTTATTTTCAGGAAGATAAAGGAAGTACCAACAGCAATACATGGTACATGGATAATGGATGCTCCCAGCACATGACTGGTAACAAAAGCTATTTCGAAAATATTATCAAGACGAAAGGAGGAAAAGTAAATTTCAGAGATAATGCTCAGGGAGAAATTGGTGGTATAGGTAATATTGTTCCTCTTGGTAAAACATTGATTTCAAATATATTATTTGTAATGGTTCTTAAGCACAATCTCATTATCATAAGTCAATTATGTGATGAAATTTACCTTGTGAATTTTAGGAATGATAAGTTCTTAGTACACAATTACATGGAGTTTATTCATTCTACCCATAGGCAAGAGAATGTTTACACTTTGAACATAGAAGACCTTAAGAGCCAAGGCATACCTTGCGTTAGTGAAATGGAAGATCATTCTTGGTTATGGCATAGAATTCTAGGTCACTGTAACCTTAGAATCCTATGTAAACTCTCTAATAAGAAACTAGTTAAGGATCTACCAGAGCTTAAATTTGATTCTTATAAAGTTTGTGATCATTGTCAATATGTAAATCAACATAAATCTAGTTTTAAATAAATTCGTGAAGTCTAAAAAACTAATGCATTATAGTTGGTGCACATGGATCTTTTTGGTCTAACAAAAACTGGTAGCTTTGGGGGCAAGTAAAATGTATTTGTTTTAGTTGATGATTACACTGGATTTACATGGGCCTATTTTCTAGCAAAGAAGTCTGAAGATTTTTTTTATTTCAAAATTTTTATATCCCAAGTTAAAAATGTGAAAAACCTTCCATTGAAAACTATTCATAGTGATCATGGAGGAGAATTTAAAAATTCTGATTTTGAATCTTTTTGTAGTAGAAAAAGTATTACTCACAATTTTTCAGCACCCCGAACACCTAAAAAAAATGGTGTTTTTGAAAGAAGAAATATAATTCTTCAAGAGATAAATAGAGCCTTGTTGAGTGAATATTCTATAGCCAAACATTTTTGGGCTGAATATGTATGTACTTCTTATTATACTATAAATCGAGTTTTGATTAGAACTTTTCTTAATAACACTCCTTATGAGTTATGGAATGGTAGAATACCTAGACTTTCCTACTTGAAGGTGTTTGGTTGCAAGGTATTCATCCAGAATACTAAAGATAACTTACACAAATTCACACCAAAATCTGATGAAGGAATTTTCATAGGCTACTCCACATCTCCTAAGGCTTTTAGAGTTTTCAATAAAAACACTAGTACTATTGAAGAAACAGTACATGTCAAATTTGATGAAACTGATCCTTTTGTTTTCAAACAATCCCATCCTACATCCTCAGATGTGTTTTCAAAAATAGATTACCAATCTTTGATAGAAGATCCTTCTGAAAAGGAAGATGTTCAAGAAGATTCTTCTGAATCATTTACCCTAGAAGATTTCCTACACTATGATGATGAATAGGTTTTATAGAAGCCAAGTCAGGCGTTTCTAAAGAATCATCCCATTGATAGTATCATTGGTGATGTCAATCAACCTATAGGGACTAGAATTTCCTTGAGAAATGAAGTATAACATCTATTATTCCTTTCCCAATTGGAATAAAAAAGCACTCATGAAGCTTTAGGTGATTATGATTGGATAAAAGCCATGAACGATGAACTAAATGAATTTGAAAGGAATAATGTCTGGAACTTGGCTGAAAGACCTAAGGAAAATCATGTTAATGGAGTAAAATGGGTCTTCAGAAATAAGTGTGATGAAAATGGAGTCATAGTTAGAAATAAAGATAGACTAGTTGCTAAAGGATATAATCAACAAGAGGGAATAGACTATGAAGAAACATATGCTCTGGTAGCTAGACTTGAATCTATTCATATCTTACTTTCCTTTGTGACATTCTTCAATTTTAGACATTTTCAAATGGATGTGAAATGTGATCTTCTTAACGGTTATGTCCAAGAGGATGTTTTTGTTGAACAACATCTTGGCTTTGAAGATACAAAACATCCTGATCATATTTCTAGACTTACCAATGCTTTTTATAGCCTTAAACAAGCCCCATGATCCTCTTATGATAGACTTATAGGATTTTTGCTTCAAAATAACTATGTTAAGGGAAATGCATATCCAACCCTTTTTATAAAGAAAGATATGAAAAATATTTTCATTGTTCAAATATATGTTGATGACATCATATTTGGTTAAACTCAACAATCACTAACTGATTCATTTGCGGATCTAATGAAATCTGAGTTTGAAATGAGTATGATGAGTGAGTAAACATTTTTCCTTTGTTTTAAAATTTCTCAAAAACCAGAAGGAACCTACATATTCCAACATAAGTTTATTAAATATATTCTTAAAATGTATGGGTATGAAAACACTAAGAGTATATGTACTCCCATTGATACCTCAAACACACTTGATATTGATGATGTTGGGAAACCAGTAGATCAAATATCTTTTAGAGGTATGATAGAAAGTCTACTATACTTGATAGCTAGTCGACCAGACTTAGTGTTTTCAGTATGATTATGTGCAAGTTATAAATCCAATCCTAAGGAATCTCATTTAATGGGAGTGAAAAGAATTTTTTGCTACTTAAAGGGAACCATAGATTTAGGATTATTCTATACTTCTTGAAATTATTTTATCTTAAAAAGTTTTTTAGATGCTGAATTTGGTTGGTGTAGAATGGATAGAAAAAGTACATCTGTAACTTGTCATTTCTTAGGAGGTTTATTAGTTTCTAGGTCCTGTAAGAAGCAACATTCTGTAGCACTCTCCACTGCTGAAGCAGAATATGTAGCAGTTGGAAGTTGTTCTGTCAAGTGTTGTGGATGCAACACACACTCACATATTATGGGTTGAGTTTTACTAAGACTCAAATTTTGTGTGACAACACAAGTGCCATTTCCCTTAGTAAAAATCATGCACATCACTTTCATACAAATCACATAAATATTAGGCATCACTTTCTTAGGGATCACACACTAAAAAGAGATATTATTCTTCAGTTTATCAGAATGCAAGATCAACTTGCTAACATTTTCACAAAATCATTACTCTCCAATAGATTTGAATAAATTAAACAGAAGTTAGAAATGATAACCGTATGGTAATATTTCTTCATTAACATCTTTTTGAACCATTATCCTTACAGTAATAAACTCCTTTTCATAGGGGGAGTATATAGCATCCCGCCTTTTTATAACATATCTTTTCATTACATTTTACAAAATTGAGGATCTTTAAGGTTTACTGTCTTGGAAACCATTAAATTATTACATGAGAAAAAAATTCTTCTTAAACACTTGAAAGGATTATTCACTTGTTCATCCATAGTTCATTACAGCATCTCATATCCTGGGAGGATACATCAAAGGAAAGGGTGAGAAAAAGGCCCAGTAAGGGAAACAAGGGAAACATTTTACAAGAGAAC
The DNA here is from genome assembly GCA_963277665.1 of Viscum album. Taxonomy (NCBI): domain Eukaryota; kingdom Viridiplantae; phylum Streptophyta; class Magnoliopsida; order Santalales; family Viscaceae; genus Viscum; species Viscum album. The sequence goes on from OY728160.1 coordinate 1,901,787,502, forward strand.
TTGAGATACATCAAAAGTCATGATAAATATCTTTAAGAAAATATAAAGAGATCATGAGTCATTTCATTATAAAAATAACATGTTTCATAACATGAAGATGTGGCTACAACATTTAACAAGACAATCATTTTCGTTTCACAAAGGTCCATCCCCAATGTGTCATTAAAAATTACCAAGGTTATTCACCAAGGTATCTGTCAAGATGGTCATCTCTAGAGATGAAGTCATTACCCAATTCATTGGAGCACAATCCGGTCTCACCATTAATTTTCCTTTATTTTCATGTGATCCACATGTATCATCATAAATCATTCAATAAAAAACCCATATAGCATAAAATAAATGAGATTCATTTCATAATCATAACGTTTTAAAACTGCTTTAAAGACATGATCTTTATGTCACTTAAAACCCATGGAAAGGGAAAGAGGGTATCATGTATGTAAATCCCAGAATTTAAAATAGACAATTTTGGTATATATGTGAATACCCCTTTTGAAAAAATAGCTTTTAGTATTCACTTAATAAAATAAATTAATTTGATAACAATAGAGAGCCATTTTGAGATAGAAATTCTGCAGCATAACGGCTATGTTATGAGGTTTTAGAAAACATTGAAAAGAAAGGGGATATGGGTCACCCACTCATAAATGATCCATAAAACAGTAGGGGGAAAAAATATAAAGGATTTAAAAACATGGTAATGAAATTTGAAATATATACCATATGAAATGAAGAACATGAAAAGAAGACAAAAATAAGATTTCTCTTATGAAAATTCGGCAGTCTAACGGTATCACTTAAACTTCAAAAAAATGAATTGACGAGATCAAATAGGGTCTCTCATCATATGAACATAAAATATCAGTATGATAGATATGTAGAATCATACCCCAACATAATAAAAAGGAACTTGAATGACTATACATGAATGTAGAACTTTGAAAAATGAGAAAGGTGAACGAGTCCCTTAAAAATTCGGCAGCCTAACGGCGTCACCTAACCTTCAAAAACAATTGAATTGATGAGATCAAATAGGGTCTCTAATAATATGAAAATAAAAGATCAGTATTATAGATATAGATATCATACCCAAACATAATAAAAAGTAACTTGAAATACTTGACATGAATGTAGAACATTGAAGAATGAGAAAGGTGAACGAATCCCTTAAAAATTTGGCAGCTTAACGGCGTCACCTAAACTTCAACAAAAATGAATTGACGAGATCAAATAGGGTCTCTCATCATACGAACATAAAATATCAGTATGATAGATATAGAGATAATACCCCAACATAATAAAAAGGAACTTGAAAGACTTGACATGAAAGTAGAACTTTGAAAAATGAGAACGGTGAAAGAATCCCTTAAAAATTCGGCAGCCTAACGGCGTCACCTAAACTTCAACAAAAATGAATTGACGAGATAAAATAGGTTCTCTTATCATATGAAAATAAAAGATCAGTATGATAGATATATAGATCATACCCCAACATAATAAAAAGGAACTTGAAAGGCTTGAAATGATAGTAGAACTTTGAAAAATGAGAAAGGTGAAAGAATCCCTTAAAAATTCGGCAGCCTAACGGCGTCACCTAGACCTCACCAAAAATGAATTGACGAGATAAAAAAAGGTATCTCATAATATGAAAATAAATGATCAGTATTATAGATATAGACATAATACCCCAAGATAATAAAAAGGATCTTCAAATACTTGACATGAAAGTAGAACTTTGAAAAATGATAAAGGTGAACGAATCCCTTAAAAATTCGGCAGCCTAACGTCGTCACCTAAATGTCAACAAAAATGAATTGAAGAGATCAAAATAGGGTCTCAAATCATATGAACATAAAATATCAGTATTATAGATATATCGATCATACCCCAACATAATAAAAATGAACATGAAAGTCTTGACATGAGAGTAGAACTTTGAAAAATGAGAAAGGTGAAAGAATCCCTTAAACATTCAGCAGCCAAACGGTGCCACATAAACATTCTTAAAAAGAATTTATGAGAGAATGAGGGGGTCTCTAATAATATGAACATGAAATGGGCAGTAATATGAATATAAAACAATGTCCTCCAACATTAGATCATGGATCATAAAAGAAATGGCATAAAAGAGATTACTTGAAAAGAAAGAGAGAGGTGGGATCCCTTACCTTAAACGTAACTCTTGAAACTCAAAGGTTGGGACCTTTAGGGCATGGGGGCACCATGGGAGGACTCCTTGGGAGGTAATGAGACTAGAGCATCGTTGGGGGAGATTTGGGAGTGAAAAATAAAGGAGGTAAGGGTGGGTATTTATAGGGAAATTGAGGGGACAAGGTATTAATGGCAAAGGGACACCTCATTGGTGGTTTTGGCAAAACCATGGGCTTTCCCATGGTATTTTCCCATGGTATTGGCCACTTGGGACACCTCATACCTTATCTTACTATTTATAAGTCGAACATATTGATTAAATACTTAATACATCATTTAATGAAGTCATTAAACACCCGTAACTTAAAAACTATATTTTCACTATTCATCGAAAATTCAACTTTTTCAGAAAAATTCCAAAATTTTACCTTAAAAAAATATCGATTCTATGATTTCAAAAATCTACTCCATTTTATAAAAATAAAATTATAAATATTTTTTATATAATTTTTAAATAAATACACCATTCACCAAAAATTCATTTTTTCAGAAAAATCCACAAAAATTACCTTAACATAATATCGATTCTCTAAGTTCAAAAATAAAATCCATTTTATAAAAATATTTTTCAAAATATTTTAAATTTAATTTTTAATTAAAATAAACTATTTACCTGAAAAAACTAATACTTGACTAATAATTTATGAAACCATTATTTAACAATTTTATTGAATCACATTATTTAATCAAGGTGCCTAGATTATATTAATACTTTATTTATGTGATATTAGTAATCCATTTGGCCACATAACTAATCCTAAGCATAAAATCAGTATTTATAATTTACTATTCATCAAAAATTAATTTGATCTTATTAGAATCTAAATTTCGTACTGAAAATAATTGTAGAAGACCATTTTTTGAAAATCATTACAAAATTCTAATTATTTAAGGATTACATAATCATTTTTTTAAAATATCTTTTCTATAAAATTCACCAAAATATGCATACTATATTTATCCGGACATTTAAAAATTCATAAACTTCAACATAAGAAGAAATCAATATTTTTATTTAAAACAAAAGATTACACAAGGCAGTTACGGTCTCCTTACATATCCCCTTATCACACCAGCATATGACCTAAGGGTAAGGTGTGCTAAGGTGAGAGAATATGAGGGAGGCTCAGCCAACATTGCACGAGTAGTAATGTCTATCAGTTTAAACTTCTCAGGAAGGAAATTCCGTTCTAGCTTCACATGATGAAGTTCGGCTTAGGATTGGTCCAGAGAAAAGCCCAGTGGTGCTACCTCCTTCCCAAGTTCTATTAGATGGGATTTGATTGGCCTGAGACTACTGGATGAGGCCATCGAATCATCTTTCTATATTAATTAACCAAGATCACTTGTATTTAGAGACAAAAATCGAAACATTTAGTTTCCAGCAGTCATATTGACCAATGGTCATATAACAGTCAAAACCCAACGATCTCATTTTAATTATACTCATGTTATCAAATGAAACCATTTTGTTGAGTATAAAATAAAATAACACAGAAAAATTAGGAAACAATATTTATTCAAAATTTTGGGTCGTTAAAATCTTCCCCCCTTAAGAAATTGCATCCTCACAATTTTTGAAATCAGGTTTTTAAATTTCATTGAAATTCCCACATCGGAAAAGGAGTCGATAAAACTATTACTTTAAAAGAAAGAAAGGGAAGTAAAAAGGTCACCCGAGTTAACCCACACTAGTATTCCATATAGGAAAACATGGACATGGAGGAGAAACAATGGGTCATGTTCTGAGGGAGAGTGATAGAAAATATGATTAGGAGAAAGTTAACGATGAGAAAATCACAAACTTATGATGTGTGTAAACAGTCTTTGATTACCTATTAGGAAACGTAAACCAACAACGTTTTTGTTTTACGTTACTTTTCATAATTTTTAAGAATTCATTTACTACATAGAACAAAAATGTAAGGAAATATACCTACCTTCAAGTAGAGTTTCATCCTTTAATAAGTTTCTACCAAAACTAATCTTTCCCCAAACGATGAGCATTCAAAAACACTTGGTCTCATCAAAACACAAGAATCATCTTCTTGAGATTCATGTAATGCACAAAAGATTAACTATAAATTTCTTATATCTTTAAACATTATCCCAAAAATAGAATGGGCATGATAAAACAACTCTTTGAAAAGAAAGATTCACATAGGAAGGGAAACTACTTTTAAATCTTCAATGTTCCATGGTACTACCCAAAGTTCATCATAGACCATTCTATAAATAACTGTCATTAAAATTCCTCAAAATAAACCAAACTAAGATTGAAACCCAGTTATAAGAACGATCTCATAACATAGTCTTCCATGATAGAATTTATTGTTCATCTTCAAACAACATCAACCACACTAATCATTTTATAACAAATGTAACTGACCTAATTGCATTTTCCCGATGATAGGTTAATCATTTTCATATGTTACCTAAATTACTATAAGTCTACCTTAAATTAATCGATTCTTCAAAATATATTTCAACCTTTACTACTCAATGAAAATATCATAGTAATATATTTACCTAGATCATATAGGGTCTCCAAAATAGTGAACGCCTTCCAAAATAATAATAATCTTTTAATCCCCTAATAATATCTGTCATATTAATACAGAAATATTCACATTTCCTATCACATTGGTTGTTGTAACATGTTCTTTCATTTACCGCCATTAACTAAGAAAAGAAAGTATAATTAGGGGCTTAAATACTTAGACAATAATTATGAAAAAGAAACATTAAAAATAGAAGGATAAACATGTAGAAGAAAAGTAAACCCTAACTTGTGATCCCCTAGGTCCCAATCTAGGTTATCTATGATCATATATTCTTTTGAGAATCATTATTTTATTTTATCTTTGTTCCTTTAATAATTGTTCATACTAAGCTTATGAATTTACCAAAGCATATCCCCCGGGAGTGTCGTAACCAATAGTGCACCAAGGCCCGTTGTCGTGTACCAGTTCCCATTTGAGTCTAGCTCAAACTAGTGTTTTTGGGTTTTACCCCTATGTACATATGTTCCAGAACCACCTCTACCTGCTCGTATCCAGACATGGATGTATTCCCTTGGAAGTCCCTTACTCAATACTCACCAAAACACCAGGAAGATTTCCTATATTTAAATTTTTTATAGGGTTCTTCCTGGAGTTTTAATATCCCAATTTCCACAAATAACTAAACCATCCTTTGATAACAACTATAACATCCTTCCTTTTTATAACATATCTTTTCATTACATTTTACAAAACAGAGGATCTTTAAGGTTTAGTGTCTTGGAAACCATTAACTTATTACATGAGAAAAAAACATTCTTCTTGAACACATGAAAGGCTTATTCACTTGTTTATCCTATGTTCATTACAGCATCTCATAACCTGGGAGCATACATCAAAGGAAAGGGTGAGAAAAAAGGCCCAGTAAGGGAAACAAGGGAAACATTTTACATGAGAACTTGAGATACATCAAAAGTCCAGAAAAATAACATTACGGCATGTGAATGAGATCATAAGGAATATCATAAAAAAATAATGTGTTTCATAACCTGAAGATGTGGCTAAAACATTTAAAAATACAATAATTTCCGTTTCACCAAGGTCCATCCCCAAGGTGTCATTAAAAATTACCAAGGTTATTTACCAAGGTATTAGTCAAAATGGTCATCTCTAGAGATTAAGTCATTACCCAATGCATTAGAGTGCTATTAGGGAACACCCTTAATTTGTATTTATTATCATGTGAGACACATATATCATCATCAATCATTTCAAAAACCACCCATATAGCATAAAAGAGATGGTTCTCATTTCATAATCATAACATTTTAAAACTACTTTAAAGACATGATCTTTATGTCACTTTAAACCCACGGAAAGGGAATGTGGGTATCATGTATGTAAATCCCAGAATTTAAAATAGAACATTTTGGTATATATGTGAATACCCCTTTAGAATAAAGAGCGTTGAGTATTCACATAATAAAATAAATGAATTTGAGAATAATAGAGATACATTTTCAGATGGAAATTCTGCAGCATAACGGCAATGTTAAGCGGTTTTAGAAAACATTGAAAAGAGAGGAGACATGGGTCACCCACTCATAGATGATCCATAAAACAGTAGGAGGACATAATATAAATGATTTAAGAACATGGTAATGAAATTTGAAAGATATACCATATGAAATGAAGAACATGAAAAGAAGACAAAAATAAGATTTCTCTTATGAAAATTCGGCAGCCTAACGGCATCACTTAAACTTCAAAAAAATGAATTGACGAGATCAAATAGGTTCTCTCATCATATGAACATAAAATATCAGTAGGATAGATATATATAATCATACCCCAACATAATAAAAAGGAACTTGAAAGACTATACATGGAAGTAGAACTTTTAAAAATGAGAAAGGTGAACGAGTCCCTTAAAAATTTAGCAGCCTAATGGTGTCACCTAAACTTCAAAAAAAATGAATTGATGAGCTCAAATAGGGTATCTCATCATATGAACATAAAAGATCAGTATGATAGTTATAGGGATCATACCCCAACATAATAAAAAGGAACTTGAAATACTTGACATGAAAATAGAACTTTGAAAATTGAGAAAGGTGAATAAATCCCTTAAAAATTCGGCAGCCTAACGACGTCACCTAAACTTCAAAAAAAAAATGAATTGATGAGATAAAATAGGGTCCCTCATAATATGAACATAAATGATCAGTTTTATATATATAGATATCATACCCCAACATAATAAGAAGGAACTTTAAAGACTTGACATGAAAGTAGAACTTTGAAAAATGAGAAAGGTGAAAAAATCCCTTAAAAATTCGGCAGCCTAACGGCGTCACCTAAACATCAAAAATAAATAAATTGACGAGATTGAATATTCTATCTAATCATATGAAAATAAAATATCAGTATGATAGATATAGATATAATTCTCGAACATAATAAAAAGGAACATGAAAGACTTGACATGAAAGTGAAACTTTGAAAAATGAGAAAGGTGAAAGAATCCCTTAAAAATTCGGCAGCCTAACGGCGTCACCTAAACTTCAACAAAAATGAATTGATGAGATAAAATAGGGTCTCTCATAATATTAACATAAAAGATCAGTATGATAGATATATAGAAAATAACCCACCATAATAACAAGGAACTTGAAATAATTGACGTGAAAGTAGAACTTTGAAAAATGAGAAAGGTGAACGAATCCCTTCAAAATTCGGCAGCCTAACGGCGTCACCTAAATTTCAACAAAAATGAATTCACAAGATCAAATAGAGTCTCTAATCATATGAAAATAAATGATAAGTATGATAGATATATATATCGTACACCAACATAATAAAAATGAACTTGAAATACTTGACATGAAAGTAGAACTTTGAAAAATGAGAAAGGTGAAAGAATCCCTTAAATATTAGGCAAACTAATGGCGCCACTTAAACATTATTAAAAAGGATTTATTAGAGAAAGAGGGGGTATCTCATAATATTAAAATTATAAGGGAAGTAAGAGGAATATTAAAGAACCTCCTCCAACATAAGATCATGGAGCATAAAAGAAATGGCATAAAAGAGATTACTTGAAAAGAAAGAGAGAGGTGGGATCCCTTACCTTAAACGTAACACTTAAAACTCAATGGTTGGGACCTTGAGGGCTTTGGGGAACCCTGAGAGGACTATTTGGGAGGTAATGAGTCCAGAGCTTCGTTGGGGGTGATTTGGGAGTAAAAACTAAAGGAGGGAAGGGTGGGTATTTATAGGGAAAGTGAGGGGACAAGGCATTAATGGCCAAGGGACACCTCATTGGTGGTTTTGGAAAAACCATGGGCTTGCCCATGGTATTTTCCCATGGTATTGGACACTTGGGACACCTCATACCTGATATTACTATTCATAAGTTGAAAATATTGATTACATACTTAATACATCATTTAATGATGTCATTAAACACACGTAACTTAAAAACTGTATTTTCACTATTCATCGAAAATTCAACTTTTTCAGAAAAATCCCAAAATTTCACCTTAACCAAATATCGATGCTATGATTTCAAAAATGAACTCCATTTTATAAAAATAATTTTCTAAATATTTTTAATTTAATATTTAAATAAATACACTATTCACCAAAAATTCATTTTTTTCAGAAAAATCCCCAAAAATAACATTAACATAATATCGATGCTCTGAGTTCAAAAATGAAATCCATTTTGTAAAATTAATTTTATAAATATTTTTTAATTAATTTTTAATTAAAAAAAACTATTCACCCGAAAAAACTAATACTTGACTAATAATTTATGAAACTATTATTTAACCATTTTATTGAATCACATTACTTAATCAAGGTGCCTAGATTATATTAATACATTATTTAAGTGAGATTACTAATCCATTTGGTCACAGTAAAAATCCTAAGCATAAAATCACTATTCATAATTTACTATTAATCAAAAATTAAGTTGATCTTATTAGACTCTAAATTTCGTACTGAACATAATTATAAAAGACCTTTTTTTGAAAATCATTACACATTTTTAATTATTTATGGTTTACATAAACATTTTTTTTAAAATATCCTTTCTCTAAAATTCAACAAAATATGCATACTATATTTATCTGGACATTTGAAAATTCATAAACTTTAACATAAGAAGAAATCAAATTTTTTATTTAAAAAAAATGATTACAGAAGGAAGTTATGGTCTCCTTACATAGCCCCTTATCACACCAGCATAGGACCTAAGTGTAAGGTGTTCTAAGGTGAGAGAATCCGAGGTAGGCTTGGCCAACATCGCACGAGTAGTAATTTATATCAGTTTGAACTTCTCACTAAGGCGATTCTGTTATAGTTTCACACGATGAATTTCGGCTTGGGTTTGGCCCGGAGAAAAGCCTAATGGTGGTACCTCCTTCCCAAGTTCTATTAGATGGGATTCGATTGGCCCGAGACTACTGGACGAGGCCATAAAATCTTCTTTGTATATTAATAAACCAAGATCACTTGTATTTAGAGACAAAAATCGAAACGTTTAGTTTCCAGCGGTCATATTGACCAATGATCATATAGCAGTCAAAACCCAATGGTCTAATTTTAATTATACTCATGTTATCAAATGAAACTTTTTTGTTGAGTATAAAATAAAATAACACACAAAAATTAGGAAACAAGATTTATTCAAAAATTCGGGTCGTTACAGAGTACATTTGATTGTGAGTTTTTCAAAAAAAATCATAATAAAGTTTTCGTACTGGAAATTTTCGTAATGAAGTTTTCATACTGTAAATTTTCGTAGAGAAATTTTTGTACTAATATTTTCATATTGAAATTTTAATACTGAAATTTTCATAGTAAAATTTTCGTACTGAAACTTTCCTAGTGAAATTTTCATACTGATATTTTCGTAATGAAATTTTCGTACTGAAAGTTTTGTAATGGAAATTTTCAGAACTGAAACTTTTTGTATTGAGATTTTTTTCGTACTGAGAATTTTTGTAACGAAAATTTTTGTAATGAAAATTTTCGTAATGAGAAATTTCGTAATGAGAATTTTCGTAATGAGAATTATCGTAATGAGAATTTTCAAAGCGAGATTTTCGTACCGAGTTTTTTCATAGTTATTTTATCGTAGTAAAATTTTCTTCAAGAAGAATAATACCTATTACAGATAAAATTCATAGAAAATTTGAAAGGTATGTTTTCCTTACTCAAGTTTTCGTAATAATTTTTTAGTTCCTGGTAGTTTCTTTCCTTATAAAATTTCTAGGATTCTAGTTTTCATAAATCCGATTGTTTTTCTTAAAACATCAAAAGATCAGATTCAAGATTTCTTTATGGGTATGTTTTCAACCGTCAGATCAGATTAGAGAAATTCTCAACCAATAGATTGTTTTTCAAAGTTCAAACGTCATCTCCATCGCCTATATAAAGGGCACCCCCTTTGATTGTCCCACATCGATTTGAAGCACTAGCGTGTCGAAGCTCTGCATCAGTTGATAAAGGTCATTATAAATTCTTCCAGAGCTCTTTATTGTGAATGTCTATTAAATCCCCTTCCCAATATATGTCTACCTCAAACCCAATTTCTTAAATGGCATGTGTATAGAGAAAGACTTGTCCTTCTGAACTTTTACATGTACGATTCTATCATCTCCAAGAATATCAAGATGAATGGTTGGGAAGATGTATGTGTATCCAAGACAAGTGATCAAGATGTGGTTTATCTGGAGTTACTTGAATAATTCTATGAATCATAAAGCTTATATGAGGAATAGGGAAGAGAAATTTTTTTTCTAGTCTTATGGGAGGATGTAAAAATTACTTATACCATGGCAGCAAGCCTGGTAGGGCTGGCTTACGAAGGAGAAGCTGATTTTTTTTCAAAAAAACTCCCAGATGCTCAAGGTAGTTTTTTTTAATGTTAAGACCCTACAATGTCTTGGACTTGATGATTTCAAGACAACAAAGATTTCCCCCTTTTCTCCTAATAATCAGATACTTTATCTTTGCGTACAAGGTTTCTTGGTTCCGAGAAAGGGTGATAAAAATACCCTGACGAAAAGCGATATATATTACGTAGAATTCTTGGTGAATCTAAGAAAAATAAATCTGATGAGGCATGTTCTAGTAACAATAAAAAATATCAAGGAAGGAAATTTAAGAGCTCAGATCATCATGTACCCTGCCTTACTATCATAGCTAATAGTTCGGTGTCTAGATTCTTACAAGATTGCATGTAAGTATATGGCTCAGAATTTCAATCTTATTCTTGTTAGTGATGACATGATAAAAAGAATGAATATTGATTTTTCTAAGGAAACATGAGTGTTTTATAATTTTCTGGAGGAAGAGGCTAAATCCATTCTGGAAAATGTGGAGAAGGCTAAACTAGTGAAGGATGTTACTAAGAAGATGATGTTTAAGGAAGTGATTGCTGGAGACAAAACCCCCAAAGATAAGGAAACACATTCTTCACCTCCCATGATGATGAAAAAAAGCATATCCAGATGAGATGGTAGCTAAATAGAGAGAAGACAAAGAGAAGAGTAAAGAAGGGGATCCACAGTTTAGACTGGACCCTGCTGAGGCTAAGGCCTTAAACGAGAGAGTTGATGATGAGTTAGAAAAGCAAGAAAAAGAGATGAAAATGAAAAAGAAGATGTCTGAAGCTGAAGTTGTTCAATATTTGTTAAGATATACTGAAATAGCTTCTGAGAATATTCCCATTCCGGAAACCTTTTGATGTCCAACCATTACCAGAGACCCCCGAGAAGAGGTACTACACTCCAGAAAAGACTAAGGGTAAATTGGATGGTGAGGAAGTAGAGAAAATAGCTGGAGAAGAAGTAGAAGAATAAGTAGTAGAGGAAGAAGAATAAGAAGAAGGAAGTGATGATCTGGATGAATTGATCAAACAAGTGGAAGATTATCAAGAAAAGGTTGAATCATCAAAGTTAGTCACTACGAGAAAGGGAGTTGAGGAAGAAGATAAATCAGATGATGTTTATGAAGAAGATAATGAATTATCTGATGAATGAGAAAGCTATGAGAATCATTTTCTTAAAGAAGGAGCACAAAAGGAAAACCCAGATGAAGATAAGAATTTTCAACTTTCTGAATTTGAGGAAGAATATCCTAATGAGGAACCCATTTTGAAGGCTGATAAAGGTAAGCAAGTACTCATGGATACACCAAAAAAAGATATCATCAGGAAGAAGGAGGATCGTGGTTCTTCTAAAATGATGCTGGTGAAAATTTAAGAAGAACAATCCCCAAGCAAAGTATCGAATTCGGATTCATCAGCACAGGGTCATGACATTGTTGTTCAATCTTTGAAAAAGTTGGTAGACACAATTCCGATATTTCCCACCATAGACTCCAGATGACAGATGATGCAACATAGACTGAATCAGAAGTCAGAATCCTTATATATGCTGATGGATAAGTGTGTGAACATTGAAGCAGATCATATAAATTTCCTTATCAATTATTATGTCCATAAGAAATCCTATAGCAAAATCACTTTGTGGTCGAATAAATTTGAAGAAGACATGGCAGAGATTGATCGTTTTCGGAATGATGTTAATGATTCTTTTGATATCGTGGATACCAAGCATAAGAATCTTCATGAAGATTTAATCATTGATCAAAGTTCTCATAATCAACAAGTGAAGGACTTGAATTATAAGGTTAATTCCCTTGCTCAAAATTTTAAAAGGGATAGAGATCTCTGGATTGAACTCCGAGAAAAACTATTAAAGAAAGATGAGTTAGTGAAGATGCAGGAAGAGGCTATGAAGGCTCAGACAGTGATGTTGAAATCTCAATAAGAAAGGATCACAGCTTTGGAAAAGCAAGCTAAGTAGGATTAAAAGGACTTGAAGAAGATGATAATCTTATTTAAGAAGCTTATTCCTAAGGAAAAAGAGGACAAATAGTCAAATCCGGTCTTTTGATGCATTTGATTTCCCTTGTAAAAAAACCTTTTAACTCTAATGAAATTTTGGTTTGGTTGTATCTTGTGCTATTATGTAATATTGTCTCAGGTACTTTATTTCTTTTCCATTCCCTTAAATTCTTTTTGAAAATCACAAAGGGGGAGAAGGAAAAAGAACTACTTGAAAGGTGAGAAGGAAAATTTAAAATGGAGAAGGAAAAATTTATAAGTGAAGATATCCTTAAAGTAAGGGGGAGTTCCTTATTACAAGGTTTTTCATTTCCATGATAATGAAAACTCCATTCCGGAAATCCATAATTCAATCCTTAGAGTTTCAATGCCTAAGGGGTAGTTAGTTGTATTCACTCTCATCCATGAACAAAGGGAGATAAGTTTTAATTTCAAAGTCTAATGAAATTTTTCAATGTTCATATATTTCTTTTTCGTAAGGATGTTTGTGATTTCCAAAAAGGGGGAGATTGTTGAGTCAATAAGGTTTTCCTTATGACTTTTCCATTCCTTCTTGTTTTGAAAATCACAAACACCTTATACTTAATCAAATTGATAATTTACTTCTCTAAGGAAAATTTCCTTCCTTAAGGAAATTTACCCTAAACTAGATTTCCTTATACATATCAATATTTTTTCTTATATATAAAAATCAGATTCATACCTAAAACATCATAATCATATAATACTTAGATATGAAGCATTCTGTTTTAGGATCCGAATTCTGGATATGAACTGTAATGAAGTTCCACTCCAAATTCTGGATATGAACCGTAATGATGTTCCATTCTGAATTCTGGATATAAACTGTAATAAAGTTCCTTTCTGAATTCTGGATACGAACTCTAATGAAGTTCCATTCTGAATTCTGAATATGAACTCTCATATAGTTTGACTCCAAATTCTGGATACAAACTCTAATGAAGTTCCATTCTGAATTCTGGATACAAAATCTAATGAACTTCCATTCCGATTTCTGAATACGAACTGTCATGTATTTTGACTCTGAATTCTGGATATGAACTCTCATATAGTTCCACTCCTAATTATGGACACTGAACTTCTATGAGTTCGACTCTGAACTTTTATAAAGATCGACTCCAAACACTGATAGTTTAGATTCTGAATTCTAGTATAACAAGAATCCAAATTTCCATAGAAATTCAGACTTCGGATATCCACAGAATTCAGGTTCCAATTTCTTATAAAGCAGAATCCAAATATCTCTTTGTTATAGACTCTGAATTTCATTTTGAATAGACTCGGAACATTTATTTTCATACATTCTGAACATCAGTTTGGCTTATACTTGTTTCATTACAAAACAATGTCGTGCCTTTAGTTACACATGTTTTGTTATAAAACGATGTCGTCCACTATGTTTCTAATTAACCGTTGGTTGAGAAACATGTATACAGGTCCCTCCAAAATTTAAGGAAAATATGACCATTGGAGGAGGGAGCCGACCGTTCCAACCGAGCCTATAAATAGGATCTCATTTGAAAGATCTCAACAACAAGATGATCACTCTAGATACCAGAAACAGTTTAGGTGATTTCTAGAGATAGAAGCTTTTCATGCCTTGTGTGTACCGAACTGCTCGTTCAGATTGCTTTGTGCGACTCCGAATGTTGGTGAATACATTCGAGGACTTCTGGGGATAGGAAGACATAGGTGTAGACTACCTTGAAGTTCAAGGGCTTCCTTGCTGAGGAAGATATAGGTTCCAACTACCTTGAAGTTAATGGATTGATGGGATAGCAAGACAGAGACACCAATATTCGTATAGAGGGCTTACCCTGGTGTGGATAAGACAAACCTGCTTGAAAGTATAAATCAAGGGACCTTTATCCAAGGCTGTTGGATACCCTTCTCTTTGGGTTAAAATATTTATATCTTGTTATATGTTTTTGTTACAAGTTTTTACGATGAAAATTGTATTGTATGCAAAGTATACCCTTATTATATTTCCTTACACTTGTACTCTGACGTAGATAGATTCTATACACTTTATGGTATAATCTTATATAGTAAAATTTGGTTAAGTTTTATTTTCCGGATCGATATTTCCGAAATCTGTTTTTCGGAATCACTTTCCAGATTTAAGCATGTGTATAGAACTAGAAGTTTGTAACTTCATTATTTGTTCCAATATTTTAATTAAAGTTAGAGGTGTTGTGAATTTTCTTTGATTAACTTTGTTAAACATAGATTTTTTCATTGTTTAAAGAAATTAATAAAGTGTAACATTCACCCCCCCCCCTCTTGTGTATTGATAATCTATATCGTTATTTCTATCCTAAACCTATAGGAAGTATTGAATAGTTTTAGCGTCTTATAGAATAGAATAAAGAGGATGAAAAATGGAGGAATATATCTCATCCCTTTTGAAGATTTAATGGGGCGACGGTTTAAGATACACTTAGTTCCCCATTAAAGGTGGATCACATTAACCCACGTGTTTTGATCAGGTAAAAACATACAGAGTCATATTAATAATTAATATAGGATTTATCACCTTTGAATCATCCATAAGATTCCTTAAAAATCATTTAAATGTATTTTAGGTGAAAGGAAAAGTCAAGGAGGAAAAACTAAAGAAACCTGGAAACACTGTTCACCTACCGTTACTGTGCACCAACTATTACTATACACCTTCTGATATGTGAAATCGATCTGTGAAACCGATCTGTGAAACACTATACACCTATCGGTACTACACACCTACCGATATTTTAAACCGATCTGTGAAACCGATCTATGAAACTGAACTGTGAATCCCAATACACCTACTGTTACTGTACACCTACTGATCTATGAAACCGATCTGTGAAACCAATATGTGAAACACTGTACACCTACCGTTAATGTACACCCACCGATCTATGAAACCGATATGTGAAACCGATCTATGAAACTGATCTGTGAAACCGATCTGTGAAAGTGATCTGTGAAACCCTGTACACCTACCGTTACTGTACACCTACTGATCTATGAAACTGATCGGTGAAACCAATCTGTGAAACCAATCTGTGAAACACTATACACCTACCGTTACTATACACCTACAGATCTGTGAACCCGATCTGTGAAACACTGTACACCTACCGTTATTGTGCACCTACCATTACTGTACACCTACTGATCTATGAAACTGATTTGTGAAACCAATTTGTGAAACACTGTAATCCTACCATTACTGTACACCTACCATTACTATACACCTACTGATAGAACAAATCATAAAGCTGGAAACACTATTCACAGAACTGGAAATTTGGCAAAGTGTTGGAGATATGTCACCTTGCCCTCCCGGAACACCTCCAACGCCACATTTTCACAATGTAATATACCAGAGAGGTCTGGGCCATTACAATTAAAATAATGATATATATACAATTGATATGTAAAATTTGATACATTAATAAATTTACACGATAATCTCAAAATTTTATTCTAATAGTTAGTATTCATGATGATAATTTGAAATCATGACGCACTAAAATTATCTTCATAAAAATCACATAATTGAGAAATGGATAACAATTTATTACTCCAATATTTGAAGATTCATTAAAACGAAAATGATTATCACAAGGTTAGACAATTCCCATAATTTATAAACTATTATACAATGATGTAAAAAATTACTATTAAAAGAATAAGAAATAAATCTAAATGTTTATCATTGTCAATTTGATAAACAACTAAACATGAAATTATTCAAAATATTACCGTGTAACATAAGAAACAAAAGAATTTATTCACATTATCATGTATCCCTCCAATATAAATTTATTATTTATCTGCAAATAAAATCTTTCACTCTTAATGTGTCATTAAAAATGTATATTACCTAATCATATATGATAATCATTTTTAAAAATAATGAAAAGTCCCAAAATTTTTAGGTGAACTTTTTTAAATTATATGGGAATTTTATGAGTTTTGGAAAATTTACAACGCGTGATTCCGAGGCCAGGAGTACCTGGAATGATTTGTGAACATTTTTTTGGGTACGTTCAGTAAACGAATGAGGAGGTTTTTTAACACTTGAACCGATGCTCAGAATTGAAATTTGAGGGAACCATTGAACTCACGGTGCCAGTATTCATGTAAAGGTACCTTCACCTCGACCGCAGTTGGTCGATGGTGAAAGTTAGAATTTGGGTTTTTGGTGGAAATAGAAATAAAATAAAATAAACATTTATTTTTTTTCATTTTGTTTAATCCTCCCATGTGGATGGTTTAAAGGTTGGGACAACCTAACCTAAAAGGAGATGTTCCAGTTTATTTGTACATTCAGTTTCTTTTACTTTCTAGTTTAGCCTGTATTATGGCACCTTTTTCTTTCTGTACAAACTCTATTTACTATTTATTTTACTTGAGTTTGTTTCTTGTTGTGTGCATGGTTTCATGAGTTTACAGGTTATAAAGGCAGTGTCTTTCCAATTTTAGGGAATATTCCTTTGGTGCTAGTCTCCATCCCCTAGAATATGGAAGGTGGGCCTGGGGTAGTCACGGCACGGGCCCCGAGGGACGGGTCATGAAAAATCAGTATCAAAGGAGTCGGTTCTACCGTATAACATATGACTCTGAACTATTTAACGACAATAGTTTTAAGTGTATTATGTGTGCTTATCAATTTATGGCATACAATGTTGGTGCGGTGACAGACGTATCCTTACACTAGGACCCTGACTTCTGATTTATGACTCAGTGCACGAAAACACAAATTGCATGTGTGTTTTCAAGAGTTTTATTTGGGATCTCTTTGAGTGATCTCACCAGGTATAACATATTTACTGGGTTGCACCTGTTTCTTTTCTTGATGTGTCCACATAGAAAGACAGCTAGGGTTCCGGATATAGTATGCATTGATAGCCAACTGAGCGATGAGGCCTCGGTGCTGGGCCCTCCTCCAATAGAGGCACCATCGAAGGAAAACGGTACCATTAACCATTGGGCCACTGATGCCACTAGCCCCAGTAGTCGAGGTTGCATGCCCCTTGAGCACGTTGCATTAGTTCTAGTGCTATAGGCCACCCAGGTTCAGGGGAGTGAGGAACCCATAGGCCGTAGAGTATTGTATAGAGGCTGTAGTGAGAGTCTTCCGACTTGTAGGGACACCAACTAATCTCATGGTGATCCGTGTCGCCAGCCTTCTATAGGCAGCAACTTGTAGATCGTGGAGTTTGATGCACCAGGATCATGACGAGGCAACTCTTCTCTAGACAGACTTCGAGAGCCTGTTTTAGAAAGAGTTTGTCTCAACAACTCTTCATGTAGTGCATAAATAGGAGCTTCTTCATCTACAGTAGGGTGGCCTAACTGTGGCTCGATACTCAGTGAGGTTCACTAACCTCTCATGCTACTCCATAGATATGGTTCATGACCCATTATTTAGGGCCCGAACCATCTAGTAGGGACTCAGTTAGGGAGATAAGGGCTTGGAGGATTTCTCTTAGAATCCCGACGTAGGCGGGGGTGTTAGAGAGATCCCTATTAGTGGAGAGTTTTCTTGTTGAGCAGTCACCAGCAGCGAAACCCACTACCAGTCAACATGTAGTGGTGTCTTCTACAACTAGAAGTAGACATATGACAAAGAGGTCCAAAAGGACCAAACCTACATGTGGATGACTATAGGATTTAGGATTGGTTGTGTGGGGCACCTGAGGCAGAATCAACCATGCCAGGAGCATGGACTGTTAAGCATGTGGCCGGCAGGGACACATGGCTCATGACTGTCTGACCCGCTATACAGATGATTAGTAGACGGTCGAAAGACTACCTAGGTAGAGAAATAAGTTCGACTAAGGAGGTCTGCAGGGAGCAGGCAGACATGGCATGGGATCTGGTCGTGTAACTGGTGGTGGGCGACGATTTGAGATGTTACCACAACCACCACCAGGTGTTCCACCCCGACCACAGGGAGAAAGAGGACATGGGTGAGCTTAGCACCAGGCAGCTGAGTCTTACTATCAAGGGTGCTCCAGAGATGATATAGGGTATGATCTGTGTCTACACCACCTTAGCTATAGTACGTATAGACACAAGTTCCATCCATTCTTTTTTTCCAATTCCCTCGTTTAGAGATCAGAGATTTCGATGGAGTCATTGGCTTGATCTTTACGTCTAGAGACTCCAATGGGAGAGGATTCGATGATCAAGCATTGGTGATAGAAGTGTGATCTTACTCTAGGTTGCGAGAGATTTGGCTAGGATCTCGTAGTAGAGGATTCGAGACCTTATGATGTCATCATGGGTATAGAATTGTTATCTACAATCCATGCTCATTTGGACTTTATTAGGCGAAAAGTGCAGTGTGTCTACATGGATGGGACCAGGTTTACCTTCACCGGCAAGAAAAGAGCCTTTGAAGCGCAGGATGGACTTACTCAGAGGAGAGTGTAGCCAATCAATCATCTTTTGTCTTTCCTTACCCTCGGAGCAGAGGATGTGGGTAGTCTGTGTTATCCTGTAGTGGTGGAAAAGTATGCATATGTTTTCCCTGATCATGTTCTGGGTCTACCTCCTCACAGATAAGTGGAATTTTAAATTTACTAGTACCCTGGAACAACACCGATATCTACACCAGTGTATCAGATGGCTCCTGCGGAGCTTCGTGAGTTGTGGGTACAGCTAGAGGACTTACATGGGAAAGGGTTAATTCAGCCTAGTGATTCTCCTTTGGAAGCCCCGATTATGCTCGCCAAGAAAGAGGATGGGAGAATGAGGCATTGTGTTGACAATCGGTGCCTAGACCAGGTGACGGTGAAGAAACAGTAGCCACTCCCAAGGATTTATGACCTCTTTGATCAGTTGAAGGGAGCACGGTGGTTCGCGAAGTAATACCTCAACTCAACCTATCACCTGCTCAGAGTAAAGGATGAGGATGTACAAAAGATGACTTTTAAATGTCGATTTGGCCATCATGAGTTCATGGTTATGCCTTTTGGTGTGACGAAACCCCCATCAGTGTTAATGGGACTCATGAACATGATCTTTCAGCCATACATTGATCGCTTTGTGGTGGTCTTCATCGACAACATTCTGATCAACTCATCAACTGAGGAGGAGAATGACTCTCTTTTGTAGGTAGTACTAGGCACAATCTAAGAGAACATGCTTTATGATAATCTCTCAAAGTACTAGTTCTATATCCTAGAGGTTCACTTTTAGGGGCATGTCATATCGGAAGTTGGAGTTACAATGGATCCAGAAAAGATTGAGGTGGTAAATTCTTGGGAGCCACCCAGGAGTGTGATAGAGGTATGATGTTTCCGTGGTTTGATCGGATATTACCAGAGCTTTGATCCAAATTTCTCCAAAAATTCAGCACCTCTATCAGTGTTGATGAAGAATGGGAAACCGTTTATGAGGTTGGAGAGATTCATGAATATTTTTCAAGATCTGAGGCGGAGGCTGACTACTGCCCCAATCCTGAGGCTTCAGTGGAGGGTGTAGGGTACGTAGTTTACTACGACGAATCAGGGACCGGTCTTGGATTTGTCCAGATGTAGTAGTGAGTAGTGATTGCATATGGTTCTTGACAGTTGAGACAACATGAGCACAAATATGATACCCATGTCTTGGAGATAACAGTAGTGGTCTTCGCCTAGAATATGTGGCAAAATTACTTGATGGGAAATCATTTTACAGTCCACTCGATTCACAAGAGTATCAGGTATATATTCTCTCAGACGGACCTGAAGCTGCGATAGTGATGTGGATCGATTTTCTACAGGACTTTGACTTTGATATAGTTATACTCCTAGAAAGGGGTATGTTGTAGCAGATGCACTCAGCAAGAGTTCTGGTATACCACTACTAGGCAAGGTGATTGAGATGCTAGCCGCTTTGCAGATATCCTTTGTGGATCGGGATGGAGCAGCATTCCTTCAGTCTCTTACAGTCACTACCCAACTTCTTCAGCGAGTCGGGAGGCACAACATGGGGACACTGACTACGTGACTCGACATGATCAGATATCCATGGGACAAGCGCCTGATGGATTTCTTGAAGTTGGGGATAACATCATCTTCATTAGAGGACATACCATGTTACCTGTTTCTCTTTGGGAGGAAGTGTTGAGGAAGTTCCACACACCCCCTCTAATGGTGAATCCAGGAGTGGTGGAGATGTATCAGGATCTCTGATGATAGCACTGGTGGCTGGGAATAAAGAAAGCAGTATCATAGTTTGACTATCAGTTCCCCACTTTTCAGCAAGTGAAGGTGGAGAATTAGTTACCAGTCGGCTTGCTTCAGACTCTAGAGGACCGAGAGTGGAAGTGGGATTGGATATCCATGGACTACATTACAGGAAATCCACGTACATCTAGGGATCATGACATGATTTGGGTGATTGTTGACCAACACACCAAGTCGGCCCACTTCTTACCGATCAAAGAGTAGGGTTCAGTAGAGAGCATGGGATGCCTCTATGTGTGGGAGATTGTGATGCTACATGGAGTACCCTGGACAGTTGTCTCTGATCGTGATGCACATTTTTCATCACGACTACGGAAGGGTTTGCAGGAGGCTTTTGGGACGCAGCTTTGTTTGAGCACCACCTTCCATCCTCAGACGGATGGTCAGACTGAGCAGACCATTCATACACTAGAGGACATGCTACGTGCTTGCGTCGTTGACTTCAGTCGCAAATGGCAGGATCACATGCCTTTGGGGGAGTTATCATACAACAAGATCTATCACTCCACCATTTGGATGGAAACTTTCGAGGCCTTGTACTGGTGACCTTGAAGATCACCTTTGATCTAGACTGACCTAGGGAAGTCAGCACTCGTGAGACCAGAGATGGTACGGGCTACCACGGAGAAGGTACAGGTTATCCAGGAGCATATGAAGACTGAACAGAGCAAGAATAAGGCTTATGCGGATAGGAGACGAAGACCTATAGTGTTTTAGGATGGTTACCATGTCTCTATATGGGACTCACCCCGAAGAGGTTTATAGAGATTTGGCCGAGGCAAGAAGTTATCTCCGAAGTTCATTGGACCTTTTCAAGTAATCTGAAAAGTTGGCGATGTGGCTTACCGCTTTGCTCTTCCCCCTTAGTTTCACTAGAGGCACGACATCTTCCACGTATTCCAGCTGAGGAGATATGTGCACAACCCATCCCACATCATCGACCATGGAGAGCTGGACGTCGACGATGGGGATACTTTTACGGAGGTTCTAGTAGAGATTGTGGATCAACAGTACTGGGTCCTTCATTGTCCATTGATACCTATGGTTCACGTTCACTGGCAGCACGAGAACCTCTAGGATAGCACATGGGAGTGGGAGGATCAGATTCCTGCTCAGTACCCCCACTTGTTTCTTAAGATTGTGTTGTGGATTATAAGGATGCAACACCCTGAGGTGGGGAGACTGTAAATACCCATAAATTCCATTTCATCGTTTTTAATTATATGGGAATTTTACAAGTCCACAGAAATTTATGGCGTGTGATTCTGAGGCTTGGAGTTCGCAGAATGAATTTCTGAACAATTTTTTCAGGTAAGTTCAGTAAACTTATGAACGGGTTTTGTATCTTTTGAACCAGTGCTCGGGATAGAAATCTGAGGGCACTATTGAACTTGTAGTGTGGGTATTCGTATAAGGGGACATTCACCCCTGCTGCAGTAGGTCAAGGGTGAAAGATAGAATTTGAGTGTATCGTGGAAATAGAAATAAAATAAAATAATTTTTTATTTTATTTTTCTTTTTGTTGAATCCTCCCATGTGGATGGTTGAAAGGTGGAGACCACCTGAACTAAAACCTCCCACATGTGTGTTATGGAGGTGGGGACCACTGAGCCAAAAACCCCCATTTTGAATTCCTAAAGTTGGGGAGCACCCAAAACTTCAAAATGGGAGAAACCTCTCAACTCCCCATTAATTATTTTCCTCCATTAATTCAAGCCAATTAAATTTATAAAATTAAATATTCCAACACGGATTTTAATTGTTAGATCCAACCAACAATTAATGAAATTTTTCATCATTTTTAATTGTGGAAACATTATTAATCTACATAATCATAATTAATAAGTTGGGATTTTTCCATTTTGGAGGAATTGGGGAACTCTTGGAAAATGGAGAAGATTTTGAGAATCGTAGAGAAACTCATTCTCCAAAGAAGAATGATCTCGCTAAAGAGGAATGTCTTCAACTATGATAAAAAGATGAACGATCCCAGGAATAGAGGTGTGTTGAAGGCCTGACCAATGTTGACATCTATGAATTCATTATCATGCCCACATCAATGAACCTTCGAGGTTGGGTGGTTGTTTGAATTTCATCCCCTTACACATTCTTGATAATTTATCATCAAAACAAGAAGAGATTATAGCTACAGGGTATAGCTCTAACACGGAAAGTGCGAGCTAAAAAAACATGGCCTAACATCTCTGAAAATATTTTGTTTTATTGTTGTGGTCTTCGCGATAGAGGAGTACGATAACCAACCTCGGTGGGGTACGAGAATTGTGGACGACACCACCGTCGGCTGCGACGAAGGCAATGGCTCCGCGGAGCCGCCCCAGGGCCACTGCTCTCCCTATGGCCTCTACCGCCCACAGCCTCCGCCACCCCAGCCTCATGCTGCCCGCGTCCTCCACCTCCGGCAGCCTCTGCCACCATGCAGCCTCGAACCATCTGCGGCCTCTGTCGCCCCACCGCCTCGCCCATCCACGCCCCTCTGTGGCCCCAGCGGCCTTTGATGCCCCACGAACTTGCCTCACCGCTGCCATTCGTAGCCCCTATATCATCACCGCCCAACGGTATTTTGCGTACCCAGTGGCATGGCCGCCCTTACAGCGTTTGTGCTGCCCTTGGGTCCTCCATAACGCCTTAACAGCCTCCATGCCGCCCTCGCGGCCTTGTGACACTCTGCGGCCCCCACACTGCCCATCTCGGGCCGAACCGGACTCGTCGGGATGGGGCGTACCCCACGGGCCAGGTCGACCCAAACCGGGTTGGGTCGGGTCCGGCCGGGTTGGGCCAGGTCGGTCCGACAGGGTCTGATAAGACCCAGAACTACTACGAGGTTTTCACTTTATCAGCCATAACATTGGCAACATGAGTCCATTTGAAAAACCATCAATGACACCGTAATCCTTGGAGCAATAAAGTCCCATTGGTATAACCCACTCATTATTTGGATATTGTTGGGATACAATCAGGTTGGATCTAGAATGAATCCAACAGGGCCCTCGGGACTAAAAGGATAATAACTTACAGACCGACCATCCGATTGACACACCGTCTATTGTATTGAGACCCCAGTGACGTGGCGGTCCATTGGTAGACTTTTTTGTGGGGCTTCATGGAATTTGTATTATCAAAAAATGGCTATAAGAGCTGAACCTCCCAGAGACAATAAATCTTATTGCAAGAATCCAGTAGGTGGATGTGACATGAAGAATTAATAGAAATCCTGTGTGGGTTAGCACCGAGAGATCAAGTGTGGTTCAGAAAGGAGAGATCCTATGTGGGTCAGCACCAAGCGATCCTATGTGGGTCAGCACCGCGGGATCCTCTATGGGTCAACACCTAGTGATCATGTGTAAATCGGCACCAAGAAATCCTGTGTGGGTCATCACCGAGAAATCCTATGTGGGTCGACACTGAGTGATCAAGTGTGGGTTAGCAGCTAATGATCGTATGAGGATCAACATATAGAGATCCTATGTGGGTCAGAACTGAGCTATCCTGTGTGGGTCAGCACCTAGAAATCATGTGTGGGTTAACACCAAGCGATCATGTGTGGGTCAACACTGATCGATCATGTGTGGGTCAGCACTGAGTGATCTTATGTGGGTCAGCACTAAGAAATCTTGGGTCGGTCAACACCTAGAAATCCTATGTGGGTAAGCACCGAGGGATCTTATGTGGGTCAGTAGTAGAGCCTTTGAATAGAGTAATATGATTTAGTAGTTTCATCTAATCATCTCTATTACTGTACCAAAATATATTCCTTGTGTGAGCTGATTTTGAACCTGTGTAGTACTATACTTCATGGTAATACATTAGTAGTATTCTTCAATGTGGCGTACTTGTGTGGTACTTAGCTTCGTGTTATTCCTTTCATTGGTCAACAATTGAGCTTTGGGATAATGAGTTGGGCCTTGTGATTCCTCATTTTTGAGATGGGTTTACTTGATATCATAGGTATATGTATGGGAATATATCTATGTAAGGTTTTTAGTTGTTTTCATTCTTTTTGGTTTAACCTTTTTTTGATTTGTGAGACATTGAGGGTCTTAGGGTCCCTACTGTGTATCATTATAATCACCCCTGCATGGGATACGCCCACACCTTATTATGTTCGGTGCAGACGACGTACATCGCTGACTTATGACGAGAGTACCAGGATTGGAGGTAGCTCGAAGGTGGACCTTAGACGAGGCGTACCATAGAGATGACTATTCGGGAGCTGTACCTACCTTTCAGGTGGGATCCGTGGTGTGCGATCATAGGAGCAGTTCCAGTTTATTTTTACATTAAGTTTCCAGTACATTCTAGTTGGGATTGTATTCTGGTCCCTTTTTCTTTGTGTATGCACTATGTTTACTATGCAGTTTACATGAGTTAGTATCTTGTTGTGTGCTTGGATGCATGTGTGTATAGGTTATAAATGAAATGCCTTCGTAGTTTTAGGGAATAGGCATTCGGTGGTAGTTTCCAGCCCCTAGCCTATTGAAGGTGGTCTTGGGGTAGTCACGGAATGCTCCCCATGGGATGGGTCGAGATAAATAATCTACATCCCCATAAACATGTACTAAAATAATATATTGTTCCAAAAATTTACATATTCCTTAGATGTTTCATGATTCTTATAACAAAAATACTACTTATAAAAATTCTACAAGAACATACTTGTTAAATACCAATATATAAATACATTAACAGTAATAATTTCTATAAGGTATATCCTTACTTTTTGATGTAGTTAAATATTAAATATGGGAATTTTATTAGATAATTTCCATGTTCTCCACCTTAATAACAATGAACTATATATGGATCTCTGAGATGAATTTTGTTTCTCTCCACTTAACTCGTCATTTCTCATCAGTAATTATTTACCATATGCCGTTATTTTTCACCCATAAATAATTTTGAGGTTAATTTGAGATATTGTCCTATGGTTATCTTCACATATTTCTAACATGATGGAAATTGAGACTCCATTCTTCTATGGTCTCCTCCACCCAATCTCTCAACAGACTTTTGGTATATTTTCTTTTGTGAGTCTATGAGTTAGTAAAGGTACATTTTATTAATAATATATCATGACTATGTGTATGTAAAAATCATAACATCATTCACATAAGTCAGCATCTAATTTGGATACTCATAATTAAATCATTTTCCATTTTATTTAGTGATAACATCATTCTTTGTGGTTCCAACCATTAACTGAAAGAAAAAATCATTATGTGAGAAACATTAATCATATTTATAAAAAATAATTTAAAATATTTTTAAATATGAAATAATATATTTAATTTATGACACATTATATTTCAAGTAGTTGTTTAATTATTATCAAACATTTAAATATATTTTGATGGATAATAAAGAAAACGACAATTAATTCAAGAATATACCTAGGGAGTGGCATACTAGTTGTGTAATAAGGGATTTGTCACCGTGAAACTGGATGATGGCTGATATATAGTCATCCAACATTTTGGAGGTTTTTACCCCAATATAAATCTATTCCAAAATCAAATCAACTAATAGTATCCAAACAAGGATATATTTCTATGGAAACCACATAATCTTTGTCTTATCAAAAAAATAGGATGGTATCCTATACACAGACTTATTAAAAAAGTATTTTACTAATGTTATTTAATCGTGATGCCAACAAATAAATAAAACGTTATTTAATACCAACTATAGTGACCCAATAATTTTACACATATTATTATAAAGTCTTCATCATACTCATCCATTAATTAAAACCAAAATATCACGCGACCTAGCTTATTTGGAAGCCTAGGTACAGAAAATATCAAAAAAAACTATAATGTAACATCATTATAATTATTACACATAGAGAGCTATGAAATTTATTTTTGATCCTTAAAATTATTTTGAAAAATTGGAGAATACATATTATAATGAAGTGAGTTAAGCACCCTATAAATGGAATAAATAACATTTAGAGACAAAATATATTAGTTAAATTTATAACATGATATCATAAAATATAATGTTCGTGGTTAATCATATTGAATAATAACATATAGAATATGATTTCGTATCTTATGCACCATATTGAAATGTAGAAGAAACAAATATCACAATAAAAGAATAAGTCAATTCCAACATCCAATATAACATCACTTCATGAAAAATGTTCCTTATAAGATTAGGTTTAATCACTAATCCCATATAAAACATCATGTGAAACCCTAAAACTATTCCAATTGAATTGGATCACAATATTGGAAAACAATCCACGACATATACATTGTTATGTGTGGAATTAATGTCACATTAGTCATAATGTATAATTATATTAAATACCCATGGAGGAAATGGGTTTCACAATCTTGCCTCATAAAATTAATAAAGGTTATTTTATAAAAAAATGCATTTGATAAATGATCTTAATGAATGTATTTCCCCATTAATGGAAGGAAGAATAAGATATGTATAAATATTATATATATATATATATATAATTTGGATGTTATCCATAAAATCAATATTGTTATTAATTGATGAAAACATATTTAAAATATCATATGAATTATTTAATGACTAAAATACACTTTTCAATTTGAAAATGATTCATTAAAATTTTTCGAATATATTATTAAAAACATTCTATTTGGAATAATCCATGGAAACCACAAAATTAATATTTAGTTAATGGATTGATCATGATGATTTGGAATTATTTCATGCCGTATATCTGAAATTAAAATAACACATTCAATTTTTTAAAAAAATATTTAAAAATAAGTGGAGAATAAAAAAAATGTTGTTCGAGAAAATATAGTTATAGAAGAGAAAGATTCCTTATCTAAATGAAGAAAAAATATTGGTATTGGTTATATTCATCTTTATTGATGTTTAATTATTAATTATTGGGGGAAATAATAAAATATGAAAAAACAAATTAATGATTAGATTGAAATAAAAGACATGTGTTTCAAGAAGATCATTTTATATGATTTACCCAAAATTCCTTGAAAATAATAATTCATGAAAATAAATATGATTGTAATATATGTACTATACCACTATTGAATCTTTTTAATAAAATCCAATTACATAAAAAAATTTAACTATAACTTAAATTAGCATGATTTTTATAGGACACTGAATATAAATTTTAAAAGGGAAAGGATATTGTAAAACATGACAATTTAGTGAAATATTTTGTTCCAAAAAATTAATATTTTCATTACATTTCATTACTTGATACACTGACTGTATATTGGATTATATGAAACAATGAGTTTATCTTGTGATTCACATAACAAAAATTTTATTTGATATCATGCACGATAAGCAACACAAAACATTATCAAACAATGGGGTATTATACAGCAATTATAACCTAGAAGCTAAATAGGAATGTTTTAAAAGTACTAAATAAACTATGAAATATACATATAAATGTGTAACTCAATGTAATTTTTTTCTCTATTAGTATATATGCAATCAATTATTATTAATGAAATTATAATCATCAAAAATATATTTTAATCAAAATTGATTTTTATTTATTTTTAAGAGAAAATATTAAAAAAATTGTTTATATTTTATAAAATCATTATGGTATGATGAAATCCATTTTTTTAATAATGATATTAAAATTAAATTCTCCTTTAGTATTGGTACTTTTCATAAAATACTGATTTTCAGTGAATAATGAATAGTGGATATTTTTTAAATGATAATTTCTTTTCCATTAATTATGTAATATAAATTATCTGTTTTTTTATGTATCAAAAGTATTATTTAGATATATTTAATTAATATAATTATTTTTTATTCAACATTATACTGGACTTTTGTCATATATTATTTTTTGGGTAGAAACGTTTTTACAAAAACTATTTCCAAGTGCATATATTGTTACAAAATTTATTAAATTAAATTAAACAAAATTATGAAAATAGAAAACTAAATTTATAGATTATATTAATTAAAATTTATTTATATTAATAAAATTATTATTAATATACATAGAGTTGATATAAAATCATCATCTTCTTTATAAATATAATTTTTAAAAACAATATTTTTTTTCTACATCTATAGGTTTTGTTTTAAATTAATTTCTACCCATGATTTGAAAATATAATTGAAAAAATGAATAATGTTTCAAAAAAAATGGAAATAATTTATTATTTGGAAATTTTTTGGTTTTTAGGAATAGAATAATTTTTTATAAGTAGTGAAAAATATAGATTTTTATTGAAAAATGCTTCTTTAGTTTAATTATTTATAAATTTAATTTATATTTAAAATCGGTTTTTAAGTGAAATAAGAATAATTATATATCTATTTATATAATTTATTTCATACAAACATATTTCATATATAAATTGTATAAATAAAATTTGTAAACTTTTAAAAAATCTATCTTTTAAACCTATATTTCTCATAGTCACTATGCGATTAATTTTAAATTAAAGTTGATAACATATGTTAAATTAAAATTGAATAAATAATAACATTTTTTAATCAAAATAAATAATTTTATTTTACAGGGTAAACATAATTTTTTATGGAATTTAATAGAAAATATTGCACAAATTATTTACCACAATTAAGGAAGAAATGAGTTTATGAGGAGGTTAAACTATAAATATAAGGTTTAAAAATTAACCAAAGCATTTCTAAATCTCATATTCAAGAAATATTTACACAATATAACATTTTTTATAATGAATTTTACAATATTGGATCCCATTGACATGAAAAAATTTTGATTATATTATTTTTGTACGAAAATTTCAAGTGTGACACCGACCACACTTATAAAACGACAACACTTCTCTTCTCCTCTTCACACATTAAAACACTTTTTTATCTAAATATACCTGAAAATTACAATTTATTCTTCCTTACTATTATCATGTAATTTTTAATATACACATACATCCATCCATGAATGGATTTTGGTGCAATTCTATGGAGGATAACCAAATAATATATAACATTCTTCAATGAGTGTTTTTATTTTATTTATACATACGACCACATTATTTCTAATAAAAACAAAATTTTATAATAAAAATATATATATAAGATATTTATATTTTTAAATGTCAATTGAATAACCTAAACCCACTTCGACTTCCATTTAATAGGTTATAATGTAAATATTTGTTTGTTCGACAGACTACTACCTTGAGAACTGAAGTCATTCGTTTTTACATTACCAGGTATAAAGATTAGAAAATATGATTGATATGTTGTTTTTATATGATATTTATTATGTTATTATGATATTTTAATTATTATATCAATTCTACCAGCACAATTTCCATTTTCTAGATTATAATAATGTCACTCATCTGTATAATGGACTACTAGCTCACAAAGCGATGTGATTAATTCACACATTATATGGAATTTAATAGTGATATTTTTAATGAAAACATGTTATATATATTAAAAAATTATTCAATTATAATATATCATTTTTCATTATTCAATCAATACTTTGAGAAAATGGAATCAACATTCATTCATACATACAACCTACTGTCTCCCGGAATGGTGATTTGGATTTTCAATATATATTTTATATTTAATTTAAATGTGTATATATATAATATAAAAGATATTTACATGATGGTTTAATTTATAGGTTTAATATAACACTTTGAAAAGTAAGAGGAAAAATAACTAATCAAAACATACAAGAATAACAAAGAACCTGTCGCCCAAAATGTGAAATTTACATGGAATTGTTAATTAAAAGGTAATAAAAGGTCACAAAAAATCATATATGGAAGGTTATATTTATATATGGTTTTAAATATTTCTTTATAAACATATATTTTTAATATATTTTTTATAAATGTGTACAAATTAATTTGTTACTAAATTTAAGGGATTTTTAGTCTCTGTTTTTTCAAGGAGGCATATACAAATTCACTACTGATTTATTTTGTGTCTTGTATATAATAACCCATTGAAATGAAATATCTTCAATGTAATTATTTTGATTTTGTTTAATGATTAACTTTTTCAGGTTTTTTAAAGTGTCTTATTATTCATGAGATTAGAAAATCAGTAAGGGATTTCCATCTCATGTCTATTTTTCTTTGAGACACATACCACACACACAAAATGATTATTTTATATAGTTTATATATAGTACATGAATTCATATTATTAATATTATCCTTAATGAAATGGTTATTTATATATCCCTCTAATTATCACCCCATCATTGGGTTTGTTATTTAAAATTTACTAATGTCGTAACATATTTTCATCTCAACTTATGTTCTTTGAGACATATGTTATGTTATGAACGTATATTATTATTTTTGGTTTATATACAACAAATTTTAAATATAATATCATGAATTTATTTATCCCAATGATATTTTTTTTTATATTATTTCATCATAGGTATTATGTTTCAATGTTACAATATTTTTAAATCTTTTTTGTTACAATCTCATAATTTATTGAGATTATTTATGATTTTGATTACAATATTATAATATTATGATATGTATTTCAATAAAATTTGGAAATTTATTCTACAATTATTATTTAATGAGAATATATTTTCACCCTTCACTTTATGGTCATTATATAGTCAATAGTTTAAGATAAATATTTTTTCAAAAAATATTTTTTTCTCAAAAACTGGTTTTCTTCCAAAATCATGTGTTCATTTACTTTTAGAAAAACGTTTTTAAAATTATTCAAATTATTTATTATCACAAACTAGCCAAGGATTTCATCTGAACTGACACCAAACCCTATTTGAGGAATTGTCCAAATGGAATTGCTGATCCCCTTGGGCTGGAAACTAGTTCCAAGAAACAAATATAAACCAGGTAAGAATGGTTTCAGCTCAAATGCAAACGAGTATCAAACAATGTAAGATAAATAAGAAACAAGGACCAACTAATGATCATAATAAATACACAACTTGTCCTTGATACAAAATACAACTGAGTGTAAACAATGGACAAACTAAGAAAAATCAAAACAAGAATTATACTAAATAGTCCTCCATGTGAACTCAAGTTCACTACCACCCACCAACCAACATGCTCCAACGACAAGAACACAAACCAAAAACCAGAACAAGAATCCAAACATAGAAAATAGCTCAGGCCTACCATCACCGAGTGGTACAAGTAGGTTGTTAGCAAGATAGCTCAGTAGGAAATCACCAGAGAATCCACTACATTCCTTCCCTAAAATAATCCATTAAATTTAGTTTAAAATAGAGTTAAAGAAAATGGGGTTTTACATTTTTAATAAATCAATACATGTCTCCCCTTCTTCAAAAACATTACACTGCAAATCTTAATTAAAAAATAATACTACCATTTCAAAACCAAATACCCAAATCACATAATACTAGGGTTGTGCTGAAAATTAAGGAATAAATTGTGCATGCTAAAAAGTAAATGAAATATAAAGTAAGCAAGAAAATAAATATAATATCCATGGAAAATTATTAAAATCCATATAAGACCCTTGGACATACATGGTTTGGAACCACCTATCAGTGTATGTTGAAGGACATAAGCCAATAACCAAATATCCACCCCCAATTAACAAATCCAATGGCACATACCTCCTGACCTGACCACCAACCCATGAGGGTACCAACCCATCTTAATGGGGGTCGGAATGTAGCATTACTCAATCGAGAAAAAGATGTCAATGAGCCTATGGTGGTAATAATATTATGTAAGTAGGAGGCCAACACACGTGTGACTCATCTCACCTATGGTCACCACACTTGCTTCTTCCAAACACCGACACGAGTATTTATTTACCGATAAGGAAAATCCCTATTATAAAGGTGACCTATATATAAAAATATATCAAAACATGTCACATCATCATAGTTCCAATTGGGCCACTACACCGTAAACACATTCCAACCATTTCATAGAACACATTAGGCATCCAACCAGGGGAAAATATTACCAAACAACATTCATTTCCAAATATTATTTAAAACATCTCTTTTAAAATTGAAGTGACAAACATGACCATAATCTCAACACACCCGATAAAATGTTACCCAAAAAATATCAAAATCCATTTACAATAACGTGAAATCCCATTTTTGTGAAAATTTTCCTTGTCAGTTGTACCATTTTCAACCACATACCAAAACATGTTTCAGTTCCAACCTGGAAAAATGTTTAAGAACACACTTGGGATCACATCTAAAACACTAGAAGGACCAATTCTATAATTTATAGAAAATAATGGAACCAATTTATGGAATGTAAAAAAGGGGAGATGTGGGGTTCTTGAAAAAGAATTTGTTCTGTAGTTTCTTTTTCATTTAATTTCACATCCATATGTGCACATAGTGCACCCATGGATGTGCCATCAACATAATGCGCCCTCAAAATTTTATGAAAGGACCCAAAACCACTTTTTAAACTATCACTTTATTTTTAATCAAAACTCATCAATTCCACATCATTCTAAAAGAAAAAAATGAACATTTTAGAAACAAATAGAACTTTTTAAAAACAACCTGAAACTCTAACAAAAAATATAAAATTCTTCACATAAAATCCCAAATTAAAAGAAAAGCATTTTAATATAAAAATAATGACGTAAAATGACACACAATAAATGAACATTACTATTAAACACATATTATCATTTAACCAAACACATTTCAAATTTAAAAACATTTTCATAACTAAAGGATCACATCAAATAATATTTTTAACAATTAATTGCTCTATGTAAACACCTCAATAAATTAACCAACATTATTAGAGTGGTGTAGACCATGTTTAAGAATTAATTAGATGCACCCCAGGATCATATAACGTGAATTAGAAATCAATGTCATGGAAACACCTACATCAACCACATTGGGATACAACACAACTATAGAGAATGAAATATTATAGATTTTAAGACGATTCACATGCCCTAAATAAAAAATAAAAACAATCCATTCACAATCCATGTCTAGAATGGTTTGAAAAATGAAAAAACCCCGAAAAACCCTAGAAATGATGTGTTAAATAGAATGTGGGGAGAATAACGAAAAATCTAGGAAACCTTACCTTGGAACATTGAAGGACCTTCCATGTTATGAGGGATTCAAGGGAGAGTGGTTTGGAAGGATCGCTTGGTTCGCCTTGGTAAAATGAGAGAGGAGGATCTCGAATTTGGGCTACAAATTAGAGGGAGGGATTTTATGGTTAGGATTTTTAATAACTTGGATCAACTAAATGGTTTGGAATCACATTTTTCAAAACCATGAGGTAACCATGATGATGACTCTTCCTATGCTAGGAGTTGGTCCATGCTTTCTTGGGATTGACCGCAGGGCTGTGTGTTGCTCATGCGGTAGGTTCTGTTTGAATATTCTGTTGTCGCACGGTTTCCTACACATATTACATGTTTTCTACAAACTGTGATTTAACTGTACTCAACAAACTACTCGAAAACTCCATAAAAAAAATGTAGATTGGAAATCATTCCTAAACCTTTAACAAAAGACCGAAGTATAATAAAAGGATAATATTAAAGCATTTCGATGGTCGAGGTGTAAAATTTCTCCCCACCCTGGACACTTTCTTCCCCCAGAAGGTCACCATGATACATGATGATCAAAAAATAATGTCATGCCCATTAAAAACCATGGAAGACCTTAAAACAAGGAACAAAATTTCTCTCCATAGGTCACACCTATCCTATTCAGGAAGACCCCCCCACTTGAATTACCCTTACAAAAAAACTTTTCAATCTGAAAACACCACCCCGTGGAGGGGATAATACGGGAATCCCCAACCCGAATTTACCAAACTTGCGTAGAACATGAAAAACTATCCTACCCCTAGGACTCATAAAAAAACATAGTATGGAGAAACCCTTCATATTGAGACGTCGGTCTGGGAAAAAAATCCTATAATAACTACTAAATCTCCTCACAAGGTCAAACAATATCATCGTTGGAATTAAAATTTCTCCACATAGACTAAATTACTCTACACCAAGGATAACCCATAGTAGAACCTAAATTAAAAAAGGGCCAAAATCCCCATCCACACATCCCAAAAAGGACAAACATCTCTAAATGAGAACATTATAATGAAAAACCACAGTTGACCCATCTACGAGCCAAGAACCCCTTAAAAGAAGCAACCCATTCAATGGCCACATCTAGATGAAAAAAAATACTTAGATTACAACA
This sequence comes from Viscum album, assembly GCA_963277665.1. Classification (NCBI taxonomy): domain Eukaryota; kingdom Viridiplantae; phylum Streptophyta; class Magnoliopsida; order Santalales; family Viscaceae; genus Viscum; species Viscum album. Next base: position 1,901,822,602 of record OY728160.1, read on the forward strand.
AAATGAGTTCATCAAAACACTATAATAAAGTAAAACACATAAAATTAGAAAAACAAAATAAGAAGACTTAATATATTTCTCTCTAAACATAGGAAACAAAATCAGGCCATGATTTAATGCCCCCAACTACTCCTGACTATGCGCGAGCTTCACCCTATGACCTGTGCCTGGGGATCTAATGGATAAAGCTTCTCTAAAATCACAATTAGGCATTAGAATCCCCCTACCATGACCCATTATTCAAAAAAATAATCCTACATAACTTCTCCAGTTGACCCGTGCAACCACAATGACGGTAGGTCTTCTAAGGGATACGACATGACAACTTTGAATGCCCCGACCTGCCAGAGTGATTGAAACAAATATAGGTCTAATGAACTAGAATACCAAATCATTTATGATGGATCCATAATAACATGATTCTATATACTGATCTACATTCTAGTTAGAGAACATTATTGAATGTAGAGAGGCACCAGATTAATAAAAATTTGGGCTCTGGGACCAATTGAGATACGAACACATCAACCACGAGCAACTCAAAATAAAGGTCCATTGAAGAGGGGACATGATATATGATCTTTGGACATAGTTTCCTAATTAAAATAGAGGTATTAATCAGATATTGTGACACATACTCCAGAGAAAAGTATTCTAGCTCCTTTAAATTTTTGACATATGCTTTCTCTGTCACCTAGCCTTGTTAAATACCCAAGACCTCTTCCCTTTTCATCATATTCACCAATTCAGGTATGAACCATCATAATAAGATGTATTTTAAGGACATCTCATGTCATCCCAACATTCAATTCTTTTGGGGTGAACCACTCACATCCATCCAAATCATTACCTTCAAAAAGACCCAAAACAACACACACCCTAAGTGCTTCAGTAGTTCCCAACAACACGAAGACATGTGACACCTCTTTAATTCCACATAACTGCCTCTAATGGACCTCGACCAGCACATAGAACATGCAGTTCTTGAGAAGGGATAAAATATTTTAATGACTTATTGGAACCATTGGAGACCTTCTTGGGCCGCCTCATCTAAAAATCACGAAAATATCAAAACTTAAACCAACATCAAGACAAAACTCAATTGGAAGAAATAACTAAGCCAAAACAACCATCTTAGATGAAAAATTAGTAATAACACAACATAAATCACTCATTTTCAAAAATCCCAATATTATGTCAATTTTCAAAAAAAAAATGATTTCATTGCTACTCTACAAATGAAAAATCCACCTTTCACAAAATCAAAACCCTCATTTTTAAACAGAAACTAGTTTCTAAAACAATTTTCTCTTTTCAAAATAATTTTAAAAATCAAGGTCGAACCTCAAATCACAATCACCAACCCATGGATTCCCATGAACCATCAATATTTTATCATAAGCATCCACCCATGTGTTCTAATTTTCACATTCCACACACACCCTCACATGTGAAAATGTTCATATGGAGCTTCCAAGGATGCATTCAAACCATTTCTTTAGCAAATCCAAACGCGTAACAAATTCTCAAATCCAAAATTCATTCAATTATAAAACCCAATTTACCAATTTAAAACAATTTATGGGAATACAATCTCATTTTAAAAACCATTTTCATTTTCAAAACACACCTACACCCACCAAGGCCCAACTGAATCACAACATGCACCGAACCACCAAAAAGGGTAATTATTGTCTATGCCAATCTCAACAACATGGTAGTCATCCATAACCCAAGTAAGTTATAAATACTAATAGGGACATGAACCATGAAAATATACCCCACATGGGTCAATATTCCTTGCGAGATTGAAACATGACCCCATCTCACCTCCATTGTCATCTCTCAATCCATGAAAAATGTTGAAGACTCAAATCCTGGACTAATCTTGGTAGCATGAGGACCAATGAAATCAAGAATCTTAAAACTCCTACCACAACTAAAAATAGATATATAATATTTATAATATCCATATACCTATATCAACAAATTAAAAGAACCTCCCATTGATACCATTTTGTCACGAACCATCCTGAGATTCCATCTGACCCGACACGTGACCCAGTCCGCGCCATGGCCCGATGAGCATTCCTTATCCCCACGGACAGGAAACTAGTGTTGAGCATCAAATATAAAACACATGAGAATGGTTTCATCCCAAATAAAAACCATGATAAAACAAAATAATGGAAACAAGAATCTGGGACCCACAACATATCATAATAAATACACAAGTAGGCCCAGGTACAAAATATAATTGAGTGGAAACAAAGTTGAAACTAAGACAAACCTAAAAAAGACTACTAACACCATTACCTCCATGTGAACCCATTGTCACGAACATATTCCATCCAACATTATATTACCATGAGAAGATGATCAAAAAACATATCCTATTATGTGAACCTACAAAACAGCTCAGGCCTACTATCCCCGAGTAGTATATGTAGGGTGTGCGCTCAATAGATCAGTCTGTTATCACCACCAAATCTGTGGGTAAAATTTCCAAGAACATTCCATTAACACCATTTTCCAATATAGTTCAAAAAATAGTGTCTTCAAATTTCTAACAAAAAAAATACATTTTCCCTTTTTTACAAAACATTACACTCCACATCATTATTTATAAAGAAGACTACCATTTCAAAACCAAAACACAAACCACATTATTCTACAGTTTAGCTAGTAATAAATAAATAAATAGTGCAAGATAAAAAATATTTGTTGAATAAAGAAATAAGAAAATGTAGATAATATAAATGAGAAATCCTAAACATCCATAGAGGACCCCTATATGTACTCAGTTTGAAACCACCTACAGACATATGGTAAAACACCTTATTCAATAAAAAAACTGGGCACCCTCAACTACACAATATTTCTACACAACCCTCCTGGTATGACAAAAAATCTAGGATGGTACAAACATGTTTAATCAGGGATGGAATGTAAAGTCACACAATCCTCTAAAAGATGCCTCAGAATCCATGGTGGTAACAATACTGTGTAAGATGGTGGCAAACACACGCATGACTCTTCTTACCTTCCGTCAATTCATTTGTCTACCCCAAACATGGACACCAATATATGATTTCCAATAAGGCAAGTCTATATTATAATGTTTCCCTATTTATATACATATATAAAATAATCTGACATCATCATGATTTCAAAAATATTTATAAACTATAAAAATATTCTATCCATTACATAAAAACATTCGGTTTCCTACCGGGCACACACTTTTTACAAACCACATTCTCTTACAAAAAGTAACACAAACATCAATTTAATGTTTGATCGGAAAAATGGGATCTTAATCTATACACACTAAAATACATTTAACAAAAAACACTTCCAAATCCATTTCAAATAATTTTAAATCCCAATTTCATTATGAATTTTCTAAATGGTCCTTATGTTTTTCAAACCCATAACAAAACAATTCAATTCCAACCATCCTAAATATCAAGGAACACCCTCGAGATCTCTTAAAATAACCTAGAAGAACCAAATTTTTTATTCTTATAGAAAAAATGGAAACATTATAGGGAATATAAAGAAGGTGGAAGTGGGGTATTTGAAGAATAATTTGTTCTAGAGTGACATTTTTATTTTATTTCACTTATATTTGTGCACTTGGGGAACCCATGGATGTTTTATCTTCAAACAACACCCTCAAAATTCTATAAAAGGACCCAAAACATTTTATTAAAACTATTAGTTTCCATTCAAACCCAACTCATCATCTCAACCTCATTAAAAAAGTGTAAATGAACATTTTATAAACCAAAATAACATTCCTAAACAACTTGCAACTCACACCACAAAATCACTATGCTTCACATAAAATCCTGAATTAAAACCCAACCATTTTAACACAATAATTATGATGTAAAAAAGACACACAATCATCAACCATCACTATTAAAATCATGTTAGCATTTAACCACACAAAATTTTCATAGATAAATGTAGGCATAACTAAGGGTTCACTTAAAAAGATATTTTTATCAATTTTTCCACCATGTATACACCAAAATAATTTAACCAAGAATATAATTGTTGTGTGACCATATTAAAATTTTAATTAAAATCACTCATGATCATAAAGAGTGGAACAGAAAAAAAATGCATGGAAACACATACATTAAACACACATGGATTCAATGTCTTGGTCGGAGTATAGTAGACAAGAGGGGGTGAATTGAGTATCTTCTAAAATGTTCTATTTATGGAGTATTCTAAAAAGGTTCCACAACAAATATAAATACAGTCTAGTTAATCAAACAAATATGCTTATGAAATCTTGACTATTTAAATAACTTCTCAGAAGATTGATTAATTATAAATAATATTAATGTATGTTATTAATATTAGTTTTGAAGCTATTATAATAAGGAAAAACAATTATAACATCTTTACAAGATTAACTATCAATATAAAGTTAGTGATTTCTATATTATACAATAAAGTAGAGAAAAATTAACTAAACACTAGATCAGATGTAAAGTAAGTTGTTCAGTCTCAAGCCATGACCTAATCCACTACACTTAGTTATCACATTCCACCAAGTAGTTTATATTAATAAACTTGATCCACACTTGGGATTGGGGTAAAAAACGGTACACAGGACTGTCCAAGTCACATGACCTTTTCCACAGTTCTTCGTGGGTATGAACTCTCAAGTCACATAGGTACCTCTTCCTCACTAATCCATGGGAATAAACAAGCGTAAAAATATGTGAGAGGAATGATATCTTGTATCCCTTAGTTTAATGTAGGAGATAGTTTGTCTATTTATACGGACACACACACCCTGCTTGAAAGCTCAAAACAATACACAATAGAGAAAAAATTTTGAGCTAAGTTTAGAAGTGATCTGAGTGTTAGTTTATGCAGCTCTGGACTTATAGGATGGAGCATATTCATTAATCGAATCATTTTGTGTAATACAGAGTATCAAAAGTCAGATAGATCTGTCTCGTGTTCTTTGTGGATTCTGTATTGCGATGATGTTCTCAAATATGATCAATGGTATCTCAACTTTTTGGATTCAAGAATGATTCATGTGTTTTTCATATGTATTGTGTTTCATGTGTCTATTATTCTCAAGAATGATCATGATTCTTTGTTATTTCCCTCCTCATTTCTTAATCCTGTATTTTTGTTTATTTCCAAATTGTTCTTTTTATTCTTGGAGTGCGTGGGTTGGAGCCAACAAGATGCATGTATTCTTCACCTCGTACCTCATATGATCTTGTGACACGTATACAAAGAAACTTTAATTATATTAGTGAATTTAAACACTTAAAATATTACCATTTGAGATTAAATTGAAAAGAGAAAAAATAGATAAATAAGCAGTGTCACCGTCTTCCTGGAAAGGTGTCTCCATGAAACTATGTCTCCTTGAAATGGTTTCTCCTAGAAACAGTGTCTAATTATTTGCCTTTGAGTGATGAGATAGTCAAGATGGTCATGATGTCTGGTCACGGTGTCTTGATGGTCATGATGTCTGGATAATCATGGTTTCTGGATGGTCACGTTGTGTGTATGGTCATAGTTTCTGGTCACGGTGTCTTGATGGTCAAAGTTTCTGTATTGTCACTGTGTCTGGTCACTCAGTCTACATGATCATGGTGTCTGGGTCCTTTTCCAGAAAAATATAACTGGTGGCAGGCTCATGGTTTCTCAAACATAGCCAAATATCTATACACAGACATAAATAGTGATATTCATATATTGGATTAGACTCAATCATTTTTCAAGGAAATCCATTATAACATAAACTAAAAATAGTTTTCAATTATTATTTTGGAAAAAAAGAAACAAATCATCTATATACATGATTTGAGACATATTATATAGGATTTGGATATTTTATAGAATGTATAGTATTTTTTATCATTATAACATGACTAACACTAGAGGATTCCACCAATATCCCCCTTTTTATGATCACAAATCATGTGAGTGAGATGTCATTTCATAGTGAATCAAAAATGTCTTGTCCTATTCCTTAGTGTGAATATCTCTTCATGTGCATATCTCTCAGTGTTCATATCTATCAGTGTGCATATCTCCCCCCTTGGGATTATAAAAAAGAATAAAGAAGAAAATAAAAGAATAGATAATAAGATTTCCCAATGCATTAGATGAATAAAAAGTGTCATTACAGAGAGTAAACAACAAAAATAAAGAAATAATCCCTATCAAAAGATAGTGTTCATTTTTCTTCTGCGCTGGTTTTCTTATATTTTCCCTAGGTAGAAACATTAGATAAAGCTAGAGGAGCAGAGGTAGAAGATGAAGATAGATGTGAACCAACAAATAGAGAAGGTGCAGGGAGACCTTCATAAACAAAAGTGGACAAGGTAGGTGTAGTGGAAGACTGAGGAAACAGTTGGTCAATTATTACATGTCTGATTTGACTTAGATCCTAAGAGACAATCATATATGTAGAGGAAAAGTCAGTGGGTGAGATGGTAGGGAAACCATGTATTAAAGGTTCAGCTGTAGGAGCCACAAAAGCAGTGCTCTGTACAGGAAGATAAGGCCTCCAAAGATTGATGTTGTTAACAATGATATCACCACCATAATTCATGGTTTTTCAATGTCATCCTTATTCTCCATGAACATGTCCTACGAAATAGTGAAATCTTTCACCTTTGGAACTTGTTTTTTGATAGCATGAGTGATAATAGGGATTCCTAGATTCTTTACAAGTTACATGAAGTGGATTGTCATGTCATTCTTCTGGAAGATCCAATTGAAATAGAATTACACCTTCATAGTCATCTCCTCTTGAGAATCAATTCCAATATTGGAATGAATTCTCCCTATATCAAAAAAAATATCACTGTTATTGATAACATTAAATAGAGAATACTTTTCAAATCCATGGAGCACAGATTGGAGTTCATCAATAACAACAATTCTGAGAAGATCAATGTCAAAATATGGGTTTTTTAATTTTCCATAAGTATTAGTAGTTGTAACAACTGAATTAAGGGACTTTGGTTGATTTAGATATTTTTGAGATAACCCTTATACTCATCAGTAAACATTTTAAGACCAATATCATGCTCACACTTTTATTGAACAATTTTATTATTTCATTCAGCCACCTTTTCAGTTAAGAAAATTAGGATAGGTAGAATTATGGAGGCTACTTATTATGGAAACTGAATACCAACATCCTCAATAGGATGAGAAAGATGTATTGGTCTTGAGTTCATCACTCTCTGCATTTCATCAACCACACATCTAAGAGACTTTACCTCACCACATCACTATTTTTTTCAACATAGACTTCTAAAATTCCATGAAGCATTTTCAGATGAATCTAACAAATAATATTCTCTAAAAACAGATCTGCATCTCTTTCACTCAAGTTTTTCATAGGATGAGGTTGAGTATTGATTAAATTTTGAACTCATCCAATTGGGTTGCTTAAAATTCTTTTAAATCATCCTTACTCCCAAATATGTATGGTTCTTGTGATAGTTTGAACATAGAAACTCAGATGGGATTAGGTTTAATTGAAGTTATACTATCAAGAGAAGATACTAGTTTTAATTGAAACACAATAGATAGATATATACCTTTCATTAAGGCTTCCTAAGAGTCATTCGAATGAAAATAACTAGGGAATTTATACCATATATCCACTGATATTGGATCAACTGGATTAAGAACTTCAACCCTTTCCAAATTGGGGGGTTCCTCCCCGTCAACTCGTGCATAATTATTAGGACTGAAGACATGTAGATTCTTTATCATTTTTTAATATTTCATCCTCAATGTCCTCACCCATTTCCTTTCAGTCCAACTGAAATGATTGATCCATTCTCTCTTCATCACATGGTATAATTTTTTAACAGCTTTTGCCTCCACATGTTCCTCATAAGAATCTTCTTGCTCAATAGAAAGATCATCTTTTTGTATGCTCTTCAACAATATTCATTTCACATTCCTTAGAAAAAAATTAGTCTTTTGAATCAGGTTGCTCTTCCAGATAATTAATATCTTCAGGAACATGCATTTCATTATTAGTTATGTCTTTAATAACAGGTTCACTGGATTGCTCATCCAGATCAGTTTCCCCTGCAGGTACAACAATATCTTCCTTATCATCCTCATAAAAATTCTCATCAATTTTATCTGGTTCCAAACCAGTATCCAAAATGCCTTTAGTTCTTGAATAGAGTTCAACTGGATTGTACTTTTCAAATACCCCATCATTATCATATAATCATTCACTTATCCATTGATTCCAACTAATTTTAATTCTCTTGACTATATGTTTTGAAACAAAATATTCATTTTCCTTAATAAATTCTTCATCTGGACCAACCATCAATTTTTCATGAAGCATTCGTGAGATAAAACATGAGTAGAATAGGGAGGCTGACTTGGTGGTTGTCTTGATCCACTGACACATAAATAGTATAACAAATGGTCATAGGTTAATTTTGTGTCCATTTTTAATGAGACGTATCAAAAAATACATCATGACACTTGAGTGTTGTGAAATCACCTTTTCTAGGGAAAATAATATTCAGAACAAATTTTAACAAGAGTCTGGTTTATCTATCTATCTCAGCAGCAATGGATCTTTGATTTGTTTCATTTCTAGTTAGGCTTCGCAATTCCTCTTTAAAAACAAATAACTCACATAGAGGAGGAGGACCTCTCTAGTAATCCTCACAAATTCCCTCATGAGGTATCCATAGGCATGTAGCCTATAACCTTGACGAAAAGATACAGCTCTGGACATTTATCTAGATTCTCACAACAAAAATATTGATGGGAAAAAATCCCACAATGTATCATTGACTCATTTTTGAGGTGATTGTGTTTGTTGACAAAGCGGGCCTCCATGTTGTGTTCATTGACAATGTAGGGCATGATGTACAGATTTGTTGATAAATTGGGTTTTCATTGTAACATGTCATGTTCATGGGATGTTGTTAACAATACTTGATTGATTGATGATCCTAGAAAAAGGAATAGATGATCTAGAGGTGGTACAAAAAGATCAGATACAAGGTGGCAACATTTTCTAGTGTTTGCCAAATTTTTTGGCATCAAAATCGACAAATAGAGAAATGTTTTTTTGGAAAAGGGACTTTCACAGTAGTGTCTTGGAAGCTTGGAAACTTGTGAACCATATTTTTTAACATCATAAAATCAAAATATGGCAAAGGAATGAGGGGTTCCCATGTTTGGGTTTAGACATGCTAGTGGCTTGGGTGACAGAGACTCGGGTGGATGGACTAGCGCACCGAGAGAAGACTTGCATGCCGACGCTCAGGGTAACCAAAATGCCTATAAATAGACGGATTCCCCTACACATTTATAATGGATTTCAACACTTGGAGAAAATTAGATCTCCATTCACGCATGTGTTTTGGTTGTGCAAGTGGAGTTTTGGATGGACAAGTATAAGTATAATTAGAAGTTGTGTTCCAATTGATAGTTGCACACCAATATTGGATTGGTTGTAAAATTTTGTGAGTCACCCAAGTTCAGAGTTGAAGATGAGAGTGTCATGAAATTATTTTAGTTACACTATCATGCTAGGATTGCAGATTCATTCCATGTATTAGAAAAGTGTTCCATTCATAGATAAGCGCATCGATCATTCTAGGGTTGTGTAGAATATTGGAATATTTTCATTACATCCGTGGTAAAGTTATATTCATCAGTTGATGAGTGATGAACTTCAACAGAGCATCTACATGTAGATTAATATGTATTCATTTGAGATAATTAAGGGACCTACGAGTAATTAGATTGTGAGTGGGTGTTATAAAGAAGTATTGACCACACTTCAGTTGAGAGAGCAGTGAGGTTTCATATTGTGAGTGGTTGTAAACTGGGAGGGATAGTGAGTCCGCTCTGAACATTGTAAATAGTAGTGCGCTTTTAGTGAATTTGGTACATCAACACTTTTCTGGTTTATTCTCCTTGTATGTAGCCCAGTGAGGGTGAACCAAGTAAAAATCATTGTTTCATGTGCTTGATTTAGTGTCTTTTTATATTTCTCTACAGGAAAGATAGATAAGAGAGTTTTTCTTTACATAGAAACAAGATCAATAGGGGAAATTAATGTAATCTATCATACCCAGATTCACCACTCCCCCCACTCAGGGTATCTAACCCAGTGGCCCAAAAAATTTGTATCAGAGTGAAAGATTGATATCATAGTTTCTCTCTTAGATGGAGGTCTGCAGTCACATCTAGATTCCAATCATTAATGGGAGAAATTCTTAGCTATGGAAGTATTAGATGCAACAGTACTTCCGGTCCATTGGAATGGAACTGTTCACAATATCAAATCATTTAATAACAACATATATTAATAGTGGTGCATCATCAGACACTTAGTGTAGAGAATTGGATACTAATTCCAAAGGAATTAATGATTTATGGGGATCCCTATCCATTTCTATCTATACAATGGTGATGTCATGAAAAACATAACATTCCATGTGGGAAAAGATATTGAATATATATGAAGGAGATACAATGGACAGAGAAGAAAAGATGAAAATGTTGTGGAAAAATAATTAACATCTAAGAATGAACTCAAACCAGTCAATTGATGCATTCTTTTACAGGGTAAATGATGTGGTGGAAGACATGCGAGGTCTTGGAGAAGTTTTTGAAGACATAAATATTTTAAATCATACCATGAGGAATCTCCCACTATGGTTTAAACTGTATGTTTCAGTTTTGGAAGATAAGGACCTGAAAGAGCTAACTTTGGATAACCTGCACAACACCCTTGTTTCATATGTAATGGGAAATGATGATAATGATGTTGTAGAAAAGGGTAAATCCAAATAAGTGTCATTCATGGACATGAATAAGCATACCATTGATTATTCTCAAGAAGAAGAAGAGATCGATGAGGCGATGTTATTCCGTTCCTCAAAACATCAAAGAGGAAAAATAATATTTAAAGGGAAACATCCAATAGAATGCTTTCTATGTGGTAATATTGGACACGTTGCAGAAAGGTGCCCTAAGAAGTTTCAGGAAGACGATGAGGATGAAGATGATATTCCCAAGAAGATGTTTTCAGCCTTTGTGACTGGTAAGAAATAGTTCAAACGAAATTTCCTTAAGCAGAAGAATCTCCTTTAACAATAATTTGATAGTACATATGGGTCTGAGGATGAAGGGGTTTAATAGATAGAGAACGGCAATGTTTGTGGAGAAAATGCTATGGTGGTATTTGTTGGTATTTCTGAGAATAAGAATGAAACCTAATCTGATGAAGAAGGAGTAGAAGATGTTGAGGGAAGAGATGATTTGAATACTGATTTAGAGGATTCTCTCGAGGAGATAGATGTTTGGAGAGCCAAAAAAAAGAAATCCAATGATGTTCTTTGTAATGACAAACTCTATATTCAATAGCATGAAGAAGTGAAATTTGAGTTGAAAGAAGAAATTTAAAAACACAAGTCATCAATATAAGAGGACATTGAATTAGTTAGGGAGTATAAAATGAAGAGTAATGATCAGAAAATGGAGATCGATAGTTTGAATAACAAATGGAATGATCCAATCAAGAATATTGGACAACATGAAGGAGAAGATGTCAGTTTAGGAAAACATGTTAAGGGTCAAGAAAAACCCTTGACTCCTTCTCGGAAATCAGGAAATCAGATCACTTGGAAAACTGAGAAGCTAAAAGATTAAAATAGTTGTTTAGTAGAAGGGAGGTTTTAATTATGTTCAGATGCTAAGGCTGATGGGGGCATGATCAAAAACAAAAAGTTTGAATGTGAAAGTCAAACTGTAAACATTGATTCCAAGAATAATTGTTGATTTGGGCATAATGAAGATTCAGAATATTCTGAGATCCCAAGGGGAAACTAGAAGTGAAAAAGTGATATAAAGGAATGCACTTTATATCCGGTGTTATTGTTGTGGAATGACAGGACATTCACAGTTTGTGTGTTCCAAAGGAAAAAGATATTTAAGGGAACAAGAATAGAGGTGGCAGCCAAATAGTGAAGTAATATCTATAACATATTTATAAGGACACTATTTTTTGGATGGATTATTGGAGAATATGGCTAGGTACTGTACTTCATCCATACAGAAGAATGTGCCAATGTAGAATCCAAATGTTTGCAAGCAGAAGATCAATGAACCAATAGGTGTGATGTGAATGAAAAATCGATTTTCTGCTTTGCATGATGAATCTATTCCATCATACTCTGAGAAAGATCATACGTCTCAATCCATGCCTAGTGTGATGGAAAAAATATGGACCAATAAGAAAATGGATGAGAAGGAATTGGTGGCAGAAATTTCTCTTAAAGAATTAGATCACACTGGTGTGTTGATCCTTGGGAAGAGTTGCACATCTCACAAGACAGGTTACAAGGATCTTTTCACAGGCATAAAATATGACAAAGGAGTTTTCATGTTTGGAAATGATGAATGCCTGAAGATTATTGGCTCAGGAAAGGCCTAGTTTGGGGGAAAAGAAATGAGATGTGATGATGTCTTAGAAGTAGAAGGTCACAATCATAATATGCTATGTGTGATTTAGATATGTGACTCAGGACATTCAATAAGATTTACTATGATGATGTGTGTCATCATAGTAAGATATGAGGAAGTGGTTATACAGGGAATAACAACAAAGGGAAATCTCTACCTGGTATGTGGAGAAGAAAATATGTTCTTTCTATCCAGAGAAGAAAAAAAGAAGTTTTTGAATAAACGACTTGGTCATCTATATCAACTATCCCTGGAAGATATGGAAATGTGTGATGCAACAAGAGACCTCCCTAAGATATTACTTGATCGTACTCAACATGTGATACATTTCAACCGGGGATGATCATCAGAAAGACGTATAGGGCAATGGGAATGAATTTAACAAGAGTTCTTGAATTGGTGCATGCTGATGTTTGTCGGCCTATCACACCATGAGAAATTGAGGGAATGAGGTACTACATTCTGTTATTGATAACTACAATAGAATGGAACGGTTATTTGTTATTACCCATAAGTCTGATGTGTTCGACTATTTAAAATAGTACTCGAGAGAGTGCAAAAGGATTATTGGACTGAAATTTCTGATGTTTCATACTGATAGTGGGATGAAATTCACAAATAGTTTGGTGGATGACTATCTCAATATGCAAGGGATAAGGAATCATTTTTAATCTGTGGGAACTCCCTAATAGAATGGAGTAGTTGAAATGAGAAGTTAGATCATTAATAACATGGCCAGAATGATGCTCATAGAAAAATACATACTAGGGAAATTTTGGAAGGAAACAGTATTGGCATATGTCTACACATATAACAGGGCTCTGTTGTGTCTGACGGTAGGATTGAGTCCGTATGAGATGTTCTATAGAATGATTCCAACAGTGAAATACTTCAGATATTAATAATTAAGTGTTTTATCCTCAATAAGGAGAAATATAGGATATTTGAGTCACGTGGAGATGAGGGGATATTCTTTGGATACTCAAGAAAAATCAAAGCATACAAATTCTTTAAAAAAATTCTAGGTAAAGTAGTTGAGTGCAATGATGTCACTGTAGTAGAGAATGAAGAGACTATTAAATATCAGAGTGAAGAATTTCTTAATGAAAGCGATTAGGAGGAATGTATTGCATGAGGAGTAGAATTGGTTGATGATAATTCAGAAGAAGATACCAATAATGATAATGAAGAAGAAAAATATGTATCTATATAGAAGCTAAGGAGTCGAGATGAAATTGATAGGAAAAATATCATTGTGGATTAGTTAGCTCTATCCCAGACAAGGAGAATGAAATATCTAATGAATAAATCTTTCTTATCTCAGGTAAATCCTAAATTATTTGCTGATGTAGCTGAAGGGGAAAACTAGGTTCATGATACAAATGAAGAGATGGATAAAATTGAAAAGAATCAGACATGGGAGATTATTTCAAGGACAACTGATAATAATGTCATCAGGACTAACTGGGTATATCACAATAAGATGAATGAAGATGGAACAATGATTCGAAAAAAATGACGACTAGTGTGTAAAGGTTGCTCTCAGATAGAGGGAATAGATTTCTATGAGACATTTTCACCTGTTTTTAGGCTGGAGACAATCAAATTATTCTTAGCCATCGTAGTGAAACAAAAGTTCAAAGAGTTCTAGATGGATGTCAAATAATCATTTTTGAATGGGGTTCTAGGAGAAGAAGTGTATATCAAGCAGCCAGATGTTTTTCAAAATCATGTGGATGAGAATAAGGTTTTTCAACTGAAGAAGGTGTTGTATGGGATGAAACAAGAACCAAGAGCATGGTACTAAAGGCTTCATTAATACTTAAATAAGCTTGGTTTCTAGCGTGGAGGAGTTGATTAAAATCCCCAGTTAAACAATGACAGTAATCAAAGGATGGTGGTGCAGTTTATGTCAATGAAATAATATTTTGCGGACTAGATGAAGCTCAGTGGAGACGGTTTTCAAAATTCATGAAAAGTGTGTTTGAAATGTAAATGGTTTGGGAATTGACATTTTTTCTTAGCTTACAGGTGACAAAAGGAAGGAATGACACATTCATTTCTCAATCCAAATATGCCAAAAAGTTATTAGATGATTTTGAATGGAAAATTCTCTGTAGATGAAGACTCTAGTTGCTTCCTGGATGAAATTATAAAAAGATTATAATGTCAAGGCATTTAGAATCAAAAATTATAGACAGATTATTGGGAGTTTACTATAACTGACATCGAAGAGACCTGATATTTTTTTGTCCACATGACAAGCACCAAGATATAAAAGTAATCCTTATGAAATCCACATTCTTTTAGTTAAAATTATACATCAATATATCAATGTAAATATGGATTTCGATTTGATATATAATGACAAATCTCACCAAGAGATATTGGGATATACAGATACTGATTCGGCCAGTCCACTAGATGACCTGAAATCATCAATAGGATATGATTTCTATATTGGTGGTTTATGTATTTCATGGCTAATAAAGAACCAAGACTGTATTTCATTGACCCCCACAAAAGCTAAGTATATTGATGCCACTCAATCATGCACACAGTTATTGTGGATGAAGCAGCATCTTCATGATATGGGAGTAGAAGTGAAGTCTCTGATTAGAATCTAGTGTGATAACCCAAGTGCTATAAATCTCATCCAAAGTCTTGTCCATCACTGAAGGACAAATCAGGTTGAGATAAAGTATCATTTTATCCAGGAGATGGTCGATCAGGGAAGCGTGAAGTTGAAGTATGTTCCTCAAAATCTACAGGTTGCAGACATTTTGAAAAAGGCCTTAGCCAAGGAAGCTTTTTAAAGACATCAGTTGGATCTAGGAGTCCATTCGACTCCCCGTACTTGAAAAAGTATGTATGTGGGACCCCCTCCATATGGGATGGTATGTTTTTGTCTAATCTGCTAATTTTTTTCCTTCTAATGTAGCAGAAACCAAAAGAGTGACCTTTAGTTTAGTTGATAAAGGGGAGAAATAGTGACTCCTCTAGGAGGAGAAACTGTGGTTAAGGAAGGGATTCATTTTCATAGTCAAAGTCACCAGGAGAATCTGATAGGTGGAGTAATGAGATAAGGGAGAGGAACAAGAAAGGGGGAGTAAGAGTATTAAATATGACGATTCTAGAAGTGATCGATCAAAGAGTAGATATAATGTTAGCTGAGGATCCTGATTAAAACTGAAGAGTGATGTTGGAATAGTGTGAGAAGGTTTCCAATGAACCAAAATTGGAATCATTTTAGCAAAAGGTTTCAGTTTGGTATCAAAAATTGGAGTTAGAAATGAAGTGATTCATTGAAAATCTTTTCATTTACTCTTTTTTCACATGGTGAGCATTTATCATGTGGGTTTAGAGTATGTGCTAAGTGAATCCCAGAACACTATCAGAATCGCAAGAGGTGAGTGGTGGTAGAGGTTGGAAAGAGCTTTAACGAGGTATCAATGTGCAAAGAATCATTATGAGAAGAGTTTTAAACAAACCCAAATGAGATATTTTTGGGAAAAAATCCATCAATGTATCATTGAATAATTTTTGAGGTGATTGTGTTTGATGACAAAAAGGACCTCAATGATGTGTTTATTGAAAAAGTAGACCACGATGTACAAATTTGATAACAAATGGGGTTTTCATGGTAACATGTCGAGTTCAAGGGATGTTTTCAACAATCCATGATTGATTGAAGAACATTGATAAATGAATGGACGATCTGGAGGAAGTACAAAAAAGAGCATATACATGGTGGCACCGTTTTCTAGTGTTTTCCATATTTTTCTTGCCCAAAATTGAAAAATCGATAATAGTGTTTTTGGATAAGGGACATGCACACAAATGTCTTGGAATCTTGGAAACATGCACGCAATATGTTTTTCAACATCAGAAAATCAAAATATGGCAAAAGGAAGAGGGGTGCCCATGTTTTGTTTTTGGCGTACAAGTGGCTAGGGCGATAGAGACTTGGGCGGCTGGACTTGACTACAGAGAGGATACGTTCACATTGACACTTAGGGTACCCAAAATACCAATAAATTGAGGGCTACTCGTCCTCATTTTAAATGGAGGTCAACACTTTAGGAAAATTGTAGCTCCAGTCGCACAGGTGTTTTGGTCGTGCAAGTGGTGGTCTGGTCACACAATTATAAAGATACTCATATGTTTTACACCTGTTGATATTTTCACACCAATATTGGTTTGGGAGTTAATGGGTGTGAGCCTCCCATGTTTATAGTTCAATAAGGGAGTTCTACACAAGTACTTTGGTGACACTTTCAAGCTAGGCTTGAATAAGCACACCAGGTGTTAGAGAAGCATTCCTATTATAGAGAAGCTTTCCAGTCATTCTAGGGTTGCGTGGAAAGTTGTAATATTTCTCTTTACATTAGTGGTAAAGTTATATTTGTCACGACCCAACCCTACCCGGACTCGAGCCGCAACTACCCCAAGCCCGCCTCCATAGGCTAGGGGCTGGCGAACAGCGCCGAAGGCACAATAACTCGGGGACTCCTTTGCCTAAGTACTTGTATAGACACACACACAGAACACTTAATGAAAAAGTGTAGAGTAAAAAAGAAAAGAAAAGGGAAACTTCTATAAATAACCACAAGATTGTATCAAACTCCAAACAGTACAAAGCAAGTACATAAAGTTAACTGAAAAGAAAAAGGGACAAACACGCACCCAACCAGAAAAGTGCCACTTCCCGGCAACAGGTGAAAAAAAGTAAACACCTAGAATGGTTCCACGCCTGGTAACTGAATCCGACCACTACACGCGGTCCAAGCTCCCCGGCTCCTAATCTCCTTTGACGTCACGACCAACCTGTCCGTCATCTGCAAGGGCACACCAAGTGCGGGCAATGCCCAAGCAGAGGTGAGTATAAAAATACACAGTAGGATATGCCGAAGGCTCAAGGGAGAAACAAAGGAGGTACATATGGGTGAGCAGTAGAGCGAACAGGGAAAGGTAAAGGAGTACAACTGAGAGTACAGTAAGGAGTACAGTAAAGAGTATAGCTCAACCCAACAAGAGGCAAGAAGGTAGACTTGTCCAGACACAAGGAGCTAGAAACAGTGAGAAGATGGAATTCTCATCGAGTCTTTTCTACCTATAGCCGGAGATTATACTCGTCCATCCACAAAAAGATAGACACGGAAAGAACGGGTCATACCCCGCGCCTCTTCTCCTCACCAAGAAGGAGAGTAACCAAACCCAAGAAGTGGGTAACAGAAAAAGGTATATACAAATACATATGCTCAATAAGAATCCTGAACAAGGTCGTAAGGGGATCTCCATCCCGTAGCTCAGCCCAAGAAAGAGTATCCAATAGTCCTAGAAGTAACACCATCGATACCCAGCATCCCGAACGTCTACCCCGAACTACAAGTCAAGGTCTCAATCACCGCACCTCGACACTATCCTCTTTGTGCGGCACTGACTCTCCCGCACAGTTTTAGGTCACGTCACAAGGACGTGTATCGGTGGGGAACACGCTCCTCATACTTGAGAGTATTGGGGGAACGTCAACCACAACTCGTCACTACCCCACAGTCGAGAGGTCTGTTCAAAGTCGACAGAAGACCCCCTGCCCAGCCCCACTAGAGGGACCCTGGAAGTCGATGGGTTCCCACTACAGGGAGACCCAAAAAGTTGAAGGGTGCCACACTACCCAGTCTCGTAACAGGGTAATCCACTAGAGGGATACCCGACTAAAGTGGGTGATGGGACCATTGCCCAGCCCAGCTGGATGTAACCCGGCATCGGAGACCACTGCCCAGCCCAGCTGGAGGTAAGACCAGCATCGGGGACCACTGCCTAGCCCCGCTGGAGTTAAGCCCAGCATCGGGGACCACAGCCCAGCCTAGCAGGAGGTAAGCCCAGAACTGCTCTGGCCATCCCGGTTGGATGGTAATGCTCGGTGAACACCATTGTACTGGCCATCCTTGCTGCATGGTAACCCTCTGGCGAGCCCTGCTTGGAACAACCTCAGCCTTGCTAGAAACAACCTCAGCCCTGCTGGAAACAACCTCAGACCTGCTGGTAACAACCTCCTGGGTAGAGGTTCGGTGACAGCGTAAAGTTTTCGTCACCCCGAAACCACAATAACTCTACCATGGAACACGGAGCAATGGGAGAAACTCCCCAGGCCTCACAAGGTGATCCCGCTTCAATCCGCTGAGTCACCGTCGAAGCGGACCGAGTCAACTCACCCCAGAATGTGGGGAAAACACCCACACTGTATGAACACTCGTAGTCACAAACAGTGTCGCAGTCCGGTGAAAAGGCACGTTACTGACACCCCTCACAACTGAAGAAACAGAGGAACTAAACCATCTCTGCCAGCCAAACCATCGAGAACAAGACCAGGGGAGACCACTCAACCCTGCTGGTCAGAAAAAAGAGCACCAGGCCAGGGGAAAATCCCCCCTGCTGGTCAAAAAAACGAGCGCAGAGGGACCCTCTATGTCGCGAGAGGTCAATTTATGCAAAGAAGATCACAACACGCATGTGGGGCCCACATGATGCATGGCCCCAAGTCAACCCCAACCAAGCGCACAGACGTTCTCAGGTACAAACCACACATACCTCCAAGCGCTCCCGTATACTCCCAGAGTATACCTCGTTCCAGCCCAAAAGGCTATTGTGCACATGGCACCCAACGTCAACGCGATGGCATGACATAACAACTCCACCTCGAAGGCCCAGGCACGACCAACCACATCTTGTGAATCATTTATATCACTCTCCCAAGAGTGCGCGATCACACACCAAGGGTCTGCTATAAACATGGTAGGATGAACCACCATCGGAGCACCTTTCATGGTTCCACATTTAATAATATCGCGCAAGAGGCTCCACACAGCCAAACGGATTTCACCATTGTAATCCTCGCAGAAAAACACGCGAGATAGACTACTTACTCGCCTCAAACGGATATCCGATGGAAAAGTCACCAACACCGCCTCACGCCTAAACGACATCCCGTGATCCTGAGACTCGGCCCCGAAAACAGTCGGGTGCATCGCACCATTGCGATCCCCTCGAGAAAACACGTCAAAAGCAATACTCACTTGAATGCAATAGATATCCTGAGAAAAAGGTGAATTTCAGCGCACCGCACATGAGCGGTGCTTCGTGGGACCCGCATCCCGGTCCTGAAATATAATGAAAGGATTGCACTGTTGCGATCCTCTCGAAAAAGCACACAAGAAGGACTAATCACTTGTCCAAAATGGACACCCGATGATAATGATGGAAAATCACCGTCAACGCCCGAACGGCCCTCGCGGGGCCCATACCATCATGCGGAATTACAGCGGGAAGACTGCTCCAATGCGATGCCCTCAGAAAAACACCCAAAAACGACTACTCGCATGCCCCGAACAAACATTCGATGAAAAAGGCGCTATACACCGCTTGCAGCTCAAAAGACGACCTATGGGGCCCACGCCTCAAATCCAGTTTCAATGCCCAAAACCTCCCTAGAAACCTCCGCTTCGGTGCCAGGGTCTCAACGCCGCTAACAGCGCTCAAAACGGACGCTGAACGCGTCCGCGCCATCCAAAACAAAAACCCCCGACGAAAACGTCACTTTACTTAAGGACGTGTCGCACCACCGAGGCCCCTAGTTTCGGGAATTAAAAATTCCCAAAACCATCTCAAAAATACTGCCTCATTGTTAGGTCCGTGCTACCGCAGACGATGCTCAAAACTGATGCCCATAACTCAAACTACGGGCGTCCCATCATTTTAAGGGGGGGGGGGGGGTTTACCCCAGGGCTGGACCGGCCAGGTCCGGCTGGCCCGCTCTTGCCGGCACGCTGAACCGCGGCCCAGCCGCTGGGCCCGGTCCGGCCGGACCCGAAGGCCGCTGCACCGCGGGCCGCCTTCTCCTGCGAGACCTACGCTGCGCGCGGGTTGCTCCACTGACCAGCCAACTGGCCAGTCGCGTAAACGCGGAGACCCGCCATCGGCGGGTCTCTGTCGCCGCACACGGGTCGTGTGTCGTGACCCCGCCTCGTCGTCGCACCAGCCAGTGCTGATGGTGCCTCGCACCCTCTCGCCCACGTCCGCCCCTCCTCAGCCGAAGCCACCACTCTCCCCCACGGAGAATCCTCAGCGCCGCCTCGGTCCGCCGTCGCGCCGCCTTGGAACCTCGCTGGACCGCCGGAAAAACACCCCCAAACCCGCAAATATCGACTAGCTGTCGCGGCCTCCTCCGATGTCCGATTTCAATTCCGAAAGAAGCAATGGAAAGAAAAAAAACTGTACTACGCATTCATGTGGTTTTTTCTAAAATCAAACTACAATTCAAGCATATAATTTAGGTTCAAAGGAGGTGCGGGAATGAAAAATGCAACAAAACCCTACCTCGTGGGCGTTGCCCGGAGCCTCACGGGGAGTCCGCCGCCGCACCGCTGCCTTGCCGGAGTTGCCTCACCGGAGGTACCTCCCCGAAGTGCTTCGCTGGAGCTGGAGGAGAGGGGAGGGTTTGAGGAAGAAGAAGAAGAAGAGGGGAGGGGATGCGTTTAAGTAGAAAAATACTTAAATGCCCTCCTGATAGCCTCGAAGCCGAAATTTCGGTGGGGTCGGGATTGAGGCTCCCCTAGGCTAAAAACCACACTCCGAGGGTAACAGAGGTCTCATAATATTAATCGGAGGCCCCGTTCAAACGTTTCAACAACCACGCCCGATGCCGCCAAATTACGAAAATGCCCCTAGGGCCATTTTTCACTGACGGTCCGCGCCCGCAGAACTTACACCCCTCCTAGGGTAAACGGCATGCTCCGAACTCAACGGTGCCCTCAATTTTCCAATACGAGCCACCGTTTAAGTGATACTTGCATTTCAACATTAAAATAATAAATTAATTAATTTAATTATCCGTTTAACATTCCGATAGCGGGCGAGGGGTCCAATCGTCCTGCGCCGACAATTTTTATGTTGTTCCAAGGGTAAACACCCCATTCCGGACCCATCCGTACACTCGGATCTATGATCTGGAATGCCGTTTAGGAGTTATCCTATTTATTTGGCGGTTCCAGTGTGAACACACTGCAAATTTAATTCCGGCCACTCCAGGGCTCGGAATCGCATGCCGTCTAAGGGTGCTGCACTGGAATATCATCATGAATATTCCAAAGACTTTCAAAGCAAAAATCGGGTTCTTACATCATTCCCTACTTCAAGATTTTTTTCCCCGAAAAGAAAAATCACGGAACAACTCAGGGTACTATGCCCACACCTGGCTCTCCCGTACCCAGAAGAACTCACGCACAGCTCTGCGTCACCACACACAGAACAAAGGATTTGATCTGTTCACACGAGGTCGGGCCTTGCTGATGTCGTGCATTGAAGCATGCTCACTTCTTCTCGGGTGAGTCACGTGGGAGACGTCATGCACCCACTCAAGACTTTGGGGTTAGGGAAATGTGGTAGAGAAACTCACCATCCCTTTGCAGGGCCTCAAACGACCCGAAGGCTCTCGGGGGTAACTCACCTCCCCGACCAAACCTCTGTGTCGCATGCCTCGACTGGAATCATCGCCCGCACCTGGAACAAGGCCCAATGATTCCCTCCTTCAGAATTTCCATATGGTGAAACACCCAAGGATATCTGGTTACACGAGATTTCACAGTTGATGTCTCTCAACCAAGACTCTCTTACACGCTCGGAAGCAAAGGAGTCAACACCATCGACTAATGAAAAAGGTCCCATGCCTTTTACCTTAACATCAAAGGGTTACACTGATGCCCCTCGTCACCCCAGTAACACCTCAAGCAAGGAGAAGGGAGGAAAAAATTCCACACACAGAGTCTAACAATTCTACTGCAAAAAGTAGAAGAGGTGCAGAGTGTACCTCTTATCACCTCATGCTCTGCAGGATCATAGACATCCAAAGCTCGCGGATGTCCATGGTCCCTACTGTCAGCTCCCGGAGCCTGACGTGGACCACCTAGTGGTGATGGGAAGATCTTGTAAATTCATCCCGCACCACCAACTCCTCCCGCTCCTCTGCTAGAACCACCTCTCTGGGTACTACATCGAACACGACACTGCCTCCGTCATAGTGGTGCACCTGCTGCCTGTCCGAAGCTCTCTGCATGCCTGGTCGGGCAGTCCCATGCCAGGTGACCTCGCTCATCACAAGCATAACACCGACTATCCCTGGGATTCACCGGTTCCCTCTGGCGCCATTGTGGTGTACGACCATGCCCCGGAGTCCGGTTGTTAGAAAGCCACCTCCATCGAGGTCCTGCTTGCCGACGGCCGCTAGCTGCGACAGACGTCTCGTCTCGAACGTGCCTGCTGCCACCACCAACTCTAGAACGTGACAGGAAGCTCTCTGTCACCAGCACCTTCTCTAGAACCCCGGTATATGTGGAAATTCCCAAGGGTACTATGAAATCACGAATCTCTCGGCGGAGACCCTGCTCAAACTTCTGCGCTCGGATGTTGTCGTCATGGACAATGTCCGGGAAAAAGTGTGCACGGTCTGAAAAAATATCCATGTACTCGTCCACCGTCATCCCCCCTGGCTGAAACTGCAGGATCTCCTGGATCCAAACGAAGCATAGGCAAAAGGGGAAAAACTCCTCATGGAACAAAAACTGAATGTCGCCCCACAAAAGCAGCGACTTTCCTAGAAACTGAGTCACCAGACTCCACCAACGCCAAGCTGATCCACGAAAAATGATAGCTGCTAAAGCCACTCTCTGATCTGTCGGCATCTGCACAAGCCTGAAAAGGCTAACCACTACCTCGAGCCAAGCCTCTACTGCCTGAGGGTCTGGCTTACCACTGAACCTCGGCGGTCTTTTCCACTAGAACTCACAGAGCGCTCCCAGCCTGTGCTCAAACTCATCCTTCTCTGCTGAAGCTATCTACTGCTCAACATGTTGGGGTGCTGCTACCGGCACACCCGGAGAATGGGGCTCACATGATGGGTCCTGGATTGTGGCCTCGTAGCTCGCAGGGTCGTCGTCACAAACCAAAGCTCGTATCCTGCCTGGCTGTCTTTGCAGAGACATCCTGAATATTATCAAGGAGTGCCACGGTCAGATGAGCATATATGTATATACCAATAACAACGATGGGTAGATGAATCAATAAGGATAATAAAAGACTCAAACCTATGTGATTCACAATCCAATTTGTTTTCCTGCAACAAGTGTCTCAACATGCCGAGTCGACAAGCGGGTTATCAGGGTCCTGGTGAATGGATACGTCGGTCGTCGCACCATCACTGGACTCCTTGGCCTGAGAGCCTCTCTCGAGACACGTTAACACTGTTGCCCCTAGATCCCAACCAATTCCACATTTAGGGATGCCCGAAAAACGTCCCAAGGAACGAACAAGCTCTGATACCACTTTGTCACGACCCGACCCTAGCCGGGCTCGAGCTGAAACTACCCCAAGCCCGCCTCCATAGGCCAGGGGCTGGCGACCAGCGCCGAAGGAACAATAACATGGGGAGGACTTTTCCTAAGTACCTATACAGAAACATGCAACACACTCAATGAAAAAGTGCAGAGTAAAAAGAAAAGCAAAGGGCAGCTGCTATAAATAACCACAAGAGTGCATCGACCTCCAAACTGTACAAAGGAATTATAGAAAGTAAACTGAAAAGAAAAAGGGGAAAATATGTTCCCAACCAGAAAAGTTCCACAACCCAGCAACAGGTGAACAGATGTAAACAGCTAGAAGGGTTCCCCGCCTTGTACCTGACTCCGACCACCGCACGTGGTCCAAGCACCCAATCTCCTAAGCTCCTCTGACGTCACGACCAACCTGTCCGTCGTCTGCAAGGGCACACCAAGTGCGGGAAAATCCCATGCAGGGGTTAGTATAAAAATACTCAGTAGGATACCCCAAAGGCTCGGGGGAGAAACAAAGGAGGTACCGATGGGTGAGCAGTAGAGCGAACAGGTAAAAGTAAAGGAGCACAACCAAGGGTGTAGTAAGGAGTACAGTAAACAGTCCAGATCAACCCAAATAGTGGCAAGAAGGTAGACTCTTCCAGACATAAGGAGCTGGAAACAGTGACAAGATGAACATATCTTTGATTCATTGCTACCTATAGCAGGATAGTAGACTCGTCCATCCACGGAAAGCTAGACACAGAAAGCACATGGCATACCCCGTGCGTCTTCGCCTCTCCTGGAATGAGAGTAACCAAACCCAAGAAGTGGGTACCAGAACAATGTATATACAAATAAATATGCTCAATAAGAAGCCCGAACAAGGTCATAAGGGGATCTCCATCCCATAGCTCAGCCCAAGAAAGAGTAGCCAAAAGTCCCAGAAGTAACACCATCGATGTCTAGCATCCCACACGTCTTCCCCGAACTACATGTCAAGGGCTCAATCACCGCACCTCGACACTATCCGCTTTTGGCGGCACTGACTCACCCGCATGGTTTTAGGTCACGTCACAAGGACACATCTCGGTGGGGGAAGTTATCCTCGTACTTGATAGTTCTCAGGGAATGTCAACCACAACTCGTCACCGCCCCGCAGCCGAGAGGTATGCTCAAAGTCGACAGGCGACCCCCTGCCCAGCCCTGCTGGAGGGTCCCTGGAAGTCGATGGGTTCCCACTACAGGGAGACCCGGAAAGTCGATGGGTACCACACTGCCCAGTCCCATAACAGGGCAATCCATTGGAGGGAGACACGGCTAAAGTCAGCGACGGGACCACTGCCCAGCCCAGCTAGAGGTAACCCAACATCGGGGACCACTGCCCAGCCCAGCTGGAGGTAAGCCCGACATCAGGGACCACTGCCTAGCCCCGCTGGAGGTAAGCCCGACATCGATGACCACTTCCCATCCCAGCTGGAGGTAAGCCCCGAATTGCTCTGGCCATCCTTGCTGGATGGTATTCCTCGGTGAACACCACTATACTGGCCATCCCTGCTGTATGGTAACCCACTGGCGAGCCCTGCTTGAAACAACCTCAGCCCTGCTAGAAACAACCGCAGCCCTGCTGAAAACAACCTCAGCCCTACTTGTAACAACATCCTGGGTAGAGGTTTGGTGCCCGCATAAAGTGTTGGTCACACCGAAACCACAATAACTCTACCGGGGAACATGATGCAATGAGAGAAACTACCCAGGCCTCACAAGGCTATCCGGCTCCAATCCGCTGATTCACTGTCGAAGCGGATCGAGTCAACTCATCCCAGAAAGTGGGGAAAACAGTCACACTATACGAACACCCTTAGTCGCAAATGGTGTCATAGTCCAGTGAAAAGGCACGGTACTGAAACACCTCATAGCTGAAGAAATAGAGGAACCAAACCATCTCTTCTGGCCAAACCATCGAGAACAAGACCAGGGAGAGACCACTCAACCCTGCTGTTCAAACAAAAGAGCACCAGGCAAGGGGAAACTCCACCCTGATGGTCAAACAAACGAGCGCAGAGGGACCATCTATGTCGCGAGAGGTCAAAGTATGAAAAGTAGTTCATGGAACGCACGTGGGGCCCACACGACGTGTGGCCCCAAGTCAACCCCAACCAAGTGCACAAACGTTCTTAGGTACAAACCACACATACCTCCAAGCACCCCCGTATACTCCCAGAGTATACCTCGTTCCAGCCCAAAGTCTATCATGCACACGGCCCCCAGTGTCAACACGAAGGCGTGACGTAACAACTCCACCTCAAAGGCCCAGGCACGACCAACCACATCTTGTGAATAATTTGTATCACTCTCCCAAGAGTGCGCGATCACACGCCAAGGGTCCGCTACAAACATGGTAGGACGAACCACCACCGGAGCACCTTTCATGCTTCCACATTTAATAAGATCACTCAAGAGGCTCCGCACAGCCAAACGGATCACACTGTTGTAATCCTCGCGAAAAAACATGTGATATAGACTACATACTCACCTCAAACAGATATCTGACGGAAAAGTCACCAACACTGCCTCACGCCCGAACGGCATCCCGTGATCCCATGCCTCGGCTCCGAAAACAGTCGGTCGCATCGCACCATTGCGATCCCTTTGGGAAAACACGTCAAAAGCACTACTCACTTGAGTGCAATGGATATCTGGAGAAAAAGGTTCATTTCAGCGCACAACACATGAGCGATGCTTTGTGGGACCCGCATCCTGGTCCCGACACACAACGAACGGATCCCACCGTTGTGATCCTCTCGAAAAATCACACAAGAAGGTCTAATCACTTGTCCAAAATGGACACCCAATGATAAAGATGGAAAATCACCGTCAACACCCAAACGGCCCTCGCGGGGCCCGTACCATCATGCGGAATTACAGTGGGCAGACTACGCCAACGCGATGCACTCAGAAAGACACCCAAAAACGACTGCTCACACGCCCCGAACAGATGCCCGATAAAAAAGGCGTTACACACCACTCGCAGCTCGAAAGACGGCCAGTGGGGCCCACACCTCAAATCCATTCTCAATTCCCGAAACTGCCCTAGAAACCACCGCTTCAGTGCCAGGGTCGCAACGCCGCTGACGGCGCTCAAAACGGACATCAGACATGTCTGCGCCGTCCAAAACAAAACCCCCCGAGGAAAATGTCACTTCACTTAGGACGCGTCGCGCCTCCGAGGGCCCTTCTTTCGGGAATTAATTATTCCCGAAACCATCTCAAAAAGACCGCCTCGATGTTAGGTCTGTGCTTCCGCAGACGGTGCTCAAAACAGATACTCGTAGCTCGAAATACGGGCATCCAAACTTTTTATTGGGGGGGGGGGGTTTACCCCTGTGCTGGACCGGCCCGGTCCGGCCGGCCCGCTGAACCCGACCCAGCCATTGGGCCCGGTCCAACCCAACCCACGGGACTCCGCACTGCGGCCCGCCTTCTCCCGCGAGACCCGTTTTGTGCGCGGGTCACTCCACCGACCGGCCAACTGGCCGGTCGCGTCCACGCGGAGACCCACCATCGGCGGGTCTCTGTCGCCGAACACGGGTCGCGCGCCGCGACCCCACCTCGCCATTGCGCCGGCCAGCGCTGACGGCGCCTTGTGCCCTATCGCCCGCGGCCACCTCGCCTCAGCTAACACCGCCGCTCGCCCGCACGGAGAAGCCACCGCGCCGCCTCGGTCCACCGTCGCGCCGCCTTGGAACCTCGCCAGACCGTCGGAAAAACACCCCCAAACCCGCAAAATTCGACTAGCTGTTACGGCCTCCTCCTTAGTGCGATTTCAATTCCTATAGAAGTGAAGGAAAGAAAAAAACTCTACTATGCATTCATGTGGTATGTTCGAAAATCCAACAAAAATTCGAGCATATAATTTAGGTTCGAAGGAGGTCCGGGAAAGAAAAACGCAACAAAACCCTACCTCGTGGGCGTTGCCCGGAGCTTCACGGGGAGTCCGCCGCCACACCGCTGCCTTGTCGGAGTTGCCTCTCCAGAGGTTCCTCGCCGGAGTGCTTCGCTGGAGCTGGAGGAGAGGGGAGGGTTTGAGGAATAAGAAGAAGAAGTGGGGAGGGGGTGCGTTTAAGTAGAAAATACTTAAACGCACGCCTGATAGCCCCGAACCTGAAATTTCGGTAGGGTCAGGAATAAAGCTCACCTAGGCTAAAAACCATGCTCCGAGCATAACGGGGGTCTCAAAATTTTAATCTGAGGCCCCGTTCAAAATTTTCAACAACCACACCCGTGGCAGCCAAATTACGAAAACTCCCCTGGGGCCATTTTTCACAGACGGCCCGCGCCCGCAGAACATACACCCCTCCTAGGGTAAACGGCAAGATCCGAACTCAACGGTGACCTAGGTTATCAAATCCGAGCCACCGTTTAAGAGATACTTGCGTTTCAACATTAAACGAATAAATTAATTAATTTAATTATCCGTTTAACGTTCTGATAGTGGGTGAGGGGTCGAAACATTCTAGTACGAAAACATCATTACAAAAATTTATAGTACGACAATTTCATTACGAAAATTTCCAATACGAAAACTTTCATTTCGAAAATTTTCAGTACAGAAACATTCATTATGGAAATTTCCAGTATGAAAACATTCATTACAAAAATTTCCAGTACAAAAACTTCATTACAGAAATATCCAGTACAAAAAATTCATTACAAAAATGTCAGTACAAAAATTTTATTACGAATATTTCTAGTATGAAAAATTAATTACGAAAATTTCAGTATGAAAATTTCATAAGAGATGTACTCCCCCTATGAAAAGGAGTTTATTACTATAAGAAGAATGATTTATCAAAAATTTAATCAAGGAATATTACCGTACAATTATTATTCCGAACTTTTGTTTAATATATTCAAATCTATCAGAGGGTAAAGATTTTGTGAAAATGTCAGCAAGTTGATCTTGTGTTCTGATAAGCTGAAGAATGATATCTCCTTTAAGTGTGTGATCCCTAAGAAAGTGATGCTGAAAATCGATGTGCTTTTCACGAGAGAGATGTTCTAGGTTTCTACTAATGGAAATAGAACTTGTGTTATCACACAAAATTTGAGTCTTAGTAAAACTCAAGCCATAGTCGGTGAGTGTGTGTTGCATCCACAACACTTGAGCACAACAACTTCCAACTGCAACATATTCAGCTTTAGTAGTGGATAGTGGTACTGAGTGTTTCTTCTTACAAGACCAAGAAATTAATGAATCTCCAAAGAAATGAAAACTTCTGGATGTACTTTTTCTATCCAATCTACAACCAAAAAAGTTAGTATCTGAAATACTCTTTAAAACAAAATCATTTCTAGAATTATAAAATTGTCCTAGATCCATCGTTCCCATTAAGTAGTGAAGAATTATTTTCACTACCTTTAAATGAGATTCCTTAGGATTGGATTGATATCTTGCACATAAGCATACTGAAAACATTACGCCTGGTCGACTAGCTATCAAGTAAAGTAGACTTCCCATGATACTTCTAAAAGATGTTTGATCAACTAGTTTCCCAGCTTCATCAATATCAAGTGTGTTTGAGGTACCAATGGAAGTAATTATTCTCTCAGTATTTTCATATCCATACTTTTTAAGAAGATATTTAATATACTTATGTTGGGATCTGTAGATTCTTCAGGTTTTTGAGAAATTTGAAAACTAAGGAAAAATGTTAACTCACACATCATCATCATTTCAAAATAAGATTTCATTAGATCCACAAAATAATTAGTTAATGATTGCTGAGTTGAACCAAATATAATGTCATCAACATAAATTTGAACAATCAAAACATTTTTCTTATCTTTCTTTATAAAAAGGGTTGTATCTTCATTTCCCTTAACATAGTTATTTTGAAAAAAAATCTTGTAAGTATATCATACCAAGATTGAGGGGCTTGTTTAAGGCCATACAATGCTTTGGTAAGTCTAAAAAGATGATTAGGATGTTTTGTGTCTTCAAATCCAGGATGTTGTTCAACAAAAACATCCTCTGGAACATAACCATTAAAAAAAGCACATTTCACATCCATTTGAAAAATATTGAAATTGAAGAATGCTACAAAGTCATGTAAAATACTAATAGATTCAAGTTTAACTACTGGAGCATAGGTTTCTTCATAGTCTATTCCTTCTTCTTGATTATAACCTTTAGCAACCAATATAGCTTTATTTTTTACGATGATTCCATTTTCATCACACTTATTTCTGAAGACCCAGTTTACTCCAATAACATAAGTTTTCTTCGGTCTTTCAACCAAGGTCCAGACATTATTCTTTTATAATTCATTTAGTTCATCTTGCATAGCTTTAATCCAATCACCATCACCTAAAGATTCATCAGTGCTTTTTGGTTCTAATTGGGAAAGGAATGATAGATGCTCTACTTCATTTCATAAGGAACTTATGGTCCATACAGGTTGATTTACATCACCAATGATACTATCACTAGGATGATTCTTATGAAACGACTGGTTTGGATTTTGTAAAACTCGTTCATCAACATAGGGTAGAAAATATTTTGGGGTAAATGTTTTAGAAGTATCTTCTTGAATATTTTATTTATCAGAAGGATTTTATATCAAGAGTTGATAATCAGTTTATGAAAATAAATTTGAATATGTAGGTTGGGGTTGTTTAAAAACCAAAGGATCAGTTTCATCAAATTTGACATGTACTGTTTCTTCAACAGTAAATGTGTTTTAGTTAAAAATTCTATATTCCTTAGAAGTTGTGGAGTATCCTAAGAAAATTCCTTCATCAGATTTTGGTGCGAATTTGTGTAAGTTATCTTTAGTATTCAGAATTAATACCTTGAATCCAAAAACCTTAAAGTAGGAAAGTCTATGTTTTCTACCATTCTATAACTCATAAAGAGTTTTTTTGAGAAAAGGCCTAATTAAAACTTGATTTATAGTGTAACAAGTAGTACTTAAAGCTTTAGCCCAAAAATGATTAGCAATCGAATACTCACTCAACATGGTTCTTGTTATCTCTTGAAGAATTATATTTATTCTTTCAACAACACCATTTTGTTGAGGTGTTCTGGGTGCTGAGAAGTTGTGAGTAATACATTTTCTACTACAAAAATTTCAAAATCAGAATATTGAAATTCTCCTCCATTATCACTGTGAATACTTTTCAATGAAAGGTTTTTTTTTCATTTTTTACTTGGGATCTAAAACATTTAAAAAAAGAAAAAGCTTCATACTTCTTTGATAGAAAATAGACCCACGTAAATCTAGTGTAATCATCAACCAAAACAAATACATAGTACTTGCCCATAATGCTTCCAGTTTGTGTTGGACCATAAAGATCCATATGTAGTAACTGTAATGCATCAGTTGTTGAGACTTCACCGATTGACTTAAAACTTGATTTCTGTTTCTTTCCATATTAACAAGGGTCACAATCTTTTGAAGAATCAAATCTAAGCTCCGGTAGATCCTTAAATAAACCTTTATTAGAGTGTTTTCATAAGTTCCTAAGGTTATAGTGTCTTAACCTTCTATTCCATAACCAAGAATGATCTTCCATTTCACTAAGACAAGTTAAGTCATGCCTCCTAAGGTCTTCTAAGTTTAGTGTGTAAACATTATCTTGCCTATGATAAGAAAGAATAAACTCTTCCTTGGAATTGTGTACTAGGAATTTATCATTCCTAAAATTCACAAGGTAGCCTACATCACATAATTTTCTTATACTGGTGGGGTTGTTCTTAAGACCCTTAACAAATAAAACATTTGAAATTAATGTTTTTACAAGAAGAATGATGTTACCTATACCAAAAATTTCTCCCTGAGCATTATCTCTGAATGATACTTTTCATCCTTTCGTTTTGATAATCTTTTCAAAATAGTCCATGTTACTAGTCATATGTCGGGATCATCAACTATCCATGTACCATGTATTTCTGTTGGTATTTTCCCTATTTTCCAAAAAATAATAAAATGTTAGGTTTTCAGAATCCAGACTTGCTTGAATCCTGAAATTTTAGAATGAAAAATTTTGGTTACCCACATCTTCTTAGAAAAACAAGCCTTATGAAATCCTAGAGATTGTGTTTTTTATAAGGAACGATTTTTTTCCCAGTGACCACCACATTGACACTTTGTGCATAATGGGGCACTTTGAGGAACAAAGTAGTTGTTACTAAAAATTTGTTTAGAACATGTGTAACCAAAACCAGAAGTATTCCTTCATGGTTGGATTTGTGAATACATTTTATCAATATTTTCCGTACCTACGGTAAATTTTGAAAAACACTTCCTCAAAATAATATTTCGGATTTGAGTTTAACAACTAAGTTATTTTTTTAAAAAACATTCAACTTTTAACTAGAGCTAGGCTCGAAAACATCATTCTTAGAAATCATATTTTCTAGTTATTTAGAATGTTTATTCCTCTCAGAACTTAATTACTTAATATTATTTGAAATAATTTCAAAATAAGCATTTTTCTTATCAAGATATTTAGAAAGATATGATATTTCCTAAGTAAGAATAATATTCCTAGAATTTTCCATAACAATTTTTTTCATGAGTTTTTAATTCTTGTTTTCAAAAAGTTTGGAAAAACTAGAAACTTATTCATAGGTTGGTAAAGTATTATCTTCATCAAAAGAATATTCTTCATCCGAAGAGTTATAATATTTACTATCATTTGAATTTATAGAAACATTGGTCAAGGATTCATCATTGTGTACCTTAGCCGTCTAGTAATTATTATCAATAGGTAGCCTGGCTATAAGACCAATATTCATCTATCCAGAAGATTCATAATCCGAAGATTCATCTGAATATATCCACCACTAGAACTCCATGTGTCATTGGGTTTCAACACTTTCTTAGATTTGGACTTGTAATACCTTTTTTTATTTTTCTCAGAATGCCTTTACTTTCTTTCTTTTCTCTTAATCATAGGGCAATCAGGTCTTATGTGTCCAGCTCTCTTGAATTCATAGTATGTAACTTCTCCATCTTTCTTGTCTTTCTTTTCATTTTTCTTATATTTAGATTGAAAGTTCCTCTATCCAGCTATCTTTTTCATCCTTCAATCAAGATTTTCTAATTCATTTTCTGAGGTTTCACTTCCACTAGATTTCGAATGGATATCAACTTTCTTAGATATGGATCTAGTAACTCTCTCAGGAGTCTTAGCTTTTGTGTTATTGGAAGTAGTAGTAAAAGCTACACTTCCATTCCCATTATTCTTCTTTATGTTTTCAACATCTCTCTTCATTCCTATCTCACGGTGAAGAAAAGTTCCAAATAGCTCATCAAGAGAAATTTGAGTAACCTTTCTATTTTCATCGATATCAGTTCTCTTTGATTCCCACTCATTGGGCATAATATCTATGATATTTTCAACAAGGGCTTCATCATCCATATCATTTTCTCCCATTGATTGTAATCTATTCACTATAGTCATGAATCTCTATTAAACCTTACATATTGGTTCTCCATAAGAAAAATTAAAACCATGATACTCATCTCTGAGCATGGCTCTTCTGGTCTCAATCAATTTAGATGTGACCAAATGTGTATCTTCAAGTTTCTTCCATATATAGTTAGCTGTTTCATAAGAAGAAATTTGGATATATATGTTCCTAGTCATTGAACAAAGCAAAGTATTTAATACCTTATAGTTTAGTTGGTATTCATGTTTTTCTTGATTAGTAAAGGCACTTACATCATTATCAGAATTTTTGTATCCTCCTGTAATCATGACAAAGTTATCTACTCCAATATTGATAATTAAAGTCTTCATTCGATCTCTCCAATAATTGAAATAATTACCATAAAAAATTGGTGGTTTGGTTGAATTAAGATTATCTATAGAACCGGCATTTAATCCTTAAATACTTAAGAAAATCATTGGCACACAAACTTGTTAGAAGTATAAGTCTATAATCAAAAGAAAATATTCTAAGCAATAAAAGTTCTATCTCCAAGAAAAAATTGAATCCGAACTATGAGTCCAAAAAATAGATTCTGAAAAAAAAATACGAATCTAGAAATATGAATTTGAAAATTCAATTACAAGAATTCTCTTCTGAAACTAATCGTGAGATTTATTTAGATTCAAAAAAATCCTTTGATACAAATTGTTAGATTGGAACAGGGTATGAGTTCACCTGCTCTGATACCAATTGTTAGATTGGTACAGGGTATGAGTTCACCTTCTCTGATACCAATTGTTTGGAAGGTATGTCTCTGAGTATGATATACTATATATTACCAAACGTAGGATCAAAATACCCATGGGGTTCTAATATACAAGGGGGGGGGGGGGGGTGAATTTTACCATTTAAAAATTCCCTTAGGATATTTTTAGGATGGTAATGTTTAACTAGGTTAAACAAGATGATTCAGAAGACCTCTATATGTTCTAATCACTTACTAGATTCCGGAAAAGTAATTCTGAAAATGAAACTTAACAAAAGTTACAAATATTATGATTCTACCTTAAAGCATATAGAATCTAACTAAATCAGAGTACAAGTAAGGAAGTATAAGAAAGTTATACTTTCCTTAACAATACAAAATGCAGAGGAAAACGAAGTAGTAAAACTACTAGAAACAAAAAATAACTCTTTTAACCCAAAGAGAAGGGCATCCAACAACCTTGGATAAAGGTCACTTGATTTATAATTTCAATAAAGTCTGTCTTACCCACACCAAGGTACGCCCTCGATATGAAGATCGGAGTTTCTCTTTCCATCCTCGCAAGCCCTCAACTATAAGGTAGTCAACACCTATGTCTTCCTCAGTAAGGAATCCCTCAAATTCAAGGTGTTGGAGCCCATGTCTTCCTATCCTTGGAAGCCCTCGATTGTACACAGCAACAATTAGAGTCGCACAAATCAAATCTTCAATAGGCAAAGTTTGAACAAGCTATTCAAAATTTTTGCATTAAGCTTGAGAGTTGATAAGAGCCTCTCTCTCTAGAAATCACTTCATGATTTTATGAGAAACAAAATTCCAA
Organism: Viscum album; assembly: GCA_963277665.1. NCBI lineage: Eukaryota > Viridiplantae > Streptophyta > Magnoliopsida > Santalales > Viscaceae > Viscum > Viscum album. The sequence goes on from OY728160.1 coordinate 1,901,857,521, forward strand.
AAGTCTCAAAAGTAATGAGCACGTTCAAATGAGCTCCTATTTATAGGAAAAACTCCAACGGTCATCTCCCTCCTCCAACAGTCGTATTTCTTATTGAATTTCGGAGGGACCTGTACACGTGTCACTCAACCAACAGTTAGACAATAACTTAATGTATGACATCATTGTGTAATAAACAAGTGTATGCGCAACTAAACTGATATTCGAAATGTATGAAAATAAAAGTTAAGAGTCTAACCAAAATGGAATTCAGAGTGTATAATAAAGACATATTTAGATTCTGTTTTGTAGGAATTTAGAACCTAGATTCTGTAGAAATACAGAGTCTGAATTTCAAGGAAATTCCGAGTCTAGTTTCACCAGTATTGAGAACCAGAACTTACAAAGTTCGGAGTCAGAGTTCATGAGAATTTAGAGTCCAAACTCAAAAGAGTTCGGAGTCTGAATTCAGTGAACTCAGATTCAGAACATAGATAATTTCATAATCAGAATTCAGAGTCAAACTACATGAGAGTTCGTATCCATAATTCGGAGAGGAAAATTATGAATGTTTCTACTTGGAATTCAGAGTGGAACTTCATGAGAGTTTGTATCCAGAATTCGGAATGGAACTTCATGAGAGTTCCTATTCCGAATTCGGAATGGAACATCATTAGAGTTATTATCCAGAATTTGGAGTGGAACTTCATTAGAGTTCATATCCAGAATTCGGAGTGGAACTTCATTAGAGTTCATATCCAGAATTCAGAGTTTATTTTCATTAGATTTCATATCCAGAATTCAGATCCTAAAATAGAATGCTTCATATCTAAGTATTATTTGATTCCGAGGTTTTAGATATGAATCTGATTTTTATACTTAAGAAATATATTGATAAGATCAATGAAAACATGTTAGGGGTAAATTCCTTTGGGAATGAAATTTTCCTTCTTGAAGTAAAATATAGAATTTCTTAAATGTAAGGTGTTTGTGATTTTCAAAACAAGAAGGAATGGATAATTCATAAGGAAAACCATTTTGACTCAATAGTTGGGGGTTTTCAAACAAGAAATTGGTACCACTTGGTAAAGGTTATTTCGATATCATTTTCTCCTTGAAATATGATCTTCATAGTATCTGGAATACACGAAATATTAATCTGAAGCCAGGACATCTTCACCTCGCATAGTGGGAAATTTCATTTAATCCCAATGACTATAGGAACAATTTCGCGCCATTATGGGTTAGATTTTACAATTTCAATTGGTTTTTATGGAACCCGCAAATTCTGAATGATCTCTCTATTTTCATTGGTACACCATTGAAAATTGATCAAAGAACAATTAATGGGGACTTAGGTCTTTATGCTAGGGTGATTATTGAAGTTAACTTGGAAAAAAATCCCCATAAATTGATTACCTTCACTGCTAATGAATACAAAACAGTGGTGAACCTAGATTATTAAAGGCTTCCCCCTTTTTATGAATTGTGTAAAATTGTTGGGCACACAGTTCACAATTGTGGGAAAGTTCATCAGAATCCTACCCAACCAAACTATACGGCCTGGATAGAAGTTAAAAAACATAGGTGGGAGAAGGAAACTGTATTTGAAAAACCTGAAACATCACATAAAAGGGAGGAAATGGGGTTTCAAGACCACCCCCTTTGGGCAATTGGAACCTGAAAAAGGAAAGGCATGGGATCACCTGGATGAGGAACCAGAAATTGAAACTGTTAAGAAGGATATTAGAAGAGATATTTAAGAGGATTCCTTAGGTATTATCTCACACCCATAATCTGATTTGGATCTACCAGGTCCTTCTTCAGAGGATTCTACTCCTTTGATTCCTCTTATGAATGATTCAATCTCTGATTCATTTGATAAGTATAATAAGACTCATGACCTCCCAAAAACCTATAATAAAGTGAATAATCCTGACTCTGATGACCAAGACTCTTCCCCTAAAAACACCATCCAATATGCTATGCCCCCCCTCAGAAATAGGGACAATTTTAGGCAGGTGGAAAATGATTATAGGGCTACACTTATGTCCTCCCCGAGTAGAAAGGATAAGACGCAGAAAGGCATGGTCTTCCTCCCAGAATAGACTGGGAAGATGTCCTCTCCAAGGTCTCATATCTCCCTAAAGGTGCAACCTACTGCCTTGCTTGATTACAAAGGGAACCAAGTATCCTATCCTTCAAACAAACACTCTATGATGGACACGTACATCCAAGGTGAAAATGATAGAAATGTTTTGGGAAATTTTGATTCTTCTAACTGCCATTTGGCCCCTCAATCTTTGCTGGTTACACATTGTAGTACTCTAAGGGAGGCTTCCTCTAGAATCTCAACAAGTTCAAAGACCACGAAATCCAAAAAGAAATGATACAACCCCTCAAAAAAAGATCCAAATGATTTTTTTATACTGGATTTGTCTAGGAAAACATCAATGGGTTTTGGGGAAATGGCTGGAAAGGCCTTTATCCGAAGGGGGAATTAATTTGAGGAGTGTCTCTGCAACCATGCAAGGGATTCTTGCTAAGCATGAGTGGGAGGCTTTGGAAGGCCGATATCTTTGGGGAAGATCTATACATGATATTTATGGAATGAATCTGAGTAATAAAAGAATACATTCTACAAGGATATGGAAACTAATTCATCCATACCTGGAGAACTTGTATCATCACTGTCGATGGCTTGTGGGAAGAGAGAATATTAACTTCTCATAGCATGATTGGGGGCAGTCCAGCTTTGGTTTCCTGTATGTTCCACTCCAAATATGTCCTTTTGTAAGGCAATCTGTCATCCTAGGATTTTATAAGCTATTCTTGATGATAATCAGCTTGGAATTTTCAGAAACATAGTCATGAGTGGGGATCATGACAGATTTTTTTCACGGCTTCTACGTAAGGTGTTTTCTCCCCCTATTATTTTAATCATGCAACAACGTACATGTTGAATGAAGATCATTGGGGGGATATTCTATGGTTCAAGGAGGTTCCCTACAAATTTAATTTTTTGTTTTGGCATGTGAGGAATAAATCCCTACCTACAGATGATAATCAACATCACATGGGAGTAAAGATGGATTCCAGGTGTTGCTGTTATAGGTCACCAAAATCAAAATTAGTGGGACACCACTTCTATGTTAGTGAATGGGACAGAGGGGTGTGGAAGGCATTTTGAACCTTATTTGGTTGGGATGGGTATGATGGGGTGCATGATAACTTCCTAATTTCATGGTTTAGGGATACTAGTACACTGGGGGTTGAGAGGAAAGCAAGGTCGATCATCCTAATGGATGGGTGATGGATAATCTGGAAAGCCAGAAATGAGTATCGCCACAAAAACATTGTAGGAACTCAGGTGAGAATTATCTTCAATGTGAAAAATATTCTTTTGGATCAGATCAGGCTGAGTCCGGAGTGCCAATCTGCTCTGTCTATAAGAACTACTGTATGGAACCGGTGTTGTGACAACCAGGCTGATAGTTTGGGGTAGGGTCGATGGGTTCGATGGGGAGCTCCCATCCAGGGGCTCAAGACCAATGCATATGGTTCACTACTTGCTGGGGACATGTATGGGGGTGGAATTTTCAGAGATCAGGATGGGTCTGTTCTTGCGGCTTTCGCGGCATCTTATTGTAGAGGAGATGTGTTGCAGGCGGAAGCTTTAGCCATGGTTATGGGACTGGAAGTATGTAAACAAAGGCAAATCAATCTAAAGATTGTGGAAACATACTCTATGATCCGATAAAAAGTGTTTGTTGGACAAGGTAGTTTAACTTGAAATATTGTTTATACTGTCAGAAGGTGAAAGTTGCTAATGGGGAACCAGATGGAGATCTCTCATACGCGGCGGGAAGGAAATATGGTGGCTGACATTCTGGCGTCGATGGCACCCGCGAATCGAATTATGGTTTCCTTATTTAACTTGGGATCTTTTCCTATCAAGGGGATAATTTTTTTTACTAATGATGCTATGGGTATGCACTACTTTAGACCACCATGATCTTCTAGTGTTTATACAATGTATTCGGTGGTTTCTTAAAATCAATAAAAAGTTTATTTCCTTCCAATACTAACTTCCCTAAACATTTTTCTATTGATGAACCAAAAGTCAATTACACCTCCAAATTCAAGCATTTATCCCCATTTGGCTATTCTTTCATAGGGGCTTGTAGTACCGGTATATCTACATAATCTTTGTGGTTATTTTCTCACTCTTCTATGAAGAATGTTAATGTTTATAATAGCTCGAATCAAGCTATTACCTGTGATTATATTTTGATCATGATCATGTTTATACTACTTTTGTTTAATCTTGTAATTGATACCAGGATAATATATCTATTTAGAATGAGCGCACCCAAATTAGTAACACTATCCATAATCCTTGGTTTATAGTTGGGGACTTTAATGCAATTTTTTCTCCTAGTGAGAAAGTATTCCCTCCACATGACTCCATCTCCACTAGGGAGTTCAATGCTTTCATGGAGCTCAATAACCTTACTGAGGTCAATCTAATGGGTGCTAAATTTACATGGTATAGAAAACATTACAATTGGATAGTGGCTAGTAAACTTGGTAGGGCCTTCAAAAATGATAAAGCACTAGATAAATTGTAGAGACCTGAAGCTTAACGTAGATGGAAATTACATTACATTTGCGGAATACTTAGTACATAACAAAAAAACACACACACAAGGATCGTAATAGTTTAGTGTCTTTGGAAACTCGGAATATAATCTTCTAATCGTGGTGAATGATCTTCAAAATCTCCCATAAAGATCTTCTTTTTTTTACCTAAAACCTTTCTTTATATCATGGGGAAAAGAAAACATAAAAGGGTGAGCTCAAATTCTCAGTAAGGGTGAACAAAAGAAATATCAATCACGTCATATACATAAGCACATAACTTTTGGAAATCTTAACCTGCAAAAGAGATCATAATTTCATAACATGGGGTAAATCATGGCAGTGAAATGTAATCACAATAATCATAACCTAAAACATGATACTTTTTGGCATTCACACATAATCATAGAGAATCATTTCTTGTTAGTCAAGACTCATTGCCAAGACTATCTAAGTGGAGAAAGTCTCTTTCGGAATCGAGTAACCCTCATTTCAGTCCTGTTTCTTTGAACCGGTATAACCTACCGTTCCAGCCCTGTCTATCTCATGAGATATAAAATCTTTACCCAATGAATTGGAGGGAGATATAGGTCCCACCCATCTCATAATTATACCATTCTTATGTGCCACAAAATCATAAACCATACATCATAGCATAACCCATGTAATAAAAATGGGATTCTTAAACAACATGACATCATAAAACAATTAATATAAGATAAAGGAATTCATAAAAATATTTCCATCACAACATAATCAAATCCATGTAATAATAGGGAGAAAAACAGAACCCTTTATTATCTTAGATGTAAAATAATTTTGATAAAACACTTGAACTCCATTCTTGAGGAAAATATCCTTTCTACTTCGAAAACACTTTTCCTTTCTTAACATGTCATACAATTTTAAACTAAAAGAAGTTGATTAAAAATAAACTTGAAAACTTGTAAAGGAAGATTCTTGGAAATAATGTTTTAAAAATCCATTTATGTCGTATAAATTAAAAAAAAGAATTCTTCTCGTACTTTTGTCGGAAAAGTCAAAAAAAGTACCTTGTACGAAAAATGACAAAAGATTCCTTTCATATCTTTTACTAAAAACTCACCGAAGGGTAAAATTGGATTTAAATATTTGTAGGTGAATGGAAATAATATTACATATTGAGGAAACATAGATCTGGATGATAAAATACACCCCAGTAAATACCAAAGTATAAACAATCTCGGATAAAAATGAGATTGTGATATTTCCCTTACCTTAGGTCCGATTTTCTTCGTATGTGTCCGAACCTCCTGTATAATTATATAAATAATGTCATTGACTTATTACAGAATCATATTCATTGTTATTATATCATATATGGTTCACTTATGACATTATATTACCCGTTCTTTTGTAAATTCCATGTTAAAGAAGCGTTTTGGGTAAAATCGTTTCATTTATCGTAGGTGTTTTGACTTGTTGTTCTTGACATTATTATTACTTATATCATGATTTAATTTCTTCCAGAATATAAAATATGATTTATATATCATATATATTCAGTATATATATATATATATATAATAGATAGATAAATGAAATGAAAAACACCGTTCATGGAGACGGTAGTCCGTACGTACGCATGAACACTGTTTTCCTTTCCTTATTGTCTTGAATGGAAGTAAGTAGATGACATACATATATATATATATATATATACATAAATCCAGTAGATTTATAATGTCATATATTTCATTATTATTTATTATATATACTTTATAATCATTCTTAAATGGTTAACATGGAGAATGAATCTCATCGCGTCGTGGAGACGGTAGTCCGTACGTACGCACGAGCGATGATATCATTTCCATAAATATTGAATTGAATTGGAGTGGATTATACAATATATCAGAATCAATATGATGTTTTAATAACTATGTATTGTTATTCTTAACACCATTATACCCATCCATGTAAGGTGGTGGTGGAAAATAGATTACACCACGGCGTGGAGACGGTATTCCGTACGTACGCACGCGTGGTGATTTCTTTTCCCGTAGGATGGATAGATGGTGAAATAGGGTTGTTTAATACTTATAATAACATATCAGTATATGAGTGATACTGATGTTATTACTTCATAATGAAACAACCTAAGAAGAAGAAGTGGAAGAAGAAATAAAGATGAAAGAATTGGTAACGGTAATTACCTCTTCTTTGAAGCGCCTCTTTGAGACCTCCTCTTAGGGCACTAAAATTGGTCTTTGAGGAAGAACAGAACCTCTAGGATGTTGCTAGGGAAGTGGAGAAGAGATTTTTTCAGGGGTTGGCCGATCTTGAGTGCTCAAATTAGTGTGAGGAGGAGGGGGAGGAGGTGTCCTTTTATAAGGGAGGAGAGGGGCACCTTAGGAATATCTCAAAATATTATTTTATATTAAAGTCAAAATTGGTTTATAATGGTTCCAAAGGGTCTTATTTCGAAGCTAAAGTGGGGATGGGTCTAAATCCTATCATCCAATAGTATTTAGACAAGTTTAGGGTATTATTTTAACCTTATCAATTAGATTTAACTCTAAGTTAAATAATTTAACTTTTACCGTGTCTTTTTGTTTTCTTTCACTATATGGTTAATACACTTACTATAACATGACAAACGAACCCAAAATTGTATATTATTAATACATATATCCTTATCTAAGTCATTTGGCATAACCTTAGGTTTTTAGGAATAAAATAACAATTAATAATATAATATTTGATTTAAAAACTATTTTGTGTCAATTTTGACACTATTTGATACATGATTTTTGTGAAAGTCATAACAGAATTATATGTTCGAACCAAGTTGATTAAATCAACACTAATATATCATAGTAACCTATAAAATTAGTGGAATTCATAAAATGTCTCAAATTACATTTATTTTGGTATTTATAATATCAATTATGTCAATATTTCATTAATAAGATAATTACTGCATCATCTTTGTGTCATAAATAAATTAAATTATTTGATGTCTAAAAATTACAAAACCATCATGTAGGAAATAGTTTTAGCTTTCTAATGAATATTTACAGTCAAATTTATCTTATGTACAACCCTATATTAAAAATGTTTTAGTAAATAAACTTTGATTTTGACTCTTTTAACTCTTCATTGAATTAAATAATAATAAATGTCCTAATCTAATCCAAGTGGGCCTAAAGGGTAATATTTTATTCCTAAGCTCGTTTTTGGTCGAATTACACTTGTCCAATAGAATTAGGACATGTGTTAGGGTAATAATAATATCATTTTTACCCTTAATTACCCTATTTACTTTTAACCGAGGTAAATAAAAGTAAAAAGTTACTATTCACCAAAAATTATTTTCATCTCATTGAACCACATTTTACTTACTGACATCAACCGTGTATCTCGGATTTTTGAAATTCCATTCACAGAAGTGGTAAAATTAAGATTTATGAAGAAATTAATTTTTTTAACTACCACTTAGTAGTTTCACTATTCAACAAAAATTGATGTTTTTCAGAACAATGCCAAAATTTCATCCTAAGCTATATTTCATATTCCGAATTCAAAAATGAAGTCTATTTTACCAAATTCATATCATATAAGTTGCATTAATTAATTTTATAATTAAATCCCACTGTTAAAACAAAGAGCGTGTTTTTAAGAAACAATATCTATCAAAAGATTGACACTTGTTTATGTCTAGTTTAAATGTGAAATTACATCCAATGACCAAAATTGTATTAAATTGTAAAAATATATTCTAAATATACTTTAAAACCACTCAAATTAATAATTTATCACTATTAATTATTTCGATTGAAAAAGTTGTTTTTAACTAAAATTTAGTAATTTTCACTATTCATCAAAATATGAAAGTTATCCGAAAATCACCAAAATTTCACCTTAGGCTAAATTAGATACTCCGAATCCAAAAATAAAGTCCATTTTGAGAGCTAAAATTTCTAAAATTTTAAAAGGTGGTTATTACTATTCATAACAGCTAGTTTTAATAATATTTTAATAGCATATCGTTGTTTAGTGAAACTCAATATTACATACTACACACGCTATCGAGGAAGGTCGCGATTGTGTGTAATGCAAGGCAAGTTAAGTATGCGTGTCGTGCAAGCTCCTTTTGGTGCAGCGTACAACACAAGACAATAGTGAAATTAAAAAGAATATTTTTCATAAAATCTCGGGGTGTTACACTCTACCCCCCTTGAAATGAATTTCGCCCTCGAAATTCGTCGGGGTTATAAATGGTTTACTATTCGAAAGTTTCTTTAATAGAAACCCACATCGTAAAAATGAATACCAAAACCAATCTTTAAAAACGAATGTATGAAACGTAACGGTTACCCAAATAAACTAATCGCTGGGTTTCCACATAGGTAAAAATATGGATATGGAAGAGAAATCTAACCATCATGTTCTGATGGAGAGTGGTAGAGAACATGGCTATGGAAAATACAGTAATCACAAATCCATAGATTTGTGATGATATGAGGTACCATCTGATTCATCATGTATAATATCACCAGGACAACATTTTTGGTTTTCAAGATCATTTCCTTAAAGTTGAAAATTGAATTAGAATAAATACTTACTTTATTTTGGTACAATCTCACTGTTGTTCGTGCCTTGAACAATTTCCACTTCATATGTTAAATAAATGAAGTTGAATTTGTTATTCGTGATGTGTTAGCAGATCATGTAATAGAATGATGGGTCATTCCATCTGTCTCAAACAAAAGGTTTGAAAAGTTATAAGTTCATCTTATGGTTAGATTAATCGTATATGGTTCCAAAAATGAACTTATACCTCATATATCATACCGCTTAATAAAATAAAACTAGTTTCTACTAAACAGGGACTTCCTGTAGGCCAGTGGTAGGCGATAAAGGCCAGTCGCATTTCGGTTGTGGGTTCGATTCCCACAGCCTTGTCCGACGCGATGGGCTGTCGCCCGTCCTGCAGGTTGTCCTTTTTCTAAAAAAAAACCTCTATCCTTAAACAATACTAACTTATGTCCAACATAATCCATTCCAATATTTAGGCTTACCCATAATACTGCATTCCACTCTCATAATATAGTGAAAAAAATTACCAGAGATTTAATACCATCGTTGATCCCCATATATCATAAGATATGTCTTGTTGGTCACATTCTAAACATTCAAAGTCCTTAATCATGTATTCTCTTGAATACCCATTGAACCTTAGTGAAAACATGAATGCAGTTAAACGTTAACACTTTCCACATACCAAAATCCTCAAAATTCTTTATAATCAACCATGATATCACTTAGTCCTTATATCAATCATGAGCTCATGAATACTGTCAAATATTTAATTTTCTCATTTTCCTTTCATTATGCGCATATCATTCTTTTTCCAAAAATATCTCAATCACTTTCCATGGTTACTGGTACCATAAAATTATTGAAAACCACAGTAGACCAATACATAAATATTCCAATATTCCACGATACTATATACAACACTATTTAGGAATCCCATTACATAAACCCTTAATCATTCCACCACATCGTTGTCATATTCAACATCGCCAATAGTGATCGCATGTGACTTCGCTTTGTCCATTGCTTTAAGTGGTTTCTCATGTTGATCATCACTAACCCTTGGATTAGGGAATTTATTGGCATAATGTCCCATCTCCTTGAACTTGAAACATTGAAGTGTTGGTGGTGCGTTCTCTGCAGTGTTTGCTTTGTTCACATCATTAGAAACCCTTTTTCCATTACTTCGACACTCAGCTACTCGATGACCTTCTTTTCCACACTTAAAACATTTTCTAGTCCCTTTAATACAATCTCCACCATGCTTCTTTCCACACTTTGAGCATAAGGAAACATTCATCTTCTTTTCACCATTATTCTGAGATTTCTCCTTGAACTCCATCTTTCATTTCTTTTCAAAACCATGAGATGGATATGTAACACCAACTTCCATTTCTACCTTCATAGCACAACGCACAATTTCTTCATAGCTACCGAAGTCTCGTATAGCTAATGCCCTTCGAAGACTTGGTTTTAAGCCACTGAAAAATCGATCAACTTTACTTTGAGGTTGGATGATAATGCCAGATGCATACCTTGCAAGTCTTGTAAAATTCGCTTCGTATATACCAACAGATTCATCATCCTTTTGCTTTAGTTCAAGAAACTCCTTCTCCATCTTTGTTCTAAGAATACGAGGGAAGTACTTACTGAAAAGCAAGTTCTTGAACTCGTCCCATTCCATGGACTCAATTTCATCTCTTTGCCTCGTATTCTTGATAAGATTCCACCATTGATCAGCTTCACCTTCCAAACGATATACTGCTAAGATGACTTTATCATGCTCAGAACATTGAAGAACTGAAAATATCTTATCAGTGGTACTGATCCATTGTTCAGCAACAAGTGGATCAGATGACCCACTGAAAGAAGGTGGACGTTACCTCATGAAGGACTCATTAGAATATTGTTCCCTTCTCTTCTCATTTGGAAGTCTAGAATGATTCATAGCTTGTGTAAGTATAGCAATAAGATTTTTCACTCCATCTCTCATAACATTTGTTTGATCAGGAGGAAAATCATTGCATTGTCCATTGCATTGATCAACACGGTTCCTTCGGGTTCCAGCCATTGTCTAAAACCCAAAAAGAATAGTGTGAGAGGAAAAAATCATTCTAGGGAAACCAACATAATAAAGGGGGAGTATCCTCAATATCTACCATCTTAGGTTAAATTCTATGATCGTTACGGTAGTTCTAGGACTGTATCTTATACGTATACTTATCCTTAGGAACATCCCTAGACATACCTTAGAAATATCTCTAGGGATCTCACTAAAGTTCTCACATCCTAGTTTCCAAAGGTTGACTAAACCTTTCCTCTGATACCAACTGTAGAGACCCGAAGCTTAACGTACATGGACATTACATTACATTTTCGGAATACTTAGTACATAACAAAAAAACACACACACAAGGAACATAATAGTTTAGTGTCTTTGGAAACTCGGAATATAATCTTCTAATCGTGGTGAAAGATCTTCAAAATCTCCGATAAAGATCTTCATTTTTTTACCTAAAACCTTTCTTTATATCCTAGGGAAAAGAAAACATAAAAGGGTGAGCTCAAATGCTCAGTAATGGTAAAAAAAAGAAATATCAATCACATCATATACATAAGCACATAACTTTTGGAAATCTTAACCTGCAAAAGAGATCATAATTTCATAACATGGGGTAAATCATGGCAGTGAAATGTAATCACAATAATCATAACCTAAAACATGAAACTTTGTGGCATTCACACATAATCATAGAGAATCATTTCTTGTTAGTCAAGACTCATTTTCCAAGACTATCTTAGTGGACAAAGTCCATTTCTGAATCGAGTAACCCTCGTTTCAGTCCTGTTTCTCTGAACCGATATAACCTACCGTTCCAGCCCTGTCTATCTCATGAGATATAAAATCTTTACCCAATGCATTGGAGGGAGATATAGGTCCCACCCATCTCATAATGATACCATTCTTATGTGTTCCACAAAATCATAAACCATACATCATAGCATAACCCATGTAATAAAAATTGGATTCTTAAACAACATGACATCATAAAACAATTCATATAAGATAAAGGAATTCATAAAAATATTTCCATCACAACATAATCAAATCCATGTAATAATAGGGAGAAAAACAGAACCCTTTATTATCTTATATGTAAAATAATTTTGATAGAACACTTGAACTCCATTCTTGAGGAAAATATCCTTTCTACTTCAAAAACACTTTTCCTTTCTAAACATGTCATACAATTTTAAACTAAAAGAAGTTGATTAAAAATAAACTTGAAAACTTGTAAAGGAAGCTTCTTGGAAATAATGTTTTAAAAATCCATTTATGCCGTATAAGTTAAAAAAAAGAATTCTTCTCGTACTTTTGTCGGAAAAGTCAAAAAAAGTACCTCGTACGAAAAATGACAAAAGATTCCTTTCATATCTTTTACTAAAAACTCACCTAAGGGTAAAATTGGATTTAAACTGTTGTAGGTGAATGGAAATAATATTACATATTGAGGAAACATGGATGTGGATGATAAAATACACCCCAGTAAATACCAAAGTATAAACAATCTCGGATAAAAATGAGATTGTGATATTTCCCTTACCTTAGATCTGATTTGCTTCGTATGTGTCCGAACCTCCTGTATAATGATTTAAATAATCTCATTGACTTATTACAGAATCATATTCATTGTTATGATATCATATATGGTTCACTTATGACATTATATTACCCGTTATTTTGTAAATTCCATGTTAAAGAAGCGTTTTGGGTAAAATCGTTTCATTTATCGTAGGTGTTTTGACTTGTTGTTCTTGACATTATTATTACTTATATCATGATTTACTTACTTCCAGAATATAAAATATTATTTATATATCATATATATTCAGTATATATATATATATAATAGATAGATAAATGAAATGAAAAACACCGTTCATGGAGACGGTAGTCCGTACGTACGCATGAACGCTGTTTTCCTTTCTTTATTGTCTTGAATGGAAGTAAGTAGATGACATACATATATATATATATACATACATCCAGTAGATTTATAATGTCATATATTTCATTATTATTTCTTATATATACTTTATAATCATTCTTAAATGGTTAACATGGAGAATGAATCTCATTGCGTCGTGGAGACGGTAGTCCGTACGTACGCACGAGCGATGATATCATTTCCATAAATATTGAATTGAATTGGAGTGTATTATACAATATATCAGAATCAATATGATGTTTTAATAACTATGTATAGTTATTCTTTACACCATTATACCCATCCATGTAAGGTGGTGGTGGAAAATAGATTACACCACGGCGTGGAGACGGTATTCCGTACGTACGAACGCGTGGTGATTTCTTTTCCCGTAGGATGGATAGATGGTGAAATAGGTTTGTTTCATACTTATAATAACATATCAGTATATGAGTGATACTGATGTTATTACTTCATAATGAAACAACCTAAGATGAAGAATTGGAAGAAGAAATAAATATGAAAAAATTGGTAACGGTAATTACCTCTTCTTTGAAGCGCCTCTTTGAGACCTCCTCTTAGGGCACTAAAATTGGTCTTTGAGGAAGACCAGAACCTCTAGGATGTTTCTAGGGAAGTGGAGAAGAGATTTTTTCAGGGTTTGGCCGAGCATGAGTGCCCAAATTGGTGTGAGGAGGAGGGGGAGGAGGTGTCCTTTTATAAGGGAGGAGAGGGGCACCTTATGAATATCTCAAAATATTATTTTATATTAAAGTAAAAATCTGTTTATAATGGTTCCAAAGGGTCTTATTTCGAAGCTAAAGTGGGGATGGGTCGCAATACTATCATCCAATAGTATTTAGACAAGTTTAGGGTATTATTTTAACCTTATCAATTAGATTTAACTCTAAGTTAAATAATTTAACTTTTACCGTGGCTTTTTGTTTTCTTTCACTATATGGTTAATACACTTACTATAACATGCCAAAAGAACCACAAATTGTATATTATTAATACATATATCCTTATATAAGTCATTTGGCCGAACCTTAGATTTTTAGGAATAAAATAACAATTAATAATATAATATTTGATTTAAAAACTATTTTCTGTCAATTTTGACACTATTTGATACATGATTTTTGTGAAAGTCATAACAGAATTATATGTTAGAACCAAGTTGATTAAATAAACAATAATATATCATAGTAAACTATAAAATTAGTGGAATTCATAAAAAGTCTCAAATTACATTTATTTTGGTATTTATAATATCAATTATGTCAATATTTCATTAATAATATAATTACTGCATCATCTTTGTGTCATAAATAAATTAAATTATTTGATGTCAAAAAATTACAAATAAAATACCATCATGTAGGAAATCGTTTTAGCTTTCTAATTAATATTTACAATCGAATTTATCTTATGTAAAACCATATATTAAAAATGTTTTAGTAAATAAACTTTAATTTTGACTCTTTTAACTCTTCTTTGAATTAAATAATAATAAATGTCCTAATCTAATCCAAGTGGGCCTAAATGGTCATATTTTATTTCTAAGCTTGTTTGTGGTCGAATTACACTTGTCCAATAGAATTAGGACATGTGTTAGGGTAATAATAATATCATTTTTACCCTTAATTACCCTATTTACTTTTAACCGTGGTAAATAAAAGTAAAAAGTTACTATTCACCAAAAATTATTTTCATCTCATTGAACCACATTTTACTTACTGACATCAACCGTGTCTCACGGATTTTTGAAATTCCATTCACAGAAGCGGTAAAATTAAGATTTATGAAGAAATTAATTTTTTTAACTACCACTTAGTAGTTTCACTATTCATCAAAAATTGATGTTTTTCAGAACAATGCCAAAATTTCATCCTAAGCTATATATCATATTCCAAATTCAAAAATGAATTCTATTTTACCAAATTCATATCATAGAAGTTGCATTAATTAATTTTATAATTAAATCCCGCTGTTAAAATAAAGAGCGTGTTTTTAAGAAACAATATCTATCAGAAGATTGACACTTGTTTATGTCTAGTTTAAATGTGAAATTACATCCAATGACCAACATTGTATTAAATTGTAAAAATATATTCTAAATATACTTTAAAACCACTCAAATTAATAATTTATCACTATTAATTATTTCGATTGAAAAAGTTGTTTTTAACTCAAATTTAGTAATTTTCACTATTCATCAAAATATGAATGTTATCCGAAAATCACCAAAATTTCACCTTAGGCTAAATTCGATACTCTGAATCCCAAAATAAAGTCCATTTTGAGAGCTAAAGTTTCTAAAATTTTAAAAGGTGGTTATTACTATTCATAACGGCTAGTTTTAAAAATATTTTAATAGCATATCGTTGTTTAGTGAAACTCAGTATTACATACTACACACGCTATCGAGGAAGGTCGCGATTGCGTGTAATGCAATGCAAGTTAAGGATGCGTGTTGTGCAAGCTCCTTTTGGTGCAGCGTACAACACAAGACATTAGTGAAATTAAAAAGAATATTTTTCATAAAATCTCGGGGTGTTACATAAATGGGACAAATTTCTAGTATCACTCTTACAAAGATCGGTTCTGATCATCATCAAATCTTAATTAGAATTTCTCATAACACTAAAAAATCTAGGTCCCCTTTCAGATATGACACTACTTATTCCTCGGACCCAGAATGTTTGAATATCCTTAAAAACTCATGGGCTAATATGCATAGTCAAAAGGATGATTTTTCCCGCCCAATGAAATTGAAAATGCTTAAGAAAGTTCTCAAATTCATGTGAAATTATAAAAAAAATGAGATATACAATAATATCACCCTTCTGGAATAAGAACTTGCTCAAATTCAAAAGTCTAGTACCTCCTCTAACTTTTCTTAAGATGCCCAACATGAAAGCATCATTTCTACTAAACTTATCACCCTTCACAACATTAAGGACAACCTTAAAAAAAATATTTATTGCCAAATGGATTAATTATGGGGATAGGAATACTAAATTCTATAATTCCCTTCATAGAGTTAAAAAAATCTTATAGGGTACTTTCATATCTTAGAGAGGGGGTTCATATTCTTGACACTGAGGAATGTATTTCCAATCACGTGATATCTTATTTTCATAATATCTTCAATGGAACTATGATAGATAAAAATCTTATGTATGATTTCATTCCCACACTGGTTATTGGGGAAGAGAAGTCTTCGCTTAATAGTATCCCTCTTGCCCAAGAAATTAAAGTCACCGTCTTTAGCCTAAATGATGACAGTGCTCCTAGGCCAAATGGTTTTAACCATGGTTTCTATCAAAAACACTAGTATGTGATTCAGGAGGATGTCTGTCGCATGGTGAAAAAATTCGTTTCTGGAGGCATTATCCCTCATTGATTAAATTCTCAATTCTTAGTCCTCTTCCCGAAATCTGAGAATGCGGATGAACTTCACCACTTCAGGCCCATCTCTCTCATTAACTCTCTAATTAAGATTATCACCAAATTAATTGAAAATAGAATTTTTTCTATTTGAAATCAAATTGTCTGATGGAACTAATTTTGCAATATAAAATGAATATCTATTCAAGACTGTATTTGTCTTGACATTGAATCCACAAATATCTTAAATAGGAAAAAATTGAGGAGGGAATGTTGTTATTAAACATGACGTTGCGAAGGCTTTTATACTATCGATTAGAATTTCATATATAAAGTCCTTTTGCAGTTCGAATTCAATGATAACTTCATAAACAGAATGAAAACCCTATTTAATTCAGTCCACATTTCCATACTCATTAATAGCTCCCCCAAAGGTAATTTTAAAAATTCCAAGGGAGTTAGACAAGGTGACACTCTCTCGACTATTCTTTTCTCCAATACTGAAGACTATCTATGTAGACTGCTTATGCAATCTATAGAAAAAGGTAACATTAAATATATCTATTCCTCTAGAAACTTGAATACCCCCTAGAACCTTATTTATATCGACGACATTATTATCTTTATTTAGGGGACAAAAGAAATGTGAATAACCTTAAGGCCATCCGTCTTCACTACTAAGAAGTGTCTAGTCAACACATCAAGTAGTACAAATCTTACATTTAATTTGGAAATGAAATCCCCCTGTAGGAAACTCAATATCACCAATACTATGGGTATTAAGGAGGGAAAATTACCATTCACTTATCACGGTGTTCCAATATTTTGGGGTGGAACCAATGTGTCTTACTTCTCCCCCATCATTGATCAAATGTTTCGAAACCTTTCTTCTTGGAAGGGTAAGAACCTCTCGATGGCTAGGATAATTGGTCTTATTAAATCCACTATTCTCTCCAAGTTGGTTTACAATATGATGAATTAGAAATGGCCGAAGAGTCTCCTAAAGCGCATTAATTTGGATAATAAGAACATTGTTTGGACTGGGAGTACTCTAGAGAGAAAAATGGTCACTGTCCCCTAGACCACTTGTCGTAAACCGATTGATAAAGTGTGTATTGGTATTAAAAACATTTCTTTTTTAATGAAGCTCTGTAATCCAAGCTCATGTGGAACCTCACTCATAATAACTCTCCTTCCAGGTATTTTCATAGGGCTCATTTCCTTCACAAACATAGAAATAATCAATCTCACTTTCTCATGTCTTCTATTTCGCCTTCCATTAATAACACCTTCACTTCCATTATGAAAAATTTCAGATGGATAGATAGTAGAAGTGCAAACATAAATTTTTGGCTGGATAACTGGACTAGAGCTCACCTAATATCTTTAATGCCGAATAACCAACCTCTTCTCCACACCAATGACACCATAAAAAGTCATTCATTATCAAAATCTAAGTTTACCAGAGGATATCAAACATGTTGTGGACAGTTACCCCTTTATTAATATGGTCAATTTTTTTATTTGGGAATCTGCTCACAATGGTGTGCTTGCCTCTAAAAATTACTACAAACACTTGTAAAACAATGAAGGCAACTACTTATCCTGGTTAAAAAACATAAATAAAGCATGGATTAAAACCATGAGATTCACCCTCATTTGGCATATCGTCGATTGTAGAATCCCCACAAATACCTGCTTACAATATTTTGGGATTAATCATTCTTATAAATATCATATGTGTAACCAAAATCGAGAAGATATTAATCACCTCTTTTTTGTTTTAATATGGAAACAACTCTTTGGCATTGTATTTTTGACATTGTTTAGTGTAGATGGTTGTTTTGTAGTTCTATAACCTTGCAGATACAGCGGTCTATGGACCAACTTGACTCCCAATATATCAAGAATATTTTTGTTGCAGCTGTAGCAGAGCTCCTTAATATTATCAGGTATGGTAGAAACAAACTTACTTTATGTAACAACTCATTCATGCTTAATGCAGGTAAAAATAAAATTTTCATCATGATATGGGAGGCTAATTTGTTTCAAAAATATCATTTTAGAAACTCGGTTCGTGACCTTGGGATTCTTAGGAGTATTGGAGTTGAGGTAAATTACCCTCGACCAAGATCAACCTTTGATGTTTTTTGGCAGCCCCTTCCCCCAGGCTGGATTAAAATAAATGTGGATGGTGCCTTTAAAGGAAACCCTGGCCCAGCGGGTTATGGAGCCATCTTCAGAAATCACTTTAACCAGATGCTCGGCTGCCTCTATGGATACTACGGTTTTGATTCCTCATTGAAAGCCGATACAATGATCATTATCCATGCTATCTCATTACCCAAGCTACACAACTTGAACAATATCTGGATTGAAAGTGACTCCACCACTAATGTCCAAGCATTCTGGAATGGTACCATTCACCTCGCTTGGATGCTCACTGTGTGCTGGATAGACTACCGAAACTTGCTCTCATATAACAGCTTGATTGTCACTCATACATATAGTGATGAACAAATGACCACGGATGGACTGGAAAATATGGGGGTTTTACATGATATAATTTGGAGGGAAGATATTCCACCTGAGTTACTCCCGCTTTATTTTAGCAATGTGAACAAAATTACTTATTTTAGACTTGTGTAACAGTTTATTTCATTCAATAAATTTTGTGTTTTGGTCATTCACCAGAAAAATACATTCAAAAAAACTCTTCTTCTAGAGGAGAAAAGCGGTATGAAATAGGAACAATATCTTGATGGAAAACATTGACTTGTCTTGGACTTCATTATGAGTTGTCCATGTCACTCCTATGCCTAAAATAGAAAACTTTTTGGATATTTTTAGAATAAAGAATAAAATCCATAGAAATTATTTCTTATATAAGAATTAGGATAAGAATTTATTCACCTTTTCTGAACTCCTAGGTTTCCCCCATTTGTATAGCTCCTTGGCTCTTCACAGTATGACATGGTATAACCTACATATCCAAAGAACTAACACTTCATGAGAGGAAATTTCTTATCACTTCAATTTATCCTCCTGCCTTCATATTTGGAAGGCTAATTTGGACGCAAGTAAATATTAAAAGCATGAGGATAGTCTTCTGTTCTCCTTTTTGTTTTTTATCGATCTCTTTATCAGCACTTCTGGTAACTTGTTGTCATGATCAATCATCATCATTCCTTTATTCTGGTCCACTTTTTTGGAAGCATTGGATGGTTCAACAACAATCCTTATTCCACTATTTCACATGTTTGCAGGTCCTTGATCACTCATAATCTTTTCAACTCCATCAGATCCAAATATTGATCACACTAGGATCTCAACATCCAAGACCATTCCAAATAGTATTTCCATCTTTTTTTCTATCGAATTCGGTTTGTTTTAGAATTTTCTCATAAGAGTACCAACTTATTCTTCGAGTCCCGCAATAGTTTTGAACATAACCTCATGTATTGAGGTATTTAAATCAATGAATTTTTCATGTGATTTAATTTTGAGTATCAGTTCCACTATATAATCATGCATTCAGGGATTGATGACTATACTTTCACCAGTTCATCCCGTCATTCAATTTCAGCTTCAAGATGATCAAAATAATCTGATGATTTTTACAACATTTCATTCCACTTATTACATCTGAAACACTTATTCTCAAGCTTACTAAAAGAATACTTAAGTTTTTACTTAGTATCACCATTATCTGTAAACTAGTTATATCATGTTTTTCTTGTTGTTGCATTATACGTTTCAATGGTAGCCATTATTGAACCACAATTTCTTGTTTTAAATTCTGGTTCATGTTCTTCACAGATTTATCTATCAGCATCTTCCTCTTCACATACAAAACCCTTCTTCAATAATTTATTTCTATATTTCATGTATACATTTTTTTAATCTGTTTCTGAGGCTTCTCAATGTTTTCAGCTTCTCTAACTTCACCTTCTAACTTTCTTGACCACTAAGAGGTAATGTTTCCAACATTTCAATAATGAAAAAATTTTAGATGTAGCTTCCATTTAAATTTCCCTTTTCCATTTGTTAACATCATTGAAATGAGATAAATAATTTCTTTTTCCCCATCAACATCATTACTACTATCTCCTATAATTTTATTTTTATCCATGGCATTGAATTCTATTTCCTTTCTCACATGTGTCATATCATCTTCTAGATTTAATCTCCTTTCATATGCTACCAGACGGCTCAGTATATCATCCAAATAACATTCGGAAAGATCTCATTCTAAAGGTGTTAAGAAATTTCCATTATAAAGGGGTGAAATTCATCACAATATTTTATTTACAATGTAAATTTCTTTTATTTCTTTATCCCAGACCTCGAATTTATCTTCCCACTTCAGTAATTCTATTAATGAAGGAATCGACATTCTTATCAGGATGCATCTTAAAATCATCAATCCTATTGTGTTGGACTCAGATTTTCACCACCAATACATTTCTATCTCATTCAAAAATACTTTCAAGATTATCCCACATTGACTTTGCTGATGTGAAGCTCGTTACCATAAAATAGATATGATCAGACAGGGACATGATGATAGAATTTTTCACTTTATCTTCTCCATCATGAATTTTCCAACCTGTATTTGTCATAGCCATCCCTATTAGATAAGTAACTTGTATTCCATACAAAATAGAAAATAGAGGTTCCAGTTTATGTCAACATAATGAGATCTAATTATATTCTCACAAATCCGAATATTACTTCTTTAAATGAGGGGGACTCGATAAGAATTCCCTGAATTCTCTATGATTGAAGGGGACATATCCAACACTAATAACCTTTATGGTCTAATACCATTTGAAGGACCATAGAGCACCCTATTAGGGGAGGGTTGAATTAGGGTGTCTTATTATTCTCCTAAACTGATGGATCTTCTTCCAACAAAGGTAGAAACCAGTTAAACCTTTCAGACAAATACTAGAAAATAGAGGAAAATGTGGTTTTTATTGGGTCACTGAATTGGGCTATTTCATTAGAGAATATGTTTATACTGTTTCAGTCTTATGAAAAACCAATAATCATCATTAGATGTGGAATCAAAAGGTTCGGTCATAGTAAAATTGTGGTAGGTGCAATTCGTTTATAATGGTTTAGGGATAGCTCACAATATACCTCAGATCACATTCATAACCCCCATAGCTCACTTCTTTGAGAGAAGTCTAACATATATGATCTACTTGAAGGCCACTTCAATAGATTCACATTTATGTATTTTTTTCTAACTAGCATGAGACATAGTTAGCTATAGTGAACTGACTAGATGCTCACTGAAAGCTCGGACCACTCAACACTGATGCTCATTAAAACCCTTTGCATGGACCCGTTGTAAAGATCAACCCTTTGAAGAGCATTCCACATGGAAAAGCTCACACCATCATAGTTCGTGACCTTTTTTGGAGCTCATAGCCTCGAAAATCAAAACCCTTTACAGAGCTCACTACCTCATAGAGCACCCTACTTCATGTAGCTCACTAAGCCTATGCATAACACCCTATCTTCATGAATCTCATATGAAATAAGATAATTGGCGTCAATGAAAACATTAAATATCTGTTTTTGAAGCCCATGCTCACATAGAACAACCTACATCATGGAGAATCCCCTGCTTACCAAATACAAAGAGATTCCAAATTGTCACATTCAAAATAATCCATAATGTAGTGGGATGACCTTTTATTTATAGGTACAATCACAAGCGGAACTCCTCTTATTAAAGAATAAAATCCGGATAGGCCAAAAACATCTTCTCCATGTGTCTGCCTTTTCGCAATGCTCCACAGAAAAACCCCTTAGTAATGCTCACCGAACCTACAGTGCACTCCGTTAAAACCCGTCACACCACTGCAAAGAACCTCCGCAAACCACCAATTGGAAAGATAATTTCCTTTTATATTCATGAATCATGTCTCTACCACGAAGAAACACCATCTCAAATCACGAAGCTTTAGTTCATCAAAATATTTCAAGCCATACAATGCGAAATCCATGCCTTTTCCATTTTTATGAAATGTTCATTCCTAATGTATACCTTTCGCAGAGCTCAGAGTATCGTAATCACAGAGCACACCATCACAATTTTTATATCTTCAGGAAACACCCTTCATAAATCATATATCTATGAAAATCATTTCATTTCCATATTTTATGGAGACTATCCAGAAAATAATCTTTTTGTAATTATTTCCATTCCCCACATTTTGGACCACAAAAAATTTAGAAAAGACTGGGAAATGAAATCTCTGTCAAATATACTTATGGACACAAATGTATGATCAATTTACATGCAATATCATTGATTATCCATGGGAGGATTTTCAATAAACGCAATCCATAATCCAATTCCAGCAAACAATACTCATGGTTACAACATAAATACAAAACATAAATTTGTAAAAAAAAATTAATTTGTAGTTTGTATATATGTACTAAAAAAATAAACATTAAATTTTCACTTGTGGTTTATAATTGAATATTACCATTCATTTTTACTTCTATATTTATATTTTCTCTTTTTTTTCATTGAAAATTTACATCATAAATTGTTTTTTTTGGAATTTTCATTGAATATTTGTTCTATGAATTTTTAATGAAATTATAGATGAAAATATACATTGAAATTTTCCACTAAAATTTTTAATTGAAAATGAAAATAAAATATTCTAGTAGAAATTTGAAATAATGGTTTCTAGTTGAAATTTTTAGTAATGGGTTTTACTACAAATTACTATTTCAAATTTCCAATGAAAATATAAATTTTTTATTTAAGTATAAATATATATTTATTGTAGTTTAATTTATAAATTTGAACTGCCATTTGAGGTTTGATTTTGAAATTTCAAGAAGAAATGTTCAGTTCAAATATTCTATGACGAATTATATTGATATTTTTGTGTTAATATTTTTGAACTAAAAATTTAAATTTTTATTTACTTAAGATTTTTTATATTAACATTTTTAGTTTAACTATAAAATAATATATGATGAAACGTTCACTCAAAATGATATCTATATAATAAATTGACCCAAATGACTAGAATGTTTCAATTGGATAATGTAACATTCTATTGTAAATTTTCACATAGAATTATATCTAATATTTATATCTACATATAAATTTATATATAAACACACAAAGACATACAAACACACACACACACACATATACAAACACACACACACACCCATTTATGTATATACATGCATTCAAATTTTATACAATAAATTTACATTAAAAATGTTCACTATATAATTATTTCTGTGAGGATTTATAGTGTAAATGTAAAACAAAAAATTACATTGCAAATGTAGAAGGATTATTATATATATGTATTGAAAATTCAAAATCTACATTTCCCATGAATATTATAATTAAATATTACCATACATATATTTATTTCTACTTGCCTTTGTGTTTTTTATTGAAAATTTCCATCATATATAGATGTTTCATTGGAAATTTTCAATGCAGACAAGAACAATGAATTTTAAATGGAAATTTATAATGAAAAATATACAATTTCCACTAAAAATTGGAATACAACATTATATTAAACGTTTAATGTGGACATATGCTTTAAATTTCATTACTGTGATTAATGAACACATTTAAAATTCCCTAAATTTTAATATTATATACATGAGGATATTCAGAAGATATTATTTTACTAACAGTTGATTTATAAGGTGCTTATAGACTCTTAGGAGTCTCTTCAATTCAAAGTAATGATTTTAGATTATATTTTATTGAAATTTTCTCGTTAAAAATCTTATTTTATATATGTATATATTAATATATTTCCATTGTAATTTTAAGTTGAAATTTGAAATGTAATCTTCTTGTAGTAGTTTTTGGTTCAAATTTTCAATGGAAATTTCCATATATAATTTTTAGTTTAAATAAAAATAATTAGGTTAGAAATTTAAATAATCGATATATAATACATATCAAAAAATATATTATATATATTTTTGTAGATTAATAATTATAAATATATTCATATAACTATTTTCCATGAAAAATAAAAAATATATTCTAACTTCATTCTATTAAATTTTAACTTATACATAGTACATTGAATATTAAATTTAAATTATTGTGTATATATATATTATTATAATATATCAAAAAATAAAACTATATAATTCATATTATGAAAATTACATATTTATATTTTTTGGATATATATAGTAAATATTAGTATATATATTTGAGGATTTGGGAGCTCTTACAATAAAAAATTTAAAAAATTATAATGGATAGTGGAGGACATTTTTGTCTAAAAACCTAAACCGAGGTTTAGGTATTGGTGAGGAAATAGAGATGATTGTTTTCAAAAATGTGTCCGATTAATGTTTTTTTATAAAAAAAACTTCGTACTCTTTACATCTATAGGTTTACCTTGTAACAGACATATTTTTTAAAAATAATTTTTTTGGGAAAATGTCCAAATCCTATTAAATATCGAATGAATACATTCCATGTGAGTTGAGAGGTAACCCTATCATGACTCAAAATCCCAGCGGATTGAAGTACCATATCAATTTGATATATTGATGTCCATGTCCAAATATATTACAGGGAATTACATATAAATATGGTCCCAACCACCCAATGGAATAAAACAACATCATGGACCATAGTGAACATTCTGTTGAATTTCATAACACCAATCAAACATCATTCCCCCTTACTTTGACTAGTGTACTGTGATCCCAATATGATGGTTTTTAGGTCCCCCCTAAAATGAACAGTTTCCCAAGGAATGTAGTTTCGTCATTGTTGTGAATCCATCCATCCATTGAGTGGGTGGTGGGATGAATTATGGAATCCATAACTCCCATAAATCTTTAAATCCACCCACCCATCGCTACCATCATAACCCATTTTAAAACCTACCACATGTTGCTCAAAATCATTACACAGATACCAAGATAGAATCATAATAATATGGGATCCCAACCATAATAACTCATACATGAAGGTCGATTGATGGACTTAAGATAATTATGAACTCAAATATCCTTATGAAAAAGGCCTTCGACCTATTAGTGCTTTTGGGCTAATTTCCCAACGTTATTTCCTCAATCCAGTGTAAGAAAAATGATAAATTTGTATCAATTATGTTAGTGTTATTGAAATTTATGAATTTTAATATTTAATTTGATGACATATTAAAAATAAACTACAAAATAGGTGCTTATAATGTAGTTATACTTATAAATATATCAAATTTTCCATATTTTGAAAAACATTTCAATATTTCTAAATTTTAGAAAAAACAGAAAATTTGATATTTTTTAGAATAATGGATGACTATGTATGTTTTTAAAGTATTGTAATTACCCACACATTATTTAACCTTTTTTTAAAAGGTGTTAAATTAGTATTTTAAATATTTGGTAATAATAGCTAATTTATTCAATTGAATAATATTTGTGAATATTAAAAAAATTCTTTTTGATTGATACAACTCATTCAAAATTAATTTTTTCCACATAAGTCACATGCCTTCCTTCTTCCTGATGTGATACCATCATGACTGACAACCGGTTTGATGGAAAACCGCCCCGTTAATGCCCAAATTTCAACAATGCCATCATATTTCAACAATTCCATTTTCGAGAGATTCAAATCCCACTCCATGTTAAAACAAAATTTCTCAGACCATCTATTTTGGCATCACTATGGTGATTATATATATAATTATAAAATTATATTTAAAAATTTATATTTAATATAATAAATTTATATATATGTACCAAAATTTTACAATTTATTTTTTTGAATCAAATATATAATTATATATTGTAAAAAATATATAAAAATATATCAGAATATAATAAAACATATTGTTCTAATTTTAATGTTTGAAAATATTTCTCAATATCATAATATATGTGTTCAAAAGCATATAATTAATTTTTTAAATATTATTATATATGTATACTTTTACATGTTAAAATAAGCTTGTATATATATATTATAAAATTTATATGTGTCATATAAACATTTTTTAATATTTTATGATCGTATTATATATTATATATTTATATCCATAATTATATTATATATATTTATAAACATAGAAATATTATATATATACATATATATCAACACACCAAAATATACACATGAAAAAATATATATATATATTGATATTATTTTATTCAATAAAATAAATATATATTACTCAAATTTTCTTTCTTAATTTATGAAATTTTATTTCTAATTTTAATATTTATTTATTATATACATGATTATATATTAAAATATAATTTTATTATTTGAATATTATTTTAAATTTATGTATTAAATTTAATTTCAAAAATATATATATATTAGATATATAAATTTAAATATATTTTTTAAACATATATATTTGAATAAATATTTAAATATTTATATATATATATATATTATTCTTTAAAAATATATGTATATGTTTATGTATAAGTATTTAAATATCTATATATTTTTATACAAACATTTATAATATTAATAATTTTATAAATGAAAATATTATTTAACATGTTTATATATAATAATTTAATAAATGTATTATTTTTCAATAAAAATATATATGTATATGTATATATTTAAGAAAACATACCAACATATATATATATATAATATGTAGTAGTCAAGGATCTCTGAGAATTTCTTTCAGTTATATAATGATTTTGGGGTGTTTAGAGAATGTTTGAAGGTGGTCTATATGTGAGAGTTGGAGTTTTGTAATGATGAGTCTTAAAATTCACTTAATAAATGGGCTCTTGTAGTTATGGAGGCAATTTTGGTTATGAGTGTGGTGAGGTGACCGCATAGAATGGATGTTGGAGTCTTAGTTTGAAATGCCTTTTTTGATGAGTGGTCATTCCATGGTTGTTCTCAATAATATGGTGGATACCCTTTTTGGGGAATTATTCTAATGATGATCTTGGTGGGATCCTTTTGTAAAATATTGAAAGGATCAATTCCCATAGTATTATTTGAGTCGTTTCCACAGCATATTATATTATATTTTTGTAACATATATATCATTACATTTCACATTGACACAATTATTTATGGATATACCATTCCACTGTCATTTTTATCCTCACCAATTGTTGTGTGGGTAGGATACAACAAAATTGATAATGACTTTTTCTAACAATGGTGTCTATATTATATATGTATTATAAATGTGGATCAATTAAAATCCCATATCACAAGTCATGGTAATTTTAAATTATGGTTATGTGGTTTCATAGGTGTTGTTAGGATTTTATGGAAATGTTACAACAATAAATATTGTTCCTCTACACTATGATAAATTTAAATGGTTCGTATGTTTGATTTTTGTGACGAACGTTTTGGTTATATTAAAAACATGGAGATAGGTAACACCTTTTTAAAAACGGTGAAATACCATAATGTTTGGTGTGATTTTCCCATCATAAATGACTGAGATTTTAGATGAAATTTTTTTCTAAGGCCATGAGGGAAGTCTTAGATGTCTCCATGTCATAGTGGAACCCCAATGGGTGGAGTTATATTCATATTATTCTAATTTTATAACATTTTATTTAGTCCTTACTAATTCAATTCGTCCCTTGGTTATCCTAAATCATCCTTCATGGAATCTTAATAATTGAAATTATGTAATTATTTCAACCTCAAAAAAAGGAACCATCTCTTGATTTTTTATCCAATTTCATTATTATAATTACGTAGGTTGAAAGAGTGATATTTGATATGTTTTTTTTTAGTATTCCATGTTAGATTTATGATCACTAGTTTTGGTTAGTTCTTGAGGTGGTTTTCCTTAATTTTCATGACTGTTGATCCTATAACCACCCCTTATTTATTGGAATTCCAAAATTCATCATTTATAGTAGGGGATTCTACCCACCTCTTTTTATTCTGTGTCAATTTTTTCTGAGCACAATTTTGATTTAGTTTATTAGTGGTAATTATTATAATAACAAAGAGAAAAAATTATATAATAAATTCATTGGAATCGGGTGATTCCCATGGGTTTATATAAATCAATGAAAAAATTATTATTTGACTTCTTATACTATATTACTTTATATTTTTTTTCATTCTATTATGAATGGTATACTGATGATTTGGTATTAATATTTGAATCACCATTCATCAATGTACAATTACTATAATAATAAAGTAAATTTATTTTTTAAAATCTATAGAATAATAAATTATGATATTTTAGATAATTAAAATAAATATGAAGTCATGTTTATAAAGGGGATATTATGGATGTGATTTTTTTAAAATTGGTTATTGATAGATGAAGTTATGTTTCTTATTTGAAACTATAGGAATTGAATTTGATGTGTATATTTTTGTTCGATCTCAATGGTTTGAATGATATAGTGTCTCTATAGATGTGGAATTAGTGGGAGGAATGTTATTTTGTTTTAGTGTAGTGTCATGGTTGGTTGTGTTGAAGGAGAATTACTTAGTAGGTGTTTTTTGAGATTTTATAATGTGGGTTTCATTATTTGTACTTTAGATCAATTTTATCTTGGTTTTTTGTTATTTTTTCTATGATCTATATTATAATAATTGTAACAATGAATTTGGTAATGTGTATGTAATGAAATATAATAAGTGTTGATCAATAATGAATAATTATTACCTAAATTAATGGGTAATAGTTATGATGACCATGATAAGAGGAATGTGGTTTTCATGAGGGTAAATATTTTAATGAATTAAATAATAAATTGAATATCGATAGTTAATTGAAAATTCCTAAATGGATAAATAATAAGAAAAAATTTAGATAATGATTTTTTTCATAAAAACATAATATTGGTTGTATTGTATAGATGGTATTGGTTTCTGTTTAATGGATAATGAGATATTGCGGGTGTGATGGGA
The DNA here is from genome assembly GCA_963277665.1 of Viscum album. NCBI lineage: Eukaryota > Viridiplantae > Streptophyta > Magnoliopsida > Santalales > Viscaceae > Viscum > Viscum album. The sequence continues at coordinate 1,901,887,029 of OY728160.1, forward strand.
TTTTATGGTGGTTTTTTATAAAACCATTGATTAGTATTTTTCTATAGACATATCTATTTTTTATTTTCCTTATAATCTCTTATACACCCCACTTATGTCATATAACGTTAATGATGTCCATATGCATTGGGTTATAAGTATTTTCCCAAAAATTTATACTAGTGAGGGAACAAATTGATTACTACTCACTCTTGTTATGATCTATCTTATAGTTGTGGTATATGTTATGATTAATAGAAATATGTTTATGCATTCTTGTTTTAATGGGGGAATTTATAGCGTCAAATATACTGACTAATTGAGTTGATGTTATAAGATTGGGGTTGTGCGTGGTAGCAGGATCGAGTGAAGATGATGCCCTCCTTGTTCAAGATAAACAATAAGAATGAAAAAAGATTTCTATGGTTGGTATAGTGATATTTTATAATTATTAGGTGGTTTTGATTTTTCAAATTAGGTTTTTATATGATATGTGATGTACAATGGAAGGACTATGGAAGGAATGCTAGATCCGTAAATTTTTCTATGATGTTGTGTGGAATAGAATCAAATATGGAAGTGGTTTTGGGGTTCTAATTTTATATATTAATTATATATTACATTATAATACACTGATGGGATATTACATGAATGATCATTTTTGAGGTTAGATGACAGTTGGTCAGGAATATATTCATGTTGGTTTTTTATTTATAAATGTGTTAGTATTCTACTATAAAATATTCATGAGTGTTCGTGAGGATTACTCTTCTAATTATTCTAATAATTACAACCCCTATTTAAAAATATTTATATAAATCTATGTATTATTTGGTGATATTATATAAAAATTAATAGGACTTTTATTTGAGTCGGGGATGGGGATTTTCTTTAGTTGTATCCTTTGGGAATTATTATGTGGAATTGTAATATCCATGACTTAGTTTTTTAAAATAATCATTATTTTGTATTCTTTATTTGTTTTCGGGTGTATCTTAGTAATTTTTGGAGAAAGGGGTGGTAACAGAATGATTTGGGACAAAATGTGATCCCATTTCCAGATTTAAATAAATAATTGTTTCTTTTATAACTCCTATATTTTTTATTTTTCATCCATTGCACTTCCCACATGGCCTTACCGGACATATTAATAACACCATATAATTTTGGTCCCATTATAAGCTCATAATCATGATGGATTTTGGTGATTTATTTAGTTATTTGGCCAACCTGTGATCCCATTTCCATTTCAATGAAAATAGTTTAATTATTTTATATCTCATTATTTTTTTATTCTATTAAGTCATTCCACCTCTATCTCGAGCCAATAAAACCTTAGAGCACACCCATGTTCCACATTCCCACTTTGGACTCATCTTATTTGGGGATTAGTGTGAATTTAATCAATGTTTCTCAAATCATCCAGTTTTGAAAAGGCAATTTCATTCATTCCTAAATAATACATATTTTACTCTATTTCCCCAATTTTAGTCCCCATTTTAACTCTTCATCCTTTTTAAAAACTAGCATTCTATTTTGGCGGCTGGGAGATTCATCTACTAGTGTATTTGTGGTGATTTCTTCAACATTTCTCTAGTAAGTTAGTTTCCTCTCTTGTTCCTTCAATTTCCATATGGTTTCTCCCTATTTTTAGGAAGGAAAAAATTCCCAATAGTTATAGCTTCATACCTTGGAATTTCATTGGAGTTTCTTGATCCAATTTTTCGATTTTAGGTTCTATTCACTCACTTTTGGTCCAGTAGTGGTGCAGTTGATGATCCACCCAAGGATTTGAGAGTTATGACATATATGGTAGGTGATTCTATATGTAAGCAATGGATAATGAGTTTTCATTCTAGATTTATATATCTTTTATGCTCCTATTTCAATTTTTTTTGTGTAAAAATTATTTTTGGTATTAATTTTATTGTGGTTTATTTTTAAGTGACAATTTTTTGTGATAATGGATGTTCTAATTGTGCATTCCATGTTTTACCAATTGGTGTTATTTTTATAATTCACTTTTAATGGTTGACATTGAAAGAACTAACAACACTCTGATGATGATGTTGGGGACCACAATGTTATGGGTGATTCCACTACTATTGTATCATGAATGAGAATAGATAATGTCATTGTTACATTCACACCGAGATGCAAGGTACATGGGATTCACAACGAACTAGTTCCTAGGGATGTTTTTGTGATGATAGATCATTGAATATTTGTAATTTAACATTGGATTGTGGTGTGTTTAGATGGAAACATCAGTATCTTACATGATCTATCTAATTGTACCCATTTCTAAATTTACCCACTTTGAAAACTATTATTATTCAAAAGATTCACCTTTAAAATTATTGATACCATTCATTGTTTATAACACTTGAAAGAATTTTATCTTATAATTATTATAACATGGAGTTTTTGGGTGTCATATAATTTGGATTAGGCTCACAACCAAATTAAACAATTGGGTGTATGTGAACATGATTATGGTTGACACAGGTAAGGGCATGTCCTTTGGAGCCGAATGTTTGGGTTGTTATTTACTTACATGGTGCGTTACTATGGATATGGCTCATGGGTGACAACCCATTGTCATGTGGAGATCATGGGTATGGTTTTTTGCTAATTTTATAGTTTTGGACCTCCTATTTCGTTATTAAAACATTTTATTATATTCATAATTTTAATTCAGACTTGTTTGGCATGAATATTCAGATTCAGTTCAATAATTTCTTTTTGTTGTTTTATGTATCCATGCTCGGGTAAATACATCCCAAACCATTATTTAAGATACGATGGATCTTGTTCCATCCCTTGAGTATATGTAACACCCTCCAAGACAAGTCACATATCAGTTTCAGTGCTATTTTCAATGGTGAACAAATACGGTTCCTGTCCCAAAGGAATTAGATAAGGTTTATATTTTTGGTGTCATATTATTATTTTGGGGTGAGTCTTATTCAAAAGGAGCTAGGAATGTCAGGGATCAGAGTTTCAGTTAAAAGTATGGTTCCATTCTATTACCTCTCATGAAAAACCCTAAGCCTCCATGGGATTTTGGGATTGTTTGTTGGACTTCTCTTCTAGGTGGGATGTGGGGGCTGTAGACTGCACGTAGACATCGGGTGGGAGAGAAGTGGTTTTTTATTTCATTGTTTAGATGTGTATGAATTATTTATACTCTATGTAATTGATGAACATTTTCATAATTTTTGTACTAATTTTTTATTTAGTGAATGTTTCCTTGTGTAGCTACATGCCACCTAGGAAACACCCACGCACCCACATAAAGATGCTAGAGAGTGTTCCCTCTCAACGATTGATCAAATGATGGTAGAAGTTATGGTTAGGGATATTCGTGCCCTAGAATAGGGTGTATCTCCTACTCTAACTCCAGCTAGGGAAGAGGATTCTAGTCCTAGGAAGTAAAAATACTAGGATTTCCTTATGAACAAGGCCGATACATTTCAAGGTAGCGCAAAACCTAATGAAGAAGAGGAGTGTCTTCAGAAGATCGAGAACATGTTTGAGTATCATTACACACCAGAGGAGGTCATGGTGAATTTTGCATCTTTTCTACTACATGGTCTCAGTCACAGGTGGTTAGAATCAATGCTTCAATCTGGGAACCCTGAATAGATGGGTTGGAAGGACTTAATGGTTACTTTCAACAACTAGTACTACACTAAAGTCTTAGAATATTCATGTTCCCTGGAGTTTATAGAGCTGGTTCTGGGGTCACATTTATTGATGGAGTATGCCGACCATTTTTCATAGATGGTATGATATGAACCTAAAAAGGATTATAATGAGTAGATGAAGTCCCAGAAGATATAATGGTGCTTGCATCCAGAGATTTATTCTCAGGTGTTCGACATTAAAATAAATACTTTTTTCGGGGGTTGAATGGGCATGTATGGTGGAGATTTACCACAAGGGGAGTTCCACTTTCTCTGAGATATTATCAACGATGGGAAGTGATACTTAATATGAGAAGAAAATTAAGCGATAGGGGAAAGAGAATAAATGAGGTGGATGTTTAGGCCACTCGTCCGAGAAGAATTCAACTATGGAATCTGATGTGAGGTTCGTCATGTGCCCCTAGTGTGGGAGTCTAGGGAATATCTGTCAAGTATAAACTTCTCCTCTAAAACCCTATAATCAGTGTAGAGGTATGGTACAATTCCAGTGGTTGTTTAAGATGGAAAGTCCACTACAAATTGGTTCAGGTTCAGTGGCTTATAGGGGAGTGACATCTCCGTTAGTGATGTCAAGGATGGGGGGATCTTGGTATGTTGGTCATGGCAGTAGGACCAGTTCCTTTTCCGAGCAGAGCCAGTTCAGTTCAAAGAAACAACTGAGATTCCATTATCATGTAGAGTATTGGAATATTCATGATGTCGGGTAGGCACCAGTATGATCAGATCCAGGGCCATCGATTGTCTGAGGTACCATTTTGATTTCTTCTTCTATAACAGATTATCATTTCAATACTAATTAATCTGCTTCATTTATCACTTTCCATTTTGTGAGAATTATAAATTTTCCGACTTGGTTGTTATAAGTAGTGATTGAGTTGGTGAAACTTCTAGGTATGAAGGAGAAGGATATCAGGTTCCCATCATGTTAACATATTGTGACTGGGGTAGAGGGGGATTGGGAAATCTTGGTATTTGATATGGAAATTTTTTTATATAATACATGGAATGGATTGTCTAGTACACTTTCATGAAAACATTGAGTCTTAAAGGTAGTGGGTGAGTTTCACGACACGTGATGGAATTCAGGAGGTTATTTGTGCGGAATGGGGTTTTTGGTCACGTCATGCAAGACCTCCAATCCCAGAGATGAGGAATCGAATCGTCAAAGTTATCAAGTCTCATTATAGGGGACTACGATCCAGATATTGATGGTGGGTTACCTAATGTAGTGGCTGAGTTCTAAGAGGTATTCCCAAATGATTTTTCAGGCATACCTCTTTTGTAAAATGTAGAGTTCTCGATTGATTTGGCACCGAGAACACATAAAATATATCTTCCCTCATTACATGTGGCCGCCACCGATCATATGTCAATAAAGATACTGCTAGATGATTTAGAATCCAAAGGATTAATTCTCTCGAGTGTCTCTCATTTGACTGCACTAATTCTATTTGTGAGGAATACTAATGGACCCTCTTGTTCTCTATTGATTCTCAAAAGTTGAATATGGTAAAAATCATGAATAAATATCTTTTTCTATTAATAGAGGACTTGTTTGAATAGCTTAAGGAGGGAAATGATTTTTCTAAAATATAATTGTGTTCAGGATAACACCAACTGAAGGTGTAAGATGAAGATATTCAGAATAAATCCTTCTGAAATATGTACGACCACATTGAGTACTTGGTTATTTCTTTAATATTGGCCAATGATCATGTGGTCTTTACAGAACTCAAGAATAAAGTGTTCTACCATCATATTGACTCTTTTGTCATGTTATTCGAGGATGACTTTCTGGTTTACTCAAGATTTGAGGAGGAGAATGGGAATCATTTGGGGATCATGGTGGGCACATTGCATGTTAGCTATCTTTATGAAAATCTATCTAAGTGCACATTATGGATCATAAAGGTGATGTTTCTTGGGAATGTGATCTCATAGTAGGGAGTTTCAGTGGATCTGGAAGAGATAAGTGCAATGATGTCTTGGGGGTAAGAGAAGAACGTGTTTGTGATCAGGTGTTTACTTGACTTAGAAGGATACTACAGGTTGTTTTTTAGGATTTCTCCTAGATTACATCTCCCCTAAATGCAGTCACCTAGATATGGGTGAATTTTTTTTGGGACCATAATTTCAAGAATCCTTCGAGAAGATGAATAGGTGGTTGAATATGGTCCCTGTGTTGATATTCCCAGAATTAGGAATGATCTATTTAGTGTATTGTGATACTTTAGGTATGGGTATCTGGTGCGTTATTATGTAAGAAGATCATGTGGTGTGGTATGGCTCCTACCAACTCTAACTACAGGAAAATAATTACCAGACCCTCAACTTGGAAGTAGTAGCTGTGATTCATTCTTTGAAAACATATCACCACTGCCTTTTTGGAGAGAATATTTTTTCTATTCTAATAACAAGATCTAACACATATCTTCTCACAAAAGGATCTGAATCTAAAGAAGGTTTGTTGGATTGAGTACAAATAGGTTTTTGACATCAATATCATCTAAACCCTGGGAAAGGGTAATGTGGTGGTAGATGCCTTGAGTAGAAGAGTACTAGTGTTGGATTTGAGGAATTCCAGTAATAAGTGGACTCTTATGGGGACCATTGCACAGATGCATGTGGAGACCAAGGAGCTCAGTGGAGGTGTGTTTTGGGTGATCGTTCAATTGTCCCCTTCTCTTGTGGAGATGATTCAATGATATCATCTCGGGGAAGAGATTTGTTAGTAGTTGAGGAATCTTATTCATTTGGGGGGGACATCTTATGATTGGTATTTGTCCCCTGAGGATATATGGTGCTTCAAGGGGTGCTTATTGGTTCCTTTGTCTCTACAGAAGGAGGTGATACCAGATAGACACCAATATCATTAGGCTATCCATCCTAGTTTCTGAAAGCTATTTTATTATTCGAATCATCAGTATTGATGGCTAGGTATGATATGAGACATAGAAGACTTCGTGTCAAGATGTTATACATTTCAACAGGAGAAATCAGTGCATCAAAGCCCCTCTAGTTTTCTCCATCCTCTACCAATTTTTACATGGAAGTTGGACATTGTCTCCATGGATTTCAATGTTGGCCTACCTCATACAACCAAGGGTAAGAATTCAAGATAGGTAGTAATTAATCATCTGACCAAATCATCTAACTTCATTTTGATCATGGATTCATCTAATGTGGATCAGTTGGTCAGATTGTATCTTAATAAGGTTTTATATCTTCAGGGTTTTCCATCTACAGTTATCTCAGATATTCACCACTATTTTACATCTTGGTTTTGTGAAGTCCATCAGAAGGCCTTAGGGTTTTAGGTTTAACATGAGCATGACATTCCATCCTCAATTGAATTGTCAGACAGAGCTGGAGAATCAAAATTTTAAAGACATGCCCCATACATGTGTTTTGGACATTGGAGATTCTAGGGGTAGTCATATTTTATTTTTTCAGTTTTCTTATAATAATAGATATAAAGCCTCAATATAAATGGCTCCATTTCAAGTGTTCTATGGTCGGCCTTGTCAGTCCCCCTATGTGGGGATGAATTTGTTGATACCTCACTATTTCAGCCATGTCCTGTAAATGAGAAATATTGGAAGGTCATGTTGATAAGGAATTGTTTAATGACATCCTAGAATCTCCAAAAATCACACACCAATCACTGGTGTCAATACCAGGAGTTTTTTTTCGGTGATTGGGAGTTTTTGAATGTGGACCCTCGTCTGGGACATTGATGTTTATGAATGTAGGGAAAACTAACATCTATGTATACTGCTCCTTTTAAGATTAGTGAGTGGATTTAAAATGTGACATACAGTCTATCTTTTCCTTCTCACATGATAACTTTACATGATGTCCTCCATGTCACAAAACTGAATTATTACATCCCTGATTCGTCACATGTGGTGAATTGGGTGGATATGGATATAGTGTCTTATCTATCTATGGTTGAGCTACTAGTGCTTATTGGCGACTCCCAGGAAAAAGTTCTTTTAGGGAATATTATTCCTTAAGTTCTATTCCTCTAGAAACATGGGGCAGATGAGCATTATACATGGGAGTGGAAGTCTTGGATCGAAGAAAAGTATTCATTTCAATTATATAATCAAGAATCATGATGACATTCTGAGGATGGAATTTATTTTTTGGTGGGGAGAATTGTCACATCAATGACCTTTTTAAAATTTATTTTTCATTAATTTTTATTTTTTCATTTTTTCCTGGTGTTCTACAAGATGTTTTATAGGAATGGGTGGTTACATCAGGATTTAGGCCAAACCTTAATCCCATTTCCTGATTTAGAAACAAATTTTTTTCCTTTTATAACTCCTTATATTTTGAATTTTTTTATCCATTCCACTTCCCACCTGTCCTTACATGACCTATTAGATCTACCATATCATTTTGGACCCATTATGAACACATTATGATGAAGGATTTGGGTTATTTATTCAGGCATTGTGAAAACCTATGAGCCCATATATTGTTTTCAAATAAAAAATAATTATTTTATATCTTATTAATATTTTTATATTTTTCCAACATTAAACATTTCAATATATTCCATATACCCTAAAATCACCCCCATGTTCCACTTTTACTCGTTGGTGCTCATCGTCTTATGGTATTAGGGATAACAACATCAAGGTTTCTCAAATCGTTCATATTTGAATAGGTAAATTTTTTCTTTCATAAATAAATCTTTGTTTACTCCTTCCCCCCATTTCAGTCCCCACATAACCTCCTCATCCTTATTCAAACCACCCTTTCAATTTTGGCTTCTAGTGGATTCAACTACTAGGGTATTTTATGTGATTTCTTCAATGATTCTCATGTAAGTGTGTTTCTTACCTTGTCCCTACCACTTCCTTCAGGTTTCCCCCACTTTTCATGAACCCCAAAATTTTTAGAAGTAAGGGCTTTGTACCTCTTCTTTTTTTTGAGTTTCATGGTACATTTTTTTGGTTATATGAACTTTTTAACTCTCTTGTGATATTTTTGTATGAGATATAAAAATGGTGAAAAGAATGTTTAGATAATATTTATAGTGTGTTTCACTGGATAGGGTTTTTTCTATATGTAAATGGCATTTGGTATCATGTGGAACTTGTTTGAGAAGAAAGAGGAAACCCCGACTATCTTGGGGGTGGACATGTACTATCATTCTAATGATACCATGTGGTTTTTTCCCAATTTCACATAGAATGTTTGACAATAAAAACACTACAAAAATATGATTATGATGTTGTTTGGGGACATCAGGTTATAGGGGAGTTCCTTACTATAGGCTTGTGTACAAGAGCAGATGTAGTTATGGTTACATTAATACCAAGATGTAAGGTACCAGGGGCTCACAACTAGCTAGTTCCTAGGGGTGTTCCCATGATGAGTGATCATTAACTATTTGGAATTTCACATTGGATTATGGTTTTTATGGATGCGAAATTCAGTATCTTATATATTATTTTTAAAATTTATCTATTTTTAATGTTACCCACTTTGAAAATTGTTTTCATTCAAAAGATGCATCTTTATAAACTATTGCTACCATTAATTGTTTGTATCACTTATTTGATTTTTATCATGTAACTATTTCCACATGTATTAATTGGGTAGTATCCTATTGGGAATATACTCTCACCCTATTAACACTTTTGGATGTAAGTATACATGATTATGTTTTACAAAGGTAAGGGCATGACCTTGGGAGAACACGGTTCGAGTTGTTTGTTTCTCCTGGGGTGTGGTGTTATAGATATGGCTCCTAGGTGATGAACCCTTATCGTATGGAAGTATTTCGGATGTTTTTACTATACTTTTTTTAGTATTGGGCCTCCTGTGAAATTTTAGAAATCCTTGTACGCAGTTCTGGATTTTAATTAAGGCTTGTTTGACAAGTATTTTCTGATTCAGTTTATTGATTGTTTCTTATTGTTTTATGAATCCGATCATGGGTAAATCATTACCAAATCCTTGTTTCAGATACCTAAGATATTTTTATAACCCATGCGTATAGAGAACCCCCTTCATTACTTTTCACATACTGGGTCGGGTGCTGATTTTAATGGATACCGGATTTGGTTCGTGATAGAAATATTTTTCTGTATGACATTACTTGTAATATGGGATTTATCTCTTATTTTATAATATATTTTTAATTGGTTGACATTTATATTACAGTTATTCTAAGAATATTTCATCCAATTTCATTTATTAATACCCTCTAATAATTTCACCATAAAATGGTCAATGGGGTAGAGGCTTTGGGGATTTCTCTCAACTTCACTATATGCCAAGAAGGGGCTACCATAGTGGTATGGTATTCAGAAAGTTATATCATATCTATGGAAAGTAGTTGAGATGGATTTTTGTGTCGGGATGATGTATGGTTTTAAGGTATTGGTATGGAAACAATGATGATCAGACAAATAATGAGATGTAGTAAGGTTGAATTATTATGGCCTAGGGGTTCAGGGTCTTATATGATATGATTCCATAAGTCAAAACATACAAATCAATTGAAATTAGTTGATTCTTAAGTTTCAGTAATATCATTTGAGAGGTATATGCATCAGGCATGATAACATTTTTTAATTATAGTAATTTAATGGTATGTGTTAAAATGATTCAAATTTTTATTTAGAGAAATATCATGTTATAATATTTGGGATTCATTTATCATTGGTGAACTATGATGGGGATTTAAAGGTAGAATGGTAGGACAATAGAAGTTCCGATTACTATTCAATCAACTAAAAAAATGTTTCTTAAAAAAAAATTTTGTTTAAATATCTTTTATCTAAAATGATTTTAAAATATGATTTTGTGAATGTTGAAATTTTATTGTGTTTTTGAGATTTTATTACATAAAATAATATGGGTATTATGTTGATTTTTAAATTCAATGATGATATTACGTTCTCATGAAGAAAAAAATAATAGAAACCTTAAAAAAAATGAAGGCATCCATATGTATTAAAATAATTGGTTATTTATTTTTATTAATTATAGACATTTTAAAATTTTACATTATTTTTAAGGGCCACTATATTATAAAAATTAGTTTTTTTGTATCACGTTTTAAAAAACATGGAAATTTCTTGTATTGGATTCTTAATTTCGAAATGTGTTGACTCAGATTAAACTATGTGAATGACAGAACGTCTTGAGTCAAACTTATGTTATGAGAAAAACACCTAATATTTTCAAATTATTAACATATATAAGTTATTAATGATGTATGATTAATATGGCATTCTTATAATCATATTTACTATATCATAAATTTATTTTTCACGTTATTTGGACTAACCAAAAGCATGTTTAACTATTAAGGAAATAATTTAATACATTCTAATAATACATCATCCATGAAAGTTAATATTGAATAACTGTTTTATTATTTAATTCAATTTAAAATATAAGAATGTAATTTTGGAATTTTTATTTGATTCGTGAATCAATGATATTGAGGAATTTTTTTTAATTCAATCTAATTTGGTGTGCAATAATATTTTTAAATTAATAGTTGGTTTCATGAATAACGATGTGGTTGTTGGTAATATTCATTCAAAAAAATGAATTAATTCCATTTTATAAAGTTTTTATTGAATTTATTCATTACATGAAATGTTTTATGGAGTGTTGTACAAAGGCTTTTATTTATGCCATGTTTAAAAGTTGGAAAAAGTATTCATTTAAATGGATATTTATTTATTGGGAGATTTTAATGAAAACAGGTAGGTGATTTAATATAAAATAAATTTTTGGGTTTCAATGAAATGATTTCATATTCAAAACTAATATTTATTTTAATATTTTTATTAACATGGTATAAGTGATTGAAAATATATAATGGGTATTAATATTTCATTACATTGTACTGTCAAGTTCCATTTTCACACAACAAATGCTTTTATATTTTTTTAGCACACGTGATTGGTTTAGAAAAAATATATATTGTTTAATTATTCAATCGTCAGATGGATATTTGTATGAGAGTGATGGGGATGTTGTGTAACACGGAGAAGGTATGTTTTTAATTAGAATGATAATGAGATGATTTCATTATGTATGAGATAGTTTAATGATTTCATAATGTAAGAGTGAATGTGGTTCTTATGATGTGTTATTATTTTCCCAAATGATGATTTTTTATTTAATATTTCAATTTAATTTATGATATTTTGATTTTTTGTTTGAATATATATTTCTAGAACATAGCTAGTGTCTTATGATTTGGAAAGAAGAAGACAATGACATTGGAAAAGGCGCATTCATGATTTTTATAAAATAATGTGATGTTGATATGTGGGGGATTACCATCCCATCAGGATATGGATTAGTTTGATAATTTTGATAATTTTTTATAATTTTAAATGAATCTATCTCAAATTTGAGTTACCCTATTTATTGTGTTACAATTATGGGTGACTCAAGAGTGATGGAATATCGAACATTGCAATCATAAAAGGGCCTTAATAGAGGAGTTGAATTTATTATTCGAGGATAGGTAAATTTCTTTATGCATAGTTGGATGAATATATGGATGATTTATTAGAGACCATATATTTGGATTTTGGTATGCATGATTTTGAAATTAAATTATATACCATAATGGTCCCATATCCATGTCTCTTTGATGAAGAATATTTACATTGAAAATATTTTTAGTATATTTTAAAGACACAAATTAAATAGTAGTTTAATATTTATTTGAAACTTTTAATAAATGTTAGTCATTATGATGAGGTCATTGAGAGGGAATTATTTAATTCCACCTAGAAGTTCGAGGTAATTATTTCTGGTGGAGGGTCATGTGGTATGTGAATGTTGTAGCGACCCATGCCCTATAAACCAGGATATTACATCAATTTTGATTAATATTAATCACATTAACAAGAATATTTACTCAAGGACCATAATAGTTTAGTATATTGATAAACATGGAAATATAAATTTCTAACACGGAGAAATATCATTTTATCACCCATAATGATAATTAAAATTAGCACCCCAACATAAATAATTTTTTCAAAACCCGGGGAATGGAAATATAAGAAATGGGTTAGCTCATCTTCAATTTTATGGTAAAAAATGTATATATGTATGAATAATAGGATAAAAACGTTATAAGAACACTTTCATTACCTTATAAGAACATCCTATACATATCAAAGAGAATAATTATAGGTCATTGAATAATGATTGGATGTTAATAATATTTGAATGATATTATAGTCCTGATAATAATCCACAAAATCATTTCATAATTTTATGAAATTGAACATTTGGAAGAATCATAAACATGTAAAAGCATTCCCTAAGCCAATGCTCATTTCTAAATTGTATCTAGGAACGTTAGGGGCTACACTTACTGGATATGACACAGCACAATCCCCAATTACAGTCCACTCGTTATATTGGTTTAGATTTCCCCCTTTTTCAAAAAGAGTCTCTATATTGAAATCATTTTCCCATCATATATTTACAAGATAAAAATCATTACCTAATAAATTTGAGGTAGATATAGGTCTCACACGTTATTTAATCTTGAACAGGCTCACAAAATGCTATATATCCCACCCCATTGTATATGTTGAAATGGTTTTATGTATATATATTTGTCCCATTACATTGTTTAACATATAATGGTATTACCCATCTCAATCTAGACACCCCATCGTATATGTTGTAATAGTCTTACATAGTGATATCAAGGCAACACCATTGGATAAGGTGGAATGGGATTAAAATGTGCTATATTTTCCACCCCATACTATCTTACATGTCTATGATCGATAACATGACTAAATTAAAAAATTAGATTTCAAATAGGAATAAAAATATATTATTTTTTATCCTAATAATATTATCCCATTGGAAATAATTGGGTATCATGTCATTCTCCTTGAAGCCAGATTAACACAAGGTAAAGAAATGGGTTTCAAAATCAAATCTCTTTGGAACATGTTTTTATAATGGAAAAGAAATGCTTTCCATAATCATTATTCCAGAAAATCATAATCCATTAGTAGATAGAATATGATTGGTATCCTATGTTCATATCCCATGTGTGGATTAAAATATATCAAAGGAATAATCATTGATGTAGATGCATTTTAAAAAATATCATGGAAAATAACTTTACATTAAAAATCACTTTTATAACTTATAAAGGAATCACTAAAATTCATTTAAAACATTTATAATATGAAATATCCTTTCCTCAATAGAAATAAATTTCAAAAAAATTAATCATTTTCCATAGAAAATAACTTGATAACGTATAATGTATCCATTGAAAACCATTCTAAGAACTTATTAAATCAATATTATTTTTGAAATTTTTTAAAGACCACAAAACAAAATGAATGTAAATAATAATAATAAAAAATAAAATATTAAGAACTAATAACCTTGTAATCATGAAATGTATGATTCAAATAAATTATTGTTATTATGGAGACAAAATCGGTACATGCAGAACATTCCTTTTACATAGTAAAATGATTTGAAAAGTTCCATGACTTGAATATGATAGGGATATTACATAAAACAAAAATTAGAAAAAAACTCACAACATGGTTAATAATTTCTATTATAAATCATAGGAAAATATTTTTTAATAAATTTTTAGATAACATGGTTATAGAATGAAATAGATTTCATACTGAAAAGAGAAAAAAATAAGTTTTGTTAAAATAATTTTCTTCATAATTTTGAGTAAAAATGGTTGGGAATATAAAAAAATTGCGTGAATATAAAATTAATAACAATATTATAAGGAAATTAATGATATTTCGTGAGATAAGGATAATAATATTAACCGAATTGAATCATAGTCATAAACAAAATATTACACGAAAGGTTACATTTAATCAAAATACACATTATAGAATAAAAATAAATTGAACATATGATATCATGAAATTACTTATATCCATGATATAACATTTCAAATGGAACTATATAATCCTCATATAAAAATATTGGACCACAAAATTGAATTATTTCAAATAAAAAAATTTGAGAATAATTTATTCTATGATTTGGTAACATATGAAATATAAACCCCATGAAAATAGGATCATAAAATTAACATTTAAACATTGATAAATTTGATTATAATAATAATAGAACAAATTAAATGTTATTATATACAACATATAAAAATTGGGTCATAAATAAGGGATAAGTCTCACAGAAATAATAGTGAGACGGGAAAACTCTTACCGTATGTCTTAACAATCTACTTACATATTCAACAATAATATATAATAAATATTATTTTATTTAAAAATTACCAAAAAAATAATATTCTAATATATCATACCATTTCTCATTTAATTTTGACTATATATTTCCCCATCATTGATTATTTCAACATAATTTCACATTACTGGTAATATCAGTTTTTTCACATTTCATCTGACTTGTTATTATAGATATTATATATAAATATTTATTTAATTATTTCCAGAATAATAAAAATGATATAAATATCATATAAATTCATTATATTTTTTTTTTAATAATATATAAAATATATACATATTAAATGGAATATGCCATTCAAGGCGGCAGTAGGCCAAACGTATACAAGACCGATGATAGAATTTTCTTTTCTTTTCGATGGAAATAATTACATGAAATAAATGTATGCATATATATATATATATATTAAACATTGTATATTTATTTTGTCATGTATATCATATATACATTTACAAAACCATTCCTTAATATATTCTGAGAAAAGTTTTAATGTATCACATGACTTTGAGGAGGCGGTAGTCCACATATCCACAATCCAAGATATCATTTTTACACGAAATTGTAATCATGAATATATGTTTTATATTATAATTATTGAAGAATAAATAAATCATAAATATCATATAAATCATATAAAAATATTATTTCCATCATAATTCCAAACTATCTTTGTTGGTAAAGGAATAATGAATAAAATTGTTCTATGAGGCGATAGTCCACCGTACACAAGAGTAATAATTTTATTACCCATATTATGGATTTATGAGTAGTTATAGGTAGAATGATTATAATAAAAATTATTATTATATAGAGTATACTAATGTCATTATACAATAATGGAATAATATGAACTAAATAGGTGGACAAAAAAATAAAATAGAAATTCATGTTTAAGGACATTACCTCTTTTTTTGGGAAACTACTTTTGGTTTTCACTAGTGGGAATCCATGGATAGATTGTTAACCAAATCTAGGATTCTAGGTTTATATGATTTAATTGGGGAGATTATTTGGTTTGGTTTTTTAAAATCCAATGTGTCTTGATATGTGTGAGGATGTGAGGGTGTGAGGGCCTTTTTATAAAGGGGGAAGAATGGAATTGATGTAAATAAAAAAAATGTAAACATTTTTTAGGTCACTATTACATAATTTTTCTCTAATAATGGTATATTTTTAATAAAAATTAATATATGGTCGAAATATTTCAATAAAAGGTTTTTGAAAAAGTGGATAGGTTTTTTAGACTTTTATGATAATGCTTAACCACTATGCTAACTCGTATTCCCTTAATCCTAGCACTTAATTTCAAATATATTGAAAACAAGTTTTAGTCCAAAAATATGATGAACATAATTGGAATTATATACTATTTTTATTCCAGCTATGGAATATATTTTTACAATTTCTAATCATATATGTGAAAAAAATAATTTGAAATGGATCCCACACATGTGATGGTAAAGCATGTTTTTAATGTAAATAGTTAAAATGTTTGAATTTTTTATATATATAATTTAAATATTGTAACGCCCCGACCCCAGTTACCCAGAGTCGGTGAATTATTACGTAACATTGGCATGATTACAAGAAAGATCAAATCTCGAAAGACCGATTGGTTTAGTAGCCTTGGAAACAATAGATATATTAATAAGTTTTACATTACATCATAAAATGAAAAACTACTACAACAACATAATGTCTCCACATTCCACACTATTATCCCCTCATAATATCCCTGCAGGTCATTCATAACTTACTTCTTCACATCCTGGGGAAAATAAAACATAGAAAAGGGGTGAGCTCAAATGCCCAGTATGGATAACAATATAGCGGAACATTCAAAATAAGCATAAACATTTAAGGCAATGCATTACTAAAACAAAAGCCTTTTAAACTTGAACTTCAACATAGTATGGCAAAAGTAAAATGAAATAATGCCATTTACTTATTCACATGGATATTCTACTAATCGAATAATCACATGAAAAATCAATAACCACTTTCATAATCATGGAATGCATAATGCTAAACTTTAATTTCTTTTCAAGGCCTCGTCCCAAGACCATGGGGCTAACTGTAACCGGAACCCAACCCGGAGTGCCTCTAATAACCGGACACCAACCCGGAGTGCCTCTAATAACCGGACACCAACCCGTAGTGCCTCTAATAACCGAAGACCAAACCGGAGGGCTTACTTTTACCAGTCCCTAACCTGGAGGGATTACTTTTACCAGTCCCCAACCTGGAGGGCTTACTTTAACCAGTCCCCAACCAAGAAAATACTTGTCCAACACATTCATATGAAGTAAAGGTTGAAATATAACATAAACATTCTTATTGGAACTAGCATACGAAATGTCAATAATTTACTCATAAACCATGAATGCTATATAAATGACACATCTACAGTCAATCATATCACAAAACATCATTACAATATGGAAGTTTTAAATCATAATAAATCAACTTCAAATAATCTTAAAATCCATCAAAGGATGTTGACATAGATGAAAATGTTTTTTTTAAAATTATTGAGAGAAATATCCCTTTTTCATGAAAAAATTTTAATTCTACACAATTTAGAAAGTAAGTCATTTAAATAAATTTTTGAATCAAAGTGTCCCATACCACTTTGAAACTTTTGAATGGAATTAACACTTTTAAAACATTCATTTTCATATAAATAAATCCTTACAAACCATTTTGAAAACGTGGACATAAATGAGGATGATTTAGAAGAATAAATATTTAAAACATTTAAAATGATGTTTTAGTAAAAGTTCCCTTAGAAATAATACCTTTGAAAACTCTTTTATGAAATATGGACATGGATAGTAAATATGTCCCTGTAGATACTTACGTAAAGACAACCTCGGATATTAAAGAAATTGTGAAGTAAACCCTTATCAATTTGGTAACTTATGAAACATACAACCCATGAAAGAGGTATCATACAATGAAAATGTAAATACACATAAGGTAAAGTGTATTACACAAAGAATACAATTATGGGCAGTACATACACCACACAAAAGGTAATTGTGGAAATATGGCATGAATCTCACAGAAATAAAGAGTGAGATGAAAACCCCTTACCACGTTAATCAACTGAGTCGTATGGCCAAAAGTTAATGACTACCAAATTATTTACAGAATAACATGAATATAAAGATAATCATGATAATATATATCAAATTCCAGTACACAATACACCACTTTCAATAATTTAGTGGTGAATAATGGAAATCACACGGAATTGAATGTGAGATAAGAAAATCCCTTACCACGTTAATCAACTGAGTCGTATGGACAAAAGTTAATGACTACCAAATTATTTACATAATAACTTGAATATTAAGATAATCATGATAATATATATCAAATTCCAGTACACAACACACCACTTTCAATAATTTAGTGGCGAATAATGGAAATCTCACGGAATTGAATGTGAGATAAGAAAATCCCTTACCTTGTAATTTTACTTGGTTGGGGTAGGTTAACCTCCTGTATAATGGTGAAATAATTGTTATTGAATTATACAGGAATCATATACAATAATATGATATCATATATGATCTTTTAATATTGATTTGATAATAATATCTTAGTATTATCGTTGTTTCGGGTGTTAACTTACTTGTTTTCTTTTATATATTTTGTTACGTAAGACATGTTTATAAAGGATAGGTTGTATATTATTCATATCCAGAATGATATCCAGTCCTTAAAAATTATTTTTTTTAAATCATCAAATGATAATTATACTTGAATGGATACGATGGAGAATGAATCTCATCGCGTTCGTGGAGACGGTAGTCCGTACGTACGCACGAGCGACAATATCATTCTTTTAAAATAATATATAAATGGATGGTATATAATATATACAGAATCATTAACATGTTATATTTATTATTTACATGAGTTACATATCATTATTATACCCATCCAAATAATATTATATTGAATAACAATTACACCACGACGTGGAGACGGTAAGCCGTACGTACGCACATATGGTGACATGTTATTCAAAGGGTGGATAGAATACTGAATATTGTTGTACCATATTTATAATAACATCACAGTATATATATGATACTGGAGTCATTATTTTAGAATGGTAACAACAAAGGAAGAAGAAGTGGAAGAAGAAATGAACTTGGAAAAGGGTGGTGAAATCATTACCTCTTCTTCGGGTTCTTCCTTTTGATTTGATCAAAAGGGCTCCTTAGGTTGTCTTTATGATCGAAATAAGGCCTATAGGTTGTAGTGAGGGAAGTTGGGAGAGTATTTGGGCAGAGTTTGGCCGAACCAAAAGGCTTTTAAGGTGTGAAGAAATGAGAAGGAGGAGTGCCCTTTTATAAGAGGGGTGAGGGGCACCTTTGGAAAAGCTAGAAATATTAATTTATAATAAATTCCTATTCGGTTTCAAATGGCTCCAAAGTTGACTATTCAAAGGTTAAGGTGGGTAATGGTCGATAACAACTCATCCAATAGAATTTAGACAGGTTTGGGTACTTATATTAACCTTATCTATAAGTATTAACTCTAAGTTAATTAGTTTCACTTTTACAATGTCTCTTTGTATTTTTATATAATATGGTTAATAAAATTACTATATACATCCAAGAGACCCCCAAGTGGTCCATTAATGATGAACCTATCATGATATAAGTCTCTTGGCCTAACCATAGATTTTTAGGAATTTAATATCAATTAATAATATAATATTTGTTTTAAGAACTCTTTTATGTCAATTTTGACACTATTCAATAGTTGATTTTTGTGAAACTCATAACAGATTGATTACTTAGAACAAAGTCAATTAAATAAATCCTAATATATCATATTATCCTTTAAAATAAGTTTAATTCATTAAAAGTTTCATATTATATTTATTTGGGTATTTATAATATCAATTATTTTAATTTTTCACTATTATAGTAATTACTACATCATTATTGTGTCATAAATAAAATAAATTATTTAATGTCTAAAAATTATAAATAAACTATCATTACGTAGGAAATCTTTTTAACTTTCTAATGAATATTTATAATCTAAAATCCAACATATATAACCCTATGTAACAATAGTTTTTATAAAAGATATATGCTTGTGTCATTTTTGTATTCATTTTAACTTAATTAAAATAAAGTGTCATTATCACTTACAAGTGGATCCATGGGGTCCCAAAATCGACCCAAAGATGCCCATGGTCGACCATGTATCAACCAATAGGGTTAAGACATGTTTTATGGTAATTTAGTATTATTATAATATTATTTTTTTAACCCTTATTTACCAGATTTACCCTTAACCATGGTAAATAAAATATTTACCGCAGTAATTATTCAAAATATCTAAAAATAAAAGTTACCTATTTACACAATTTGAACATCCTGATTCCAAATATGGAATCCATTTTCCTAAATTCAAAACACAGAAGTGGCAGAAATTAATTTAAAATTAATTCCCGCTGACAAAACAAAAAGCGTGTTTTAAAGAGATAATAACTATCAAAAGATTGACACTTGTTTATGTTCGGTTTAATTGTAAAATTATGTCTAATGAACAACATTATATTAAATGGTAAAAATATTTTCTAAATATACTTTAAAACCACTCAAATTCATAATTTATCACTATTAATCATTTTGATTAAAAAAGTTGTTTTTAATTAAAATTTAGTAATTTTCACTATTCATCAAAATATGAAAGTTATCCGAAATGTACCAAAATTTCACCTTAGGATAAATTCGATATTCCGAATCCAAAAATGAAGTCCATTTTGAAATATAAAATATATATAATTTCAAAAAGTAGGTATTACTATTCATAACGGCTAGTTTGATTGGTTATGGTGTGTTAGAACTCGGTGTTGCGTACAACACACGCTAGCGTACCGTGGAAGCTTGGGATGTATCATTTTAAATTTTTGATGTCCCCATTTAGTCAAAAAGTTTAAAATATTGTATCTAAAAAGGGTTCACTATTAAAATTTGGTATAAGTGCAATACTGAAAATGAATTTGTTCTTACATTATGTCTAAGAAACACATAATATGGATTCTAAAATTATAAGGATTATATAAAGTTTAAAATTTAGTTAACACTATTCATAACCTCTTTTGAACAGCTTGTTTGGTAAGTCATGGTGCGATTGAACTTGGTGTTGCGTGTAGTGAAAGTTATTGAATTATTTTGAAGAAATAACACACTATAAAATCTTGGGGTGTTACATTCTCCCATCCTTCAATAAATTGCGTCCTCGCAATTTGAAATTGTTCTTCGAAAATAAAAGATTGAAAATAGAAAATATCTTTGTGGGAAAACCCACATCGGAAATTGGGTTAATAAAATTAAGTCTTAATATGAGGAAAAGAGAAATGAAAGGATCACCACCAAATTATGATCTCTATTAGGAGAACATTGGTGGGAATTAGAGACATATAATTGGAGGAAAAACATAAATATTTATAGGTAGTGATTGAGGTCATCAATCACAAAAAAGTATAAAATTGAGGTCCTTAAAATCATCAATCTATGATGATTTGAAATACCATCGGTTCAACAAAACATAGGGTATTGGGATAACACATTTTTGACGTTTCAAAATATCTTAGTTGAAATCCCACATCGAAAAATGAATTAATGATGCCTCTGTTTTAAATAAAGAGTGGAAAGTATGAAGATTACCAAAAATAACACATACTAGGGTTCCATGTAGGAAAATATGGATATGGAAGAAAAATCTAACCATCAGTTATCTGATGGAGAGTGGTAGAGAACATGGCTATGAAAAGGCCAACAATCCCAAATCCATAAATTAGTGATGATTTAAGGTACCATCTAGGACAACATTTTTGTTCTAAGTTCCTTTTCTTAATGATGAGGAATTTATTTATGAGATTGGCTAAGATCATAAGGAGATATACTTACTTTATAATTATAGTTTTATCCATTAATAAATTTCTACCAAAACCTCATCATTCACTCGTAAAAAAAATTCTATTTATACTATTCATAAAGGGTTCCAAAATCAACGAATTTATAATTCATCTACCAGATCTTTTAAAAAACTACTTTATTTAATCCAGGACATCTCATGGGATAGTGGTAGGTGATACACCCTTGTCGCCCTTCGGTTGCGGGTTCAAGTCTTGCGGCCTTGCCGGACGCGACAGGTTGCCGCCCGACCTCCGGGTTGTCCTTTTATGGTAATCCAAAATAATCCAAACTAGAAATATCCAAAATACTTCTGTTCAAACTCACAGTCCAACATTTATAAGGAAGGTAAACATAATATAGATCCTTTTTACCCTGTAATAGAATATTAATACCTTCATCATGTATTACTATATTCCTTATTGATTACATTCATGCTCCCTAATTCCATATAGAATGCTGGATATACTTCATTAATCCAAAAATGTTTTAAACCCCAACAATGATGGAATATAAAAATCATTAATCAGTTCCAAGGTAGTCAATAATATCCAATATAATTTATCCAAATCAATCATGTATTATTCCAAAATCACTACCTTAGTATCAGAACTATATTATGATTTATCATTCTCTCAACCATATATTTTCCAAAAATTTATCCTGCTATTGAGTCACTTTTCTTTGTTCCACACAATCTCGAGTCCTTAATAAAATAGTACTACAGTACAATCCTTATATACTCCATAATTATTATAACAAGTACATTGTTGTTACAACACTCAATTGACATAATCAACATAAGAACTCTAATCATTCCTCTTCATCTGTGGTAGTATCATAACTTGATTATTATCCAATAGCATCATTTGCGGCATAGTCTGATAACTGGGACATAGGTTCGCGTAGTGTCCAAAGTCCTTGCAAATGAAGCATTGTACATTTGAAACCATTTTCTTACCCTTGCAGTCACGTACTTTGTGCCCTTTTCCTCCACACTTATAACAAACTCCCATTCCTTTCAGGCAAGTTCCAGGGTGTTTCTTTCCATAGTTACCACATATGAGAAAATTCTTCTTTTCCCTCTTCCCTTTATCCATCTTTCTCTCTTCCATCCTTTTCTTCTCTTGCTTCCCTTCAAAACCATAGGACTCAGTAAACTCTTTACTTATCTTATCAACACATCATATTATTTCTTCATATGATGATAATACATGGGAGACTATTTCTCTTATAAATTCTAGCTTAAGACCATGAAAGATATGATCCTTCCTTCTCTTTGAATCATGTGCATTTCTGGAGTTCTCATTCCTTCTACTGGGCGCCATTTCTAAACAATGGCATAAACTAAATCAGTTTATGAATCAAAATACATAATCCCATACTTATAAAACACTTAACATAAATTGAACAATTTATGGATATAATCCATAATCATAAAAAATATTTTCTTTGAGGAAGTATATACTCATAAAACCTTCATAATGATTTGTAAAGAAAATGAGAGTTATCCTAAGCATATCCCCCGGGAGTGTCGTAACCAAGAGTGTAGCAAGGCCAGTTGTCGTGCACCAGTTCCCGTTCGAGTCTAGCTCAAAGCTGTGTTTTCGAGTTTTACCCCAAGGTACATCTGTGCCAGAGCCGCCTCTACCTGCTCGTATCCAGACAGGGATGTATTGCTCGGAAAACTCACAAAATCTCTACAATACCAAAATTCTAGGAAGTTCTTCTATACTAATCTTCAAAGTTCATCATAGGTCTACGTGCTCTAATCAGATTTTATCTAAATCTAGCTTCCAAGGTTTGTACTAAACTTCCTATGATACCAACTGTAACGCCCCGACCCCAGTTACCCAGAGTCGGTGCATTATTACATAACATTGGCATGATCACAAGAAAGATCAAATCTCGAAATACCGATTGGTTTAGTAGCCTTGGAAACACTAGATATATTAATAAGTTTTACATTACATCATAAAATGAAAAACTACTACAACAACATAATGTTTCCACAGTACACACTATTATCCCCTCATAATATCCCTGCAGGTCATTCATAACTTACTTCTTCACATCCTGTGGAAAATAAAACATAGAAAAGGGGTGAGCTCAAATGCCCAGTAAGGATAACAATATAGCGGAACATTCAAAATAAGCATAAACATTTAAGGCAATGCATTACTAAAACAAAATCCTTTTAAACTTGAACTTCAACATAGTATGGAAAAAGTAAAATGAATTAATGCCATTTACTTATTCACATGGATATTCTACTAATCGAATAATCACATGAAAAATCAATAACCACTTTAATAATCATGGAATGCATAATGCTAAACTTTAATTTCTTTTCAAGGCCTCGTCCCAAGACCTTGGGGCTAACTGTAACCGGAACCCAACCCGGAGTGCCTCTAATAACCGGACACCATCCCGGAGTGCCTCTAATAACCAGACACCAACCCGGAGTGCCTCTAATAACCGGAGACCAAACCGGAGGGCTTACTTTTACCAGTCCCTAACGTGGAGGGATTACTTTTACCAGTCCCCAACCTGGAGGGCTTACTTTAACCAGTCCCCAACCTGGAACATACTTGTCCAACACATTCATATGAAGTAAAGGTTGAAATATAACATAAACATTCTTATTGGAACTAGCATACGAAATGTCAATACTTTACTCATAAACCATGAATGCTATATAAATGACACATCTACAATCAAACATATCACAATACTTTATTACAATATGGAAGTTTTAAATCATAATAAATCAACTTCAAATAATCTTAAAATCCATCAAAGGATGTTGACATAGATGAAAATGTTTTTTTTAAATTATTGAGAGAAATATCCCTTTTTCATGAAAACATTTTAATGTTACACAATTTAGAAAGTAAGGCATTTAAATAAATTTTTGAATCAAGGTGTCCCATACCACTTTGATACTTTTGAATGGAATTAACACTTTTAAAACATTCATTTTCATATAAATAAATCCTTACAAACCATTTTGAAAACGTGGACATAAATGAGGATGATTTAGAAGAATAAATATTTAAAACATTTAAAATTATGTTTTAGTAAAAGTTCCCTTAGAAATAATCCCTTTGAAAAATCTTTTATGAAATATGGACATGGATAGTAAATATGTCCCTGTAGATACTTACGTAAAGACAACCTCAGATATTAAAGAAATTGTGAAGTAAACCCTTATCAATTTGGTAACTTATGAAACATACAACCCATGAAAGAGGTATCATACAATGAAAATGTAAATACACATAAGTTAAAGTGTATTACACAAAGAATACAATTATGGGCAGTACATACACCACACAAAAGATAATAGTGGAAATATGGCATGAATCTCACGGAAATAAAGAGTGAGATGAAAACCCCTTACCACGTTAATCAACTGAGTCGTATGGCCAAAAGATAATGACTACCAAATTATTTACAGAATAACATGAATATAAAGATAATCATGATAATATATATCAAATTCCAGTACACAATACACCATTTTCAATAATTTAGTGGCGAATAATGGAAATCTCACGGAATTGAATGTGAGATAAGAAAATCCCTTACCACGTTAATCAACTGAGTCGTATGGCCAAAAGTTAATGACTACCAAATTATTTACAAAATAACATGAATATAATGATAATAATGATAATATATATCAAATTCCAGTACACAATACACCACTTTCAATAATTTAGTGGCGAATAATGGAAATCTCACGGAATTGAATGTGAGATAAGGAAATCCCTTACCTTGTAATTTTCCTTGGTTGGGGTAGGTTAACCTCGTGTATAATGGTGAAAAAATTGTTATTAAATTATACATGAATCATATACATTAATATGATATCATATATGATCTTTTAATATTGATTTGATAATAATATCTTAGTATTATCGTTGTTTCGGGTGTTAACTTACTTGTTTTCTTTTATATATTTTGTTACGTAAGACATGTTTATAAAGGATAGGTTGTATATTATTCATATCCAGAATGATATCCAGTCCTTAAACATTATTTTTTTTAAATCATCAAATGATAATTATACTTGAATGGATACGATGGAGAATGAATCTCATCGCGTTCATGGAGACGGTAGTCCGTACGTACGCACGAGCGACAATATCATTCTTTTAAAATAATATATAAATGGATGGTATATCATATATACAGAATCATTAACATGTTATATTTATTATGTACATGAGTTACATATCATTATTATACCCATCCAAATAATAATATATTGAATAACAATTCCACCACGACGTGGAGACGGTAAGCCGTACGTACGCACGTATGGTGACATGTTATTCAAAGGGTGGATAGAATACTGAATATGGTTGTACCATATTTATAATAACATCACAGTATATATATGATACTGGAGTCATTATTTTAGAATGGTAACAACAAAGGAAGAACAAGTGGAAGAAGAAATGAACTTGGAAAAGGGTGGTGAAATCATTACCTCTTCTTCGGGTTCTTCCTTTTGATTTGATCAAAAGGGCTCCTTAGGTTGTCTTTCTGATCAAACTAAGGCCTATATGTTGTAGTGAGGGAAGTTGGGAGAGTATTTGGGCAGAGTTTGGCCGAACCAAAAGGCTTTGAAGGTGTGATGAAATGAGAAGTAGGAGTGCCCTTTTATAAGAGGGGTGAGGGGCACCTTTGGAAAAGCTAGAAATATTAATTTATAATAAATTCATATTCGGTTTCCAATGGCTCCAAAGTTGACTATTCAATGTTTAAGGTGGGGAATGGTCGAAAACAACTCATCCAATATAATTTAGACAGGTTTGGGTACTTATATTAACCTTATCTTTAAGTATTAACTCTAAGTTAATTAGTTTCACTTTTACAATGTCTCTTTGTATTTTTATATAATATGGTTAATAAACATACTATATACATCCAAGAGACCCCCAAGTGGTCCATTAATGATGAAACTATCATGATATAAGTCTCTTGCCCGAACCTTAGATTTTTAGGAATTTAATATCAATTAATAATATAATATTTGTTTTAAGAACTCTTTTATGTCAATTTTGACACTATTCAATAGTTGATTATTGTGAAACTCATAACAGATTGATTACTTCGAAAAAAGTCAATTAAATCAATCCTAATATATCATATTATACTATAAAATTATTTTAATTCATTAAAAGTTTCATATTATATTTATTTGGGTATTTATAATATCAATTATTTTAATTTTTCACTATTATAGTAATTACGGCATCATCATTGTGTCATAAATAAAATAAATTATTTAATGTATAAAAATTATAAATAAAATATCATTATGTAGGAAATATTTTTATCTTTCTAATTAATATTTATAATCTAAAATCCAACATATATAACCCTATGTAACAATTGTTTTGCTAAAAGATATATGCTTTTGTCATTTTTGTATTCATTTTTACTTAATTAAAATAAAGTGTCATTATCACTTACAAGTGGATCCATGGGGTCCCAAAATTGACCCAAAGATGCCCATGGTCGACCATGTATCAACCAATAGGGTTAAGACACGTTTTAGGGTAATTTAGTATTATTATAATATTATTTTTTTAACCCATATTTACCGGATTAACCCTTAACCATGGTAAATAAAATAATTACCGCAGTAATTATTCAAAATGTCTAAAAATAAAAGTTACCTATTTACACAATTTGAACATCCTGATTCCAAATATGGAATCCATTTTCCTAAATTCATAACACAGATGTGGCAGAAATTAATTTAAAAATAATTCCCGCTGTCAAAACAAAAAGCGTGTTTTAAAGAGATAATAACTATCAAAAGATTGACACTTGTTTATGTTCGGTTTAATTGTAAAATTATGTCTAATGAACAACATTATATTAAATGGTAAAAATATATTCTAAATATACTTTAAAACCACTCAAATTCATAATTTATCACTATTAATTATTTTGATTAAAAAAGTTGTTTTTAATTAAAATTTAGTAATTTTCACTATTCATCAAAATATGAAAGTTATCCGAAATGTACCAAAATTTCACCTTAGGCTAAATTCGATATTCCGAATCCAAAAATGAAGTACATTTTGAAATATAAAATATATATAATTTCAAAAAGTAGGTATTACTATTCATAATGGCTAGTTTGATTGGTTATGGTGTGTTAGAACTCGGTGTTGCGTACAACACACGCTAGCGTACCGTGGAAGCTTGGGATGTATCATTTTAAATTTTTGATGTCCCCATTTAGACAAAAAGTTTAAAATATAGTATCTAAAAAGGGTTCACTATTAAAATTTGGTAAAAGTGCAATACTGAAAATGAATTTGTTCTTACATTATGTCTACGAAACTCATAATATGGATTCTAAAATTATAATGATTATATAAAGTTTAAAATTTAGTTAACACTATTCATAACCTCTTTTGAACAGCTTTTTTGGTAAGTCATGGTGCGATTGAACTTGGTGTTGCGTGTAGTGAAAGTTATTGAATTATTTTGAAGAAATAACACACTATAAAATCTTGGGGTGTTACAAATATGAAACTATTTTCAATAATATAAAGTGAATTTATTGAGGTAGTATTGATATAATTATCCTTTGAAACCAATTTTATATTTTATTTCACTAAATAATTAAATTTTATTGAAAGTCATTTTTCCATTAAAATTATGTTTTGTAAGTATTAATTAAAATACGATTCCTCTCTAGAGAATGAAAAATACCCCCCTAAGGTAAATTTAAATATTTATCAATAAAAAATGAAAATTAATTTTCAAAATATATATTAAAAGGTTCCAAAAAATATTTTAAAAATAGTTCCACCAATAGGTTTCATTAAATTACATTTTCAAAAATAAATCTTTTTATTCATATAATTAGATTTGTTATTACCTTATGCCTATCAAATTTATTTTATGAGAATAAAAAATAATTATTGAATTGATTGTATATAAATTTTACCTAAAAAATTCATTATAAGTTTTTTGTTTAACGTATTGACATTAAATTTTGTTTATACATTGAAAAATTGTTTTCTTTTAGAAGAACATTATTTTTTTCCCAATAGTTCATACATTAATTTCAATATAATTTTTATGTAAAAAAATAATTTTAGATACATGTATAAATTATATTCTAAAAATTTAGATAATTTTATTCATAAAATAAATTCCAATGGTAATGTGTAAACTATACTAATATTATAATATAAATATTAATAGTATAATTTTGTTCTGTAAAACTCAGCCTAATGTGTAATGAAAAAAATCGAGAAAACACAAAATTGTGTATAACACAAGCCAAACGTACTATTGGATTTAAAAAATCTAATATAAGTGTTGTCTATTGATCATGAATTACATGGTGTTGTGTGAAACACAATTCAAACATATTACTTTCATATATCATAAGGTATATTCAGTGTTCTGTGAAATGGAAAATATCAAAAAGATTAAATTAATTCAAAAAACATTCAAAAGATATTGAGGTGTCATATTATTAAAGCATAACATTTATTTCTACATTAAAATTTATCTAGTTTATCAATTGATTAGTGCTTGAATGTTACAATTATCGATAGTCACATAGTAAAAATGAATGCATAAACATTCATTATAAAGGAAATGTTAGAAACATGAAAATAATATAATGTTACTCATTAATAGATTTCCAAATTGGATAACATATGTGAAAATTTAAAATATTTACCTTGAATAGAAATATAGCCAATGTTTTATAATTGATATAGATAGATAAAATAATTAATAAAATAGATAAAGGTAAAAAATAAATAATAGAAATGGGTTTGATGAAGATTATTTATATCATAAAAATTGATGATAAAAGGAAATAAATTTATTTCAAGACCATTTGACCTAATTTTGATTAATATTCATGAGATGATATAATAACATCATTTTAGGAAAACCACCCCCTCTGTTTTTCATTGATCAATTCCCAATACATCACATTTCCTTGAAAGGATGGTAAAATTTTCATTCCTAAATAATTTGTAGATCATAGATCCCTAAATTGAATGATATGTCGTTTCATTTATAATTATCAAAACAAAAAATATAGAATTTTTTTTCAATATGAATAAATCCTCAAATGGTGACATAACACATTAATCACATAAAAATCACTTAACTATTTTCATAAACCATTCAATAAATTGGTAACAATATATCTATTCTAACATATGAATGTCTAAAACCTTAAAAACCATGTAACTAAATTTTTTCGAAAATATGTTAAGAGTTATCCCTTGTATATCATATGGATCATATTTTTTTCTTTTAACAAGAATGCAAATGATATCATAACATATTCTCTAGAATAATGTAAATTACCATAAATCATTATTGAATACGTGTGTACTTACTTATTTGAATTATGTTTTGGATATTTTCATCAAATAATAAAATATTGTAAACTGTATCCCTTTTAGAATACTTTACATTCTCAACAAATCATATATCAGTTATGAGGTAAAAATTAATTTCTATTTACTTATTCATATTTATCATATCGTAATATAAACAACATTATCTCAATATCATGAACATATTAATGGATTCATTTCATTAATCAAAATATCCTCTTTCCATTAAATTACATTTCTATGTCTTCTTCACCATTCCAAATATCATTTTTTATAAATAATAAAAAATTTATACTATAAATACTTATATATATCCTGAATCTTATAAAAAATAATTTAATTGAAAAAAATATACACATCAATTATCCAACCTTATTCTAATACCATTACTCCATATTCATAATCCTACCCCTTAATACTAATTTTCTATTAACATAAAATTATAAATCAAAAATTAATGTTCATGAACTTATATATAATCATTATAGTTATGATTTAGAATAAAAATATTTTTATGTAAATTCATCACTTTGAAATATTGTTGGATGTCAGTTTATCATCAATAGTATAACCAAAACACGTACCAACATTAGAATTCTATTTATGAGATTATCACATAGGAAAAATGTTTTCATAATTACCATACATTTCACATATGAAACATTAAATGTTAAGAAATTCAATTCAATAGACTTTTATTGACTAAAACTAGAAAGAACACTATGGAAAAGACTTCTAATAGAAAAAACCAGATACTCATGAAAAATTTATTATTGGTTGCCAGAATCATAACACTGAAATAAAAATATATAATTAATTAGGATTATCCTTAGAAACATCCCTAGAGATATATTTAGAAATATCATAGTGTCTCATATAATTTATATCTTCTTAGATTCCAATGGTTGACTAGATCATTCCTCTAAACCCGTCTATAGTGAACTAGGATTAACATAAAAGGATGTGATATTAATTTAGATTATTATTCATCTTATTAAAAATTTAAATTCTTGAGGACTAAAATACATTAGTGTCTTTTTAAACATGGATACATCATATTAAAAATTGGCGAGAAATAATCAAAATCATTATGTAAGATATATCCCTTTTGAAAAGCCGATTATTTCCATTATTTAAAACATGGGGAAAGGAAACATACAAAAACGTTTATCTCAGATGCTAAATAATGGAAAATAAGGGAGGTATATAAGAATTATATCCACTCAAGGGTATGAGAACAAGATCATAATAATAGATGATCACACCCTGCATAAGAAATATCATAGTCAAGTATTATGGAATAAATATTGTAAGGTCATAAGATAGGATTCATAAAGGAATCAAGAGAATAATCCATAAAATAATAACATTGGAGTAACACGTGGAATTTTTTGAAGAAGAATAAACATGTAAAAAAATTATTTATTTCATGTATCATTTCAAAAACATATCTGGGCACATAATGGGGACTACACCTACTAGGAAGGACACACGACCATCCTTAGTAAGATTCATTTCCATATAGTGGATCAGGTTTCACCCTCTTCCCATAGTAGACCAATCCATTAAATATTTACCATGATTTATATGATGAGATATGTATATTTTCACAAATCATATTATGTTGATATATGTCCGACATGTCATGTAATATGTTACAAACTCACAAAAAACTATTTTGGAAACCCCATAAAATAATATGTAATAGGCTTATTCAATGATTTTTGAGCCACTGTATCATATAATATGTAATAGTATTACCCATCTATATATGGGCCATTCCATCATATAATCTCTATTGGTCTCACCCAATGCTATATATGGCACCATATCCTATATTATGTCAGGAGATTACCAAACTCAATATGGGTCACCCATAATATAATCCATTTCCATAAACTACAATATGAATAATGCACCAAGATAATTCACACCATCCTAAAAACACATAAAATAAAATATGAATTCATTAATTGATTAACCCATTTAAAATAAATTGGTTCTTGTAAATCCCCTTGAAATACGATTAGAATTTGGAAAAGTAGAGTTTCATAGAAATTTATTTGATCAGTAGTTTTCCCATGTAAAAAAACAGGTTCTATAAATATTATTTCATAAATAGATAAACCATTCATATAATGAATATTAATGGAATCCTACGATCATATCCCATGTAAAACACAATATATATTCAAGGATATCCTATTTGATGGAGATGGAATTTTAATGATCACGTAGAACATAAATAATATTTAAGAATCATCATGAAAATGTAAAAATGAATCATTAAAACCCATTTATGAAATTTCTTGAGGAGAATATACATTCATATTTGAATCTTTTTTTCAAACAATATATAATTTTCCATAGAAAATATATTTGAAATCGAATAAATAATAGATTTAGAAACCATTATAAACACTTTTTAAACCATTATAAATTTATCAAAACCATTTCCATTCAAACCCAAATTAAAAGATTAATGTAAATAATATTAGGAAAAATATATTTCTAAAATAATTACTATTGTAATCATTAAAATGAAGCTTCAATGATGTGATGGTCAGGATGGCGGTTAAATCTGTACATTCTTAACATTACTCTCTCATCGTAAAATGTTTATAAAAGTTGCTTGAATTGAAAATGACAAGGTTATTACTATTAAAACCATAATTTACTAAAAATGTAAATGATGGGGGAATGCTATTTTTTAAAAAATAATTAATTTTTTTTTGAAATCATCTTTTAAAAATGTTTATTAAAGGAATACGTATTTTTGACAGAAAAGATAAATAATGTCAGTGTTTCTTAATTTTTAATAAATATATTAATTTCCAATGAGTGTAAAATTTTTATAATTATATTAATATATCATTAATAACCATACTATAATAAAATTAAATATTTTTTTAGATATGGATCATAATATTTTATAAATGGAGGAACAATCATGAATAATCCCCATAAACAATGAGACTATAGAAATAAATTGTTACCACATTGATAACATTGAATCATAATCCCCATGAATTTATAAAATTACAAGAAGCATAAAATATAATGAAATTAATGAAATTAATAATATAACATCTCCATGGGATGTATATCCAACTAATTAAAAATGTATAAGCATAAAAAGGCATGTATCTAAAAGAAAGAAAATTGAGAAAAATGTATTGTACCGATTTGGTAACATTTGAACAAAAAACTGCATGAATGAAATATAATTAAATATTTATATGAATTAAAATAATTATATGTATAATAATTTTTTAATAACTTCGTATATGTTTTGAATTATTATCCATGATCCTATTACATTGATCATGATTTTACTATCCACATAATATATAAAATTATATTAATATCATATATATTCATTATAATAATATTCAAAATATTAGATAAAACATTTAAATATTTAATGTAATACACCATTAATGGAGACGATAGGCCATACGTATGCATGAATGTTGTTTTTGTTATAATTTAATTTTGAAACAAAGTATGTAAATTAAATATAAATATATATATTTATATTACAATTAAATTATAATTTTAATATCATGAATATCATGTACTCTTACCATACCCATCCTTTATACATTCCATGAAAAGTGTGATCGAATTACATCACATTGAGGAGTTTGTTGTCCACCCGTCCATCTACAAAGTTATAATATTTTCCAAAAATTGAAATAATGAAGATATTTTTTATATATTAATTTAATAAGACTAATGAACTCGAAAATATAATATATATCATATAAACACATTATTTTTATAATTATTCCTAACCATGATTCATTGTAATGGAAAAATCATAGGTGTTTCACAAGGCTGTAGTCCACCGTAGAAATGAACGAAAAGTTTGTTAACAATTTGAAGGTTGTATGTGCATGTTTAGGTTGAACCATTAAAATAAAAAATAACTATAAATTTAAAATAATTATATTAATACATAATCATGGAATAATAAGTACTTAATGGGTGGAGAATGAAGTGAAATAGAAATTCAGGTTGAAGATTCTTAAACTTTTTTTGGGTAACTCCATCTTGGATTTCACCAAAGGGCATCCTTATATTGATTTATAGAATAATTTATTACTCACTGATTATATGAAGAATTATTTATGTTTATTTAGGTAGTGTTTGTATGACTCGAAGTTTCATGATTTGTTTTACACGTTGGGGGTTTGAGTTCCTTTTTTATAATGGATGAGGAGTAAAATTCATGTAAATATAAAAATGTAACCACCACTCACAGTTCTCCCTTACATAATGTGTCTACAATAGTGATGAATTTAATATATAATTGAGGGTATGATCTAAAAATATCTATCCAATATCTTATAGAAATGTGTATATGTTATATGGACACAGAAGATAATTTATATCCCCTTAGTTATATCATTTTTACAGTAATCATTATAATTTAATTTAATTGCATCACTAGTATTTTTTTCATAAAATAAGTTTACAATATTTAAAGTTATAAATTATATTATTCCATAATATCGAGTAAATTTCTATAAATTTAAATCACAGATTTGAATGAAATGAATTAAAATTTAATGCTACATATGTGATGAGAAAGAGGGTTTTAAAAGTAAATAGTTCAAATGTTTGAAATAATTTTATATAAAATTTAAATGTGAAATTAGTTATGATGATTTTTTATTAATTTTTTTAATTAATCTTAATATTATTAAAAGTTAAATTAAAATTGAATTTAAATATATAAATAAATTATATGACAATGAACATTTCAATCCGAATTTAGTGTTTCACAATTCATATAAATATGAAAATTATCTAAAAAATAAAACAAATCACCCCAAATAAATTTTAATATTCATATATAAAAAATAATTGTTTTTTAATGAATATAAATTATAAATGTTTTAAAAATAAGATTTAAAATTTGTTATTCACTAAAAGGATTCAAAATTACCTTTTAGAAAAATATATCTTTTTTTAAAACAATTGAATTTAATATTATATTATGCCTATAAAATAAATTGGATGGGTAAAAAAATATTGATTGAGTGTAAAATATATTAATTTATTTAAGACATTAATAAAAAAATAATTTTTTTTAGAAAAAATAGTGTTTCTAAATAGAAAAAACTTTTTAGGAAAGTAATTTCATTATTTTCAAATAGTTATTATATTCCATTCAAAATATATAATATCTAATGAATTATTTTATATTAATGTGAAAATAATGTTGTTCAAATTTGTTTAATATTATTTGCATCATCCATTCCAAAGGATACATTGTGTGTATCATAATATTTTAACAATAATATAAATATTATATTTTGGTTTTTTAAAACATTTTCTTGTGTGTAATGGATTTCATTGTTGAAAATAGGTATTTTCTGTAACAGAATCCAAACATAGTGTTGTGCGTACCAAAGGGTAACCTATGTTACTGTGTAGTGAAATAATAACTTTGTGTTGCATGAAACACTAGATAAACATTGTGCTTTCATATAACACAATCTATATTCATTGTACTATGAAAAGTAAAATATTAAAAGGATTAAATTAATTATAAATAAAGGGAACAACCCCATAGGGAGTTATTAATTGGAGTGGAAAAAGGGTTTCTACAGTCAACCATGACATTGAACATTGGGATTATGTATTTCAAAGTGTCTTATGATGATCATTCTTATCTATTTTTCACTGTAATGTGTTGGGTCATCAGTAATTGGAGGGATCTATAAATCTTGATGTTAGTTTCTTGTAGGAAGGTACTTTGATTACTTTGTAAGGGTGTGAAAATTATATTGATTATTTAAATAGGATAAATTGAGTTTATATTTATAATTTAAGAGTTAGTATTATATATGATGGAAACCTTATTCCATGAATAATCAAATAATATTATATTATCTCTAAAAAATAGTTAATACTTTTTTGAATTTAATAAATACACTACTCTTAATATATTTTATTTAATAATGTTAAATATTATTTAATTAAAAAATTTGATTAAATGATGTCATTGGTTTATTTAAATGATGGCTAATATTGATACATAATGACCATTTTGGTGTATATAATTGTTCTACAGAAAAATCATCAATATTTATCATAATTAAGAATGGAGTTCTAGTTAGAAAGTTGTTAATTAGGTAATGGGTTTGAATTAATTTTAATGTCCTTTGCACACAATATTTAATGTTATTCCATTTTATTTTATAAATTGCTATTTGTGAAGTATCTAATGTAATGTTTTGGTTACCATAAATGTGTATTTATGTGGGAGTAGACGTCTACTGATTTTCATTAATATTGGTTATGATGGTTAAATATATTTCTTTTAATTATATTTCTACACTGTTTTAGTCATGATATTTTAATGGTTTGTATTTAATTGTGGAGTTTAAGGAGTGTGTTTATTTGATGCGAAGGTAATTTTTTGACAGGAATCTTTCAAGGATGATAATATATGGTTTTAATTAGTTTTCTAAAATGAATAATTCTCATTCATGATGATTATATAAATTTTTGTGTTTTCTAATATATATTCCTAGGAATTTTAGAACATATATTAGTTTTACCAGGGGTTTAAGGGTTTTAATAGGAAGTAGGAATGTGTTTCATTGGTGAGAGGTGGATTATGCGCCAAGACAGAGCATTAAATACAATTTTATAGGGGTTTTAGATGTTTTTGATGATATGTGATATTGTGAATTTGGTTTGGTAGTATTTTGAATATATCATGGATTCATGGATTGAATATTTGGTTTTTTATTAATTTCATTTATATTGTGGTTCTCATTTTCGTGGTGGATCTTAATTTGATTGGGGTAGTGGTGGCTTTTGGATTTTTGTTTTGAATCTCTGTGTAAAATTTGGATAGGTGTAAAACCTATGTTTGTGTATGTACTGGCTCCATGCCACGGTGGGATATATTTTAGTCATTATTAAACAATTTTATATTTTAGGAGACTATTTTGAATGTATTTAATCTAGATCATTCATTTTTTACTTCAATTGTTTCGGTGTGATGTTTTTTTTTCAAACTATGTTGAATATGTTTTTTAGATTTATTTCTCTTAGTTTTCGATATGTGAAATTCTAAAATAGAAACACTCAATTTATTTCCTTATTTTTGTTTTAAAATGGTTTTATCGTTTCTTTTTTTTCAGGTTTTTGAGGTAATGTTAGAAACAATGAACTTGTTTCCCCTTCACTGTTGTGAACATTATAGGGATCTATAAATGAAGCCTGTTACAATAATATTTGGTGTATAAATTGAGTTTTCTTGGTCAAAACCATTACAAAAAGTGTGGATAACTATAATGTTTGGGATAATATTTCCTTTTTATAAAACGAAATCATTATATAGTGTATTTTCATAGGAGTCCATAATCATTTTTGATATCAAAAAACCATTGTGAATCCCTATAATATTTCTTATTTTAATAATGGTAATGTGTTATGAAAGTAAAATATTATTACATTCTTTTGAACCTTATTTATCCCAAAATATCCTTGGTCCCCAAATTTTTTTCATTTATGGATCTTAACCATCTAAATAATGTGATTTATTCTTTCATGATATATGGAAACATGACATACATTTCATTTAAAATATTTTTCATTATATTCATCATATAGGGTACAATAAAAGGTATATTCTGGTATAATTAAATTATCAAGAATATTTTTATGATATTTTACTATAGATAGGTACTTAGGTTGTTCTCTTTGATTATGAAGGTAGTTTATCCTTAGTTTCTCCATTATAATTTACTGTTCCTTGAATCTTCAATCGAGGTAGGGGTTTGAGTCATCCCATTATATTATGTCTGATTTGAGGATATAACATGAAGTTTTCTTATTTAAATGGATGGTTTGGACTGAAATAATATGAATAAGAAAATATAGAAAGGATATTGAATGGATTTTCTTGGTTAATATATATTTAAATTAATTTATTATTCTATTTATTTTGGATACCGTGTTTGACATTTTTACTAATAATGTTTTATTTATATTATGATTAAATTAGATTACTAGTCATTCATAAATAAATAATTATATTATGATTGAAATTAATTGGAATTGTTTTATATTTTACTATTGAAATTATAATCATGTAATATGATTCAATTATATATTATGGGATGATTTGAAAAGGTAAATTATATAAGTGTTTTGTTTCCAAAAATATTTATACATTATTGTGGCGATTCTTGATATTTTTTGAGTGATTTGTATAAACATGGTAGTAGTCTATGTGTCAAGTTATTCCTGGATGGAATGTGAAGGTTAGGGTTTTTATATGTAAATGGTGGTTATAAAATTTTTTGATTAAGAAATTGTGGGGTGAAAGGGTGTGAGGATTGAGAATAGATTAGTGGTTGTTGTGGGATATTCATAAATGTTGTGTGTGAGTGTTTATGTGGGTATTGGTTTTCAGTGATGGATTTATGTTATAATTTTCATTATACATAAAATATGGTTTAAAATAATGAATCTGGTAATTGGTATGGTTGGGAAGTTAATAATCATTATCTTTTAGTGAGTTTTGAGCTGAAGTGACTTTCATAATTCATATGATATTTTTAATTGGTAATTATTGGATTGAAATTATATATATAAATTAATATAATAATATATTTAATGTGGTTTTTAAATTAGTAAATTTCTAAATGTAAAAATTATATTAATTAATTTTTCATCATAAATATGTTTTGGTTTTTTTCTGTAAAAGGTTGTACTAGTTGGGTTAAAGAGATTGAACCAACTTCTAGAAAATGTTAGTGATGATATATTGGATATAATGGGAATTAGTAGTACTATTTTGTATTATACCATAGGTTGGGATAATGTTTTAATATTAATATGGAATATCTTCCTTTGAATTTATTATTCACCCCACCAGATTTAGATCCCCATATTATGTACTAATGGTCTTGTGGTCTAGGTGTTTCCCCTAACATCAATCAGGCTAAAGAAATATGTGGACGACTCCTCTTCCCCCACAATCCTTTATGATTGTTGTACATGTAGTGATGGTAAAAATATATTATCTCTAATATACTAGTTGAATCATTTATATGGTTGATATTATGATACATGGTTTGAGTCATGAATATTTGGAGGTGGTTAAGATGTTAACATCTTTTTTGTTCATGATAAAATAATATATCAAAAAAATTGATAAAAAAAATTCGAAATGGATTAATGGTTATGGAGGTGGATTTGTGATGATTATGATGTGGATGTCATATATGGGATATGAATTTCAGAGAACATATTATGTATGATAGAATGATTATGAAAGTTATGAGATTACCAATCTGGTTTCTATTAGGTTGTGAGAGTAAAAAACAATTGGGGAATTGGTAGGCTGGTAACAATAGTAAAAAATATTACAAATTAATATTTTAAATCTACGAAATATCTTGTGAGTTAGAATTAGAAATTTTAGGTGATACTTTACTTGGTATATGTACAAGTTAGATCAGTAGTATATTCAATAAGAAAATAATATACTTTTACAACAATTAAATGAGTTGTTTTGCAGATGACCCTACTAATTATACCATATGAGAACCACTATATAAATTATATTCCCATATTTATATAAAATATTTATTGAATTATTTTGATATTAATAGATTTGGGATTCGAGATGATGTTTTGGATTGTATATTAGGATATACCAATTGGTATATTATTCTTGTTTTTTATGTTGAATGAAAATACATGACTATTGAGAAACATGATTAATTTTATAAAATACTATTTCTTGTGGTATCATTTTATATCCCTAGATTTTTATTGTAATTCCTCCAAATTTTTCCATTTGTACACTCTATAAATATTATTTACACAGTCCGTTTTGGATATTGGATTTGCGAGGTCACACTCATATTCACATTACACACAATGGAGGATCCCATTTGGGGTGGGGGATGAAATGTAAAATACATTGTTTTTAGATCATATATTATAATATATTTACATATAATATGATTATGTATACAGAAACACACACACATACATGTATATATACAATCATATATAATTATATACAACCACACATATCATTGGAAAACAAGAACATATATATTCACGAACAAACACAATTTTGAATATTCATAAATATATATATATATATATTACTTTATGGAAATTTTAATTTATGCACATTATATTTATTATGGTTTTATATCAAATCAACAAAATAAATTTATATTTATTGAATTAAATTTATATAAAAAATAAAAGGACACATATATGTACTTATCATATATAATCCTTATTTTAAATATTAAATATCACTATAAGGATTTATATATGTATGTATATATATATAATATTTTTTAATTTTCAATATTGTTATATTTATAATATTATATAGTAAATATGATAATTTTTTTATAATATTGTAAATTTTAATGCGATATAATATAATCATATTATTTATAATAAATTTTATTATAATTATCCCCATTTTTAATAATTCATGGCTAATGTGTCCTAAATCAAAATAACATAAAGGTGAACCCAGTCCTGAAAATAAATCATGTCTATTTTAAAAATTAATTGATGAAACTATGTATCATTATGTATTCATTGAGGAAACATGGTTAATTTTCATTTACATGGTGAAAATGTGGCTGATTGTTTTTCATGTTCTGAATAAAGAATTGGATATTTTTCTATGTTTTCAAGGAAATATTGATAAATAGCCATGTTTTCAAGAAGATCCTATTAAATATATATTTTTCCAAAAAATAAATAAATTTTCAATGTTTCAAATAAAAAATTACTCCTCAGTACTGATTTTAAAAAATTAATAAAATGTTTTTAATGGAATATTTTTTCAAGAATTTGAGTATTCACTTATATTCTTATGATATTTTATACTGTACATATGAAATATAATGGGTTTATTTTTTGAATTTTTTTCTAATTATTTAGGTATTTAAATATACATTTATAATCCCCAATTTTATTGAATATTTAAAAATATAAAAAATTTATTTATTAGTTATCATGATATTCATTAAATTTAAATCCATTTTCAAAAAAAATAAATATGTATATATTGTTTATATTTAAAATTATATATGTTAAATGTATTAACATATGGGTTTTTATGTCTATTTTCATACACTTCTATCACCATTCAATATATTAATTTTTTTGGACAACAACAAAAATCTTTAAAGGGATTTTAATCAAGGATTATTATTGTATTATTTAAATATTCATTTTGATGTTTTGTAAAAAAAATTAATTCTAGAATATATATATTCCATTGTTTATAAACATCATTTTTATATAATTTTTCCATGTTTTTACTATTAGTTACATATCATATAACAAAAAATATAGGTGAATGTTGTCATGTTTACAAAAAATATCTTCAACAAACCTTTACGATTCATCATATTCTTATTATTTACGTGAAAGATTATTTATCTCAAAATACATAATACCAAAAACATTACTCTAAATATTTTCAAATCATTTTGAATTTATAAATTCTATATAAAATTTACTATCATTATTTGTCTCTTTTGTGATATCATATACATTTTTTGTGTAAATCATTATTTTTTTGGGCTTAATCATTATTCACATAATGATTCAGGTATTTCCACTTTTATAATTTTATATATATATGGGAATAAGTTATGAATGTAGAATAATATGGCAAGTGGTCCCTGTTCTATACATCAAGTGACATGTTTTATTTGTATCAAATATCCAATGGTTTGTTTTAGAAGTGAAGCAGGGAAGATGAAATATATTTAATATTGAATTTCATTCCATGATGTGGTGCATATTCTATTCCATGGGGATTATTGCTGCTATAATTTTTAAGATTTTCACCATGGAATTACGTTTTGATTGATGTATGTTTTTCATAAATGTGGTAGAATCATACATTGGTTGTGGTTTTATGTCCTCAATGGTGTTGTTTTTACAGTTCTTCTAATATTGGTGATGTGACACCGTCAAAGTTAGTTTCATCTTTGTGTATTTTATGGGTTTGGATGATGTGTCTCCATTATCATTATTACACTATAAAACCATTCTTTAGATAATAAGATCTCACCATTGACATTGGTGTAGATTAGAAACACCATATTTATAAGAATCCATTGAAATATATCCATATCATTTGTTCCATAGTACATTATAATTTTGGATACAATGTGATGTTGCCTTATGTGCTGCAATGTGAAACAAATTTTTTATATATCTCCCATTAAACTTTAAGGATCCTCATACCATTAATTCTAATTTCCTTTACTCTCAAACCAAGTGAGACCCTAGGGCTTATTCAAGACAAATCCTACCCCTCTAAACTAATGGATTCCTCATTGACAATGTAAAATCAACTATTTGTAATTCTAGGTGAGTTCAGATCCCATTATATTTTGTTTTCACCCCTTTTATTTTGTTTTTTCTTTATCATTTACATGGGAAGTTGATGTGGTAGTGGAATATGGATGGTATTTTTGCTATGTAATTATTTAATAATGAATTAAAATTTTTCCATTTTTAAATACATATCTTTGGATAAATCATGTAACACCAAACAACAATCCATATAGATTTTTCTCCAACACATGTATAATTCATTCCAATGATTATCATCATGATGTTTTTATCCAAGGATCATTTATAGTGCAGGTTCTTGAGTATTTCATCCAACAGTATTTATGTAGGATATATTTTACTTTATATAACCCCTGTATAAGATAATTTTCCGTCATATTGATCATATTGGGGAAGGTGTATCATGTGAGACCATTATTAGATGTTGATCCCATGTGTGTTTTTTTGTAGCCCATGATACCCTTTTTTATTGTGATAACATTTTTGTGGGTGTGTGTGTCTTATAAGACTTAATATTGATAATATCTAATTCTGAATATTCATACAATGCACTATTATGTGTAAATTTAACTATTCAATGGTTTTTCTTCTAGTATCATGTATATGATGAAAATCATGGACAAGTTATACCTTATATTAGAAGCATGTGTGACATTGAATTGTGATTATAATGGAAATAGACATATGATTGGGGTGTGATGACCTTTAATCCTAACTTGTGGATGGAGTGTGATATGACGACCTTGTGTCCTAAAATGAGGTTGAGATGGTATGTGATATCCATTTTCTATGGACCACAATAAGAGATGGGGCTCAATGAAATTGAGGCCAAACAAGAACATTGTTTCCCATGTGGATACAAAGGGTTATGTGTGGTGTAATTCTATCAACACAATGATCACGACTACCGTGATCGACATTCATTTAGC
The DNA here is from genome assembly GCA_963277665.1 of Viscum album. Classification (NCBI taxonomy): domain Eukaryota; kingdom Viridiplantae; phylum Streptophyta; class Magnoliopsida; order Santalales; family Viscaceae; genus Viscum; species Viscum album. The sequence continues at coordinate 1,901,930,672 of OY728160.1, forward strand.
ATTGAGCTAACACGGGTATGTTTGAGATCAAGTTATCATAGTTATTTCACAATCTCATATATAATTATTAATTTCTGTTTTCTTGTGGGCATATTTATTTCCCACACAATACAATTTTTATGCATGTAAACGTATGTTAAGGACTCAATGGTAGTCTCCAAATGGGTTTATAATCACACCCTAAATAGTAATCTCATCACATTTTTAGAATTCATGATCATATATAATGGAAATGGAATTATCCCATCAATAGAGAGATGTGGAGTCAATGATTGGTATTTAGTGTTATAATCATTATTGAATCATTAATGCCACCATATTTTAATTATTTTTTATCCAATTTTATTTTTATATATAGTTTTACATTCCACATTTGGGGACCTTATATTAACTCATTGTATGACTTGAGATACCATCCATGTCATATATTTCAACTTTATTAATATTCAACCATATAGTTCCCATATATGTTATTATATTTATCATGAAATCATTTTTATAAAGGGGTTTTGAAAATTAGGAGATATAATGGATGTTATGCCATTAATACCCCTAAACCAAGTTAGAGACGTCATATGATTAGAGAGGAATAAATGATGTCATATGGAAATCTGGTTTACACCATTTTTTAGGGTCAGTGTTTTTCAATGTCATATTAGAAGAAGCTTTATAAAAATAATTTTCATGACTATGTTTAGGAAAAGGGAGAGTCGATTCTTGCATTGTGGAACTGTGAGGGGGGATTTTTAGGTGTGCCTTGATAGCTAATGAGGTATAGACATTTGAGTTATAGGTAATGAGATTGTTATTATAGTAGCATTGTAGTGATTTCATGGAGGTCCTTAGAATGTCTAGTTGTTACAATTAATGGGATTGGGGTGAAATAAGAATCAAAAATTATAACATAGGATCACATGTGATATATAAACCTGATTCATTCAATATATTGTAGTTCATGTAATTAAATTTCACTATTAATTCTTTGTTACTATGTGATACACTTTTATAAAATTTATATTATTTCAACATGAGAATGATTTTTGTTATATGTATATTAATATGATTAACATATAGTTATGGATGATATAGTGTATAACTTTTGTAATTTCTGAAGGGTTTTTCCTTATTGTCACGAGAATCCTTCTATCATAGGTATTCATATTAATTCTACTATTTATCATATCAATTTGATATGTTGTTACATTATAATAGTTGATAGGTGTATTCTATGTAATGGTTTGGAATTTAAAAATATATATATACTTGAAGAAATCAATGTGTATAACTAGTGTAAGTCATTTAAAATTATTCCTCAAGTTAGGATACCCTTGTTCCACCATCATATGTATATAAGGACACACCTAGAAATTCTCATGTATCTTCTCCTTTGGTTTAAATCATAAAACTAATGAAAAAGAGTCTCATGTATAGTGTGTTTTTATGGATTAGAGGAATATTGGAAAATTGGCATTTATGTTGGGTTCTTGTATCTCTAATTTCACCTATTATTGCATTGTGAGAGAGTCCCATAATATATTCAAGATTTAATATACATTACAGATGGAGTCAATGATCAATTATTTACCCTCGCAGATTGGTGGGTAAAGATGGATTCATTCATTCATTATGGACCCGTAAAGAGGTGGTTATGTATTATGATCATCGAAGGAAGACAGGAAGTAACTACATGGGTTAAATTAAATACCTTTTCACTTGTGAGTTTTTCCATGAAAAAAATAATCTAGAATATTCTTAAGATTTTATAGAGCTTTACAAGGGACTAACATCAGTGTCTTCTTAATTTTCAAATTTCATTATGTTTCTACACATTAGATTATTCTTGGACGTGAGTGAAGAATAGAAGAAAAATCTGTGTTTTTTGTCCCCTATTTTGAATTGATGAATTGTGCTAGGATTTGTAACATAATTATAGATATAGTGGATATTTGTTATTTCTTGATGTTCTATAATGGTTAAGAAGAGGATAACTTAATAGGAATTCCTCTTACTCCTGTAAGATAGGAGGGAAAACCTTATAGAGCTATAGTGGGTATTTATTTTGGAATTTATAATATAATTTTTAAAAAGAAAATTCCAAAATTAAATTTAGGAAATTTGTTGAATTTGTTTTCAAAATATTTATATTTAGTGTATTGTGACAAATATTGATTTACCTAAAAAATTCTTTTCATTAAAAAATTGTAAAACATCCATATTTTTTAAAATATTTAAAACTAAAGTTTATTTATTTATTTTATTGTTTAAAAAATTATTTAATTACAACAATAGATTTATTAATTTTCAATAAAATACATTTGAATATTTTCTCTTTGGAAAACCGAATTTTTTACTTCTCTAATGGTATAATTTTGAAAAAATAATTTTTTTTTGTAATATTAGAAAATGTATTATGTATTTGAATAAGAATTGATAAAATTAATTATAAGTCAAAAATATGTTTGGGAACACATGTTTGAAAAATTAATTTTTTCCTTTATGGATAAAAGAGGATAACTAAGATGATAAACTAAAATGATATGGGGTAAAATGACCTAAAATTTATCCAAATCACATTGGCATGTAATATATAGATCTTATCTTATATCTGGATGTATAATGATTCACTTTATGAATTTTTCCTATTTAAAATTTGGATAAACCTGTTTATTTTCAAAAATTTCAAACGTGTCATATCCCCTGCTTATTAAGGGGAATCCCCTCTCCAATCCACATAAAAATAGAAAATCCATTTAGAATTGACATTATTTAACAATATAAATTCCTTTAATACTTCCACATGTCTTATAGGCCTACAATTGAATAGGAAATAATTCATATAAGAATATTGTTGCAAACATTAAAGAGGATTACTGATGATATAGATGCTCAAATATGTATGAAGGAAGTTAATAAATATGATAAGGTATTTCCATCTAACAGTAATTTATGTTGGAAACATTCCTTATTCACTAGTTATATCATTTACTTTGATTTATATACTACCCATTAATGACTTGTATAATTCATTTCTTCGAAGGTATTTGATATTCAGGTAACATCCTAGTACCATCATTCTAGTACATCCATTTTCACTAATGTAACACCATAGATTTTAGAATGTATTATTTTTAGATATTATATGAAATAATTTTGAGATTAGGGGATGAGAAAAAGTGTGGTTCTGAGGCCCGGTGTTCCCCAAAAAATTCGTTGAGAAATTTTCAAATTTTAATTGCATGGCCACATATATTTTCCAGAAAAAATCAAATAACTTATAAACCGGTGTCAAGATGAACATATGAGGTCACCACTTCATTAATATTAGTGATATTATCTTAGGTGGGTCCTAACATCAGCCAGGGCAATTCTAATATCAAATATATTTTTTTTGATATTTAAAGGATAAAATAAATTACTATTTATATTATTTAACAATACGAAGAATAGAAACAATGTTTTTACATTTATCTAAACCTTGTAAGATAATCTAGGGTTATCACCACAACCCTGTATTTCCACTGATGTGGATAAACAAAGTTCTTGATGAAATGACAATGTATCGTAGATTGGATCAAGGATCATCTTAAAAAGATAGTTATAAGATCTCTTCAATGATGGCACTACAACAACTTCTCATTAGTGAATGATCAAAACTCAAGTTAGCGAATTTATTTTAGATCATGGATTCTTTGTTCATAATTTATATGATGAAAAATTACGGATCAAAACTCTAGGTAGGGAATTTATATTCTTTTTAAACATATATTCTCATTTATCATTCTATGGAGAATGAATTTAGGATGACACGAAAAAAAATTTGAGGTTCATTCCTTAGGTGTTCATGGTGCATTTATCATCCTCGTTCTTGGGGTTATTCTACATTGGACCCTATTGGCCATGGATAAAATAATTGGGAGGCTCTGAACACATTCACACCCCCAAGATTTGTGGTCACACGAAATAGAGCCAGATTAGGGTATATATGGGCTTGAAAAAGCCCAAAAATGTGAACGTTTTAGGAATAGAGAAATGGAGGCAGGGATATGGATCACTGAAGTTGTGGTGGAGGGGTCTAACATAATGTGGAGGCTTCATGATACAGTAGTCACCGTGGAGGAGTAGAGTTTCTGTGAGGTGTGGGATAGTCCATGTTGTCCAACAAGCTGGGGCCCATGTCCTTGTGGGTCCAGCGAACCATTCATGGATGTGTTGGTTTGGGTCTGGTTGATTGGATCAGGTCATAAAGACTGTAGATCCAGGTTGAAACTAGGTTTGTAGATGGTTCTATTCATATGGCCATATCATTCAAAACATTCATCTATTTGGTGAGCCACCCATATCGTTGGTAACCAATCTATGAGATTGTCCTTTCGAGATATGCTTTGAGGGATTTTGTAGATGTGTTCATTTGACTTATTCCCATGAGGAGTGGGTTCTCCCTGAACGAGCGTTCTATAAGATGAATCTTGTTGTAGGTTGTTACCATGAGACTACGTTACTTATAAATAATATGTGTCATACAGAGACTATTTTTTTCAAGAGTATGTGTCTTAGCAAGACTATGTATATTGAAGATACTATGTGGCTTATTGAGATTGTTTGTATTGTTGAGACTATGTGTCTTATGTAATATTCATGTTAATCTTATCTTTTTTATTTTCAAACTATATCTATGTGAGTTGACTATATTTTCTTTATTTGTTTTTTTTTCAAATCTTCTCATGAAATATTTATTTTTTAGATTTGTGGTGTCCAATTGAGTATTTTTTTAGTCACCCCTACATGGTATTTTCTTTCAATTGTCATTTATTGTGCATATGAGAGGCCATTCTATTGTGTTCTTGGAAGATACGGACCAGGAAGTGCCTTGTGAAACCAGATGAGCATTGGTTTGGTCCAGAATCTTTTCAAATGATTGTTCCAGTACTATCACGCTCTAGTTAGATCAGGTAGGTTTTTATATAAGTGAGTTTTAAGAAATTGTTGATAAATAATTTTTATTTTGGCGGGCTAGTAATCTGGCCATGTTTACCTTTTAGTACTTTTAGTTTTGTAATATGGTTGGGATTTAGTAGATTTCATGCATTGTCACATAGTGTTTTTACATTCAATAACTTTTGTCTTAGAGATGTGTGTGTACGTATAGGGACCTTGGAAATGGACTCCATTTTTTGGGATATGCGTACATGGTTCTAGTCACCTCCACCTAGACAATTAGATTTTTGCATGGTGAAGTTAGGGCATGGGCCACTCTGTGACAGGTCAGGACAGAGTGGTATTTGAAGGATGTTGGATCTACTTTAGGACCAGGAGTCTGTGTGGTTAGATTGGGTAAATGTTGTGATGTGATCCATGTTCTTATTTTAGCCTGTCCAATCAAGTGTTGATGTGGTGTCTAAAATCTCCTTACAACAAGACTCTTAACACATTCTTTTTGACCCAATACTTGAAAAAACTAGTTTTAAGTAAAATAATTGTACATGCATCAAAAAGTATTTGGTTTTTTTTCTCTTTTCATTCAGGAGTCAGATCACCAAGTATAATCTATTAAATTAGGTATATCTTGTTTAATTTGGTTATGCATACACATAAATGGCCAACAGATATTCCATTACATGATCTCAATTATGATCTATAGAGTGACGAGTCATTGGTACTGGGGAATGTACCAGAGATGCCACCTGTGAGTGGTTTTTCACATGTTCCAACCCTCGTCGAGCAGTAGCTACTACCGTCACTACTGGCTGATGAAGCATGTATATTTAGTAGATTTCCAGAGTTTTAGAGGTAGATACCTCTCATGGTTTTTGTGTGAGCCATACCACAAGGCAGTTGAGGATTAGCTTGAGGTATTTACCCATTTCATCTACCATGTGAGGATGCCTTCTGACCAGATGGATGACCATGTGGTGAGTCCTCTACAGTGCTATTTGGGGAGATGGTGTAGCATAGTGATCCATTTACACGATGTGGAGAGTATATCATGGGTAGAATTTGGGAATCTCTTTTATAAATGAGTTATTTTCGGCAATATTGTGATCAGTGTGCATACCAGAGCTTCTGTATCATAAGTTGGGAATTCAAACTGTGATTTTGTTTTTAGTAAGAATTACTGATCCTTTATGCTACTCCACTAATTTAGCATGTGACCCTTTAATTAGGGCATATACCATCATGAAAGGATTACTCTATGAGATTAGGTCTCCATGATATCCTTTAGTATTCCAACTTCTGTGGGGGTACTTGATCAAGCCCTTCTAGTTGAGATATTTTTGGTGGAGAAAACACTGTTATTGGGAGGAACTTGTGGGAACTAGGTAGCCGACACCTCATCAGTTCATAGCAAATAAAAGATGTAGGGATTCAAGCATGATAATAATGTTAGGGTATGAATAAAATATATTCAATCAGTGGTTTATTGATCTTAGGGATGATCAAGTATGTTGATGAAGAGGTTGTGTTACTTGTGCGGTACTCGTAGGCATATGGAATGAGATATCCCATCCCATCGTATGGCCGATCAAGGTATGGTTGATGGACTATCCAGGGTGAGGCGGAGTTTGGAACAATGTTGTCCGTAGAATAACCTACATGGTAGAGAAGAATGTAGGGCTGAAGAAGGTTGTTGGGGGTTCAACATATTGCCACCACCATGTTCTTCCACACCCATCTAACAGCTTTGGTGGAGAGGGATCATGAAATATACATGCAATGGAGGCTTATGACCTCAAGGCTCCAGGGATGATTAGAGGTATGATTTCGGTCTTATCTAGCATTTCTAATGTTTTTATTGACATATCATCTAGTTATTCATTCCATTCCATGAAAATTTCATAAGGCTCAGAGATCCCTGTTGAACCATTGACTCAACCATTATGCTTATAGACTCCTCTGGGGGAATAATGAACATCACAACATGGTTCCAACAATGTTACATTACTCTTGGTAGAGGTAGTTTCATTTGGGTTCTCTTGGTTGAACCGTCGATTCCATATGAAGACATTTGTGTTATCGACTGATTATACACAGGTCATGCCCAAATTGACTATTCTTGGTGAACAGTTTTGTGTATCTATAGTGATAGGAGAATTATTTCTTTTATTTATGAAAAGTAAATTCATGTAGTATAGGATGGGCTCACGCAAAGGAGGGTGCAAAAAATAACTAATATTTTTTCTAGCTTGATCCTCGATGTGGTGGATGATATGTAGAGACCCAAAAATTGACATACATGGACATTACATTACTTTTGCGGAATACTTAGTACATAACAATACATACACACAAGGACCGTAATTGTTTAGTGTCTTTGGAAACTTGAAATATAATTTTCTAATAATGGTGAAAGATCTTCAACATCTCCCAAAAAGATCTTCCCCTTTTTTTCATACCTAAAACATTTCATTATAACCTGGGGAAAAGAAAACATAAAAGGGGTGAGCTCAAATGCCGAGTAAGGGTAAACATAGTGAAAATAAAACAATCCATAAACATTTTAATGCAAAAAACATGAAAATATAATCTAAACATAAAAATCTTGAGCAAAGACATGAATATTGGAAGTACATAAGGAATATATCATAAGGGAACATCAATCATGATAAAATAGCATGGGAATAAAACATGTAATTGTGGAAACCATTAAGAACATGTTATGATTTCCATAGTAGCCAAGGTATTGCTGTCAAGACCATCTTAGTGGACAAAGTCCCTTTCTGAATCGAGTTCACTCCTCGTTTCAGTCCTGTAACACTGAACCAGATTAAAATACCATTCCAGCCATGTCTATCTCGTGAGATATAAATCATTACCCAATTCATTGGAGGGATATATAGGTCCCACCCATCTCATAATGAAATCAGTCTTTCGTGTGCCACAAAATCATAAATCATCCATCATCGCATAACCCATGTAATAAAATGGGATTCTTAATCATCATGTCATCATAATATAATCCATAAAAATTTGATAGCATTTCATCATAAGAAAATTGAAACCATTTAAATCATAGACCCATTTAACTTGAAACATACACGTATGAAATAATGTCATATTGGATGGAAAATAGTTTTGAAAAAACACATGAAATGAATTCTGAAGGAAAATATCCTTTCAACTTTAAATTCATTTTCTTTTCACAAAATTCCATGAAATTTTAAAAGAAAAGGGTTTTGTTGAAAATAATCATGCAATATTGTAGAGGAATCTTCTTGAAAATGAGGCGTTATGAAAGTGTAAAAATCTGTTGATGCTGTATAAGATAAAAATAACCTTCTCCTCATACTTTTGTCGGAAAAGTCAAAAAGTACCTCGTATGGTAAACAAAAAAATGATTCCTTACATACAATGTAGTAAAAGTAAAAAATGGGTAAAAATGACTTTAAACATACATGAAAACATTTTTAGAAAAGATGGGCTTGGATGATAAAGATAACCCCAGTAAATACTTACGAATAAACAATCTTGGATAAAAATGAGATTGATAAATTATCCCTTACCATAGGTCCGATATGGTTCGTACGTATCCAATCATCTTGTATAATGATTTAAATAATGTCATTGACTTATTAATTAATCATTTTCATTGTTATTATATCATATATGGTTCACTTATGACTTTATATTACCCTTTCTTTTGTAAATTCATGTTAAAGTAGTGTTTTTGTTAAAATCATATCATTTATCATTCGTGTTTCAACTTTTAATTATTCATATGATTACAAAGATCATTATTACTTACATCCAAAATGTAAAACATGATTTATATATAATATATATTCATAATCTACATATATATAATGGATCAGTAAATGGAATGAAATACATCGTTCATGGAGACGGTAGGCTGTACGTATGCATGAACGCTGTTTTCGTTTCCTTATTAAATTGAATGGAATTAATTAGATGACATAAATATATATATTCATAAATCCAGTTGCATTATTATTTCATATATTTCATTATTACTTATTATATAAACTTTATAATCATTCTTTAATGGTTATCATGGAAAGTGAATCTCATCGTGTCGTGGAGATGGTATTTCGTACGTACGCACGAGCGATGATATCATTACCATGACCGTGGAATAGTTTTTAAGTGAATGTATAATATTACAGAATCAATATCACTTTACAATAATCATATATATTCATTATATTCACCATTATACCCATCCAAGTAAGGTGGTGTTGGAAAATTTATTACACCACGACGTGGAGACGGTATTCTGTACGTACGCACGCGCGATGATTTCGTTTTCCGTAGGATGGATAGATGGTGAAATATGGTTGTTTTATACTTATAATAAAATATCAGTATATTATTGATACTGATTTTATTACCTGATAATTAAACAACTAATTAATAAGAAGTGGAAGAAGAAATGAAGTTGAAAGAATCAGTAACGTACATCACCTCTTCTTTTAAGCGCCTCTTTGAGACCTCCTCTTAGGGCACTAAAATTGGTCTTTGAAGAATACCAGGACCTATAGGATGTTTCTAGGGAAGTGGAGAAGATAATTTTGCAGGACATTTCCGAGCTTGAGGGCTCAAAGTGGTGTGAGGAAGAGAGGGAGGAGGTTCCCTTTTATAAGGGAGGAGAGGGGCACCTTTGGAATAACTAAAAATATTATTTTATTATAAAGTCATATTCGGTTTTTAATAGCTCAAAATTGAGTTATTTCGAAGATAAGGTGGAGATGGGTCTAAATCATCTCATCCAATAGAATTTAGACTAGTTTATGTTTCTATTTTATCCTTATCATTTAGATTTAACTGTAAGTTAAATAATTTTTCTTTTACTGTGTCATCTTGTTTTCTTACACTATAATGTTAATAAACATACTATAACAAGACAAACGATCCCCAAGTAGTTTATTATTAATATATATAACCTTATCTATGTCATTTGGACTAACCTTAGATTTTAAGGAATAAAATAACAATTAATAATATAATATTTGTTTTAAAAACTATTTTATGTAAATTTTGACACTATTTGGTAATTGATTTTTGTGAAAATCAAAACAGAATTATTAGTTCGAAATAAATTAACTAAAACAATACTAAAATGTCATATTAACCTATACAATTATTTTAATTAATAAAAAGTCTCAAATTACATTTATTTGGTTATTTATAACATCAATTATGTCAATATTTCATTAATAAAATAATTATTGCATCATCATTGTGTCATAAATAAATTAAATTATTTAATGTCTAAAAATTATAAATAAAACACCATTATATAAGAAATCCTTTTAGATTTCTAATGAATATTTATAGGTGAATTTAGCTTATGTATAACCCTATATTAAAAATGATTTATTTATTTATCTTTCATCATAACTATTTTAACCCTTCATTAAATAAATTAATAATAAATGTCCTAATCTAATCCAAGTTGGCCAAAATTGTCTTATTTTATTCCTAAGGTTGTTTTTGGTCGAATTAAATTTATCCAATAGAATTAGGACATGTTCTAGGGTAATAATAATATCATTATTACCCTTAATTATCCTATTTACTTTTAACCATGTTAAAAAAGTAAAAAGTTACGATTCACCAAAAATTATTTTCATCTCATTGAACCACATTTTAGTCCTTAATATTAACTGTGTCTCTTAGATTTTAGAAATTCTACTCATAGAAGTGGTAAAATTATGTTTTATGTGAATTTGTAAATTCTCCTAGGATGTGGGTAAAAGACGGTGAAAATTTCAATAAAATTTTTATATATCTAAAATTATTATAAAATGACTCCAATGAAATAAATTGAACTTATATAGGTATTATGAATCAATTTTGACCTAAAATAAATTTAAATAAAATAAATAATTATTTAAATAAAAAGTCGGTTTTTGAATAGTAACCGAGTGTTTTCACTATTCATCAAAAATTGAAAGTTTTCAGAAAAATTCCAAAAATTCACCCTAGACTAATTTTGATATTATGAATCCAAAAATGAAGTCCATTTTGAAAGATAAAATTTCAAAAAGTGGGTATTACTATTCATAATGGCTAGATTATATAACATATCGATTTTTAGAGAAACTCGGTATTGCGTACAACACACATTATCATGGAACGTCGCAATTGTGTGTAATGCAAGCCAAGTAAGGGATGCATGTTGTGAAAGCTCCTTTTGGTGTAGCGTATAACACAATACATTAATGAAATTAAAAAAAGAATATTTTTCATCAAATCTCTGGGTGTTACATTCTACCCCCCGTAAAATGAATTTCTCCCTCGAAATTCGTCAGGGTTATAAATTGTTTATTACTCGAATGTTTCATTAATAGAAACCCACATCGTAAAAAGGAATACCAAAACATGGCTTTAAAAACTAAAGTATGAAACATAACGGTTACCCAAATTAACTAATCACTGGGTTTCCACATAGGAGAACATAGGTGAAAATATGGATATGGAAGAGAAATCTAACAATCATGTTCTGATGGAGAGTGGTAGAGAACATGGCTATGAAAAAGCCATCAATCACAAATCCATAAATATATGATGATCTAAGGTACCATATGATTCATCGAATATAAGAGCACTAGGACAACATTTTTGGTTTTCAATATCATTTCCCTAAAGTTAAAAATTTTGAATTAGAAGAAATACTTTCTTGATTTTGGTACAATCTCAATGTTGTTCATGCATTGAATAATTTCCACTTCATCATTTAATGAAATGAAGTTGAATTTTTTATTCATGAAGTGTTAACAGATCATGTGATAGAATGATGGGTCATTCCATCAGTTTCAAATAAAAGGTTATCAAAAGTTATCAAATATAAATAGGTCCATATATGGTGTGGTTAATCGTATACGATTCCAAAAATGAACTTATACTTCATATATCATACCATGTAATAAAATAAAACTAGTTTCTACTAACCAGGGACTTCTTGTAGGCCAGTGGTATGCGATAAAGGCCAGTCGCACTTTGGTTGTGGGTTCGATTTCCATAGCCTTTTCCGACGTGACGGGTTGTCGCCGTTCTGCAGGTTGTCCTTTTTTTCTAAAAATACAATACTACCTTATGCCCAACATAATCCATTCCAATCTTTACGCTTATCCATAATATTGCAGCCCTTTCTCATATTATAGTGAAAATGATTACCAGAGATTTCATATAAAAAGAATGATAATACCATCGTTGATCCCCATATATCATAAGATATGTCTTTTTGGTGACATTCCAAACATTCGAAGGCCTTAATCATTTATTCTCTTGAAAAATGAATACCCATTGAATCTTAGTGAAAACATGAGTGTTGTAAAAAGTTAACTCTTTTCACATACCAAAATCCCAAAATTTCTATTTACTCAAACCATAATATCACTTTGTCCTTATATTAGTCATGAGCTCATGATTACTATCAATTTATTTTCTCCTTATCCCTTCAATATACGCAGTTCATCTGCTTTCCAAAAATATCTGAATAACCTTCCATGGTTACCGGTACCATTCAACATGTACTTTAAAATAATTTAGTAAAAACAATAGTTTAACAATCCTTAGATGATTCTTTATTCCATAGTACCATACATTATTCTTTATAAATATACAATCATTCCAATAACTTCTTAAAACACTGACTGAGCTTCATCATTTCATTAATCTCATATTTCATTTGTAGTCTCTTCATCATCATCCACAGAAATACTACTCATATGACCATTCTCTTTCTCTTCATGAGATTTTCCCTTAGGGTATTGGTTTTCATAATTCCCATACATTCCACATTTAAAACATCTAATCATTGTTGATGTCGTAGCAATACCATTACCCTTTCCCATGGTGTTAACTGAACCTTTTCCTTTTCACTTACTAGCTTTGTGTCCATATTTTCCACACCCAAAGAATCATATAGTTCATTTGAAACAATCTCCCTGATGCCTCTTCCCACATGATTTACATGAGGGAAATTGAACTTTCTTTCCTCTATGATCATCATGAAACTCCATCTTTCTCTTATTATCTGAGTCGGGAAACTTAACAAAGTTGAGATTATTGATCATATTATGAGATTTTTTATTAGGCATAATAACGATGTTTGGACTTCCAAATCCTGTTTCATTTAGTTTCTCATGAAGAATATCATTCCATTGCCAGTCATATCCTCTATTATCATGAATCTTCCTGTTTCCAGCCATTTTCTAAAACCCAAAACGAATAGTGTGAGAGGAAAAAATCATGCTAGGGAAGACAACATAGTAAAGGGGGAGCACCCTCAGTATCTAACAACTTAGGTTAAATTCTATGATCTTTACTGTAGTCCTAGGACTATATCCTAAAAGTATACTTATACTTAGGGACATCCCTAGACATACCTTAGAAATATCTCTACGGATCTCACTAATGTTTTTGCATCCTAGTTTCCAAAGGTTGACTAAACCTTTCCTCTGATACCAACTATAGAGACCCAAATCTGGACGTACATGGACATTACATTACTTTTTTTGAATACTTAGTATATAACAAAAAAAGACACACAAGGACCGTAATAGTTTAGTGTCTTTGGAAACTCGGAATATAATATTGTAATCATGGTGAAAGATCTTCAACATCTCCCATAAAGATCTTCCCCTTTTTTTCTTACCTAAAACCTTTCTTTATATCCTGGGGAAAAGAAAACATAAAAGAGGTGAGCTGAAATGCCAAGTAAGGATAAACCTAGAGAACACAAAACAATCCATAAACATTTGAATTCAAAACACTTGAACATAAAATCTAAACATCAAAATATTGTGAAAAGACGGAAATATTGGAAGTACTTAAGGCATATATCATAAGGGAACATCAATAATGACAAAATAGCATGTGAATAAAACATGTAATTGTGGAAACCATTAAGAACATGTTATGATTTCTAGAGTACCCAAGGCATTACTGCAAAGACCATCTTAGTGGACAAAGTCCCTTTCTGAATCGATTTCACTCCTCGTTTTAGTCCTGTACCACTGAACCGGATTAACATACCATTCCATCTAGGTCTATCTCATGAGATATAAATCATTATCCAATGCATTGGAGGGAGATATAGGTCCCACCCATCTCATAATTAAATCATTCTTTCGTGTGCCACAAAATCATAAATCATACATCATAGCATAACCCATGTAATAAAATGGGATTCTTAAACATCATGCAATCATTACATAATCCATAAAAATTTGATATCATTTCATCATAATAAAATTGAAACCATTTAAATCATAGTGACATTTTACTTCAAACATACACATATGAAATAATTTCATCTTGGATGGAAAATAGTTTTGACAAAACACTTGAAATGAATTTTTGAGGAAAATATCCTTTCTTCTTTAAAATCAATTCCTTTTCACAAAATTCCATGTAATTTTAAAAGAAAAGGGTTTTGTTGAAAATAATCACGAAATCTTGTAGACGAAGCTTCTTGAAAATGAGGCGTTATTAAAGAGTAAAAATATGTTCACGCCGTATAAGTTAAAAATAACATTCTCCTCATACTTTTGTCAAAAAGTAAAAAAGTACCTCGTATGGTAAACAAATAAAATATTCCTTACATACAATTTAGTAAAAGTAAAAAATGGGTAAAAAGGACATTAAACATACATGAAAACAGTTTTAGAAAACATGGGCTTGGATGATAAAGATAACCCCAGTAAATACTTACGAATAAACAATCTCGGAAAAATAATGAGATTGATAAATTATCCATTAACTTAGGTCTGATATGCTTCATACGTATCCAAAACTCCTATATAATGATTTAAATAATGTCATTGACTTATTACAGAATCATTTTCATTGTTATTATATCATATATGGTTCACTTATGACTTTATATTACCCGTTCTTTTGTAAATTCATGTTAAAGTAGTGTTTTGGTTAAAATCGTTTCATTTTTCATTTGTGTTTTAACTTGTAATTATTAATATGATTACTTAGATCATTATTACATACATAAAGAATGTAAAAAATGATTTATATATAATATATATTCAGAATATATGTATATATAATGGATGGATAAATGGAAAGAAATTCATCATTCATGGAGAAGGTAGGTCATACGTACGCATGAACGCTGTTTTCGTTTCCTTATTGAATTGAATGTAATTAAGTAGATTACATAAATATATATATACATAAATCCAGTAGCATTATTATGTCATATATTTCATGATTACATATTATATATACTTTATAATCATTCTTGAATGGTTATTATGGAAAGTGAATCTCATCGCGTCATGGAGACGGTATTCCGTACGTATGCACGAGCGATGATATCATTACCATGATCTTGGAATTGTATTATAGTGTATGTATAATATTACAGAATCAATATCACTTAACAATAATCATATATATTCATTACTTTCACCATTATACCCATCCAAGTAATGTGGTGGTGGAAAATAGATTACACCACGGCATTGAGACGATATTTCGTACGTATGCACGCGCGGTGATTTTGATTTCCGTACGATGGATAGATGATGAAATATGGTTGTTTAAAATTATAATAACATATCATTATATTATTGATACTTATGTTATTACTCGATAATGAAACGACAAAAGAAGAAGAAGTGGAAGAAGAAATAAAGTTGAAAGAATCGGTAACAGACATTACCTCGATTTTTAAGCGCCTCTTTGAGACCTCCTGTTAGGGCCCTAAAATTGGTCTTTAAATATTACAACGACCTCTAGGATGTTTCTAGGGAAGTGGAGAATATAATTTTTCAGGGTTAGGCCGACCTTTAAGGCTCAAAGTGGTGTGAGGAAGAGAGGGAGGAGGTGCCCTTTTATAAGAGAGGAGAGGGGCACCTTTGGAATAACAAAAAATATTATTTTATTATAAGTCATATTCGGTTTTTAATAGCTCCAAATTGAGTTATATAAAATATAAGGTGGGTATGGGTATAAAAACTCTCATACAATATAATTTATACACGTTTAGGTTTCTATTTTAATCTTATCATTTTGATTTAACTTTAAGTTAAATAATTTTTCTTTTACAGTGTCTTCTTGTTTTCTTACACTATAAGGTTAATAAACTTACTATAACAAGCCACACGATCCCCAAGTTGTTTATTATTAATTTATATTACCTTATCTAAGTAATTTGGCCAAACCTAAGATTTTTAGTAATAAAATAACAATTTCTAATATAATATTTGTTTTAAAAACTATTTTATGTCAATTTTGACACTATTTAGTAATTGATTTTTGTGAAAATCATAAAAAAAATTATTAGTTCGAAAAAAATTAACTAAATCAATACTAATATGTCATATTAACCTATAAAATTAGTGTAATTCATAAAAAGTCTCAAATTACATTTATTTTGATATTTATAACATCAATTATGTCAATATTTCATTAATAAGATAATTACTGCATCATCGCAGTGTCATATATAAATTAAATTATATAATGACTAAAAATTAAATATAAAATACCCTTATGTAGGAAATAATTTTATCATTCTAATGAATATTTATAGTCTAATTTATCTTATGTATAACCCTATATTAAAAATGATTTAGTTATTAAACCTTGATTTTAACTATTTCAACCCTTCTTTAAATAAATGTCCTAATCTAATCCAAGTGGTCCTAAATGGTCATATTTTTTTCCTCAGGTTGTTTTTGGTGTAATTACACTTATCCAATGGAATTAGGACGTGTGTTAGGTAAAGAATAATATCTTTATTACACTTCATTACCCTATTTACTTTTAACCGTGGTAAAAAAATAGTAAAAAGTTACTATTCACCAAAAATTATTTTCATCTCATTGAACGACATTTTAGTCCTCTATATTAACTGTATCACTCGGATTTTTGAAATTCCACTCAGAGAAGTAGTAAAATTACGTTTTATGTGAATTTTCAAATTCTCCTAGGAGGTGGGTAAAAGACGGTGAAAAGTTCAATAAAATTTTTATATATCTAAAATTATTATAAAATGACTCCAACGACTTAAATTTAACATATATAGGTATTATGTATCAATTTTTACCTAAAATAAATTTAAATAAAATAAATAATTATTTAAATAAAAAGTCGGTTTTTGAATAGTAACCGAGTGTTTTCACTATTCATCAAAAATTGAATGTTAACAGAAAAATACCAAAAATTCACCCCAGGCTAATTTCGATATTCTGAATCCAAAAATGAAGCCTGTTTTGAATGATAAAATTACAAAAAAGTGGGTATTACTATTCATAATGGCTAGTTTATATAACATATCGTTGTTTAGAGAAACTCGGTATTGCGTACAACACTCGTTATCATGGAAGGTTGCAATTGCGTGTAATGCAAGCCAAGTCAGGGATGCATGTTGTGCAAGCTCCTTTTGGTATAGCGTACAACACACGACATTAATGAAATTAAAAAAAGTATATTTTTCATAAAATCTCATGGTGTTACATGATATGAGTCCTTACTATCCTATTGATGTAATGAAGTATGACGAAATATTTCCTGAGTATGATCCATGATTACCTCACCAAAGGGAGGTCAACATATTCATTGACCTATTACCTTTTAAGAAAACAATATCTACACTGGAATATCAGATGTCACCCATAAAATTTTAAGATTAGAGGGTATAGATAGAGGAATTTTAGAGAAAGGGATTCATGAGACCCATTGTTTCACCCTGGCCATCCCTAGTTTTGTTTTCCATGAAGTCATATCAGAATTTGAGGATATGTGTAGACTTTTGACACCTAAATTAGGTGATCATGAGGAATATTAATCCACTACCATGAATTGATGACCTCTTCGATCTATTTAATGTAGCATGGTTGTTCTCAAAGATTGACCATAGATTCAGTTATAACTAGCTTTGAGTACGAGATGAAAGATTTACCAAAGACGACCTTCAGAATTCGATAACTATCAGTACTCGGTGATGTCATTTGGCAATATAAACACCCCATCATTGTTAATGGGACTCATGAATAGTATCATTCACCCTTAATTTGACCGGTTCATGATTTTATTTATTGATGGCATCCTAGTTTAATTGGCTTCTAAGAGTGATCACGAGAGACACTTGAGGATGGTCCTGAACACACTCTGAGAAAAATATCTTTAATAGGATACTCTCAATGTGTCAATTTTGGATTTTAGATGTCCATTTTATTAAACATGTAATTTATGAGGGTATGGTTTTTGTGGAACTGCTGAGGAATGAGTCAATTCTTTTTGGGATCCACCCAATAGTGTTACTGAGGTCCAAAATTTCCTTGGAAAAGTAGGGTAGTATCAGAGGTTTGTACATAATTTTTATATATTTTCAGTACCTGTGACGTCTTTGACATGAAAGTGGCATCATTCAATGTTGATAATGAATTTACATGATAGTTTTCAGCTGTTTAGCCAGTGATTGATGAGTGATCCTATATTGTGATTTCTATAGGAGGGTGTCGATTACAAAGTGTTCTGCAATGCATGAGGAACCTGGATTGGTTGTGTCCTGATGCATGGGAATGTAGTGATTTCAAATGGATCTCACCAGTTGAGATAGATTTATCAAAATTGCAAAACCCAAGATCATGAGCTAACATTCATAGTCTTCTCTTTGAAGAAGGGGTGACATAACCTGACGAGTGAGTGATTTATCATCTACTCCGATCAAAATATTCTCATGTATATCTTATCGCAGAAGGATATAAACTTGAGACATAAGTTATGGATAGATTTTCTCCCAAACTAGGAATTTCTGATTATTTATAATCTCGGGATGGGGAGTATTGTAGTTGATGATCTCAACATCTGATCTATCTTACAGTTACTGAGGAAGGTTTCAGAGAAGTAGGCCTTGTTGGGATATCATTTTTGAATTGAGATAGAGATGAATACCATCAGTTTACAGTTTTCACTAAAACAATCATATTTTTACTCAGGGGTGGGACATGGGATTCCAACTGTGTGATGCCATGTGCTCATTTTTCCCTAGGGCATTCCCCTTATAGATATCTGAATGGTGGGAAGCACATTGACCTCTTCATAGTGTGCACATTTGTACCAGTGGAATTTTGGGAGGATTTTCTGGGGGAGTTCCAAAAAACCCTTAGATAGTGAATTGATGAGTGATGAATATGTTCAAGGACCTCTGACATCAGTTTTTGTGGTCTGGGATGAAGAATGGAGTTCAAGAAGTCATATCTCTATGCCTCTATTTTCAAAAAGAGAATGATGAGCACCAGGTTCCAACAGCTTTATCCAATCCCTTGATGTTCTATAATTGAAATGGGATAATATATCAATTGAAATTTTGAAAGGGTTGCCATGTATTACTAGGGGATACAATACCATTTGGGTGATCACTGACCAACTCACCAATTCGGACCACTTCCCAGCTATCCAAAAGAAGAGTTTAGTAGAGAGATTGAAATGCCTCTATGTGTAGGATATAGTACAACTCCACGGACATCCATCGATGATATTATCATATAATGATTCTTGTTTTACATCCCAATGGTGGAAGGGATTGTGTGAGGCATTTGGGACCCGGTTATGCTTGATCATTGTGGTTCACCCTCAAACGGATGGCCAAACTAAGCACACCATTCTGGTTTTGGAGGACATGCTACAGGCATGCATGTTAGATATTGGCTAGAGTTAGGAAGATCATATACCCCTTGTGGTGTTTTCATTCACCAATAGCTAACAATCCATCATCGGTATGACACCATTTGAGGCCATATATTGGTAACCATGTAGGACACCCCTTAGCTGGATGGACAATGGAATGTCCACACTCATGGGCTTGAAGTTGATATGGGTTACTACATAGAAGGTGAAGGTCATGTAGGAGCTGATGAAGACTTCACATAGTCATCATAAGTCTTATGTTGACTAGTGATGAAGGCCTTTTGAGTTAGGGGATGAAGAACAAATGTTCCATCAGGACTCACCTCACCACGGATTATAGATTTTTGGTTGGGGTGGAATGCTATCTATGAGGATCATAGACACTTTCTAGAAACAATGTTGAGATAGTGAGGCAACATACCTCTTTTCCCTACCTCCATAGTTAGAGCGATTGAAAAATGTCTTCCACGTGTCACATATTAAGATGTACATGTTTCCCCATCACATGCCATTGACTAAAAAGATCGATACATCAACTATGGGTGACTTTTTTTGATCACTCAGTGGAGATCGATGATTGACATGCGAGGATCATTATTAGGTAGTAGATTATTTTAGTGCATGTTCGGTGGCAGCATTGAATCTATAGGAGAGAACATGGGAGCAAGAGGCTTGGGTCTGTTCTCAGAACCTTAATTTGTTTGAATAACCATTTATTTTGGATATCAGGGATGTAAATCCCCTATGAGGAAAGAATGAAACACTATAAATGAATCTATGTTTTAATTTTTAATATAACATATATTTATTTTGAGACCAGGAGTTGAGACGACGTGCGAATCCAAGGCTCATTGTGACTGGAACAATTCATTGCAAAATTTTATGTTTTTATTGCATGTGCACACTGATTTCCTAAAAAGATTTATAAGAAAAATGGGTTTATGAATCAAAAATATTAGGCCACCATTGTGTTCAGTGCATCAAAATTTCCTTAGGAGGGTCCTAACAGCAGCCGACAAGAGCTGAATGTTAATGATAATTTTCGAATGTTTTATATAATAAAATTAATTATGATTTTTTTATTTAATGTTACATAGATACACAATTATGTGTTTTATTTTTAATAAAAATTTTAATATAATATAGGGTTATCACCATTACCATTGAAAACATCTAAAAAATAGAGAAATAGTCCCGTCAAATGAATGATGATGGATTGGAGATCAGATTGAGGATCATTGCGTTAATAGAGTAGAGGGATCTCATCAACGGAGATGACATAACCACATCATTTCAATGACCAATCCAAATACATGGTTGGGTGTTTATTTTCATTTTTCGTTCAGAGTTCGTAAATTTTATGATGAAATTAGGGAAACCCATGAATTGGTTGATCTGTGGTCCGATCGTTTGTGGGATGGATATTTTTTATTATGTTAAAATGCGATATATATCATTTTGAAAATTATGGATCTTTCTTTATATTTACAATGAGAAGGAATCAAGGCCAACATGAACAAAGGATGTGGTTTTTTCCTTAGGTTTTCCTTCTTCTTTTCTCCACCCCCATTCCCGGAGTTCATCATTCCTTGACATTCTTGTTCGAGGTTTGAATTCCAAACTGTTTCCACTAACACAATCAAATACCTGGATTGGTGGAATGAAAAAACAAATTCCAAATCAATATTTATCGAGACCCGAGTAACCAAGATATGCGAAAATTTTAAAATAGTGTACTATTGGAGGATATACATCTCAATTAAGGGGACGTGGTACACAATAGCAGCCATGTTCCATGGGAAACATGTACGCTACGGCAGAGCCGCATGGATAAGGTGGTCTAGCTATGCATGATATTGAGAGAGCCAGTAGCGGTACGTGGATACCGGCCATGTGTGGAGGCTATGAGACTCTGAGGTCACCATGGAGGTGGAGCACATTCATTAGGTTCAGACGTGAGGTGCTAGACATGTGATCCAAGAGGGCCACCCATTACACACATTTTGAGCAGGCCGGACCGATATGCTCTCTAGAAGACTTGTCCAACTAGTTATGTAAGCTAC
Source organism: Viscum album (assembly GCA_963277665.1). Classification (NCBI taxonomy): domain Eukaryota; kingdom Viridiplantae; phylum Streptophyta; class Magnoliopsida; order Santalales; family Viscaceae; genus Viscum; species Viscum album. The sequence continues at coordinate 1,901,952,349 of OY728160.1, forward strand.
GCCAGATGACCTAGTTGGCCTAGTGAACCAGGCTGGGTTGGGCCAGGTCGGGTCAATAGGACGAGGTGGGGTCAACTAGACAGCTGAGTTGGATCCAGGTCGGACCTGGATTAGATCCGGAACTGCTAATTATTTTATTGGAACGACCATAACATTCAAAAAATGTCTCCATTTGAGAAGTTGTCTACAGAATTAGGAAACTAGCACTGAGATGGAATTTTTGAGACATCCTATATATGTGGGTTTTTTTGAATAGTTCATATAAAATATTTCCTTTAGGAGTGGGTTCTCATGGGTCGAGTGTGTTGTGTGCAGAATGATGTGGTTGGATTAAACCCAAAGATTGTGTGACTTATTGTGATTATGTGACATACTGAGACTACATGTCTTATCAAGACTATGTGACTTATAGAGACTTTTCTTCATATCAAGAATATGTGTCTTATGTAATAGTTTTGATAAACCCTTCTTGTATTCTATCGACTTATGACTATGTAAGAAGAATATATTTTCCTTTGTGGTATTTTGTGTGGTATGTTTTTATGAAATATTTCCATTGAATTTCTAGGCTGTCTTACTGAGTATTGTTTTACTCACCCCTACATGGGATTTTCCCAAATGTGTCTTGTCTGGTGTTAGTGAAATACCATTCGATGGACTCCCATGTAAACCAAGTTTAGGAGGAGCCTTATCCGACCGAATGGGCCAAGGTGTGTTCAATATTCTTTATAGATGATGGTTTAAGTAACGTCACCCTATGGTTAGATTAGGTAGGGTTTTCTGTAGATCAGTATCAAAAACATGTTCCTATAGTCCTTTTTCTTTGGTTGTAATTGTATTATGGCCCTATTTGACTTTTAGTATATTCAATATTGTAATCCTATTGGGATTTAGTGGTTTTCATGCATTATTAGTTATTGTTTTTACATTCTACAAATTCTACCTTCGAGATGGGTGTGTGCATACATGTACATAAGAATGTCCCCCTCTTCTGGGTTATTTCTATATAGTGCTAGTAACCTAACATTATCCTATTTGAGGAGGGCTTAGGGTAGTCATGGATTTGGCCCCTCTATGATGCGTCATGATAGTTGATAGTTATACTATTTAAATTGATGATTTTTTTGGATTTCTGATTATTTAGGGAATTTTTGGAGAAAATGTCCACATATTTTGGGATGTATGTTTCTTTAATTAACTATTTCTAGGTATAAATAGATTATTTTCATGTTAGGGTTATTCCCATGTATTGGAAAAACATATTTGGTTTGGTGTTTTTTGTAGAATCTTAGTTTTTTGTTATGTTCTAGGATGTTACATGATGTGTACATGGTCTCTATAAATCATTCACGGTCTTCGTAGACAACGTTAATGTAATATACTCAGTGTAGGAGTTACACATCATGTACAATTAAATAACTATATTGTATTAAAAAAATAAGGAATTCTTATTATACTTTTGAGTTATGGATTAGAAAATCTGAAAAGGGTAATGTGTCATGTATGTAAAATGATGAAAAATCTTAAGGTTCTGTACAGATGAAATTTTATTCCATTCCAATATATCATCTTTGGATCATAGCCTTGAAGGCTTCTCCAATGATCTTGGGCGTCTCTATTCGTTATGGAATGGTCCGTTTAGTGTTGAATCATCCTGTTTATTTGATAACAACTCTCCTAGTGAGTAAGACATTATGATTCATTATTTCATTGATCAATGTGGAATAACTTCATTGAATTATTAGAACCATTAATCAATAGTGATGTTTTTTCTCTCTAGATTAGTTGGGTGATCTTTGTTTTGAGGCCTCTTTTAATGGTGTTCTATCTATAAAATCATTTCTCTCTTAATTATTTTTATAAGTCATAAGGACATTACTTGTACGTCAGAAACATTTCCATGAAACTGAAAGATGGAAGTAAATTTAAGGGCTCTAATATAATTGTGTGATAGTTTCCCTTTATTAAATAAATCAAAACAACCAAAAATTCCATAAAAACAACTACATGATACATGATTACGATGTAAAAAAACAAATATAAATACCGTTGATATAAAAAAAACTAAAATATAGTACCACAACTAAATACAACTAACATCTTTTTATAAAAAACATGATAAAACCACAAAACTCACAGACTCCAAGAATCCCCATGCTACAACTCCAAAAAACATCCCATGTAACTTGATGCACCTCTAATGAAGGGTCATACATAAACTTTTCATGCATAATGATAAATGATATATTATTATGAATAAAAATTCGTTTGTAGGGGTGATAAGTGAAACTTAGTAATATTTCCCCAAATGGATTCCCTACTCAAGACACTATGATAGAAAATGTTTTCACATTTATATAGAAAATATTTATATAAAAAATTGAAATGATTCTATATCAATTTCAAGAAGTTTATTACCAAAAAACATTTCTATATAAAAAAATTAAAAATAGGTTAAAAAAATTTCACATACATTTTTGGTATATCCATTCCATCATTATCCATATACACACTCATGAATTCATCAATGATATTTACATACTCATGATTGGTTTCCCATACATCCACTATGTTGTCACAATGTTTCTAATCTACTTGTTCCCCAATGAAACACACCACTTATCTAGGGTCACATCAATTGTCAACCCAATGGAAAATTACACTTATTTAGGGTCATAAATAATGAATGAACTCACACAACCCATCCCTAAAAGAAACATTTGAAACCAACCAATTTAATCTAGTAAAATAAAACAGTTCATTTATTGAAAATCATTCAAGCAAACAATTTTAATATATTTCAATAAAATCTCCATTTTATTTGAAGAAACTCAATAAAAACTTTTACCAAAAATATATCACATTAATATTTTAAAAGAATTAATTTAAAATCATGAATACAAATCACATTTCCGAATAACATTCCACAATTTGATAAATTTACAACTAATATATAAAATACATGAAATATCACTAAAGATGGTTTCTAAAAAAATTTACAAACATTTCACAATAAAATTATTATTTTTGACTAATTTGAAACTATCCCTTGATGTAATAATAATTGGATTGAAGAGTGAAGTAGCATACCTCTGATATTATGATAAAAATGAGGAGAGGAATGAAAATGCCCACAATACTAGGTTAAATATCCAAAACCCAACATGGATATCTTTCCATATCATCAACAGGGAAAAATATATATATGATTTAAATCAATATCCATAGATATATCCATAATGGACTGGATATATGAAATTTATAGAAGGAAGAAAGTAGATAAATGAAAAACCATGAAACAAAAACCATATACGATGACATTCCAAGGGAATTAGGCTTCAATGCACAATAAAATGCCTCAATTTTACTTTTTATTGGATGTTTAATTCATACAAATCCTTTTGGAGGAGAATATATAGATTTATGTACATATTTTATGAAATAGATTTGGTTAAAACGTTATCCTGACCCAAATCAACTTTTTACAATCCTATTTTAAACTATGAATAGTTAGTTTCAATTCAAAGGAAAACTGTGTGCTTATCATGCGCTTTCTACAACCTCAAGGAGGACCTTGGAAAATTGTCCTAATATTTTAGGCAAACTGTTCTCCAACTATGAAAAATAGCAATATCCCACATCTCATAGTTTCACTGAGGTGGATGCATGTTTTGGAAAAATCATGTGCCAAACCGTGTGCCTTCCCCTTAGACCATGTATCACATTACACTATTCTTGTTGGAGTTTCAAAGTTTCCACAAACCATTCCTTAAAATGGGTACCTTTAGAAAAGCTCCAAAATCATTCCAAATCGATTCTAAATGCTGAAAAACATCACCCAAACACTTTTTATTCTTGAAAATCATTATTTAATTGTTACATTTATAAAATATGTGGTGATAAGTTTCCCCACCAAGCCCTTTCCACCCCCAAAATGAAGAAAACTTAATGTGTCTCAAAAGATAAAAATCCATTTCATGATCATTTCCTTCTCCCATTCTAGTGAATCTTGTAGGATCATACCATGTTTCCATAGAAACTACACTATATTGATGCATTTCTCATGAAATAATTTCTCTTTACATTCAACAGGATGCAATGGAATGTGTTCCAAGAAAGTGTCAGGCTCCTAGTCAATGTGATCCCATAAAATCATGTGGTCATGAAGAGGCTCATTGTTTTTCAACTGTCATTCACGAAAATGATTATTCATGTCACTAAATTGTGGTTGAAATTTCAGCTAATATCCATCCTCAATAACATGTTCGTGTATCTCAAAAGGTCATATGTATCAAGGAGATAACATTCCATTATTTCCCAAAAGATGATGTGAATTCCTTTTATATATTCTAAAAAACCCAAGATTAATAAACATGAACATCACAGAATATCAACTACGATCCACATATTATTTCTGATAAAACTGTGTAGTCTTCAAAAATTTCATAATCAACTAAATCATCTCGAATTTTTCATGGAAATTTTCTGGCCGAACCAGTGAAGCCTCACCAATTCCTCCAAAAAATGTGATGAACAACAAGGATGCCCAAGTCATCAGAATGTGAAATATTTATCATGTATTAATTACACCTTTTATATGAGAACTCCTCCAATGGTATGTTATCTTCCAATGAGACACCGCAATATTTTATATAATTCTTCTACATGTATTCCATTGTTTGTATCATATATTCAGATTGGCCATTAGTCTGAGGTTGATATGTCATACACAAAGTCAAATGAGTACCAATTGATCTAATTAAGGATTATAATAAATGATACAATAACCTCGAGTCTTTATCAAACGTGATTTAAATTGCTGCGATGTGCCACATTACCACTTCTCGAATATCAATTTTTTAAAGATCTTCCAACGTATGAGATTCATGAATAGGGATGATAAGAGCATAATTTGTGAGAAAATCCTCTATCACCAATATAGATACAGGTTTCCAAATTTTTCTTCATAAACCTATGACAATGTCCATGGTTATCTTCTCTGATATCCAACGAGGAATAGGTAATGATTTCAACATACTTGCTGGTCCATAATTCACTACTACAACCAGCTAATAAGTTAAAAATATTAGAAATTTTTTTTCCACATTCATTTTCATACCCAACCACCAAAAAAATACATTCATCGCCTTATACATATATTTTATCCTCAGACAAATGTCCCATTTTAAATGTTGTTACAAATGATTAATATGATTCTAAAAGGACACTTGTATGACCAACCGATCATGAAACCACAAATCTAATATGACATCTAGTTTACATCTATTAATGTTCTCCCCACTATTGAGTTTTTACCTCGTCCCAACAAATCCATAATCATCCATTTGTGATTTTTATCCATCTCCACCAAATAATTACAAAAAAATGTATAAAAATAGAAACATAACCATAGTCTATACATACCACGTTTATATTGGCTATGACCGAAATAAATTGTGATTGTTCTAAATATTCAATTGTCAACTGGGAATATGAATTTTATCTTATAGAATCTACAACTATATTGATGTTTCTCAATGTATTCAGCTAGAAATATTCCAACATTTGGTGGTACTCCATCCATTTCAATTTCATCATTTTCAAATCCCATAAGGAGAAAAAAAATTCAAGAACTTATAATCTGGAAAAACATAAAATTTTTCAAAAAAGAGGTTATTACTTCATGTATTCAAGGAATAGACTATGGTGGATAACTCAAAATCATGTGTTGGGGTAGTTTTTATCAGAAAACCATAAATTACTTGATCCATAAGAAACAATATGATCACGTTGCATGAGAATACATCCAAACCCAGATACAAAATCATCACAGTTCACCACATACCCTTGTCATGATTCTGGAAAAATAATGATTTGTGTCGGTATAAAGAGATAGTTATTCACTTTAAAATACATATGGAATTCATCATTGAATTTGAAGGGAATATTATTCCAGGTGAATGCTATAATTGGTGAATGAAATCATAAAACACAATGAATAAATCCTTGGTAATAACCAACAAGACTGTGGAAAATGTGTATCTTGAAGACATTATTTGGTGGTGTTACTGAGATAACAACCTCTATATTTTTTGGATACATAGAATCGCATTTTTTATATGTTAAAGGGACAAGGAAATGTAACTCTTATATCCAAAATACTCACATTGATATTTAGGCAGATGAAATGATGCTCTCTCATGATTCTTGAAACTATCACCAAGTATTTCTCGTTCTCAACCATTTTCATTGAGAACACAAATATTTCATCCACAAACCACACTACAAAAGAATCTAGATATCTCTAGAATAACCAATTCATCAATTTCATAAATATTTCTTATTTATTCTTCTAATTAAAAGGCATTACCATATACTCATAATGTTCATATCTACTCATAATATTTTTTTTAGAATATCCTCCTTATGAAAATGTAATTTGGGATATCTAGGTCAGAAGTATATTTTGTTGAACCATTGAACTTACATAAATTAATTGAATATATAATCTATGCATGTATGTGGATAACAATTAATTATCATAACATGATTTAGCATATGGTAATCCACACAGAACTGAATATTTATGTCCACTTTTTTGAAAAACAATACTATTTATGCCAATGGAAACGTTTATAATCCCCATTCATGTATTTGTGATGGGTAGATATTGTTTATTTAAAAAGATGTCATATTTATATAAGTTAATATTGGGTACTTGTTGAGAATGTAAAGGATCTATTTTTTTCATCTATTATTCTAATATATGAAAATAATAATCCCAAACTAAATAGATCTATCTAGGTCTCATTTGATTACTATTTCAAATAAAAATATTTTATTGTGGTTAATTTAATAAAAAAATATTATTCTTTAGAAAATAATAATTTTTCTTTATTTAAAAAATAAATTAAAAATGGAAGAAAGTTGATCACTAAAAATTTATTGATAAATGAAATAATTACATTTAAATCAAAATTTATAGAGTAATATATATAATTTTTCTCTTCATCATGTAATGATATTACTGCAATTGTCTGTAGATAATATTATTTAGAGTCTTTAATCATAACTGTGAATCTTTAATTATTCACATGGATAAGTAACTTAACAATCATATTTTGTGATTTTATATAATGTTTAATGAGTTAATGTGAAAAAATGACAACAGAAATAGAAATGGATTCATTAAACATCCTAATTATTTAACAGAAAATTAAATGATTTTCTTATGGATACTATTAAGTCACTTTCGAATAATGGATTTTGATTTTGATTGGATGGTAATGATTGTGATGTGAATGGTATACTAGAGTTATTGGGTCATTGTTATGATTAATGGAAGACATGATAAGTTTTATAATATTTTTGATAATTGGAGGTAATGTATATTTTGTATATGTAAAATAATAATGTGAAATGTTATTGAAAATTAGAACTGAAAAATTAATTTAATAAGATGAAATGTATAAACATATGTTTCGTTGAAAGTAATATATCAAGGTAATAAATTATATAATGTCATATAATGTAATTAATTAGAATATTGATCGTAGATAAAGTAGTTTAATTATACATGTTCGTAGTAACAACAAATGTTGAAACTCATTAACAAAGTTAACATGATTGTGCATTACTAAGTAAAGAATATTTCAAATAATGTTGAAATTAGAGGAAATGATAGAACTGTTAGTCTTCATATAATTAATGGAAATATTATGATTAATTGTTATATGACTATTACAAAACAATGTGGTACAATACTTCGAATAAATATTCATTTATCATATAAGGGATTATAGGAAAATATAACGAGGGTACATGAGTCACTTATGAAAAACTAAATATAAATTCAAATTATGAATTTGATTTTCCTCATGCTATTATGTTGATGGATAAATAATTAAACAAATAATATTACTTTTTATTAAATTTTCATTCACATTATATTAGTTTATAATGTGGTAATCTATTTAGGATGCCATTTTAGTTGGATTGCTACTTGGGAAATCATTTTTAATTATAATGGAATCCTGGTATATGATTGTTATTATTATTTTCTATGTTAATTTCAATTATATTTTATGAATGTTGTCTCTCATGGATACCAATGGATATTAGATATTATATTGGATCTATTTTACACTATCTCTCTAAAAAATTATTCAGTGATATAGAAATTACTTTACAATTCTCACATATTATCTTGATTGAGATGGGAAGAATCATGTTCTAATATCATTTAAAACAAATGACTCTGTGATGAGATAAGTTTTAATTCCAAAAATTTAGTTGATGAAATTTTATTCCTTCTACATCCGATGTATGGGATTGTTGGAGAAGAAAACTACTAAAAAATTTATGATATGAGAATATAACAGTTGGTATTGCACCAAATTAATTAAACTCCATCTCCATAACTATTTTAGGAATGAGGTGGAAGTCGATATACTAGATAACAACACTTCCAATAATCAAATTTTTGGTATCTAAGTGTAATTGATATTAAAATCAATTAATGTATTTTAAAATTTCACAAGGATCCTTTGTATGAAGCTATATCCATCGAGATGTTAATTTCCCTTAGTATTCTTACATATAAATATTACCCATCTTTGGAGATTGCTAATGCACCAAAAAATCTAACAAAGGAGATGAACTATAGTTTCTCTTGCATCTCATTATAATTTCATCTATGAAAACATATTATGAAAATCAATTATGTGGTTTGAGATTTATATTATATTAATTCCTAATGGTACATATTTATTTGTCGAGAATGATGGAATTTTATTATGGGAACATCAAATATAAGTGTTCATGATTATGTATATTCTTATTCTTGATAATGATGTTGTGTTATGTAGATTCTCTAAGCATTGCTTCTTGTAGATTCATGAAGACAATATATTTTATGAGGATAGTTCACTGCTTGTGATGAAAATAATATTTATTTCTACAATCACCCCATCATGCACACATAAATGTTGTTTTCCATGTTTCCATGTAAGTCAGTAAATCTAAATATTGAGGATTAATGGTTTTGGGGATAGGTAAATGAAAATAATAGATGGTGTAGTGGTGATATTAGGTTGATGGACACATTTATGTTGTTATTGACCAGATATATATCCATATGAGGAGTTTTATAGGGTTTTTTACATTGTATTATCTAACATTATAGCCATATATATATATATATATATATATGAGTGTGTGTGTGTGTGTTTATTTACCAATTTCATAGCTCTTTTTTAGTTTATGACCATATATAATTTGTTGCATGATTAATGGGGATAGGGTTTTTAGAGGTAATTCCTTACATGATTTTGTAGATAATAATTCAAAAGAAACTATTCCTAAGACTAAAAGAGGTAGGATTTAAGAGTTCACTTATAGGTATTTAGTAATATGAAAATTGTTATCATGGTAATTAAAAAATGAATTTCAGTTAATCACCTATGTTGTTTGTTTCAGATAGAATATACAGTCTTTTAATGGATCATGAGTTTATGTTTTCATAATTGATGTACGTATGATTTTTTTTGGATTTTATAAAATATTCATGAGAATTTCTCCGATTGAGATGTCATGGTAGATGTCATTATATGTTAACAAGAATGGTAAATGAGGGGATCATCCAAAGAATAGATAAATGAAATTAATTTACAATCTCATGGTTGATTTTAATTTATTTTATTATAATCTACCAGGGCCATGAGATAAATATGATACTAATGTCCTTATTATTGTTTAGTATTTTGTGTTTAAGTTGTTTTTTAGGAGAAAATGGTAATGTAAATTTGATATTTTGATATTGAGTGTTACATCAACAAATTTGACGATGTTTTGTGATAGTTTAAGTATATTATATGTTATTAAAAACATCAAGATAATGAATTTTTAAGGACCATAGAGGACTAAAATTACAGTATTTTTATTTTTTGGTAATATCCCCCTATATGGTGATAGATGCACTCATTTTTTTATTTAAAAAATACTCTCTATTTGATCATGGGTTCAATAAATTTATAAACACTTTGTTGATAAATATTTTGGGTTCTGTGTACTTTTTAATGAGTTTAAGAGTTATATTAATGATTTTTCAATAATTAGAGTACAATCAATGGGTGGTTTTGACATTTAGGATCCTTGAGAGAAGACTTGTATAGTGAAAATGTAGTTGGATCATATAGAATATTGATAGTGATGGATTCACTCATGTATAAATTATTATCAAATAGATTTTTTCCTAGGTAAAAAGTATATATGAATCATTTTAATGATGAAATCTTTCAATTATTATTAATTTTATGATTATGGTCTAACACGTGGAATGAGACTGTATTTAAAATAATTCATGATTATACTATCTACTAGTCTTGATACTATATAATCATTATTAATTCACAATGTGCATTAATATAATGATTGTATAAAGACTGTTGTTATGTCCTTTGATATCCTCATCAATGACACTCTACATGGGTTTGGTGTAATAATAGAGAATTGAATGGATAATACGCGTTATTTTTAAATTTAAAATTATACCAATTCATTTATTGTGAAATGAATCTTGATAAAAATTGAAAATAGTTGTTGAAAATATTATAGGAAACATGACGTTGATTATAGACCATGATGAATGTAACTTCCATCATAGAGTGAAGACTTGCTCTCTATACCCCCTATATGTATTGAGGAAATACATAGTTTCTAAACATGATGATAAATAATTCTCTATAATGATTTAATAAATCATGTTTTAGTAATATCATGTTCATTCATTCTTAATGACATGATAGATAAACAATTGTAAGAAAATGTCACAGTAATGATGATATGTTGTGATCATCTATCCTAATGGGAATATATATATATAAATTGATAAATAATTATTTTTTATCTGTGTAATTATTTCATAATATGAATGTAAGATTTAATTATTATATGAAAATTATTTCTTAGTGGATTACTAGATTATAATGTGAGTATATTATTCAATTCCATAGGGCGTGGTGTTAGTGATATTTGTAGAGGTTTCGTCATTGTTTTCATTGTGTTTGATGGAACCTCATTGTTATATTTTACAGAAATTATGATTCATTTGTTTCTTATGAGATTTATATTGTTGGTTAGTATAGAGTTATATATCAAAAATTTTGATATGTGTTTAAAAGATCCACTATTAGATAAAATTTTTCCACCACTAGATCTTACCCACTCTTAGGATTTACAACCACTATGATTTAGAAAGTGTTAGAAATGGGCCACTGTCAGAAACTTCCTGCCACAGGGAATTTCTATCCCAAATAATTGTGCTTCAACTAGGATTTTATACCACTAGATATTCTCTACCATTTGATAAATTCCACTACAAGAGGTATGTTACCTTCAGTTTTCTACTATCCCATGAAATGAACCACCTTCACTTGATCTACCACTATATATCTTCTACCTACATCTTGTTCAACCATCAAAATGTTTCACCACCCAGAGTGCCACCGTCTGGAAATTTTTATTGCAACTATTATCAACCACCTACCTTAATCTACCTTCATCTTTATTACCAGTACTGTTTATCTAATTTGAATTAAATGAATTAAAAAATATTTTATATGAGTTAGTTTATATGGGTTTTTTATGGATTGTTCCTCACCCTTTAACTGAATGTATTGATGACAATGTAAATGTCTTTATATAGATCCATAAAACTGTTTTTATTATACTTCGATGGGTATTACAATTTTATTTCGCTATGTTTCAAAATATTTACATCATTCTCTAGGGATAATCATGAAATAATAGTCATTATACATAATTATTGATTCCATTGAGTGTGTAAGACTATTGTACAGTAATGTAAAATATCATTTCCTATAAAATTAATATTTAACATCATAACACCCTATTTCCCAGCAACATTACGATAAAAACTGTAACTCCTGACTAAAAATAATTTGTGAATCACATGAATCTAGTTCACTATAGAATGAGAAACATTTCTTTTTCAATAACTTTATTCTTTTTCACTCAGTTGTATTCTTTTACATTCATGTTGTGGATTGTTTTTTTGGAAATTAACAAACACTGAATCCAATGCCTAAATTGGAGAATAATTTATGTTCTATTCTATTTCATTTTATATGTTTACCCACAAAATTTGTGGAAGAGGTCCTTGTGTGGAAAGTGTTGTTTTAAATCCCATGTTTAACTATGGAAGAGGCTTATATATTAGAAAATATATTGTTAAATGTATAATAAACCCTAGTTTTGTATCATATTATTGAAATATAATCTATATTCAAGTGGGTGATTTCCATGTATAAGGGATTAGGTTTCAAAATTAGATTGAACCCCATGTTTAATACTATATGGGTTTAAGATTATTTATCCCTTTCAAATCATTATCTAAATTTGAATTAAATTTAGAAAAAAATACTTTTATATTATTCCTTTATTAGTGTTTATATAAGGATTTTATTAAATAAATATATTTTAAATTATTAAAGAATTTTAAATATTTTTTTAAATGATCGTTAATCACGATTTGAGAAAAATTTTAAAAGATAATGATTATATCAAACTACTATATTGAATAGCTGGGAGAATTTATTTTAAATAGAGGGTTTTATTAATAGGAATTTTAATTAGTTTTCAATTCACCTATCCTATAGAGTTTCTCTCTTCAACAAATATTTAGTATCAAATTACATTCAAATATGTTTCATCTCTTTTATAAGTTTTAATTTAATGATTATAAATGTCTATTTGTTATAAATTTACTTATTTTTCGATAATATAGAAGAAATATTTGATAATAATCGACCTTCATTTATGGTTGAACTAATTATGCACAATGAAAAATCAAGACGATAATTTATATTGAGAGAATGAGTTTCGAAATATGGACTACTAATCTGGAAAAATTATAAATACATACCATAGATAAAAATACATGGGATGATCCTACCAAGAAGAATATAATAATTATTTTAAATCTATTAATTCAATATATATGATTTGGATGATAAATATTTCAACAGAATGTCTGTATGGGAAAAGGATTTTTAAATTTGTGACAGTTAAGTTGTCTTAGATAAAGTGACATCTAATATAAAATTAATGTGGTTAAATAATTAAACTATTATATATGATTATTTTAAAATTAAACATGATGTTTCTATTTATAACATGTTCTCTTGTTTAATTAGATAGTGAATAAAACACATTCATTGGGGAATCAGGCTATTGATAAAGACCATGTGATGAAACTATTGAGATTCCTATTAGATTGGTGGAGAGGAACCAAGATATTAAGAAGATAATAGTGTGATGTATGTGAGTATCAATTTTAGAATATGAATATAAAATTTATTATGTGTGAGGATGAAATAACAATAAAAATATAATATGGGGAAGATCCACAAAAATATCCTTCCTTCAAATCAACTCCATTAATACAGATTGAGAAAAATCAAGCAGACATTTCTATTGACAAATAATCAGCTGATGATAGTCAAAAAGAGATGGACCATCATGAAATAAAAATCAAAAGGATTAAAATAAGAATATGTTCATTAATAAAAAAAGAAGCTAAAAAATTAAATATTATATAAAATTAAATATGAGAATATATTGGAAGAAGGATGAAGATCCAAATCAAATCATATTTTATGAATAAAAAATTTAAGGGAATGTCAATTATGACTATCAATAGATTAAATTCTAGAAGAAGTATGATGATAAAGAAAAGAGGTACATGAATGAAATGAATGAAACTTTTAATGTTTATAATGACATCATAAGTGATTCAGACACAATATATGAGGATAATAAAGAGAAACCTAGAATGTTTTTATGGAAAACAGAATTAAAGACTCCAATGTGTTTCCAGATTCTCGTATCAATTCTCTTCTTTATTATATTGATTTATATAATGACGAGAAAATTTCAAATGATGATATTTTTTAATGTTGTAACAACATATAAAATGTATGTAATGAACATAAAAAAATATATAAAATTCCAATGAACAAATATGCTTTGATATCTTGTTTTGAAATTGAACTCAGTGTTGATAATGTGAAAAATACTCTAGTATTAAAAGTGTACAATGAATTGAAATTTATATAATGAGAAATTAATGAATGACTTGGAAGAATATACTAATGGTAGAAATACTAAAAAAAATTCTTTTAAATATGTATTTTCCAAATTACACTATAGGTAAACATTATCAATCTAGACAGTGGAGGATTGTTAAAAAATATTCATTCCTTGTTGTAATTTTTCTACTAAATAGGAAAATCCTGGTACCAAAAAAGTGTTTATTTATAAAAGACTAAAATATTCTTCTTGGAAATATTTTTTGAAAATATGTGTTCCAAAATCTATAATTAACAACATTACTTGGGCCAAAATGTTCTTGTAAAAAAAATATATTTTAGTGTCAATTTTTTTTTGTTGGGAGCCTTCATAAAAATTGGTAATCAATACATATGAGACTAGTACTATTACAGTTCGAGACATATTAATGTATGTTATTCATGTTTCATTAATATGACCAATGTGGATTGTAGTCACGTCGCATTTGGTGTCAATGCTAAGGAGAAAATTATTTTCCTTGGAAAAAATTGTAATTCTAATAATAATTAGTTTATGAATTATTTTTTGGCTGGTTTAAACCAAAATATTCATAGAATATCACAACTATATTATGATTTTCATAAAGATAAAATGGAAAATAATTTTTCGAATTTTTTTATTATAAAAATTAAATAGTTTTTACTTCATTGTGAAATGACAATGCTTATGATTTTAATAAAAAGTATTTATTTTATCAAAATACATATTGGTTATGTTACATTCATACTAAATATTGGATTTGGATTATAATTCCATGCCATTGAAATATTCAGTGACATATAAGGCTAAATAAAAAATTGGTAGACAATGATATACCAAAATTTTATTTCCCAAATGATAATTTTGGTAACCCCCATCAAAAATGGAAACAACACAAGATCTCTATAAAATTAATGAATGAAATGTCAACATCTCAATCCCTAGAGTTTGTTATCCTAGATTTATATTGACATTAGATAGGTTCTTGTATTAATGGGATTCACAATGATTATGTACATAATAATTAAATATATATGTTAAGTGGGTATTTTTTCTAGTCACAAAAGTGAGAAAATATCATATTTCACCATGTACAATAAATATACAGGGAATATTTGTAAACACATTATTAATAAATTATGATGTAACCATTCCGTGTGTTTTAAAATCAGTACATTTATTATTTTTTTATCATAAATTTTTTTTAAAGTTTCATTGATAATTCTATGACTCTCCAATTAAATTTTGATGTATAATATTGAAATATGACCCTTTATTAAAATTCATATACAATTTTCAATGTTTTTGACCTTATGGGAATGAAATTTTAATATAGCATGTTACCTAATAAGTAGATTTTTAATAATACATTTATTAATTAATAAAATTATTAATTATTTAATAGTATAAATGTAAATGTTAATTAAGTTTTATTTTTTTGATGAAATTTAATTATTCATATCACTCTGGATAATCTTAATGAAATTTCTTCTTAGAGTGATGATGGAATTTTCCTTGGTTATTTTTATTCAAGAATATTTTATATGTTGTTTTAAAAAAGAAATAATATTGTGGTGGAGTTTTTTTATGTCAAATATGATGAAATAGATCAACATGAGGCAAAAACATCTTTAATAATCCTTGGGGATAAATTTTCAACATGAAATATCAATTCCAAAATGTTTGTAAATTCTATGAAATAATCATACAAATCATCGAGTTTTGAGGTACATTGTTAACCAAAACAAGAACATTAAGAATATACTAGGATATATAGTCCTTCTTTTTTTATGACCTATTTGGAATAAGGTGTTTATTGGTAGGAATACATTTCATTACTATCTAGACCTGTCTACAATAGAATATTTCTAGCCATTGCAGCATATTTGGATATCAGACTATATAAAATGGATGCCTAAAAATAAATCTTTAATGATTCTATTCTCTATTATTTATTTGTGTAATAACATGTGGATTTAAAATTCACCATTATTCACATCATGTTTTTATTTTCCCACAATATTTATATGGTTTAATACAGGCTACTAGAGAATATTAAGATAGGTTCAAAACTTTTGTTATTCATTATGGATTTTCAAAAGGCATATATTATCCAACTATTTTTGTAAAATAATATTGAATAATTTTTTAGTACATAAACTCCACATTGATGAAATTATTTTCAAATCTCCAAAAAATTATTTCATTGATAATTTTTCCAAGATGATGAAAAATTAATCTAAACTGATTTTAATGGGTGATCAAAAATTTATTCATGGATTTTAGAATTATCAAACATAGCATGTAAATATTTTAAATCAATGTATATAAATAAAATATATTCTAAAATGTTTTTTCATGGATAACACTAAAATTTTTCATATCCTCCACGGTAATCCCCATAAAAACGATCAAGATGAATCTATAAAATCATAGGATTAAACTAGTTATATAGGTACATTATGAATTTTAAGAAACATTATTTTGTTGTATCCTAATAATATATTTTTATGTGTATATGTCCTTGGATTCCAGAAATACCTTCTTTATCTCATTTTTTTTGTTAAAAGTATTTTCTAATACCTAAAATATAAATCCATTATAGTACTATTCTTACATAGAGGAAAATAATTTGACTTGGTATGTAATTTATGTGATGATTTTTGTTGTTCTATGATAGATAGAAAATGAACTACTACTACATGACATCTTTTGGGAAACATTCTATTATCATGGTGTAGTATGAAGAAAAAAAGTTAACTTCATTGTATACTTTTCATGCTATGTACATAGCATTGCAGAGTTTCTTTGAAAATATATTGTGAATGAAACACCCAATACTAGACTATGTATATAAATTCATATGTGTCCCTATATATTTTGAGAACAAAATTGTGGAAAATATTTATAAAAATATTGTTTCTCATTCTCTAAAAATTCAAAATTATGTATGAAATAATATTTTCAGAGACCATTTCAAAAACAGTTATATAACTATAGAATTCATAATATCAAAATATCGGCTTGTTGAATATTTTATAAATCCATTGAAATAGAAGATATTACGCTAAATCAAATAGAAATTATGAATGATCAATGTCATTTAGTCTATAATCATGGGAAAACGGCCATATTAAATGAATCCATTTAATATGAATCCAATTAGACAAGACCCAACTTGGAAAGACACCACTGGACATGGTTTCCTTCAAGAATCCAATATTGGAGAGGCCATCACTGGACATACCACAATTAGAGTGAACCACCATTCCGAAATATTTACCATTGGTATGTTCCACCATTGGAATGATCCACCATTGAATGGATCCCCAACTGGAATGATCCACCTCTATCAAAATCCATGATATGGATAATCCACCAATGGAATAATAGAATTTTGGGATTTTATTACTCTCTGTTTTGATACTAGTGTATGTTTGAGTTTTTCTACTATTACTAATTCCCTATGTTAATTTTTTTATTAAATATAATTTTATAATTTTTTTATATTATTATATTTGAAAATCCTAAATGATAAATTGGGCCTAAAATCTATATTTCGGTCACTCTCAGTTACACCTTTTCCCATAATATTGTTTCATCTTCCTTCTCTATAATGTACATTAAATTTACCACTCCCTTTCCTAATCCTTCATTTCCATAATATGGGGAAAATTAAGAGTCAAGAGATGTTGTGTCATGATGAATGGAGTAATTTTAAGATGTTCTGGGAAGAATTTACATGTGTTGTTGTCAGGATGAGGAACCCACAGCATGCAAAGCACAAGGTTATCTATGAAAAGGAAGTGGATGATATCCAGTTGTGATCCAGTAAGTCATTGGTGCTAATGGAGATCTAGGTCCATGGATAGGTATACTAGTTCACAAGAATATATTGAACATTCTTCACTATTTTGGCTCATCTAGTTTATAGATACAAAAAGATTAGTTTGTTAAAGACTAAAGATTTGATTTTTAGGATTATTTAGATTAAAGAATATAAGTTATCTTCTAAATAAAGGGTTATGATTATGAAAGATCCTTATTAAGGAGTTTATGGAGATATTAAAAATAAATTCCTTATGGTAGAATGTCATTTTTCTATGGTTATTATTTTTTATAGTTGAATGTAGATAGTTATCTAAGAAGACATGATCCTACATACATTGATGGAGAATCTAAAATGCAATCCAAATTTATTTATCTTATGTTATTTACTAGGTAAGAAGACTCTTATACTATGATAGATCAGGACATGTAACTCTTATTCGTTATATAATGAAGAGATACAATTAATCTCTATATATACCATATGGTGAACACTATAGAGATGTGAAAGACATCTTCCAAGTCTAATTCAATCATTTAACTGATGTGTATTTCATCCATTCTTGAAAGCAATGGAATGGTTAAAAAATATTATGAGACACAAGTCATGTGTGAGGTTTTCTACATCAATAATGTTGAGTATAAAAAGATAAATGTTAATTATAATCCATGTTGAAAAAAGTGATATAACGATACTAATAATCTCTATTAGAATTTTACTCATGTAGAAAATACTACTAGACCCATGAAACATGATGATCCTTGCAAGGATAAATAAGTGAATATAATCTACTATAATGAGGAAGGAGATGTATATGTGGTTTCTGAAGAATAAGAATATTTTAACTCAATTAAAGTGTGAATTAATCAAGATATTCCAAAGAGTCGTGTTATGTCTCTTGGCCCTACTATTCAATATCCCACTCTTCCACTAGAGAGAGCCACTTGAATAAAATATATGAATAAGTGGAGATTGAAATTTATAGAGATGATAAGATTAAGAGTTCTCATTCTAAATTCTATAAGGTTGTTGTGTAGGTTTTAGATGACTATAATGGTATTGGTGATAATGATGATGACGAAGATAATTGGGAGGATATTATTTGTGATCAAACGGATCATGTTGATGTTGATGTTGTTAAGGAAAATCAATCACATCAACTTTATCTTACCGAATTAGGTAAGTATATTGAGAGAACATGTTTATATAGATATATATCATCAGATAAATTATTTTTAGATTATCTTGTGAGTGATACTACCACTGTTAGATGTGAGACCAAAGTATATACTAAGGGGGAAGAATACTAATGTTATGCCAAAGTTTATCATTTGGATTTGACTTCTACCATGGTAGATTATGTAGCTCATATTTATTTTAAAATTATCCAATGTTATTTTTTTCATGGTTTAGACTATTTAGGGTTCAACTATGTTGATGAATATGTTGTAGATTATGTATATTCTCATCATGGTTCTTCCATAGTAGAGGATGTGATATCATATAAGTGGGAGCCTTAACAATGTTGCAAGATTCTTTGACACACCTATCAAGACGCAGATAATGATTGGAGTGGTGAAGAAAATAGTATTATACTATATTATGGTGGACATTCTTTCCTTATTGGAGTTGGTGTAAATAAGAAGGGATAATTTATAGTGAAAATTGATGATGTAGAAATGCTTCTATATTTTCATTCATTGGTTCATGTGGGTGTATGAGAGCCTTTGAAGGATAATGTCACAAATATTAAGTTATCTACTACAAAAATTCCTTCAAATTTTGTTTCTAGAGTTGATTTAGAGTTGTTCATAGAGAGTATGATTTCATACCTATGTATCATTTTGAGATCTGAAGAACCTTCTATCAGAAAAAATAGTGATGAAGATGATGGAATCATTTTTTATGTTTGTGTGTTGCATATAGTATACAAAGATTTTTCAAATTCGGTAACTAATAATTGGAAATAGGATATTGACTAGAAATATGGAAGACATGCGATATGTGGTGGAGGAAATGGAGTCCTCGATTTTAGCTAGTGAGGATGCATTATTGAGGAGGTTAGAATATTTTATTACCAATACATCCACATCTAGTCCTCAAACTCATTCAACCTCTATTGTTTCTGAATTGATCATACATGTTATTTTAGAAGAGATCCTTATAAATTTGGTTGATATTAATTATACACATGAGGAGTGTATATGGAAAATTTTCCAGAACGATGAGAAACAATATATACGGGTAATATAATGTATTAAAGAAGCCCAAATTGTTGAGGAAACCATATTCTAAGTCCATTAAATATTATATTTCCATGGTATATACCTCTAATGTTTTCAATTATAATTTCGTTTTTATGAAAATCAATATGTACCACTACTTACCTGGAATTGAATGACCAGTTCCGCCAATTGATATTGATGACGCATAAATAATAATTTTTAATGTTAAGGAATACATATATTTTTTAGAGAGAGGATACAAAATTATTCAAGATGTCTCCAATATTATAAATCTTTTCATCTATATATTTGGAACATTAGTGGATGAATCATAGGTGATTCCCATGAAAATATTATCATTTTCCCCTTCCATGGATCCTCTACTACCTCAGTCCCAACCATTTTTTATTTCTCAGGATGATGGAATTAGTCATATTAGAAATGTTTTAATTTGAGAACTACCTTAGAGTATTTTATCTCTATAACATCTACCATAGAGAATTCTGCCTTTAGAAACATTATTGGACATGTGGATCATAAATTTTGGGGTAAGAGTCACTCAGATTGGACATCATCTATGAAACTGATTCTATTGTGTTTTCACTCGATTTATTATTGTGCGTACTAAAATGATTTTTTTCCTTTAACAATATTCTTTATTAATATTAATATTATGTTCTTTTTGAGTTTAATATTTATTTTATTCTCTTTTCTTTAATATCAAAATAGAGAGAACATTTTTGGAAATTTGTTTGATAACACCTCTTTGATACCAATATTATTTTGATGTGATTCACTTATACTTTGATAACATTTTATTGTAAACATTTTCATTGATATCAATCAATAACGAAATATTCCTTTGATAAAAATATTATCTTATTGAAATGTCATGAATGTGGTTAAATTTCAAATTCATCTATTTTTTATAAAATCTAATTACACATGGATTATAAAATTTTGTAATTTGTGATTATCTATATGGGTATATTGTTGGAACCTTTTCTTTTAAATCCTCACAAATAATTAATCCTATGTTTCTCATGATTTTCATTTTTTGTTTATAATATCACTATATAAGATAAATTTATCTATGTGTTGAAAATAACCATAGGCATTTAAAATTGATACACTGTAAACTCATTAAAATGTTAGGATTATCGACCACCAATATTTATATGATGTTATATATTATTCATGGTCATCCATGTCCTACCGATATGATATTTCTAATATGATATATGCGCCCCCATTCGAATTTTATATAGCGAGAGGGATGCTTCCATCAAAGTGATTCCTTCACCATATGAATTCTCACATTAGGCGCGCAACTTCCAGGTTAATTTTACAAATATAAATGATCCATCGTTAGTAGATCTACCATCATACATTTTATATGGTGCTCTTGTGTTACCTCTAGAATGTCTAACTGCCTTGAATTCTACCTTCATGATTGTTCTACCTCCATAATTTGATAATTTCTTGTGGGTTCTATCCTCCTATTTTCCCTATTCTTATTTATTTTAATTACATTCTATAATTGCAATATTATGGGAGTTATTGAATATGGACTATTCAAGGATTATTCTTTACCTTTTTCATGGATGCATTGTTGAAAAATCCTCGTCAATTGATGGATCAAAAAAATATATTTATTACTATGCTTCAATGGGTATTACAAAATACATTTATATTTATTTTAGAAGATATCCTTTATTCATTGGTGATCATAACATGAAAACATGGATGCTGTATATTTACTGACTCATTCGACAATAGATGAGTGGAGTATAATTAATAACATGATCATTTCCTACAGACCGAATACCAAAAATCATGACTCTCTATTTTCCTAAAACATTTTGAGAAACTATTAGTACTATTCGGAAACTAAAATATACGATATCTTGATAATATTCAGAACACTAGACTAAGTATCACTACTTTTTCAAAATTTTCTTCTTCTCTCCCTGTCTCTATTGTTTTCTTTTTTCCGCTTAGATTAGTGCACTATTTTCTCTAATTATCAACACAGGCTTAGTCGTGTGATTGAATTGTAGAATATAAAATATTCCCCTATATCTATTTTTTTCCTATTTACTAATAGTAATTTTTTGAAATTGTCCATGAACGTCGTTTTTTGTTTTACATCCCATGTATTACTGTTGAAGATGCATAGAACCTGGACAACTGAGCCATTGATTGTATACCTCATATTGGTAGTTGACCATATTATTATTATATAATCTTCATGGTGTATCGTGAATTTCATGAGGAAGGGATGACTTGTTGTAATGAGACTGATCCCATTTTTTATTTTCTTCTTTGTTTTTGTATGGTTGACTTATTTCAGAGTGTTAACTGCATTTTTTTAATCATTAAAAAATAGATTCATTGAATATTATTCTGAAATTGTGTTTATAGAAATATTTTACAGAATAAATCAATTTAAAATTAAAAATAACATTAAATAATGTTTTAATTAATCATTAATCATGATTTGATAAATATTTCAAGTGGTCAAACTTATAAAAATCTTCTATTTTGATTAATTGGGAAAAATAAATTTTATTGGGGTATTTTGAATTTAACATATATATTATTGGGGTCTAAATTCACCCCTCCGATTGAGTTACTCAATATAAAAAACAATATTTAAAGATAAATGGGTTTATAATGATATATTAACATAATGTAATGATGTAATGAAAAATAGAGAAATATTTTATTTTTTGTTATAGTGTAAATCATTTCAATAAAGATTTCAATTGTTATTGTAATTGTTTTTACATTTTATCAACATTTATATTAAAATATTATGTAATAATTTTTTTTCATGGTTCTTCCAATACAATACCCTTGTGGGGGACTATGAAACCTCTATTTTAGTTTTTTAAAATAGTATTGATGTTCATGATGATTCCTTTTATGTTTTGTGACATTGTTTAAACCCACTATTACGATTTTTTTTAAATTTCAAAGTGTGTTCTATAGAACCATTAAAATATGTATTTATAGGTTTATTACAATTTATCTTACATTTTTCTACATAGAAAATATTTTGTGTCAACTTAAATATAGTCCCCATTGACTATTGTTGAAATTGAGTTTTTTTATCTATAGGGAATTTGTTGAAAGGGTTTATAA
The DNA here is from genome assembly GCA_963277665.1 of Viscum album. Classification (NCBI taxonomy): domain Eukaryota; kingdom Viridiplantae; phylum Streptophyta; class Magnoliopsida; order Santalales; family Viscaceae; genus Viscum; species Viscum album. The sequence continues at coordinate 1,901,975,677 of OY728160.1, forward strand.
TGCTATGAGTATCAACCTTGAAATTTTATATTGTTTATACACATTATGGGGACCCTTATTAACAATTTTATGTTATTATTTATTTGGTTTGTTATTCAATGGAATATCACATAGGTTAGAGGAAATTTATTTTATTTTATTATTTCTCACAGTTTTATAACTTGTTGGGAAAATCATGACGATCTCATAGATAATTTGTCTTCCTAGTTTATTGGTATAGTGGATGAGGAATTATTATCAAATAGTTTTATCTAAATATAAGAAATTATCCTTTAATTGATTTGAATAGGAATAAAAAAAGGAATTTTGTTCAACATATGATATTAAAAATAGTGTGTGCAAACAACGTGGGTTCCAAGAATATGAAATGATCCTCAACGGGGTTTGGTATTGTCAAAAACCAAACCAAATGAGACCTATTAACTAATATGAATATTTTTATAAAATATAAAAACTCCATGGAAATAATATTTGTTTCTACTATGATTTTGGATATCAATCCTAGGTCCTCAAGGGTCGTTCACAACCATTAATCCCTCCATATACACAAAATTTATTAGACCTAGATCATTTTGCCATTGTGGATTAATGGTAAGAAGTATTACATCCTTCATTATTAATTTTATTCTTACACATTCTCTGATATATTTAGATGTAATATTAGATCCATGTAGTGATTTATAGATCTATTAATTTTATAGTGATCGTATACAAAATATGATGTTACACAACAGTTTGGTGGATAGAACTAGAATATGTCAATCATTTTTTCTAAATTAATGTCAGTTTATATTATATATTAGATATTATTAGTTTGGTAGAACTATGTATTTTCTATTTCATTAATTTCATCATAAATATTGATATGTTATCTAATTTTTGATGAATTAGGATCAGTAAAATAGATACATCATGTACAGGTTTAATCTAGTTGGTGCATGAGATTATTATGGGGAATGCCACCTGATAAAATATTTATTTTTTAAATCAACATAGTTGACTAAGGAATTTATTTGACATTTAGATTCCTTGTATAATGTTTTACTTGATATTTATCGTGTGTGTTAATATGTTTCCCATGACACCCATGTATGATATTGATCGCATGTTTGTGTGTGTATACCTTGTGAGACTGACGTTGGATTATGATAACAATTGTATTTGTAGGGATGATGAGATTCATGATTTAAATGATAATTATGTTTCTATACATGTCATTCTCTATTGTGTGTAACTTTTGATTCTTTTGGTGGTCTTTATTTTTAATGAAGTTGAAAAGTGGAAGATTCTATCTTTGCTGAACATAGAGGGTGAGAATTTGTGAAATATGATAATTGAGAAAGTGGGTTGAGACACAAGGAAGGGGTGTGATTTTATTGATGCCTCACACTTGGAAAAAAAATTGTTTTAATGTCCATGATGACTAATCAATAGTACATATGGTGTACTATATACTTAAAGCCTAATCCATTACAAGTGATGTATCTCATTAGCCTTGTTTATTGACCAAATACTTCTAAGCCTTGCAGATAATTAGTGATATTTGTGATGGCCTTGTAGTCAACCCTCAATCATGATTCCATTATGAAATTATTCTTGAAATGATCCAAATCGTATATGACCATGTTTTGTGGTGATGTGGTATGTATACAACCACATAGAGTATGATTTATTTTTGTTTCCATGACCATTTCCTTGCTATCATGGGATATACATTCAACTCATGTGATCATATTTTATTGTCACATTGGTGGTGTATTGCTAGTTTTATGTTCAAACCCTCCATATTTATCTATATTGTTGTGAATTAATCATGAAATGGAATTAGGTAATGTCTAAGGACCCACAATATGGATCTCGGTAGACATAACATGGTGTTTTGAGGTGGTACTAGGATTGTATCCACAACGACGATTTAGTGTCACTATTTATTTCATGTTGTCTACTTATAATCTGTTTTTATCATCCACCTCATAGGTCCTTATTTTGATACTTCTTATGAAAATAGATTTCTTCCATGTCATATATTATAAAATTATGCTTATTCACAAATGTTGATCCCATTTCTATTATCATATTTTCCAAATTTATTTTTAATATATGACATGTAATTCTTGGTTTTTAGTCTACAAAATGAATAGTTTAGTTGTGATTACTACTTGTATCCACATGCATATAAGGTGGTGGAAATTAGGACATAATGAACTCTCTACATTATTTTGTTTTTTGGGTCGGTAAAATACAATGTTGTATCAATGGAGGTCTTCTATTTTACATAAAATTTATTTTGTTTTTAGAAATATAGAAATGATTTAGGTTTTTTGTAACTCAGTTAGTATATTATATTATGTTTTGAGATATAACTTATGTGGTAGACCATATAGTTTCTCGTAATGACACTACTGTTATAATGTTTGTTTATAAATTTCATATTAATCCATAAAGTGTTATGTTGTTTTATATTTTTTCTTTTTGGTGGGTTAATTCATCATAACTAAGAGAATATGATCACATTATATATATATATATATATATGTTTTTTATTGTGTGTTGTAGTTCATTTATTTAAATTTACGATCTCTTTGTTTTTACTTCTATTATATATTTTACTATAATTAGGAATATTTGAACACGAACATGATTTTTGATATATTTATTTGATGGTGGCAAAATTCCAATTAACAATGTTGATTTATAATCCTTTATTAATAATATAAGTGTACTTTTTTATCAACTTTCGTCTCATCCTTTGATTTTTTTTCTTATATAATCACCTTGTATGTTCTAGTATACTTATCATTTTGATATCTTATATAAGATTCTTTTGGCATTATGATAATCTACATGGTTTTATAGAAATTGATGCATAAAATATGTTAAAGGGGTTTATCAATGGTTGTAGGTCATAACAATTAAACTAGTATGGATAATTATATTCCACCACCTAATGGATAGGGAAGTGTAGGTGAGCATGCTCTTGTTCCTTCTTGAGTGGTCCAGGTAGTGGAACTACTCCATATGCTTTCATTCCACATTTTTCTTAGTTATGGAATAATAGATTTCAAGACATTGTAAGATTACACAATATACTTATAACATAAGAATATGCATACCTTCCATGGAATCAGAGCCCCATAAGATTATGAGTATTCGATCGAAATCATCAAGGGGATTAATGATGCATTGGAGACTAAGGAGGGTCGATGGGTGATGTTAAATACTTTTATTTGGGTCCCTACTAGATTTGGGGGGGGGGGGGTTTATTAACCATATATGAGGACAATATGACCTATCTTGATATTCATTCAGGAATTTCCCATAAATGGATTTTTACATGGATACAATAAAGATGTATCATTCTTAGTAGTTTTTTGAGATTTATAATTGACTAGAGTTGGTGTATTCCTACTCATATTAAATATTATATTTGTGTTTATTTTACCATCTCTTGGATGTAAATTATATAAAAAATTCACAAAAATACATGATCAATATTCAGTTAGAACTATAGTATCAATTTAGGGCCCTTTACAAAAAGATATATCTATATGTTATTTGGATGGAAATTGTAATCGAAATGGGGATAGAGGAGGAAATACATGTAGGTGTTCATGTCTCTCTTAGTCGGTTTGTTTGTGGACCAACCACTACTATTGTGGGTTCCTATTTTGATAGAAAGTTGATGATTGAATGGAGATTAAATTAGGTGGTGGAAGGAAATCACAATGTATCATGGTTTCGTTTCCTCCTCTATTAGAGGAGGAGGTCCAAAATGTATCATCTCTAGTTCTGGTGAAAACTATGAAAAATTTTATCTGATCATAAAGATATGTGTACATGGTGAGGAAATGGGGTAAACTAGTTGTTATGTTCTTAGGAAACATAGATAGGATCTCAAAGGAGTACACAGGATACATGTACCATTATCCATAGTTCCTTCTAGGTTTATTAATAATATACTCCCTCCTCATATAAATTATCCACCTGTTCAAGTTATACTTCACAAAGAAAGACAATTAGATCCATGGTACGAATAAATTATATAGTGAACTATGTCCCAATTGATTTTATAGGGGGACTAAAAATGTTCAAGGTTTCATCAATATCAATTATATGGTACTATCTTCCATTTTTCTATATCAAATCATCTCATTCATTTATATCATCTCACGTTATTGTAGGAATTATTTTCCCAATAATATTATATTATGAGATTATATCTCTTAACACCCCCTATTTTAGAAAAGTGGATCATCATTATTGAAATAGAAATTAGATCAAATTAGTTTTTCATTGTGGATATCAGTGGGATTTTTTATTCTTGAGATACCTTGTTTCGATGTGAATCTTGACATTGACTTATTGAATAATTTCCATGAACATGTTGATTTTTATAAGATAATAGTATTGATTACTATTTCCAAGGTAGATAAGATGTTTTAATCTTGTTTAAGGTTTGTTATAATATCTATATTGGGTTTATACCTAATTTCGTTTGTATAAAAAATAGTGTAGTTATAAGACATGTTTCTTACGGTAGACTAGGCTGTATCTCCATCCTATTTTCCTACGATAGTGGACCTTTTTTCAGGATGTTTTTCAGATGTATTTTATATTTTTCATCATAATAATGGATTTATTTTTTAGGTCAATCTCATCATAGGAGATTATCACATAATTATTTCTCCATATCACATGGAATCGATAGAATTCAAGTAACAAATGTTATAAATTATGGTCACTTGGTGAATGGATTTATATTAAAAATCATGTCTCCCTGATTTTCTGTACAGTTCACAAAAATGTAGATATTTTTTCCAAATTTTATATTTAATATAGGATTTTTTACGTGGTAACTATCACCAATAGATGAATAATTTAATAGATCGGTGAAGAATTTGATCTATTGTACGTATCCTAGCGATTATTTCATATTGACTGATAATAAGTCTGCCACCAGTTTTAGTTCTATGAGGAGTATATTCTTAAGAAATTTATATGGATTTGATATAGACTACATGTTATTCTAATCAATAATTTAGTGTAATTGACTGAACTCATGGTGATCATGGCTCTCATTAATAGTATCATCCATCCATGTCCTTACTCTATCATTATGAAATTTATTGATGATCTACGAAAATAATCAAAGTACCAAAGCTGCATGCTAGACACATAAAAAATATTTTAGTATACAATGAGATCCTTGTATATATTCCAAAAACAAAATGTGTCACATCTATATCATGGAGCTATGTTTTCAAGAAAATATAATCCATCCTATTAAAATTTATATTGACTTTGAGAATTTACAAGAAGAGATGTCTTGGGAACATGTAACGAACCTAGAAGGCCTAAAGCCCAACAAATCTCAGCAATGCCTGAGCCCGACCCTCTAGCAGATAGCAGACCCGAACCCCACGGGCAGATAATAGGCCCCCACCTCAAACTGGCCTAGATAACACATGGCATGAATTATCCCCTGCCTGATATGGATTTTAGTCCACCTCCCTCGTAACTCGAAGCGGAAACCACATGCTTATCATCCAACCAGGAGTGTTAACGAGTACAACTAAGTCGTGATTGCGGCAAGATGGCCAGGTGATGTGCTACTAGTGCGGTAATGAGGGGAAAAAGAGACATCAGTGTCCACGTGACCCATTGGAGTGCCGAACTTGCGGAAAGATGGGTTATCTCCATGTATTTTTCATGGTGTTTCCACCAGTGGATAGTGAGAGGGGTTCTATTCAGACTCTTCATGAAGGAGTAGGGACAACAGCTTCTTACCAGTCAAGGAATATGAATATGCCGAGACCTTTAGGCTGATGTGGTGGACATTGTCGTGGTAGCCATACAATTTGATCTCAGAGACAAAAGGGCGGGACAGCTCAGGGTAGCAAGGTTGTGTCGTAGGGCCTCAGCCAAAGGTAAGCATATACAGTGCAACTGACCCAACATGAGGAGAATCCCTGAACTTCTACTGTCAGTGTTACTATTCTAATTGCTTCTATTTTTCTTCAGTACATTTTGATACTGGTGCTACACATATCATTATATTTGTGCCCATTTTGGGGATACTTGGGCTATGTGTTTCATAATATTCTAATATTATGATTTTGGACACTCCGTTGGGGATTAGAACGGAAGGTGTGCGTCAGTGCAGGGAGTTCCCCCTAGAGGTTGGAGGGTGTGACTTTTTTTGGGACATCTATGCCTTAGGGATGAAAATCTATGACGTCGTTATTGGGATGGACTGGTTGGTTCCTTTTCGAGCCATTTTAGGTTTCTATCGTCGGAGGGTGAGTTTCACGTCACCAGAGGGCAGAGAGTTTCTATACAAGGGAGAATGGGACATCCAGGCAAGCTGGGCTGGACCCAAGCATCGTGGGTGAGGTGGAGTGACAGCCCAGATTGTGAGCATATATCTAGATGACTAGGGAACATGTCAGAAGAATTTCCCTCCACTAGTTGATCATTTTAGGGATGTATTCCTGGATGACTTTTTAAGTCTTCCTCCGGAGAGAGAGTTGGATTTCACTATTGATCTAGTTCCAAGAGTAGCACATGTGTCCATTCCTCCTTATAGGATGGTTACACTAGAATTGTAGGAGCTCAAGAAATTGTTGGAGGAGTTGCAGGAAAAGGGTTTCATCCAACCTAGTACTTCTCCTTGCAGTTCTCTTGTCCTGGATGCGATGAAGGTGGAAAATACCCTCAGAATTTTTGTGGATTATCAGAAGCTGAACTAGTTGACCGTTAAGAACTGATATCCCTTACCAAGGATTTATGATAATTTTGATCAGCTTCTGGGAGCACAAGTGTTCTTTATGATTGACTTGAGATTCAGATATCATCAATTGAATGTTTGACCATTGAACTTATCTCTTACAACCTTTTGGTGAAGATATTGTTTATACGAGTACTTGGTCATGTCGTTCGGACTCATGAACGCGCCAACAGTTTTCAAGGCTCTGATGAAACGTGTGTTCCACCTATATCTGGATTCTATTGTGGTAAACTTTGTGGATGATATCTTGGTGTACTCTCACACTCGACAAGACCATGCTACCCATATTGAGATCGTACAAAGTACACTGAGAGAGAATAAAATATATGATATGATCTCAAAGTTCCACTTTTGGGTGGACTAGATACACTTCCTAGGTCATATTATCTCAGAGTCAGGAGTTGCAGTGGACCCAAAAATGGTAAGAGCTGTAATTTCCTGGGGGTAGGCTAAGAACGTGTTTGAGATACAGAGTTTCTTGGGGTTGGATAGTTACTATAGGCACTTTATACAGGACTTCTCCCACTTATCAGTGTTGTTGACTAGTTTGACTAAGAAGGATGTGAAGTTAGATTGGTCAGAAGCTTACAAGATAGCCTTTCAGGAGCTGGAGGGAAGGTTGACATCAACACCAGTCCAGATACTTCCAGAGTAAGGGAATAGAGATACCATTTAATGTGATGCATCAGGTATTGGGCTAGGAGCAGTGTTGATGTAGGGTGATCGAGTAGTTCCGTATGGGTCTCAGCAGTTGAGGCAACCGGAGAGGAATTACCCAATGCATGATCTCGATTTGGCTATCGTTGTTCATGTGTTACGCTTTTGGACACCTTGTCTCTTGAGAGAACATTTTATCGAATTTACGGACCACGCTGTCCTGAAATATATCTATACCCAACATGACTTGAATTTGAGAAAACGAAGGTGGGTATAATACCTTCAATCATTCGACATTGTTCTTTAATACACACATGGTAAAGGTAATGAAGTTGCTAATGTATTGAGTAGAAGGACTCAGATACAGGAAGTGCAGGAGGCTAGGGGTGAGTGGCAGATCATGTCTCTATCCTCTGATATGGATTTGGAGGTGAATGATACTCAGGGGGGAGATTATCTTTCACCCTTCCCTTTTACTTCTACCCTCCTGGATAGTGTGAGGTTGAGACAACTATCTGATTCACGAGGCCCAGTTCTACGGTAGTCAGTGGCAAGTAATGACCCTCCTCCTGGTTGGAAGATAGTTGATAATGAGGTGCTGCATATAAATGGATGAGTGTGTGTTCCAGGGGATATACGTGAGGATTTGATGGGGGAGTTTCATGCTTCAGCTTGGGTAGTGCATCTCAGAGTTACCAAAAATTTACCGTGACATGAGACATCAGTATGGGTGGTCGGGTATGAACCAAGAGGTGGCTGGTTTTCTTACGAGATTTTCCACCTGTGAGCAAGTGAAGGTGAAGAATCAGAGTCTAGCCTAATTTTTACAGAATTTACCATTCCAGATTGGAAATGGGATGATGTCACGATAGACTTCATGACCAGGTTGTTGATGTCACCTCGAGGCAGTGATGTTTTGTGGGTTGTTGGGGAAAGACTTACAAAGGTAGATCACTTTTTGCTGATCAATGGGACCTTCAGTGATGATGAGTTAGGAATTTTGTATGTCTGAGAGGTATTACGCCTTCATGGGGTCACTCCTTCTATCGTTTTATGTCTTCTTTCTGGAAGAGTTTCAAGAGGGAATTGGGTACACAGGTGCTTCTGAGCACAACATACGACCCTCAGACCGATGGCCAGTCAGAGTGTATGATACATGTGCTAGGGGACATGCTGCATGCATGCATCTTGTATTTTGGTGGCTCTTGGGAGATGCACATACCACAACTAGATTTTTCCAACAATAAAAATGTTCAGGAACTATTGAGATGGAACCTTAAGAGGCTTTATATGGTAGGACCTGCCAATCACCCCTGTGCTGGTTGGAGGCAGGTGATGAAGCTTTGGTGGGACCACATCTTGTGTAGAGGACTTCAGAGTAGGTCCAGTTGATTCAGAAGCAGATGGCTACTGCAAAGTCTCGTCATAAATCTTACACTGATCGCCGCAGGCGACCCTTGGAGTTCATGGTCCAGGATCAGGTTTTCTGACATGTTTCACTGAGGTTGTTAAACAAGAAGATCAGGAGACAGGGTAAGCTTTCACCGAGTTATGTGTGGCCATTTGAGATTTTTGAGAGAGTCGGGCCAGTTGTCTATCGGTTGCTATTACCACAGAGGTATTGGGCGATGCACAACCTCTTCCATGTATCTCAACTGCACTGTTATCACTCAGACCCATCTCACGTTTTTCAGCCTGAGGAGGTTGAGCTATAGGTGGATGTATCCTTTGAGGAGCCTCTGATTTGTATTTTTGATAAGAGGACGACGGTTCTCCGAGGTGGGTCAGTTCCTCTCGTACGAGTGCTATGGAAGCATGGCTGAGTGCATGACAAAACCTGGGAGCGAGAGACCGATGTACGTGCTTAGTGGCCAGCATTGTTCTGAGCATTTTCTTCACCACCCTTGGATGGGAAATTCAGGGACTAATTTTATTAAGGGGGGAAGTTTGTAAGAACCCGGTTCTTATTATTTAGGTACGGGTTTCTTCCTTTCCTTTATTCCTTAGGTGTTTTTGAGAAAATAAGTAAAATGGGGGAAAATCCCTAATTTTTTGGGTACATGCTGTGTACTTTTCCACACACCATGTATTATGGCCGTGTGGGATGAGTATACAAGGTGTGTAGGCCTGTCAGCGATGAAGGGTGTAAAAACTGACTACACACTGGGTACATTGTATATACATTCCATGTAATCAGTCGACAGGTGAACTATATGGCGGTGGGAGTATATTCCAGCAGAGCGACAACACATTCCATTTAGTCAGTAATACACGTCGTGTACTCATGTCGATCGATGAACAGTGTGGTAGTGAAAAGTCGCCACCAGAGGAACACTTAAAAAATGAAAAGTACACGCCATGTACTTGAGAGTACACACCTTGTAGTTTGTTTTTTTCACTTACAATGGGAAGTAGCCTCCTCTTTAAACAGCTGAAGATTATAATTCTGGGTGGACATGGGAGAGACGACCGAATCTTGGAGGAACCCTCAACCGCACACTAGAAGTCGGATTCCTTCGCTGATGGTCTCGATTGAACCGCGCGGGTGAGTTCTTCACTCTTATTGAACCCATAATTCCAATTAATTCTCGTAGGAATATTATTTGGGTTGGAATGCATTTTGGATAATACCAGATCTGCGTCATTCTCGTACATTTCAGATGGCATCGTTCACATATATTTATCAGAGGAGATCAAGGTAGGTGGTCTGATGTTTAATTCAAATTGTCATGTGTTTTTTCTATACCGTTGTGCTATGCGCCCATGTTTGGGGTGTTGTATGGTAGAGACCATGAAAAATTAGATATCTAGAATCTCATAGATAATCTAATGATAATTATAAACTGTTGTCTGGGATCATTGCTTGGATCCAGGGCCACCCTGTGGGTGTGTTTCCCTTGTTTAGTCGTTTGGCTAGGATACCCGATTGTATGCCATGATTATAGAATTATTTGAGTTTTTTTGAGAGAAAATGTATATAGATTGCTTTATTAAGTGTTGGGATCATCCCAATTATTTACTTAGCCTGAGGGAAGTGTTTTGATTAGCCTGAGGGCAAGGTACTATTCAGCATGGGGGGAAGGTTCTATTCCACCTGAGGACAAGTTCATGTTTGGATAAGGGAAAAGTTACATATGCCTAAGGGTTATAGCTTACATGCCGTGGGGAAATCACCTAAAAGGTTATGTTTATGTTTCTCTTGAGGGAAAGGACTGAGGGAAAGGTTCTGATTAGCCAGAGGGTGTGATTCTATATAGCGTGAGGGCAAGATTCTGTTTAGCCAGAGGGAAAAGGTTCATATATTGGAGGACACTATCTACTTCGTTTCTTCACTATGGTGATTTTACATGTTATACCTACCAATATAAATCACATGATTTGTATTGTTTTACCTTGTAATTGTTAGATAGCTGGTTGTAGTTTTTCTACGACACTGTATTGGAGACAGTTGGCTGAGGCTAAGGCTCAGAAACGTATAATTCAGTGATATTTAATTGTTAAATAACAATTAAATGTAAATGTAACTGGTATGAGTAACTTCTTTTGAGTATGTCCTAGTTTACTTCATTTTCATTACTACACACTAATGTTTCACAAACACACTGATAGTTGGGCACGGGCCATTGGTGATTTCCTTCTGGGATTTATCTCGCACACCCTGTTTTAGTCATGTCTTGAGCCCAAAAAAATTATATTGCTGTAGGTGTACATAAGGGAAAGATTCCCTATACAGGTAATTGATTTTTACAGAGGAGTAGTAGAGAATGCGATCGATCTTAGTCTTGCGATGCTGCTAAGTTCCTATTGTGCTGTTTTATTTTTCTTTCTGTATTTGACCCTAGTATTATATTGTTTCAGATTGCAATGTGTTATGTTTTGGATGCTTTCTTAGACATAGGGACATATTGCATCATTATATATGATTGTTTTTCATTTCATTACTTCGGTACAGTTTCCATTTTAGCATTGGTATTGTATACTTCTTTCGCTTTTGTAGGCTTCTATTTTGTTCTACTACGTTACACTTTAAAAAAGGAGTGCATAGTTTCCCACTATCATACATAGGCCCTCCCTGCTAGTTGGTAGCCTCTGGAGTTTGGGGAAATGCACTTGAGGTCATGCGACCAACTGGGTTCAAGGCACCCGTTGAGTGGCACCGGTATACGGGACATTATAGAACAACATTGAAATACATTTGATACATGTGTAATATTCATATAAGAGGAAAATTACTGAATGTTTATGCCATAATTATCACATTTAGAAGAACCTATGAAAGGAATTAACTAGAAAATGCAATTTTTAATGGGTTGTGTAGAGACCCAAAGCTTGACATACATAGACATTACATTACTTTTGAAGAATACTTAATACATAACAAAAACAGACACCAAAGGACTGTAATAGTTTAGTTCCTTTGGAAACTTGGAACATAATCTTCTAATATTGGTGAATGATCTTCAACATCTCCCATAAACATCTTTATTTTTTTTCTTACCTAAAACCTTTCCTTATATCCTTGGAAAAGAAAACATAAAAAGCGTGAGCTCAAATGCTCAGTAAGGGAAAACATAGTGAACATAAAACAATCCAAAAACATTTGAAAGCAAAAACTTGAACATGAAATTTAAACATCAAAATCATTAGCAAAGAAATAAATCGTGGAAGTACGTACGACATATATCATAATGGAACATCAATCATGATAAAATATAATGGTAATAAAACATGTAATTGTGGAAACCATTCATCACATGTCATGATTTCATAGTAGCCAAGGCATTGCTTCCAAGACCATGTTAGTGGACAAACTCCCTTTCTGAATCGAGTTAACTCCTCGTTTCAGTCCTGTAACACTGAACCGGATTAACTTACCATTCCAGCCATTTCTATCTCATGAGATATAAATATTTTCCCAATACATTGGAGGGAGATATAGGTCCCACCCATCTCATAATGAAATAATTCCTACTTATGCCACAAAATAAACATAAAACATTTATCATAACCCAAAGAATAAAATGGGTTTCATAAACACCATCCCCTCATCTCAGAATCCATATAAAACAAATGGACATTTAATCATAAGAAAAGTGAACCATGTAAATCATAGAGACATTAAACATGAAACATACACATATGAAATAATGTCATCTTAGATGGAAAATGGTTTTGATAAAACATTTGAAATGAATTCTTGAGGAAATTATCCTTTCTTAGTAGAAATCATTTTCTTTTCAAAAAATGTCATGCAATTTAAAAATAAAAGTATTTTTTTGAAAATAGTTATAAAATCATGTACAGTAAGCTTCATGAAAATGAGGCGTTATGAAACCGTAAAATTCCGTTCACGCCGTAGAAGTTAAAAATAACATTCTCCTCGTACTTTTTTCAGAAAGGTCAAAAAGTACCTCGTATGTTAAAAAACGATTCCTTACATACCATGTAGTAAAAGTCAAAAATGGTTAAAAAGGACTTTAAACATACATGAAAGCACTTTTATAATACATGGGCATGGATGATAGAAATAGCCCCAGAAAATACTTACGAATAAGTAATCTTGGATAAAAATGAGATTTGAAAAATTATCCCTTACCTTAGGTCTGATATGCTTCATACATCTAAAAACCCCATGTATAATGATTTAAATAATGTCATTGACTTATTACAGAATCATATTCATTGTAATTATATCATATATGGTTCACTTATGACTTTATGTTACCCATTCTTTTGTAAATTAATGTTAAAGTAGCGTTTTGGGTAATATCATTTCATTTGTCGTTCGTGTTTTAACTTGTAATTATTCATATGATTACGTAGATCATGATTACTTACATCCATAGTGTAAAACATGATTTATATATAATATATATTCAGAATATACATATATATAACATATCGATAAATGGAAAGAAATACAACGTTCATAGAGACGGTATGTCGTACGTACGCATGAATGTTGTTTTCGTTTTCTTATTTAATTGAATGGAATTAAGTAGATGAAATAAATATATATATACATAAATCCATTAGCATTATTATGTCATATATTTCATGATTACTTATTATATATACTCTATTATCATTTTTAATGGTTATCATGGAGAGTGAATCTCATCGCGTCCTGGAGACGGTAGTCCGTACGTACACACAAGCGATGATATCATTCCAATAATTATTGAATAGAATTGGAGTGAATGGTATAATATATCAGAATTAGTATGATGTTATAATAACCATATATATTAATTATTTACCCAATTATACACATCCATGTATTGTGTTGATGTAAAACAAGATTACACCACGGCGTGGAGACAGTATTCCGTACGTACGCACGCGTGGTGATTTCATTTTTTGTAGGATGGATAGATGGTGAAATAGGTTTGTTTCATAATTATAATAACATATCAGCATATTATTTATACTTATTTGATTACTTCATAATGAAACAACTGAAGAAGAATAAGTGGAAGAAGAAAGAAATTTGAAAGAATCGGTAACGGACATTACCTCTTCTTTGATGCCCCTCTTCGAGACCTCGTTTTAGGGCACTAAAATTTGACTTTGAAGAATACCAGTACCTCTGGGATGTTTCTAGGGAAGTGTAGAAGAGAATTTGTTAGGGGTTGTCCGAGCTTCAAGGCTCAAAATGGTGTGAGGAAGAGAGAGAGGAGGTTCCCTTTTATAAGGGAGGAGAGGGGCACCTTAGAAAAAACTAAAAATATTATTTTATGATAAAGACATATTTGGTTTTTAATATCTCCAAATTGATTTATTTAGAAGCTAAGGTAGGTCTGGTTCTAAATCCTCTCATCCAATCGAATTTATACAAGTTTAGGTTTCTATTTTAACCTTATCATTTTGATTTAACTTTAAGTTAGATAATTTAACTTTTACCGTGTCTTCTTGTTTTCTTACACTATAAGGTTAATAAACATACTATAACAACCCAAACTAACCCCAAGTTATTTATTATTAATATATATATCCTTATCTATGTTGTTTTTCCGAACCTTATATTTTTAGGAATAAAATAAAAATTAATACTATAATATTTGTTTTAAAAACTATTTTATGTCAATTTTGACACTATTTGGTATTTGATTTTTGTGAAAATCATAATAGCATTATTAGTTCGAAAAAAGTTACTTAAATAAATAATAACATATCATATTAAGCTATAGAATTAGTGTAATTCATAAAAAGGCACAAATTACATTTATTTGGGTATTTATAACATTAATTATGTCAATATTTCATTAATAAGATAATTACTACATCATCATTGTGTCATATATAAATTAAATTATTTAATGTCTAAAAATAATAAATAAAATAAAATTATGTAGGAAACCTTTTTATCTTTCTAATGAATATTTATAGTCGAATTTATCTTTTGTATAAACATATATTAAAAATGTTTTAGTTATTAAACATTGATTTTAACTATTTTAACCCTTCTTTAAATAAATTAATAATAAATGTCCTAATCTAATCCAAGTGGACCCAAATGGTCATATGTTATTCCTAAGGTTGTTTTTGGTTGAATTAAACTTATACAATAGATTTAGGACATGTGTTAGGGTAATAATAATATCATTTTTATTCTTAATTACCCTATTTACTTTTAACCGTGGTAAAAAAAGTAAAATGTTACTATTCACCAAAATTATTTTCATCTCATTGAACCACATTTTAGTCCTTTATATTAACCGTGTCTCTCAGATTTTCGAAATTCCACTCACAAAAGTGGTAAAATTATGTTTTATGTGAATTTCAAAATTCTACTAGGAGGTAGATAAAAGACAGTGAAAAGTTCAATAAAATTTTTATATATCTATAATTTTATAAAATGCTTACAATGAATTTCATTGAACTTATATAGGTATTATGTATCAATTTTTACCAAAAATAAATTTAAATAAAATAAATAATTATTTAAATAAAAAGTCAGTTTTTAAATAGTAACCTAGTATTTTCACTATTAATCAAAAATGGAAAGTTTTCAGAAAAATACCAAAATTTCACCGTAGGCTAATTTCGATATTCCAAATCCAAAAATGAAGTCCATTTTGAAAGATAAAATTTATAAAATTTCAAAAAATGGGTATTAATATTCATAACGGCTAGTTCATAATAATATTATAATAATATCTCATTTAGTGAAACTCGGTATTGTGTACTACACACGCTATCGAGGAAGGTCGCGATTGTGTGTAATGCAAGCCAAGTCAGGGATGCGTGTTGTGCAAGCTCCTTTTGGTGTATCATACAACACAAGATATTAATGAAATTAAAAAGAATATTATTCATAAAATCTCAGGGTGTTACATTCTACCCCCCTTAAAATGAATTTTGCCCTCGAAATTCGTCGGGGTTATAAATGGTTTACTACATGAATGTTTCTTTAATAGAAACCCACATCGTAAAAAGGAATACCAAAACTTGGCTTTAAAAATAAAAGTATGAAATGTAACGGTATCCCAAATTAACTAATCAATGGGTTTCCACATAGGAGAACATAGGTGAAAATATGGATATGGAAGAGAAATCTAACCATCAGGTTCTGATGGAGAGTGGTAGAGAACATGGCTATGAAAAATCCAACAATAACAAAGCCATAAATTTTTGATGATCTAGGGTACCATCTGATTCATCAGATATAAGGGCACTAGGATAACATTTTGGGTTTTCAAGATCATTTCCATAAAGTTGAAGAATTTGAATTAGAATAAATACTTAATTTATTTTGGAATAATCTCACCGTTGTTTGTGCCTTGAACAATTTCCACTTCATCTCTTTATGAAATGAAGATGAATTTGTCATTAATGAATTTTTAGCAGATAATGTGATAGAATGATCGGTCATTCCATCTGTCTCAAACATACGTTAGCAAAAGTTATATACATAATTCCATCTATGGTGAGATTAATCGTATATGGTTCCAAAATGGGATTATACTTCATCTATCATCCTATATAATAAAATAAAACTAGTTCCTACTAACCAGAGATTTATTATTGGCCAGTGGTAGGTGATAAAGGCCAGTCGCACTTTGGTTGTGGGTTTGATTCCCACATCCTTGTCCGACGTGATGGGCTATCGCCCGTCCTACAGGTTGTCCATTTTTTCTAAAAATACATTATTATAACTTTCCATCAATAATATCGAAAAAGTTCTAGCCATAAACAATACTAACTTATGTCCAACATAATCCATTCCAATAATTTGGTTTATCCAAAATACTACTGTCCAATCTCATATTATAGTGAAAATGATTACCAAAGAGTTCATATAACAAGCATGTTAATACCATCGTTGATCCCCATATATCATAAGATATGTCTTGTTGGTCAAATTCCAAACATTCGAAGGCCTTAATTATGTATTATCTTGAAAAATGAATACCCATTGAACCTTAGTGAAAACATGAGTGCTGTTAAAAGATAACACTTTCCACATACCAAAATCCTCAAAATTCTATATACTCAACCAATGATATCACTTAGTCCTTATATAAATCATGATCTCATGAATACTGTCAAACATTTCATTTCATCCTTATCCCTTCATTATGCGCATATCGTCTTCTTTCCAAAATATTTGAATCACATTTCATGGTTACCGGTACCATAAGATTATTGAAAACGACAATAGACTAATAAAAAAACATTCTAATACACCATAAAAGTACCTCAAAAACATTATTCTTGAATACCAATCCATAAACACTTCAATCCATCCTCTTCAATGATTGTCCTGGAATAAGTCCTTCCTTGATTTCGAAGCAACTTTTTAGGTCAAGGAATTGAGTTGGGTAATGCCCATGTTCTCCACAAATAAGACATTGAACTCCATAACAATATGTCACTTTATGACCCTTTTCTCCACATAGATAACATATGTCCCTCCATTTGAGGTATTCCCCAAGGTTCTTATTCCCTTCTTTAGAAATCTCAATATTCCTTTCTTTATGCTCCTCAAAATGCAAACATGTATAAAAGTATATCTTCCTTTTATTTGATGAATTAGGCATACCACTATATTTCTCCTTGTTAATCATATATCGCGATGACTGATTCGGCATAATCACAATATCATTCTCTCTAGGCATTATGCAATTTTTTTTCTCATAGTCACCAATTTTTCCATTGGATTCAATTTTAACCGAATTCCTTCTCGTTCCCTCCATTGACTAAAACACAAAAAGAATTATGTGAGAGGAAAAAATCATACAAGGAAAATAACATAATCAAGGAGGAGTACCTTCAACATCTAACATCTTAGGTTTAATTCTAATATCGTTACCGTAATTCTAGGACTATAACCTATACTTATACATAACCTTACGGACATCCCAAGACATACCTTATAAATATCATTAGGGATCTCACTATAGTTTTCACATCCTAGTTTCCAAAGGTTTACTAAACCATTCCTCTGATACCAACGGTAGAGAACCAAAGATTGACATACATGTACATTAAATTACTTTTTCATAATACTTAATACATAACAAAAACAGACACCAAAGGACCGTAATAGTTTAGTGCATTTGGAAACATAGAACATAATCATCTAATCTTGGTGAAAGATCCTCAACATATCCTATAATGATCATCATTTTTTTATTACCTAAAACTGTTACTTATATCATGGGAAAGGAAAACATAAAAATGGTGAGCTCAAATGATCAGTAAGGTAAAACATTGTGAACATAAAACAATCCATAAACATTTGAAAGCAAAAACTTGAACATGAAATTTAACATCAAAATCATTAGAAATGACATAAATCATGGAAGTACTTAAGGAATATATCATAATGGAACATCAATCATGTTAAAATATAATGTGAATAAAACATGTAATTGTGGAAACCATTCAGCACATGTCATGATTTCCATAGTAGCCAAGGCATTGCTACCAAGACCATCTTAGTGGAAAAAATCCCTTTCTGAATCGAGTTCACTCCTTGTTTCAGTCCTATAACACAGAACCGGATTAACATAAAACTCCATCCATGTCTATCACATGAGATATAAATCATTACCCAATACATTGGAGGTAGATATAGGTCCCACCCATCTCATAATGAAATCATTCCTACTTGTGCCACAAAATAAACTTAAAACATTCATCATAACCCAATGAATAAAATGGGTTTCATAAACATCATCCCATTATCTCATAATCCATATAAAACAAATGGTCATTTGATCATAACAAAATTGAACCATGTAAATCATAGAGACATTAAAGTTGAAACATACACAAATGAAATAATGTCCTCTAAGATGGAAAATGGTTTTTATAAAACATTTGAAATTAAATCTTGAGGAAAATATCCTTTCTTCGTCAAAATTATTTTCTTTTCAAAAAATGTCATGCGCTTTTAAAATAAAAGTATTTTGTTGAAAATAGTCATAAAATCATGTAGAGTAAGCTTCATGAAAATGAGGTGTTATGAAACCGTAAAAATCCGTTCACGCCGTATATGTTAAAAATAACATTCTCCTCATACTTTTGTCAAAAAAGTAAAAAAGTACCTCGTATGGTAAAACAATATTCCTTACATACCATGTAGTAAAAGTAAAAAATGGTTAAAAATGACTTTAAACATATATGAAATCACTTTTATAAAACATGGACATGGATGATAGAAATAACCCCAGTAAATACTTACGAATAAGCAGTCTCGGATAAAAATGAGATTTGCAAAATTATCCATTAACATAGGTCTGATATGCTTCGTACGTATCCAAACCCCCTGTATAATGATTTAAATAATGTCATTGACTTATTACAAAATCATATTCATTGTTATTATATCATATATGGTTAAATTATGACTTTATATTACCCGTTCTTTTGTAAATTCATGTTAAAGTAGCATTTTGGGTAATATCGTTTCATTTGTCGTTCGTGTTTTAACTTGTAATTATTCATATGATTACTTAGATAATGATTACTTACATCCATAATCTAAAACATGATTTATATATAATATATATTCATAATATACTTATATGTAATAGATCGATAAATGGAAAGAAATACACCGTTCCTGGAGACCGTAAGCCGTACGTACGCATGAACGCATTTTTCGTTTCCTTATTGAATTGAATGGAATTAAGTAGATGACATACATATATATATACATAAATCCAGTAGAATTATTATTTCATATATTTCATGATTACTTATTATATATACGTTATAATCAATCTTGAATTGTTAACATGGAGAGTGAATCTCATCACGTCGTGGAGACGGTAGTCCGTACGTACGCACAAGCGATGATATCATTCCAATAATTATTGAATAGAACTGGAGTTAATGGTATAATATATCAGAATCAGTATGATGTTATAATAGCCATATATAGTTATTATTTACACCATTATACCCATCCATGTAAGGTGTTGATGGAAAAAAAAGATTACACCACGGCGTGGAGACGGTATTCCGTACGTACGCGCGCGCGGTGATTTCATTTTTCGTCGGATGGATAGATGGTGAAATAGGGTTGTTTCATACTTATAATAACATATAAGTATATGAGTGATACTGATGTTATTACGTCATAATGAAACAACTAAATAAGAATAAGTGGAAGAAGAAATAAAGTTGAAAGAATTAGTAACAGACATTACCTCTTCTTTGAAGCGCCTCTTTGAGACCTCCTATTAGGGCACTAAAATTGGTCTTTTTAGAAGACCAGGACCTCTAGAATGTTTCTAGGGAAGTGTAGAAGAGAATTTTTCAGGGGTTTCTGAGCTTCAAGGCTCAAAATGGTGTGAGGAAGAGAGGGAGGAGGTTCCCTTTTATATGGGAGAAGAGGGGCATCTCAAGAAAAACTAAAAATATTATTTTATTATAAAGTCATATTCGGTTTTTAATAGCTTAAAATTGATTTATATCGAAGCTAAGGTGGTTATGGGTCGAAATTTTCTCATCCAATAGAACATAGAAAAGTTTAGGATTTTATTTTAACCTTATAATTTAGATTTAACTTTAAGTTAGATAATTTAACTTTTACTATGTCTTCTTGTTTTCTTACACTATAAGGTTAATAAACATACAATAACAAGCCATTAGAACCCCAAGATGTTTATTATTAATATATATAACCCTATATAAGTCATTGGCAGAAACCTTAGATTTTTATGAATAAAATAACAATTAATAATATAATATTTGTTTTAAAAAATATTTTATGTCAATTTTGACACTATTAGGTATTTGATTTTTTTTGAAAATCATCTCAGCATGATTAAATCAAAAAACATTACTTAAATCAATAATAACATGTCATATTAACCGAGAAAATTAGTTTTATTCCTAAAAAGTCTCAAATTACATTTATTTGGGTATTTATAACATTAATTATGTCAATATTTCATTAATAAGGCAATTACTGCATCATCATTGTGTCATAAATAAATTTAATTATTTAATGTCTAAAAATCATAAAAAATACCATTATTTAGGAAATAATTTTATCTTCCTAATTAATATTTATAGTCGAATTTATCTTATGTATAAACCTATATTATGAATGTTTTAGTTATTAAACTTTGATTTTAACTATTTTAACCCCTCTTTAAATAAATTAATAATAAATGTCCTAATCTAATCCAAGTGGACCTAAATGGTCATATATTATTATTAAGGATTTTTCTGGTCAAATTAAACTTCTACAATATAATTAGGACATGTGTTAGGGTAATAATAATATCATTTTTACCCTTAATTACCCTATTTACTTTGAACTGTGGTAAAAAATGTAAAAAGTTACTATTCGCAAAAAATTATTTTCATCTCATTGAACCACATTTTAGTCTTTGATATTAACTATGTCTCTCTGATTTTAGAAATTATACTCAAAAAAATTGTAAAATTATGTTTTATGTGAATTTCCAAATTCTCCTATGAGATAGGTAAAAGACGGTGAAAAGCTCAATAAAATTTTTATATGCCCAACATTATTATAAAATGCTTCAAATTAATTTCACTGAACTTATATAGGTATTATGTATCAATTTTGACCAAAAATAAATTTTAATAAAATAAATAATTATTTAAATAAAAAGTCGGTTTTTAAATATTAACCTAGTGTTTTCACTATTCATTAAAAATTGAAAGTTTTTAGAAAAATACCAAAATTTCACCCTAGGCTAATTTTGATATTCCGAATAAAAAATTGATGTCCATTTTGAAAGATAAAATTTATAAAATTTCAAAACGTGGGTATTACTATTCATAACGGCTAGTTCTTAATAATATTATAATAATATCACGTTTAGTGAAACTCAGTATTGCGTACTACACATGCTATCAAAGAAGCTCATGATTGCGTGTAATGCAAACCAAGTCAGGGGTACGTGTTATGCAAGATCTTTTTGGTGTAGCGTACAACACAAGACATTAATGAAATTAAAAAGAATATTTTTCATAAAATCTCGGGGTGTTATAGTTTGATTAGTGTAAAGTTTCATTCATTGACAATAATATTATATAGAAGTAAACTCTATTATTTACATTAGCATATCATGGTATTGGATAAATTGTTTTCTATTGTTCGTAGGGTGTTAGATTAGGGGATGTTATAATGAATAGGTTTTAGAAATATGATTATTGGTCCCACCGTCTATGTCCCCATGTGAAGAAGTACCCCACGGATGAATTAGAGTTTTCTTCTATAGTCATTGTGTGGATGTGTTAGTTCCATTAACACATCAGTGATCTATTTTTCATTTACATTAACCATAATAAGTTATTTTATGTCATAGCTATATAGAATTTGAATCTATGGAAGAGGTGGTTGTATGATTATTTGAAAGGTGAATTTTTTTCATGGATTATGTGTGACATCTCGGGCCAAGATCACCAATATGTAGCCTAACTCAAGAGACACATGTCCTCAAGAGATCCTCGAAATAGGTTTAAGGGTACTGATTAATAGTGATGAAATATGATGCTTTCGTGGGGAGACAATATCATATTTATTATTATAATATTCAGTTGTATAATAATAACTAGAATATAAAATTTATTAAGGAAACATTAATAATAATACATCTTGAATATAAATCATTGTATTAAAAAATAATCATAAAAAATAGATGTTGACATGGTGACACAGAATATGTATCAGTCATAAAACAATACTTGTTAAACACAAATATAAAAAAAGAAAAATGCGTGTCTATGATTATACTGAGAACTATCTCACTCCACTGGTCCAATACCCGAAACTGAAATAGAGATCAAGGTATTTAGATTGGTGCCTTCATTTATTCCTATATGAATACAAGAAGCCTTTTTGGGGGCCCTACGAAGGCCTGAATTGGGTGAGTAAAACTCAATAGTCATCCACTATTAGTGTATAATTAAAACCCATTCCATGAATACTATATTTAATTACATACATGTTTAATATAAAATTATATAATAAATGGTAAATGTATAGGATTAGGATCCTCAAGGGACACCTAGTAAACTCAACGTTCTTTGGCTGAAGCCTTATATCTATAAATATAAGACAATTTTAGATCATCATGTAAACCAAAAACATATTCAAGAAGTCGATATTATATAATCATGTATGATACAAAGAAAAACAAAATAATATTTTAAATTAATAGTTGGAACCAACTCGTTATAAAAAATTGTACTTCCTGACTATATGGGTATGGGTGTAATCTGTAGGATGATCCTTTTTAATTCTTCTATAAATGTTTCTAACCAATCCCAGGGAATATTTCTATGGTAATCACATTATTGACATGATTTATAGACCATAGGGATAATCTGTAGAATCACATGTCACAGAATATCAAATTAAACTCATTGCAATAGTCATGGAATTTATTTTTCTAATGATTTTGGTGAATATTAAATAATATCTACAGTCATTCAAAATTATAATATATTGACCAAACCCTATTGTGATATCTAACAATGTGTAGTCATAAATTAACAAACTAATATCCTTTAAGATTATCCAAGGCCTTCCATGTCATGAATCCATGTCTTAGTCAAGGAGGGTCATTCTTGAAATGTTATCCATTTCTACAAACAGTAATTATGTTTCATTTAATATATCAGAATAAGTTATGAAATTATCTCTCTAATTTCACTATTTACATTTTGTCAATTAAATTATCATTTTAATTTAGAATAAATAATATTCCATGAGATATATTCATATAATTTAATAAATCATTCATCCCATTATTCGTTTGGTGTAAAATTGATAAAAAATGACAACTTTTACGTTCTTTTAATCATATAATTCATTTAATAAATTTAATTCATTTACACATTTCCCTAGTATGTCGAACGTTCAACAAATCATGGGGGAGGCTTTGCCCAATTCAATAATACTATTCAATGGGATTTAATCAAACCTACCCAAAAGGGTTGTTTGGGTTTTGGTCACCAGCCTCCAACCATGTCATAGGGAATAAAGAACACCATGGTCTTGGTTTGTGAGACTAAATTAAATAAAATTCACAATAAGGGTAGACACGCTGAAAGTATGGCATAGGGTAAAATGATGAAAAATTCTAAACATCACATCATTGAGGAGGAACTCAAATAAAAAATTCCATAGAAAGGTAGTAGGCTCATCATTTGGTATAAAACTCAGATTCTAGATTAAATAAGTTAAAATAGTGAAATTAATTAAACACCCTGAATATATGGTATAATACCTCATATGAATTTTACAGTGAAAAGGGAAAATAAAATTTATAACGGAATGATGATTATTTTTAGAATTGCCATGGGGGTCCAACATGAAAAACAATGGTTGAATGAAAGCTCGATTGAAGAAGAAATTTCAAATATTAATAGTTGGTGTAGATGATATCTCTATATAGTTAATCTTTTATGTAAAAGCATATGAGAAATACAAGACAGTTTTTTGATAGAAGGAAGGTAAAAAAATTATTTACATTTTATAAATGTGTTCATGGTTTTGAAGAAGGGTTTTAGAAACCATATTCCAAGTGTGGGACTCACACAATCTATGATAATCACCTCACATTGTCCAAGGTCAATGCTTCACAAACCATGTGTTTCTAACATTCACAAGGGCAACACATCCCAAATATCGACACATGGTAAGAAAATCCATGCACGAAATGTATCTAGTGCACCCATAGTTTATTCCTTGTTTAATATGGATGTGTTCCCATGATACATGATTTTCTAAAAAATAATAATTGTTTACCAAGATTCATGGTCTTGATGCATTGTTATTAGTAACCAAATACCACCCCATTATTTTATAGATAAGAACATTGGGTCCAAACCCATTATTGAAATCTTCTAAGACCCCATGACCAAAATAGATTCATCCTTTAATGTAAAATAATGGTTGAGACAAAAAAACATTGGATACATAGCTATATAATGAACAACGGCCTTACAACATCCACTATATTCAAAAAACCATCCTTGGGTTAACCTAAGGAAGTTTGATCGTCATAATGTATAAATTTAGCCACCAAGCACACATATATATTTCTCATTCACAGGTCTTTCCCTGTAAATGGACATTCTTCAACAGCTCCTGCACATGATAAACTAACCATCCATGGATATAATTCATTGTAAAATGAAAGATACAAAATGTATACTCCTAAAAATAAACACCGTACACGATATAAACACCCACGAAATAAAATTCATGATATTGGCCAAAGTGTTGGAAAATGAGAAATGAAACATGATAAAAATATTCCATACTTATATACTTTTTCAAAATATCTATCCAATATTTTATTGGTTTGATCCTCTCTATATTTTATAATGGTCTAATGAATATATTATAATTAAAACCTTTCCTCTTAATTCATCAATGCCCAAATCATGGCGACACATGCCATAATTCTATATTTTGAACATCAAACTCAATAGGCAGGTGTCGGTGAAAGAAACATGTTTTATTCTTATATTGGTCTACAACTATATATTATTGGATAACCTATACTAGCATGAATGTATCATGAATTATCAACAACCCTAATTGGGATGCCTCCCCTTCCTCCTACCAAAAAAGATGTAAATGAAATTTATTACTATAGCGAGCCTGGTATATATCTATTTGGTTAGTTTATTGAAAGAATTTAGTATCTAAAAATTTAATAATGGGGGTATTGTTTTCCATATGATCCTATGAAATAGTGGTTATCATCATGAATCATACATTCATATACCTATATTGTACACTCATATTGACTATCAGTCATTGGGTTGTGTGAAATACACTAACGTACTTGTAAACCATTGTCCTTATAGAACCCCTACAAAAACCGAAATGTGGTCAGCGCATCACTATATGGTATGATTGTATTTGATAAATGTGAATTCATATGAACCCTTTGACATAATGACTTTAAATATCATCCAATAAGAGTTTCACAATCATTTTTAAGAAGTGAGTAATCTTCATACACTTATCCAATATCATATATTTTGTATTAATTCTTCATTATCACCATGGTAACCCTGAAATAAAATCCATAATAAGTAATTGTAACACCTGAGACTTTAATGAGAAATATTTTGTTTTTATGTTATATAAATCATCAAAGGAATCTTTCGCTACACGCAATCGTGGCCTTCCTCGATAGCGTGTGTAGTACGCAAAACCGAGTTCCACTAAACAACGATATATTATAATAATATTATAAACTAGCTTCTATGAATAGTATTAACTGAATTTTAAATTTTACAACATTATTATTCATCTTACACATTTTCTAGAACATGGTAAGAGAACAAAATAATTTTTTTGGGTAAAATAAGTACGTATCAAAAAATGCAGTTTTGCCACCTTTTGATGGCGCACCCACATTGAATCTAGTTTTTGACACGTTTATAACTTCAATTTGACAAAATAAAATTCTTCTTTTGAATTAGGATATAAAAAATTACTTTGGATAAATTTTTGATATATTTTTTTGATAACTTTCATATTTTGATGAATAGTAAAAATACGATAATTTTTAATTAAAAACAACTTTTTTCATTGAGATAATTTATATGGTTAAATTATAATATTGAATGGTTTTAAAGTATAGATAGAATATATTTTTACCATTTAATATAATGTATGTAATTATCATTATTTTTCCATTGAATTCATAGGTAAAACATTTCAATATTTGACAATGTTTTAACTTCTAAAACCCGTTTTCTTAACAACGGGATTTATTTTAAATTAATTACTGAAACTTATAGGTTTTTAATTTTGAAAAATGGATTCCATATTCAGAATCAGTGGGTCCAAATTATGTTAATAGGCTACTTTTTATTTTTGGGCATTATGAATAATAACTATGGTAAATTTTATTTACCATAGTTAAAGGAAAATCGGGTAATTAAGGGTAAATATATGATTATAAAATTATCCTAACACCTACCAAAATCCTATTGGATGACTAAAAGTCGACCCATATCACATAAGGGACGGATTAGATTCATTTAATAGATTTTTTTCCCGGAAAATAATTTAATTATTATTAAAACCAAAGAATGTGACAACATGTCACTCTCTTAAATCTTATAAGTATAATAATTTTCATATTCTGATAAAATTAATCAAACGTCAAACATGAATAGTCTCCCGAATTCTAATACATGTATCTACATCATAGGAATTTATTTAGAATTTTTATGGATTAAATAATTATCATTAATTATGACACAATAGTGATGTTGAAATTATTTTATTAATTAAAATATCAAATAAATGGTATTAAAAATATTAAAATAATTATTATATGCACTATTTAATGTGCTCCACTAATTTTATAGACACATATGACATTTTATTAATCTATTAAATCTTTTATTTCGAACATATCCTCTATATATATTTTATTTAAATTCAAATAAATGAATAGTGTCAAAATTGACACTATTGTTATTTTATAAAAATAACATATTATAAAATTGTTTAAAAATCAAAAAAATATTTAAAAATTATAAATTAAAATTTATATGGTCGAAAATGTCATAAAGTGTCAAATTATGGAATATTCAAAACACATATGTAATTATTAATAATAATTTAAAATTTAGAATATTATTACCACAAATAAAATAAAATTGATAAATAAGGATAAATCAAGTTGATAATGTTTAAAATAAATTCCTAACAATTCTAAATTTTATTGTTTTATGAGATTACAACCCTATATCATGTAATATTTGTATATGAGTCATTTTGGGAGTTTTTATGTGGGGTTGGGATTTAATATAAACTACTATTTCTTATATTTCCAAAGGTGCCCCTCTCCTCCCTTATAAAAGGGCACCTCCTCCCTCTCCTCCTCACAAAATTATGAGCCTTCAAGCTCGGACAAAACCTACCCATTTCACTTTCCCACTTCCCTAGAATCATCCTAGAGGTTCTTGTCTTCTTCAAAGACCAACCCTAGTGCCCTAAGTGGAGGTTAAGAAGAGGCGTGTCAAAAAGAGGTAAAATCCAATACCGATCCTTTCCAAATTCTTTCTTCTTCAACTTATTCTTATTTAGTTTTCTCATTATGATGTAATAACATCAGTATCACTCATATACTGATATGTTATTATAAGTATGAAACAACCCTATTTCAATATCTATCCATCCTACGGAAAATGAAATCACCGCGCGTGCGTACGTACGGAATGCCATCTCCACGATGTGATGTGATTCGTTATACATGATCTTCATTGCATAATGATTATATAAATGAATTTAATGAATAAATATTATATATAGTACATTAATACCATTCTGGAAATGATGTATCTATAACCTAAAGAGAATAATAAGAATTTATTCGACAAAACACGCATAAGAACAAAAAGTTATAAACACCCAAATAACAAGTAGCAATGAAATATTACTACTAAGAAGCTAAGAATATGACCAAATATGATATCATAACAATAATTATGATTCTGTATTAAGTCAATAAAATTATTTAAATCATTATACAGGAGGTTCGGACACTTACGAGGCAAATCGGACCTAAGGTAAGGAAAAATATCACAATCTCATTTTTATCCGAGATTGTTTATACTTTGAAATTTACTAGGGTGTATGTTATCATCCACATACATGTTTCCTCAATATGTAATATTAATTCCATCCACATAAAAAATTTTAAATCCAATTTTACCCTTCGTTGAGTTTTTAGTAAATGATATGAAAGGAATCGTTTATCGTTTTTCGTACAATGTACTTTTTGAATTTTCCGAAAAAAGTACGAGAAGAATGTTTTTTTAACTTATACGGCATGAATGTATTTTTAAAACATTATTTCCAAGAAGCTTCCTTTACAAGTTTTCAAGTTTATTTTTAATCAACTTCTTTTAGTTTAAAATTGTTTGACAAGTTAAGAAGGAAAATGTTTTTGAAGTAGAAAGGATATTTTCCTCAAGAATGGAGTTCAAGTGTTTTATCAAAATTATTTTCCATCTATGCTAATATAGGGTTCTTGATTCTATCCCTATTATTACATTGATTTGATTATGTTGTGATGGAATTATTTTTATGAATTCCTTTATCTTATATGAATTGTTTTATGATGTCATGTTGTTTAAAAATCCCATTTTATTTACATGGGTTATGCAATGATGTATGATTTATGATTTTGTGGCACACATAAGAATGGTATCATTATGAGAGGGTGGGACCTATATCTCCCTCCAATGCACTGGGTAAAGATTTTATATCTCATGAGATAGACATGGCTGGAACGGCAGGTTAAACTGGTTCAGTGAAATAGGACTGAAACGATGAGTGAACTCAGTTTAGAAATGGACTTTGTCCACTAAGATAGTCTTGGCAATGAGTGTTGACTAATAAGAAATGATTCTCAATGATTATGTGTGTATTCCACAAAGTTTCATGTTTTATGTTATGATTATTGGGATTACATTTCACTACTGTGATTTATCCCATGTTATGAAATTATGATTTCTTTTACAGGTTAAGATTTCCAAAAGTTATGTTCATATGATGTGATTGATATTTGTTTTGTTTACCCTTACTAAGGATTTGAGCTCACCCTTTTGTATGTTATATTTCCCTAGGTCAGGAAGAAGGTTATTAAGTAGGATATTCCAAAAATGGACTCTATATATGATGAAATAAATGGGAGGCAAAGTAGATGTTTTATGAACCAGTTGTTTATGTTTCCCCGTTTCTAAAGACAGTATTCCTATACAGTCCTTCCATGGTTTTGTTATATGTTGTAATATGTATGCTTCAATTTTGAAGTAATAACAATGTATGTAAAGTATGGGTCTTTATTGTTGGTATCAGAGGAAAGGTATAGTCAACCTGTGGAAACTAGGATGTGAAAGCCTTAGTAAGCATCCTATGGATAAGTCTAAGAATAGAACACTATCTTAGTGTTTTATAAATGGCCATGAAAAACCTATGATAAGACCTTAAGTGTGAAATTTTATTCTTGATTATGTGGTTTTCCTATTATAATTAGTGTTTCTCACACTATTCTTCTTGGTTTTAGTCAATGGGTGGTACTCGAAGGAACCGTGTTAATGCGGAATGCGACGGGCAATGCAATGATTGTCCCCCTGAGCAACCAAACGTTATGGGAGCTGGAAAGAAAAATCTTGTAGCCATGATCACACAACTTTATCAAGATATGAATCATGCAGGACTTCCAAATGATTAAAGTAAGGAGCAACATTCTGTTGAATCCTTTATGAGGCATCGTCCACATTCATTCAGTGGGTCTACTGATCCATTAATTTCTGAACAATGTATTAGTACTACTGAAAAGATATTTTCAGTTCTTCAATGTTATGAACATGATAAAGTCATCTTAGCAGTGTATCATTTGGAAGGTGATGCTGATCAATGGTGGAATTGTATCAAGAATACGAGGCAAAGAGATGAAATTGAGTCCATGGAATGGGACAAGTTCAAGAACTTATTCTTCAATAAGTAATTTTCTCGTATTCTCCAAACAAAGATGGAGAAAGAGTTTCTTGAACTAAAGCAAAAGGATGATGAATCTGTTGGTACCTATGAAGAAAATTTTACAAGACTTGAAAGGTACACTTCTGGTATTATTATCCAACCTGAGAGTAAGATCGATCGATTCTTTAGTGTCTTAAAACCAAATATTCGAAGGGTGTTATCCATAAGGGACTTCAATAGCTACGAGGAAATTGTTCGATGTGATCTCATAGTCGAGATGGAGATTGGAGTAACCCATCAGTCATATGGGCTTGATAAGAAGAAGAAAATGGAATTCAAAGGAAAATCTAAAGAGCACACTGGAAAGAAGATGAGATTTCCCTTATGCTCAAAGTGTGGAAAGAAACATGGAGGGAGTTGTCTGAAAGGGACAGTTAAATGTTTCAAATGTGGAAAGGAAGGTCATCGGGCATTTGAATGCTGTAATTATGGGAAGAAGATGTCTAATGATGAAAACAATGGAAGGGACACATAGAATGATCCTACTACACTTCAATGATTCAAATTCAAGAAGATGGGGCATTATGCCAATCAATGCCCAAATCCAAGGGTTGATGATGATGGTCGACGTCAACAAACTCTTAAAGCTAAAGACAAAGTAAAGTCACATGCAATTTCTATCAGCGATGTGGAGTACTATAACAATGTGGTGAAAGGTACACTTACCATCCACTCTAAAATAGAAAATGTTTTATTTGATTCTGGATCCACCCACTCCTTTATTTCTGAAGAATTTTCTTAGGATATCACCATATTACCTCAACAATTAGACGTTGAGTTAGCTGTGACAACCCCTAATGGCACAATAGGCGCATCAAAAATTTATAATTCTTCTCCAATTGAAGTTTGTGGGAAAGTGCTTCCTGCAAATCGTGTGATCCTTCCTATAGTAGAATTTGATATGATTCTTGGCATGTATTGACTTTCTTTATATGGAGCTCATATCAATTGCCAAAGAAGGGAAGTCACATTTCATATTCCAGATCAATCTATGATCATCTATCGATGCAAGGATGAACATAACCTTCCAGTGGAAATTTCTTCCATCTTATGGGTCTTGATTCCACTTAGTGGACGTTATTTATTTCAAATGGTTTTTGATAAACTCACAATTGAGAATATGCCCATTGTACGTGAGTTTGATGATGTCTTTCCAGAGGAATTGTCGGGTCTTCCAGCAAATCGTGAAGTTGAGTTTTCAATAGAACTCGTACCGGGTGATTTGCCTATTTCAAAGACACCTTATAGAATGGCCCCAATTGAGTTGTAGGAATTGAAGAAGCAACTCCAAGAGAATATTTATAAAGGATTCAAATGCCCTAGTACGTCACATTGGGGAGCACCTGTTCTATTTGTTAAGAAGAAAGATGGATCAATGTGACTCTGCATTGATTTTCGAGAACTTAACAAGATCACTATCAAGAACAAATATCCTCTCCCACGCATTGATGACTTATTTGACCAACTACGAGGAGATCAATACTTTTCCAAGATTGATCATCATTCAGGGTATCACCAATTAAGGGTCAAAAGGGAGGATATACCAATGACGGATTTCCATACAAGGTATGGACACTATGAATTTATAGTGATTCCATTTGGTCTTACTAATGCCCCTGCTATCTTCATGGATCTGATGAATAGAGTCTTTAGAGACTATCTTGATCAGTTTGTGGTAGTCTTTATAGACGATATTCTTGTATATTCAAAGAGTAAGGAAGAACATGATGATCACTTGAGAATTATGTTGAAGACCCTGAGAAAGGAGAATCTTTATGCCAAATTCACCAAGTGTGAATTTTGGCTTCAAAGAGTTTCGTTTTTGGGTCACATAATCTCCAAAGAGGGGAGATCTGTGGATCCAGAAAAAACAGAGGTTATCGAAAGATGGTCGAGACCAACAACAGTAACTGAGATCCGTAGTTTTCTTGGTTTGGCAGGATATTATCGACGTTTTTTGAAAGATTTTTCACAATTATCTAATCCACTCACAAAGTTGACTCGGAAAGGAGTTATGTTTGTCTGGACGGAGGAATGTGAAGAGAATTTAAAGGATTTGAAAAGAAGGTTATCCAGTGCACCTGTGCTCACACTGCCGTGTAGTGGAGAAAGGTTTGTGATCTACAGTGATGCATCCAAGAAGGGACTGGGATGTGTTCTCTTGCAAAATGATATGGTTATAGCTTATTCCTCATGACAGTTGAAAATCCATGAGCAAAATTACCCAACTCATGATTTGGAGTTAGTTGTGGTAATCATTGCATTAATGATTTGGAGGCATTACCTTTATGGTGAAATGTGTGATATTTATACTGATCATAAAAGTTTAAAGTATATTTTGACACAAAAGGAGCTGAATATGAACCAAACAAGATGGTTGGAGATGGTTAAAGATTACTACTTCTCAATTCATTACCACCCTGGGAAATCAAACAAGGTGGCAGATGCATTAAGTTTACAAGACCATGCCATTTTATCCATGATGAGGATCACAAAAGATCAAATATATATGGATTTACAAAGGATGGATCTTGGAATTATAATGGAAGGGGGAAAATCAAATCTTTCTCAAATGAATGTTCAACCATCTATACATTTGAAGATTAAAGAGGCACAGAAAGAAGATGTCGAGTTACAAAAGATGGTGAGAAATGTTCCTGAATTCAACCTTGATTATGATGGGATAATAAAGTTCAGGAATTGGGTTTGTGTTCCTCCCTTCCCCGAATTAAAGAAGGAGCTGCTGGATGAGGCTCATAGTTCTTCATTCTCTATTCATCCTGGAATCACGAAGATGTATAGGGACCTGAAAGAGTACTTCTGGTGGGATGGAATGAAAAGAGATGTTGCTGAATATGTCTCTCGATGCTTGGTTTGTCAGCAAGTTAAATATGAGAGACAGAAGTCTAAGGGGATGTTACAACCATTACCCATACCCGAATTGAAATGGGAAAACATCACTATGGACTTTGTCACAGGACTTCCTAAAACATCCAAAGGAAATAATGCTATCTGGGTCATAGTTGATCGTCTTAAAAAGTCTGCACACTTCATTGCTATAAGAGAGGATTTCTCTCTAGATCAGCTTACCAGGATATATGTAAAGGAAGTGGTAAGATTTCCTGGAGTACCACTTTCTATTATATCTGATTGGGATCTGAGGATTACCGCAAAGTTCTGGAGAAGTCTTCAACATACTCTGGATACAGATTTGAGTCTCAGCACTACTTATCATCCTCAGACATACGGTCAATCTGAGTGAACAATTCAAACTCTAGAAGATATGTTGAGATCTTGCTCTATGGATTTCAAAGGTGGTTGGGATCAACACCTACCTTTGGTGGAATTTTCTTATAATAATAACTTTCACTCCAGTATTCAGATGGCTCCTTATGAAGCTCTCTATGGAAGTAAATGTCGGACTCAAACTTGCTGGGATGAAGTTGGGGAAAGAAAGATATCGGGACCTGATATTGTTGATGAGATGGCAGAAAAGGTCCGATCTATTCAACAACACATAAGAGAATCTCAGAGTCGATAGAAAAGTTATGCCTACAACCGAAGAAAAGACCTAGAGTTTGAAGTGGGTGATAAAATGTTCTTACGAATATCTCCCT
This sequence comes from Viscum album, assembly GCA_963277665.1. Taxonomy (NCBI): domain Eukaryota; kingdom Viridiplantae; phylum Streptophyta; class Magnoliopsida; order Santalales; family Viscaceae; genus Viscum; species Viscum album. The sequence goes on from OY728160.1 coordinate 1,902,009,761, forward strand.
GGAAGAGGTTCATGTGATTTGGAAAGACGGGGAAGTTGAGCCCTAGATATATCGGTCCTTTCGAAATATTGGATCGTGTTGGGAAGGTAGCTTACCGATTGGCGCTTCCACCGAATTTCTCTCAAGTTCACGATGTGTTCCATGTATCTCTCCAGAGAAAGTACATACCTGATCCTTCACATGTACTCAGCTCAGAAGTTGTACCGCTGGAGCATGATCTTTCTTATGAAGAACAACCGATAGAAATTCTGGATCGTAGTGAAAAAGTCCTATGAAGCAAGACCACTCGCTTGGTGAAAGTTTTATGGAGGAACCACCAATTAGAAGAAGCTACATGGGATCTTGAGGATATGATTAGGGAGAGGTATCCTCATCTGTTTTTTACAAAGTGACGAATTTCGAGGGAGAAATTCATTTTAAGGGGGGTAGAATGAAACACCTGAGACTTTTATGAGAAATGTTTTGTTTTTATGTTATATAAAGAATCAAAGGAATCTTTCGCTACACGCAATCGCGACCTTCCTTGATAGCGTGTGTAGTACGCAAAACCGAGTTCCACTAAACAGCGATATATTATTATAATATTATAAACTAGCCGTTATGAGTAGTATTAACATAATTTTAAATTTTACAACATTATTATTCATCTTACACATTTTCTAGAACATGGTAAGAGAACAAAATAATTTTTTTGGGTAAAATAAGTATTTATAAAAAAAATGAAGTTTTGCTGCCTTTTGATGGCTCACCCACATTAAATCTAGTTTTTGACACGTTTATAAGTTCAATTTGACAAAATAAAATTCTTCTTTTGAATCAGGATATAAAAATTTACTTTGGATAAATTTTTGATATATTTCTGATAACTTTCATATTTTGATGAATAGTAAAAATATGGTAATTTTTAATTAAAAACAACTTTTTTCATTGAGATAATTTATATGGTTAAATTATAATATTGAATGGTTTTAAAGTATAGATAGAATATATATTTTTACCATTTAATATAATGTATGTCATTATCATTAATTTCACATTGAATTCATAGGTAAAAACATTTCAATCTTTGGCAATGTTTTGACTTCTAAAACCTCTTTTCTTTACAATGGGATTTTTTTTAAATTAATTAATGCAACTTATATGTTTTGAATTTTGAAAAATGGATTCCATATTCAGAATCAATGGGTCCAAATTATGTTAATAGGATACTTTTTATTTTTGGGCATTATGAATAGTAACTACGGTAAATTTTATTTACCATATTTAAAGGTAAATCGGGTAATTAAGGGTAAATATAAGATTATAAATTTACCCCAACACCTGAAAACATCCTATTGGATGACTAAAAGTAGACCCATATCACCTAAGGGTCTGATTAGATTCATTTAATATAATTTTGTTGATGAAAATAATTTAATTATTATTAAAACCAAAGAATGTGATAACATGTCACTTTCTTAAATATTATAAGTATACTAATTTTAATTTGGTGATAAAATTAATGAATCTTAGAACATGAATAGTCTCCAAAAATCTAATACAATTATATACATCTTAGGAATTTATTTATAATTTTTAGGGATTAAATAATTATCATTAATTATGACACAATAGTGATGTTGAAATTATTTTATTAATTAAAATATCAAATAAATGGTTTTAAAAATATTAAAATAATTATTATATGCACTATTTAATGTGATCCACTAATTTTATAGATACATATGACATTTTATTAATCTATTAAAGCTTTTATTTCGAACATAACCTCTGAATATATTTTATTTAAATTCAAATAAATGAATAGTGTCAAAATTGACACTATTGTTATTATATAAAACTAACATATTATAAAATTGATTAAAAATCACAAAAATATGTAACAATTTTAAATTAAAATTTATATGGTCGAAAATTTTATAAAGTGTCAAATTATGGAAAATTTACAACACATATGTAATTATTAATAATAATTTAAAATTTATAATATTATTACCACAAATAAAATTAAATTGATAAATAAGGATAAATCAAGTTGATAATGTTTAAAATAAATTCCTAACATGCCTAAATTTTATTGGTTAATGATATTAAAAACATATCTCATCTAATATTCAGATATGAGTCATTTTTGAAGTTTTTAAATGGGGTTGGGATTGAATATAAACTAATATTTCTTATATTTCCAAAGGTGCCCCTCTCCTCCCTTATAAAAGGGCACCTCCTCCCTCTCCTCCTCACACCAATTTGAGCAATCAAGATCAGCCAAACCCTGACCATTTAACTTCCCCACTTCCCTAGAATCATCCTAGAGGTTCTGGTCTTCTAAAAAGACCAACCCTAGTGCCCTAAGAGGAGGTTAAGAAGAGGCGCGTCAAAAAGAGGTAATATCCATTAACGATCCTTTCCAAATTCTTTCTTCTTCAAATTCTTATTATTTAGTTGTTTCATTATGAATTAATAACATCCGTATCACTCATATAATGATATGTTATTATATGTATAAAACAACCCTATTTCAACATCTATCCATCCTACGGAAAACAAAATCACCGCGTGTGCGTACGTACAGAATACCGTCTCCAGGATGTGATGTGATTCGTTCAACATGATCTTCATTGCATAATGATTATATAAATAAATTGAATGAATAAATATGATATATAGTACAATAATACCATTCTGGAAATGATGTATCTATAACCTAAAGAGAAGAATAAGAATTTATTTGACAAAACACGCATAAGAACAAAAAGTTATAAACACCCAAAAAATAAGTAGCAATGAAATATTACTACTAAAAAGTTAAGAATATTACCATATATGATATCATAAAAATAATTATGATTCTTGAATAATTCAATAACATCATTTAAATCATTATACAGGAGGTTCGGACACTTACGAGGCAAATCAGACCTAAGGTAAGGGAAATATCACAATCTCATTTTTATCTGAGATTGTTTATACTTTGAAATTTACTAGGGTGTATGTTTTCATCCACATCCATGTTTCCTCAATATGTAATATTATTTCCATCGACCTACAATTGTTTAAATCCAATTTTACCCTTCTGTGAGTTTTTAGTAAACGATATGAACGGAATCTTTTTCGTTTTTCGTACGAGGTACTTTTTGACTTTTTCGACAAAAGTACGAGAAGAATATTTTTTTTAACTTATACGGCATGAATGGATTTTTAAAACATTATTTCCAAGAATCATCCTTTACAGTCTTTCAATTTTATTTTTAATCAACTTCTTTTAGTTTAAAATTGTATGACATGTTACGAAAGGAAAATGTTTTTGAAGTAGAAAGGATATTTTCCCCAAGAATGGAGTTCAAGTGTTTTATCAAAATTATTTTCCATCTATGATAATATAGGGTTCTATTTCTATCCCTATTATTACGTTGATTTGATTATGTTGTGATAGAATTATTTTTATGAAATCCTTTATCTTATATGAATTTTTTTATTATGTCATGTTGTTTAAGAATCCCATTTTATTTACATGGGTTATGAAATGATGTATGATTTATGATTTTGTGGCACACAAAAGAATGGTATCATTATGATATGGGTGGGACCTATATCTCCCTCCAATGTATTGGGTAAAGATTTTATATCTCACGAGATAGACATGGCTGGAACGGCAGGTTAAACTGGTTCAGTGAAACAGGACTGAAACGAGGAGTGAACTAGGTTCAGAAATGGACTTTGTCCACTAATATAGTCTTGGAAATGAGTTTTGACTAATAAGAAATGATTCTCTATGATTATGTGTGTATGAAACAAAGTTTCATGTTTTAAGTTATGATTATTGGGATTACATTTCACTGCTATGATTTATCCCATGTTATGAAATTATGATATCTTTTGCAGGTTAAGATTTCCTAAAGGTATGTTCTTATGATGTGATTGACATTTATTTTTTTTACCATTACTGAGCATTTGAGCTCACCCTTTTGTATGTTTTATTTCCCCTGGTCAGGAAGAAGGTTATTAAGTAGGATATGACAAAAGGGGACTCTAGATACGATGAAATAAATGGGAGGCAAATTAGATGCTTTATGAACCATTTGTTTATGTTTCCCAGTTTCTAAAGACACTATACCTATACGGTCCTTCCATGGTTTTGTTATATTTTGTAATAAGTATGCTTCAATTTTGAAGTAATAACAATGTATGTAAAGTATGGGTCGTTATATTCATCCCATTTAAACTCTATTATGGTTAACATCTATAATAGGAAAGCATGCCTATGGTGTACCAAAATCATCTATTGATAGGTGAAAAAACATGTAACATTACTCAATTCCACCAATGAAGGTGGAGTTACTCATGGTACATCATACTGTGTCTACGATATATTTATCTTTTGAATGATGAAATTATTTCAATAATTCTTCTCATATGTTGAAATTAACCAAAACACATCCATCTATATGAACGTTCTCATCGACATCAACAATTAATCCAAGTGGTCGTTACTCACACTAAAAACATTCCCCTTGGTCTAGGCCTTGGGGATGTAAAATTTACCCCCTCATTGAATTATTCTGAAGTGATGAGGACACAAATATTTCCATTCATGTTTTTTTCTCAAGAAATTATTGAGTGTACATATGGTTTTCCAAAGGGAGATCGATCAACATCAATTGACTATTGGCTTCCCAAATAATAATATTCTAATAATTTCATATCAATGAAATGGAATCTACATTTCCCTTTCTGGGTATCTAAGCCATTTCAAATATGAAAGACATATGTCATTAAAGAGGTCTTCAAAATCTGGGGTTCATGTCTCATTGATTGAATATATAATAGTTTTTATTTGGACTATTTTTTTGTGAACTACATTCCTATATTGTAATGTACCCATAAAAATATTTCACGAACACAGTCATCTATGTCCTAATCATTCTTCAACAAATTTTTATCATGAGGCCTCGAATAATGAGACACATATTCCATGAATTTTTTCTATTTCAGAAAAAAAAACAATTCTAACCCAAAACACAATATTTCATAATAAATAATGGAATATCTTCTAGGATAGAGTAATATTTTGAATTTCACTATCCTTATCCTTCATTTCAAATCCAGTAAATCCCTCATAATTTATATTATCAGGTAAATTTTACATATTTTTTGTTTAATCGTGATTGTGGTTTAATATGTTGTGAAATATTGTCAATGAAATACATGTAGTAACCTAATTTCCCAATGGAATTATATATCTCATACAAATATGGACACACATAAGAAACAATATCTTTTACCATAAACTGATCCACAAATTCCCATATTTCTGATATAATGTAACCAATGAAGTGAGCCTTCTCATTCTAGAAGGTACACATTATGATATTTTTGTAGAACATATACCCTCATTTTGTAATCATATTTATGTCAACATGTTATTAATGATAATGTTGAGATTTAGTTTAAACTATGGTATCATCCAATACAACAAAAAATTTGGACTGTTAGAATGGTTGGAAAATAGATTTCATCGATACCAAAAAATATAGTGCATTCATGAGATAAATAATAATTAATATATTTTAGTATAATTCATATTATCATTGTTATGATTCTCATTGTATATCTAAGGGTCAGATCCTCAATTCATGATAACCCTATCAAAAATATATATTCTCAATGAATTTTTCTATACAAATCTATTTAATGAAGCCATTTATATTATGATATGGCTAACATTTATTATCATCATGTTTATTCAAATACTATTAAACCATAGAAATCATAGGGGTTCCATCCATCATCTAGGAAAAAAGATTCATAAAAAATACTGGAGTTTTAGTGGATAAAATAAACCCTTTAGATTCTAGTCCCTCTAACTACATATTGATTACCTAAGCTTTAGGATGAATTATGTATGGATGAATAACTACTGGTATAGCTACATGAACATGATAAATGGAGAACTCTACATCTCGATTATGAGGATATACATAAATTATTTAGGGAAAAAATACCTCAATATGTCCATTGTTGAATGATTGATATCTTTTTGAATTCCTCGATCATCAAGAAAAGGACTAAAAACCAAGGGCGACACAATCTAAAACAATGAATCTTAGTTTAAGCTCAATATTCTTGTATTTCCAACTATCTTATAAAAATTTTCTATATACTTGAGTGGATATAAAAGAATCACATCATGATAAAAATAATTATGTTCTCAATAAGTGACTAACCAATCCATCCAATTAATCATTCCAAATCCCATAAACCCAAGGAAAAAAGGATCCATAATAATTAGAAACTAAAAATTTGAAGGTGAAACCCTATGCATTGTAGTATACTTCTTCTCCAAACTACCAATATAGTATCATGATTTTTAACTCCACAATAGTACTAATTTTGTCCCCAATACATCCAATGATATCTGTTATTATGAATGAGTGTACTTATCATGTGTTAATGAAACTACATAATAAATTCGAGACTAATATGATTGTAACATATATTATATATGAAATGAAAATATTCTAATTAGTTCTAAGCTATTTTACTTGTAATTTTCCTGCTCCTCAGTCCTGAGATACAATGTTACCTCCCTGATGAAGTGCACTAAACTTGTGCCACACATCATATGTCTAACATCGCAGACAGAAATAAACTCTTCATACTATAAGGATGGTGGTACTCCACCAAGCATCATTGTTCATTGAAACTGATTCTACTCTATATTGTGGATCTGTTAGAGATAATCTCCCACTTGGTTTAATGGATTGTTTAAAAAAAATATCTAAATATCATTCATTTAACCGAATGTCCAATACTCAACCCGATTTGTATCAAAATGAGGATTCATGATTCCTTTCTTCCCACACAGATAGAATCCAATATATCTATCATTGTGAATTCTATATCTTTCTCTACCCTCATGAGAAGTCATCGAGACACATTTCCTTTCATTGGATGACGAACTTCATAGTCGAGGGGAAGAACCACTATTTCATGTAACTGCATCATCTCTATGATTTCACTGAGAGATGAAGGGTTTATTTATATTTTCTAAAATAATATATATTATAAGTAAATTATCATTTTCTCATATGGAATACATGGGCTAATCCTTGATATGTCTCACTGTGGAAAACTCATCACTAGTTGGGGATAATGAAAAGTGTTAGTGCTATATGAAATGTCTTTTTTTCATATGGACATTTCAACCTCTTACAGGTTCAGAAATTCTATTGAATTATTAGCATGACTCATTTATTTAAAAAAAATTAATAATAAATGGTATTATGGAAATCCATTTAGAACGCACTCTTCTTGTTTATCAATTTAATTTCAAACATCCAACCATCACATATAGGATCCATAAAGAGTGTAATCATTTCTACTTACCATCATCTCATGTGGGTCCCTAAATTTTGAATAATTGATCGTATGGTCTCTATCTAGGACTCATGATCCTGGGGCACCAACCCCTGAAACATTATGTGGGCGCTACTTCTATAACTCCCTCATCAAATCTAACATAGATGGTGTAGGTCATGGATCACCAGAAATTATATTCAAAAAATTGAACAAAAATGTATTATAGTTGAGAAATTGTTCCATCTATATGTATATAATAAGGTAGTACCCACTTTCCCTCTATTAGAACATTAGGTAGTTCAAGTCCCATCACCTTAGTATCATTATTACATCCACTTTTTTTAATCTCTCCCTGATTCCATCGAGGATGAATATGTCTTCATTGAAAATGAAACACCACATTATGGGAATTAGGATAAAAAGATAACATATATTACAACATGTATATCCCCATGGGATACTTTCAATGATATGATAACTGACAAACTATTCTTTTTTCTTGTTATGAAATTTTTCAATTTGTATTTATAAGGGTTCCCTTATATTGATTTACAATTACATGTTATAAATACCTAACAATTTGATGTAATTAATAGCATTGAATTGATTAACACAACATTATGTTTAAATGATTCGATCTTATGGTTTTATTTGTCAATTTAAGAGGATTTCAGTAAAAAAAGTTTAATTTTTTATTAAAAATAAATAATAAATAAAAATATCTTCAATTGAGTGAAGCATTGATAAATATATGAAACTAATTAGTTTAATGTTTTCTATTCTCCACTGGGATGCTATTTTCATAATAATCAAATGATGTCCATACACATCATAGTTAGTGAGATGAATATTTATAAAATTTCATTTATAATTATTTTCGATATTCAAGACATTGTGAATAGTCCTACCTTATCATATTTATATTTTATAGGAGTTCTACTAGGGGAGAAGATGAGTGCTCAATAGAGGAATATTCAATGGATGGATCCTCCTAAGATCAATGTTCCTCATTAGTTGATTTATAATCAACATGAAAGAGATATGGTTTTTTAATAAACAAATAAATTTATAGTTAAAATACTCTATTTAATTTCTCTTTATTATTGTTCAAATCATCTATTGAATTTTCATAAATTTTATATTACTATAAACAAAATTCTAATAGAATTATAATACAAATATTTCAAGGTGGATATCAGAAGTCTTCATTGAAATAATTAAAATATATAAAAATTAATATCCATGTATTTATTTCAAATAGAATCATCTCAATATTTTTTTATTCTGAGGTTTTGTATTTCTTCCTCGATTATTGGATTTGGCATGGAATGAAACCTGTAGGATTTGAATATCAATGAAATCCACCATATCATCAATGATATACAATATACAATTGATGTACTAGAAAATTGATTCAAAAATTTTGATATAGACATTATATTTTAAGAGAAATGATTTGACCATATGTTTGTCTAAGAAATCAATAAAAAACATCTATTATAGCCACCTAAAAGCCAATTACATCACCATATGAATTATTAGCAACAATAGTATCATAATTATCCATTTTAATTAAAATCCAACTCTAGCTCAACCCATATGATCATTGGGAGTTGGAATTAGTAATTTTCACACTACCAAAAAAAATTCATTGGTGGATCATTATGTCTTTCATTGTGTTGGATTTAACCAATTGAGTCTATCTACATTAGGCATGAAGTGTCTCTTCTTTCTATTGATGTGAAATTTTTAAATGACATGATAACATAGGGAATTTTTTGCTCTAAATTTTTTTATGCCTGGTTTTTTATTGGGTTAATTTCATTATTTTATCATTATATCTATCCCATGTTTGTGTATACATCATCATAGTTGAAAAGATTAATATTTTGATATTTTTTGATAATAGGTATTTAGAGGTTAGTGTACCTATGTTTCCGCACTTATTGAAAATATTTTGATTGTTTTTCTATTATATAATTTGATTATAAATGATTAATCATGGTTTTGTAGTTTTAAAACAGAAGTGACCCCATTAAATTAAAATTCAATTTACAATGCATTACATAATTAATGAACTAAATCGCATTCTATCATTGGAAATTGATTTTTCCTTCTATTCATTATGGGTTTTTGTTTTTGAAAATTAATGACTTGTTTTATTGAAATGTGACTGAATCATTAAGTATTTTTCAAATTGTTTTATAATTATTTTACCTACAACACATTTAATAATTATTTAATTAATAATTTTTATGACTTTCCTTTGGGGTATTGGTTGAAATATTATTTTCAATAATTTAAAGTGGTTGATTGTAATTTATTATTATTTTATTAAAGTATTTATTGGAACATTAAAATTGATATTAAATGATGTGAGTATGCATGAACCTATTTGGAATGGATTACTCAAAGTTATTTTTCAAATAAAAAATTAATTGTTTTCTAAATTAAATTCCCTTATATTCATATTTGGAATAATAAAAATTTAATTCTCTTGTTGTGAAATTTCATTATGATACCTTTATTTTCCATTTCCTATGATAAATTTTTATAGATGAATATTACAATGATTTATGTGGAAATAACATTGTTTTCTCTGTAATAGATCATGGTGTTGAGGTTGATATTTCAAATTTTAATAATATGAAATATTGATAGTGCATGTTAAGGCTGATGTCAATACCCTTTTGATAAAATTATATATGCAATCTTACTCATGGGTATTCATTTATAATAGGAATATTGGAAACATGTGTGATACCAATATTTATAATTTTTTAGATTGATCACTCCTTGAATAGAATTCCCATAAAGGATGTAGGTCTAGGCTAGGGGAAGTTTCATCATAATGTGAGTTGGATTGGAATTATTGACCATATAGTTTCATGACATGAAAAATTCTACCAGTCAGTCATGGTGGATGGATATTATTTCTTATTTTTCCTCACTAGAATAATTTCTAGAATACCATGACATATGACCCATAATATTGACTCTTGATACTTTATAAATGAAACAGACTATTTGATTATTACTAAAATTTTGAGTTTCCACATTTGTGACTCTATCTTATTGAATATACTATTGACATAATAATCCTTCATTAATCATTTTATTCTATTTATATGATATCGTACTCATTATATATGTTACCATATCATAATTTCTCTATGTCTAGATAACATTGGACTGTGAACATAATTTAATAGATTCAACATATAATGTTGTTTTATTTGAAATAATATAGACTATATTCACATTAGATTTCTAAATTGTATTAAAGAAGTAAAAATAGTTTCATTAAATACCTATATTTCATTAAACATTATTTTATATATTTTTATCTCAATAATATATTAACTTATTTACACTCATTCGTTATTCTGAATGACCATCTTTTCTCGTAGTAATTTTTATAACTAGAATCTCTTAATTTATTTGGATTTTAAATTTATAGACACCATGGTGGAATTATATTTTGATCTATTTTAATCACACCTTATATAAATCGCATGATATATGATATCTTTAGGATTTATTAACTCGTGATGATGATATTTTCATCATCCATTTTTGGTTTCATGTGGGTATGAACAATAATATGACACTTGGGATATAGTGGGTGGATATGGATGACCCAAATATGGGTTATGTTAGTCTTGTTCTTTCCTTTTTTATTCACTGATAATTGTGTGTAATCTCCTATAATATTTTGGTCATTGAATTATGAGATAAAATTTAATGATTGTTGGTGTCTTGTATAGAATTTCTTGTTTTAGTGTATTTTTTTACATTTTCACTATGAAAATTAATTAATATTAACTTTTATTAAGAAAAATAATTCCCAATGATTGTTTTTTTATTCCCAAGAACATGTATCATGCCCCTATGGATTTAGAATTCCCTTTAGGGATTTATATGGGCCATATAGGGTATCAGGTTTTTTGTATTCTATTTGGGTTTATATAAACCCTTATGTATCAAACATTTATTATATATTATTGTATTAATATCCAATATATTTTCCAAAAATACTCATAGAAATCCTAATTTATTAGTGTCTTTAGCGACTATATACACAATATTATTGTAAAGTCCTAAAAATTCCTTGTATTTTTTTTAATTATATGAAAATATTCAAGTCCGCAAAAATTGACGTCGTGTGATTCTGAGGCCCGGTGTGCCCAGAATGAATTTATGAACTTTTGTTTAAGTACGTTCAGTAAACGTGCGAGCGGGTTTTTGTAAATTTTGAATTTTTGATTGGTATTAAAATCTGAGGGCATCGTTGAACTCCCAGCACTAATATTCGCTTGAGGAGACCTTCACCTCGACCGTAGTAGGGCGAGGGTGGAAGATAGTTTTTCAGTTTTTTGTGAAAGAATAAAAAAATCAACAATTTATTTTTCTTTTGAAACCTATCTTATTGAATTATGATGGTGGGGACCACTCATGCTGGAAAAGCTCCCATTCTGAATTCATAGTGGTGGGGACCACCTGACCCCCTCTTAATGTGGGAAAACCATTCAACTCTTCATGATGAATTCTACCAGCTTCAATTAATTAATTTTATCAACATCAATTAATTAATTATTAAAAAATTAAATAAATGATAGAATTATTTTTAATTGGTTGGATCCCAATTTCCTGGTCATAGAATCATTGTCAAATGAGGGAGTTGGTAGAACATTGTAGAAACAATTCCTCAAAACGAAGAACACCCTCTCCAACGAAGAAAATACATCTGAATAATGAGTGAGGACGACACAGGAGCCCGACATTGGAAGCGTGTTGTAGAAGAGACATTAGTTGGAACTCTCATCACCTTCACAGAATTAATATCGCGAAACGTCATACGAGAAATTTAGATATGGATTATTGTTTTGAATACCCCTAACCCCGTTCTTGTTGATATTCTTGATTCAAGAACAATTGTACCGCCTACTACAGTTCTAACGTGGAGGGTGCAGGCTAAACTAATATGGCTTGACCCCTATTAAACCGTTGTGTATTTTTGTGGTCTTGAATCAATGGTGATGTCATGAGACGAGTGTGGGAGTTTACGTAATGAAGAATGGGCCACCAGGGAGCACCCGGTGGCCAAGGAACGTCGATGATGATCGTGCCGATGACCGGCACCGGTGGGACTCGGGAGCGGTGGTTCAATCATGCTGTCGGAGAAGGCTCACAGCCCATCGACCATAGCGGTGCAGGGGCGGTGGCCAGCTCACAGACAGCCATGCAAAGAGGGAGGTGGTGCGCTTCCACGCCGTGGGGTGTGGAGGAGCTGCCACATGACGTCGCGACAGCAAAGGGAGGGCGGCTGTCTTGCTGCCGGCAGCCAGGGGTAGTGTCGTGTGTTACCACACCGTAGAAGAGGGCTGACCATCCATATAGCGGGGGAGTTGAGCGGGACCCTGGGTCAATCGTACCAGCTGTCGGCGGCACGTGGCGTCGCCCGGTCAGCCACCCAACCCGAACAGCTGGGCCATTTGTGATACCCTGGGGGTGCCTCCCCCTTGGGTAGTAGCTAGGGTGGACCCCACCGTGGGACCAACCAGTGGTGGGCCACCTAGTGGGCCACCCATCATGGGACATACTATGCATCGGGCCACACCCATCATGCCAGGTTGGGCGTGGTCGGTCTGACAGGGTCAGACCGAACTCGGACCAGCTTCGACCCCTTTCCAGTCTTTCGACCATAACATGAGCTACGGGCGTCCGTTTGAAGAACCGTCTGTAGCACCAAAAATGATGGATCGAAAAAATCCTTTTTGTGTACCCCAACTGAGTTTTAGATAATGTTGGGGTATGACTGGGTTGGATAGAACACTAATACAATCGGGCCCTCGGGACTAAAAGGCCAATAAATTATAGACCATGCATCTGATTAATGCACTCTTTAATTCCTTGAGACCCCAATTACATTCTGGTCCTTTGTGGTAATTCATCATGGGAATTAGTGATGGTTGGATTATTGAAATGTTACTGGAGGTTTGGACCCTCCTAGAATTAAGAGAGCTTAGTGTAGGAACCCTGTAGGTGGCTATAACATGAGTATGGGATTCTATGTGGGTATGTGCCATGGGATCCTACGTGGGTCTATGTTCAAGGATCTCATATGGATTTTCTCTAGGAATTCACGTATGACTACTCTATTATGCTACATGGGTCTGATGTACTAGGATCCTAAAAGGGATTGATGCTTTAGGATCCTACTTGGGTCCGCCTCCCAACAGAGTATGATGATTCAGTAGTTATATCGAATCATCTCTACTACCGTTCATATGTTATACCTAGTGTATGTTGTGTCTTACCATTGTGGTATTCTTATATGTGGTGTTAGCTATTTGGTACACACATTTGTGGTGATACCTTCATGGTATAATCTTGTGTGGATTTTCCTTTCTGGTACATACCTTTAGGGTGTTACTTTCATGTTAATCTTTCCTCTATGGAATAATTGAGCCCTTGGCTAAAAGACTTGGGCCTTGGTTTTTCCTCCTAAATGAGATATTAATACAAGATAACATAGGTATATGTATTAGAATACACCAAAGTAGGGTTGTTAGTTATTTTCATGCTTTTTGGTTATTTATTTGTGGATTTTGTGAGACCTTTTAGGGGCTTGGGGTCCCTACTGAGTATCGTTATACTCACCCTTGCAAGGGCTATGCTCGCACCGTGTTGCGTTTGATGTAGACGATAAACATCACTGATGGAGGAAAGGGGTACCAGGACGTGAGGTAGCTCGGAGATGGACATTAGACAAGGCGTACATCAGTGATGATCGTCCGAGAGATATACCTACCCTTTAGGGAATCCAGTGTTGGTGCGGCAGCTAACTTATCCATACAGCAGGACCCTAACATCTGATTTCTGACTCAGTACATTAAAAAAATTATTGCGTGTGTGTTTTGAAATGTTTCCTTATGATCTATTTGAGTGAGCTCACCAGGTATAACTTATTGACCATGGTGCACCTATTTCCATTCAGGATGCCTCCACATAGACAGCCAACACAGGTTCCAGGTAGGGCATGCTGTGAGTGCCCACCGTTCGACGAGGCCTCAGTGCAGGGCCCTTTTTCTGTAGAGGCTCCAGCGGAGGCACCATAGGTACCATTACCCATTAGTCCATCAATTACACTGTCACCAGTATCGAAGAGTTCACATCGCTTGAGCGCATTTCATGGGTTCTAGTGCTAGAGGCCACACTGGTTCAGGGCTGAGATAGACCACAGGTGGTTGAGGATTGGCTGGGTGTTGTGTTGAGAGTTTTCCAACAAGTAGGAAATCCATCTTATCTCATGGTGATCCTTCACGCTAGTCTTCTACATGCATTAGAAGGATGATGGTGGAGCTTGATGCTCTCGTTTCATGATGAGGTGACATTTTTCTGGGTAGACATTGAAAGCCTATTTCGGGCAGAGTTTGTCCCAGCGACCCTTCATGCAGCGCACATACAAGAGCATCCTCATCTGCACCAGGGCAACATGATTGTGGTTCAGTACATAGAGAGGTTCACATATCTCTCCTTCTACTACACTGATATGATGTGGGGACCATTATTTAGGGCCCGGACATTCGACCAAGGCCTTAGGTGGGAGATCATAGATTCGATGATTTCTCTCAGCATCCCGATGGAGGAAGGGGTGTTAGAGCGAGCCCTCATAGTGGATAGTTTTTTTTTGCGGAGATGTCATCAGTAGTGAGGCCCACCACCAGACATCACATAACAGAGTCTTCTGTAGTTGGAAGTAGAAATATTTCACAATGTTCAAAGAGGACTACACCTAAAGGTGAACGACCATAGGATTCAGGGTCGGTGTTGAGGGGAACCCGAGAGAGAGCCAGTCATGTGAGGAGAAGACATTGTTATGCATGCAGAGTTCAGGGTCACATGGGTCGTGACTGCCCGACCTGCTGTACAGATGATCAGTAGACTGTCAAAGGAACCACCAGGTTGAGATAGAGGTTAGAATGAGGAGGTTCATAGGGAGAAGGGGGATGTTCGAGAAGAGCTGGTCGTGCAACTGGTGGGGGGAGACAATTCGATGTGTTTCCTCCACCACCACAAGGATTTACACCCCCACTCTAGGGAGCAAGTCAATAGGGCTGAGCTCATCTCTAGGAAGCTAAGGCCTACGACCATGGTTCTCCAGAGATGATACGAGGAACGATCGGTGTCTACTCCTCCTTAGCTACTGTACACGTATACACAAGTTCCAATCATTCTTTTATTGCAACTACCCTCGTTCGGAGTTTTGAGATTCCTATTGAGCCATTAGCTCGATCCTTACTTCTAGAGACTCCTATGAGAGAGGATTAAATAATTAGACACTAGTGTTGGCAGTGTGAGCATACTCTAGGAGGCAAGAGCATCGGCTGGGATTTCCTATATGTGGCATTGAGGCCTTACGACATCATCTTGGGTATGGACTGGTTATCTACAGTCCATTCTCAGATTGACTGTATTAGGCGCCAACGGTGGTGTGTCCGCACTGATGGAACTAGGTTTACCTTCATCTGCGAGAGGGGAGCCTTTGCAGAACATTATTGACTTACGTAGAGGAGAGTGCAACCGATCACTTATCAGTTGGCTAGCCTTACCCTCCAAGCGGTTGATTTGGAGAATCTTAGCTATCTTGTAGTGGTGGACCAATATGCGGATGAATACCCTGAAGATGTTCCCGATCTACCTCTTCATAGAGAGGTGGACTTTTACATTGACTTATACCCTCAGGACCACAAATATATCTACACCAGTGTATCATATGGCTCCCGCAGAGTTTCTTGAGCTGCAGGTACAACTGGAGGACTAGTAAGAGAAGGGGTTCATCCGGACCTGTGTTTCACCTTGGGCAGCCTTGATTTGGTTCCTTAAGA
The DNA here is from genome assembly GCA_963277665.1 of Viscum album. NCBI lineage: Eukaryota > Viridiplantae > Streptophyta > Magnoliopsida > Santalales > Viscaceae > Viscum > Viscum album. The sequence goes on from OY728160.1 coordinate 1,902,026,011, forward strand.
AGGAGGATGCCAGATTGAGACTTTGTGATGACTATCGGTGCCTGAACCAGATGACAATGAAGAAAAAGTACCCACATCCAAGGATTTCCGACTTCTTTTATCATCTATAGGGAGAAAAGTGGTTCTCGAAGATAGAAATCAGGTAAGGCTATCACCAGATCAGCTTATGAGATGAGGATGCATAGAAGATGACTTGCAGATTTCAGTATAGCCATTATGAGTTTTTGGTCTTGCCATTCGGCACGAACCATGCTTCATCTGTGTTCATGGGACTCATGAAGATGATCCTTCAGCCATACCTTGATCACTTTTTAGTAGTCTTCATCGATGAAATTCCGATCTACTTGGCCACTGAGTAGGAGCATTCCTATAATTTGTAGGTAGTTCTGGACACACTCCGAGAGCACCTTCTTTATGGTATGCTCTCGAAATTCTAGTTTTGGAACCAAGAGGTTACCTTTCTAGGACATGGTTTCTCAGAGGCTGGAGTTGCGGTGGATCATTTGAAGATTGGGGTGGTACTTTCTTGGGAGAAACCCTGGAGAGTGACAGATGTACGTAGATTTCTGGGTTTGGCGGGATATTATTGGAGATTAGTGCCAGATTTTTCTATAGTTGTAGATCCTTTGACAACATTGACAAAGAATGGGAAACTCTTTCTGTGGTCGGAGATATGCCATCGGACTTTTCCGGAGCTGAGGATGAGGCTGACTAGTGCCCCCATCTTGAGGCTTCTAGAGGAGGGTGTTTGGTATATATTCTACTGTGACACATCTGGTAACGAGCTAGGATGTGTCCTAATGTAGGAGTATGCAGTTATCATATATGGTTATCGACAGTTGAGACAACATGAGAAGAAATACGCTACACATGAACTTGAGTTTTCAATAGTGGACTTCTCTTTGATGATGTGGCAACACTATCTGAAAGGTGAGTGTTTTAAGGTCTACTCTGATCACCTGAGCCTCAGGTATATCTTATCCCGGAAGGACCTGAAGCTAAGATAGTGATGTTGGATTGAGTTTCTACAAGAATATGAATTCAATATATTCTATACTTTTGTTTAGGGGAACATTATAGTAGATTCACTCAGCATGAGATCTGGTATACAGCTGCGAAGTGAGGTTATAGAGAAACTGGCCGCTTTGTAGATATCTTTTGTGGATTGAGATGGAGCAGCTTTTCTTCAGTCATTATTATCACTCCCCACTCATTCACTGAGTTAGGGAGGTGCGGAGTGGGGAAGCTAACTGAGAGGCTTGACATGCTCATATATCCATAGGACAGGCACCAGATTAATTTTCTGATGGTTGGGAGCATGTCATTCTTCTCAGAAATGTACCATGGTATCAGTGTCACATCGGGAGGAAGTGTTGAGGGAGTTCCACACATCCCCTCTAGTGGTACATCCAGGAGTGGAAAAGATGTACCAGGACCTCCGACAAAAGCACTGGTGGCTAGGAATGATGAAAGAAGTAGCAAATTTTGCCTCTCGGTGCCTCACTTGTCGACATGTGAAGGTGGAGCATCAGGTTTTGGAAGGCATAGTTTAGCCTTTAGTAGACCTAGAGTGGAAATGGGATGGGATATCCATGGACATTGAGACAGGACATCCACGTACATCCAGGGGTCATGATTTTTTCTAGGTGATTGTCAACTAACTCCACATGTTAGCCACTTCCTACTGATTAGAGTGCAGGGTTCGTGATTCATGTTTCACTTTCTGGCTATTGAAGGGGTTGTAGGAGGCTTTCGGGACACAACATCATTTGAGCATTGCCTTCCATCCTCAGATGGATGGCCAGATGTAGCAGACCATTCAGACCCTCGAGGACATGTATCATTCTTGTATCCTTGACTTCTGTCATAGCTATGAGGATCAATTTCCATTGGTGGAGTTTTCATACAACAATATATAACACTCCACCATTGGGACGATACCTTTCGAGGCAATATACGGCCGACATTGGAGATCGCCATTGTGCTGAACTGAACCATCAGAGTAATCACTCAAGGGACCTGTTGTGGTATGGGCTATCAAAGAGAAGGTGAAAATCATCTAGGACCGTATAAAGACGGCACAGAGTTGGCCGAAGTTTTATGCCGATAGGAGATGGAAACATTTGGAGTTCAAGGATGGTGACCATTTCTTTCTATGGGTCTCACCTCAATGAGGATTGTAGAGATTTGGGGGGGGGGGGCGGAATGTTATCTCTGAGGTCCATCGACACCTTTCGGGTCCTCATCAGAGTTGAAAAGGTGGCTTACCACCTAGAACTTCCCCCTCAGTTTCACCAGGTGCTAAACGTTTTTCGATTATCCCAGCTGAGGAGATACCTGCACGACCCATATCACATCATCGTCCATGGATAGATGGAAATAGACGATGGGGAAAAGTTTACAGATGTTCTAGTAGAGATTGCGGGTACAAAAGAGCACATCCTTTATGGGAGGAGGATACCTTTAGTGCATGTATGTTGGTAGCCTGAGAACATCTATTAGAGAACTTGAGAGTGGGAGGCTCATATTCATGCTCAGTACCCCACATTTTTCCTAGATATTGTGATGTGGCTTTCAGGGACACAAATCCCTAAGGTGGGGAGAATGTAATGACCCTGAAAGTCCATGTTACGTTTTTAAAGAAAATACATGGAACTATTGGAGTCTGTGAAAATTAACAGCTCATGATTCTGATGCCCAGTGTGTCCAGAATTAATTTATGAACATTCTTTATGTACATTCAGTAAACATGAGAGTGGGTTTTTTATGACATTTGAACTGGTGATCGGAATTGAAATCTGAGGGCACCGTTGAACTCGCAATGATGACATTCTCTTAAGGAGACCTACACCTCGATCGCAGTAGGTCGATGGTGGAACATAGTTTTTCAGTTTTTCTTGGAAGATGAAAAATATAATAATTAACACTTTATTATTCCTTCTAAACCTATATTTTTAAGTTATGAAATTTGGGACCACCTGTGCTGAAAAACCACCCATTCTGAATTCAAGGGTTTGGGGACCACCTGAACCCCTCCTAATGTGGGAAAACCATTCAAATCTCCATGACTAATTGTGCCAAATTCAAATAATTAATTGAGACAATTCAATTAATTAATTGTTACAACTTCAATTAATTAATTTTTCCAAATTCAAGTAATTAATTAAGCCAACATTAATTAAATAATAGAATTATTTCTAATAGTTTGGCTCCCCATTTCATTGTGGGAAAATCATTGGAAAAGGAGAGTGTAGGGAGAACATTGAAGATACATTTATTACAAACGAATAACGCCCTATAAAATGAAGAACATACATCAGAATCAAGAGTTAGGACAATGCGTGAGCCCGACTTCAGATACATGTTGTGCAAGCGACAATTTTCGGCACCCTCATCACCTTCACTGACTTCATCTCATGACATTTCCAATGAAAAATCTAGGTAGGGAATGTTGTTTCAAACAAACATGGCTTGACCCCTCCGCAACCTTGAGGATTTTCGTGGTCTTAAATTGATGGTGACATCCTAATACGAGTGTGGGAATATATGGAATGTTGAACGGGCCACTGGGGGTACGCCCGGTGACCCTCAGAACGTCAATAATGATTGTGCCGGTGAACAACACTAGTGGGACTCAAAAGCGGTGGCCGACACTCCGGCAGGCGGCGACGATGACGGTGGCGCAACTGCTCCACCAGAGAAGGGCCTCGAACCCTCAGCCGTAGCGTAGCATGGGTAGTGGTCGATGCAAATCTGGCCATGCGGGGGTGACGGTGCATTTCCGTGCCTCTGGGCATGTAGGAGACACGACATGAGGCCGCAGTGGTGAAGGTAGGGCGACCGACTTGCTGACATCCACTGATGGTGGCACGACGCATGACCTCGCCGTGGAGGAGGGTCAGCCGTCCGACCAGCCGGGGAGCTGATTGGGACACTGGGTCCCGCATACCAGTTTCCAACGCCACATGGCGCCGGCCGGTCAGATAACCAACCCGAATGGTAGGTCCATTCGTGGTGACCAGGGGGCACCACCCCCTTGGGTGGCGGCTTGGGAAGATACCTCCACGGGGCCACCCAGCCACGGGCCAGAGGGCTGCCCATCACGGGCCAGGCAGGACCCAGTGGGCCAGGCAGGACCTAGCAGGTTGGGTCAACCCAAAATGGGTCAGGTCAGACTAGGCTGGGTCGGGCCCTGTCCAGCTGGAACCAATCTAGCTTCGACCACTTTATAATCTTTTTTCCATTACTTGAACTACCAGAGTCTGTTTGACTAACTGTCTGTGGGTCTTGAATCCTTGGACTGAGAAAATCCTTTTGGTATACCATAGATGAGTTTTGGATAAATTTTGGGTACAGATGGGTTGGAAGAAACACGAATCCAACCTGGACCTCGGGACTAAATGGCCAATAACATAAAGACCAGGCATCCGATTGATGAAATGTCTATTTTGTTTAGAACTCTATTACATGGAAGTCCTTTAGGTTACTTATTGTTGGGAATTCGTGATAGTTGGCATATCGAACTGTGGCTTGAAGAGGGGACATTCCTTGAATCAAGAAAGCATAGTGCGGGAACTCTATAGGAGGCTGTAACATGAGTAAGGGATCCTATGTGGGTCTCTGCCTTGGGATCCTATGTAGGTCTGTTTTCGAGAATCTCATATGGATTTGCTCTAAGAATCCACATGGAAATACTATAGGATCCTACGTGGGTCATATTTACAAGGAACCTACGTGGGTCTGATGATTTAGGTTCATACGTGGGTCTTCCACCCAACAGAGTAAGATGATTCAGTTGTTACATATAATCATCTCAACTACCATTCCTAAGTTGTACCTTGTTTGATCTGAGTCTTACCTTTGTGGTATTCTTCTTCGTGGTGTTACCTTTTTGGTACATACATTTGTGGTGATACCATTGTGGTGTAATTTTGTGTGGATTTTCCTTTGTGGTACTTATCATTGCGGTGTTACCTTCTGGTAATCATTCCTCCGTGGAGTAGTTGAGCTATTGGATAAAAGTGTTGGGCCTTGAGTTTTCCTCATGAATTAGAAGGTCATACTTGATAACTTTGGTATATGTATGGGCATATACCTAAGTAGGGTTGTCAGTTGTTTTCATGATTTTTGGTATATACTGTGTGGATTTTGTGAGACCTTTGAGGGTCTTGGGGTCCCAACTGAGTATCATTAAACTCAACCCTATACGGGCTACACCTGCACCTTATAGTGTTTGGTGAAGACGACGAACATCACTGACATAGGACGAGGTTACCGAGACTAGAGGTTGCTCAATGGTTGATATTAGAGATGGGGTATAGTAGGGACGACCATTCGAGAGTTATACCAACCCTTCAGGTAGGATCCTTGGTGGGTGTTCACTAGAGTTGTTTATGGTCTTACATGTACTTTATAGTGGGGCTTGTATTCAGCCCCCTTTTTCTTTTTGTACACACCATGTTTACTATATAGTTTCCCTTTGTGTTTGTATCTTACTTCGTACATAGTTGTGTGAGTTTATAGGTTATAAAGGCAATACCTTCCCAGTTTTAGGGAATACGCATGTCAATGGTTGTCGCCAGCCCCCGACCTTTGGAAGGCGGGCTTGGGGTAGTCACGGAACAGGCCCCGGGGGATGGGTTATGACATTTTTAATGACATGAATGATATTCAACATCTATCATATACATTTTTATAAAAATTATTCTTATTATAAATATCCATCCTATATCATTTTTCAAAATTTAGAGAATTGAAAAACAATAATTGTTGAGATCAGATGCTTATTGAGGGTAAACAAGGGTGATATCAATGATCAATTAATGATAAAATGAGATTATGTGTATAATAATAGTAGCTTCACAATTTCAAACCATACCCTTAATAACATATATTATATTCCAAATTCATGGAATAAATCTTTAGAGTTCCTAATTTCCTAATAAAAATTCTAAAAAATTAATATAATCAATGATAGAAAAAAATGACCTAAGAATTTGAACAAATTGTAATCTTATAATGTTGGGATAAGGTATAAATAGAAAAGATTTTAGTCATTTTATTAGGGAAGAAATTAGGCCCTTGCGTAAACCAACAGATAATAAAATTTGGTCGAAAAAAAATCTTATTGACAGGAATACCATGTTCATAAATAAACATATTACCATGATAGAAAAGTATACACATCCTCATATAGACATGAAATATAAATGCACAAATGAAATTTTAAACATGATAACCAATTCATGGATATCATACAATTTTAAAGCCAACCATTTTAAAAGAAATACATTATATAATTTTTTTTATTTGAATCATTATTGAAAACATTTATTTCAAATATATAAAAGGCTGAAAATAGATTGTCAATAGAATAGGTAAATGAAGAATGTTTCCCTAAAAAATATCATTTGTTCAGTTGAGTAAATTAGGTGACTAATATGAATGGATAAATGTTAAAAATTAACTATAAGAGAATAAAATGAATCAGTTTCATGAGTTTTAGTTCATAATATTTTTCCATATAAAAATTAATCATAAACCATATAGATAAAAAATGTGATTTGAATAAAAAACCCTTCACCATTATATTATCATTTGAATAGTAATACAAATTATATAAAATCATAAAATATCTATATATTTACCATGGTATTAATTATAACAATGATATAACATGTTTAAGGGTATTATATACAACTCATAAAAGAGGATAGGATTACCACATAACATATGTCACAGAGAATTTAATTTGGGGTGACAAACCCTTACGATAGGCATGAATTCATTCATATATGATCAAACCTCGTATTTTATTAATAAATTTTTATTATAAATCCATTTTAAACCCATAATAAAAAATATTATACATTAAAATATTTAGTTATATCAATTTATCATCTGTTTATTATGAATTACTTAATAAAATCCCTATCTCAATATATACATTCTTTGTTTTTCATGTTCATTTCGGTTATATAAATTTGGTCAGTTTACATTGTTCATGGTTCAATAAAAAAAAATTTACCCATTATTTGAATATAATATTTATTCAATATATAAATTTTTTTATTCATCCCTAAATATAAATATTGAATAATTTATTAAAATAGGTATGGGGATAGTTGGTCATACCTATATGAACAATGTTTTCACTTTTGGGTAGATGTATTGAAAGAAAATTAATTAGAAATTCACATTTAATGAATAATTATTATATAATATCAATTTTATATATGGAATAAAAATTTCCTTATTAAAATTCCGGTAAAACATAAAATGAAAAAATAAACATATCACTACGTGGATATTGTAGTCCACATGTATTATTAGATGACATTATCATTTACCAAAATAATGGAAGGTAATAAGGTATATCTATTTGAATTATTCATAAATTGTATTTATTAGATAATTATAACAAATAAATATTTAAAATATCATAAAAACCATCCTTTAAATATGTTGGTGGAAAATTAATTGTTTCACCTTGTTGAGATAGTAAGTTATATGTATGCATGAGAAATACATTCATTTTCCATTTTATCTAAAAGGGGTTGAATAATTTTGATTCACTGATAATTATAGTATTTATTTATATATAATATAAATAATATAATACTTTATAATAAAACATAGATATCGTGGTCGTGAATATGTTGTAATAATGAAACTGATCAGTTTTGGAAATTACCACGTCATTGAATGAACTAGTTAAGATATCACTTACAGACACTTTGGTGGGACTTTGAGGCTTAAGAAAACCTATATAATATATTTATGTAATTTCATATGAAATTTTGGGAGGGTAATGTTGTGCTATATTTAATAAACTGGGTAAATAATGTAAAGTATGACTGTCCTTCTGTAATTGATGAAAGGGTCAATATTGGGATTTCATCATAGATTAAAATATAATAAATCTCCATTATTGAATGATGAATCAAAAAGGAAATATATTAAATGAAATGATTTTAAAGGACTAAAATCCCATTTAAAATTAAAAAATTTATATGTTTATGGTGTGTTTGGAAATAAAGGGGAATAATTTCACCAGAATTTTAACTAGTGAATCTTAAGTGAAAAAATTTTAATTTTTAGTCAACTTATTAACCTAATTGTTATTTTTAGTATTTTTATAAATTTTTTTGATTTTTTTAAAGATATGCAGATAATATGTAAATAATATCAATCTTGTAAATGTTTTAATTAAAATATTTATATAAAATGTTGTAATTAGAATATAATACTAATAAACAAAAATAATTTGTAATATTCATCAATATAATTAGTTGAAAACTATTAATCAATAAAATTATATTACTTTTAATCCTATTAATTTCATTTATATAATTTTTATAAAAAGGTGTAAATACTATTTTATAGTTATACATGATTTTAAGTTAAATATATAATCATTAATATTTAGAAATATATTTACATAATTTATCTAATTTTATTATACTAAAAATAGGCATTTCTATTCAATCATAACTGGATTTTTTTCTAATGTGTACTGAAAATATGTATTTAAAAATAAGAGACTAAAACATTTTAACTAAATTTTTCATAATATTTTGTTGATAAATTTAATTGAAAATTTTCCATTAAAAACAAATAAAAATAAATAGGAGAAAATTTTGTAATTTAATTCATCTAATAATAATTACGATGAATAAGTTTGAACATATAACTTAGTTTAATCTATGATTAAAACAATTTTCCATTTATCGAAGTGATGAATTTTACTACATTTACTATTTATATCGACATTAAATAAATGTGGACTATTTTAATAATTTGAGTCTCCTGATTCCAAATAAGAAATATTTTTTTCAAATAAACTACCTATAAGTGCAAGAAGTAAAATTTAAAATATGGGCACAAAACATGTCCAAACCTACTTTTTATTAATAGATTCTCTTATGAAGAAACTAGATTCATTCCTTTCTAATTCCTTACAAAATTATAAATAACTATTATAATATTTTTAAAATATTGATTATAATAATTTCGACAAAATAATAATGAAATACGGAATAATTAAATTTATTAAGATAAAAAAAATTGTGATCATAATAAATATTTTTTGAAAAATATTGCCTTTAATTTATAAAATTTTCATTATACTGAACATCAGACCGAAAACTGTATCCAATGAACTTGATTAGATTTTTTAAATAATAAGAGAAACATTATCTTTTTAAACATTTTATAACAAAATGGTACTATATTATAGACTAGAAATAAAAATAAAATTTTCAATAAAAAAAAATATTTTATCTATTCACATGCTAATCAATATAGTCAGGATATTCAAAAAAACATCAAATTGTAATTTTGAAATGATATCTTAAGAAAATTATCAATTTAAATTTATATATGTAGAACAAATTAAATATATTATTTCCTCGTAAATAAAAATTAAAATCATTTTTGAAGGAATCATATTATTGAAGCATAATACAACATTACAAAAATTTGAGGTTATCAATTTATTTTTACTAAGTGAAAAAATAAATATATTTCAAAATTTGGTCTCTCCAATTAATAAATGCCAATTCATTATCTCTACTATAATGGTCATAATTGTAAAATAATTTCTCATGGTCATTTAAGATTGGTTTTTTAGGTTGTATACACCATAAATTATAATTTTTTTATTTTCGAATCATGAGCTGTTACATTCTCCTGAGATTAAAAATTTGTACCTAAAAATTTGAATATATTCTCTATAATAATTTGTCAAATATTTACAAAATTATATATGGAAAATAGAAATTAATAAATTGTTAATAAATATTCCTTTTTAAAATTGGAAGAATAAAATATTAATTTCTTTGAGAATAACATAAAAATATGTTTCCAAATAAGATAAAATTAGTGAGAAGTGAAAATTTTTTACATTGGAGAGACAACTAATTCCAAATGATTAATATAGAGTTCTAGATATGATGGTCATGAAAATTTTGTCATATGAAAAACCATAAGCCTTATTTGAGATAAAGGGAAAATATTTTATCATAAATGTTTGTAAATGAAAAAAATATATTTTTTAAAATCATTTTAAAAAATATGATATTTTTTACTATGATGATAAACTACTCAAGAAAAAATAAAAAATTTATTTCATTCCATTATATAATACCAAATTCATAATTTTTTAATCATTAAATACCACATCAATTTTATCTCTTACCACATCATAATGATATTCAAGATTAATTTTTAATGCTTAATTCACTAAAACAAAAATTTAAGGAATTCTGCAAACAATAATCAAATCCATAAGCATCAAAATATTTACCAAAAGTCAAATTGTTATAAAAGAGTCATCTAATGACATGGGAGGATTAAATTAAACCATTACATATATAGTTAATCTTAATCCCCCACCCAAAATATGTCTGAACAAGATCAAATATAAAATATTGGTAATATTTGATCTCATATCCTTTCCTGATCAATATTACAATAATATTACTAATTTTAATGAGTCATAATTTCTCATAACAAAAAATATATATAATAATAATTTCCCAATAAAACTATATATTCTTCTAAAATATTAATAACATTTTATTCATAAAATAATATCTTATACATTCCCAAAACATTTACATTGTATGATCATGCTTATATTTTCACCAATAAATTATCTTAATTCTATTAAAACTATCAAATGTGATTTCTTGATTCTACATTATATATATCGATATATAATAAATTTTAGAATCACATCAAATATTACTAAAAAGTGAAAAATATGATATTCATAGTCATAGTCATACAAAATAAAATATGAAATTCCCAACTCTAAAGTGGATGTTAGGAGCATCTTAAATATCTTGATTCACATTAGATTTTTTTGTTTTATAAGTATTCATTTTTTCTTTTATCATCCATTAAAAATTAGTCAAATTATCATAATTATCCTTTGGATTAGGGAATAAATTCTCATTATGACCAACCACCTAAATTATATATCACTGATGTTTACTAGGTTTACTCTATTGAACCCTCTATTCATTCCTATAATTAACTCGATTCATTAAATTAAATTTTTAGTAATTTGATTGAGGTTCATGTTTCCCTCACTTGAAGCACCTCCCTGTTCTTTTCACGGATTCAAATTAATGTTCCTCCACTAACATTTAGAAATGAGTAAGAAATGTTTTCTTCCATATATTTGATATACCACTAGATCATCCATAAAAATCTCTCATTCATTTTTTATTACTAGAACCATGAGGGTTCTTAGATTCAATTTACACATTGAGTGCATATCAAATGTTTAGTGCATATTATCGAAATCCCTTATGGATAATTTCTTCTGAATAATTAGCTTTCAGACACTAAAAAATATGTCTATTTTCCATAAAACGGAAACGATTTAACAAGATTCATAACATTAAATTCCATTAATATTTGTTTCATAGGTCTTGATGGATTTATCATCCTTTTTCTAAGGGTTATGATATTAAATCATCATTTTTGATAAAAAATTACAAGAGAATTACTTAATAAATTATATCCCCTTAAACACATCCCACAATATGGATTCAACATCATACAATTCACTCATAAGGATAATTAGACCACACCATTTATATGATTCACCATAGAAATGATAAAATGTTAGGGAAACATTTTCATGGTCTGTGAAATTATGAATGGAAAATATCGTTTCAATCAAATCGAACAATTTCATAGAAACTACTATATAACAATTATCATAGTATTAGGGTTCTCATTTTCACATAAATGATTCAATGGTATTTTTTTCATTTATCTGTAAATTTAGAAGTTTAATATAACCTTAATAACCAAATATTTATTAAAATAGTTGAGTTATAATAGTAAATATTATATTGTATCATATATTCTAAGATATTTGGTTTCTCATTAAGATGATTGTTTCATTGCTCATAATATTAGTTTTTCATATGATTCTCTTATATTACATAAATCGTTTAAAAACAAAAATTTGGAAAGAAAATTGATAACAAAATTGGATTCATAAATCAAAAATTAATGAAAATAGTTCGTGATATAACCTAAATTATGAAACATAAGTCATTCGTGGTCATTATCTATTCAAAACTATAATAATGGTGAATAATTAAATTGTAAGATAACCCGAGAATATCCCATGAAAGTGTCATAATAGGTCCATAATAGAGCCATACTCACCATACACCGGTATAATGATCAATATATACTTGAACCACCATTTTCGGGGTTATTACACATAGATGTATTTATATGAAAACCATTTCCACTTTTATTGTCCATATATGAATTAATATTTAGTAAAACCACATAATAACATCATTAAAAAAGCATTTGGATGTTATCTATCTAATCCTTAGACATATCCCTAGGGTATTCACTAAATTTCTTGAACCTTATTCTCTATAGGGTGACCATACTCACCAATAATACTAGCTACAAACACCAATAATTTTTTTAAAAATATATTTTATCTTATTAGGTGAAAATCCAATATATTTTACAAATAACACCTTTATGACTATATATGATTAATTTCTTTAGAGAAAATATACAGAATCTTATTATTTTATAAAATATAGTCAATAAATCCAATAAATTTTTTCTCTTGTAGTAATATTCATTGTCATAACATAACTAAAACATGGTTTATAACCTAGAGAAAAGAAAACAAAGGAAGGGTGATCTCAATTACAAGTTAATGGTAAATATGGATGCTATCAATGATCAGTTAATTATAACATGAGAATAAGTGTATGAGAACCGACGATTAATATGTGAAAACAATACACTTTATATTATTGTTCATAATCTTATGCTATTGAATAAATCATGGTAGTTGATATGATATTTATCATAAAGGAAATAAATGATCACATGCCATAAAGGAATAACATTTAAATAATAGTGTGAAAAAAACATAATCTCATCACACGGTCAACTATAATTTGTTAAAAAAGGATCAATAATTATGTAATTGGATGGAAATCATTACCTTTCATAAACCTATTTAAACAAAAACCATGTCCACACATAATATTGTGGATAAAAAAATCCATTTCCCAATAGAAAAATATATAAATGAATGATTTTTCTATTCCAAAACTTATGTACAAGAAACTGTGATCATTTCATGAAATTGTGATCACGGAATCAGGTTTACACATTATATAGTTACCTTATGAGTTATCCATATTTAATCAATTTATTTTTGGGTTTAATAATTTCTTTTTCACCTATCACATAATTAAAATCATATATATGGGTGCTCCATGATCATAAAATATTCATAAATTGAGAATCATTGACATGATTTTTTTTTCAAAAAAATATCATCATAGCGTATATTATGAAAAATAAAGGGGCTTAATAAGTTTTTTATCATGTCTTCAAAGAATATCACACATAAATGGTAACTTATTCCTAAAAATCATGTCATCATATACCAAAATAATCCATATAATGAATAAGGTGGTTTTCATTAGATATTGTCCCCAAAAAACTTATGCAACATCCAATGACTTTTGATAGATGAAATATTAATTTTAATGAAAAATAAGAACACTTAATGAGGATAATAACATTTTGACATTCAAATCAATAATTTAGAATATAAAATATACATAAAAATATGGAAACATTATTCTTTTTAAACTAACCTTTGAAACTTGTAATGGATGATTAAATAAATTGACGGGTAATGATAATGTAAATTTTATTCTTGTATTATATGTTAAATGAAAACATTATATTCACTATTATAAAAAATTAAAAAAGAAAATCATTAAAAAACTAATAATATGATTCATTTTAACCCATTTCTAAAAATTTTAGTTTTGGGTAAAATTGGATTAAAAAATAAAAAAGGTATGTAAAATATAATTATACATTCATTTTTGGAAAAAAATTTCATTACAAAAATGATTTCATGTTAAACATAGAAATAAAAGTGTTTTTCCTAAATAATATTTATTCAATATCTTGTTCATATAAAGTGATAAAAATGAATTTAAAACACAATTTATACTAAAATAACCATAATATTATAACAAGCATGAGTTTTAGGAGGGGTAAATCACTATATTTCATTATGATAAACTTAATCACAAACTATCCTGATAAAAATAAGTTTTTTAAATAAAAAACCATATCACCTAGGTAACATTATAATTATAAGACCAATTAATGAATAAAGTAAAATGAAACATTAAATATCACGATCAAAAGGATAATGATTATATAACATGTCAAATGTATGTATATAAACTTCATAAAAGTTGATATGTTCATTTCAAAACATTCATCCCAAAGAAGATAATTTGAGAACATAATCCTTGAACCCTTGTCTGATATACATCATACCTATTCAAACACCCATAACAATAAAAATATGTCTATATAAATGTATTTTGTAACAACAATTATATATTTTATACATTATATACTTTTCTTAAAACATTTTATCACCTCTTTATTAAATATTCCTTCGTAAAATCTACATTTGTTGTAATATATACTTAATTTTTCATAATTTTTTTTGTTATATTGATCTAGTACCATTACATTAATCCGAGTTTCATAATATTTGGGATTTTAATTCATATAAAAAATTTAATATATATGAATTACCAACATATTTACATTAACCCGTAAAAGTAGAAAGATAAAAATGAATTACATCGTTCATCGAGACGGTATGATATATGTATGCATGTACACTATTTTCATATTTTGATAGTTTCAGAAAAATAAACACAACTAATTAATAAACTTTACAGAAACTTTATCATTTCATAAATTTTTTATATATTCATTTAAGATATCATTGTTATCATATGTGTAAATTAGAAATGAAAAAAATAATGTCACCTTTAAGAGGTGCTAATCTTGACGTACACGTGGGTGGAATTTATCATTTTTTAACATGAAATGTAAGAAGGATGATGGGATATTATGATTCCAGAATTATTATTATATCATAATTTTCATATACAATCAATAATAACCTTAAAATAACAATTCAAGAAATACAGTGGTCGAAAATTAGTTCTATTGCAATGTGGATACATTATGTTGTATATATGAACGATTGGTACATTCATTTCCCATTTTATTAGAATAATTGTTGATAAGGGTGATTTAACAACAACAATAAATTTTCATTATTTTTAGGATAAATAAGATATTACTTCTTTTATATTACATTAATTTAGAGGATGTAAATAAGTAGTAATGAATGTTATCCATTAAGGCGATTGCCTATTCTATAAAGGAACACCGTCATACCTCCTCATAAGTATCATAGGTATGGATTTTGGGAATAAATATTTATCAAGAATGTGGATAATGATGTTTATAAAATATTTTGAAATGGTATGGTCTATATATATGGATCGAAATATTATGAATAAGGTAAAGGATATGCACAGTTTATAATTGAGTGGATGGACACTCCTTGGATTTTGTAAAATATTAAAATATAATAATGTTGTTTTCTAAAATATTACTAAAATTCAATGGAATTTTTTAGATAATATTAGATAGGGTTGAAATCCCATTATCCAATAAAATTTTAATGGTATTATTTTTTACCCATATTAATAGGTTTAACCCTAATGTCAAGCAATTTTATCATTAAGCATTGTAGAAACCTTTTCACACTTAATTGGTCATATTTTTTCTATAATATAACTATTTAATCATAAAAGAAAAAAATTATGTAAATAATTTTCATACCTTATCTAAATTTTCATCTTTAATTATTAATAATATTTATAAATTAATTAAGTGAATTTTTTTTTTCAAAAATATAATGACTATAAATTTCGAAAATATTTATTTAATTTGCCTTAAAAAGAATAAATACAATGTTAAAATTCAAATATAATACATAAAAACACTAATATATCATATTAACATGTAAAATTCGTTGAACCCTTTATCACACTCAAATTATATTACATTTATTATTTTTAGTGTCAATTATTTTATTTTTATAAGAATTTAATAAATATTGTGCTATAGTTGTAGAAACATTTAAGGTAAATATTATATAACTAAATAAGAAAAATAAATTTCCATAATGATAAAAATTCAGTTATTAAAAAAATATAATTTTATATTCATTAATAACATTATATTGTCAAAATGGGAACACATAAGATATATTTATAAGTATGATACCCAAACATTGTGACTTCCATTGGTTCAACATATCATATAGGTCATTTTCATGAAGAATATTATGTTAAACTATTAAATTTTAATACTATGGAAATAAGGGTCAAATTAAATTCATCTATTTAGAATTATGAGAAAAATATATTTCATTATATCTTATTTTTAGCCATTATTATCACTACATGTTCTTTATATAGGTGATAAATTTTATCGTGGTTGTAATGGATATTTACTAAATATAAAAGGATCCTTATAGAACACCCGATCTTAGGTAATTGACACTTGTTTTATTTAATTTAGGTATATAAGGTGTTGGTTTTTTGTTTGGAATTTTGGAGAAATTTTATAATTTTTTTGTGTCTTTTATATTGGTGCATGGTTTGGGAATTGTTTTTGAAAAACTATGCAAGAACAGTTGGAAATTGTGATTAATGAGACTAGGGCTAAAGGGAAGGCCCACGGTCGGTGCATGGTTTGTGAAAACCGTTGGGAATCTAATGAGAAACCGTACCATGTTGGACTATGAGATTTTTAATGATTGGATTATGGTTTGTAAAACATGTTATCCATCCATGCACGGATTAATTTCTGAGGAAGTGGATAGAGAATAATCAATACACGATTTAGCTAATAGTGTGACTAAATTGAGCACTGTTAAAAAAGCTGGATCCTATGAAATTGGATCTAGTTTTATCTTCTGTTTTGTTGACCTATTTTTCCCAAAACCTCCCTAACATGGGATCTTCTCCCATAAAGGTTAGTGAACCTCTCCCCATCAAATTTTTATTAATATGGACCCATTCCATAATGAGTTTAAGATCTATTCTTACATTAAGCCATCATTATTTTTAGTTATTTATGAGTTTTATTTTATCAAATTCTCCAGTCCTCCCAATTTCTCAGATCTACACCTATTTTGGGTATCTATAGGCTTTTAGATTTCAAATATGTTTAGATTTGGTATTTTTTTTATCGAGGAATATATTTAAGATGTGGTCATTGAGAATTATCAATTGTTCACGAATGTTCTTCGAGTCCTTCTTTGTTTTCATCATAAACCCCAGGTAAGTGGCTTCTCCCACGAATCCCCTTTTCAAGAACATGAAGTGTTAGTTATAAATTGAATTCATTTAATTATTTGATTTCTTATTCATTATGAAATAACTATTGAAACTCATTGAGTGAATGTTTGTGGAAAATTGGGAGTTTTGGGGTGGCGTTGAAAGTGGTTTTGATAATATGAATTTAAAATGATGTTTTTAAAATATTTTTTGTTTTTTATACTTTTCAAATAAATAAATAAAAATTATTATTTTTAGATGTATTAATCAAATCATGATTAGGAATGGTTTTGACAGGGTATTGTGGCATGTGCTCATATGAATTGGGATTCATAAGGGTATAAAGTACACCCATAAAATGTTTGGTACTGATGTGGGTGTGAAGTACCCCCATCATAGTGGACAACTAAGTGATGAATTAGTGGAAAGATAACACAATAATAATGAATATAGGGAGTCACATGGTTTTAAAGTAAGGTGGGTAGTGTGGTTAGGTAGAAATGGATGGGTTATACATTATAAGGATGTCAAATGACATAAATATTTTATTACATTATAACATTAGAAAAATGTTTAATACAGATCTTGTTTATATTTTGATATAGTCTAATCTTGAAATTATTTTATATAACATTTATAGCATTTACTATAGTAGTGGTGGGAGAAGGGAAATCATTAGGGAAGACCTACAAATTTTTGGAACTCACTCCTTCTTTTCCACTTTGGTGCTTTTAATGATACTGTCAATCGATATATGAGAAAATGAAATGTTTTATACCTATTTAGTAAAACCTCCTAATACATGGAATATTTGATAGAGTTCAAGTGTGAACCATGTGGAGTTTTATATTATTTTTGTTTTTTTATTCTTCTATTTAATTTAAAATTAGTTTTCCATCCACTGTGGTACTTGTTGGTTGATTTTGATAAAAATGAAATTTTTTTGATGACTTTTATTTTTATCAACTATCACGTGGTGTTTAATTTTTTTATTTTTTTGGTTTTTTTATCATTAAAGTGAAAATCATCCAAATAATTTTAAATCAATACCTTTCCATTTATTTCAATCCTTTAGCATCATGGGTATTTTGATAAAGTCCATGTAACCTTCCACCCTCTTCTCAATTAAATGAGAAGGGTCAGGATGCTAGAAGTGGTATCATCTTGGTTGATACATTGTGGAATTGGTGTTAATTAGTTTTCATAGTCCAAGAGTTTCATTCTAGTATACTCCTTGAGTTGGGGTCATATAAAGGAGTATGATAACCAGGATGTGAAACATTGAGAATAAATGATGTAGCTAACCTTTTTATGCTGAAATTAATCTTACTATTGAGTTGGGTACATAAGTGTTTTGAAGATTCTTATAAGAACTGGAATCTCATTATCATCAGTTTATCCATTGAGAAGAGCATGTAATTAATTAGATTATTTAATTCCCACTAAGAATTCAAATGTAATTTTATGTGATGATATAATATTGGGTGCATTGTGAACAAATAGTGGAACATTTTTTAAATTGTTTTCGAAAGGAAGATCTGAAAAGTTCAAGGTTTTTTATTTTGAATATGATCTGATTCCAAAAACCAAATATAAATTAATAATGAAACACGTTTGGATAATATAAAGGTTGATTTTGATGATGTGTTTTTTTGTATCATGATGATGTAGAATTGAAATGTCAGGCCTTCAGTAGTTGGAGAGTGAGAATTTTTGTATTCATTACTATATAGAAATGTATCCTAGTAGGACTCATAGAAACCAATAAGAATATGTTGGGGGAAATTTTCGTTTCAACTGAGCCCCATATGAACCAACATCTGGTTCATAGTATTATCGAATTATTTCAGGATGTGGAAATTTGGAATTTACGGGACAAGTTAATACAAGTGGATCATTCCTTCTAGTTCCAGAATCAGAATCCACTCATATTTTGGGGTGATTCTGAACCTCAAAAAGATGAGTTGTCATGGAATATAATGAATATTATATTAAAAATTTATTATCCCACTGAAATATATAAATTTCATTCTAGTGATATATATGCTACAGTTTCATTCATGTAAGGGATGGTTCCATGAAGTGTAGGATAATGTTTATCAGGGCCATGGTTGGGAGGATTTTGATGAATTTTAAACAAACAATTAGATCCAAACATGTTCTAGATTTGGAGAACAATAAAATTTATTAGCCTAAAGTAGGATAATCTCTATGTAACCAAGTATGTGGATAAATTCAGGAATTATGTGTATTTTTCACCCATATTTGTTGTTGGTACATCGTTGAAGGCACCCTTATTTGAATTTGGGATGAGATAAGAGATTTCCCCAGTATTTATATTCTCTATATTATGGAGTACACAATGATAGTCAATAGAGTTGTGGTATATGAACGAGACATCTCTGGATATATGTGAGGAGGATTCCTTTTGATACCAATGGTAAATACAGAGAAACTCTAATGTTGGAATAATATGGAAGATAGATCCCATTTCAAGGTTTGAAGCATGAATCAAAATTAGATTGCTGGATCAGTGATCCTTCTTCCATGAGCCATATAGAGTCCCCATTTTTTCATAAATTACTTTTACATCTTTGTACTTGTAAATAATAATACACTACACAATTAGGATCTCTGGGATTAGTGTCATTGGAAAACTAAGACCATAAAAAACATTTCAAAAATAAAACATAAAAATTTATTTTATTAATTCTTCTCTAGATTATTTTTGGTCCTTGATTTCTCATTATTAAATTTATTCACATAAGGATATAAAACAAAATGGGGTAACCTAATATCCCAATTATAGTATAAGAACATTATAATAAAATATCATAGGATGAGAATAATAATTATCATTACAACATAGGAATATGATAATAAAAAATATATGAAGCTTTAATAAAACGATTGAAATTAGGAAATGCATAAAAATGAAACATTATGATTTACTGGTTAACTACCACATATAGTTTTGAATATATATAGCATCATTTTCACCCATATTTCACTTTAAGTATTGAGATACATCACATTACCCAACACATTAGACCGATATATAATTTTGGGTTCACCCATCACATCATAACATTTACATAATCATGAATTCCCCATAGATCATATATCAAATCATGGATATAAAACAACACATGGAAACTAGAGGGTTACATTTCATAAATAATACATTCATAAACATTGGGTTCTAAAAATAAATATTGAATTATGGTGCATTCCAATCATAGGTCGTGGCAAACCAATTATATCCTAAGTTAAAAAGTAGTAATGTGGTTGACCTAGGAAGTCTCCCGAAGAGGAGTGCACACAAAACGGGTTCCCACTTTAAAAAGGGGGTAAAAATTTTGTTATTTTGAAATGAAATTTGAAATTCTAATGATTGAAAAACTATGAAATTAAAAGGGTCATTAGGTCGTGGTCGGTTTCCTAATTGTAATGCTATACTTGTTCAATTTAATTAAAGCATCTTCTTCTTGGTTGATTAAAGTGAGTTTCCATAATCATTTCCTCTTACTTCCTTGGTGAAATTATTATTGTAAAAGAAAAACTTACCCAGATCGTGGTTTGGTCAACTCTCCTTCCATTGTAAAATATTTGTATTGGATATCCATAATTGAAATGGGAAATCCCCGATCGGTTTTTGTTTATCCCAAACAATCAAGAACATTCACTACACCTTTTACAAGTACCGACGATCGTCGAGTACTTCACCACTAATCCATGGTCTATTCCATCGTATATAAATAAGAAATTAGTAGAGGGAGATAATGATTATTTTACTAAGGAAAAAATAAATAACAGAATAAATATTCAATAACAATCACACTTGAATATAAAATCCTCTATAAGAAATTGAAAACTACTTTGAAGAAGAAAAAATTTATTCAATTGCATCCAAGAACTCAAGCATTACAATGTAGAAAACCAACCCTTCACCAATCACTCCAAAAGTTTACCCCACCATGTTAAGGGTAATCGAGACGAATAGGGAATAATAAAGCACTATAAAACAATGAAAAAGAAAAGAAATAAAAAATAAATCCGAAAATTTCTCCTTCTTGGTGTCCCGGATAGAATGGGATGAAGAATGGATGTTTTGAGAGGGTGGAGATCTCCTTTTATAGATGTAATTTTTCCCCTGGATGATGACTCATTGTAGACCCATTAAATTACATCTTCACACGTTGAGACCTGATTGAATGTTTTTCATAATACCCTTGTCTGTGACCCCTCTAAAGCTCAGTAGATTTGGACAGGTATTTTGAGATTTATAGCCGTTTTACTATGAGAATTTATTCTGTCCAGCCAGACTCTCCACAACGCAATCCTCCGGATTTGGTTGATTTAATGACCTCATAAATGGCCAATTCATGTGACCCTTCCTTCATAAAAGATTCTCCAAAACTCCTTTCACATGCACCCAACGAATATCATAATATATGGGCCCACCATGAATGTGTTATGAAGCCCACACCAAAACTAGGCAGAACTGCAAACAATTTTCTTTCTCCCACTTGTGAGATTCTTTTGAGCTTCCATATGGCCGATTCAGCTTTTAGTCCAAAAATAGTAAATTAAGCCCTAGTTGTGTAGAATCTGGAAAAGAAAAAGAATTTTTCAATTTAGATCAGTGTAGATAATGTTATGTCCAAACTACTTAAATAATTTAAAACTGTTAAAAATCCAAAATGGCCCATTTTTACTATTTAGATCAAAATAACACTAATATCATAAAAATGAAACAATTCATCTTAAAGTAACACTTTTGTGGGTTTAAACAAATGATATTCAATATAAATTATTGAAAATATTTTCTTTATCAATTTCCCCACATTTAGCTCTTGGACTCCTGGACAAGTAAAAGTCAAATCAAATCAAATCCAAAACACATATCAATGAGATCTGCCAAATAAAATCTATGAAACAAAAAGATATCATGCTTCATTAAAAAAATTATTTCAAGTTATCCATTTTAGATTTTAATATATTTCAACATCATTTCTTATCCCATGCACACAAAACAACTACCTCAGATGAATTTTCTCTCATCTCACAAATGTAAATGCTGAACAAGGATTTTCTCATCCAAACTCAAACAAGAGTCACTATAGGCTTGATAAATTCTTACATCTCCACCCGATGTGAGTCAAGGATATGTGTTTCTCATGAGAACTTTTCAGGGTTGTTCTGTGGCATCTGGTTGGTAGGATTTAGATGTTAAAAATTATGAGGGTGAAGAAAGGGCGGCTTGGATCTTATTAAAGAAAAATTGAAATATTCTAGTTTTCACTCAAATATGGTCTCCTTATCATCCCCTTTGTAGAAACTCAGCTCCATCACCATTCAATCAGCTCAGGATTTCAACAGCAAAAAATTCAATATATTCAAACATGTTTTTTCTTGAAAGCTCTAGATAGGCACCACTTTATTTTTTTACATCAGAAGCTATAGAAAGACACACCTTCTTTTATCAATAAAGCTCCAGAATGGCACAACTTTTAACAAAATGAAATATTCAGTAGGAACATCAACTCATAAACATTTTATATTCCAACAAAAGTATCACCAACTGATGTAGTACACCATAATACATCTTCCCCCACACATAAGTTCAACTAGATCATGCATTTTCACTTCAAGAGAAGGTAGGTCAGGGAAAATTGGATTGTAATGTGGCTAACCTAACATGAAATTAATGGCTACAAGGGGCTATAATGAAGGATAAATGTAAATGTGGGCCATAATGAAAAGGATTATTTTGAAAAGTGGGCTTCAAACCAAATAAATGCCTCAATCGTTTAAAACACACGTACCCCAAACCCTCAAGTTATGAAAGGAATAAATCAAAATCTGGTTAAAGCATGCATTGTCTGGTTCTCTCATGAAATGAGGTGAATGAAAAGAATATGAAAAAAATGGTTCAAAATCCTCACAAGAAAGTGATTTCGAATATATAGATAGTGAAATACGGCATGGGTTTCAAAAATCAGTGTACTTTTCATGAAATTCCAAAACATTTGAACATGAAACAAAAATAATTACAGAATTCATGAAATAGGTTGGTTCACTCATTGAAACGGGTTTCAAAAATGGTATTGATAATCATTTCAGCTCAAAAGTTTCAAAAAAAACACCAAAAACTGAAAAATAAACACACAAAATTATGAAAACATGCATATTTTTATTTTCGGAAAAACAAACACAAAATGAAAATACTAAACTACAAAGGTTCCCTCCCCCACACTTAAATGATGTAGTATTCTCAATGCATTTAAGAAGATTTAACATGTAAAACAATTTGAAAATGAATCACAACATCAAGTAAGTGTGATGGAGAGGTACAACATGATTTATTCGTAGTGCAACATTGATTTAAGGTCCTAAGTGTTGCACTCTGAAAACATACAAATAAAAGAACAAAGGAAAAAAATAATAATTTTACTTAAATAAAATTCAAATTTGAATAGGATGAGAATATATGGATAAAACTTGGTTTAATCCCCCAAGTGGGCCCTGGATTTTGACTTCCTCCAGATGGGAAGTTCTAATAGATTTTCCCCAATAAGATGGTGGGTGTGGTTTATTTGAGATTAACCACCACATGTGAATTTTCCGAATTTCTAGGAGTAAACATTTCATTTATAGAACCCCAAAGTAGATAAGAAACTTTCGAACCCCCAATAAAGAAAAAATATAAAATTTAAGTTCAATTATGAGAGGGAATATAATAGAGGGCTGCTCCCTATTGACTTTCAATGTATCCTCCTCTATATGGTATGTAAATTTTTGATGAGGATGTAGTCGCACCACCACATTCTTTTCCAACTCTTCTTCTTTAATCACAACCACATGGGTAGTCTCTTCTACAACATCCAAGGTATCTTCCATTTGTGTCGTATCATAAATTTCTGAGAAAGAGAAATATGAAAATAATTCATCTTGATTATTATTAAAACATGATGAATTAAGAGTGAAATATTCCATTTCATGTAATTCATCTTGGTAATTGATCTCTTCATGAAAATCCACCTTGATCTCCTCTTGAGATCCCTCCAATAAATGGTCAACATGTCTGGGAGTTCCACTTGATCCTCTTTTGGTTTATCTTCTATTTTATAATCATTTGACAAGGAAAAAAATAAGTTATCTGAATATGAAAACAGAAAACAAGGGGAGGTAATACTCAATTAATTTCCAAGAAAATATATAGATAATGAGTTCTTAAAAATATTATCTCCCTGGTTTTTTCATCTTCAATCCCTTCTTCATTGGAAAGCACCTCTTGGAGTTGATTAGTAGTGGATAGAGGTAGGGAGTCAGTCTCCCCAATTTCTGGGATCTCCATAGAAAAATTAGGGATGACAAGGGGGGGTCTTCTTGGACCTTGGAAACATCATAAAATTCTGGAAAGTATTGGGAGAACTAAGTTAGATTTTGTTCCATCTCTTAAAAAACATCTTCGTTCATGTCCTCCCTTAGTCCATCTATGAAATCTTTGAATGTTTTCTCATGATTATTTGTTTTTCAAACTAAACTCACCTATATGGAAATAGAAGAAACTCCATCATCGGCAAAAGACAATGAGTCAATAATTTTTTCATTTATCAGTGGGTAATTGTTCCATTAATTAAAGAAATAGTCATTTGAAAACAACATGGAAAGTTTTTTTCTATTTGAAAAGAGTCAAATATTTACAATTTGGTTGTGAAACTACCTCCTTGGAAATAGTGCCAAGATTGACGCACGCCTGTCATAGGGCATGGAAAAAAAATTATTTCCTAAGTTGAAATGTAGTAATGTGGTTGACCTAGGATGTCTTCTGAAGAGGAGTGCACACAAAATGGGCTGTCACATTAAAACGGGGTTAAAAATGTTGTGCTTTTGAAAGGAAATTAGAAATTCAAATGATTAAAAAATAATAAAATTAAAAGGGTGATTAGGTCGAGGAAGATTTCATAATTCTAATTCTATCCTTGTTCAATTTAATTCAATCCTTTTCTTCTTAGTTGATTATTGTGGGTTTCCACAACCGTTTCCTCCCACATCCTTGGTGAAATTAATATTGTGAAAGAAAACCTTACCAATATCTTGGTATGGTCAACTCTCATTCGATGTGTAAAATAGTTGTATTTAATATCCTTAATTGAAATGGGAAATCCCTGATATGGTTCTTTTTCCCAAACAATCAAGAACATTCACTACACCTTTTACACATACGGACGATCGTCGAGTACTTCACCACTAATCCCTCGTCTATTCCATCGTATATAAACTAGAAATTAGTGGGGGAAGATAATGATTATTTTACCAAGGAAAAAATAAATAACAGAATTAATATTCAAGAATGATCCCACTAGATTATAAAATATGCTATAAAAAATTGAAAAAAACTTTGAAGAAGAAATAAATTTATTCAATTGCGTCCAAGAACTCAAGCATTACAATGTAGAAAACCAACCCTTCCCCAATCACTCCAAAAGATTACACCACCATGGTAAGGGTAATCGAGATTAATGGTGAATAAGAAAGCAAAATAAAACTATAAAAAGAAATGAAATAAAAAAATAAAGCCGAAATGTTCTCATTCTTGGTGTCCCCGAAGGAATGGGATGAAGAATGAATGTTTTGAGAGGGTGGAGCTCTACTCCTTTTATAGCAAGAATTTTTCCTCTGGATATTTATGTGTTTTATCTCCATTAAATGAAATCTTCACGTGTTGATCCCTTCTTGAATGTTGTTCAAAATTACATTTCTCGTGTCCCCACAAAATCTCAGCAGATTTAGACTTGTGTTCCGAGTGTTATGGCCGTTTTACTTTGATAATTTATTATGTCCCATCACACTCCCCAAAACGCAATCCTCCAGATTTGGGGGATTTAATGACTGATTTAACGGCCAATTCATGTGGCCCTTCTTTCATAAAAGATTCTCCCAAACTATTTTCTCCTCCACCCACCGAATATCATAATATTTAGGCCCACCATGAAAGAGTTATGAATCCCACACCAAAACTAGGCATAACTACAAACAATTTTTCTTTCTCTCACTTGTGAGCTTCTTTTGGGCTTCCATATGGCCGATTTAGATTTTAGTCCTAAAATATTAAATGAATCCCTGGATGTGTAGAATCTGGAAAATATTGAATTTTTCAAGTTTTATCAGTGTAGATAATGTTATATCCAAATTACATAAATAATTTAAAACTGTTAAAAATCCAAAGTGGCCCATTTTTACTATTCAGTTCAAAATAACACTAATATCATAGAAATGAAACAATTAATCTTAAAGGAACAATTTTTTGGGTTTAAATAAATTATATTAAATATAAATTAATTGAAAATACTTGCTCTATCAAATAACATACTCTATCATCAATCTTTATTGAAGACAATCTCTAGAATTAAAAGGTGTGTTTTCTTTTAAAAGAAGAGTTCCTTTAGGAAAATTATTCTTTTCATTAACTAAATAAGAAAAAAAAATATCCCATAACAGGAAATATAATAATGATTAAATTATATTTAAACAATATATTTATTGAAAATTGGGTGAGAGACTAAAAAACAAAAGAAAGAGAGTATGTTTTGAGAAAACCACTTACCTTGTTTCTGAAAGATTTCTTCACATTTATGTATTTTATAATCACATTAAATTCATAAATTAACACATAATGAATCTTCTATACATTTAATTGAATAATTATATTTTTATTATATTATTTTATGGGCCTTTTTATGAGTTATAGTGTATAAATTTGTTGTTCGGGAGTGTTCTTTTCACTAGTTTTACTTAACAGTTCACTTGTACAATTGAATGGATGTTCATGTAGAACTTGGTTAAACATCTAAATTTTTTATAAAATGATAATAATGATATTATATTAATTTAAATTATATTATAATTATGGTTTTAATATACCATTATGATTAATCAGTAGATAAAATTTAATGATTATCGTTTTTTGGTTAATTTGGATGGTTTTTGGATCACGACGACATTTTTTTGTTTTATAATTTAGTATTATGATAAAATATGTCATCGAAAAAATAAAACAGGTTAATATATATATATTAAAAAAAATTTATTTCTGTAAAAGTTTTTATTTAAATCCAA
This sequence comes from Viscum album, assembly GCA_963277665.1. Lineage (NCBI taxonomy): Eukaryota > Viridiplantae > Streptophyta > Magnoliopsida > Santalales > Viscaceae > Viscum > Viscum album. Next base: position 1,902,053,388 of record OY728160.1, read on the forward strand.
GAAGAAAATGATGATGCATGACCCATGATGTTGGAAAATTGACACATCATGAGAAATGATTTCATTTTAAAAAATAAAAGATTGATAGGGAATAGTTTGACGAATGATATTCCATTAACATGATATAATACCATTATATCAATAATAATGGAGCTGTCATGAAGTATTTATGTGATAATATGAGTAAATAGATTAAATAAAATGAAATATGGAAGGAAATTGAAATTAAATAGATAGAGTAATTCCCTATTGAAATCTCTTCTTGAGATCCTCTTCAAGGAACATTGGGTTGGCCTTTTGATGAGACCAATTTTACCTAGACGTGGGGGAGGGTCTTGGGATGTATTTTGAGCAGAATTTGGACTAGTAATGAATCTTTAGTGGTGTGAGGAAATGAGGGTTTGAGGGGTGGTATTCATAGTGGGTGGTGGGGGTTGTTTTCCCAATATTTAATTAAATAGTTTATTAATTTATATGTAGAAAACAATAGTGATTATTCCACAAATAAAGAAAGTACATAGGGCATGAGTGTTCATGATTTGGATGCATACATCACTCATTATGTCATGAATAGTTCATTTAACATATATTGTATTAATACTATTAATTATTGTATTATACTTTTCCTTCAAAATTCATTTATTTCTGAAAAAATATATAGAATTAAACCTAAATATTTTTCAAAATGTAAAATTCTAATATGAACTCAATTTTAGGAACATCATTTTTTTTAAATATGAGTAAATTAATTATTATTTAAAATCATAATTTACTTTAGTAATACAAATTTTAAATTTAAAAAATCTTTTCTAATACTTTGAAAAAATAATTATGGTATCCTAAAATTATCATATTATCATAAGGTATCAAAATAGTTGTTTATGTATACATTATATGAAAATAAATTTTCTATTAAATTATCAAATATATCCTTAAATATTTATGACATTTAAAAATACCAACACTCTAATATAATTATATCATTTTGTCATTTATTGGATATATAAATTTTATTCCATCTATCATTGGTACGGTTACTATTCACACTGATGATTTATTACTCATAAGGTTGATATTACTATTCAAATGTGTATATTACTATTCAAAAAAATTATGATTTTCCTATCGGACCCCAAACATCTTACTTATCTCAACCATGTATGTTATATTTTCAAGATTCAAAACACCAAAGTGGAACAATTATGATTAATGGTCACATAGAATTGAGTACTTCATTTTAGGATAAGGTGGAATTGTTTTTCTAATGGTTGTTTTATGGGATTATACTATATGACACTACAATAATAAGGTATAAATTTCATTGATAACAGTTTATTCGTTACATCCCAAGAGTAAAGACGGATGTTTCTAATGTTGCTGTCATGACCACACAATGTGAGAGTATAGAACACATCACAGATCATGCCACCACTACTACTAGATGGGGAATAGTTAGTGTCATTTTGGAAATTCATTTAGGCCAGTTGCTCAAGACACTTCTAATGTAATGTAGGGGTCTGATTCTTTGATGGGCTGAGGGAAATAGGATCAATCTTGTGATTAGAACAAAGGTACCCATGGTGAATATAGTAATTCCATGACTACTCAGGTGGGTCTATGTCAACATGGAAATAACAAGAAGGATGTTGCATGAATGAAATTATTTGGAGATAAACAGGTTATAGTGGATGATTAGTGTGAACCATTTATGTCGACAGGTATGATTCTTTTGATTTCTAACCTTATGCAAGTCGACTTTGACACATGTAATACAACATCGATTATTTCTATTCTAACTGATGATATTCTATGTCTAAAAAATGAGAGGATTCATTAAATGTTAAAAAACGAATCTTTTCTTGGTCAATGAAAATGTATATCACTTCTATATAGAGAATGTTTGATAACTATTGATGGATATGATTTTGAATGAGATTTATCTTTTCTAGAGATGAATTTCTATGATGTAATCCTGGATATGAATTAGTTGAAAACATCCAAGGATCACAATGAATATTATTATAAGAAAGATTGATTCATTATAGAAGATGTTTTTGAGAATCTATTTAAGGGTTAAATGAATGTAATGGTGGGAGAAATATGACTGTCGAAACAATGAGTTTAAATGAACCTCTTATAGTTAGAAGTGTTGTCTTTGGCATCGATAGACAAGATTGAGAAAGACAGTTTTCCAATAGTCTTGGATATGATTCCATATGTGTTTCCCATATATATATATATATATATGTATTACCACTAGTATGGGAAGTGGGGTTTATTATTGATCTCTTCGGCCCAACCTTTTAAAAAAATATAATTAATTGAGTAGAAATTTATATTAGATTTGTTTGAAAGATAAGGGTTCATTTTGTCCTCAACATTTTTGTGGGATACCCCGATATTATTTATGAAAAATGAGGATTGAATACTTAGGTTATGTTTTTATTATAATTAATTTAAAAAATTCATGATATAGAATAGATATCCACTTCCTTTCATTGATTATATGTTTGACCAATTAAGAAGAGCACATTGGTTCTTGAAGATTGAATTAATAATAGGATATCAAAAATTGCGTGTTTCAAAGGATGATATTCTAAATAAAACTTTGTGATGAATATAGGACCATTATATGTATTTGGTAAATCATTTAGGTCTTATGAATACACCAACAGCCTTTATAGTGTTAGTGAGTCAAATATTTCTACGATATCTGGTATGTTTCATGATGGTGTTCTTGGAAAACATATTTGTAAGAACTCAGACTTTTTTAGGTATGTTTTCATTTTCTGGGCGTTTTTTAGGAAGAGGTTTTTCTGGAAACTTTCAAAGTACATGCCATGTACTTTATGAGTACACGCCATGTACTTTATGATTACATGATTTGTACTTTATGAGCCACACTATGTACTCGGTTACCATAGATAGCCATGTGCTGGCCGTGTAATGGCCATGCACATGACCATGTGGGGGTGTGCTGGAGGCCACCAAAAGTGGAGTACAGAAATGGTGAGTACACGTCGTGCACTTAAAAAGTACACATCGTTTTATTTTTTTTCTCATTAAAACACACCAGGGTCACATATAATTGCTAGGAAGCTCTCCTTCAAGGTATCGTTCGAACGAGAGATCCGTATAGTCATAGATATTTGATGAAACCCCCTGAGAGAGCATCCGTCCTCCAATTCTATCACCTTCAGTTACATTGGAATTACATTGGTGAGTTTTATCTTCTGCTTGAGCCTCTTTCCACGATTCCCCTTCTTTTCTAAGTTATATTTAGTTGAATGTGTTGAGAATTTTTTTTTCATAAATGTTTTAAAGTGATTCAAGCCTTGAGTATCAGATATAGTGATATTTTAATGTGGAGGTAGGTGGTTTGTGCCTTTCTGTTTAATGTCTTTGAGTATTTTGTGAAAATCCTCTAATACCCAACAACGGGGTGTTTCACATTTACAGTTTAAGTTCTATTGTTTTCCTACTATTCTTTTATGCTTGAGAAGATGATAATTGATTGTGAATAGGGTGAATTTTTATGCTTTGTCTATGTTTCCAAATGTATGTTTTCCCTGTTTTGAACTTTTGGTCAAGATTGCCTGTTAGGCTATTGTTTACTTTTCCATGCCTAGTATTATAGGATATTGTGACTATTGATATGTTATGATGTTATGTTTTAGAATTCTATCAAAGTAGTTTTGAGCATTACATTGGCCGATATGCACTGCTATACTTGCTTGACATACATTGTGTCATGAGAACTTGATGTACAACCCATAGGGAGAATGGATGTTGAGCCCTTCTCCAGCGTGTCTGTTTTATTTAGGATGCAAGACCATAGGGGGACTTGAAGTTGAGTGCTTCCTCAGAGTGTCTGTAGTTCCTCGATGTAGGTCACAGAGGGAAGGTCTTGTAAGTGCTTCCCTAGAGTGCCTTTATATATCGATACGAGACTATAGGGGGAATTGATGGTGAGTGCTTCCTCAGAGAGTCTATACTTAAGAAAAAATAGAGGGGATATAATAAGTGTAATTCCCACAGGGTTTCTTTTACTTTCTAGGTAGGACCATAGAGGATAGGCTATGGGTACATCCTAGAGGGTTACCTTTTGTGTTTATCAATTTTGATTAGTAGTTTCATGTATTGTGGTGATTTGAATGCTTTGAAATTGTGGATTGTTTAATGATGAGTACTTCCTTGTTTACTGAATTCTGTACATTACTTGCCATATATTCACTGACTATTAGGCACAAATCTCATGGTGTATTATTATAGGTATTTAGTCTCACAACATGTTTGGGCAATGATTTTTGACGAAATTGATTATATTGTTGTAGGTATTGGTAAGGGAAAGCGCCCTTCTAGTTCACGTACTTGATTTGTTGTGGAGATAGAGAGCATGGGACCAAGATATGGATTGTGATGCTAATAAATTTTTCTTCTTTCTTTGCAACATTGTTTACCACAGTTGTATTTCATTATTGTAACTTGTTTGACAATTTCCAATACATATGAACCATGCATCATTTTATATATGTGCCCCAATTTATTCTATCAGTCGTCCGTTGTTTATTTTTGTATGATATTATTACTGCTTAAACTCTTGAATGTATTTGTTTAATTTCTTTTTTTACTCCTCCAATGAGGGAATAGTTTCTACACTATCACACCCAAGGCCCACACTACTAGTCGGCAGCCTCTGGCGTTCAGGGAAATTCTCATGAGGCCAAGTGACCTACAAGGTAAGGGGTTCCTCTGGGTGGCTTCTGGAACTGGGCCATTACAAAGTGGTATCAGAGAAATTATTTTCTATTGACTTACTAATTGGAGCATTTAGCAAGGGATGGGATGGAATAATTACTTGGTAATAAGCTGTGCCTGGGAGTAGCTTACCCGTGTACATGGAAAGCTAATTTATCTCTTTAATGCAAATTTTCTGGTTTTTCAAGTTTACGATTGATTTAATTTTCACCATTGGCAGGCTCACATGTATCGTACTATTATTTTTGATGTTATTGAGGTTATATTTCTGTCGCAACCCAACGATACGAGGGTATTTCATCTCATGCATTATATAGGAACTTTCTAGAAATCCTGTGTCATTCAATTTTTTGCATGCCACTTAGGGTGAATTATAGATTGCATGATGTTCTGATAGATGTTCTTCTAAATATGCAAGCTATTTTTATATATGCCTTGATAAAATACCTGATGTTTGAAAGGGTATAGATTTTATAAGGTTTTGGTTGGAATGAAGGCGAAACATTGGTTCTTGAGGTGTTATGGGCCCTCATGGATGGGAAATTGCTGGATCATTGAATTGTTTACCTTGTTATAATATGTATAAGATGACAAACTTTGATTCTCGGGGAGTATGGGCCCAAACGGGTCAGAATTTGGAACATTCGATGTTTTTTTAGTGTTTTCCTAGGGTCCTGAGTAGTTTCTAAGGCTTACTGTCTGAAAAAACCTAGAATACACGCCGTGTAATGTTAAGTACACGCCATGTGTTATTCTATTTGAAAAGAGACTATTTTTCTTAAGTAAACGTCGTGTAATTTATGTACACATCGTGTAATCCCTAACCATGTCATATACAATGTGGGCAGAGACACGAGATGGGGAAGGACTGTTGGGAACTTGTTGTCTACTAGTTGAACACGTCGTGTAGTGTTGACTCTATGTCCACTTGTGTAACTAACAACAATGATGGATAAACCATATTCTAAATACGACGTGTCAGGATTGAACAATCCACATAGTCTGATTGATATACCCAACCGTGTCACTAACTAAACGGGTCGGTATTATCATTTCACGTACCTGACGTGTCCATCTCGAACAGGTTTTGTAGTTTGAGCCATGTCCCATGTCGTGTCACTAACAACATGGGTCAAGTGAAGGTTGTTCAGTACATGTTGTGTCTACTATGAACACGCCATGTAGTCTTGTCTTAGGAGAACTGTGTGGCTTAACTATGTAGAAGGACTCGGGCAGAGAAATAGGATTCAGGTACAAACCATGTGTTAAGGCAACATCCAATGTGTGTGGGGAGATGCATGACCTAGGAAGTCAAAGTACATGCCCATGTGATTGACTTAAGGGAACACACAGTGTAGGGTTTATACACGTTGTGCAGTAATGTTATGTAAAACTTGAACGTTTCACTTCTCTTGTTCCCTTCTTACACGTCTATGTTATAGTCCCAATTAATTCTTCTATATGTTGTGCATTTAACCTCGAAGAAACATGCCGCTGAGATTCCCTTCAGTTCTCCGCTAGTTACAGGGCATTGATTAGACGCCGGATACGGCTAATCAGGGACTTCCTGCAGATCCTCTTATTGTGCCATTGTTGGCACCAACAGTTATTCCTGATACCAGTGCTGATTCATAAATCAGGGTAGGCTTCATGAGGATGATACATACATTTTAGGGAGCACCGCCTCCTACCACGTAGATGGCAGATTTTATGTGGGTTTTTCTACCAGCAGCATCCTCCAACTTTCTCAGGGAAAAGAGGACCTCAAGCTGCAGAGTCATGGCTAGAAGCCATGTTTATGATATTTGAATATATAGAGAATCCTCCAGAGAGGATGGTCATTCTATCTACCTATATGCTTCAGGATTCCGCCATGTGGTGGTGGGATGTGATCTCATAGACAGGATGCTATCAAATCATGGTTTGGGATGAGTTTCAGGGTATCTTCTACGATTACTTCTATCCAGAGACATTGAGGGCCGATCGATCACGACAGTTTATGAGTCTGGAGTATGGTAGTCTTTCTGTTATGGAGTATTCCTCATGATTTACTGAGCTACAGTACATCATGGCTTTTCTACGAGTTGATTAATTATTCCTGCCAAGGAAGGTTGAGGATGTACTGAGGAACAACATACTTTCATAGGTGAACATATTCAGGTTAAATTCCATGGATTCTATAGTCAACCAGGCACAGATCACAATGCTCAATCTGACGGATTCATGAGTTGTGAGCTAGGGTGGCTCAGTATCTGGAGATAGCATCCCTCCTACTAACAGCAGGAAGCATCATAGAGAGTCTTCTTATATTGATCCTAGGAGGTGAGACACTTATTCTGGTAGCCGGGTGGTGTTCTAACAGTGTGGGAAGAGTGGGAATACGGGGCCACACTGCCTAAGAGACCCAACGGAGTGCTGAGCATGCGGTAACATGGGTCATCTTATGTGCTTCTGTTAATAACTTCTCACCAGCAACTGGTAACATGGGTTCTACTATGACCCCTTGTTCAGAAGCTGCACAACCCGTTTATCAACAGTCTGTGAATTGGTGTTCTTCTGGCCATTCAAGACAAGGTGGAGGTCATGGTAGTTGTATCCAGTCACCCAATTTCCATCAACATCTGTGCAGATCAGCACAGAGTGGTCAGGCTGGGTCACAGGGTCGTGGAGCAGGCTAGACTTTTTCAGTGGAGCAGACCTATTAGGAGCAGGATCCTGGACCTTCTACAGTTAAATTTATGATTTTAATTTCCCCAGTTTTAGCATATACTCTTTTAGATATTGGGGCTTCCCATGGATTTATATCTATTTCTGTTGTGGAGATCCTTGGGCTCTGCATCCTTTATTATGCAGATATCATCACACTAGACACTTCGTTGGAGACTAGAATGACGAGTGTATGTTAGTGAAAGGAGTTCCCTTTAGAGGTTGGTGGGTGTCACTTTTTATGGGACCTCTATGTCCTAGAGATGATAAGATATGATTTCATTGTTTGAATGGACTGGCCAGTCCCCTTCCAGGCAGTCATCGATTACTATCGCCCTAGGGTGAGTTTCACATCACTAGAGGGTGGATCCTTCTTTCATAAGGGCGAAAGGGATGTCCAGGAGAGCAGAGCGGGACCCAAGCATCATTAGGTGAGAGGAGTTACAACCCATATTGGCTGTCTATATTTGGATGACCAGGGGACTTCACTCATAGACATTCCTGCAGCAGTGGATCATTTCAGGGACATCTTTCTAGAGGACTTTTCAGGATTTCCTCCAGAGTGTGAGGTATAATTTTTTATTTATCTTGTGCCAGGGGCGGCACCGGTGCCTATTCCTTCTTATAGGATAGCTTCACCAGAGCTACAGGAGCCCAAAAGAAGTTGGGGGAGTAGTAGGAAAAGGGTTTCATTCGACCCTATACTTCTCCTTGGGGTTCACCTATCCGGTTTGTGAAGAAGGTGGACGGAACCCTCATGCATTGTGTGGATTACTAGAAGTTGAACTAGTTAACGGTCATGAACCGATATCCCTTAGCAATTATTGATGATATCTTTGATCAGCTTCAAGGAGACCGAGAGTTCAAAAATATTGACTTGAGATCCGGTTACCATCATTTGCGCATTAGACCATCTGTTATACCTCTCACAGCCTTCCAAAGAAGGTATGGTCTATATGAGTATATGGTTATTCCATTCGTCTCACGAACCCACCTGCAGTGTTCATGGAACTGATGAACCGAGTGTTCCATCTGTACATGGATTATTTGTCAGTTGTCTTTGTGAATGATATATTAGTGTACTCTCACACTCGAAATGACCATGCTACCCATAATGAGATCATTCTGAGTACACTGAGATAGAATCAGTTATATGCTATGATCTCAAAATGCCACTTGTTCGTGGATCAGATTCACTTCTTATGTCAGGTTATCTTAGAGACATGAGAGTTAGTAGACCCAGAGAATGTGAGAGCAGTAGTTTCCTGGGATCATCTAAATAACGTCTTTTAGGTGGATAGTTTTCTAGGGAGGGCTAGATTCTGTAGAATTTTCATTCAAGACTATTCACGGTTATCAGCACCACTGATGGGTCTGACTAAGAATTGTGTGAAGTTCATGTAGTTAGATTTTTGTGAGTCATCCATTTAGGAGTGGAAAGGAAGGTTGACTTCAGCACTGATACTAGTATTTCCAGATCCGGGCAAGGGCTATACTCTGTATTTTGATGCTTCAGGTATCGGGCTGGGAGCTGTAGTTATATAGGGATATGGAGTCATTGTGTATGGGTCTCGGCTGTTGAGACCACATGGGAGGAACTACCCGACGCATGATATCGGGTTGGCTGCAGTTGTTCATGCCTTATGCAATTGGAGACATTATGTTCTGGGAGAGCAATTTGTGGTTTTCACCGATCACAAAAGTCTCAAGTACATCTTCATTCAGCATGATCTGAATTCGAGACAATAGTGGTGGGTTGTGTATCTTCAGTCTTTTCACGTTGAGCTTACCTACACGCCTGGGAAGGGCAACATAGAAGATGATGCGTTGGGCAGGAGGACTCAGATATCAGCAGTTCAGGAGGCCAGTAGTGATTAGAAACTTATGGCTATGTACTCTGAGATACATTTGGTGGTGCATGATAGGTATGGGCAGACTTCTCATTCTTTTGTGGTTGTTACCTATACTCTTCTTGATCGAGTGAAAATTAGGAAGCTTTCAGATTCTAAAGGCCTAGTCCTACGTGAAAGAGTGTATGGAGAGGACCTTATTCCTGGGTGGACCATGGGAAAAGATGAGATCTTGCGTTTCCGTGGGAACATATGGGTACTAGCAGATATACTTGAGGAGCTGATGCGGGACGTTCATTCTTCAGTTTGGACAGTTCATCCTGGTGTCACCAAGATGTATCGTGATCTAAATCATCCATATCGGTGGCCAGGTATGAAGAGATATGTTGCTGGATTTTTCTTGTAGTGTTCCACCTGTTAGTAGGTGATGATGGAGCATCAACGGCTAGTAAGGATATTACAGTAGTGGCCTATTCCCGAGTTGAAATGGAATGATGTCGAGATGGATTTAGTGACAGGTTTACTGAGGTCTCATCGAGGGAATGATGTTATGTGGGTTTTCATTGATAGACTCATGAAGTCTACTCCCTTTTTACCAATCAAGAAGACCTTCAGTGTTGATGAGTTGGGACGGTTGTACATCTGTGAGATTGTACGTCTGTATGAAGTTCCACACTCCATTTTTTTAGAAAAATATGCTCATATTACTTCTTAGGTTTGGAAAGGGCATCATAAGGATTTTGGTACGCAGGTACTTTTGAGTACATCATACCATCCCTAGACAGATGGAAAGTCCTAGCATACGATTCAAGTGCTTGAGGACATGGTTCGAGCATGCATCCTATTTTTTTGGAGGTTCATTGGAGAAGAAAATACATCTTGTAGAGTTTTCCTGTAATAATAGTTTTCAAGACACTATTCAGATGAAACCTTATGAGGATTTTTAAGGTAGGTCATGTCGATCACACTTATGTTGGCTGGAGGTAGGATAGGCAGCTTTACTGGGACCTCGTCTTGTTTATGAGGCCACAAAGAAGATAGAGTAAATTCATTAGAGGATGGTCAATGCGGAGTCATGACAGAAGACATAGGCTGATCAGCGGAGACGACCTCTGGAGTTCGATGTCGGGGATCACGTTTTCCTATGTGTCACACCGAGGTTGGGACACAAGAGGATTAGTAGACATGGTAAGATTTCACTGAGGTACGTTGGGTTGTTTTAGGTGTTGGAGAGAGTTGGGTCAGTTGCCTATCGGTTGTAGTTACCTCAGAGGTATCAGGCTATGCACGACATCTTCCATGATTCTCAGCATTAACGTTACTTCTCATAATCATATCACGTCTACCAACCTGACGAGATTGAGTTGGATGTGGATGCATCTTTTGAGGAGCTTCCTATTCGGATTGTTGATCGCAGTATAAAGGTTCTCTGTGGCCAGTATGTTCCTCTGTTACAAGTACAATAACATCACTGGCGAATAAAAGATGAGACTTGGGAGAGGGAGGCAGACGTACGATCACAATGGCCGGAGATGCTTGAGTTTTCTACTTCTACTTCATATTTCTAGAGAAATTCGGGGATGATTTTATTTAAGTGGGAATTTTTTAATAATTAGGACCATCTTTTCATGTATCTTTTCCTTTTTGGTAGTTTTTGAGGAAAATAGGTTGTTTTGGAAATTTTGGGAGTACACGTCATGTACTTTATGAGTAAACATCGTGTACTTGGTTATCACATGTTGTTGTGTCCTAGCTGTGTAGCGGCCATGAACATGACCATGTTGGTGTGACCTGGAGGTTGCCTAAATCGGACTATGGAACGGTGAGTACACTCCATGTAATTCAAAAGTACACACTTTGTACTTTATCTTTTTTCCTTAAACGCACCGGGGTCGAATCTAATAACCGTGAAGCTCTACTTCTAGGTCTCATTCAACTAAAAGCTCTGTATGACCACATATCTTAGACGAACCCCTGACCGAGTGTCCGTTCTACGATTCGAACACCATCAGTTGCGTTGGAGTCACATCGGTTAGTTCCCTCTTCTTCCTGAACCTCATTTAATGATTCCTCTTATTTTCCAAGTTATATTCGGTTGAATATTTTGAGAATTTTTTAGATCATCATTGTTATAAGGCGATTCAAGCCTTGAGGATCACATAGAGAGATCTCATAATGTCGAGGTAAGTGGTTTCGGATTTTCTATAGAATGTCATTGAGCTTTAAGTGTTGTGTTTCCAATACCCATGAATGGGGTATTGCATGTTTACCATTTTAGCCCTATTGTATGCCAGATATGCTTGAATGCTTGAGTAGATGATAATTTATTTTTAATAGGGTGAATTTCAGTGCATTGGCTATGCTACCCATGCATGTTTTTCCTGTTTTGACCTTTGGGTCTAGTTTTCCTATTAGGATGTTGTTTACTTTTCCATCCCTAGTAGTGTAGGATGGTGTGACTATTGTTCTGTTATATTGTTTTGCTGTAGAACTCTAGCTAATTAGTTCTATGGTTTACCATGGCCGATAAGAACAGCTAGACTTTCCTAACTTAAACAGGTCTGTGAGAACTTTGTGTATGGACTATAGGGAGAATGGATGTTGAGGGCTTCCCCAGAGTGCCTATTTTACATACAATGTGAGACCACATAAGGAATTGACGTTGAGTGCTTCATTAGAGTGTATGTAGTTCCTTGATGTGGTACACAGAGGGAATGTGATGTAAGTGCTTCCTTAGATCACCTTCCGATACTAATACGAGACTATAGGGGTAATTGACAGCGAGTGCTTCCTCTGAGAGTCTATGCTTAAGCTGAACTAGAGGGGTTAGATTGCATGTACTTCCCAGAGGGTTTCTTTTACTTGTTAGGTAGGACCAGATGGAATAGGATGTGGGTATTTACCATAGGTTCAATGTTGTGTTTATCTATTTTTATTAGTCGTTGCATGTTTTATGGTGATTTGAATTCTTTGAAATGGTGGATTATTTACTACTGATAACTTTCTTGTTTACTACCCTTTGTATAATACCTACAATATATTAACTGGCTGTGAGGAATAGATATTGTGGCGGTTTCATATTGGGATTTAGTCTCATTCCCTATTTTGGCCATTCATTTAGGCCCAAGCAGATTATATTGTTGCAGTTTTAGATACGAAAATGTTCCCTTTTACTTTAGGTACTTGATTTGTTGTGGAGCTGGAGAGCATGGGCACAAGCTATGTCTTGTGATGCTTAAAAGTTTATTTGTGTTCGTTTCACATTTGTTTAGAATGGTTTTATTCCATAATTGTGACTTGCTTGACTATTATCCAAGACATATTACCATGCATCATTTTATATATGTGGTCCAGTTTATTCTATCTGTCTTCCACAGTTTATTTTTGTATGATATTATTACAGCTTCTTCTTTTGGATGTATTTTTTTTACTTCTGCTGTTTACTCTACCAATGGGCGAATAGTTTACCCAATATCACACCCAAGTCCCTCACTAGTAGTCAACAGCCTTTGGCGTTCGGGGAAATTCACTTTAGGTCATGTGACCAACCAGGTACAAGGTGCCTCTGGGTGGCTTCCAAAACCATGATGCTACAATATTGGTGTAATTGAGGATCATGGATGAGCATGAGAAACACAGGGTTATTTTTTTGAGAATATTCTGGGATCAACAGTTGTATGCCATAATATCAAGGTGGAATTTTTTGATAGGAGAATAACACTTTCATGGAAATTTAATTTCTGGAAGAGGAGTTTTGGGTGGTCTGGAGAATATGGAAGCTATTATCTCTTAGAAACAAAAAAATATATTTATTTGAGACATCAAACTATCATAGTCTATCAGGTTATTACCAATTAATTTATCATCAATTATCATGAATATAATTTTGTGTTAAAAATTTGATAATAAATAATGTTCCAATCCAATGGGACATGGAATGAAAGATGCGTTTTCAAGATCTATAGGATTCCCTTACAACTAAACCCATCAGGATTTTTCCAATATCAAGACAAGGGTACATAGTGTATTATGGTTATTGAGAGTCTATATTGGGTTGTGTTTTCATGTAAGGAGACCATGTTATATCATATAGTTCACGGTAGTTGCAAGTGCATCATAATAACTACCTAGAACAAATTTTGAGGTTCTATATAGTCATTTATTCTTTGAAGACATGGCGTCATTACTCTTTTGATGGGAAATGTACAGTGTTTATTGAACATAAGATCTTGAAACATATTTTCTCACAATGTTATTTGTATTTTATAAAAAAGGAGATGGTGTGTGTATCTCCAAATTATTGATATTAACATAATGTATACAAATGTGAACCGAAATACGGGGGAAGACACATTAAGTAGGAAGTCATATACTCATATAGAAAATGATACCACATATTAGTGGAAGTTGATGTCAGAACTAGATAAAATGCATATTGAATGTGATGAATTTGATAGTATTACAATTTTCTTCTTTATTTCCATGGTTTCGAATCTAGTGAAGAATATTAATCAGGCACAATCATTTGATTCAGAAAGGGTTTTGATTTTTTCAAAACACAACGGTGTTGAGACCATCGATGGATGGAAGCTGAATGAATCTTCATTGTTGTTGTTCATAAATCAGACCTTTAAAGTTATGGATTTTTAGGAACAACTTATTCATGATTACAACTATTCAATATGGGTTGTTCATACATGAATACAAACAATGTATAAGGATTTGAAAGTGTTGTATAGGTCGTTCAAATTGAAGAGGATGGTGCATGAGTTTGTTTCAAGATGCATAACATGCCAAAAATTTATGGTAGAACATCAATTACCAATATTTATGTTGATTAATTTACACATTACAGTTGTAAATGAGAGTAGATATCTATGAATTTTGTAATAAGAATATGAAAAATGGTTCAGAAACACCATCTATAATTGTGATAGTGGAATGGATCGTGAAGTCAATTCATTTCATTTATACTCATCAATATAATATGGTGGAGGACTTATCATGAATATATATTTGGAAAGATGTTATGTGTCATGTCATACATGTTTCGATCTTATCGAATAAAGATCCAAGGTTCACATCTCAGTTTAGGAATCCATACAAATTTACCATTGGGATCAACTGACCATAAGTATGGAATATCACCCTTGGACATATGAGAAACCCAAAATGATGATATGAATGTCAGAATACATGTTTATGGAATTAGTAATTAATTTTGGTGGCTCAAGGGAGTATAATCTTCCATTAGTGGAGATATTATATAATAATACTAATTAATCCTTTATAAAAATGGATCTATTTTAAGAATTATTTGGGAATAAATGTCGTTACACATTTTTATGGGCAGAATTAGGTGATACATCACTTGATGGGTTGAGTCTTGATTAGAAAAAAATGGAGAAGATTCAGTTTATCAGGAAATGGGTGGAAATGGAGATAATTCATCAGAAATCATAAATGCATCATTTTCTATGCAAATTGTACTTCACATGGAGTGATCAAGTGTTCATAAAGATATCTACAAGGCCTTTACTTCATCATTTTGGAAAAAATGGAATGATTTCACCTTGATACATTGGACCTTTTGGGAAATTGTTAAGGTTTTGTGATGAGTAATATCATTGGGCACCTCCAAATGAGTTTATTGAGGTGCTTAATGTGTTTCGTGTATCATAGTTGAAAAAATTATAATCATGATCATGACGGATCAGATGGGCCAATGTTGATCTAGCATAGGATACATCACTGATTCACATGTCATTGAAAATTAAGGACAATAAAGATAATGTTTTCTGTTGAAAAATAATCAGTATAGAGTAGGTTCTAGAGAAACATGGTGAGATCTAGGATGATTCATGGGAATGTGGGATGGAAATGAATGATCGATGGTAAGAACTCATTCAACTAAATTATGTTTTTCTATTATTAAGGAACAACTAGTCTAGTGGTGGGGGAGTATTTTTCACCCCTAGATATGGATAATTAAGGATTATTTTATGTAATTTATGTATATAAAGAGTTGGGGCTATGTTTGTGGGAGTTTTTAGAACATTTGTAGTGTTTTTTTTCATTTTTCTATTAGTTTTTAAATAGTGTACAATTTCATAAAACCATATAATGCCTACAAGAAACCCAGAATAAAGAGAAATGAGTTATAGTTAAGGCGCGCAGTATGTGCGTAGTTTGTTAAAACCCTATGAAAACCTATGAGAACCATTTAAATTTTGCATAATGGGAATTGAAAAGATTTACACATGGTTTGTAAATCAAACAAGACAAACATACATGTATTAGTCCTTGTGGTAGTGTCTATTGCATGGTATTCCCACAATTTACCTACCTATGTGACTAAACTATGTATGGTTAACAATCTAGATCCTAAAAATGTGGATATAGGTGGGCCTTGTGTTATGGTGGTACTTTTTCTATACCAAAATAGACATAAATTCATATTTTTATCAATCAAATGTTCTAGAACCTATCCCAATTGAAATGAAGTGATTCAGAGTTGTTCCTTGGTGCGACAACGTTCAATTCATTCCATAATCCTTCGTTCTTGTTAGTTTCTAATGATTTTTTTAATATTTACTACTCCATTTCTGCCGATCTCTTATAAATACTACCACTAAGGGTATATATAATGTTTTGGATGCCAAATATGTATAAAGGGGGTCATTTGGTTGTTAGGGGAAGAGATCTATGGTGGGGTTTTGTTATTAAACATGAGTTCTGAACATTCTTTAGATCATTCATAGATTTCCTCATAAAACCCGAGGTAGGTGGATTCACTCTTGACTTAACTATTTTAGTATGTGAAAGATTATTATTAAATGGAATTCATTGATTGAAATTGATTTTTTATTCTATATGAAATAATTGAGGAAACCCTCTTGAATGACGGTTAGTGGAAAATTGTGAATGGTGGTGTGTCGCTTGAAAGTGGTTCTGATAATACAATTTCAAGATGGTGAATTTAAAATATTTTTTGTTCATTCTATATGGAAAAATCGTTTAAATTAAAAATAATGATGTTTTATTGAAATATTTTCAACACATACGGATTTTTAATGGGATTGGCTTGGTTGGGTTGGATACGTTCGTATGAATTGGGATTCATAATGGGGTAGAGTAACCCCATAAAAAGAACAGGATGGATTTGGGCATGAAGTTCCCCTATCATAGTTATCCACTAGGTGAAGAATTAGTTTAAGGATAACTCACCATTCACCAATATATAGAGTTCCATCGGTTTTATGAATTGTAGGATGTGTGGTTAAGTTTGAAGGGATGGTTTATGCCAAAGAGGAATGTTAAATGATTTAAATAATTGTATATTTTCTTTCTATGGAAAAATATTTACTGTGGAACATGTTTATATTTTAATATTAACTGTTTTAGAAATTGTTTAATATAATGTTTCTATAATTCTATATATTATTTTCATTATTAGGGAATTCATTGGGGGTAAACCTGATATGCTTCAATACTCACCCGTTTTTTGGAAGATTGGTTCTTTTCCAGATATCATCTACCAATATACTAGAAACTGTACTCTATCAAACCTATTTATTAATATTTTGTGATATATGGGATCTTTGGAAGAGTTATATATTTGAACATGTGAAGCATTGATGTCAAGTTATTGTCTTTGAGTTTTATTATTTTGTATTGTTGAGTCAATAAGGTATTCCTTATGGCTTTTCCATTCCTTCTTGTTTTGAAAATCACAAACACCTTATACTTAAGAAAATAGATATTTTACATCTATAAGGAAAATTTACATCCATAATGAAAATCACCCTAACCTAGATTTCCTTATACATATCACTAGTTTTTTCTTAAGGATAAAAATTGAATTCATACATAAAACCTCGGAATCATATATTACTTAGATATGATGCATTCTATTTTAGGATCCGAATTCTGGATACGAAATCTAATGAAGTTCCACTCCGAATTCTGGATGCGAACTCTAATGATGTTCAATTCTGAATTCTGGATATGAACTATAATGAAGTTCCATTCCGAATTATGCATATGAACTCTCATGTAGTTTCAATCCGAATTCTGGATAAGTACTGTCATATAGTTCGAATCTGAATTCTGGATACTAACTCTCATATAGTTCGACTCCGAATTCTGGATACGAACTCTGATGTTGTTTGACTCCGAATTCTGGATATGAACTCTCATATTGTTCGACCTCAAATTTTGGATCGAACTCTCATATTGTTTGACTCTGAACTTCAATGAGTTCGACTCCGAACTTCTACTAGTTCGACTCCAAGCTTCTACTAGTTCGACACCGAACTTCTATAAGTTCGACTCCGAACTCTGTTAGTTCATATTTTTAATTCTTGTGAATCTAGATTCTGAATTTCCTTATAAATTCAGACTCAGAATTTCTATAGAATTCTGGTTCTGAATTCCTATAAAACAGAATCCGACTATCACTTTATTATAGACTCCTAATTCTATTTTGGTTAGACTCCGAACTTTTATTTCCGTACATTATGAACATCATTTTTTCTTATACTATTACTTGTTTCATTACAAAACGATGTCATGCTTTCAGTTATTAACTAACCATTGGTTGAGTGACACTTTTATAGGTCCCATCGAAATTCAAGGAAAAATATAACTATTGGAGGAGGGAGCCGACTGTTGGAGCTTCACCTATAAATATTACATCATATAAAAATAAGCAATAACATTTAAAAAACTTGTGATTACATGCTATTGAAGTGATTTTTAGAGAGAAAAGCTCTTATCAACTCTCAACACTTCATGTAGAATGTTTGAACGGCTTGTTCGAGCTTTTCTGTGTGCAGACTTTCTTTATGCAACTCCGATTGTTAGTGATTACAATCAAGGGCATCTGGGGATAGGAAGATAGAGGTACCGACTACCATGAAGTTTGAGGGCTTCCTTGATGACGAAGACATAGGTTCTAACTACCTTGATGTTGAGGGATTGCTAGGATAGAAAGATAGAGACTTTGATCATCGTATCGAGGGCTTACGCTAGTGTGGGTAAGACAGAATTTCATGAAAGTATAAATCAAGAGAATTTATCCAAGTTTGTTGGATACCCTTCTCTTTGGTTTAGATGTTTTATATCTTGTTCCTTGTTATTGTAACATGTTTTTCGGCAGCATTTTGTATTGTTAAGAAATGTATAACTTTCTTATATTTCCTTACTTGTACTCTGATTTAGTTAGATTCTATACGCTTTAAGGTAGAATCTCATTTTGTAAACTTTGGTTAAGTTTCATTTTCAGGATCCATATTTCCGGAACCTGTTTTTCAGAATCACATTCCAGATTTAAGCATGTGTATAGAACTATAAGTTTGGTAAACATTGATCTATCCTTGTTTAAGGAAATTTTTAATGTGTACAATTCACCCCCCTTTGTATATTGAGCATCTACATCATTATTTAGATCCTACAATTGGTATTAGACGAGGTCTCTGAAATACTTATACTCACATATAAGTTTTTCTTGCTCAGTTTTTAATTGATCTATATTTTTATTGCTTAGGAATATTCTCATTGAATATGAACTTTTGTTATTAACATGTTTTTGTGTAGAATGAATTTTTAAGATGGTAGGAATCAATGTTGGGTCCATCGACAACCTAAATTCTACAAGACCACCAATTTATGATGGTAATTATTATGAGTATTGGAGAGATCAAATGAAGACTTTAATTATCAAAACTGGGGTAGATAACTTTGTTATGCTTACTGGTGGATAAAAAATTCATGATAAAGAGGTATGTTCTTTTACTAGTCAGGAAAAGCATGAATACCAACTCAACTATAAGGTACGCAATACTTTACTTTGTTCAATGACTAGGAACATATATAGCCAAATTTATTCTTGTGAAATGTCTAACTGTATATGGAAGAAACTCGAAATAACACATTTTGGTACATCCAAAGTGATTGAGACTAGAAGGGCTATGCTTAGAGCTGAGTATCATTGTTTCAATTTTCCTTATGGTAAACCCTTATGTAAAGTACAAAAGAGATTCATGACTATCATGAATAGCATACAATCTATGGGAGAGAATGGTCTATATGATGAAGCTCTTGTTTACAAGATTATAGATATTATGCCCAATGTGTGGGAATCAATGGGAACTGCTATTGATGAGAACATGATGGTTACTCAATTTTCTCTTGATGAGCTATTTGGAACTCTTCTTCAACATGATAAAAGAATGAAGAGAGATTCTGAATACATAAAGAAGAATAATGGGAATGGTAGTGTTGCTTTTACTACTACTTCAAATAACATGAAAGCTATGACTCTTGAGAGAGTTACTAGATCCAAGTCTAAAAAGTTTGTTATCCAATCAGAGTCTAGTGAGAGTGAAGTCTCAAAAAAAGAGTTATATAATCTTGCATGGAGGATGAACAAGATAGCTAGTTAGAGAAATTTCCAATCCAAGTATAAGAATAAGAAATTGAAATATAAGAAAGATTCAGAGGTCACATGCTATGTATGTAAGAGAGCTGGACACATAAGACCTGATTGCCCTATGACCAAAAGAAAAGAAAGAATAGAAAGAAATTCTGAAAGGAACAGAAATAAGTATTGCAAGACCAAATCTAAGAATGTTCTGAATGAAAATGACACCTGGTGTTCCAGTGGAGGTGACTCTTTAGAGGAATCATTAGATTATGAATCTTTTGGACAGAAGAATATTGGCCATATATCCAGGCTACCTATTGATAAAAATTGCTTTATGGCTGAGGTACAAAATGATGAATCATTGACCAACATTTCTTTAAATTCTAACGATAGTAAATATAATAACTCTTCTAATAAATAGTCTTCTTATAATGAAGACAATACTTGACCTACATATGAAGAAGTTTCTAGGTTTGTTGATCTTCTTGATATTGAGAACTCAAAACTCATAAAAAATCTTGATAAGGAAAACTATAGGAATAATATTCTTACTAAAGAAATATCAGATCTTTCTAAAGATCTTGATAAGAAAAATGATGATTTTGAAAGTATTTAAAAAAATCATATGGAAGTATGTTTTGAAAAGAATAAACTTTCTAAAGAACTAGAAAACGTAATTTCTAAGAAAGATGTATTCGAGCCTAGCTCTAGTTTAGATTCTTTTGAAATCAAGAATCTTGTTATAAAACTCAAGTCCGAAATATTACCCTTAAATAAGTGGTTTTCGAACATTAGCTTAGGTAAAGAAAATTTTGATAAGACGTATTCACAAATAAGACCTTTAAGAAACAAATCCGGATTTGGTTATACCCATGCAAATCCAACTTTTAATAAAAATTCTTTTGTTCCTCAAAGTGCCCAATTTTGCACAAAGACTCAATGAAGTGGTCACTGGGAAATGAATGGTTCATTAAAAAAAACCAAATATTTAGGATTTCATAAGGCTTATTTTTCTAAGAAAATGTGGGTACAAAAAATTTTACATTCTGAAATTTCTGAATCCAAACAAGTCTGGATTCCGAAAACGTAACTTTTTCTTATTTTTAGGAAAATAGGGAAAGTACCAACAACAATACTTGGTACATGGATAGTGGATGTTACGTGCATATGACTGGTAACAAAATCTATTTAGAAAAATTATGAAGACGAAAGGAGGAAAAGTATCTTTTGGAGATAATGCTCAAGGAGAAATTGTTGGTATAGGTAACATTGTTCTTTTTGGAAAAAATTCGATTTCAAATGTTTTTTTGTTAAAGGTATTAAGCACAACCTCATCAACAGAAGTCAATTATATGATGAAGGCTACCATGTGAATTTTAGGAATGTCAAGTTCCTAGTACACAATTCCAAGGAAGAATTTATTCATTCTTCCAATAGGCAAGAGAATGTTTACACACTTAACATAGAAGACCATATGAGCCAATAATTACCTTGCCTTAGTGAAATGGAAGATCATTCTTCATTATAGAATAGAAGGTTAGGACACTGTAACCTTAGGAACTTATGTAAACATTCTAATAAAGGATATGTTAAGGATCTACAAGAGATTAGATTTGATTCTTCAAAATTTTGTGAAGCTTGTCAATATGGAAGCAACATAAATCACATTTTAAATCAATTGGTGAAGTCGAAAACAACTAATGCCTTACCGCTAGTGCATATGGATCTTTTTGGTCCAACACAAACTGGAAGCATTGGAGGAAAATACTATGTGTTTGTTCTAGTTAATGATTACACTATATTAACATGGGTATATTTTCTAGCAAAGAAGTCTGAAGATTTATCTCATTTCAAAATTTTTTGATCCCAAGTCAAAAATGAGAAAAGCCTTCCATTGAAAACAATTCATAATGATCATGGTGGAGATTCCCAAAATTCTGATTTTGAAACTTTTTGTTTTAGAAAAGGTATTACTCACAACTTCTCATCACCCAGAACACCTCAACAAAATGGTGTTGTTGAAAGAAGAAATATAATTCTTCAATAGATAAGTAGAACCATGTTGAGTGAGTATTCTATTGCCAAACATTTTTGGGCTGAAGCTCTATGTACTGATTGTTATACTATAAATCGAGTATTTATTAGACCTTTTCTTAATAAAACTCTTTATGAGTTATGGAATGGTAGAAAACCTTGACTTTCCTACTTTAAGGTTTTTGGTTTCTAGGTATTCATTCTGAATACTAATTATAACTTACACAAATTTACACCAAAATATGATGAATGAATTTTCATTGGATACTCCACAACTTCTAAGGCTTATAGAGTTCTCAATAAAAGCACTTGCACTATTGAAGAGACAGTACATGTAAAATTTGATGATTCTGATCCATTTGTTTTCAAACAACCCCAACCTACATCCTCGGATGTGTTTTAAAAAACTGATTATCAACCTTTGATAGAAAATCCTTCTGATAAAGAAAATGATCAAGAAGATGCTTTTGAAACATTTACCCCAGAAGATTTTATACCCTATGTTGATGACCAGGTTTTACAAAACCCAAACCAGTTGTTTCTAATGAATCATCCCAGTTATTGTATCATTGGTGATGTAAATCAACCCGTAAGTACTATAAGTTACTTAAGAAATGAAGTAGACCATCTAGAATTCCTATCACAATTAGAACCAAAATGAACTGATGAATCTTTAGGTGATGAATATTGGCTTAAATCCATGAAAGATGAACTAAATTAATTCTAATGGAATAAAGTATGGACCTTGGTTGAAAGACCTAAGGAAACTTTTGTTATTGGAGTAAAGTGGGTCTTCAGAAATAAGTGTGATGAAAAAGGAATCATCATATGAAATAAACTAGATTGGATGCTGAAGTCTATAATCAACAAGAAGAAATATAATATGAAGATACCTATTCTCTAGTAGCTAGACTTGAATCTATTCGTATATTAATTTCCTTTGTAGCATTCTTCAATTTTAAACTTTTTCAAATGGATGTGAAATGTGCTTTTCATAATGGTTACATCCAAGAGGAGGTTTTTTTTGAATAACCTCCTCGCTTTGAAGACACAAAACATCATAATCATGTTCTTAGACATACCAATTCTTTTTATGGCCTTAAACAAGCCCCACGAGCATGGTATGATAGAATTACAAGATTTTTGCTTCAAAATAACTATGTTAAGTGAAATGCAGATCCAACCTTTTTTATAAAGAAAGATAAGAAAAATGTTTTGATTGTTCAAATTTATATTGATGATATCATTTTTTCTTTAACATAGTAATCATTAACTAATTCTTTTGAGGATCTAATGAAATATGAGTTTGAAATGAGTATGATGGATGAGTTAACATTTTTCCTTGGCTCTCAAATTTCTCAAAAACCAGAATGAACCTATATATATCAATATAAGTATATTAAAGATCTTCTAAAAAAGTATGGATATGAAAACATTAAGAGTATAAGTACTCTTATCAGTACCTCAAACACACTTGATATTGATGAAGCTGGGAAACCAGTTGATCATTCATCTTTTATAGGTATGATAGTATGTATACTTTACTTGACAATTAGTCGACCAGACTTGATGTTTTCAGTATGCTTATATGTAAGATATCAATCAAATCCTTCAGAATATCATTTAAAGGCAGTGAAAAGAATTTTTCGGTACTTAAATGGAACCGTGGATTTAGGATGACTTTACACTTCTGGAAATGATTTTTTTAAATTGATTTTCAGATGCTGACTTTGGTGGATGTAGAATGGATACAAAGAGTACATCTGGAACTTTTCATTTATTAGGAGATTTATTAGTTTCTTGGTCATAAAAGAAGCAACATTCTATAACACTTTCCACTGATAAATCTGAATTTGTAGTAGCTGGATGTTGTTGTGCTCAACTGTTGTGGATGCAACACACACTCACAGATTATGGCTTGAGTTTTACTAAGACTCAAATTTTGTGTGATAACACAACTGCCATTTCCCATAGAAAAAACCCTGCACAACACTCTTGTGCAATGCACATAGACATTGGGCATCACATTCTTAGGGATCACACACTTAAAGGAGATATCATTCTTCAGTTTAACGGAACGCTAGATCAACAAGCTGACATTTTCACAAAATCATTACCCTCTGATAGATTTGAATACAATAAACAAACTTTAGGAATGATAACCGTGAGGTAATAGTCCTTCATTAACATCATGTTCAACTATTCTCCTTACCGTAATAAACTCCTTTTCATAGGTGGAGTACATTTGTTTTATTATCCTTAAAAAACATTGCGCAATGATCCTTTCAACATTTTTTAATTTTTTTTCGTAACGAGTGTTTCAAAAAAATTTGTAATGAGTCTTTAATTTTTTTTGAGAATTTGAATAATTTCATAATGAAATTTTCATAATGGAAATTTTTATAATGACGTTTTCGTACTAGAAATTTTTGTGATGAGGTTTTCTTACTAGAAATTTTAGTAACGAAGTTTTCATTCTAGAAATCATCGTAATGAAATTTTTGTAATGAGAATTTTCTTAATGGGAATTTTCGTAATCATAATTTTCGTGGTGGATTTCTCGTAATGAGTTTTTCGTAGTCAAATTTTCTTCAAGAAGAATACTATCTATTACGAATAAACTTATTATCCAATCTGAATGGTATGATTTCATTTCTTATGTCATTCGTAGTAATTTTTTAGTTTCTGGTAGTTTCTTTTTCTTATAAAATTTCTCGGATTTATTTTTTTCTTCTAAAATACAAATGTTTTTAATACCTAAAAAAATCAGATTCATGATTTCTTTGCGGGTAAGTTTTCAACCATCAGATCAGATCAGAGAATTTTTCAACTGTTAGATTTCTTTTGGATGTTCAATGGTCATCTTCATCGCCTATATAAAGGGGACACCAACGATTGTCGCATATCATTTTTAAAGCTCTTGCGTGTTAATGCTTTGAATCAGTTATTAATGGCCATTCTGAATCCTTCAGAGTTCCTCCATTCCGAATGTCAGTAGAAGCTACTTCCCATGATATGACTACCACGAAGCCAATCTCAAAATGGAAAGTGTACAGAGAAATACTGTTCTATCCAATATTTTACAAGTATGATTCTATCATCACTAAGTACATCAAGTTCAATGGTTTGGAAGATGCATGTTTATCCAAGAAAAGTGATCAAGATGAATTCTATCCGGAGTTACTTGTAAAATTCTATGAATCAACAAGCTTTTATGAGGAAGAGGGAAGCGAAATGTTTTTATTCAAGTCTTATGGAAAGACTTACAAACATACTTACACCAAGGCATCAATCTTGGTGGGGCTAGCATATGAAGTAGAAGCTGAATTTTGTTCACACAAACTCCCAAATGCTCAAGGTAGTTTTGTTAAGGATACTTCCTTACAATGTATTGGACTTACTAATGTCATGAAAACAATGATTTCACACCTATCTCCAAATAATCGGATTATTAAACATTGGGTACAAAGTTTCTTCGTTCCATGAAAGGGTGATAAAAATTCCCTGGGGAAAAGAGATATATATTTCATAGACTTCTTGGTGAATCTAAGAAAAATAAAATCTAATGAGGCATGTTCTTGTGATAATAAAGAACATCAAGGAATGAAATTTGAGAGCTCAAATCATTATGTATATTGCCTTACTATCAAAGATGATAGTTTAGTGTATTTATTCATTCAAGATAGCATGTAAGTCTAAGGTTCGGAATTGCAAGCGTATGCTTGTCGGTGATGACACACTGAAAAAAATGAATATGGATTTTCCCAAGGAAATAGGATAATTTTATAATTTTCCATAGGAAGCGGCTGAAACCATTCCCAAAAATGTGGAAAATGTTGAGCTAGTGAATAATTTTATTAAGAAGAGAAAATTTAAAGATGTAGTTACTGAAGACAAAACCCCCAAATCTAAGGAAACCCAATCCGCACCTCCCAATCTAAAAAAACAGAAAGCATATCTAGATGAGGTGGATGCAAAATGGAGAGAAGATAAGGAGAAAAGGAAAGAAGGGGATCCACATTTCAGATTAGACCCGGCTGAGGTTAAGGCCTTAAGAGAAAAAGCTGCGGATGAGTTAGAGAAACATGAAAAAGAGAAGAAGCTGAAGAAGAAGATGTCTGAGGCTGAAATCGTTCAATCCCTTTTGAAATCCACATAGGTAGCCTCTAAGAATATTTCCATTCTGGAAACATTTGATGTCCAAACATTATCAAAGAATTATGGGAAGATGTACTTCACTCCAGAAATGTCCAAAGGGAAAGAGTTTTTTGAAGAAGTAGAGAAAGCAGTTGGTAAATAAGTAGAGGAATAAGTTGTTGGAGAAATTGAAGAAGAAGAATAATAAGATGAAGGAAGTGATGTTCTGGATGACTTGATTAAATAGGTGGAAGATTATCAATAAAATGATGAATATTCAAATTTAGTCACTCTAGGAAATGGATTTGAGGAAAAAGGTAAGAAAGATGATGTCTAGGAAGAAGATAAAGAAAATGAATCATTTGATGAGGAAGTAAGATATGAGAAGCATTACCTTGAAGAAGGAGTAGAGAAGGAGAAACCAGATGAAGACAATATTGTTCAAGCATCTGAATCCATGGAAGAATATCCTAATTAAGAACCCATTCCAAAAGTTTATAAGTGGAAGCAAGTGATTCTAATCACCCCAACAAAAAGATGTTATAAGAAAGAATGAGGTTGGTGGTTCTTCTAGAAAGAAGCTGGTGGAAATTGAAGAACAATCCCCAAGAAAGTTTTCTGATTTGGAATCATCATCACTGGGTCATGACTTTGTTATTGAATCTTTGAAGAAATTTGTGGACTCATTTCCGATCATTCCCACCATAGACTCCAGATGCCAGATGATGCAACATAGTCTAAATCAGAAGTCAGAATCCTTATCTATGGTGATGGATAAGTGTGTGATGATTGAAGAAAATCATAGAAATTTCCTTATCAATTATGATTTCCACAGGAAATCGTGAAGTAAAATCACTTTTTTTATAAGAATGTTGATGATGACTTGGCTGAGTTTGATAATTTTCAGAATGATGTTAATGATTCTTTTGACACCGAGGATTCCAAAGTGAAGGATCTTCAGGAAAAGCTGAACTGAGATTAAAATTCTCTAAATCAACAAGTGAATGACTTGAATGGGAAGGTTAACTCCCTTTCTAAAAAATTTAAAGGGGATAGAGATCTCCATATTGAACTTGAAGAAAATTTTGTAAAGAAATATGAGTTATGAATATGCAGGAAGACTCCTTGAAGGCTCAGACAGAAGTCTTGAATGCTAAAGATGAGAGGATAAATGCTTTGGAGAAGCAATCTGAGGAGGATCAGAATGATTTGAATAAGCTGAAACCCCTCTTGAAGAAGCTGATCCCAAAGGAAATGGTGGAAAAACAGACAAATCTGATCTTTTGTTGAATTAGATTTTCCTTGTAAATATTCTTTCTTCCCTAATGAAATTTGTGGTTGGTTGTATATTTTCTTCTTATGTACTAATGTTCATTTAATTTATTTCTTTTACATTCCCTTCAATTCTTTTTGAAAATCACAAAGGGGGAGAAGGAGAAAGAACTACTCAAAGGGGAGAAGAAAAAATCTAAAAGGGAGAAAAATTCCTATGTTAAGAACCATCCATAAGTAAGGGGGAGCATATCTAAGGGGGAGTTTCTCATTATGATGTTTTTCATTCCAATAATAATGAAAAATCCATTCTGGAAACCCAGAATACAATCCTTAGAGTTCCAATGCCTAAGGGGGAGTTATTGTAATTCATTATCATCTATGATCATAGGGAGAAAAGTTATAATTTCTAAGTCTAATGATATTTTTTCTAATTTATTATGTTCTTTTTCTAAAGGTTTTTTTTCTTTTAAAAAAGGGTTAGATTGTTGAGTCAATAAGGTTTTCCTTATGAATTTTTTGTTCCTTCTTTTTTTCAAAATCACAAACACCTTATTCTTATGAAAATTGATATTTTACATCTATAAGGAAAATTTCCCTATGAAAATTCACCCTTACCTATATTTCATTATACATATCAATATTTTTTCTTAAGGATAAAAATCAGATTCATACCTAAAACCTCAGAATCATATAATATTTAGATATGAAGCATTATGTTTTAGGATATGGTTTATGGATATGAAGTCTAATGATGTTCCACTCTGAATTCTGGATACGAACTCTAATGAAGTTCCATTCAGAATTCTGGATACGAACTCTAATGAAGTTCCATTCCGAATTCTGGATACGAACTCTCATGTAGTTCGACTCCGAATTCAGGATAGGAACTCTCATATAATTCGACTCCGAATTCTGGATACGAACTCTCATATAGTTCGACTCCGAATTCTTGATACAAACTCTCATGTAGTTCGAATCACAATTCTGGATACAAAATCTCATTTAGTTTGACCCCAAATTCTGGATACGAATTCTCATATAGTTAGACCCCAAACATCTATGAGTTTGACTACAAACTTCTATAATATTGAATCCTAACTCTGTTAGTTCGGATTCTGAATTCTAGTGAAACCAGACTCCGAATTTCCTTAGACATGCATACTTCGAATTTCAACAGAATTCAGGTTCAAAATTCCTATAAAATAGAATCCAAATATCTATTTATTATATAATCCGAATTCCATTTTGGTTAGACTCTAATCTTTTATTTTCTTACATTCCCAACATCAGTTATTCTTATACTTATACTTGTTTCATTAAAAAACGATGTCGTTCTTTCAGTTATTAACTAACAATTGGTTGAGTGAAACGTGTACATGTCCCACTGAAATTAAAGAAATATATGACCATTGGAGGAGGGAGCAGACCATTGGAGCTTCTTTTATAAATAGGAGCTCATTTAAGATAATCAATAAATTTTAAACAACTTGTGCTTATATGCATTTGAAGTGATTTCTAGAGAGCGAGGCTCTTATCAAATCTCAATGCTTCATGAAGAATGTTTGAATGACTTGTTCAAACTTTCCCTTCTGCAGACTTGCTTCATGTGACTCCTATTTTTGGTGATTACAATCGAGGGCTTTTAGGGATAGGAAGACAGAGGTGCTGAATACTTTGAAGTTTGAGGGCTTCCTTGCTGAGGAAGACAGAGGTTCCGACTACCCAGAAGTTGAGGGCTTGCGGGGATAGCAAGACTGAGACTCTGATCTTTGTATCGAGGGCTTACCCTGCTGTGGGTAAGACATACTTTCTTGAATGTATAAATCAAGGGACATTTATCCATGGTTTTTGGATACCCTTCTCTTTGGGTTAAAAGACTTATATCTTGTTACTTGTTTTTATTACAAGTTTTTTCATCTGAATTTTGTATTGTTAAGGAAATTATAACTTTCTTTTACTTCCTTACTTGTACTCTGATTTAGTAAGATTCTATTCTCTTTATGGTAGAATCTCATTTTGTAATCTTTGGTTAAGTTTCATTTTCCGGATCTATATTTCCTGAACATGTTTCTGGGAATCAATTTCCAGATTTAAGCAAGTGTATAGAACTAGTAGTTTGCTAAACATTGATCTTTCCTTTCTTAAGGAAAATTTTAAAGTGTACAACTCACCCCCCTATTGTATATTGAGCATCGACGTCATTTTTTCGTTCATACATGTCTTTCATTCTAAACTTGGATACTAGACTATCTTCTGTTGTGGTTCACTTTGGTGGGTTTGGATTTAAATAAATGTTTGAGTTTCCTTTCATTATTATCACCAATATAGAAATTTTATATATGATTATTGTTTAATTGATTTTTTTATTTATCATCAAAGAGAAGATCATCCCCAAAATTATAAATGAATCCCTTGGAATTTATATGCTAGCCTTTTGTATCTTGGGGTAGTCTCTTAATGCCAAGTAACCTTCCACCACATTCCAATGCCAATGGGATGGTTCTTGACGTTAAATTTCTATTTACTATATCTAAATATCCATATTATAAATAAATTATTTGTTTAATAATATTAATACATATAAATTATATGAATTAATTTTAAAATTATTTCTGAAAATACTGTTAAAACTCCGTTTTAAAAAATACTGTTTTAAAGAAATAATTTTATTTATTTTTATCCAATGCACTAAAAATATCAATTGACTAGAAAAAATATTTATTTAATATATAATATAATTTATTTAATATAATCCACTAATATTGATCTTTTTAATTTATTAATATTAAAATACTTTGTGGGCTTACATACAGCCTTTAATGAAAATGCCTTTATTGAATAAAAATGAAATTATACCTAAATTAAAACAAAAACACTATTTCAATTAATTTATTATAAATATTTAAAATATAAGGGATCCAATTTTACTTTGAAAAAATTTAAAAAATTAATAACTTTTAACAATATTGAATCAAAATACAATTTCCAATAAAAATACGTATCCATAACTTTTCATTAGAAAAGAAATATTTTCAAAATACTCTAAAAAAATAACCCTACATAGAAGTTAATATTTTTATATAAAAAATAATTTTCTATTTATAATGTAAAATTTATAAAAAAAGGAAAAAATAAATATAAAATTTATTCAAAAATAAAAAAAAATCCATTTTTTACGAAAACAAATCTTTAAAACATAATAATAATTTTTTTTAAAAAATATCAATACATTGCATTGGAATAAGATGATTGCATATTTTTCATAATTTGGATACTATTATTTATAACCTCAAATTAAATTTATCTTTGTTAATTATTAAAATAATATAATATTTCTTCATGGTTGTTTATGCTCCATATTGATTGTTGTATACTCTATCAAATGTAATGTTGTTCATCCAAAATATCATGGTTTTATATTGTCCATCAGAAAATGGTTTTAATGATAGTTATTACCAAAAGGTTCTTACATTATTTTAAATTATGGGAAATATCGTTTTGTTATATACTGTGAGTCATGGTAGATGACGAATCAAAACTATTTTCGGTCTCAATTGTAAGTTCCCTAATGCTTTCTGAATCACCTACCATTACATTGAATCATTATATACCATGGAATATAGGAAAATGAGGTATTATCTGGTTAATTTATATTCATATCTCTAGTTATATTTAGAATCCAAGGGAGATAATTTTATATTTTTCATAATAATTATGTGTTTGATGACTGATTAGTGAGGATACATGTGATGCTTTGGGGACTTGTACGGTCTAGTACACTATGAAGAATCCATGTGGGGGATCTTGAAACTAATCTAGTTAAAATGGAAAGTTAGTTCATGGATTACTATCACATGTTTCTAAGACATCCATTACAATACATTAACCCTAAAAATGACAAAATTGTCATTTCTTCTAAATTGAGTTCCAATAAGTGGGGTATGTTTTCAGGTTATTTATAATAATTTTATGATCCTGTGTGTAGTTTTTTAAAATATGTTCTAGTAATTATTGAATAATTCCAAAAATTATATTTCATAAAACCTATGTAAAACTAGATTCTAAATTAAATATGACATTCTTTGATATTCATATGGAAATGTTTTTTATTAATAAGAGTCATGTTATTAAAAATTAATGCTGGTAAAACCTATTTCTCATTGATTCTTTGGTGATTTTTTTTAAAATAAATACGAAGAAATTTATTTTTATGGATTTAAAATGGTGATGATATTAAAATGGGGATTTTGGTTTTTTTAAAACCATGGTGGTTTTATATTAGGCTATTAAAATATTTTCAAATCTCATGGATTTATATTGATACATCACATATTGAAATGGAGGTGAAATGTTTACATGATATTGGGAAATTATGTTATAATGTTGTGGATAAAAAATAAAATCTAATTTCTATTTTGATTGAAATCATATGATTTGTGTGTGTTCTGTTTTGTGTTATTATATGTGACAATGTATTTTAGTAGGCTGTTGATATGTGATTTAATTCTATCTTGGTTTCATGACGTTTATAAATCTGTCACACGATGTTTCGGAAGTGGAGAGAAATATTTTTTACCTGGGATGATGTTCGTGAGGATACTTCAACTTGTTTTGTAGTGTAATTTCCTTTTACCAATATACATAAACTATAAATTCAGTGTTGGAGCTATTGTATTCTGTGCTTTTAGGGCTTATCCATGGGTATATGTATCTAAATCTACCTCTTCATGATGGTGATTAGTTGAATCTTTATAATTAGAGGTGTCTCAAAGTGATTTAACGGTTACTATAAAATATTATGATTCATGACACTCTAAGGGATTAGTATTTTACCTTTATTTCATGGAAATTATCGAGAGTGGTGGTAAATCATGGTTCAATTCCTCTTAAATGAAATCCTATCCACGTAATTATTCTTGACAGTATTTCTTTAGTGGAATATTTTGAGTTGGTAAAAAGGATACTATATCTGAGATCATTGTTTTATTCAAGGTGAGAAATTATTTGTTGAATATTACAAGTATGATTTACTTGGTCTTCTATTTATAAATGTGGATGATACATTTTTATGAATGCTTTTTATAATTCTTAATGGGTTTCCTCGTTGATTTTTTCTTTCCCCATTAATGAATGAAATATTCTTCTAGATTTATCAATCTTATTTATGTTGTATCATTTTCAATTCATTATATTTTTCAATTTTGGTTAATGATCTATATAAATATTTTCGGTGGTCTTTATTTTGAATTTTTTGGTGATCTATTAAGAACTAATCAATTTTGAGCCATTTCTATTTGGACCTAGAAAAGACATGTGAATGTTTTGGGGTAATGGGGAATGAATATAGTAAGGTACGAAAATTCCATCTGAGGTGTTAGTGTTTTATTTTATTTTATTACTAAAGGGTGATGACATATATATACAAGATCCATGTTGATGTCAAGTTGTAACCTGAGTTAGGAATAAGTTTTTATCAAGGGGTCTTTATATGTGTAGATAAAACATTTTCTATTTTTTCATGGGGTAATATATTTGGAAATATATAGGATTTAAAGTGTTTGTTTTCCCATTTGGTAGAGTATCAATTTAATTAATGCTCTTGTATTTATTTGATGTCACAAAATCCTTGTATTTATAGATATGTTCCTTCTTAAAGATACCTTAACAATTTCCCACCATTTGAGTCTATCTTTAAAGGTGGGAATCCCTATGTCATGGTTATGGTTATTCTATTGGGTTTCTTCTATTAAGATGTTGTAATATTGTGTTTGAATAATGATTCTATTGTTGGAATATTCTTATTGTGTCTATATTAATTTTGTTACAACATTTATTT
The DNA here is from genome assembly GCA_963277665.1 of Viscum album. NCBI lineage: Eukaryota > Viridiplantae > Streptophyta > Magnoliopsida > Santalales > Viscaceae > Viscum > Viscum album. Next base: position 1,902,086,410 of record OY728160.1, read on the forward strand.
TTCCTGAGTCTATTTTTTATTTCTTTGGGAGTGTTTCTCTCTATCATGATTCACATCTATGTGAGAGGTATCATGGTGTTCTCATTTCATTTCATCTATTTCATATTTTTATGGATGGAATAAAAATGTTCATAACCATTTTATCATATTGGTTTTTCCTTCTAAAACAAAAATTTCATTACAATGTTTTATATTTTTTTCAGGAATTATATGTTGTATTCAATGTTTCATTCTCATGTGCTCCCAAACATGTAGTATATGAATATATTGGTGGTCCTCCAATTCACCATCTAGAGCCAATGGCTAACTGATGGTCTAGTAAGTGTTTAATTATTCTTATAGACAATATTTCATTAGTAAGAGCCATTAGTTGGGTAGTGGAATTTTCTGTTGATAAAACTCTTTTGTTGTAGCCATTTGGAAGCCATTGGTAATGCGAGAGGCCTATTTTTTATTGGGAATATTATATATATTCACCACAACACGTTATTTTTTTATAGATTCTACTCCTTTATCCCTAAAGATATATATATAAATAATGTTATACATCTTCTTCAATTTTTGGCTCTCCCAAATACAATTCACAATAGATAAATGTGTTAGTCATTACAATGGAAATAAATTTGAATTTCTAACTCCATTAATCCTTCAACATCAATTATTCATTTGTATTTGTTATTATTAATGATTATAAAAACCAAGGTGATAATTGGATCTACATTTTATGTTTTAGCATAATGGTTTTGGGAACTTTTCTTGCTTCCATCAAGATCTATCTCCATTTTTTTGGATGTTATCAACCATAATTTACTTGTTTTAGATTAATGGTAGGTTGATCATAGACATTATATGGTTTGTGATTCTGTGTTTATATTATTTCTATTGTTTCTTGTGATACTTACATTCATTATGTAATTTTATTATGTATCTGTATATTAGTTTTTGAGTTTTTAAAGCATAAATGGATGCTTTTCGATTTGAATATGGTTTTCCATAAATTTCATTATTGATTGATTTATTCCCATACATTGAAATGAATATGGTTTTTTTCTCATATTATTTGGTTTTGGTTTTGAAATAAATATTCTAGTTTTATAGTAAATGGGATACTTCTTTAATTTTATCTCTAAATTGTTATATTATCGATTTCATTGGAAAATTAATTTCAACTATTTAAACAAAAAAATTGAATAATAAATATTTATTATTAATAATGAATTGTTATTTCAAATAATTTAAAATTATGTATTGATATTTTGTGTTATTGTATTGATGACATATTTTTACATTAAAATTGTTTTAAATAGAAATGGATATGTATGTTCCTTTTAATTAGATGATATAAAGTGGGTTTGTTTTAATTCCTAATGTATTTGTTTTCCAAATTTGTTTCTATTATAGACCTTCCAGCATATTACGAATCTAATGATCTTATTTTCAAATTCCCTAAAGAACCCCATATATTATATCTCCACTGATGAATGGTCTTGGTTTATATTATTATGATTTATGTTCAATAGAGTGGTTTTTATCTGTTGGGGATCATAGGGTGAGGGTGATATATAGACACATATGATATAAAATGTTGATTGTGTATATTGATGCTAATGTATATCACCATTTTAATCATTCCATCATATAATCCCTTCAGCTAAATTTTTTATTCATGGAATATAAAGAATTTAGATGAGATACGATGATTTATAATATCATAGTTGGCTCATAACTCTACTAGTGTTCTCTTAGAGTATATGGGTACACTCTAGTAGATGTACTATAGTGAAGTGGGTGTGTGTAGAATAATTGGAATTTTTGGTTAATTTTTATATATGATAGAAATTGTTTCATTGGATGATGATTATTTCAATATTCATCTCCAAACCATACCTAGGAACCACCCATGACGTATGAACCTTATCATTGACACATGATTCTTGATACATTAATTTGATTCCCTAATCATTACATGACATGGAGTTTTGATGTTTAATATTATTTCTTATTATAAATATTTTTTTTATATATCGAACCTTTTATACTGTTATATTTACCATTGATATATTTTATTGCACTTGATATGTAGTTTTAACTAATAGTTCCTACATGCTCAATTTATTTTGTCTTGAGTAATAACATTCCTTGATTTTACTAAAATATATTATTTATTTGATAGGTTGTAGCTTGTTTGCTTTCGAGATATCTCAAAGTTATTTAAAAATGTAAAAATTAATGTATTAAATATATTTATTTATCAGAACTTAATTATTTTGAATTTTATATATTTAAATTATGGAATTCTTTGATCTCTTTCGATGTAATAAAACACCTAGAATTTTCATTTTTTGTTTTAATCTTACATATCTATATTTTATATCGATGTAATAAAATAGAATCCTTAGAGAGATACTATTAAAATATATTTTTCTCAATACTTACATAAACCAATTATTGTATAAATTAATCATGATACATTATAAGTAGCATTATATCATCAAATTTTCATTTTTCAGGTTAATTCATTATTGTCCGAGGGAAGGTTCCTTCAGATATAGTAGGTGGTCATAAAACAAAAAGAGATGGGTTGATTCAACATATTTATTTATTTTATACTAATGGATTAGTATGTTTTAACTCATTATATATTTATATCAAGTCCATAATATAATTTATTTATTTATTTTGATTCTCTTCTATACTAGTAATAATTGAGATAATTTTTTTTTATCATTATGTTTTGGTCTTATCAAAAAAAATTTTATTGGAATAAATATTTCACAATGGTTGTTTCTTGATAACTATTAACTATTTATGAGAATTATTGGATTTGAAACCCCATTAGACTTTACAATTTTCTGGCACAACTATATGGCTTTTTTTATTCAATGTTGGATTGTGATATAATTAATTATTTCATTGATTTTTGTAGATTATTTTTAAAATTTGAAAAAATAAATCTATTAGAATGCTATATCAGATGAAATAATTAAATTTAATAAAAATTATTCATAATTTGAGAAATGGATTTGTAAAAGAACATATTTAAAATATTAGTGACAAATTTTTTAAATCTATTGATAAATATTATATAGGATTTCAATTAATTCGACCATATACTAGGTGAATGATTTTGTTGAGGAAAATATACTTCCAATGAAATAACACTAACTGGAATTATTAATATAATTACATTATAGATTGAAAAATATTTTTTAATACCCAAAATACATTTCCATCACAATTGATTTAATATTAATAAAATGAGGACGCATCCAAATTCATGGTACGTAAACTATTAGTCTATGTGTTGTATAAATGAACAATGTTATTAAAACATTAAAACACCCTATAATATTAATCTAAAAGAGATTAAAATTTTTATTATAGAGTTGGACCATAGAAATTATTTGGAAAGTGATAATGTTTTAGTCATGTGATAAAATTACTAGTATTAAAATGAATATTCTATATTTGGTTTGGGATAAAATTATTTGCATAGGATGTCATGACTGTATAATTAATAAGATATTAATATGTGAACATAGTAATGCTATCCATTTTAATGGGAAATTTGTGGAATCTAATTGAAATTACATCAATCATTGATCAAATAGTTCCTATGGGTTCCATTGTATTAGACGATTTTGCGGGGATATGGTGTCATTGAATGTAGTGACACATTAATTCCATAAATCAAAAGGATCAAGTATCAATGTTTCAAATTTAGTATGGGAGTCTATTGGGTTCCAATGGAAAATTTATAGGGGTACCCCATGGAACTCCTCAATTGAAGGTATGTGAAGGATCCTTATATTCGACTGAAAAATTAAATGGGTTCTTATTGAAATCCCCATTTATATAAAAAAGATTATTTTGTAACTTTGATATTATTCCTGGATGAATTATTTTGATTTATATTTGTTAATTGGGGGATTAATATATAAAAAGAACCCATTTTTAAAACGAACATTGTAATAAAAAATATATTACCACAAATCACCATTAGTAATGTTACAAAAGAAATGATAACGACAAAATGATAATTACTTGGATAGAATGTATTGTTTTGTCCAGTTTATCAATAGAATATATTTTTTTAATGAAAAATAATTTAAATAATTAATGTGTTTTTTTAGATCATAAATGAGAATCATGAATTATTGAAATGTGTGATATATATAAACATATGAGTGAGTAATTGGTATGTAATGGTTTTCATGTGGAAATTAATTGATTCAACTAAAAATATAAAGATTATAGTTAATCATTATAATTATTTCTCATAAAAAATATTTACCAATCATACTAAGACAAGAAAACGGATTATGATATAATGAATGAAGATGATAATTTACGGTTAATGTTTGTCATGTGAGTGGAAATATAATAGTAACAGAATAATTTAATTGTAAAATATTTTATTTTAAATTTCATAAAATCCATGGTAATTGTAGATGAATAATGACTTGTGTATTTTTATTAATAAATAAAAAATGATACTGTAGTGAACATATAGTCATTAAATTTCTACATGATTATTTATAAATAAAAAAATAGCTTGATAATAATACATAAAGTTTTTTTATAATGTATTTTGATAATTTCTTTTGGATTAATGAATGTGGATATGGTGCATAAATTATATGCGATGGAAGAAATTAATACAGTTGGATATAATTTACATGGATATAGTGATTTCCCATCCCAAAATATAAAATATTTTCCTATATATTGATATGAGATGATGAGGAAAATTTTAAAATTATAGATATATTTTTAATACATTGAATGATAATAAAGAGTTTTCACTTGATAATTTATCTCCATGTTTGATGAATTTTTCTAATAAATTTTTAGGAATAATATGGGGATTTATTTTTGGAATGATTTTGCAGTAAAAGAGTTACATTCAATAACATGAAATTTACTCTTTATGGGAAAAGTGATATTGATTATTCTATGATGTGGCGAGATGAATAATTTGAAAAGCTTGTATTTCTTATTTATTTAATTTTTAAAATATTTTAGGGTCTTGGAAGGTGTATAACCTTTGATGATGATTTAATAATTAGATTGTTATTTGGGAAATCATATGTGAATTTCATGTCAGATTCATGATTTATTTTGAGACGATTTTTTGTTTAATTATATCTTCAAATGTGGTAGAACCAATTTATAATTGATACTAATGGATATATTTTAATGTGCTTAATTACCTTTTCACAAACCCTCTAACTACGGAATTCGTGTAATTGTTTATGTTATATTTCCCACACACTGATCTATATAGAGATATGTGATTATTTATAAAAAATATTTCACCTAATCACAAAGTGAAGTTAGTTGTTATAGAATATATATATATATATATAATTATTGAGAGGGTTTGATCATTTGATGTAACTTATATAGGATTGGTGGAGGTAAAAAATTCTTCTAGAATCTCTAAGACAAGAATAAAATAGATTTCAATTCACTTAATTGGAAATAGAAGATATCTCTCATAGATTTATGCTTGAGGTGGGTGATGATGCACCCAATATAGTCTATTCTGAAGCCTAAAGCTCTTGGATTATGGACTACGAGATATACAGTTTCATCACTAGAGATGCATATTTATTTTAGTTTATTTTTTTATTTCATTATCCAAAATTATATGTATTTCATGCGGGGAATGTATATTTCTAGGATATTTGTCATTATAGACAACAATCTCATACAAAATTTTCAATATATGTTGTGATATTTATTTCATCTAGTATTGTATCATAAGAGTATATAAGGTCAATTATTAGGCATTTAATCTATAAGATAATGTGAGATATATTTCCTATTTATAACTAGAGGAATAATGTTTATTATTAAATCACAGTGAAAATTATCCATGCATATGATAAGTAGGATTAATTTTGATGATATATATTTTTAATTATTATGATGATGTTGGGTTTGGTTTAATTCTCTAAAAATTAAATATTTTTGATTCACATAACTTGAATATGTTTTATAGTCATCTCATTACTTGGAATGAACATACAGAATACAATTATTTTGAACTCTACACATGTATTTTTATTTTTTCACCTTGATTTGAAGTACAATAGTACATATAGATGAATCTTGATCCTGGATCCCATGGATAGATAAAAGATAATGATAAGTGGTGCAGTATTTGTATCACAATTATGTCCATGTTCAATTGGATAGAGATCAAAATTACATTTTTTGTTATCATTAACTATATGGGGTTTTCTTATATATATATAACCATGTATTGTTTCCCAATGTTGTTATATATATATTCATATGATATATCGTTCAATTCATATTTTTAATGTTAGTATTGAGAGTGTGGTTTGCTAAAAGGATATAGGTTATTACCATGGTATGGGCTTCCATTATTGTGTAGTTACTCTAGTTTTGTTTACTATCCCCATTCATATCAGAGTTGTGTTTGGGGAGTTCACTTTCTAGTATATTGTGATATGAATTCTGGAATGTGTGGTAGTGTAGATTCTTGGTGTAGTGGAAGGATTATATGGGGGATTGAAAATTATAATTTTCTATTTATTGATAAATAATATGTTATTTACATGATGATTAACACTATGATAACTGAAATTGAATAAATTAATATCGGTCGTAGATAAAGACTAGATCAAAAGTTCAATGTAATTATATATTATTAAAAATTATTTTTAGTAACTAACAATCGTCCATATAAGAAATTATGTATTCATTTATTGATATTCACAAGTCTCTACATATTACATTCATTGGGTTGTTGGAATCAAGAGTAGATTTCCCCAATCAATGATCCACATGTGTAACATTAAAATACGAAGTTCAATGGAGGATTCTTTGAGTGATACAATGGATGATCCTAACACATACAATGTTTGGATTTGGTTTCTCTGAGAATAGCATCCTTAATGTTTTCTTGTTGATCACTATAGTCATGATAGTGTGGGTGGAGGATGATAAGTCTTTATTTGTTAGGGAATTAAAAGAGAGGGAGATATTTATAGAGTTTAGAGGAATATCTCTATATCACATTCTAAAAAACCCAAATGAGTTTTCCTTCATAAAAAATATTATAATTTTATTTATATACAACTACTTTAAGAAAAAAGAATTACACATGAACCCTTATTATTGATGTAAACAATTTTGATATTAATATATATAATATTTTTAATATTATAATAATTGATCGGCATGTTTTAGAAATATGAAATATGGTAAAATACTTTTCTTCTAATATTATTTAATTTATATTATTTCCCACCAGAAAAAGTATGTTCAATATTTGATTCATCCATAATATTAACTGGTCCTTTAAAAATGATTATATATCTAGTAAATAAATATTAATGCCTTATTTACCAATATGTAAATAAATATTATATACACTAAACAGTAAATTACCATTTACTAAATCTTATGACAAAAAATTATTATCTCAAACTGATGATAAAATATATGATATCAAGAAAGCATGAATATTTATTAGGGCTTTTATAGGAAAAATAGTTATTCAACTAGTTGTAAAATAAATAATAATATATTATTTAACTATCTTTTAAGATATACATTATGTGTGACCATCTAGTCCAATTTCATAGTGGAATTAGGGGAAGAATCCTAATGTGTTGGGCTATGGTCTAGTAAAACGGCATGTATCCCATAAATTGAGAATTTAATGTTCTAATAAAGTAATACCTCATAAGGATACATGTTGTGAAATATTATTCTTCTGTCACAATACATCTAATCATGGACGGATCGTGGTGGTTACATCAACCTGTGTGATTGAATTCAATTTCTTTGAAATTATAGATATTCAATTTTCCCTAAAAAACACATTATAAATTGATTTATTTATGCTATATAATATCCACAAATGTTCTGAGATATCAACTTATGTTAATAGAAAATGATAAAAATCGTTTATCGCATTATTCATTAATGAAATATTACTCATGACACACCTAATGTATCATACCTCCCTATGTGAATATGTCACCATGATTTCCATAAATACATAGAAGAATGTGAATTTTAATATTCATTAGTAATAATAAAAAACAATATGTATCAATACACACAACTACAGATAGAATCATCCTATTAAACATATAAATGTGGATTCCTTAATGAAATGTATCCTTCTGATAATATCCGTTAATAGATATTACCAGGGCCATGAACAATGAGTTGGTGCCTCAATTTCCTATGAGCACCCTCCTTTGATAGAATACATCTTTTTTGACACTAAAATTATTTCATTTAGATATAAGGAATATATTTTAAAACACATTAATGAAACATGTTTTTTCGTATCACAATATGGAAATGATATGAACTTTCAGTGAAATAAATACTCATAAGGAATTGTCAGATAATATATTTACTAGGAGAACACTAATTATGTAATTAAAATATTATTAATATTCAAAATAATGATTATATGTTATCATTAAGTACACATATGTGGGTTTTGGGGAACCAAATCCAAATGACTCCCACAATCACTGGATCTATATGTAAATAACATGTAGTCTTCAATATCATAGATAATAATCACACATTTTCTAAGACTTGAATTTTGATAAACGTTCTACCATGATTTATTTTGTGGAAACAATAATTTCTACAACTTTACCCCTTTGTTAAATACCCCTCTGGTGGAAATACTTCTTGTGTAAGTCCTATTTTAATGGGTATAAACATGGGTCTATTTCAAAGGACTTCAATAAAGTACTATCATAATAAAATTTGATATGGTTATTATTTCAAGTTACCACATCATGATCCAATAAAACATTTCACATTAAAATTTATTACATTTCAAAATTATAAACCTCTATTTTCATAGAAAATACTATAGAATTAGTGACAACTGGATTCTTTGAGCTCTTACAGTTCACATCCCTTCTGTTGAGATAGAAAAAAAAATTCTCAAATGAGACTTCATATAATTCTAATTTCATTGAAAACTATCTAAATAATAACCCATGATATCTAGCTTCTCATCTCAACCATACACCAAAAACATATCCTTATATCATCTCAAATATATAAGGAAAGACTTAACAGTAAACTAATACTATTCTCTGGGATCATACTGATATATGCCTACCTTTATCAATTCAATGAGAATATCAAGTGTAATACATAACATTGAATACATGATTGATAATATCATTTATTTGTGTATAATCATCGTATTTCTCTCTTTATCCATTGTTTTACAAGGACACATTTTCATAGGATGATATATACTATGTAACACTAGAACCAATCACCTCTCATATTCTCCATACTAAACGTCCCTAGTATAATGTCAATATACAGAATTTTACTTAGTCCCAACAACCTCTCAATGCCTTCAATATTGATATTATTCTCTATAATATATGTTGTTCAACTAGGCCATTCATGGATAAAAATGTTTTTAACTGGACATTAACAAATCATAGGAAAAATATACAATTTCTAAAATGTATGATGTAATCATCATATACTTGTAAAACCATCATTTCGTTCCTACTAAGACTATTATTAAATGGTTTCCAAATTTCATTCTTTGTTAAAAACAATTACATGATAGATAAATCAAATTGAATTTTCCTTGAACTGGATTCTGGATTCAATCAATAAATGGTAATCTAGGACATTCAAATCCTTATGACGAAGCATGGAATCCCAAACCCTTCTAGTCGTGTCTTGTAGAAATATTCATATTGGATCCCCTTAGGTAAAAATTTTTTAACAAAAATCGACGAAATATAACATCCATTCTAATATAAAATAAAATTTATTATTACGAATGATTTAAAAATGAAAACTGGTGAAAATGTTACATAATATTCAATTTTTTATGTTGGTTAAACCATTTTTTAAAAATTACTTTCCTAATAGATATTTAGATTAACATTATTGTAATATATTCTCACTAATAAAAATATTCACCCTATGATAATTACATCAAATGTATAATATAATATAATCCAAACATGTTTATAATATATGGAATCCATTTTGAAATTATTGGTTTTATTCCATATTGTAGCTTCAATGCTATATGTTTACTCTTTGTAACAGAGAGGTTCATCATTCTTGTACAATAATTTGTTACCAACATTAGAGACTAGAAAACCATATCTCTATAGTTATCATACCAATCTAGTTATACTACATATTAATTTTTTATTAGAAATTAAATTTTTAATTGGGTTGCGTGAAATCTGACAGTCTTCCTACTCACCTGTATATTGACAATCAACTTTTTTGATGTCTAACTTTTTTCCACTGTCTGTTTCGAAGATGTGCTATATATCTATTAATATGGTATTTCAACCAATATTGACACTCATTCATGTTGGTTTTTATGTATTATTCATATGTGTCCCTAGGATACCCCATAAATATATATGTATTGATCTTCATAGTGGTAGTTTTTTTGGAGAAGTCCTCAAAAACTATCACACATCCCCATACTTCTGTATCAAAAAATGGGTATCCTTCCACTTTATATATTGATTGAAATTATATTTTATAATTTTTTAGGTACATGATTATGTTTTTTAAATAGTATGTAATTCATACACGCAAAAGGATTATGGATGATCAACATGAATCATCATCAACTACACCTTGTATAATAATGTAAGTATTCTCCTTAAACTAAAACCATTCCAAAATGGTTTGTAAGGTGGAGTTATGTGACATAGAATACCAAAATAATATACTATTTATATTAACTCATGGTTAATATATTCACCACCTCAATCTAATCTAATCTTCTTTATCCTAATTCCATGTTGATTCTATACTTCTTTCATGAATTTTTTGATTTTCTCAAAGTGTGCATACTTAAACCACATCAAATAGACATTACCATATAAACTCAAGTAAACTGTAAAAAATATGATTTATGAATACCTAGCACAATTTTCTAATATAAATAGTCTTCTCAAAACACTTTTCACCATTATTTGAAGATCTTTAGACTATTCACTATACCCACATGATTGTGGTTTACTAATTTTACCTTCTTAACAAGAAAAAACCTTTTTTTACCTTATTTTCATATAAATTACTAAATAACTATCTATATAGATATTTTTCAATTGAATCTGACATACTTGAATAATATGGTAATTCCATATATAGCTGGTATTTGTGTCGTTTGATCGTGATTCGTTATCTACTTCTAATAAATGGTTTTCTTAATATAATATTCAAAAACCATTATTTATAGGTTAAAAAGAAAAAAATATGTTGTATTCATATAGGAAAAATATTTATTTTCATACATTAAAATAACACGACCTACAAATAGTCAGAATACAAAATTTTTAGTTTTTTGTAATAGTTGGTACATATTAACAATATTATAAAACAAATATAATTATTCTGAGAAATTAAAGGTGTTATTTACAATTGGTATGTATATCCACCGTTATACCATTGGTTTAGGAACTCGGATCTTTGTTTTATGTATGCCTTTCCTTTTTCTAGAGTTTTTGAGAAAAATGAAGTTTCTGGAAATTTTTGAAGTACACGCTGTGTACTTTCTGAGTACATGTCGTGTACTCCTTTACTGCTCAAAGGAGTGTGCTGGACGTGTCTACGACACACACATGGTGTGTAGGGGTGATGTGGAGGTACATTTTGGAGGATTATGGAAAGACCTAGTACACGTCGTGTACTCTAAAAGTACATGCTGTGTACTTTTTTTTCCATTAATCGGACCTGGGTGGCACCTGATCTCCATAAACGTCTTCTTCTAGGTCTGGTTCGACTAAGAGACACCGTACGGTAGAAAAACCTCCTCGGTTTCCCAAGCCTCCATCTGTTTTCTGATTCGACCATCATCGATTGTGTTGGAACCAAAGCAGTGAGTTCTTCCTTCTTCTTGAGTTTCATTCCTTGATTCTTCCTCTTTCCCAAGTTCTCGTGGTTTGAGTGTTCTGGAAATTTTCACAGATCTACGATGTTCAAGGGGGAATCAGTCGTCATGGTTCAAGTATGTCGATCTCCTAGGATCGAGGTAGGTGTTTTGTGCCTTACCGTTCAATGTACTTGTGTTTTATGTGCAAATTCAACCAATACCCATGAACGGGGTATTGCATGTTTACCTTTTTCCCTTGTTGTTTTCCTTCTTTGTTTGTATGATTGTGTAGAGGTAATTTAATCATGTTATAGGATAATTTGTTGTTCTTAGATGTTTTTCCGTGCTTTTATCTGTTTATGACCTTTGGGTCTTGTTATCCTTTGGCCGTTATGACTATTGCCATGCCTTGTGTCTATAGGATGGAGTGTTTTGTATTACATGATTTTTTCCTTGTAGAATGTTAGACATGTATCTCTATAGGTTTACTTAGGTTATACAAGTAGCTCATTAGGTTTACTTTGTCCTTATAGCATTATCATGCACTGACTGGCACAGGGCTGAGAGAACCTGGTGCTATAGACTATAAGGGATTAACCGAGTGAGCTTCCCCGAGAGTCCTTGACAATATAAACTACAGGATTGTAGACCAAGTGAGTGTCCTCAGTGTGTCTTAGACATTACAGGCCACAGGGGATAGACCGAGTGAGATTCCCAGAGCACCTTTAGATATTATAGACTATATGAGGGTAGACTGAGTGAGGTTCCTCAGAGAGTCTTACCTTGTTTGATTTCTCTTTAATAACCTTCCCAGGCTAGAGGAGGAATTGACCGAGTGAGCCTTCTCCGAGAGTCTGTGGATTACATGAGGCTATAGGAGTAATTGACTGAGATAGCTTCTTCAGAGAGTTTATAGACCTTGGGGCTAAGAGGGTTAGACTGTGTGATCTTCCTCATAGAGCCCCTGACTACCCTAGACTACAAGGGGAATTTACTGAGTGAGCTTCCCTATAGAGTCTCATAAATTTGTATGACCAAGCCAGAGGGGTTAGGCTAAGTGAACTGCCCAGAGGGTTGTTGTACTTCTTGTTTATAACAAGAGGGGATGGTTGCGGGTACTTCCCAGAGGGTTTCCTGTTTGTGTTAGCTGATTTGTTCACAGATGTTGTTGGTTATGGATTGATTACTGTTGTGTATCATCCTGATTCACTACTTACTGTTTACTACCTACGGTTTGATGTTGTTGTTTACTACTTATTTTACTTTTACCTGCCATATACTCACTGACTGTTAGGCACAGATCTTCAGGTGGTTTCCTACTGGGATTTTATCTCACACCATATTTCGGCCATGCTTTTGGGCACAAGCAGACTATGTTGTAGCAGGTATAGACAAGGTAAAGCACCCTTCGACTTCTGGTACTTGATTTCTTGGAGCAGGAGAGCATGGGACCAAGCTTTGACTTACGATGCTGAGGAGATATTTTCTTTTCTTTTGTACTAGTTTTGTTTCTATGGTGTTTTCCTTATTGTGACCTGTTTGGGTGCTTTCCTAGAGTTGTATCTTTCATCATTCCATATATACATATGTTCTCTAGTTTGTTTATTTAGTCTTCTGTTGTTTATTATTGTTGGTTATTCACTACTTCTGATATTTCATGTTTATTTATTTCTGTTGTGTCCTCTGCCAATGAGCGCATAGTTTCTCGACTATCACACCCAAGGCCCTCACTGCTAGTCTTAAGGCTCTGGCATTTGAGGAAATGCGCATGAGGCCATGTGACCAACTACGCACGGGGCACCTTTTGGTTGCTTCTGGAACCGGTATGTTACAAAGTGGTATCAGAGGAGTTCTTTTCCCTTTCATTACTTTTTGGAGACTTTATCCAGTGATTGGAAGGATTCAGTACGTGGTAATAAGCTGTGCCTGAGACTAGCTGACCCATGTACAGGGAAAAGCCATACTACCTCATTTATTGCAGTCTTCTGGTTTTGAGATTTTACGGATGATATGATTCCACCCAGAGTGATTCACATGTCATGTTCTGTTATTGTTTTGATATTATGGTTCTAAATCTGTCGCAAACCGATGAGATGAGGGTATGCCATCTCATGCATCATATAGGCACTTATTAGAAATCACATTCCGTGCATTCTTTCCATGCCATATAGGGTGCATTAGTGATTTCATGTTGTTGTGATAGACTCTTTGTAGATTATGTGTGTTGTTGTGATAGTTGCTTTATAGAATCCCAGCTGTTGTGATAGAGAAATTGATTGTGTTGTAATTTTCTTAAATGAACACCAAATTTAGATTCTTGAGGTTTTATGGGCCCTCTTGAATCGGAATTTGGTGGATTGTGATCCTATTTTCTCTTGTACATGACTTTAGGAGATTCCAACCTTTGATTCGTTGGGAGTATGGGCCCTCACTGATCAGAATTTGGCACCTCTTTTCCTTGTTTCTAGTGTTTCTGGGCTTCTATGCAGTTTCTAAGCTACTACCCAGAATAACCCAGAAAACACAGCGTGTACATTCTGGATACACGTCGTGTAGTTTTCCGGCCATGTCACTAACCGTGTGAGAAGATACACAGTTTCATGAAAATAACATCAGGAACACACCGTGTACCTGGCCATGTCACTAACAACACGGGCTGGGGAAGCTCAAGTAGAACACGCTGTGTTGGTAAAGAACACACCGTGTAGTTTTTCCCAGGTACCCGGACATGTCACTAACAACACAGGTCAGTGTTATCATTTCTATAAATGCCGTGTTTGTTAGGAACATGCCATGTAAGGGAAGCCGTGTAGACGACCGGGTAAATAACAACACAGGCCACCAAGACCGTGTCTAGTACACGCAGTTTCCCTAGGGAACATGTCGTGTAGTCTGGGGTGAGTTAGACTATGTGGGTTAGTTGTGTAAGGATATTCATGTAGGGGTTTAGAGTTCAAGTACACGCTGTGTGTCGGAACAACACGTCGTGTAGTTTGGGGTGTTACACAAGTAGTAGTGGCGGGAGTACATGCCCATGTTAAAGGATAAAAGTACATGTCGTGTAGTTTTTATACACGCCGTGTAGTTGTGTTTTATAAAACATGATAGTTTCTTTCCCCTATTCCCATATTATACTCCTATGTTTTTAGTCTTAGTTATCCATATCTAAGGTGTGTTTATGATCTTTTAGAGCTATGCCTCCAAGATGTCCTCCGATCGTATGTCAGTTGCTGGATGGTGACCAGACACCGGATATGGCCGATCAGGGACCTCTTGTTTATCCTCCTATTGTGCCAGCCTTGGAACCATCAGTTATACCCATCATAGGCACCGATGCATAGTTTAGGGAGGATTTACTAAGGATGTTGCAGTCTTTTCAGGGAGCGCCGCCTCTTTCCCCATCGATGGCTGAGTTGACGTGGGTTTTTCAGTAGTAGCATCCTCCTACTTTTTTAGGGGATAGAGGACCCCAGGCTGCAGAGTCGTGGTTCGAGGCCACCCTTACTATCTTCAAGCATCTGGAGATACCCCTAGAGAAGAGGGTAATGTTTCCCACCTATATGCTATGGGACACCTCCAAGAGGTGGTGGGAGGTGATCTCGCAGTCGGGATGCCAACAGGGTATATCATGGGATGATTTTCGACGCACCTTCTATGACAATATCTATACGGAGACCCTGAGGGCCGATCAAGCCGAAGAGCATATGAGTCTACAGTAGGGTACTCTTTTTGTCACGGAGTACTTGTCCCGTTTTACTAAGCTGTTGCGATTCACACCTATCCGAGCAGGTGATGAGTTGTTCCTTTCTAAGAAGTTTTAGGATGGTTTCAGGTAGGAGATCTTCTCCTAGGTGAATATATTACAGTTTACTTCTATGTCCTCCATCGTCAACCTGGCACAGATTACTGAGCGCAATATGAGGGATTCTAGATCAGTGAGCCAGGGCGATTTGACATCTAGAGCTGGTGTTCCTCCTAGAGACAGTAGGAATCGTTGCAGAGTGTCTTCTCGAGGAGATTGAGGTTCATGGGATGTGTCTTATGGCAGCTAGGTTGTATGCTACCAGTGCAGTAGGAGTGGTCATACTAGGCCTCAGTTCCAGAGAGATCTGATGGAGTGCCAATATTGCGGCAATATGGGACATCTTCAGCGCTTCTGTCACATTTTCTCACCTTTAACTGGTGGTTGGGGTTCCTCTATAACCCCGCACTCTAGAGATGCTTTTCCAGTTTCCCACTAGTCAGGGAACTGGACTTCTTCTGGTCATTCAGGCCAAGGTGGAGGTTGTGTTTGTGGTGGTCAGTCACCTGGTCATCAGCGACAGCATAGTGGATCAGCTCAGAGCGGTCAGCCAGGGGCACAGGTCCGCAGTGCAGGCTAGACTTTTGCCGTAGAGCAGACCTACCAGGAGCAGGATCCCGACCCTTCTACAGTTGGAGGTACGATCTTAGTAGCCTTAGTTTTATCTTCATCTCTTTTAGATACTGTTGCTTCGCATAGATTTATCTCTGTTGTGGTTGTGGAGAGCCTTGGGCTCTGTATCTTTTCGTCTTCCGACTTTTTGACTCATGACACGCCATTGGCAACGAGGAAATCTACTGCAGGTCAGTGCAGAGAGTGCCCTCTTGAGGTTGTGTGGTGTCATTTTTTATGGGACCTCTATGTCCTAGATATGAAGGGATATAAGGTCATTCTCGATATGGACTGGTTGGTTCCCTTCCAGGCTGTCATCTATTTCTATCGTCGTAGGGTGAGTTTACTATCACCAGATGGCGGATCGTTCCTTTATAGAGGCGAGTGGGATCTCTAGGCGGGTAGAGCTGGACCAGAGCATCATGGTCTAGGGGAAGTTATAGCCCAAATTTCCAGTCTTTATCTGGATGACCAGGGGACTTCACATTTAGACATTCCCCCAGTGGTGGTTCGATTTAGGGATGTTTTTCTAGAGGCATTTTCAGGTTTTCCTCCTGAGCGTAAGGTAGACTTCTCGATTTATCTCGTTCCAGGAGCGGCACAAGTGTCGATTCCTCCTTATAGGATGGCTACACATGAGTTGCTGGAGCTCATGAAGTAGCTGGAGGAGTAGCAGGAAAGGGGTCTCATCTGACCCAGTACTTCTCCTTGGGGTTCACCTGTCCTGTTTTCAAAAAAAGGCAGACGACCCCCTTTGGATTTGTGTGGATTATCGGAAGATGAACCAGTTGACGGTCAAGAACCGATATCCCTTGCCGCGGATAAATGACATCTTTGATCAACTTCGACGATCCCGAGTGTTCACGAAGATCAACATGAGGTCCTTTTATCATCATTTGCACTTTAGAACATCAGATAAACCTATTACAGCTTTCAGGAGAAGGTATGTTCTATACGAGTATGCAGTCATGCATTTCGGTCTCATGAACACGCCTGTAGTTTTCATGGCCATGATGATACGAGTGTTCCATCTGTACTTGGACTCCTTCATCGTGGTCTTCGTGGACGATATCATGGTGTACTCTCACACATGACACGACCATGCCACACACCTTCAGATCATTCTGAGTACACTGAGAGAGCATCAGCTGTATGCTAAACTCTTAAAGTGAAACTTTTGGATGGATCAGATTCACTTATGGGGCCACGTTATCACAGAGATATGAGTTTTAGTGGACCCAGAGAAAGTGGGATTTGTAGTTTCTTGGTAGCAGCCGAATAACGTCTTTGAGGTACGAAGTTTTCTAGGGCTGGCGGGATACTAAAGACATTTCATACATGAATTTTCATGCCTATTAGCACCATTGACAGGCCTGACCAAGAAGGGGGTGAAGTTTTTATGGTCAGATTCATGTGAGTCAGCCTTTCAAAAACTGAAGGGGAGGTTGACGTCAGCACCGATACTAGTCTATCCAGAGCCGGGCAAGGGTTACACTATTTACTCTGTTGCTTTAGGTATCGGGTTGGGCGCTGTGCTTAGGCAGGGAGTTGGAGTCATTACGTATGAGTCTCGACAATTGAGGCCACATGAGAGGAATTACCCTACGAACGATCTGTAGTTGGAAACTATTCTTCATTCCTTATGCTGTTGGAGACAATACCTTCTGAGATAGAACTTTGTGGTTTTCACCGACCACATGAGTCTCATGTATATCTTCACTCAGCGTGATCTGAATCTGAGATAGTGTAGGTGGGTTGAGTATCTTCAGTCCTTCGACATTGAGATTGCCTATATGCCAGGAAAGGGAAATCCAGTGGATGAGGATTTGATCAGGAGAACTCAGATTCAGGCACTTCAGGAGGCCAGCAGTGAGTGGAAACTTATCTCTCTATTCTCTGAGATGCACATTGTAGTGCACGACAGACAGAGACAGACTTTTCTATCTTCTGTAGATGTTACCTCTACACTACATGATCGAGTACGGATGAGGCAGCTATCAGAATCAGAAGGCTTAGTCATGCGGGAGAGTATGTCAGGGGAGGACCTTCTTCCTGGATGGACAGTGGGCGAGGATGAGATCTTGCATTTATAATGACACGTATTGGTGCCGACAGACATACGCTAGGATATGATGTGGGATTTTCATTCCTCGGTTTTGGATGATCATCCTAGCATCACCAAGATGTATCGTGACCAAAACCTCCTGTACTGGTGGCCAGGTATGAAGAGATATGTTTCTAGTTTTTTCATGAGATGTTCTACTTGTCAGCATGTGAATGCAGAGCATCAGCGACCCGTGGGGCTTTTGCAGCAGTTACCCATTCCTGAGTGGATGTGGAATGATGTCGCGATAGACTTCATGACCGGGTTATCGAGGTCACCTTGGGGAAGTGACGATGTTTGGGTTGTCGTCGATATGCTTAAAAAGGTTTCACACTCCTTTCAGATCAAGAAGACCTTCAGTGTTGATGATCTGGGAATGTTTTACATCCGAGAGATTGTACATCTACATAGAGTTCCACATTCCATTGTTTTAGATAGGGTTGCGTGTTTTACATCTCGGTTCTTTTAGAGACTTCAGATGGCTTTGGGTGTACAGGTACTTTTGTGTACAACATATCATCCCCAGACTGATGGCTAGTCCGAGCACATGATCCAGGTACTTGAGGATATGCTCAGATATTGAATTCTAGACTTTGGAGGTTCTTGGGAGAAGCATCTCCATCAGGTGAAGTTCACCTACAACAACAGTTTTCATGCTACCATTCATATAGAACCTTACGAGGCTTTGTACGGTAGGCCATGCCGATCACCCTTATCCTGGCTAGAGGCAGGAGAGGTAGCTTTGTTGGGACCTTGTCTTGTTCAGGATAACTCAGAGCAGATAGAGCTGATTTAGAAGCGGATGGCTATAGAATAGTCTTGGCAGAAGTATTATGCTGATCTGCGGAGACGACCATTGGAGTTCAAGGTCAGAGATTAGGTTTTCCTGTGTGTCACACCGAGGTTGGGACATAAGAGGATTCAGAGACAGGGTTAGCTTTCAACGCAGTACGTCCTGCCATTTGAGGTGTTGGATAGAGTTGGGCTGGTTTCCAATCGGTTGTAGTTACCTCAGAGGTTTCGTGCCATGCACGACGTCTTCCACCTCTCTTATCTATGAAGATACTTTTCAGACCCGTAACATGTCTTTCTGCCCATAGAGGTTGAGCTTGTAGCAGATGCAACATTTGGGGAGCATCCCATCAAGATTGTCAATCATTGTACAAAGGTTCTCCGTGGGCAGTCTGTTCATTTAGTACGGGTACTTTGGCAGTATGGGCTAGTACAAGACGAGACGCGTGGGAGGGAGGCTGATGTACGATCACAGTGGCTTGAGTTGTTCAAGGATTATTCTTTTATGCCTCGTTAGGGGAATTTGGGGAAAAATTTCTTTAATGGGGGAAGTTTGTAAGAAACCGGGTCTTATTTTCAGGTAGGTATTTCCTTTTTCTGGTGTTTTTGAGAAAAATGAAGTTTCTGTAAATTTTTTAAGTACACACTGTGTACTTTCTGACTACATGCCATATACACTTTTCCCGCTCAAAGCCATGTGCTGGATGTGTCGGGGCAACACACACGGTGTGTAGGGGGGGACGTGGAGGCTGATTTTGGCAGAGTACGGAAAGACCTAGTACACGTTGTGTACTCAAAAAGTACATGATGTGTACTTTATTTTTATTCATTAATCGGACCAGGGTCGCGCCCGATTGCCATAAACGTCTTCTTCTAGGTCTGGTTTGATAGAGAGATGCTGTATGGTCGCAAAACTTCCCCGGGATTCTGAGCCTCCATCTATTGGCCGATTCAACCGCTATCGACTGCATTGGAACCACATCGGGTAGTTCTTCCTTCTTCATGAGTTTCATTCCTTGATTCTTCCTTTTTCTCAAGTTATTGTGGTTTGAGTTTATTGATGTTTTCTTAGATCTACAAAATTCAAGGGAGAATCAGTTGTCGTGGATCAAGTATATCGATCTCCTAGGATCGAGGTATGTGGTTTGTGTCATACTGTTCAAAGTCTGTGAGTTTTATGTACAAATTTCACCAATACCTGTGAATGGGGTATTACTTGTTTACCTTTTTTCCCTTGTTGTTTTCCTACCTTGCTTGTATGGTTGTGTAGTGATAATTTAATCATGATAGAGTATAATTGGTTGCGCTTGAATGTATTTCCATGATTTTCTCTATTTACGACCTTTGGGTCTTGTTAGCCATTTGCCGTTATGATTGTTGTCATGCCTTGTGTCTATAGAATGGAGTGTTTTGTATTACATGGTTGTTTCCTTGTAGACAATTATACAAGTATCTCTATAGGTTTACTTAGGTTATACAAGTAGCTCTGTAGGTGTACTTTGTCCTTATAGCATTATCACGCACTGACTGGCACAGGGCTGAGAGAACCTAGTGCTATAGACTATAAGGGATTGACCTAGTGAGCTTCCCATAGAGTCCTTGACAATATAAACTACAGGATTGTAGACCAAGTGAGCTTCCTCAGTGTGTATTCGACATTACAGGCCACATGGAATAGACCGAGTGAGCTTCCCAGAGCACCTTTAGATACTATAGACTACATGAGGGTAGACCGAGTGAGGTTCCTCGGAGAGTCTTACCTTGTTTGATTTCTCTTTAAGAACCTTCCCATGCTAGAGGAAAAATTGACAGAGTGAGCTTCCTCAGAGAGTCTGTGATATACCTAAAGCTATAGGATCAATTGACCGAGATAGCTTCCTTAGAGAGTCTCTAGACCTTGGGTCTAAGAGGGTTCGACCGCATGATCTTTCTCAGAGTCGCTAACTACCCTAGACTATAAGGGTAATTGACCGAGTGATCTTCCCCAGAGAGTCTCATAAATTCGTATGACCATGAAATAGGGTTTAGGATGAGTGAACTGCCCAGAGGGTTGTGGTACTTCTTGGTTAGGACCAGATGGGATGGCTACAGGTACTTCCCAGAGGGTTTCCTGTTTGTGTCAGCTGATTTGTTCACTACTGTTGTTGGTTGTTGATTGAATATTGTTGTTTATGATCCTGCTTCACTACTTACTATTTACTACCTACTATTTGATGTTGATGTTTACTGGTAATTTTACTTTTACCTACCATATAGTCACTGACTATTAGGCACATATCTTCGGGTGGTTTCCTACTAGAATTTTATCTCACACCCTATTTGGGCCATGCTTTTGGGCCCAAGCAGACTATTTTGTTGCAGGTATAGACTAGGGAAAGCGCCCTTTGACTTTTGGTACATGATTTCATGGAGCAGGAGAGCATGGGACCAAGATTTGGCTTGCAATGCTGAAGAGATGTTTAATTTTATTTTGTACTTGTTTTGGTACTGTGGTGTTTTCAACATTGTGACTTGTTTGACTACTTCACTAGAGTTGTATCATGCATCATTCCATATATACATATGTGATCCAGTTTGTTGATTTAGTCTTTTGCTGTCTATTATTGTTGGTTATTCACTGCTTCCACTATTGCATGTTTATTTATTTTCATTGTGTACTCTGCCAATGAGGACATAGTTTCCCCACTATCACACCCAAGGACCCTGCTACTAGTCGGAAGCCTCTGGCATTTGGGGAAATGTGCTTTATGCCATGTGACCAACCGGGTATGGGGCACCTTTGGGCAGCTGCCGAAACTGAGACGTTACAATAGGAATCTCAAAAATGCACCTTTACTAGAGAAGCATATTTTTATTCAACTTGTTATCTAAATTTTATTAAAAATTGGAGGATAATAAGATTTATTTAAAACACAATGTGTACAAATTGAATGATTAATCTAAATAATGAATTCATCATTATCTTCCCATGGATTTAGGGTGTAGTTCCTCTTCCAGTTCCGCTTATTGCCGCATGAAAAAAATATCTATACCTTTTCCATTCCATTACAATATATCATCCTATTCTTGGAAGGATGGTTATTAGGATCATATGAGTTATTAGGATTCATGGCCCCATTTTTCTTTTTCATTCTTTTTGTATTCATTATAAGGACTATGGGTTTATTGTGACCCATGTCCATGTCTACATGGGGTTACATAGTATGAAATTGGGAAACACTCTTATCAGTATTGATCATTTTATAATTAAGAAAAAAAGTGGATGATGACTTCGTTAGTATGTAATGTCTGAGATTTATGCACATGACATCAAGGAATTTAATCCCTATCATTACTAGGAATTTAATGTAACAATAATGAATGACTAAATGATGCCCAACAGGAACCAAATTTCTATGATTATTTTTAAATAGGTCATTAGTTAACTCATATCCCTCATTACACAACATCAAATGTTATAGATCCTATGTTGAGATATCTTGATATTCACATCCATGTCCACATTTTGATTCAAAATCATATTGGTCATGGGTGACATCATGAAGCATTGAACATATTTAGAATCATTAAAATGATTATCATTGAGGGATAACTATCCCTTGTTATCCTATTTTACATGTGCATTATGGATATGTTCTTCTATAACATACAACTTGCTTTCATGTCAATATATAATTATTTTAGTACTGTTTCCACAGATGAAACTTTTTGTCATTTAGAATTAAATATATATCATGTATGGATTACATTGATATGATTGTAGTAATTTGTGTTTTTGTTTATAAAAATATTATGATCTATGATTTATTGAATAATCTGATAATATATAGACAAATAAATTAATATTATACGTATTAATATGGCACAATTTTATTGAAACCCAAAAAACCCCACCATTAGCCTACCAATATGCTATTACATTGAAATTAATAGTATCATGTATCTATATTCCCAAAATATCCACCGCTATATTTACTGGACATTAAATTTGAAGGGTTGAAGGTAGGATTTTGAAATTACAACAACATTAAGTCTTAGTTACATGATTTGTTCAGTGAACAACCCTATCCTAAAATCCTTTAATTTGATGTTTTAGATATTTCCTATGAGTTCAAATATATCCTAAATTGGAATTAAATCATTTGTGTGAACTGTGTTATGTCATCCTAGAACATGAATTTAAATTTCCCAAATAATTGAAAGTACTCTATCATTGGATGGATCGAAACTTTTAAATATTGTTCAATTTTTTTGAATGTAGGGGATCGAAATACAAACATTATATATACAATTTTTTTATTTTAATTTTAATTCATAAATTTATTATTATTATATTTATGAGATTTTTTTTTCATTAAATGGATTTACCAAAATTTTATAGTAGTATTAGATTATGTTTACACATAAGTAATTTTTTAATTATATCATATATGACAGTAAATTAATTATTTTTTCTGATCACGACTAAATATATTTATTGAATGAACTACTCAAACAGAGTGAAATAAAATAATGAAGTGTATGAAAATTATATTTTAATAATGTTTAGTTAAACTAGATGATGTGAAACTAGCCATCAACCTATGGGAAAAAACACTAACAATTTATCATTTGTGTTGTTTCTTTCTGCATATTCACCTATGTGTCTCTCTATTATTGTTTTCTCCTCAGATCCCAACATGAACCACCTCTACTAAATTGGGAGATCTATCCATTACAAATGATTTTACTCACATTCTTGTGATGGGAACCAAAATATTTCTTAAGGGGTGTACAAAAAATACACCATGAGCATATAGGACCAAACATAATTAGAGGAAGGAAGAAATGAAAAAAATATTTTAATTCAATAAAAAATTACATGATACAAAACACTTTTATAGGTTTGATCTATTCTCATGATCCTCCACTAGCATGCAATAAATGATCCATTTAATTAGCATTGAATTAAAATCATTATCTTTTAAGATAAATGATGATCAAATCAATTAATTCCATTATTTAATTAATAAATTCATCTAACATAGTTCTCATCTAATATTTATTTAGATTCACATCCATCATAATTTCAATAAACTGAAAAAAATTAGCTGCCACAGAAATCTTATATTAGAGGAAACATGGTGAATACCCATAAAAACAACCCAACCTATATTATAGTCATATGATGTTTCATCTTGTGACATGTGAAATACAAAATTTACCATGTAATTCCATGGAGTGTAAAAATATGTTTATGAACACTTGGATCACATATATTTTACATTGAATTTTATGCATCATTTTTTCTAGGGTAAGAACTATAATAGAAATTATTCATGATACCTGGATATGATCAATATAAATAGATTTATTATAAATTTAAAAATTCATAAAAAAGAAGTTGGGACATCATATAAAACTAATTAAAGTAAAGAAAACTGTTTATATTTATTTTTGAGTATAAAAAATTAATTTTTTATTCAACATAATTTTGCAAAATTATATGATGTGTACATTAGATAGAAATTTATTTTTTTTATTCACAAAATTTATTAAAGACTCATGAAAATGGAAATGGGGTGTAAATGTTACAGGGAAAATATTAGAGTACATGTTTTGTACAAGGGATACATGGTGTCTGGTATCTATGCCATGTGTCCACAAATCATGTAGGAGTTGTACAAAAATAGGCAACCAGTATTTGACTAAACGACTAGAAATAATATATAGATGTTAAATGGAATGTAATCTGACCTAACATGTTCCAGGATAGGCCAATCATCCTGACTTGTGTAAAGAAATTCACCAATTTTAATAAATTCACATGGAATTAATTTATTATAGTTATATTCACGGTACATTATACACTGAAAGATGATGTGTACCTCCGAGTTACATACTTGTAATCTTGTATTTTTACCCAAGCTCCTAATGATCTCTGGATGAGATCTTAAAATATATTTCATTCCAAAATATAAGTATGAATTATTATATAACACCTCGTGTACTAATTATATGTTTCAGGCATATGGTATTGAACCTATGGCATATTAACATATTTTATTTTCTTCTTAATTGATGATTAATCCATGACATACCCAATGATAAACTCATTGATCATCATAATAGAATTAAAGACTGTATACAATAAATAATCTGTGAAACCAATGTCAATGATCATAAAATATCTCTTCTCTTTAATTTAAAAAAAATTATGGAATCAACACGCAATAAATTCATTATTAATTGATTGATATTAATTAATATCTACAACTTAGATTCATTGTGTTGAATGAATGAATATTATATTCCCTTTAGTGGTGATACACACTTGTTATAAGAACCTCTGAATGTCGATGTGGGAATCCCATTGTGTTATTAGTGAGGAACCTAATTCTTACATAATTTCCCTTTGATCCCCCTGAGATTATATTCAATATGGATTTCTCATTTATCTAACTAGACATTAAAGTAGTGGTGGGTAAGGATAAAAATCCATTAATTACAGAGTTCATATAGAGTGAGATCTATATGGAATTGAGATTATTCTCAACAAATCACATTGAACACAAAAAATTAGTATTTCTCTTAAGAAACTAATATAATTAATTTAATATACCACTATAGTTAGAAAATAATTATTGCACATGCACCCTTATTATTTCCATAATCACTATGAAACCACATGTCAAAAATGGTTGTAATATAATATTTATTTCATTGACGTGAACTAAAATAATGAATTAAATTAAATATTATTTATTAAAATAATATTCATTATCTATTATTTCTCTAATGAACATCAAACTCAGTCCACCATTCTTCCACAAATCGTACCAGACTCTTAATAAAACTATTAATTTAGTAATTAAATAAACCTAAGTTATTTACCAATTAGTAAAAAAATATTATATTCACTAAAAAGAAAATAAATATTTATTAAATATTCTTCCCTCATAATATTACATTTGAATATCTAGTGATGAAATATGTGTGATCATGAAAAAATGAAAAATTATTAATCCATGTAGGAGAATAAAATTTATTCAACTTGTTAAAAAAATATTATTTAACTGAGATTATGGAAACACTTATTGTGTGACCCTCTATTCGTATTTCCCAGTTTCATTAGGTCATGATGCCCAATGACCATGGTTGACATCATGAAACATGATATGGAATTCATATAGAATGAAAATAACTTCACAATTTAATAATACCTCATGCCTACACTTTCAGAATAATGTAATACATTTAACATGATATCTCAAATAATGGAAAGATGTTGATTCCATCAAACTATTTGATTGAAGTCTCATTTATTAAATTTATAGAAATATACCATACCAATTGAACATTGGGGCCATCGATTTATTTATGACAAATCATTTTAAACAAATGGATAGTGATGAAAAATATCATTAATTAAAATAAGAGTCAAATCCTTTCTCAAACTATTCATAAATAAAATATTTCTCAGGACACACCAATCATATCTTATCTCTCCATGAGAATATTCTTCATTGGTCTTTATTGATACCTCAATGTATGTGACATATAATTAACATTAATATTTATATTTATGTCCAAGGATCAATACACATGTTATCAGATATGAACATCCAAAAAACATAGAAATGTGGATTTCCAACTATTGGGGTATTTTTCTCATAATATTATCAATGGATATTAACATGTGCATACAGAATGGGATAACGCCTCAATTTCCCATGAGTCTCCATCCCTAATACCCTATATCAATTACCTCACAAAATTGATTTCATCTATTTATAGAACATAAATTTGAGAATATTTCCAGGGAATTTCATGTATCACATCATATATTGGAACTTCTATGACCATTCAGTTCCAAAATAATCCACAGACATTATCTCACACTATGATACAATGGAGAAAAATCATGTTGGCATAAAGAGTTTGTTAATTATAAAAAATTAATACCGGTTATCATAAATTTCCAAAAACATTTCTCTAGTTAACCCACTAAAATGTACTATTGGTGAAATGAGTAATATTATAATAGTGTACCATTTACAAGTTGATCAAATTAACATGTTGAAACACACACCATTCCTTTAAAATAACAAGTTGATCAAATTTCATAGGGATATTTTTGGAATTATTAGATCATGAAGTGGGGTAATGATAAGATCCCTATGTCTGGGGACAATATGTTGATCGTGAAGTATGTAATTTTTATTTTATTTTATTTTTTAGGAAAATAGTGGTTTTTTCTATATATATTTGTATCTTTATTTTTGTTTAAATTTTATTATAATTATCCCCAATATATTGTTTATGATATTAGTGGACCATGAATTAATTTTTTTTATGGTTTATTGATTATAAATATATTTTATAATATTCCACTATGTTATTTAGAGGAGAATGCATCTTGTTTGGGATTTATACCCTAAAAATAAAAAGAACACATGGCCTATTTAATTTCATATTCTAGGGTGACAATTTATTTCATTGAAGAAACTAGGTTCATAGAAATTAGGATATCAAAATTTGATTTTGGAACCTAAATTTATGACATAAATATAATTGGTTTATTGATTTTTAATATATATATATATATATTATAAAATAAGGAGAAATATTAATGTATTATTTCTTATTTAATATGTATTCATTACAAATAATATAAACTATTCATGATAAAATTATTT
Source organism: Viscum album (assembly GCA_963277665.1). Taxonomy (NCBI): domain Eukaryota; kingdom Viridiplantae; phylum Streptophyta; class Magnoliopsida; order Santalales; family Viscaceae; genus Viscum; species Viscum album. The sequence continues at coordinate 1,902,114,294 of OY728160.1, forward strand.
ATGTATAATTTAATTTAAATATAAAAAAATAATTTTGAAGGATTTTATTGAAGTATAAAATATTGAACATGTTAATATTCATCCCACAGTACGGATTCCTTATATGTTGTTATGTTAATATAATACCTTATTTATTTTTTAAAGAAGTATACATTTTTTGACTATTTGATTATTAATATATATTCATTAAAATTTTTTATTTCGAGTTTTTATTTTAAAAACATGTTTTATTCAGATTGAAGAGAATTTTTTCTATGAATTGATACTCATGAGAATTTAGAAAAATATTGGAATATCTTCTTTATGGGATTTAACCATTATATATATTGGCTGATAATTTTAGTATGATTATCCGTACAATATGTTATCCTTACACAGAAAGGATGATCCTTATAGGAATGATGATATATAAGTTATTTGAACCTTAAAAATGAATTTTAATCCTTACAATAAATTACATCATTACCTAAACATAATAATTTTATCCAATAAATTCATATCATATTTTCATTCCTGTTTGAATAGTGTGTTTACAAGAGGTCTATAATTTTGATGATGTCATTCTTAGGTGTACTCATCAATATAAAAATTGTACATATTTTAGAAAGAGATCATCCGTATGTATATCTACCACAAATTAGTATTATATTCAAAAATATTGTTTTGTATAACATAGTGTTTTGTGTGGATCAAATCATATCTATTATTATCGAATTACATTTCCATGTTTTATTCTCCTCATAATCCAATAACATTAAGATTGGATTAGTTGGGTCATTAATTCAATAGATAATGAACAGAACAATCATTGAAATATCAATATATCATTGATAAAAATTAATCATACATTTCGACATATTTTTTATTTCAAAATATAAAATTTATTTTTTCTCAGTATATTGATATGAAAAAGAGAAAAAAATTTATTAACAATGAAAATTTTTAATTATTTTAAATTTCAATATAAAATCATAAAATCTAAACTTTATACCATGATAAAAATATTGTTACTCTTCTCAATAGATGATTTTTGAACATCTTATATCAATAAGGAAGAAAAAATAAATTAATTATTTTCAAACATGAAATAATATATAGAAAAATTGAGAATATTTTTGTTTTATATTTAGTTATAATTCATTATCTTTGGATTTTTTTCATCATCTACTCTTGACTGTTGTTTCTACAATTGTGAACCTCAATTGCATATAAAAAGAGACATTTTCTGTGAGGTATCTATTATATGATTTTGAAGTACCCATAGATCCTAACTTATGTAGAGTCATTATTATTGGATGACATGTTTAATATGGGATAGATCATAGCTACATGCAAAACAAACACCCAATAAAAATAATATTTCATGGTTTAAATACAAGGTATGTATTATTTGGGGAAAACCCCTTCCACGACGTAAGCTTATTTTTCACCATAATGAAAACCTAGATCTTTACATAGAGTTTAAACCATACACACCTTATAAATGACTTGATTATTTTTTTTTCAATAGTGGGTAGGGTCTCATAATTTTTGTTATAGATCTTATTTTATTCCACCACCAAAATTATGAGCTACATGAGAGTTCTTCCCCACCTAAACATTGGTTATTTTATTTTTCCATTGTTTGTACTATAATCAGATCACTTTCAGTTATGATAGATAGTTAGAGGAATGATCTATAGTCGACATCCATCAGTCATTCATTTATATTAGCATATTTTCAATATTATTTTGAGATCCCATACGAACTAATTTTTTTGGTTTTTGTATATTGTTTTGATTTAATTTTTTATTATTTGAATCAATATATTAAAATGGATTAGTGGTCATCTATAGACTCAAGTTATGTCGCCTATAAATTTTCCCTAAGGGTTTATGATTATTATATTATATTATATTTTTCCACGCAAAATTATTTTCCTTGTATTTCCTTATTATGTATTTTCCTTTATAATTAATTTCACCATGTTATAATAATCTCTTAGAATATTTTCAAATTATTAATGGATTCCCACCTCATTTATTTACACCTATTTGGGTGTTTGGAATTAAATAAAATCTTTTATGTAAATGTATAAATGACCAAAACACCATCCAAGAGTTTATTTTATCAATAAAAATGTTTTTCCATTCATGGTAAATTAATGTTTTTAATATAAATGAATTGGAATGGGTAGAAATCCAACACCACATGATGGATATTTGTAGATATGAATTCAATAATTTGTGACAACCATGGTTTGTAGAGGTAAAGTGATTATAATTAATTTATATGAAACCATACATTAATCTTTTTATTTTACCACGGTTCTTTGTTTTTGCACAACCTGTAGGTATTTTTTTGATCATGTCATTTCATGTTTCCTTATATTAGATGATATGAATGACGTCTCACCACATTTATCATACATTTATGATGGTCATGACATTCCTCATTCCCATACATCGGTTTCTTGGTTTGACGAATACCCCATATATATCAAGTGATGAGCATAAAGTCTCTTATTCAAATGAGATTTAGGACCTGTACATGTTGATGTAAACTATATCTAATTAGACTAGTCATTGATGTCTGATTTACACCATTGGTCATGAAATCACCAATTTTCTCCACACATGATTATATATGTCCTTATGTATATATTATATATGAATTTATTTATATTATATAAATATTAAGACTATATATATGGTAAACTGATCATACTTATCATGGTTTATGCTAATCTGGGTACAATCTTCCAGGAGTCCTATAGGATCATTAGCCAAGTGGTATTCATTTTCCCACATTGTTTTTTATTTTTTAAACGTACACACTACAATGATATGTACACTGGGAGAATTCTTATAGAAACAAATATTGGTGGACTAATGAGGGTAACTCAGACCCAATCATGGAATGTTTGTGATCCCAAGTAAACATCAAGACTGTATGTGTGTATTAGGGAAGCACAGTATCCTGTATTCATGACCTTTTTTTATTATAACATGGATCATAGTTATAGATGACCGAGCATATGCTCATGATTCTGGGGATATTTCATTTGTCCTTATTATATATTCTATGTCCAATTTTATACACCATGGAACTATATCCCTTTTTTCCTCTTATTGCATATCTAGACAACATGAAATAATTTTTTTATGTGGTTCAACCTTTTGCTTTTGATTTTTATTTTTTGTTTCTATATTGTTTAATTTTCCAATTTTATTATTTATCGTATTAATTTATACAACTATTCCATTATATATTATGATTCCAATACATCTATTTATTTATTAATACAATTTTGAGACTCTAATATGAGGGTATAGTCCCCCGCAACACCACCTTAGAACCTCTTTACTTGTTAGAATACTCTATAATATTGGGAGTCACAATTGGTGAATTGTGACACAGTATATTATGGCACTGTTTTAGTGGGTCTTAGTTTGAGATGTTGCAGATATGTATTAGAGGGTTATTTATCTTTTTGTATTATAGATTTGTTATTAGATCACATATTATCTTACAATGGAATTATGTAATGTGCATATTTTTTGTAATAATTAACCCATATTACATGTGATAATTTATTTATCTTATTGGATTATGCTCATTACAATTGATACAATTTCACCATTGGGTGAAATTATAATTATTATGTAAATGATAAGGAATATTTTCTTTTTCATGTTAATATAAGGAACTAACATGTCATACATCATTTAAGGCATAGAAGGACAAATGTGACATGAATTTTTCCTCTTCACGCCAACTTTCTACATTCATTTTCTACTGAATATACATAGTTTCTTGATTATTGTTATTTTGAAATGTGGTAAAACTTATTTTTTAGGATGACATTGTATGGTTAATTAATGTTCCTAAATAAATATAAATGGGTTTTTCAACCACATATTCATTATAACACTTTAATTTTCTAATTATAACATTTTATGGGTTTTCTAACAACTAGTTCAATGGACCAAACAATATTAGTTGATTGGATTGATTTAATTCCAATTGTAATATTTTATTATTGTAAATATATAAATCATGAATGTTGATTCATGAAATCAAATAATTTCCTATGACCTATTTAATTACAATTATGGATATAAGGTTCATGTTATAGTTAAATGAAATGAAAATTGTAATTTTTATTTAGTATTACAGTTATTATTCAAGAATGGAATAATATATAACTGGAGTATGATATATATATATATTTAAATATATATATACAATGTGTAAAAAATGAAAATAAATCACCCCATTAAATTAAATGGTTACCTCTAAATGGGATACTGATTGAAATGTAAAAGGATTTTTCCTCTATATAGTGCAATTGAAACTCCAAGGATTAGTGTTACACGTTTGTTATAAGAGACCTACAACCAATCCCTATCTAGGTAGTGTATAGTTGGGATAAATATTATGGTTCATATGGCCTATTATGGTTTTCCTTTATTACATAGACCTAGATCTTGGTGTAGGGGGAGTTGTTTTTCATATTTCATATAAATGATATGTACCTATTCATTTATATATCCTAGGACCTTATCAAAAATAAATTTTTTTTTGAGGAATGTGTTTGGAATTTTAGAATCATGCGACAATTAATTCCTTAACTCATAAGCATAGAATGTAGTGACAACCTTGTACTGGTGGAGGTGGGAATTGAGAAAAATTTTATACCTCATGTAGTGACACAAACAGAACCACCTGCTATTTCTAATTTTGTAACTAAAATCCATTTTCAAAAGTGTTTCCATCACATGGTGTAGTTTATGCATGGAGTTTCTCAACCTTCATGAACAATAGAATTGATAACTACGGTGTTCCAGTAGCATCATCATCCCACTTTCTCAAAGGGATAGCGTACCAAATAATGCTGAGTCTTGGATGGAGGATATTCTATCCATATTTTAACATCTTCTGATTCTACTAGTGAATAGGTTCATGCTCATAGCATATATGTTACATGGTTCCACCATTCCATGGTGGGATGTCATTACCCAAACAGACCAATAATGAGAAATTATCTAGAGATACATCCAAATAGTCTTTTATAATTACTTCCATCCAAAAACAATGTCATAAGACAATGTTAGGGAGTTCATGAACATGGAACCCCAGTGTATTTAAGATCCAGTTTAGTATAGATATTGTTGACTGATGGGGATTGCATTGGACTTCGGAATGAATTTTCCTCAATTAGATAGAATGATAGGTTCTGCAACATCTCATTTCTCTATGGCAGGACTAGTATAACAGCTCGAAGATGTCATATGGAATAGCATAGGCCACTCTATCTGAGTTAGTGAAAATTTTGATCAAGATTCGATGAATCAATAGTGGGGTCCTAGTCTGGGTAAAGGGTTTGGACTGAAGGCCATGGTATAAGCCATTGACATGATGTAAAACAGATTCTAAAGGATAGAAGCATCATACCATTATTTATCAACCATAATATTTTATTATCCCATTCTCAAATGCATTATTTTCTAGAAATAGGGGATTCACACTATTTTTTATCTATGGATATTATTGAGTTTTTGTGCCTTGATATAGTGTACTTATGTAGTGTAATTACACTCGATAAAACATTGGGTTCATATTTAAAGAGTTTTTACTATTTTATGAAATAACCCATTTAATGTGTTTGTCTTATATTGGGGTGGAATCTAGTTGTCCTAACCATTTCAGGGTTTGATATTATTGATTGAATGTACTGGTTTGTTCAAAAGAGAGAAATGTTTTATTTTTTCCTTGGATGGTGATGTTCTCTTTACAAGAGGGCAACATAAATATACACAAAGAATAACTGGATGTGTACGCATCTAGATATATACCTGAGAAGCTGGGTCTAGGTATGGTTAATTATCAAATAACTATTCATTTCTTGGATTATTAGAGGATGTGACCTACTACTTTCCCTCTTGGGGTGGATCTTTTCAGTGATAAATTCAAGGAATAATTTTATGGAATACCTTAAATGAGAGAGATATAATTCAATATGGTGTATGTTACCCCAGTAATTTTTCATAGAATCTAGTTGTTATGCTAAGTAATTATATATTCTACCAATTGTTAAATAGTTATATGATATAGAACTGGTATCCACTACCTCAATGAGTCGAACACATTGATCAGTTCAAAAGAGTGGGGGTGATTTTAGGGATCGATTTGAGGTCAAGCTATCACTTAGTGCTTGTCAAGACATCCATAATGAATTAGATATATATCAAAATCATATATGATCTTTGTGAGCTCGTGTTATTTATGTTAGTTCTCACAAAATAACCAACTATTTTTATTCCCCTGCTGAATTTATTTTCCCGTCCATATCCAGAATCATTCATTGTAGTTTTTTGAATGGAATAATGATGTATTATATCAGTAAATACAACCATTCATAACACCTTGAAATAGTGTTTAATACCCCAATGGATCACTGTCTTTATGATATTATAACAAAATTCCTCTTGGATCTAAAAAATCAATGCCTTTGGTAACATAATCATAGTGTTGGGAGTATCAGTAGATATAAATCAGGTAAGAGTCATTGTTTCTAGGGAGCATCCCATGAGATTCAATATTTTTAGAAGATTATTATTGATATTCATGTATTTTAGAATTATAATAGAGGATATAAGATTAGTATATGTTCCTCCTACAGACAACACTGTGAAGAGTGTGAAATTTTTCAGATTAAAAAGCACATGAAAGAGCCTTTTAGAAGTTGATAAAAAAATGTACATGAGAATATATCTTTATACTATCAGATATATATGGATGGTATGATATTTATTATGATTCATCAGGTATTATAATAGGGGATATTCTTATGTAGTACACACTAGAAATTGTGTATGGGTCTCATCAGTTATTCCCTAATGAGAAAAATTACCTGATGCAACACTATAATCAGGTGGAAGTGGTACATGAGTTATTTTATTAGTTGAAATATTTTCCTTGGAATCATTTTATTACAACACTAGTCCAAATTTTCTCATTGTTATATTTATATGAATGGAAAATGCAATTTAATTTCTGATACTCATATTAGAGAGACTCAGACCTAGAATAATCATGAGGCTAGTGGTGGGTGGTATCTTATGAACCTCTTTTCTGATATTCATGTTTAGGTCCTAGAGTATCATTTTCATACATTTGTCCTAACTTTTGGTATGTCCTCTTCCCTTTGGAAACTAGTAATGATGAGTAGTATCATCTATCCTGAGGGCCTTGTCCTAATTGAACATTTCGCAGATGATTATTCATCATTTGGGTGAACCATGTATGCTGATGTGATTTGATGTATACATGGGCATGTCTGGGTCCCATCAAACATTTGAGAGGGGATTATTTATGAACCTTAGACCTTATCCTGGGAAGTAAATCCTATTCTCGCCAATATTTATCTTTTATCACGTCACACAAATCAGTTTCCAGAGTGAAATAGGTGATACTTGAAATTCTCACTAATTCTACCACCTATCTATAGGTGTAGCAGAACATCAGGAAAAATTAAGAGATTTGTATTAGTTTACAACACTACAGTGGAAATGGGACGATGTCACAATGGATTTCAGGAAAGGTTTTAAAATATATCATCAAGGAAAGGACACATTTCTGGTTTATATTGTTCCGCTTTTGAATCTCAAATATTTATTACCTATTTTAGTAAATTTCATAGGAGATGAGATATAAAGGATATATTACCAGGATGTCTTATGATATCATGGAGCACCTCATTCTATTGTATCTGATATGGAGGATCATTTCACATCTTGGTTTTTACAGTTGTTGAGAAAAAATATGGGTACATAGGTTCTTATGAGAATGACCTTTCACCCTAAAACTAATGTACAACTGGAGAGTATGATTTGGGTTTTAGAGAGAATGCATCAAGAATTTGTCCATCACTTGGGGGATAATGGAATTAGCATATTCCCCATGTTGAGATCACTTCAAATAATGAAATTCAGTATTCCATCTATATGTATACATATGAGAAATATTATGTTCAGCCTTTTAGATCACCTCTATGCAGGTTATAAGTTGGGTATGAATTTCTTCTTAGGACATGTCTCTTCTACGAGATATTAATGTTGGTCTAGATGATACGGAGAAAATGTTTACCATGCACTCCATGCCTAATTCATAGGTCAAATATTTTCAATGATCTTTTAGTTCAATGTTGGGAATCAATTTTATTTTATACTTTTTCTATGTTGGGACATCGATGGATTCTAATTTTGGGAAATCTTTCACCTCATTTTTACTGATCCATTGAGATTGTGGACTAGGTAAGACCAGTTAATTACACGGTATTATATCATCAATTCTACCAGTCTACACAAGATGGTTTTTACAATTCTCAACTCCACAAATTTTATCAAACATTGAATCATGTTTTAAAGATTGAGGTTTTATTGTATGTTGGGGATTGTTCCATTGAGGAAAACCCAATGAGTATAGTGGATCATATCATAAGTAATATATACTCTATGTCAGATCCTTTAGTTCATGTGATACGGAAGAAAGGTCAAGAACCGGACTAGAAAATGGTGATAAATTATAATGTATCTACTCAATTACAAGATATTTTTTCATATAATCTATTAGTTATCATATAATCCCGAATAGATGATGTTTTTAAGGAGGTTTGGTTGTAATCACCAGACATTCCAATTAATTTCATATTCTTTTAGTATCATGAAATATGATATCGTGCCTTAAGGCCAATTTTTTTTGTCTTATGAAGAGACAATACATAGGTGCTGGTTATTGGATTGAGGCCAAATAAATGATATGGGTTTAAATATAATTCCTCTTTAAATAAATGACATGTATTTTTTGAACTAGACACCTTTAGAGCTGTAAAATGGATTATTCTAGGAGTGGATACACATGTGTTATACATTCCATGTGAGCATAACAAGTCATTTTAATTCCCAATGTTTTATTTTAATATGTGGTATAGAGTCATATTTTTGGATAGTGGACTTATTTTTTCTCTAATTAATAGATGGATCTCCATGAGGCTTCCTCCACACCTCACCAAAGACAATTAATTTCACCTCCTTATGAACTCTAATTGGGCAATAATCTATTTCTATGGATATCTATATGTAAAATATCAATTCTTCTTCATTATTTTGATAATTTATGTCAACATTTGTTTTGTTATTTTGGTACAATCTTATGTTCCTTATTTTTTAGCTTTTCTTTCATTTCGGAAATTTCATACATTCTTCATTGATTCAAAATGTGATACTATTTGAGTTGGTATCTATAAGAATAATGTTGTTTCCCTAGAAATATTCCCTAATAGATTATTTTTTCATAGTATTTATTGATGTACCTCGCTATATTACGTGTTTTACCTTATAAATAATTATAACACGTGTTAATAATAATATATTGACTTTTTGTGTTATCGAATGATTCATAACACATTGAAATCCAACACCAAGGGTTGTATAAATTAGATATTTTTTTAAATGTTTAAATGACAAAAAACCTACTTAGTGTTTGTATTAACGCTAAAATGGATATTCCTTTTTTATAAATAAATTTATTAATATAAATAAATGTAAATGGATGGAAAGAACACATCACATGGTTAAAATTTATACATGATAAGTGTATTAATTGTGACACCAATGAATATGTGTGGTAAATTGGTTATATATATATTAAAGGTAACTAATTTTGATACCGCAGTGATTGGTCGGTGGACAAATGTTAACAGATTTGTTGAGCACATAGTTTCATGCTCCATAACATAGTTTGATGGGAATGAAGTCCCATACATATTATCATACTTGGTTGATGTGAAAGACATTTCACATTACATTCCATTGGGTGTTAGGAATGAATACTCAGTCAGTAATATCAAGTGTTGAGAATGAAATCCCAAATTCATTTTAAATTTAGATTATGTGACATTTTTTGAGCCTATTTCTTGTTTCCCTGGTCATGGATTCCTGAGTTACGACCCATATCAAGTTGGCACCTAGTATCCATACACATAGCTATATATGTCATTATGTATATCGTGTATATACATGTACTAAAATTATATATATATATATCCATAAAATATATATATAGTAAATGCATCTAAAATATTAGTGAAAATGACGATTTCGGGATTGTTTACCATGTTCTCGTAATGAACCTAATCTGAGTAGTATTTAATTTTTTAGCACTTTTTATTATTTGTTGTACCTGAAATTTTTTTGGCTATGTACACCGACTAAGTTATGATATACATAATTGGTGGTGGCCTAATGAGTGTATCTCAAACTCTACTCTTCAGTAATTTGGCACCTGATTATACTCAATGAGTACATGTGTTGATAAGGGAAAATTCACTTTCACTGATTCTTGATATGTTTCGCTCATTACTTGGAGCATGTGATTATTGGATAGATCATATTCTAATGATGAAAGTGGAGATGTATTTGGTTATTTCCTTAATTTATTTATAATATTTAGTATATACTTGTGACATTACAACACTTTTTTAATTTTAGTATATAATAACACTATGACATCATTTTATAGTAACATAGTTTATGGATTCTATTTATTAATTATATTTCATGGATTTTTAATTTTCCTCAAATGAAAAATCATGGTATCTATTTTCACTTTGAAACAGGTTATATATGTGTTCCATTACACATATTTATTTATTATTTTAATTGGGAAATTTTAATATGAGGGTATAGATTCCCCACCAAACCACCACAGACCATATTTGGAACCATTTTAGTGACTATCATGATGGGATGTTATAGTAGAAATCTTTTCAATTGTTTTATTTGGATTATAAAATAATTTAAAACTCCTTATATTGATGTTATGATGGATCATTTACCTTATTAATGGAGATCCTTATAAAATAACATAAAATATGTTTAGAACCTATCATACCTACATTGACATTATTTTTGAGTCTCCATAAAAAATATGATTTCTAAAATCACAAAACTCCCAAAATAAATTCATAATTTGGAATAATGGAGGTTATATTAGCCCCAAAAACAATAAAAAATCATGTGGGTTATTCTTTCAGTTCATTAGTTTACAAAAAAAAAATATTACTAAAATGATAGAGACGTGCTTAAGATATTTTTATTTTTATTAATTTTGTTTGTGGAAACTATTACAAACTCATTTAAACCTCCACTCAAGTTAATATAAAACTTATATGGGTTAAAATTTTTATACAAATTTTTATATTAGAGATAAAATCATTTATAGCCTTATTTTCAATAATCGTTTTCTGGTTGTTATAATTTTGAAAATAATATAATGAATCTCCATATAAAGTGATCGCTATTTTTTTAGAGATAATTATGTTTTACCGAAGGATTAAATGTTTATCTATATAAATACTTTTGGTCTCAAAGAATTATTTTTCTTTACAGAAAATTACAATATTTCCGCAGGATAAGTAGAAAAATGTAGTTATGAACATGAGGATGAATATTAACAATACTCTAAAACATAGAATGTTATCATATGTAATTTATTATTGAATGAGTTCAATAAGGTATCATTGTGATCTAAAAAAATGAAATATTAATGTTCTAATATGTTATGTATAAATGGAACAATAATGTCAGATAACTCATATTTAGTGCTTCTAAACAAAATTATAAATAAATCCACATGCTTAATTTTGAGAGCCTCCCCGAGAGGAATAAAATTCCCATTAAAATTTTAATTAATTTATATTCATTAGGAAATGATTTTCTATGACATAATAAGTCTCTAAGATCAATTATATTAGTCTATTTTAAAATTATGGTAATTTAAAAAATTATTATTATTTCCTTTACAGTTAAATATCTGAAAATGAAATAATATATATGAAATATATTGGTTTGTGAGGCTGAAATATAGTCTAAAACTAATGATTACTCTATTATAAAAAATTTGAATTATCGACTTATATTTTCTTTGATAAAAAGAAAAAATACATCGTACTATTATTATTGGATTTAATTGAATAATGAAATGCATGATTTTTACCATTTGATGATGATCTTTCATTTTTAGTAATATATTTTAATATATTTTTTATAATATATAATGATTATGGAAATACTTTAACAAATTCAATTATAAATAATGAGATATAAATGTGTTTTGATGATATGTATATAAAACTTAAAGTCTTATCAAACATTACTTTCCTCAAAATAATTAATATAAGATTTCTAGGAATATTTTTCAAAAAGAATAATAATTCATGAAAAAATAAAAAATAAAATTTTAATGTATTATTAAGTGATTTTGGTGACCCATATAGTAAATACAATTCTAAATGATAGGACAAAATAATAATTAAACTGATATGTGAATCATGGAAAAAATGATAATGATTTCTTTACTATTTCATTTCTCTATTTTATTATGAGAACAAATTTTGTTAGTAATTAAATGAATATTTCCCGATGATATAATCTAATTTGAATATCATATTAAAATCAATATAACCATTAAAAATAGTAAGATGTGATATCATTTTAAAAGGTCTATTTTATTGAAAATTTACAGAATTAAAATCCGATCAAGTTAAATTTAGTTTTACATGTGATTAATATAAAAACATAAATATTTATTTAAATATTGTCAATCAATAAATATGCATACCAGTGTAATTAGTATAAGAGAGTATTACCTATCCAAATAAATTGAAAAAATAATGATAATAAATGAACACTAGTAATATATTTTAATATTGAAAGACCTATTTTTAATATAAATTATTTAATTTCTACAAAAAATAACTAAATAATGTATGATGTTGTTTTTATACATATTTAAATTTTTACCATTATAGAAATGACTATTTTTTATATAACCCCACTGTTTTAGAGTTAATGTCAATATTATAATGAATATTTTTAAAAATGTTTTATTATTGTAAAATATAATATATATAAATTAATTTTTTCTGATTAAATCCTCAATAGAATATACTTCTATTATTTTGGGTTTTGAAATTCTTATACATTTTATGGATTGAAATTTTTTGCATAAAAATACACAGGGAAAACAATGAAATATGGAATGCACAAAGTTGTTGTTCAAGGAACAATACTGAAGGATTTTCAATTTTCACTCCATTTCATAAATTAGTGTAGACTAAGTAATGTTTGGGAATAATTGAAAATGACAAGACATTATATTGTGTCTATGGTAAATATTGACGTAATCCTCATATATATAGTTTTATATGAATGTGGTTCAATTAAAATCTTAATATGTATCTATCAACATTGTAGATATGTCTCTTATATTTATTTTTATAACAACTCTTATTCAGTTATCAACGGTAAACAATCAAAATTTATGTAATTTAGAGAAAAAATTGGATAAACATATAATCTAAATTCACTATATTGGAATAATTTAAAATAATTGATTACTAAAATGGATGAATATTATATATGGAATAGATGACATGGAAATTATATTCTCCAACATTCAATGAATAATTATGTGTAGAATCATTCATTTGGGTGGAGTTTTAGTATTTTTCAAGATTTACAAGTGTATATGTTTTCTGAACAAGAGTAAATATTATTCTATGACAATAATGTTTTAATTTGTGTGAAAAATTGAAAATATGAAATTGATTTTTTCATTAATAATTGACCATGGATTATATTTTTTAAACCAATTATTTAAATAATTTTATTAAAAACACTTTATTTTAAATTCATTCTCTTCCTTACAACACCAAAACCAAATGGTATCATTGAAATGAGTAATAATACATTATAAGAAATTTAAATTAAAATGTTATGTGAATATAGATTCCCTAATCATTTCATGGAATAATATATTAAGAAATCCTATCATGACATAATAAGAGTTCTAAAAACCCAATTATAAATAAGATATTAGATGAGATATAAATCCATTGGAGATAAGAGGTTTGATACTTCAATGTTACTGATAGAAAATTATATATCTTAGACACCATTAATAAACCTGTTATTATGTATCCAATGGTTTATTATCGAATATTTTATGAATATGGTATGATTTTCAATATAGGATGAATTTTATAAAAATGGTTAGTGAATTTTATATAATTATGTTGGTTTAAATTTGATGAATTTGTTCCCTTTGATAACAATAAATTTTAAAATGAGGACCTATGTGTTTCTTTAAACAACATGATAATTGGTCATGCATTTTAAAATAAATTAGATTAATATTTGGAAAATGGACATGAAGATACCATTCCTACATTGTTGAAACTCATTCAATGTGAATTTACTGTCAATTATTTTCTAGAACATTTAAAATCCAACACATAATGATTGTTATTAGAATCATAGATAAAGGAGTTAGGACAAGGATATATGTCTGTAACCGAAAAGCCTTTTTGGGTTTATTATCACATATTGAACCTAGATCTAAAAAATAATCATTATGTGGTGATATTTGAGTATTAAAATTGTTAGATGAATTAAGCTGTCTCATGAGGAACATGGTTTTCAATTTTTTTGATATTGTCTATGATTATCTTTTTATATTAACAAAATTTTAATTTATTAATAACAAATATCATCGTAGTGTAATTATTAGAAATATTTCTATATTATCATCCTTTAGTACCATTGGTTTGAGGTATGTAACCCTTTTTTATGCATCTATAGGTATATCAATTGGTTGGGTAGGGATTGGGAGAGTTTGGGAAGGTTATGGAATGGTTGTGGATGATTTTTAAGTGATAGCGATTTAAACATCGTTAGGGGAACTGTGAAACCAACCTAGGTTAACATGCCCCATGTTATAGTGGGATTCATGAGTATTATAAAAGGTTTTTCTAACTTTGAGATGTGGATGTGTGAGGTATTTGTTGATGCAGTAGCATGGGCAACATTTGAAAAACTATTCGAGCTAATCATGCGCGACATTAAATAATGGGTTTTTAATTATGGGATGACTCGAGATTTTTAAAAAATCATATTCTATTATCCCCTAATAAACCTACTCGAGATCCAATATTATCATAGTTTTAATTATTTTTGTTTCCATTAAATTTATATTTCGTTAAAATCTGTGAATATAATTGAAAATTAATTTTGATTTGATTTCTGGAGTTTTTAAAAAAATGGGATTTTGGGGTGATATGAATTTGTATTTCAATATTAAATTAGAGATTTTAATATAAATTTTTGGGTTTATTTTTTAATATAGTCCTTGAAAATTGGTTTCAATAAAATGTTATTTTTCTGAGGTAGCGTGGAATGGATAATACCATAAGTTATTGTTTGGTTTAGAATTGGTTATTGACATCATGTTGTGGACTTGGTTTGTTATGTGTTCATTGTTGGGTAACTGTTTGTGCATGTTTTGAGATGGATATTAAGTTTTAGGTAAGTATCACTATTAAAGTGAGATGGATAGTGGATGTAAGGGCCATCATCAAAGATCTGTGGTCATGAAGTACCAATATATTGGAATAGTAGAAAACAGTTTTGTACAGGATGTTCCACAATGATTTTTATCGGTTTGAGTGTGTGATACATAATGGATATGTTTTGACTAATCATGTGTCTTAGAAAGATGATATTATTGTGCTAATATGGGATAATAAAATGGATCACAGCATCCTTGGGATCTTTCCATTGGGTTGTAAATATTTTTATAAAAATGGATTTGTTTGGGTATGTTTGTCTTGTTGACATCGTTTCATTATTTAATGTTATATATTAAAGTCTTTATATAAATGTAATGGTGTTTTTATCCTATTGGAGTGTTTAAGGATTTCAATTGGGGAACACCTACTAGGTATTTGTACACACACCATTATTCAAAACATTATATATCTTGAAGATGTTGTTTTTTAGGGCACATGAAAGGGTAAAAAATATCATTTTTCAAACGGTTCTTCGTGATGCTTGGTATAATTATGGTTCATGGATCATGGAACTTGTTATGGAGCCCTGGAGCATGTCATGGATTCTATTGAGCGTTTATGTTAGGTCTTATACTTTTTACTCTGCTTTTGGGATCTTATTATGATGTTGTTGTACTAGTTTTGGGAATTGTTATAGAAGAGTTTGGTTGTTTAGTTTTATTATTTGTATGGTATTGTTTGGTTTAATTTATCAACATGCATTATTTAGATGTGGTTGGTTAAGCCTTGTTAGGTAGTTGATTTTATTCAAAGGGGACACCATTCATTAATTGTTGTTGAATCCCTTCGAATTTATTACATATTATTAGAACCATTAGAACGTCACCTAAGGCTGAGTATCATCTAACTACATTCTAAATTTGATAAGGAAGGGGTCATACCATACAAGTAGAATGTGTTTGTTCAGTCCTTGACTTTCCAATTTATATCCCTTGACATCTGTTGTCGGTATCGATGCAGCCATTCGTTCATGGTTTATTCCTTAGGTTGGGATGTTATTAAGGAAATGGAATGGAAAGACATGATATATATAGAATTATAGGGTGTAACTAACCCTTTTACACATAACATCAAGTTACCAAGGATATGGGTAAATAATATTTTTGGGAAACGTACATGATCATGATGTCACTGTTCTTAGTGTTGCCAATGAGATGAGCACGGAATGCGTGGTAGGATTGAATTTCAACTAGGATGAATTTTTCATTGACATAATGATTTATTTTGTGGTATGAATATATCAACTTGTGAAAATTCTGGAAATTACATTAAACTGTGACAATTTTAAATGTCGAATTTTTTGGAATTTTTAAAATGGGTCAATTTTCAAAATAGAGGGTCTTTTTCAAAAATTATGTAATAAGGGAAATGTGAAATTGTGTAAATCTATGTTTGTGATAGTTGCAATGTATTTTGGTTTAGAAATGTATGCCTTCTCTTTCTAAGGGTTTGAGACTTATGGTAGTTCATATAGAGACCCGTAGCTTGATGTACATGGACATTACATTACTTTTTCGGAATACTTAGTACATAAAAAAAATAGACACACAAGGACCGTAATATTTTATTGTCTTTAGAAACTCTGAATATAATCTTCTAATCGTGGTGAAAGATCTTCAAAATCTCTCATAATGATCTTCCCCATTTTTTTCTTACCTAAAACCACTTTTTATATCCTAGGGAAAATAAAACATAAAAGGGGTGTGCTCAAATGCCCAGTAACTGTAATCATAGAGAACATAAAACAATCCGTAAACATTTGAATGCAAAAACTTGAACATAAAATCTAAACATCAAAATCTTGAGCAAAGACATGAATCTTGAAAGTACGTAAGGCATATATCATAAGGTAAAGTCAATCATGATAAAATAGAATGGGAATGAAACATGTAATTGTGGGAACCATTAAGCACATGTAATGATTTACATAGTAGCCAAGGCATTGATTCCAATACCATGTTAGTGGACAAAGTCCCTTTCTGAATCGAGTTCACTCCTCGTTTTATTCCTGTAACACAGAACCGGATTAACTTACCATTCCAGCCATGTTTATCTCAAGATATATAAATATTTACCCAATGCATTGAAGGGAGATATAGGTCCTACCCATCTCATAATGAAATAATTCTTACTTGTGCCACAAAATAAACTTAAAACATTCATCATAACCCAATGAATAAAATGGGTTTCATAAACATCATACCATCATCTCATAATCCATATAAAAAAACACGGAAATTTCATCATAATACAAGAGAAACCATGTAAATCATAGAGATATTAAACTTGAAACATACACATATGAAATAATGTCAACTTATATGGAAAATGGTTTTGATAAAACATTAGAAATGAATTCTTGAGGAAAATATCCTTTCTTCTTCAAAATAATTTTATTTCCACAAAATTACATGAACTTTTAAAATTAAAGTATTTTGTTGAATATTTTCATAAATCTTGTATAGTAAGCTTCATGAAAATGAGGCTTTATGAAACCATAAAAATCCGTTCATGCCGTATATGTTAAAAATAACATTCTTCTCGTACTTTTGTCAGAAAAGTCAAAAAGTACCTTGTATAGTAATCAAAAAGAGGATTCCTTACATACCAAGTAGTAAAAGTCACAAATGGGAAAAAATGACTTTAAACATACATAAATTTTTTTTCTAAGACATGGACATGGATGATAAATATTTCCTCAGTAAATATTTACGGATAAGAAATCTCGAATAGAAAACAATTGAGATTGCAACATTATCCCTTACCATAGGTCCGATATGCTTCGTACGTTTCCAAATCTCCTGTATAATGATTTAAATACTGTCTTTGACTAATTAGAGAATCATATTAATTGTTATGATATCATATATGGTTCACTTATGACTTTATATTACCCCTTCTTTTGTAAGTTCCATGTTAAGAAGCGTTTTGGGTAAAATTGTTTTATTTATCGTACATGTTTGGAGTTGTTGTTCTTGATATTATTACTTTTATCCTGATTTACTTAATTCCAGAATGTAAAACATGATTTATATATAAAATATATTTATTATATACATATATATATATATGATAGATCGATTAAATGGAATGAAATACACCGTTCATGGAGACGGTTGGTCGTACGTACGCATGAACGATGTTTTCGTTTCCTTATTGGATTGAATGAAATTAATTAGATGACATACATATATATACACATAAATCCAGTATCATTATTATGTCATATATTTCATGATTACTTATTATATAGACATTATAATCATTAATGAATGGTTAGCATTGAGAATGAATCTCATCGCGTCGTGGAGACGGTAGTCCGTACGTACGCACGAGCGATGATACCATTCCCATGATCATGGAATTTCATTGAAGTGTATGTATAATATTTCAGAATCAATATCACTTTGAAATAATCATATATAGTTATTTATTTACACCATTATACCCAACCAAGTATGGTTGTGGTCGAAAACAGATTACACCACGGCCTGGAGACGGTATTCTGTATATACGCACGCGCGGTGATTTCATTTTCCGTAGGATGAATAGATGGTGAAATAGAGTTTGTTTCATACTTATAATAACATATCATAATATGAGTGATACTGATGTTATTACTTCAAAATGAAACATCTAAATAATAAGAATAAATAGAAGACGAAATAAAGTTGAATGAATCAGTAACGGATATTAACTCTTCTTTTGACACGCCATATTGAAACCACCTCTTAGGGCACTAAGATTGGTCTTTGAAGAAGACCAGAACCTCTAGGATGTTTCGATGGAAGTGGAGAAGAGAAATTGGCAGGGGTTGGCCGATCATGAATGCTCAACGTGGTGCGAGGAAGGGAGGGAGGAAGTGCCCTTTTATAAGGGAGGAGAGGGGCACCTTTGGAATAACTAAAAATATTATTTTATTATAAAGTCATATTCGGTTTTTAATAGCTCCAAATTAAGTAATTTCGAAGATAAGGTGGGGATGGGTCGAAATAATCTCATAAAAAAGAATTTAGAAAAGTTTAGGTTTCTATTTTAGCCTTATCATTTAGATTTAATTTTAAGTTAAAAAATTTTCTTTTACCGTGTATTCTTGATTTCTTACACTATAAGGTTAATAAACATACTATAACAATCAAAAAGGACCCCAAGATATTAATTATTAATATATATAACCTTATATAAGTCATGTTTCCGAAATATATATTTTTAGGAATAAAATACCAATTAATAATATAATATTTGTTTTAAAAACTATTTTATGTCAATTTTGACACTATTTGGTAATTGATTTTTGTGAAAATCATAACCGAATCATTAGTTCGAAAAAAGTTAACTAAATAAATACTAACATGTCATATTAACCTATAAAATTAATTTAATTTATAAAAATTCTCAAACTACATTTATTTGGGTATTTATAACAACAATTATGTCAATATTTCCTTAATAAGATAATTAATGCATCATCATTGTGTCATAAATAAATTAAATTATTTAATGTCTAAAAATTATAAATAAAACACCATTATGTAGGTAATATTTTTATATTTCTAATGAATATTTATAGTCGAATTTATCTTATGTATAACCCTATATTAAAAATTATTTAGTTATTAAACATTGATTTTAACTATTTTAACCCTTCTTTAAATAAATTAATAATAAATGTCCTAATCTAATAATAGTGGGCCTAAATGGTCATATTTTATTCCTAAGGTTGTTTTTGGTCGAATTAAACTTATTCAATAGAATTAGGACATGTGTTAGGGTAATAATAATATCATTTTACCCTTAATAACCCTATTTACTTTTAACCGTGGTAAAAAAAGTAAAAAGTTACTATTCACAAAAATTATTTTCATCTCATTGAACCACATTTTAGTCCTTGATATTAACCTTGTCTCTCGGGTTTTCGAAATTTCACTCACAGAAGCGGTAAAATTATGTTTTATATAAATTTGCAAATTCTCCTAGGAGGTGGGTAAAAGACGGTGAAAAGTTCAATAAAATTTTTATATATCTAAAATTATTATAAAATGACTCCAATGAATTGAATTGAACTTAAATAGGTATTATGTAACAATTTTGACCTAAAATAAATTTATATAAAATATATAATTATTTAAATAAAAAGTCGGTTTTTAAATAGTAACCAAGTTTTTTCACTATTCATAAAAAAATTGAATGTTTTCAGAAAAATACCAAAATTTCACCCTAGGTTAATTTAGATATTACAAATCCAAAAATGAATTCCATTTTGAAAAAAAAATTTACAAAATTTCAAAAATTGGGTATTAATATTCATAACGGCTAGTTTATATAACATATCATTGTTTAGCGAAAATTGGTATCGCGTACAACACACACTTTCGTGGAAGGTCGTGATTGCGTGTAGTGCAAGCTAAGTTAGGGATGCGTGTTGTGAAAGATATTTTTGGTGTAGCATACAACACAATACATTAATGAAATTAAGAATAATATTTTTCTTAAAATCTCGGGGTGTTACATTCTACCCCTCTTAAAATTAATTTCTCCCTCGAAATTCGTCGGGGTTATAAATGGTTTACTACTCAAAAGTTTCTTTAATTGAAACCCACGTCGTAAAAAGGAATACCAAAACTTCACTTTATAAACTAATGTATGAAACGTAATAGTTACCCAAATTAACTAACCGCTGGGTTTCCACATAGGAGAACATAGGTGAAAATATGGATATGGAAGAGAAATCGTACCGTCATGTTCGGATGGAGTGTGGTAGAGAACATGGCTATGAAAATGCCAAAAATCACAAAGCCATAAATTTTTGATGATCTAGGGTACCATCAGATTCATCGGATATAAGGGCACTAGGACAACATTTTTTGGTTTGCAAAATCATTTCCCTAAAGTAGATGAATTTTAATTAGAAGAAATACTTACTTTATTTTGGTATAATCTAATCGTTGTTTGTGCCTTGAAAAATTTCCACTTCATATAATTAAGAAATGAAGTTGAATATGTCTTTCACGAAGTTTTAGAAGATCATGTGATATAATGTTAGGCCATTCCATATGTCTCAAACATAAGTTAGCAAAAGTTCTATACATAATTCCATCTATGGTGAGATTAATCATATATGGTTCCAAAATGGACTTTTACTTCATCTATCATTCTGCATAATAAAATAATACTAGTTTCTACTAACCAGGGACTTCCTGTAGGCTAGTGGAAGGAAATAAAGTCTTGTCGGACTTCGGTTGTGGGTTCGATTCCCACAGCCTTGTCCGACGTGACGGGTTGTCGCCCGTTCTGCAGGTTGTCTTTTTTTTCTTCTAAAAATACAATACTAACTTATGTCCAACTTAATCCATTCCAATCATTAGGCTTATCCATAATATTTTAGTTCATTCTCATATTATAGTGAAAACAATTACCATAGATTTCATACAACAAGCATGTTAATACCATCATTGATCCCCATATATCAAAAGATATGTCATGTTGGTCACATTCCAAACATTGGAAAGCCTTAATCATGTATTCTCTTGAAAAATTAATACCCATTGAATCTTAGTGAAAACATGAGTTCTGTAAAAAGTTAACTTTTTCCACATACCAAAACCCCAAAATTCAATATACTCAAACCATGATATAACTATTTCCTTATATCAGTCATGAGCTCATGAATACTGTCAAACATTTCATTTTCTCCTTATCCCTTCATTATGTGCATATCATATTCTTTCCAAAAATATCTCAATCACTTTCCATGGTTACCAGTACTATTAAATTATTGAAAACCACAATATACCAATACATAAATATGCCAATATTCCACGATACTATATACATAATTATTTTGGAATCCCATTACATAAACACATAATCATTCCACCACATCGTTGTCATATTCAACATCACCAATAGTGATCACATCTGACTTCTATTTTTCCTTTACCTTAAGTTTTTTCTCATTTCGATCATCATTTACCCTTGGATTAGAGAATTGATTTGCATAATGCCCCATTTCATTGCACTTGAAGCATTGAAGTGTGCGTGGTGCGTTCTCTGCAGTCTTTTCTTTATTCACATCATTAGAAAACCTTTTTCCATTACTTCTACACTCAGATGCTCGATGACCTTCTTTTCCACACTTAAAACATTTTCTAGTCCCTTTAAGAAAATCTCCACCATGCGTCTTTCCACACTTTGAGAATAAGGAAACATTCATCTTCTTTTCACCATTATTCTGAAATTTCTCCTTGAACTCCATGTTTCGTTTCTTGTCAAAACCATGAGATGGATATGTAACACTAACTTCCATTTCTACTTTGATAGCACAACGAAAAATTTCTTCATAGCTACTGAAGTCCTTTATAGCTAATTCCCTTCAAAGATTTGGTTTTAAGCCACTGAAGAATCGATCAACATTACTTTCAGGTTGGATGATAATGCCATATTCATACCTTGAAAGCCTTGTAAAATTCACTTCGTATATACCCACAAATTCATCATCATTTTTCTATAGTTCAATAAATTCCTTCTCCATCTTTGTTCGAAAAACACGAGGGAAGTACTTATTTAAAAATAAGTTCTTGAAATCGTCCCATTCCATGGACTCAATTTCATCTCTTGGCCCCGTATTCTTGATAAGATTCCACCATTGATCAGCTTCACCATCCAAATGATATACTACTAAGATGAATTTATGATGTTCAGAATATTGATGAATTGAAAATATCTTTTCAGTGGTACTGATCCATTGTTCAGCAACAAGTGGATCAGAAGACCCACTAAAATAAGTTGGGCGTTGCCTCATGAAGGACTCAATAGAATATTGTTCACATCTCTGCTCATTTGGATGTCCAGAATGATTCATAGCTTGTGTAAGTATAGTAATAATATTTTTCACTCCATATCCCATAACATATGTTTTTTTAGGAGGACAACCATTGCATTGTCCATCACATTTATCAACACGGTTCTTTCGGGTTCCATCCATGGTCTAAAACCAAAAAAGAATAGTGTTAGAGGAAAAAATCATGCTAGGGAAAACAACATAATAATGTGGAGTACCTTCAATATCTAACATCTTAGTTTTAATTCTATGATGGTTACCGTAATTCTAGGACTATAACCTATACTTATACTTAACCTTAGGGATATCCCTAGACATACATTAGAAATATATCTAGCGATCTCACTAATGTTCTCGTATCCTAGTTTCCAAAGGGTGACTAAACCTTTCCTCTGATACCAACTGTAGAGACCCGTAGCTTGATGTACATGGACATTACATTACTTTTGCGTAATACTTAGTACATAATAAAAACAGACACACAAGGACCGTAATAGTTTAGTGTATTTGGAAACTCCGAATATAATCTTCTATTCATGGTGAAAGATCTTCAACATCTCCCATAATGATCTTCCCCTTTTTTTTCTTACATAAAACTTTTCGTTATATCCTAGGGAAAAGAAAACACAAAAAGGGTGAGCATAAATTCCCAGTAAGGGTAAACATAGAGAACATAAAACAATCCATAAACATTTGAATGCAAAAGCATGAACATAAAATCTAAACATAAAAATCTTGAGCAAATACATGAATCTTGGAATTACGTAAGGCATATATCATAAGGGAATATCAATCATGATAAAATAGAATAGGTATAAAACATGTAATTGTTGCAACCATTAATCACATGTTATGATTTCCATAGTAGCCAAGGCATTGCTGCCATGACCATCTTAGTGGACAGAGTCCCTTTCTGAATCGACTTCACTCCTCGTTTCAGTCCTATAACACTGAACCGTATTAACTTAACGTTCCAGCCATGTCCATCTCATGAGATATAAATCTTTACCTAATGCATTGAAGGGAGATATAGCTCCCACCCATCTCATAATGAAATCATTCTTACTTGTGCCACAATATAAACATAAAACATTCATCATAACCCAAATAATAAAATGGGTTTCATAAAGATCAGCCCATCATCTCATAATCCATATAAAACAAATGGACATTTCATCATAATAAAAGAGAAACCATGTAAATCATAGAGACATTAAACTTGAAACATACCCATATGAAATAATGTCATATTAGATGGAAATTGGTTTTGAAAAAAACATTTGAAATGAATTCTTGAATGAAAATATCCTTTCTTCTTCAAAATCATTTTCATTTCACAAAATGACATTCACTTTTAAAATAAAACTATTTTGTTGAAAATTTTCATATAATCTTGTATAGTAAGATTCATGAAAATGAGGCGTTATGAAACCGTAAAAATCCGTTCATGGCATATAAGTTAAATATAACATTTTTCTCGTACTTTTGTCGGAAAAGTAAAAAAGTACCTCGTATGGTAATAAAAAAAATATTCCACACATACCATGTAGTAAAAGTCAATAATGGGAAAAAAGGACATTAAACATACTTGATAAAATTTTTATAAAACATGGACATGGATGATAAATATTACCCCAATAAATACTTATGTATAAGCAATCTCGGATAGAAAACAATTGAGATTGCAACATTATCCCTTACCTTAGGTCTGATATGCTTCGTACATTTCTGAACCTCCTGTATAATGATTTAAATAATTTCATTGACTTATTAAAGAATAATATTCATTTTTATGATATCATATATGGTTCACTTATGACTATATATTACTTGTGCTTTTGTAAGTTCCATGTTAAAGCAGTGTTTTGGGTAAAATCGTTTTATTTATCGTATGTGTTTGGACTTTTTGTTCTTGATATTATTACTTTTATCCTGATTTACATAATTATAGAATTTAAAACATGATTTATATATATAATATATTTAGTATATACATATATATATATATGATAGATCGATTAAATGGAATAAAATACATCGTTCATGGAGACGGTAGGTTGTACGTACGCATGAACGATGTTTTTGTTTCCTTATTGAATTGAATGATATTAAGTAGATGACATACATATATATACAAATAAATCCAGTATCATTATTATGTCATATATTTCATGATTACTTATTATATATACTTTATAATTATTCATGAGTGGTTAACATAGAGAATGAACCTCATCGCGTCGTGGAGACGGTAGTCCGTACGTATGCACGAGCGATGATAACATTCCCATGATCGTGGAATTTCATTTAAGTGTATGTATAATATTTCAGAATCAATATCACTTTTCAATAGTCATATATAGTTATTTATTTACACCATTATACACATCCAAGTAAGGTGGTGGTCTGAAACAGATTACACCACGGCCTGGAGACGATATTTCGTACGTACGCACGTGTGGTGATTTCATTTTCTATAGGATGGATAGATGGTCAAATAGGGTTTGTTTCATACTTATAATAACATATTAGAATATGAGGGATACTTATGTTATTAATTCATAATGAAACATCTAAATAAGAATAAGTAGAAAAAGAAATAAAGTTGAAAGAATCGGTAACGGATATTACCTCTTCTTTCGACACGCCTTATTTAAACCTCCTCTTAGGGCACTAAGATTGGTCATTGAAGAAGACCATAACCTCTGGTATGTTTATATGGAAGTGGAGAAGATAAATTGGCAGGGGTTTTCCGAGCTTTAAGGCTCAAAGTGGTGTGAGGAAGAGAGGGAGAAAGTGCCCTTTTATAAGGGAGGAGAGGGGAATCTTTGGAATAACTAAAAATGTTATTTTATTATAAAGTCATATTCGGTTTTTAATAGCTCCAAATTGAGTTATTTTAAAGATAAGGTGGGGAGGGGTAGAAATCCTCTTATCCAATAGAATTTAGACAAGTTTAGGTTTCTATTTTAACCTTACCATTTAGATTTAACTTTAAGTTAAATAATTTTTCTTTAATCGTGTCGTCTTGTTTTCTTACACTATAAGGTTAACAAAATTACTATAACAATCCAAAAGACCCCCTAAATGATTATTATTAATATATAAAACCTTATCTAAGTCATTTTACCTATCCTTATATTTTTAGGAAACTAATAAAAATTAATAATATAATATTTATTTTAAAAACTATTTTATGTCGATTTTGTCACTATTTGGTAATTGATTTTTGTAAAAATCATAACAGAATTATTAGTTTGAACAAAGTTATCTACATAAATACTAACATTTCATAGTAACCTATAAAATTAATTGAATTCATAAAAAGTCTCAAATTACATTTATTTGTGTATTTATAACATCAATTATGTCAATATTTCATTAATAAGATAATTATTGTATCATCATTGTGTCATAAATAAATTACATTATTTAATGTCAAAAAATTATTAATAAAACACCATTATGTCGGAAATCTTTTTATCTTTCTAATGAATATTTATAGTAAAATTTATCTTATCTATTACCCTATATTAAAATTGATTTAGTTATTAATATTTGATTTTATCTATTTTAACCGTTCATTAAATAAATTATTAATAAATGTCTTAATCTAATCCAAGTGGGCCTAAATTGTCATATTTTATTCCTAAGGTTGTTTTTGGTCGAATTACACTTATCCAATAGAATTAGGACATGTTTTATGGTAATAATAATATCATTTTTACCCTTAATTACACGATTTAATTTTAACCGTGGTTTAAAAAAGTAGAAAGTTACTATTCACCAAAAATTATTTTCATCTTATTGAACCACATTTTAGACCTTGATATTAACCGTGTCTCTTGAATTTTCTAAATTCCACTCACAGAAGAGGTAAAATTACGTTTTATATAAATTTGCAAATTCTCCTAGGAGGTGGGTAAAAAACGGTGAAAAGTTCTATAAAATTTTTATATATCTAAAATTATTATAAAACGACTCCAATGAATTGCATTGAACTTAAATAGGTATTTTGTATCAATTTTGACCTAAAATAAATTTAAATAAAATAAATAATTATTTAAATAAAAAGTTGGGTTTTAAATAGTAACCCAGTTTTTTCACTATTCATCAAAAATTGTATGTTATCATAAAAATACAAAAATTTCACCCTAAGTTAATTTCTATATTACATATCCAAAAATGAGGTCCATTTTGAAAAATAAAATTTAAAAAATTTCAAAAAGTGGGTATTACTATTCATAATGGCTCGTTTATATAACATATCGTTGTTTAGCGAAACTTGGTATCGCGTACAACACACACTTTCGTGGAAGGTCATGATTGCATGTAGTGGAATCCAAGTCAGGGATGCGTTTCGTGCAAGCTCTTTTTGGTGTATCATACAAAATAAGACATTAATGAAATTAAAAATAATATTTTTCATAAAATCTCAGGGTGTTATAGTTCATGTATTGATAGAAATGGAAAAACATAGGCACTGTATAGACCATCCGGTGGAGGCAACTGAGAATGTAGTTTTACCTGGGCCCCATTTTAATTAGCAGCTTCTGTATGGTATAGAGAATTCTCTCCAAGATTTTTAAAGTGGGAATAAACTGGATGAATAAAATAATGTAGATCATGCTATTAAATTTTCAAAGTATAATCCACCCACCATTGTGGGTGACTTAATATCTAGAAAGGGAAGAAGCCTGGTCAAATGTAAGAAACATGGTATTTGAATTCTTATGACAACTAATGGAGTGGAATGTGGAGTAATCCACTTACATGTTTGACGATATTTCTCTTCAGTGGTGGGAGTTGGAGGTCCAATCTTTAACATACCATGCTATGACATGGGAGAGATTTATTGAATTTCATAATAAGCCATCATAGCCGCAGACATTAATAATTTATTATGAAACAAAATTCTTTAGGCTGAAGTAAGAAAACATCACAATAACTGAATATGCCACTATTTTTATGATCATAGTGTAGTTTTCTCCTGAGCTGGCGGGTAGTAGGTCATTTAATGAATGTATATTTGAAGTTGGGAGGAAGCATGAAATTCATTATAAAATATTATAACTATGTATAAGTGATATAATGAAAATATTAAATATAGAAACAATGTCTAAAAGATATATTTGGGGGGATATAGGTAGGAAAAGCATGATGGGGCCCAACGAAAATTACTGGAACTCTAATGATGAATTAAATAAGTAGATGGACACTTATTTATAGGCTGGATGTATCAAGAAGAATCTGATTGTAGGATCATTGAATCTTATTAAGAATTTTCAATGTAAGACGAGATGTTATTATTGTGGCTCAATGGGCCACAAAAAGATGGACTACACGAAACAACCTTGACTGTGTCATAATTGTAAGTAGATGAGTCATCTTAAGCATTATTTTCATAATTCTATAGGTTCGGGTGTTTGTGATACTCCCCAGGGGTCGCAGGTATCGTAATCCTTCATAGGGTGTAGTCTGTATAAAAACCCACATCAATAGGGAAAAGTCACTTATGGTGATTCTAGGAAAACCATAATTCCATAGTCGAGCAGTAAAAATCCTAGTTTGGTAAGAAAAAAATTGTTTGGAGGTGAGCCGATTGCACTGGATGATCAGTCAAGACATTCCACATTGTGAGTAAGAATTATGTCAAATTATACCTTGATGAAATAATTATTAGATTGGGGTTCTTCATATTATTCCATGTCTTCATGTGTGATTAGTGTGGTGGGATTAACTATGGAAATAATGCCTTCAGTTTTAAAACATCAATCTCATCAAGTTCAAAGAGTGTATTTTCCATTCTGTGTAGGGAATATTGTATATTAGTGGACGAGGTTCAGTTGATGTGGGATTTCCCAATTCATGAGATGGATGGTTATGATATAATCATGCGAATGGATTGGATGGAAATTTTTATGGCCCACATCGAATATTATGCATGAATGGTTTGTTTCATGATGGATGATAGCATAAAACATCTATTAAAAGGAGAAAAGAATGAAAATGTAGTTGAAACAGGCTCGTTGGAAAAAACTATTGTCAAGATCTCATATCAGTTAAATGTATTTTTGTAGGCATCAATCTTTGAAGATAAGAAGAACATTTTTCCTTTTTTTGTTAATCAGTTTTTGGATTTCATTATCAATTAATTATCAGGGTTTCACCTGTGAGAGAAGTGGAGTTCATGAATGATATCCTTCATATAGAAGAGCCTTATATTGCTTCCGTCTTAATGGATGGGACCAACAGAAACGATGGAATTCAAAGTGTTGATAGAAGAGTTGGAAAACAATGGTTTCATCCATCCTAGCATGACTCTGTATGCATCACAAGTATTGATTGTTAAAACAATGTATGGAAATCATCAGTTGTGTTTTGATTATCACTAGATCAATATAATTATGATAATGAACATATATCCACATCTATGAATTTATGAATAGTATAATTAGTTTAAGGGAGCTATATGGTTCTCCATGAAAGACTTACAATCAGGATATCATCAATTTCATATGTTAAGAGAGGGTATTCTTAAAATATACATGAGGAGTAGATAATTCCATTAAGAGTATGTGGTTATGCCTATTGGTCTAACGAATGCAACAATGGAGTTCCAGGAATTAATGAATCAGATATTTTAGAGATATATGGATTCTTTTGGGGTGGTAATAGTGGATGATATATTTTTGTATTCTAGGACAAGGGTAGAATATGAGCAACGCTTGGAGATAGTTTTGTGGATAATGATAGATCATCGGTTACATGAGAAATTGTCAAAGTGTGTGTTCTATTATATAGGATGTTCATTTTATTTTCCATGTGATTTCTATGAGGGGTTTTTGAGTAGATTCAGAAAATATAGAGGTTATCGTTTCATGGAAATAACAAAATTACGTTTTTAGATATGGTGCTTCCTTGGCCTAATATGGTGTTATCGGTGTTTTGTTCATGATTTCACAAGATTTAAATTACCAATGGCATCTTTCACTAGGAATAATGCTCCATTTAAATTGAATTGGTAGTGCCAAAATGCTTTTAAAGAGCATAATGATTTCCTTACATCAACACCGATATGGGTTATAATAGAATACAGAAAAGGGTAGATGGGTTATTGTGACACCTAGGGATCTGGGTTGGGGTTTTAATCACACAAGGGGATCTTGTGGTTTTGTATGGCATATGTTAGTTGGGATTTCACTTGTAGAGAAATACAATACATGATTTGGACATGGAATCAGTTCTCCATGCATTCAAAATGTGTTTTCATTACCTCTTAAATGAGAAACTCATAATATTTACTGATCATAAAAGTTTAAAACATAATTTATTCGAATTATATTTTAACGTGAGGTA
This sequence comes from Viscum album, assembly GCA_963277665.1. NCBI lineage: Eukaryota > Viridiplantae > Streptophyta > Magnoliopsida > Santalales > Viscaceae > Viscum > Viscum album. Next base: position 1,902,144,945 of record OY728160.1, read on the forward strand.
AATGGGATGGATGGAGTATATCAAGATGTTTGATTTTGACCTGACGTATCCACCAGGAAAGGGAAATTCAGAGGAGGAAGCATTATGTAGATATTCATGTGTTTTTTTATGGAAGAGACATCATATCAATGGAAGTCTATTTTAGTTAAAGAAACATGTGGATGGAATGTGAGGACATTGGTGGCAGAGAAATTTTCGTTCTGATAACATTACATCCTAATTTGGTTGGGTTAGTTAAAGAGGAACATGTGTCTGATTCTGAGTGTATAGAAATGAGTTCAAATCATAATGGTTGGTAGACCATTGATGAATGGGAACAGAATTGGAAATTATTATGATGTTTTTAGAGTTTTATGGTCATACAAGTGTCTTTTTAGGAATAAATTGTCAATGAAAATAATCATTCCTGATGGGTTGTCCATCCATGAATTCACAAAATATATATATTGATGGAAGGAATGTTTTGGTGGTCCAGTTTAATGAGGGTATAATAAGTTGTTATTTCGAGATGCATAACATATCATCATGTCAAGGGTGAGGCTCAGTTTCCAATAGGCATGTTTAAATAATTATTAGTCCTCGATACATATGGATTCGTTTGAAGAATTGTATGGTTGTTTGTGTTGTTCGTCAAATTTTTTAGTATAAACTTGTGATACATTGATGGTTGGACCCAGACATGTCTAGGAGATGATAGAGAAGATCATGTTGTAATGAAGATAATGGAGAGGGGTTATAGTCTTCATAAACCATATGGGGACCATCATCAATGACTCTTGTCATTTGAGTGGGGTAATCACGTGTTTCTTAAAATCCCTCCTTTTCTTGGCCATCGTCGGTTGGAATGTAGGTAAAGATAACAAATAATTATATTTGGCCCTTTGAGATACATTAGTGGGTTATATAGTTGGCTTACTTGTTGTATTTTTCACTATGGCATAGTGCGGTGTGCAAAATGTTATATATTTCTCATTTGAAGAAGTGTCACCTCCATCCTGACCATGTGATTAGATGGGATCATATTGAGCTAGATCCAGATTCTTCCATGTCGCATTTGCCTATGAGAAATTATGGAAATTCATGAGAATGTATTTAATGGTAAAAATATTTATCTAGTTCATGTTTTGGGGAAGCATGGTCAGATTTAGGAGGAGACTTCAGAGAAGGATAAAGAGTTAGAAAAGAAGTGCCCTGATATCTTTTGGAAAAATGATGGATATCTCTGTTTTGAGGTTAGAAATTCCAATGGTGGGGAGAGCGCCGTACACTTAGTTTGAGGTATATAACCATTTTTTGGGCCTTTTAATTTATATAAAGGTGTTATATATGGTATTGGAGTTTTTGGGATGGATTTGAAATTGTTATAGAGGTTCTTTAAAGGATAACAGTTTCAAAATAGTTAGGAGAACCCATTCAAAAAAACCATGGTAACTGTGCAGCATTAGAGAGTGGGCTTCCCAGAGTTTGTGTGTGGTCTATATAATAATGTTAGGAGGTAGTACAAGGTCTCACTCGAGTCTGTATCACATGCACGTTTAGAACAAGATTTGTGTAACCATTCATGGAAATCAAAATTGGGTTCTTAATTATGGGTCCTCTGGGGATATTCCCTAAACTATTTATATCTTCACTTATATGAACCCAAAGTGGGATTTATTATTCTCAAGGGCTATAAGTGATCTACCACTCATTCCAAAAGCAGTTCAATGACTTTTCAAGGTGTAGGGATATCGATTCTTCTTAGGTAAGTATCCTCTTATGGTCCTTTCTTGGTTTTCTTATATCTAGATATCTCTCACTCATTGATTTCTATATCTACACTTATTTCCAGTAGATCTAGGGTTTTTGTTTCCAAAAGGATTGTGACCAGTGCTCATTGATGATAGGAGAAGGGATCTAAGGCAATTTGTGGTGTAGAGTTCAACTGTATTTGTGGTGCAGTTTGGAGTTAGAAAACTTCACAGAAACCCTAAGATTGGTGGTATCTCTATCAAATTAATTTTTATAGAATTAGAAGCCTTGATTTCGGTTCATTGGGTTTCCTTGAAATTAATTTATGATTATGAAGTGAGATGTTTTTTTAATTCAATTTTTAACGATTGGATGGCTTTTTGGATAATGGGATGTTCTGGTGACAAGAATTTTTTGTTGGATTTTAAAATAGAAATTTTAAAATTGGTTGTTCTGGTTTAATTATTAATATGGTTTTTGAAAAATATTTTAAACAAAATGGAACTGTTTTTTTGATTTCAGTGAGGAATAGATAATTTCAAAAGGGTGTGTTTGGTTTGGAATTGGTTGTTTGCATCATGTTGTGGAATTTGTGTGTTATATACTTATTTTTGGTTTAATATATGTGTATGTGTTGGGTAGGATGTGAAATTGGGTGCTAAGAATCACTATAAAGGGGGTGTGGATTGTGGAGGGAAGGACCACCATCATGGAAAAGTGGTTAGACAGTACCACTGAATTGGGAATGTAGTGGATGGTATTGAATGGGAGGTTCCACCATGTTTGTTTATCAGTATGAGTTTGTTGAGATGGATGTGGAGTGGGTAGTAAGTAACACTATAAAGGGGGGTGGATAATGTGGGGAATTTACACAATAATTAATTAGTGGTTAAGAAGTACCACTAAATTTGGAATGTAGTAAGTGGTATTTAATGGGAAGTTCCACTATGCTTGTTTATCGGTTTGAGTGTTTGAATGTCAATGGCTATATATTAAATATGCATGTGGCTATGAAATATTAAATTATTGTGTTAATATGGGATAGTAACATTGATTACGGACTCATTGTTGGATTTACCTTGTGTTTTAGAGATTTGGGTGATAATGGATTGGTAATGGTGTGTTTGGCTTGTTGAAATTGTATCACTATTTAATGTTTTATATAAACTATTTTATATAAATGTTCTATAATTTTTATCCTAGTGACATCTGTAGGGAATTTATTTGAGGAAAACATAATGATTATTTGTACACACCTCCTTTTTTATAACATTAGTTATTTTATAGATGTTGTTTTCCGAGACATTGGTAAGGGTAATGAATCTCATTTTTCTTGGGGTTCAGCATAGTGTAGGGTAGGTATTGTGGTTCCATGAGCATGTAGATTGGTCTGGATCCATGGAGCATGTCATGGTTTCTGTCAGGTTTTTCTAGTGAGTCTTCTGCTTTGTACTCTGATTTATGGATCTTACTGTTATGCAGTTTTACTTGTATTGTGAATTATTATGGAAGAGTTTAGTTTTTCTGTTGTTGTTTTGTCAAGGTATCATTTCATTTTCCTCATTGACATACATCAGATATCCATGGTTGGTTATGATTTGCTTTTTTGGTTGGTTTATTCTATGGAAAAAATCATTCCCAAAATGTTCACGATGCCCTCGATATTTATTTCCATCCATTGGCACCATGGGAACATTACCTACAGACAGGTATCATCTCACTGCCTTCTAAGGCCAATGAGGAAGGGGGGATGTTACAAAGCCAACGGTTATACAACATATGATATAGTGGACTGTTAAGAATAATTTCCAATATTTTATATATAATAGTATATAAGAAATATTTTATCTTAAGTATCTTATTTATTTAGATTATTCCTCATGGTTGTAAAATCAACATTTAATAATAATATTTAAATGGATGTTTTTAATATTGAAAAAACTAAAGGGTTTGAATATCTATATTTTTGAAATTCTCTTTCAAAACATAAAAAATCATTTCAAGCTTTTAAATAAGATCCAAGAATATTATATGAATTTTTAAGTTCATATAATTTATCAAATTATTTTTGAATCCATGTAAAATCCTAAATTATATAAGAAAACATTATCACCTAATACATTAATTGTTAAATTTTTTAATGAATATATTTATTATCATAAAACCAAGAAACATGTCTTTATTTTTCAAAACTCATGATTACATAATTTATATTGAGAATGATGGGGGAGATAAACCATTTTATAGGGTTCTGAATCCATTAAAAGTATTCCAGAATGTTTTAAATAATTTTTACATGTAAATGAAAAAATAATATGGATTTAAAATTAATATAATAATGTACATGATGCACTAATGTGTTCTTATTTTAAAAATGATTTGGTTGAAGTTAGGAATTCAATGTTAAAAATGTTATACGGACAAATTATAAGGATCATTCAGTATTTAACTACTGGTAGAGAAGAAATTATATTTTTAGAGTGTTTATTTATTATATTTCAGGAAAATTCCAATTAATCTCATTTAACTATTTCTATATTAATTTTGGAAAAATTAAAGTCATCAATTTATTTATAAATAATTTTTACTAATACCATTTAAGATTATATCTCAGTTGTGATGATGGAGTGTATATATCATATAAGTAATGGACCATATGATCCATTCAATATTTAGACAAATCATTGATTTGTTTATTTTTCTATTAAAATGATTCAGTATGATTCATCATCAAATATTGTTAAAGAATATATTTAATACATTATTTTTTGTGCATTGGTTTTTTTATGTAACACAAAATGATGGAAATTTGATATAATTTTGAACTTGTATCAACCAATTATGAAAATGACAATGCTATCCACATTTTAGAAATTCTAACAATCCATTAACATATAAAAACTTATTTATATTTGTTATAAAATCCTATGAGGTCACACATAAATAGTTATATATATATATATGGAATTGTTCATTAAAAAATAACGATGAGTAGATAAATATAAAATCCATTTCCTAAAAATAGATTTAATTTTATTGATAGAAAATTATGTAAAATTTAATGAAATTATATTAGTTTTATTAATATTAAATACATTCATTTATCATACTCTATATAGAAATATTTATTTATATTCATTAAGATGAAAAATTATTACTTTAGAGATATAATAAATTTATTTATTTTTATTCTTATTATCACGTTAGTAAGTTACTATTTATTTCTAATACTCATATTATTCTCATTGATAGGGCCTAGTCAGTTGAAAACTACACATATCATACACTCTCTCACACATTCTAAATATTAATCTACTTATAAATCGTATCACCATTAATATTCATTACCAAGAATATTCATCCTGCTATAGATGTGGGTTTATAATGGATATTGAAATATGTTTCCCCACACTGTTATAAGGATGATTATATATATGATAAGTGAGAACAACATTATTCCCCAAGAAGCTGTGAATTTTGTTTTAATAACCTAAAAAACACATTATTGAATAAAATTTTAGATTTTTATAAATGTCAATATGATTTCATTAGTGCAAAAAATTATTAACTCATGTTTGAGATGATGTTAGAAGATATATATTAGAAATATCCATTATTTTTCTATTTTAATGATGAATCAATATCATCAAATGTAAATATAAGGGAAATATTTATTTACTATACATAAATTGAATAATATGTTAAATATCCTCAGAAAGGATTATTTTTAGTTATATATGAATATTTTTCTACATATGATGTTAGTTGAGTATCCACGATGGATTCCCATATTTGGATCTATAGTTATATAGATAAATATTCTAATGGGATTAAATAATGAACATACCATTCAATATAAATTTATTCAAACATATATAGATATGATAATTAGTGTATTTAATAGCATTCTTTTTTGATACATATTTCTAACCTATCAATTATTCAATGAAAAGAATTAATATGATCCTAGATAAATTTTCTATTAAATATATTATTGAAATAAATGGATTATTATATTTTCATTTAATGGAATAATAATTTACATTCTATATGAAAATAAAAAATTTATCTAAATAAGGGAGAACGTTATAAATAATCATCACAATTTTACAATATCAGCTAGTCAACATTTGGGTTTTGACATTTCAAAGTAATATTATTTAAATAAGAATGTTTCCCCAAATATTACACAGGGAGATTAACAATATAAATATGATAAAATAGGTAGAGGTATTGTTGAATTCTCCACATAGAATTAGAGGGATTGTTTAGGGGAATATGAAACAATATTAACAACTGGAACGGGGAATGAAGTACTTCATGTGTTGGGGCATATACCATATGAAAACGTTGTGGATGCTAAAAGGTAAGAAATTGATGAAGATTGGAATTATGATCCTATGGATATTCCCACTGACAATTTTTTTATATAGTATACTCATCTAGAGAAACCATTAGAATATTTTATGATTTTGGCTGTTAATGTTGGATAATTTTTTTTAAATGAATATGATTCAAAATATTGTATTAGTTTCAAAGATAACTTTTTGAAAGAATATGGAGTTCCCAAAAGATAAAAATAATGTTCTATTGATTTCTAAAGGACATATAATGAAGAATACATTGCTTTATAATCTATATATTTTGATAAGGATGGTTATCTTAATAATAATATAGATTATATTGAGAGTATATAGTTTTGAGACACTAAACATCCTTGGATAAAAAATAGTAATCAAATTTTATATGTGAAAATGTCATCTCATATACATAATGAATGAGAAAATAGAGATTAAATAATTAATATTGGTAACGTTCATTTCATTTTTTTGAATTAAATATTAAATTATTTAATACAATATGGTTTGTTTAATTTGAAAACCAGATAAATTATAATTTTTATCTAAAATTTGATCTTAGAGAGACTAAGGGGGAGTTGAAAAATTATAATGAATTATCTCTTTCTACATTTTTTTATAAGATGAAAAGTGTGGAAATCAAAATATAATATGATAAGGAATCCACCATTTATAATATAAGATATTCTATATTCATGTTTTTAGAAAGCATAATCTAAAAAAAATAATTTAATATTTATTTGAACTAATTAATTGATGTTATTTTTTCTCAGTTTAAATTTATTAATGGGGTGCAGCAGTATGGAGTAGAATTCATTAACTATATTATCGATGAAATTGATGTTATTAAGAAATAACACGGGAATCGTTCCTTATGTGTGATAGAGTTGCAAAAAATTATACACTATAATTTTATAACGTATTTTATGGAACATTTTAAATATTTATATCGAATTTCTAACAACTTTTATAGCAACTATAATTGTTAAATTTAATTAACATGAGAATAGTGAGAATCAAGTGATTCATAAAAATATTTTTTCTTTGGATATTATATATTCATTAAATTCATCAAATGATAAAATAAATAATTTTTTATGATATTTTGAACTGATTAAGAATTAGAAATATTAATCATCTAAAAATGAAGTTGAGAATGAACCTATTCAAATTGAATATGTGTCCTGGTTTATTATAGATTAGAATAGTAATTGTTAATACCAATGGATAGCCTTCTACCACATCTACTGTTCATTATTCAATTAATTGAGATCATTGTTCAAGAATTCATTGAAACATGGATGATATTATTCCTTAATCATGTAAAGGAATTGAAATTCACATTTTAATCCAATAAATTTTTTTAATAGAAAATATGATATTTATTTCTAATATATAAGGCTATATAGGATATTCTAATAAACATTGATTCACTTATTTTATATTTTAATATAAATATTACCTTGTAAGATGATTATATATGAGTTTAATATAATTGTTTTGGATTAGATGTGAAAAATGTTTAATAGATGATTATACACATTTAATGGATAAATCATAAAAATAGATCATATCATTGTTTAATCCGGAAATATTTTCCAGTAATAATTTTTTTATAAAGAGTATACTACTAAAAAATCTGATTTTATAATAAAAGGGAATAAATTATATAAATGAATATTATAATTATCTAATGAATAAAATTTTTTTAGCCAAATATAATTTAAATTTAGTGATAAAAGTTTTTTACATCCAAGGTGGACTACTTAATATTATCCTGAATGTTAGGGAACCTGGGGTCTGAGCCATCTCATGATTTACATAGAAAAAGAAACATTAAACTCATCTCTATCAATCCAAACAACCCGAAATTATATCCCCTGAAAATGACACTTAATGTTATTATTTTTTATGTAGATAATTGTTTTCTCTATTTTTTGACATATTCATTGTATCTATCATTTTAAAATATTTTATAAAAGGTCTTCCATATCCATATTCATTCAAAATATATATTCTGAATTTTTTTTTCAATTTTATAATGCTATAATTGCATTTTTATATTTACAGTAATAAATGTTTTTATCACACTAATAAGGTTAAAATATATTAAAAAAATTAAATTTTTATTTAAAATCTTTATTTGGTTATAATTTTAATATTCTATCAATCAGAATTAATATTTTTATAAATATGGGAATTTATAAATTATAATTTAAGGGTTTCATGGTCATGAAAAATGGGAAATTTTTAGATAAAATATATTTATTCTAATATATATAATTCTTAATATGTTTGGGTTCTCAAAAAAACCATTATGTGATCTACTAATAAGTATTAATTGAGTAATTTAATTGTTATTAATCTTTTTTTATGTTATTTTTAAATTTTTTACAATTTCAATTTGTTTTAATTCAAGATAAAATAAATTTTATCAAAATTAAAATTCTTATTGGAAATAGAATCCTTACAAGATGATATTACATCTATGAATTAACATTCAAATGAAATGGTTGATTTTCACTAAAATGTCATTCATAAAGTACTACATCCTTATATGTACTTGATTATCCATAGAGGGAACCATATACAAATGGGATTTAATCCATATGCTAATAAGATGATCTTAACTATTAAATATCATCATTAAAAAACATCTTGATTAAATAAGAAATGTTTATCATGTGATTCCCATGTTTATAGAGAGATAAATATTAAATATTGTTTAGGATTATGGTTTATTCATTCCTATACAGAGTCTTCCTTATGAAGATTGTTACAAACTGATGGGCGAGACAATCCATATGGATATCTTTATTATTGTTATATAATGGGGATCCTTATGATGATATTGTTATCATTTATTATTTTTTACCACTATTTCTATTATGAAAACTCCTCTAATGTAAAATTATCAAATAATTGATTCTTCATGAACATTGCATAATATAGTCACAAAATCATATGAGGAATATCTAAACCATCAAAAAAATTATAATAGATCATATTGGGAATTAAAAATGGAAATTTTCACATATTTTGTTTTTTATCATATATATTATTGGTCCACATTTTGAGAAGAAGAGGATATAACATCATATTTTACTAAGAAAAAATTATATTAAATATTCTAATTAAAATTTTGAAATCTTGTGTAAAAAATCACTACCACCACTGGAATATCCAAACTATTCTTGATAGATAAATTAGATTTTTTATTATATGGAATGATTTATAATTCAACAGATACTGTGGATACTATATTTAATTAAATTCATTTTAAAACGAAATTCTAGAGTGACACTTTATTATATAAATTCATCTCGATATGTTTTCTTCATATCTTATGGACTATTGTGGCTATATTAATTCACCTCGACTAACAATATTTTTTTATATCTTGTTCAATATTTTTTTTGGGAAATCCTTATATTCTGTATGAATAGTTTGAAATTCTGTGATGTAAAAGTGAACACTATAAAACATAATGGGACATTTTTGAATGAACAATCATCTACATTTACAAAGTAATGAATTTCCCTAAGAAAAATTCATGACTAGAAAAATGACTAATCTCCCATTGGGAATTGGTGGAGTAGAATATGTGATTTTCATAGATCCAAAATAAAAAATATATATAAAAATAATTTCCTTTATTTTAATTTTCATTTTTTATTTTAAATTTTTGGGTCTTATTCATTACTTTTTAAGGGTATTTTTTTAATTATTTGAAAATTTTTATGAAGACAACTCACACACAATATAGAGTTATTTTGTAAAAAACCAAGATTATCATACATAAATATTACATGTTCTACAATGAATACTCATTACATTACTAAAATAAATTCCCGTGGAATATATATTTTTAGTGTGTTTGTGGACCATATTCATGATGTTATTATTTCATGTAAGATATCCATTTTATCACAAAAAGATCATCTCACTAGGTAGACATCGTAGGAATAAATAATTAATATGTTTTTTCATATCCTAGGGAATAGAAACTTATGAAATGCAGATATCGGATTATTCATAAGTGAAAAAAATGAAATTTATTAATATTACATAACCATATGTTGAAAGAACCTGACCATAACATATGAAAACCAATCCCTCTATACTTATGGTCAATGACAGGAGTTATAGAATAAATATGGAGAGTTCATAAGATATGAATATTAATTAAATCTAATAACAAGATCCATGGGTACATAAAATTGGCATAAGATAAGAAATTGTTACTTAAAGGTAAGCATATGAAATCATTTCCACTTTAGTCAGGGATCACTCACAAGGATATTATAATGGAATGTAATCACTCGTCAGATAATCCTAGTAGTCTAGGTTCCCTCCCAATATCATCATAGTTGAAAATTTTCACCATTGAACTGCATTCACTCGCTATTCTAGTAATTTATGCATAATAATATATAAATCATGAACAAATGTATTTCAGGGAATGTGTGTCCCACCAATTTCATAATGAAATTCATAGATTTTTACGCCTCAGGATCATGTAAAATTCATATTATCATAACATAAGACATGAAATGGGTTTCAAAAACCATTCAATATATCATATCCTATGAACATGAGGTAGGTTGCATAGTTATTTAATCATTTCAACATATTATTACTTTTGAAAATATTCAGGTTTCAAAAAAAATTACTCATCATTCATCTGATAGAAGAGAAACGTGTTTCATAAACATCATTCCATATTAAAATAAAACAATTCAAACAATGAATTGGAATGGTATCCTAGGATCATATCCCAAATATGGAATATATAATATTTACATACGCCATATTAAATATAAAATAAATTTACAATATCATTTAAAAATAACATAGGGGAAATTATTTTTTTGAAAATAATTTTCGAAAACTAAATATTCATAAATAATTTTTAAACAAATTTCCTTTAAAATATTTATAATATATATAAAATAATAATTTAAAATAATTTTAAAAATTTTAGGAGGTAAATAAAAATTGAAATTGGAATAGAATTTTTTAAAAATATTATAAATTGAAACACCATTTCCATGAAAATATATTTTAATATTTTTAGATGAATAATCAATGAATTTAATCTTCATAATAATGGGAAATGTTTTTCATGTAGTATATGTTAAATAAATATTCCTCTCAGATTCTTAGTAATTTCAAAAAGGAATGCTTTATTGCAACAACAATAATTTTTTAACAATTTTAAAAAAAAAAATTGAAAAAGGAATATAATCAATCTATGAGGAAACTAAAAACATTTTTGATAATATTTATAGATGATATGTATAAGGAAGAAAAAATTTCATCTTGACCGAAGACTGAAATAAGGTCAGTTTTCATTGATATCAATATTTTGGAATAATAAAGACATAGAGAAATGAAAATAAAATTAAATATATTGATTCTAAAAAAATAAAAATGGCATTAAAAATATATTTTGTTCTTAATATTTATCTCACAATGTTACATAATCAGAACCGTAAACAAAAAAAATCTTGATTAATGGTGATATTATATCACAAAAACATTACAACATTATTATCTTAGAATCATAATCTCCATAATAGAATAAAAAATTGAATATTAAAATATCATTAATATAATTATATTCTATATATGGAAAAATAAATTTGAAATTATATACACATTTTAGAATAAGACGTTTTTATAACATAACATTTGTCTACAAGAATTTAATTTCAGACAAACACCGCTTACTATGATGGTATCATTTGAACCAGAAACCCCATAAAATTGATATACTAAAATAGGAATTTAAGAACACATAATTTTCTATATAATAATCCCAACATACATTCTTGCTATTTATATAAACCTTATTATATAATCACATGGAAATCATGGTGTGTGAATCATAGGAAATAAAAGTGACAAAAAATCACATTCTGCATTATTAATCAATTGGTTCATAGTTCCCAATAAATAATAACATAAGAAGATAATATAAATTTCTATAAAATAAGTATAATAATTATATCACATTAAAATAGAGTATAATATAAAATACAAAAAAGAAAAATGTTGGTATTTCTCATAAGTATCCTATAAATAATAGATATAGTAAAAAAATTAACATATGTATCAAAATAATTTGAAAATGTTTGAAACTAGTGAATAATAAATATAATATTATTATAAATATAATATAAAATCATAATAATATATGTCCTACCAAATATGATTTACTTATCACCCATGATTATACATTCGTTTACAATTCCTTGTTAAGATCATGTACGTGTAATACACACTTGTTTTCATGTATGGTTTTCCTTTTTGGTCCTCATAAATTAATCACTGTTACATAATTTCCATAACTAAAACCTTGTTATAAAAATCTATATTCATTAATGACGTAAGTACATAAATATATATTATTTAGTGATTTAAAATAGAATACTCTGTTTACATAGATAGTTAGATGTATGTACAGCTAAACATTTATTCCATTTTCAATAATGGATAGAAAAAAAGAAAATTTATATAAATCATTACTATTAAAAATTATTTATTTTCATATAAATATCATATAATATTTAAATATATTTTTATTATCATTCATGTAATTCTAAAATTAATCACATCACTTCATGGGATGAATGTATTCTTATATACATGAGAGATGTTTTCATAATTCCTGGGAATGTAATGTAAGGAATAAAATGTGATATAATGATTACAAAAACATAAAAAAAATTATAAATATCATATATAAACTAAAAATACATCATTAAATCCATCCATGAGTTGTGGTGATGGAAAATAAATAATATCATTTGGTGACATGGGAGCCTTCTTGTGCAAACACGTGATGATTTTGTAACCCTTTTAATTGGATAGGATAATTATTTAGGTTATTTAATTAAAACAATAACTAATAATTACTTTTAAATAGTATAGTTTACTATAAATTTTTTACAATAAGTCATTTTTTTGGTGGATGAAATAAAATATAACATTAGGTTTGGGATGTTACATGTTTTATGGAATACAACTATTAGTTATTAAAAAAGGATTTTCATGATGGATTTCTGAAAAACAAATTAGGATCCTAAGATGTTGGGATGTAATAAAAAAATATATTATCAATTTTTTGGATAATATGTTATTGGATGTTTGAAAAGGATATAACAATGTGGTTTCCTTTATATGTGAGGTGAGTGGCACACATATAATATTTTAAAAGAAATTTATGCACCCACATTTGATCACATAACATGATGGAGAATAATAAACCATTATCATGCATAGAATATATAGGGTCAATTTAATTATAGATAATAGATATTTTTAAAAAAAATTGGACAGTTTATCCCGTATCATTTTATTTTTTTCCATGAATAAACAAATTTCTTACTTAACCGTTGTAAATATTTTTTACTATTTGTAATATTTTGTATTTTGCAGACACAAAATGAAAATATTATATAATATAAATTATTCTGATTCAAAAAAAGGATTCCCTTTTTTAAATTCTATTCACATATATGGAAAATGTACATTTTATATTAGTCCCATAGAAGGGATGAGAATAAAGGTTTTCAAAGTGAAAATGATAAATTTTTTAAAAAGTAATTATATAATCATTTCATATTAAAATAATTCAAATTTCATCAAATTTATTACGATATATATTATTAAAATATTTTTAAGTTCAATAACAGATTAATAAAATTTTATTTTTCTTAAAATATTCAAAATAAATTAAAATTCTTAACAAATACATGTACTTTAATCTATTCGTAGGAAAAATTAACTTCTAAGAAATGTCACCAGAATTTAATCTAAGATAATTTTTACATAATTATTTAAAAATTCGATTTCAATTTTTAAAATATTTTTTCTAAATTTTTGGAAATATTATTTTATAATAACATTATGAAAGAAAAAAACTACTATTATTAAAAAAAATTAAATTAAAATTTTTATTTATTATATATTCTATAAAAACACATAAAATCAATGATATATATTGAATTGAATATATAATTTATAAATTTAATTGAAATACAATTCCAATTTTTTTTTTATTTTATATATTTATAAATAACAAGTTTTTTAATGAAAAAAATCATTTTCTGAAATATATTGCCTTTTTTAAATGGTATTTTTTAATTTTATTTATAAAAAACATTACATGATAGATTTAATTATATATAAATTTTGAAATAATATAATTTCATAACTATGTTAACACAATTCATACTCATAATTAAATCATCTTGGTAATAATTTTCATTTTAATTAATAATATTTCAATTGTATTCAAATTTCTTATGAACTCAATGTACCATGTAATTAAAATAATAGAAAAATTAAATTTAATTGAAAAGTATTTCTCAAAATCATTTTGTCTTACATTATATCAATAATAAAAAAAATTATCATTAAAAAATTTCCACTTTGGTATAAAAAGATGAGGAAACGTTTGCGTCATTACATACATAGGTTCCCACATGTATTATAAATACTGGTGGTTTCACCAAAAAGTACTGACTATGTAAGTAGACAATTTTTTACAAAACTTTTCTATTAAATCATGAAACTCCACCATCTAATCATTATGAGAATTATCATTATCTAGTGTAATGAACAATGATTTTAGTACAAGGGATGGATCAGGTATGTACTTCTTCATCAGAGATACATGGAACACAGCTGGATCCTATGAGAGGTTTGGTGAAATCTCTAATCAACTGGATTCCATCATAATATGATCATGAATTTCAAAAATAATGATATATCATGATATTATATTTCCATTCCATTAGTAATAAAACTTTATATTTTTTACCTTCAATAAAATTCCCCTTTATATCTTACTCCATGTACTGAAGATGAATTTCTTTTATTCCTAAATATCTAACTGCTCACAATATCTAAAATTTGAGGATATTTTATTCCATCTATTTATAGTTATAACTTAATCGTTAGTGATTGTTATAAATAAATATCTATATGGTGAAAAAATATATTAAAATATAAAAACATATACTATATTCAAATTAAACCATTCAAAAAATGGAAAACCTCATTACCCTTCCAAAATACTTTTTTTAATAATGTCACTATATTTGTAAAAATAAATCAAAAATTAATTTCCCAATTATGATAATGTATCAAATGATTGTAATGTAAACAATTTTTAATTACCATAGTCATAAATTTCCATCACTCATGGTAATAAACAGAATTAACCTAAAACCATAATGAAACCATACATGCTTAACAATTAGTTAGATAGAAGACATATTATTAGATACATTCCATAAATTAAAAAATGTTTTATACTACCTAATTAATATAATAAACAACTATTTCCCAAATTCATTAATTATTTACAATGTAATTAGTACATTTAAATTTAATATATCCATATAAATAATCAATTTATCTAAAATATCTTTTTTCTCATCACCTAAAACATATTATGGGTTATCTTTCATTAATGAATTATTTTATAAAAGATATCACCATGATGGAAAATTAACATTCTTGGTCAATTGTCCCATTGAAAATATTATTTAATATTTTTAATGAAAAAAATCTATTAATATTATGTATATATATTATAATTCTACTGACATAATTTGTTAATTATAATATACGAACACTTTAACCATCCCTCTCCTTCTCAAACTATTAACTAAGATAAATTAACTTATTCCTCAATACCTCATTCCTATAATGTGAAATATGAATCAAAAATTCATTTCCATTAATCATAATTTAATCACTGATCTCATGTTTAATAAGAATAATAATTTCAAAATATACCATACCTTTCATATGACATATGTTGTCTGCTAATCATAAATATTATAACCACTACTCTTACCACCTTAAAAATATTCTTCATTATATTTACTATTAGGCCGTTGATTTTCATAATTCCCCTTATTTATACATTTAAAACATTCAATAATTGACTATTACATAGGGAAAACCTTATACTCATCCATTGTGATAAAAAAAATTCTTTATTACTTAGAAATTAGTTTCATTATGTCTTTATATTCCACACACAAAACAACTTCTTACCATTCTCACACATTCCCTCAAGTGATTATTCACACATTTTCTACATATCGTAAAATTAATCTCAATTAATCTAGGGTATCCAGTACCTAAAATCACAAACATCTATATCCTTATTATCTATAGTGATTATAAGATTTGGTTAACGTGAAATTTGTTTACCATACAACGTGATAACTGATTAGACGTAATGGAATTATCAATCATTGTAGTCGTAATTGCATTTGTTTTCCCATCAACATGTTTTCTATCACATTCAACGTTAATCTACTTCCTTCTAGTTACTACAAGTGACTAAAACAAAAAACAAAGTGTCGGAAATAATAATCCATTTAGGGAACCACATAATCCTGAAAAATAACGTATAGTATGTTTGTATCTGGACACCTTAATTTTAATCATTAATACCTTAGGTTTATCCTTGTTTAGTTATTGTAATAAAAATTTTAAAAACATTATGAGTGTTTTAATTAATTTTTTAATTTTGAAACAATATATTAGGGGAGGGTCAAACTATATAAGAATTATTTCCCATTTTCACGTACTGGGTGACAATTTAGTCAAACTCAATGTGCCGAATTCATACTTATCACATCAGGGAACCTATATTCTAGAAACCCAACCAATTGTAGTATCTAAAAAAGGATATAATTTTTTTGAAACAAATTATCCTATTCTTTACAAAAATATAATGACTTTATAACTATACATTGACTCTTTCACAGATATATCATTAGAGACAACCCTATACAAATCCTTATAAATTACCCATAAATACCTCACTAATGTTTTATCACCTAAGTTTGGAAAGGTCATCTAATATTTCATGTGATACAAAATCTGAATACCTTTTATTCTCAGGGATAAATAACATGTATTCATAGATGAATATTCACTACATTATAAAAATGAATTCCTGAGGTCTAAATATGTATATTGTATTTTTATAAAAGATAAAATAACTTATTATTTCATGGATGATATTCAATTTGTCCCAAAAATATAATCCAATTATGTTCTCCTCATAGTCATACCTATAATAAAGACATTCTTCATAATATGGGGAATGAAAAAAATAAGAAATGGTGAGTTAATTTAATTAGTAATAGTAAGCTAAATAACTACATAAAAATTAGGTGAGCATAAGGGTATGAGAATATGATCAAAATCTATGAAATCCAAACCATGCATGTAAAAGAGAAAAAAATTGGTTTATGGAATAATGATGGACATTTTATAATAATTTTATCATAATGAAATAAAATATAATAAATAATCAATGAGCAACATTTTCATAATACAGAGAATTTTTTTATTCATATGAGTCGAGAAAATCAATTTATAGTAGTCATGGCTCACCACCAAATATATTATAAGACCCCATCTTAAAAAAATTCATAATATTTAATTTCATTCAAAAAAATAATTTCTCTCACATTGAGGATATTTTCAAGTTTATATTTTTAGATAATTACTCTATAACTCATACATGAAAAAACCATAAAATAAAAAGTGGAAACATCAATTTAATATCCATTTTTTCAGAAAATAAAAAAATTTAAAAATAAATCATGATCTTTTTCAGGAATGACTTTTACCAATTTAAACATGACCTCTTACACTCCCATACTCATCATTAAGAAATTTAAAAATGTAGAAACATTGGATAATAATAATAATATCTATAAGGGATATAAAAAAAGCTAACTGTTAGGCCTTTGATAAATATAATAAATAATGAAAAACTGTTTCTTGAAAACATAACATTTTTTCCAATAAGGGAAATAAAATTCATTAATATATATAAAATTTTTACATACTGAAAACAAATAATTTCCATGAAAACTCAATAGAAATAATATAAAATTCATATAGGTTCCACGGTATATCTTCACATTGAACCATACGATAACCCTTATACAACCCTTATATATTATAATAACCATGTGGCTATCTTAAAATATAACACTCTAGAGAATATAATCATTACCAAACGCATTGGATCTTTGTCTAGTCACACCCATCATTTATGATATAATAGGCTCACTCAGTACTATTTGGCACATCCAAATTTTATAATTTCATACAATAAGAACATCAAATAATAAATTTTTATCATTTAAAAAAACACTCATAAACTCATATGAAAATATCTGTCAAATAATAAATTACTATTTTCTTCAAAACAATACAATTTTCTATAAAAATCGTATTTATTTATAAAAACCATTTCGAGAACAAAAACACCGAAAAATGAAACAGTCTTTTTCATTGATGAAAAAATTAAATCTTAAAAATGTGACAAAATTATAATAATTTCCATGTTACTGTAAAATTCATTTTCCCAGTATACATTAAACATTGAACATTTCTTTATTCCTTTTATAATAACTTTCCTTAGAAAACACAGAAAAAGATTCAATTATGAAAACATTTTAATGATATTCAAAATATTCATAAATGTAACCTTATTAACCTTTTATATCCTAATATATAAATATGTCAAAGAATATTGAGAATATTAACAATGAAAAATGAATATGAAATATAATCATTAAAATTTCAATGTGTCCCATACCACATTAAAAATTTAAATAAAATTTTCAATGAAATAATTAAATTTTAAAAAAAAATTAACTAATATAGGATTGATAATAAATTGATACAAAATGTCGTGGTTTCTAAATATACACTTTATTAAAGAATAAAGGTGAATATGATCCACATAATTCTCCAATGAATGGATATTGAGACGAAATCCATTACCTTGATTACAAATTTTAACTTGTGTTTTTATCATCCTTATAATAAAATTTTTTATTTATATTAGTAACTCGGAATCGTTATAATTTTTATCATTAATTTTATTTCATGTATTATAATAATTTACAAAAATTAATAAACAAATATTTTTATGTTGGGTATTTTGACAATATTCTGTTTATGAGTCAAAAATGATTATGGCAGGTCAACGATGGTGTAAAGGGACATTATATACAAATATAGAAAATAACAATCATTAAATAATTATAATACTTATATGAGAAATATATTTTTTAATCCAATTGAGAACACATTTTTTGATTACTGAACCAACATTACAATAATAGAGATGATAGGTCGTACGTACGCATGAGTGACGTTTTCATTTCTCAATGTTCCATATGAAAAGAATGTAATTTTAAATTTACATTATAGAGTAATCATTATATAATTAATACAATATTATTTAATAATATATAAATATATATAAATATATAATTCATAAAATTTAAAGGAATCATATCTTGTAAAACATGTTGTAGTCCACATGTCCACGAATGATTTTATCATGTTTTCAGTGTGTGAAAGGGTAATAACAAAAATTATAAATTAATTATTGAAAAAGGTAATTATGTAATTAATATAATATATATATTTTTTATGTAAAAATTTATTAATAAATCTTACCCTTAATAATTTCCTTGTATGAGTAAATTAATCACATTTCATTAAGGAATCAATGGTCCATATGTCCACAAACAATCATATCATATTTATACAATATGGATATCATGAAGGTGTGTGTTATATAAAAGTTTGTAAAGTCTAAAAAAACAAAAATATGATATTTAAAATTTAATAATAGTGGTTCCATAATAGTTGTTAATGGAAAATGAACAATGTCATTATGTGAGGAGGTTGTTCATCGTACACAGAAATGGTATATGTAATACCCTTTTTATTTAAGTGTCTCCAGGTGTAGGTAAAACCCTAAAATATAAAAATTGAATATTTATAATAATTATGTCATTATATAAACATGGAATAATTCTAAATGAAGCGATGATAAAGGAAATAAAACCAAAATGAACAGTGAATAATATTGCCTCTTTTCTCAGGTAACTCATTATTTTCTGAAATAATGGGCTTATGTGGTTGGATTTTATCCGAAGTTGAGGAATTTAGGGTGAAGGTATAGATGTTGAGAGATTATAAGGGATTTTTAAAACATGGTAATTTTTTTTGATATGTGTGAATAAATTGGATGTTTGAGTGCCTTAATATTGTGAAGGGGGAGTGGCATTCTTGAAAATATAAATAGTTTAATATTGTTGGAAGGTCTTCCTAAAATCATGATATCCCTTAATAGTTATTGTTCTAAAACTAGTTTTTATTGTCATATTATGTTTATAAATTGGGTTTTGGAGAAGTTTATAGGTCTTTCAAACACTTATGATTATAGTTAACCACTAAGTGATCACGTTTTTACCTAAATCGGTGTAATTAATTTTATTTTAATTCATTACTATTTTTTCATTAAAAACTAAGTTGAAAACATTATAAAATCAAAATTATTATTATCACAAATATAGATTCAATTTTTCAAAATTTTAATTATATATATTTCAAAAATTAAATTAACAAATAATCATGCAGATAAAACGACAAAGAAGGTTTTAAAAGTCACAATGATCATAAGTTTCTTATGTTTTATATCTAAATTGAATGTGAAATTGATTCTAATTACCTAAATTGATTTAAATTATTTAAAAATAAATTAATTATATATTAATACAAAATTAAATAATTTTTAGAAATATAAATAAATTGGACTAAAAAGTATATTTGAAATAAAATTGATTATTATTCATTATTCATGAATTTATGAATGTTCTGAAAAAAAATACCAAAAAATCATTAAAAGTTTATTTTGATATTTTCCATCAAAAAAAGTATTTTTTTCTTATAAAATTCATTAAATATTTAAAAAAAATTATTTTGTATATTTAATTGAAATGATGAAAAAATATATATTAAAAAAATAATAGTAAGAATATATTATTATTCAGTATAACTCATTATTGTATGAAACAAAAGATTTTTAGGAAACACTATATTAGGTGTTTGGTACTCTACTGGAAATAGTATCCTTCTATAGTGAAATTAATATTAAATTCCTATATATTAATATATTTTAAAATGACTTATTTTATCATTACATGGGAATTTATATCCTTCTCCCAATTTGGAAATTGCATCTTTATAATATTATTCACTAATCAAATAACAAGAGATATTTTTCCATTATTTTATTTTTAGATTAAGCTTTTTCCTCATCAACAAAATTTTATCTTTCATAAATACTCAACCTAATGAATCACATTATTCTACATCACTTTCTCTCATTGGAAAAGAACCTGAACAACTTGTTCCTTATTGAATTATTATCTTCCAGTTTAACTACTTCAGGGCACAATGGATGTGGAGAATCAAGTATGTTATTCGGTCAAATTGAAACACAATATACAACATGTTACTAGGATAAACATGGAGGTAATGAAACTCAGTTTGAAATTGAATGATCTTTATCTATGATTTCATACGGTCAAATGAACTATGGAGTAATATTTTCATTCTTAAAAAAATGCATCCCACATTCCATATAAATACCTTTTGAAACATATTATCACCTCCACCAGAAGAAACATATTTCCTCTAGTTATACACATAAATATTTTCCATTATAAATGATTCCCTCATTTGTCAATGATTGAAAATAACTTTTATCTATTTCCTCTACCATATATGGTCCCATTAAAATCCTTTCTCCCACATCATCACAAAATCCCATTTACAACACCTCTTTCAATATAGTTCATCAATTTTTTCCCATATTATAATTGAATGGGAAGTATTATTATATGAAATCTCAATGACATAATTATTTTTCCCGAAAATACTAAATAACAAATTGATCAAAAATATATAATATCTTCCAATTTTTGAATTGTTCGCTCAAATATTACATTTGATTGATGATCAAAAATATGTATTGAAATTTAATTCAAAATCTTATGATTTCAGAAATACACTCCAAAATTTGGATTTGAACATAACACTGTGGTCTGATATAATGATTGGAGAAACTCCTCGTAGACTGATTATCTATTTCTGTTACATTGTCGGAATATTCTATAATGAAACTGAATCATGAATAGGAAAAAACTATTCTAATTTAGTTAATCTATCAACAGTATACAAATTTACAATATAAAACTGGGTTATATTTTGTAATAATTCAATGAAATACTTTGATATCATTTCCCACTTCTAATATAGAACTGTCAAAGTATGAAAAAACCCCTTCAGTAACTGTTGATATAGATTAACTTTTTGACAAGTAAAAATAGTCATGGTAATTTCATCAATGTCTATTTTAATATAATCCCATAATTAATACTCCCAATGGACTTTATATAGATTATTTCTTCCTAGAAGAATGTAAAAAGGTAAAATATGATATCCGGTAAAAAATAGATCCTCAACTATGGATCAAAAGACACACAAAATATATTTCCAATTAATAATGTACCTTCTTCAGGAGTGTTTAAATTAGGAAAACTAGTATTTGTCATGGAATATACTATTTCTTTAAATGAGAGATCCACATTCTGAGTGGTTTTAATCCATTATTGTAATGACTACTACACTGAAAAATAAAAAATATTATTCCCCAATATCCACAATTTCTAGGCCAATATTTATCAAATAAACAACCAATGGGTCATATTCAAAACATAACATCGATAATGTAGAATTACGCATTTAATTCAAATCATCAGGTAGATTTTTTATTTAATGTAGTGATAATGATTCTTGAAATCATAATAAATTATTTGTTTAGTCCATATTCTTTGTTTCATGATCAACTCAATGGATAGAATATGTACTGCAATATTTTGTGACCAGTATATATATCACACTTTAATCCAACCAAATGATGAATCTATGTTTCTACATCCCATAAAATAGTATTCAATATAAAATCATGTGTAATATTATATATGATGTTTAAACATATGAAAAGCATAAAAAATTACCTGATCCTTATGATTTAGGGCACATCGAATTCCATTCAACAAAGAATCAATTTATATTATGATTTTAACATTTCTGGGAGGAATGACCAAAATAGGATAATCCCAAAATATTCTTTCCAGATCCTAAAAAAACATCCGATTATATTATTATAGATTCAGATAAATCCAATTTGAGTTAACTAATTCTGTATTCTTAACAATTGAAAAAAAATCAATAAAATAATGGTTGTAACATGCTAATCCTAGAAATATACTAATCTTCATTATATATTTTAGTCCTCTAAATTCATTAACAACTTCCACTTTTTTAGGATCAATAGTTATTCCTGATTTGGAGACAATTCGACCAACTAATTGATATTGTTGCATGAAAAATTCACAATTTATAAATTTCCTATATAGTTCATTTTCATTTATGGTTTTCAAAACAACCCTTAGATAACTTTAATATTCCTCTTTACTTTTACAATATACAATGTTTTCATCAATAAAAAAACCAAAAACATATGTAGTAAATAATAAAACATTTTATTCATGTGATCCATGAATACAATTTGTGAATTAGATAACCAAATGGAATAACATATAATTTAATGTTGTCATATATTGTTCAGAGTGTAGTAGTAATAATTTCAGCTTATATCACATTCAACTGATGGTACCCCAACATTAGGTCTTAATTCTAAAAATATTGTGCTCCCTAGATCTAATAAAAAAATCAATGATTTAAGAAAAGGGATACTTACCTATAATAGTTATTTTATTCAATTATTTATAGTCACTAAAAATTCTCATTGATCAATCATTGTTTATAGTAAACATGATATAATCAACCCATGGTGAAGTGCTTGGTCATTCGAAACCTTCATCTAATAACAGATTTAGTTTCATTTTTTACTCTAAATGTTGCAATTGATCAATTTGATAAAGGGTTTTAGATATATGAATAAAATCCGATAAAACTTCATTAGTAAAATAAACCACTCAGTGAACAATAACACTATGAAAATCATCCATTAAAACATCAATGTATTAATGTAGTACTAATGCAATATTAATTTGAAAAGGTTGATTGTAACACCCCAAGATTTTACAAAAAATATCCTTTTTAATTTCATTAATGTCTTGTGTTGTATGCTACACCAAAAGGATCTTGCACAACATGCATCCCTGACTTGGCTTTCATTACACGCATGCGCGACCTTCCATGATAGCTTGTGTTGTACGCAATACCATGTTTCGCTAAACAACGATATGCTATTAAAATATTATTAAAACTTGCTGTTATGAATAGTAATAACCACTTTTTGAAATTTTGTAAATTTTATTTTTTAAAATGGACTTCATTTTTGGATTCGGGATAACGAAATTATCGTAGGGTGAAATTTTGGTACTTTTCGGATAACATTCATATTCTGATGAATAGTGAAAATTACTAAATTTTATTTAAAAACAACTTTTTTAATCGAAATAATTAATAGTGATAAATTATTAATTTCAGTGGTTTTAAAGTATATTTAGAATATATTTTTAAAATTTAATACAATGTTGGTCATTGTATGTAATTTCACATTTAAAGCAGACATAAACAAGTGTCAATATTTTGATAGTTATTATCTCTTAAGAACACGCTATTTGTTTTGACAACGGGGTTTAATTTTTAAATTAAGAATGCAACTGATATGTTTTGAATTTGGTAAAATAGACATCATTTTTGAGTTCATAATATCAAATATATCTTAGGCCTAATTTTTGGTATTTTTCTGGAAAATTTCATTTTTTGATGAATAGTGAAACCACTAAGTGGTAGTTAAAAAAATGAATTTTTCATAAAACGTAATTTTACCGCTTATGTGAGTGATATTTCAAAAATCCGAGAGACACGGTTGATTTTAGTAGGTAAAATGTGGTTCAATGAGATGAAAATAATTTTTAGTGAATAGTAACTTTTTACTTTTTTTACCACGGTTAAAAGTAAATAGGGTAATTAAGGGTACAAATGTTATTATTATTACCCTAACACATGTTCTAATTCTATTGGATAAGTATAATTCAACCAAAAACAACCTTAGAAATAAGATATGATCATTTAGGCCCACTTGGATTAGATTAGGACATTTATTATTAATTTATTTAAAGAAGGGTTAAAATAGTTAAAATCAATGTTTAATAGGTAAATCATTTTTAATATAGGGTTATACATAAGACAAATTCGACTATAAATATTCATTAGAAATATAAAATGATTTCCTACATAATGGTATTTTATTTGAAATTTTGAGACTTTAAATAGTTTAATTTATTTATTACACGACGATGATGCAGTAATTATCTTATTAATGAAATATTGACATAATTGATGTTATAAATACCCAAATAATTGTAATTTGAGACTTTTTATGAATTACACTAATTTTCTACGTTAATATTACAAGTTATTATTGATTTAATTAACTTTTTTTGAACTAATCATTCTGTTATGATTTTCACAAAAATCAATTACTAAATTGTGTCAAAATTGACATAAAATAGTTTTTAAAACAAATATTATATTATTAATTGTTATTTTATTCCAAAAATTAAAAGGTTCGGCCAAATGACTTATATAAGGTTATATATATTAATAATAAACAACTTGGGGTTCGTTTGTCTTGATATAGTATGTTTATTAACCTTATAGTGTAAGAAAACAAGAAGACGCGGTAAAAGTAAAAATTATCTAACTTAAAGTTAAATATAAATGATAAGGTTAAAATATAAACCTAAACTTGTCTACATTCAATTGGATGAGAGGATTTTGACCCATACCCACTTTATCTTCGAAATAAATCAATTTGGAGCTATTTAAAACCGAATTTTACTTTATAATAAAATAATAGTTTTAGTTATTCCAAAGGTGCCCCTCTCCTCCCTTATAAAAGG
Organism: Viscum album; assembly: GCA_963277665.1. NCBI lineage: Eukaryota > Viridiplantae > Streptophyta > Magnoliopsida > Santalales > Viscaceae > Viscum > Viscum album. The sequence continues at coordinate 1,902,170,893 of OY728160.1, forward strand.
GAACCCCCTCCCTCTCTTTCTCACACCACTTTGAGCCTTCAAGATCGGCCAAACCATGCCGAATTCTCATATCCACTCTCCTAGAAACATCCTAGATGTTCTGGTCTTCCTCAAAGACCAATTTTAGTGCCCTAAAAGGAGATCTCAAAGAGGCGCTTCAAAGAAGAGGTAATGTCTGTTACCGATTCTTTCAACTTTATTTCTTCTTCCACTTCTTCTTAGTAGGTTGTTTCATTTTGAATTAATAACATAAGTATCACTCATATACTGAAATGTTATTATATGTAAGAAAAAACCCTATTTCACCATCTATCCATCCTACAGAAAACGAAATCACCGCGCGTGCGTACGTACGGAATACCGTCTCCACGTCGTGGTGTAATCTATTTTCCACCACCACCATAATTGGATGGGTATAATGGTGTACATAATTACTATATATGATTATTGTAAATTGATATTGATTATGAAATTGTATACATACACTGCAATACAATTCCACCATCATGAGAACGATATCATCGCTCGTGCGTACGTACGGACTACCGTCTCCACGACGCGATGAGATTCATTCTCCACGTTAACCATTCATGAATGATTATAAAGTATATATAATAAGTAATCATGAAATATATGACATAATAATGATACTGGATTTATGTGTATATATATGTATGTCATCTACTTAATTCCATTCAACTCAACAAGGAAACGAAAACAGTGTTCATGCGTCGGTACGGCCTACCGTCTCCATGAACGATGTATTTCATTCCATTTACTGATCTATTATATAGATGTATATTCTGAATATATATTATATATAAATCATGTTTTATATTCTGGAATTAAGATATCATAATCATATGAATAATTACATGTCAAGACACAGACGACAAATGAAACGATTTTACCCAAAACGCTCTTTAACATGGAATTTACAAAAGAACGTGTAACATAAAGTCATAAGTAAACCATATATGATATCATAAAAATGAGTATGATTCTGGAATAAGTCAATGAAATTATTTAAATCATTATACAGGAGGTTCGGACACTTACGAAGCAAATCGGACCTAAGGTAAGGGAAATATCACAATCTCATTTTTATCCGAGATAGTTTATACTTTGGAATTTACTGGGGTGTATTTTATCATCCACATCCATGTTTCCTCAATATGTAATATTTATATCCATCTAAAATATTTTATATCCAATTTTACCCTTCAGTGAGTTTTTAGTAAAATATATGAAAGGAATCTTTTGTCGTTTTTCGTACGAGGTACTTTTTTGACTTTTCCGACAAAAGTGCGAGAAGAATGTTTTTTTAACTTATATGGCATGAATGGATTTTTAAAACATTATTTCCAAGAATCTTCCTTTACAAGTTTTCAAGTTTGTTTTTAATCAACTTCTTTTAGTTTAAATGTGTATGACATGTTAAGAAAGGAAAATGTTTTTGAATTAGAAAGGATATTTTCCTCACGAATGGTGTTCAAGTGTTTGATCAAAATTATTTTCCATCTATGATAATATAGGGTTATGTTTCTATCCCTATTATTACATTGATTTGATTATGTTGTGATGGAATTATTTTTATGAATTCCTTTATCTTATATGACTTGTTTTATGATGTCATGTTGTTTAAGAATCCCATTTTCATTACATGGGTTATGCAATGATGTATGATTTATGATTTTGTGGCACACATACGATTGGTATAATTATGAGATGGGTGGGACCTATATCTCCCTCCAATGCATTGGGTAAAGATTTTATATCTCATGAGATTGACATGGCTAGAACAGTAGGTTATACTGGTTCAGTGAAACAGGACTGAAACGAGGAGTGAACTCGGTTCAGAAATGGACTTTGTCCACTAAGATAGTCTTGGAAATGAGTCTTGACTAATAAGAAATGATTCTCTATGATTATGTGTGTATGTGACAAAGTTTCATGTTTTAAGTTATGATTATTGGTATTTCATTTCACTACTATGATTTATCCCATGTTATGATATTATGATCTCTTTTTCAGGTTAATATTTCCAAAATGTTATGTTCTTATGAATATGATGTGATTTATTTTTCTTTTGTTTACCCTTACTGAGCATTTTAGCTCACCCTATTATGTTTTCTTTTCCCCAGGATATAAATAAATGTTTTAGGTAAAAAAAAGGGAAGATCTTTATGGGAGATGTTGAAGATCCTTCACCATGATTAGAAGATTACGTTCCGAGTTTCAAAAGACACTAAACTATTACGGTACTTGTGTGTGTGTTTTTGTTATGTAATAAGTATTCCGAAAATGTAATGTAATGTCCATGTATGTCAAGCTTTGGGTCTCTACTGTTGGTATCAGAGGAAATGATTAGTCAACCTTTGGAAAATAGGATGCAAAAAAGTTATTGAGATCCCTAGAGATATTTCTAAGGTATGTCTAGGGATGTCCCTAAGGATAAGTATACGTATAGGATATAGTCCTAGAACTATGGTAACGATATTAGATTAAACCAATGATTTTAGATATTGAAGTTACTCCCCTTTTATTATGATTTTTGCATCTCACACTATTCTTTTTGGGTTTTAGAAAATGGCTGGAAACAAGATGATTCACGATAATGGAGGATATGATGGACAACGGAATGATATTCTTAATGAGAAACCAAATGAAATGGGATTTGGAATTCCAAACATCATTATTATGCCGAATCAGCAATCTCATAATATGATCAATAAAGTAAAATTTGGTAAGTTTCCGGACTCAGCTAATAAGAGAAAGATGGAGTTTACTGATGATCATAGAGGAAAGAAAGTTCAATTTCTCCTATTTAAATCATGTGGGAAGAGGAATCAAGTAGAATGTTTCAAAGGAACTGGAAGATGCTTTGGGTGTGGAAAAGAAGGACACAAATCCAGTAAGTGCAAAGGAAAAGGTTCAGTTAACACCAGGGATGAGTATAATGGTATTGCTACGACATCAACAATGGTCAAATGTTTTAAATGTGGAATGTAAGGGCATTATGAAAACTAATGCCCTAAGGGAAAGTCTCATGAAGAGAATCAGTATGGTCGTATGGGTAGTATTTATGTGGATGATGATGAAGATATTACAAATGATATCTGAGATGAAAGAATTGTTGATGCTCGGTCAATGGTTTAAGAATGTAGTGGAATGATTACATGTTTATCATGTGTAATGTTGTATATGTAATCTCATGGTACTATGGAATAAAGAGACATCTAAGGATTGTAACAATGTTGTATTTCCTTGAGTTTTGAAAGTGTATGATTAATTCTACCAGTATCCATGAAAGGTTATTTAGATATTTTTGGAATGTAGATGATATGCGCATAATGAAGGGATAAGGAGAAAATTAAATTTTTGATAGTATTCATGAGCTCATGACTGATATAAGGAGAAGGTTATATCAGGGTTTGAGTATATAGAATTTTTGGATTTTGGTATGTGGAAAGTGTTAACTTTTAACTGCATTCATGTTTTCACTATGGTTCAATAGATATTCATTCTTCAAGAGAATACATGATTAAGGTATTCACATGTTTGTAATTTGACCATCAAGATATATCTTATGATATATGGGGGATAAATGATGGAATTCACGTGATCATTTTCTTTATACTATGAGCTTGGACCGAAGTATTTTAGATAAGCCTAAAAATTGGAATGGGTTATGTTGGACATAAGTTAGTATTGTCTAAGGATAAAACTTTTTTGATATTGTTGATGGGATGTTATAGTAATATAGCTTTAGAAAAAGGAAAACCTACAGGACGGGCGACAACCCATCGCGTTGGACCAGGCTGTGGGAATCGAACCCACAACCGAAGTCCGACTGGCCTTTATCGCCTACCACCGGCCTACAGGAAGTCCCTGGTTAGTGGAAAGTAGTTTTATTTTATTAAGCGGTATGATAAATAAAGTATAATTCCATTTTTGGAACCATATACAATTAATCTCACCATAAGATGGACTTATAACTTTTGCTAACCTTTTGTTTGAAACAGTTGGAATGACCCATCATTCTATCACATGATCTGCAAATGCTTCACGAATAACAAATTCAACTTCATTTCTTTAGGATATGATGTGGAAATTGTTCAATTCACGAACAACGGTGAGATTGAACCAAAATCATGTAAGTATTTCTTTTAATTCATCAACATTAGGGAAATGATCTTGAAAACAAAAAATGTTGTCCTAGTGCTTTTATATCCAATGAACCAGATGGTACCCTAGATCATCACAAATTTATGGCATTGTGATTGTTGGCTTTTTCATAGCCATGTTCTCTACCACTCTCCATCAGAACTTAATGGTTATATTTTTCTTCCATATCCATATTTTCACCTATGTTCTCCTACGTGGAAACCCCATGATGAGTTAATTTGGGTAACCGTTACATTTCATACTTTATTTTTTAAAGCCATGTTTTTCTATTCGTTTTTACGATGTGGGTTTCTATCAAAGAATCTTTCGAGTAGTAAACCATTTATAACCCCGACGAATTTCGAGGGCGAAATTCATTTTAAGGGGGGTAGAATGTAACCCCCCAAGATTTTAAGAAAAATATCATTTTTAATTTCATTAATGTCTTGTGTTGTATGCTACACCAAAAGGATCTTGCACAATATGCATCCCTGACTTGGCTTGCATTACACGCAAGTGCGACCTTCCACGATAGCATGTGTTGTACGCAATACCAAGTTTCTCTAAACAACGATATGCTATTAAAATATTATTAAAACTAGACGTTATGAATAGTCATAACCACTTTCTGAAATTTTGTAATTTTTTTTTTCAAAATGGACTTTATTTTTGGATTCGGAATATCGAAATTAGCTTAGGGTGAAATTTTGTTACTTTTCGGATAACTTTCATATTCTAATGAATAGTGAAAATTACTAAATTTTATTTAAAAACAACTTTTTAATCGAAATAATTAATAGTGATAAATTATTAATTTTAGTGGTTTTAAAGTTTATTTAAAATATATTTTTACAATTTAATACAATGTTGGTCATTGGATGTAATTTCACATTTAAACCATACATAAACATGTGCCAATCTTTTGACAGTTATTATCTCTTAAAAACACGATATTTGTTTTGACGATGGGAATTAATTTTTAAATTAAGTAATGAAACTGATATTTTTTGAATTTGGTAAAATAGACATCATTTTTGAGTTCATAATATCAAATATATCTTAGGCCTAATTTTTGGTATTTTTCTGGAAACTTTCATTTTTTGATGAATAGTGAAACCACTAAGTGGTAGTTAAAAAAATGAATTTTTCATAAAACTTAATTTTACCGCTTCTGTGAGTGGAATTTCAAAAATCTGAGAGACACAGTTGATGTTATTAAGTAAAATGTGGTTCAATGAGATGAAAATAATTTTTGGTGAATAGTAACTTTTTACTTTTTTACCACGGTTAAAAGTATATAGGGTAATTAAGGGTACAAATGTTATTATTATTACCCTAAAACATGTCCTAATTCTATTGGATAAGTGTAATTCGACCAAAAAAAACCTTAGGAATAAAATATGATCATTTATGCCCACTTGGATTAGATTAGGACATTTATTATTAATTTATTTAAAGAAGGGTTAAAATAGTTAAAATCAAAGTTTAATAAGTAAATCATTTTTAATATAGTGTTATACATAAGATAAATTATAATATAAATATTAATTAGAAAGATAAAAATATTTCCTACATAATGGTACTTTATTTGTAATTTTTAGACATTAAATAATTTAATTTATTTATGACACGACGATGATGCAGTAATTATCTTATTAATGAAATATTGACATAATTGATGTTATAAATGCCCAAATAAATGTAATTTGAGACTTTTTATGAATTCCACTAATTTTATAGGTTAATATGACATGTTATTATTGATTTAATTAACTTTGTTCGAACTAATCATTCTGTTATGATTTTCACAAAAATCAATTACTAAATAGTGTCAAAATTGACATAAAAAAGTTTTTAAAACAAATATTATATTATTAATTGTTATTTTATTCCTAAAATTATAAGGTTCGACAAAATGACTTAGATACGATTGTATATATTAATAATAAACAACTTGGGGTTCGTTGTTCTTGATATAGTAAGTTTATTAACATTATAGTGTAAGAAAACTAGAAGACGCAGTAAATGTAAAATTATCTAACTTAAAGTTATATATAAATGATAAGGTTAAAATAGGAACCTAAACTTGTCTAAATTATATTGGATGAGAGTATTTTGACCCATAACCACCTTAGCTTCTAAATAAATCAATTTGGAGCTATTTAAAACCGAATTTTTCTTTATAATAAAATAATATTTTTTGTTATTCCAAAGGTGCCCCTCTCCTCCCTTATAAAAGGGCACCCCCTCCCTCTCTTCCTCACACCACTTTGATACTTCAATCTCGGCCAACCCCTTCAAAATCTCTTCTCCACTTCCCTAGAAACATCCTAGATGTTCTGGTATTCCTCAAACACAAATTTTAGTGCCCTAAAAGGAGATCTCAAAGAGGCGCTTCAAAGAAGAGGTAATGTCCGTTACTGATTCTTTCAACTTTATTTCTTCTTCCACTTATTCTTCTTAGGTTGTTTGATTATGAAGTAATAACATCAGTATCACTAATATATTGATATGTTATTATAAGTATGAAACAACCCTATTTCACCATCTATACATCCTATGGAAAACGAAATCACCGCGCGTGCGTACGTACAGAATACCGTCTCCACGCCGTGGTGTAATCTATTTTACACCACCACCTTAGTTGGATGGGTATAATGGTGTACATAATAACTATATATGACTATTGTAAAGTGATATTGATTCTTAAATAGTATACATACACTGCAATACAATTCCACGATCATGAGAACGATATCATCGCTTCTGCGTACGTACGGACTACCGTCTCCACGACGCGATGAGATTCATTCTCCACGTTAACCATTCATGAATGATTATAAAGTATATATAATAAGTAATCATGAAATATATTACATAATAATGATACATGATTTATGTGTATATATATGTATGTCATCTACTTAATTCCTTTCAACTCAATAAGGAAACGAAAACAGCGTTCATGCGTACGTACGGCCTACCGTCTACATGAACGGTGTATTTCTTTCCATTTACTGATGTGTTATATATATGTATATTCTGAATATATATTATATATAAATCATGTTTTATATTCTGGAATTAAGATATCATAATCATATGAATAATTACAAGTCAAAACACAGACGACAAATGAAACGATTTTACCCAAAACGCTCTTTAACATGGAATTTACAAAAGAACGGGTAATATAAAGTCATAAGTAAACCATATATGATATCATAACAATGAGTATGATTATGGAATAAGTAAATGACATTATTTAAATCATTATACAGGAGGTTCGGACACTTACAAAGCAAATCGGACCTAAGGTAAAGGAAATATCACACTCTCATTTTTATCCGAGATTGTTTATACTTTGGAATTTACTGGGGTGTATTTTATCATCCACATCCATGTTTCCTCAATATGTAATATTTATATCCTTCTAAAATAGTTTATATCTAATTTTACCCTTCAGTGAGTTTTTAGTAAAAGATATGAGAGGAATCTTTTGTCATTTTTTGTACGAGGTACTTTTTTGACTTTTCCGACAAAAGTACGAGAAGAATGTTTTTTTAACTTATACGACATGAATGGATTTTTAAAACATTATTTCCAAGAATATTTCTTTACAAGTTTTAAAGTTTATTTTTAATCAACTTGTTTTAGTTTAATAGTGTATGACATGTTAAGAAAGGAAAATGTTTTTGAAGTAGAAAGGTTATTTTCCCCAAGAATGGAGTTCAAGTGTTTTATCAAAATTATTTTCCATCTAAGATAATATAGGGTTCTTTTTCTATCCCTATTATTACATTGATTTGATTATGTTGTGATGAAATTATTTTTATGAATTCCTTTATCTTATATGACTTGTTTTATGATGTCATGTTGTTTAAGAATCCCATTTTTATTACATGGGTTATGCAATGATGTATGATTTTTGATTTTGTGGCACACATACGAATGGTATAATTATGAGATGGGTGTGACCTATATCTCCCTCCAATGCATTGGGTAAAGATTTTATATCTCATGAGATAGACATGGATGGAACGGTAGGTTATATCGGTTCAGTGAAACAGGACTGAAACCAGGAGTGAACTCGGTTCAGAAATGGACTTGGTCCACTAAGATAGACTTGGAAATGAGTCTTGACTAATAATAAGTGATTCTCTATGATTATGTGTGTATTCCACAAAGTTTCATGTTTTAAGTTATGATTATTGGGATTTCATTTCACTACTATGATTTATCTCATGTTATAATATTATGATCTCTTTTGCAGGTTAAGATTTCCAAAATGTTATGTTCTTATGAATATGATGTGATTGATTTTTCTTTTGTTTACCCTTACTGAGCATTTGAGATCACCCTTTTATGTATTCTTTTCCCCAGGATATAAAGAAAGGTTTTAGGTAAAAAAAGTGAAGATATTTATGGGAGATTTTGTATATCGTTCACCATGATTAGAAGATTACGTTCCGAGTTTCCAAAGACACTAAACTATTACGGTCCTTGTGTGTGTGTTTTTGTTATGTAATAAGTATTCCAAAAAAGTAATATAATGTCCTTATACGTTAAGCTTCGGGTCTCTACATTGATTTTTCAACAATATTATCTAAATAACATTAATTTCCCAATATAATCAACTTCTCAACAACATGGTATCTAATCAATTCCCTGAAATCATTCACAAGAATGTTCCTAGAACTATAGTTTATCTGAGCTTAATTAGATGATAGTAAATACGTTACAATTATGAAATAAAACACCATTATGGAAAGTTAAATGTGATTTTAAATAGTATTATCTTATTGATGTCAATAGGAATATTCCTAACAATATTAGTACCATTGATACTTAAATCTAGATGTTTTATGAAAAGTACTATATTATATTCATTAACCGATTTGCACAACTTTCATTCATATGTCATTGACACTGAATAACAAGATGATACAGATTCAAATAGGATATTGTAATAGCTTTAAAACACAATTGACAAACTTATCCCTATTTTATTTGATATCCCAACAACAATAATATCAATTATCAATGACCTCACTACACCATTATGTTTCTCACATGAAATATTTATAACACGTGTAACTAATTTGACAGATGAATTAATATAATGACCCTTCTAAATGTACCTAAAACATCATTCCATATAATGATTATAACATATCATATTCAATTATCCCCTCAGATTATTTTCCAATCAATTCCTGGTCTATGAAAAAAAACATTCCACATCGGTACCACTTCCAGGATTTCATTAGATATTATATTGGGTTCATTTTAAATTAATTACTATAATATTGTAAAATCATTTTAACCATTATATTTTATTGTTTCATGTTTTTCTATTTCCCAAAATCCTGGCTGCATATAACATCCATCACAATGAGGAACATAAAACTCAGAGAACTCCATCTCATCATTTTCAGCAAAACCAAAAAATTTCGCATATAATTGAAATTCACACATGAATGAATCAATTTATATAATTATTTTAAACCCTTGGATAACTTATTAATGTTTCAACAAGTTTCTAGAATATAATATGTCACATACCTGGAAAATATTGGGATTCATCCTCCATACGAAGCTATGAATCTTGTTTTTTCTCAAATCCATTAATTCTTTTCTACTGAGAGTCAAACAATTATTAAAAAATATTTCTCATTGAAAAAATTCTTATATGATTCTCATTAATTGGAATAAATTTCATCCTTATCTTGTGTATTATTAACTGATGAATACCATTGAACATATTCTCCTTTCGAAGAATAAATGAAAAGATTTAAATTTTTACAATCATGAAATCCTTTAACATCAAATAAATTTTTTATAGGATTTATCCATCCTTCGGCTAGCACTATGTCATATGTTTAACTAAATAATGGGTGATGTTTCTTCAGGATGTTTTCCAAAAAACACATTATCCTTATTGGAATATTAGGTACCTATATTGCATTAATAACACCTATAATTATCACCAGTGTCCCTTGAGACATTGTTATGACAAACTATTTTATTAATATTCTATCTATATTAGGATTCCAATTTGGAAAGATATTGTTCCCTTTGTTCCTTCCCGATAACACATCCCTCTATACCCTATGTAAAACCATTTCTAAAATACATTTTTTATATGATGAAACATGGTGATATTCAAATGCTATAACATTTTAACATGACTATAAGGTAATGTATTTCATGGGAATGTTTTTAATATTACCATAACCGCTAAAGATTACTAAACCAACCTTTAATAAAAAATAGAACTATCAACCTTAAATTACATAATCTTGAGTTTTAGTGAATAAATTAATGTAATTTTCATTAATTATCATTTCAAGTTTAGATTTTATGATAATTAGGCCGTTTTTCAAACCATGAAAACCATTATTTACGAAGTGGACACATCCATTCATTAACAATTGATTTAACATATATGATGACAACCTATCACAGGGGTTGGAAAATTATTATTATTTTCCTATTGTAGATCTAGGGATGACATTGATTGTATCACTTGACAAGAATATAAGTCTATTCACCTACATTATCTTAATCATCTAAATAAATTATTATTATTTTTTTGATTTATTTATGAAGCCAATGAAAAATTATTTTCGATATTTCAATTTCAAAAAAAACATACATGATATAATGTGAATTAAAACATATACTACCAAGAAATTTTAAATAGAATAATTTAAAGATAAAATTATTGGTTTTGGGTTCTGTTTGGGGATTAGTCATTATTATCCTTTATAAGATTGATTTTGTGATTAATAATTTATTTATGAAATATCATGAAGAATTACAATTATTTATTTATAAATTGTGGAATCCTTGAGAGCATATGAAATATCAATTTCCCCTATTACAATCAAGGTAAATGACACACATTGGTCTGAAGTTTTCCATCTTCGAGGACATGAATCTATTAATGTAACCCCATCCTTTTATTTCCCAAAAACAAACATATAATGGTATATCTAATAGAGATTTGAGAAATAGATTTATATAAATGAATTGAAATAGACTATGTCTCCTTTCATTGAGGGGCTAGTCACCACATCTGGGATATTCATCTCACCCATATGGGCTACTCAAATCTATTAAAAAATGAAAACAAATTATGGAAAAATAACCAACACCTTGAAGTTCCCTCCGGGAATGACATTGTGGACATCTCTTATTTTTTAGTAAAGAGATCACTTAATATAAATATGGGTTATAAGAAGAAAACAATATAAAATAAGTAATTAATAGAAAAATATTAGTGATGAAAAAATAAAATAAAAAATTAATATTGATTTGTGACGAGAGAGAGATAGATAGAAATAAAAATAGGATAATAAATGAAAATAAAATATTAAAATAAGAAAATAAAATTTACAAATGAAATTAACACTATTAAAATAATAATAATAATAATAAAATTATTATAATTAGTAACAATTTATAAGAATAATTTATATGAAGAATAATATGGATGAGAAATATTTTATCTAAAAAAAATACTAAACCATTTTATTTATATGAAAATAGAATTTAAAGGAAAATGAAAAATAATAATAAAATAAAAGAGAAGTAAATATGAATAATGAAGAAGTCACCTATCATATAGTGGCCTCCGGATTGAATCCATCCATTTGGTGTAGACTCATTTCATTGGATGGAGGTCTGTCCTTCTTTTATTCATACCCAATGATAGACCATAGGATTATCATAATAGTTGAAGGATACTAGTCTTCAAGAGATCATTATAATTTCCCTTGAGTGTTTTGATGATTTGAACCGAAACTCCCACAGATACATGATGTTTTAAATATGGATAATGTGGGATATGAGGCTTTATTATACCAAGGTGGCATGGAATCTTCCACGAAATAATCACATGGATGGGGCATCATGCTTGCAGGGGCCGTAGTGGGTTGGGAGTGGCTCTGACCTTCATGAAGGATTGTGGAAGAATTATGTTGGATTCTGAGAAGCAAAGCATAAGTGATGGTAACTTTTATTGGAACAAAAATGTGATGGAAACATCATTTCCACCACTACTCGGGCTTTCACAATGGCCATGTGTGGTTCACTTGAGCATCCCAGGGGGTATGTTAGATGCGTTGGAGTTGATTATGATTTTTTACTAGGGAAACAAAATCGTTGGTGGCGTTCAATGGTATCGATGGTGACATGAGATGGAAGGGTATTTATAAACTGACAACACTGGTTTGGGAAGATAGATAATGAAAGTAGAAGTGATGGTGGTGTGGAATCAGATTCCTCAAATGAAAATTGAGATAGTGGGGAGATGTCTAGAGGTGGGGCACGTTTTTTGTAGTGAATAAAGGTAGAGCTGCAATGGAATCATGTGGCGATCAGATCCCACGTTGAATGACTACAATATTTGGAAAGAGCTAATAAATTTATATTGTAATATCCAAGATTTATATGATTTTTTTAATTAAATGGGATTATTTAGAGACCCTTCTCGGTGAAGACACTAAATTCTATTGGCCGGAGTGGCCACAATTTATTTTTTATCTTTTTTTAGGACAATTAAATAATCATGCGTTTGGGTTTTTCTAACATTTAAACTGCTTCCCAGATCAAAAATATGAGGGAAGTATTTATCTCAAGAAGTCTGTGTTCTCCTAGATATAGCCTAGCCTTGGCTGGCCTGGACCAACAGTAGAAGTTAATTTTTGTTCGTGATTAAAATAATTATTGAAAGATTATTTACTTTTCAAATAATTAACCCATAAATGGTAACTCGGAATGTTAATTTGAGAGTACCATCGATCCAGTGAGGGAATATTTCCCTTAGGTAGAGAAAAACCTTGATCCATGTGATTTGAGGGTGAAAAATAGTTATTGTGTTTTTTAAGAAAATTATAATGGCCCTTGAGTGTGGTTTGGGAGACAACTAAATGGGTTCCTAGATTGAAAATATGAGGGAACTGTTTGAGTTTGTAACAGATTCATCATGTTTATTTATTTCTGATTGATGATTGCAACATGTTTATTTATTTCTGAATAGAACATTAAATTTTTCCATTCCCATATTTCAAAACCTAAAATGTATAGGGTACGAGCCGACATGAAGAAGGATCTGGCCCCTCTTCCAAAGGTGTTTTTTGTGTTCTTTGTGTTTGAACCTATAATTTGATAAAAAGTTTACATTGATCCCGTAGCCAGAAAAAATATTTCCCATAGAGGCCAGAGGCATAGATTGTTCGAGGATTGAACCACCAGAGTGGTTCTAGTGGTCCACAAAACACACTGTTAGTGACCGTGGGCAGGTAGCAGTGTGCCGAGGTGGAAGTCACAAACGGATTGTACCACAGTGGTGCCTCTAGGGGTTGTTGGTAGTGGGAAGACAGTTAATGAAGGCGGACACGGCCACCCATCATAGTCGATGGCGAGGCTTGAACCGTGTGGGTGCTGCATAGTGGAACACATTCTAGAGAGGACCGCGTGCGGGAGGATGGGTAACCAGCATAGCTAGACGCGGCGTACCACAAACTGTATGCCCTTCTGGCGTCTGGGCTAGATGAGACCGTCCCAGTTTGTGGGATAGTCTCATGGTTGCGAAGCGGGCCACTGGATAGTCTGGGATTATTTCAGTCGACCCTCTTTTGATGGCCGGGGTGGAGGAATGAAATCAGGATGTTAGGTTGATTTGGATAGGAAGAAATCAGAATGGGATTCTATGAAACCACCCCACCTATTGTGAGCTGGGGGGAATGGAACCAGGTTGTTGGGTGACCCGGAAGGCTAAACCCAGAGCCAAACAAGGCAATGTCCAACAAGGCCCAATGGGCATGACATAATGGCCAGGCTATACCGAGTCGGGCGACACACGAACTGGTTCAACTTAGGTCAATCAAACTAGACCAATTCATGTGGGACATAGGGGATGGTTTGATCTGGATAGTCCAACAGGTTCGGATGAGGCCAGGAGACAACTACCCCTTGTTTATTAAAATGAAAATATCATTCAGACTAGGCGTTCGACTGGTGAGCCGTTTAGAGTGTTGGAGCCCTTGCAATGAGGTGGTTCTTTTAGCATTCTCTGAATATACATTCATTGAAGTTGGAATATGATGAATGAAAATATGAGTGAATTATATTGGAATCAAGCAAACTATGTGAATGAATCCTACAACTAGCTGAGACCAAACGACAACTAATAAGAGTCCCCATGTGGACCATCTATATGTGGCCCTATGTGGACCAGATATTAAGGAATATGTGGGAAGATGCTCTATTTGACCTATTAGGACCACAGTGGGGAGAGAATCTGTGTTACCTGGTAGACCCATGGTAATAATCAGGGATGAGTACATGAGCTTGATTACCCATGTGGGAAGCGACTCCATGTGACCGGACAGTCCCATAGTGGGGGTGGCTCTGTTTGACCCAGTATATCCATGATACTCATCAAGGTGGAGTACCTATGTATCCCATAGTCTTTATACTATTAATTTTTTTAGGTACATTACAATATACATTTATGATCTGATGGTACCATGTGTATATTTTCTATTGTGGTCTTTACCTTGTGTTTCCGGATCCCTATGGAGTATATTGTTACATACCCCTGCATGGATATCTCCCACATGGGTTGTGTCTGGTGTAGATGATATGTGTTTAGACATAGACCTCAGTGGCCTAGGTCCTAGTGGTTCCTAGTGAGATACTAAAGGTATTTCATACATCTGTAGCTTTCGACTGCCACACCATGCCTACTGATTAGGTGTGATCTTCTGTGGATGTCTTACAGAAATATTTTGTACATTCCTATTTTCATTTTTTTGAGGATTTTATTCTAGGACATTTTACATATGTCTTTTACCTTTACTCAGTGTTAATTTAGTGGAACACATGTTTTACATTCATTCTATTTTGGATGTGCATGTGTATGTATGTGCGTGTGTGTGCATACTTGTAATCTGGAAAATTCCACCCACTCATCCGATAATTCAAACGATACTAGTCTCTAGCCCCTGGTATTTTGGAGGCTAGCATGGGGGTGTTCATGGCATTGTACCTGTGGGATGGGTCATGAAAAAGTGGTATCAGAGGTGGTCAGTTCTACATCAAAGGCCTGGTCTCTATGGTTTTGTTTTGGGGCAGGTGTTCTATGTTTTTGGAGTTCAGCATTCAGGCCAGGGACTCTAGTGTTGGTGTTGCGGTCGACATATCGACACACCAGGTCTTTGGAAACTTTCTTTCCAACTCGGTACATGGAAACGTTGGTTGCAATAAATAAAGGGTATAGGTATCATGTAGGATTTTGGGTATTTTTTCCCTCTTGTCCTTCTTGAGTTAGCACACCACGTATAATCAATTAACAGTGGTATATCATGATCTATTTTAGGATGCCTCAATGCATACATCCAGTCGAGATTCTGATACGTGATAGTGAGGGTAGCCTTCCTAGTTATGAGGCATCAGTTGAGGGACCAACACTTTGGATGGCCCCACCAGGTGGTGCAACAGTGTTACAACCATTCGTTTATCATTAGTTACAACAGGCGCAACTGTTAGAGGATTCACATAAGCTCACATCCTTTCATGAGTTTGGGGGACAAAGACCTCACAAATTTATGGTTGAGACTAACCCCTAGAGGGATGAGGATTTTCTTAAGGCGGTGACATGAGTCTTCTTTCTTGTGATGACTCCTCTCAACCAGATGGAGATCATATCAATGAGCCTTCTTCATGGATCGATAGGGAGATGGTGTTGCTTGACAATTCAGACACAAAATGGGGAGACCCTATGCTGGATAGACATTGAGAACCTATTCAGGGAGGATTTCTTCCCGAATACGTCGCACTCCTTGCACATACAGGAGCTACTACACATACAATAGGGTAGAATGACAGTAGTATCATACTCGGCAAGATTCAACATGCACTCTCACTACTCTAATAACATGATGCGAGACACGTTAATTAAGAAGAGAGCATTTGATTTCGGACTGAACCTGGAGATCAAGGAAGCCATGGTTTCTCTCATCATCCCTTATTAGGATGGGGTGTTGGAGTCAGCCCAAAATGTATAGATCTTCCTGGTGGAGTGGGTGCTAGCAGCTGGAGCCATTGGTAGACACCAGGATGTATAATTCTCAGTGGTGTAAAGTTGGTAGAAGACATGGGGACCCATGATGGTTTGGCCTTTTAGAGTACAACCCCAAGAATCCAGGTCAACAGTGTAGGACTCCCAGAGCAGAGTGAGTTAGTGGTTTAGGCTATGCTTCTCATGTGGGGGTAGGAACACATGGCTTCTGATTACCTGACTCACCAAGAAAATTACCAGCAGACATTCAAAGGACTATTAAGGCTGATTTCGATGTTTGAGGGAGGATGTTTGCAGGGCGGTGGAGATGAAATAAGAGCAGGTAGAGCGGCAAGGGGTGGAAAGAGGTTCGAGTTACCCGCACCACCACCCCAAGGTGGTCCTCTAAGGGTTTAGGGAGGTGGTGGAAATTAGAGAGAAAAGATTTAGGCAGTGAATGCCCATGACCATGGATCACATTAGATGATTAGACGTACAATCAGTCTCTTCTCCACCTTAGCTTCTATTCTTATAAACAATGGTCTCATTCACTCTTTCCATTCCACATACCTCGTTCGAGGGTCCGATAGTCTAGTCGAGCCTTTGGCTCGGTCCTTATGAATAGATACTCTTACTGGTGGGGATTCAACTATTACACACCGGTTATGGCACTGTGAGATTACCCTTGAAGGGATGTGCTTCTAGTGGGATCTCATAGTAGCGACATCGATGTCTTAAAATGACATATTGGGTGTGAACTGGTTATCCACAGTCCATGCTGGGATTAACTGTTTTATGCATAGAGTTTAGTGTGTCCATAAGTATGATACAAGGTTTTCCTTCATTGGAGAGAAGGAAGATCTTTCAGAATAGGACATACTTTCTCAGAGGAAGGTGAAGCTAATCACTCACCAATTGGATAGTCTCTCTGTAAGTGTAGTAGACAAAATGTGTCCTCACATCCCTATAGTGGATGAACAGTTTGAATTCATCTTTCATGAAGATGCTCTGGAACTACCTCCTCATAGGGAAGTAGAATTATGAATCTTTATGTACCTATAATTCACACTGATATCCACACCATCATTTATAAATTCTCTTATGGAGCTTCATGAATTAAATATACTATGGGAGGTCTTATTTAATAAGGG
The DNA here is from genome assembly GCA_963277665.1 of Viscum album. Classification (NCBI taxonomy): domain Eukaryota; kingdom Viridiplantae; phylum Streptophyta; class Magnoliopsida; order Santalales; family Viscaceae; genus Viscum; species Viscum album. Next base: position 1,902,188,281 of record OY728160.1, read on the forward strand.
AATTGTGAGACCCAGCGTTTCATTCTGGGCAGCCCTTGTTTTTTCACATGATGGTGGACCATTGTTTAAGGTTGTGTGTGGACTTCTAGTGCATGAACCTGAAGACAATGAAGAAGAAGTATCCAATATCTATAATTGATCGCCTCTTTGATCAAAATAATGGATTGAGTTGGTTCTCGAAGATAGACCTTAGGTCAGGCTATCACCAGCATCCTATGTGGTATGAGGATGTACCAAAGACATATTTCAGATGCAGGTATGACCAATATGAGTTCATGGTGATGCCATTCGGCATGGACAATTCCCTAGAAGTGTTCACGGGACTCATTAACAAGATCTTCTTAACACAACTCGATCATTTCAGGGTGGGATTCATTGATGAAATATTGTTGTACTCGGTGCTTGAGAAGTAGAACACTACACACATGCGGATTGTCCTGGATACACTCTAAGAGCATCATAGTTATGTTAATATCTCAATTTGTGAGTTATAGATACAATATTTACAACATCTAGGACATGTTATATCAAGGGATACACTTTTAGTGGATCTAGGATTGATAGTGGCGGTTCTTTCTTGGGATTTAACCAAGAGCATGACTGAGGATTATGTTTTCTTGGGTCTGGGCAGGTACTACAAGATATTTGTGCCTTAATTTTCCTAGGTATCATCACCCTTTTCATCATTGACATGGATGGGACAACACTTCGTGTTGAAGGAGAAGTTAAATTATAGTTTTAATTAGTTGAGGAAGTGACTAATAAGTTCCCATACCTTGAGAGTACTAATGGGGGCGTTTGGTTTGTTGGTTTTTTACGACGCATTAGGGACCAGACTAAGTTCGGTCCTGATGCAGTAGCGATGTGTGATCAACTATGGTTCAAGGCTGTTGAAGAAGAATGAGCTGAACTACTCAACCCATGACATGGATCTATCAGCAGTGGTATTTTCATTGCATATGTGGTGACACTACATGATGGGTGAGCAGATTAAAGTATACTCTAATCACAAAAGTCTCATGTATATCATCTCCTAGAAGGACCTGAACATGAGGCACCTGGGATGTATAGTGTTCCACTAGTACTATAACATCAAGATAGTTGATATTTCTAGCAAGGGGAATGTGGTGGAAGAAACACATAGAAGGAGGTCCAGTCTGCAAATGATGAGTGAGGTGATAGAGCAGCTTGTCATAAAGAATATATGTTATGTCGATGATGATGGAGTAACATACCCTCCGTCGATTACTGTCACTTGTCCACAATTTCGTCAAATTATGGAGGGACAACATCTGGATGATGAATGCATGGACTGGCATGCTAAGTTATTCTAAGCACACATTCTTCATGGATATTTGATAGGAGGGAAGTACATTATCCTTTTTAGTGTATGCACAGTAGTACCAATGTCATTGCGAGAGGTGATTTTGGGAGGAGTTCGATAAATCTCGGTGGGTGGTACATCTGGGTGTCGAAAATATGTACTAGGATCTTTGAATTTAGTACTGGTGGAAAAGGGTTAAGAGAGATATGGAAGAGTTCATTACATAGTGCCTCACATGTCAGCAAGTGAAGGCTGAGCATCATGTTCCAGCAGGTTTGGCCCAGCCACATGAGGTATCAGATTGGAAGTGGGATGGTATCTCAATTGAATTCATGATTGAATTACCATTCACATATTAGATCCACAACAACATCTAGGTTATCATTGTCTAACTCATCACATTGGATCACTTCCTACCCATCCAATAGTATGGATCAATAGAGGGAATGGGGCACATCTACGTGCATGTGATAGTTCGACTCTATGGATTCCCATATATGATAGTCTCAGATCATATTTCATGCATTACATCTAGGTTATGAATGGATTTGTGGAGGATTTTGGGACATGTCTATGATTGTGAACATCCTTTCACCCACAAAATGATAGTAAGACTAAGTGGACCATAATAAAAATGGAGGATATTCTTCATTCTTGCATCCTTGATTTTGGTTGTAGTTGGGAGTCCAACCAACCACTAGTGGATTTTTCATTCAAAAACATCTACCACTCCAAAATTTGTATTTAACCATTCAAGGAACCATACATATGACCATGCATGTCTTCATTATGATGGACACACACAGGAGAGTCATTATACCTAGGTCCAAAGATGTTACAAGCTACCACTAAAAATGTATATATCATCAACGAGTGAATGAAAAATGCACAGTTATGATATAATTATTATGATGATAAGAGATGGAGACCCTTCAGGTTTAGGATGGGGACCACGTATTCCTATGAGTCTCTACACAATGAGAGATCCAAATATTTTTTTGGGGTGACAAGCTATCTTCGAGGTTTATCAGCCCGTTCCAGATTCTAAACAGTGTTGGTTGCGTATTGCTAGGCTCTTCCCCCAAGGATACACTGGTTGCATGAGGTTTTCCATGTGTCACAGCTCTGGAGGTACGTTTACTACCCATCACACATCATCGACTTGGGTGAGCTAGAAATTAACAACAGGGTGATGATTGTGGAGTTCTCAGTTTTGATAAAGGATTGACAAGAGAGGGTGATTTGTGGACGGTTGATTACTCTAGTGTGCTTTTATGGGAAACAACAGAATATCTAGGAGATCACATGGGATTGGGAGGATCAGAGTCTTGCTCAGTATGCCTTTCTATTGATTAACACATGTTTTTTCTTATGAGGGTGTAAACCCCTAAAAGGAGGGATTAATGTAAAAACCAGAAAGTCCCAAAATTGTTTTTAATTAAAGGGAATTATTCTTAGGCCATGATCTGAGAAATTACATTATTCCAAGGCTTGTAGTGGCCAGATAGTATATGTGTATTTTTTTAGGTTCATTAATGAATCATGGGAACACATTTTTCTAACTATTAAACAGGTTACCAGATAAAAAATATGAAGGTACTTTTGAACTCAGAGGATCTGGATATTCCTAGAAAGGGCCTAAAGTTGGCCATTGTAGGCTAACAATGGATGTTATTTTTTGGTCATAAATAAAATAATTATTTAAAAAATTAATTTATTTTCATGTCCTTAAAATTTGTAAAGGGTACATCAGATTGGAAATATGATAGAACTGTTGATATTGTGAGGGTGTGTTTCCCGTAGGCAATGAATAAACTCAACTGGCCTGGGATGAGGGTGAATTATAGTATTTTATTTTTTGAAACCAATTTAAAATGTTGCACGTGAACAGTGTTGGAAACATATAAATAGTTTTATAGATCAGATATATGAGGGATTTGTTGCATCTAGAATGGAAACTTTAAAAAAGAATGTACCTAACTATTACCAGCACAGTTGGATGGGAGAGGTTAATTTTATGCCATTTTATGAAAAATAAAATAAACCTATAATGTTTATTTTATTGAAATAATTCTTTTGATCCAACGAGGCAATGAGCCAACTATTTAATTATATAAATCAAATAGTGCGACAACTATTTATTGAATGTATTACTAAATTTTTTTTTCATAAATGAAACTGTGTAATGATTTGATGACTAATTGTGACATAAATTTTGTGATGTATTACACTTTTAATAAGATGACGATGTCGGATAAGTTGAATTAGATCTATAATTATTCTGACAAATGAAGAGAGAATACTCTCCAATGATGAATGCAAGATAATTGGAAAAGCAGCGATAAAACATTAGAGAATGGTTTCGGGACTGATGAATGATGGATACCAACACCTTCGAACAGATCATGAATCTGGAGGGACGAATCACCATCAGTGACAATAATTCCATACTATTGAAGCTTCTCCTAGTAGGGGTAAATTTTGAGTGGATATCCCATTTCCTCTTTCTAGAACATTGAACACAGATCAACCCATGAACATGTTGTTCTGGGGGTTTCTTGTTCTTGTGGGAGGGTGTTTTATCTCAGGGATTGCATTAGGTTTATTTATTTGAAAATAAAACATAAGTTTCCTCATTCCCATGATACAAAAAAGTTAATGCGAGTGGTTATGGCCAACATGAACAATGCCCAATCCCCTCATTCCTGAAAATTCTTCTATGATCTTGTTACCAAAAATATTATTTGACAAAAAGGTAGCACTGAGTATGTAGTAAGAAAATAAGTTCCCCATGGAGGCTAGAGATGTATATGGTTCGAGGAATAAACCGTCAGAGCAGACTCAGTGGTCCATGGATGGAACCGCTAGCATGATATTGCTGGTGGAAGCAGCCTTTTAGTGTATTGGTCATGGTATAGTAATGGTTGTGGCCGGTTTAGACCGTAACAGAGCAACATGGGTCACCAGTTGTGGGTTAGAGGCTGGCGGAGTTAGACATGGCCCCCTGGCCTTGTATGTGGAGCAGAACATGTCACACCATCTAGGGTATGCTGACACAAGGTTTAGTGGGGACCGTTTAGGGGATGAAGGGTTACTGGCCTTTACTGTCATGGCACACCACAAACCAGATGCCCTGCTCGTGTCCAGGCAGGTGGAGCCTGGCCCTCCATGTGGGCCAGACCTAGGGGCATGAACTTGGCCAATGGGCAGCCCATTCTAGAAAAGGAAATCCTGAATTCATAGGCATTAATGGTAGAATAAAACTCTGCCACGGGCTAGAACATGATGGGAATAAACCAGCACACATGTTACAAATCGGGCCTAATAGAACTTGGTTGCTGAGAAACCCGGTGGGCTGAACCCATGACCAAACTGGGCTGAGGCTAGTAAGCCCCATGGCCATAACCGGACCGATCCAGACCAGACAACAGCTAGGTCAGGTCGGTATGGTCAAACTAGACTGGGTCGTGCAGTACCCCTAGTCTTGGTTGATCGGGTCGGTCCCACCATGTCGAACCGGGCCTAGACACAATCGTCCCTTGTTTAATAAAACACAAATATCTTTCAGATCACACATCAGATTAGCGATACGTTGGAACTCTCAAGATGTGGTTTTTCTTTGGGAATTATCTAAGGAGGAATTCATGGATGTTGTAATATGTTGAATTCTTGAGGAGTGGATTCTCACGGAATCTAGTAAACTATGTTCAGGAATCATGTGTCTGGATGAGACCCAAAAACTACTGATAAGCAGCTCTATGTGAACCAGTAACAAGTGGACCTATGAGGATAGGCAATGTAGGTCTATGTGGGAAGTGGATCTATGTGATAGGGGATGCCCACTATGTGGAGTAGCTTTGTGTGACCCGGTAGACCCACAATACTAATTAGGGAAGAGTACCTCAGCGTGATGGCCTATATGGGATGCGACTCTATTAGAACTAGGAAGCCAATGGTGGGGAGAGGCTCTGCGTGACCCAGTATACCCATAGTACTTATTAGGGATGAGTACCTTAGTAATCCAAGGTGTTTAATTTACAATTAATTGTGTTTCTTTACATACATTAGATTATACATGTGTGGGATGATAATAACTTGTGTATAATTTCCATTGTGGTTTTTATATTGTGTTTATGGATCCCTACTATGTATTTTTTACTCTCCCCAAAATGGGCTTCGACTACAGTTGTTGTGTTTGGTGAATATGATAGGTGCATCGATAGAGACCTCAGTGGCTCAAGAGTATGCGGTGTCTATTGAGATACGACATACATGATGTATATCCATAGCTTTCAATATCCACTCTGTACAAACCCCTTAGATATGGTCTTCTGCGGACATGGTACAAATATCATGTATACTTTCCTATTTTTACTTTTCCTTTTTTTGTGTTTGTATTATGGTCCATTTCTATTACACCTTATACCATTACTCAATGGTTGTTTAGGGGCATTCATGTCATCCATTCCAGATATTTCCAACTTGGTTGTGTGTGTGTGCATGAGCGTACATGTAATCAAGAAAATTCCTCCCACTCATGGGATAATGTCGTCGGTGCAAGTCTCCAGCCCTAGACATTTGGGAGGCGGGATTGGGTTAGTCACGAAACGGGCCCCAGGGGATGGGTCATGACATCGATGAATAAATCTCAATCTAGAACCATTCCCATTGGTGGGATTTACGAATTACAACACACATGGGATTTTTGGTCTAAACCAAGACTTGGACTACATGGGATACATCCCAAGATAAGTTTCCTGGGGTAGCTTGTCCACCCTTAGGCCATATACGGACATGACATCCCAAGAGTATCCAAATCAAACAAGCTCTAATGGATTTAATTTTGGTTCTTAGTGCCTATTTGAAGATCTGGTTATGACTTGACAAAATGTTTTAATAAAATAAAACAAATAGTTATAAAAATTTATCAAATACCTTATAATTATAGTAAATAAATGATTCAAATTCAAAATGAAACTTCTTTTCATATTATTATACCATTTTCTCTCCATAATTAAAATTACCAATTATTTAATAAAACATTAAAAACATAATTTTTAACATTGACAGTGTATACTAGATCCTCCCCTTCATAATTTGGTACATCTTGCATTGAATTGGTACGACGAAGTATGAATCATCCTCCTACCTGGTTTCTGCATGCGCAACCTCCTCCTTCTTGTTCATTAATGGCTCGACATTGGATACTTGAATTGAATGATCAATGGTAAATAATGAAGTTAAATTCAATTGAATTAAATTTATAATCTATTTCATAATATGTAATTTATCCAGTTCAACTAGAGAAACTTCTCTCTTGATTTCCTCATTTTCATATAATTGGGCTTCGTCATGGGCCTGCCTAAATGAATAATAATTGAAATGAGAGAGCTCCTCGTGTTCCTGAATCAGTGAATTTCCCATTCATAATCATCATATAGGGAACATAATTATTTGAAAAAGTATGAAAGATAAAAACAATATGGAATAATAGTGAATTCAGATTGAATAAAATCATAAAATAAAGTGTTCATAGAAATATCCTCTATCTTGGTTGTTTTGGTTTAATCACATATTTTTTGGTAAGTTCCAGATAATAGTGGAACTCAATGGATAGAATTAGATAGTCAGGATCGTCACTATTTTTTCAAATTCCACCATTTTGAGGGATTCCTACTCTTCCATGGCTACAATGTTAGGAAATTGTACTAGGAATTTTACATTGTAAAAATAAGGGAGGTCATGATTCATCTCATTATATCTCCACAAATGGTCTAGATCTAGTTGATCTCCCATGGATAACTTAGTATGAATGATTTCCCCTTCATGAATCCATTCAAACACATTGTGGACTTTTTGGATTTGGGACATTATACATTTGTGCTATGGATACTCCTTAATATGGACCTAAAACTCTTTGATGTCTCTAGTGAAATTGTTTACCTGTGGAAGAACTCCTTTCTGGTTCTTATGTTTTTTATAATCATGTCTGACATCAACCAAAATATATACCTATTTATGATGTTAAATTACAGTGTTGTGACCAATTATCATAATCATGTCCAGGTAAGTGAGTTCATTGAGATTTTGTGGAAAGTCACCTCTTCATCATTTTAAAAAACTAGATCATGAACATTATAGTAATTTATCTATGAATTCATATATTTTTCACATGAAAAAATCCTTTATTTTTTTCCTAAAAGAAATAAATTCTATATAAAATGAATAAATTGAAAAACCAATAATATAACTGATTATATCATTGGATATGGTTCCTGTTTTGATATGCACATATGTTTTCTGGTGTTGTAAAAGAAATTTTTTTTCTATTTGTAGAACAATGGCTAACCAGGGTTAGTTCACATAAGAAGGTTCTCATTTTGTTCCACATAATTCATCAAAAGCACCTAGAATAATTTTTATTATTATATTACTTAAATAATGATAACTATTTTTGAGGTTTTAATTTTCTAAAAAAAATACATGAAAAAAATGTTAATTTAAACTTATAGTTCATTGAAATTCTATAAAAAATGATTTCAGGATGAAAGGAAATAGTTTTCATATAATTTTTATGTTCAATCATGTTTTCACCATTATGTGATTGATTTTTTTATGATAGTTCCTACACAAAATATCTTGTTCTATATATATTTTATTTAGAAACCATGTGACCATTTAGAGCCAACAGACTCACTATTACACCTTATCTTATAATTTTGGTTGATGAAATACCATGGTCTAGGGTTTTCTATCTACCAGAACCAGACTCTATCAGTGCAGTTACATCCCTTGATTAGATCAACTCGACCATATGATTAATTATCATGTATTGTGAGGGATAATATAATTAATTAAAGGAATCTAAATAGAATGAGTTTAATATAATTTCGGGAAAATCACCACATTGAGGACATTCTTATAACCCATTCATGATAATAAAACTATAAATAAATTTAAATGAACATTAATGAAAATTTGAAAATATATTTACCCCCACATGGGACATGCCTTGAAGTCAACCTCTCATTTTCAATATTAAGGGATGACAAGGATGAATAGTTTAAGGGAAGAAAAAACTTAAATAATAATATAATAAAGTAAAAATAATGTGGATGAGAAAATAAATGAATAAAATAAAATATAATTCGGATGATAGAGATATGGATATAAAAATATAAGAATAAAAAAAATAATAATAAAATAGGAAATAAAAATATAGTAAAAAAGTATGATTATTAAAATAATAAAAATAATATTATTATTTTTAATATAATTAATTTATAAGAAGAATTTAAAAGATGAAAAATAAGTTGGATGGAAGAAAAAAAATCATAAAAATAAAAAAATAGTATTATTAAACGTAAAATTTAATTAATATTACTATTTAAATTATAATTAAAAATAAGTAAATAAATTAATAAATAATAAATTACATAATTAGGAGAGATGACTAAGATGTTCAACATGTAGTGTCTTCGGGGAGGAATCCCTCCCTTGGTTGTTGACTCCATTCTTTCATAGGGCCTCATACATTTTTTATAAGGAGACAAGGAGGGCCTTCTACATCCACTGATCTGGGAAGAGATCCCAGTCATTGAGGGATCATATAAAATTACCTTGATATCAATGATTATTGCAATGGAAATGTCTACAAACGGTCAGTGTTTTAATTTGGTATCACATGGGTTAGGTGGATTCTTCTCTACGAGGTGGTATGGAATCATCCAAAATAGATTTATATGGATGTGGAATGGGGATTTCATAGGTTCTGTGAGCTCATGAGTGGTTGTGTCATTTAGGGAAGTGTTATGTCAAAAGACTTTTTTTTTACTTTTCTATCTTTTTTGAAATCAAAAATATTTTTATATTTCATTTTAAAATACATATCTTACTTTGAATATGGTTCTTTGTCAATCGTATTGACTCTGTTAACTGTAATGACTCTATCAATCGTATTGACTGTGTCAATTGTACTGACTCTGTCAATCATAATGACTATGTCAGTCATAATGTTTATGTCACTAATATTAACTCTATCAATCGTACTGACTCAATCTATCTTACTGAATCTGTTTACCACACTGACTATGTTCATTGTACTCACACTGTGCATCGTACTCACTTGTCATCATATCATTACAGTTCACTAAGTAATCTTAATAGTAACATTTATCTCATGTATGTTTTTATTCATTAAACAAAACACATGTTTACCACAATCATATTAATGTTATCATTTTAATTTAATTATTATTCTATCCAAAATGATGTTGTGGAGTTAGTTATTAACTACCCAAAACAATTTAATGTTTTCTATTTCAATGTGACTGTTACAATGCCGAGTGTCCATGTCCCTCCATGTTTTTCAGAGAAATATTGTTGTTGCAGATATATGATTGCTGGAATCAGTTGCCTATATATAGGAGGTCATTTTAAACAGAGAAAAAACTTTTGATCAACATGTGCTTCAATCATGTTCTAGAGAGAGACACTGTTAATTCTCTATTTCACCATGTGAATGCCTTTTAATTACAAAACATGAACAAAACATTCTTAGTTTTTGTATTTCAGTAAGTGCTTTGTTTTGATTTCTGTGACCAATCAGGTAATAAGGATCGAGGTCTGCTAGGGAACGACAGATAGTGCAAACAATCTTCATATCAAGGGCTTTCAAGTGTTTGAAATATATATTTACAGATTACATGTTAAATCGAGGGCTTGCTGGTATAGAAAGACGGATTTGTCGATCCTGGTATTGAGGGATTTCTAAGGTTGTGGTAAGACAAACCTATTAACTTAGATGCAAGGATACCCTTCTATTTAGGATAAAATAATTGTAATGCATTTACATTCCACAGGTTATTTGTATAAGAAAGGCAGTTGTATTGTTTCATCTTTCTTTTAATATTCATTTGAATTGTAATTGTTTCAATGAATATTATTTTGAAACATATTTTATAATTAGATTCTATACACCGTATGGTAGAATCATTCTCATTTTTATTAATATGATTATTGTATTCAACTTGAATACAATTGTTTCACATTACATATAGTATTACATCATATCATACCTATTATATCCTAGACAATTGTGGTTAATTGTATTTATTATGAATTTTATTACATCAATAATTTTAAACAAAATTTCATTATTATGTGTTACAATACAATGATTTTGAACCTACAATTCACCCCCCTCTTATATTGTGTCATATAATATACATATAAATCTATATTACAATCCAACAATTGGTATAAGAGGATATTTCTAATAAATTATATTATTTTCATTATTTTTGACAATACAAATTTTATTAATGTTACAAATTTATTTTGATGACTACTTAATACCCTAACATGTGGTGTGTAAAATTATTGTTTTATTAGATGGAAGGAATGAATATTGGATCAATTGATAGTATAAATCCAACCAGACCACCTATTTTTATGTGAATGATTATGTGTACATGATAGATCAAATGAAGACATTTTTTATTAATAATATAGTAGACAACATTATTATGATTACTAGAGGTTACAAAATCCCTAACAGAGAAGTTAGTACTTTTAACAATCAATATAGTCAAGAATTTCAAATGAATTACATGTTTTAGAATACATTGTTACATTCTATGGCTAGGATCATATATAGTCGGATATCAACATGTGATGTTTCCAATTGAATCTGGAAGAAATTGGATGTCACACATTTTGTTTGATCTAAAGCTATAGAAACAAGAAGAGTAATACATCGAGAAGAATATCATGTATTTATATTTCCTTATGGATAACAAGTTTGTATGGTGCAATAATGATTTCTGAAAATTTTCAGTATTTTACAATCTATGGGTGAAAAGGGACTTGATGATGAATCACTTGTATACATTATTATCAATATAATTCTAAATAAATAGGAATCGAAAAGATAGCTATGGATGAAAATAGAAAATCTACACAAATCAGTCTTCAATAGTTGTATGGAACTCTTCTACAACATGAGACCCGAATGAAAAGAGATGCTAACTTAAATAAGTAGAAGAACTGAAATAGAAGGAATGCTTTTACTACTACATCCACTGTTAATATACTAGAAAGGGTGAGAATATCCAAAGAAAATATTGATATTATATCTGAATCAAGTGATTGTGAAAAATATGAAAATGATTTAACCAATATTGCTCTATGTATGAAAAATATTGTGGATAATAAATACCTTATATAAAAATTTAAAAATAATGATAGAAATGATAAGAACGACTCGGAATTAACATGTTATGAATTTAATTGAGCTGGTCATATCAGACCAGATTGTCCTTTACTAAAAACAAAATACTGGAAGTAGATTGATTCATAAGGAAACAAGAGAAATTATTACATGCAAATAGAAAATAATGTTTTGAATAAAAATGTTACTTGGGGTGAATGTGGTGGTGACTCATTAGATGATTCTTTAGAATATGAATCTTTAGGACTAAGTAATATTGGACTTATAGAAATAGTACCTATTCAGAATCATTATTTCATGGCTAAGGTACACAATGATGATTCTCTTACAAATTATTCCTTAAATTCTAATTATCCTGATGAGAAATATTGCTAATGCTGAGATGAAGAATCTTCCTCATTAAAATTCAATTTAGCTTCTTTTTTAAACTATCAAAATTTACCAATTTACTTGTGAATGAAAATTCCAACCTAGAAAAAAATGAATGATTTAGAAAGAACTAGAATAACTATTCTAAAAAAGAAATATCAGAACAATCAAAGGATCTTGATAAGACAATTTTTTGTTTTAAAAATAATTCAAAAAAACTTTTGGAAGTAAATTATAATAAGGATAATGTTTTTATAGATTTTGACGATGTTATTTTAAAGAAAAATTTTTTGGAAATGAAAATACATTCCATACCAATTTCTTGTGAGAATGATAATTTAATCATTAGACTAAAGTCTGAAATCATTTCTCTTACTGAACTTTAATCCAAATACACCTTGGGCGAAAAATAATTCGATAAAAGGTATTCTCTAATTCACCCTCTTAAAAACATTTCTGGAATTGGTTACAATCATTTAAAACCATTTTTAGTCATAATTATTTTGTTCCTCAAAGTGCCACATTCTGTACTAAATGTCAGTATAGTGGACATTGGGAAATAAATTGCTCTCTTAACTGAACTCAAATTTTAGCCTTTCATTAATATAATTTTGCAAAACAAATGGCGATTCCCAGAAATTGTTATCCAATATTTCAGGTCCAAATTAGTTTTTGTTATAAAATAAAAATTGTTTCTTTTCCAAATAAAATAATTTCACCAACCAATAGAATATTTGGTACATGAATAGAGGGGTTTATCGTCATATGACTAGAAAAAAAAATTATTCGAAATGATTAGTGAAAAAGGGGGAAAATATACCTTCGAAGACAATGCTCAAGGAATGGCTGTTGGTATATGTAATATTGTTTTCCTTGGTAATTATTGAATATAAACTGTTTATTTTGTCAATGGTATTAAGCACAACCTCCTCATCATTTTTCAATTATGTGATGTATGATACCTTTTGAATTTTAGGAATAATAAGTGTCTATTTCACAATTCAAAGGATGAATTCCTTCTATCTACCCATAGGCAAGATAAGGTATACGCACATAACATGGAAGACCTCAGGAGCCAAGACTTACCTTGATTTAGTGAAATAGAAGACCAATATTCATTATGGCGCAAAATATTAGGACACTATAACCATAGAAACCCTAGTAAACATTCAATGAAAATACATGTTAAGGATCTACCAAACCATAGGTACGATTCTTCAATGGTTTGTGATCCTTTTCAACATGGAAGGAAACATTAAACTAGTATTATATAAATTAATAAAATTTCAACTTCTTAATGCATTACAACTAGTGCACATGGATCTTTTCATTCATACAAAAATTGGAAGCATTGGAGTCAAATACCATTTATTTATTCTAGTTGATGACTATACTAGATTTACATGGGTCTATTTTTGGGAAAATAAATTTGATTAGTTTTTCTATTTTAAAATGTTCAGAGAACAATTTAATAATGAGAAAAATCTACCACATATAACTATTCATATTGATCATAGTGGTGAATTTCAAAATTCGTATTTTGAAACGTTTAGTAGTAATAATGGTATTATTCAAAACTATTCACCTCCAAGAACCCCTAAAAATGGGGTTTTTGATAGGACGAATCATATTTTTCATGAAATTCCAAGAACCATGTTGACTTAATACTCAATTGCTAATTATTTCTGGGTTGAAGGTGTAAGTACTGCATGTTATACAATAAATCATGTTTTAACTAGACATTATCTTTATAAAACATCTTATGAATTGTGGACTGGCCTAAATCCTAATGTTTCATACTTTAGACTAATTGGATGCCAAGTATTCATATTTTATAATAATGATAATTTAAATAAATTTGCACCAAAATCTGATGAACGGAAATTTTCAAGGTTGTTCCACAACGTCTATGTCTAATAGAGTTTCTTTTAAAAATCATGTACTGTTGAAGAAACAATACATGTTAAATTTGATGGAACTGACCCCTTTATTTTTAAACAATACTTACCTACCTCCACTGATGCGTTGTCACAAACTAATTATCAACCCATGATAGAAAACTCTTCTAATAATGGTAATACTCAAGAAATGGTTTCTTAAATATTTACCCTAGAATACTTACTATCTTATTCTGATGAAATTTTTTTACAAAACCCAAATCAATTGTTTCTTAAGAATCATCAGAGTGATAATATTATTTCTGATTTAAATCAATGTGTATGAACCAAAAATTAGTTTATAAATGAAATATAACATCATGGTTTTCAATCACAATTTGAACCTAAAACTATAAGTGAGGCCTTAGGTGATTAATATTGGATTAAATAAATTAATGACAAACTAAATGAATTTGATAGGAATCAAGTCTGTACATTGGTTGAAAGACCAATAGAAACAACTGTAATTGGTGTAAAATGGGGTTTCAAAAACTAATGTGATGAAAATGGAGTCATTTTTAGAAATACATCATTGAATGTTTCCAAGGGCTATAATCAACAATAGATAATAGAAAATGAAGAAAACTATGATATGGTATCTAGACTTGAATCTATTCATATTCTATTAGCCTTTGCAGCATACTTTAATTTCAATCTATTTCAAATGGAGTTAAAATGTTCTTTTCCTAACAGTTTTGTTCATGGAAAAGTTTTTTAGAACAACATCTTGGTTTTGTAGATTCAAAACATCCTGATCAAGTTTCTAAACATACCAATGCTTTGTATGGCCATAAACAAGCCCCTACAACATGGTACGATAAACTTACATGAATTATTTTACAAAAGAATTACACAAATGGTATGGAGGATCCATGTAATTTTATAAAAAAGGGAAATAAAAATTTAAAATTGTTAAAATTTATGTTGATGACATTATATTTGGATCAACTCAGCAATCTGTAACAAATTTTTTTGAAAATAGAATGAAATATGAGTTTGAAATGAGTATGATGGGTGAGTTACCATTCACTCTAGGTTTTCAAATCTCTAAATAACTAGAAGGAACCTATATATCTCAACATAATTATATAAAATAATTACTTAAAAATCTTGGATATGACAAAACTAAAAGTATTAGCACTCCAATCAGTAACTAAAATACACTTGATCTTGATGAATCTAGAAAACCAATAGATCAAACAACTATTACGGGTATGATAGGATGTTTGTTATACTTTACTGCTAGTTGACAAAACATTATGATTTCGGTATTCTTATGTTCTAGATACCTGAAAAATCAAAAATAATCTAATTTTAAAGATGTTAAAAGGAAATTATGGTATTGAAAAAGAACTTTGAATTTATATCTTTTCTGTTATTCTGGAAATGATTTTGTTTGGAAAATATTTTCAGTTGCTGACTTTGGTGGCTATATAAAGAATGGAAAGAGTAAAACAAGAACATATCATTTATTAGGAGATTATCTTGTGTATCTTTCATGCTAGAAACAACACTCATTAGAAAATTCCACTGTTGAAGCTGAATTTGTAGAAGCTGGAAGTTGTTGTGCTCAAATATTGTGGATGCAGTACACACTTACTGACTATGGAATTAGTTTTTCCAAAACACAAAAACATTTTGATAATAATAGACCTATATTTCATAGTAAAAAAAGAACATAACTCACATGAATAAAAATTGATATTAGGAATCACTTTCTTAGGGATCACACACAAAAAAGAGATATTATTTTACAATTTATCAGAACGCAAGAAAAAATTGCTAAATTTTTTACAAAAAAAGTTACCATCAGATAGATTTGAATTTATTAAACAGAAGTTAGGAATGATTATTATAAAATAATCATTCACATATACTTTATATTTTTACACATCTACTTATGTTATATAAATCCTCCTCCAAGGGGGAGAATATTAGCCTTTTGATATTTGTACTATCTTTTAAATTTTGTATTTTGTATCTTTTCTTAAATCATTAAACTTATAGTTATATTTTATTTATTATTTATTGTTTCTACATTATGTTTATTGTTTATTGTTTTTACATTATGTTTATTTTTATTATTTTGAAATTTCATTTATTGTTTTGATATTTGTTTATCGTTTTGACATTGTGTTATTTAGTTTGAAAGAGTCATTTCCATCAGATTGACAACCTATGGTAATAACATTGTTTTCCATTGGCTTGACAACCTATGGTAATGACTTTGTTTTCCATCAGCATGAAAAACTATGGTTATGAATTTGTTTTCCATATGTTTGACAACCTATACTAATGACATTGTTTTCCATCAGCATGACAACATGTTGTAATGACTTTTTCTTCCATCATCTTGATAACCTATGGTAATGACTTTGTTTTTCATCCGCTTGACAACCTATGGTAAATAATTTGTTTTCTATTAGATCGACAAACTATGGTAATGAATTTGTTATCCATTGACATGAAAACCTATGGTAATGAATTAGTTTACAATGTCTTGACAACCAATGGTAATGACATTTTTTCCATCGGCTAGAGAACCTATGGTAATAACATTGATTTCCATCTGATTAACAAACTATGGTAATGACATTGTTTTCTATTGACTTGAAATCCTATGGTAATGAATTTGTTTTTATCAGCTTGACAACCTATGGTACTGAATTTGTTTTCCATCATCTTGACAACCAATGGTAATTAATTTGTTTTCCATTTTCTTAACAAACCCTGGTATTGACTCTATTTTCCATATGTCTGACAATAGATCATCTTTAATTTATTTTTCATCGGATTCCAATTCATTTGTATTTTCCTTTCATTATTGTATTGTATTATGTATACCTTCATAAAACCATGAAAGAAACACTATACTTGAAATCTCTGAAAGGTGCATTCATTCTATCTGTTTTATTTTCTTTCTTTTGTTTCATTGTTTCTTAGTTTTTTTTAAAAAAAAATCGTTGTTCTCCATCATTGGATTCTTAATATTCTAATCTCAACTGTAGAAGACCAAAAATCATTAATTTTCAACTACAAATAGAGAAAATACCCTCCTCAAACCCACACCGGTTTCTCAAGATTTCCTGGTGAGGCTCTTCATCTCCTCCTTAATACCAGTTATCATCATTCCCTTTTCCACTCATCTTTATGTCTCAGTCTTCTACCAACACTCCTACTGAAATGTATTCAAAAACATTTTAGGAGAAATACTTCATTATTGAAAGTATTTTTTCTTGGGATTACTTTGATATATTTCACTAAATAATCAAGAGGATTATATTATATCAAGGCTGGGAACAAATATTTGTTTAGAAACCCATATATCAAGACCCAATTATTATAGAAGAGATTAGACAATTATACAATATGTTGTTTTTTGTTAAGAATGTGATTATTAACTTTGTTCTGTAAGATAGAAAATTATCAATTTCTATTAAACAAGCATCAAACATTCTAAATGTTCTAATGGAAGGTGATTCCTTTTGTACTTCTCATAATCTACCTGATGAATTTGGTATGTTTAATAAGGAAAGAGATGAAAAGTCAATGTTTCTTTCAAATTAAAAGAAAAGAAAATTAACTCATTTATCTCCCAACAATTGGTTTGTTGTTATTTATATGTATGGATTTATAAATTCATGGAATGAGGATAGGGAATCATAAATGGATTACTATATTTTTATGTCAGATTATTTTGTAAACATTAGAATGGTAAATCTCATGGGTTATTTTTTCGAAACCAGCTAAAATGTGTAGTCTGGAGCGATCAAGTCTCATATTATCTTGTATCTGTCTATTATTACAAAGTAATTTCTTGAATGTTTTATGTTTTTAAAGATTTATATGAAAGATTAATTTAAATAGATGAATTATTCATGGATAAGTAAGAATACATTGAAGAAATTGTATGTTGGTTTGGATGATGAATCAAAACTTTTTGTAAAAGATGTGGGAACAAAATCGGCACCAAATCAGTCAACACCAAATCAATTAGCACCAATGATAATAGATTCAACTCCATCAATGGATTCTCAAAATTCAGATCCTTAAATTAGTATGAATCAAAAAAAGAAAACCATATATAGTAAAGAGGTCGTAGATAACTGGATAAAGGAGAAAAAACAATGAAAATAAGGTAATACTAAATTCGATCTTCCAAAAACTGAATCTCTAGATAAGAAGATAAATGTATAGGATACTATACAATATGAGAAGAAAAAGAAGACTATTTTGAAAAGAAAAACTGAATATTTTGTTTTGGCGAGAATCTTAAAAGGAGTTGAGTTGGTAAGTGCTCAGCTCACAGAAGAAGTTCATCAAGTACCAATCATACAATGTTTTCTAGAGAATGTTAAAGTGAAACAAATAGTGTAAGAAGTTCCAGAATTTGAATAAGAGGAAGAAGACACTATATTGAAATTTATTTAGAGTTATAAGAAGAGTATATTACAATATACTCTTCAAAATGAATTTGAAGGAATACTACAAAATCATCATGCCACTCAAGTACTAACTCAATCTTTATAGACCCTTTTAAAAATATTCCCATCACCAGTCACGCAAGGAGATCAAACATCTCATACCGAAAAATTAATTTTCATTACTGACAAAGTGGAAGAAGAAACAATGAAAAAATTTAATGGAATATGAAAATAACTTATTGAATACTCTTGTCGATCAAATGAACTGGAATCGTATGATTATGATAATAATTCATAACACAAAATTTCATTAAATAAATGTGATTACATTGTTCATGTGTTCAGAAGAATTGAAAAGACTATTCCATATTTTCCTAGAATTGAAGGAAAAATCGATTTTATCACCAACAACCAAAGGAAGAATTTTTTTTCATTATGAGAGCATATAAAGAGAGTATTGTCAATAGAATATTCATTAAAATTTCTAAGTGATAGTTCAGCTGCTCATAAGAAGTCATGCAAAAAGTTGACAAAGTGGTCATACAAAACACAAAACTCAATGAATAAACCCAAGGAATAAATTGAATACATAAGTATTCTTTCATATGATTCAGATATATCTTTAAATTGTATTGAAAAAGAATGTATTGAAAGGATGAGTTAGGTCTCAAAAACCCATGGAGCTAATATTCCTTTAATAAATGAGTTGCATGAATGACTGACTGTTTCTCAGTTATATTTTTTGAGGGATTCATCATCAAGAGATGAAAATTTTATATTGAAAAAGAAAAATACATTATCGACATCCGAGAATAAAATTTTGAAAGAGTGAATTGATACTCTTGATGAGGTAATCTGCGTCCAAGAAGAGACCATCAAAACTAATGATCAACTTTTTGTCGACCACTAAGAGCTTCTCAAATCATAGGGTGATTCTATCATATAATTCATCAAATAGATAAATAATACGAAATTCTTTCTTCATGATTTGATCAAGAAAGTGAAAGAATGAAAAAATAAATGAATGTTTTGTTGTATCATTCCTCGTTATTTACTAAAAAATTGTAATATTTTATGATTCAATGATTCATATGTCTTCATTTTAATTTTTTTGCATCATCTTTCTCATTATCATTTTTAATAAACTCTATGTTATCCAATTCTTTTTCTAAATCAAAAAGGGGGTGAATGTTTTATAAAAAATGGAGAATTATACACAAATGGGGAGAGTTGTTAATGTCATACTCAATTTCAATACATCTAAATCAAGGAAAATTTATGAATTAAATCCTTTGGAAACTCTATACCTACGGGGGAGTTAGTAGTATTCATTTTCATACACAGAAGAGTTTTTATAACTTAGGTGGAGAAAAGTTTTTATTCTAGATTTACTTTGTGTTTTGTGATTTCAAAAAAGGGGGAGATTGTTAAGTCAAAAGTATTCTTTTGACTTCTATGTCATGTTTTGGAAATCAAAAAACATATTATATTTCATTCTCAAATAAATTTTTTACATTGAATATGGTTATTTGTTAATCATATTGAATCTATCAATCGTGTTGACTCTGCAAATCGTAATGACTCTGTCAATCATACCGACTCTTTCAATCATCTAAACTTTGTCAATCGTACTAACCATGTCAGTCATACTTACTATGTCTATCATAATGTGTATGTCTATCGTACTGACTTTGTCTACCGTACTGACTATGCTCATCGTACCCACATTAGTCATTGTAATCACATTGCATCATATCAATAGATTTCACTAAGTAATATTAATAGTACTTAGGTTTTACTTTTATCTCATGCATGTTTTTAATCATTTAACAAAACATGCGTTTACATCAATCATATTAATGTTATCATTTGCAAATACATATTTTTGTAACCAAAACGATTCCATCGAGTTAGTTATAAACAAATCAAATCTATTTATGGTTTTCTATTTCAATATGAATTTTACAATGCCAGATGTCTATGTCCCTCTATGTTTTTTAGATAAATATGACCCTTGGAGAAAAATGAAAGTTTGAACCAGGGGTAATAAATATGAGGACATTTGATAGTGATAAAAAACATTTGATCATAGTGTAATTATATCATGTTCTAGAGAGAGAAGTTGTGACCTCTCTCTTTCTTCATGTGATAGCCTTGTAATTACAAAACGTGAATGGCCCATTCATAGTTTTTTTTTCAGTAACTAATTTGTTTTTCTTTGTCTGACCGATCATGTAATAACGATTGAGGGAAACTTGGGATTGGTAAAATATGAAACCTAACTTCATATTGAGGGGTTTCATGTGTTTAAAAGAAAGATTTACTGATTACCTATAAAATCAAGGGCTTGCAGGTATAACAAGATGGATGTGCCGATCATTATATCTAGGGGATACCTTGGTTGTGGTAAGACATACCTTTTATCCTAGGTGAATAGATACCCCTATCTTTGGGGTAAATAATGGTAATACGTTTTCTTTCCACTGTTGTTTTTATAAGAAATGTAATTATTTTGTTTCCTCTTTATTTTCATATTGATTTCAATTGTAATTGTTTTAATTATGATTCTTTTGATACATATTGTATTAATAGATTCTATATGTTGTATGGTAGAATCTTTCTCGTTTTTATTACTCTGCTCATTGTATTAAATTTGAATACAACTGTTTTACATTAATTATAGTATGACTTCATATTATACTGATTATCTCAATGAAAATTGTGGTTAAGTGTATTTGTAGTGAATTTTATTATTTCAATACTTTAAAACAAATTTTATTTTTTAGTTTAAAAAAAAATGTTTTTGAACCTAAAATTTGACCACTCTTGAATTGTGTCATCTAATATACATGTAAATCTATATTATTATCCAAAAGGAAGATGGTTATAGTGTGAAATGGGCCTCCGAGTTGTAGAGCAGTATTGATGGCACTTGGTAGTTCCATGGGAAGAAGACAAGGACAACTGGTCAAGTTCTCTGACGACCATAATAGTGGCTATAGGAGGCCCTATTGAGCTTTATGGGCGCTCAAATGATGCATTGGTAGTGGTGGTAGTGGTGGTGGAATGTGATGATAGGGGTCACCTAAGGTGACATGAGTGTTAGAGGATGGGGTAGAGTGGTGGTAGAGGTGATGGTGTTGTAGAAATGGTTTCTATATGGGATAGAAGGGATTGATGAGTTATTTTATGGGGTGGAGAAATTGGGTTGTGGTGGATCATTATGTAGTGTGGTAGTGACCCGATCCCACATTGAATTTCCTCAAGAAATAGAGAGATCTTGTGACCATTGATGTGGAAATATTGATCCAAAATTTAACCTAGTTATTTTTTCACCAAATGCATAAAAATGAATATTATTTTATTCTTTTTATCCCATTTTCATTCTATAATTATAATTACCCATTATACAGTTAAAGGATCAAAAACCTTGTATTGGAACATTGCAAAACACATAAAAAATGTAATTTGAATAAAATATTTCACCAATCTATGTCTCTCAATATAAAAAACATTTAAAAATAATTCATGATATCATTTTTGATGTATCTTCATGAAATTCACCTTTAAATACACCCATCCACTACGAATCATAAAACATTTATAATTTTTTTTAAAAAAATTAATACAATTAAAATCATAGTTAAGGATATAAAAAAGGATACTTTTTTATATCGTTAAACCTTAAAACTAATGACAACCAATTTTAAAAAAACAGATAAATTTTCCCATAGAGAAAAATATCATTCTTTAATGAAAGTATTTTATTTTATCATTTTTAAATAAAATTATTTATATGAAAAATAATAGAAAAATAGAAACTTCAGGTAGGTACGTTGATACTACATCACATTGATCCCTTATATAACACATACAAAAACCTTATATAGAGGAAAACCCATCCATCTACATTCCAAAATAATTATTCTGAGAATATTATAATTAACCAATGAATTGGTGCTTTATCCAGGCACACCCATCGTTTAACATATAATGGGATCACCCATTTCTATAATGGAACACCAATAGTGTATAATTTCCATGAACAAATATAGGAAATAAATCATTAAGTCATTTAAGATACTCATTTAAACTAGTATGAATATCATTTCTTGATTTTAAAATAAAATTTTCATTCAAAAATCTCATTTACAATTCTAAATGCACATTTATTTTGAAAGAACATTTTAAATTCTATAATACCCAAAAAGGGACGAAGGCTTTACTATAGGAAAACATGACATCTTCTAAAAGAATCTCAAAATATAATAATGGGAACCACGGGGTAAAATTAATTGTCATTGTGTACATTATTAATATAAAATTTATTTTATTGTTCTACAATTGTTTTTTATAATTCATGTAAAAATATCCCTTTATGAGAAAAATTTATTTAAATTCAAAATTGATATAAAATTTTCTTTATAACCCTTCTATATCAATATAAAAATATATAAAATTATAAAATAAATATTGACAAGTATAAACAAAATTTAAAATTAAATCATTAAACATTCTAAGTGCCCCATACATCATTGAACATTTAAAAAAATATTCGATAAAGAATAAAATTTACCAAAACATTATTAACAAGATAATAGATATAATTTGGATAATTAATGTCAATGGTTTTATACATACAACTAATAAATTAATAATGGTTCATAACATCCTGAAATACATTAATAAAAGGAGGTGGGTATGAATTACATTGTACTGAGTAAGAAAAATCATGTGTGTTTTTATCTTTCTAAATAATATACATATATTAATTATTTACATTATATAATTTTTTTTAAAAGTATACAATAATTTAAGTTCACTAATTAAAATGTTTTATAAATTATCCTATGAATTTATGTTTATGTTTGGGGATTTAACCATATTCAGTTTCTGTTTTCTTAATGACATTGGTGGGTCAACAATGGTCATGGGTCAATATTTAATAATGTCCACAATAATAATCATGAAATAATTATCATATTTATAAATTAATTATATTTCAAAAAAAAATCCTTAATTATGGTTATGAAAGATAATACAATATTGAAATCATGAAGATGTTAGGTTGAATGTATGCATGAGTAGCATTTCCATTTTTCGATGACCATTATTGACAAAAGGTATAGAAAATTTATCTTTCCATTACGATAATTATATCATCAATATAATGGTATTTAATCTTATATTCTTATATATAAAATTATTGTGATGTATAGGGAATAACATTGTTTATAGAACGATGTAGTTCACATGTCCCTGAAAAATGTTTTCCGTATTTCAATTTGTGGAAGGGTAATGAAGATAATTATATAATAAATTTCAAGAATGGAACTTTTTTCATGAATATCTTATAAATTTTATTTATTGCATATATTTTTAATTAAACTCATACTTAATATATTCCGTGTAAGTGAAAACATATAACATCACTTTGAGGAGGTTGTAGTCCTTATGTTCATAAAATATGTTTTCATAATTAAACATAATATAATGAACGACGATTTTCATTATGTAAAATATATATAAATATTATGACCACATAAATATCATAGAAATAATACAAAAATAGTGTGTACATTATAATTGACAACAATTATAGTTGTTAAAAGGAAAAATAACTACAACATTATGCAAGGTGGTTTTTCAACGTACACCTGAACTATTTGTTTGTAATATATATAATTGATCTGTATGTAGGTGTAGGTCAAACACTGAATTTTACGTGTATTGATAGAGAATTGAATTAGTTTAATACTTTAAAACTGAATTTTTTTCTTGAGTGTTTAAATAAAATATTTTTAAACCTAAAATTAAACCCCTCTTATATTGTGTCATCCAATATACAAATAAATATATATTATGATCCAAATGGAATATGGTGATAGTGGGAAATGGTCATCCGAGTCACAGATCACTGGTGATGGAACATGGTAGTACCATGGGAAGAATACAAGGAAAACTAGTCAACTTCTCCGACGACCATAATAGTGGCTATAGGAGGCCTTATTGAGCTTTATGGGTGCTCAAAATATGCATTGGTAGTGATGGTAGTTGTGGTGGAAAGTTAGGGCAGGGGCCACCTAAGGTGACATGAGTGTCAGAGGATGGTGTAGTGTGGTGGTAGAGGTGATGGTGGTGTAAAAATGGTTTCCATGGGGTATAGAATGGATTGTGGAGTTATTTTATGGGGTGGAGAAATAGGGGTGCGGTGGAGCATGATGGTGTGTGGTGGTGACCTGATCCCACATAGAATTTCGTCAAGAAATAGTGAGATCTTGTAACCATTAATGTAGAAATATTGATCCAAAATCCGACCCAAGGTGGAATCATAAACATACATCACACCCATGCTCTGTTGGAAAATTAAAGGTTATCCCATAGGGTTTCATGATCGACCAACCCTTTGGGGATGGTTATGTGATGTGTGGCCCCTAATAGAGAGTATTCTTGGTCCAGTGGTATTTTTTTCACCAAATGCATTAAAATATTGAGTAGTATTAAAACAATATCATATAAATTCCAAAATGTATGATTAAAACTAAAAATGACTATTATAATATTCTTTTTATCCCATTTTCATTCTATAATTATAATTACCCATTATATAATAAAAGGTTTAAAACCATGAATTGGAACATAGAGAAACACATAAAATAAAATAAATTTGAATAAAATATTTCACTAAATATAAGTCTCTCAATATAAAAATAGTTTATAAATAATGCACGAAATCATTGATGATGTATCATCATGAAATTAACATTGAAATCCAAGAATCCATTACGAATCATAAAACATTTATATTTTTTAAAAAAAATTATAAGAATGTAAATCATAGTAAGGGATATAAAAAAGGATATATTTATTATATAGTTAAACCTTAAAACTATTGACAAAAAATTTTATAAAAACATATCATTTTACCCATAGAGAAAAATAACATTATTTAATGAAAATATTTTATTTTATAATTTTATAAATAAATAATTTACATGAAAAATAATAGAAAAATTGAAAATTCGGGTAGGTATGTTGATACTTCAATAGATTGATCCCTTATATTACACATACAAAACCCTTATATGGAAGAGAAACCATTTATCCACATTCCAATATAATTATTTGGTGAATATAATCATTAACCAATGCATTAGAGATTTATGTTGGCCTGCCAATAATTTAACATATAATGGGATCACCCATTTCTATATTGGAACACCAATCATTTATTATTTCCATGAATAACTGTAAGAAATAAATCATTACCTCATTTGGGAAATTCATTTAAACTCGTATGAAAGTCATTTACAGATATTGAAATAACATTTTCATTTAGAAATATAATTTTCAATTCAAAATATACATGTATTTTGAAAAAACATTTCCCATTCTATAATACCCAAAAAAGGAAAGAAGGATTTACTTTAATAAAAAATGTCATATTCTAAAGGAATCCCAAAATAAAATAATGGGAACAGTGGGGGAAAACTCATTTTTCACTGTGTACATTTTTAATATGAAATTTATTGTGTTGTTCGTCAAATATATTTTTATAAATCATGTAAAAATATCCTTTTATGGGAAGAATTTATTTAAATAAAAATTTGATATTAAATTATATTTATAACCCTTCTATATTCATATAAAAAATATATAAAATTATAAAATAAATACCGACAAGGAGAAAATATTTTAAAATTAAATCATTAAACATTATAGGTTCCCCATACCCCATTGAACATTTAAGAAAAGATGCAAGAAAGAATAAAATTTATCAAAACATTAATAACATGATAATAGATATAATATAGATATATAATGTCAATGGTTTATAAATAAAACATATAAATTAATAATGGTGCATAACATCCTGAAATAATTCAATAATAGAAGATGGATATGACTTCCATTACACTGAGTTTAACATGTCAATGGTTTTCTTACATTGTTTTATACATCATTCTATGAATTTATTTTTATGTTGGGTGATTTGACCATATTCTGTTTTTGTGTTGTTAATGACATTGGTTGGTAAACAATGGTCAAGAGGTCAATATTGAATAATTTCCACAATAATAATCATGAAATAATTATAAAATTTACAAATTAGTTATATTTCTAAAACCAATAATTAATTATGTTTATGAAAAATAATCCAACATTTCAATCGTGATGATGTTAGGTCAAATGTATGCAAGAGTAACATTCCCATTTTCAATGATCATTAGGGACATGAATGTACGAAAAATTTATCTTTGTATAATGATAATTATATAATCAATATAATTTTATTTAATTGTATATTCTTATATATAGAATTATTGTGATGTAAATGGAATAACATTGTGTCTAGGAGGCTGTAATCCACATTTCCGTGAACAATGTTATCTGTAATTCAATATGTGGAAGGGTAATGAATAATAATTATATAATATATTTCAAGAATGGAACTTTTTTGTTAAATATCTTATAAATTTTATTTATTTAAAATATTTTTGATTAAACTCGTACTTAATGTATTCCTTGTATGTGTAAACTTATCACATCACTTTGAGGATGTCATAGTCCACATTTTCACAAAATATGTTATCTTATTTAAAAATAATATAAAGAATGATGATATTCATTATGTTAAAAAAATATAAATTTTCTGACCACATAAATATCATAAAAATAAGAGAAAAATATTTTTTCCATCATAATTTACAACAATTATATTTGGTAAATGGAAAACTAACTACATCATTACACAAGGTGGTTATTCAATGTACACCTGAACTATATGTTTGTTATCCATGTGATCGATGTGTGTGTGGGTGTAGGTCAATCACTGAACCTAAAAATATTTTGGTATATCGATTACAATTATGTTATTTTATAAGAAATTAATGGTATGATACGAATCGGTGGAAATATAAATAAATTGAAAATTTTCTTTTTATAATGTTACATCTTATTCGAATAACTCCTTTTTGATTGTGGAAAAATAATTCATTGGGTGGATTTCTGACCAAGGTGAGGGCTCTATGGTGAAGGGAGAGATTCCAGAAGGTTGTTTTTTGGGTGGCTAATAGAGGCAATGGGATGTGATTTATTTAAAAAAATGGGGTGTGTGAGTAATATTTTATAGTGGATGATAGTGTAATTCTTGAAAATATATAAATGTAAACATTTTAGAGAGAACTAGCTTGAATGATGTACAAAGACCCACTATTTTCATACATTAACATTATATAAAATATTTCCATACATAAAACATTATTCGAATAGATGGACAAATGTTGTACTAGTATTCTTCCTTTGGAAACATGGAATCATTAGCACAGGTACATAAATTAGTTGTATCATATCCCACATGGTTCTTCTGTACTTCCTAGAAACATCAGAAATAATAAATATCTTCATAACATGGGATGAAGGAAACATTAAAAGGGGTGAGATCCGAATCTCCAAAAGAGTAAACTAGGGGGATATATAATCATAATCTTGAGGATAAGGGTATGAGAAAATGATCATTAAAATATAATATCATACCCAACCTATCAAATATCATATAAATGAATCATTTCAAACGCCATTGCAGTTTATAAGACCTGAATCATAAAGAAATAAGGAACACAATTTATGAAATCACTATATATTAATAAAACATGGAATTTCATAATTACATAAGAATATAATAATGATATCCGTAGTAATATAGATATTTCTTCCAAGGCGATAAATGTAGAGAAGTCCTTTATTGAACTAAGTTCACCACCCATTCTAGTGTTATATTACTAAGCCATGGTCACTACCCATTCCAGCCCTATAATACTGAATATTGTTAATTTCTTATTCCAATATGGTAATATTGTACTGAGTTTATTTTTGATCCCATCCATTCCTATCTCAGAAGTTATAAACCATTACCCAATCCATTTGAGGAAGATATAGGTCACACTAATCTCATTATGTTATCAAACATACACATGCCAAAAAATCATAAACCACTATATCATAAACCAAGAAATGAAATTGATACTATAAATGTGGAATCATATCATCACATGTGAAAAAGTGAAGGTTTCATAATCATTTCATTAAAAATAGAACTCATGAAAAGAATCAGGATTCAAAATCATATAACCCATGGAGGAGAAATGAGTTTCCTAAACATAATTCTATAAAAACACAGTACATTAAGAGAAATAATATTAATGGAATAATTGAATAATTTCCCCATAAAAGCATCAATAACAGTAATAGAGTTAATCTTTGGTGGAAAATAATTTTGAATGACCTATTAAAAAGAATTATTGGTGGAAATATTCTTTCTGAATTGAAAATAGTTGTTTAAAAGTTAAAAACTTTTGAAAAACAATTTCATTTTAAAATTGTATTCAAAAAATTTATGAAAAAATTGAAAAACATAAAACGTTTTTAAGATCCCTTTTCCTTTAAAATGACTTCAAATAAATTTTGAAAACATTTTTGAAAACAAGGTTCTGGAATACAATATATTTTAGGCTGAAGTGAGAGAGATGGTCAGATTTTACATAAAAACACTATCACATGTCCCATATAGTGATAATTGGAACCATTACATGGCGATATAATGAATAACCATAAGAGAATAATATTCATAATTTTTATTGGGAGATGGATCATGATATATCATTAATTTAAACATAATCATATACAATCTCGAAATATGATGAGATTGTTTCAATATACTCTTATCACTCGTTAAAATTGGATTATACTCTACATTAAAAGAATAGAAATTACATAAAGAATAAAATATCGTATTATTAAGGATATTCATGATATAAAATGTATAAAAAAATTATATACACAATTAGAATAATTTAGGTTCATAACAAAACCTGATTCTCAAAGAAATAAAATTGAGACAAAACTATTTTACAGACATGATATCATTTAAAACATAACCCCAAAGAATGAATGATATTATAATAGATATTTCGAATCCAATTATAATAATTATAAGAATAATTTAGTAAATCCAAGGCTAGTATACATATCACACAAATGGAATGGATGATGAATAAAATGTTTCTCTCTTGGTAATAAAAAGGGAGATGTTGTGCACTTACCATGTGTCTTCACACTCATCATACTCATTCAATCCACCTGTAAAATAAATATAAATTTATTATATTTCATTTAATGAAACATATTCCCATATACAATTCCATATATGGTTTTATCATTACATTATATTTCCCTCTTATTAACAATATTATGTTAATGTTTTATATTAAGAAATATTCACTTTTCTATTAGCATGTGACTAAAATATTAATATATTTTGTCATTATAATTATATCATGGTTCTAGAATGTACTGAATTATATAAATATGATTTATATTCATTATATAAGTATTATAATAATATATATTATATTGATGTATATAATTTAAAACAATGTTCATGGGGATGGTTAGTAGTATGTTCGGATGAATGTTGTATTTGTTTTTATTATCATATTGAAAGAAACAAACAAAATGACATATATGAATATATTTATAAAATATCATTATAGTGTAATTATACATATACTAATATAATATATTTTAATTAATCCAAACCATAATATATTCCATGTATGGTTTGAATGAATCACACCACTTTGAAGAAGCGGTAGTCCACACTACCTCAAATAAAATTATCATAATTACACCCAAATGAATGAAATTTTTTTTTTTTGAAAAGGAAAATATAATGCTAAAGAAATAATAAATATAATATATAACACATATACAATAGTGTCCAAAATTAATGACCACCATGATATTAAATAATGTAAAAATTAACAATCATCCTTTAGTGAGACCGTAGTTCATTGTACATGTAAATAGTATATTTGTTACCCATCAAATGGAGGTGTGTACAATTTTTAGTTGAATCCTTAAAATTAAACCATCCTATTATATTTAGGATTCTTTTGTTGTCATACAATTATGTAATAATGATATTGTAGGGTTGGAGAATGAAAATAAATGGAAGTATCTTAAGAGAAGACAGTACCTTTTAATTTGATTACTCCTTTTGGTTTGTTCCAAATAGATTCCATGTGATTCTTTCTCTCTGTTGTGATGATTCTACGATTTTGAGATAGTTATTTTGATTTTTATTGGGTAGAGTTTTTAGAAACTATTTATTTTCAGAGGGTTTATGAATTGGGATTGTTTGTGTCATTTTTAGGGGAGGTGGATCGACACTCTTGTAAATATTTGAATAAAAACTTCCACCCACATTTTTCCTGATGAAATTGAATCCAATATTGATCAAATGCCTATAAAATAAATGATATGGTCGAAATCTAGCCATAAAATTAATTTCTGACATGTTTATATTTCATTTGGGTCCTTAATATTATTTTATAGTACATTAGTAAGCTTAATTTACACTTAATTGATGTAATTAATTTCGATCACATTCACTAATAGTTTATGTAACAATCTATGATAACCATATTATACAGTATAAATTATTATGGTTCCTAATACGTAATATATTTTTCCAAATTTGAATCAAATAAGTTGCATAAATTAATTTGAAATAAATTCCTCATTTGGGTCGACAATGCTGGGTTTTAAAATAAAATTATCAAAAATTGGATATCTTTTATATCTAATTGAATGGTAAAATTTCATCAAATTAACAATATTTTATTAATTGATAATAATATAATCTACTTAAAATTTTAATCAAAATAAATATATAATTTTACCATATAAATGAATAATATGAAAAGCTAGTTTTGAATTAAAATCTTATATTTTCAGTATTCATCCAAAATTTAAGATTCTCATAAAATTAAAAAAAAACTGTCCCTAAGATAATTTCAACATAATAAATTCTATTTTATTATTTTATAAATTTAAATTTATTAGTGTGTCTATAATTAATTTTATTGCTTTTTTAAAAATTAAAATGATAAAGTAGTTTGTTCAAGAAATACTATTTTTATACCTATGAGAACAATACTGAAAATTAAATCATTCATTTTCAATATGTCTTACTTATGTAACAAATTAATAAAGAATATTCGAAATGATGATATTACTATTCCTATAACTATGATTATTTCCTAGGTTATAATTATCATGTTTAAATATTTATAACAATAAAAAACGTTTCATTAAATCATCAGTGTTGTGTGTAACATATCTTATAATAGTATTTCAAGAATCATATGACATATTGGTGACCTGCAACGTACACCATGTCAGTATTGTGAAAATGTAATTTTTCTTAGTTCATTACATGCAGTAAATTAAAATTTTATTTCATAAAAAAAAGTCCATAAACTCATGGAGTAACATTCTACACCACATAAACTGAATTTCACCCACAAAATTCATCACTCAGGTAAAAAAAATGAGTGTTCTTCTGTATAATAATTTCATTGAGTTCCCAGATATCTTCCTCTTACTGGAGATTTTTCTAGAAAAGATTTTCCATGTGAGTGGTCTTATTACTTAGAATTATATTTTCTCAGTCATTGATTTCAATTAAAGGGATAGTTATATACCTCCATATGATAGATACAAAGAAAACATCAGGGACATTAGAGAGATTTACTATAAGTGACAAGTGATTTTACACTATCCTGAGATTATCAAGTATCACAAAGTGATCGATATACCTAGGGCCCAATTTACCATTCTTCCCAAATATCATTACATTATTATTGGGTGAGATTCGTAGAATAACTTTTCCACTAACTTCAAAATATAGATCATGAAAATAGTTATCAACATAACCTTTATACCAATATTGAGAAGCCTTGATATGCTGCTGATTTATTTCTAACATTATTTTCCATTTCGTTAGTGATTTCAGGTCTCAATAGCTTTCTTTCTCATTATTTATCCCAAGATGATGGAGCTCCAAATTTCGTCCCATAAATGCCTTCACAATGTTCCATCATATTTCTTGAGTGAAAGTTATTATTGTAAAAAAAATATAGGGAAATATGTTTTTCCTAACAACCTTCTAAATATAGGGAATATGATCTCACAATATCTTATAGGATTTTAATTGTTCTTTAATAATGACCATATTTGTATGGAAGAGAAGAAGTATTGAAATCCAATTATGTGTGATGCGCTTATTGAATACTTTTCTAGAAATTTCTGGTGAACCTCAGATCAAGATCTTATATAGTGGAATGTTATACTCCATGCAACCTTAAAACTAAATTAATGTATATAAAAGGAATATGATATGGATATATGTCTTCCCTAACAGTAATGAACTGTTAAGATGTAGTATGGTGATTGACTACAACCCATTTTGAATTAAACCCTTTAGAGTTTTTTTGTGGTCCAACAAAAAAAATCCAAAGTGGTGTTATTCCATTTCCATATCTTAATGGGTAGTGGATGAAAAATATATTTAGTCATTTTTCATTCAGTATTATCTTGTTTTCATACCATGCACTGAGATACAAACTCTATGATAACCCTCTTCATTCCATCCCACCATATGTATTCAGTCAGGATCCTATAGATCTTTGTACATCCCTGATGAATAGAAAATGGAGAAATATGATTTTCCTTTACATTATCCTTCAACAAATATTGTATGGAATGAAAAAATACATGGTTCCTAAACATTATCATTCTATCTTAATCAAGGTTTAACTCAGGAACATTTCTGACATTATTTTTTATCACAACATCTTCTTTCTATGCCACCTTAATATTCACTTATATTGAAGGTTGAAAATGTATTTGATAAATATAGTTTTCCCCACAATTCAAATTTTCAAGATATATCCATTTAATATCTAGACATATTGGATATTTTTTTATCCATAGAATATATAAGCTTGCATGATCTATCTGACTCAATGCAGTAGCCACCTCATTCACCTTCAAATGGTGGTAATGTATTTTATGGTCATAATCCAAAATCAACTCTAAATATCATTTCCTTTTCATGTTCAAATCCTTATTTGTGAATATATATTTTATACTTTTATTATTATTATATATATCAATCATTTCATTGTAATGATAATGAAACCATATCATTAATGAAAATGATTACTACAGCTAACTCCAAATCAGGATTTGGGTAATTTTTCTCATGAATATTCAATTTCTACATTGAATAATAGATAAAAATGATATTTATCATAAGAAAACATCCTAATCCCTCCTTGGATTAATCAATAATGACTGAAACATGTTATCCACATTAGGGGAGTGTAAGAAAAACTGCACAGACAACCCATCTCTTTAGATCCTTGTAATTTTCCACACATTCATCTATCCAGAATAAGTCGACACCCTTTTGAGTAAAATTGGTTGGATCATTATATATTCTTGAGATATTTTCCATATACCATCGATAATATTTAGATGAACCTTGAAATATATGGATCTATGTAATCGAGGGAGGTCTTTTCCATCATTCAATACCATCAATCTATGATGGATCAACTCCCATATCATCTTGTGTGATTATGTGACAAAAAAATGAATCCTTTTATAGCCAATGTTCATACATTATAAATTTTCCATATTTATTCTCATTCCATTGGTTCCTTATTACAATTTTATGTCATCATTAGGATATTACTTTGACATTTAAATGATATTAATATCATCTATAAATATTGACACAAACCAATCAATGTAATATCTGAAAAATCTATTCATAAATTTGATGAAGGTCGAATGAAATTTAGTAATTAAAAAAGATATAAATATATATTCTTAGTGTCCATACATTGTACATAATATCTTCTTGGATATATCCTTCATCTTATACCTCAATGGAAGATATCCATAATGAAGCTCAATCATGGAATGTTATTGAGCTCTATGTAGTTCATCAGACATGTCATCCGGGTAGGAAAGATGATACATGATCTTGATTGTGATTCTATTTAAGTCCTGATAATCAATGAATATTCTCATTGATCTATTAATACCTTTCACAAAATGAAGAGGTTGACCACAAGGTGACACACTTGGCTAAATTAATCCTATAACAATGTTTTCATTGAGTTTATTCTCTAATTCTGAATACTGAAGCATATCCATTAAATATGGTGTCTTTAAAATTGGTGTGGAATATGGTATCAGTTTTATTGTGGACTCTTCTTCACATTTTGGTAGAAGTCTAGGAAAATCATATGAAAATATATCAAAAAATCCAAAATAATTGGTGCATCATTGAAGTCAATTTTCCCCCATCCATTCTAGATAAAAACATATTATGAATTGGGAATTAATAACCATACACTGGATGTAATCTCCACATGATGATCAAACTTATTGTCACAATAATGGATCATCATAACTGGTTTTGTAATATCAAACACAACATTCCTTCTAAAATAGTTGTGGTGGGTTTCATGTATGGAATTCTAATACATTTTTAAGATGTCATAAAATTGAACCAAAAGATGAATGAAAATATTTTTTGGAAGATCATTCCCACAAACCTCATTCGTAGAGGAGTATTAGACATGGGAGGAAATCATCGTACCAAAATGATATTTCACTTCTAATTACACATATAATTATTTTGGTGGTATCATGAAATCCATAGAAGATTATTCATATACAAAAGAGTGTGTAAAACCATAATCAAATATGATACAAGATGTTCTAGTGTGGATTGTATGTGTAGCTTTCATAGATTTATTATCATACCCCTCGTCTCAAATTAAAGTAGCATGAGATTTCCACTAGCCATTGGATTAATAGATTGATGACATCGATCATCATCCCCCACACATGGGTTTGGGTAGTGGTTTTTATAACTACCATGATCCTTATAATTATAGCACTGAATTGTGGGAGGTTCATTCTTTTCCGCTTAATATCTATTAGAATTTTGAGATAACTTATTCCCTTTATTTTAGTAATCAATTTAGTTGTAACATTTGTTCTATACTTAATGAATTTACTAGACCCCTAATAAAAATTCATCCAAAATCTACCCACATTTAGACCATAAATAAAAACTCATATAATTCTCATCAATGTTTTAGATTTTATTTTAATATACTACATCATTTTTTATCAAACCCATGAGATTAATACTTACACTAACCTCTATTTCAATCCTGATTGCACAATGAAAAATGTATTCATTGGTACTAATGTCTCTTATACCCAGAATTGTTCATATACATGTGTTTAAGCTACTAAAAAACTTTTCAATATTATATTTAGGATAGATGATAATTCATGAAGCATACCTCAAATGTCTTGCGAAATTATTCTAGTAGTTACGAAAAGATTCATTAACCTTTTCTTCGAAACAATTAACACTTTTTTTCTATCATGTTATAACAAATAAGAGGAAATTACTTGTTGAAAAATAATTCATGAACTCTCCCAAATACATGGATTTAAACTCATCACACTACAACATATTCTTGATTTGATCCCACCATTTATCTACTTCTCCTTTTAACTACGAAATTTCTATAATGACTTTCTCATCACATAAACACTTAATAATAGAAAATATATTTCCAGTATTATCGATCTATTTTTAGCAATATGTGGATTAGATGAACCTATGAATGATGTTCGATTTTTCCTAATAAATAAATCAATAGAATTTCATTCTCAACTTTTCTCATTTGGATGTCTAACATGATTCATAGCTTGAGAAATATTTGTTATAATAACAATGATTTTTTCCCATCACTCAGAAAATATGGTTTCATAGGAGGAATATTGTTTCATTTTCCAATGAAATCACCGTTTATTTGAAAAAAAAATTCTAGAAAGTTATTAATACAAAAAGGATAGAGTTAGAAACAATTTTCAAAATGTGGAACCACATAATCATAAAAATTCACTTATATGATGTCTGAATTATGAGAACTTACTGTGTCAATGGCACATTAAGTTTATCTTAGGTAATTAATTGGAATCTTCTATTTAAATTCTTATTATTGTTTTTTAAGAGTTTGAGAATTACAAAAGAATTTCACCAGAGAGTGTCAAACCATGTGTGTAACAAGGCTTGTGTCGTGTACCCGATAACCCCGATTCAAGCCCAAAACATTATATTTGGTTTTCTACCACTATGTACGTCTATTCCAAATACACATGAAATTGTAGTATGCATATATGGATTAATTTCTATGAAACTACTCTCTCTATCATTTTCCAAATTTCCCAGAAATTTTCCTATACTTTTTATTATTCGTAAACCCATCCATATAAATTTTTTTTAGTTTCTCAATATGGTTTTATCATTCATGCATTAAAAGGTTATTTACATTTGTTCTGATACCAACAATAGAAATCCTCCTTTTTTATAAATTAACTTTACATAACATTTTTGGAATACACAAAACATTATAAAACTAGACACTTAATGATCATATGATTCCAGTTACTTTGGAAACATGGGAACATAAACATATGTAAATAAATGATCAATATAATCTCCCACTAGATTCTTCATTACTTTAACCATTCATATATATATTAAGAATAATATAAATTTTCATAACTTTGGGAAAATGAAACATAAATATTGGTGATATCAAATTCTAAGGGTAAACATGGGAGATATTTAAGCTTAATCGGGAGAATAAAGGAATGAGAACATGATCCTAAAAATAGAATAGAATACCCTACATATCAAATATCATATACATGAATCATTGTATAATTAATTTTAGATTATAATACATGAATCATAATAAAATAATTAAAATAATCCTTGAAATCAAAAAAATGGAATAAAACAAGAAATTGTAGAAAACAGATTACCAGAAAATAATTATCTCAAATTTATTCCTGAAATTGTTGCCAAGTCCATATTTTTGTACAAATTTCTTTCCGGAACTGTGTTCACACCACATTCTAGTACAGTATTACTGAACCGAGTTCACTCCCCATTCTAGACATATAATACTGAAATGATGTCAATTCCCATTCAGACTGAGTCATATTGAACTGATTTAATTTCTCATTCAGTTAACATCTATATATTATGCTATAAATCATTACACAATGTGTTGGAGGGATATATAGTTCCCACCCATCTTGTAATGAAATAATACAAACATGTGAAATAAAATAATAAATAATAAAATTTGAACCGCTGAATATAATGGATATTAAAAACATATGTTCATATCCTAACCAATGTTAAAATAAAAGTTTCATAATTATTTTATAATAAATAAAATCCCTGAAATGAATTAGGTTTCAACATGTGAAGCGGAAATGGGTTTCATAAACATCATACCATCAAAACATAATCCATTCATAGAAATAATATGAATGTAAAAATTGATTATTTTCCCCACAAAAGCATGAGTAACACCATTGGATGTTATCTTACATGTAAAATAATTAAGATATATTTTTTAAAAACATTTCTTGTGGAAAATATAGATTTAGAAATGACAAATTATTTAAAAAACAATTTGAAAACATTTTCATTGAAAAAATCATTGAAAATTTATTAAAGATTGAGAAAAATAATATGTTTTTAAAAAAAATTAAATAGAAATGGATTTGTAAATATTTTTAAAAAATAAAAACATATTTGAATACATAGTTTTTTAATGAAATAGGTTATAAAATTAAGACTAAGAGACAATCATATTTCACATAAAAACAATATCTTAAATATAATAGAGAGGAAAAATGGTACTAAATCGTGATGATATCTTGAATAACAATAGTAGGAGAAAATTTATGATTTTTCATGAGATATGGATCATGATATTTCATTAATTTAATCATAATCATAAACAATCTCGATCATCAAAGAGATTATTTCAATAAACTCTTATCACATGTTATCTTCGGATAATACTCTCAATGTAAGGAAAGGAAATTAAAAAAATCATAAAAAATAATTAAAATAATTAGACTCGTGATAAAACTTATAAAATAGAAGTTTGTACACAGTGAAATTTATTTAGGATTATAAAAAAACATGAGTCTCAAAGACATAAAATTGACAAAAAATTGATTTTATGGATTTGGTAACATTTGAAACTTCAATCCCAATAAAAAAATATCATAAAAGGGATATTCCAATATGCATAAGTATTTTGTAAAATAATAATTGAATTCTTCCATGGTTATTATATAAAGAAAAAAAATAAATGGGTGGTGAGTAAATTATATATTTCAAAGAAATATAATGTTAGATGAAATCCCCATACCCTATGTCTTGACTCTCTTGAAACTTGTTCAATCCAACATTATAACAAATATAAATTTCATATGTATTTTTTAGATAACTTTATTCTCAAATATAATACCATATATGGTTTTATAATCACCTTATATTACCCTCTTGTTATGAAACCTATGTTAAGGTTTTACCTAAGGTAATATTTTCTTTATTTATCAAATGTGTCTTAAATTTTAGAATATTTGGTTCTTATACTTATATCAGGCTTACATAATTATAAAAAGATATATATAATGCTTATTATTATTTTTTTATAATAATAATCTATATAATATAGAATTAAAAATTGGAATACACCGTTCATGGAGACAATATGTCATACATACACAAGAACTTTGTACCCAATTTTTTTATCATATTGACAGAAAGAATGAAAATGGCCAATATTTATATAGATATATAATATCATTGTAGTATCATTATAATGTCATGTATGTCATATATTTTCAAAAAACCAATCCTTAATACATTCCAGGTAGTTTTTTAATGAATCACATAACTTTTAGGGTGCTCTCATACAGACTACCTCAAATGAAATTATCATAGTAACACCAAATAGAATGTAAAAAAGATATGTATTGTATAAGGAATAAATAATTCAAAATAAATAAAAAATATAATATATGACATATATAATCATATTATAAAACATTATTTCCACCATGATATGAAGTGGAATAAAAAATGACCATTCATCATTTAGTGAGGTCATAGTTCATTGTACACGTAATCAAAATGTTTTATTCCCATTAGAAGGTGGTGTGTGTAACTATCGGTTGAAAGAATAGAATAAAAATCCATTTTTTGAGGATTATATATTCATTATAAATTAATTGAATAAATATATTAAAATGGTGGGGAAAAAAATAAAATAAAAGATCATGATAGAAAACATTTCATTTTAATTGGGTAACTACTTTTGGTGTGTCCTGAATGGCTTTCTTGGGTTTCTTTCTGTCCAAAGAAACGTTTCTAGGAGGAAGGGACTGATTTTGGAAATTGAATTAGGTAGAGATTGTTTGAAACTATGTGCTTTTGGAGGTGTCTAAAATATAGAGAGGTGGTGGCGTCTTATTGGGATTCATGTGTTGTACTCTCATAAATATTTGAAGACAGAATTCCACACACATTATTCGTGTTTCATGTGGATAAAATAATTATCCAAATTCAATAAAAATTATTATATTGTATAAATATATCATGATAATGGATTATGGAAAAACATATAGTTTGGTTTGTGATATATGTTAACGATTTAGTTCCCTATTAATCTTAATTTAAACTTCAATGATGTAATTAATTTTAGTCACATTAAATAATATTTTATGTAAATTAATATGTTGAATATATTATAAATTATAACATATTATAATTTCTAATATTTAATAAATTATTCCACATTCAAAAAATAGATGTGTATGAAATTAAATTAAAATTAATCCCTCATTAATGTCCACAATGAAGGTTTTTCTAGTAAAACCTATCTAAATTTTAGTATATGTTTCTATCAAATAACAATGATATTTTGGAACCACTTACTATAATTTGATTAATTGATAAAAATAAAATCTTATTAAAATTTTAACACAAATTAATATTTAATTTATCCATATAAATAAATCATATGAAAAAAATAGTTTTCATTTAAAATTTGATATTTTTTGCTATTCATCAAAAAATTTACGTTCTCCAAAAAATTACAAAAATTATCCCTAATTACAATTCAACATTAAATATTACACAAATGAAGTTTATTTTACAAAATTGAACTATTAAATGTGTCTATAATTTGATTTATATTATGTCACAAAAGGACATAAAAAGTAGTTATGATTTAGAAAATAGTATTTTTTAACCTATAAAGATTTTTCCAAAAAAAAATTATATTTCATTATAAATATGTTTTATTTATATAAAAAATTATTTTAAATGTATTTGTTACAATTCATATATCTATGTTTAAGTAGTATGTTATAATAATCTCATTTAATTAATTAAAACAATAAAATCATGTTCTTGTAGAAACTTTTTTGTTGCGTGTAATGTATGCCAAGTCGGAGTTCAATGTATAATATGCCATGTTGGTGACATGTAATTTAATCTAAGTTAGTTATGTGTCAAATTAATGTTTGACATAGTGCATTGCAAGACCGAAATGAAAATTTAATCAATTCAATCCAGAAAAAATCATGCAGTTACATCATGTGACTCCAATAATAGTCACAATTATATTCTAGAGCTGATATTGTCAAATAATGTCCATTAAATTTGTTTTAGAGATGTTTGAAGGTTATTTAGACTCCTAATATTAATGTTTGACCACTAAGTAACAACATTTTTACTGTAATCGTTTTGATGAATTTTAATTTCATTCACTAATATTATTTGGTCAAAAAGTAATTTGAAATTAATATAAATTATAAAAGATGAAGAATAAAAATAATTTATCCATTTTTACAATTTCAAATAAATGTAATGGAATAAATTATTATAAAATTAATCTCGTAGATGGGAAGATGAAGTGACTCTTTAATGTAAAAATGTTCCAAATTCTACAATGTTTTTATATATAAATTCAATATGAATTTGATTATAATTACTGAAATTAAATTAATATATATATATATAATTAATCTAAT
Organism: Viscum album; assembly: GCA_963277665.1. Lineage (NCBI taxonomy): Eukaryota > Viridiplantae > Streptophyta > Magnoliopsida > Santalales > Viscaceae > Viscum > Viscum album. The sequence continues at coordinate 1,902,229,423 of OY728160.1, forward strand.
TATAAATTAAAACAAAATGAAAACATTATTTTAACATATAAATAAATATAATGGAAAAATATTTGAACTAAAATTATGTATTATTTATTATTAATCAAAATATGAAACTTCTAAAAAATTATGAAAAATACAGGAAAATTAATTTTTTATATTTTAATTTTGTTTAATAAGATTATTTTTTCTTATAATAATTATTGATCATAAAATACTTATTCTTAAGGTAAGTATTCCCTAAATTGGTAGGAAAATGATACATTAAATAATAATATTAACAGTATATTATTGTTTGAAAAAACTCACTCTTGCATGCAATGTATCATTTTGAAGAAAATAATTCTATTTTGTTAGGTATGATATTGGAAGTAGTGTCCCATTTCTTATAAAATTAATATATTATTCATAAATATTAATAAATATAAAAAAGTATTATTCAATCGTTACCTTGGATGTCACATGTATTTTAGTTGATTGGATTCACTTCTAAAACCATCATTGTAGTCAAGGTTTAAACTCAAGTCAATTATAGAGAAACATATACATTTCTGAAATAGGTTCCATTCCTTTCAAAATCCAATATATATCATGAGATAAAAATACATACCATGTGAATTTGAGAGAGATAATGGTCACAAACATCATATAATGAATGTCATATGTTTGTGTTCTTAATGATCATAAAACATTCATCCTATCATAACTCCTGGAATGAAATGGGTTTAACAAGAAATTCATCATATAAAAGCCGGTGGAAAAGATAAATCATCAAAAATTAACTCATAATTTCATCAAATTTTATAGCTGGAATAGAAGTATATTTCAGAAGAATTTATTCTAGTCATAACCCGTAGAGGATAACTTTGTTTCATAAAATTTATTTCATTTAAATAAAATAATCCTATGATACGAGAAGAATTATACCCTCATGTTATATCCCTTTTAAGTAATATGTAAAATCATAGAATGTAATCATTCATGTAAAATTATATTGAATTATCTTATAAAACTTTTACTTTTGGAAATTAATATTTGGTCAAAAATTACTTTTTAGTAATTTAATTCATATAACATTATTGAAGACATTTTCATTCTAAATAAATGTTGAAACACAAATATGAATATTTAAAAAATCAATGAAAAAATTCCATGATCATAATATATATGATTATTTGAAATAAAAATATTCATAAAATAGGTTTAAATTTAAATTGAAAACATATAAATTATGTTTTAACCAAAATAATTAATGATTTTAATCCTTGTTTATGATGTACACATTAAAATAAATATTACAATAAATTATTGTAAAACATAAATGGAAATCATTTTTAAAAATGAAATGTTCATTACCTTTTAAATATTTTTTTAAAATAAAAAATAACTAAAAATGACTATAAATATGTCGATAAGAACACTGAATGATTTTGTAAAATATTTTTAGAACATACGAATATGTTAGAAAAAGGGGTTTTTGACCGAACAGAAAAATAATGTCATTTATTATAAAAAACACATTTTTAATTTTTATAAATCAAGATATAAAAATGAAGATAAAAAATTTATTCTATATAAATTACTTTATAATAATTAAATATATAAGTATCATTTGATATAGTGCATATGATTTATTCATTTGATACATAAACTTATACAATCACGTCCAACGACGACATTGTATTACAAAACAAAAAACATGTTGGTGACAAAGAAACATAAAAACCATGAATTAATTAAATCATATAAAACCATTAATATCATGAAAATGTGGATATTAATGATATAAAATTTCAAAGTGTAGTATATACACCTAGTTGAAGAAAATTGGTTCATTACATAACATAGATCTATAAGAAGGCAATTTAAGAAAGAAATCCCTTACAACATTGGTAAAATTTAAATACTAAACCTACTGAAATAGAGATCCTAAATTGGATATTTAAATACCCTGAATTTTAATGATAATATTTATGTGATACATTCCTAGTTTGTACATACACAATCTAAAATGAGAAATTTTTGAATATAGATTGTGTCTCAAAAGAAATAAAAGTATAATGGAAATCTCATACTTCTTTAGAAATATGTTGAAATATAATTCAAAATAAATTATGACATAAAAATAGAAAATAAAGATATATAAAATAAGGATATTTTTTATATAACATTTAAAAGGGGTACTATATATACCACACAACAGAGAATGTTGTTGAATTTTCCTATGAGGCATAGAAAAAAATAGATAATAAAAATATCTTAACTTATGTCACTCATTCTGTCACACCCATTTAAACCTCCTTTATAATAAATAAAATATTATATATATATATATATATTTTAACCATGTATGTATATATCTTACCAAATATTATTTAATTATCACAAAATGTTTCACATTTATTAAAATTTAATTGTAAAATTTATGATGTTGGTAACAATGGATTATTTGTGTCTATTTTTATTTGTTATTTTATCTGTTTGATAAATTTTATCATGGATCTATAATATATAGGTTTTAGATATTATAAAAACATAATATATATTTATTGTATATTTATTTAAATTAATCTATAAATTTTATGGTTAGAAAATATAATACACATTTAATGGAGATGGTAGGCAGTATGTATGCATGAACCATGATTCCATTTTATCGAGGGGTTAAAATAAATAAATTTAAATAATATATTACCAGTAAAGAAATATTTTAATATCATATACATAACATATTTTCATTAAATACAACCTTATATCATTATATGTATATAATTAATGAATCGCATGGGTTTGTTCAGGCGATTGTTTTCCATACGGATGAGTGACATTATCATATCCCCACAGAATGGAGATTAAGAATGAATATTTATTATAATTATTATTTAATAATAATAATAATATAAAAGATATCATATATATATATATATATATTAAATATATATTTATATTCATTCATGAGAGGTGGTGATAGAAAGTGAAAAACATTGGCTCACGACACGATAGTCTGTCACACACACAAATATAGATTTGCTAACACGTTTTATTAAATATAGACAGATATAGGCAATTAATTTAACATAATAATAGATTTTTATATTTGATATAATTTATATATTTTATCACCATTTTTTAATAGGAATTAAAGGATGTGTATTAAGAAATAAATTAAAATTCTCAGTTAAAAAAGTTACAAATTATTCAGACAACATTTTTTGTTTTTCACCAAAAGGCTTATAGGTTTGTTTTCTAAACAAAATAAGGATTATATGATGAGAGGAGGTAATTAATGAGTAAATATTTTCAGGTATATTAGGATCAAAAGGGTTTTGAACTTTTTAATTGCATAGTAGAATGTGTGACCTTTTTTTACAGAGGTGAGTGGCACATTTGTAAAAATTGAAATGAAAAGGTTTAACCCATGTAAATCTAATGAAATAAGGCAAAAAGAAGTACCTTTGTATAGAATTTAATGGATAATGATTTAATATGTCAATAATATGTGGTTTTAAAAACCTTTTGGGTGATTTTGTTACCATTATATTTTTAGTTTAACCCTTGAGAAACTCATTTTCACCTTAAACATGATAAAAAAATATAATTTAAAATTAATTATGGTTAAAAATTACATTTACATTATTAAATAATAAAAATTATTATTAATAAAACTATTTAATACACTATTAAATATTTAATTCATATATGTGAAAATATTTAATTTAAATTTAATATCATAAACGTGAAAAGAAAACATGATTTCAATGGGAAAATGTACAAAATATTAAAACATTGTTATTTAGAAAAAATCATGAAAATGATAAAAATGTCCTAAATTGTATTTATTGATAAATAATTAAACAAATATTTATCAAACAAATATATTAATTATTTTATTATTATTTAAAATTCATCAATAGAAATATCAATTTTTAAAAAACCATGTAACACACACTATGAATCAAAAAATTTATATTTTATAAAAATTCTAAAATATTAAATCCAAGATAATTTTTTCATGATGATTTTAAACATAAATATTATTTTCTAAAATATGTTTTCTAAAAGTGTTAAAAATTAGTTTAATTATTATTTCCCAATAGGTGACAAAACAATATTTTTAAAAAGACAATTTTAGGCGTAATTTTTATTATTATTATCCCTATTCAGGAAAATTTATTTGATGAATGTTAAATATATTATTGATTATATGAGATAGAATGATCCATAAGATCCTTAAATAAAATTTATTTATTTATTTCATTGATAAAGAACATATTTTTTGTGCCGTATAATATAAGTTCAATAAAATATTCCATTTCTTTTCAAATGATTTAAATAAATTTTATTTCTAATTAATTTTCCACAATGGAATTAATCATAAATTCATGTGAAACAATATAAATTCTTAATTTATTTAATCCAATTTATACTCGAAATTCTAGCCATACGGCCATACCTATCCTATTAAATAAAAATATTATATAGTGTGTCATGTTCCATTTAAAGTAAATGATGTGTGTAATGAAATTTATTGAAATAATAAAATTTATTTGAAATGTATTTAAAAATATATTTGGGTGTTACATATTGTGTGAAATATCTAGGAAAATATAATTAATATGAAATATTATTTGAATGGTCATAGAATAAAATAAAATTCATAACAAGATTAAAATTTTATTATTTATGAAATAGTAATAAATATTTCACCAACGTAAAAATTTATGAAATGTTCATTTAATTAATATTTATCCTAAATTATTAATTATGAATATGATGTGTCTTAATTATGACCAATATTATTTGTAGATTAACACATGTAAATGATTTTTCTTAAAGTCATTCCATATATATATAAAGTTACATGCTTGGTGTTTTATAATATTTTGGTTTGTTCAACCAATAAAATAATTTTTATATGGGTTATAAACAAGTAAGAAAAAAATTGATTTATATATATTAGATGTTTGGATTCTATTATAATTATGGTCTTACATTTGTATTGATATATGGATATTGGGAAATTCATTTAGGATTATAACTTTACGATTTATTTTTTATATCATTAAAATTATTTGATGCGAGCCTATGAGATTTTTCATTACTATACTGATATTTTTATTTTACAGGATTCTAAATTTTAATATGAATAGTATTTTTCTCTGTATAAAGTTAACAAATTTAGATATGATTTAATAGAAATAATTTTATTATTCTAAAATTATCATAAATTATGAGTTATATTAATATTATAACAAAAATAAATTATAATATTTTTCTTGATATAAGATATTAAAATTAAATAATTTATATCATACATATACCTTTACAATTATAGTGTGTTGTAAAATACTCTTATAATACTATGTATTATACATTGAGTCAAAATATTCTGTGTGATTTTTTTTATTTCAAAATGATTTGGAAATCACTAACACATTTCATTTAACAAAATTTCATTCTACAAGATTAATTTGAATAACATTATATATATTCAAATATAATTAGACTTATGATCCTAAATGTCATTTGTGCTACTTTTCAGGTATGTTCAATATAGTTTATATTAAGTCATATTAGATTCTATAATCTATGAAATTCAGTTCTGTGATCATTAAATCAGATACACTGTTTCATAGAATCTAATTCTCACAAGTAATGGAATTAGATTGAATGTGTTTATCAATTTTGAATCACTCACATTTCTTAATCTTATTCACTGCATTTCAGAATTTCTAATCGCTTAGTTTTGGAATCTGATTCACTGAATTTCTCTATTCAGATTCTCATAAAATCCTGAATCCCATTCTCACTATTCCTGAATTCGGATTCACCTACTATTTTGAATCTGAATCTCTCATAATAGTGAATCTGATTCTGATAGTTCCGCAAATCTGATTCATATGCTTCGTCAATTTTGATTCTAAATGTTTTTAGAATCCAATCCTTATATTTACTATAATCTAATTTTTATATATCCAAAGAATATTTTTTCATATATATCATATTCATTAATTTTTTTCTTTATAATTTTAATCAAATTCAAACATATGACTTCAATGATAATGCTTCTCATAATATTATTCCTTATACTAAATGTTGTAATCTTATTCTTTTTTTATGATCTTTGAATGTGATATTTATCTAGGTTCCTCCTAAATTTCAATATACGTATGACCCTTGGAGGAAACTTCAACCATATGAGATGTTTCCTATAAAAACTCAATCATTTGGGTGACCTCAAAACATATGAAACCTGTTTTATTTTTAGACATGAAATGTCTCTACCAATACTACATTGTGTAAATACCTTGAGGTGATTAATTTTTGAGAATCTTGTTCAACATATTTAATATCTTCAACGTAATTTCTTTTTCATTATGATACCCTGATTATTGGTGATTATGAACTTGGGATTCCATGTTGACGGTAGATGGAGGTTATGATTACATACATAATCTAGGGATTCAAGTGGAAGGAATATATAGGTACCGATTGCCTACATAATCAAAGGAATGTGGGGATAACAAGACAAAATATTATCTTGATCGTTTATGGGGCAATAGATTACCCTATTGTGGTTAAGACGTACATTTTTGAATGTATAAATCAAGGTACCTTTATCCAAGGTGTTCTGATACCCTACTCGTTATGTTGAAATAATTTTAATCTTTTACATGTATATTAACCTTCCGCCGAAACTTGTTATTAATAGAAAGTGATGATTATAATTTTACAATTGTAGTAACTCTGATATAATATTATAAACAATTTAAGGTATAAGGGTGTTTATTTTTAACTAAGTACATATTTCATTACCCATAATTATCAAACATAAGGTGATTTTCATTACCCTTAAAAAATAGTGTTTAGTGATTTGATTTGTTAAAAATAGATAAAAAGAGATTTTATTAACATTAAAATTGAATTTTTTTTAATATAAAATTCTCCCCCACTTTTTGTATATAAGAATATTCATACAAACATTAATCATAATATTTGTATCTGAAATGGTATTTGTGGTAATAATACTTAAACATTGTGTCAAAAGTGAATTTTCACTACTCATTTGACATACTATTTCCATACTTTTGCAAGTTGATTACGATTTCATTTTCAAACATTTTATTTAAAAATATTATCTACAGTAACTTGGAATGTGGGAAAAGAATATATGTATTACTCTAAAGAATAAAGTATTGAATGTTGGATCCATAGAACATCAATACCCAACATGAAAACCTATCATTGAAGAATGTGAATATGAATACATGAGAGACGTAATGAAGACTTTTTTTATTAGTACTGGTGTTGATATATTTTTTATTCTCAATAGAGATTACAATATACCTAACAAGGATTTTTGAACTTTTAATAATCATGAAAACAAAGAATATCAGCGAAACAATAAGGTATATAATAAATTACTTTTTTAAATAACTAGGAATATTTATAGCATTCCATCTTCTTATGAATTAGGTAATAGAATATGGAAAAAACTAAAAGTTATTTATTTTTGTAATTATAATGTTACTGAGACAAGATGAGCGATTCTTATGGAAGATTATCATGGTTTTTTATTTCCCTATGGAGAACCTATAGTTAATATTCCACATAGAATTATGAGTATCGTAAATACTATAAATTCAATTGGAAAAAAGGACTTAATGATTATATTATTGTAGGTAAAATTATAAACGTCATTCCCAATGAATGGGAAAAAAACTGCCATTGATTGGTCAATAAAAGTCATAACTTAAAGTCATGATCAATTATTTTGAACTCTATAACAATATCATAACATATTAAACTGATATTATGATATCATAAACAAGATGACTGGGAGTGTTTCATTTACTATAATATAAAATTAGAAAAAATCCAAAATTCCAATGAAAATTTTTAATTAAAAAAATCTATAAAATTTGTTATACAGTCAGATTAAAGTGATACTGATTATTCAATGAATGAGTAAGCAAATGTTTCTCAAAAGATGACCAAGATTATTTTCATGAAGGATTTCCAATATATATATATTAAAAATGACAAGAATAATAATAATGTCTTGGAATTCACATGAAATGTTTGTATAAAATCATGATACATCAGACCTAATTGACTAAGGTATAAAATAAAATACAGCAAAGATAGACATTCTAAGAAAAATCATAAATGATATTACAGTACTATAGGAAAAAAATTCTTGAAAGAAATAGATTAATGGAATGAAATTGGTGGAGAATCATTTGATGAATCATTGGATAATGAATCTTGTGGACATAAGAATATTGGTCTTATTTCTAGATTTCCATTTGAAAATCAATGTTTATAGGCTATGGTGAAGACTACAGATTTCATAAAAATTCTGTATTTAAATACTAAATATCCTAATGAGAATGGATATATTTCATTAGATATATAATTTTCCATAGTATAGGATAATTTACAATATTTTTATTAAGTCAATAGATTTTCTGAGTTTCTTGAAAATGAAAATAGTAAGATCACTAAGAAACTAGATAAGGAATATAATATAATCAATGTATTAACAATATAAGTATCAGCTCATTCTATAGATCTTGATACAAAATATTCTTAATTTTTTAATATTTTCAAAACCCATGAGGAAATACACTCTAAAATGGAAAAAAAATCCCAGAATCTTGAAAAAGTTATTTGTAAGGAAAATTATTTAGAAAAAAATTATAACTCCAAAACTAATTCTAATGAGGCTAAGAATTTAGTCACTAGACTAATATCTATATCAATTTCTCTTAGGTGACTCTTATAAAATTTTATTTCTTATAATGAAAATTTTGACAATATGTATACAAAAATTAGTCATCTATGGAGTAGTTCTAGAATGGGTTACTTTAATTAAAAACGAGTTTTCAATCACAACTATTTTCCCCTAAATGTTCTCATTTCTACACATAGTGTCAATTTGGTCTACACTATAAGAAAAATTGTTCTTTAGAATAATAATATCTTTATTCCAGCATATATTTTATTTTTATAAGCATATGTAGATTCATATGATTTTATTTCCTAACATTTTTGGGTCAAATAAAGCACCGATTCCAAAAATAATAATAATTTTTTTAAAAACAAATAAAGGAAATAACAACCACAATACATTATATATCGGTATTGTATGTTCTTGTCCCAAAACGGTTAACACAAACTTCTTTTAAAATATTTTTATGATGAATGGTGGAAGAGTCTCTTTCAAATATAATGCCCAAGGTGAGATTTTTGGAATATGTAACATCGTTATTTTTTTTGTAAAATCCATAAATTCCATTGTTTTATTTGTTAATGGTATTAAGCACAACTTTATAATAACAAGTCAATTATGAGATGAAGGTTACCTTGTGTGATTTAGGATTGTTATGTTCCAAGTATAAAATTCCAAGGACTAATTCATCCATTATTCCCATCGTCATGAGAATGTTTATACACTCAACATAGAAGACATTTGGAACCAAGACTTACCTTGCATTATTTCTCTGTAAGATCAATCTTGATTATGGAATGGAAGATTAGAACACTATAAAATTAGGAACCAATGCATGATATCTATGAAATAACTATTTAATAATATACAAGATCATATATTAGATTCTTATATTGTATGTGACCCTTGTCAATATAGAAAGCAAGAGAAGTCAAGATTTATGTCTATAAGTGATGTATCAAAATCTAATCCATTACATCTTCTGCACATGGAATTGTTCAGTCCTATGAAAACTGTAAGTATTGGAGGAAAATACTACATATTTGATTTAGTTGATGATTACATGATATTTACTTGAGTCTATTTTCTAGAAAATAAATCTGACACCTTTTCTTATTTCAAATAATTTTTATAAAATGATAAAAATGAGAAAAACATTCATTGATAATTATTTGTTGCGATCATTTTTGTGAATTTGAAAATTCATATTTTTAAAATTTATGTATTAATAATTGAAGCACTCATAACATCATAGCTCCCAAAACTCCTCAGATAAATGATGTGGCTTATAGAAGAAACCAAATTCTTTAGGAGGGAACAAGAACCGTATTGACTAAATACTCTGTCGCTATAATTTATTGGGCTGAAGATGTCAGTGCTTCTCATTATACAATAATTCATGTTTTAATCTTGAAATTTCATAATAAAAAATCATATGAATTAAGGATAGGCTAAAATCCAAATGATTCATTCTTCATGGTATTTGGATGCAAAGTATTCATATTGAATTCAATAGATAACTTACAAAAATTCTCAACCAAATCCGATGAAGAAATATTTATAGGTTATTCCACTACCACTATAGCTTATAGAGTACTAAATAAACACTCATGTACTACTGATCACACATTACATGTTAAATTTGATGAAACCTATACATTTTTTTAAACAACCCAAACCTATATATTCAAATGTGTTTTCAAAAAAAAAATAACAACATTTGATAAATGATTCTTCTAGTAAAGAGAATACTCATAAAATTGTATTTATAGTATTCACTCCAAATTATTTTATACCCCATGTCACGGAAAAAGGTTTTACAAAACCCAATTCAAATGTTTCTAAGAAATCACCCTTGTGATAGTATCATTGGTGATGTAAATAAACCTTTAAGGACTATAAGTTCTTTAAACAATTTAGTAGATAATTTAGAATTTATGTCCCAATTCAAACCAAAAAGTCCTAATGAGGCCCTATGTGATGTACATAGGATTAAAGAATTGATAGATGATGAAAATGAATTCAAAAGGAACAAATTCCGGACAATGGTAGAAATAACTATAGAAAAAATTCTAATTCAAGTAAAATGTGTCTTTAGAAAGAGAAGTGATAAAAATGGAATCATTTTAAGAAATTAAGAAATATTAGATACGAAAGGTTATAATCAACTAGTTGTATTAGACAATGTAGAAACTAATTTCCCCGTATCTATACTTGAATCTATTCGAATTCGATTGTCCATTGTTGTATTCATTAACATCAACCTTTTTCATAATGATGTGATGCTTAATTTAATTAATAGATAGGTTCAAGTTGAATTTTATTTTGATAATCCTCTGAGTTTTGATGACATAAAACATCATGAAAATGTTTTTAAACATAAAATATATTTATATGGCCATAAAAAACCTCTAGGGAACAGTATTATAGACAACATGATTTTTGTTACAAAAAATTTATTTTATGAGAACTTCTAATCTTTCCATTTTATAAAAGAAGAAAAACATGTTTTTCTTGTTCAAATTTTTGTTGATAAAATTATATTCAGATCAACATTGCAATACTTAATGGATTTACTTGAGAATCTTATGAACTTTTCACTTGAAATGAGTATGATGAGTGAGTTAATAATTTTCCTCAATTTTCAAATTTATCAAAATCAGAAAGAATCTATATATCTCTATACACATATATTAAATATATTCTTTAAAAGTATTGAACTAAAGCTGTAAAAATTATATGTAATCCAATTGGAACCTTGAATAACCTTGATCTGGATGAATATGGGAAACAATGAGATCCAACATATTTTAGAGGTATGATTGGATGTTTACTATAAATGATAGCCATAAATCTAGACCCATTTTTTTTAGTATGATTATTTTTAATATATAATGAAAATCCAGAAATGTACCATTAAAAAGTTATGAAAAGTATTTTTTATTATTTAATGGGAAGTATGGATTTGGGAATTATTTTCATGGTAGATATGTTGATATTATAATATTTTATGAAGATGACTATGTTGAGTATAGATTTAGTAGTAATAGTTTATCTAGAAATTTTCATTTTGTAGGAGATTATTTAGTTTTTTAGTCATGTAAAAAACAATAATTCTGGCGTGCCTTCCACTACTGATGCTGAATATGTAGTAGATGGATGTTGTTGTGGCCATGTGATTGAATGAAACACACACTCACTGATTAGGGAATGGGTTTTACTATAACTAAAACAGCATGATATAGGAATAGTTCCATATCCATATTTAAAAAAATGCACAACACTATCGTGCAATGAACATATATATTAGGAATAATATCCTTTAGGATCCCACACATAATGCTGATATTATTTTACAATTTATTGAAACACAAGAACAAAAATCTGATATTTATACAAAATTGATACATTCTAATAGATATTAATATATTAAACAAAATATAGATATTCAAAAAATAAGGTAGTAATTCATATCCACATTTTTTAAAATGTCTATAATCATTAAGATACTAATTTTCATATGGGGGTACTCTTGTTACCTCAGAAAATTTTGTTTCTAGGAACCTAAACAATGTTTTTGGAACATATAAAATGTTTTTGAAACCTAATGAAACCTTTTATAATATATTATTTCTATGAAGAATATTATCAAATACTATCAAACCTTCCAAGAACTATGATATGAACATATTCTTACCCACTATCTATTAATTACATTTCTGATTGTTTGTAATTCAATTGTGTTTTAAATTTTTTAATCATATTCATATTTTCATAATTCTATTTTGTGTCCTTAAAACCATAAATGATCGTAACATAAAACCTTTTTGGTCTTAATATAAACCCTTAGATAGAATCTGTTTGTTTTAAACCATTGGATTAACCATGGATGTAGAACCAAAAACTCAATGCCTATAAAAAGGATCCCCCACCCAATGTCCCACATCGATCTCCATATTTTTCTTCATAAGAAACAACCACCCTTCAAAGTCTCTATTGCGATTTCCAATCCTCTTACTAAATTTTTTTAATGTCTCAATAAATCTCTTCTCAGACATCAATGCCTATACAAAATGATCTTAATTATTATTCATCATTCAGAGATAGGTTAATTGACCAATGTTTCTTCCTTAAGAATGATTAATTAATAAGAAAGATCATATAATTCCAAGGATGGATAATGATTTAATTAGAAAAAACAATGGAGAACTTGATCTAGTTTATACAGACCTGATTATTTAATTCTATCAATCAAACAATTTTTTACGTGATGTTGGAAATGGAAATGTTATGATCTTGTTTTTTGAAAAAAACTTTTGTATGTCTTATAGGAAATTAGTAGATATCCTAGAAATGACTTAGTATGGTGAATCTTATTATCTCTATTATAAGATTCAAGATTATGAATGTTCATTTAATGATGATATAAATTTTTATTGCTTAGGCCTTCGAAGAGTAATGAAACCCAAGCTTTCCAACCTTTTAAATAACTAAAGGATCGTGGATTTATAGATGTAAGGTTTATTATTACTATCAAAAAGAGATAAGGATACCTTGAAAAGAATAGATGTTATCATGTTATATTTTCATGTTAATAAATGAAATAATAACATAGAGAAGTACATCTTTCTCATAATAAGTAAGTCAATTGATGGTTCAATCTAGTCATAGATTCTAATGTTTCTGGAAATCTTACCGTAGTTATTGTAAAACGACTTCAAATGTTTCAATATTTCTTTCAATAGAATTCCAAATAAGATCTAGATTATTATTTTCTGTAATGACATGCTAAAATGAATTAAATACTTTTTTAGTGACATGGAAAATGATTTTGATGATTTAAGAGGCAATGGAGGCCATGTGGGAGACAGTTCTATGTTGGAACAAAAAACAATATCATGTCTTGGAACATTAGAAAAAAAACTCCTACTTATAAACGACCTAAGGTGAAGGAATATATGTCATACTGAGATGATATAGTAAGAATGTTTAGATAAAGTAAATAATAAATAAATGAAGTATATCTAGGGTTTGGGTTACATCTTCTTGATTGTATTGCTTAAAAATTTCAAGAAGCTAAAGAACCTGAAAACGAAGCCAAAGAGAAAAAGATTAAAAAATATCCAACTAAAGTAGAAATAATCCAAGCCCACTTAAAAGATACATAAATAGGCAAAAAACAAATTGTTTTTCCAGAATATTTTCAACAAAGGACGAACTATGCCAACAATAAAATCCATTTGTAGTAGAGAAAAGTACTAATGAAAAAAGGAGGATGTTTCAGGCTCAGTTCAGTGTTTTCTTGGACAATATCAAGAAGAAGAAGTAGAAGAAGAAAATAGATCATAAAAAGTTAGTATTGATGAGATTAAAGAAATTTGAGAAACTCAAAGGGATAGTAAATCCAAATATCTATGAATTAGTACTTATCAAGACTCATCTTCTAATCAAGCCTCTGAATAAAAATCAATCCTTAAATCTGATAGTCAGAAAGATTGTGTTGATGATACCGAGGTGCATCGAATTCCATCTAATGGTGATGTTGATGTTGGTGATGATAGTAAAGAATGTGATGGTGTAAATTATAGTGCTAATATTGATAAAAATAATGATGATGATGAAACAAATGTATATGTTTTTTATGAATGGAATTTAATTCAGAAGTCATAGAAATTAGAATCTATGAATGGAAAATGTATGTAGGTAGATGTTGGAACTGATAAGTAAAATGAATCAGAATTAGAAAGATCTTCATCCTCCATAAGAGATGATTTTTTGGTTCAATCCTTGAAAAAGTTGGTAAACCCTATTCCATAGCTTCTGAACATTGATTCATGATGTAAGCTTATTAAAGAATCAGAAAATCTGAATTCAGACTCAATAAACCTTTTCATGGAGATGATGATATATCATGAAGCAGAATTCAAAACATTTTTTATAAATTATGATTCTCATATGAAATCATGCAGAGAGATGAAAAATTAGTCAAAATAGATCAATGTTGATATTATATTTTTTGATGATATATTCAAGTCAGTATTGAATGATTTAAAATAATCAACAGAATCACTAAAATAACATTCAAACAGTTTTTTAGAAAAGATGAAGTAAGATAAAGGAATTTATATTAAAGAAGAAAATGACTTGTATTTTAATCATAGTTGTCTCACAGTTGAGGTTAAAAGGGAAAAATTTTACAATGATAATGTGGTTGAAAAACATATTCATCATAACGAAATTATTATGATCCATGGAGAAAAAATATAGAATATTGAGAAGAAGTATCAGAATCAGGAATTGCTCCTCTAAATGTTTCATGATAACCAAAAAAGTTAAAAAAGATGAATGCCATAGACAATACCTAAATCCTAAACAATGAATTTTTTCCATGTATTTTATATCTTTTCTTGTAAATACTTTTTCAACATCAATATACCTTTATTCATTGTTTCATGTTGTTTTTTACTAAATTTTTAGGTAACTTACAATTCCATTATTTCATTTTGTATATCACAAAGTGGTATAATTTTCTAAAAATAATATTAGTCTAGGGAGGACAACGAATAAGTAAGAGGAGAATTCTTAGATAATAAATACATAATTAATCATTATATATTTCACTATGAAGTAATGAAACATGGATAAAGGAATGAATAAAATATGCAGGGGATGCCACATCCCAAGGTGGGAGTTAGAAATATTGATTTAGAATTAAATACTCATGGGTTAGATAAGTATTTAATATTAAGACAAAATATAAAATATTTCATTAGAAATATTATTTTTATAAAATGTTTTTTTACATTCCAAAATGCAGTGATTATCGAATCAGAAGTATCCATATGAATTTTTCAGTTCTCTATATTATGGGAATCACAGACACATTTCCATTCGGAATAATTTTCTTCAATAATTGTCATTTAATTTACATCATCAATGTTCACATATAAATAGAAATATAATTTTTATTCTATTCTGTACTACTATTCACCTATGTATAACATAGTTTATCATAAGAATGTTTAAATTCTATAATCTATGAAAATAGGTTCCATACTCATAAAATTGAATATACAGTTTCTTCAAAACTGATTTTAACATTTCATTGAATCTGATTCACTATTTTGTTCAATTCCAAATTGCTATGTTTTCTCAATCCGATTCACATAAATTCTCAATTATGACTCACCCCTAATCTTGAATCCAATTCCCACTATTCCTTAATTATAATTAAACTAAAATTTTAAATTCAATTCTCTCAAAATCATGAATATGTTTCTTATAGTTCAACAAATCTGATTCACACACTTTCTCAATACCTGTTCCCATTATTTTTAAATTTTTTTTCTCTATTTTAGTATAATAAAATATTTCATTATCCTATGAATGTGATTTCTTATATAGTGTGTTATTTATTCTATTTTTTCATTATAATTTTCATCATATTCTTATATATGATTGAAAATATAACATTTCAAAAAAAATATTTTTCCTTATATTGAATGATGTCTTCTAATTTGTTATTTTATGACAGTTGAATGTTATTTCTATATAGGTCCCTTTGATATTTTTTAAAAAATATGAATGTTGGCGGAAAATTAGACCATTTTAGATATTTCTTATTAATACCTTGTCATTTGGAGAATCTCAATAAGTATACACAATTTTGGATATCATGACACATGAGGGATCTGTCAAAATATCCTTCTGCGAAAGGATTATGTGATTATGTTGTGAAAAACATATTCAATATATTTAAAATAATTGTTTTGTTTTTTTTTTCATTTGGGTGACACCGATTATTGGTGATTATGATAGAGGGATTCCATGTTGAAGGGAGATAAAGGATTTGATCAACTACATAATTGAGGGCTTCCTGCTTAGGGAAGACAAATGTACTGATTACCTACTTAATCGAGGGCTTACGTGGATAGTAGGATATATGCTACATCCAATCATGGATAGATTTAGGGAATTACCTGGTGTGTAAGAAATACATTCTTGAAACTAAAAATTAAGTGTCCTTAATCCAATGTGTTTTCATTCCCTATAATTTTGGTTAATAGAATTTTAATATTTTACATGTATATTAAATTTCGACTACATATTGTTATAAATAATTTTTTTATTATATATTAACTATTAGGGTATCTCTAATATTAAATTTTATTAACATTAAGGTATAATAGTGTTTATCTATACATGTTTACTAATTTATTTATGTATCACAATCAATCGTAGGGTAATTTTTAGTAATCTTTTAAAAGATTATTTAGTGAAAATGTTTTTTTAACATTGTAAAATAATAATTTTCATATGTTTCAAATTATTTTTTTAAACATACAATTCACCCCCATGTATCTGAGAATCATCATACATATTTCGATCCAATATTATATTCTTTCTTAAATAAAACATGTCATGAACATGATCATTCTATTTTCAAAATAAATTTTGTTTTATTCACTTGTAATGTATTTTTTATGTACATTAGGAAAAATATTAACCTAAAATTTATTTATCCTTGCATAGTTATGATACTTGGGTTATAAATATATAGGTATGTAGCACCATTAACCTAAAATACTAAATCTTGATCACAAAAAAATACATTATATTCAGTACTTGATAAAAAATATACATTCAATGATAAAAATATCCCATAATTACATGATATAATGAAAATATTTTGTAACATAATTCCCAAATATCATTCAGTTTTAGAGACTTAGAGAATTTTAAAATTTTAGATACTAATGAAGCTTATGTTTTTATCAACTGAATGTAATTTTTTCCATAATATAAGTACCTATATAACCTTTTATAATACTTCAACATGTCCCAATAGTATATAATAATGGTATCCCATTACATATTACATATATAAAAAAATTATATCATAAAATAAGGAAAAGGAAACATAGAAGGGGGGTTTCTCCAGTTCCACATTTGTGTAAACATAAGGAATACTTATCAGATATCATAAGAGAGAATAATTTTTTTGACACAAATATATATCATAAAATTACGTTAAAATAAAATAAAATTGAATGGATAATATGTCATTAGATTATAATGTTTATAAAATGATCGTATTGAAAACAATTATAAACTTCATTGAGACAGAATGCATATTGTTAGGAATCATGATCTTATTATCAAATACTAATCGAAGACATCAATCCTTAGACTAATGATATTCAAAATACATCATTTTTTTGAACATGAATAATTTCAATAAATCATTCTTAATTTATATGGAAAAAATAGAAGACCGAAACATGTTTATCTCATCATAGATACTATTTCATCAAGGTTAAATATTTTATTAGGCCCCACCTGAATGTTTTTTATGTCCAATGCATTCATCATATGATAAAATTAATAAATTGTACGTATTAATAATGGAAAATATAAATCCATATTATAATAGCATCATGACGAACATCACTAATTTTTCCCATGTTAGTGAAATGGGTAAAATGTCCATTACCCCTCAAGAGAATGTATTGGATTCATAAACAATGCATTGTAAAATATAAAAAATAATCAATAAACCTCTGTAAAATTTTAATATTTTTATTCATTTTCAATTCTTCTATAATCAATAAGTGGAATCGAATTCAATACAATAATCTATGTAATTAAATATCATTGGAAATTTTGTATATGGGAATTCAATAATTTCCCTAATAAATCAAATTTTTTCATATATGTGAACAATATTCCATATATAGACTAGAATATAGTTTATTAACAATGAAATTCATTATAATTATAGTTATTATTATTCTAGGTTTATTTTTATCAAAGGAAATGGAAACAATAGATCATACCATGGATAGATAATGTTGTTTCGTAATCCATAAAGTGAAGGATGGTGTATGGTTTTTAAATAAAAAATTCTCATTGTAAGATATGAAACACATATAGATATTGAAATTTATGAAAAATATCCCTAGAGAATAATTTTTCAAATGAAATGATAAATAGACTATCACAAATAATTTTATTTACAATATGTCATATACAAAAAATTATATATACAAATATTTATTAGGGGAAAATTCATTTAAAATAAATTCATTGATTGTAATTAATTTTGAATATGAACTAGATAATGGAATTGAAAACATAAAATAAATTTTCGATAACATTTTTAACATTTATGTAATAAAATAAATAAACTGTCACATTCAAAAGTAACTTTTTAACGGTTAATTGATATATTTTCGATGTATTTTACTTCTAAAAATACATTGTAATTATAGACACATTAAAATATAAAAACGTTTTCTTTAAGAAATTTTGAGTCAAATATAAATCATTTCATTATAAATGGATCATTTTAATATATTAAAATTAACATTATTGAATAACCATACTACATAACAAGAAATAAATACTTATTTTTTTTAAGGAAAAATTATCTAAAATAGGATTATAAAATACTATCTATTATTATTTTTAAAAACCCCAATTAGGGAATAACAATGTTCATGTTAAAACATTATACCTTAATTAATGGAGATTTTTCGAATGATTATCTCTTATAGGAATCACAAAAAAAAATATAAGAAATATATTTTCAGAATTCATGTGATAAGAATGAACATCCAAACAAAATGTAATAATTCCAAATAATAAAACAAATGGTATAATGTGCTAATAATATATGATATAAGTTTACAAGAATGATCAAAAATAAATTAATGGATGTTTAATTGTCAAAACTATGTACATCTATATTTATAATTTAATCTGTAAACATTTGAAGAAAAGGAAAATGATTTTTCATAATATAACGCATGAAAAAATTTATATGACGAGAACACATCCATGCATTGAAATTAACACACAAAAAGAAACATGGTTCACAAATTATATTATGTGTCAAATAATAATAACATATAACATGAAACACCATACTGTTTATCCTGGATTATAAAAATGAACTATAAACAATAGTATAGTAAACATATCATTCCAAATAACATATTTCAGAATCTAAATATTATTTTTTTACATTTATACAAAGATTTTATAATAATTCTCTACAAAAATTATAATTAGTTACAACTTATTTAAAATATTACGTATGAGTAATCATTATAGTATTGATCAAATTTCAAAAAAAAATAACACATTCATGTTACAAGGATCAGAACCTAGATATTAATATTGTAGCTGGAGTAGATGATCAATGTTTTTTATCAATGTGTATTTTTATTCCACTATTAGTATCATTATAATCCCATAATATTAAATAAATGATGATCATGTTTCTGTGGTTCCATGTTAACAGATGTTTTTTTCTTAATTAATTAGTGTAATAATAATTTTACCATGCCAGAAAAAATTGCATATTTATATCATATATACCCAATTTTATAGTATCATATTCATATATGATATAAATTCATGACATTTTTCTTTTATGGGGTCAAACTGACCTAAATAATAACAGATCATAAATAATGAATCATTTTGAGTTTGTAAAGATCAAATAACACTAAAAAGAATAATAAGGATCAAATTTACTATTTATTACTATGATATATATGTATTTTAAGGAATTATATCAAGACGATTGGTGTGAGAAAATATATATATATAATTATTTAATAGATCACTTACATAGCAAGATGAATTTAAATGATGGAATTAACGATCATATTTATTTGACATATCATTAACAAGGTCTATAATTTACCACAACAGAAACATAATTATATAATAAAAATAATATTTTCACATTTATCACATTCTTTGGATCATCCATGGTATTTGGTAATTATAAAATTAATTCATCATTCAATTAAGGATATAGTCCACGCTATTTAAGAATAGTGACATCATTTTCATAGAAATGAAAAGAAAAGTGTAATATGGGTTAAAATTTTAGAATATTAAAAATGATATAAATATCAATATTATAGATTAAATAATTTTTTTCATAGTCGATAAAAGGAAATGAATTAAAAAATGTTTTTTCATAGAGGTTCTACACTACACATATTCATTAATCGAATTTTTTATAATGGAATAGTTGAAAGGTGGTAAACTATAATGGTCTACAGTTTTTTTACCCAAATATTACATCATTCTAGAATAATTTTCATCACACAACATAATGATCCTTGAATGAATAAAATAGATATAATACATTGGAAACATGGACACAAAAATCATGGTTCCGTATGTGAATTGAATTATCCCCTAATTTTTTTTCCAAAACAGGAACCCTTTTTAAAAATATCATACATAATACAAATAATTATATCATTTTCAAGGAAAGTATAAAAATTTATGTGATTAGATGTCAGTATAGTTAAAAAAGGAATACAAAACATTATAATAGATTAACATTCTGGGAACATGTGAATTGAAATTGAAAACTATACACTGTATATCATATGTTATAAACATGTGTTGCAGAATTAATTATGAATGTTCACAGTACATTAATCATATTTTAATCAAAGATAATGATCCATAATATTATAATAGTGGCATAATAAATTGATCTAAGGATGATACTTAATCATATAATATCATCTCCATAGTATTTTTGTACTTACTACGATGGCTATTATAGTGGAATAATATCACTTCCCAAACTATCTTAGTAGTTTACGATCAATCCCATCAATATCATAGTGGAAAGATACCCTTTATTGAATCGGGTTCACTCCATACTCAAAAACTATTTATCTCGTGATATTTTAATCTTTACCAAACTAATTTAAAAAAGATATAGGTCCCACCCACCCATGGTCAAAATGTGACCACCCTAATTTTTTATAACATAACCACCATCCATTGTTATAATATAACCACCATACTAAATTATAACATAACCAATATAAGATAATGAATATTTTATATAACATTGATACATATTTGAAAATCATCACAACTAATCCCATTAAAAATTTATTTTCAATAAATTTTATCATAATATAAACTTTGTAAATGAAATAGGATTCATTAATATTTTACCATTTCATCATAGATATCACATGGCAATAAACCAATTTTCATTAAAATATTATCACTATAAAATAATACCACCTATAGAATTGATGATGATGTAGTCATCAGATCATATCCCAAGTAAATATTATTTAATATTAACGATTTCCATCTTAGATATTATAATATTTTTATAAATCGCTTCGATGATTTCTAGATGAAAAAATCCAATAAATATTTAATACACTTATTTAAAAAAATTCCCATCTATGAAATAAAAAAAATTATTTTAAAATAACCATGAATAAATGAAGTGGAATCGTTAAATCTTAATTTTTATTAGTATAGAAAATATCATTCATGTCATACACGTGAAACTTCATATTCCATTCAAATTTTCCAAAAATGAAAAGGGCCATATTTTGACAATAATATTATTATTCCATCAGAACAATTGTTTAAATAGAAAAACATGCGAAATAAAATCATCAATGTATAATCTTAAATAAATATTTGAAAAAATTTATTTTTAGACAAACTTTTTATTTAAAAAAATGTGTTTTTGACCAAATTGAGAAATAAAATAATTTTTTAGTTAAAAAATTATTTTTGAACTTTAATACATATTGTGATAAAAAAGGAAAGAAAATTTTAGTTTTACTAAATATATAGTGGATAAATATTTCAAGATTTTATTAAATGAAATATCATAACAACATATCATTAGAACCATATTTGGAAAAGGTTCATAAAAAATGTGATTATAATATTAAACCTTTACCGCATTGGTTTTTTGTAAATGAAAAATATTGAGAGAGAAAGAATCATAGTTGTATTTTTATACACAAATATTTTTCATTATAAGAATCATAAAATTTATTCATGTGTATTATATATATCCAATAACATATATATGTGGTGTATATGGTATGTGATCAAGAGAAATAAATCAGACATGGAATTCCATATGGATTTGGTAAATTTTTGAACTGTTATCTTCATTAAAGAATAACATCAAATAAAAAATTAAATATAACGAGATTAATGAGATTAATTATATAAAAATTTATAGTATTTTTATATAAACTTTAATAAAATTATAGATGCTTTAAATAACATATGTTCAAAACAATACAATTTGAGTTGAAATTCTTATACCATAAGTCTAAACATCCTTCGTAAATGTTAAATCCTCACATATATTAAATATTTGTGTGTTACAAATCTTTTAAACTTACATAATAATATATATCACACTATATATGATTAAAATGGGACCTTTTATTACCCATTTATTTACATATCAATTTTAATGTTATAATTTATGTAATAACATTTCATTTATCTTATATGTTTTGGGTAGGATATTTGGTTCACATATTTTCATAATGGATCCAAGATTTATTATAAGGCCCTAGCCTTACACCTTACTTAATCTTGAGTTATTACAAGATTACACATTGAGGATCTTTTCAGGTTTAGAGTTTTAGAGAATTAGATCATGAAACTTTCATTACATTCCACATTTAAACAAAGTGGTTACATAAAAGACAATATTCATTCTTCCCATCAACGGAAACATATTTAAAATAAAACCAGGATTCTTTCTTGACACATCCTTGACACTATCATCACATCATGTACCTTTCCCTTGACCTGAGAAAAACATTTCAAAAAACATGGGAAGAGCATAAAAAGCTCAGTAAGGGTCATAAAAATTATGGAAAGGAAACACGAGTTCATATATAAATAAGAATGAAATCATACTTTACCCATAAAACATAGGCACTTTAACAAACTTCATCAAACCATGAATAAATCAAAGAAATCATAAGACAGAAAGGTAAATTGAGGCATTCATAACATTCTTACGTAGGGAGTAACCCTCTTGGTTACGTTTGGAATACCCATCACGGTATATTCACTAAATCTCTTCGGAGAAACCTTAACGTTTCACTCCGTCGCGTTACCCAATGCATTGGAGAGCTATATCGCGCTCATCTGCCCTTATTTTATCACAGAACCACCCGTCTTCATAATAATGCCCAAGAACCTCAACATAATCATATCACATAAAACATGGATAAAGGAAACATAACATTTCCACCTTTCAATCACAAGATATCAATACAACACATTGATATAAAAACATTATGAAAACCATTTTCAATACCAAAATAAAAGAAAAGTAAAACATGGTATTTATTTTTCTTTTAAAAAAAGGTATGGCTTATAGAGGAAGCCGAAACTCAAATAATGGTCACGGCGGCGGAGAAGTCGTTGTCACCGCATGCGTATGAAAAAAACATTCCCTTTTGTCGTTTAGTAAAACGCTTCGTAAAAAAAGATTCCTTTTGGATAAACGTAAAAGTCAAAGGGGTTTATACACCGTATAAAATAAGGTTGTGTATAAAACAAAATATGTCTCAATGAAAGGAGATTGAGACGAAGTACCTTACAAAGGCGGTATACTTGGTTTAAGGATAATTCAATTACATAATTATATGTGACAAACGAATACACCAAATATAAGTGGATATTAAGTGTAAAATAATCAAAGGTAATTCCCACATATTCAATGGATGAAATATTCAATAACTACATGTTGACCCAAAAGAAATCGAAATTGGGTTAAGAAGTTCCCTTGACAGCCTAACGGCATCACATCAAAATGAGATGATGAGAGATAAAAAAAGATATCTCATCACTTGGACATAAAATTTACATCAATAAGGATATATGAGAACATATCCCAACATAAAAATATGTAAAATAAAAGACCCAACAAAAGAAGTCTTTTAAAAAGAGAAGGGTGAAAGGTTCCCTTACCGACATGGGTATCTTTCGAAACATACTCCCCGTGAAAGAAGGACAATACAACATTGATGTAAATACTCATAAATGAAAGAATATTACACAATGAGTAAAATAATGGTCAGTACATACACCACTCAAAGGAAATTTTGGCAAGTGTAGCATAAATCTCACAGGAATAAAAGTGAGATTAAAAATCCCTTACGAAAACTCGGCAGCCTAACAGTGCCACTTAAAACATCCAAAAATGGATTGATGAGATAAAATAGGGTATATCATCACATTAAAATAAAATTTACAGAAAGAGGAATATAAAAGAACATACCCCATCATAAAAAAGAGGAGCTTAAAAGAAGTGACATAAAGGAGAGTACTTAAAGAGAAAGAGAGAGGTTAGATCTCTTACGAAAATTCGACAGCCTAACGGCGCCACTCAAAACATCCAAAATGGATTGATGAAAGGAAAATAGGGTCTCTCATCATATGAAAATAATAATTAAAGTGTGAGTAATATAATATAACATCCCAATCATAAGAAAGATGAGCTTAAAAGGAATGACATAATAGAGTGTACTTAAAAAGAAAGAGAGGTGTAGGATCCCTTACCTCGGGTCCGACTTGACTCGATCATTCTTTAACGTCATCAATAATAAAATTGAGTTAATTTACACTTTATTAAGTACCTTTTTCTAGTTCATTATTCCTTTTATATCACTTATTGTCTTGTTATAAACATTATGTAATCATTTATGTTAATAATGTTTGTTTTGTCGATATTTGGTTCTTAAGTCGAAAGTGGACTTCTTCCAATTACATGTTGTTCGTGAGGTCAAAGGTTCTTTATATCCAGAATGACATTCCTGATTTGGATAACATATATATCATATATATCCAGCATATACATGTATTTATAATATTACATAATCATTTTGAGGTAAGAAATGAAATGCACCGTTCATGGAGACGGTAAGCAGTACGTACGCATGAACGCTACTTTCATTTCTTTGTCATATTAATGGAATTAAAAATAAATGAGAGGTATGAATATTTTAATTCCAGAATTATATTCATCATTTAGATGTATCATTCATCATATATATCCATTATATACATGTAATTATAATAGTAAATTACATTTGGGGATAAGAAATGAAATGCACCGTTCATGGAGACGGTAAGCCGTACGTACGCATGAACACTACTTTCATTTCTATCTCAAACTTTAATGGAAAGAAATAATAATGATATATAGTTATATTATAATTCCAGTATAACATAATATATAATAACATTAAATCCATCCTTTATACGTCCCACGTATGGTATTAACGAATCACATCACTTTGAGGGGGCGGTAGTCCGCACTTCCTAAAATGAAGATATCATGTATACCCATAATAGAAACAATAATGGTATGCCATAAATGAAAAATACAGAAGCTTAAGGAAATAATATACATATTATATATCATATATAAAAATAGTTACATCATAATGGACACCTTTGAAGGTGTTAAATGAGTATTGAACAATCATCGTTTCGGGAGGCAGAATTTCTCCATCCACAGAAACTGTATGTTCCTTAACCATTTGATTTAGTTGTGTGAGAGTTCAGCTTGCATAAATCTTATAACAACATCCTATTATATTTAATATACTGTTTTTTTTACAAAAGAAGTAAATAAAAAGAGTTTAAGGGGTTGTAGAAGAAAAATAAAACAAATGAACATGAGAGAATGAATTACCTTTAAAAGTGTAACTCCTTTTGATTTGAGCCTAAAGGCTTCCTTTGAAAGGATTATGCCCAAAGGGAATCCTCTAGGATGAGGATAGGGATGTGTAGAGAGTAAATGGGCAGGGGATGGCCGATCCAAAGGCATGAGGAGTGTGTGAAAAGAGGTAGAAGTGGGGGCCTTTTATAAGAGGAGAGGAGGGACACTTTTGGAAATCATGAAACTTTTATTTTATTTTCAAAAGTGTTTCGAATTTATAAGGTCCCACATTGATATGTTTCGAAGATAAGATTATAAGGCTTCGAAATATTCCCATCCAATAGTTTTTGGAAAAGTGTAGGTCTTATATTTTATATTATCGTTTCATTTTATTTAAACTGTTTATTAATGAGGTCATCGTTGCATCATCATGATGTCATAATTAAATTAATTTATTTAATGTCTAAAAATTATAAAAAAAAATATCCTGATGTAGGAAATCTTTTTAGCTTTCCAAAGAGTAATTATAGACAAAAATAGGATTATTATAACCCCTTCTAAAAATTGTTTTAGTAAAACAATTTATGTTAGTGTCATTTTCACCTTTATTTAAAAAAAGGCATTAAAGTCATTATCTCACCCAAGAGGCTCCATAGGGTCCCCTAAATCGACCCATGGGTTGTCTAGGTCGTCCATGACTCATCCAATAGGGGTAGGACAAGTGTCATGGTTTTTTCATATTTTTATAATATCATTTTTACCTTAAATTACACTAATTACCTCTAATCGCGATTAATGAAAAAAAGTTACTATTCACCAAAAAATTATTTTCATCCCATTGAACCACATTTTACATACTAATGACAACCATGTATGTCGGATTTTCAAAATTCAATACACATTAGTGGTAAAATTTCATTTAACTGAAAAATCAGTTTGCTTGATTACCACTTAGTGGTTTCACTATTCATCAAAAATTGGAGTTTTTCAGAAAATTACCAAAAATTCACTCTAAGCTATATTCGATATTCCGAATTCAAAAATGATGTTTATATTACCTAATTAAAATAATATAAGTAGAATTAATTAATTTAATAATTAACTCACGCTGTCAAAACAAATAGCGTGTTTTTAAGAAACAATATATATCAAAAGATTGATATTTGTTTTTGTCGAATTTCAAAGTGAAATTAATTCCAAAGTCCACCATTGAATCAAATGGTAAAAATATTTTATGGTTTCACATTAAAACCAATTCAAAAGATAATCTAATCACATAAATAAATTAGATTAAAAAGAGGTTTTGAATTAAAATACAACATTTTACACTATTCATTAAAAAATGAACTTTATCGGAAAGATACCAAAAATTTACACAAGGTAAATTTTGATGTCCCGATTCTTAAGAAGAGTTTTATTTGGTCCAATAGAATTTATAAGAGTGAACAAAAATATATTAAATGATGGTTTTCCATCAAAAGGCGATAAGTGAACCTTTAGTGAAAACTAGGGCATATACGCCTAAATTTGAATTCTTTCCGTATTTTAAGCCTTTATCTTTTTTTTGATATATCTAAAAACATTTAAAAACATATATAATCATATTTTAGGTATTTCCATCCATTCCCGCCAATACAACGGCTACATGTTAACTACCATTTAATATAATATTATTTTATTATTAGAGTGCAACGTAAGATTTCAATGAAACTCTTTGTTGTGTATCGGGTACGCTATCGAACATAGCAACCCTTTAAAGTAATATTAATACTTTATTCACAAATATGGATAAATATGAAAACGTCATATTCATTATTTATCTGGGGTGTTACATTTAGAGAATTATAACAATGATTTAAATATGATCTAAATTTAGTATTTTTTAATTATTATTAATCCCATAATTTTTTATATTGAAAAAAATTATACCATTTAATGAGATGTTCGGTCATACATATGCATGAATGCTTTTTCAATTTTCATGAAGGATAAAATTAAGAAAAGGTTAATAATAAATTAAAATTTTATAAACATATTTCTGTAATTTCTTTCACATATTTAAATTATTATTATTATTATGACATTATATTAATGTTTATGTTAATAAAAAATCAAATATCTTGATGAGGAGACAATCTGGAATTACATTTTGGGGTGATTTCCAATCGTATACAAAAGAAAAATTATTGTATTTCAACAAAATGCAATGTATGCTTTATATTTTATAATATAATTCATGATTAATAATTATTTCATATGTATCATATAAATATTTTCAGTCCCACATTATATATTTTAGTGACTGATGCTGATGTTAAACTAATTACATTAGTTCATGAGCAAAAGTCCACAATACACATGATAGATAGATCTATTTACCATATGATTGAATAGGGAAGAGATGTGGGTGATGATATTAAATTGATTTCATATCAGTACATATATTATACATATTTTATTATATCAAAATGGTTGATGAATATTTGAACATGTTATAGGAAGAAATTAAATGAGATGGCATGGTTAATGATTGAACCTCTTCTTTAGAGATTGCTATCATGTTTCCTACAAATGTCTTCATATGATGATTTACTAATGAATATAATTACTATAGTATGTGTGTAGGTATGTAATGATTATATTTTTTTAAATTATTTATATGATTTTAATATTTTTTTTGTTAATATGAGAGGGGAGGGTTTCCTTTTATAATTGGGGTAGAGGACAAACATTGATGTTTTGAAAATAAGAAGGAATACCCACATTTTAAACAATAAAAAAGGATTGAAAATGGATAATTATATATAATTAAATGTTATAAGGTCTGAATATGTGTATATAATTTATTTCACTGTGTTTTTTAGATATTCACCTGAAATATTTTTAGTTTAAAACTATATAAACCATTTTTCTCAAATCTATAGTGATTAATTTTAAATAAAGTTAATACTACTTATGGAATAAATTAATGATTACTATATTAGATAACATTAATTATCCTCATTTAAAATATAGAATATGTTATTTAAAATACCATTCAATGAATAAGAATAATTTAATTATAAATTAAAACCATAAAGGCGATGAAAAATGATGGTTTCCAAGGATAATATTTTCAGAAGATTGTAACAATTTTATATCAACATAAAAAATGAAATGGAATCCAACGAACTAAATTTAATTAATTATAATATATTTTATCCATTTTAAATTTTAAATAAATTTTTAAATATAATAAATATTTATAAATTCATTAAATAATAATTATGTTTTCAAATAAACCAATCATGTTCACCTTTTATTGGTAATTGTTTTAAAAAAATTCCCAAAAACTCATGTTATATAAAATTTTACATACAAATTGTACCATTTTCAAATAAATATTCATGAATTTAAAAAAAATTAAATTCAATATTTTTCCCCAAAAAATTAATAAAAGTATTTTTTTTTGAAGAATGTTTTTTTGAATAAAAGTATGAAAAAAAAATTATTTACTTATTTATAAATATATTTTCACTATCTAAATCCAATATAAATAAATTTTTAAATGTGTTTATTTTAATTCATGCCTCTAATTTTAATGTCTTGGTTATAACTACAATTTATAAATAATAATATTAATAGTATATCACGATTTATAAAATCTCGATGCTTTGTGTTACTGAATCAATCAGATAAATTGAATTTATTAAAACAAAAATTCATAAAAAAATATTGTTGATACAATCAAGACCCTATAAATTTAATTTCCCACTCCACATTTTTTCCAAAAATCTAATTATATTTTGATACATATACATCATCATATCCACTAGTTCGCAAATAACATATTCTAGTTGGTGTTTTCTCCACAACTCATTTATTAGATGACTGGTCTTGTTTCATAGCACAATCTCTCTATTATCAAGATTATATACCATTTGTTCCTTATAATAATGATCATACTATACTTTTGTGAACTATATTATCAGTAAATATAAAGGATATATTATGTACTTCCTTATGATATATACAAGAACACTTCATGGACTTGAATAATGTCTTGTGGAAGTGCTAATTGAATTTCTACAACCTCGATACAATCATGATTTTCAAAGGGTTTGACTTACCTATGGATTATATATATATATTAATTTCAAATAGAATTACCATATACCGTTTGGAAATTATTAGAAATAATTTATCGCAAACAATAAATTTCAATTCATATAGATGATTGAAAATAGAATTCTTCCGACAACATTGTGATTCCCTTATATGTTGTTGAGTGGATATAAGAATATATTCTATTTCTTCATCATGATTTGGTTCAAATATATTTATTTCAACACCGTTATCCCAATATGTTTTATTCCTACACTTCTTTAAATATTGGTATTTATAATTAGGTATCTAAAGGCTTGAGTGAAATCAATTTTTCATTGAAAAAACATGAGGATGTTATTGATCCCACCAACCTTTGAAATAAAGAGAAAAATATATCATCATATAATATAGGGTTAAAATAGATCTCTCAAAATTTCCATCTATCTAATGATTGTACAAAGTTTAGAACTTTAACTCCATAAAATGATAAATCTAATGATTTTTTAAAATCTAGGTAAAACTTTAATTTTTTTAAATGATGTAGTCCATGAAACCTTACCCCTTAAAAATTTATATTATAGAATTATAGTCAATATGTTAATATTATAAGATAAGGATAAATTCTAATGACATTTTTTGCTAATGGAAACCACCCATATAACATTTCACCTTCTATTATATTTCTGGAATTATAACCTAAAAATCCATGGTGATGATTTCCCATTTTAACTATGGTATGTGAGTGGTTATAATATCCCATTGGACTTTTTTCTCTAATCAGTATATTTATGAAATAATAAGAAAAATTTTAAAAACTAAAAAATTTCTCTCTTCATGTTTTCCCACATGAGGACCACTTTCACATAGGTTATTGGTAGACACAATACCACTGTCTTCATTCAGTTGTGGGTTCAATCCCAACAGCATTTCCATATATGACAGTTTTTCTCCCTATATGTGGGTTATATTTTTTAAAATATATATTAATATAATTTGTATAATCTCCCTAAATTGAAATAACACATATTTATCTCAACAGCAATAATTATAAAAGCCTTTACGGATTGTGATAACATTAATCTTATTGAAAAAAAAATTAATGGAATTCATCGTCAAATAAATTATTCTCAATAATATATATAAAAAAATTGTGTTATTTCACAAAATTTATATCAAAATATCCATAATCATCAAAAACACCCATCACATAAAAACACATAAGGGGTTTCTGAGTCTTAATACAATATATCATCCATAAAATCATAATCCCATCCTAGTATTCATATCTACAATCTTAATAATAAGTGGAGAGATATAATATTACAAAGGACCAGATACCCTTAATGACATAAATATTCACTAATCTTATAAAAAACATCCATTAAAATCATTCATCGGTCCTTGAATTGATATAATATAAAATGAATTTTCAATATTCCAAAATAAATATAGAGCAATATAATCAATGCTCAATATAAAAATAAATTTCTATAAATGATTATCAATAAGATTTACTTTTAGATCATTCAAAAAAATGAATAGTGGAATTCCCAAATAATTTTTGGATGATAAGTATTTCCAAATATCATATTCACGTTAACCAAAAAAATTTCATAGGTCATCCCATTTTTTATTTTATTTAGAGTTTGTTTTGGATTATCATCCTTATTTTATAATTTATTAGGGAATTTATTTTCATAATTACCAAAGTTCATATGTTTGAATCACTTGGGTGTGGTGGTGCATTCAGTTGATCATTCCCTATTTTCATATAGTTACATAACTTCAACCTATCAGTTCAGAAATTATATCACTGATGAACATAATTCATATAATAAAAACATTTTCTGGTCCCCTAATGAATACATCATCCATGTTTACTTCCAATCAATTAGAAAAAAAATAAAAGACAATATTCTTTTCACTATAGAGTATATAATCCTTTTTAATTAAATATTTCTTTTCTATTCAAAACAATTTGAATTCTGGGTAATAAAAATGAATATTTCTTCATTGAGATGAAAATGAATGATTTCATCCTAGCAAAGAAAGTCCCTTACACACAATTCCCATCAATGAATTTTTTTATTCCTCAGATGAATCAAACAAGATTACATTATAGTTGGATGATAATAACCCAATAGTAACTCATATGTATTATTAAATTATCCTCATTGGTAATAACATATTAATTATCCTCCCACTTTATCTAAGGTAACTTTTTATCAATTTATGTAAATACCCAGAAATTTCATGGAATTTTTTTTTCTAAAATACTTTTGAATTTTACGAGTCTGTGGCTTCTGACGACACTTGATTCTGAGGACCGGTGTGCCTGGAATCAATTTCCAAAGTTTACATCGAGTACGTTCAGTAAACGAATGAGTGGGTTTTTCTATATTTTGAACCGGTGCTCTGAATTGAAATCTGAGGGCACCGATTAACTCGCAACGCAGATAATTTCTTAATCAGACCATTACCGAAAAATCATTTTCAGGGAGAAGAAGTTAATTTTTTTTGTGGATTAATTTAAAGGTGAATAAAATTTTGAAACAATTTTATTTTTATATCTTAAGTGGTTATAACATACATGGGGAAGTTAGGGTGGGACCCACTAATATCCTAACTACCCATGTGAGGATAAATTTGAGGTGGGGCCCACACAAGCCCCAACCCTTCACATTTCCATAACTCCCATAAACCCTGTTATTTATTTTGTGAACTCCCCTTAAATGTGAGACCACTCACCTCCTACTCTCTCCCTCTTTAACACTTACCAATGCATTTATTTATGGAATTCAACAACATTAATTAATTTGATTAAGTATTTTAAATTTTGAAATTTAAATTACTTGTGTTAATAAAATAATATCAATAGTCTATTATTTTAATTTAGCACATGTAGGGTTGGGAGAAATAGGTGGAAGCAATTTCGTAAAAAGTAGAAGGAAGTTTCTCTTTCAAAGAGCATCATCCTTCCGTGAGGAACATCATCACTTAGACAAAGAACGCCACCATCCCATGGTGGGATGAAGTGCCTTTCCTTCTTCTCTCTAGAACTAGTGTAGTGATGTTGTTCCCTCCATGGTCTCACGCCAACGTCGTCTTCAACACCACCCCCCGCGACATCGTCTTCAGCGACGCCCGACGTTCGACATCATTTTTTAAGGTAGGGGTGTGTTTTGGATTTATAAATATTGGGTTTCCTTCTATGTGGTTATTCCTCTTAAACCTCTTTTTATCGAACTAATGCGGAGGGGACTGGACCAAACTAACACGGTCTGATTTCTCCGTCGTTCTTGTGAATAAGTGGATTCCTTCAATTGTTCTTGATCAGTAAATCATGTTATGTTTTCGGAGCCAATCGGAGGCCCAAAAACATCGTAAACGTACTCATAGCATAAGGGAAACCTAGAAAAAGAAGTTTCGTAGAAATTGGATCATCGGAATGTAGAACGGACGCCTCGGGAGGCGTGTTGGCCAGAGGCATCATTTTTTAAAAATTCCATAATAAACGACGTGTCCTCCAGAAGCACACGTCGTGTAGTAAAAGCGTAATGTGGATTCCGTTTCGGATGTTTGGAAAGTAATAGTTGGAATGTGACTCTAGACACACGTCGTGTACTCTCCACACATTTGGACAGAGGAGACATCGATCGACATTCCGTGTATTTAGGGAAAATACATGGACACGGACAGCAACACACAACCAAGAGGTACGGTGTGTACTTCCTTCACCATGGTAGAAGCAGCTTCGTGATGACTCGGCATGTAATCTGGGAGATATACGGACATGGGCAGAACCACACGGCCAAGATTCACAGCGTGTATATCCTTCACCATGGAAGAAGCAGCTCCGTGATGACTCGGTGTGTATTCTTGAAATACACGGACACAGGGTGGAGTACACGAGCATGTACTCCACCACATGGCCTGGCATGGCCAGGGCACTGTTGGAACCATGATCTTCTATGCATGTTTTTGAGTATGGTTCTTGTTTGTTTTCAATCCTCAGTGTAAGTTCAGAGTGTGTACCAGCAAAGAGATCATACGGTTGAAGCAGACAACAGTATTGAAGGTGGCGTCGTTTCCCAGTGTTTGCCAAATTTTTGGGCCTAAAAATCGACAGATAGAGAAAAGTGTTATTGGAAAAGAGACATGCGTGCCGTGTACTTGAAAAGAGAGGAAACATTCACGCCATATGTTTTTCAAGATCAGAATATGGGAAAATTGAAAAGGGATAAGGGTCGCTCATGTTTTGTGCTAGTCACGCAGGTGACCTGCGCGTCGTGAAAATACTTGTGCGCCGATGCCTAGGAGGATTAGAAACTTGCGCATCTATTGTTTTTCAATATTATAACATCAAAATATGGAAAAGGAAAGAAGTTCGTGCAAGTATTTGTGTGGTCACACAATTGATTAGTGCGACAAAGTCTAGGGAGGATGAGCTGCGCGCCGGAACCTGCGCGCCGAGGGCAGACTTGCGCGCCACCGCGCAGGGGGTCCAGTTTGCCTATAAATAGAGGACCACCCCTCCTCATTTGTAACAAAGTTCAAGACATAGGGATTTTTCGAGATCTCATCGTGCAAGTGGTTGTGTCACACAAGTGGTTGTTGGGTCACGCAAGTAGAGGCTGCGCGCCGATTGTTGGATGCGCGACCAAGGCAGTTGGGGAGTTAAAGGCGCAACATCGTGCAAGTTTGGTGTTGAAGGATACGGTGCCGCGCAAGTAGTTTTGGTGTCACCTGTGATCCAAATTTGTACCGCACAAGTGGCGTGTGCACCCGGTTTGAAACTTGTGCACTGGGCTTGGATAAGCCTGCCAGGGTTGTTAAAGTTCATCTATCCTTCTGAAGTTGCACGAAAGCTAGAAGATTTCCCGGTACCCTCAGCGCAAAGTGAGATTAGTCTTCTGGTAAGAGTTGGACTTCAACAGATCATCTACATATGACATAGGATGCATTCTTATTCAATGCTGAAGAGACCTTAATGTCTATAAACTGAGTGGGACTTCACCTAAGGGCAATGAGCCAGGGGGAGTCAATGGGAGTTACCCGATGGAAGTAGTGAGCTATCCCTGAACCTTTGTAAAGGCAGTGAGCTTGGGACATAGTGACTATGCCTGAATCATTCTAATCCACAGCTAGTGAAGATTAGTGGAATTAGGTACGACAGACAACTTTTCGGTATAAGCTCCATGGACATAGCCCTTAGTGGTGAACCAAGTAAAAAGTGTTGTGTCTTCTTTGTGCTTGTGAATGTTTTCTTTCTGATCATATTCATCTTACAGGTTCAACAAGTTCCTACCAACGTGGGAACAATATCCATCACATTAAAAGAAAAATTTGTCACCCTGATTCACCCATCCCCTCTCAGAGCGTCCCAGGGTCCTTCAAGTGGTATCAGAGGGTAAAGGTTGCTGGTGTTGAATCTGTCCTTTATCGTCATGGAAAATGCAGTCAATGTCAGGGGAATCCCTCACATCAATGGAATTAATTTCCAGATCTAGAATAACATAATGATATCTCATCTAAGATCTCTTGGAATGGACTTTCTCTTCTCTATTGTGCATGGAATACAAGTTACTGGCCCAACAGGCCTGGCTATGACTGAAACAGACAAGAAAATTCTTGATGCAGATGCTAAAGCACAAAATGCACTTACTACAACACTTTCTGATCAGATCTACCTAAAGGTGATTAATTTCACCTCATCAAAATCCATGTGGGATAAAATAGAGAATATTTTTCAAGGAGATAACAACGTGAAGGACGTGAAACTACAAGTGCTGCACAATCGGTTTGATGATCTGAAGATGCATTCAGACGAGAATGCATACTCTTTCTTAAATCGAATTACTGAAGTGGTTGGAGCAATTCAGGGTCTAGGTGAAGAAATCAAAGACATTGATATTGTAAAGAAAATATTAATAAGACTTCCACCTCTGTACAATGAAAATGTGTCAGCCCTTGAGGAAATAGATATTTCAAAACTTTCTCTCGATGATCTACTTAGCAGCTTGGTAGCATATGAAATGAGAGTCAAAGCAGAAGATGCTACAACTCGTGTGAGCAAGGAAATGGAATTCAAGGACATGGAAAAACTGAAAATATAATAATATAGTAGTGGTCAAGATGAATAAGAAAAAGAAATTCTTTCTCTCACTGCAATGAAGTTCTAGAAGGGGAAAGGGAAATTCAAAGGGAAGTTACCTCTCGCATGTTTTCGTTGTGGAAAAGTTGGGCACATTGCATATTAGTGCTTATGAAAGATCAATGATGATTATAGTGAAGATGAAATCTTTGAGAAGCCTTGGAGAAGGTTCTTTAAAAAGGGAGACATCAAATCTTGAAAGTAAATTTAACGAAAATGTTTTGTCTGTGAAGAGGAAGAAGATGATAATGAATTCTGTGATGAAGAAGAACCAGAATTCAAAACTGGGAACTATGCTTCCATGATGGCCACTGTTGAAAATTCAAAAGATACTAGTGGAGAAGAACAACTGAGAACTTGTGTAGATCCCGAGATTCAACTTAAGGATGTCGTTAGTAAGCTTAAGATTAAAAGTAAGAGTTGCAATAAGTGGAAATCAATTGTATAAGAATCATTTGAATATGTTGATAAACTTGAAGCTGAAATAGAACGACTGGAGGAATTTGTGAAGGTACAGTCTAAAATAATTTAAATCAATGATGATGTAGTGTATCTGAATATGAGAATAGAAGAGAAGGAAAAGGTCATCAATGACCTCACCTCCAGATTTGATGAAAAATCCAAGACTGCTGAGGGTCTTGAAGAGGAAGTTGTTACTCTAAGGAGTAAACTTGAAGCTGAATCAATTCAAAAATAATAGAGTAAGAAGACACAGTTTGGAAGATTCTCAGATGAAGAATTACTAGCAAGAGAGAAGTGTGGTTCAGATGGGGTTGGAAACATTTTGAGTGATCAAAGTCCCGCTTTCATGGTAAAGAGTGGAATTGGATGTGAGGCTGAGACATCAACTACTGGAAGTGAAAACATCCAAAAGAAAAATAAGATGAAAGTTGAACGTTCTGAAAAGTTACCAAAAGTTTCGAAAAAGGAACCCTCAATCCAAACTCAAAGGAGAACTGAAAATTATCCTCAAACATTCAGAAATGATAGACAATCTATCATTTCTCCCAAGGAAGAAGGTATGAGAAGAAATTTAAGTGAGAAGACATTTCTCTCATGAAGTGTCAGTTCTGTGGCTATCTAGCCCATACCATGTCTTATTGCGAAGAGGCAAGAATCTATCTGAATGGAGAAGATATAGAGGTTCAACAAAGGAGAACAAATTCATATCCTAACTCTTATAGAAGAAACAATTTCTATGGATATTGTTATAATTGTTCTATCATTGGTCATAAGGCTGCTAATTGAAGGCAGAGAAGGGACATGGAAACCTCATACCGAAGTTCAATACATGTCAAGTCTCGTCAGCAAGACAGTGTTTCTCTTTCAAACATGTTTTATCCTCTCAAAGAAGATTTTGACTATGAAGAACCTGGGTATGCGAAAGAGATATTTGAATGGCCATCAGTACTATATATCCATTCCAATGTCTCATGGAAGGAAAAGAAGAAGATTGAGAAATCAAACCTTATAGAGGTGGCCCTCAATGCTACAAAGAATAATAGTATCCGGATTATGGATAGTGGTTGTTCATCTCATATGATAGGTAATGTGATCCTGCTAACGGATATCAAAATAATGGTTGATGGTACAGTACGATTTGGTAATGATGGGGCTCTGAAAATCAAAGGGAGTGGAAGTACCGAATTAGCTAATGGAGAACTAAACAAGTCTGAAGTCCTTTACATAGATGGCCAACATCATAATCTCCTCAGCGTGAGTCAACTCTGTGACTCGGGACTTATAGTTACTTTTAATCAGAAAGGATGCACTATCAAGGGAAAGACAGGAAATTCACTTTTGAAGGGATGCAGAACAGAAGGCAACTTGTATCAGGTTGATAGTGAAGAAAATGTATGTTACATGACTGTTGAAGAAGAAAACCATTTGTGGCATCGGAGACTGGGACACATCAATCAACATGACATGGAGAAAATATCAAAATTGAGAATTTTCATGGACATTCCAAACATGAAGAATGAGCGTGAAAAATCATGTGATGCTTGCATTCGTGGGAAGCTGGTCTGCAGTTCATATCGTCCAAATAAGAAAAGGGCATCTCACCTTCTTGATTTGATTCATACAGATGTATGTGGGCCGATAAATGTTTTCGGAACTCATGGAGAAAGGTAAATTGTCCTTTTTATATATTATTACAGTAAAATGGAATGTTTGATGGTCATTCATAGGAAACGAACAGTCCTTGACTGCATGAAAACATATCGGAGAATCACCGAGAATGATACTGGACGAACAATCAATGTGTTGCGATCTGACAATGGAGGAGAATACACGTCCATTGAATTTGAAAATTATCTGGAGAAGCATAGGAGACAGAATGAGGTAGCTTCTATGATAACTCCACAAAAAAATGGATTTGTTGAATGTAGGAATAGACAGGTGAACAACATGGCACGAAGTATGCTAATTGAGATTCGTATTCCACAATATTACATGAAAGAGGTTGTTCAGGCTACAGTGTACATTCAGAATTGAACAGGACATTGAATGGGTGGTACAAAGACACCATATGAATTGTGGCATGGACGGAAGCCTTCTCGAAAATACTTTCGTGTCTTTGGAAGTAAATGCTTCATCAGGAATAAAGAATGAAATCAAAGGAAATATGGCGACAATGCAGATGAAGGAATTTTCCACGGTTACTCAATGAATAGCAAAGCCTACAAATGTTTCAACAAGCATTTAGGAAGGATTGTGGAAAGCATTGATGTTAAGATAATTGAATAAAAAAGCACATATTCTTCAAGGACGTCATATACTGATGTGATAGAAATTCAGGAAGAAAATGAACGTGAAGAAAATACAAATGCAGAAATAGAGGAAGTTGTTCAAAACACTCAGCAGTCACATCATGATGTTGACTCAGAAGAAGAATCTGAAGAAGAAATTGTGGCTGAAGGGAATGCTACTGAACCTCGCATAAGAAATCGAAGAACTGAGATTGATCAATCCAATATAATTGGGGATAAGAGTGCACCCACTCAAACAAGAAGGATGTGGAATAACACGCAATCTTCATTTCTATCAGTTGTAGAGCCATCCTCATTTGAAGAATCTACAAATGATGAATCTTGGGTGAAAGCCATGAATGATGAATTAGACCAGATTGAAAAGAATCAGACATGGGATCTTGTCCATAGACCTGAAGGTCACAATGTGATTGGTAACAAATGGATATTGAAACCGCACGGGAACGATAGAAATATTATTCATGAGATGCAGGAGGAGGCCGCACATCCATCGGACGTGCGGTACGCGCGGCACGTCCGATTGTGTCGTTTTCAGCAGCGCGGCGCGCGCTGAAATGGCGCGTTGGGGGGTCAAAACCACCCGAACGACCTCCGAATGCCACGAAACAGTACGACAACATCCGGGGCGTGAATTGTGAAATGGTCGGCCAGACGGAACCTCATTCAGAGGTGCCGTGTGACCGCGGCGGCCGGAAACGTGTTTCCGCCGCCACAAAACACCAAAACGGCGTGCGGCGGTCCCATTCGGAGAAAACGTGCTCCGAACGACCTGAAACCGCACGGGAACGATAGAAATAATATTCCTGAGATGCAGGAGAGGGCCGCATGTCCATCGGACGTGCGGTGCGCACGGCACGTCCGATTGTGTCATTTTCAGCCGCGCGGTGCGCGCTGAAATGGCGCGTTGGGGGGTCAAAACCACCCGAACGACCTCCGAATTCCACGAAACCGTACGAAAACATCCGGGGCATGAATTGTGAAATGTTCGGCCAGACGGCACCTCATTCAGAGGTGCCGTGTGACCGCGGCGGCCAGAAACGCGTTTCCGACGCCAAAAAACACCAAAACGGCGTGCGGCGGTCCAATTCGGAGCAAACGTGCTCCGAACGACCTGAAACTGCACGGGAACGATAGAAATATTATTCCTGAGATGCAGGAGGAGGCCGCACGTCCATCGGACGTGCGGTGCGCGCGACACGTCCGATTATGTCGTTTTCAGCAGCGCGGCGCGCGGTGAAATGACGAGTTGGGGGGTCAAAACCACCCGAACGACCTCCGAATTCCACGAAACCGTACGACAACATCCGGGGCGTGAATTTTGAAATGGTCGGCTAGACAGCACCTCATTCGGAGGTGCCGTGTGACTGCGGCGGCCAGAAAGGTGTTTCCGGCGCCATAAAACACCAAAACGGCGTGCGGCGGTCCCATTCGGAGCAAACGTGATCCGAAAGACCTGAAACCTCACGGGAATGATAGAAATATTATTCCTGAGATGTAGGAGGAGGCCGCAGGTCCATTAGACGTGCGGTGCGCGCGGCACGTCCGATTGTGTCGTTTTCAGCAGCGCGGCGCGCGCTGAAATGGCGCGTTGGGGGGTCAAAACCACCCGAACGACCTCAGAATGCCACGAAACCGTTCGACAACATCCGGAGCGTGAATTGTGAAATGGTCGGCCATGCAGCACCTCATTCGGAGGTGCCGTGTGACCGCGGCGGCCGGAAACGCGTTTCCGGCGCCATAAAACACCAAAACGGCGTGCGGCGGTCCCATTGGGAGCAAACGTGCTCCAAAAGACCTGAAACCGCACGGGAACGATAGAAATATTATTCCTGAGATGCAGGAGGAGGCCTCACGTCCATCGGACGTGCGGTGCGCACGGTACGTCCGATTGTGTCGTTTTCAGCAGCGCGGCGCGCGCTGAAATGGCGCGTTGGGGGGTCAAAACCACCCGAACGACCTCCGAATGCCACGAAACCGTAGGACAACATCTGGGGAATGAATTGTGAAATGGTCGGCCAGACGGAACCTCATTCGGAGGTGCCGTTTGACCGCGGCGGCCGGAAACGCGTTTCTGGCGCCCTAAAACACCAAAACGGCGTGCGGCGGTCCAATTCGAATCAAACGTGCTCCGAACAACCTGAAACTGCACGAGAACGATAGAAATATT
The DNA here is from genome assembly GCA_963277665.1 of Viscum album. Lineage (NCBI taxonomy): Eukaryota > Viridiplantae > Streptophyta > Magnoliopsida > Santalales > Viscaceae > Viscum > Viscum album. The sequence continues at coordinate 1,902,270,826 of OY728160.1, forward strand.
ATTCCTGAGATTCAGGAGGAGGCCGCATGTCCATCGGACGTGCGGTGCGCGCGGAACGTCCGATTGTGTCGTTTTCAGTAGCGCGGCGCGCGCTGAAATGGCGCGTTGGGGGGTCAAAACCACCCGAACGACCTCCGAATGCCACGAAACCGTATGACAACATCCGGGGCGTGAATTGTGAAATGGTCGGCCAGACGGCACCTCATTCGGAGGTTCCGTGTGACCGCGGTAGCCGGAAATGCGTTTCCGGCGCCATAAAACACCAAAACGGCGTGCGGCGGTCCCATTCGGAGCAAACGTGCTCCGAAAGACCTGAAATGAGATTATTTCTTGAATCGAAGTTTTTAAATTATTATAGCACAATGATTTGATATTATATATATATTAAATATATATTAAAACATTTAAAATATTATATATATATATATATTTAAAATATTGTATTTAATAGTATATATATGAATATATATATATATATATATATATATTCAATTCAATAAAAAAAAATTTAAAAAAACTTTTTTTATAGAATAGCGACCGCCATAGGCGGTCGCTATAGGGTGCCCGACAGAGGGCCTTCAGCGACCGCCAGGCGGTCGCTGAAGGCCGATCTGCTGGCCTTCTATAGCGACCGCCATTGGCGGTCTCTAAAAGCCTCTAGCGACGAGGAAACAGCGACCGCCAATGGTGGTCACTGCGCGGCCACTATAGACCTTTAGCGACCGCCAATGGCGGTCGCTAATGGCCTCATTTACAGTAGTGTCTTCTTCGGGTTCTTCCTTTTGATTTGATCAAAATGGATCTTTAGGATGGCTTTATGATCAAACTAAGGCCTCTATGTTTAATTGAGGGAAATTCAGAGAGTAATTTTTCATGGTTTGGCCGATCCAAAAGGCTTTTAAGGTGTGAATAATTGGTTAGAATTTGGGTCCTTTTATAAGGGGGAGGATGGGCTCTTTAGGGAAAACTTAATGTATTAATATATAATAAATTTATATTCGGTTTTGAATGGCTCTAAAGTGGATAATTCAAAGCCTAAGGTGTATATGGGTATAAATCCTTTCAACCAATATATTTTAGACAGGTTTGAGTCATTATATTAACCTTATCTTTTAGTTTTAACTCTTGGTTAATTAGTTTTACACTTACCATGTCACTTTGAATTTTTATATTATATAGTTAATAAACCTACTATATACCACCAAGCGACCCCCAAGTGGTCCATTAATGATACACCTATCATGATACAAGTCATTTGGATTAATATCTGATTTTTAGGAGTTTAATATCAATTAATAATATAATATTTGTTTTAAAAACTCTTTAATTTCAATTTTGACACTATTTGGTATTTTGTTTTTTTTGAAGTCATCACAACTTTATTACTTAGAACAGGATACATTGAATCATCCCTAACATGTCATAGTCACCTAGATAATTTGTGGATGTCATAAAAACATCGAAAGTTTATTTATTTTAATAATTATATTACCATTTATTTGATTCTTTCATTAATAAGGTAATTACTGCATCATCGTTGTGTCATAAATAAATTTAATTATTTAATGTATAAAAATTATAATTAAAATCCAATTATGTAGGAAATATTTTTACCTTTATAAATAATATTTATAATCGAATTTATCTTTTTATTAACTCTATATTAAAAATGTTTTAGTTATCAAACTTTGATTTTAACTCTTTTAACTTTTCATTGAATTAAATAATAATAAATGTCCTAATCTAATCCATGTGGACCTAAAGGGTCATATTTTATTTCTAAGGTAGTTTTTGGTCGAATTAAACTTATTCAATAGAATTAGGACATGTTTTAGGATAATAATAATATAAGTTTTACCCTTAATTACCCTATTTACTTTTTATTGTGGTAAATAAAAGTAAAAAGTTACTATTCACCAAAATATATTTTTTTCTTATTGAACCACTTTTTACTCATTTATATTGACCGTGTCTCTTGGATTTTAGAAATTCCACCCACAAAAGTGGTAAAATTAAGCTTTATGTGAATTTACAAATTCTCATTGGAGGTGGGTAAAAAACAGTGAAAAAGATCAATAAAATTTTTATATATCTAAAATTATTATAAACTGCCTCGAATGAATTACATTGAATTTATATAAGTGTTATGTATCTATTTTGACCTAAAATAATTCTAAACAATATAAATAAATATTTAAATAAAAATACGGTTTTAAACAGTAACTCATTGTTTTTCACTATTCATCAAAAATTGAATGTTTTCAGAAAAATACCAAAAATTTACCCAAAGCTAATTTTGATATTATGAATTCATTAATGAAGTCTAGTTTACCAAATTCAAAACATATATGTTCCATTTATTAATTTAAAATTAATTCCTGTTGTTAAAACAAAAAGCGTTTTTTTAAGAAATAATAGCTATCAAAAGATTAACACTTTTTTATGTCCGGTTTAAATGTGAAATTATGTCCAATGAACAAAATTGGATTAAATGGTAAAAATATATTCTAAATATAATTTAAAACCACTAAAATTCATAATTTATCACTATTAATTATTTCGATTTAAAAAGTGGTTTTTAATTAAAATTTAGTAATTTTCACTATTGATCAAAATATGAAAGTTATCTGAAAAGTACCAAAATTTCACCCTAGGAAAATTTAGATATTCTGAATCCAAAAATGAAGTCCATTTTGATAGATAAAATTTGTAAAATTTTAAAAAGTGTGTTTTACTATTCATAACGGCCACTTTGATTGGTCGTGGTGTGTGTTAGAACTCGAAGTTGTGTACAACACACGATACTGTATTATTTAAAGAGAAGCATACCATGGTAGCTCGGGGTGTTACACTCTCCCCTGCTTCAATAAATTGCGTCCTCGCAATTTGATATTGTTCTTTGAAAATAAAAATTGAAAATAGAAAATATCATTGTGGGAAAACCCACATCGGAAATTTGGTTAATAAAATTTAGTCTTAATAAGATGAAAAGCGAAATTAAAGGGTCACCACAAAATTCTGATCTCAATTAGGAGAAAATTGGTGGAAATTAGAGACATATAATTGGAGAAAAAACGTAAATTTTTATAGGTAGTGATTGAGGTCATCAATCAAAAAAAAGATTAAATTTGAGGTCCTTAAATTCATCAATCTATGATGATTTAAAATACCATCGGTTCAACAAAACATAAGGTATTATGACAACACATTTTTAACTTTTAAAAGTATCTTAGTTGAAATCCCACATCGAAAAATGAATTAATGAGGCCTCTATTTAAAATAAAGAGTGGTAAGTATGAAGATTACCGAAAATAACACATACTAGGGTTCCATGTAGGAAAATATCAATATGGAAGAGAAATATAACCATAAATTATCTGATGGAGAGTGGTAGATAACTTGGCTATGAAAAGGCCAACAATATCAAAGCCATAAATTAGTGATGATCTAAGGTACCATCTAGGACAACATTTTTGTTCTAAGTTCTTTTTCTTAATGTTGAGGAATTTATTTATGAGATTTGATAAGATCATAAGGAGATAAACTTACTTTATAATTAGAGTTTTATCCATTGATAAATTTCTACCACAAACTCAACATTCAACCCAAAACCTAATACAACTGAAAAATACTCTATTTATCCTAAATGTATAGGGTTCCAAATATAATGAATTTATAATTCACATATCAGACCCTTTATGAAATGAAACTACATTATACCATCCAGGAACTTCATGTAGCGTAATGGTAGGTGATAAATCCCAATTGCACTATGGTTGTGGGCTCGATTCCCGCAGCTTTGTCTGACAAGACGGGTCGTCACACGGTCTATGTGTTTTCCTTTTATAAAAATCCAAAAATAACCTTTCAAACATAATCCATTCCAACATTTAGACTTATCCAAAATACTATTATCCAAACTCACACTCCAAAATTTACAAGGAAGTTAAACATAATGAGGTTTTTTCTGCCAGGTAATAACATGTGAATGCCTTCCTCATATATTATTTTACAACACCGCAACATCCTGAATTACTAAAATCATCCATCTCTTATTCCAAAATCACTACCTCAATATTATGACCATATTTAGGTTTATCTTTCCTTCATCCATGTAATTTCAAAAAAAATTAACTCGATGTAGAGTCACATTCCTTAGTACTATAAAATCTCAAATCCTTAATGAAATAGTACTGCAGTACAATCCTTATTTATTTCCAGAACATCATTGATACAACACTTAAATGAAATAATTCTAAAATAACAACATAAGAACAATAGTCATTCCTCTTCATCTGTGGTAGTATCATAACTTGACTATTATCCAATAGCATCATTTGTGGCATAGTATGATGACTGGGACATTGGTTCACGTAGTGTCCAAACTCCTTGCAGATTAAGCGTTGTACATTTGAAACCTTTTTCTTACACTTGTAGTCACATACTTGGTGTCCTTTTTCTACACACTTATAACATACTCTCATTCCTTTCAATCATTTTCCATGTTGAATCTTCCCACAGTTATCACATATAGGAAACCCCCTTCTTTACCTTCTTCCCTTTATCTGTCCTTCTCTCTACCATCCTTTTCTTAAATGGATTCCCTTCAAATCCATAGGACTCTGAGAAATCTTTAATTATCATATCAACACATGATACTATTTCTTCATATGATGATAATACTTAGGAGATAATTTCCCTTCTAAATTCTATCTTAGGACCCTGAAAGATATGATCCTTCTTACTCTTTGGATCATATGTATTATGGGAGTTCACATTCCTTCTACTGGGCACCATTTATATACAATAGCATAAACTAGCTCAGTTTATGAATTGCAATGAATAATTCCAAACTTGTAAAATACATAAGGCAAATTGAACAGTTTATGGATATAATCCATAATCATAAAAATGTTTTCGTTGAGTAAGTATATACTCATGATCCCTTCATAATGGTTTTTAAAGAGAATTAGATTTATCCTATGCATATCCCCCGGGAGTGTCGTAACCAAGACTACAGCACGGTCCATTTTCGTGCACCGGTTCCCATTCGAGTCTAGCTCAAATTGGTGTTTTAGGGTTTTACCCCTAGGTATATCTATACCAGAGCCACCTATACCTACTCGTATCCATACAGGGATGTATTTCTTGGAAAACTCACAAAATCTCTACAATACCAAAAATCTAGGATGTTTTTATATACTAATCCTCAAAGTATATCATAAGGCAATATGCTCTAATCAGAGTTTATCTAAATCTAGTTTCCAAGGTTATTACTAAACATCCTTTGATACCAACTGTAATGCCCCGATCCCAGTTACCCAAAGTCGGTGCATTATTTTAATACATTGGCATGATTACAAGGAATCAAGACCCGAAGGACCGACCAGTTTAGCAGTCTTGAAAAAATAGATCACATACATGAATGTTACATTTTCACCTTAAGACGTACAAAACAACAGAAATAATCTTTATGAATTCCATTATTCCCTTGGATTAACCATGAAAATAAATCACTATACACTTCTTGGAATCCTGGGAAAAATAAAACATAGAAAGGGGTGAGCTCAAATGCTCAGTAAGGGTATGAAATACAGCAAAATCTTTCAAAAATAAGTATAAGAATTTAAGGAAATGTATAGAACTAAAACAAAAGCCTTTTAAACTTGAACTTCAACATAATATGGCTTAAATAAAATTAAATAATTCCATTTACTTATTCACATGGATATTCTACTAATCGAATAATCACATGCAATATCACTAACCACTTTCATAATGATTGAATGCATAATGGCAGACTATAATAACTACGTAGCAAGGCCTCATGCCAAGACTACAAATAAAATTTTTGTCATGTTCTCTTAGCCTAGACACTAGTTTGTCTCATGAGACCTACTGATCCAATTTCTTTAGAAGATAATTACATTTAAAATTTCTCAAATATACTCCAGTGTTTTTCGGAAAACATTATGCAAGCTTATGAAAACAAAATAACCAATTCTGAGAGTGCTCGAATAATTACAGGCCATGTTGGGTCCACGCCCAATCCCTTCCTGTCTACCACACTCAAGAGTCAGGTTTTCTGAAAACATTTTTAAGCTTGCGTTAAATATGTATACATTTGCACTGGATTTTCATATTTTTGAGAGAAATATCTTTTTTTCATGAAAACATTTAAAAGTCACACAATTTAGAAAAGAATCCATTTAAAGTCATTTTTTAATCGAAATGTCTTATACCACAATGACACATTTTAAAGGAATTAACATTTTAAAAACATTCATGTCATTATAAATAAATCCTTAAAACCATTTTGAAGACATGGATGTTAAAGAGAAATATTTAGAAGAATAAATATTTAAAACATTTGAAATGATGTTTTAGTAAAAAGTACCTAAAATGAATTCCTTTTAAAACTCTTTCATAAATCATGGACACGGATAAAAAAATGTCTTAGTAGATACTTACGTAAAAACAAACTCGGATAATAAATAGATTGTTAAATTATCCCTTACCAATTTGGTAACTTACGAAACAGAAACCCAATGTAAGAGGTATCATACAATGTATATGTAAATAAACTTAAATTAATGTCTATTACTCAATGAATACAATTATTGGGAGTACATACACCACACAAAATGTAATAGTTAAAATATGGAATGAATCTCACGGGAATAAGGAGTGAGATGAAAACCCCTTACCTTGCACTTTCTTTTTGTCAATGGTACGTTTAAACTCATGTACGAAGATTGTAGTATGTTATTAAATTATACCAGAACCATATTAATATTTATTATATCATACATGATTCATTTATGAATTTACATTACCCATTTAATAATAATTTCCTTGTTAAATTAACATTTCGGGTAATAATCGCTTTTTTTATCGTACGTGTTTTAACTTGTAATTCTTGGTTGTACCAATTAAATGATTATTTAAATAATTCTAGAATATAAAACATGATAAATATATCATATATATTTAGAATATAAATATTTATAATAGACATATATATGAAATGGAGAACACAGTTTATGGAGATAGTAGTCCGTACGTACGCATAAACACTGTTTCTGTTTTCAAATAGTATTGAACGGAAGTAAGTGAATAAGATATATATAAGTACATAAATACTTATATATATAAATATATATGTCTAAAGTAGCATTATTATGTCATATATTACATACTTATTAGTAATATATATTTTTATAATCATCGATGAATGGTGAACTTGGAAATGAATCTCATCGCGTCGTGGAGACGGTAATCTGTACGTACGTACGAGCGTAAATATCATTATTTTGATATTAAAATAATATATAATTGGATGGTATATCATATATAAAGAATCCTTATAATGTTATATTTATTATTTACATCAAATACACCTCATTATTATTACCATCCAAATAATAATGTATTGAATAACAATTACACCACGACGTGGAGACGGTAAGCCGTACGTACGCACGTATGGTGAAATGTCATTAAAAAGATGGATAGAATAATGAATATGGTTTTACCATATTTATAATAACATCAAAGTATATTGTAGATAATGGAGTGATTATTTTATAATAGAAATAACAAAGAAATAATAAGTTTAAGTAGAAATGAACTTGAAAGAGGGTGGTGAAAACATTACCTCTTCTTCGGGTTCTTTCTTTTGATTTGATCAAAAGGGCTCCTTAGGTTGGCTTTCTGATCAAACTAATGCCTCTATGTTTACGTGAAGGAAGTTGAGAGAGTATTCTAGTAGGGTTTGGCCGAACCAAAAGGATTTGAAGGTGTGAATAATTGGATAGAATTTGGGTCCTTTTATAAGGGGGAGGATGGGCTCTTTAGGAAAAACATAAAGTCTTAATTTATAATAAATTAATATTCGGTTTTTAATGGCTCCAATGTAGATTATTCAAAGCCTAAGGTGGGTATGGGTTTAAAAAATTTCATCCAATAGATTTTAGCCAGGTTTGGGTCATTATATTAACCTTATCTTTTAGTTTTAACTCTTGGTTAATTAGTTTGACACTTACCATGTCACTTTGTATTTTTATATAATATAGTTAATAAACTTACTATATACCTCATATAGACCCCCAAAGTGGTCCATTAATGATACACCTATCACGATACAAGTCCTTTTTCCTAATAATATATTTTTAGGAATTTAATATCAACTAATAATATAATATTTGTTTTAAAAACTCTTTTATGTCAATTTTGACACTATTTGGTTTTTTTTTGAAAGTCATCACAACTGTATTACTTGGATAGAGATACATTTAATCATCCCTAACATGTCATAGTCACATAGAAAATTTGTGTATGTCATAAAAACATTGAAATTATATTTATTTTAATATTTATATTACCATTTATTTTATTCTTTCATTAATAAGGTAATTACTGCATCATCATTGTGTCATAAATAAATTTCATTATTAGATGTCTAGAAATTATAATTAAAATACCATTAGGTAGTAAATATTTTTATCTTTCTAATGAATATTTATAATATAATTTATCTTATGTATAACCCTATATTAAAAATGTTTTAGTTATTAAACTCTGATTTTAACTCTTTTAACTCTTCTTTGAATTAAATAATAATAAATGTCCTAATCTAATCCAAGTGGACCTGAAGGGTCATATTTTATTCCTAAGATTTTTTTGGTCGAATTCAATTTATCCAATAGAATTAGAACATGTTTTACTGTAATAATAATATCATTTTTACCCTTAATTACCCTATATACTTTTTACCGTGGTAAATAAAAGTAAAAAGTTACTATTCACCAATAATTATTTTTATCTTATTAAACCAAATTTTACTCCTTGATATTTACCATGTCTCTCTTATTTTCGAAATTCCACTCACAGAAGCGGTAAAATTATGTTTTATGTGAATTTACAAATTCTCCTAGGAGGTGGGTAAAAGACAGTGAAAAAGTTCAATAAAATTCTTATATATCTAAAATTATTATAAACTGCCGCCAATCAACTACATTGAATTTATATAGGTGTTATGTATCTATTTTGACCAAAATAAATTTAAATAATATACATAATTTTTTAAATAAAAATCCGGTTTTAAACAGTAACTCAGTGTTTTTCACTATTTATCAAAAATTGAATGTTTTCCGAAAAATACCAGAAAATTTACCCTAAGATAATTTTGATATTTGGAATTCAATAATGAAGTATATTTTTTCAAATTCAAAACATAGAAGTTTCATTTATTAATTTAAAATTAATTCTCGTTGTTAAATCAAAAAGCGTGATTTTAAGAAACAATAACTATCAAAATATTAACACTTGTTTATGTCCAGTTTAAATGTGAAATTATGTCCAATGACCAACAATGGATTAAATGGTAAATATATATTATAAATATATTTTAAAACCACTAAATTTCATAATTTATCATTATTAATTATTTTGATTAAAAAATTTGTTTTTAATATAAATTTTGTAATTTTCACTATTCATCAAAATCTGAATGTTATCCGAAAAGTACCAAAATTTCACCATAGGATAATTTCGATTTTCTTAATCCAAAAATGAAGACCATTTTGAGAGATAAAATTTATAAAATTTCAAAAAGTGGGTATTACTATTCATAACGGCTACTTTTATTGGTCGGGGTGTGTGTTAGAAATCGAAGTTGCGTACATCACACGCTACTGTATTATTCAAATAGAAGTGTACCATGGAAGCTCGGGGTGTTAGAAAGGTGGACCAATTGGTGTGACGTACACAGAGCGGACGGCTGGACCCGAGGAGCTGAGGAGACCATCTGTACCCACCCTTCTGGTGGGATAACCAGAGGATGACTCAAAAGTTGCTGGTTTACTTTACTACAGTAGTTATTTATTTACTGTTGTATTGTACATTGAGTTGGGTTTGCATTCTGGACCATTTACATTCCACCACTTACCATTGTACTCAGTTTACTTAGTGTTTACTTTAGCTTGCAAACTCTGTTGTGTTTGTTTAATTATTTAAAGGAAATGCCTTCCCTTTTAACGGGATTTACGCCTTGGTGCTAGTTGTCATCCCCTGGCCTATGGAAGGCGGGCTTGGGGCACTCAGGGCACGGGCCCTGAGGATAGGTCGTGAAAAATTTTAATCAGAGGAGTGGGTTCTATCATAGAACTTTGGACTCTGATAATTTCATTCTTTGAAGCAATAGTGTTAAGGGTAATGAGTGTGGTTATCAGTCTAGGGAGTCCAATGTTGGTGCGGCGACAGACGTATCCATACACTAGGACCATGACTTTTGATTTTTGACTCAGTGCACGAAGACATTGATTGTATGTGTGTTTCAAAAGTTTTCTTAGTGATTACATTGTTTCAGCTCACTAGGTATACTGAATTAACCGTGGTGTACCTGTTTCTTTTAAGGATGGCCCCACGAAGGCAGCCAGCTAGGGTTCTGAGCCTTGTGCGAGATGGAATCCCACCGAGACACGAGGCCTCGGTGTAGGGCCCCCTTACAGAGGAGGCATCGGCAGTACCTCTACCCGCTGGGCCACCGATACCACTGGCCCTAGCAGTGGAGAGTGCATGCTACCGGAGTGTGCTTCACGAGTTTCAGCGATAGATTCCTCCCAGGTTTCGTGGAGAGACAGACCCTCAGGAAGCCGAAGATTGGATGGAGGCTGTTGTTCGAGTCATCAGTTTGTTAGGGAAACTATCAGATCTTATGGTGATCCCTGTCGCAAGTCTCCTGCACGCATCAAGAGGTAGATGGTGGAGCCTGATGCTCCAGGTGCACGACAAGGAATCTCTACATTGGATGGAATTTGAGCACCTATTCTGCTCGGAGTTCATTCTAGCCACCCTTCATGTGGTGTGCATCCATGAGTTACTACAGCTGCGGAAGGCAGCATGACAGTATCCTAGTACTCGGTGAGATTCACCAACCTCTCGCACTACTCCACGGACATGGTGCGAGACACATTCTTCTGGGCCCGAACCTTCAAGCAGGATCTGAGGCATGAGATCAGGGCTTTGATGATCTCCCTTAGCATTCTGTTGCATGCATGAGTAATGGATCGAGCCCTTCTTGTGGAGAGCTTCTTTGCTGAGATTACGCCAGCAGCGAGGCCAACCGCATGGGGACTCGTAGCGGAGTCTTCTGCAGCCACCAATAGATATATATCACAGAGGTCCAAGCGGACCATGCCATCAGGTGGGAGACCTCAGGATACTGGTTTGGAGGTGCGGGGAACACACAGTAGAGCTAGTCATATGAGAGGCAGGCAGTGCTACGCATGCGGCGGGCAGGGCCACATGGCTAGTGACTGCCCGACCCGCCATGCATAGGAGTAGTAGACGGTTGAGGGACCACCTAGGAAGAGGCCGAGGTTCGATCCTGGTAGTCTGCAGGGTGATAGATGACGAGGTAGATGAGCTAGCCGAACAGCAGGTGGTGGACGCCGCTTCAAGGCTCTACCACCACCACCACCAGGAGGACCACCCCGACAAGAGGGAGCTGGAAGACATGGGCATGCTCATCTCCAGGCAGTCGAGGCCTATGACCACGATGCACCTGAGATGATTCGAGGTACTATCTGTGTCTACTCAACCCTTTTTGTAGTTCTTATATACACATGTGCGAGTCATTATATTATTTCCACATCCCTTGTTCAGAGTTTGGAGATTCCGATGGAGTCGTTGGCTCGATCCTTACGGCTAGAGACTCCTACGGGAGCAGACTCGACGATTACGCACTGGTGCCAGCAGTGTGAGCTTACTCTAGGAGTTGAGAGTATCAGATGGGATCTTCTTGTATCTACTTTGAGGCCTTAATACATAATCTTGGTCATGGATTGGTTATCTAAAGTCCATTCTCAAATCGACTCTATTAGGCGCAAAGTGCAGTGTGTCTGCACAGATGGGAGCAGGTTCACCTTCACCAACGAGAAGGGAGCCTTTGCAGCACAAGATGGACTTACACAGAGGAGAGGGCAGCCAATCACACATCAGTTGGCTAGTCTCATCCTCAGAGCTGTTGATGGGCATAGTCCGAGTTTTCCTGTTGTGGAGGATCAGTTTTCGGATGTTTTTCTTAATGACGTTCAAAGACTACCTCCTCACAGAGATGTATAATTCTACATTGAAATGTACCCTCGGATGGCCTTGATATATATTCCAGCATATCAGATGGATCCCTCTCTGCTTCGTGAGCTGCGAGTACAGCTGGAGGATTTACCGGTCAAGGGATTCATCCGACCCAGTGTATCACCCTGGGCTTCACTGATCTTATTCGCCAAGAAGGAGGATGGGAGCTTACGACTATGTGTTGACTACCGTCACCTGAATCAGGTGACCGTAAAGAAAAATTATCCACTCTTGAGGATGTAAGACCTCATTGTTCATCTCAATGGATCAGGATGGTTCTCGAAGATAGACCTTAGGTCAGGCTATCATCAGCTCAGAGTTCGAGATGAGGATTTGCCGAAGACGGCCTGTAGGTGTCGGTATAGACCCTATGAGTTCTTGGTCATGTATGTCGGCATAACCAACTCTCCACCAGTGTTCATGAGTCTCATGAACATGATCTTCAAGCCTTAACTCGATCAATTTGTCATTGTCTTCATCGATGACATACTGATTTACTCGACTACTGAGGAGAATCATTCCTACCACTTGCGGGTTGTACTGGACACACTCCGAGAGTACCAGTTGTATGGTATGCTCTCAAAGTGTCAGTTCTAGATTATAGAGGTCCATTTCATGGGGCACGTCATCTCTGATGTAGGAGTTTCAGTGGATCCTGTGAAGATAGAGGGAGTACTTTCCTGGGAGCCACCCAGGAGTGTGATGGAGGTGCGGAGTTTCCTAGGTCTGGATGGGTACTATCAGAGATTTTTTCCAGACTTCTCTATAGATGGAGAACCACTTTAATCTTTGAATAAGAAGGGGAAAACCTTCGTATGGTCAGATAGATGTCAGCAGAGCTTCCAGGAGCTGAGACAGAGAATGAAAAGTGCACCAATCTTGATGCTTCCAGAGGAGGGTGTAGGGTACGTAGTTTTCTGCGATGCATCAGGGACCAGACTCGGGTGTGTCCTGATGCAGGTGTGGGTAGTGATCGCATATGGTCAATGATATTTGAGGCAGCATGAGAAGAACTACACTACCCATTACTTAGACTTAGCAGTAGTGGTCTTCGCCTTGAAGATGTTGCAGCACTATCTAATGGGTGAGCGCATTACAGTCTACTCTGACCACTAGAGTCTCAGGCATATTGTCTCACGAAAGGACCTGAACTTGAGACAGCGGTGATGGATTGAGTTCCTCCAGGAATATGACTTTGAGATAGTCTATAATACTGGGAAGGTTAATATAGTAGCTGATGCTCTCAGCAGCAGATCAGGCATTCAGCTACTTGGAGAGGCGACAGAGCAACTAGCCGCGTTGCAGATATCCTTCGTTGATAGAGATGGAGCAGCCTTTCTACAGTCACTTATCCACTACATCAGCGTGTTAGAGAGGCAAAGCATGGGGACGTTGACTGTGAGATGTGACGTACACAGATATCCACAAGATAGGCACCTAATGAATATTCTGTAGGAGTAGAGAACGCCATCCTCTTCAGGGGACGTACCATGGTACCCATTGCATTATAGGAGGAGGTGCTGAGGGAGTTTCACACATCCCCTTTGGAGGTACATACAAGAGTGGTGAAGATATACCATGGTCTCAGACAACAACACTGGTGGCCGGGTATGGATAAGGTTGTGGCAGAGTTTGTTTCAGGATGCCTCACCTACCAGCAGGTGAAGGCAGAGCACCAGGAAGCGCCATGCTTGGTGCAACCCTTTGAGGTCCCAAAATGGAAGTGGGAAGGGATATAAATGGATTTCGTGATGGGCTCCCTCATAAATCCATAGGTCATGACTCCATCTGGGTGATAGTCAACCGACTCACCATGTCGGCCCACTTCCTACCTATTAGAGTGCAGGGCTCAGGAGAGAGCTTGGGACGCCTCTACGTTCAGGAGATCGTACGGCTTCATGGTGTTCCATCATCTATCGTCTCTGATCAAGATGATAAATTTACTTCCCAGCTTTGGAAGGGGTTGTAGTAGGCGTTTGGGATGCAGCTACGCTTGAGAACCGCCTTTCATACTCATACGGATGGCCAGACAGAGATGACCATTCAGACACTCGAGGAAATGCTCCGTGCATGCGTCCTTGACTTTTGTCGCACATGGGAGGATCACCTAACCTTGGTGGAGTTTGAGTACAACAACAGCTACCACTCCATCATCATAATGGCACCATACAAGGCATTTTACGGTCGACCATGCAAATCACCTCTATGCTGGATTGACCCTGGGGAGTCAGCACTCATAGTACAAGAGATGGTCCAGGCTACGATAGAGAAGGTGCAGATCATCCATTTGCGGATGAGGACTGCACAGAGCAGACAGAATTCCTTTGCTAATAGGAGGTGGAGACAACTAGATTTTGAGGATGGCAACCACGTTTTCTTATGGGTCTCACCTCGACGTGGATTACGGAGATTTGGCTGGGGCGGCATGTTATCTCTGTGATTCATCGGACCATTCCATGTCCTTAGTAGGGTAGGAGAGGTGTCTTATCACCTGGCCCTTCCACCTCAGTTGCACTGGGTGCATGACGTCTTCCACGCTTCTCAGCTAAGTAGATACGTGCATGAACCGATGCATATAATTGATCACGGGGAGCTGGACATCGATGACATGGCGACTTTTGCGGAGGTCCCAGTGGAGATCGAGGATCGACAGGAGCAGGTCCTACGTGGACGATCTATTCATCTGGTGCACATTCGTTGGCAGCACGTGAACCTCCAAAAGATCACATGGGAGCGGGAGGCTCAGATGCATGCTTAATACCCTCGTTTGTTTCCCTAGTTTATGTTGTAGCTCTACGGGGACGTAAATCCCTAAGGTGGGAGTAATGTAAAGACACTTAAATTTCAAGGAAATTTTTTTCCTTAAATACTTTGGAATTTTACATGTATGTGGCTTCTGACGGTACTTGATTCCAAGGCCCAGTGTGCCCAGAAAAAATTTCCAAAGATTAGCTCGGGTACGTTCAGGGAATGAAAGAGCATGTTTTTCTATCTTTTGAACTATTGCTCAGAATTGAAATCTAATGGCACCGATGAACTCGTAGTGCCGATAATTTTTTAAGAGGACCATTACCGATGATGTGTTTTCACGGGAGAAAAAGTTAATTTTTTTTGTGGATTAATTTATAGGTGAATAAAATTGTGGAACAATTTTATTTTTATACCTTAAGTGGTTATAACCTACATGGGAAAGTTAGGGTGGGACCCAATGACATCCTAACTACCCATGTGAAGATAAATGTGAGGTGGGGCCCACATGATCTCCAACCGTTCACATTTCAATAAATCTCACAAACCCCTTCTTTATTTTGTGAACTCCCCTAAAATGTGAGACCACTCACCACCTCATCTCTTCCTCTTTAACACTTGTCAACCCATTAATTTAAGGAATTCTACCACTTTAATTAATTTGATTAAGTGTTTTGAATTTTGAAATTTAAATCACTTGTGTGAATAAAATAATAGCAATAGTCTATTAGATTACTTTAGCACATGTAGGGTTGGTAGAAATTGGTGGAAGGACATGTGTAAAATGGAGAAGGGTGTTTCTCTTTCGTAGAGCATCATCCTCCAGCAAAGAACATCATCACTTTGACAAAGAACGTTGTCATACCAAGGAGCGACGATATTCCTTTCCTTCATCTCTCCAGCAACTAGTTTAGAGACGTCGTTCCCTCCTTGGTCGCCCGCCAACGACATCTTCGAAACCACAGCCCACGACGCCCTCTTCCATGACACCCAATGTTCGACATCATTTGTTGAGGTAGGGGTGTGTTTTGGATTGAGAAATATTGGTTTTCCTTCCATGTTGTCATTCCTATTAAACCACTTGTTATCGGACAAATGAGGAAGGGACCCGGCCAAACTAACACGGTCCTATTTCTCCGCCGTTCTTGTGAATAAGTGGAGTCCTTCAACTGCTCTTGAGCGGTTAATCATGTTATGTTTTCAGAGCCAATCGGAGGCCCGAAAAAATTGTATACGGCCTCAGAGCTTTGGGGAAACGTAGAAGAGTAAGTTTCGTAGAAATTGGATCATCGGAATGAAGAACAAAGGCCTCATTAGTCGTAATGGCTAGAGGCATAATTTCTGGAAAATTCTATAATACATGGAGTGTACTCCAGAAGCACACACCATGAAGTAAAAGTGTATTGTGGCTTCCGTTTCAGACGTTAGAAAAGTAACAAATGGGGTGTGAGTCTAGACACATGACATTTACTCTCCACATAGTTGGATAGAGGAGACATCGATGGACATGGATTGTATTCCAGGAAAATACACGGACACAGACAGCATCACACGACGAAGAGGCACGACGTGTACTACCTTCACCATTGAAGTAGAGGATTCACGATTACTCGACGTGTAATCTGAGATATACACAGAGAAGGGAAGAACCACAAGGCCAATGGGCATGGTTTGTACTTCCTTCACCATGGCAGAAGCTTTTTCGTGACGACTCATCCTGTATTCCAGGAATACACGGACACAGGGTAGAGTACACGAGCGTGTACTCCACCACACAGCAAGGCATGGCCAGCGCACAAGGACCTGACCCTAGAGATTTTCACACGGCGTGTAACCATAACACACGTCATGTACTTACTTATTTACATGACTAGCCCAATGACACAGGAAGATAACACGGGCAATACCTGGTGTCTAATAACAGGGTGTGTAATTATTACCTACACGCCGTGTACTTTTATGGAAATGACTTGGCCATCTTTTTCTCTGGGTCATGGACATGTTCTTCTTGGTTTTTCCCCAATGACATGGGATGGAATGTTGGGATACATCATCTTTGGTCTTCGTGATGATTGATATATCCTCCCATTTGACTCATGGAGCGGACCCTCCTGGAATCGACTATGCGGTGTGTTGGAACCCTAGAGCTGGCTACGACTGCGACGACGATGACGACTGTACTTGGATCCTATGTGGGTTTGGCAGCGAGGAATACTGTACTTGGATCCTCCATGGGTTCGGAAGCAATGAAGACTGTACTTGGATCCTTCGTGGGTTTAGCAGCGATAGTTACTGTACTAGGATCCTATGTGGGTTCGACAGCGACGACTTCGGTACTTGGATCCTATGTGGGTTTGGAAGGGGAGACGATTCTGAAGCTACATCTATAATCTCCACCCCTCTTCGTGAGTAGTATACCTATGTGAGCTGAGTCTTGATTTTCAGTCATTATCATCGATATGATTGACTTTATTTCCTGTGTGGATTGGGTTGTGCTTTCCTGTGTTTACTGGGTTGTACTTGGGATCGTGAGTTGGAGTCGAACTGGAATGATGACTTAGGTATGTGTATGGTCATATGCCTATGTTGAGTTGGTTGATACCTCGTGTTTTTATCTTTCCATTTTTTTTATCCTTTGTTGATTCTTGTAGACCTTCGGGGGTCTCAGGGTCCCTACTAAGTATCGTATACTCACCCCTGCACGGGATATGGCCGCACTACGTTGTGTTGGATGCAGACGACAGACAACATTGATCGAGAAGGAGACTTGTGGAGAGGGACGGTATCTGTAGGTGGACCACTTGGCGGGATGTACACGGAGCGGACGGCTGGACCCGAGGAGCTGAGGATACTATCTGTACCCACCCTTGAGGTGGGATAGACAGAGGAGGACTCAACAGTTGATGGTTTACATTACTGCAGCTGTTCTTTCTTTACTTTTGTATTGTACTTTCAGGTGGGTTTGTATTCTGGCCCACTTACTTTCCAAGACATACCTTTATACTCAGTTTACTTAGTGTTTACTTCATCTTTCATATTCTGTTGTGTTTTTTTACTTATATAAAGGAAATTCCTTCACTTTTTACAAGATTTATGCTTTTGGTGCTAGTCACCAGCCCATGGCCTATGGAAGGCAGGCTTGGGGTAGTCAGGACATGGGCCCCGAGGACGGCTCGTGATAATTTATATTAATATAGTATAAAGAAATTACTTATAGAAAAATTCGTTATTAAATTTTTCCAATTCGATGGATTCAATTTCAACTTATTGACGGATATTTTGGAAAAAGTTACATTGTTGATACTATTCTCCATTAAAATAATATACACCCCAAAATAAATTTATTTTTGAACTATATAATGGGAAATTTATTTTAAATGATACTAATCCAAGACAAAAAAACTAGTTAATCTGGGGAACTCTAAAAATAACTTTGACATTTCCTGATGATGTAATAAATATAATTATGTTCCCTTATTTTATTATTTGTATGTTTAATATCAAACATATCTTTAGAAATTTGGGTTATCACAAATATAATATTGTTCATTACACTTCCCATAGAAATTTTTCCCCTTGTAGGATACACAAATAATATTCTATATCAAGGTGTATTAACACAGTTCCCTCATGTCCTAGCCAATTAAAAATCCAAAAAAAATTCTTAGAGGTAATGATCATAGTGGGGAGCCACATGATCATATAAAATTAGTTAGAGTATATCCAAATAATTACATCCTATTTTTAATATATGACCCATTCAACTTCAACACGTCGAGTCATGGTAATTACTAATATCTTTCATCCTCGTTGAAAATGATTTTTTCAATTTACAATTCATATAACTAGTCTATGTCAAACCAGGTTTGCAGCATGGCCCATTTTCATTCACAAGGTGATTATTGAGACCGTCATAACACATCCATTATGGATTTAACAACCATAATTAAAACATTTATAGTTGAACACCAAATCATTTTAACTATACAAGTATGTGATTTATATGAACCCATGATCTCCATACTTAACAAAAAAAATTAGGATAATCTCCGATACATAGACATACCCTTATGCATCCCACTAAAATTTTAAAAACCTTTCTTCCAATAGATTAAGTAGTCATTCAATTGATACCATCTATAATAGATCAAACCATTAATACATTGAAATATGATCCTAATATATGAATATTAAGGAGATAACCACATGAATAATTCCAGAATCATATTTTTCTATTACATTTGGAAACAAAGATACATAATCATGTAGTTTGTAAGTGATGTTCATCATCACCCAATATGATCTTTCTAACAAGAAAATTTTTCAAAAATATTATACAAAAAACCTTTCATTATAACCATTGGTGAGGAATCATATTAAATGATGAAATTATATCCTCAATAATGGTAAATGGAGAGTCATCAACATTACCTGAGTATAAGGGTATGGAAACTAGTTATTGAAATTTGAGAAATACACACTTTATATCAGAGATCATAAACAAGAATCACATGATTAATCATTAGAGTTCATAATATATAAATCATTATGGAATCATATAAATAGATCAATGAGAACATATCATGGATAAAAGAAATAGATAAGTGGAATACAAATAAAAATATAATATAATTTTTTTATTATGGAGGATTACTTCCAATAATGTCATTATATAATTGGATCCCTCTCCAAACAATCAATCTATTCATGGTTCACTCCCAATTCTATCACATTGTACATAGTACCTTACTAACCTAGGGTCACATTTCATTCCAGTCATCTTTTTCTCATGAGATATCATTCATTACCAAATTAATTGGGAAAAGTTATAGGTCTTTCCAATCCTTGGTTATAACATGATAACCATAATTTTTTTGACCCAATTGTTATCTTGGATTATAATGTGACCACTAACCCAAGTAACATTGTAAACATAACCACAAATTGAAAATTTTATCAAAGTGTTCTAATAGATCATAAATTTGTCGTTATATCAGATCCCAAAAGATGAAATGAATTTTATATACATGTAATTAAGACATATCCCATGTAGCAGAAACATGTTTCATAAACATTTCTTCATTTCATAATATACTATCCCAAAGAAAAGAAAATGGATTTATAAACAACTTTTCATTAAAATAAACCATTAATAGAATTGATAAAAATGATTTCATTGTATCATAACCCCAGCAAATCTTATATAACATCAACTGATTACATGATAAAAGTATCATATTTTTGAATGAGAACATGGAACATTTCATATGTAAAATATCCATTCCATTATAATAAAAAATATAAGATATAAAAAATATAAAAGTCTAAAAAACATACTATTTAAAAATTCACATGAAGAATTTAAATATAAAATTTAGATCATTGATGGTTTATTACAATGAAAAATATCACCTAGGTAGTACTTGTTGAAAAAAATATTCCATTCTTCAATTTTTTAAATGCCAATACTACATTATCTGGAAAATTAATTGAATATTCCATTGATTATTTTTGTAAAAATTAAAACATTGGTGAAAATTTAGTTAAACCATCATAGTAGAATATAAATAACATAATTGAGAACATTTTTAGACATTATATATATTGATGAAAAATGGTTTTCAACAGAATAAATAAATAAATTTGGGATTCCGTAAAAAATATTCTTTTGGAATCCTGAGAACTTAAAGAGAGTAAATCTAAAGAAAAACATGTAATTTATAGAAATAAAAATTGGATAAAACATTAATAATTTTAATGAATGGTATATGATAAGATATAACCATTGGTATCATATCATAATAAATCACCATAGATATATCAGTATGGTAGAACAATATTTAAGGATTATTAGGAATATGATAAAAAACCCTGCATGTTTAAGGACTATATGTCTTCATCAGAGAACACCTTTATGTTTACAACCAATTCCTTAAAAGAATGATTTATTAAAAAAGTAAGGCCTCTAGGATATGGTAATGGGTGTGATAATTATATTTATATAGTTATTATAAGATATAATGTGTTTTTGGAGTGTGATGTGGAAAGAAGAGTGGGTTCACTTTTATATATGGGGGAGATGAAGCACATTGAAAATCTAAAAAAAAGATAACCCATCATTTCACATATGAAAAATGTCAATAAAATCAATAACTATTAATGAATAGTGGAGATATAGTATCAATATGGACATATAGTGCGACATGGGAAATATTTTAGGACATTTAATGAATTATTTTAGTTTTACCCTTAGTAAAACCTATTTACCTTAACAGATTATCAATTTTTTAGTTAATTACTATTCATTATGGTTAAAATTTTATTTAACCTTATAATATAAAAATAATTATTATAATTATAAATATTGAATTCATTTTTCCAAATTCAATTTATATAATTGTAAAATTTTAATTTACAATTAATACAGTAGTCACAATGAAAACATCTGTTTCTGAATAAAAACATTTTTAGGAGTAAAATATGTATTATATAAAATTTTTATATGTTGTTATATAAAATTAAAAAAATTACAATTTAAATACATATTAATCCATTTTAAATAGAATAGAATTTTATATTTTTTTAAATGAAAATGAAATTTTCAATTAAAACTAAAACTAACATTATTCATCTATCTATTAATCATTATTTATTTCTATATATATAATCTTGTCTTATTATTTTAATAAAAATTTGAAATGATGATAATTTTATTAAATTAATATTCTTGAATATTCAAATATTAATTTTCATATTTTTTCACAAAATGTAATACAAATATTTTTTTTGAGAAAAAACTATTTTTGAACTATAAAAATTCTTTAATAAATATTATTTACATAATTATAAATATATTATCTATATCTAAAATCACTATTTTTAATTTTAAATATGTTTTTATTCTTATTAAGAATTTCTAATTTAATATCTTGTGTATATGAGTTAATTTTAAATAATAACATTAATATAATGTAACAATTCATTAAAACATATTATTTCTTGTAAAAAATATATCGAATAAATTAAATATATTTGAAAAAAAAATCATAACATTATCCAGTTGTCACATTAATAGTATTTTTTTATTACATAAACAAAATCTCGATTTCATTTTGATAAACACATTATTAAAATATTTTCTTCATTACAAACTAAATATTTTTGTGAATAACTATACAATAATATCATGGAATAATGAAACTATTTTAATTACATATATTCCCAATAACTTATATTATTATATATTTAATTAAAAAATATAAAATATAATAAAAACTCCACATCTCCCTTGAATAATGGATATTCTTTAAACTATACAGTTAACTACATAATACTTATAATGTATCTGAATTATCTATTAAGTTTCTCTCATTAGGTATCCAGTTAAAGAAATCCCATGTAACACAATTCATCATATACTTGGAAAATGAAACTATAAAATCATTTGAGATAATATTTCATTATTGGAAAAACATTCAATATAGTATATCATGGCTTAATAAAGTCATAATTACTATAGAAGGAATATTAAATAATATATAATTACATAATGGAGTGAAACTAAATTTAAAATATTTCCATGGTTAACTGTGGAAATATGAAATATGACATCAATATCATTAAATGGTTCCTTAGTGTGGAAATTTTTAATGTCAAACCACTAATTCTATTCCATAAATAATCACATCTAGATCTAATACATGATGATCCTACAATCATGTCCCTGATTCTTGGAAATAAAATGTATTGGGATCACATAAAAAATTACCCAAACAAGACTGTCTCATGAGACCCACCAATTCCTATAGGAACTATATATTTTAGAGCACTACTGTATATATTTCTATCAGTAATGCATTGAATATATGAGATAGTGAGTACAAAATATTTAATATTCAATTATAATAATAATTAATCATTGAATAAAAAATTTACGGAAGAAAAAAAAATTACTCATATACTTATAAGGGATTAGATGATCATGTTGCATCCAGAAAAACAAGGTGGGTGGTAAAATTATAAATAGACATCTTGTATAGTAATCAACAAAAATCCATATTAGAATATCAAATATATCATTATTCAATAGATTCCCAATCAATAAATATACTATATTACCATGAATTCATTTCTGAAGATAGAACAATATTGGGTAAATTTTTATGGTTTTTTTTCATAATTAACCCAATCAATCATGTTATGGAATATAGTTATTTGAATTCAATAAAATAAGTGTAAAATATGGTATCCACCAATAAAATTCATTATAATTAATGTTACGCTTCATCATAGTGGATATATTGGAATGGAAAAATTAGTGATGCATCATATCATTGATTAAGTAGGACCTTAAATAACCTATATAAAGAAAGTTGTATGGATTCTAATTTAAATATCTCTAGTGTATAAAAGGAATCTCATAAGGATATTTTCCATTATAAAAATATATTTGTACAATAATTATTAAACTAATATGACATATAAAGGGATTCCGAATTTATATCATTGATAACACAAGTTGAATAACAATTGTTAATAATAAATAAAATTTTAAAGAAATAAAAAATTAAACACAAATCCAAAGATTGAGATTTTGTTCTATTATTAAATGGAAAATTGATGTGAAATCATAAAACAATATTTATTAAAATAATTACCATTGGTGTAAAATAAATATATACATGTAACATTAAAATGAAACTTTTTGCAAGGATCTATGAATGACTGAATGATAGAAATGTATATTTTTTATGAATAATTTCACATAAAAAAGAGTTTTCACTTCTCAAAGGGGTAGAAAACATGTAATATATTTGGAATAACCCTTGAAAATTCTTTTACAGCCATATGATATGTACACAAGCAACATTATAAATAATTATATTCTCGTGTAGACCCATTTCATGTGAGAGTATATCTTCTACAAAATTACCCTCTCCCAATTTGTGACGAACCTATATTCCCTACCTGAAAATCATATCACAACTCTAAATATGCGAAGTCAAATTTCTTGGATATCAATTCATCCACTATATAAAACCAACCAAAAAATCATAGATAGATTGAGCATCTATTATATGAATATTATAAAACCTAAACTACAATATCATGATGATAAAATAAATAGTCTCTACATAGATGGGATTTCCTATCACATAAAAAAACGAAAAGAAACCTTAAATGATCCCCTTTTGTGCCTCAAAATACCGAAACCATGCATTTGGAAAGACAAGAATATTCTATTCACAATCAATTTGAGACTGAATGATGTAGTTATCCCCTCAATCTACTTTCATTTATGAATTCCCCATTTAATCGATAAATGGTTCATATAAGGAAACATACATTTAATTTACTGAGCGATATACTTCCCATATTTTGGGAAAATTTCTTCATTTCCATCCTTTTTATACAAACCTTCCTAAA
Source organism: Viscum album (assembly GCA_963277665.1). NCBI lineage: Eukaryota > Viridiplantae > Streptophyta > Magnoliopsida > Santalales > Viscaceae > Viscum > Viscum album. Next base: position 1,902,295,138 of record OY728160.1, read on the forward strand.
AATAATTCACATTTTTCCCTCCTTTATTTTTCTCCGAGCATCCAAAATAGACCAACATACAACAGAAAAAATGATGGCATGTTTATTTATTTCAACCCTTCCATACCTTCAATGTGCAACTATGACTTTCTGATATCTTACATGTTGTCGCCACTATTTTTTATGTTCATACTAAGAAAAGTGAACCACAATATATCTCATTCCTTGTAATACTAAGAAGAAGAGGTTCTCTATGGATTCCTATTATGGTGTGACTAAAAAAATAAATTTGGATTTCATGATAAGGACCCTGTTAATCATGTTATTATATAATGGTCAAGATATAAGTTTTAGTCTTCAAATCAATATGATAATTTTTCTCATAATTTTATTACACCACGGATGTGATGCCCAATTATCCCCTATGCTATTTCTGTTCATCATTTTTCTGTATGCTTTAGCATTGAAGGTTATAGAATATGATTTGATGATGATGCACTGAATAGCCTATTTTATCAAGAAAATATTTTAATTATTGGTCCATCATCAGGATTTATAGACATCCATGAAAACATTGGAGTACATGGTGGCATCACATTAAGATATTTTAAGGTAAAAAACCCTAAAAACAATATATATTCTCCCATCAATATTGTCTTACCAAATTTTCATTCATCGCACCCTATATTCCATTTATTCACGACATCCATGACATTCAACTGCACTCACATTAATAATTTTAGGCAAGTGATTTTTCCAAGACCGCTTTCCTTATCCTCCCAATAATACCATATTTATATCTCATAAATTTCACCCAAAAATAGTTCCTAATGAAAATATATAATATTTATTTTTATTTTTATTCATCCTTGGATTCCTCAAAATTGTGAAGATAAATCTCACATTCTAAAATGGGCATTTCAATCAAATTACAGGTGGCCCAATGAAATTTTCCAGCCGAATATTCCTCACATAAAAAATAGGTCATCATAAGGTCTATTATTTGAAGAGTCACCGTCAATGGTTTAATAATTATCACAATATGCCTAGGAACCAATGTAAGAACACTAATAATGAGGGAGATATAACCTGAAAATGAAAAAATCTTATTCTTCCAGTTAAAAGTAAACCTTTTTATTCAATGTATTATATCATCAAAAAAGGGTTTCCTTGAAGTGACAATTAGATATCAGATATCCAAGATATTCCATTGGATGATGTCATCTATATATGAAAAATGTGTCTTCAATCATACTATATCTTCTTCTTGGTCACATCATTGTCTCATCCAGAATTTGTCATGATGTGCTCGCCACTAAATGTATTAATCATTGTGAAAGGTCCACTTCCTAGCCATGACCCTTTAATCATTGGAATTTACTATATATCATTACCCTATGAATTTAAATAATGATCCTGGATTGATTTCAATATCTAAAAAACCATTTTACATCCAATGGTATAATTGATACCTCACCTTAAAGAAATGTTCAAATACCCATTAATATAATTGAATCAAGTTTTTCATGGTTTCCTTGAAAGACACTACTAACCCTTACACTAAACTAGCCATAAGCTCATGATGTGTCCACACGTGTTTCATACGTACAATGATAATTATAAATAATTAAAACATGTGAATCCACTCTAAATGATTTTTCATGAGATTCACGGATTACACAACCTGTGTATTATCAACAGAATGAGACATCCTTCTTCATTGGAATCTTTCCATTATAGAGAGGATGCACACTGATGTCCATAACCAACTTTTATTGATGTTCATTAATAATAATCCTCACCTATGATTTTGAACACATGTCCTTGATAACCTAAAATTGAAGTGACATGATTCCAAGGAACAATCCCAATATGTTCATACACCATGTTTATGAGTGATACATTCGTACAAATCCTAGACTCCCACTTTAGTTTATTTTCTGATCCTTGATCATAAAACTCCTGGAATGCGAGTTAAAGGAAATTGTTGGTGTCTGAAGGTTTGTCCAATGCATTCCTATATAAAAATACAATTTCTACTCAAGAATAAAATTTCATATATAATAAAAACATGTCTAGCATGAAACACACATGAGATTAAAAATCATGAACAAGAGAATTCAATCTATAACATGTCAAATAACCAACTATCTCTAGGTTTTTGATGGAACATATAAAGATATATGACATACTCATTTCTTAATAGAGTACATTATTAGAATTGAATGGTTTCCTATAAAACACTTCCTTTTCCTTGAAAGATAAAAGATCGAACCACTAATTTTCAACTTCTTAGATGAAATTTCGTTCCACTTGCTGACACACCATCATTAACCGATCAAAAAACCATTACCCCTAAAGGAAATGTGAAATTTTTTATGCATAAAAACTAATGTTCATTCTAAAACAATAGTGTTTAAGAATAAGTTTTTTCTATACATCTAATCACAGAATAATAGTGCATCCATGGAAGCACCGACCATATTAAAAACATGAAAACCTCAAGGGAATTTAAAAATGATAAAAAAAATCAATGTTCCTCTCTGGTTGTGTTCTCTATACCCATAAAGACACATTTTTCTAACATGAAATGACACTACCCACCATAAAAGAGTCCTAGTAATTTAAATAATATAGATAGAACACCTACTCCTAAGCACCATATATTTAGATTCGGCTTAAATTTACATGTGATACTTCTCTGATCCATTCTCACGTATGTCATAACATATTATATTAGAGTAAATACAAATGGAATGTTATCTGAATAAACCAATGTCACATGGATTTCTTCCTGAGGATTAGGATGATCTTGATTCCTTTACTCGTAGGTCACTATACTACAGAGATAACCCAGGAACGTACTAGAACAACAGAAGGATCAAAGATTTTACAAATTCCAACCTGTTTATTACAACATTTATAGCATGAAAAGAACCACATAAATGGACTCATACAACCACAAGGCATTAAATTCCAATTTTATATCCTTGATACTATCCATAGGTCATCTTCCCTATTCATTGAATTATAGGATGTTCTAGAAAGAATCAATCATCGAGTTGTATTTCCCCAAAAGAACAATAAACATGATGGAAATATAACATGTTGTCAATCATCGAGGAAAATAAAGTGTCACAGGGCCTAAGAAATGGCTGACTATTCTCTAGGAGTATCTAACATGCAGAAACCTATAATTCCTCAATGCTCACACCCATATAATAGATAAAGGAAACATGGTATCCCTTCCAAAAAGAAAGTCATTTAATGATAAAATCCCAACTCGGGGAAAACACACCCGAAAAAACCAATGTTATAAATATTTGGGTCTCTTTATAAGTTATTTATCTAATATAAAATAACATCAGGATAATGATCATATAAAAATGAATTAATTTTTTTTACCAAAAAATCCATTTAATGTGGTAAAAATTATGTGATGAAAATTTCATGTAACAAACATTATTTTGATACGTAAATCAAAAAAAACCATAAGAAATATGATAGAGAATAATCATAAAAAAATAATATATTTAGAACTATACTAATGAAACATGTTTCATATCATTGGACATGCCATACTGATTTTTATTGGATACCATGAAAAATACTCACCTCTTATAGAAAATTTCCCACACATACATTTTCCTAATGTATTAAAAATATTGATTTATTAATATACTTATTAAAAAAAACACAATTTGAAAATAATTTGTATTATTAATTTATATTCATCCTCTTTATGAATTATTCTTAGTTTCTATCTTATTTTCATTGATTGTGAGTTTATCATTTTATCATTAATAATTGTTGTTTAAAAATGTGTCGGTATTATACCATGATGAAATGTTCCCTATTAAATTACATATAATGGTACATGAATGGATTTTACATGATAATTATGAAGGTATAATTTTATCCGTGTATAGTTTTCATTTAAAACAAAGAAAATGAAATCATTAGTGATTATATTGATGTGATACTTAAAGAACCAATGGGGTTTTATTAATTAATGAGTTAAATATTAATTTTACCATTCGAGAACTAAAAGAATAATTATTTAAATATCATTATCATATTATACAAGTAAATATTTTTCTGGAGACTTACAATATTTAATTCAAATCATTGTACTTTTGTGTGGTTAGACCAACCCAAACATGAACATTCCATAATTAATAAATTACTATATGGTTGTGTAGTTACAATATCACTATAAAGAAATAATAATGATTTAATGTAGTGTTTTTTAATTTTTAATATCATATTTATAATTAATTATAAAAATAATATAACCAATTCAATGAAATTTATTTGAAATAATCAATCATTTTTTTCATCTTGGTAGATTTTTCAATAGTAGAATGTAAAACAGTTTTTGGTTAGTCATATTGTTCAGTGGGTTGATTGATTTATTATTAAAACCACTTGAAATTTTATAAATAAAATGATATGACACTAAACCAAATTTAATTACAAACCATGAATTGTTTCCAATAATATGAATATATAAATCTATTATTCAATGGAGGTGAGAGACTGCACATACCCATAGATGCTGATTTAGTTTTCTAGAATATTGGGAAAATGAGTAATATGGTTTATCATTTCAAAATATAAAATACATCATAAATATAATATTAAAATATTAAATTTCCTTTTACGACCAATATAGTATTATGGTAATTTAAAAAAACATGTTATGTCATATAGATGAAAAATTTTAAAATTAATTTATAATAGTTTTTGTTGGTAAAAAAATGATAGAGAAGAAATGTTAATTATTATATAATAACTAAAAGAAGAAAAATGGAAAATAATTTTAATTTTTTATCATTTTAGTATTGAGTAATGGAATTTTATGAATAATAAGTGAACATAATGAAATTTATTTGAAAAAGGAGTAGGAAGAGATTTTTATATACCTTATTCGATTATATACAGTATAAATTTGGTTATGCCTTTTATGGATATCTGTCATAAATCAGTGTAAAATATTTTTTGTAGTTATGAATTATGAGAATTGTTCTTAATAGTTTTTGCGATGAAATAAGTGTTTTGTGCTATAAGGGAATGTGAATAGAGGACATCCCCTATTATATGTGAAGATTGACAAAAAAAATTTAAATAATTTTTTTTCCCCTAATGGTAATTCCCTATAATGAAATTAGTTCTTCAAATTGTGACATGATTTAGATGGGAATGGATAAGGATGAAAAATCCATTAACTACAAATTCCAACACATTTTTTGAATGTTTTTGTTCCCACTTGGTTAAAAATATTTTACCAAATTTGTTGTTTTCTGAGTTAACTAGTTATTACGATATTAATATATACTTACGATTGAGAATTTATTTATGATTATTAAATAATTTTTATATAATAATGAAAATTTTGAAAAAAGTTATAATATTTTAAGAAAAATGAAAACATAAATGTTAAAATTATGAATGTATATTATATTGACATTTTACTTGGTTTTATAAATAGTTTTCATTAATATCTAAATACATATTTATATAGTAATAATGATATGAATGTCATGTAAATTTAAAAAATATTATGTTGAACTACACACATAAAAATACACTCTTTAGGAAGGTTTTAAAAATTAATGTTATGAAAAAATTATTTTAATGAGTCTATTTTTTTAAATTTATTCAATTCAAATATTAAATTTTATATACTACAATTTGAAATTGAAATAGATATATGGTAGAAAAATGTTATTTGAGGGGAATTAACTTATTACAATATTGTATATTCTCGTTCATATTTAATATAATATAAAAATAAAACAACTATTAACAAATTATTCATATAAAATATATTTTATCAACATTATTCACAAGTTTCATGAAATATTTATTCATATCTCATAAAATGGAAATGTTTTGAAAAATATAATTTTAATGATAAAATGATAATATTATTCAGTATAACTATAACAATTCAATTTCATTCATACTAACAATATCCTTTCTTTTTATTATATAAATATTTTTTAAATTGGTTACTCATATTCATTCTCACAACATTAAAATCTTGGTTTTAATAACTTAATATTTTAAAGGATTCATTTTTGATCAGTTTTGTGCGTAGAAGAATCTATAAAACAAAGGTTTTTTAAGTGAAATCTATAGTGAAATATCGTGTTATATATTTTTACCAAATAATACTAAAATTATGTATATATCCAATACATAGAAAAGATTTCTATATTAAAATTATTATTATAAATTTATGAATGGATGGATGAATTTTTTTTCTAAAATATATTTATCACATTCAGAAAACAGTGTTCTATTTGTAGAATTCCAAGGAATGATAAAGAAAATGATAATCAATTTTTACCAAAATATAAATAATGTGGAACTGTATTATAAAGGAAATAATAATGTAAGGCTTCTAGAGGGAAAATAAATCTTAGAAGTGCTATTAAATTGTAGGTGAGGAACATTTTATAAGTGAAATGGGAGAACATTTTTGTTAATAACAATATCATGTTAATATTTTATATTCACATTGTTGTAATGTTACTCCAAAATGTAGAAATAATAGAATTATTAAGATATAAGGCCTAGAAATGCTTCAAACATGCATTTGGAAACATGTTTTTAACATTTTTTATCCTTTTCCACTTCTATAAATCCTTTTAACACTAATTTATACTTACCATGATAAATAGTCTTAACAATGCAATTTTAAACTTATAGATTAAAATAAATTATAAATATATCATATTTTTAATAATAAGATTAAAAACATTAAAATTATATTTATTTCAATAAATTTCAAAAAATATTAAATATTTATTTTAAATTTATAATTGTATAATTCATTCAAATAAATATGTTGAATAAATTGTTACATATTTTCTAAAATATGAGATTTAGGTTAGAAATATATAATTAATACTTTTTGATTTATTATGTAACTTAATAAATATTTTTTTTACAAAAATGATTCACACATTCCTAATAAATACATATGTACTATTAATTTAATTAAATGATGTCATTTTATGAAATATATATTTATATATTCATATTGAAAGAAATATTTTTAAAAAATTAAACTATACAAAATAAATAATTCTATGATGAATCCACAAATATTTACCAATTTTTTAACTCATATTATGGTGTTTATAAACTTAACACAAAAATAAAATTACAAACATAATGTAAATGGGTATAAAGAGTGAAAATAACTCCATAAAATAAATTATAGGATTATTTTAATATAATACAATATTATAGATATTTTTAGACAATTATAAATAAAAATATGTCTTAAATAAATTAAACATGTGTTTTCTAATATACAAACGACATCACATACATAGTAATTTTATAGAAAAATACAATTGTAATATTAGAGTGGTTAGATTAGTAATTTTTTCAGTACTAGATGAATTTCAATCATATTAAAAGTATCCATTATTATGTTTCCATTAATATTTCATAAATATATTAATCTAATTTATACTCATTATTTCAAGGAAATTGTTAAATGGTTATACTAGAAAATTTATATTTTTTAAAATCATTCATGATTTCATTTATTTTGGGTGGGGTGTGTGGATAATGAAATCAAAAAGCTTTTATTATTTAATTTATATAACAATTTAAAATATTAATGTGCTCATTTCCCACTCCAAGAAATAAATTGAATCTTCAATATATGAGTAATAAGATTGTATTATTTTCTATACAGAACATATAAAAATCCATACAGTAATTGTTGATCATGGGTTTATTAATGATGTGGATTGAGTTCATTATTTTACATTTTTTTATTAGCTTAATCAGGTCATCATTTTAAATTTAAATATAATATATTAAGATTAGATAACTCTATAAACAATAAATACCCCAATTCTTTTAAATTATATATTAATTACCATAGTAGTTTGGTTTTTTATTATAAAATCGATATCATAATATGGGTGAAATGTTACATGAGAAAATTGTAAATAAAAATATTGTGTGAAAATAAATATCTTTTATATAATTTCATATTATTTCCCATCATCACTTGGTTTTTGGAAGATATTCCCCATGTTGTCCCTTGTATTTGTAAATTAGGTTCTGTAGTTCCCAACTACCATTAAATTGAAGTAATTGTTTTGTATCTTATTAATTTCATGTTCAATTTTGAGTCTAATTATCTTGATCATGACACAAAAAAAATTAACAATTAAATTATGTTAATTTCCCAAATGTTTCCTTCCACATTTTCGTCATTTCATAAAATGAATCAACATTTCTATAATATCTGTGTTTTCTGATTTTCAATTATATTCAATCCTTCACATCATTGGTGTGTTTGGGATATAAGTTATGTTTTTTAAAATAGTTTTTTTATAAATGTTATATGTAAATATAAATATTTATCAATGTTTCTCATATCCCATTAGGTCATTAATAATTACTATTTCCACATTATCTATGGAATCTATTATTAACATGGTTACATTTAAAATCCTCAAATGTCAAAATAATAAGAGCTATCATGAGTGACAATAACTAAGATATAACTGTCATAAATAAATATAGGGAATGTTTGGGTATTTATTTATGACAATTAAAAAATATCATTTTGTCCTATAAATGTCATAATTAAACATATATAAGACACTTTTCAACCTATATCAATATCATGTTAACCTATATCATTCCTTGTGTAACCTAGAATATATTGAGTATTTCCTTAGAAAACTTCTTAACATAATTCTCTTGAAATATAGATCCATTATGTAAATAAAAATTTCTCAAATATTTGAAACCAAAAAATTATAGAATTATATTCATTCAAAATCCATCATATCATTTATCAATGAAATAGAAATATTAGATAATATGTACATTCACTTATGAACCTCTATGTTTCCCATAATCTAATTGATGATAATATTCTTATTTGGTTATCTGACATAAATATATTTCTATACCTCATAACTGTCTACAAGGATAATGTAAATTAACCATAAAAAATATCCCAATAGTTTCAAACATATTGAAGAATGAGTCAATACATAAAATAATTGATTTAGTGATATTATTTAATTTCCTAACCAAAATCATCCAGTTGGGGTTGGAGTAGAACATAAACACAAGTGTCCTCCCCGTATGGAATAATATATTGACCAATGATGAATTTGAAATATAACATTTGTAAACAATACCCTTAATAATCATATTCTTCATAGGATAATATTATAAAACCAAAATCCCAAAAAATTGAACATTAGTAGAATAAAAAGATTATATGTTTTAACAGATGTCTTGAAAAGTCAAAATAAGGTAATAAGTGGACACCAAATGTGTCTAAAAAATATGTCTAATAATACAACAAAAAATTATTTTATATTAGTATATACTAAAAAACAGAAAGATAGTTTTTTAATACCTCATCCATCCTCCACCTACATACTCCTCAATAGCCATATGTTTGGACCTTTCCCTTTCCTAAATCCACTATCATTATATCTAAACATTCATTATGATACCAACAAATGGTGTGCGTATAATTCCTTTAGGACACGATTAATACATCCTTAATATAATTGAAAAAATACATGAGTTTTATAATAGGATTTACAATAAATAAATTGAAAAATGTATAACCAATCCTATATTAGGTAATTTTTGGGTAATCAAGCCTCCAAGAAACTCAACAATAACTATATCGCTCCCATGATTGGAGGGTAAATGGAAATTAATAATAATTATATGTTGACCACAAAGTCATCCCATGTGCCCCAATATGGACCTAAGGGAAAGAAGTCTCAAGTCGAGCTAGAATGAACTCATTCCCCACCTCAGTTATGGGTTTGGACACAATGCTATCATATCCATTAGTTATGGGTCATACCTTATTTCTGTCAACCACCTACCTGGTTTCTTAGACCAATTTTATATTCCTTTCATGAATCACATTAAATAGTTTTAAGGGATAACAAATAATTATTATCCCCCTATCATATGTTATAAGAAATAGAAAACATAATACCTTAAAAATACACATACATGGCATATCAAATAAGGATAAAACATAGAATAAAATCATTTAATCAATATATTCATGGATCTATATAACAAGGAAATAATATAATTAATTTCAAAAAATCCCAAAAAAAGTGTATCGACAAGGTATTTGATTCTGACCTTTAATAATAAAAATAAAGCTCTTAATGTTCTCATAGAAGAACACATGGATGATATACATGGATATATTTTGACAATAAAATGATCAAATATGTCATTATTAGTCCCCTATGTTTGGGATTATAGATAAAGGTCATGATAACGTATGTAATATTAGACTACATACCAAAAAGTATCTACAATATTTATTACATCAATGATTGATCAATGAGGGGCCATTGAAATTATTCATCTAAAATCATTCTTTTAGATGACTTTTAAATTTATTTCAGATATATATGAAAATCTATAGATTTACCCCTGAAGACTTTTATCTATAATAAAATATAAATATGGATAGGTAATTAGTAAAAAAAATTTAGATCTAACCTTGTATAATGGCATTGATAGGTCTATAAATTTTGATTCCAATTGTAGAGTAATGAGACACCTAAAGAACCTTGGGTGAGCTCTCATTTCGATTCTTCTAGAATTAAGATTGTTATTATAAATGGATTAAGTAAATATTGAATTATTGTAATATGATGAAACCACATTTTATAATGGGAAATATTAGGTTTTTCTATGAGTAATTTGTTAGAAACTGGCTAGCTAGTTTTTCATACAGTTCAATAAACTGACAGCAAGAACCACATAATAGACAATTGATCCACATTAGTGATATAGTTTCCTTTCAACATACACCATATTGGAATTAATCCATTATAATTTATGACTTTACATGGTTACACTTCTATTCACACTGAACACCCAAAAAGTAAGAAAAATGTAAAAAATTTCTATGTGAAACTCAAACATAATAATACTACCCCTATTACAAATTATAATCCATGAGAAGTGTCTTTAGTGGTATTAGAAGATCTAATCAACCACTTTTACAGACCATATGCTTCAAACTACAAATAATAATCTTCTATCTATCTATGATGATATCATATTATAAAAAATATTATTGTTTTTACAGAGGATAAATTACTTAACTAGTATACAATCAATATTAAGAGTTTTATAAAATATGAGTCATAATCCAGCTAAATTTCCTCAAAAACCCAAACCTGAAAAGAATCCGACATAAAAGGCCACAGCCATAGAAAATTACTTAATCATGTGGTAATTGTTGAATTCACATTTAGGATCTTTTTAGGATTAGATTAATATTCAATTAGTCCATAATTATTACATTACGTCTCAAATATTGCTAGGTAGACACTTCTACTCAGTACCCATTTTTTCATAAAATAAAAACTATTAAAAGAAAACATGTATTCTTTTCTTGTTTTAAATCTTTCTCGAATTATTCCTTTCTCTTACATGTCATTATACCCTATGAAAAACATTTCAACAACATAGGTTGACCATAAATAACTTAGTAATTGTTTTAACATAATGAAATTAAACAATAGTTCTTCAATACATAAAAAACATATGTTCTTTAACATACCTCACAAAATCAGTTGATTTTTGAATAACACAGAGAAATCATAAGTTATAAAGTTAACTTGTTAAATCCTTGTAATACATACATTGTAGCTTTCATAGCTATATATGGATTTAGGTTTTGAATACCCATCATAGTATATTCCCTAAATCGATTAGGAGAAATATTAACATTTACATATGTCACGTTACCCAATGCATTTGAGAGATATCTCGGTCTCATCCACCCTAGTTTCATCAAGTAACCACATTTATTTTTAAAAAATTCCAAAGAAACATAACATAATCATAACCTATAATATTTCCATATAGAAAGCTACAATTTCAACATTGTAAGAACAATATATCTTTTCAAGCTATTCACTTAATAAATATATTATCAAAAATATTTTTAGTAACAAATACATAAAAATAGTATACGGTATTTATATACTATTCAAAATTTTATGGCTTGTTAAGAAAGACAAATATCAAATAATGCTCATGGTTGTGGAAAGGTCATTTACACCACGTATGTTAAAAAGAAACATTCCATTTTTTATCTAGTAAAATTCTAGGTAGAAATAATATTCCTTTTTCAATGAAATTAAAATTCAAAGGGTTTTATACACCATATAATATAATGTCATGTATAAATTAGAATATATCTCAATTAAAGTAGAATGAGACAAATTCCCATACAAAAATTCGGTAGCCTAAAATTGTCATATAAAAATTATGAAAATGAGTTGATGAGAGGGAAAATGGTCTATCATCAGTTGGACCTAAAATTTACATTAATAAGGATATTGAAGAACATTCCCTATCATAAGAAAATGGAAATTAATATACATGACATAAAAGAAATATTTTAGTAGAGTAGAAGGGTGAAAGGTTCCTTTAAAATGATCCATTTTTAAATAAAATAGATTAAGAATGTGTATTAAATATAAATACACAAGAAATCAATTATAAATAGGGGATAGAACATATAAATTAATTTATCACATAATCATAGCATCACATAATCATGAAGTAAAATATCAACCCAAATGAATTTAAATTGGGTTGAGAAGTTTCCTTAACCCTATTTCTGACTTGTCTTCTTCATTATTTATCTCCCTCAATAATAAACTTAATTAAATTCTATTTGATTCAGAATATTTTTCATGTTTATTGTAATGTCTCAGAATTTCTGTATAAACTTTTTTATATGGAATTATTTCGAGATAATGAAATCTAACAACATGTAAATATGTGGCCCGAAGATCCCTGAATGATATGTTAAAAAATGTTACGTTTAAAATAGAATGTATGAGTGGAATTCATTAAAATTGGAAGAACTCTTAAATGGGTTCCTGGATCAGAAATCTGAGGGCATAATTACATTCAGGATAGAAGTATTACTCTAGGCATGAAATAATTTTAGTCGGCATAGTCCTCCAGTGAGAAAACCCGAAAATGGCATAACTATATCTAAAATATAAAATAAAATTATTTTATTTTTCAAATGATTATAATTAATGAACGGTTACTCATATTATAAATCTGAGACCACCTCTAAACTCATAAGGGTATGCTTTACCTAGGAAGACCCAATCATTGGTCGGCATCGCCCAAAAGTGGAAATTAATTTTTGACGTAAATAAAATAAATAACAGATATTTTATTGTTAATTTCTATAACTCCTTAACTATAAATAATATTGGAAATCTAAGAGTACTATTGAGTTTGATATGACATTTTTACCTTAAGAAGAGGCTAACCTTGACCATCATGGGTCGAGGGTGATTTTTAATAATTTTTGATCTTTTTTTAAGGTATGGTTAGTAAATGTGGAAACAGAAATTTCTATCTATTGATTCGATGCTCGAAATTAAAATTGGATGACACCATTGAATGAGAAGCACTGGGATTAACTTATGGGAGGCTTTACATCAACCACAGTAGGTTGGGTGAAAAGATTATTTTTTGACCTTTTAAATAATTAATAAAATAATTTTTTTTATTTTATCCTACCACCTCTTGAGCGGTCCTAGCGGGGACCATGAAGTTTGTTAGACATTAATATGGGTCATTAAATTATTATTTACACTTTTTTTGTGTAACCACATCTATTTTAATTAATGTGGCACATTAATTATGTCAATTAATGAACCTCATTAATCCCCTGGTGCATTAGTTACCCTTTCTCCCCTCAATTTAAATTGTGCTTGGGGTAGAGTTTTTCGCATAGCTTCATCTAATGAGGAACCTCTGGTGAAGTTACATGATACCTTCCATAGACAGAGGTGGAAGCTTATGTAGCAATGAACTAGGATAGTTGAACGCCGATGGCTTCATCAAATGAAAAATCTTCTTCCACCACCGTGACATATCCAAAGAATCTCGAGGTAGGGGTTTTCAATTAATTCATGAAATTCTCATGATTATTCTCCTCATTATTTAATTTTTGGGTGGTCTTTTTCAAGATTTGAACAGGGTTTATCATTATTTTTACTGTGATGTATAAATTTCCCACACTTGTTATAATGCTAACGTAGATGGAGCGGGCAAAACGAACAAGGCCCATTCCTTTTGCCACTTGGTATTCCATTTCTTTATTCAGAGACATGTAGTTCCAAATTTATTGGACCTTAAAACTACGGGGCACTCAATGAGAAAAGAATTCCTAGAAAATCGTAGGCATGTCTGGAAGGAAGAAAAGAACATTGGAGCTCACCCGGTGGCCCGTGGAATATTCATCGGGGCGGCACTGGTGCGGCAGCACCGATGACCAGTGTCATCGGCAAAGGAAATTGCTGACACTCACCATATGTGGATGAGGGTGGCACAACAACAAACCAAATGGGATTCTAGCATGGGCTGGTCATGCTGATGGTGAGGCAGCACGCCGGCCCGTGCCGCGGTGAGCAGGCCGTGGCTACGAAGTCTTGAAAAAGGAGGGAACTGCTCCCTCTAGGTCCCACGCGTAATGAGGCGGTGCCACCTGGAACCGAAAATCATGACCCTAATGGGTCCTTTGATTTTTTCAGTAGATAGACTATGTGAACCAGTGCTGGTCGCGCCTGCCAATAGGCTAGATCGCCTGGAGAACCGTTCCCATATGGCGGGTCGGGTCGGTCTGCAGCCCCGTTGGATGAGCCCGCAGCGGCCCAACATAGGTTGGTTCAGCCTGGGCCAGTTCAGACCCTGACAGGGTCAGGTTGGCCCAGGATTGGTCATCCCAGGTATGTCTGATTGGGTAGGACTGCACCTAGACCCCATTATGACCAGTTAAGCTTAAATGACTCTATCTTGTGAACCGGACGACGGTTTTTCGAACCATGTGTTGCGCTAGGATACATATACATTGAAGGTCCTTTTGAGATATGCTATGTGACTTTCAGATAATGATGGTGTTTTTTGGGGTTGAATATTAACTGAATCCAATGGTGACCTTATCACTAACATACCTATAGCTTACGGGCCGAGTGTCTAGTTGACGTGCCATGTATTGCATTGGAACCCTTATAACATGATAGATCATTGAGTTAATTATTTGTATAACTTCCTGGCAGTTGAGGTATAAAAATAACTGGAAGAGAAAACCCAGGGTGTTTCTGGTAGTGAGAGTTAGGATGGCTACTCCCTTGATGACTCATGGCGTGGGTATAACTTACTCCTTTAATTCGATAGAGATGAGACTCCCCACGTCATTAGTGCGGGTTCATTTCCCTCGGATTGGTTTTTCTATCTTTGGAGTCTGTACTCCTCTATTGGGCTTGGGTGCACGTCCTCCATACATATCTCACATTGAGTCATGTACTCCCCTATCGGATAGGGTATGGGTACTCTATGATAGGAGTAAGTACTCCCCAGTCAACCCATGGTGCGGGTCCTCCTTATGCAGGGCTACAACCAAGATGGTACTCCCCTGTCGTGCCTGGGTGCGGGTTACCTAGATTGAGGTCGGTTCTCCCCTGACATACTAGTGTGTGATTCCCCCAATAGGGAACAAACTACTTGATTTTTACTCCCCTGAAAGGTAGGGTGTGTGTACTCACTTATAGAGTTTGTACTCCCATGTTGTGCCAGGGTTCGGGTCTTCTATCCTAGGGTTGGTTCATTCCTAACGTTCATGGGTGTGGGTCCCCTACAACAAAAAACAACCATAGTTGCACTCCTGTACTAGGTAGGGTGCATGTACTCACATATGTAGTAGTTCTCTCCCATCTTCGAGTAGTGATGGGGAGAGGGTCCTTCAGGGGAGTTGGAACTCCCTCAGCTGTAGGACACAATGTCACGGAGTATGCCTCCTCACTTGGTTTCCCTTGTAGATTTCTTGGGCGCATGACTGTGACTGCGAGACCTCTTGTGTCAGACACTAGAGGCAGTTCTATCGAAAAGTTATAGATGGATCATGTCCTTTCGCATGTTCCATTAGGTATGGTTGTGTTGTACCTGGTAGAGTACATCTCCTAGATGGGTTTCATAACGGATGGCCAGTTCATGGAGCATGTACTCTTGATCGATGAGTTATGCTTCGAGACTTCTTTAGGAATATTGGGAACAACTTGAGTTTAGGGCCTTATGTTTATTTGTGGATGATATGAGTATATCTAGTTTCAGCTAAGTCAAATGTTTTGTTCTTATGATCGATATCATCATTTTGAGGTTTTCCTTTTTAGAGTTTTGAGAGACATTCATGGTCTCTGGGACCATATTGGGGATTGTAATACTCACACCTATACAGTATTTGCCTGCACCTTGTTGTGTCTTGGGTAGATGATGAACAGTCTTGACTAAGACATGGGGATCTTGGACTAGATTTGGATGGAGGAGACTGGTGGATGGGGATATCTGTGGGATGAGCTATACCGACCCTTTAGTTAGGATCCATGGTGGACGATCACTAGAGCTATTTTCGGTTTTCAGTTATTGTTGTACCTTTTCTATTGTTCTTGTATACTGGTCCCCTCTACATTTTTTAATCACATATACTACTACAGTTTTACATCATGGTTTCATCTTCATGTATTCATGGACTGTGTGTTTGTACAGGTTAAAAGGCAATGCCTCTCCATTTTAGAGATACATCATTCTGGTGCAAGTTTCCTGCCCCTTGCCAATGGAAGTTGGGCTTGTGGTAGTCACGGCACAAGCCTTGGGGGACGGGTCATGACAATGTGGTATCAGAGGGGATGGTTCTAACAGAAGAAAGCAGAGACTATTTTTTCAATTTAGAAATAGTGTTAAGTGTGTTGAGTTATATTTTTATGTCCAGGGTGTCCAGTGTTGGTGTGGCGGCCACTCTATTCATACACTAGGACCCTAAGTTTCCTAATTGGTACATGAAAACAACGATTGCGTGTATTTTTTAATTTTTTTTAATTTTATCTCTTTTTAGGCAACTAACCAGGTATATAATATTGAATTTGGTTCATCATGATTCTCCTACATGATGCCTCCATGAATACAGATAGTTAGGATTCCAATCTGTGACCACGGGGATGGTCCATTGTGTGATGAGGCATTAGTACCAGGAATGTTTCCCAAGATGGTACCTTCGGTTTGTGTACTAAAATTACACATCCCATTGGATAGAATTTATTACCGGTGATATCGGTAGGAGACCCATATTGGATCAGTTCCTTACAAGGGTTTTACTGACAGATTCCCCTCCGGTTCCGAGGAAATCCCGACACATAGGTGGCTAAGGGCTGGCCTAAGGTGGATACCGAGTTTCGGTCTAGCCAGGGCACCATTAAATTAGGTGGTGGTCCTAGTATTGAGAATTCAATGTCGATCAGTAGTGCGAGGGATGGGATTATATTTTTCCTAACATACGATGAGGTGACTTTTATTTGTATAGATATTGAGAGCATTCCACATAGAAGGGGGTCTCTTTCCAAAAAAAAGCTAAGGGGTTTGTGTTCCCAAGAACTTCTACGGTTTTGATAGGTTGAGAAGTCACTAACTGAGTGTTCTTAAAGGAATACAATGTAACATCTCAAGATTTCATTGTACGTTATCTCATTAATGTAATTAAATAGCTTGCGCTACACGCAACACCGAGTTCGAGCACACCACATCATACCAAACTAGCCATTCAAAAGTGGTTATGAATAATATTAACTGAATTTTGTATCATATATATAATCTATATAATTATCACATCCATATTATGTGTTTCTTAGAAATAATATAAGATCAAATTCATTTTTTCTGATATAAGATGTATTTTTAAATAAATCAACTTTACCCCCTTTTAATGGTGAACCCTTTTAGAAACCAATATTTGACACTTTTATGTATCCAATTTAATGAAATAAAATTATTGTTTAGAAGTGGGACATAAAATTTTAGTCTGTAAAATTTTTTTGGCACATTTCTGTTATCTAAAATATTTTGACGAATAGTGAAAAATACGATGTTTTAATTGAAAAAACATTTTTAATCGAAATAATTTATATTGTTAATTTATGAATTTGAGAGGTTTTTATGTATAATTAGATTATATTTTTATCATTTAATACATTTTATGTAATTATATATAATTTCACATATAAATTTGACATAAAAACATGTTAATCTTTTGATAGTTTTTAATTTTTTAATAACCCAGTTTTTGGTTTTGACAATTGGGACTAATTTTAAAATAATAAATGAAAATTATATGTTTTTAATTTTTTAAAATAGACTTCATTTTTCAATTTCGGATATCAAAATTATATTTCGGTTATGTTTTGATATTTTTCTGAAAACATTCATTTTTCTATGAATACTGAAAAACAATACGTTATTATTTAAAACCGAATTTTTATTTAAATAATTATTTTTTTATTTAATATTATTTTAAGTTAAAATAGATATATAATACCTATATATGTTCAATTTAATTCATTGGAGTCATTTGATAATAAATTTAGATGTGTTAAATTTTATTGAATTTTTAAGATCTTTTAGTCACCTCTTAGGAGCATTTGCAAATTTTCATAAAACATAATTTTACCACTTCATTGAGTTGAATTAAAAAATTGAGATATTGTTAATATTATTATGTAAAAATTTGGTTCAATAATATGAAAATGATGTTGGTTAACAGTAACTTTTGACTTTTATTTTCTGTCGTTAAAAGTAAATAGGGTAATTAAGGGTAAAAATGATATCATAATTACCCTAACACATGTCTCAATTCTATTGGATAAATATAATTTGACCGAAAGAAAACATAGGAATAAAATATGATCCTATTTGGTACACTTGGTTTATATTAGGTCATTTATTATTATTTTTCTTATAGAAGAGTTAAAAGAGTTAAATTAAATGTTCAATTACTGAACCATTTTTAATATATGGTTACACACAATATAAATTACACTATAAATATTCATTATAAATATAAAATGATATCCAGGATAATGGTATTTTATTTATAATTTTTAGACATTAAATAATTTAATTTATTTATGAGACAATGATGATTCAATAATTACCTTATTAATTAATTGTTAAAAAAATTGAGGTTGTAAATATCACAATAAATATTAATTGAGACTTATGATGAATCCCAATAATTTTATAGGTTAATATTTAATGTAATGGTTTGTTTGATAATGTTTCTATGACTTGAAAAAAAATCAAATACTAAATAATATCAAAATTTACATAATTGAGTTTTAAAAACAAATACTAAATTATTAATTGATATAATATTCTTAAAAATATACAGCTGGGCCAAAGGACATAGATAAGGTTATATATATTAATAATTAAAGACATTGGGTTCTTTTGGCATGTTATAGTATGTTTATTAACTATATAATATAATAATACAAAGAGTCGTGGTAAATGTCAAACTATTTAACTAAGAGTTAAATCTAAACGATAAGTTTAATATGATGACCATAACCTATCTAAAACCTATTTGCTGAGAGGTTTTCAACCCATCCCTTCCTTATTCTGTAAATAATTTATTTTGGGGCCATTATAAAACGAAATTTTTATTAATATAAAATAATATTTCATGCTTTTCTTAAAGTGACCATCAACTCTCTTATAAAATTTCAATTCCCCTTATCTTTATTTCACACCTCCAAATCCTTTTGGCTCGGCCAAACCCAGCCCAAATATCCTCCCAACATTAAACCTTTCATCCTAGAGTGCTTTCTTTGGTCAGAAAACCAACCTACAGAGCCCTTTTGATTAAATCAAATGGAAGAACCTGAAGAAGAGGTAAATACATCATCTCCTGTTTCATGTTCTTTTCTTCTTCCACTTCTTCTTCCTTTGTTGTTTTCATAGAAATGTAACAACTCCAGTACCTCTTATATACTGTGATATTATTATGAATATGGTACGACCATATTCATTATTTTATCTATCCTATAAATGACAATATCACCATATGTGCACGCGTACGGCTTACCGTCTCCACGTCGGGGTGTAGTTTGTTATTCAAACACTTCATTATTTGGATGGGTATATTAATCAGTATAAATAATGTAATAAATAAATATATTATGTTCGTGATTCTGAATATATGATATATAATTCAATTACATTCTATTTCACCATCAATATAATGATATTGTCTCTCGTGCGTACGTACATATTACCGTCTCCACGGCGTGATCAGATTCCTCCCCACGTTCCCCATTCAACCATGATTATAAAAATATATATTATTAATAACTATATAATATATGAAATAATAATTCTACTTTATATATATATATATATGTACTTGCATATATCTTATTCACCAACTTTAGTTCAATACGATATCAAAACGGAAACATCGTTTATGCATACGTACGGCCTACCGTCTCCATAAACGGTGCCTTCCATTTAATATATTTTTCTATTATAAATATTTATATTCAAAATATATATTATATATAAATAAAGGATTTTTTTCTGGAAGTATTTAAATGGTGATCTAAATGATACAAGTTAAAATATGTACGATAAAGAAAGAGATTATTACCCAAAATGATAATTTAACAAGGAAATATTTATTAAATGGGAATTATAAAGAAATAAATTAATCATGTATGATATAATAAATATTAATATCGTTTTGTTATAATTTAATAATATACTATGGTCATTATACAGGACGATAAACATACCCTCAACTAATGTAAAGTGCAAGATAAGGGTTAATTTCACAATCTCTTTATTATTCAAGATTGTTTTTATGTGAATATCTACTGGGACCTATTTATCATAAACATTTGTGTTTCAGGAAAATATTTTCCGAAGAAGTATTTTGGTGTTTTATTGATGGGAATCTTTAAATAGATCATCATTTTAAATTTCTTAAATATTATTTCTTCTAAATCATTCTCATTAATGTCCATGTCTTCAAATAGATTTTTTAAGTATTTATTTATATGAACAAGAATCTTTTTAAAATGCTTATTCCATTTAAAATATTGAAACTATTAGGGACACATTGATTTGAAAATGTATTTTAATGTATTCCTTTCAAAATTATGATACTTTTTAATATGTTCATGAATAATGGATTTTTCTCTCAAAGAGTTTTACAATTAATTTTCATATGTGTCAACATCCATTGATGGATTTTAAACTTGTTAGAAGTTTATTTTTTGTGATAAAAATATTCAATATTGTATTTATGGATTTGTGATATGTTTGACTATGGATGTGTTATTTTTATGACATTATTTTTTTATGGATAATGTATTGACATTTCGTAAGATATTTTTAATACGAATTTTATGTTAAGTATAATCCTTTTCATATGTGGAATGCATTGGACATAGTAATTGACTGGTGGAACCCACTATCGCTCCTCGATGCATCGATAGGTATAATGAGAAAAACTAGTGTCTTGGAACAATTCATTGACTATATCTTATTTTTATTCTCTGCATAAGGCCTTGACTATGTGGTTATGGAGTCCAGAATTATGCATTCCAATATAATGCAATTTTCTATTGATATTGCATGTGATTATTCAACTAGTGGAATTTCCATGTGAATAATTAAATGGAATTTATTTTATTTACATAGGGAATATTATGCCAATATTTATGTTCAAAAAGATTATTTTTTTCGTCTTATACGTTGCCTTAAATGTTTATGCTTTTTTTTAAACGTTTCCCCTATATTGTTAACATTAATGTGAATCTGAGCTCACCCCTTTCTTATGATTTTTTATCCTAGAATTCCAAGATGTGTATTATGATTGATAAGTAGGGTTAAGCTGGGGGATTAATTGCATTCTCAAAGGATAATTAGTGTTTGGTTTTATTTTCTAATATATAATGTAACGTTTATGTATGTAATCCATTTTCCAAGACAGGTAAACTGATTAGTCATTCGGGACATGATTCCTGGTAATCATGCCAATGTATTAAAATAATTCATTTACTCTGGGTAACTAGGGTCAGGGAATTAAAGTTGGTATCAGTGGGAATTTATAAACAACTTGTAATATAGATTAAGATAAACTCTGATTAGAGAACATTACCCTAATATAAACATTAAGGATTAGTATATAATAACTCACTATAATTTTGGAAATATAGAGATTTTGTGTATTTTATTGGAAATACCACCCTGTCTGGATACGAGCAGGTAGAGGTGACTTTGGCTTAGATGTACCTATGAGTGAAAACTCCGAAAATGAGTTTAGGGCTTTACTCGAGGTTTCCTGGTACACGAAAACAGGCCTTACTCCACTCTTGGTTACGAGACTCCGGGGGGGGGGGTGTGCTTAGGATAATTCACATTTTCATTTAAAGACATTATGAAGGATTTAGAGGTAGATAATTCCTCAATGAAAACATTTTATGATAATAGATTTTATGAAAAATATTTTCAATTTACATTAATAATTTTAATGGTTTGGAATTATAAATTTCAATTCATAAACTAACCTACTGTATTCTATTGTTTAGACATGTCTCCTAGTAGAAGGAATATGATTTTCTTCAATATTCATTATCTAAAGATTAAGAAATATCATATAATTCATGGCATTAATCCTACATTTAAAAGGGAAATATTCTCCCATGTAATCTAATCATAAGAATAAATAATATCACCTATTAATATGATAAGTAAATAATTATCTAAGTCTTATGGATATGAAGGGAATTAAGAGAATAAATGGTTAGAAGAGAGAAATATGGATAAAGGGAATAGGTAAAAGAAAGATTTTTCTATATGTGATAAAAATGTTAAAAATCACCTTGGAAAATTCATGAATTGAATGGGAGTTTTTTATAAGTGTGGTGAAAAATAACACTAAGTATGTGATTTAATTGGAAAGAAAATTTTTTCAAATATACAATGCTTCATCTGCAAAGAGATGGGACACCACACGAAGCAATGTCCAAATCATAATAGTAAACCCCATATGATGCTATTGGATAATAGTCAAGTTTTGATACTATAGAAGATGAAATTTAATGATTAGATTTCATTATGTTTTTATTAATGTATTATTTAATTTGAGTATTGTATTAATGATGTACATGTTATATGAATTATAGGGTACAAGAAGATTGTACAACAGTAATATTTCATCAAGGACTTTAGATTGTGTTGAACCAAGAATAGTTACTCAATAGATGGCTAAATGTTTTGGAAAATATATGGCTGAGAGAAAGACAATCCATAATATGGTTCTTATAATGATGTAGTGATTTTGGAATAATATAAAATTTATTTGGATAAATTATTTTGGATATTAATGACTACCATAAAACTGATTAGAGATTTGTAAATTCCCTCATTGTTGGAGTTTACAATATTTTTTGATAGAAGGAGTATATCTATTATTATATAAGGAATAAGGGAGTATTTATAGAATCAATAAGGTTTTATGGTAATTCAGGATGTTGCAGTGTTTTAAAAGAATACATGATGAAGTTATTCACATGTTATTACATGGAAAAAAGGATCTTTATTGTGTTCACCTTCCTTATAATTTTTTTACTATGAGTTTGGACAGAAGTATTTTGGATAAGTCTAGTGGTTGTAATCAACTATGTTTTTTTAAGGTTAAATCATTTCTTGAGATTATTTTTGTATTTTCATAACAATGGAAACTTGGAGGTCGGGCGACAACCCATTGTATCTGGCAAGGCCGCGAGACATGAACCCACAACTAAAGTGTGACATGGGAGGATCACCAACCTCTTGCATACATGTTTTTCATTTTGTATAATGTAGAATTTTTTTAAATAGTTTAAAAAGTGAATTATTAATTAATTATTTTTGGAACCCTATTCAATTAGGATAAATATGTTTTTTTAATTCTATTACCATTTGAAGTGAATGATTAGTTTTTTGTAGGAATTAGTTGTAGAATGAAACTCTACATTTCAATTATATTTTTTTCCTTTTAAACTATCAATAAAATAATTCTTAAAATTTTCAGGAGGGTCCTTAAAACCAAAATAAATATGTTATTTTAATAGCTTATGTTTTTTTTGAACTATCAATATTTTAAATCATCATAGATTTATGGTTTTGAGGCCCTAAATTATACACTTTTTTGTGATTGATGACCTCAATAACTCCCTATAAATATTTACATTTTTTCTCCAATTATGGGTCTCTAATTTCCACCCATGTTCTCTTAATTGAGATAATAATTTGGTGGTAACTTTTTCATTCTCTTTCACTCTGATTAAAACTAAATTTTATATCTCCAATTTCCTATTTGGGTTTTACACAAATGTATTTTCCTATTTTTAACCTTTAAATATCGAAGAAAAATTTCAAATTGTTAGGAAACTTTATATTGATGGAGGGAATAATGTAACACCCCAATATATCATAGTACGTTATCTCATTAATTTAATTAAATAGCTTACGCTACACGGAACACCGATTTCTAGCGCACCACAACATACCAAACTAGCCGTTCAAAAAGAATTTATGAATAGCATTAATTTAATTTTTAATCTTATAGAATATAAATAATTTTAAGATCCATATTATGTTTTTCATAGACATAACATAAGAACAAATTCATTTTTTCAGATAAAAGAATTATTTTTAAAAAAATTCAACTTTACTGCCTTTTAATGGCGTGCCTTTTTTACAACCAATAATTGACACTTTTTTATATTCAATTTAATGAAATTAAATTAATCTTTATAATAGGGACATAAATATTTTGTTTGGATAAATTTTTGGTACTTTTCAGATAACTTTCATATTTTGACGAATAGTGAAAAATACTATGTTTTAATTGAATTTTTTTTAATTGAAATATTTTATAATCATAAATTATGATTTCGAAAGGTTTTTAAATATAATTAGATTATATTATTATCATTTAATACAATGTAGGTCCTTATATGTAATTTTACATTTAAATTTGACATAAACACATTTCAATCTTTTGATAGTTTTTACTTTTTAAAAATCCGTTTTTTGGTTTCGATGATGGGAATTAAGTTTAAATTAATAAATGAATCCACTATGTCATAAATTTTTTAAAATAGATATCATTTTTTAATTCAGAATATCAAAACTATCTTCAGTTGAAGTTTTTGTATTTTTTCTAAAAACATTCAATTTTTGATGAATATTGATAAAGAATGTGTTATTATTTGAAACTGAATTTTATTTTAAATAATTATTTATTTTATTTAAATTTATTTTAATTCAAAATAGATACATAATACCTATATAAGTTTAATGTAATTCATTGGAGTGACTTTATAATAAAATTATATTTAGATAATTTTATAGAATTTTTTAACCTATTTTACCCACCTTCTAGGATCATTTTGAATTTTGAATAAAACATAATTTTACTATTTCTGTGATTTGAATTTCAAAAATCTGAAAGTTGTGATTAATATCAGTATGTAAAATTTGGTTCAATAAGATGAAAATAATTTTGGGCGAATAGTAACTTTTGACCTTTATTTATCACGGTTAAAAGTAATAAAGGGTAACTAAGGGTAAAAATGATATCATAATTACCATAACGCAAGTCTTAATTCTGTTGGATAAGTATAATTTTACCAAAAACAAAATTATAAATAATATATGATCCTCTTTGGTCCACTTGGATAATATTATGACATTTATTATTATTTTATTTAAAGAAGAGTTAAAAGAGTAAAATTCAAGGTTTAATAACTACACCCTTTTTTATGGTTACACACAAAATAAATTCAACTATAAGTATTCATTAGAAAGAAAAAATGGTTTACTACATAATGGTATATTATATAAAATTTTTAGACATTAAATAATTTAATTTATTTATGACACAATGATGATGCAGTAATTACCTTATTAATAAAATATTAAAATAATTGTTTTTATAAATATCCAAATAATTGTAAATTGAGACTTCTGATGAATTACACTAATTTTCTAGGTTAATATATCATGTTAGAGTTTTTTTAATAAGTTTTATTCGAAGTGATAATGTTTTTATGAATTACAAAAAATTGAAATACTAAATAGTGTCAAAATTGATATATTTGAGTTTTTAAAACAAATACTTTATTGTTAATTGATATAATATTATTAAAATTTTATGGTTTGGAGAAGGAAATATATAATGTTATAAATGTTAATAATGAACCACATCAGGTTCTCTTGGATTGTAATAGTATGTTTACTAACTATATAATATAAAAATATAAAGAGACTTGGTAAATGTCAATCTTTTTAACTACGTGTTAAATCTAAAAGAAATGGTTAGTATGATGGGCTAAACCGGTCTAAAACCAATTTTTGGAAAGGTTTGCGACCAATACCAACCTTTAACTCTAAATAAATCATTTTTGATCCATTAGAAACTGAAAAAGATTTTATTATAAAATAACATTTCAGGTTTTTATAAAGTGACCCACACCTCTCTTATAAGACAGCACATCCCCTTCACTTAATTTCACATCTCCAAAGCCTTTTGTCTCAGCCAAACCTACCTAAATATCCTCCCAACTCTCCTCCCTTAATCTAAGAAGCCTTAATTTGGTCAGAAACCAATCCAATGGTTCCCTTTTGATCTAATCCAATTGAAGAACCCGATGAAGAGGTAAATATTTCATCACCTCTATCAAGTTATTTTCTTCTTCCACTTCCTATTTCTTTATTCTCTGTTTACCAAAATAGTAACTCCATTACCTACTAGACAATGTGATGTTATTATAAATATGGTATGACCATTATCTTTATTTTATCCATCCAATAAATGACAAAGGCACCATACATGCGTAAGTACGGCTTACGGTATCTACGTCGTGGTGTAGTTTGTTATTCAAACACATAATTATTTGGATGGGTATAATAATGAGTATAAATGATTTAAATAATAAATATGACATGTTAATTAATCTCCATATATGATATATCATCCAATTATATTTGATTTCACCATCAATATAATGATACTGTCATTCATGTGTATGTACGGATTACCTTCTCCACAACGCGCTAAGATTCATTCACACGTTCTTCACTGAATGATGATTATAAAAATATATATTATTAATAAGTATGTAATATATGACATAATAATTCTATAGGATATATATATGTATGTATGTATGTATGTACATATATTTTATTCACTTACTTTTGTTCAATACGATATCCAAACGAAAATAGCGTTAGTGCGTACGTACGACCTACCATCTCCCAAAAAGTTTCCTTCCATTTCATATATCCATCTATAATAAATATTTATATTCTAAATATATATGGTATATTAATCTAGTATTATATTATGGAATTATTTAAAACATGATCTAAATGATAAAATTTAAAACACGTACAATAAAGAAAGTGATTATTACCCAAAATGTTAATTTAACATTGAAATCATTATTTAATTGGCATTATAAAGTCATAAATGAATCTTGTATGATATAATAAATATTAATATGGTTCATTTATAATTTAATAACATATTATTGTCATTATAAAAGAGGTTAATCTTACCCTCAACCAAAGGAAATAGCATAGTAAGGGCTAATTTCACAATCTCTTTTTTATCTGAGGTTGATTTTATGTGAGTATATACTGGGACCTCATTATCATCCACATCTGTGTTTCATAAAAATATTGTCAAAAGGAATATATTATGGTTTTATGGAAGGGAATATTTAAATAGATCATCATTTAAATGGTTTAAATATTTATTCTTCTAAATCATTCCCATTTATGTCCATGCTTTCAAAATGGTTTTTGAGTATTTATTTATATGGACATGAATATTTTTAAAATGATAATTCCATTCAAAAGATTCAATGTGTTATGGGAAAATTTGTTTAAAAATGTCTTTAAATGTCTTCTTTTCTAAAATATACGACATTTATATATTATCATAAAATAGATATATTTCTCTCAAAGAGTTTTACCAATCATTTTCATTTGTGTCAGTATCCTTTAATGGATTATAAACTTATTTTAGAAGGAGGATGAGCAAGGATATTTCACCATAATAGATGCTAAACAGATTTCAAGAGTGATAGGTTATGACACCTACCATCGGGACAAGCCTGTGCATGCACAGGAAAGCCGAGCTAAACAGAAATGCAAAGGTGGAGAGCTGATTTGATGATGAAGATGATGTGTAGGAGCAGTTCCATGTAGTTAGTATGGGTTGTATGTAATGTTTGAAGCCAACGAGTAGAGAATTCCTCTAAGGTCTACTATCCATGTAATAATTACGCCTACATTCCTTATTTGGGATCAACCTCATTCCTTCAAAGGTGGATTATCAAAATTCAAAAACAAATAGAGGCCTTCAGGCCATTGGAGAAGTTATATGTTTGACTGTGGATGTGTTATTTTCATACCATTCATGGTTTATGGACAACGAATTGACATTTCGTATGCTAGTTTTAATAAAAAAAATTATGTTATGTTTATACCTTTTCATACGAGAAATGTCTGGGACTTAGTAAGTGATGGGTGGAGCCTATTATAGCTCCTCGATGCATCGGTAGTCTCATAAGACAAACTACTTTCATGGAACAAGGCCCTAACAAAATATTACTTTTAGTCCTAGCATAAGGCCTTGACTATTTGGCTATGAGGTCTGGAATTAAGCATTCTTTCATTATGAAATTGGATATTGATATTGTATGTGATTAATCAACTAGTAGAATGTCCATGTGAATAATTAAATGCCATTATTTTATTTGCGTATGCCATATTATGAAAAAGATCAAGTTTAAAGGGCTTATTTTTTAAAATTATACATTGACTTAAAAGCTTATTCTTATTTATGAAAGTTTCTGGTATATTGTTATCCTTACTAAGAATCCGAGCTCACACCATTATCTTGTTTTATTTTCCCAATATTCCAAGAAGTGTGTTCTGATTGATAAGGAGGGTTATGCTAGGGGATTAATGGAATTCACAATGGATAATTTATGTTTGGTTTTATTTTCTAATGTGTAATGTAATTTTTATGTATGCAATCTATTTTCCAAGACCGTTAAATTGATAAGATGTTCAGGACATGATACCTTGTAAACAAGCCAACATGTTAAAATAATGCACTGACTTTGGGTAATTGGGTTCAGGGAATTACATACTAACTATTACATGTAATCGATTAATATGATATGACTAGTGATTTAGGGATCGAACCTCTGAGCGAGATGTGTTTAGGGACATCTGAGCTATCACTATTCCGATGTGCATTCATACTTATGTTAGGGTGATAAATAGAACCTTTGTGGATGAAGGTTATTTGGCTGAGAAGATATATCTAGTGAATGTCAGCAGAAAGTGGTATAATTTTTTATATGTAAAAACCACTACCCAAATGTGGGCCCCACTAGGCTCCAGGAGCTGGTGGACAGTGGAAGGGAGTAACTGTACACAGTCAAGGAGTGTGACCCATGTGCTCCATGATTTATTCGAGGTTGGATCTGTGTCTTCTAGAATCTATCATATTAATGGACATTGGTACTAATCATTCTTTCATTCCACGAATCATGTTCAAGACCTAGAGTTTTTGGTTAAATTATTGTCTTGAGTCTTACATCTAGATATTCCTTTGGGAGTACACTAGATAATCACACTTATGCTGATAATGTGAACTGACCCTTTAGGTGAGAGTTTTGGTTGGAACAACTTGGTGGAACCATCGAGGCCTTATGATGTTAGAATTTGTATAGAAAGGACATCCATAGTTCATACACATATTTACTGTTTTAGGAAAAAGTCTTTGGTATATCTACAATGATGGAATGGTGTTTTCATTGGTCAGAGAAAATAGAAATGTAAGATAATTTAGATAAACTCTTTCATTGGAGGGTGCAGCCAATCACTGTTGAGTCGGCCAACCTTACCCTCTTGGTAGCTGGAGTTTTGCGTTTTCAGTTCCCAAAAGTAGTGGCAGAGTGTGGGAACATCTTTTCAAAATATTGATCCAGGATTACCACCCCAAAGGGAGAGGGAGTTCTAGATTGTCTTGTAACCAGTAGCGGAATAGATATCTACAACTACAGATCAAATGGCTCCCGTAGAGCTCTAAGATAAGAGAATTTAGTAGGGGAATGGGGGAGATTCACTCAGCATGAGGTATGTTTTACATCCACTGAGTCAGGTGTTTGAGCAGCTAGCTTCATTATAGAAACACTATGTGGATTGTGATGGTGTAACATACCTTCCGTATATAACTTTCACTCCCCCAAACCTTCAACGATTTCAGGAGGCACAACTTGGTGACGTGGACTATGAGGCCCAACATGCTCAGGTATCCTCAGGATATTCTCTAGAAGAATATTCTGAAGGTGGGGAGTATTCCATCATTTTCATTGGGCACACTATGGTATAAGTGATGCTACTAAAGGAGTTGTTGAGGGAGTTCCACACAACTCCTTTGGCAGTACATCCTGGCGTGGCAAAGATGTACTAGGTCCTTTGGCTTCAGTAAAAATTTCTAGGAATGATGACTTCATAGAGCCGACAAAACTGTTATGCTGACTAGAGACTGAGACCCTTGGATTTTGGGGATGGGGACCATGTCTTCCTATGAGTCTCATGCCGATAGGGATTGTAGAGATTTGGGAGGGGTGGCAAGATATCCTTGAGGTTCATCGGACCTCTCCAAATTCATAGTAGAGTGGGAGTGGTGGTATACCATCTAGCTATTCCCCCCATAGATTCACTAAGTGCATAATTATTTCCATGTGTCATAACTGAGGAGATGTGTGCATTATCCATCCCATATTATCTACTAGGGAATGTTGGACATGATGGTTGGGTGACTATAATAGAGTTCCCGATGAAGATAGAGGATCGATAAGAGAATTTCCTCCATGTTTGGTGGATCCCTCTGGTAAGAGTTCAGCGGCAGCATGGGAACCACCATGAGAGCACATGGGTGTGGGAGGCTCAGATTCATGCTCAGTACCCTAATTTTTTTGGATTGCCTTATTTTTTCTATCAGGGATGTAATTCCCTATGGTAGTGAGAATTTAATATCTTAGAATTTTTATATAATGATTCTTTTATATGTAATTATTTCGATACTTCAAAATTTGACGGTATGTAATTATGTGGCCCGGAGTGCCCATAATGATCTGTCTAAAAATGATAAGTTTAAAATACTGTGCATGAGTGTTTTCCATAATAAAATATAATAACTCTTAAACATGTTCTACGATCAAAAATAATAGGGCACTGATGTATTCAATATGGTTGGTTTACCCTAGAAAAAACATATGTTTAGTCACCACAGGCCTCCAGAGAGAAAACCTAAAAACGTCCTAGCCATAAATAAAATAATAAATAAATTATTTAATTTTTTCAAATGCATATAAATCACGAATGGTGGCTCATATTAAAAATCTGTGACCACAATTGAGTAGGTGAGGGTATCCTTTCCTTAGTAAGACCCCAACATTGGCTGGTGCAGGCCAATAGTGGTTGTCAGTTTTTGGTCGTAAATAAAATAATTAAGTAACAATAATTTTATTTTCAAATTAGTTAACTCCTAAACGGTAGCTCAGTTTGGAAATCGGAGAGTACTGTTTAGCTCATGAGGGTGTGTTTCCCTTAGGATGATCTTAACCTTCATAAACGCGAGGGTAAGGATGACTCGTAATAAATTTTTATCATTTTTTCAGATACATTCAATAAACGTCATGTGGAAATTTCAATCATTTAAACCGGTGCTCTGAATTGAAATCTACGGGAACTGTTGAACTCGCAGCACTGGGATTCGATTAACGGAGTCTTAACATCGACCGTCGTAGGTAAGGTTAAAATGATAGTTTTTTCAACTTTTAAAAAATTAATAAAATAAAAAAATTGTTATTTTATTTTGTCCTACCACTTCTTGAGAGGTGGTGGCGGGGACCACGGAGGTAGTCAAACATTTAATATGGGATATTGAATTCTCCGTTACACATTGGTTTCATAACCACAGCTCTTTTAATTAATTTTTATCTTTAATTACGTAAATTAATAAACATCAATAATTTTTCGGTGAGTTACTCTCCCATTATCTCCTATATATAAATGGGGCTTTGGGTAGAGTTTTTGGAAAGACTTCATCGAGTGAGGAACCTCTCGAAATGTGATATGACAACTTCTACCGATGGAGATGGATGCTGAGGTGGCGATGAACCAACATCAACAAATGATGATGACTTCATCAGTCATGGAATCATCTTCCACCACTGTGACATATCTAATGAATCTCAAGGTAGGGGTTGTCAATTAATTCTAGAAATTCTGAAAATTATTCTACTTGTTATAGAATTAGAAGTTGGTTGTTGGAGAGTATTTTAATGGGGTTTATCATTATTTTTAATGTGATGTATAAATTACCCCCACTTGTTATAATCTAAACGCAGAAGGCGAATGCCAAACAAAAAAGGACTAGACCCTCTGCCGCTGGTTTTTTTCATTGTGTTAGTTAGAGTTTGGTTGTTCCATATTGATGGAACCTGGAATATGTGGGGCGCAAAATGAAAACATTATCCTGAGAGGACAGTTGAGGCGTCCGGAACGAAAAATGGACCATCAGAGCTCACCTGGTTGCCTACGGAAGATTCACATGCACAACAACATTGGCCACCAGCCCCAGCGGAGAAAGAAGCTTCCAGAACTCGTTGTACATGGATAAGGATGACATAACTGTAGATTGAAAAGGTGGCTAGTGTGGCCGGACTATGGAGATAGTGAGGTAGCGCGCTGTCGCGCGCTGTGGTGAGAAGGCCGCAGCTGTAAAGCTGCCTTGAAGGAGGGACCCGACCCCTACAGGTCCCATGGGTAATGAGGTGGTGCCACATGGAACCACCAATAAAAGAGATGAATAAATCCTTTTAGTCGTTCTTCAGGTGGACCACGTGAACCCTGCTTGTGTTGCGCCAGCTAGTGTGCCGAACCACCCAGAGGGCCACACCCTTCTGGCGGGCTTGGCTGAGCCCACCGCAGCCTAGCCCAACCGGGCTAGCTCATGCCGTTTCTGGCCAGGTTGGGTCGAACCAAGACTGGGTCGGGTTGGCCCAAGCTGCTCTAGCAGGTTAGTCCCACCGGTTTGGACCAGATAAGGACACATTTAGGCCTAGTTATGCTTAAATGACGGTATCATGTGAACCAGATGTCCGTTTTACATTCCGTCCCTGGCACAGGGATCCACGGTGCGAGGAGGTACATTTCAGATACTCTAAATGACTTTTATAGAATGTTGGAGTTTGGATGGTTTTTATTGTACACAAATCCAAAAGGGACCTTGTTAGTGAAATGCCTATAGATTATAGAATTAGTGTCAGGTTGATGCTACATATATTTCTTTTAAATTCTTATGAAATAATGGATAATTGAGTTATTTACTTGTGGAACTCTGTGGAAATTTTGGGATGACCAATAACCAAAGGAGTGGAACCTCGGTGCTTCTTGAAGCGAGATTTAGGATAGCTACTCCCTTGATGACTCAAGGTGTGGGTATTTCATACTACTCTACTCTGGTATAGACAATACTTTCCACGTCATGAGTCTGGGTTCATTTACCTTTGATTGGTTTTTCTATATTTGGAGTTGGTACTCCCCTATCCAACTAGGGTGTGGGTCCGCATACTTAACTTGCATAGAGTCAAGTACTACCCATCCGGGTAGGGTGTGAGTCCTCAATGTTAGGAGTAGTTACTCCCCTGTCAACCCAGGGTGCGGGTCCTCCTAATGCAGTTCTACGTCATTATTGGTAATCCCCTGTCATGCAAGGGAGCAAGTCCTCTAGCATGGTGTCAGTACTCCACTGATGTAATACGGTGCGGGTCCCCCACAATGACCAAACTACTAGAGTTGTACTCCCCTCCGAGGTAGGTTCCATGTCCTCACATATATAGTCAGTAATCTCTTGTCATTCCTGGGTTTAGTTCTTCTAGTCTAGGGATGGTACTCCCCTATTGTACTAGGGAGTGGGTCCCCCATAGAAAAAAAACTACTTGATTTGTACTTCCCTACTCGGTAGGGTGCGGATCCTCATGTATGGAGTAGTACTCCCCGATATTTGAGTAGAAATGGGGAGAAGGTCTTTAAAGTGAGTTTTATCTTTGTCGGTTTCATGAACCATTGTTGAGGAGTGGGACTCTACCCATTGTTTCCCTTGGTCTTGCCTCTTGTGCAAGACAGTGATTGTGATTCATCTAGTGTCGGGCACTAGAGGGAGTTCTAACAGAATGTTCCCAATGGAGCACCTCCTTTTGTAATTTCAATTTTGAATGGTTGTGTTGTACCTAATGGATTACATCTCTCAGACGAGTCCAATTAGGGATGGCTTGTTCTAATATCGCGTACTCTTGATATGTGAGTTACACATTGAGAATTCATTAGGAATCATGGAAATGCATTGGGTCAGGGACTTATGTTTCATTCTAGATGTTGTGAGTATATATGGTTTGAGTTGAGTTTTTTTCTTTTTTTATCAAGATAATGTTATTGTTTTTTTCCTTTGTGAAATTCTTAGAGACATTCGGGGGTCTTGGGGTAACTACTGAGTATTATTATACTCACCCCTGCATGGGCTTCGTCCGCACCATGTTGTGTCTTCTGCAGATGATGGGCATCCTTAACTGAGACTTGGGGAGCCAAGACCTAATGTGGATAGAGGTGATCGGTGATCAAGGAGAGTTGTGTGATGAGATATACCTACCCTTCAGGTGGGATCCTTGGTGGATGATTTCAGGTGTGGTTTTCTATTTTTGTTGTTGTGGATTTTCAGTTGGGCTTGTATAACACCCCTCTACTTTTTGTTTACACTTTTAATACTATAGTTTTACTTTTTGGTTGCATATTTTTGTGTTCTTGGAATATGTGTTCATACAGGTTTAAAGGAAATGCCTCCCCATTTTATGGATACACCTTTCTTTTTCCAGTATCATTCCCATGGGATATAGATATCGGGCTTGGGGTAGTCACAACATGGGCCCCGAGAGACGGGTCGTGACAAAGTGGTATCAGAGGGGTCGGTTCTAATAGAATAACTAAGAGTATATAATTTCAATGTATCAATTGTGTTATGTGTCTCGAGTTTGGATTTTAGTCCATGAAGTCCAGTGTTGGTGCGGTAGCCTATATATCCATACACCAGGATGCTAGAATCTATTTTATGACATGGTAAATGAATACATTGATTGTGTGTGTTTTTGAAATGTTTTTCTTTTGATCATTTTTGAGAATGCTCAACAAGTATATCTTATTGATCCTGGTTCATGTTGATTCTCTTTCAAGATGCATCCTCACAGATATCCAACAAGAATTCCAATCTATGACCATGAGGATGGTTCATAGTGTTGTGAGGATTTAGTACTAGGACATTTTCCCAAGATGGTACCTTCAGGTGGTGTGCCAACAATACAAAATCTTGTTGGTCATCAATTACTACCAGCACTACCACTAGAAGACAAATATAGGATTAGTTACTTACTTGAGTGTCAGTGATAGATAACCCTTAGGTTTCGAGGCAAGCCTGACACAAAATCATTTATGGAATGGATTGAGGTGGATACCTAGTATCCATCTAACTAGGGAATCATTAGATCAGGTGGTGGTCTTAGATGTGATCATTCTATGTGGATCAGCAGGGTGATGGGATGGTTTATATTTCCACTGACATATAATTATTTGACTTTCCTGTGGTCAGATCATGAGAACCGTCCCCAATGAAGGGGATCTCTAGAAAAAAAAAGATAAGGGGTTTGTGTCCCCATGAGCTTCTATGACAATTATTGGTCTAGATATCGTTAACTGAGTATTCTTTGAGACAATCAAACCATTCCGGGTACTTCATTCATACGACACGAACAATGCTTCAAGGTTCACCCCACGGTGCGAGATATGTTTTTGGACATCTAAGAAAGAACCATTCCTATGTGCATTATAACATATGTTATGGTGCTCGATATAACCTTGGTGGTTAAAAATTATTTAGCAGAGTAGATGTAGCTTCTGAATGTCAGCTAAAGGTGGTATACATTTTGATATGTTACAACCAGCACCCCAATGTGACCCCCACTAGGCTCATGGAGCTGGATGACAGGGGAAGGGAGTAGTTTTATGTAGTCTAGTAGTGTGACCCAAGGGATAAAGGAATGATTTCATGTACAATTTGGGTATACTACTTTTTTTCCTATTAATAAACATAGGTACTAATCATTACTTATTTCAATGAATCTTGTTCAAGACCTAGAGATTCCTGTTAAATTGTTGACATGACCCTTATGTCTGGAGATACCAATGATAGGAGACTCAATAATCACAGTTATTCCAATGGTGTGATCTGACCCTTGAGGCAAGAGTTTTGGTTGGAACCTATTGTTGGAAGCGTTGAGGCCTTACGAAGTTAGTTTGGGTTTAGACTGGAATCCAGTGTCTATACACAGATTGACTAGTTAAGGAAAAAGGATGTTGAATATCTACAACTTTGAAATGGGGATTTCCTTGGTCGGCGAAAAATGGAATCCTTATAAGCATGAGATAAACTCTTGAATAGGCGGGTGTTGCCGGTCACTCTTGAGTCGCCCAGCCTTACCCTCCTGGAAGCAGGAGATTTCAATTTTCAGTTCTTAATGGTAGTGGTAGAGTGTTTGAACATCGTTACAAAAAATCATTCCAATATTACCTCCCCAATGGGAGGGGTACTTCTACATTGTCTTTTATCCAGCGGAAACACTGATATCATCAACTGCATATCGAATGGCTCTCGCAGCGCTCCAGGAGGTGAGAGTTTAGAAGGGGACATGGTGGAAGATGCATATAGTAGGAGGTATGGTTTAGAGCTTCTGAGTGAGTAATTAGAGCATCTATCCACTTTTCAGTAACCCTTCATGGATAGTGATGGATTAACATACCTCCAGTCTATGACTGTCACTCCCCCTAAGCTTCAGCGATTTTGGGAGGCATATCTGGGGACGTGGATAGCAAGGCCCGATGTGCTCAAAAAATCCTCAGGACAAGGCCCTCAAGGATTTTCTGAAGGTAGAGATCACATCATCCATTTCATTATACACACTATGGTACATGTGAATATATTAATGGAGGTGTTGAGGGAGTTCCATAAAACTCATTTGGTGGTACATCCTGGTATGGTGAAAATGTACCAGGATCATCGGCGTCAGTACTAATGGCCAAGGATGAAGACTGGACAAGGCTGGTAGAAGTCTTATGCTGATAAGAGACTGAGACCCATGGAGTTCGAGGAGGGAGACCAGGTTTTCCTATGGGTCTCACCCCGAAAAGTATTGCAGAGATTTGGAGGGGGTAGAAAGAAATATCTAAGGTTCATTAGACCACTCCAGATTCATAGCAGATTGGGTTAGGAGGCATACCATCTGTCTCTTCCCCCATAGATGCACAAAGTGAATAATGTTTTCCATGTGTTATAGTTGAGGAGATGTGTGCATGATCCATCGCACATTATCAACTTGGTTGAGTTGTACTTGAAAATGGGGTGAGTTTTACAGAGTTCCATATGGGGATAGAGGTTTGATAGGATAATTTACTTTGTGGATGGTGGATCTCTCTAGTGCGAGTTAGGTGGTAGCACGAGAAACTCTAGGGGATCTCATAGGAGCGGGAGTCTTAAATTCTTGTTCTTTACCCTTGTTTTTTGATTCTCCTTGTTTTGGAATTTGGGGATGTAATACCCTATGGTGGGGATAATTTAATTTCCTATAATTTCCGAATAATATTTCTTATATAGAATTATTTCAAGACCATGAAATCCGAGATCGTGTAATATCAAGGCCTGGAGTGACCAGAATGATCCATCGAAAAATTTTATGTTTAAAATAGATGGGGTGAGTGGTTTTCCTAAAATTTTTATGAACTCTTGAATGGGTTCCTAGAACAGAAATCTATGTTCACCATTGCGTTTAGGATGGCTGGATTTATCCTAGGCTCGACCTATGTTTATTCACTGCAAACCTCCAGGGAGAAAACCTGAAAATGGCATAACAGTGAATAAAATTATTATATAAAATTATTATATTTTTCAAATTCTTATAAATCATGAATGGTGACTCAGATTAAATAAGAATTATTTTATTGGTAAATTCTATAACTCTTAAATGGTAACTCAGATTGAAAATATGAGAGTAACGTTGAACTTGGGAGGGTGTGTTTCCCTTATGTAGAGTCTAAACTTGACCGACATGGGTTGAGGGTGACTATTAATTATTTGATGAACATTTTTATGGTATATTCAATAAACGTGCGGGTGAAAATCTCTATATTTTGAACCGGTGCTCGGAATTGAAATCTGAGAGCACCATTGAACTCACAACACCATGATTCACTTAAGGGAGACTTAACTACGACCATTGTAGGTGGGGTGAAAAATATAATTTTTTTGACTTTTAAATAATTAATAAAATAACAAATTTGATAATTTTTTTTATTTTATCATACCACCACCTGAGTGGTGGTA
Organism: Viscum album; assembly: GCA_963277665.1. Taxonomy (NCBI): domain Eukaryota; kingdom Viridiplantae; phylum Streptophyta; class Magnoliopsida; order Santalales; family Viscaceae; genus Viscum; species Viscum album. The sequence continues at coordinate 1,902,333,599 of OY728160.1, forward strand.
GCAAGGACCACAGAGGTATTCAAATTTTTAATATGGGATATTAAATGAATGGTTACACTTAGGTTGCGTAACCATCCCTTATGTAATTAATGTGTAACATTAATTATGGCCATTAATAATCCTAATTAATTATCGAGGCATTAATAACCCTTTCTCCACTATATTTAAATGGGTATTGGGTAGAGTTTTTTTGGCCTGATATCATCTAATGAGGATCCTCTTGCGAAGTGATGTGACACCATCCACTGTTGGAGATGGATTCTCGGGTGACAATGAACTTGGATTGACGAACTCCAGTGGATTCCTCAAACGTGGTGTCTTCTTCCACCACTGCGATGTATCCAAAGAATCTCATGGTAGGGGTTTTCATTTAATTCAAGATATTCCCATGATTCTTCTCCTCATTCTTGAATTTATGTGTGGTCATTTTGAGGGATTTGAATGAGTTTTATCATTATTTTTAATATGATGTATAAATTACACATACTTGTTATAATGCTAGCACAGAGGGCGCTTTCCAATAGATCGAGGCCCAGACCCTATGCCACTTGTTTTTTCTTTGCGTTCTTCAAAGGAGGGGTTTTATGACATGAAGGAATCTTAAAAACAGAGGGGCGGGCCATGATGGCGGCAGTCTGAGAGGACTGTAGGGGCATCCAAAAGGAAGAACATACCAATGGAGCTCACCTAATGGCCCAAAAGAGATTCCCTAGTGTGACACTGACGACCAGAACTAACGTCTAAGACAGATGTTGGTTCTCTCTAGCCATGTAGGAGGGAAGAACCATTTGGTGTCTTAGAGGACCATAGGGGAAGATGGAATTAGATTGTCACGAAAATGGTGAGGCAGCACGTCGTCATGTGCCACAGTGAGCTGGTTGCGGCTGCGAAGCCATGACGACGGAGGGACCCACTCTCTATGGGTCCCATGAGTTAAAAGGTGGTTCCACCTAGAGCCACCAATGAATGAGAAAAATGAACCCTTTTAGCTGTTCATTAGGCGGACCATTCCCCACATGACCTACCCCAACCATACCGGCCCAAGCTGGTTTGGGCTGAGTCGTGTTGGACCCGGAGCTGGTCGGGTCAGCCCAGGCTAGGCGGGCCGGTTTAGTTTGACCAGGTCATACCAGACCCATACCGATTTAGGCCCAGTTAATCATAAAATATTGTACCTTGAAAACTGGATGTCAGTTTGACGAACCGTATATGGAGATTTAGTCATTTGATTGAGATAGTTCTATTGATATAATCTATGAGGCATTCGAAGAAAGATAGAGTTTGGCTGGGTTGGATCGTACCCAATTCAAACCAGGCCCTCGACACTAAAATACCTATAGATTTTATAATGTGTGTCTGGTTGATGAATTTTCTATTGTGTTGGAACTCTTATGATAGGATGAGTCATAGCATTACATCCTTGTGGATCTTCATGGTAGTTGAGGTATGACCAATAACTGGAGGAGCATAATCATGGTGTTTCTTATAGCAAGAGTTAGAATGTATACTCCCTTGATGAGTCTAGGAGTGGGTATTCCTTTCTCCTCTGCTCCAATAGATATGGGACTCTCAACGTCATGAGTACGAGTTCATTTACATCTGATTGGTTTTTATATCATTGTAGGTGGTACTCCCCTATTGGACTTGGGCATGGGTCCTCCATACATAACTCACCTAGAGTCAAGTACTACCCGACCAGGTAGGGTGTGTGTCCTCTATGTTAAGAGTAGGTACTCCCCCATCAACCAAGGGTTTAGGCCCTCCATACACTGTGCTACAACAGATTCGGTACTCCCATGCCATTCCAGGGTGCAAGTCCTATATCTTGGGGTTCGTAATCCCCTATCATAAAAGGTAGTGTGTCCCCCATAGTGAAAAAACTACCATAGTTTTACTCCCCTACTGGGTAAGGTGTAGGTCCTCACTTATAGAGTCGGTACTGCCCAGCCATTCCATGGTGTGGGTCCTCTAGAATGGGGTCAGTACTCCCCTGATGTATAAGGGTGTAGGTTCCCCACAATAAACAAACTACCAGAGTTTTATTAATCCAATGGGTATGGTTTGTGTGCTCGCATATGGAGTAGTAACCCCCTCGTCTCCCAGTAGTGACAGAGAGTGGGTCCTTTAGGGGAGATGGAGATCCCTCGACTGCAGGAAACATTGTCGAGGAGTGGGCCTCTCTACATGGTTTCCCTTGGTCCTGTCTCAGGTGCAAGATTTTGACTGTGAGACCTCTAGTGTCGGGAACTAGTGGTAGTTATAGAAGAATGTTCATGATAGAGCATCTTCTCTTAGATGTTCCACTAGGAATGGTTGAGTTGTACCCGATGGAGTACAACTCCCAGATGGGTGCCATCAGGGATGGCCAGTTCATGGAGCATGTACTCCTGGTCATTGAGTTATGCTTTGAGCCTTGATTAGGAGTCCAAGAAATGGATTAATATCAGGGACTTATGATTTTTTGTGGATGAGATGAGTATATCTATTATGAGCTAATTAGTTTTCTTTGTTATGGCGATCAAGACAATTTTATGTGGTTTTACCTTGTGGAATTCTGAAAGACATTCAGGGGTCTATGGGTCCTTAAAGCGTATTATCATACTCAACCTATATGGGCTTCGACCGCACCTTGTTGTGTGTCATAAAGATGATATACATCCTTAAGTGAGACTTAGGGATCTAGGACTTGATGTGGATAGGGGAGACCAGGGGACAAGGAGAGCCATGTGATGAGCTATACCTACAATTCTAATATGATCGTTGGTGGACGATCTTAGGAACTACTTTTTTTTCATTTGTTGTTGTACCTTTTTATTTGGACTTGTATACTGGCCCCATTTACATTTTGTAAAATAATTTACTACTATAGTTTTAATTCATGGTTTCATCTTTTTTTGTTCTAGGACTGTGTTTTGGTATAGGTTTAATGGCAATGCCTTCCCATTTTAGGGATACGACTTTATGGTGCAAGTAGCCAGCCTCAGGACTATAGAAACAAAGCATGGGGTAGTCACTCCATGGTCCCCATGGGACTGGTTGTGGAATTTAATATTCTTTTTTTATTACATATTACCTTTCAATTACAATCATGTAATTATTCATGTTCATATCGGTCTTTTTGGTGATGTTCTGTACATGAGTCAAAATGAACTTGTTATAGTTACAAATTGACCATGTGTTCAAAAGAAAATAATAAGTAGAATGATATTCAAGATTTAGATATCATATATATCATACATATCTAGTATATATATTTATCTATAGTAGTTCATATATTTGAATACGTGATAATGAAATGCACTATTGATGGTGACGGTAAGCCGTACATACACATAAACAGAACATTCATTTATTTTCTTCATTTTAATAGGATGAAAGACAAATGAAAAGGAGGTATATTAAAATTATATTATAATATTATATTTTATATAAGTTACATAATTTATTACTTCCATCATTTATACATTCCATGTATGGCATGAAAAAGTCATATCACTTTGAGGGGGCAGTAGTCCCCACTTCCTCGAATTAAATTATCGTATATACCCATTATAAAATCCATAAAGATATGATATAAATGAATCATATAGAAACATAGAGAAACAAAGAGATAATAAAATATAATATATATCATAAATAAATATATTCCCTTCTTAATGTCCACTATGAAAGGCAGTAGGAGATAATTGAACAATCATCGTTTCGTGAGGTAATAGTACACCATCCACAAAAAAATATCATAAACATTTATTGGATGAAAGTGTGTGTAAGTGTAGTTTGAATCCTTCTCATAAAAACAACCATATATATAGAGGATATATGATTTTTATTTTATAAAAGAAAAAAAATATAAAATATAGTGAAGAAGTAAAATAAAAGAAGGGAACTTGAGGGAAGATGTTACCTCTATATAGGTTAACTCCCTTTGGTTGGAACAAAAAGGATTTGTAGAAGTTCCTTATGCCTAAGGAAATGCATCCAGGGGAAGAGTGGGATGTTGGGAGCTTATTTTGATAGATGTTGGTCAAGCCAATGGGTTTGAGATGAGTGATTAAATGGTTTGGGGATAATCCTTTTTATAAAGAGAATGAGGTACTATTTAGAAGTGTCTAGAAATATTATTTTATTATAATTTTATTTTTAGTTTCTAAAGGCAGAAAGTCAGTTAAGACAATGATATGATGATAATTGATAAATATACTCTCAACCAATAGGTTTTAGACTTGTTTATGTAATAAAATTATCCTTATCTTTTAGTTTTAACCCTTAATTAACTAAATTAACTTTCACCATTTGTTCTGGAATATTCATATTATATGGTTAATATACATACTTTAAAATTTCAAAAGAAGCTCAAGTGTTTCATTAATGATATTTGTAATATTATCATAGTCATATGGAAGAATAAAAAATTTTATAATTATTATATCATTTAATAAAATATTATTTTTTTAAACTCATTTAGGTAAATTTTAACACAATTTAGTAATGGATTTTTCATTATGTGATAAATACTTGATTAATTCAAATAAAATTATTTAAATAAAATATATTATGTCATAGATTCTCATTAAATTATTGGATGGAATAAAAAAATATCCAAACTAATTTATTTTAACATTTATAATTTATCTTATTTAAATCATTCATTAACAAGTTAATCACTACATCAAAATTGCATCATAAATAAATTGATTTATATAATGTCTAAAAATAATAAATAAAATACCATGATGTAGGAAATCATCGTATTTTTGTAAAGACTATTTATAGTTGGAAATATCATCTATATAACCCCATATAAATATTGTTTTACTAAAGGATATATATTTATGTTACATTTTCATTAACATTAAATTAATTTTTATAATATGTCATTTTCACTTACTAGTGGTTCCATGTGGTCCAAAAATAATCCCAAGGATTCCCATGGTTGGCCATGTATCTTAAATAGAATTAGTACAAGTTTAAGGGTATCTATGTATTATTATAATATTATTTCAACCTTATTTACCAGATTTCCCCTTTATCCATAAAATATTTACTAATGTTACTATTCATAAGGAATCAAAATAAAAGTTACCTATTAACAAAACATGGACCCCTCCTAATTCAAAATATCGAATCATACTTTCAATTTCAAAACATCGAAGATTAACAAATTAATTTAGAATAAATTCCTGTTGTCAAAACAAAACACGTGTTTTAAAGAGGTAAAAACTACCAAAATATTGACATATGTTTTCGTCCAATTTAATTATTAAATTAATTAAGATTACCCACATAGGATTAAATTGTATAAATATGATCCAATTAAACATTAAAACCAATTAAATGTAAAATTTAACTGTATAAGTAAATTAAATTAAATTTTTGTTCTGAATAAAAATGCGGTATTTTTCAATATTCATTAAAAAATGAACATTACCATAAATATACCAAAAATTCATCCAAATTATATTATGACATCCCACTTCTAAGTAAGTATTTTATTTGGTCAAATTTAACATATAAAAGTAACAAAAATAGGATTTAAAAAGGGTTCACCATCAAAACGTGGTAAAATGACCTTTAAATAAAAGTTGAATATTTCATGATTAAAATTAGATTCCTTATTTTTCAAGCCTCTAAAGTGTATAGGATAAATGAAAAAACATTTAAAATTTTTGAATAATCATATTTTATTCATTTCTATTTATTCCCTCCAACAAAAATACTATGTGTCAACTACAATTTAAAATAATAATAATAATATTATTATTTTTCAGTTTAACTCAACCTTGTGTGCAACATGAGATTTCGAATAACCATATTATTGTGTGTCAGGTACACGACTGAACATTGAATCCCCATTAATGTAAAATTAATATTTAAAACCCTTATATTAATAAATTAGAAAATATTATATTATTTATTTACTTTGAATGTTACATCCTTCCCCCTTTTGGAAATTGCATCCTCAAAATTCAAAAATTGGGCTTGGAAATTTCATTGAATGTCCCACATTAGAAAAAGAGTCAATAAAACTATTACGTTGAAATAAAGAAAGAGATGTAAAAATGTATCCTAAGATAACACATACTAGGATTACATGTAGGTAAACATTTATATGGAATAGAAACTCACTCTCATTGATTAATAGAGAATGATAGAGAAAATTATCACAAAACATTAACCACCACAATACCATACATTTGTTGTTAGGGAAAAGTTGGATGATAATAGAAAGCATATAAATTTTTTTCATAAAAATACTTTTCATAGAAATGAATACTTTTATTATTACCTAGACTAAGATCATAAGGAAATATACTTATTTGAAAATTAGTGTTTCATCCTTTAATAAAATTTTACCACAATCTCATATTTTCTCTAAAAGACGAGTATTCATGATGACTTGGTCACATATGAAGTGATAGAATCAAAATATATAGAATCACATAATCCAAAAAAATAGGGTTTATATATTTCCCATGTATTTAGGAATTAACCAAAACCAAATTTGTTCGTACAAAAGCAGATAATCCCCAAAAAAATAATTTAACAAAGTAAATATTACACTTAAACTTCAAAATTCAACAAACAATGTCGAAAATTAAACAAATATCATTTAATGAACCATTATTCGTAAATTTTTTAAATGTAATCCAAACTATGATTAAAACTCAATAATCAGAATGATTTAATTAAATTATCTTCCATAGTAAACATTAAAATTTATCTCCAAATAACCTAAACAACTCTTATTGTCTCATACTGAATTGTAAAATATATAATCACATATTCTCTACGATAGGTTAATCAGTTACATAAATAAACCTAATCACCATTTGTTCACAATAAATTCATTAATTCTTCCAATATATAATGTCAACCATTACTCAATAAATTAGATCTGATAGTATTCTATTTTTAAAGCTTATAGTGTTCCCAAAAGAGATAATTTCATCCAAAATAACCTTTATCACTTAATCAACAAATAATTATCATATAATAATGATGTCCATTCGATAAAACACATATTTCCAAAATCAAAAAATTCCTGATTGATAAAATCATTTAACTAAAAAGATTTTGTCATACTAACTAGGGACTTCACATAGGCCAGTGGTAGGTGATGCACCATTGTCTCCCTTCGGTTTTGGTTTCGATTCCTGCTACCTATCCAAACGCTATGGGTTGTCACCCATCTTACGGGTTGTCCGTATTATAAAAATAAAAAATAACCCTAACATATTTTAACATCAAAGGTTTTCTTATACGTATAATTTCCATTTCAACTCATTAAGAAATCAAAATCTCAATAATGTCTTATATATATACCATTTTTATTTCACCTCCATATAATAAAATAAAAAAATCCCCAATAGAATGAACTTGATACAATGATCATGGTGTCCAAATGGTTTACTCATCATCTTGTTCATATAGGTAGAAGGTCCATGCATTGAAACAATGATTTAGACATCCTTCAAAATCATTTTCATCCTTCACCCAAATACACCTTGTACAACGTGGGTCATATGGGTGTTCACAGAAAAATAGTTTTGAATAATAATAATGTATGACATATAATTTCAAACCCACTGATAAAAAATTATTTTTATAAAATAGTTAGACCATGTTTGAGTTGAGACTTTTTATCATTGGTTATTTTAAAATTAAATAATTATATTATGAGAGACAATATTCTGAATTCAAATACAAATACATTGTGTAGGGGTCTCCTTCTTCAGACCCTTTTTCGAAATCATAATATTCTCAAAAAATATTTTGATAAGGTAAAATATTTTTATAATCCTTGATAATATATACTTTTTTTAAAAAATATGAGAAAATTGAGAAAATAGAATTTTATTAAATACAACCCATGATCCACGATGGTATCGATGTATAGTATAGGTGTTTGATATCTCAAACAACTTATTTCATGTGATTTTTATGTTATAAAAAGATTCAAAATCATCTGAACATGACTTTGCAATAATTATTGCAACCATGTCATCAAGAAGAGATAACAATTCCCTTTGATATCCACCTCCTTGCATTGGAAACTAATATTCCATGATCTGAAAAAGTTATTAAAAAAAGATTTAAATTAAGGAATAGACATAGAGACTAACCATGTGTTTAATGAAAACTCTTAATCCCTAATGTTTTCTAAACAGTCCTTTGATACCAACAATAAGGCCTGACACATAAAACATTACATAATATTGAGTTATGTACAGAATTCATATTGAAGATCTATTCTGGTTTATATTTTTAGAGAATTATCCCATAACAATTACATTACATCTCAAATATTTCAAAGTAGACACTTCTACACAGAACATATTTTTTCTTAAAATAAAAACTCTAAAAAAAATTAATTCTTTTCTTGATATAAATCGTCTTAAATTATTCTTGTCTCTTACCCTTCCTTATAACCATTTAAAAACAATTCAAAAACTTTGGATGAGAATATAATTTTTGGTAATGGTTATAAAATAACGAAAGAAAACATTAGTCCATCAATACATAAATAACATAAGCTCCTTAATATACCTCACAAAATCATAAGATTAATGAATAACACATAGATGTCAAAAATCATATAATAAACATGTGACATCTATATCAAAATTACATTATAGTTTTCGTAGCTACCAAGGGTGTTACTTGTGGAATGACCATATAATTATATTCCCTAAATCTATGAGGAGAAACATTAAAATTTACCCCTGTCATGTAACCCAATTCATTAGAGATCAATATCATGCTCACCTTCCCTTGGTTAATCACAAAACCACAAATATACATAAAAAATTCCAAAGAACTATAACCTAATAAAAAGACAAAAAATTAGCATAAAATATAGAAAAAATTTCCAGATTTATATCACAATATAACTATTCAAGATATTGACTTAATAAATCCATTCTAAAATTTATTCTCATTACCACAATATGTAAAATGAGTTTATGGTATTCATTTTCCTTTTAAAAAGTTATGGATTGTTATGGAATCTAAATATCAAATAATTCTCATGGTGGCGGAAATGACATTTTCACATCTTATGTTAAAAAGAAACATTCCATCTGTAATTTAGTAAAACTATACACCAAAAAACGATTCCATTTGAATGAAATTAAATGTAATGGGGGTTTATACACCGTATAAATGCTAGTGGGGTTTAAATCAAAATATGTCTCATTGAAAGGAGATTGAGACGATGTCCCTTAAAAAAACTCAACAGCTTAACAGTGTCACATAAAAATTATGAACATGAGTTGATGAGAGAGAAATGAGTCTTTCATCACATAAACATAAAATGTACATCAATAAGGATATTTATGAACATGTACCGTCATAGGAAAAGTGAAATAAAAAGACATGACATTAAATAAGTTTTTTACTTAAAGAGGAGGGTTAATGGTTCCCTTACAAAGATCATTTTTTAAATAAAATAGATCGATTATGTGTATTCCCTATAAATACACATAAATAAATTATAAATACATGATGTGAAATAAAAATTCATTTATCACATAATCATATCCCGCCATAACTATGATGTAGAAGATCAACCCAATGAATTGAAATTGGGTTAAGAAGTTCCCTTACCTTGTGTCCCACATGTCTTGTTCATTTGTTATATCCCTGAATATTAAACATAAGTAAATTATATGTGCATTATAACCTTTATAAAGTTTATTATTACTTTTATATTAGTTATTACCTAGCTATAAAAATTATTTAATTATTCCAGTTCATATCGGTCTTTTTGTCGATGTTCGGTACTTGAGTCAAAATGAACATGTTATAATTAAAAATTATCAATGTGGCCAAAATTCCATTATCACAGGAATGATATTCATGATTTATATTTCATATATATCATATATATATGATATATATTTATTTATTTAGAATATTCCATATCCATTAGATATTAGAAAATGAAATGAACCATTCATGGAGAGGTAAGTTGTACGTACGCATAAATGTGACTTTGAATTATTTTTTTCATTTTTAATGGAATGAAAACCAAACGATACATAGCTATATTATAATTATGTATAATATCATATTTTATATAATTTACATAATTTCATTAATTCCATATTTTTTACATTCCTTGTATGACATGAACGATTCATATCAATTTGAGAGGGAGATAGTCTACACTTCCTCAAACAGGGCTATTGTATTTACCCATTATGGAATCCAAAAAGGTATTCTAAAAAGAATCATAATCATATATATAATATAAATATAATATATTACACATATAAAGACATTTTTATCATAATTTTTTCTATGATAGGTGGTAGGAGAAAATTGAACAATCATCGTTTCGTGAGGCAGTAGTTCAGCATCCACAGAAAGAGTATGTACTAATTCCATTATATGGAGGTGTGTGTATGTGTAGTATGAATATTTCTTATAAAAACAACGTAGTATATTTATTCATCTAGTTTTTTAATGTAATAAATGATTTAGAATATAATATATAGTGAAGAAGTAAAATAAATGAAGAGAACTTGAGTGAAAACATTACCTCTAAATCGGGTAACCCCTTTTGGTTTGAACCAAAATGCTATCTTGAAGTTAATTATTTATTTGTTAAGTCTTATATTAAGATTATAAGGATATTGGGAGCTTATTTTGGATGTTTTTGGATGATAAAAGTGGTTTTAGAGTTGTGATTAAATGGGTTGGGTTGAAGACTTTTTATTAGAGGGAGGAGGTACTATTTTGAAGAGTCTAGATATATTATTTTATTATAATTTCATTCTCCATTGTAAAGGATCCAAAGTAAGGTAAGAATAATTTAAGATGATTATTAATTTAAATCCTCTCAACATATAGTTTTTAGGCATGTTTAGGTCTTATAATTAACCACATCGTTTAGCTTTAACCATTAGATAACTTATTTAACTTTTACCTTGTCTACTTGTATATTCATATTATATGGTTAATATAATTACTATAAAATTGAAAATGGAGCTCAAGTGGTTAATTAAAAATATTTTTAACATTATATATGTCATTTTACAGAATAATATTTTTTTATTATTATATAATTAAATAAATTAATATTTGTTTTGAAAACTCATTTATGTCAATTTTGACACTATTTAGTAATTGATTTTTCATAAATTGATAACAACATGATTCATTTGAATAAAAATATTTAATGAAAATATAATATTTCAGATTTACCCTAAAATTAGTGTATATCATAAAATGTTTCAAAATAAATTTATTTTAAAATATATAATAAATCGTACATAAATCCTTAATAAATAAGGTAATCAATATATCACCATTATGTCATAAGTAAATTATATTATTTAATGTATAAAAATTTAATATAAAATACCATCATGTTGAAAATATATTTATATTTCTAATGACTATTTATAGTAAAAAATATCACTTACATAACCCCATATAAAAATTATTTTAGTAAACGATATATGTTTATGTTACATTTTCATTAACCTTAAATTAATTTTTATAAAATATCATTTTAACATAAAAGTGGCTCCATGGGGTACCAAAGTAAACCCAAGGATCCTTATGGTCGTAAATGTATTAGAAAATAGGGTTATCACATGTTTAAGGGATATTTAATAATATTTTTTAACCCTTATTTACAAGATTTACCATCAAACTATGGTTAATAAAATATTTACAGAAGTTACTGTTCATAATTTTTAAATATTAAATTAATCTATTTACACAATTTGGATCAACATATTTCATATAGGTAATCCTATTTTCCAAATTCAAAATGCATGATTTATAGAAATTAATTTTAAATTAATTCCCATTGTTAAAACAACAAGGTATGTTTTTTAGAAGTAAAAAACTGCTAAAAGATTGACATGTGTTTATGTCCAATTTAAGAATAAAATTACTTCCAATGACATAAATTTAATTAAATGGTAAAAATATAATGCAATTAAAATATAAAATAAAACAGAAGTACAATATAACTATGTAAATAAATTATACTAAAAGCCAGTTTTGAATTAAAATACGGTATTTATCACTATTTATTTAAAAAAGAACATTATCAGAAGAATACCACAATTTTATCCAATGTATATTTTAATGTACCTATTATAAATTAGAATTTTATTTTGTCAAATTCATAATATAAAAGTGAAAAAACTATATTTAAAAGGGGTTTTCCATCAAAAGGTTGTAAAACGAGCTTTAAAGAATATTAGAGTTTTTCATACCTATAATCGGATTCATTCTTATATTAAGCCTCTAAATATTATTTGATAAATGTAAAAACATTTAAAAAATATTTAAAAATATATTTAGTTAGTTATATTAATTATCTCCAATACAACATCTATGAGTTTACTACAATTTTAAATAATAATATAATATTATTATTATTTAATATAACTTCACCTTGTGAGCAACATGAGATTTCAGAAAAACACATTATTGTGTGTCGAATATGCCATCGAACATATCAACCCTATTAAAATAAAATTAATATTTAATTCATTAATAATAATAAATATGAAAATTTCATATTCGTTATTTACATGAGATGTTACACAAAATGTATCTTTAAATATGGGTGACATGGACCACATCATGTACACCTCTATATCATGGGAGGAATATCTAAATTGTACGAAATTTCACCTACACTATCAATAATATCAAATATTCCAATGAATCATGTCTCTATATTCCATTTTATTTTATTTATCTATTCCCTTATTTTAGAGTCACCCGTAAGATTAGCAGATCACCTATAGTGAATTACCAGAGTTACCTGCCCTTGTAGACATATAATAACTGAATTGTTTTAGTAGTGAATATCCGTCTTCGAATCAATTACACACTCTCTTAGGTATACAATAATATGAATTACATCAAATTTTCTACCATACCCACCTCATGAACACATGACAGTTTTTTATAGGGTGAATAGATAGAGCCAAAAAAAATTCGATCAAAACGGATGCATTAAAACTATTAATGTAAAAAAATCATGTATAGTCATTTGATGATCCCTTGCCCACCATATTCTAAAACACATTCCGACATTATATTTTCTAATATATGTATTTTTAAATTTTAATTTATTGTATTCTATTAATGATATGTAAAACTTACCCTATTAGTGATAATAAAACATTTATAAGACCTTCAAAAAAATGATGATAAACACTCATATTTGTCTGAAATAATAATTGCATGGATCCCATGTTGTCATATAATCTCTCATACATAATATTTTACTTAATTATCATCTAATACTGTAGAGAACCAAAGCTTAATGTACATGGACATTACATTTCTTTTGCGGAATACTTAATACATAACAAAAACAGACACACAAGGACCGTAATAGTTTAGTGTCTTTGGAAACTTGGAACGTAATCTTCTAATCGTGGTGAAAGATCTTCAAAATCTCCCATAAAGATCTTTCACTTTTTTTCCTTACCTAAAACCTTTATTTATATCCTTTGGAAACGAAAACATAAAAGGGTGAGCTCAAATGCTCAGTAAGGGTAAACAAAATAAATATCAATAACATCATATTAATAAGAAAATAACAATTTGAAAATCTAACCCTGCAAAAGGAATCATAATTTCATAACATGGGATAAATCATGGTAGTGAAATTTAATCCCAATAATCATAACATAAAACATTAAACTTTTTTTCATGCACAGATAATCAAAGAGAATCATTTCTTATTAGTCAAGACTCATTACCAAGACTATCTTAGTGGAAAAAGTCCATTTCTGAACTGAGTTCACTCCTCATTTAAGTCCTGTTTTACTGAACCAGTTTAACCTGCTGTTCCTGCCATGTCTATCTCATGAGATATAAAATCATTACCCAATGCATTGGAGGGAGATATAGGTCCCACCCATCTCATAATGATACAATTCTTATGTGTGCCACAAAATCATAAATCAGACATCATTGCATAACCCATGTAGTAAAAATGGGATTCTTAAACAACATGACATCATAAAATAATTTTCATAAGATAAAGGAATTCATAAAAATAATTCTATCACAACATAATCAAATAAATGTAATAATAGGGATAGAAACAGAACAATATATTATCATAGATGGAAAATAATTTTGATAAAACACTTGAACTCCATTCTTGAGGAAAATATCCTTTCTACATAAAAAACATTTTCCTTTCTGAACATGTCATACAATTTTAAACTAAAATAAGTTGATTAAAAATAAACTTGAAAACATGTAAAGGAAGATTCTTGGAAATAATGTATTAAAAATCCATTCATTCCTTATAAGTTAAAAAACATTCTTCTCATACTTTTGTCGAAAAAGTCAAAAAGTACCTCGTACGAAAAATGACAAAAGATTCCTTTCATATCTTTTACTAAAAACACACATAAGGGTAAAATTGGATTTAAAAAATTATAGGTGGATGGAAATAATATTACATATTGAGGAAACATGGATGTGGATGATAAAATACAACCCAGTAAATTTCAAAGTATAAACAATCTCGGATAAAAATGAGATTGTGATATTTCCCTTTCCTTAGGTCTGATTTGCATCGTAAGTGTCCGAACCTCCTGTATAATGAATTAAATAATGACGTTGACTTATTCAAAAATCATAATCATTGTTATGATATCATATATGGTTCAATTATGACTTTATATTGCCCGTTCTTTTGTAAATTCCATGTTAAAGAGCGTTTTGGGTAAAATTGTTTCATTTGTCGTCCGTGTTTTGACTTGTAATTATTCATATGATTACATAGATCATGATTACTTAATTACAGAATATAAAACATGATTTATATATAATATATATTCAGAATATACATATATATAATAAATCAGTAAATGGAATGAAATACACCGTTCATGGAGATGGTAGGCCGTACGTACGCATGAACGCTGTTTTCGTTTCCTTATTGTGTTGAATGGAATTAAGTAGATGACATACATATATATACACATAAATACAGTATCATTATTATGACATATATTTCATTATTACTTATTATATATACTTTATAATCATTAATGAATGGTTAACGTGGATAATGAATCTCATCGCGTCGTGGAGACGGTAGTCCGTACGTACGCACGAGCGATGATATCGTTCTCATGATCGTGGGACTGTATTGGAGTGTATGTATACTATTTCAGAATCAATATCACTTTACAATAATCATATATAGTTATTATTTACACCATTATACCCATCCAAGTAAGGTGGTGGTGGAAAATAGATTACACCACGGCGTGGAGACGGTATTCCGTACATACGCACACGTGGTGATTTCATTTTCCATAGGATGGATAGATGGTAAAATAGGGTTGTTTAATACTTATAATAAAATATCAGTATATTAGTGATACTGATGTTATTACTTCATAATGAAACTACCTAAGAAGAAGAAGTGGAAGAAAAAATAAAGTTGAAAGAATCGGTAACGGACATTACCTCTTCTTTGAAGCGGCTCTTTGAGTCCTCTTCTTAGGGCACTAAAATTGGTCTTTGAATAAGACCAGGACCTCTAGGATGTTTCTAGGGAAGTGGGGAAGTGAAATGGTCAGGGGTTGGCCGATCTTGAGGGCTCAATGTGGTGTGCGGAAGAGGGGGAGCGTGTGCCCTTTTATAAGGGAGGAGAGGGGCACCTTTAGAATAACTCAAAATATTATTTTATTATAAAGCCAAATTCGGTTTTAAATAGCTCCAAATTTATTTATTTAGAAGCTAAGGTGGGGATGGGTCTAAATCATCTCATCCAATAGAATTTATACAAGTTTAGGTCATTATACTAACCTTATATTTTAGTTTTAACTCTTAGTTAATTAGATTGACATTTACCATGACACTTTGTATTTTTATATTATATAGTTAATAAACTTACCATATACATCCAAGCGACCCCCAAGTGGTCCATTAAAGATACACCTATCATGATATAAGTATCTTGGCCAGACCATAAATTTTTAGGAATAAAATAACAATAAATAATATAATATTTGTTTTAAAAATTATTTTATGTCAATTTTGACACTATTCAATAGTTGATTTTTGTGAAACTTATAACAGAATGATTACTTCGACCAAAGTTAATTAAATGAATCATAAAATTCCATATTAACCTAGAAAATTAGTTTAATTCATAAAAATTCCGAAATTATATTTATTTGGGTATTAATAATATCAATTATTCTAACGTTTCAATATTATGGTAATTAATGCATCATCTTTTTGTCATAAATAAATTAATTTATATAATGTATAAAAATTATAAATAAAATATAATTATGTAGGAAATGTTATTAGATTTCTAATTAATATTTACAATCTAATTTATCTTATGTATAACCCTATATTAAAAATGTTTTAGTAAATAAACTTTGATTTTAACTCTTTTAACTCATCTTTGAATTAAATAATAATAAATGTCCTAATCTAATCCAAGTGGGCCTAAATGGTCATATTTTATTCCTAAGGTTGTTTTTGGTCGAATTAATCTTATCCAATAGAATTAGGACATGTGTTAGGGTAATAATAATATTATTTTTACCCTTAATTACCCTATTTACTTTTAAATGTTGTAAAAAAAATTAAAAAGTTACTATTCACCAAAAATTATTTTCATCTCATTGAACCACATTTTACTCACTGACATCAACCGTGTCTCTCGGATTTTTGAAATTCCACTCACAGAAGCGGTAAAATTATGTTTTATGAAAAATTCATTTTTTTTAACTACCACCTATAGATTTCACTATTCATCAAAAAATGAATGTTTCCAGAAAAATACCAAAAATTAGGCCTAAGCTATATTTGATATTATGAACTCAAAAATGATGTCTATTTTACCAAATTCAAAACATATCAGTTGCATTAATTAATTTAAAAATTAATTCCTGTCGTCAACACAAATAGCCTTTTCTTAAGAGAAAATAACTATCAAAAGATTGACACTTGTTTATGTCTGGTTTAAATGTGAAATTACATGCAATGACGAACATTGTATTAAATTGTAAAAATATATTCTAAATATACTTTAAAACCACTAAAATTAATAATTTATCACTATTAATTATTTCGATTAAAACGTTGTTTTTAATTAAAAGTTAGTAATTTTCACTATTCATCAGAATATGAAAGTTATCCGAAAAGTACCAAAATTTCACCCTAAGCTAATTTCGATATTCCGAATCCGAAAAAAAGTCCATTTTGAAAAAAAAAATTTACAAAATTTCAAAAAGTGGTTATTACTTTTCATAACGACTAGTTTTAATAATATTTTAATAGCATATCGTTGTTTAGCAAAACTTGGTATTCTGTACAACACACGCTATCGTGGAAGGTCGTGCTTGCGTGTAATGCAAGAAAAGTTAGGGATGTGTGTTGTGCAAGCTCCTTTTGGTGTATCATACAACACAAGACATTAATGAAATTAAAAAGAATATTTTTCGTAAAATCTTGGGGTGTTACATTCTACCCCCCTTAAAATGAATTTCGCCCTCGAAATTCGTCAGGGTTATAAATGGTTTACTACTCGAAAGTTTCATTAATAGAAACCCACATCGTAAAAAGGAATACCAAAACATGGATTTAAAAACTAATGTACGAAATGTAAGTGTTACGCAAATTATCTCATCACTGGGTATCCATGTAGGAGAACATAGGAGAAAATATTGATATGGAAGAAAAATCTAACCATCAGGTTCTGATGGAGAGTGGTAGAGAACATGGCTATTAAAAAGCCAACAATCACAAAGCTATATATTTGTGATGATCTAAGGTACCATCTGATTCATCGGATATAAGGGAACTAGGACAATATTTTTGGTTTTCAAGATCATTTCCCTAATGTTGATGAATTAAAAGAAATACTTACATGATTTTGGTTCAATCTCACTGTTGTTTGTGAATTGATCAATTTCCAATTTATCCCTTAATGAAATGAAGTTGAATTTCTTATTTGTGATGTGTTATCAGATCATGTGATAGAATTATGGTTCATTCCATATCTTTCAAACAAAAGGTTAGAAAAAGTTATAAGTGCATCTTATGGTTAGATTAATCGTATATGGTTCCAAAAATGAACTTATACTTCATATGTCATACTGCTTAATAAAATAAAACTAGTTTCTACTAACCAGGGACTTCCTGTAGGCTAGTGGTAGGCGATAAAGGCCTGTCGCATTTTGGTTGTGGGTTGGATTCCCACAGCCTTGTCCGAAGCGATGGGCTGTCGCCCGTCCTGCAGGTTGTCCTTTTTCTAAAACAATATTACTATAACATCCCTTCAATAATATCGAAAAAAATTCTATCCTTAAACAATACTAACTTATGTCCAACATAATTTATTCCAATATTTAGGCTTATACATAATACTGCAGTCCACTCTCATAATATAGTGAAAATGATTACCAGATATTTAATACTATCGTTGATCCCCATATATCATAAGATATGTCTTGTTGGTAAAATTACAAACATGTGAATACCTTAATCATGCATTCTCTTGAAGAATGAATTCCCAGTGAACCTTAGTGAAAACATGAATGCAGTCAAAAGTTAACTCTTTCCACATAACAAAATCCAAAAATTATATATACTCGAACCATGATATAACCTTCTCCTTATATCAGTCATGAGCTCATGAATATGGTCAAACATTTCATTTTCTCGTTTTCCTTTCATTATGCGCATATCATCTTTTTTTCCAAAAATATCTCAATCACATTCCATGGTTACCGGTACCATTGAAAACCACAATATACCAATACATAAATATTCCAATATTCCATGATAATATATACAACATTATTTTGGATTTTCGTTACATAAACACTTAATCATTCCACCACATTGTTGTCATATTCAACATTGCCAATAGTGATCGCATGTCACTTCCCTTTGTCCTTTGCCTTAAGTGGTTTCTCATGTCGATCATCACTAACCCTTGGATTAGGGAATTTATTAGCATAATGCCCCATTTCCTTGCACTTGAAGCATTGATGTGTAGTAGGTTCATTTTGTGTATCCCTTCCATTGTTTGCATTAGTAGACATCTTCTTCCCATCATTGCGGCATTCAAATGCCCGATGACCTTCCTTTCCACATTTGAAACATTTACTTGTCCCTTTAATACAATCTCCACCATGCTTCTTTCCACACTTTGAGCATAGGGAAACATTCATCTTCTTTTCACAATTATTCTGAGATTTCTCCTTGAACTCCATCTTTCGTTTCTTGTCAAAACTATGAGATGGATAAGTAACACCAACTTCAATTTCTACCTTGATAGCACAACGCACAATTTATTCATTGGTACTGAAGTCTCTTATAGCTAATGCCCTTCGATGATTTGGTTTTAAGCCACTGAAGAATCGATCAACTTTACCTTCAGGTTGGATGATAAATCCAAATGCATACCTGGAAAGCCTTTTAAAATTCGCTTCCTATATACCAACAGATTCATCATCCTTTTGATTTAGTTCAAGAAAATCCTTCTCCAACATTGTTCGAATAATATGAGGGAAGTACTTATTGAAAAATACGTTCTTGAACTCGTCCCATTCCATGGACTCAATTTCATATCTTGGCCTTGTATTCTTGATAAGATTCCACCATTGATCAGCTTCACCTTCCAAACGATATACTACTAAGATGCCTTTATCATGTTCAGAACATTGAAGAATTGAAAATATCTTTTCAGTAGTACTGATCCATTGTTCAAAAACAAGTGGATCAGAATACCCACTGAAAGAAGGTGGACGTTGCCTTATGAAGGACACAATAGAAGATTGTTCCCTTCTCTGCTCATTTGGAAGTCCAGAATGATTCATAGATTTTGTAATTATAGCAATAAGATTTTTCACTCCATCTCCCATAACATTTTTTTGTTCATGAGGACAATCATGCATTGTCGATTACATTGATCAACACGGTTCCTTTGGGTTCCATCCATCGTCTAAAACCCAAAATTAATAGTGTGAGAGGTAAAAATCACGCTAGGGAAAATAATATAATAAAGGGGGAGTACCTTCAATATCTAACATCTAAGGTTAAATTCTATGATCGTTACTGTAGTTCTAGGACTATATCCTATACGTATACTTATCCTTAGGGACATCCCTAGACATACCATAGAAATATCTCTAGGGATCTCACTAAAGTTTTCGCATCATAGTTTCCAAAGTTTGACTAAACCTTTCCTCTAATACCAACAGTAGAGACCCGAAGCTTAATGTACATGGAAATTACATTTCTTTTGCGGAATACTAAATACATAACAAAAAAAGACACACAAGGACCGTAATAGTTTAGTGTCTTTGGAAACATGGAACGTAATCTTCTAATCGTGGTGAAAGATCTTCAAAATCTACCATAAATATCTTCCACTTTTTGTTTCCTTACCTAAAACCTTTATTTATATCATGGGGAAATGAAAACATAAAAGGGTGAGCTCAAATGCTCAGTAAGGGTAAACAACATAAATATCAATCACATCATATTCATAAGAACATAACAATTTGGAAATCTTACCCTGCAAAAGGGATCATAATTTTATAACATGGGATAAATCATGGTAGTGAAATTGAATCCCAATAATCATAACATAAAACATGAAACTTTGTGGCATGCACACATAATCATAGAGAGTCATTTCTTATTAGTCAAGACTCATTTCCAAGACTATCTTAGTGGACAATGTCCATTTCTTAACCGAGTTCACTCCTCGTTTCAGTCCTGTTTTACTGAACTGGTTTAACCTGCCATTACAGCCATGTCTATCTCATGAGATATAAAATATTTACCCAATGCATTGGAGGGAGATATAGGTCCCACCCATCTCATAATGATACCATTCTTATGTGTGCCACAAAATCTTAAATCATACATCATTGCATAACCCATGTAGTAAAAATGGGATTCTTAAACAACATGATATCATAAAACAATTCACATAAGATAAAGGAATTAAAAAAATAATTCCATCACAACATAATCAAATCAATGTAATAATAGGGATAGAAACAGAACACTATATTATCTTAGATGGAAAATAATTTTGATAAAACACATGAACTCCATTCTTGAGGAAAATATCCTTTCTACTTAAAAAACATTTTCCTTTCTGAACATGTCATAAAATTTTAAAACTAAAAGAATTTGATTAAAAATAAACTTGAAAACTTGTAAAGGAAGCTTCTTGGAAATAATATTTTAAAAATCCATTCATGCCGTATAAGTTAAAAAAACATTATTCTCATACTTTTGTCGGAAAATTCAAAAAGTACCTCGTACGAAAAATGACAAAAGATTCCTTTCATATATTTTACTAAAAAAACACCAAAAGGGTAAAATTGGATTTAAAAAATTGTAGGTGGATGGAAATAATATTAAATATTGATGAAACATGGATTTGGATGATAAAATACACCCCAGTAAATTTCAAAGTATAAACAATCTCGGATAAAAATGAGATTGTGATATTTCCCTTACCTTAGGTCTGATTTGCTTCGTAAGTGTCTAAACCTCCTGTATAATGATTTAAATAATGTCATTGACTTATTAAAGAATCATACTCATTGTTATGATATCATATATGGTTCACTTATGACTTTATATTACCCGTTCTTTTGTAAATTCAATGCTAAAGAGCGTTTTGGGTAAAATTGTTTCATTTGTCGTCCGTGTTTTGACTTGTAATTATTCATATGATTACATAGATCATGATTACTTAATTCCAGAATATAAAACATGATTTATATATAATATATATTCAGAATATACATATATATAATAAATCAGTAAATGGAAAGAAATACACCATTCATGGAGATGGTAGGTCGTACGTACGCATGAACGCTATTTTCGTTTCCTTATTGTGTTGAATGGAATTAAGTGGATGACATACATATATATACACATAATTCCAGTGTCATTATTATGTAATATATTTCATGATTACTTATTATATATACTTTATAATCATTCATGAATGGTTAACGTGGAGAATGAATCTCATCGCGTCGTGGAGACGGTAGTCCATACGTACGCACGAGCGATGATATCGTTCTCATGATCGTGGGACTATATTGGAGTGTATGTATACTATTTCAGAATCAATATCACTTTAAAATAATCATATATAGTTATTGTTTAAACCATTATACCCATCCAATTAAGGTGGTGGTGGAAAATAGATTACACCACGGCGTGGAGACGGTATTCCATACGTACGCACGCGCGGTGATTTCATTTTCCGTAGGATGGATAGATGGTGAAATAGGGTTGTTTCATACTTATAATAACATATCAGTATATGAGTGATACTGATGTTATTACTTCATAATGAAACAACCTAAGAAGAAGAAGTGGAAGAAGAAATAAAGTTGAATGAATCGGTAATAGACATTACCTCTTCTTTGAAGTGGCTCTTTGAGTCCTCTTCTTAGGGCACTAAAATTGGAATTTGAAGATGACCAGGAACTGTAGGATGTTTCTAGGGAATTGGGGAAGTGAAATGGTCAGGGTTTGGCCGAGCATGAAGGCTCAAAGTGGTGTGAGGAAGAGGGGGAGGAGGTGCCCTTTTATAAGGGAGGAGAGGGGCACCTTTGGAATAACTCAAAATATTATTTTATTATAAAGCCAAATTCGGTTTCAAATAGCTCCAAATTGATTTATTTAGAATCTGAGGTGGGGATGGGTCGAAATAATCCCATCCAATAGAATTTAGACAGGTTTAGTTCATTATACTAACCTTATCTTTTAGTTTTAACTCTTAGTTAATTAGATTGACATTTACCATGACACTTTGTATTTTTATATTATATAGTTAATAAACATACCATATACATCCAAGAGACCCCTAAAATGGTCCATTAATGATACACCTATCATGATATAAGTATCTTGGACGAACCTTAGATTTTTAGGAATACAATAACAATCAATTATATAATATTTGTTTTAAAAATTATTTTATGTCAATTTTGACACTATTCAATAGTTGATTTTTGTGAAACTCATAACAGAATGATTACTTCGACCAAAGTTAATTAAATAAATCATAAAATTCCATATGAACCTAGAAAATTAGTGTCATTCATAAAAAAGTCTGAAATTATATTTATTTGGGTATTTATAATATCAATTATTCTAATTTTTAACTATTATGGTAATTACTGCATCATCATTGTGTCATAAATAAATGAATTTATTTAATGTATAAAAATTATAAATAAAATATAATTATGTAGGAAATCGTATTAGCTTTATAATTAATATTTACAATATAATTCATCTTATGTATAACCCTATATTAAAAATGTTTTAGTAAATCAACTTTGATTTTAACTCTTTTAACTCTTCTTTGAATTAAATAATAATTAATGTCCTAATCTAATCCAAGTGGGCCTAAATGGTCATATTTTATTCCTAAGGTTTTTTTGGTCGAATTAATCTTATCCAATAGAATTAGGGCATGTGTTAGGGTAATAATAATATCATTTTTACCCTTAATTACCCTATTTACTTTTAACCGTGGTAAAAAAAGTAAAAAGTTACTTTTCACCAAAAATTATTTTCATCTCA
Source organism: Viscum album (assembly GCA_963277665.1). Taxonomy (NCBI): domain Eukaryota; kingdom Viridiplantae; phylum Streptophyta; class Magnoliopsida; order Santalales; family Viscaceae; genus Viscum; species Viscum album. The sequence goes on from OY728160.1 coordinate 1,902,357,206, forward strand.
TTGAACCAAATTTTACTTACTGACATCAACTGTGTCTCTCGGATTTTTGAAAGACCTCTTAGTGGTTTCACTCTTCATCAAAAAATGAATGTTTCCAGAAAAATACCAAAAATTAGGCCTAAGCTATATTTGATATTATGAGCTCAAAAATGATGTCTATTTTACCAAATTCAAAACATATCAGTTGAATTAATTAATTTAAAAATTAATTCCCGTCGTCGACACAAATAGTGTCTTCTTAAGAGATAATAACTATCAAAAGATTGACACTTGTTTATGTCTGGTTTAAATGTGAAATTACATCCAATGACCAACATTGTATTAAATTGTAAAAATATATTCTAAATATGCTTTAAAACCACTAAAATTAATAATTTATCACTATTAATTATTTAGATTAAAAAGTTGTTTTTAATTAAAATTTAGTAATTTTCACTATTCATCAGAATATGAAAGTTATCCGAAAAGTACCAAAATTTCACCCTAAGCTAATTTCGATATTCCGAATCCAAAAATGAAGTCCATTTTGAAAAACAAAATTTACAAAATTTCAAAAAGTGTTTATTACTATTCATAACGGCTAGTTTTAATAATATTTTAATAGCATATCGTTGTTTAGCAAAACTTGGTATTGTGTACAACACACGCTATCGTGGAAGGTCGCGCATGCGTGTAATGCAAGCCAGGTCAGGGATGCGTGTTGTGCAAGCTCCTTTTGGTGTAGCATAAAACACATGACATTAATGAAATTAAAAAGAATATTTTTCGTAAAATCTTGGGGTGTTACAAATACGGTATCTTAATTCATTTATGATTAGAAAATTTCTTCATCCATTCGAAAATCACCCAAACATGATCAAAACCCCAAAGGGTCCTTGGAAACCCCATCATTGTTTCCATAATCGTTTATCCCAACATTAACCCATGTTATAAACCCATTATAGGAAAACCAAAACGATTCTAGGAAACCATTACTATCAAAAAGTCAATACATTAATAGAAAATTATGAACCAACCCTCTTTATATCATGTTAGATGAACTGATGATGGATATATTGGTACCACATCATTTCACCTATATGAACTAAGTTATTTGATATATAAAATTATCCCATAATGTTTCCCCTCAAAGAAGCTAATATAGATATTCATCCTTGTATATAGACATTATCATCTTATTTAGTAGAACACCTTGGAATTAAATCATATCCCCCCATGAATTACCACCTGACATTTGTGTAATGGTATGACACATGGATCACATTTACATAGTCAAAAATGATTGAAATATTCATTAATGTTGGAAATTTTTTCACACCTTGGTACTCTGACACATCCACACAAAACTTACAAAAAACTCATTATATTCCACTAATCCAATTAATATTTATCTCTAAGTCATATGTCTCTAGTGTCATTATACCAAGACTATATAAAAACATACCTTTTACTAGAGAATATTTCATTTAAAAATTTAATGTAACAATATACTCCACCAAACACCTCTACCTCAAATTATTATCCCATTTAGAAAGGTTTTCTTGTTATATCTCATGGTGCATAATGTAGACAAATCTCTCCCCAATGAAATAATTCCTCCAAAACGATAGAATGTAGACCATAACTACCAACTCTTATTCATCTTCACGTAGTTCCACCCAGGGGTCCAAAACTAACATAGCCCATAATAGATCAACAAATAAATATATATTAATAAAAACTACAATCCCATAATTTTTGGAGTCATAGTGTATTAATTATTCGATCCCAGGACCATGATGCCTCAAATTTGGAGTTGCCTTCAAAGTAATTTTCATCCCTAGAAAAACCATCTCACACTAGCCTAATCACTAAAACATAAACACTATTATTGTTTGAAATATTATTTTCATTTGCAAATCTGGAATAGTACTAGATGATATTTCAATTGTAGATCACAATATGTAAGAATATTTTAATTCTAAACACATTCCTAGGATATCACCAGGACTTCAAATTTTCTACATTCACTGAGGACAAAACAAATTCCACTAAAATTAAATTTCTATCGAAGTAAAACCCTGGATTAAATATGTGATGAACCAAAATATATAAATATATATGATATTATTTATGATTACTCAATACAATCTCATGGATTATTTCACAATTATCTGATTAATTTAATTAAATCAGGACATCGACAAAGAATAATAAAAATAAATAAATCATTATATGGATAAAAAATCATTTTTTTAGATTAATAAATACTTTTGGAGAACATGTAATCACAAAAAGAAAGAAAATAAACTCATATAGTTCATGGATTCTCCTGAAATATGTAAGGGTAAAATACACTTCTATGGAATTTAGGTAATGGGGGCTTGAATGATGATCAATCAAAGTGACCCACCATTTCTCAAATAATTTTATCAATATATCTTCATAACAAGTAAATGGGTATTCGTTCTTCACCATTACATGATTCTACTTTTTGTATTCCTTATGGAGTTTTAGTGTATCATACACATTCTGGGAAAAAAATAATGTAGAACACCAAGGTTATGATTTTAACTCAACAAATCTCATTCAATAGAAAGAATCTAACATCAAATCTTAATCCCTATAATTTTATGGTTCAATAAGATGAGGAGTAATGGTTATGAATTGTGCCAAAATATAAAGGTGAATATAAAAAACATTTCCTTGTTTGGAAGAATAGATGATATTTTATTGAAAAAGTAACATAATAATGATCCACTATTATAGTAAATATAGAGGTGTATAGAGTGAATTAAATTATAATATCTAACCCTTCTAGTAATGTTGTGATATCTCTATCTAACTAAGGAAGAAATCCATGACTCCTCTCTAACACCAATCATTAGTAAATGTGAAATTAAATCCCATTGGAATAGTAAATGATACACATCATTTATAAAAATTAATATGACTGCATAAACCGGTCAACAAGTAAATCATGAATACGACATCGAAATTAGTCATATCAAAAAAATTAAATTCCTGAAAAAACCCATAGATGGTATAAACCAATTTACACTATATAAAACGAATAATTAAACCTAATTTTAACAACTGAGGTCTATCAAGATATAGTAACTTAGTAGATAACATGGCTAATAAGTGTTTTCCTATAATATCTTTTGTATATATACAAGAATAATAACGTCATAACTTATGAATTTTTTTAGGTCAAAAAATATATTCCACTATCCATGGAGGGTCCCTATTGGATTTATGTTGGGACCTTATCAATAGAATAATTCCTAACTATATTCAAAAAATGATTATCTTGAGTCACTATCATTTGTGTATTGGTGGTATTCTAGTGGTGATATCTGCATCATGGTCTCTGGGTTGATTCCTGTGTCCTCCCTACACCCCTAAATTATGAAAAAACAATCACAATTGACCATAAATAATGAAGGTGTAATTTCATGCCACACCCATGACATAAGATGTATGGATTTTGGAATATTTTCAAATAATTCCAACCATTTTTTGGCTGAAACATTATGGACCAAATACTCAAATAGAGGAGGGTGATATAGTTATACAGAACACAATGTGAATTCCATAATGTTTCATCAACTCATCCATCATACTCAATCTTCCAAAGGAGATACCAAATATAGAATTACATTGTTCACCAGATAGTCCACCAGAACATTTATAGAGACATAATTCATTGTATTCTTACAGTCCCATCACAAAGGACATGGATATATAAATAACATATTAATATTTTATCATTTGAGGGCCACAAATATGATGTCAATTGAAAGGATAAGAAATAGTATCTACCCTCCTATAATTAATTGTTTCATTATCATCCTTAATAGGAGTGAATAACAATAACCATATTAATGGATAAGAAAATGAATAAAATGGAATTGTTCCTTGATGAATTTATATATGCCCTTAATATTAATCGAACATTATCATATATTGAATATATCCATCAATGGAAATTTCCTTAAAAGAATCCCATATAATACCCTCATGACAACCTACCATTCCAAAAAAACCCAAAAACCTATTGAAATATCCATGATCGTAAAGGATAGAAGATTCACTTGTCTATATTTGGGAGTCTCCTTCACGAAGATGAATCCCACAATAATATCAATTTATTCATTATTATACTGAAGAAAACATTTTCCCATGAATAATGATGTAAAATATATATCACATAATAATTATTCGTTCATTGCACCCCTCAACCGTTAGTATCTAAAAAGTGTATGAATCAATGATGGGGAATGTTCACTATCTGATCTAATGGATCCTATGCCGAATAATTATTAGTTGTATCCTCCAATAAATCATCTTGTAGAGTGACTATTTCATCACATGAATAAATAATACATCATCTTCTAGTTAAAAATTTTATAATGTTCCACATGTACATATATGAGAACCAATTATAGGTTTTGAATATTAGAAAAATTAAATGCTATGAAGAAATTATTAGGGATTTCTATCAAAAAAAATATAATCAGAGTTACCCTCTCACAATGTATACACAACCTAGTTTTACCCTAGGGTATAGAGTTGTTATCCATATCTATACATTAGTGACTATCATATTTATATAAATCATAATATTATTAAAAAATTTAGTGAATTATTGGGAATTAAATATATCACAATTTCATAGAACATAATTATATCACTCAATAATCACACAGGTCATCCAAGAATATATAAATGTAATCAATGCATATTTTTAATGAATTTACATGCATCATAAATCTTGTATATATATGACTTGTTATTCCATGTTACTACTCATGAAATATAAATAGATTAAAATAGCATAAAACAGAAAAAAAAATCTCAATACATATAACTCAGTGGGATGTTCACATTTTCCATATAGAAACATAGAAATTACCATCTTTCATTCGATAGATCATATCTCAATTATTCCATAATAAAAAATAAAATATGGAAAGGGCCAATTTTCCATCGATTATATTTATCAATAACATAACCCAAATTCCATATTTTATTCTAAATGCTAAAATATCCTAACATTTTCCTCCCCATAAATAGGATGTTCCAGACTATTAGAGAGGGTCTAAATTAACATGGGGAGACAATACCATCTAAAATCACAACCATCAAATTAATAGGTAAAAAAATCAAATCCAAAAAATATAATACAGTAGAAGAATAACACAAATAAATTATACAAATGATTTCTTGACAAGTCAATCAAAGTTAATCAATGGATCCACAATGTGGTGATAAATTTAATATAACTATAGAATAAGAAATGTAAAAAAAATATACACATCCAAGAATATGATGTCATTATCGATATCACGTACGTCATAAAACTCTATACTCTTCAGCAGCTAGCCACAAATACATTTACATTTAACATATCCATAGGCAAGAAGTCTTTAAGAACATAATTATTGAAGCCTAGTGTGTGACTATAAACTCATTAGGACACAATAGTAAGAACCCATTTCATATTCTTGAGGTACGGGTTTCACCTATTCCTTTTTACTTATGTTTTTCTAAGAAAACAAGGGAATTAGAGAATTTTTGGGTACACTCCAAGTACTTTTGTACACACGTCATGTACTTTTGTACACACGCCGTGTACTTTGGCTGTGTGGCATGAGAATACAGGGCATGTAGGCTAGGGTGTAAAAACTAACTCCACACAATGTAAATTCTTATACACTTTGTGTAAATTTTCCGTGTGGGATGATAATACAAGCCGTGTGGGATTATCGATGATGATGGGTGTAAAGAACTAACTACATTCTGTGTACTTAGTAATACATGTTGTGTAATTAGTCATTAGATAAACAGTGAGGCGGTGAAGATAATCTGCTAGTAGAACAATTAAAATAATAGTACACATCATGTAGTTATGTTTTTTTGTTAAAAATAGGTAGTATCCTCCACATTCAGCAGATGATGTAGAGAACTCACCAGGAGTAGAGGGAGAGGAGGTCGGGACTTGGAGGAGCTCCCAATCGCACACTGGGACTCGGATTCTTCTGTTGTTGGTCTCGTTTGATCCACGCAGGTAAGGTCTTGCTTCTCCTTGAGTCTTTCCTTCCAATTAGTTACCTATGAGAAGTTATTTGGGTTTGAATTGGAAATAATTTATCTCAGATCTATGTCGTTCAATGTTGTTTTAGGAGGCCCCTTTAACGTATACAGATCAGTGGAGATTGAGGTACATGGTCTTGTGTTTAATTACAACTTTCGAGTTTATTTTGTGTACTGTTGTGCCACGCGCCCATGTTCGAGGTGTCATATGGTGGAGACTTTGACAGTTTAGATACCTAGAATTGCTTATGTAATCTAATGAATAAGTATAAACCACTGTTTGGGATCGTTTCTTCTATCCAGGGCCACCCCGAGGGTGTGTTTCCCTTGTATTGGCATTTTCCTTGGATACCAATGGGTATTCCATGATTATAACATGTTTTGAGTTTTCATGAGAGGAATCATAAATAAATTTCTGGATTATGCTTTTTTACTTGGCCCGACTATTGCTTTTCAACTGTTTAACATGAGGGCAAGGTTCTGTTTAGCCTGAGGGCATGGTTCTCTTTATCCTGAGGGCAAGGTTCTGGTTAGCCTAAGGGAAAGGTTCTGTTAAGCCTCAGGGAAAGGTTTCTTATGCCCGAGTGAAGTGGTAGTTTATCCTGAGGGAGAGGTTTTGTTAAGCCTGAGGGGAATAGTTCTTACGCCTGAGGGAAATATTCATTTTTCCTGAGGGCATTCACCTAAGGGTTTTGTTTCTATTTTTTTGATGCTATGGATTTTCACGTTTGAGGAAAATGATTACTTTGAATTTTCACTAATGGAATTTCTTATGTTGTACCTGCCGAGCTAAAGCACATGCATGTAATTGATAAATAATTATTAAAATGGCAATGTAACTTGTTGGAATAGTTACATCTGAGTACTTACTCCTTTAATTCATTTCATTATTTCACACTGTTGTTGCACATTTTCACTGATAGTTAGGCATGGGCCTTTGGTGGTTGCCTACTGGGATTTATTTCTCACACCATGTTTGGGTCATGTCGTGGGCCCAAGAAAATTATATTACTGTAGGTGTCAATTAGGTAAAGGGTCCCTACATAGGTACATGATTGTTGCAAAGTAGTAGGCGAGCATGGGACCAAGCATAGTCTTGAGATACTATTGTGTTCCAGTTGCACATCATTGGTTTTATTTTTATGTACATTGTACCTTGTGATTTTTGTATTAGATTTTAGTGTATCCTATTTTGGATACGTTCTTAGATTTAGTGACATGTTGCGTCCTCATATATATGACTGTTGGTTATCATTTAATTTAGTTCTGTTGTCTATTTCAGGTTTTTATTGTTTACTACTTCTGCTTTTGTGTTTTTCTATTTATTCCAATGTGCTACACTTTAACAAATGAAGGATAGTTTCCCCACTATCATTCCTTAGCCCTCACTGCTAGTCGGAAGCCTATGGAGTTTGGGGAAATACAGTTGTTGTCATGTGACCAACCGGGTTCAGGGCACCCATTGTGTGACACTCAGATTTTCCACCTTGGTGTAAAGAGGCATCATCTAAGAATATCTAAAGCCACTAAGATCGTATATTATATTCCCAATCATTGGTCTCATCAAATACTCATTTGTTCTACCATTGAACCCATATCATAGAAACAATCCATCCCCGGAGTATATCCATGTATTGATCAATAATAAAGATTAAATAATTAACAATGGAAGAATATACATAAAAATGTTCCAAGTCATGTTAGAAAACATTAGATAGTACTATATTATACTTTAAATGATTTTATAAATGAATGACATCATGCATTGATTAGTATGTATGAGTAAGAGAAAAATAGGAACCCACATGTACGATCTATTTCAGAACCTTAATGTGTCCAACGAACTAATGGAAAAGATTACACTACCCATGACTTCATATATGGACCAGTAATGTTGAGACACAAATTAAAACATTATTTCCTTCCTCAAACAAAAGCAATATTATGGGTATTTTAGAATTTAACCTCTCATTGGTCTAAAATATCATCATAAACATTCGGATCAACTATAAATTCTTTGTATCCTCCCAAACGATCTGTGTTCCATGATAATCTTCCTCCTCTAAATTAATCTAGTATTGAGTTTAATAGAAGAACCCACTATATAAGTCTTAATGAGGATCCATTTCAATGTTATCCTTAAATCTATTTTTATAGAAGAACTCATCAAAGGGAATGTACTTCTCCCTTGAACCCCTAATGTAATCGAAATATGCATAGAGAATATCCTCTAATACCTGAATCATATGCTATGTGTCCATCGATGCAAGGGGGATAGGTCGTTCTCAGATGAATCTATGTACCCAAGGAATTCTGCAAGCCACTACAATAACCATGATGTAAATTAAGAATCTTAGTTAGAAATGAAATAATGTGTAGCTCCATGAAGGAATAAAACCTACCTGATGTGTATCCTCTTTAGATTGTTTATCATGAAAGTCTCTTTCACATGTAATAAAGTTCTTACCTTCATGAAATGATCATAGGAAACCTATATTGTGTCATTTAAAAAAGGTTGCCTTGGTAAAATAGTCAAGAGAATTTTCGTAACATCATCCCAATTCTATATGGAATGGAAGAACAGTTATTAAACCCTTTTCAGTTAATGATGTTATATCTTAACATGATGATAGGCGCAACACTAATTTTTAAATTCCACAGTATCAAAAATCATAATAGGCCCCCAATAATGGTATCGTGGATCATGATACATATTGAATATATTGGGATGAACATACCTTATTGAGGAATGAAATTCCAACATCAACTCATCTTTGATGTTAGTTGGGACCCATACATGCATGTTGAGTAGTATAGTAACATCCCCATCCACTATAAAACTACTTTACGTATCATTATCTATTATGGTTTTCCTTAGGACTATTCCCTTATGATCAGATAAATGTCACATTCTTACACATTTTAGATGAGTAGAGTTCATTACTAAGGCTATTAGTAATGTTTGACAACAATCCTCCAAATACACATTTTGTTTAACTAGTAATAAAAATATTTTATTCATTCGTTATTGGATTCTTAAACATGTTATTGAGTCTTCCAGATCTATGCATAATCCCCAATATTCAATTAACCAGGGTTGTAGGCCATCTTGAAATAAATTGGCTATAGTTATTCAACCCACCTTCACTATCAGATATTGTGATATCACCCTGTAAAGAGATACATAAGGATTTTGTGCTATGTAAGTACCACAAAACACTCTCCCATTAGATTGTGTAATCAACTACATAATTTGATAACTATAGATTCTAGTGTGGGGTCATACATCAGGTAATCACACACATTATGCCTTAACTGATGAGATACATACGTAATGACATTCTCCTCCTGTATCAGAACAGATCAAAGCCTGATACCTTATGTGTCACAGTAAACAATATAAATCCTTCATGGATATGGGAGAATAAATATTGTTGATAAAGAGAAATGGTTCATTAATTCTTTAAAGGATACATCATAATATATTAACAATATTAATTTTAGACATTTATTTTTTAATCTTGTATGCGGCACTAAAATAAATGAAACTCCTAGATGAAGGGGATGTAATACATGGAAAGCCATACGAAACTAAAGATATTGAATATGATATTGAAATACTATCGGGAAATTACAAATCTCTCTTTCTATGGGTCTAATAATAATCATACCTGAAAGTTAATGTGGCCCCTAAAGTGGACTTTGTCGATCCAAAAATTTCATTTACTAATCATAGCATAGTGTTCACGCTCCATCAATGTATTCAGAACAATTTCAATACATTTTTCCGAGTCATGTCTTGAGTCAGAAGAAAGTAATCTATCATCAACAAAATCTACAACTAATCGTTCTATATATGGGTGGAAAACTGATTCATTAGAGCCATTAAAACAATATGTGTGTTCATGAGACCAAACAATATGACTGGGTACTCATATAAACCAATCCTTCTCCTATTCATTGTGTGTGGTATCTCTAATGACCCGACCTTCACCTAAGGATATCATGAACTCACATATATCATTGAAAAATAGTCACACCTCTGATATAAAATGAAGGTCATCTATTCTAGGAAGTGGATACATATTCTTTAATGTAAGATGGATCAATATTCTAATGTCCATTTAAAGCCTAGGGGAACCACCAGACTTCTAGGAAATAATTCTTGGTGACCCTAAGGTGAATTTTTTTCTTGTATAAAGACATTATACTCTATATCCCCATGTACTACTTGAGATATATAAGTTTTACATGTAAAATCTTATAAGGATGAATGGCCAATTGCAGTGCTCCCTAAACCATCTCATTGGTAAATTCTACCTCTCGATTTGTATGGAAACTAGATCTGTCGATAGGAAAGATTCACCTGAAATGGTCCACTTGAGGAGAGAGAAACCACTAGTTTGTAAGTCATGTTCATCCATAAAAATAATGGTGATATGAAATGTCACACTACATAGCCACTTACACAAAGGTGCGAGTTGCGTAGCTTGAACATCGTATTTTCTATTATGCACAAGACTACCTCCATCCAGTGATGTCATCATCACCCTTAGATAATGGAAGTGTAAATGTAATTGATAGGGAACTAACAAATCAATTCTAATAACTACATCAAATCCCCTATTTTTGAGTATGTGAATATTCAATATGAGGTGATATACTCTGATCTAATGGGGTTAGTTCATTCAAAAAGGAACTCACACAGATTGAATACTTAAAATTGAATTAATCACCATAACTCTATAGTGGAGTTCTACTATGTGGTCTAGATATCCCATAATAGTCTAAGATATAAAAAGTGACATAACCATTTTTCAAATAATGATGATAAAAATGTGGTGGATAATATTATAGTACACTATACAGTAGAACTTCTGGCACTCTACTCCTATGGCATATTATCTACTCCATGTAACTAGCCAGTACCATGACCAAAAGTCACTTCATGACTACCATCAGCAATCGCACTCTATGGGCATTTATATTCCTGATTTATAAAGCATCTTCATTGACCAATACCTCAACTTGAATGGATTGTGGAATTATAGCTAAATTTCTATCATTATTCAATATCCTCCGTCATGAATCATAGTCCCCCTCTATAGGTAATGATGCAAGGGTCCTATAAAATCATTTTATATTCATCTTCTAGTCACACCATCTATATTCCACTATATCTCGTAAGCATTGAGGATTCATGTGTCTTGACATCCTAGACAATTGACATATCAAAAGGCTAGCAGTAGAAGGAGAATAACTAAATTTACATTAATGAGAAACCACAAAATTTATCTTTTTCCGAGATTTAGGATCCTTGATAGATCTTGGTGATGAACCTCTTAGACTCACACCATCATCTTTCCTCAAATTTCACTCTATGACAATTTTTGGTTTACTATCTCTGATATGGTCATAAACCAAAAAACATTGACATGAAAAAGTGTGGTGTATACCATCACATCCAAAAATATCATAGAGGACATATGTTGATAACCAACTAGAGTATTGGATAACTAATTCCTCTCAGAAAATGGAGATGAGAATTCCATAATATACGTTCATCCCCATTACTGGATCTAGAATTCTCTAGCCCCATCAGCCATCCGTTTCTGAATAGAGGAACTATCATAGAAGATATTCTGGAAATCATTGAAAACATTATCTGAATGAAAATACACATGGGATATGAAATCCCATTAACTATTTTCAGAATCATACATCTTATAAGTGGAGACATTCATCCACTCTTTTGATGTAATATAAAAATTCATGAATATAGATTGAATAGATTTGAAACACAATGTAGAAACATGTGGTCCACAATCCCCTGGATTGGTGGGTGGATAATAATACTAGAATACCAAATTAAACTCTTCCACACTAAGTTGAGGTTGGAAAACACCTTGTATATTATACAACACTCATTCAAACCCCTCTTAAAACTAGTAATCAGTTAACAAATCATGAAAAGGTAAGGGCACCAAAAGTTTCACTATTAGAGGAGTCACTGGAAGCTTAGGGCCTTCCACCTATGGTCTATGTTCATCATCTCCTTTATGTCATATGAATGTATGTTTTTTTGGAGGCCTCAAACTACAATAAAAAATTCACTCTTCAGAAGAGATCTTAAAAGCTGAAAATATTTCATAGATAAATATAGGATTAGAAAAAATCTTATATATAGATAGGATATACCCATCTACATAGTACTAAATCCTTGAATGAGTCAAAGATAAACAACATGGAAATCCATAAGAATGTATTATACACACCAACTACCAATTACTAAGGTCGATATTGGGTCTATGTATCCGCTTCACATATAAGATGGCCATTACCAATTAAACGTCATATTCCCTTTCAATTGGTGCTCATTAGAATATTTAAACACCATTCAATTGTTTAAATAAATGTATTGAAAATTTTAGTTCATAATGTCACTTTCTCCTTATGATTAAATATAATTAATACACATAATCCATTTCATAACATGTTCCATCCCATGCGACCAATGGTTCATGGGTCAATGCTCCATAATTGGATCATTATGATGAATTCTTTAACTAATTCTAGGAAACCCTATTAGGTTATGGAAGAAACTTTAAGTGTCACTCATGTTTTTTCTATCACAATAATAAATTTCATAACATTTCTATTTATAATCATCAAGGGACCCATAATATTTTACATGAAATAAAAAATAAAATTAGTTATGACCTGAAAAAATGCATGGAATATATGCCTATAATGATGCATGAACTAACGAATGATACTAATTTCATCGGCCTGAGGTGAAGAATAAAATGATTTTAGAAATAACACCATCAATAACAAATTATGAAACATGAATCACCCAATGTTTAAGTCATATCATCTATAAATTTCATAATCAACAAGAATATCTTTTCCAATGATTCAATTTACCTTTCCCCTATTCATGGTTAAGATATGTTCAAGAACATGGTCTAATTACATATTCCATTAACTAGTTCTCTCCTATATAATTCAAAAAAACAATGAAAAAGAAAAAAAACCAAATGATACGACATTTCCATGTCCGAACCTGGGATCCACATACCTCGTACTCGGTGGTAGTGGGACTCATTGACTCATGTATGCCTACCCGTATTCCAACTAGTAGTAATATTGTAAAAGATTAATGGTGAGGAGACTATACTTACATATCATAATAGAAAATATAAAAAACATAAAAATAAAACATTTTAAACATAATAAAAAATACATTATAAATATGTAGTTAATGAATAAATGACTAAAAACAATATAATAATATCAAAATCCTCTAGGAAATGGCATATACCTAGATTCATGGAATGAATATATTCAAAAGGGGAATATGGGACACACATAAAAAATCATTATATTCAAAATGATAAAAATTATTTACCACTCGAATATAGATAATTTTTTTAGTCCTCTTATCATATGAGCCAACTATATGTGAATCATATCATGATTCAATGGTAGGTATGTTTCCCTGGACCTTACCTATAGACACATAGTCTACTCAGGAACCAATGACAATCCAATTATAGTTGGAGATAAAATACCAGTATCCCACACCAAATGTGTCAGTAATTATTCCATGAAGTTCTCATAGATAAATAATGTGAAGATATAAATGAGAAAATTGAAAAGTTGAATAAATAAATAACCCTCCCGCTCGAGTTCATCAAGGACACCTTGATGCTCTACATTCATCGTCTCATGGACAGAATGAGTTTATGATTAGTAAATATATAATAATAATAATAATATATTTATATCGTATAGTTATATATTTAATTCACTTATATGTAAAATGTACAAGTGGACATAAGTGTCCAAATAGATGGAATACTAGGTGTGGTCTAAATCATGGGAAAACTCAGACATCCATACTTAGTCTAAATAAGACGATGAGCCATGAAATTAGGTAAATTCCATAAATTTTCTTAATGAGTGAGATAAATAATTCTCAACACTTGAGAGAGTGTTTGTGTCAGCATTTAAAAATTGAAACTAGGGACATTGATCAGCATGGATAACGTTCAAATAGTGTATGTGGTGAGAGACATCATGTTTGACAACTGATATAAGGGAGAAGGAATCTCCAGGACCAATAGAACCCTTACTATCATTCAATAGACAATATATGAGGTTTAATCATATTAATAATATTAGTCATGATTCAATACCTCCTGTGCATTATATTTATCAATACCATTGAATTGCAATATAATTGTAGACTTAATAAATGATACAAAATTCAAAATGGAGATCCACCATTAATCATTAATTACATTTAAACCCTTAAATTTAATCAAAGATTTCTAACAATCATTAGCATGAAATACTATTTAATGAATTCAATTGAATCCATCAAAATGTAATCTAATTTTAAAATGCTCTAAGAGTTTTTTGAAGAGTTCATGGTCATTTGTGAAATTAACTACATGGAAAATTCCAATTATAAGTTGGGTCAATCACTTAATAAGTTCCTTTTATTATTGAAACACTCATATGGGATTTGGAAAATTCATATACAACCCTTTCCAAATGAAAATAAGGTGTTACGATAAATAGAAAATAAAATTAATGGGAAATTAATGCAACGACAACCGTTGGTTCTCTATAACTGAGGTCAAAATCCGCTAATTTACTAAACACTGATATTCAGAAGATAAACATGGTGCATACATAAAATTGGAATCTTGATGTCCTTTTTAGGGAAATGTGCAGAAATAGAAGGCATGGCGAATAATGAATCAAAAATGAGAACACAAAATAATTTGGAAAAAAACAATGAGAAAACCTAACATAGGTCCATTGATGATTATTCGCCTAATTTCAACAACAGATTTATAGAATTTTGGGGAAATTGAAGAAATAGTTAAATTACCAAAAAAATATAATAAATATTGAACATAAATTGATAAATGGATCTGAAGATAAACATAGATAGGAACCATGGGGAACCTAGATCTTATAGGGATTGATTTTATGATTATGATGGATATTGATTATGACATCAGACATGGGAGATATTAAATAAGAAAGCATGAATGTGGTAAGATATCATGGAAGGAGGAAACACAAATTAGTTACTAGAAAAGGGAGAATAAATATGAAATTTATTTAAATTCCTAATTAATGGAAAATTAGACATTTGACCCATAAAATAGAGGTTCATTTTTTGAAGCTTGTTTTGTAGATTCCATGTAAAAAATATACTCAATACACATCCGAAAGAGATACCCATCAAGTTTAAGTCCCATAGTTTCCCTAACATAACATAATCCCAATATAATACCTCTGTCAAACCTCTATAGTTTTCTTAACCGACATGATCCTCTATCAACATAGTTGTTTAAAAATTAGTGACATTTGATTATCCTATGTTTAGCATACATGGTTAGTAGAGACCATTCAGGTTAGGCAACGCAGTTTCAACAAACTAGGAAGGGATGATTATTTTTCAAATTTCCATGGTTCTAAGATTCGAACCTGGACCGGACACTCTCATGACCATTGTGACTCCATTGGGTAACATTATAAAGTTCATTAAATGGAATATAAATAGAAAAAATCAGCATTCCTTCATGAAATGACAACTCATTACACCCTATATTAGTGATAAACTGTTGTTTTAGAATTATATTTATTGATTTTGAAATTTAAAATGTAAAAATATTAGTTAAAAGTATTCTACCATATATTATGTTTTAAAATATTTAAATAATTATATTATAAATATAATTGGGGTCTGATATCAAAATTTAATATCAGATTTCTTAAAAATGTGAAGTAATTAATTATATTTTTTATTTGTGAGTTTTATTTTAAATTTCATCAGACATTCTATAAAAGTTACTTTATAAGTGTCTGTATACGTAAATTAATATTTTTTATTTTTTTATATAAAATTTTATATTTAAAAAATAAGTCCATTATGAAATTTTTAATAAAAATGGATTTTGTTTTCAATTTTTAAAGGATATCGTTTTGACAAATTGTGTTGTCAATACAAATCATGCATAGATTACTATTACTATATTATATGATTGGGATTCGATAATATTGTATTCAAATTGGATGGAATATTTATACAATAATACAGATTCCAATAAATCCTTTAAAAATTGTATTATGTAGTGGTTTAGAGTTGAATATTTTTGTTATGGTGTTTTGATTTTATAATTGATGGGAGATTTTAGTATTAGGTAGAGTCATTATTGGTAATGTGTCATTAGTAATTTGGAATATAGTTTTTTATGTATAGGGATCATAAGTATAATGGTATTTAAGTAATTACATTAAATTTTGGATTGGTTTATTGAAATTATAATTCATTCATGTATAATGATTTTAGGTGTGTTCTATATCATGTATAGAAGATAAAATCTTAGTTTTTAAACATAGAATCCAAAATATGCAATCCTTAATATGTTATATTAATTTTGGATGCATTATATTAGGTACTCAATGGATATCCCTATATATGTATTTCATTTTTATTATTGGGGAGTCTTATGTTTAACATCTATTAGAAATTAGATGTGATGATTAGTCACATGGTGGGTACGGTTTACTAACCTATGTCCTAGTTAAATTTATATAATTTATTTTGTGTGACCTATGGAGGGTTTTGGTAAGGGGTTTTTGTTTTCTTGGAGTCAATTATTGTTTTTTATGATTTTTATTTTTGTAAAAAAAATTCAATAATATTATTTTGACCATTTTGGAGAGGTTGTATTGGTTTTTTGTTGTTTAGGTGTTGATTTATATGTTTAGGGGTTTTTGGGAGAGTCAATTTAATTTTATTGGAGGTGGGAGTGGGAGGTTGTGGTGGTGGACATATACAGTCTATTACGATCCATTGTAAAACATAAAAATAATGGTGAATGATCTAATTCCACAATAGGCTCCTATAAGAGTTTTAAGATATCCCACTAATGTTTTGGGGTCTCCTAACAAGTATTCGGGGTAGTCCCAATTTTTTATAAAATGTAGTAAATATTTTGTATGGACATAGAAACATAAAAACCGAAAAATATTTAACCCAATGTATCATTTTCACCTCTATAAAACAAATAAAATGGAGTTATACTCTCACCCCATTAATTGTTCTTCCTTTGATATGGATTTATGAGAAATGGCCCTCTATTATCACCCTCCTTATACTCGATATCATTACTTTTATTATTCCTTCGGTATATATTTTTAGTTGAAACTTTACTATATCATAGTGAACTATCCGCACATCTAAAGGGATAGTCTGTATTTTCAATAAATGATTCTTTTATGATTATCTACCTTAAATTCATCATTTATTATATTTTTTAGTTACAAAATTAATATTTCATCATTTAATTTCAATGTTTTTGGGAATGTTATAAAAAAATATGATAAAGCTAATTAGGGCTTTGGGATACTAAATTATTTTGTAAAATTTTAGATAACAATTTCATAATGTTGTTATTGGTCTTAAATGTCCATCTTGCATATCATTTTTATATATTTGTTATTTCAAACATGTAATTTAATTGTATGATTATGAAGGGATTCTACATCATTTATATAGTATAATAGTTAGATAAAAAAATGTAATATAATCGAAGGTGATCTTGAAATATCAAGTTATCCTTTGGATATTCCTACATTATTTTGACCATCAGGTTTTTATGAATATATTCTAAAGCTCACCTAATATTTTCAAAATTATGAATAAAAAATTTTTATGATATTTTTGTTTAATGAAATAAACATTTTTTACTTTTAATTTTTTATTTTGCATTGTATACTCATTCCCTCTTGATTGGTTGTGAGATTTAATAATCTAGTTATACATTGAACACTCCTAGTGATACATAGACAATGTTAAAGTGCCAACCATGAATAATGTGTCAGAATACTAGCCCAATATAAAATTACTAAACCAATTTGTGAAAATGTATTGATATTTTTACATAAAAATTAATAATAGTATGAATTGGAATCAGGGGATTTCATTAGTCTAAATTTTATATCATTGCATATTGAATGATAAAAGTACTCCCTAGCCTAAAACTCAAATGATTATTAAAAAATTAAATATAAATTAACCCTATATTAGTCCCATATTCATTCTACAATGATATTGAAATATTAAAATATTATCATGAATGAGATATATATCAGAAACATAAAATTACCTAAGGGTTATGAGAGTGTTATGGTGTAATCAAGGAGAATGGTTATGGAATATGAGAAGAGGTGGATAATTGTGGAAACCCATTTTTTGGAAAAAAACCACAAGACATATAAAAATGTTTTGTATTAATAATGGGTAATGTATTTTTTATATAAATTAATGTCCTGATATGTGAATTATTCTGTAATGAACTGAACCATGTTACCCAAAAACATGGAACCCAACCCATTCAAGAACAAACCTAAAGTGAATTCATAATCCCTACAGGATAGAGAAAAGTATTGTGGAATATAACAACAACAATGTGTAATGATTTCTACCAACCTGTTGAAGAAAACATGGAATATATAAAAATCACATTGGAAAATTGAAGAAGTGAAAATAAGAAAATATATGTAATAATAGAAAGAACACATAAAAAATGATCCATATTTTGTTTTTAGAAGAAAATAATGTATATGTCCAAGAGAAAAGGAAATAAAATTGGAATGTAACAGTTAATGTGATAGTAAGGGAAAAATCCTACCATCTCACCTCATGTTACCCAAACATCGCTATTCTAAACCACACTACTTCACTGTGTCTCATTGCCTTTCCCTATATGAAAATTCATAACCATGAATACACTCTACCAAATAAGAGTTCATGGTGTAATCTAAATAGTATCAGTAGGATCCCATAAAGGTGGTCCATAAAAATTCACTGTATTACCGTAAAAACATAGTCAACAATAAATAAAACGAGGAATAACAATATATTAAACAATAATTGTAACACCCCAAGCTTCCACAGTACTTTTCCCTTTGAATAATGCAATGACGGGCGTGGTACGCAACTTTGAGATTCTAACACACCACAACCAATCAAACTAGCCGTTATGAATAGTAATACCTAATTTTTTAAATTTTATAAATTTTATCTTTCGAAATGGACTTCAGTTTTGGATTCGTAATATCGAAATTAGTTAAGGGTGAAATTTTGGTAATTTTCAGATAACTTTCATATTTTGATGAGTAGTGAAAATTACTAAATTTTAATTAAAAACAACTTTTTTAATCAAAATAATTAATAGTGATAAATTATTAATTTTAGTGGTTTCAAAGTATATTTATAATATATTTTTACCATTTAATACAATGTTGTTCATTGGATGATATTTCACATTTAAACCAGACATAATCAAGTGTCAATCTTT
Source organism: Viscum album (assembly GCA_963277665.1). Lineage (NCBI taxonomy): Eukaryota > Viridiplantae > Streptophyta > Magnoliopsida > Santalales > Viscaceae > Viscum > Viscum album. Next base: position 1,902,376,675 of record OY728160.1, read on the forward strand.
TGATAGTTATTATCTCTTAAAAACAAGCTATTTGTTTTGACAACGGGAATTAATTTTTAAATTAATTAATCCAATTTATTTTTTTTGAATTTGGTAAAATAGACATCATTTTTGAATTCATAATATCAAATATAGCATAGTCCTAATTTTTGGTATTTTTCTAGAAACATTCATTATTTGATGAATAGTGAAACCACTAAGTGGTAGTTAAAAACTGAATTTTTCATAAAACATAATTTTAGCGCTTCTATAGTGGAATTCCAAAAAAACCGAGAGACACGGTGAATATCAAGAGGTAAAATGTGGTTCATTGAGATGAAAATAATTTTTGGTGAATAGTAACTTTTTACTTTTATTTACCACGGTTAAAAGTAAATAGGGTAATTAAGGGTAAAAATTATTTTAATATTACCCTAACACATGTCCTAATTCTATTGGACAAGTTTATCTCGACCAAAAACAACCTTAGGAATAAAATATTATCATTTAGGTCCACATGGATTATATTAGGACATTTATTATTATTTAATTCAAAGAAGAGTTAAAAGAGTTAAAATCAATGTTTATTTACTAAAACATTTTTAATATAGGGATACACATAAGGTAAGTTATACTATAAATATTAATTATAAAGATAACAAGATTTACTACATAATGGTATTTTATTTATAAATTTTAGACATTAAATAATTTAATTTATTTATGACACAATGGTGATGCAGTAATTACCATAATAGTGAAAAATTAAAATGATTGATATTGTAGATACCAAATAAATAAAATCTGAGACTTTTTAGGAATTAAACTAATTTTATAGGTTAATATGACATATTAGGATTGATTTAATTGACTTTTTTAGAATTAATAATTCTGATATGAGTTTCACAAAAATCAATTATTGAATAGTGTCACAATTGATATAAAAGAGTTTTTAAAACAAATATTATATTATTAATTGATATTAAATTTCTAAAAATCTAAGGTTCGGCCAAGAGACTTATATAATGATAGGTGTATCATTAAGGGACCACTTGGGGGTCACTTGGATGTTTATAGTAAGTTTATTAACCATATAATCTAAAAATACAAGGAGACATTGTAAAAGTGAAACTAATTAACTAAGAGTTAATACTTAAAGAAATGGTTAATATAATGACCCAAACCTGTCTAAATTCTTTTGGTTGAGTGGTTTTCGAACTATAACCACCTTAACCCTTAAATAATCCTATTTAGAGACATTACAAACCGAATATGAATTTATTATAAAATAATATTTTTAGCTTTTCCAAAGGTGCCACTCACCCCTCTTATAAAAGGGAACTCCCCCTTCTCATTACTTCACACCATCAAAGCCTTTTGGTTCGGTAAAACCCAGACCAAATACTCTCTAAGCTTCCCTAAATACATCCTAGAGGCCTTAGTGTGATCATAAATCCATCCGATGGAGCCCGTTTGATCAAATCAAAAGGAAGAACCCGAAGAAAAGGTAATGTTTTTACCACCCTTTTTCAAATTCTTTTCTTCTTCAACTTCTTCTTTCTTTGTTATTCCAATTCTAAATTAATGAATCCAGTATGTCCTACATACTTTAATATTATTATAAATATAGAACATCCATATTCAGTATTCTATCCATCCTTTGAATGACATGTCACCATACGTGCGTACGTACGGCTTACCGTCTCCACGTCGTGGTGTAATTGACATTCAATAAATTATTATTTGGATGGGTATAATAATTATGTGAAATTAATGTAAATAATAAATATAACATTATAATTATTCTGTATATATGACATACCATCCAATTATATCTTATTTTAACATCAAAATAATGATATTGCCGCTCGTGCGTACGTACGGACTACCGTCTCCACGAACGCGATGAGATTCATTCTCCATCGTATCCATTCAAGTATAATTATCATATTATTATTTAAAAATAATTTTTAAGGAATTGATATCATTATGAATATGAATAAGATACAACCTATCTATGAAAAACATGTCTTACATAACAAAACATATAAAATAAAACGAGTAAGATAACACCCGAAACAACGATAATACTAAGATATTAATAACAAATCAATGTTAAAAGATCATATATGATATCATATTAATGTAAATGATTATTGTATAATTCAATAAAAATTATTTCACCATTATACATGAGTTTAACCTACCGTCGACCAAGGAAAAAGTACAAAGTAAGGGGTTTCTTATCTCACTTTTAATTTCGTGAGAATTCCATTATTCACCACTTATTTATTACATGTGGTGTGTGTACTTCCCATGTTTGTATTCATTATGTAATATAATATAATTAATTTATATTTACATCATCATTGTATGATCCTTCTTTCATGGGTTTCTGTTTTTTATGTTACCAAATCAATAAGGGAATTTGGAATTTCAATTTCAACTCATTCGGCTTTACGCATACTTCATTGATTATTTTACTCTAAGATTATGTGTAGAATCACTATTCATTTGATTATGTCATAAATTCCACTCCCCTTTCTGTGGATATAATTTTGATACACATAATAACTCCATTGATAAATTCTCAAGTCATCGGTATGAACTTGATAAGAGTAATTTTTACTCAATCTCGATTTGTTGGGATAAACATCCAATTCATTGGTGTTGTTTTTACAAGAATATGTGTGAATGTACATTGACTGTTTTACACTGAATATCCAATCATATTTTGTGTATTTATATTTTTCACACATAATTATGTTGTTGATTTATCCTTAACCTAAGGATACAACCTTTATGATACATTTCTTCTTAATTTACATTCCATTGAGACTTCTTTGTTGTTATACACCAAATCACTTTTATGTGGTGTACTTTGACATAGTATATCATGAATCCCTTATTCTCATGATATTACAATGTTTTGATTACCTCAATTATTTTTATTCAATTGTCTCTCTTTTGGTTAAAAACTCTAACTAAAATACAATTTTTAAATGTTTTAAAGACTCATTCTTCTAAATCGTACTCATTAATTTCCATGTTTTAAAAATGGTTTTAAGGATTATTTATATGGACATTAAAGTTTTAAAATCAAAATTCCTTTTAGATGTTTCAAAGTGGGATGGGACACATTGATTCTAAAATCTATTTTAAATGGATTCTTGACAAATAGTTTTACTTTAAAATGATTTCAAGAAAAAGGGGATATTTCACTCTAATTGTTTTGATGATTATTTTCATCTATGTTAATATCCTTCATCATTATGGATTGAGGTTAATATTATACAATACAATTTTCCATATTGTATCGAATGAGTTATGTTTGAATGTGGATGTTCTATTTTTATACCATTTGTGGTTTGTGGATAAAGTATTGACATTTCGTTTTCTAGTTTTAATACGAATGTTTATGTTATATTTAAAACTTTTCATATGAGGAATGCATTGGACTTAGTAAGTGACTGGTGGAGCCCACTATAGCTCCCCGATGCATCGGTAGGTCTCATGAGAAAAACTAGTGTCTTGGCACAAGGCCTTGGCAAAATCTTATTTGTAGTCTTGGCACGAGGCTTGGCTATGTGGTTATAATAGTCTGGCATTATGAATTCCATCATTATGAAAGTGGTGATTGATATTGCATGTGTTTTTTTGACTAGTAGAATATCCAAGTAAATATGTAAATGAAATTATTTCATTTTATCTTTTCCATATTATTTTGAAGTTCAAGTTTAAAAGGCTTTTGTTTTAGTTATAAATTGCTTTAAGTGTTTATGCTTATCTACGAAAGCTTCTGCTATATTTTTATCCTTACTGAGCATCTGAGATCACCCCTTTCAATGTTTTATCTTTTCCCAGGATGTAAATAAGTAATTTATGAATGACCTGTAAGGATAGTATGAGGGGATATGAAGATAAGATGTTGTTGTAATTGTTTTACATTATGATGTAATGTAATAGTTATGAATATATCTAGTGTTTCCAAGACTACTAAACTAATCGGTCTTTCGAGACATGATCCTTTGTGATAATGAGAATGTTATGTAATAATGCACCGACTCTGGGTATCTAGGGTCGGGGAATTACAGTTGGTATCAGATAAAGTTTAGTACAAACCTTGGAAGCTAGATTTAGATAAACTCTGATTAGAGCACGTAGACCTAAGATGAACTTTGAAGATTAGTATAGAAGAACTTGCTAAAATTTTGGTATTGTAGAGATTTTATGAGATTTATAAGCAATACATCCCTGTCTGGATATGATCAGGTAGAGGCGGATATGGCACATATGTCCCTAGGGGTAAAACCCAAAAACACCACATTGAGCTATACTTGAACGGGAACTGGTGCACGACAATGGGCCTTGCAGCACTCTTGGTTACGACACTCCTGAGGGATATTCTTAGGATAATTTACATTTTCTTACTAACCGATTTGAAGTATTATATATAAGATGAGAGTAAATGACCTTCGTTAATCCTAATGTGTTTCAAATTGATAATATGGTGACATGTTAATCTCTAAATGATTTTATGACTACTGTTACTCACACAATGAATTCTGGTTTTAGTCAATGGAGGGATTCCATGGAAGCCATAGTGACTTTGAGAATGATGTAGAAGGTGGGAAAGGTGGTGGTAATGAGAAAAAAATGGAATGTTGATAGGCGTAAAAGATAGCGTCTTTATGCCAAATAAATTTTCCAAAAATATGATCTACAGTATATATATTAACCAATTCCCAAACTCAACAAAGAATAGAAAGGTGATGAATGATAAGAGCTCCAGCAGTGGAGACCTTGGAGAAAGGAATCCTAAATCTACATCATACAGGAAATGTGGAAGGATACACACAGGAAAGTGTCTCAATGGGACAAAGAAATGCATTACGTGCAGGGAGGAAGGACATAAAGTGAATAATTGACGAAGAAAAATGAAGAGTACTATGGAAGAAGATAAAAATGGTCCCAAGAATCAATTTACAGTCATTTTCCGTAAATGTAGGGGTCCTGGCCATTACCCGAGTGAATGCCCTATTCTATAGGATATTTCCCTGGTCAATGAAGAAGCTATATGGAAATAAATGGTTGGAGAAATTTTTAAAAATTATTAGTGCTCTTTGTTGATGGGTTTACATTAGAATCATTTTTGTTGTATTTTTAACCCTACAGTTTTCCATGTAAGAAAGATATTTGAGGAAGAATTATCTTTTCTCTTGCGGATATAGTTATAAATAACCATTTGGTTTTATATGATCGTTGGGTTTGAGGAAATTATATGTTATTATAATTTGGGATGAAAATGCAAGGTATGAGATAAGATTTGTGGTTAAATTATGTTATGTTTATTTTGAGGAATTTATCTCATTTATTAATGTTATAAAATATTGTTTTTGAAAAAGGACAACACACAAACCGTGTGACAACCGGTCGCGTCGGAAAAAGCTGTGGAATCGAACCCACAACCAAAGTGCGATTGGGATTTATCGCCTACCACTGGACTTCGTGAAGTCACTGGTTACTGTAACTATTATTTTTAGTTAAATGATTTTTTGATCAATAATAATTTGATTTGGGATCTTGTGTCTTATCAAATGAATACCCTTCGTATAGGAAAATGATTTGGTGATTAGGTGATAAATGTTATTTTGGAAGTTGTTCACTGGGTTGTGAACACTATATGCCCAAGGAAAATAGAATATTATGGGATTTCATTTGAGGAGTAATGGTGGATTTTTATCTATGTTATTTATTGTGGATTTATAGTGATTTGGGTTATTCATGGAAATGATAAGGTTAATTGCTTTTATGTATGTGACTTTAAGAGTAATAAATTTCATTTGGATATAAAATTTAACATGGAAGACTACATTTTTATATGTTTTGGGTTTCAATATTAGTTTGGATTATATTGAAGGATTTTAAGGACAATTGATTATTGAATGGTATTTATTTAACTTTGGGGTATTGATGGTTTAATTTTAGAAATTAAGATTAGTGTTTTTTTCTCTCTAATGGAATATCAATTTGGGGGATCATCAGATATTATACTAACCATTTTGGTTTTGATTAATCTCTAAAGACAAGGTAAATATATAGTTTATCCTATGTGGATCATGTATTTATATAGATGTTTATTCTATCTCTTCCATTCACTAGTGCAGAAAACGTTTTTTACGTCACCATTTTTTACGTCGGTTACATAAAACCGACGTCATCATATGTAAAACAAGGTTTTTTACGTCGGTTATTTCTTAACCGACGTAAAAATTTGTATTCGGTACACATTTAACGTCGGTTATAAAAATAACCGACGTTATTAATCGCGCGGCTTCGTTTTTTACGTCGGTTATTGTTATAACCGAAGTAAAAAACGCGGTTTCCGAAGGCCTTTTTACGTCGGTTATTCAATAACCGACGTAACAAACGCGGTTTTTGAAGGCTTTTTTACGTCGGTTATAAAATAACCGACGTAAAAAACGCGGATTTTGAGCCCTTTATAACGTCGGTTATAAACTAACCGACGTAACAAATGAATCAGAGGAAGGTTTTTACGTCGGTTATTAAAATAACCGACGTTATAAATGTTTTTAAAACAATTATCACGTCGGTTATTGAATAACCGACGTGATAACTCATTTAAAAATTTACCCAGACCCGTGGATTGTCATTCGCGAGTTTACCTTCGACAGTCGCGACTCGTCTCTCTCGCGCGTAAACCCGAATCGGCTCATCCATTTCGTTGGTTTAGATTCGTTTTGCGATCATCGTTTCTCATATTTAATATCCTCGGATCAATCATCTAAACTCGCAGCACTCAGGTAATCCTCCCACTCGTTCGTTTTTTTTCGCGGATAGTATATATATATGTGTTGTGATTTTTTTGTTGAAACTAGCTAAGATTCTTCGATTGCGAACCCTTTTAACTCGTTTTGTCACCATAATCTTATTTATCATCCCTAGATCTTTTTGTTCGACTTGCAATATTGAGTAATTTTATGATTTCACTAATTTTTCATCATTTTCTATAAATCCCCGAGAGGGTTGGGGGCGTGTCCATTTGGATGGGTTGCCCTTTTACAGTTGTTACTACTTTATTCACACACAACCATGGCATAGGTGCATGGATTTGGGGTTGGGGGGTGTCCTGGGGGGTTTACAAGGGGGTGGGTGGGTGTGGGGGGCTGTCCAAGGGTGTGGGTGGGTGTTGGGGGGTGTCCAGGGGGGTGTCCAAGGGGGTAGGGGGTGGGGGGTGGTGTTTAGGAGGGGTGGGGGGCTGTCCAGAGGGTTGGGGGGTGTCCAGGGGGGTGTCCAAGCAGGTCGGGGGTGGGGGGTTGTGTCCAGGAGGGGTGGGGGTGCTTTCTAGAGGGGTCGGGGGCTGTCCAGAGGGGTCGGGGGGTGTCCAGGGTGGTGTCCAAGGGGATGGGTGGGTGTGGGGGGCTGTCCAAGGGGGTGGCGGCCTGTCCAGAGGGGTCGGTGGGGTGTCCAGGGGGGTGTCCAAGGGGGTGGATGGGTGTGGGGGGCTGTCCAAGGGGGTGGATGGGTGTGGGGGGCTGTCCAAGTGGGTGGCGGCCTCTCCAGAGGGTATTTGGGGTTGTCCGGGTGGGTGGGGGGGCTGCCCAGAGGGTTGGGGGATGTCCAGGGGGGTGGCCAAGGGGGTAGGGGGTGGGGGTGGTGTCCAGGAGGGGTGGGGGGCTGTCCAGAGGGGTCGGGGGCTGTCCAGAGGGTTGGGGGGTGTCCAAGCAGGTCGGGGGTGGGGGGTTGTGTCCAGGAGGGGTGGGGGTGCTTTCTAGAGGGGTCGGGGGCTGTCCAGAGGGGTCGGGGGGTGTCCAGGGTGGTGTCCAAGGGGATGGGTGGGTGTGGGTGGCTGTCCAAGGGGGTGGCGGCCTATCCAGAGGGGTCGATGGGGTGTCGAGGGGGGTGTCCAAGGGGGTGGATGGGTGTGGGGGGCTGTCCAAGGGGGTGGATGGGTGTGGGGGGCTGTCCAAGTGGGTGGCGGCCTCTCCAGAGGGTATTTGGGGTTGTCCGGGTGGGTGGGGGGGCTGCCCAGAGGGTTGGGGGATGTCCAGGGGGGTGTCCAAGGGGGTAGGGGTGGGGGGTGGTGTCCAGGAGGGGTGGGGGGCTGTCCAGAGGGGTCGGGGGCTGTCCAGAGGGTTGGGGGGTGTCCAGGGGGGTGTCCAAGCAGGTCAGGGGTGGGGGGTTGTGTCCAGGAGGGGTGGGGTGCTTTCTAGAGGGGTCGGGGGCTGTCCAGAGGGGTCGGGGGGTGTCCAGGGTGGTGTCCAAGGGGATGGGTGGGTGTGGGGGGCTGTCCAAGGGGGTGGCGGCCTGTCCAGAGGGGTCGATGGTGTGTCCAGGGGGGGTGTCCAAGGGGGTGGATGGGTGTGGGGGGCTGTCCAAGGGGGTGGATGGGTGTGGGGGGCTGTCCAAGTGGGTGGCGGCCTCTCCAGAGGGTATTTGGGGTTGTCCGGGTGGGTGGGGGGGCTGCCCAGAGGGTTGGGGGATGTCCAGGGGGGTGTCCAAGGGGGTAGGGGGTGGGGGGTGGTGTCCAAGAGGGGTGGGGGGCTGTCCAGAGGGGTCGGGGGGTGTCCAGGGGGGTTTACACATCGATTTGTTTTATATTTCAAAATTGCTTACATTCAAATTATGATTTTTTTCAAATAAACATATATTTGTCTTATCTAAAAAATATATATATTTGCTATTTGTTATAGGTAATAATGAGTCGAAGTTGGATTACGGCACATCGAATGAGAAATGAATATGAGGAATGTGTTGATGCCTTTTTGGAATTTGCTAAACGAAATGTTCCAAGTAGTGACATTTTTTTCTGTCCATGCCTGAAATGTCTGAATATGAAGAAGATGAAAAGTAGAGAGATAAAAGATCATCTGATTTGTCTTGGTTTCAATCCGAGTTACAACCCTTGGATTTGGCATGGCGAAACTGGACAGAATGTCACTGATGATAATGAATCGCAAGATGGTAACTCTGATGGAATTGAAGAAATGATTCGCGATATTGTAGCAGAACAAATTGAGATAGAACCGACAGTTGCACGTCTATATGGTGATGCCGAAAAACCATTATATCCTGGTTGTACAGATTTTACGGTTTTGTCGGCGGTGTTAAGATTGATTAACCTGAAGGCGAAACATGGATGGAGTGACAGAAGTTTTACAGAGCTGCTACAATTGATGAAAGACATTCTTCCAAAAGATAACGATCTTCCAGATTCACATTATAAGGCCAAAAAAATATTATGCCCGATGGGATTGGGATACAGGAAAATACATGCCTGTCCGAATGACTGCATTATATATAGGAAGGAATATGAATTTTTGAAAGAGTGTCATAAATGTGGGACATCACGGTATAAGGTGAAAGAAAAATCACAAGCTGATGTAGAGATTACAAAGCTCCCTTCAAAGGTATTTTGGTATCTTTCTATAATTCCTCGTTTCAAACGTTTATTTGCTAATTCACATGATGCAAAAAGGTTAAGATGGCATGCTGATGAGCGGGTATGTGATGGAAAAATACGTCATCCAGCTGATTGTCCACAATGGAAGAAAATTGATGCCCAGTACCCTACATTTGGAAATGAAATTAGAAATCTGAGACTAGGCTTGTGCACAGATGGAATGAATCCATACCGAACCCTCAGTAGCACACATAGTTCATGGCCTGTTTTTTTGGTAATTTACAACCTCTCTCTTGAAGTTTGTATGAAGCGCAAATATGTCATGTTGAATATCATGATCTCTGGTCCAAAGCAACCCGGCAATGATATTGATGTATACTTGTCACCACTGATTGATGATTTGAAACTGTTATGGGCTGATGGTATTAGGGTGTATGATTCTTATAAAATGGAATATTTTCAACTGCATGCAATGCTTCTATTCACTATAAATGACTTCCCAGCATATAGAAATTTGTCTGGATACAGTGTTAAAGTGCATAAAGCATGTCCAATTTGCGAACAACAGACGTCATATTGTCAATTTCATCATGGGAGGAAAACAGTGTACATGGGTCATCGAAAGTTTTTGCCTATGGATCACCCTTATAGAAGACTAAAAAAGGCATTCAATGGCTCACAAGAATTTGATACTGCTCCTCAACCTTTATCCCCAGAATTGTATTTTGAGAGGGTGAAAAACCTTGATGTGACATTGGGAAAGACACAGAAATCTGGTAATGATAGACATATTTGGAAGAAAAGGTCAATATTTTTTGAGCTACCATATTGGAGGTATCATAAAGTCAAACATAATATTGATGTCATGCACGTGGAGAAGAATATCTGTGATTCTTTGATCGGAACATTGCTAGATATTAAAGGAAAGACAAAAGATGGGTTGAATGCAAGGTTAGACCTACTGTCAATGGGAATACGTTTGGAGTTAGCTCCCACTCCTAAAGGAAGACGAACATTTCTTCCCCCGGCTTGTCATACATTATCGAAGATGGAGAAAAGTAGCTTATGTCAGTGTCTTCATGATATCAAAGTGCCTCAAGGATATTCTTCAAATGTAAAAAACTTTGTCTCATTGAAAGACTTGAAGTTGATAGGTATGAAATCACATGATTGTCATGTCATGATGCAACAAATTCTACCAGTTGCACTGCGTGGAATATTGCCCATCCGTGTCAGAAAGACTATAATGAGGTTGTGTTATTTTTTCAATTGAATTTGCAACAAGGCGATTGATGTGAATGCTTTGAACATTTTGGAAAAGGATGCAATTTTTATACTTTGTCATTTGGAAATGTATTTTCCTCCAAATTTTTTTGATATGATGGTGCATTTAATGATTCATCTGGTTCGAGAAATAAGGCTTTGTGGACCTGTATATCTTCGTTGGATGTATCCTTTTGAAAGGTATATGAAAATATTAAAGGGATATGTTAAAAATCCATATCGACCTGAAGCCTCCATTATTGAAAAGTATATTTCTGAGGAGGTAGCAGAGTTTTGTACGAGCTACTTGGCTATGGCGCAACACATAGGTTTGCCTCCATCTCGCCATGAACGGGTTAATAATGAGGGAAAGGGGATTCGTGGCTTGAAAGTCAAATCACTGTCAGCTGAACATATGAAGAAGTTAGAATCATACATCTTGAATAACATAGCTGATGTTCAACCGTATATCACATTGCATATTAATGAGTTGAAACAATGTCATCCAAAGAAGAAAGAAATGTGGATTTTGAATGAGCACAACAAAACTTTATTGCCATGGTTTAAAAAGACCTTGCTTGGTAGATCAGATGTATCAAAGACATTAAAATGGATAGTGGGTGGTCCATCTTTAAATGTGATAACATGGTCCGCTTATGACATTAATGGCTATACATTTCATACGAAAGCTCAGGACAACAGAAGTGCAGTTCAGAATAGTGGTGTATTGGTGTTTGCAGAAGCAATGCATATTTCGAGTGCTAAGGACAGAAACCCAATTTCGGCATCAAGTGCATATTATGGAGTGATTGAAGACATATGGGAGGCTGATTACTTTAAAATTAAAGTTCCCGTTTTTAACTGTAAATGGTTTATCGGTAACAACAGTGTCAGACACGATGAATTTGGAATGACACTTGTTAATCTGAATAGATTGGAAGACACAGCTGATTCTTTTATAATGGCAACACATGCCAAACAAATTTTCTATGTAGTAGATCAGTCAGATATGCAGTGGGCTGTTGTTTTACAAGGGAAAAACCAATATGTTGGTGAGGATGAATTTGATGAAGATGCTGATTTATGTGAGATCCCTACTTCCATGGAAAGATTAACAGAACATAATGATGAGTATGTTGAAGACATGGTTTGTGCCATAAGGAACGATCACGACGAAGGAATTTGGGAAAACAATCCAACTGTACATTCCTAAAATTACAGGTAACACAAGTTTATTTCTTGTTTACATTTAGTTTTTTCATATAATGTTAGATACTGTAAATTTTTTACTTATTAAAACATGTATCAAATCAAAACGATAAAACAATAAAAACCGTAAAGAGGAGAAGTCCTGGGCGCACCGGCTGGCCGGTGGTGGATCACCTGTTGGCCGGTGGTCCAGAACAAAGCTCTGTTTGGTCCACCGGCCGGCCGGTGGTCCAGACAGAGAGCCTTCCTCTCTGTCTGGATCACCAGCGGTCGGCCGGTGTTGAGCCAGCGGCCGGCCGGTGGACCAGACAGAGAGCCTTCCTCTCTGTCTGGATCACCCGCGGCCGGCCGGTGGTGAGCCAGCGGCCGGCCGGTGGCACCAGGCAGTGGGCAAGTCTACTGCCTGGGTCCTCCGGCTGGCCGGTGTGCTCACACCGGCGGACCGGTGGACTCAGTGAGTCCACGTTTCAGCTTTCTTGGGCCAACACTTTGGCAACCTTTTGCCTGTGTTTACCATGTTTATCATTGTTTAACATGCTTACCATATTACCAATGTTTACTATTATGTAATTTAGTACACTTTTCTATTTGTGAACTAATGTTTGTTTTTTTGATTTGAAGGAAAATGACAGATCAAACAGTTGATCAGCCACATGATTCTGGAGATGAGCATATTGGTCATACATCTGGGGAGGAACATTCACATGCTCCTATTACGAAAAAGAGTTCAAAGGATGGTAAGCGTGGGTGCACACGTTTACCAAAATTATCACTTGCCCGTACGAAGGAGGAGAGGATAGTCGCGGAGTTTGATGATGATGATCTTCCTAGAGGTCCAAATGCTAAAGATTTTAAGGGTTTTGTAGCAACTCAGGCTAAGAGCAAAGTAAGCATTCTCTATGATGATTGGAGAAGTGTGGATAAGGCGATAATTTCTCAACTGTGGGAGACCATTTTGGTAAGATCTTTTGCTATTGTTTGACTGTTCTTTAAATGTTTCTAGTATATATAATATTTTTAACCTCTTTTTTATCAGATGACATTTGATATTCCTGACATTGGAGGAGTCAGGAAGAAATGCTTATCGTTGGCTGCTAGGAGATGGAGGGATTTCAAATCAACCCTCTCATCTGATTTCATTTATGGTCATAGGAGTCGTGAGAATCCATGTCGTATATATCCTTTTATAGATGAAGACACATGGAGACAATTTTTTGAAAGTAGAAGAAAAGAACCATTTTTGGTAAGGGCAATGTAAACTTTTATAAGCTTTCTTATATAAATGATCTTATTATTGGTTTGTTAATGATTACTTATTCTTAATTTACAGCAAACAAGGAAAGCTCATCAAGAGATCCAATCTAAAAATGTATACCCTCATAGTTTATCTCGGGGAGGGTATGCATTATTGGAAGAACAAATGATGGCAGAAAAATTTCAACAACTAAGAGCTGAGTCTTCAAGCTCTGGAGAGGTGGCCCCTCCATCCCCTCCATCTAGACATGAGACATGGAAAAGAGCTCGGAAGGGCAAAAAAGGACAATATCTTTCGGAAGAATCGAGACTCGTAGTTGAGAGGATTGTAAGATATCTATTTTATTTATTTAAGTTTACTATTTTCGTCATATATTTCCAATCATTATAGAAATGTTCAATTAATTATTACAGGACTCTCTTGAGGAGAAGAGTTCACAGGGGACATTTACACCATCTGGGAGGGAAGATATTTTATCTGTGGCATTGGGAAAGCCCGAACATCCTGGCCGTGTAAGAGGATATCCGGCAGGTGTATCGGTAAGAAAAGTGTTGCCACGTTCCTCAACTTCTAACGTTGAGGGATTTTATAAAAAAAAATAGAATCCTTGGAGGCTGAAGTCCATAATATTAATGCGACAATGGAGGACAAGATTAGAGCATCGGTGCAGTTAATGTTTGCAGACTTGCAAAGACAATTTCAGGGTGCAACTCCCACTCCACCTCTCCCAGTAGCTCCCACTCCCCCACCTCAGCCTGCGGACCCCATTTTTGATCCTCCTCCTCCGCCGCAGCTACCTACTTATTGTGAGTTGTATGTTGATGATCCTCAACATCATATAGTTGCATATGGGATGGTATACTGTATAGGAGATACAGTTCATCATCAACAGTTAGAGGTAGAGAATCAGAGGGTCACTGTACAGGATATTATAGATAGATCAGCTCGGATACCATTACCTACAGATGAGGTGACGACAGTTGGACATAGTATCGGCCATTTTTTACTTTGGCCATCCATACTTCTTCGACTCATTACCATAGAGGTATGGATGTTATATCTTTTATTTTATATTTTTATTAATGTTTTATCATTTGAAAACTAATATTTTTTTCAATTTATTTTTACAGGAATACTTCAAAGGTAAAGAAATACTGTATAGACAACAACAAAGACAGATAGCTATGACATCAGATGCAGATACTAGCAGTCTTGACAAATTGTCAAGATATTCAAATTTGTTGGCGGATCATTATGACTTTACAATGGAAGCTCATGTCTATGGACGTGAACTATGTGTGGGGATTATGAAAACTGATATCATGGAGTTTGTCACTGGAGATAAGTTGGGCATCAACGTGGTGCAAATTTTTATCATGTAAGTCTTAACACCTTTTCCTTGCATGATATTTATTAAAAATGTATACTTATGTCTGCTTTGTATTAGGTATCTGTATAAAATTTGTGAGAGGAATGAGCTGACAGATGTATATGGATTCGTGGACCCACAATTGATTTCCCCTGAAGCATGTGCATTGGATGAAGAACAAAGAATTCTTTATATTGCTGATAGATTTGAAAAGAATGTAATCACACAGTGTTGGATGATGCCTTTTTGTGAGAGGTATGAAACACATCCCTCTCAAAGAGTTAATTATCTTTTAACATAAAAAACCACTAACGTTAAATTTCCTTTTATCAGGGATCATTGGATGTTAGGGGTTTTTTGCCCTAGGGAGAAAACACTTTATTGGATATGCTCTCTCCATGATGATGTGCGAGAAAGTTTTAAGAATATATTGGAAACGTAAGTTTCAATTTCACAATAGTTTTATATATTATAATGAATTTTAAATTTACCCCATTCGTATTATTTTCTAACAGGGCATGGGTCCACTTTCGAAAAAGCGCAAAGAAAAGGAATTTCAAGATCAAATATGTACATTCGAAGGTAAATATCCATTTATAATTTGTACATTTTGATTTATTACATAAAAATAATATATTGAATTTACACTCATTCAAACAGAAATGTCATGAGCAACAAGGCATCATCGAATGCGGATATTACATGTTAAGATTTATGTATGAAATAATAACAACTGGGACAGTTCTGAGTTTTGACCTGGTAAGATTTCCTCTTTCTCATAATATTTCAATTTGATTTATTCATTATACACGTTGACTACTATCCTTTTCCTTTGTAGCTTTTTGATGACCCTCAACCCTTTACTGCTGAAGATATCAAACACTTACAAGTGGAGTGGTCAAATTATTTTACAGGTTTGATTGACTTTTAGTTGTTTGTAATGTAAAATGTAATTTTGAATATTGTCAATGTAATTGTGTATTTCGTAGTCGTTTAGGTTGGATTTAGTTTTTTTTGAAGTTGACAGTGTAAGTTTTGAATGTTATATAAGTGAATGTTTAATTTTTCTCTACTTCTTGTATTGGTCTACTGTTGATGGTTTTTCTGGTCTGGATTTTGGTATGGGGGGAGAGGTTCCAAGGGGGTGGCTGGGTGTTTGGGGGGTGTCCAAGGGATATGGGAGGGGTGTCCAAGGTGTGTTTGGGGCTGTCCTAGGGGTCGGGGGGTGTAAATGAGGGTGGGGGGTGTCCAAGGGGTGGAGGGTGTCCAAGGGATATGGGAGGGGTGTCCAAGGTGTGTTTGGGGCTGTCCAAGGAGTCGGTTGGGTGTAAATGAGGGTGGGGGTGTCCAAGGGATATAGGAGGGGTGTTTGGGGCTGTCCAAGGGGATGGGGGGTTTCCAAGGGGTAGGGGGGTTTCCAAGGGGTCAGGGGGGTGTCCAGGGGGTGGGGGCTGTCCAAGGGGTGGGGGGGTGTCCAAGGGATATGGGAGGGGTGTCCAAGGGGTGTTCGGGGGGTGTAAATGAGGGTGGGGGGGCTGTCGAAGGGGTGTCCAAGGGGTGGGGGGGTGTCCACGGGATATGGGAGTGGTGTCCAAGGTGTCTGGGAGTTCTTTCCAAGGGGCCGGTTGGGTGTAAATGAGGGTGGGGGGCTGTCCAAGGGGTGGGGGGGTGTCCAAGGGGTGGGGGGTGTCCAAGGGATATGGGAGGGGTGTCCAAGGGGTCTGGGAGGGCTGTCAAGGTGTGGGGGGTGTCCAATGGGTGTTTGAGGCTGTACTAGGGGTCTTGGGGGTGTAAATGAGGGTGGGGGGGGCTGTCCAAGGGGTGGGGGTGTCCAAGGGGTGGAGGGTGTCCAAGGGATATGGGAGGGGTTTCCAATGGGTGTTTGAGGCTGTACTAGGGGTCGTGGGGGTGTAAATGAGGGTGGGGGGCTGTCCAAGGGGTGGGGGGGTGTCCAAGGGTTGTGGTGGGGCTCCAATGTGGTGGGGGAGGGCTGGCCAGGTTGTTAGGTGGGTATAGATGAGGGTGGGGTTCAGTTGGGGCTTGGGGGAGGGCTGGCATTGTTATTTTTGTTTGGTTTCTGGTTGCTTTTTGGTGAGAGCAGTGCAATTATTTAAAAAAAAATTCTTTCACGTCGGTTATAAAATAACCGACGTGGTAAATAAATCGGCAGGGGTTTATCACGTCGGGTTTTTCTAGAACCGACGTGATAAACCGTTCCCAGGGATTTTATCACGTCGGTTCTTAATATAACTGACGTGCTAAAAGGCCTGGGAATCGATTTAATACGTCGGTTATTGGATAACCGATGTGCTAAAACGTTTCCCAGGCCTTTTTATCACGTCGGTTTCCTAAATAACCGACGTGATAATAGGCCAGGGGAAGGGTTTATCACGTCGGTTATGACGTAACTGACGTGAGAAACGATATCCCAGGCGTTTTATCACGTCGGTTTAGGGAATAACCGACGTGATAAAGCCCCCCGCGCATATTTATCACGTCGGTTATTATATGAACCGACGTGATAACCACCGTGATGTTAGGGATATTACGTCGGGTTTTAAATAACCGACGTAAAAAACGTTATTTATAACGTCGTCCGTATTAACGTCGCCAAAAAACCGACGTAAATAATAAAAAATAACCGACGTAAAAAATGTTTTCTGCACTAGTGATTGTGACCAAGTCTTCTTGAATACTCATTGTAAAAAAAATGAGTTAGTGGTAAAAGATATTAAAGAATGAAACTCTACTTAAAATGTAAGTATATCTCTTTTTTTTCTTAGTCAATATCATAAATTAATTCCTCGTCCTTATGTAATGTAACTTAAAACAAAAAATGTTGTACGTTTACTTTTCCTACTGGGAGACTAAGGACTGATTGTCCCAACACAAGTTTGTAATTTTCTTATTATTAACTTTCTCATGATCATGTTTTCTATCCCTCTCCATCAGAACTGAACACTTAGTTTATTTTCCATATCCATGTTTTCTTACATGGAATCCCAGTATGGGCTATCTTGGGTGACCTTTATACCTCTCTTCCTTTCTTTTAAAGTGATAGTTTTATTGAATCTTTTTCCGATGTGGGACATTCCATTATATTATCAAGACCAATTTAAAAGAAATTGCGAGGATGAAATTTATTGAAGGATGGGAGAATTTAACAGCCCAAGCTTCCACAGTACGTTTCCCTTTGAATATTGCAATGACGTGCATTGTACGCAACTTCGAGATTCTAACACACCACAACCAATCAAACTAGCCGTTATGAATAGTAATCCCTACTTTTTGAAAATTTATAATTTTTATCTTTTGAAATGGACTACAGTTTTGGATTCCTAATATCGAAATTAGCTTAGGGTGAAATTTTGGTACTTTTCGGATAACTTTCATATTTTGATGAATAGTGAAAATTACTAAATTTTAATTAAAAACAACTTTTTTAATCAAAATAATTAATAGTGATAAATTATTAATTTGAGAGGTTTTAAAGTATATTTAGAATATATTTTTACCATTTAATACAATGTTGTTCATTGGATGATATTTCACATTTAAACCAGACAGAAACAAGTGTCAATCTTTTGATAGTTATTATCTCTTAAAAACACGCTATTTGTTTTGACGACGGGAATTAATTTTTAAATTAATTAATTCAATTGATTTTTTTTAATTTGGTAAAATAGACATAATTTTTGAATTCATAATATCAAATATAGCTTCGGCCTAATTTTTGGTATTTTTCTGCAAACTTTCATTTTTTGATGAATAGTGAAACCACTGAGTGGTTGTTAAAAAACTAAATTTTTCATAAAACTTAATTTTACCGCTTCTGTGAGTGGAATTTCGAAAATCCGAGAGACACGGTTAATATTAAGGAGTAAAATGTGGATGATTGAGATGGAAATAATTTTTGGCGAATAGTAACTTTTTACTGATATTTACCACGGTTAAAAGAAAATAGGGTAAATGAGGATAAAAATGATATTAATATTACTCTAACACATGTCCTAATTCTATTGGACAAGTGTATCTCGACCAAAAACAACCTTAGGAATAAAATATTATCATTTAGGTCCACTTGGATTAGATTAGGACATTTATTATTATTTAATTCAAAGAAGAGTTAAAAGAGTTAAAATAACAGTTTATTTACTAAAACATTTTTAATATAGGGTTTCACATAAGATAAATTCTACTATAAATATTCATTAGAAATATAATAATATTTCCTACATAATGGTATTTTATTTATAAATTTTAGACATTAAATAAGGTATTTTATTTATGACACAATGGTGATGCAGTAATTACCATAATAGTTGAAAATTAAAATGATTGATATTCTAGATACCAAAATAAATAGTATTTGAGACTTTTTATGAATTACACTAATTTTATAGGTTAATATGACAAATTAAGATTGCTTTAATTTACTTTTTTCGAAGTAATCATTATGATATGAGCTTCACAAAAATCAATTATTGAATAGTGTCAAAATTGACATAAAAGAGTTTTGAAAACAAATATTATATTATTAATTGATATTAAATTATTAAAAATCTAATGTTTGGCCAAAAGACTTATATCATGATAGGTGTATCATTAATGGACAACTTGGGGATCACTTGGATGTTTATTGTAAGTTTATTAACCATATAATATAAAAATACAAAGAGAAATTGTAAAAGTGAAACTAATTAACTAAGAGTTAATACATAAAGATAAGGTTAATATAATGACCCAAACCTATCTAAATTCTATTGGTTGAGTGGGTTTCGACCTATACCAACCTTAAAATTTAAATAATCCACTTTTGATCCATTAGAAACCGAATGTGATTTTATTATAAAATAATATTTTTAGCTTTTCCTAAGGTGCCCCTCACCCCTCTTATAAAAGGGCACCCCCCCTTCTCATTACTTCACACCTTTAAAGCCTTTTGTTTCGGCCAAACCCTGCCCAAATACTCTCTCAACGTCCCTCACTACAACCTAGAGGCCTTAGTTTGATCAGAAATCCATCCTAAGGATCCCTTTTGATCAAATCAAAAGGAAGAACCCGAAGAAGAGGTAATGTTTTTACCGCCCTTTTTTAAATTCTTTTCTTCTTCAACTTCTTCTTTATTTGTTATTCCCATTCTAAATTAATGAATCCAATATCCCCTATATACTTTAATATTATTATAAATATAGTAAAACATTATTCGTTATTCTATCCATCCTTTGAATGACATGTCACCATACGTGCGTACGTACGGCCTACCGTCTCCACGTCGTGGTGTAATTGTTATTCAATAAATTATTATTTGGATGTGTATTATAATGATGTTTAATTAATGTAAATAATAAATATAACATTATAATTATTATGTCTATATGATATACCATCCAATTATATATTATTTTAACATGAAAAGAATGATATTGTCGCTCGTGCGTACGTACGGACTACCGTCTCCACGAACGCGATGAGAATCATTCTCCATCATATCCATTCAAGTATAATTATCATTTGATTATTTAAAAATAAGGTTTAAGGACTTGATATCATTCTGTATATGAATAAGATACAACCTATCAATGAGAAACATGGCTTACTTAACAAAACATACTAAATAAAACGAGTAAGTTAACACCCGAAACAACGATAATACTAAGATATTAATAACAAATAAATGTTAAAAGATCATATATGATATCATATTAATGTAAATGATTCTTGTATAATTGAATAACAATTATTTCACCATTATAAATGAGTTTAACCTACCGTCGACCAAGGAAAAAGTACAAAGTAAGGGGTTTCTTATCTCACTTTTAATTCCGTGAGAATTCCATTGTTCACCACTTATTTAATACATGTGGTGTGTGTACTGCCCATGTTTGTATTCATTGTGTAATATACTTTAATTCATTTATATTTACATCATCATTGTATGATCCTTCTTTCATGGGTGTATGTTTTGTATGTTACCAAATCAATAAGGGATTTTGGAATTTCAATTTCCACTCATTCGGCTTTACGCATACTTCGTTGATTATTTTACTCCAAGATTATGTGTAGAATCAGTATTCATTTGATTATGTCATAAATTCCAATCCCCTTTCTGTGGATATAATTTTTGATAAACATAATCACTATACTAATAAATTCTCAAGTCATCGGTATGAACTTGATAAGAGTAATTTTTACTCAATCTCGATTTGTTTGGATAAACATCCAATTCATTGGTGTTGTTTTTACAAGAATATGTGTGAATTTACTTTGATTGTTTTATACTGAATATCCAATCATATTTAGTGTATTTATATTTCTCACACATAATTATGTCGTTGATTTATCCTCAACCTAAGGATACAACCTTTATGATAGATTTCATCTTAATTTACATTCCATTGAGACTTCTTTTTTGTTATATACCAAATCACTTTTATTTGGTGTAATTTGTCATAGTATATCATGAATCCCTTTATCCTCATTATATTACAATGTTTTGATTGACTCAATTATTTGTATTCATGTGTCTCTATTTTGGTTGGAAACTCTAACTAAAATACCATTTTTAAATGTTTTAAAGACTCATTCTTCTAAATCTTGATCATTAATGTCCATGTTCTAAAAATGGTTTTATGGATTTATTTATATGGACATTAAAGTTTTAAAATCAAAATTCATTTTATAAGTTTCAAAGTGGTATGGGACACTTTGATTCTAAAATCTATTTTAAATGGATTCTTGACAAATAGTGTGAATTTTAAATGATTTCAAGAAAAAGGGGATATTTCACTCTAATTGTTTTGATGATTATTTTAATCTATGTTAATATCCTTCATCATTCTAGATTGAGGTTAATATGATACAATACAATATTCCATATTGTATCGAATGAGTTATGTTTGACTGTGGATGTGCTATTTTTATACCATTCATGGTTTGTGGATAAGGTATTGACAGATCGTATGCTAGTTTTAATACGAATGTTTATGTTATGTTTAAAACTTTTCATATAGGGAATGTATTGGACTTAGTAAGTAATGGTTGGAGACTGCTATAGCTCCTCGATTCATCAGTAGGTCTCTTGAGACAAACTAGTGTCTTGGCACAAGGCCTTGGAAAAATCTTATTTGTAGTCTTGGCATAAGGCCTTGGCTATGTGGTTATAATAGTATGTCATTATGCATTCCATCATTATGAAAGTGGTTATTGATATTGCATGTGATTGTTCTACTAGTATAATATCCATGTGAATATATAAATGGAATTATTTCATTTTATCTTTGCCATATTATGTTGAAGTTCAAGTTTTAAAGGCTTTTGTTTTAGTAATAAATTGCTTTAAGTGTTTATGCTTATCAACAAAAGCTTTTGCTATATTTTAATCCTTACTGAGCATATGAGCTCACCCATTTCAATGTTTTATCTTTTCCCAGGATGTGAAGAAGTAATATATGAATGACCTGTAGGGATAGTATGAGGGGATATGAAGATAAGATGTTGTTGTTGTTTTTTTACCTTATGATGTAACGTAATAATTATGAATATATCTAGTGTTTCTAAGACTACTAAACTAATCGGTCTTTCGAGACTTGATCCTTTGTGATCATGCCAATGTTATATAATAATTCACCGACTCTGGGTATCTAGGGTCTGGGAGTTACAATAATTATAAAAAAAATCAGGGTAAAACATTCCAATTTTTCATAATTTCTAAATGATCTAGTTAAAATTGTACCCATGTATGGAATATATATATATATATATATATATTATAAAACATTCTTTAAAAATAATAAAAATAAAATAGAAAAGATAACATCACACCAAGGATCCATATATGTTAATCTAGAAAGAACATTCACACCCAGTCATAGGAACTTAAACACATCTAGACCAAATATATTTTCACCGAATTTATGAGGAGGATGGAAAATAAAAAGTGTGAACATCCCAACTATTTCTAAAATTTTCCTAGAACAACATGCCTAGGAAGCATAGGAACCCCCCATGAGTGATAATCCTAATTTTATTAGTCGGTGAGGCCTATTACTACACGTTCGAAAGAAGTAACCAAGAAATAACATGGGAATCATTTCCCATGTCATTTCATAAAAACATGTTTTGAAAACCATTTAATAAATCCATATCAAAATTCATGAAAATAAAATTTCATTTTACTAAATGATGGGGAATCCATTTCTTAACAAAATCCCTACTTATTTCCCAATGTCACACATCAATCATGGTAAATCATTTGTAATTTGTTTCTAAAACTGGTGAAATAATGTTCATTAAATATAGGCTCCATATTTAACAACAAACCACAATGTTGTGTCACACAGACTTGCAACATGATCCACCAAAAAGGATAGAAAAAATACTACTTTATAGGCCTTAGAACTAATTACCACCTGTAATAATCAATTTAAAATCTAAAGTATTTATAAAAGAAGTTAAAATAAAACATAACTAAAGGAAAATTCATTCCACACAACAAACAATAGATTGGACAACCAATGGAATATGATATCACTACATATCATTAATGGAATAAAAATAACATCTCCAAAAGAACAATAGATCCACAAATGTTGTGTAATGGTTCATCCACAACCAATGTCAATGAATATGTTGATATATCTCTTATATAGTGATTTATTGTGAAACCCCCATGTACCTCAAGTGCTAGATGATTTTTTCTTGTAGGGGTAGAGATACCTAACATAGTATAGGGGAGCATATAGGGTCCCACAGATGAGGCCCAGAAATTGAATGGAAAATTAATTAAATGGGTGTTGTGATAAACACATATTGGGATGAATAATTCATATCAAACGTTATTTTAATGAAATTATTCAACAATTTACAAATTTATTTCCATAATGCTTATATTATGATTAAAATCATGATCTTTTTAATTTCACATCTTGAACATCTTTCCTAATGTGAACATCATTCATGCACAAAATTTGATTCAGGAATTCTACAAAGTTATGTATTCACATCATGAAGCACATTCACATTGTTAATATGTCCTACATATTGTAAATAACCTTAATATTGTAAAGAAATATAAATTATTGTAGATCAACTGAGAACCCAAATGATATCCTTAATATCCCCTTACACATTTATACCTTGAGGGCATTAATTCCAAAAATAACCCAACATTAGTTTATTTTCTCCAAAAAACACATTCCATCCACGAACCCCTTAAACATACTCAAAAAAATATTGAATCAAAATGATAGAAAATATGTCCAATTATGAAGTAAATGAGATGTTATAAATTCCCCACTATAATAGTTATCATTCCTGTAAAATCATGAAGAAAAATGGTGCTCTAGAAATAGGTGAGGCCACATCTCCCTCACTAACGATGCCGACTCCAAAATCTTTAGATAATTAGTCCATGTATTCATAAAAGTAAAAATAATATAATATACTTACCAAAAATGATATTCTCCATAGGTTTGTTGATCTCATCTAGATTATCTTTGATGAAACCATTTGGATTTAAATCAATATTTTTCATACTTAGTACTAGACAAGGGGTGGGATTGTAATTTCAATTATATGATAGGTGGAAAACATCATGAATATAAATCAACTGATCCATTAATACAAATTAATAATAAACCTAACCAAGTTTCACAGTGACATATAATAGTGAAAAATACAATAATTTCTTCTTTCCCTATATCATAATCCTACAGTAATCAAACTGAGACGAAACCTTCTAGAAAACATGGTACCCAATATAAAACACTAATAGATGACGTCAATTATCAATATACAATTTCTACTGAATTAGAACAAAGAAGGTATGACAACATATATCCTCAATCATTAATATTTTCTCCTAAATTAGAATCTATAACACAACTGTGTCCTCACCCGCCAATCTACATCAAAGAGTTGATAATTCGAGGAATCCAGACAAATACTCAAAGGGGTCCATTCTTATCGACAAATGATAATTGATATAATAAGAAAACTCAACTTTTCCCAGATAGTTATACTATAATCAACTGAAATACAAGATAAAAAAGGCGATAATATCCTCAAAAATCATAATAGAAAGATCCAAATTAATGTTTTTTAATATAAGGTAATTTTTATTATATCTAAATTTATTTCACTTTGTCTCATGATGACTCTTCCATAACTATAATGTAAATCTATGATTTTTGTTTAAAAAAAAATCAAGAAGGAACACCATATAACCTCATAAAAATATGTACATATTGTTGAACCTGATGATTTACATTTGTGGCGTCTCTAATTGGAATGAATTGAGATGTTTTTTCAACTGATGAATCACCAACAAGATAGAATTCACCCCATGGACAGTTTATGGTAATCCATGAAAAAAGTCCATAGACACAACATCCCATTTCCAAACCATCATCAGAAGAAGATGTTGATGAACATATACATTGACATGCATTAAATTTATTAGTGAGGATTATTATTTAAATATATATAATATATAATGGTTTTCTTCATAACCAACAGCCCGAATCATCATCTCATGTCATAATACATATTCGTAGTAGTTGTATTAATAACTTATAAAATGCTAGAGTTGTACAAAAATGGAACTTCTCAAAAAATTTTGTATGGAAATCGGATCCCAAAAGAGAAGAGTATAACATGAAGGGAGACTAATACTAGTAATGGTCTCCACATCCTAAAGGGTTTCTAAAATTTCTATAAAATCATCATCATACTGTCGAACAAATTGAATACACTATGGATAATATGATGAAAGAAAAAATATTATTTGTAAACTACCCAAATTAATCTCCCTATCATCAAGATGAAACAAAAATATGTGTCCAATAAAGATCCACACGTCCATTGATTCCAATATAGATTGTGATAGAACATTCCATTGAAGAATATCTGAAATGATATACCCCTTCCATGGAATGTAGTAGATGTGGAAGTCAATTGGATAAATGTATTCCTCCCACCATATCTATCTGAAATTCAAGTAATTCTGATTAAATATATAGATCTAACTATTATTGTCAAAAATTCATATGAATCACTCCCCAAAAAGATAATGAAACCAATATTTAACCTTATAAATAACTATGAAAATATCATAATCCTTAGTTGGATAATTATTCTAATGTGGCTGGAGATAATGTGATCCATAGGACACAAAATCATCACACTTCATAATAATGGAACCAATACTATAAAAAAAACATAATATACCGATTCCCCTTACCAATCAAATTGGAAATTATAATAATTTATTTTTTCATGATCCATTTAAATTTATCGATGATTGGATGAATCATTAAATTGCAGGTGAACCACATCCCTTTCATAGTATAAAATGTCAATGGGGGATTACTACATTTTGAAATAATTGAAGAACCATTACTATTATATAATAAGACCATTCAACCCACAACTCTCAATGATGTGTCATGCCTCCTCCCAAGATACGAAAAGAAATAAAATTCCCAAGATAGGCATATGGTCCACATTTAGATTACATGTACCAAATGAAAATCAATTAATTTTTTGGAAAATTATTTATTAGAGACATAAATACTTTTAATGAATCCTCAAAAATTTCAAAACTAATCGCAAATGGTTCCCGTGATCATGTACCAATATCAAATAAACCAAAATATCCTTCAAAAGCACAGATACAGTGGTTTTGACATATTAAGGGAATATCTTTTTTTCATAAAAGCTATAAAAAAATTTGGGTTGTTATTCAGAACAAAATAAATCACATAGTATTCCAAAAGAAACTACATTCTCCTAATGTTCATCATAAGAATATTATAATCTCATACCAAGATATTTTTAGAATTATACATTCAAAAATAAAAATTTCAATCATAAGTAATAAAACTCATCATGATCAACTAGGAAATAAAATGTATTCCTAATAGTCTCCACATTTAACAAGTTATTGTCGACACACAACCAATATGAAACATTATCCTTATTTATAAAGGGTTAGTGGCTTCCCATAGTGAAACAGTAGAGAGTAAAACCATTTTTTCCATCATAAAATATGGATAAAATCTATACCCTTTAATATAATAGGTTATATATGATAAAATGGATCCAAGGCCATCAATGTACATGACACCAAATCATTCATGAACTCCAACTCCATCTCTAGAGGAAGACCAAAAAATTATTCAAGGATAATTTCATTAAAATTATTTATAGACAAGGTAAGATCATCAAGGGAATGAGTATTCCCCAAATCAATTACTAAAGCATATAAACAATTCCTGTCCTTATGGTTGAATGGTCAATCCTGAACTGACCTCAAATCCATCATTAAAAAAAAACAAGAGCTCTCTTCTGCATTATAAAATGAGACATGATAACTATAAAAATCAACAACATAATAATATGTAATAGGCCAATACATATAAATAATGATTTTAAATTTATATATATCAATAATAATGAAATATTATACTAACCCTATGCCATACCTAGATATATATAAAATAAGGAAATTGACATCAATGTCCATTTCTCATCCCATGTGGTGTCGCTAAATCCATTAAAAATGAAATGATCTAGGTTGGATGATTATGCACGTAACAAAAATGGGAGGAAATAAATTAGTGGGTGGAACCTGTATCTAATATAGTATTTTTTATGAAGATTCATTATAACAATTTATTCCTTCTATCGTTGTACCCATGTAAACCTCCATAGAAATATCCTATGCTATATTAAGGTGCTTCACTCTTATGGCCTATATATGTATCCCTATAGAGTTTAAATAAAGTGTATGCACTACAATAAACATTTGATCATACATCCATGAATATAACCATTAGTATACACATATCAATTAAACTTATATAAATGACCACCACAATCAAAACCATTTAATATATTTACCGAAATAAAATTATAATGATGGGAGTTTCTGAACATAGAACACTGAAAAATGGTCATGGGAACACTGCGGGAAGTAAAATATGTTTTAGGGGAGGACCATTATAGATATCCACCTCCACCACTATTGAAAATATCATTCAAATTCTCAGACATTCAATGTGCACAATTGATGTTCCAATTGTAGGGACATGTAGCTATAAAAGATTTAACCACTATTGATATATCCACCACATCCATAATTTTCCTATCTACAATCTATAAATAGGAATAGATATTTATCCTGAATACCTAGGATATTTTATTATGGTGAAATCCATTCATATATTAATTTAATTTGGGGGATCATTCATAACATCCTCCAGTGAAAATTGATCCATCTTTATGAACCTATTGGTGTTTAGAGAAATTTATCTCTCTCACTACTATAAGGAGAGGAACTCCAGATACAATTCCATCATTAGATACAATTGTTATAACTACTAGTAGAATAAAATATTGAATCCCTTCTAGTCCAATCCCATGTTCCAAGAAACATATACCATAAAATCCAACCATCGAATTCAAGGGGCCTTTAGATTGAAGGTCGTTAACCTCACCTAGAGAGTCTTAATTGTTTCTGGGATGTTAATATTCTAATAAAATGTGTCACTATATCCTCATCCTATTTTTTATCATCCATACATTTATAAGAATGTGGATTATCATATATGAATTCTAGATATTTATCCCTTTCTCCCCTATATCTGATTTTTATGTCAATAAATATGTTCTAGAATTTTGGTACATTTTCATTTATGACACGAACTACCGGCATGATTTTTACAATATTATTGTATCCAATGGAAAATTACATTGATCATCCAATAAGAAATCATAGGTAACTGATGTATGACGTCTCGGAAGAATATGACTACACAAGGAAAATAAATTGGAATAATTAAAAAAGAAAATATCAGTACCGCCCAAAAAAACCTAAGAAAAAAAATAATGTGATCAAGAAAAAACCATTGGAGACACATAACAGAACATCCCATTTAATTAGTAGTCCATCATGGAAAGGGATTCCCAGGTTCTTCTAAAAAACAACCTCTAATGTATTGACAATATAATCTACCATCTATCGAAATCCAGTGGTAGACCATGACCTTTCCATTGATAACATTGTTTAATGAACTATCCTTTTTTATCCTTAATATTGGAACACATAACAATCTACCATATACCTGAATTGATTACCCAATGACCATAGGTTATTGACTAGCACAATATCTTTAAAAAACACCTTAGTGAACTATACAAAAAAAGTAGAATAGAATAACATGTAATATATATACATCATAAAGATAATATTCAGAAGAGAATATAGAAAAATATATTCATAACTACATGAAGATTGTGGAAATGAAACAACACAAGTAATCAAAAAAATCCCAAAGTACAAGTCCAATTGGACTGGAAAAATAAACCTGAAATAGGCTACTCCATGTGATATCATTCGAAAAATTTTACCATATCATTATATTCTACGTAAAATATTCAAATAGAAACATCACCACCTCACTAAACTACCATCTCATTCCTTAAAAAAACACGTTTCTATCTCTAAACATCGCCAAAGGGGTGTGAATGGTGTGAGATAAATTGGATCAGTAGGATACCACCTCAGTATTCAATTATAATGTCCTATATAAAAATCCGAACATGATCCACTATAAATAATAAATGAAATCACTATTAGTTATATATTTTTTATATCAAATGTGTGGTAAAATACTTCCCTTGTTCCACTATTCCAAATAATATAGGGAAAATATATTCAAATAATATCTAATTTATATATGAAAAAAATTAATCATGGAAGTGACTATAAATCCTAAATCATTGATAACATCACACCTATAGCCTCTATAATTCAGTCTAGCTAGAAAAATTGTACCCAATCACAAATAATCATGTGATTGAAGCAACTATACATTTGTATTGAATTTGGGATGAAAAAGAAGACCCCATAAGGAAAACCTCTCCAAAATGAATAAAAATACAATAGAAAATTCCTACAGAAAATAGGTATACCCTATGAGTGAACCCCCCGATGGTACCAAAAAGAAAGGGATATTAATAAACCATCCACATTAGTACCCAATTCATAAAATGTGCTTCATTTTATGAATCATTTCATCAATACCCTTCATTGGAAACCATTCCATAAATCCATTTATTAAAACATAAAAATCATTTTTGTATTACCAAAATGAAAAAAGTAATTTTCCCTAAAAACCAATTTCCCACCCATAGAAATCAACTATAAAAAATGTATTTATAAAAAATTTCACAAAAACATAGAAATAAATATCTTCCCACTAACTCTACAGATGGAACTACCTACATTAGACCGAGGTCAATCACACCAGCTATGTGATACAATAATAATGAAGAAATGGAAATACAACATCAAAGGTCGTTGAACCAATTCCCATATCATAGAATAAATATACCAAAAAAATAATGTGGTAATGAATATAGAAATACATATACCATAATAATCTCATATTATGAAACATAGAAATCATAAGGTATAACCTCAATGAGAATATCATTAATAATTTATGTTAAGGAAATGGAAAAAAAAGAACACAAGAAAAATAGATCCACAAAATGTTACACAATGTTTCTCCTACAAATAATGAAAATGAATAACTAGTAAGATTGACTTACTAGAGTGTCACATTGCAACCCCCATGAAGATTAATAACTAATCATTGAGACTCAAGTAGAGTGTAGGTACCCAAAATCACATGGTAGATAATCATGAGTTCCCTAACAGAGGCTTCCAAATTAAATGAGAATGTTTACACATTTGTAGCTTAATAAAAATCATTTTTCAAAAAAAATTCAATGTTTTTAATACCATTCATTCCATGAATTTAATGATCTACCAAACACAATAAAAAAGGTTTCACCTCAGTTAAATATCATGATGCCAATCATTTCAAATCCTGAATTCTTTTCATGACAGAAACATTATTGGCGTCATAAAATGGATTAACATCTTATTCGTAGTGATATATTCTTGTTATTAAATATATTCATGTCATGAATCTATCTTATAAATTGTACAGATCCAAAAAATGATGATGAAAACATTTAAAGTCTCTAACTTGACCCAAAACACAAGGTAAATCCCCAAAATCCATTCTCACAATTATTAAATACTCTAATAATTAAAAATTAATGATCCTTGAACATTATATTATTTTCATAGAAAAATTCACCTTCATAAATGTCCCAAATATATCCCAAATAATAGGCTATTTAGAAGAGTTATAATATGTATCTGAATGATTCTATCTTGCTATTTCAAAATTTTTTTGGATATTTTTTTCCAATTGATTATAATCTATTATTTCATAAATTATTTTGAAAAATATATTTCCAAAACCTATTTCCTTAGTAATATATCCATAATTTTTATACAATTAAGGGGTGACTAGGAAACAAAAATCATTGAGAAAATATCCACCTGTGTGTGGTTGAATTTAGGTAAATTATTGTGCATTTCATTGTTATTGAGAATGTTCCCATTAGAGATTAAATGGTTTTTCATAACATACATTGAGATCTAGAATATTTAATGTAGTATAAGAATGATTCCTCATATTAATAGAAATTTCTTGCTAAAAAAATTTATAATAGTTATTTTCTCCCATTTTTAATATACATTATTATATTTTTTACTGATTTGAAATTTTGATTCTGTGAGTATTAATATAAATGTATATATATTTTCATTGATAAATTTATTAATTTAATATTGTGTTGAGACGTCATTGGTTTCACCCTAAGGATAAATTTATACCCACAACCTATAACCCACTTCATTGAATATTCAAGGAATTTTCTAGTGATATTTTATACTCACGTGTACTATGAGTAGTTTCATCATAGATATGATCATTATTGTTAAAATATAATTTATGATCATTTTCTACTATAATTTACCAAATACTAGACATGGTTATGGATTTAATTAATTTTACTAGCTATTTATTATTTTATTTATGGGACATGTGCCAAATAGATTTATTCACTGATCCATAAAGATGATTATTTGAGATTTTTTAATTTGATATGTTTTTATGAATCCTTATAAATAACAATGCAATGATTTTTATAGTAATTTTACTATTCCCTATTCAGTTTTATGTTATTTTTATTATTGATTGTTTCATATAGGAATTATGTATTTCTTGTATTTTAATTTCATAATATTTTAGACATTACATAACTCTTTAGTAATGTGGATAAATAGTTTCATAATATTGATATTAGGTCCCTTTACACTAGTCACAATCCCATGGGGATTAGTGAACCATCCGGGGCTACTGAAATACATGATTCAATTTATATTTATGATAATTAGGACATATAAGTTATCATTACTATCGTTTTGAAATTTAATGCAAAGTTATATCATAATTTAATTTAATTTTCATTGTAAAATTATGGTTATAATCTATAATGTTATATTTTAAACTTTTAACATATAATATCTGAAAATGGATTTAATTTTAAAAATCTATACTGATGAAGAAAACCATTGGATTATTACTATATATTAAAATCAATATATTTTTTCAATATAATATCACTAGATGTTTATTATTATTGATGTTTGTATATTTGGTTTAAATAATTTCCAAATATGGTTATGATTCTTCGTATCACGAATATTTTTAAAAAGCGTCATTATAGATATTTTCAAAATAAATGATTTTAATTAAGAGTATTATCTTATTTTCACATGGATATGTTACATGTATAAAATATTTATGTGATTATTTAATTTAATACTTTAATATATAGAAAATATAAAATCTCTATAGTGACTTATATATATAGACATATTTATAATAGGGAAGGTTTTTTAGTATATTTTTATTAGAGTTTATAAAAAATAAAAATGTATCTATATATATTACATAAATTGAAATGATAAAAAACCACTCAATATAAAAGTTTTATTAATCACTAATTGATTTTATCTAAAATTATTATTGGTCATGTTGATGTGTGATGGTAATGATGGTCGCATTTTGATAAAGAAATGCAAAATTCACTCATCATGAAGAACTTGAGCTTTCTAGGATTTATAGGCCAATATATATATAATGTTTTGTTTAAAACACAATATTACTACTACACTAGGGGTTTATATTTCATAATAAATGATATTTTATTGATTCTATAAAAATACTTATTAGAATAACTTACTTACGATGAATACATTTCTATGACATCCTTGCGGGTGTGGTAATATTTTAGTGGTTGGGTATGTTTTATGTCATATAATCCATCAATTTTTATCAATTCTGTTAATTTATTAACATGATTTATATGAATTAATGTCCCTATATTGAGATAAACTGAGGAAGTTTGAGACCACTGAATTTTTTGTTATAATTTTTGTATTATTTACATGTGAAAGGGTAATTTTATGTGATTAAAAGTTTGGATAAATGACCTGTGACAAGTAAATACTTCTGATTATTTTATACATAAGTAATTTTGAATCTAAGATTTGGAAATGTTATAATGAAACAATTGTACAATGTTGTTTTATCAATGAGTAATTAATATGAATTATATGATTATTTGTGTTTTAAATGACCATTATTTTAAACATTGTATTAAATATACATCTTTTTGATGAATATTACCCCTTATCATTTCATAGGATATGTATGATCCATTGGATATTGAAGAGCTCTCGTGAGGTGTGTGGATAATGTGATAAATAATATGATCATAAATAATATTATACAATAAGGATTGATCATTACATTGCTGGTTGGTGATCTCTATTTATTTTCATTAAATACTATTATGACATGTTTTGTTAACTCTCACACACTGGGAGCTTGCAATAATTTCATTATTATAATTCCACATTCGTGAGTTATGATGACTTTTCCATCACTAAAAAACATCAGATTAGAGAAAGGGTTTTATTGATGGTTATGCACAATTTAACACATTAGGATTCCATGGTATTCTTCTCTTTGAGTAATACAATAACTTGCAATTTATGCAGCTCCGAGTTTTAGCACATCCTCTCCAAACTAGTCGTTCAAAAACTGGTTATGAATTGTAAAATAAAATTTTTGAAATTTTATAAATTTTATGTTGAAAAAGTGACTAATTTTTTGTATTTTTAATTTCAAAATTTGTTTAGGGTGGATTTTATGGTATTTTTGGGTAAACAATCATTTTATTATGAATAAGGAAAAACATTCGGTTATTTTTGAAAACCGAATATTTATATAAATAATTATTTTAGATTCAAATTTATTTTATAGTCAAAATATATAAATAATATGTATAGTTTTCAAATGAAATTCACTGGAGTTATTTAATAATAAGATTGAAATATAAAATTTTATTGAACTTTTTAATGTTTTTTACCCACCTTCTAAGCACATTTTTGAATTCTAAAAACCCATAATTTTACTATTACATGGAATTAAATTTCAAAACATTGAAGGAAATAGTTGACAACAATAAGTCAAATTTGGTTCAATAGGGAAAAACATATGTTGGTGAATAGTAAATTTTGAATTTAATTTACCATGAATAAAATTAAATACGGTCATTAAAGCTATAAATAATACAATAATAATATCAAATTACCCAGACGTATGTCTTATTTCTATTGGATAAGTGTTTATAGACCAGAATAAACCATTTTTCAAAAATAAATCATTTTTTATCCATTTGGGATAGATTAGGACATTTATAATATTTTATTTAAAGAAGAGTTCCAAGTGTTAAATTCAAAGTTTAATAAATAACACATTTTTAATATAGGGTTACATATAATATAAATTACACTATAAATTGAAACATTTGACGCAATAAACAAATTTTATAGCTTAATATGACATGTTAGGGTTGATTCAATGTATTTCATCGAAGTAATCATGTTGTTATGACTTTCAAAAAAACCCAATACTAAATGGAGTCCAAATTGACATAAATGACTTTTTAAAACAAATATAATTTTATTAAATGATATAATGTTCCAAAAAAAATAATATTTAGACAAAGGATGTATATAATGTTTGAAAATTCATTTATGAACCACATGAAGCTCTCTTGGTATTTAATAGAAACTATATTTACCATAATGTATAAAAATACATGAAGACGTGAAAAAATCTAAACTATTTATGTGTTAAATCTAAATGATATTGATAATATGGTGAACTAAACATGTCTAAAACCTATGTTTCGAGATTATTTAGGTACATACCTACCGTTTCCATGAAAAAAATCAATTTGGAGAGATTAGAAACCAAAAATAATTTTTAAAAAAAATAACATTTCAAGCTTTTCTAAAAGTTCCCCTCACCACTATTATAAAAACGGTACATCCCCTTCTCTTAAATTCACAAATTCATAGCCATATTTACCATCCAAAACCTACCCAAATCTCCTCCTAACTACCCTCAGGTCAGCTTAGAGGACTTACATTGATCATAAATCCAGCCTAAGGATCACTTTTCTTCTAATCAAAAAGAAGCACCCGAAGAAGAGGTAATTATTTCAACACCTCTTTCCAAGTTGTATTTTTATTACACTTCCTATTTCATTTTTTTCCAAACCAAAATATTAACTGTAGATCCGTAGATATAATTTGATATTATTATAATCTTTTACAACAATATTCATTATTCTGTTATTCATATTAATGAAGAAGACACCATATGTGTGTGTGTGTGCGGCTTCCCGTCTCCAGGTCGTGGTGTAGTTTGTTATTCAATAGTTCATTTATTGGATATATATAATAATGAGTACAATTGATGTAAATAATAAATATAACATGTTAATTATTCATTAAATATAATATACCATATAATTAAAAATCATTTTACAATCAATAGAATGATATAGTCGCCCGTGCGTATGTATGGCTCACTGTCTCCAAGACGCGATTAGATTTATTTACCCATCCTAACCATTCAAGAATAATATTCATTTGATGATTAAAAAAAATTTAAGAATATAATATAATTATGTATATGAATCTAATATATCTATCCCGAACAAACATGAATAATGTATCAAAACATATAATGGAAAATGAGATATGTAACACCTGAAACACTGATAATATTTTAAAATTAATAAAAAAAGAAATATTAGAGGATCATATTTGATATTATATTCATGTATGTGGTTATAGTATAATTTAATAACAATTATTAATGCATTATAAATGATGTTAATGTACCCTCGACTAAGGAAAAGTACATGGTAAGGGTTAATTTTACAATCACTTAATTATCTGAGGTTGTTTATACATAAATATCTACTATGACTTCTTTATCATCCACATCCATGTTTCTTAAAAATTTATTTTAAACCATTTTTAATATTTCAAGGACTGCTGTTTAAATTAATTTATACCATTTTATGAATTTTTATAAAATATTTTTAAAGGAATATTTCAGTCATTTTCCAAACAACGTACATTATGACCATTTCAACAAATTAAGGAAAGAATGTTTTCTATCGTATATGATGGGTGAAGTTGTTTTCCTCTTTTATAACACCTTCAAATCATCCCATACATGATTATATGAATAATTTGAAAATAATATTTTTTGTTTCATAATTATTCAACTATTGAATGATTTTAATTTATAAATATATATTTCTCTCAAATAGGTTTTTATTCATTTCATTTATGTCAACATATATTGTTTTATTTTTTGTTTAATTGAAGTTTACTTGTTATGATAAATTATTCCATTATGTATAGATAGATTCATGATATGTTTGATTATAGGTGTGCTATTTTTTTTGTCAATCATGATTTATGGTTAATGTGTTAACATTTCGTATGTCAGATTAATATGAATGTTTATGTTATGTTTCACCATTATAATATGAGAAATGCATTGGACGTAGTAAGTGATAGGATGTGCCCACTATATCCCTGTGATGCATGGGTGGGTCTCATTAGAAAAATTAGTTTATTAGCATATGTCCTTGACCAAAATTTTATTTATAGTCTTCAAACGAGGCCTTGAATATATGGTTGTGATGTCTGACATTATGCATTCCATAATTAAGAGATTAACTATTGATATTACATGTGATTATTTGACAAGTAGAATATTCATGTAAATAATTAAATGGAATTAATTGACTTATCATTTAAATATTCTTTTGATGTTTATGATTAAAAGTTTGGTGTTTTATTCTTGTACATTTACTTAATAGTTTATTATTATTTATGATAGATTCCTCTACATTGTTATTTGTACTGTGTATCTGATATCACCCCTTTCATATGTTGAATTTTTTCCTGGATGCAAATAATTATTTTATGACAGATATACATGTATAGTATAAGGAATATGAGTTTGTTCAATGGAGACACAATGGGGATTATTTTTAACTTCATAATGTAATGTAAAACATATTAATGTATCTAGTAATTTCATGACTACTATACTGATCAGTTATTCGGTGTAAAGACCCAGAATTTATGTGTAATTATTTTTAAATATATAAAAATTTTACCAGTCCGTGAAACTTGACGGGAATAGATTCTGAGGCCCAGAGTGCCTGAAATGATCTGTCAAAGTTTTATTAATCTTAAATTAGTGTGCGTAATCAGTTTTCTTAAAAACGTTGAATAACTCTTAAATGGTTACTCAGATCAGAAATTTGAGGTCATCGATGCACTCAGCATAGTGGGTTTACCCTAGGCATGACTTAAGTTTCGTCGGCACGAGCCTCCTGTGAGAAATTACCTAAATGGCATAACCATAAATAAAATAATTAAATAAAGCTGTTTTATTTTTTAAATGCTTATAACTCACGAAAAGTAACTCCCCTTAAAAATCTGAGACCACTATTGAACACATGATGGTATGATTTCTTTAATTAGATACGAACTATGGCTGGCACGGGCCAACAGAAAAATTTAGTTTTTGGCCGTAAATAAAATAATTATTTGTCAATTATTTTATTGTAAAATTCATAACATCCAAACGGTAACTCGGATTGAAAATATCAGAGTGTCGTTGGGTTCTTTGGGGCGTTATTCACTTTGGAAGAGCCTAACCTCGACTGCAGTGGGTCGAGGGTGACTTATAATAACTTTTCTAAACTTTTTTCAGGTACGTTCAGTAAACGTGCGAGTGGCATTTCATAACTTTTAAACTGGTTCTCGGAATTGAAATATGAGGGTACCATTGAACCCGCAACACTGGTATAAACTTATGGGGGGCATTCACCTCGAACGCCGTGGGTTGAGGGTGAAAGATAGATTTTGGGTTTTTCGTGAAAATAAAAATAAAATAAAATGAACATTTATTTTATTTTTATCCTTGAAACCTCCCATGAGTAGGTTGTGGTGGTGGGGACCACCATTGCGTAAACCCCCCAATTGAATTTCTAGAGTTGGGGACCACCCAAAACTCGTGAAGTCCCTTTTAAGGGGAGATGACCTATGGTATTCTCCACATTAATGGTGCCAACTCCCATTAATTAATTCTATCAATTAGTTAAGCCAAACCAATGGTTAAATTGTTGAGACACAAAAATTTGGATACTTTTCTTTTTGGGAGGATTTGGGTTGGAGAAGGAGAAAGGTAGTGCTTAGCGAACTACTCTCCAATGAAGAACATACCATCTCCAACAAAGAATGAGGACGATTCTTGAGCCCTGGATTGGCGATGTGTGACGGGCGCAACATAAAATGAATTCTTTGAATTCTTTCTTGCGTCAACGAACAAAGAACTCATGGTATGGGGATTTGAGTTGTTTTATGTTTGATTTTTACCCTCCATTCTTCGTTGTTTGTTGAGAACATTGTTGCCGATTGATATCAATGTAATGAGGAGGGCTCAGATCGCACAAAGATGGTCGATCCTCCACCTTTGTTGTTCTATTTTGTTGATGATGGAGGCGGTGCAATGGTAGCCGATGTCGGGCCGACCGAAAAAAAACTATAACGAATGAACAAGCGGTGCAAGGCCGCTAGGTCTCCAAGAGGGCTCACCACTGTCGTACCGCATGGAAGCAGAGCAGCAGCCACGACAGGCCTCGGTGGTGGCACCCAGCGCCGTCGCACCCTACGGAGGCCAGCAGAGGGATGTGGCCTAGGCGGGACGCGGTGGATGAGTGCGACGTCGTCGTGCCACGCCCATGGCAGGGAGCGGCTGGTTTCTCAGTCCAGATGGGAGGAGCAGGACCTATTCGGGGCCCACGTGAGCTGAAAAAGTGCCACCTCGGGCCAATTTGGTACCACCCGAACAGTTCAACCGTTCGGGTTCCAGGGGGCGCACGTGTCCCCCTGGGCACATCTAGGTTAGGCCTCCGGGATGCATACGGCCGGGCCGCCCTCGTCCGGGCCGCCGCCTCGGGCCTGGCCACTTCCACGAACTGAATCGGACCCACAAACCGGGTCAGACCCCAGTTCGAACTGGGTCGGACCAGGTCGGTCCACCTGGGTCGGACCGGACCCGGACCATTTTGGCCAGTTTACACCTTTTCTCCCCTATCATGGGATACAGGTGTTTGATCGATAAACTATTTGCGTCAAGAGAAACCATAGAGAGAGATAGTTCTATTTCCATTCCACACATCAAGTTTGGACATAGTTGGAGTATGTTCGGGTTGGTTTGAACCTAAAAAACAAATGTGCCCCTGGAACGGAATAGGCAATAACTCAAAGACCGGGAATCCAATTCATGCACCTTCTGTCACGTTGGAATCCTTACAACATGGTGGTCCATTGGGTAACTCTTTAGTGGAGTTTAGTGGCTGTTGAGGTACAAACGATATCTCGAGGGTAGATTCTTCAATACTCGAGCGCACCGGGTGCGAGGAATCTAGTGGCTAATAGTGAGGCGGAGGTTGGAGACATTTCATAAGAGGCCAGCACTCCGGGATCATGTGTGGGTCAGTTCATTACGATCATGTGTGGGTCAGATCCTCTGTGGGACAGATCTCAGTGATCTTGTGTGGGTCAGCGCATATTGATCCTTTGTGGGTCAGATCCTGTGTGGGTCATTGCAAGGGTTAGTACCTATCGATCCTCTGTAGGTCAGACTCCATATTGTCAGAAGCAGTTCCTCTAGACAGAATAAGATGATCTAGCTTCCCAACTAATCACATGTATTTCTATACTTTAATGAAATCCTATTTTGAACTGAGTCAATGACTTTTGTGTTCCCTCATGAGTGAGATGGGTTACTAAATAACTTTGGTTTATGTATGGGAATATACCTAAGGGTTATCCACTAACTCTATACTTTGTGGTTATCATTGTTGTATTTTGTGAGGCCTTGAGGGTCTCAGGGTCCTTACTTCGTATCATTATACTCACCCCTGCATGGGCTATGCCCGCACCACGTTTTGTGGGTTG
Source organism: Viscum album (assembly GCA_963277665.1). Taxonomy (NCBI): domain Eukaryota; kingdom Viridiplantae; phylum Streptophyta; class Magnoliopsida; order Santalales; family Viscaceae; genus Viscum; species Viscum album. The sequence continues at coordinate 1,902,416,519 of OY728160.1, forward strand.
CAAACGACGGACAGTGCTGATCGAGGAGGGTGTAGCAGAACTAGACGATACCCGGAGGTGGACCACTCTGCGAGATGTACATGGAGCGGATAGACAGACTTGGGGTGCAGAGGAGGCCATCTATACCCACCCTTGAGGTGGGAATTCCGTAGGATGACCTGGTAGCTTCTTTACCTCTTTTCATCAGTTGTACTAGCTTTTCAGTTGTTTTGTAATTTACTGTTGGGCTTGTATTTTTGGCCTCTTTACATTCAGCACACTATTTTGTATTCTGTTTTACATAGTGTTTTACATCCAGTTTCATACTCTGTGGTGTTTTTTTACTATTATAAAGACAAATCCTTCACAGTATAGGGATTTATGCCTTTGGTGGTAGTCGTCAGCCCTAGGCTATTGATGGTGGGATTGGGGTAGTCACGATATGGGCCCTCGGGGACGAGTCATGACAAATTTGTATTAGAGGTGTTGGTTCTACCACATAACATTGGACTCGAATATTTTCTGTGATGTAATAGTGTTAAGTGTAGTGAGTGCAGTTTTTAGTTCAGGGAGTCTAGTGTTGGGGCTGTAGCCGATGTATCCATACACTAGGACCCTAACTTCTGATTTCTGACTCAGTGAACAAAAACACTGATTGCGTGTGTGTTTTCAAAAGTATTCATTATGTCATCTCAACTATGTCAGATCACCAGGTATAATCTTTTGACAGTGTCGCATCTGTTCAGGATGACACACTACATAAATCATGTTAGAGTTATTAGAGAGTACACGATGACGGCCCACCGAGCGATGAGGCTCTAGTGCATCACCCTCTTACTATTTGGGCACCTTCGGGTGGTGTACCAGTAGCACCACAACCCATTCTGTAGTATATTCCCCCAGCCGCACTGGCAAACGATGCATGCCGACTGAGCGCATTGCACGAGTTCCAGCGGAAGAGGCCACTTGGGTTACGAGGCGAGAAAGATTCCTAGGAAGTAGAGGACTGACTGGAGGTGATTTCTAGAGTTCTTTGCCTAGTTGAGACACCAGTAGAGAAGATGGTGATCTTAGCTAGTAGTTTTTTCACTTATTGACAATGAGGTTGGTCCGCTTAGTGATGAGGCCTTGGTATGTGGACCGTTTCCCGAGATTGTACCTTCAGTTAGTGTGTCAGCTGTATCACTGCCTATTGGTCATAGTTTCAACCAGTGGTACCGATAGATGATAAATGTAGGCTTAGTGCCTTACATGTGTTTCAACACCAGATACCCCTCAGGTTCCGATGCGAGCCTGACTCACAGGCAGCTGAGGACTGGCCTGAGGAGGTGGATGAGAGTTCTTTAGAGCTTGTACAGCTTTTCCAGGACGACATTTTGGTAACTTGGTAATCATCGAGGCTTACCGATCATTCATGTTACTTGGTGAATATGATACGATCAGTAATGTTGATCTCAGACTACTGAGAAAGGTGTGTTTTAGGACATCCGAGCCAAAACCTTTTCTCTAGATGCTAGAGAGAACCTTTGTTGTTGAAAGCTATTTGGCTGAGCGGATACAGCTAGTGAATGTTAGTATTGGGAAAGCATGAAACTAGCACCCGTCTCAGAGACTTGAGCGTGTAAAATTATTCAATAAGAGGAAGTGTTTAGGACAGATGAATCTGCAGGGCAGCAGACATTGAAGCAATCCAAGGAGAGTATCATGAGGTGGTGTACATAACGACATGTTACAACCACCCTCCTTTGTAGTCCCCACCAGGCTCACGAATCTAGAGGGCAAGGGAAGAGAGTAGCTTCATGAAGTGAAGGAGTGTGACCCAAGGGCTCTAGAAATTATTCGAGGTACGGTTTTTGTCTACTACTAGCTACCATATCAATAGACATTGGTACCAATCATTCCTACATTCCATGAATCTTTTCCCAGACCTAGAGTTTCTAGTTAATCCATCGAATTGACCCTCACGTCTGGAGATACCTTTGGGAGGAGAATCGATAATCACAGTTACACCGATGGTGTGATCTGCCCTTTGAGGCAAGAGTTTCGGTTGGACCCTCTTGGTGGTTGTGTCGAGGCCTTAAGACGTTAGTTTGGGAATAGACTGGGAAACCACAGTTTATAAATAGATTGACTGTATTAGGAAATAAATATTTTGGTTTATCTACATCATTGGGATGATGTTTTCCTTATTCATTGAACAAGGAAACCCAAACATCACATGTTAAACTCATTCATATGAGAGTGCAACTGATCACTCTTGAATCGGCCAGCCTTACCCTCGTAGAAGCAGGAGTTCTGAGTTTTAAGTTCCAAACAAGAGTGACAATACATGGGGACATTTTTTCAAAAGATGTTTCAAGTATTACCCCCCAAAGGGTGGATGGACGTCTGCCTTGGCTGGATACTAACGGAAATTCAGTCCAGACATCTCCATAGTTTCAGCACCACTATCATCCTTGATGAATAAGGGGAAACCCATCGTGTGGTCGGAGAGATGCCAGCAGAGCTTTTGGGAGCTAGGGTAGAGGCTGAGTAGTGCCCCTATATTGAGGCTTCTCGAGGAGGGCGTAGGGTACATAGTTTATTGTGATGCATCCGAGACCGGAATGCAGGAGCGAGCTGGGATAATGTATGATTATCGGATGTTGAGACATCATGAGATGAACTACGCTACCCATGACCTGGAGTTAGTAGCAGTGGTCTTCGCCCTGAAGATGTGGCGACACTATCTAATGGGAAATCATTTCAAAGTCTACTCTGCTCACAAGAGTCTTAGGTATATCTTCTCCCAGACGGACCTGATCCTGAGACAATGACGTTAGCTGGATTTCCTCCAGGACTATGACTTAGAGATAGTCAATACTCTTAGGAAGGGGAATGTTTTTGCGGATGTGCTCAGAAAGATATTTGGTTTACAGCTACAAGGAGATATGACAGAGTAGCTAGCAGCCTTACAGATATCTTTCGTTGATAGAGATGGATCATCTTATCTACAGTCGCTCACAGTCACTCCTCCACTTCTTCAGAGAGTTTGGGATGTGTGACATGGAGAAAATGACTACGAGATATGACATGCTCAGATATCCACATGGCAGGCACCTCATAGATTTTCTGAAGGTGGGGAGCATGTCATCCTCTTCAGGGGACATACCATGGTACCAGTAGCACTTCAGGAGGAAGTGTTGTGGGAGTTCCACACATCCCTTCCAGCAGTATATCCAGCAGTGGCGATGATGTTTCGAGACCTCCGACGACAGAACTGGTCGCCGAAAATGATGAAAGAATTGGCAGAGTTTCTCTCACAAGGACTCACTTGTCAGCAAGTGAAGGTGGATCAATAGATACCAGTAGGCATGGTTCAACCATTGGAGGTACCAGAGTTGAAGTAGGATTGAATATACATGTACTTCGTGACAGTTCTTCAATGTACATATAAGATACTGATACCTCTGGAGTTCGAGGATGGCGACCACGAATTTCTACGGGTCTCACCTCGACGATGTCTACAGAGTTTAGGCCAAGGAAGAAAGTTATCTCTGCTGTTCATCGAACCCATCTAGGTCCTTAGTAGTGATGGAGAGGTGGCTTATAGGTTGACTATCCCACATCAGTTTCACCGGGTACACGATGTCTTCCATGTATCCCAGTTGAGGAGATACGTGAACGACCCATTCCACATCATCGACCACGAAGAGCTAGACATCGATGACGAGGAAACATTCCGTGAGGTTCTAGTAGGGATTGAGGATCGACAAGAGCAGGTCCTATGTGGATAGTCGATACCTCTGGTGCGCGTACACTGGCAGCATGGGAACCTCAAGGAAAGCACATGGGAGAAGAAGGCTTAGATACGTGCTCACTACCGACATTTTTTCCCTTAGATCGAGTTCTAGTTTACGGGAATGTAATGTCCTGAGGTGGGGAGAATGTAATGACCCGGAATTTCTGTGTAATATTTTTTTAAATATATCGGAATTTTACAAGTCTGAAAAATCTGATGGCACACGATTCTGAGGCCTGTAGTGCTCAAAATGATCCCTCAATGTTTTTTTATGCTTTAAATGGTGTGCGTAAGCAGTTCTCCTAAAAAAGTAGAATAACTCTTAATCGGTTACTTGGATCAGAAATATGAGGGCACCGATGTGCTCAAGATGGTGGGTTTACCATAGGCATGACTTATGTTTAGTCGGCACGAGACTCATGTGAGAAATCCTGAAAATGGATTCATCAAGAATAAAATAATTAAATAAAGTTGTTTTATTTTTCAAATTCTTATAACTCATGAACTGTAACTCAGATAAAAAATCAAATACTGTCGCTGAACTCGTGAGGGTATGATTTCGTTAAGCAGATACTAACTTTGGTCAATACGGGACACCAGAAAAAGTTAGTTTTTGGCCATAAATAAAATAATTAAGTGTCAATTATTTTATTGTAAAATCCATAAATTCTAAACATTATCTCTGAATGAAAATACGAGGGTACCTTTGGGTTATTTGAGGCGTTTTTCACCAAATAAGAGCCTAACCTTGACCATAGTGGGTAAAGGGTGACTAATAATAATTTTCCGAACTTTTTTTTGGGTATGTTTAGTAAACGTGCAAACGACATTTCATAACTTCTGAACTAGTTCTCAGAATTAAAATAGGAGGGTGACGTTGAAACCGCGACACTGGTATTCACTTATGGAGACCTTCACATCGACTGTAGAGGGTCGAGGGTGAAAGACATATTTTTGGTTTTTCATGAATATTAAAATTAAATAAAATAAACATTAATATTATTTATATCCTTGAAACCTCCGATGTGTAGGATGTGGTGGTGGGGACCACCTAAGCCTAAACCCCCCAATTAAATTTCTAGAGGCGGGGACAACCTGAACCTCTTGAACTCCCTTTTAAGGGGAGATAACCATTGGTATTCTCCACTTTAATGGTGCCACATCCCATTAATTAATTCTGTCAATTAATTAATCCAAGCCAATGATTAAATTATTGAGACACAACAATTTGGATAGTTTTCTTTTTGGGATGATTTGGGTTAGCGAAGGAGAAAGTGAGTGCTTGGAGAACTACTCTTCAATGAAGAACGCACCGTCTCCAATGAAGAACGACGAAGTCGCTGAATCCAGGGATCAGTGGCGTGTGACGGGCGCAACATACGATGACATCTTTGAATTCTTTCTCACGTCAATAGACAATGAACTCGAGGTATGGGTATTTGAGTTTTTTTATGTATGATTTTTACCCTCCATTCTTCGTATTTTGTTGAGAACTTTGTTGCCGATTGATTTCAACATAAATACGAGGGCTCGGACCACACGAACATGGCCGACCCTCCCCCTTTGTTGTTCTCTTTTGTTGATGACAGAGGTCATGCAACGACTACCGTTGTCGGGGCCGACCACAATGAAAACCTAACGCGAAGGAACCGGTGGCACAATTCCACCGTGTTTACAAGAGGGCACAGCACCGCCGTGTCGCGCGGAAGTAGAGCCGCGGCCATGAAGGGACGTTGCGGAGGTGCGCGATGCTGTCACGCCACACTGAGGCTAGTAGAGGGCCGCTTCCAGGGCGGGCCGTGGCCGAGGGGAGTTGCAAGCTGCTAGGGCTAGTCAGGAAGAGCGGGACCCCGTCGGGACCCACATGAGCTGGACCAGTGCCACATGGTTCCGGTTCAGTACCACCCAAACGGTTCAACCGTTCAGGTATTAGGGGGCGCATGTCTCCCCATTGGGCACGACTAGGGCATGCCGCCAAAGGTCGGGCCACTGTCAGTCGGGCCACCCTTGGCCGGTCCACCCTTCGGTCGGGCGGCCCTTGTCCAGGACAGCCTTCGGCGTGGCTGCCATCGGCCTGGCTGCCTTCAGTCAGGCCGCCCTCGGCTGAGCCATCCTAGGGCTGGGCTTCCCATGGGCCGGGCCAGCCCATCGGCCAGGCCGCCCCCTCGGGCTTGGCCGCTTCCTTAGATCAGATCAGACCCACGGACCAGGTCAATCCCCGGCCCAAACTGGGTCAGGCTGGGTTGGTCAAACTGGGTTGGACCAGACCCAGACCTATTTAGCCAATTTACACCTTTTCGCCCCTATCATGGGCTACAGGTTTCTGATCAACAATCAGTTGGTGGCGACAGAAATCTTAGAGTGATGTAGTTCTATTGGAATATCCCACTTGAGGTTTGGACACAATTGTAATACGGTCGGGTTTGTTTTAACCTAAAAACCAACAGGGACCCTAGAACAGAAATGCCAATAACTCATAGACCGGGAGTCCGATTGATGCACCGTCTATCGCATTGGAACCCTTACGACCTGAAGTTCCTTTGCATTACTATTTAGTGGAGTTTAGTGGCAGTCGAGGTATGTCCAATATCTTGAGGGAGGATTATACATAACTCGACTGTACCGGGAGCGAGGAATCAAGTGGCTGATAGTGAGGCGGAGGATCGAGACAGATCATACAGACGTCATCGCTTAGCAATCCTATGAGGGTCAACGCATACTGGTCCTATGCAGGTCTGCGCTCAGCAATCTTGTTTGGGTCAGTGCAAACCGAACTTATTTGGGTCAGATCCTGTGTGGGTCATTGTGGGGGTTAGTACCTATCGATCATGTGTGGGTCAGACTCTATATGGTCAGAAGCAGTTCCTATTGACAGAATAAGATGATCTAGCTTCGCGACTAATCATATGTAAATCTATACTTCACTGGAATCCTGGTTTGATATGAGTCAATGAATTTTGTGTTCCCTCATTAATGATATGGGTTACTAAATTACTTTGGTATATGTATTGGCAGATACCTAAGCAAGGGTTATCCATTGACTCTATACATTGTGGTTATCCTTGTTAGATTTTGTGAGACCTTGATGGTCTCAGTGTCCCTACGGAGTATCATTATTCTCACCTTTTCACGGGATATGACTACACCTCATTATATTGGTTGCAGACAATGGACAACATTGATCGGGGCAGGGAGTAGCAGAACTGAACGGTGCCCGAAGGTGGACCGCTAGATGAGATGTACACAGAGCGGATGGATGGACTTGGGGTGCTGAAGTGTCCATCTGTACCCACCCTTCAGGTGGGAATTTTGGAGGACTAACCTGTAGTTGCTTTACCAATTTTCTTCAATTGTTTTTTACTTTACTATTGTGCGTGTATTTCTGTCTCCTTTACATTCAGAACACTCTTTTGTATTATTTTTTACTTATTGTTTCACTTCTAGTTGTGTAATCTGTTGTGTTTGTTTACTGTTATAAAGGAAAATTCGTATCAGTATAGGGATTTACACATTTGGTGCTAGTCGCCAGCCCCTGGCCTATGGAAGGCGGGCCAAGGGTAGTCACGATATGGGCCCTGGGGGACGGGTCGTGACATTCGAGGCATAATCTCTTGTGATCATGCCACTGTTATGTAATAATGCACCGACTCTAGGTAACTTTGTTTGGGGCGTTAGAGTTGGTTTCTGAGGAAGTTTAGTTCAATCCATGGAATCTAGAATTAGAAAACCCATTATTACATAACATTACCCTAAGATATACATCAAGGATTAGTATTGAATAACACTGCAAAAATTTGGAATTGTAGATATTATGTGGGTTTTCCACGGAATACATCCATATCTGGATACTATATGTGGAAGTGGTTCTATCACAGATGTACCTAGGATTTAAAACTCTAACAAGGAGTTTCGGGTTTGTCTTTGGGTATCCTGGTACACGACAGCGGGCCTTATTATTAACCAGGTATGACACTCCCAGGGGATATGATTTAAGGAATTCACATTTTCAATACAAACCATTATAATGGATTTATGAGTAAATGCATACCCTATGATTTTTTTATGATTATGTTTTATATGGATAAACTGTTCAATTTATGTTTTGTATTTTACATGTTTGGAATTATGTATTGTGATTCCAAAACTAATATAGTGTACACCATTATTTAGAAATGAAGCCTAGTGGAAGGAATGGAAACAATATCTATGCACATAATACATGTTGGGATTTCCCTCCTATTCATGATAACTATTGTGGATCTTGAGATAAATTTTGTGCTGATCCTCTTATAACCATACCAAGACAACTCACCCAGGTTATGAATATTAAAATTACCCGTATGTAGCACCCTAATCCACAACATGAAGGTTCAATGTTAGAGTGCTTCATGAAGAATCAACCACCAAAATTAAATGGGTCTAAAAATCCATTTGAATATGAGAAATGGATAAGTTACATAGAAAATAAATTCATGCTTTTGGGAGTAGTGGAAGGGAAATGGTTTTCATGGAAGTTTATTAACTCTCAAGATATGTAGATCAATTGTGGTCATAATGTCTAATCACATAGGAAGATGTATAAGTATCAAATATATAATGGATGGTGTATAAAGAGCTTTTCATGGAAACATACATTCATCACGGACTTTGAGATAATATGGAAAGGAAATTTTTGAGTCCGGGGAAAAAGGGGGATGATAATGTCTCTATGTATGAGGCCAACATTACATGGTTAGTACGAAATGAATCATATTATATACAAAAACCAAGAAGTATTGTTGATTGATTCATGAATAGGTTAAAACCATTTAATTGTAGAGAAATATTATCATGATCCTTTTTATCATACGAATATATAATCTCATGTGATATCAAGAAATGAAATCAATTCTCTAAGACTTATTAATTTACATTGAAGAAATAGGAGAAGATATCAAATGAACACTCTGGAAAAGGAAATAAGGGGTATAAGGGAAAAACATGACTTTCCATCCTGTAGTAATTGTGGGAGGAAAAACCCTGGTACATGCCAAAAAAGGATGGGAGTTTGTTATAAGAATGGAGAAAAATGAAACCAAGCTTGTGATTTTAAGGGGAAGAAAGAGGCTCCCAATGTTCAATACATCAATTGTAATGATTTGGTGAATTATTCAATTGAATTTACTTAGAGTTAAGGAAGCATACCTCGGAATAGGACAAGGTAGAAAGGTCGAGCTTATGCAATAACAACTACTAAGGTCAATGTTCCAAACGACATGGTGTTAGATACTTTAATTATTTCCCAAAAACTATCCAATGACTTATTTTATTCTGGATCAATGCATTCTTCAATATCGTCCCTATTTTCCAATAAAATTTGACCCTTCCAATTTGACACAACAAGGGAGTTTTTAGTCAAAACTCCTAATGGAAGTATCTTAGCATCAATGTTTTTTCAATTAGTTACCATTATGAAATGTTAATGTGATTTATCTACTGATATTATTGTCAAAATAGTGATTGAATTAGATAAAATACTAGGTATGGATTGGATTTCAGAGCAATACTCAAAAATTTATTATAAGAAGAATGAAGATTCAATTTTTTATGATGATAAAGAATCCCTTATCATTAGAGAAGAAACATCACCATCTAATTCTCATCTAGATCCACCACCAATAGCACTACTAAATTCATTTATTAGGGAGAAAGGGAATGAAATAATAATTGCTGAGGAATTTAATGATCAAAGAGAGGATGTACATATTGTACATGAATAAGTTGATGTGTTTCCAGAGGATTTACTGGGACATCCTCCATAAAGAGAAATTGAGTTCTCTATTGACTTAGTTCTATGTTCAAGATCTATATCGAATACGCCTTTTGTAATGAACACTCTCTAAATAGTGGAAATAAAAAAACAACGAGATTAATTAAGTATTAAAGGATTTATCCTCCCTTGTGTTTATCACTGGGGAGCACATGTTTTATTTAAGAAAATAGATGGATCTATGAGTTTGTGCCTTAACTACAAGGATATCAATGCTATAATAATAAATAACACGTATCTCCTCCCTCACATTGTTTATTTATTTGATAAACATCATGGAGTATTAAAATATTCAATTATTGACCATAGATCAGGATATAATTATATGTGTGTGACGAAGGAAGACATTACGAAGATATCATTGCGAACTATGTATGTGCATTATGAGTTTACAATAAATCCTTTTGGATTGGAAATTGCACCCTATTTTTTCATGGATATAATTAAAATAGATTTCATGGAATATATAGACGAATTTTTAGTGGTATTTATTAAAGTTATCTTGGTATACACCAAATGATACAATGATCCTGAAATCACATGCACACTATTATGAATACTCTTAGAAGAAATGAATTTTATGGTAATTTTTGAATGTGTGAATTTTAGCATCATTAAATTTCTTTTCTTGGACATATTTTCTGTAACGATGGAATATCTATTTAACCTTCATTGACTAGGGAAATCCAATATTGGTCAGAACAGATGTGTAATCCTATTGCATTCTATTTTTTGGATTAGTAGGTTATTATCTGAATTTCATCCAAAAATTTCCCTGATTGGCTTACACAATAACAAAGATAACATGTAAAGGGGTTGAATTCGTTTGGACAAAAGAAATTGAAGATTGTTTTTAGGAATTGAAGAGAATACTAGTCAATTTCACTATAATGACTCTATCATTGGGGAATGATGGCTTTGTTATATATAGTGATGATTGAATGAATGAACATGGTTGTGTCCTTATGAAGAATGATAATTTTATTTTCTATGCATCAATGCCGCTAAAAATTCATGAACAAAATTATCCAACTCTTGATCTTGAGTTAGTATCTATAATATTTGATATGAATATATAGAAACACTATATCTATGGTGAAAAATGATACATATATAATTATCACAAGAGTTTATAGTATATTTTCTCACAGAAAGAACATAACATAAGGAAAATGCAATGGTTCTATCTACTCAAGGATTGTGATTAAACAATACAATACCACCCGAGGAAGGAAAGTTATGTAGAGGATTCTTTGAGAAGAATGAATCATGGAGTTATGAACCAGATGAGAGTTAAAAGGGATCCTATGTTCCTGGATCTTGTAATTATGGATTTAAGAATAATCATGGAAGGTGAAACATCCATAATTTTTCAAATATATGAAAAATAATCTTTACTAGAAAGGATAAAATGTTATTATATTTATGATGAGGATTTTCAAAATAAATTCAGAGTTTTGAATAATGGGAGATTGATTTAATTCTAATATGAAGATATTTTTTTGATGTTTGAGGAAAAAAACTTTGTGTTCCATAAATACTTGATCTAAAAATGGAATTTTTGGTCAAGTCTCATAGAACCTATTTCTCTATACACCCTAGTAGCACTATGATGTATAGTGATTTGAAGGAAAATTTTGTGGGACAACATGAAGAGGGAGATTTTAGAATATTTTTCAACATGTATGGTTTTTTAAAGGGGGAAGGCTAGAAGGAATCATCATAGATGTGTCATGAAACCTCTTCCAAAACCTGAGTGGAAATTTGATGATATTACCATTAAATTGTTTATTAGGATGCCAATGAATTCTAGATGGAATGATGCAATATGTGTTATTTTTTATAATCTTACAAAGTTAACAAATTTTCTTACTATAAGAGATGATTTAAAACTTGAATATCTAAAAATTATACGTATTACATAAGTTTTAAGACTTCATGGGGTACCCCAGTTTCATTTTTCTGATCATGATCATCATTTTACAAAATGATTCTGGAAATATCTTTAGAAATACCTGGATACTGATCATCGTTTGAACACTTCCAAAAACCATGTAACTGATAGACAATTTGAACAGACTATTCAAATAATAGAGGACATGTTGAGATCATTCTCACTTGACTTTCAAGGTATGTGGGAAAATATTTACCTATGGTAGAATTTTCCTATAAAAGTAGCTTCTATTCATGTATTCCTATGCCACCATATGAATTGTTATATAAAAAGAGATTTCGCTAACAACCTTGTTGGAATATTGTTGGTAGAATAATACTTTTTTCCCTGAATATGTTGAGGAATCAATGGTAATGGCGAATATTATCCAAACCCTCATCAAGAATCTCAATGTAGGCAAAAGAGTTATGCTGATAACTACATGGTGTTATAGGATTCATTACGAAGGGAAAATTATGTCCCAGGTATATCAGACCATTCACAATTCTAGAATTAATTAGAGTTGTAGATTACTGTTGTAAAATTTCTCCTTATCTCTCCAATGTTCATGATGTGTTCTATGTATCAATATTGATAAAATATACTCCAGAATCAACTCATGGACTCACCTATGATAAAATAGAACTGGATACAAATCTATCTTTTTGTGTAGAGATGATCAAAATTATTGATAATAGAGAACAAGTGTTTATAATCCAAATAACTAATCTCGTACAAATTCATTATTGAAACCTTAAAATGGAAGAGGAAGCAAGAGAACCTAAGGAATATATAAGGAGGAACCACCAAAAATCTTTTGATGCAGTAATATTCCAGAAATTTCAAGGAATAAATTATATGAATGAGGGAAGAATTTAACACCACAAGTTCCCACTACACACTTTTGTTTGAGTAATATAATAGATTTAATTGTATGAAGATCTGAGTTGTAGCACAACCCTTCCATACTAGCCGTTGAAAAAGTAGTTATGAATAGTAATATCGGATTTTTTAATTTTTTTTAGAATTTATTTTTTCAAATGGAATTAATCTTTTTATTTGGAATATAAAAAATATCCTAGGGTGATTTTTTGGTATATTTGAAAAAATATTCAATTTTTTTTGAATTGTGAAAAACACTGCATTATTTTTTAAAACCGATTTTTTGTTTAAATAAATAATTTTCATTTCAATTTATTTAAAAGTTAAAATAGATATATTATAGCTATAATATTTATTTTTTTTCAATGGAGTCACTTCAAAAGAATATTATATATATAAAATTTTATTGATCTTTTTTACATCATTTTCCACCTTCTAGGAACATTTCAAAATTTGTATAAAACATAATTTTACCACTTTTGGTGAATTAAATTTAAAAACTCTAAGGGTTATGTTTGAAATAGTGATGTAGTATGTAGTACAATAAGATGAAAATATTTTTTGGGAAATATAAAATTTTGAATTTTTTTTACCATGGTTAAAGGTAAATAGGGTAATTAAATGTAGAAATAAAACCATAAGAATATAAAAGTACCCGAACACATGTCATAATTATATTGTAGAAGTGTTTTTCAACCAAAAAAAACCTTAAGAGAAAATTAAGATCCATTTTGATCCATTTGGGTTATTTAAGGAAATTTAGTTTATTTTATTTAAAGAAGACTTGCAAGTGTTAAATTCAATTTTTAAAACAAACCTATTTTTAATATAAGGATACACAATATATAAATTCAGCTACAAATTTTCATTAGAAATATATAATGATTTCCTATATCATTTTATTTTATTTATAATTTTTATACCGTATATCATATAATTTATTTATGACACAATGAAGATGATGTAATTACCTTATTAATGAAATATTAAAATTATTGTTATTATTAATTTTTTAAAAAATATATATTGGAACTTTTGATGCAATAAAAAAAATTTGTAGGTGAATTTGACATGTGTAAGGACCAATAGGGGCCTATATACAGAGAGGGGGGTGAATCAGGGTATGAATATTCTTTTTTTAAATTCTTTCTCCCCCACTCGATTTTGAACTCATCAATAAAAGGGTCACTATTTTTTCACTTGTGTGTTTATTATGATCACTTATTTTCTTCTTTATACGATAATGATGCTTTGAATGTAATGCAGGGAAGCAAGCAGGAAGACACAAAGATTTTTACTCAGTTCACCCTCACTGGGCTACGTCAAAGGAGCATACACCGGTGATTTGCTAATGTACCAAATCCACTAAAGCTCACTGATTTTTACAAGGTTTAGGATAGATCACTTCTATTCCCAGGCTCACTTATTTTACTAGGTTTACGGTCAGCTCACTACTTTCCCAAGGGTCACTCCCTATTTCTCTCTCTCTGGCTCACTACTGGTGGGGAGGATCATCTTCTTCCTCTTCCTTTGCAAAATGCTCCAGAAAGGATCCACTCATAGTTTATAGACCTGTTGGTACCTTCATTATCACTAATTAATACATCTTCTGTTGTATGTAGATTCTCTGTTGAAGTCCAACTTTCACCCGTAGATGAATCTCACCTTGCACCGAAGGTATCATGAAATATTTCAGCTCTCACGTGGCCCTGAATCTCTACCATGAATCAACCTTACCTGGTGCCCATCTCTAAGGTGGAATTCATGTCTCAGTGCGCATGTCAAAACTGGTGCGCAGGTCCTCCTCAACCACTTGCACGACACAAGCTTCTGCAACTCCAATCTTGCGCGACACACACCCTTTTACGCCCAAACCAATATTGGAGGGCAACCTACAACTTTTGCTCTTCTTCAAAATCTGGAGAACAAGTGTCACCAAACCACTTGCGTGATGAATTCTTCTATAACTCAAAATCTGCATGACTCACTTCCTTTTTCACCCAAACCACCTTAGGCTCACAACTATCACCTGGCGCGCAAGTTCTACATTCGCGACCACACCCCACTTGTGCGACCACCAAACCTGCACGACGGGAGCTCTTATTTTCATATGTGTTGAACTCTACACCAAATGAGGAAGGTTTGACCTATATTCATTGGAATTTGGACACCCTGCTCGACGACGTGCAAGTCTCCCCTCTGCGTGCAAGTTTCAGCGTGCAAGTCTCTACTACACAACTCACTTGAGTGACCAACTCTAAAACAAGGGCACCCCTTATCCATTTCCCATATTTTGATGTTGTGATCCTGAAAAACATATGTCCCACAATTTTCCTCTCCTTCAAGACCACGACACGCAAGTCCCTTTTTCCAAAACCACTTTTCTCCATTTGTCGATTTTCAGGCCCAAAAATTTGGCAAACACTAGAAAACAACGTCATCTTGTATCTTCTTTTTTTGTACCACCTCCCGATCGTCCCTTCCATTGTCAATGTTAATGAACCTAACATGGATCGTTAACCACATCCATTTAAGTCGACATACCACCATGAAATACCCTTTGTCAACAAATTTGTATGTCATGTTTTTCCTTGTTAACAATGACAACACAGATGTCCACATTGTCAACAAACACAATCACCTTAAAAATGCTTCAATGACACCTTGTGGGATTTCTTCCCACCAACACGATAGGGTTGATTTAGTGTATGTTTTAGATGTAATCAAGTTTTTATTAATTTTAATAAAATTAAATACCAATTAGTGTCAAAATTGACATATATGTGTTTTGAAAACAAAATATTTTTTATTAAATTATATAATATTATAAAAAATATAATATTCGAACAAAGGATGTAGATAATGTTTGATATGTAATTTATGAACCACTATAATTTATCTTGGTATTTTATGGTGAACAATATTAACCATGTTGTATAAAAATACCAGAAGGGAGGGTCAAAGTTAAACTATTAAACTAAGAGTTAAATATAAATGATAAGGTTAATATGGTGACATAATATTTTCTACAAAATATTGGTTGAGATCATTTAGACCCATAAACACCTTATCCCTGAAATAAATCCATTTGTATCTATTATAGATAGAAAATAAATTTGTAATAAAATAATATATCAAACTTTTCCTAAAGTGCCCCTCACATCTCAAATAAAAGGGTACTTCCCCTTATCTTAAATTAACATCTCCAAATCCATTTGGATCTGCCAACCCCTACCAAAATCTCTTCCCAAAAACCATAAATTAAACTAATATTCTATACATTTATCATAAATCCATCCTATGGATCCCTTTTTTTTTAAATAAAATGTAGCCACCCAAAGAAGAGGTAATTATTTCATCACCTCTCTCAATGTTCTTTTCTTCTTCTCTTCCTCCTTATTTGATGATTCCATACAAAAATAATAACTCCAGTGGATTCTATATACATTTTTGTTTTTAAAAATATGGTACAACCATATTCAATATTCTATCAATTCTACAAACAACAATGTCACCATACCTGTGTATGCATGGCTTACACTCTCCTCATCATGGTGTAGTTTTTTATTCAATACTTTATTATTGGGATGTGTATAATAATGAGTATAATTGATGTAAACATTAAATATAAAATTTTAATGATCCTATAAATATAATATACCATCTAATTACATATGATTTGACTATAAATTAAATGTCGTAGCTAGTGTGTACGCACGACTTACCGTCTCCACGACATGATGATATTTCATGCTCCATCGTAACAATACAAGAATACATTTCATTTGATGATTAATAAAATAATTTTTAAAAACATATATCATTTTGGATATGAATATAATACATCCTATCCCTAAAAATGAAGACATACGTTATAATACATATAAAAGAAAACAAATCATCTAACACCTGAATCAATGATAATATTGTAATATAATTAACAAAGAAATATTAAATGAGCATATATGATATCATATTTATGTATGTTGTTCTTTCATAATTTAATAACCTCGATTCATCCATTATATCAGAGGTTAACATACACTCAAATAAGGAAAAGTAAAAGGTAAAGGTTAATTTTACAATCTTATTATTATCCAAGGTTCTTTATACGTATGTATCTACTAGGAATTAATTATCATCCCCATCCATGTTTCTTAAAAATATATTTAAAACCATTTTCACTATTTCCTAGATTGCGGGTTAAATTAATTTATACCCCTATTTTAATTTTAATAAAATGTTTTGAATGGAATGTTTCCATCGTTTTCCAAACAATTAACATTATGGCCTTTTTGACAATTTATGGATGAAATGTTTTTTTAATTTATACAGATGGTGCTGCTATTTTCCTTCGATATAAAACTTTCAAAGCTTCCCTTACAATATTATAAGAATAGTTTCAAGATAAGTGTTTTAATTTGTAATTATGCTATTATTAAATGATTTTGACGTATAAATAGATATTTATCTCGAGTAGTTTTTGTATTTATTTCATCTTGGTCAACATCTATTGTTAGATTTTATTTTTAATTAAAGTTGATTTATTATGATATAATATTTCATATTGTACTAATAGTTTTATGTTATGTCTGACGGTGGATGGTCTATTTTTATGTTAATATATTATTGTTAATGTATTAACATTTTGTATGATAGTTTAATATGAATAATTATACTATGTTTCACCCTTTTCATATGAGGAATGCATTAGACGTATTAAGTGATAGGTGTGGATTTCTAAAGGTCTTTTATGCATCAGTATCTATCATGAAACAAACTAGCATCTAGGAAATTGTCCTTGAATATATTTTTATTTATAATCTTGGAACGAGGCCTTTACTTTGTAGTTTTGATGTTCGGCATTAGCATTCCATCATTGTGATATTAACTATTGATATTACATGTGATTATTCGACTAGTTGAATATTAATGTGAATATGTACATTGAATTATTTGATATATCCTTTCCACATTATGCTGAAGGATATGAAAAATTTCCTTGTGTTTTAGTGTCATACATTTCCTTAAATGTTTAAGCTTCTGTTTGATTTTTTCTGCTATATAGTTATCCTTACCGATCATCTAAGCTCACCCCTTACTGATGTTTTATTTTTTCCCGGATGCAAAGAGGTATTTTATGATAGACCAATATGGTTAATAAATGATATGAGTGTGTTCAATGGAGACACAATGTTATTTATTTTTTCATTTATTAATGTAATAAAAAAATAATGAATGTATCTTGTACATCCAAGTCAACTAAACTGATCGGTTTTCAGGACTTCAGATCTTGTGAAAATGTCGATGTTATGTAATAATGAAATGAATCTAGGTCTCTACAATCAGGGCATTGCACACAATCCCCACTAATCATCTAATATAGAGTAGGTTCACAACCCCTATACTTTTATCATATTCTCGTTATCTATGTTTGGATTTTAGTGGATGTTGTGTTAAAACCTATAATAATTTATAAATTAGTAGACCCATATGTGTAGTTGTATTTTAGAGGATAGGTTAAAAAAATATTCATTTAATTATTAGAGACTATATATACAATTTAATTTTTTAAAAAATGAAAAAGTGGGGGTTCACAGCCCCCTTTTATCTCTTAAATTAGAAGTAGTTCATCAACTATGGTTAATCTGTTATATTAGAGGGGGGTTTCAATCCCAATATAATTTCATAAAATATATGGGGTTCTTGAACCATTTCTAATCCCATTGATTATAAGGGTTCATTAACCCCCCATAATTTTTTTTTACTTTTTTTTAAATATCATATAAATTAAAATTATGTATGATATATTGTCGTTGTGTGCATGTGTTTCTGTAGACACACATATATATATATATTACATAAAAATTTAGAAATATATTTTAAAATCATTACAAACTTATATATTCATATTACTTTATAAAATTACATTAAATAAATACATACACATACAAAACCAAATTGAATGTGTATATAAATATTCGTATAAATAATATAAATGTAATTAGAAATATATTCCTTCAAATATATAGAATTTATATATAGATTTATAAATACTATACATCAATATTATGATTTATATTATACAAGTATTATGTTAAAGACCTTCTAAATAATATTTATGTATAAATTTATTAATATTACATTATCTATACAAATAAATTTAATTATGACATAATTAAATACAAATATAAATACAAATGTTATATATATATATAAATATAATATGTTATGTTAAATATATTTTATTATATATATATATATATTATATTATTATTTTATATATATTTGAGTATACCATATTAATTATATATTAATATTATATATATTTAACATTTAATTAAATTATATTGTTCCAATTATAAGAATGTATATAATTGTATTTATATGTATAAATAAATATAATTTTATAATTTTATGTACATATATATATTTCTAAATTTTTTTTCACATAATATTAATTAATTATAATATAAATGTACCAACATTTCTTATAAACATATTAATAAATATAATTTATTTAAAAAATAGATCATATAAAAGCCCAAGATAGTTGTTTTTATAATTTATATTATTAAAATAATAAAAATATCATTAAATAATATTTTAATGCCTTTATGTTATATATTATTAATATTATGTGATTTACAATTCATACATATAAATATATATTAATTAACATAATATTATACCATTATATTTATTGTAATACATATAAATTAATATGAATTAATCTATATTAATGTATTGAAATGCATTATATAAAAATTTATATAAATTTGATATCATATAATATTAACTATATATAAAATTCATATTAGTTATATAAATTAGAATATTTTATATCATATAAATTTATATAAATAATTTAAAAAAGTAATTATATATATAATTTTTGTATAAATCACATTTCATATGTTTTAATGACATATAATATTTCATTACATATTAATTATATATAATATTAAACAATTAAAAAAAATAAATACATATTAATGCACATAATAATACATATTTTTTTAAATATATTATATAATCATATTTTTAATGGTATTATAATAATATATCATTAATGTCCAAATATAAATATATTAAATAAATACTAATATATGTATTATTTAAATAATTGTGTACATAATATATAAACATGTATTTATGTGTAAAAATGTACATAAATATATTTTTATATAAATAAATATATGTCTACATCCATAACAAAAATATAATTATAAAATAATGTACATATTAATTTTTTACAATAATAAATTGAATTTCATTTAACATTCTATGAATATTTTTATATAATCTATTTCATATATAATATTTTTTTGAAAATTGTATTTCATATAATATTAAATATATATAGCATTAAGAATTTTATAAATTGTATTTCATATATATATATATATATTATGTAATATTAATTATAATTAATATAATACAATACATATATTTATTAATGTACATAATAACAAATATATGTATTGAAATACATTATATAAATATATTCAATAAATACATATATATATATATATATATATTATAAATAAGCATGTACATAATATATAAATATGTACTTAATTATTTAAATAGCATACCTAAATATATGTGTATATACATAACAAAAATAAAATCATATAATATATTTAGTAAAATGAATGTAAATACACATATATAAATATACCATATAACATATAAATTGAATATTGTACAAGTGTATTATAAAATAAATACATAAATACATTGCATCAAAATGTATATATATATTTAAATAAATAAATATATAGGTTGTATATTTTAATGCTTTTAAATATTTATTCAATCATAATTTATTAGATTTCTATTTTGGATATATATAAATATAATCGTTTGTAATAATGTTAAAGAAAATTATTTTCCTCGGTGGTGAATATGCATAGTGATGAATACCTTGGTCCTTGTCTGGAATTACACCAGTTATAATTTTATATGGATAATGGTGTTAGCTAGTTTGGACCACCGAAAGAGTGTGTGGTGGTGTATGATGGCTGGGACTACATAATAGAGGATGTGGGGAGCTCACATCATGTGGGTGGTGAACTTGTGAATATGAGTGGATCTCTGTGAGTTGGGACCGATGAACTTGAGAGGATGTGGGTGTTGAGATTGAAAAAATTAAGGGGAGGGGGTGCTCAAACCGGAAAATGGGAGGGGAGTGGGGATGTTTTGGAGGGAGGGGGAACCCACCAAAATGGGGAGGGTCCCCAAGGATAACTATATGGAGCCTTGTGAGGTGTGTCCATAAGGTTGTTTTTATATATAAATATTAATAATAAGAAATGGCTTGAAAACCACCTATAATATGTGGTATATGACACAAACAATATGGAGTTAAGACCCTCTATAACCTTCCATGAAATAGAGGTAGTAATCAAAGGTGGAATTTAGGGATCCTGGTTGCACTACAAATTTTAGGTGGTTTAAACACCCTCTGATTGGCCTTAACATAGAGGCAGTTCTTGAAGGAAAATAAGATGGATACTAGTAGGGATCATTCATGAGGGATTATTTTAATAAAATTATTAATTATAGGTGATTAGAAAACAAACTATAATATATTGCATCTAATCTCATTTAGAAGGGGTTAAACCACCCCAACATGGCCCTATATTAGAGGTTGTTCTCAAAATAATCAATATTTTTTACGATTAACTCTTTTAGTTGTTGTTTTAAACAACCTATAAGTTTTTAAATATATTATATGTTGTTAAAACTCCCACAAATATAAAAATTTCTGGAAAACATAGCTGGGGCATGAACCGCCTCTGATACAACAACCTCTACTATATACTTAACATTACCAACGGTTCCAAAAAACCGACTCTTACTAGAGTAGGGGGCACATTAGTAATGGTTCATCATAACAACTCTAATGTTATTAAATGTTATGGTTAACCCTTATAATGTTAAAAATATCCTCCTAAAATCAGATTATTTTTTGTAGTGCATTTTATATTTATTATGATCATTCTCAAGAATGATTGGGATATTGATTACATTTGAGATGACTATAAATGAATAAAATTTTCATGAAGATAAATATTTATTATAAATATTAAAAATTATCCCATCATATATTATGTATTATCCATTGAATATTTATTGAATAATTAATGTGTTTTAAGAAATCATTAAATCATGTTTAATTTTTATTCCATAATGAAATTTATGATGAATATTTTTTTTGATTGTATGACAATTTCACTTAAGGATAAATAGATTTCATTGTGATATGTTCTTTTAACTATTTATTACACCGACATAGGTATTAAATTATATGGTCATTTTTCATGCCTTATGATTCATATCCATAGAATTGTTGTTTGATATTAAAATTTTGGTTCATTAAATAATCATTTTGGCCATTATATAGTGTTTATTAATGGATTTAATAGAGATATATTGATTAAATATATTAAAATTTGATTTGAATAATTATTCCATAATCAAATAAATGGTGTTGTAGTCTTTATATATATCAATTAATATATGGTATTATTTTATTTGAGAATCAATAAATGTTTTTTAGATTATTATTTGAGCAGATATTAACTTGTAATTAATAGTTCTCTGGATAGGAATTTTTTTATGTATATAAAAACATTATATTTTTTTTAGAAATTTGTGATAAATATTTGAAATAGAATACCATAAATTCTTGATATTATTCCAAAGTTGATTTAGATATATTTGTGAAAAATAATAATGGTGAACTCATGATTCAAAACATTGAGGAAACTTTCTTGAATGATAGAAGACCAAATATCTAGTTAAATATAAATAAGATCATTATTGTACAAATTGTCTAAGGCCATATTTAAACTCTTATTAAAATATACATTTTACTATAATGTGAAAATATTTTATAGTAATATTACATCATTCATAAACCATTTATTATACACTTGATAAAAATAGTATATCATCCTCTTGAAAGAACATTCCCTTTATTATATGTATCTAAATTTAAAACATTTATCAAAATTTGGTGTCATTAATACATATTATCTTATAGAATCATCAACATAAATATTATTTTATATCTTGGGTTACGTCAATTAATCGTTTTTATCTCTCACTTAGGCCTTAACTTTAATATCACAGAGTGTTATTATAGATGCACTCAAACAAATGGATTTTTTATGTGACTTTTTAAACATATATTTTTCATCACAATGATCAATAGAGAGTAAAAATTCCATAAAAATAATTCTTTTCTTTGTATCAACAGAATAAATTATTATATAATTGAAAAAATAATATTGATCGATATCCACTATCACATGGATCATGAGTTATTCAAATCATAGAAAATGGGATTGATATTACTAGTTATTAGATAATATTAAATAAAGTGGTTAATATGAATATTAAAAAATAAGATAGTGTTAACAACTATGTTTTTCCGCTTTATAAATGAAATAATTGATAGTAGTGATATTATTAAAGGAATTGAATTTCATCTATAGAAAACTCATGTTATGTAAGAATAAGAGAAGAAATCAATGGGTAATAACTATAATTCTTTTAGTTGTATGTTATTCATATGCTATAATTTAGTCAATGGGAGAGATATCTATATTTTTATCAAAATTATAGTTTAGTTTGATGAAATAGTGTTATTATTATTAATATAATTGTAACATATAAATTGATAATAATTTTAATGGAAAGTTTAATGGAATATTCATAATCTCAAGGATCATGAATTTGGTGAGATAGCTATTAATATTACGAACAATTTCATGATAGAAAATGAGATGAAAATATGGTATCCTTAACTAAGAAAGGAAAAATTGAATTTGATACAACCTTCAAAGCCAACGAACATTTAATGAACATTTAATTGAAAATTTCTCAAGAGAAGGGATTCTATATTGAATAGTATTCCTTGAAAATCAATAAAATTTTATCCTTTGTATACAAATGCATATATTAATTAAAATATAAATACACGGGACGTATTTCATTTACTTATTTCAATTCTAGAGTATTATTTTTTTTGTAAAGGGTTTCCATAATAAACTTTCTTTGAAAACCTTGAAAAGTACAGACCCAAAACATGGAAATAAAGAAACAATAATAACAAATGGGACGAAAATGTTATATGAAAACCATGTACGGTGTTATTGAAATTATTATTGGTTTATAATAAATATATAACACTTTTAAAACCACTATAAAGGAATATTGAACAATTTTAATGGAAGTCAAATTAGAGGGAAGGGACCTTCCTTTTAAAATATTTCTAATTGTTTCTTTTATGAAATTCAAAAAGATTTTTAATTTTTATATAAAATTATAATTTTACCCTTATTTCCTGAATATTTATCAATATAATGAATCATTTATTTGTTTCTATATTTTTTTTGATGAATATTATTTCATTATTATATGCATGGTTTTTATATTTTAAATGTTATTTAAAAAAATATGGTACTCTTATATTTGATTTTTTCTCATTATTTTAAATGTTTTATGAAGTGTTTTATTAATTATATGTTTATTTTAAATTGATTATTATTGTTTGAGGCCATTATATATCGTGATATTATTGTTTGATCCACATAATTTCATTAGATATGATCGGTTGGGTCCCATTATATCTGATGATATGATGGGAGAGCCCTATTATAGAACTCAAATACATTGGTTACTAATGATATATAATTAGACAATTAGTTTATTCCATTTGTATGTATAATTGTGAGATTAAAATGGTTATGATGTTCCAAGGGCACTGCATGATTTTTTTCATGGTTATGTGTATTCATGAAAATGGGTTTTAATTGGTTTCCATGTTTTCACAAAAATAACGATTTTCTTTGTTCATAGCCCACACTTGTATTTTGGTGCTCAACACAATATTATAATTTTTTTCGGAGGTTATAATGATGTGTAATAAAAAGGTGTAATTCATGTTTAATGTTTGGATTATTTTTCAATGAATTCATGTTTTTTTAAAATTCATGTTAGATCAAAGGTATACTATAATTGTAATATCCCATTTTTATGAATATGGATAGTTATTTATGTATTATTTCCTAATTCTATAAATATCTAAACATGTATTGATCATAAATGTGAAATAAATTAAATTAATGAATTTAAAAAAATATTATGTAAGTTTTATGGGTTGTGTCATAATATTTGGTATCAAAGGGTTGATTTTGATAACAATAGAGGATAAGTTTTTTTCATAGAAAACCATAAATTATTTTTAAATTATGGATAATTTAAAATGACATATAATTTAGTGGTTACCATGTTGCTTCATCTATGATTTGTATATTCATAATTTTTTATCAAGAGGAACTAGCGTAGCTGAAGTAGGAA
The DNA here is from genome assembly GCA_963277665.1 of Viscum album. Lineage (NCBI taxonomy): Eukaryota > Viridiplantae > Streptophyta > Magnoliopsida > Santalales > Viscaceae > Viscum > Viscum album. Next base: position 1,902,441,278 of record OY728160.1, read on the forward strand.
GGTGCAGAGATGATTATATCATATAGAATATGTATCCTAGAATGATGGGTATTTGGAATGAGATATTTTTTTATAGAAATAGCTAAAATTTTCTGAGGTGATAAATTGTGGTGGTATTTCTACATGTGAGGAAACTCATCTACCATAAACTAACATGTATATTATGGATAATTTCATTAAAATCATCCACCATCTATTAGTTGATCATCAGACCTAGTGATAGTCGAATGACATATCAATTCTATGAAAATGATATTTTATATCTTGGATTGTTCATAACATCAAATGGTAAAAAATTCCATTTATAATTTTGTAGGTGAATATGATCGATGGGGTTATTTGATTAAGAAAACCATATAGAATGATGTTATTCATTCTATAAAATGGGAAACAATCAATGATCTTTTCCTTGAGAAATATTTCCCCAATGTTTTTCTACACAGAATATAAAAAAATAATGGGATTGAGGAAATATGTTGATGATTAAATATCTTCATATGCGAAAAAATTCATTGTATTGGTCATGTATGTTTTATAATTCTATTGGGACACTAGTAGAATAATTTATTAGTTTACTCATGATTGAAACATTGTTTACGAAGATATTTTGCTGAATGAAAGTTAAAATAAATGAGAATGATGTTTATTGTACGGAAAATTTTGAAATGGGGTCTATTGTCCCAAATTATCCTGATGATAAAAATAATAAGAAGCTTTTTTGTTGGATGGATTTGGGGAATATTTCATCAAATAAAATTTTAAGTGAGAAAACCCAATTCATTTATTGTGAAAAGTGTAGTAAAAATCATTATTGAGAATGTCATGATAATTATAGGAAGTTATACTAATGTTGAATGTTTGGGAACATGGATCATGATTATAATAAATATGATTATATGAATGATGGGAAGATTATGGGAAGATGTTTTATCTATATGTAGTTGGGTCATTATCCTAATATTTTTCCAACACTATTTTCACATATTTGAAATAAAAAATATTTGAAGGAGAAAGGTGTCACAAAATACTTTGTAAATAATTCGGTAGATGTCGAGCCATCAATCGTAGTAATGTCAGAAACATTTATTATTTTCATAGAATCGGTTAATGTGTTCTTCGATTCTGGGTCTATAGATTAATTGATTTCTATCAAATTTTATGGTAATTTAGAATCTCCATTTCATGAAATGGATTTGTAACTTATATTGAAAACATGTGTTGTACAAATTAAATAAAAATGAAATTATAAGAATCTTTATGATATTGATTGTGGATAGAAGTTACATAATTTGTTTTTCTTTGCTTTAGTAGAGATTGATGTAATCCTAGGTATAGATTAGCTGCCTATATACCATGATAAGAATGGTTATAGAGATAAAGATACATCTATTCAAAAATTATTTCAATTTGTGTTAAATAATGAACCCATATAGTTTATAACTAATCAAGAAACTAAGAAACTTTTAAAATATATAAATTAAAGTACTATTGAACATAATGATGAAAATAATGGAATGATTCAAAATAATAATTTTTGAGTTGTAACTGAGTATATTGATGTTTCTACTAATGAATTTCATAGTTTTATTCCAAATAGAGAAGTTGATATTACTATTGACTATATTCCTGATGCTAAGCCAACTTGAGAGAACCCTTATTGAATGGATAAAGTAGAACATCTCAAATTAAAATGATTTTGTTGAAATTATGAGATAAATTATTCATCTGACCTAGCACATCACAATGGGGTGCTACTATAATTGTTTTATTAAAAATATAGATGGTTTAATGAGAGTTTTGACTGATTATAGATACATAAATTAAATTACTTTTATTAATATTTAACCTTTGACTCATATCAATGTTTTGTTTTATCACATCTTGGTAGCATAGTATTTTTTGAATGTTGAGTTGATGATAGGGTACCACGATAAAACTAATGAAATTAGACATTCCAAATTCTGTGATTCATATTAGATATGGGAATTATGAATTTGTAGTTATGTTTTTTTTGGGTTACTAATGGACATGATGTATTCATGGATCCTATGAATATAATATTCAATGATTTCTTTTAAATGTTTGTGGTTATGTATGCTGATGACATTTTTTGTATATTCTAAAATAAAATAGGAACATCAAAGACATATGAGTATTTTTTTGAAACTATAAAATAAATGAAATTGTGTGGAAAATATTACAAATGTGAATTTTGGTTGAAAAAAAATTCATTCCATTGTCACATAGTTTCTAAAGATAAGAGAATTAATGATATTTCTAAAACAAAGTTCTTAAAGAATGGAAAAGAACCACAAATATAAATTAAACTCTTAGATTCCAAGGTTTTCTAGGATATTACAGTAGTATATTTAAATAATATTCTTGGTTATCTTGTCTGGTAACTATGTTTACTTGAAATAGTGTTATGTTTATCTGGAAAGTAGAATGTGATAAATATTTCCAAGAATTTAAATAATTATTGGATAATACTTTTATTTTATCCCATCCTTCTAGAAATCATTAATTTCTCATTTATAGCGATTCATAATAAAATATAATTGGTAATGTACTAATGCAGAATGATTTGTTAATTTTTTATTCTTCAAGTCAGTTCAAGACACGAGCATTAAATCACCATAAACACAAATTGGAATTAGTAGCCATTGTTTTTTCATTATATATGTAGAGGAATTTTTTTGGGAAGTAAAATTTGAAACTTGTTGAACAAAAATTTTTTTAAGTATATATTCACTCATAATGCATTTAACACTAGATAAAGAAGATGACTGGAATTAATCAAGGATTACTATTTCATGATTAATTAACATCTCTGAAGAGAAAATATGGAGCACGATGCATTGAGTTATAAAAATCATAACACATGAAGCATGTTTTTTTGGAGCATGACCCATTGGTTAATGATATGATTGAACTTTTGATTGATGTTATTGGCGTTGTAAATTCCTTTATTTTTTCAAGTTTCATTGCAATAATATCTTTTAGACAACATTAATCATGTGCATAAAGATGAATATGAGTTATAGAAATTGGTGAATTGGATAAAAAGGTTATGTTGTTTGAATTTAAAATTGATAGATATTGTGATATATGATTTGGGAAGAGATTATTTATGAAATGTGATTCATAGTTGAAGAAGGTGATATTATGTGAAGGGCATAGTTCTATATTTTCAGTTCATCCTAGAAACAATAAGATGTTATGGTATATTAGAGAGTATTACTTGTGGGATGGAGTGTAAATAGATATTTATGAATTTACTAAGAAATGTAGGACATGTTAACAAGTTATAGTAGAATTATAGTTAATGAATGGTCTTCTGTAGAATTTTTAGAGTTGTAGTGGAAATGGAAATATATATGTATGTACTTAATTGTGGGAGAAACGAAGATATCTCTAGGTAATACTGAAATCTATTTTATTTTTTATCATTAGACAAAATCATCACATTTTTTATTATTCATGGAAAACAATCTCTAGATTAACATTTATGTTTGTATCTAAAATAGATCATCAGGTTACATGGAGTGCCTCTCAGCATTTTCTCTAATCATCATCCTTAGTTCACATCTATCTTATGTTAGGGTCCTCATATGTCGTTCGTAACTAAATTAAAATTCCGAAACACGTTACATCCTCAATTTTCTAGAATGTAAAAAAAATTCAAACACTGGAGGATATTTTTCAAACTTGTTCCATGAATTTCCAGAAAAATTGGGATCAATATATTTATTTAGTTTCTTTTTACTATAATAATAGATTTCATTACATTATATATATAGAAACGTTTGAGGATCTATATTAATATCAGTTCCATAATCTATAATTTTTTGATGATGTGGGTTAAAAGATGATTACATGTCCAAAATTGGTAGAGAAAGTGTTAGAGAAAGTTCACTTGATTTAGGGACACATGAGAACTACTCAGAGATGGCAGAAAAATTATGTGGACAATACAAGGATCAATTCTTCTTTCACAATTAGTGATCGTATTTTTCTCAATGTCTCTCCAAGGATAGTTTTTATAGCTTTTTATATGAATGGAAATATGATTCCACCATAAATTGTACCATAGGAAAGTATGGAAAATGTATAAGAATGTTTAACTAGTTATCCATTCCACTGAGTGTATCTTAGGTTCAAAATGATTTTAATGTTTCTTTATTTGGAATTTATGTGCTAGATCCATCTCATATTTTGATCCACCAGTAGTTAATCAATAAGTTAAAATTTATTATGAGGAAAATAATGTTCATATTCAACTCAATAAGGACCATGTATTATGATACATGGTAATTCACTAGGTTGAGGTTTGGTGGAGAGAGAAAATGGTTGAAAATAAAAAATGAGAATCTTAAAATTCATTAAAACAAATGAATCCCCATTTGTTTAATATGTGAATAAATTTGAAGTGACACAATTTTGGTAGGGTGGGAGATGATAATGTAACAACCCAGTTAATTATAATATTATTTTTACTTGTATTATTTAATTAAATTGATATATTACTTATGCTATGTAATTATTTAAATAAATAAAATATTATATGGTTATTTATTTGTGAAATTAATTTTCAAATTATATAATATAAATAAGGAAAAACTATTTTAAATTTTAAATTTATTATGATGAAATCATTTTAGAATGAATTTCGATGATTTTTCTAATAATTTTTATTATTTGAATAGTAAAAAATATAGTTTTTTTAAAATATGTTATTTTATTAAGGACATCAACAAGACATAATTATTTTATAAAACATATAAAACTTTATGAATAATTGAATAATTATATTTTAAAAACAACAACGTACATATATAAATTAGGCCATAAAAATTATATTCTTTTCATGATAAGTATAAAAAATAATGTCATTTCCAAGGTAGTTCCTGCACAACTTTGGAAAAGTCAAATTTGGTTTATTATAAATATTGATTGATTTTTAAATAAATTATTTTCAATAATATATTATTAATTATTATTTATTATTGATTTTTTAGCTGTTAATTTAAATTTTAGAGTTATATCTCATTAATGATATCAAACTTCATGTGAAATGAATATAAAGTGAAAGAAAAACAAAACAACAAATTTATGACATTGTCTGGACATGTATATTACAGAACATAAAAATTGAATGAATCAATAATTTCATTTTGAACCCAATTAAAATATTTTTTGGATACTAAATTATTCATAATAATTATAAATAAAATATTATATTTAATGGAAATGTAGTTCAAATGTGATGGTTATATAAGAAAAAGGAAAAAATAAATTAAAAGAGTCAATTAAATTTATATAAATATTTATTAAACCTATAAAAAATATAAATTTACATTTATCTGTAACTATCATCCATTTTATCTTTCTGACTCTATTTGGGGAAATTTTAGACTCAAATGAATTACATTAAGTCCTTTATAATATTTTATATAAAAAGAATTCATGTTGTCCTATTATAATTTTTTAATTAGAATAATATTTTTATGTAAGGTTTTCAAATAAATTTTTTCAATAATAAGTAGTTAATTGTAAATTATGAAATTTATATTCTTCATTAAATTTTGTATTTAATGCTTATGGAATAAATAAATATCTTGACATCTTTACCCATTATAATGAAATAATTATTTTATTAATGAATAAATCATTTTATGTTATTTATATAAATAAAATCAATATATTTTAAATTTTAATATAATCCATGAATTTTTTAGATAAATATTATGTGTCTTTGATATTAAAAAATTATTCTAATTTGACAATAAATTGACGTTTTCACAGTCATAATTTTGAATAGTGTTTAATTGGATAAAAGTTATCTTTCATGAATATAATACTAAATTATATATTTTAGAAATAAAAAAACATGGAAAATTCAAAATTTGATAATATCCCTTCTACAATGTAATATATTCGTTGTTTTAAAACCTTTTAATGTATTTCAACTTATATTAGTCTATTTATATTGAAATATTTTATGCAATTCCTTATTTTCCATTCACCGAAATTATATTTGAGGGCCCTTTCTTCAAAAATATTCATCACATTGAGCCACCATTCTGAACTATATTCTATAAAATTATCTTTTCCTAATCCATTTACTCTTTCCCGTGATCCTGGTTTAACAAAAATGCCACATCCAAGAGATTTAAAGAGGTTATCATGAAAAAATTTAGATGCAATAAATTCCTTCATTTTATCTTTTAAATATTTTTCCCACATATTGCATATCCTCACCTCCAATAAAATGTTTCTTCATAACTCCAATATAATATATATATATATATTTATTATTTTGGATGTTATATTCATTCTAAAATCTCACATCTTATTCATCCATTCTTAAATAATCAAATATTTTTCTATGGTGTGTCAATTAACTTCTTTCTTTGATGATGACTATTTGTTTTTCTATGACTAAAATAATGGAATCTTTCAACTAAGATGTAATTCTTTAAAACTAACTCTATATATATATGATCACACTTCTAAATTTTTATTTATTTTTTAAATGTATGTCCATAATAAACTGACCATGAAAACCATGAAAAAACTACATAGAAAACAATTGAAATGATGATATATTAATAATAAATGGGTGAAATATGTTATAATAATATCGATTATGGTTTTATAATAAATTTTATAGTTCATTAATAAATTAAATACACTCTTAGAAATATTATAATGGATTTTTATTACTTTTAACGGAATTTGAGATCGAGGTAAGATACTTTCCTTTTAAAAACATTTTAAATGTGTTTTTTTACAAAATTACCAACAATTTTTCCATTCATTGTAAGGAATGTGTGGTTCCTCAAAATTATAAAAACAATAATTACAATAATTATTCCTTTATATGTTTTAACATTTATTATTTATGAATAATAATTAATTATTATGTGTGTGTTTTTAATAATTTAGAATTTATTTTTATGAATGAAAAGGGTTTTGGAATTGATTATTTTGTTATTATCAATGTTTTAAATTTGATATGATGGGTTTATTATTTATATTTTACAAATAAATGTTTTATTATGGGTGGGGGGAATTATATATCAAGATATGATGGGTTCATCCCAATTATAGCTCTGTATATGACAGAATGAGCCCCATTATAGATCAAGATATGATTGGTCACCACCGTTATATATCTTCAACACGTTGTGTGCTCTAGATATGTAATTTGACAATTTGGTTATTCCATAATTATTTATGAATGTATTATTTTTTTAGTAAATATTTAATATGTTGGGTACATGATTTTTATATTCATTCTTATTAATTTTCAGGGAAATGGTTTTGATGAGTTTTAATTTTTTCACTAGACTAATGATTTTCATTCATTATATACATTATAGAACTTTTTTTTTGGTACCATGTTTTTAAATGTTTTTTTACAATTTATAATAATGGGTAATAAAATTTACGAATTGATGTCCAATATTTTGAACATATATCAATGAAATCGGGTTTTATTTATAATTATTATACATTTTAGAAAAATCGTTACTATTTTAGTTGTAACCTCTTCATATTAATGTTTTTTTATACATATATTATATCCTTATTCTATATATATGAAATCTTGGAAATATTATCAATGAGAAAGAAATTATATTCTTGTATAAAACTCAGGATAATGTATTGTTTAAGGGTTATGTACATATAGAAGGACCTCAAGGTTTTGCAGAGGTACTAAAACAATCATATAACCCTATAGTGATGTTGAAGATGGTATTAGAAAAGATTTATGTTGTGATTGGGAGACACCAACTGAATTTAAATTGAAAATGGATATTTTGGTTTATTAAACGAATGATTGAATGGTTGAATGTAATAAATGTTTTATAAATTGAGAAAAAATCATTAAATATAACATCTAATATATTATATTCTAGAAATATTATGATGATATAAATTGAGATTTTACATCAGATGGGTGTTTTCTATTCCATCCATAAAATAAGAGGTATTATTTTTTATATTAACACAATAAAATTTATTTTAATGAATGATAATTTTAAAAATCAATATGTTATTTTTTATTAAATTTAATTATACACTAAATAAATCACATAATTTAAGGTTAAAAATTAGGTCAATGTATTTTCTGAGTTTTAAAATAAATCTTAAGAGGATTTTGATGGTATAATCTAACATGGATATATTACTGTGATTATAATGGACTATTGAATTATAAAATCAATAATTAAATAAAAATGTTTTAAGCAGATACTTGAAATGAATAAAAGTTATTAGAACACATATGAAAATATAAAAACCAATTTTAACTTCATGTAATGGTGAAAAAAACAAAAAAAAATTGGGAAAATTATTTAGATGCGGTAACAGAAATGGTAAAAATGAAATTTAAATGATTTCAACAATGTGCTATTGTCACGAACCGCCCTCGGGGCCCGTGCCGTGACTCTCCCAAGCCCGCCTTCCATAGACCAGGGGCTGGCGATTAGCACCAAGGCGTAAATCCCGGTAAAAAGGGAAGGCATTGCCTTTGTAAAGAAAACAAGCACCATAGAGTAAGCAAGCGGAAAAAGTAAACACTAAGTAAAAACCGGTACAACAGTAAGTGCGGAATGTAAGTGACCCATAATACAAACCCAAACTGAAAGTAAAGTACAACTCAAAAGGGAAAAAACAGCAACTGAAAAGTAAATCCGCAACGTCGAGCCGTCCACTGGAAGTCGCACCTGAAGGGTGGGTACAGAAAGCCTCCACAGCTCCTCGGTCCAACAGTCTGCTCCGAGTACACCCCGCCCAGTGGTCCACCTCCAGGTACCGTACTGTTCTGCCAACCTCGACCACGATCAACGCTGTCCGTCGTCTGCAACCAACACAACGAAGTGCAGGAATATCCCGTGCAGGGGTGAGTATAAGCTACTCAGTAAGGACCCCGAGACCCCCGAAGGTCTCCTAGAATCCACAAGGGATAACCACAAAAGAAATATACAATCACGAAGTAACATCCGACACTGATTAGGTATATTCCCATACATATACCTAAGTCATCAATTCTCGTTCGGCTCCAACATCCGAGCCCAAGCACAACCCAATCCACATAGGAAAGAAAAATGTAAAATCCACACAGGATAGCTCAACACAATCCACAAAGGAAAGTAAAATGTAAATCCACACAGGATAGCTCAACACAATCCACAAAGGAATGTAAAACGTAAATCCACACAGGATAGCACAACACAATCCACAAAGGAAAGTAAAACATAAATCCACTCAGGATAGCACAACACAATCCACAAAGGAAAGTAAAATAGAGTTTCAGCTCACATAGGTACTTCTTCGTATGACGTTAGTGATGATCAGATGTAGCCACTGATTTATCTAAGCCATCGGACCCACAAAGGATATGTAGGTACTAACCCCCGCAATGACCCACACAGGATCGATCATGAAGTTGAACCCAAAGCTATTGGGAAACTCCTTCTCCATCAAGTAAAGTGGTTATTCCGCTACAACCATGCGCTTCTCTCTCACCATGGACTACTATAGTACTCCACCTATCGAGTATAGTGGCCCTTCTGCTACAACCAAGTGCTTCCCACCATGGGTCTGCCACTACAACCAAGCGCTCCCCCTCACAGCCTCTAGAGTCACCCCTTCTGTTGAGTACCACGGGTCAGCCGCTCCAACCAAGAGCTCCTCCGTCGTGGGTCTACCGCTACAACCAAGCGCTCCCCCGTGCTACTACAACCAAGCGCTTCTCCACCGTGGGTCTGCCGCTACAACTAAGCACTCCCCCTCATAGCCTCTAGAGGTACTCCTTCTATTGAGTACCGCGGGTCTGCTGCTACAACCAAGCGCTCCTCCGCCGTGGGTCTACCGCTACAACCAAGCACTCACCACTGGGCTATCCGTAACACACCGAGTTGTTCGATCAGCAGTCGTCAAGTCTCAACCAGCTCTAGGGTTTCTTCCCATGGCATGCTCGTTCCGGGAGGGTCCTCTCCACGAGGTAAGAGGTCGATGGATCAACTGACAAGTAGTCCGGAGTTGACGCATCCCACGATGTACCGTAGTCATCACTACCGAAAACCCGGAGGATTCCCGTACTGTTTTCATCATCGTCACAGTCGAATCCACTGAGGATCTCTGTATAGTCGTCGTCGTCATAGCAGCAGTTGCAACCAGATCTACGGTTCCTGCACACAGCAAGCTCGTTAGGGAGGGTCTGCTCCACGAGCCGAGAGACTGATACATCAACTGACACATAGTCCAGATTTGATGTATCCCGAAGTCCCGTATCGTTAACAGGAACTCAACGTCGCAGACGGCGCGTCAATCAGACGCCCGGTCTGAGAGTTATTGGCTTTTTCATCCCAGGGGCCCAGTTGGTTTTTAAGGAAAAAGAAACCCGACCGTAATCCACCTGCATCCAAACCTCGGGCAGAGTAAGCAAAAAGATCCGTCTCACTTATAGGAAATCAACAAAGTCGACGACATGTCAATCGGAAATCCGAAGCTCAAGATATGAGCGTTTCCGCTCCGAGGGCCCGGTTGGTTTCGTGTACGAACCAACCCGGCCGAACCTCAAGTATTTCGAAACATTGAGTGTGATATTCCAAAACGACCGTCTCGAACCAATGATCTCATCGCCGCTGACAGTGTGTCGTTCGGAGGCCCGTAGCTCATGATACAGGCAATAGACCGAAAACAGTCTGAAGACTGGGGGTCTGGGCCAGGACCGACCCGGTTGGGCGCGACCCGGCCCATCCAGGGCGCGACCTAGCCGGCGGGTCGGCTCGGCCCGGTTTGGCTCAGCCAAGCGGCCGAGCGAGCGGAGTCCGGGGGCGGGGGCGCGCTGCCCCCGCGTGTGAACACCCCCCCACCCCCACAGGGCCCGCCCTTGTTCAGCGGACGCGGCATTGCCGCGTCCCGTTTGCGCCGGACCCGCGCGGCCGTGGGTCCGCTGGTGCCGCCGCCACCGCGGCTGAAACCGCAGCGGCTCTGTCCGGCGGTGTGCCGCAGCACCGGTGGTTTCCGCGGGCCACCGGAGTTGCTCTGGTGGTCCCATTCCACTCCCGTCTGCGCCGTAGCTCCTCCCGGGTCCCGTTCGCCACTGCAGAATCAACGAATCACCCCTGCGGCATGTTTTGTCGTCGCCCGCCAATCCGCGCATCAACGAAGAACTACAAAGGGTTGTCGGGCTGTGTTTGTTTGGCCTGCACCCTCCGCGTTAGCTGATAACAATCGGGAAAATTAATCCACACATAGAAAACAAAACAATATACAATTTTAATAAATTAAAATTTCTCTTGATTCAGGTTCATTGTTTTTAAGAGGAAACAACCATGGAAATAAATTCATTTAACAAACAAAACCCCAACCTCGTCAAGTCGTCGCATGCGCGTTCTTCGCAGAATTGATCGCCGCAGAAGGAGGGGACCGTCGCGTCGCGGAAGGGTGTCACTTCATCGAACTCTGAGGTTCAAGAACATGCAGATTTAATTATATTAATTAAATCCATGATGTTGTTATAAACCACAATGAATATTTAAAAGAAGAAACCTGAAATCTCCTACCTCAAGTAGATGGTGATCGGAGATCGTTGCGGGGAAGAATGTCTCAGAAGAATCGTCATCAATCTCCGAGGGTGACAGCGTTCTTCACGTTCTTCGCATTTTTCACGAAGGAGGATGAAGGCAAAAAAATTGTCAAAAACCTCTCAACGAGAAATCTTCAAGAAGTCATTCATTGGTATTGTTTTATTATTACGCCAACAGATTGTAAACAGGTTAAGAAACGATTAAATTAATTCATAGAATTAATTTAACGAAGTTAACCGCCCAAATAATTGGTGCGTTAAGAATTTAAGAAAATGCGTCAGTTGAATTTCATAATGACAGGTTTTCGTGGGTGCGTTACTTAGCGGAAAATAAACAATGGGGCCCGTGCGGGCCCCAACTCATAAATATTCTTCCAGGAGGGTAGGATATTTCAGGTTCTACCCTATCCGCTTCAACTCAGCTTAAGCAGCTTAAAGTGGCTTTAAGAGGCTTTAAGTGAAATAAAATAAAGTTTTACATACCATGTTATTTTATTTATTAACTTAAAGCCCCAAAATTAAAAACCACACCCGAGCAAACGCATCTCTAGAAGAGGTGTTTCTAAGAAAAAACTGGCGCTTTGATTCCATCGGTTCCCTCATAATTCGATTCCGAGCACCGGTTCAAAAGTTAGAAAAACCTGCTCGTTCGTTCACTGAACGTACCTGAGCCAATCTTCGGAAAATGATTCCGGGCACACCGGGCCTCAGAATCAGGTGCTGTCAGAAACTGCGTTCATGTAAAATTCCAGAGAAAATTAATAAAAAAAATTTCTTGTAAATTTACGGGTCTTTACATCACTCCCACCTCAGGGCTTTACATCCCCATAAAGATACATCATAAACTAGGGAAACAAAAGTGGGTAATAAGCACGCATCTGAGCCTCTCGCTCCCAAGTGCTCTCATGGAGGTTCCCATGCTGCCATCTGATGTGCACTAGAGGAATCGATCATCCACGTAGGACCCGCTCCTGTCAATCCTCAATCTCCACCGGGACCTCCGCAAAAGTTTCCCCATCATCAACGTCTAGCTCCCCATGGTCAATTTTGTGTGAAGGATCGCGCACGTATCTCCTCAGCTGAGATACGTGGAAGACGTCATGCACTCGGTGAAACTGAGGTGGTAGATCCAAACGATAAGCCACCTTGCCAACCCTGCTGAGGACCTGGAAGGGTCCGATGAAGCGTGGAGACAACTTGTCGCCTCGGCCAAATCTCTGTAACTCACGTCGGGGTGAGACCCGTAAGAAGACATGGTTTCCATCTGCGAACTCCAGTGGCCTCCGCCTCCTGTCAGCATAAGACTTCTGCCAGCTCCGAGCTGTCCTCATCCTCTACTGGATGACCTGGACCTTCTCTGTCGTGGCCGGGAGCATCTCCGGTCCCACAAGAGCTGCTAATATTTCTTCTTTGCCGATAAGAGAAATCTGGTCTCATCCCATGGATGAACCACTTTCTTTGCCTAATACAGTAAATCCCGACATAGATGATACTAACACATACCAAGGATGACGTCGTAATGCCTGGATGCTACTACCAAGAGATCCAACTGTTACTCTCGCCTCCAAGGGTTGATTCACACTATCGGCATCAGTGTGTGGTAACTGGGTCTCCTCCAGTAGGTATCTCTCAAGTGAGGGTCAAGTCAACAGTCTAAACCGGGACCTCTTAGTAACAACACAAGAGAGGACAGTAATGTAAATGCCACAGGAAAAGGTGTCTTTTATTACTGTAGCTCAAGTTCAAAGACACAAAGCATCTACAAACATACATCAACAAAAATAGTAGCAACATGAACAAAAGTCTCCAGGTCTAGAGCTAGTCCCGCTCCTGTCCATCTGCTCCCGGAGCTCCATGATCATAGGCCTCAGCTGCCTGAAGCTGAGCTCTCTCATGTCCTCATGTCCCCTGCGGTCTGGGTGGACCTCCTGGTGGTGGTGGTGGCAACACCTAGAAGCGTCGTCCACCTCCAACTGCATGGCCAGCTCCCCTGCCATGGCCGCCTGCTCCTTGCAGCCCGCCCTGATCGAACCTCTTCCTCTGCCTGGGGGGTCCTTTGTTCACCAGCTGGTCATCCGTATGGCGGTTCGGACAGTCATGAGCCATGTGACCAATCCCGCCGCAGGAGTAACACTGCCCGCTCATGGTAAGTCGTTGTCCACCCCGAGTGCCTCGCCCAACCGATCCGGAGTCATTCTGTCGACCACCTGTAGGTCTAGTCCTCTTGGACCCCTGCATCATCTATATACTACCCGCAGAAGAAGACTCTGTCGCACGTCAGATAGTGGTGGGTCCTGCTACTTAAGTCTCCTCAGCAAGGAATCTCTCTACTAGGAGGGCTCGATCCCACACCCCTTCCTATGTCAGAATGCTGTGAGAAAAAAATGAAGCTCTTATCTCTCTCCTGAGCCCCTGCTCGAAGGTTCGGGCCCTGAATAAAGGGTCCCGTACCATGTCTGTCGAGTAGCGCGAGTGATTGGTAAATCTCGCCACGTACTGGGCGACCGTCAAGCTGCCCTTCCGCAGCTGAAGAAGAACCTGGATGCGCACCACATGGAGGGTGGCCGGGACGAACTCTGAGCAAAAGAGGCTCTCAAAGTCTGTCCAGATACGAGTTGCCTCATCGTTCCCCTGGAGCATCAAGCTCCACCATCATCCTGCTGCTACGTACAGTAGGCTCGCTGCGAGGATCGCCATGAGGTCTGTTGGTGTCCTCACTAGCCTGAAAACTCGTACGACTGCCTCCAGCCAGTCCTGGGCCACCTGGGGGTCAGTCTCCCCACGGAGCCTGGGCAGTCGCTGGCGCTGGAACTCATGCAGAGCTCCATGGTGACGTGCATCGTCAGCGGCTGGGGCTGGAAGCATCGGTGGCTCGGTGGGTAGAGATACCGCAGGTGCCTCTGCTGTCAAAGGGCCCTGCACCGACGCCTCGTCGCTCGGCGGGCTGTCATCACACACCACTCTCGGATCCCTAGCTGGCTGCCGTCGTGGGGCCATCTTGATAAGGAAAAGGTGTGCCACTATCAGAACAGTATAACTGGTGAGCTGATACAAAGTAATCACAAAGAAAACTTGAAACACACATACAATCAATGTTTTTGTGCATTATGTCGGAAATCAGAATTCAGGGTCATGGTGTACGGATACATCGGCCGCTGCACCCACACTGGGCTCCCTGGATTGATAACCACACTCAATATGCTTAACACTATTACTTCATGTAGAAGAAAGATCAGAGTTTGATGTAGAACCGAACTGCTCGGATACCAATTTGTCACGACCCGTCCTCAGGGACAGTGTCGTGACTACCCCAAGCCCACCTTCCATATGCCAGGGGCTGGCGACTAGCACCAAGGCCTAAATCCCGGTAAAAAGGGAAGGAATTGCCTTTGTAAAGAAAACAAGCACCACAGAGTAAGCAAGTAGAAAAGGTAAACACTAAGTAAAAACTGGTACAACAGTAAGTGTGGAAAGTAAGTGGGCCAGAATACAAACCCAAACTGAAAGTAAAGTACAACTCGAAAGGGAAAATAGCAACTGAAAAGTAAAGCCTCAACGTTGAGCCGTCCACTGGAAGTCCCCCTGAAGGGTGGGTACAGAAAGCCTTCACAGCTCCTCGGTCCAGCCGTCCACTCCGAGTACACCCCGCCCAGTGGTCCACCTCCAGGTACCGTTCTACTCCGCCAACCTCGACCACGATCAACGCTGTCCGTCATCTGCAACCAACACAACGAAGTTCGGGCATAGCCCGTGCAGGGGTGAGTATAAGCTACTCAGTAGGGACCCCGAGACCCCCGAAGGTCTCCCAGAATCCACAATGGATAAACACAAAGGAAAGATACAATCATGAGTTAACATCCGACACTGCTTAGGTATATGCCCATACATATACCTAAGTTATCAATTCTCGTTCGGTTCCAATATCCGAGCCAAAGAACAACCCAGTCCACAAAGGAAAGCAAAACATAAAATCCACACAGGATAGCTCAACACAATCAACAAAGGAAAGTAAAATGTAAATCCACATAGGATAGCTCTACACAATCCACAAAGGAAAGTAAAACGTAAATCCACACAGGATAGCAAAAAACAATCCACAAAGGAAAGTTAAACGTAAATCCACACAGGATAACAAAATACAATCCACAAAGGAAAGTAAAACAGAGTTTCAGCTCACATAGGTACTTCTTCGTATGACGTTAGAGATGATCAGATTTAGCCACTGATTCATCTAATACATCAGACCCACAAAGGATCTGTAGGTACTAACCCCCGCAATGACCCACACAGGATCGATCATGACGTTGAACCCATATTTATTGGGAAACTCATTCTCCATCAAGTACAGTGGTTATGCCACTACAACCAAGCGCTTCTCTCTCACCCTGGACTGTTGTAGTACTCCACCTATCGAGTACTGTGGGCCTGCTGCTACAACCAAGTGCTTCCCACCATGGGTCATCCGCTACAACCAAGCTCTCTCCCTCATAGCCTCTATAGGAACCCCTTCTATTGAGTACCACAGGTCAGCTGCTACAACCAAACACTCCTCCATCGTGGGTCTGCCACTGCAACCAAGCGCTCCCCCGTGCTGCTACAACCAAGAGCTCCTCTGTCGTGGTTCTGCCGCTACAACCAAGCGCTCCCCCTCATAGCCTCTTGAGGTACTCCTTCTGTTGAGTACCGCGGGTCTACCGCTATAACCAAGCGCTCCTCCGCCGTGGGTCTGCCGCTACAACCAAGCGCTCCCCACTGGGCTTTCCGTAACACACCAAGTTGTTCGATCAGCAGTCATCAAGTCTCAACCGGCTCTAGGGTTTCGGCCTATGGAATGCTCGTTCCGGGAGGGTCCACTCCACGAGCTAAGAGGTCGATGCATCTACTGACATGTATTCCAGAGTTGAAACATCCCAAGATGTACCGTAGTAATCACTGCCGAAAACACAGAGGATTCCCATACTGTTTTCATCATCGTCGCAGTCGAATCCACTGAGAATCTATGTACAGTCGTCGTCGTCACAGCAGCAGTTGCAGCCAGCTCTAGGGTTCCTGCACACCGCAAACTCGTTCGGGAGGTTCTACTCTAAGAGCCGAGAGGCTGATACATCAACTGACACATAGTCCAGAGTTGATGTATCCAGAAATCCCGTATCGTTAACAGGAACTCAAAGTCGCAGACGACGCATCAATTGGACGCCCGGTCTGAGAGTTATTGGCTTTTTTGTTCCAGGGGCCCGGTTGGTTTTTAATGCAAAACCAACCCGACCGTACTCCACCTGCGTCCAAACCTCGGACGGAGTAAGCCAAAATATCCGTCTCACTTAGAAGAAATCAACAAACTCGACGACACATCAATTGGACGTCTGAAGCTCATGATATGAGCGTTTCCGCTCCGAGGGCCCGGTTGGTTTCGTGTATGAACCAACCCGGACAAACCCCAAGTATTACGAAACCTTGAGTGTGATATAACGAAATGACCGTCTCTATCCAAGGATCACATCTCCACTGATGGCGTGTCGTTCAGAGTCCCGTAGCTCAAGATACGGGTAAAAGACCGAAAACGGTCTGAAGACGGGGGGTCTGGGCCCGGACCGACCCCCCCCCCCCCAGGGTCGGCCCGAACCGGGCGACCCAACGCTGGTCCGGGTCCGACCCGGTTGGGCGCGACCTGGCCCAGCCAGGGTGTGACCCGGCCGGCGGGTCGGCTCGGCCAGGCTCGGCTCGGCCGAGCGGCCGAAAGAGCGGAGTCCGGGGGCGGGGGCGCGCTGCCCCCGCGTGTGAACACCCCCCCCCCCCCCACGGGGGCCACCCTTGGTCAGAAAACGCGCCATTGCCTTGTCCTGTGTGCGCCGGACCCGCGCGGCCGCGGCTCTACTGGTGCCGCCGCCGCTGCGGCTTCAGCCGCAACGGCTCTGTCCGGCGGTGCGCCGGGGCGCCGCCGCCACCGGCTGCCGGTGGTTTCCGCGGGACACTGTAGTTACTCCGGTTGTCCGATTCTACTCCCGTCTGCGCCGTAGCTCCTCCTGGGTCCCGTTATTCACTGTACAATCAACGAATCACCCCTGCGGCATGTTTTGTCATTGCCCGCCAATCCGCGCATCAATGAAGAACTGCGGAGGGTTGTCGGGCGGTGTTTGTCTGGCCCGCACCCTCCGCATTAGGTGATAACAATCAGGAAAAATAATCCACACATGGAAAACAAAACAATATACAATTTTAATAAATTAAAAATTCTCTTGATCCAGGTTCTTTGTTTTTAGGAGGAAAGAACCACAGAAATAAATTCATTTCACAAACAAAACCCCTACCTTGTTAAGTCGTCGCACACGCGTTCTTCGCGGAATTGATCGTCGCGGAAGAAGGGGACCGTCGCCTCGCGGAAGGGCATCGCGTCGTCGAACATTGAGGTTCAAGAACATGTAGATTTAATTATATTAATTAAATCCATGATGTTGTTATAAACCACAAAGAAGATTTAAAAGAAGAAACCCGAAATCTCTTACCTCAAGAAGTTGGTGATCAGAGATCGTTGCGGGGAAGAACGTCTCAGAAGAAGCGTCGTCAATCTCCGAGGGTGACAGCGTTCTTCGCGTTCTTCGCGTTCTTCGCGTTCTTCATGTTCTTCGGGTTCTTCACGAAGGAGGATGAGAGCAAAAAAATTGTCAAAAACCTCTCAACGAGCAATAATCAAGAAGTCGTGTGTTGGTCTTATTTTATTATTACACCAACGGATTGTAAACAGGTTAGGAAATGATTAAATTAATTCATAGAATTAATTTGACGAAGTTAACCTCCCAAATAATTGGTGCGTTAAGAATTTAAGAAAACACGTCAGTTGGCTTTCATAATGAGGGGTTTTCGCGGGTGCGTTACTTAGCGGAAAAGAAACGGTGGGGCTCGTGCGGGCCCCACCTCACAAATATCCTACCAGGAGGATAGGATATTTCAGGTTCTACCCTATCCGCTTCAACTCATCTTAAGCAGCTTAAAGTGGCTTTAAGCGGTTTTAAGTGAAATAAAATAAATTTTGTCGTACCACGTTATTTTATTGCTTAACTTAAAGCCCAAAAATTAAAAACCACACCCGAGCAAACGCAACTCCGGAAGAGGCGTTTCTAAGTACAAATCGGCGCTGCGATTCCATCGGTGCCCTCAGAATTCGATTCTGAGCACCGGTTCAAAAGTTAGAAAAACCCGCTCGTTCATTCATTGAATGTACCCGAGCCAAACTTCGTAAAATGATTCTGGGCACACCGGGCCTCGGAATCAGGTGCCATCAGAAACTGCGTTCTTGTAAAATTCCAAAGAAAATTAAGAAAAAAAAATTTCCTTGAAATTTACGGGTCTTTACAACTATGGTTAGGATGATGTTGAGGGTATGAAAACTGGAAAAAAAATGAAAAAGTAGACATTAAGGAAAATATTTTTAATCATAAGAGATCTATGATGGATATTAGAATATGCTATAATTATGTGTCACAAAACAATTATTATGTATAGTGTAAAAATATATCCCTACCTATGTTAAATAGAAGAACTTAATTATATGGTTGCAAAGTTAATGTAATAAATAGAAAACAAAAAATATATGTGAGATTAATAATGAAATCGAAAAAATAATTCTCCTATGAAATTTTATGGGTTGTTAGATCACCCATGAAACATTGGAAAAATGTATTCTAATATTACATATATGGATTAAATAATGGAAAAATATAAATATATTTATAGGAATGGTATGATATTAAAGAAACATTAATTGTTTTTGTGACTTACAAATCTAAAATTGCAAGAAATCCTTGATTACATAATAGATGTTTCGCATTGCACAATATTTAAGAAAAATATATCATAAATAATATAAAATCATATGTAGCGTAGGATACACATAAATATTTTTAGTTCAATGATCCAAAAAAAAAACTATTAGTACATTATCATATTTTCAATATCAGTTCAATCACAATACTATTTCTTACATATTATTTTTTAAATGCTAAGATATTTTTTATTAATAATATTCACATAATAATACAAATATTGTTATATGATCAACTAATTGGTTTTCTCATGAAAAAAAAATTTAAAACATGTTTGTTCAATTTTAGATATAAAATGGGAATTAAGGGATAAATATTAGTATTATGATCCACAAAATACTCCAAAATAGCCCAATAGAATAGATGAATAATTTTTTTATTTATATAAGGAGGCATTTTTGTATAGTATGAAATATTTTTTTCATTATTTTATTAAGATAATTATTTTCTATGTTATATTTTTGATAAAAAAAAATTACTAATTTCAGTGAATTTTTTATCAAATAGAGTATAATTTCTTGGTATTCAGTGACTAAAAAATATATAACTCAAATCACATAGAAGATTTTTTTGAATTACTATATGATAATATAACCCATATAATGTGTATTTAGTCACTACATCATCAAAATAGGGTGAATATTTTATACCCATTGATTATTGGATTAGAAAATCAAGGTAAAGTCAGTATGTCTAAATCATATGTTGCAACATTCGTAGTCAATGTGTATGGACATAATATACCTCATTATCATGGATAAGGTGTAAAGAGTTGGGGGTCTAGAAAAATAGATTTAAATAAATGTTTAAATTATCATAATCACAAGTGAAAACCCTAATGATGTATGGCATCTGCCACTTGTGATTATATCACAACGTTTATTCTCATCCAAAATCATTTTTATTTTTTTTATTTTTTCACTATATCATATAATTGTGTTTTTATCACATATGGTAGAATTAAATAGTATATTTTAATGAAATAGTTGATTTAACCAAACATTAGTAAGTGAATTTAATGATAGATAAGAGAATATAAATTTTATTCAAAAAATGAGAGAACTTTCGAATGACATTTTCAAATTTTTAGTAGGAAGAGATGTTTTTTTCAATTCATATTAAAAAAAGTTGAGATAAATGAATCTTTATAAAGTGTCGAATCAAAATTATTTGAAAACAAAATTGAATAATATAAAATCATAATTAATAGTAGTGAATATTCATTTTATAATGACTCTTAGTGTTGTATTACTCATATATAAGTCATTATATCCTATGATGTGATTGTAATAACAATATGTCATGGGGGGAATTGAAAATATTTGACAAAAAATTCACTCTCAACTTATGAATATGATTTCATGTTGTATTTTTTTCCATCATGTTTAAGGATGACTTGGAGGGTTATTTTATTTTGGTTAACCAACATGAAATGAATATTAGTGAAGGATATAAAATCCCTGATGTGATGTGATTGTATTATTATATAACAATTTTATTGTAGATAATTTTTTATAAATATATAATAAATATTCCAAAATAAAAATTTCTAATAAATTGGGGTATTTTTGAGTTTTTGTGTTCAATATAGTACCGAGTTAGATTAATTTTGGTTGATGTAAACCGTTTTTAATCCCCCTGTTATTTTCCCTATTACCTAGAGTTCTTTATGTCATGGTAAAATTTTTACTGTTTTTGGGGATATTAATTTGTGGCACATGGTTAGGGTATACCATGTTGTTTGACCTTCAAAATTATGTGTCCAATTTCAATGCACAAGATGGGGGTGCATCGTTTTCCTAGGATAAGTATCGTCCCCCACCCAAACCATACACCTAAGGAGATCATGGGTTTTAAAAATTGAGAAATGATTATTTTCACCATGTTTTCATATCGTTCACCCCATTATAAATCCTTGTTATGTCACACTATTACAATTAACCACACGACCCAACAATGAAAACATGTGCACACTTTTTTAATTTTTGACAATTATTTTAAAAATCAATGTACCCACGGTATTAACACTAATTACCCCATTTATCCCTAATAAAAAAATCATGGTCTTCATACTATTTAAAGAGAAGAAATGGTATCCTCCAACATATTCTTTTTGTGGATCGAAGCACTGATGGTTGTGTTTAATATCCATCCAACCAATAAATAGAGACTAATTTGGTTTCCCCCAATAATATCCATATCTACATATTATGTATTGATATATCATTATTTTATTGATGTATCTAATACGAAATTTGATATATTTTGATTCTATGTATTTTACCCTAGTCATTTTCACCATTATGATTTATAGGTGTTTCCCATTTTGAGTGTTGATCAGTGTGATCTTGTGATTAAGTGTATGTTATTACATAATGTTTTCACTACAATTAGTAGAAAAAATGTACTTATTAATAAAAAATGAGATCTCATTAAATTTTAAAAATAGATATTTTATAATGTATTTGAAAATTTGATTTAAAATTGAATTTCAATTGTGGAATACCAAAAAATTTAAATGGATTTGTAATTTTTAGGTATATTTTAAGATAAATTATGGATGGGATTTAATGTTGATTTGATGATTTTTTTGATTGATGATAAAATTTCATTAAAAAGAGAGAATAATTTAATGACAAGAAATAGACAAAAACTGATGATTTGGTTATGAAATTAAAAGTTCAAATTTAAACATGAAAATATCCCATTTAATATATGAATATTGAATATATTCAAAATTTTTGACTTTTACCATGATTGAATTATTGAGTGAATGAATAAAATATGATCCTAAATAAAAATTTGGTGATCCGACATGTATTCAAAGAGTATGTCTTGCTATAAATGGATTGATGATTGAAATAGTAGAAAAACTTGTGTTTTAAGATTTTCCCTTATAGGATTTTGATTGATTAGCTTCATTGGACTGGTCCTTGGGATGTGGAAAAAAATTCTTGATCCATTGATTATTATTGAGTATTAAAAGTATTTAAGATCCTATAAAAAACATAACTCATGTAATATGAACATAGTTCTATGTTTTGTTTTAATTTATTATACATGCCATTTTATATAGAACTGTTTTATTGAAATGTTCTATATTATATAAAATCATTATATAAATTGGTTATTTATTATTATCTTTGTGAATATAATATATTTTTATTGGAAGAATTTTAATGACTTAAAAAAATTAAATAAATTCCCATTCTTTTTTTATTTAAATTGAAAAAAGATTAGTTTAATTGTTATGGAATTGATTATGGGACACATGATTGGACCCTAATATATAACATAGCTCCCACAATGACTTTTCAATTTTGAATTTTTAGAATCTATTAAGTGAGTTAAACGATAATTCAAGACACAACATGCATATGGTATTGCTTCCTGACCCTAAGACTCTATACAAATGAGAGACACTTTTGAAGACTTTTCCCACTAGTTTTATAAGGATTGCTAGACTATATCCTGATGAAATTTGGGTTTCCTTTGTAATATATCTCAAATTGGGATGTTTAACTTTCCAATAATGGTATTTTTCACTTTTAATAGTGTTTGGAATACTGATTGTGTACCATATTCTATAATTCTATTTTTTATGAATGTTTTATTCTTGTAGATAAATTGTTCCCTCTTCTATTTGATAACATGTTAGGTGCTAGTCAACCCAATGTTCTGATTGGGAACACCATTTGAGCTATTAATTGTTTGACCAGTTTCCTTTCTACAAAGGTATTTGATTTGGTTTATCATAAAGTGTAATAAAATGGAGGTTATGCATCATTATTTTATGTCTATATATAGTTATTGATAATCCGTGTAGATAAGATGTCTTATATTCCACAAATAAGAGGTAGTTATGTGTAAGTGAAATGTCATATATAATTATATAAATCCACAAATCACCATTGATGATTGAGAAAGGTCTCTTGAATTATTTTTATGATTTTATACTTTTATTCTATAGAATTGTTTTAATTGATCCATGAATTATAGAAGTATGATCCCATTTTTATAGAATTTATACTCTATATATCTTGATTGAGTTACTAGTTAAAAAATCATCCCTAATTTTTATATGTTTCCTCTCGATGATGTATAGTTTATTACTATATCTATAGATTTAGACATTATATAAGAGGTACCTACTGGTGAACCACATAATGAAAATCTTGCAGTTGTCCTAAATCTTATTGAGATAGTGGCGCACACTATCAAAAGGTCTTGGAAAAATATCTAAAAACTTTATTGTTCAAGATCCAGTATTAGAACCTCAAAGAGATGAACCTATAGACCAATCTCAAGAGAATTATAACAAAAAAACACCTTTACAAAAATAAATGTATATATGGTATGATTAGGATTGGTTGATGTGAAAAGTGACTCATTTTGAGTACTTGAAAAGACCTAATTCAAATAAAGTAAAGAGTGCAGACATTTAGATAAAATAACCTATAAGGATTCAATGGACTCATATGGTTACTAGGAAGAAACATAATGTATTATATTGAAATGATTTTTATGTTATTTACTCTAATCATTTATATCCTGAATCAATGGTCATTGTGAAGCCAATAAATTTTCATAAAATCAAGCTTGGTGATAGAATCGTAAAATACAATGAATGTTTTGTCTAATAATTAGATCATTTTCTTCAAAAGTGTTATCGAATTATAAATTTAACGATGGATGATTTTAGATAGATCTTTGAATTTATGTCTTATCTTAGGTTTTCATGCTGAATATCACTTATTTGGATGACATGTTGGATATATCATTGAGGGATTAGCATAATTTGGTTGGTATGTCAGAGATTATTAGAGTAACTCATGAGTCATGGGGATTTTGTATATGTTCCTAAAAATCAATGATAATGTGTGATGATACTTATGGTGGATCTCGATAGCATGGTTTATCTAGAACTCCTTCAAATTCCAGAAGCGGTGCTCAGACTTTCATTCAGTGTGTTAAGGTGGATAATTTAATGTGGGAGCATACTAAGGGGACAAAGCAATATTGTTATTATATTAATTCATGGGATTATTTAATGTTTCTATATATAATTTTTAACTGTAATATATTATGAGATCATTAAAACCAAATGATACATCATTTAATTTTATTCTTTAAAAAATATTTAGTTATATACATTGGAATAATGGATAAAGAATCATCATTTACTTGAAGAGTCTCCAATGGAAGATAATTTGGTCTAGTGATAGTGAGATGCATCATCAATATAGTTTCAAAATTCATGACTTGATTATTTTATATCCTTGCTTCTAAATATAGAATATCAAACCATATAGAGAATATTTTAAATCATCTTATGTTGTGTAGATATTATCTGATTGAAATTATGAAGACTATTATAATAAAGAAAGGGTGGGGGCTCTGATGACACTATTGTTTCTCCTTATTTTATATTGACACCACTTCAAATTTTCTAGTTCATGAAATTAAACATATAGGTTTCATTTCAATGATGAATTTATTTATTTATAAAAACTCTTTAATTGAATATTTTTTTATCCTGGTCTCCTTTACTATGCCTAATAGTGTGTTCCTTTTTCACTCAGGGAGAAAGTTACCTAAGGTTGTGTTGATATGGAAATTTATTTCTCATGTCGGTTAGTGTAACAACAATGTTTTCCATTGATCTCAATTGGGAATATTTGTGCGATGATCGTCCTCTAGTTTTCACCGAGTTTCTCGATGTTTTTCCATCAAAATATTATTTTGTCCAGTATAATGGGATGTGGATTTACAAATTGATTTAGTTTCTTGTAACCAACCCATCTATATTCCTTATTTCTATATAGATCATAAATAATTGAGAGTCATCAAAATACTATTAGTGGATTTTATGGAAAACAATTTGTTCTATGAATCGTGTCACATGTTGTTATGCTAATTCTTCTTGAAATAAATGTTGACGTGATGTATTTCCTTTGTGTTTTATTGTAAATAACTCAACTGGGTTATTTAAATGAACATATATCTATATACAAGGATTTGTAAATTTTATGATTATTTGAAATGGATGAACTGGTTCTCAATGATTTCTCAATGATATGGTTATCACCACGTGAGATTTAAGGAATCATACATCCCAAATACCACCATCAGTAGTAGGTTATTACATTATTATTCCTTCTTAAGTATTTTGGATTAACAACATCCCATTATGTTTTTATCAAATTAACGAAAAACATATTAAATTTTCACCTCAACTTGTTTATCATATTATTTCTGGGTGACATCGTAGTTTACATTATAATATTGGGTGATAATGTGATTCATATGAGTGAAATTATGAACCTTAAGAAAGATCTATGACTATATGAAAATATTCAGATCAGAATCATTTTGAAATTGGAAGTGTTGTTGCCATGAAACATCTTTTAAAGACATGTTATTTTAGATTATCCTTGAAAAGGCGAATGGTGCAATGATATATCATAATCTACATAATGATTTTTATATTTAGATATTCTTGGGTTTAATGGCTAGCTACAATAAAATCAATAATTATTTATCCAATGTAGACTCTCCAATGTCTTATCTCACATGGAAATGGGTGATGTTTGTTTTGGAATCAAAATTTTAGAATTATTTGGATGAAATGAATAATATTTTTATCTTATATGTGTGTGTTTTCACTTCCATAGCCGTGTATGTGATATATGGTCATTTATAATGAATTTATATTGGGTTTGGGTCATGTTTTAATATTGTGTGATCTCATAGTGGAATACAGTTCAAAATTTATTTTGAATCAAGATTATAACTATCCGACCCATCATCGAGAACACATACATGTGTAGAATATCCTAATGATTTAGAGCCAATACCTTTTCATAGCATGATTATATATTAATAATGAAAAAATTAACTTATATATTTTCATTTAATTTATTAAATAATTGATGGAGTTTTTGAGTGGAGTACCTATAGACCCTTGATTTCCATATTTCATACACCACTAGTCATGGGAATATCATTTTCAATGCATTGGGAAAGAAAATAAAAATCAATATCATGAATGAATCATAACAAAATATGAAATTTTTTGGCTCCCTTTGCCCAATTCAGTTGGGCGTCCATGAGTATGTAACTAATTTTTTTATGACCTATGATTATCTTTCCACCTATTATACTAATATGATTCTTAATGAACAACTACTTGTTGGGGAAATCTATCTCATTAAATATGCTCTTTATCATTGGGATATAATAATGAACCATAATATTCAAACATATATATAAATATCACTTATTAAATGATTAATATTTGTAACATAACATAATGATCCATGACATAGTTTTACATATCCAATTCCTTTGAAAATTTATGCACATAAAAAATATTTTCATAAAATATTTACATTGTCTCCCACTATGTTCTTTATATCATGTACCCTTTTTAAACACGCCACACTTAGTACATTTATTCATAACATGAAGAAGGGAATAATTTTATAGAGTACATTGAAAGTATAAGTAATAATAAAAATTGAGATATTTGTGATCACATGGTCATAATTAATCATAATTTTAAGAGTAAATGAGAATAAAATTTAAAAATAATACACCACATGTCAAATTAAAAACTATTGAGTCATGAAAAAACACATGGAAATTTATAATATATGAATATTAATCAAATCAATGAACATGAGTCATGAAAGAATAAAATTAGAATATGATATATATTCCTAGAATAAACATGAGCGTAAAAATAATTTCCATATTAGTAGAGTCTCATTGAAAAGACTATCATAATTGAATATGGTCACTCCCAAAATAATTGCAGTAGACAAGGATCTCTTACAAGATCATCATACTTGAAAAAAAATTACTTATTGAACTGGTTTTAATCCCTATCCTATTATAATTATTCTCAGGATATATCAATAATTTACGTTTTCATTGGATAGTGGTATTAGTCTAAACTGTCAGTGGACATAACATTACATATTTCCTTAGTTATAATGTAAACACTATAACTATTTATAAATATTCCAACATCCTTGTTTATAAATTAACCAATGTAGATATGCAATATGTAACCAACATTCATTGATATGACATGACCAAAATAAAACAATTAAACCCATAGGTGTGTGGACCACAAGATAATAATATATCTAGAATATCTCCTCATCATAAACCATGTCATGAAAACATGTTTCCTATACAATTAAACAATTGAATATACAATCGTACGTTGAAAATAAATGGGTGTGCTATAATATAATAAAGTAGAGTATGATAAATTATTTTAAATTTGTATAATTGTAGCACCTCCAGTTTTTAGTATGTACCACATTATTTATTATTTTTAGTTACATGAATTATAAGGTTGATGTTTGGGAGCGTTTTGTGAAATTTTAAAGAGTTATTGGGACCTTTAAATAGGTTTTTTGGTGGTGAAAAATATATGGAAACCATAAAACACTTGAAGGATATCGTGCATGGTGAGGTAGGGGCTAAATGTGAGGCACACAAGTTGCACATGTCTTATCCCAAACAAGCACAATCCTATGAGAAACCATGTAGTGTGATGAAAATGTTGCAGATAGATCGTTATCACTGTTGACGCATGGTTTGGAAGTTTGAAAAGAAAATGAATCGAGGTATATCTTCATATAGAAGTAGGATCTTGGTTATCACACATTTTTCATAGTTGTTTGTCTAAATCAAAAGCAGGGTCAATATTAGAACCATAAAATGTGGATGTGACTCATTTTAACTTTTAAACCAGACGTTTTCCTTCATTTTTCTCCTAACATAGTATTTGGGTATCTAAATGATTGAATAGCCTATTCAATGTAAACTGGAATCAACATAAAGCCTTTTCTTGGCGTTAAAGCATGATTATTGTTGTAAGGATTCTTTATTCATCGTTCTTGATGAATTTTCATAAATATACTTCTCCATTACTCTCTATTTTTTATATCTAAAATTAATATGGAAATAACTAAGTGGTTGGATATCTTGTATGTTCATATTTTTTTATGATAGGGGATGAGATTTAATACATGTTCATGGATATTCTCCTAGTTTTGTGACATTTTTCGTGCCTTTTATTGTTTCTCTAAAACACTTAATGTATGTGGATTTACTCTCCACTCCTATATTTAAAAAATTAATTCTTAGTTTCAAATTGATTATTTTTAATGAATTTTTTTGTGATATTGATGTTAATTTATTCATGGGATCCCTATTTAGTGGCACTTTATAGAATTGTGGGAAAGCATGAATTTTTTTTAATGTTAAATTGGTTTCTTGAATTTTAAAATGTTTTTAATGTATATTTTTTAGAATTATGGTAAATGGATTCATTTAAATGTTCCCAATTAAAGGTTTTTTAAGAAATAGATTATAAAATGTTTTTTACTGGTTTTTAATAAACAAATAGTTTTATTGAAATAGTTGAAATGATTTGTTTGGAATTGTGATTTTGCATAAAAGGTTATGTGTGCTCATTTTCATTCTAGGAAAACAATGATAATATGTATCGCCAATCATTTTGGGATGGATAAGAGTTAGGTATTTCTTCCCCATAATAATTGGTTCATTTACTTGGGTGTGTTCATGTGCATTTGGTAGAGATAAGGTTTATAGGTTTAAACCATAATTTCTGGGATGGATAGGGGTTAGGGTTTCCCCCATCAAATCATATTTTGTATTTTGTTCAGATAAGGTAAGAAGTGCACCTATAATTTTTGGGATGGATAATGGTTAGGGATTTCCCCCTCTTCCAGAATTCATCCATGGTCCATCTGGAATATATGCGGAATGGATTGGTCACACAAAAAAGGAATGTTAAATAAATTAAAAATTATTTATGTGCTTTCCCAAGAAAAAATTTTACCATGGATTTTTTTATGTCAGTTATAAATTAATTAGGATTTTTTTATATAAAATTGTATAATATAAATGTTCCTAACATGATATATCCTAGTTTTAAGAGTAGGGAATTCATTTCTGAAAATATATTTAGTTTTAATACTCAACATGTATTATGCAGTTTGGTGATTTTTCTTGTTTCATCCACTAGGACATTGGAAAATATATTATCCCCCATCATTAACACTACATCATAATTCATGGGTTGTTTAATGACATTATATCATGAAGCATATAGATCATGGAGTCTCACAACTATCCTTGTATTGGATAATTTGTCTTCCACTGTTTACGTTGATATTGTAGTCTTCCACTATAATACTTAAATTTGGTCTAATATTGATAAATTAAATTTTCATTTTCCTTTTATTGTTATCATGCATCATGTAGAGGTTGTTTAGTGATGAATTATTTGGTCAATGTTTATATTATAAATTTTAAAATCATCACCCACATTTAATGAATCTCTTTTATGTTTATTTCCATCCTTTGGCATCTTGGGGATGTTACTTTGGGCCTAATAATGTCACATAGCCTTCTCAAAAAGTATGATAAAATATTTATAAGAGGGGAATATAATTCCAGATTTTTCTCTATGATATGAATTAATCATTGGAATCTAAATCAAAATCTATAATGATAAATAGTTATATTATAACATTGATCCCCTTATCACTTTAGTAAAATTTGAATTATTATCCCCATGAAAGAAAAAGGAATGCAAAGATATGTGTAAATGAATAAAATTCAGAATTTTTGTAATAAAATACATTAATCGGATGTATATACACCACATAAATTAAAATTTCGTGAATATAACTTTTGTATTATAGAAATAAATGTTTCAGGAAAATCCCTCACCACTTTGAATATTATGAATCTTATGACCCATTAAATATAAACATTGAATGAAACATTAAATACCATTAAATAATGGATATGGAATACACAAAATATGAAAGGGGAATTATATTCTAAAAAAATAGTGGTGAATATGTGTATGTCTACCAAATATAAAGGTGTGACTATAAATCTATTACATTATGTCAAAATACGTTTGAATTATTTGGTACCTTGTATATATTAAATATTGATATATAAAAAATCTATTAAAGAAATATACTAGTATATATCATACCTTATATTATTTACTCTTAAAACATTATTATAAAATTTATTATTCATGGTTATATCATCTTCATTTTTCTTAAATGTTATTGTATAGAAGTTTTGGGCCGTGTATTTTCATCATAGTTAAATAACGTCCAAAATTTTATTTAGGTTATAAAAATCATAAAAATAATTATATACAAGTTTATATATGTCTAAAAATTATTGTGATAGATAAATTAATTACATAATTCATTGAAACTTTAGGCCATAGGTATGCATGAATATTAATGTATTTTTTTCAACAGATGGAACATAAAAAGGTAAATAATTAATAAACATTACAAATGCATTATTATATAATATATATAATATATATTCATTAACACAATCCTTATTACAATGAATGTAAAATATAAATGAAAAAATGATGACACTGTTTCAAGGAGGTTGTAACCACATCTACACAAGATCGACATCATTGTTTTCCTATAGTTTAGAATGTATGATGGTATATATGATATTATCATTATATATGTGTAACTATATCACAACTAAAATATATATAAACATTTAAACCATCATAATATCCACCAAGAAATATTAACAATGAGAAATTAATTCTATTACTATACATAGATAGTAATCCCTGTGTACACAAAAGGGAAAAAATTCCACCCATTTGATGGAAGGAAATGAATAACTTTGGGTTGATAATAATAATTACAATTCAATATATTTATAATATTGATGTTATTATTTTGTGATGATTATAACAGACTTATTGAAGGTAAAATAACAATTAAAAATAAAGAGATCTTTTAAGGCGATTACCTCATCATTGAAATAATTTCTATATATATACTCATTATGGAATTAGTGTGTGCCTTTTACAAAGAATAAAACCTCTATAATGATTCTATGGGAGTGGGGAATGGAACATGGATCAATTTTGTTGATCTAATGTTTTAATTGTGTTTTTAAGAAGAGAAAGGATGGGTTCCAGTTTATAACTAAGCAAAGAAAAACTCCTAAAATTTATTAATATATTAAATTAATAAAAATTAATTTCAATGACCAAAAGAAACAAAATTTGATATTATTCATTGAAAATAAAAGGATGAGTAGAAATCGTATAATCCAATAAAATTTTGACCTATTTGGATAACATATTTACCATTGTGTTTTTTAAAACACCGTTTAACACCTTGAACCAAATAATAGTAATAATAATGTTTTCTTCTAGAAAATAAATAATAAGCAAACAAAAAAATCCCATAAATGGAAAATGGTTGACATTTACATCCAAATTCAATAATGTTATCCAAATCAAGGATTTTTGTTTCATATATTTTAATTAAATATTACTTAATACAAGATATCATTAAGATCGATTTTAAATCTGTTCATAAAATTTGATTTTAAATACATAATGACAAAGAGGGATGTAAAAACATTATTTTTAAAGGGAAATCTATGTTTGATAGAGCATAAAAATTACAACACTGATCCAAAATGAGTAGTTATTATTTAAATATAATAGAAATAACAAAGCAATTAAATTAGAGGATATTAATTTTATTAAATTACTTTTGATTAAGGTATAATGTTTCAACAAAATTTATATATTCATTATAAATAATCAATAAATTTTTAATTATTATATTTAACCATAAAAATATATATTATATTAAAATTTTATTTAAATTATTTTTAAAAAATATTAAAATTATTTTATGGTCATTTTGGAAAGTTTATTTTATAAAATGAATATAATTTTTTAATTAAGAATTTTTTTATAATATTTGGGTCATCTTTTTAAATTTTTCAAAAAATATTGATTTTCGAATGAATGTTGAAATATACCGATTTTGGGTAAAAAATCATTTATTTTTAATATATTATGTCATTAAAAAGTTAAATTATTTATTTATTGGTATTTTAAAGTAAAAATGTAATTATTTTCTGATATTTCATTCAATTAATTACATTTAAGTCTTTTTTATAATGGTTTTTAATTAAATATATTGTTTAGGCTTTAAAACACATTTTCCAGAAGATTGGTTGAAAGTTCATAATGATTCTACATTTTAATTAAATAAAATAAATTATAATAAAGAATTATTTAAATTAAATTTATATATTATATATAAACAATATTTTTTGAAATAAATTTATTTATTTTTAATTTTCATATTCCTTTTATAAAATCATATATTGTCTAAAAATGGTATTTTTTGAAAATCCATTTTCTCAACATGAATGCATGTTTAATTTTAAATTAAAATATATGAATTCCTGGAAATTAATATGAATATTTTTTTTCTATATGTTAAAAAATAATAAATATTAATTAATCTAGTCAATTTAGTTTTATTTCAAAAATAATATTAAAAACAGTAAAATGTGTTTAGCACTGTTAATATTAGAACTAATTTACATAAAGGGTTAATCTATTGATGTAAATTAAATATCATTTTAAAATAATACATTTATTCAATTATATAGTTTTTTATAACCCTTATATATCCTAAAATAATTTAGTTTTTCAATATGGGTGGCATCTTTCTAGATAGTGACTTCCCATTATTTAATTATTTTTGTTATTTACTAGAATGACACATCGTCAACCTTATAATAAGTACCCCTTAAAATATCTTATACACAAATAAAAATAACCTTAGATTGAAAAATTAAATCCCTTATCCCATCTTAACAAACATTACCACTCTTTATATTCCTTGTTATCATAATTCTACTCTAATATTTCTTTACCTAAAATCCAAAATAGGTAGTCTAGAGAAGAGGAATTATTCTTAACTGATAGTCTTTATTTTATTTATTTTCATACATGATATAGAAATATTTGTAAACCATGATTATATAATATCAATAGTAAATTTAAAATAATTATATTTTAAATTTTAAATGTAATAACCGAATCTATCTCATCATCCCAAAAAAGGGAAATGAATCCATCGATCATGTGAATGGTGGACTTCCGCCTCACAAACTGATGATTTGTTATCAATAATCCCATCGCCCAATAATTTATAATTATGAATATCATGTTTATATATTATTTTAATTACATAATAATAATTAATTTAATGTAATATATCATATAAATTTTCGCATTACAATCCATTTAAAATCGTAACAATTTTTCATGTGTACAGATGACTACCATCTCATGAAGAGATGTAAATCTTTTTTTATTACAACATCACATGGATGTTTTATATATTTTTATTTATTGAAATAATGTTATATTTATGATATAATTATCTTTAATTTAAATAAAAATAATATGTACCATAGTTCATTTATAAGCGTTGAAAAATGGAAACATTACTCCGACTTACATATGACATACTATCTCTATGATTTTAACATAGATCATTTTTCATGACCTTCAGCATGATTGATTTTATAAGAATAATTTATGAAAAAAATTTAAATACATAAGAATTTTTATGATATAGGGGATTAATTGATTATCTATTTGATGTTAGTGAACATTCTAAACTGAATATGAACTTATGAGATACCCATCATGAAAACATCAAATCGGAAACTGAATGAATATGTAAATAAATATATATTGATATTAATGAAAATAATGTATTATTAAATATGGAAAATATATTATTATATTGTAAATAATGTAAAATTATTAATGAATAATGTGATAATTCATGAAAAAATCATGTTTATGGTATAAGTTCTCAATAAACATCCCTTTCCTTTAGTTTAGGACCATTTCATATTTCATTAGCATTTTTTACAGATGTACCAATATATAATACTTCTAAGTATTGTAAAATATGCCTCTCATATATATAAATCTTTTATTCTCCATTATACTATTAATAAAATACAAGCCTTATTTTTTTTACTCAAATGGAATTATTATGAAAATTCATCGGATTAAGGTATCAAGAATGATTATGAAAACCAAATATACTTAGTGAAATTATTGTTTTATTCATTACATTATAATTATATTTTAGTATATATATAATGACTATTTTTTGATTGATTTACCTAAATTTAACTAAAATTGATTGGGTATATCATTAGTCTCATGAGATGTCATGCATGGGATAATGGGGTAAATTTATTTTGTGATGGGACTATTTAAAACATGTGATATTATCTTGAATGTTAGACTTGACTAATTTTTATATCATTTTTGGGTTTTTATACAGTTTTGATGTTACTTTGACATATTTATAGTTTGATATTTACATTAATATTACTTTTTATTAAAAATTATCTTTATCTATTATAATATAATTCTATACCTTTGACTTTGGTGTTATGTTTCATTATAATGTTTATTGCCTAGCGGGGTATTTATGATCAGCCTTCTCTTTGTGTATTCACCATGTTGTCCAATATTGTTTTAAGAGATAAATTGGATTTTTTGGATATCAAGATGTTGAATCTAATATAGATTCCATGTTTTTCATTACTTTTGTTATAATACGAACATTTTCTTCCATATACACTTGGCCTCTCCAAAATTGGGGTTAAAGTCGTATGATATTTATTGTAAAAATAATAAATTGTTTAAAAAAATGGTTATAATAGTTTTTATCAAATAAATGTTTTTGTTATACTTTCCATAATATAATGATTAAACATTTTTGAGACAGTTAAGGATTATTCTATGTTTAGGAAAATATCCAAGAATATTGGACAAGTAAATATAATATGGTTTCCGATAAATTGCAAACATGTGTTTATAATACAATGGGAAGTGTATCTAGAACATTTTTACATAGGTTTAATGAGTCCATAAATAGAACATTAAGAAAGACATGATCTTTCTAGGGTGAATTACAGTGGGCATCATAGAACACCTATTTATAGCCACCCGAGATATATGGTTTGGAAGTTCACAAAGTCATTATAAACTATTATGAGGGACATAAATAATTTCATATGTTATAAAACCTTATAGGAAAAATAATAATTTCAAACATATAATTAAATAAAGACACTCATATGATATGATATAATTTTCATTAATAAATTATTCTGCCCTTTTTTTATGTTTTCCTTTTTTGGTAAATGTATTATCATTTTGTTTTTCATTTTAGTTAATGGATTAAAATTGGAGATTCCTAGCCAATAAAAAATATAAATTGAAACCTTATTATTTCCTCATAGTCATTCCAATCCATATGGGATTGGATGATGAAAAATTCATGTCAAAACTAGAATAACCATCTTAGGTTATGACTAATTACATGAATCATGTTGAACACACTAATCCTACTAAGGAGGATAAATTTGTAGATATTGTTTTTATGTGAAACATTAACCTAAATTTACTGGATAATATATTCCCCTTATTGTTGAGAAATAGATTTACTCTCATGAAATGATATTCTCTTTCATCCAATGCATAGAGAAAGTTAAATCAGTTATGGATGATTACTTAATTTAGGTAGAAGCTAATAATTTGTGGACACAGATCAAAAAAATTGTCTACAATGTATGTTGATTGAAAATAATTGAATTAAATCAATAAAATATTTTATAATAAATATTATACATAAAAGGGTTATCATAAAATATAAGGGGTATTATTTGGATAGAATCGAATGGAATATGAGCATATTGAGTTATTGAAGGAATACATCAAAAAGATTTCACAATAAGCCTCTTGAATTTTCAAAAATAATGAAAGTAAGGTGGACCACTTCATTAGTGTGATAGTGTTGATTTAAGGAATAACATTGGCTATTTTGGATATTTAATGCTATGATGGGATTGTTCATTGTTCCCTCAATTTTGAGATAGAGATAAGTAACTCCCAGTTCTCTCAAGGGACTAGTGAAAAATTTAATACCAGTTTCTTCAGGGGTATCAACTGATTAATTCCTTACCGGGAAAATATCACAACACAGAACTTTTAAAAATTTGGTCAAGATTCATTATTGATATTGTCCAATGGGAACTAGTACATTCTTCATCTTTGTATAAGCCAGGAACCATGGTAGTCTTTTCCTACAAGAAATTATTAAAGCCTATTTTGTAGAAGAATAGATGATGGTCAAATAAACTCTCAACCTATAGTGCCATTTTTTTTTAACAAAATGTAAATTTGTAATTTCCAAATAAAATTTATTATATTAAGGTTTTTCATAGAAAATCAATGATAATAACCCTCATGGACTACAAAAAAAAAAGAAGAGAATATTCTATCGCTACTACAAAGCTGGATTTGACAATAATGTGGTGACATGTATTCTATTTGTTAATATCAAAATAGAGACCCATTAAAACACTATATGATATTTTGAGATCTTATTTTATAAATTTCAAATGAAATTGGTATTAACACATTTATTGTTTTCAATTATTTTATAATAGGAGATTCCACCCAATAATTAATGTCAGTCATTATTAATCCTTATATTAAAATAACTAAATAACACCAACATTTCCGGATGATGTTGGGGAATGGAATCAATTATAACCTAATAAAGGAGAGAAAGTTGAATAGAATATTTTATCCCTTCATCAACACATTAGAAAAATACAGATTCAAAAAAAGATTTATGATATAAATCATACGTATGTTCTAGATTCCAAAGCATGTGGAAAGGTATTATATTGAATTTGTTTCTTAAAAAATGTTATATAATTAAAATTATGGTAATTATTATGCCTATATATATTTTCCCTTAAAATATTCATGATCTAATTTGGATAGTTTCTTATCACATGAAAATATCAACAGTCATCCCTCATGTTTTTATGTTAACCACATATCACATTTTAGGAATTACATACATGATCCATAATATGTAATAACCTCAAAGGACATAAAACTAGAGGATGATCATCCATATTAATAACAAATTTTATAAATCATGGATCAAATTGATAAATTGTTATTGAATAAAACTAATCATTTTGTTAATATTCTCGGGAGGAATTAGAAATTTGATGACAATACATGTCAATCAGAGGATGTGGTGTAGTAGAGAAATAATCATGTTTTTATCTAGGTGACATAATTTATTAGGGAAACTCATTTAACGTGGGTAAAAATGTAAGACCCATTATATTAAATGTATTTCCATTGATATAAACGTGATGTATTTTGTTTCATTTTTAAACATAACCCCATGTTTAAATAATCCATGATATAGTATACCATTATAACATATTCAATAGATTTTTCACTATGAGTAATACTAAACAAAATATTATTTATATTTATAATAGTTTTTAATGATAATGATTTATATATACAGATTAATTTGTAACAAAATCATCTAACAATTAAAATAATTACCTATTGCATAAATTTAGTTTGTCTACATGTTTTGTATTATTATCTAAAACATTTTTTTAAAAGGCTAGGGCCAAAGCCCCATTTTATTATTAATGAAAAGACCTATTTTCCTCCAGGTAGAGGGAGACCCATTACATATCCGGAAGGCCCATGTCCATGTGTCCTAAATAGAATGCCTGAAAGCCAGTTTTTTTGGCATAATGGTCCCTTCATTGAATAGTAATACTACAGTACCCAGGCTTTTGTATTACCTACTACATTACAATGACTTCCTGTAATATTTCTACTGTCGCTATAGTGTCACCGATTCTATAATACTACTTCAATGCCCAGCTACTATGTGGTAATATTATTATCTAAAACATGTTTATTGATCAATTTTATAAAGTAATTATGATAAAAGTTTCACTATTGTGAGAAGAAACATCAATGCATCTATTATCTTAAGGATATGAATGAAGATGAAATCATTTAAATAAAGAAATTGCAATTTTTAAAATAATATTTTTCACCCAATGTATTTATATCATATTAGACTAAATAAAACAAATTTTATTAATATTTTTAGTGATATTTTTATATTAAATATGTAATCTTATTCATTAAAACACATTTAATATTTTTTCCAACAAATTTAATGAATAAAAATATTCTTTTATTATTAAAAATAATTTTTCTAAAAATAAGGATACATTTATTTTTTACATCAAATGATATTTATTTTATTAATAATGGGGTGTATAGGGAAGAAAAATAATGTTATAACTATGGAAGGGGAAATAGGTGTCAAAGTGTTCTATAGAATTAGATACTATGAGTATCCACGGTAACAAAATCCATCCATGAAGAAGGAAAGGACCCCATATCAGTGTAAACACAGCTTTGACTACCATAAATCACCATGGAAGTTACGATGTTAGGATCCAAATATATCTCGCTCCAGGTATGAGTCACCTCCATGTAGAAATGAATTTATTTTAAATTTACTAATAATGTATTTATCAAGCTAGGTAGATATTCCGGAACCACACCATACATTGCAAACCGTGAGTGATATTTATTCAACTATGGAAATTTGTATGTTTCTCTCCCTACATATTTTGTGATCGGTGAGAATAGATTTTGCTTCTAAATGTATATAATCACAACCCCCATGATAAAAAATGAATTTGATGACCACATACCCCTTGGGATCACTAATGACCTATACCCATCATGAGACCCCTAATGGATGAGCCGTCAATATTCAATTTGAGACGTATAGGGTGTAGATTCTTGTGGACCCAGGTCTTCTAGATTGGGGTGAATACTTGAATAAACATTGAGAAATAGGTTATGATTGATCTAATTGAAAGATATTTCTCCCTGACTCTTCCATGCAATGAATGATCATGGAGTATACACATGGTTTCAAAAACAAGCCCAATCCATGTGCTCTATAATCACTAATGTCTATAATCATTCCACCCTTTCCAGATACTCCAACATCCCTCCAGAAAAACAAGGGATCCCACCTTATGTTCTAGGATGACTTCAGCAGCCCTTTGTATCCAAAAATAAAATTAAATTATTCATGAGGATCCTTATGATGACCACCCAACAAAAAAAGTAACGGCATGCCACACCTCTTATTCCCATGCTCCTTCAAAGAATAGATTATTAATGGATTCAAGTGGACCATAACTACCGTAGAAGAATATGGAGACTAGGATAATACAAAGTAACTTAATGTTTTCATACATTGGTGAGGAAATATTCCTAATCCTCTATGCTAAGAAATTAACCATTGAGGGAGAATTATTTAAATAAATAGTCTCATTCCACACATCATGCCTAGTCTAAATACCCGAAAATATAATATAATATTTTTTCAAGAATGCCCTTAATGGTGTGCATGTGAGGACACCCCTATCAGGTTCCATGATAAGATAAATGTTATCGAATATTGATTTATGATCATCTTGGAGGATCTCATGGATAAAACTCATGTAGGTAGATACTGGATGGAATGTTATAATGGGAGTAATGTTGGTTTTTATTTCATTTAATTAGCATATATAAGAACTAATTTATTCTTATTATAGTAATTTATTTAGATTAAAGGGATTCCATTTTTTAATAATAATTTATATATTTATTAATAAGGCAATTTTTATATTTTTCCACAATGAACATTGAACAAATTTACAAATTGTATCAGTGAATATGGAAAAAGCTTGTTTAACATAGTTGGGTGGGTAAACAAAGAGATATGGGAATAATTTGATTTTAAAAATAAATAATAATTATTTTTTGAATATATTTATACCTTTTAATATATTACCTTGCAGTCATTTTCCCTTTATACCATTATAATCTAAATGACCTTAAATTTATTAAAATCATTTAAATAATTCCAAGTCTGTACTCACTCTCTCTTATTAAAGGTTACCTCCAATCAACAACTATTAAAAAATATTGATTTCGGTATCTCAGCAAATATCTATAATAATACCAATATATATTCCATAAATTCATCATACAAGTCATTTTATTAACTAAACATAATTCTTTTAAGGATAATGATATATGCCACAATTGGAATCTCAATGAAGAGGTTCAAATATTTTTAGATCTCTTTCATATTTATTTTTTAATACACCTTATCTAAACATATTTCTTCCATAAAAAATTATAAATCAAATATAATAATATTTTTGGATGTTTTTTATAATGACTTCATTACTATTTTCAATCATATTTATCTCAAATGGGAAATGAATATTTTAATCATTTATACATAATGACTACCTCATTAACAAAGTGAGGTGTTTTATTTTCCCGCACGTACTCATATTAATAAATATAATGATTAATATAATGAATTTATCTGATATAAAAAAAATTATTGAAATTATAAAATTATAAAATATAGTATATCCTTATTTACATCATAGAGAAAAAAATTAAAATATCGTTCTCGAATATGGACTACCGTGTCCATGAATGGTGTAATTCTTTTTTATATCAATGTCTTTTAGGTATAGATATAAACAAATATAAAATGAATATATAATATATATATATATATCATGAATAATATAATATATATTATGGAACCATGATAAATTCAAATGGAATCGAATTGGAAATTCATTGCATTAATGAAAAATGAAATAGTAATCATTTATAATATTGATGGTAATAAAATGATTAATTAATGTGTAATAAGATATTATATGTAAACAATGTATAATTTAAAACTATTAATGATTAATGAAACTCGCTATGAATTTAAAAATTGACTCGTTATAGATTGAATTGATCATTGAGTCTCTAAAAACATGACTATTTTATAACCTGGACAAGTAAACATAAGTATGTCACTTTTGTGATGTGAATTTCTAAAATCTAACATACCCGGATGCGATCGGTAAGTTATTTGCAGTTCGATAAGAAAAACATAATTTTTGGTGAATAGAAACCTACAATTATGAGTAGTAACATAACCTTATGAATAATTATATACCCTAATGAATAGTAACCTTACATAAGATAGTATATAAATAATATTCAAGTGTATGTATGATATACCTTTTCTTTGAAATAATTAAATAGATGTTTTAAAACTGTTTTTTAGAATAAATAATGATATTAATTAAATATTAAATTAATCATTTTTATGAAATTATTTTGGAAAATTGACTTCATTTTTGGATTCTACATGTTGAAAAATGGTTATGTTGATTTTTTTTGGAATTTTTCTAAAATATGTGAATTTTTTTTCATAGTACGATACAATAATTCACAATAAATGCTTAGACCTGAATTTTTGAATCATTCCTGAGTCTTGGAAAATGTAAGCCCACTTGGATCGAACTCAAATGAATTTATTAAAATTCTAGTTCATTGAATCATCAATATTTCTGGTCTTAAGGGAAATTAATAAACTAATGTTTAAAAAAATATGTAAACCCTCCTCTCCTACATTATAATAAACCCCCATCACTCCATATTCCATTCACTACTATAAGCCTTAAATATCCTCAATGATCTTCCCAATTACACTTCCCTAGTCAATCCCCACATCCAGGAATCACTTGGTCATTCCAAAAGACCAACATCTATTATCTTAAAGAGGTTCTCATGGAAGTTATTTCAAGAGGTAAAGAACCTTTATTTTTCATTTAGTTTCATTTCAATTTATCTTATTTTGTTATCCTCTTATCACCTCCTCAATCTAAATGACCATGATATATACAGAATCATCTATATAATTTAATTGTATCTTTTAAATGGAAGAACTATTATTAATATCCTTACTCTCTCTCTCAATTATTTTAAAAACTAAATAAACATCCATGTGGTGCCAATTTAAATCTTTCGTGGATGATGATGTTTCTTTCATTAATTTATCCTTCATTACATGACATGAAACCATATTTATGGATGATACAGAGTAAAATATATGTATTATAACCTAATTAATATTCAAAAACCATTATATGTAAATATTATTAAATCATTTGACCAAACTATAT
Source organism: Viscum album (assembly GCA_963277665.1). Lineage (NCBI taxonomy): Eukaryota > Viridiplantae > Streptophyta > Magnoliopsida > Santalales > Viscaceae > Viscum > Viscum album. The sequence goes on from OY728160.1 coordinate 1,902,483,569, forward strand.
CCTAATAATGAAAATACCGCTAAAATAGTCAAATTGAATGACATTAATATTTCATCAAATGATTAATCCTCATTACATGTATCCAAATGATAGAAATTACCATTAAAAATTATATATGTTCATAAATAATATGTAATATAGGGATAGTTACATCCATTAAACTTAATATCCATTACTTAAGAATAAGTGATCCAAGTAAAGAAAAAAATAAAAAACACTCCAGAACGATGAAATTCAATATAATAAATTATCACTAATGATATAAATGAACTAAAAATAATATTCATAAACTAATTAAATGTCTAATAGGATCGGAAATAAGTTATTAATAAGTCTAATTTTATATTCCTGGTGCGTATATTCAAGAGAGGAACACATTCATTCTTAAGGTAAGGGTTTCTTCATCTCACTTCCCTCTTTGTGAGATTTTTCGTAATCGAAAATATTACATATGTATGTCATTGGAATACTGAACATTGATTTTTCCTATCATGAATCTCTTTATTATCATATTATTCAATGTATCATTTTATGATTATTAATTTTGGGCCATTTTAATAATTGATTACAAAGTGATGAGGGTTTTCCACCTAAAACCCGCTTTTTCATTCAGTTTACATTTATTGTCTAATTACCTCAATGAACTTCTTATGTAATATTATAAACTCATCATAAATTATTTTCCAGTTATATATATATTTTTTCCAACAATCATCCATCTGTATTTTCTATGTAGTTACAAATTTTAAAATGAACATTAATAATTATTTCTGAAATACAAATATAATATCAGGGATCTATTCAAATTTTTACATATTTTCAGGGGTACAGAAGAATATGTTCTAATACATAATTATTTTTATAAAAACACTATATTTTTCCTGAAAAATGAACTTGGATCATTTATGGATTTAATAGAACAAACCATTCTTTCCAATTTAAAAATCTATTTATTATTTTTCTTTAAAATAATCTAAAATGATTTATTTCTAATGAATCTTATGTACTCATTATTAACATGATTTCACTTTCATGGGACATAATTTATTCCTAAAATATAATTTTAATGTCCAAGATTTTTATTCAATGGGATATTCATGTTTAAAAACTGATTTCATGAAAATATAAATGATTTTCTAAAAGAACCCTTCTTTCAAAAATAAAAAGGATTTTTCTCCTCTACCATTAACTTTTATGAGATATATGACAAGTTAACCACATATTTCATTCTTGTGTTGTATGTAATACCCTCTAGTATATCCTATGTACTGTCAAATTATTCTCATGTTATTCTAAGTGATTATGATTTGAATGTTTCAAGGTGGTAGGTGACACAATTGCATGTTTTAGGGTTATTTACTCAACAATTTTTAAATGGTATCATTTAAAATTATATTATTGATTTCAACATCCTTATTGAATCATGTACTTTAATGAGTCTTATCTTTCATGACATCATCTATCATATTTAATTGAATGGATTATGATTATTTTGACTATGTATGTGCTTTCTTGAAACCATTCACTATATTACTCTGAATGGTTAGTTCTTATGATTAATGATTGGGGAATGTTATATAAATTTAATATGTTAGTTTCAATATGAATGTTTATGTTGTTTATATGCATCCTCATTCATTATAGGATTTCATTTGGAATATAAAGTGTTGGGTGGGGCATGTTATAGCACCTCAATGCATCGGTAGGTCTCATGAGACAAACTATGCTCTCGGAACGAGGCCCTAGAAAAATTATTATTTATGGTCTAGGCACGAGGCCATGATGGTATGGTAATGATGTCCTGCATTATGAGTTCCCTCATTATGAAAATATTGTTTATGGTTCATATGTTAATTCAGCTAGTAGAATACCCATTAATGTGTTTTTTTATGTAATTAATTACTCATCTCTTTTTCCTGCAATTCTGTGTTCTTGTTTTTTTAAAGGCGTATGTTTTTACTTATTGAATTTTCCTAATGTTTACATATCATATACTTTCATTCTTACCCATAATGAGCATTTTATCTCACCACTTTCTAATGTTTCATTTTTTGTTGATATGAATAAGTATTTTGTGAGTGATTTCCATGCATAATCTAGGAGGTGTGGATGTTTCTAATGGAATAAATTAATATTGTATTTCCTCTCATGATTTAATAATAAACATATATATGTATTTAGTTTTTTCAATACTACTAAAATGATCAGTTTTTTTGGGATTTTATTCCTTTTAATAATGAAAATGTATTTCAATAATGCACTAGATCCATGATTCTAGGATTTTTGCATTATAGTTTCAATCACATGAAGTATAATAGAAAACATAGAAACTGGATTTATAAAATGTTGATTAGGGAACAAATCCCTTATATAGTCATTTAAGATATGCATACAATAACTTCCCGATATTTTGGTAAGGAATATATTCTATGGATTTTTCTAGAAGATACCACCCTATATGGATAAAAACAGGTAGAAGTGGCTCTAGAATAGATATACCTAGTAGGAATACTCCGAAAAGGATTTTCGGGCCTGAACTGGAGTATCTTGGTACACGACAATGGGCATAGTTGCATTCTTGGTATTGAAACTCTTGAGGGATATTCTTAGGATAAATCACATTTTCATTATAAAAAACAATGATGGATTTGTTCCCCAAAGTAACCAAAGTATATGGTTTTAGTATTTATGATGCATATATTTATGTTATGTGTTATCCCATGTTTATAGATATATAGAGTTTATAATTTTTTTTGGATAATATATAATATGTATTTTATTTGAAATGGATCCTAGTAGAAGGAATGAGAACATTACAAATACATGTTATAAGAATAGTAAGATGGATCATATCTGTGATGGTCTTAAGAGATCATTTCTATTAAAGAATCTAACCAATTTATCCTCATCAAATGGGGGATATAGTATCATGTGTTGACAAGGTATTTAATGACTTCTCGGAGTCCTATGGAGTTTAATAGATGCAAAAGAAAATGAATATGGAAGGATAAACATGGATAAAGGGAAGAAGAGAAATATATATTTTCCCATATGTTATAATTGTAGAAGTAAACACCTTGCTGTATGCTTGAGAGGAAAAGGAGTTTGCATCAAGTTTATAGAAAAAGGACACAGTGCTCATAATGGCCAGATAAGGAAAGAATATCCCTATATTTAATGATTCAACTGTAATGAGATGGGAAACTATGGGAATCAATGTCCCAAGTGTTAAAGAAAAATACCCCAAATAATGATTTAAAAAATGAAAAAGTTATCATGCTATTGCCGATGAAGTAGAATGAATGATATTACTTGTCAAGAATCATTCCATTTGAATTTTTTTTGAAATATATTATTTTCCAGAATTATGAAATATATAAGGATTGTACATTAGTACTATATCCTAAAGGATTTGAGTTCATATGGTGAATGTTTTAAAGGAAAAGTGATTTAGTAGAATGTTAAAATTGTTAAAAACGACGTGATTGAGGTAAAGACAACCCATATTATATGTCACATGTTTGGATAATGATCTAGAACTGATTGATTAAAATAAGTACTAACTACCTTGTAACTGATTATTGACTTGTCGAGAAGTGGCCTATGATATAATCAATGGAGTTTACATTACTTTTGGATTTAAGGAATATATCCAACAACATGTATCATACATAAATAATATATATAAATTCATGTTTAAAATATGTTTTTATGGTAATTCAAGATATTACCATTTTTCAAGAGGATACAAGATGATGTAATTCACATATTTGGAATGTGAATTTTAGAGATTCGTCTTGTGGATTAAGGGCTAATGATATGTTCTTCTTTGAAATTTATAAGAATTAATTAAAATGTGTTGTATCATTATATTTTATAATTTTTAAAAATTTAGGAAATGGTTTAATTTGATCATTGTTTGATCTTTTAGAGGTTAATGTACTGCTTCACCAAATGGCAGAACCGATGCTAAGTGATGAGGTATAGATAGTTCAAGTGAAATAAAAGGATGAGTTTGTTAGTAGAAATTTATATTTACAATCTGATAGTGTGGAATTATTCCTTGACTCAATGAAAATTGTCTCAAATAAAATGATCTAAAATTATCATAATCATTTATAATATCGATGATTTTTTAGTTTTGTAGTAATCAACATACATCTAAACAAGTCCTCTATCATGTTATATCAGAACATCATAGTTAGATATTTCTTCCATGTCTAGGTTTTTTTCTTTCAACTAATGTCACCTCATTCAAAAACATACTTTTTGGGGTGACCACATCATCTCCCTTAACATTTTTTGGAGAATATTTCATTAACCCTTTTTCTAATGTGGGTTTTCATAACGGACTTTTAACATAACATCCTTTATATTTTTATGTTCAATTTCAAATTTCAATGAAAAAAGTTTTGTAATGAGGGTATATTGTGGAACCCCAAGGATTTACAAATATATTTATTATAGAATGCATGGATCACTAAGTCTTTAAAAACACCACTTTGATATAACCTTGCCATGTTAACATCTTTTTGTCATTTCTATTATGTGAATTTCCAAAATATGACATACATGGTTGCGATTAGTAAGTTATATGGAGTCCGATAAGAAAAAAATATTTTTTAGAAAATAGTAACCTACCATTTTGAATAGTAACATACCCTTATGAATAGTGAAATACCCTAATAAATTGTATCCTTACCTATGAGTGTATATAATTAATATATAAGTGGATGTAGGATATACCTATGTTTGGGTGTAAGTAAATAAATGTTTTAAAAATGTTTTTTTTGAATAAATTTTTATTTTATTTAAATATTAAATTATTCATATTTTAAAAAATATTTTTATTGAAATTGAATTAATTTTTGGAATCTACATGTCAAAATGGTTATGGTTGATTTTGGGGATTTTACTAAAAAACAGGATTTTTTGATGAATAATAAAATACGATAATTCATAATAAATGCTAAAATCGGAATTTCTGCATCATGCATGTGTCATGGATGACCTAAGACAACTTGGTTCGATCTCACATGAATGTATTACTATTATTGGTCATTAAATCATAACTATTTATAGTTTTGAGGGATATTAATAATCTAATGATTAAAAAATTATGATAACCCTCCTCTCGTCCACTATAAACCCCCCCATCACTCCCTCTTCTCTCCACTCAAATATGCCTTGAAGCTCCTTAATGTGCGGACCAATTACCCTTATCTAGTCACTCCCCACGTGTAGAACACTATTGGCCTTACAAAAGACCAAAGTATCTTCCCTTAGAGAGTCACTGAATGAGGTTATTTCTAGAGGTCAAGCACCATTCTCTTTCATTTAGTTTCATTTCAATTTATCATCTTTTTTTATCCTATCATCACCTCATCTATCCAAATGACCATGACTGATCCAATATCATATATATACTTTAATTATATCATTTTATTGGAAGAAACATCATAAATATCCTTACCCCCCCCCTCTTTTTTATTTTATAAATAAAATCAACGTCCGTGAGGTTCCAATTTAGAACCTTTGTGGAGGTTGAATTTTTGTTTTTCATTTTTTCCATCATTACAATTCATGAAAAAAAATTTATAGTTGAACTAGACTATAATATTGGTATTATTACCTAATTAATATTTAGAAACCATTTTTCATACATATTATTAAATCGTATGATGAAACAAGTTTCTAATAATAAAAATACCTCTAAAATAATCTTTGTGAATTCCATTAATATTACATCTAATGATTATTCCTCATTCCATTAAAAAAATGATAGAAATTACAATTAAAAACTATTTATGTTCATAAATATTATGTAATTTCAATTATGTAGATTTACATCCATTCCACATAACTCTATTACTTAAGAACAAGTGAACTGATTATTGAAATAAAGAAATCAAACACTCTAGAACGACGAAATTATATATAATAATTATCATTGAGGAAATAAATGAACATACATGAATTATGATAAACTTATTACTTGTCTAGTAGGTTCCTAATTAGTTATTAATAAGTCTAATTTCATATATCATGAGCTTAAGTACAAGAGCGGAACACATTCAGACTTAAGGTATGGGTTTCATCATCCCACTTCCCACTTTGTGAGATAATATGTGTTCACTAATATTACATTTGTATGTTGTATGCATACATCCCATTGATGTTTCATATCATTAATATCTTTATTATCATGGTATTAAATGAATAATTTTAGTATTATTAATTATGGGGCACTCGAATCAATTGTTTACAATGTGATGAATATTTTCCACCCGAACCTCCATTTTCATTCGGGTTACATTTATTGCATAATTTACTCAATGAAATTATAACTTATTATTATGAAATCATAATAAGTTCTATTTGAGTGTTATATATATTATTACACACCATAATCCATCCTTATTTTATGGGTAGTTACACGTTTTAAAATTATCATCAAAATTAATTTCTAAAATACAAAACTGATTCAAGGTATCTTTTCAAATTCATAACTATTTTCAGGTGTACACCTGAATCTGTTATAAGACAACATTACTTTTATAAAAAAAATTCATTATTTCATGAAAATTAGCTTTTATAATATATGGATTTTATAGAACAAATTTCATTTCCAATTTAAAATTCTATGAATTATTTTCCTTAAAATTCACTAAAATGATTTATTTCTAAATAATATCTAGAACACTTTTTTAGATGATTTCACTTAATTGGGAAATTATTTATTCATAAAATATAATTTATATATCCTAGTATTTTATTCTATGTGTTTTTCATGTTTTGAAACTGATTTCAAGGAAAATATAAATTATTTCCCCAAAAAAACACTTCTTTCAAAAGTTAAAATGATTTTTCTCATCTCACATTAACTTTAATGAGAAAAATGGAGTTTTACCACATATTATATTCTTATGGTGTATGTAATACACTTTTTAATATCATACCTATTTTCTCATTATTCGCATGATATTATAATAGATTTTTATTTTAATGTTTCAAGGAAGTATGGGATACTTTGGACTGTTTAAGGATTATTTCCTTAAGGATTTTTCAATTGTCTCCTTTAAAATTATCATATCTATTTCAACATCCTTATTAAATAATGTACATAATTGAGGTGTATTTTTCATTATATAATATATAATATTTAATTGAATAGTTTATGACTATTTTGACTGTGGATGTTGTATCCTGAAACCATTCATCATATTACTCTAAATGGTTATGGTTTGTGATTATTGATTGGGGAAAATAATTACATTTCATATGTTAGTTTCAATATGAATGTTTATGTATTTTATAATTATCACTATCTATAATAGGATTTCATTTTACATAGAATGTGTAAGGTGGGGCCCGCTATAGACTGTTGGGGCATCAGTAGGTCTCACGAGACAAATGACAGTCACTGCACAAGTCGTTAACCAACTGATTATTTATTGTCTTGGAATGAGGCTTTGATAGTATAGTTATGTTGTCCCTCATTATGCATTACATCATTATAAAAATAGTATTGATGGTTCATCTGGTTATTTGACTTGAAGAATACCCATTATTATGTTTTATTATAGAATTTCTTACACATCTCTATTTCTGCCCATAATGTGTTCAAGTTTTTGTTAAAGGAATATGTTTTTTGTTATTCAACGTGCCTAATGTTTATATATCTTATGATTTATTTCTTTCCATTACTGAACGTTTGAGCTCACCCATTTATTATGTTTCATTTTACCAGGATATGACGTAGTACGTTATGAGTTATTTGTAAGCATGATCTCGGAGTCGTGGATGGTTTTAATGAAATAAATTAATGTTGTATTTACTTTCATGATGTAATGTTGAATATATATATGTATGTGGTTTTTCATGTATACTAAAAAGATCAGTCCTTTGGGTTTTTTTCCTTTTAATCAGGCCAATGTATTAAAATAATACCCCTGCTCAAGGCATTGGGGGTTGAGGCGTTACATTTGACGTGAATAGTATAAAAATAAAAATATAATTATTTTTTATCAGGCTAGAGTTATTATGAATAAGGTTAAACATTATGTAAGGATATTACATAACAATCACATTTTTATCGTGATTATATATTCTTAGGTTTATGATGAGGAAATTTTAGGCTCCATATATATAAAATATATTCAAAATTCATCTACTATTTTTATATATAAATATTTAATGTTTCTCAATTAATTTTCGTCTCATAAAAAACTAAAGAGATAGTGTTTATTTTTTTAAAAAAATACAGAATTTATTTCTCTATTTAGATGGTAATCATTCCCATAATGAAAATATTTTTCAATAAACTTATTTCTGATAGTATTTTTAATTCAATAATATTTCTTAAAATTAAATTATAACATCTAGAAATTAAAATAAAATTGTTATAAAAAATATTATTTTCTTTAACTAAATTATTTTTTAAACATATAGTATGAACATAATAGTTGTTTTAACATGTATAACCTCAATATAATTTACCTTCTTCTAGAATATAATTTTCATATTTGATTATTATAAAACAAACTGTGGCTATCTTAATTGATATTTTTTCATAATTTTTTATTATTATTATGATTTTCATTATGTGATTTTATATTGAAGTGGTTATTTATTGGATGAATTATTCCAATAAAAATTTTAAGGATTTTTTTCATCAATCAAAGAATACATAGATGTTACTTAATTTTCATTGGGTATATAACTACAAGATAACATTAAAATTATTTCTTTGTAAGGTTTATAAAAACAATGATGATTTATTTTTAGAATAGGTTTTCTCAACCATGATTTAATTTTAGTTGATATTAAAAATGTTTTCATGACCTTATGATATACACATTAATGAGTTACAATGATATGTCTGGTTGGTTTGTAATATCAGTCAAATTAATTGCCTATATATTTATTATTTGTGTTCTAATTTGGAAAAGGGGGTTTATCCCAAGCCTATAAGAGTACACGAGTTTTTAACCAAATCCCATTATAGGAATGTGGGAGGATATCCCATCCCTGACATATAAATAATCACTAGGTTGGTATCCTAGAAATATTACTTATATGAATATTATTAGGAAAAACATTATGAAATTATTTTAAAATAAGATATTATGATAATGTGGTTCTATAATGGGGCATGTTCTTTGATTTCATTATGGTTAATGTATTATAAACCTGAAATATTTATGTTATGACACATTATTATAATCTATGATTTATTTTGTATTGTTTTAAAATTTTAATCTCATGTTATCAATCCATTATGATTACATTATAATTAATCTATCATTTAGGAAATCCTTTTTTACCCATACATAACATATGATTTCACCCATTATAGTCATCATTTCCCTTATAAATGATGAGTTTTTTTATGTATGATATGTTTATGAATGGTTTGTGGTATAAAGAACATAATGGGAGATGTTATAAATATTTTGGATTCCATTTATATATGAATCCATGTTTCCAATGAAAATAAAAATATAATGTTCATGTATGGATCACAATAATTTGTAGTGATTATTCATCTAAGAAGAGTGAATATTTTTTACGACTATTTTTTGTCACCTTATGATCTGCTAGTGGATAACCCTACATTTTTTATGTTTATAAATGTTTTCATAACAGTATTTGAATAAAACAACATAGATATGATATTGACATTGTTAGAATGATTCCATTGGGTTAAAAAATGAATTTAATCGTTCCATATTGGATATAACCCTTAATACTGTTGGGGTTGATGAAACCAATTTATTAACTTTTGAAAAAAAGGAATTATTGAGCCTAGTGAATCGCTATGGAGGGATTCTATCTGTTTCTCCAAGATGGAGGATTGTAGTTTGTTATTGGTCATAGAAATCCAATATGTGAATTAAGTGAGGATCTTGAATTATTTCCCTCTTCTAAGATTTAAAAATCAATTTATCAATTTTAGGGGATTTTTAAAAATATTTTTGGGCAGCCTATGGTTTAGATATACTCATATAATAGAGAAAGAGGTATATATTTTGATGATTTCATTCCATTATGGAGAAGAAATATGTAGTTTACAAAAATTCCATTTTATGTCACGAAAGTATGAGTTTTAATCATGGAAATCATGAAATTTTTGTTTCATATATTCATATACCTATCCATATCATGTACATTAGTTATTCATTTTTATAATCATGGTTAGAGTATTATAATTTCATGTTCATGGGGATATTATTTTATACTCTTCATCATAACCAATTGTACGGTAAATTTTCCTTGTATATGTTCTAAATGTTACAATTACACTTCTTCAATCATCTGCTTTTTAGGTAAGGAGTGGAGGATGATCTAGTGAAGCTTGAAGAAGCTGTTTCATTGGAAGAACCCATGAATGATACATTGGAAATTAAATAAATGACAATGTCACTCAAGGACTATAATATAAGGAAGATAATGTGTTCTCGCTAATACTAAGGTGGATCCGACAATGATGTGGTGGCATGAATTTTAGAAGTTCATTAAATTAAATAAAAATATTAAAACACAAAATGATACTTCAAGATATTATCTTTGGATTTTAATTTCTATTAGGATCAACACCTTTATTATTTTCAATTATTTTATATAAATAACATTCACTCATGAATTAAAATTGATCCTTATGAATCCATATATCGATAGAGGTAAATAAATTCAATAGGATAGGATGATGTTTGGGGAATGAAAACAATTATAACCTAAGAAATGTGATGTAATGGTATTGAATATTTGATCTATTATTTAGTACACCTAGAAAACTCGTTTTCAGATAAAGAGTTATTATCAAAATCAACCCCAAGATCTGGAATTCACAGGTAGTGTAATGGAATTACATTTAATTAATTCCCAGAATAATGTTATTTAACTTGTATTGAGGGTAATTCTTATGAATATATATATTTCAATTTTTATATTCTTGATCTAACTGGGGTGGTTTCATATCGCACAAAAATTACAACAAACATATATCATGTCCATGATGTGTACCAGATATCTCATTTGAGAAGGTACATACTTGATCCTTTATATGAAATACTCATAAAGAAAGTATAACTAGAGCATGATGTTTTATATTAATAACAACTAGAATAAATCATGGATCATATTGAAAAATAATTATCCAATAATACAATTCATTTTATTACTGTTCTCTAGAGGAAACATAAATTTGAGGACAATACATGTGAATTGGAAGATGTAATGAAGTAGAAAAAATCTGTATTTTTTTATCTAAGTGAAATAATTTTTAGGGAAAATTTATGTTGGTCAAAATGTAACACCACATGATTTTAAATTTTTTTCTAGTGAAATAAACATGATGTATTTGTTTTCATTATTTATACATAACACCATATATAAATGAATCATGATATATTATATTTTTATAACATATCCATTATATTGGATACTATTAATAAGACTAAAAAAATTATTAATTGTATTTTTAATTTATTTTCATAACAAAGAAGTGTTGGTTATACTTTAATTAAAAAATATTTATTTAATGATTTAAATAATTTTAATTTAAATATATTTAATTTTAACCCATGTTTTGTTTAATTATCTAGAACAAGTATATTTATTAATTTTATAATGTTTTCTTCATGAATTTTTTATTATTGGGTGAATAAATATCAATACATCTGTAATCTAAACGATGTGAATTGTGTTGAAATCCATTAAATGTTACAATAACTATTTTTAGAATACTATTTCCCCCCAATGTGTTATAACATATTAAATTAAATAAATCATAGTTGATTAATGTTATTAATGGAAATTATATTTTTAATATTCAGTAAAATTTATTAAGATTATTTTTACTGTTTTTAATATAAATTTAATTAATATAAAATCTATTTTATCGTAAAAAATCATATTCCAAAAAATTGGTTTTCATTGTGTTTCATTTTCATATATTAAAATTACATTATTATAGTAATTGATTATTGTTTTGATAAAATTTATTACTTATTGTCAATCATAGTATATATCTAAACATGGTTATCGGGTAACGATTATAATTTTTCAAAATGAATATTTTAAAAAATTACAATTTTTTCTAGGATTATACATTAAACAGGTTTACCCATGGTGGGTGGGTAAACTAAGAGATATGTGAATAATTTACTTAAAAAATATAATTAATATAGTTTTAATGTATTTAAATTGTATAATATCTTACCGTATAATAATTTTCCATTTAAAACCATTACACTTCTGAATAGAAATAAATGTATGAAAATAATTTAAATAATTGTATGTATGTCATCACTCTCGCTTATTAAGTGGGACCTCCAATATACCATTATTAAATAACATTGATTCATATTTATCAACAAATTTATTTACTAGTACCAATTTATATTCCTTCCATTTTTACAAGAGTCCATATTATTCAATGAATATCAATGGTCTAATACTAATGATATATGACAATGTTTCTCTCTCCAAGACGATGTTTCAATATTTATAGATCTCTTTAACATTTATTTAGTAATCCACCTAATCTAAATACATGAAATCCTTAATAAAATTATAATTCCAATATAATAAATACTTTGAGATGTTATTTTTGTTATTTCATAATTATTTACCACCCCCTTCCATTGAAAGGGGAAATGAATGTTTCAGTTATTTTAACAAAAATACCACCTCGTCAATAAGGTGATATGATTCATTTCCCATCACATAATCACATTAATTGATATAATTAAGGATATAACGATTTCATATTATACATATGATATAATTATCATTCTATAATTATAAATTATATTATATAATTATTTACTTCTTATTGATAGAAAATGAAAACAACGTTTATCCATACATATGGACTACCATATCTATGGATGGTGTAATCCAATTTTCTATCTATTTATTATGGTTATATATATAAATATGTATAAAAGTAATATATATGAGATTTATATCATGATTAAAGAATTATATATATTGTGGAAATTTGATAAATTCACATGGATATGGACTATAAAATCGAAGCATTGATGAAAAAAATAATTATCACTAAGAATCATTATTTTAATAAAGAGTTCTTAATAAATGTCTTATAAGATATCTTAAGTAAAGTATATATCATTTTAATATTTTAATGTTTAACTACATTAAAATTATAATTAATGTGTCATTATTTTTTTATGTGGCAAGAGTTATTGTAGAGAAAGTAAAACCTCATTTAAGTGTTTTACCTTACAACCTCATTTTTATCATGTGTGCATATTATTATGTTTCAAAATTCATTTTCCTCCCTTTACATACTCATGAGAAAGATCTATGTTTTTAAAAAATACTTAATTTATTACTCTATTTAGTTGATAATATTTTCATTAATTCCATTATTTTCCAATGAATGTAATGGTTATTGTTTTTCATATTCTAAAATTAGTTTTCAAAATAATTTTTTATATTTTTGAATTTAATTAAAATGGTTTGGAAAATATTCTTATCTTTTTCTAAATTTATTTTTTACCAAAGGATTGATCATAATAAATTTTTTAATACATATCCTCACAATATATTTTCTCTCTATCTAGAATAATAATTTGATTTTATATTATTTCACAAAAGACATTATTGTTTTCTTTGAAAATTTTTATCAAAATATAAATTATTATTTGAATTTTAAATATGTGATTTATAATAAAATGGTTACGTTTTTGAAGAAATATTACAGTGAAATTTAAATGCATTTTTCATCCATCATAAAATCCTTTGATGCCACTTATGTTTTATTAGGGATATATGAAAAATGTTTTCATGACCTTATGATATACATATGAATGAATTATGATTATTTGAGTGGTGAGTCTTTTATACCCATCAATTGAATTTGATATATATTAATTTTTAATAATGTTGAAGGGAATAAATGTGGTTATCCCAAGCCCAGAAGAGTACCTCTGTTTTTAATCCAATCACATTGCATGTATGTAGGAGGTTTTCCCAAAAATAACATGTGAAGAATATCAAGGTGGGTATCCTAGAATTATTATTTCTATGAATATAATTATGCCAAACATTATACATATATTTTATATAATGATATTATGATAATAAATTTTCTTAAAGGCTCATTTTATTTAATTACATTATAGTTCATGTAATATAAACCAGAAATATTTATTCCCTAACTCATTATTATAATATATGATTTATTAGATAGAGTTTTAAAATGTTAATGTCATGTTATTATACCATTATGTTATTATTATAATTAAATGATCATAGATCAATTCCTTTTTTACCTATAATAATTATATTATCTCACCCATTATTATATTTCTTTTCCCATAGGAAATGATGAATATTTTTATGTATAGTATGTATATGAATAGTTGATGATGTTATGATCGTAATGGAGGATGTCATAAATCTTTTATGTTCCAGTTGAATATGCATTCATGATTCCAATGAAAATAAAACTATAAGGTTTTAGTTGGATCATAATTATATGTAGTGGTTATTTATATAAAATTATTTCATATTTTTAATATAAATATTTTTTTTCACCATATGATTTGTAGTGGAGAGAAACCATTTAATTTTGGTGTTTCTAAATGAATTTTATAATAGTATTTGGATACTACATCCTAAACGTGATTTATAGATTGTTTTAGAGTTTCAATTAGGTTATTTGTCGATTTTAGTGGATCTATATTGGATGGGACACTTAATATAGTGGGGGTTATGGAAAAAATTTTATTAACTTATAAAAAATATGAATTATTAATCCTAGAAAGTCACCATCGTTGGATTGGGTATTATTTTCTATGATGTAGGATTATATTCTTAGTTTGATCATAGACATTAAACATATTAATTAGTTTATTTTCATGAATTATTTCCCTATACTATGAACTTAAAATCTATTTTTATTGTCTAGGGGAGATATGTGGATATTTATGACTGGACTATGCTTTAGATATACACATATAATGTTGAAATTGGAATATATTTTGAGGATTTCATTCCATTTTTGGTGATGATAAATTTATTTCACAACCATTAAATTTTGTGTCACAAATTTTTGACATTTTTTATTGGTAATCATGAAATTTTTTTATATTCATATACATTTTCATAATGATGATCATTGATGATAAATTTGTATACTCATCTTTAGAGTAAGAGAATTTCATGATAATGGGGATATTTGTTTTCACTATTCCTCCAAACCATTTTTATGGTAAATTTTCAATGTTTATGTTATGTTAGTTATAGTTAGACTTCCTTAGTCATGTGTTTTTCATGTAAGTAGTGGCGGTATATCTAGTGAGTGATGGGGATGTATTTTCATTAGAAGAACCCAATAATGATATATTGGACATTAAATGTTATGCCTCCTGGTTTAGTGACATATGATATCATCTAGATATTTTATAGTAAAATTTAACACCATATCCTAGAAGTAACCATTTTTTATTTGTAAAAATATATGATAAATGACATTGGAAAACCTGAATTATTTATTGGATATGAAACCAATACATCAGTTTTTTGAGGAGTGTATGATGTTTAAGGTGATCTATAATGATTCCCACTTGACTTATGGAAATCCCATGGTGGATTAGTTGGATGATTCTATTCATCATTCAATATGATAATCCACCATGAACATAACAATTCCAAATAAAATCCTAGGATAGATGAGGTTTTTTCCCATAAATGTTTGTGACAATGTCTCATAAGTTACCAATTTATGGTTGTAATGGTTTAAAAAATACTATGTAAAATATATTCTCAGTTTGAATTAAATATATGATAGCAGTTGTGAATGTGATTTATTTTGGACAATGATTTTGAGATCATTTAAAAAATTAGAATTGTTAATATCATGAAATAATTAAAAAGAAAAATTCAAGGAGGATCCATTTGAGAATCATAAAATCATTGGGGATTATTGAGGAACTAGAATATATATATATATATAAGGGAATGTGAGGATAATGGATATAATAAAAATAATATATTATGTTTAATAATTTTTTTAAATAGAATTATCATTGTGGGATACCTAGATGTAAAGGGGATATTGGGTAGGATAATTGTTTGTTTTTCCTATATTTTATGGGTAGAATATGTCTAGTATCTTGTAAACTTCTAGGAAATTATTTTTTTCTCATTAAAATGTGTGAGGGTGTACTTAGAGAGTTTTTTATTAGACCATTTGATGTATCCCTCATCACATTTAAGATTTTACATTAATTTCGGGGTAGTAATTATAAGGCCTCAGCCTTAAACCTTACTTAATCTTGAGTTATTACAAGATTACACATTGAGGATCTTTTCGGGATTAGAGTTTTAGAGAATTAGATCATAAAACTTGCATTACATTCCACATATAAAGAAAGTGGTTGCATAAAGATAGTATTCTTCTTTACCATCAATGGAAACGAATTTAAAATAAAACATGGATTCATTCTTGACACTTCCTTAACACTATCATCATATCATGTACCTTTCCCTTGACCTGTGAAAAACATTTCAAAAAAACATGGGATGACAATAAAAAGCTCAGTAAGGGATATAAAAATATGGAAAGGAAACATGGGTACATATATACATAATAATGAAATCATACTTTACCCATAAAACATAAGCACATTAACATACCTCATCAATTCATGAATAAATCATAGAAATCATAAGACAGAAAGGTAACTTGAGGCATTCATAACATTCTTACGTAGGGAGTAACCCTCTTGGTTACGTTTGGAATACCCATCACAGTATATTCCCTAAATCTCTTCAGATAAACCTTAATGTTACACTCCTTCGCATTACCCAATGCATTGGAGAGCTATATCGGGCTCACCCACCCTTAGTCTATCACGGAACCACCCGTCTTCATAATAATGCCCAAGAACCTCAACATAATCGTATCACATAAAACATGCATAAAGGAAACATAATATTTCCACCTTTCAATCAAAAGATATCAATACAACACATTGATATAAAAACATTATGAAAACAATTTCCAATACCAAAATAAAAGAAAAGTAAAACATGGTATTTATTTTTCTTTTAAATAAAGGTATGGCTTGTAGAGGAAGCCAAAACTCAAATAATGGTCACGGCAGTGGAGAAGTCTTTGTCGCCGCATACGTACGACAAAAAAAATCCCTTTTGTCATTTAGTAAATGCTTCGTATAAAAAATATTCCTTTTGAATAAATGTAAAAGTCAAAGGGGTTTATACACCGTATAAAAGAAGGTTGTGTATAAAACAAAATATCCCTCAATGAAAGGAGATTGAAATGAAGTCCCATACCTCGGGTCCGACTTGACTCGATCGTTCTTTAATGACCTGAATAATAAAATTGAGTTAATTTCTACTTGCTTAATAACCTTTTTCAAGTTCATTATGCCTTTTATATCACTTATTTCAATGTCATGAACACTATGTAATTATTTAAGTTAATAACGGTCGTTTTAACGATCATTGGTACTTGAGTAAAAAAAAACCCTTTATAATTACAAGTTGTTCATGTATCCAATATATCCAGAATTATAATCATGATGTATATATCATATATATACAGTATATACATGCATTTATAATATTACATAATCATTTAGAGGTAATAAATTAAATTCACCGTTCATGGAGACGGTAAGCCATACATACGCATGAACGCTACATTCATTTCTGTTTAGTATTTTATAGAATGGAATCATAATGAAATAAATGTATATTATAATTCCAGTATAATATTATATATAATATCATAGTTCCATCCTTTATACATCCCACATATGGTATTTAACGAATCAAATCACTTTGAGGGGGCGGTAGTCCGCACTTCCTTAAATGAAGATATCGCGTTTACCCATAATGGAAACCATAAAGGTATGCCCAAAATGAAAAATAAAGAAGCCTAACGAAAAAATAAACATATCATATATCATATATAAATATAGTGACATCTTAATGGACACCTTTGAAGGTGTTAAAAGAATGTTGAACAATCATCGTTTCGGGAGACATAAATTCACCATCCACGGAAACAGTATGTCCTTTATCCATTAGATGTAGGTGTGTGTAAGTGTAGCTCGAATACATCTTATAACAACATCCTAGTATATTGAAGATACTGGAGGTGTTACAAAAGAAATGAATAAAAAGAGTTTAGGGGGTTGGAGAAGCAAAATCAATCAAAAGGACTCAAAAGAAGACATTATCTTAAAATCGGGTAACTCTCTTAGATTTGACCTCAAAGGATTCCTTGGGAAGACTTCTTCCCAAAGTGAAGCTACAAGAAGTAAGAGAGGGATGTGGAGAGACAAAATAGGCAGGGTTTGTCCGAGCCAAATGCTTTGGGATTGTGGGTAAGGAGGTAGAGGTGGGGGCCTTTTATAATAGGAGAAGAGGGGCACTCTTGGAAAGTAAGGAAATGTTACATTATTTTAGAATGAATTTAAGATATTAATGGTCTCACATTGATTTTTTAGAGGATAAGGTGATAAGTGTTCGAAATCCACTCATCCAATAGGTTTTGAACTTGTGTAGGTCTTAGATTTTACATTATCATTCCATTTTATTTAAATCCTTTATTAATGAGGTAATCGCTGCATCATCTTGTTGTCATAAATAATTTAATAAATATAATGTCTCAAAATTATAAAAAAAATACTATGATGTAGGAATTCTTTTTATCTTTCCAATGACTATTTATAATCAAAAATCTGATCTTTATATCCCCATGTAAAAATTGTTTTAGTGAAACATTTCATGTTTGTGTCATTTTTTCTTTTACATTAAATAAAAAGTTATTTATGTCATTTCTCATCCAAAGTGGCTCCATGGGGTCCCCAAGTTGACACGTGGATTGTCTTGGTCGGCCATGACATATCCAATGAGGGTAGGACTTGTGTAAAGCTCATCTCATATTATTAAAACATTATTTTTACCTTAAACTACACTAATTACCACTAATCGCGATTAAGAACTTAAAAGTTACTATTCACCAAAAAATTATTTTAATCTCATTGAACCACATTTTACTTCTTAATGACAACCATGTATGTCAGATTTTTGAAAATCAAATCACAGAAGTGGCAAAGTTTCATTTGAACCAAAAATCAGTTTCTTTAACTACCACTTAGTGGTTTCACTATTCATCAAAAATTGAAGTTTTTCAGAAAGATACCAAAACATCACCCCAAGCTATATTTGATATTCCGAAATAAAAAATGATTTATATTTTAGAAAATTCAAATCATTTAAGTTGCATTAATTAATTTAATAACTAATTCCCGCTGTCATGACAAATAGCATGTTTTTATGAAACAATAAGTATCAAAATATTGACAGTAGTTTAAGTCCAATTTCAAAGTGAAATTGATTCCAATGACCACCATTGGATAAAATGGTAAAAATATATTCTAATTTCACTTAAAAACCAATTCAAAAGATAATCTAACAATATAAATAAATTAGATTAAAAAAAGGTTTTGAATTAAAATACAACCTTTTTCACTATTCATTAAAAAATGATCTTTATCGGAAAAATACCAAAAATTCACACAAAGTAAAATTTGATGTCCCAATCATAAAAAATAAGTTTATTTTGACAAACATATCTTATAAAATTGTCAAAATATAGATTTAAAAAGGGTTTTCCATCAAAAGGAAGTAAAACAATCTTTTAAGAATATTAGTTTATTCTATGCATAAGATTGTATTTATTTTCATTTTAATCCTCTATAACACTATCTTAATCATTAATAGACATAGATAAAAATATCTATTATTCATTACTTACTTGGGATGTTACATCCTTCCCCCCTTTAGAAAATTGCGTCCCCGCAATTTATTTACTTATCGAATAAATGGGGGTACTTATCCCTCATTGCATTTTCAGATTCCCATGTTGGCTCTTCCATCAGGTGGTTTTTCCACAAAACCTTTACCTGATTAATCACCTTATTCCGTAACAATTGGTCCCTGTGGTCAAGAATCTGGACCGGTTGTTCCTCATAAGATAGGTTCTCTTCCATCTGAGCTACCTCTGGACTCAAAACATGAGATGGATCTGGCATATACTTTCTCAACATCGAAACATGAAAAACATTGTGTACCTGAGATAAACTCGGAGGTAAAGCCACCCAGTATTCAACTGATCCAACTCTCTCCAGAATTTCATATGGTCCAATAAACCTTGGACTCAACATTCCTTTCTTACCAAATCTCATCACACTTTTCCAAGGAGAAACCTTGAGAAAAACATGATCACCTACCTCGAAAGATAGCTCCTTCATCTGGTTATCCACATAACTCTTCTGCCTGCTCTGAGCTGTTCTCATGTGATTCTGAATCAGCTGAACTTTTTCTACCATATATTCTACCAATTCTGGTCCCATCAACTTCCTTTCACCCACTTCATCCTAGAAAGCTGGAGTTCGACACTGCTTCCCATATAACACCTCAAATGGTGCCATCTGTATACTGGAATGGAAACTGTTATTATATGAAAATTCAACCAAAGAAAGATGTTGGTCCCAACTTCCCAGATAATGCATCGAACAGGATCGTAGAATATCCTCCAAGGTCTGAATTGTTCGTTCCGACTTCCCATCTGATTGAGGATGAAATGCTGTACTAAAATTTAATTCAGTACCCAACGACTTCTGAAGGCCTTTCCAAAAGTTAAAAGTGAACATGGGATCACGATCAGATACAATGGAGAGGGGAACTCCATGTAACCTGACTATCTCTTTAAGATACAAATGGGAAAGTTGATCTAGGGAAAAGGTATCTCGTATAGCAAAGAAATGAGCATATTTAGTCAAGTGGTCAACAATAACCCAGATTGCATTATTACCTCGAGATGTATTCGGTAATCCCACAAAATAGTCCATGGATATATTCTCCCATTTCCAATCTGGCATTGGTAAAGGCTGAAGCATCCCTTTCGGTAACTGCCGCTCTACTTTAACCTGTTGACATGTTAAACACTTCAGAGTAAAATCAGCAATATCTCTTTTCATTCCATCCCACCAGTAATACTCCGGTAGATCTCTGTACATCTTAGTACTGCCAGGATGAACTGAAAACGGAGAACTATGAGATTCACATAACAACTCTCTCTTCAACTTTGAATCACAATGCACACACAATCTCTTCCCAAATCTCAAAACCCAATCATTATCAATGTTGAATTCAGGCAACTTACCTTTCTGAACCAGCTCTACCTTTTTCTGCAACTCACTGTCTTGCTTCTGTGTTTTCTTGATTCTATCTGATAGAGATGATCTCACTGATACCTGAAACAAAACAGAAGAACTTCCTGCACCAACAACTTCTATGGTAAAGTTCATCAAATCCTTAACCAAAGGATCACGTTCCAAACTCAACATTGCAAAAGAAGCATTATTTTTTCGACTCAAAGCATGAGCCACTTTATTTTCTTTTCCCGGATGGTAATGAATTGTAAAATCATAATCCTTGATTAATTCCAGCCATCTCTTCTGTCTAATGTTTAACTCTTTCTGAGTGATAATATACTTTAAACTTTTGTGATCAGTATATATTTCACACTTTACTCCATACAAAAGATGCCTCCAAATTTCTAAAGCGAAAACAACAACAGCTAATTCCAAATCATGTGTAGGGTAATTTACCTCATGAGTTTTCAAATGTCATGAAGCATAAGCAATTACCTGATCATTCTGCATTAGGACGCATCCAAGTCCTTTCAATGAACCATCATTGTATATAACAAACTCACCAATCCAGGAAGGTAGTGCCAAAACTGGAGCATTCACCAATCTTCATTTCAATTCCTGAAAACAATCATCACATTATTTTGTCCAAATAAACTTAACACCCTTCCGAGTTATCTTAGTCATTGGACTAGATAACCGTGAAAAATTTCTAACAGACCTTCGGTAATAGCCTTCCAAACCAAGAAAGCTACGAATCTCATTTACATTTGTGGGTCTTGGCCATTCTTCAACAACCTTTGGTTTTGCAAGATCAACAGTTATCCCATCTTTAGAAACAATATGACCAAGGAATGAAATTTGTTGCAACCAAAACTCACACTTTCTGAATTTTCCATACAGTTTCTTTTCTTTTAAGGTATGCAAGATAACCCTTAAATGTCTTTCATGCTCCTCTTTACTTTTAGAAAACACCAATATATCATCAATGAAAACCACCAAAAACTTATCCAAGAACTCATGGAAAATTCTATTCATTATGTTCATCAAAACAGCAGGTGCATTGGTTAGCCTAAAAGGCATTACTACAAATTCATAATAGCAATATCTTGTATGGAACGCGGTCTTCAGAACATCTTCTTCCTTTACCTTCATCTGATGGTACCCCGATCTCAAGTCAATCTTTGAAAAATAATGAGCTCCCTGGAGCTGATCAAACAAATCATCGATATGAGGAAAAGGATATTTTTTTACCAGTGATGTTATTCAAGGATCTATAATCAATGCAAAGTCTCATTGAACCATCTTTCATTTAAACAGATAAAACAGGAGCACCCCATGGTGATGTGCTAGGTCGAATGAAACCTTTCTCTAATAAATCTTGAAAATTGCTCCTTCAACTCTAAAAGTTCAATTTGAGTCATTCGATAAGGGGGTTTTGAAATTGGCTTAGCATCAGGAAATAAGTCAACAGTAAGCTCAACTTCCTGATCTGGTATTATTCCAGGAAACTCATCAGGAAAAACATCAGGATACACATTTACCACTGGCACATCATTAATCTGAACAGTTCCTTTATTTTCAACGATGTGTGCAACGTAACATTCATTTCCATCTTTTACAAGTTTCTAGGACTCTTGATAAGTTATCAATAGTAAGGGTTCATTCTTGTACACAAACTGAAATTCTTTCTGAAAATAAACTTCTTTAGCTCTACAGTCAATCATAGCATGGTAAATAGAGAGCCAATCCATACCCAGGATAATATCAAAATCTACTAGAGGTAGAACAATAAGGGTTTTAAGTAGGTTTTTTCCACAGATAAGGATATGAAGATTCTTATAAATTCTTTTTACCTCAACATTTCCCCTATGTGTTTTTACCAAAAGTTCCGGAGTCATTTATTGATATGGTATTCCCATTTTACTAGAAAAGGTTTCAGAGATGAAAGAATGTGTAGACCCTGAATCAAACAACACACTTGAATAATCTGAAAAAACAGACAAAGTACCTGATACAACTTCATTTTATGGTCCGGCATCTGTTGAAGTAGTTGCAAAGGATTTCACCACCCCTTTCTGCTTGTAGTCTAACTGCTTCCCATCACCCAAGCACCTTATCGGACACTCGTTTGCATAGTGTCCCACCTCATTGCACTTATAACATTTCACTAACTGTAAATAAAATTTGGTTTTACCTTCACCTTGATCCCTTTCAGTGCAATCACGAGCCTTATGTCCAATCTTACCACATCAGTAGCACTTTCCAGAATTCAGAATACATTCCCCAGCATGCCTTTTTCCACATATATCAAAACTAGAAACTTAGTTTTCTTACCATCAGCCTTTTTTGAAGAATTCTTACCTTTTTCCTGCCACCTCGGTCTCTTCTTCTGTTGGTTGTTATAGAACACTTGATCATCGGAAAACTCCATTTCCACCTTCTCAGCACATTGAACAAGCTTTTCATAACTTTTAAACTCACGAGAAGCTAATGCCCTTCGATATTTTGGCTTTAATCCTGAGTAAAAACGATTGATTTTACTATCAAGGTCTCAGATAAAATTTGGAGCATTCCTTTCCAATCGAGTGAACCTTTCTTTATAGGCAGCCACTGAGTCTTCCTCTCGCCTCAATTCCAAGAATTGTTTTTCCATCCTAAGTCGAACAACCTTAGGAAAATAATTCTCAAGAAACATACCTTTGAATTCATCCCAGTCAAGAGCATCAATCTCATTAGCATCCCTGAAATTTTTAACCATAGACCACCACTGATCTGCCTCACCCTCCAAATGGTAAATATCAAGACTAACCTTTTGATTTTCTGAACACCCCATGACATCGAAAATCTTCTCCAGTGCTTTAATCCACCCTTCAGCTAACACTGGTTCAGATGATCCTCTGAATGATGGGGGATGTTGCCTCATGAAATGTTCCACCACAGACATGTTCCTCTGCGGTTGATCTGGCTGATATCGTGCATGGATACCACCGCCATTTTTCTCTTGAGTCAACTACACCATTACTGCAACAAACTATTCAGTTTCAATTCCGACCATCTCGGGATGCTGATTCGGAAGGTTATTTCCTTCTGTATGCCTTCCTATTTCCTCTGTGGAAAACCATTCTGAACAAACATGTCTTAGATGAAGCAACATGGTAATCTTAAAATGCTACATCACTTAAATAAAATATTTTTGGATAATAATTTAATAGATTTCTAACTACTGAAGTTATCTAAACTGACCTATGATACCAACTATAAGGCCCCAACCTTAAACCTTACTTAATCTTCAGTTATTACAAGATTACACATTGATGATCTTTTCGGGTTTAGGGTTTTAGATAATTAGATCATAAAACTTGAATTACATTCCATATATAAACAAAGTGGTCGCATAAAGATAGTATTATTTTTTCCCATCAATGGAAACATATTTAAAATAAAACATGGATTCTTTCTTGAAACTTCCTTGACACTATCATCATATCATGTACCTTTCCCTTGACCTATGAAAAACATTTCAAAAAAACATGGGATGAGCATAAAAAGCTCAGTAAGGGATATAAAAATATGGAAAGGAAACATGGGTACATATATACATAAGAATGAAATCATACTTTACCCATAAAACATAAGCACTTTAATATACCTCATCAAATCATGAATAAATCATGGAAATCATAAGACATAAAGTTAACTTGAGGCATTCATAACATTATTACGTAGGGAGTAACCCTCTTGGTTACGTTTGGAATACCCATCACAGTATATTCCCTAAATCTCTTCGGAGAAACCTTAACGTTCACTCCTTCTTGTTACCCAATGCATTGGAGAGCCATATCAGGCTCACCCGCCCTTAGTCTATCACGGAACCACCCATCTTCATAATAATGCCCAAGAACCTCAACATAATCTTATCACATAAAACATGCATAAAGGAAACATAACATTTCCACCTTTAAATCACAAGATATCAATACAACACATTGATATAGAAACATTATGAAAACCATTTCCAATACCAAAATAAAAGAAAAGTAAAACCTGGTATTTATTTTTCTTTTAAAAAAAGGTATGGCTTGTAGAGGAAGCCGAAACGCAAATAATGGTCACGGCGGCAGAGAAGTCGTTGTCGCCACATACATACGACAGAAAGATTCCCTTTTTTTGTTTATTAAACGCTTCTTATAAAAATGATTCTTATTGAATAAACGTAAAAGTCAAATGGGTTTATACACTGTATAAAAGATGGTTGTGTATAAAACAAAATATGCCTCAATGAAAGGAGATTGTGACGAAGTCCCATACCTCGGGTCCGATGTGACTCGATCGTTCTTTAATGTCCTGAATAATAAAATTGAGTTAATTTCTACTTGCTTAAGAACCTTTTTCATGTTCATTATTCCTTTTATATCACTTATTTCCATGTCATGAACACTATGTAATTATTTAAGTTAATAATGGTCGTTTTGACGATCATTGGTACTTGAGTCAAAAATAAACCCTTTATAATTAAAAGTTTTTCATGTATCCATTATATCCAGAATTATAATCATGATGTATATATCATATATATCCAGTATATACATGCATTTATAATATTACATAATAATTTAGAGGTAAGAAATGAAATGCACCGTTCATGGAGACGGTAAGCCGTACGTACGCATGAACGCTACTTTCATTTCTATTTCGTATTTTATAGAATGGAATCATAATGATATAAAGGTATATTATAATTCCAGTATAATATCATATATAATATCATAGTTCCATCCTTTATACATCCCACATATGGTATTCAACGAATAAAATCACTTTGAGGGGGCGGTATTCCGCACTTCCTTAAATGAAGATATTGCGTTTACCCATAATGGAAACCATAAAGGTATGCCGAAAATGAAAAATACATAAGCATAAGAAAAACATAAAAATATTATATATCATATATAAATATAGTGACACCTTAATGGCCACGTTTGAAGGTGTTAAAAGAATGTTCAACAATCATCGTTTTGGGAGGCATAAATTCACCATCCACGGAAACAGTATGTCCTCTAACCATTAGATGTTGGTGTGTGTAAGTGTAGGTAGAATAATTCTTATAAAAACATCCTAGTATATTTATGATACTGGAGTTGTTACAAAAGAAATGAATAAAAAGAGTTTAGGGGGTTGGAGAAGCAAAATCAAACAAAAGGAATCAAAAGAAGACATTACCTTAAAATCGGGTAACTCTCTTAGATTTGAGCTCAAAGGCTTCCTTGGGAAGACTTCTGCCCAATGTGAGGCTTCAAGGAGTAATAGATGGATGTGGAGAGACAAAATGGGCAGGTTTTTTCTGAGCCAAAGGCTTTGGGAGCGTGGTTAAGGAGGTAGAGGTGGGGGCCATTTATAAGAGGAGAGGAAGGGAACTCTTGGAAAGTAAGGAAATGTTACATTATTTTAGAATTAATTTCGGATATTAATGGTCCCACATTGATGTTTTCGAGGATTAGGTGATAAGGGTTTGAAATACACTCATCAAATAGGTTTTGGACATGTTTAATTCTTAGATTTTACATTATCTTCCCATTTTATTTAAATCCTTTATTAATGAGGTAATCACTGCATCATCTTGATGTCATAAATAATTTAATAAATTTAATGTCTAAAAATTATAAAAAAATACTATTATGTAGGAAATATTTTTATCTTTCCAATGTATATTTATAATCAATAATCTTATCTTCATAAACCCATTTAAAAATTGTTTTAGTAAAACATCTCATGTTTGTATCATTTTTACTTTTACATTAAATAAAAAGTTATTTATGTCATTTCCCAACCAAATTGGCTCCATGGGGTCCCCAAGTTGACCCATGGATTGTCTTGGTCGACCATGACACATACAATGAGGGTAGGACATGTGTCAAGATCATCTCATATTATTAAAACATTATTTTTAACTTAAACTACACTAATTACCACTAATCGCGATTAAGAACTTAAAAGTTACTATTCACCAAAAAATAATTTTAATCACATTGAACCACATTTACTTCTTAATGACAACCATTTATGTCGGATTTTTGAAAATCAAATCACAGAAGGGGAAAAGTTTCATTTAAATGAAAAATCAGTTTCTTTAACTACCACATAGTGGTTTCACTATTCATCAAAAATTGATGTTTTTCAGAAAGATACCAAAACTTCACCCTAAGCTATATTTGATATTCCGAATTCAAAAATGATGTCTATTTTAAAAAATTCAAAACATGTAAGTTTCATTAATTAATTTAATAACTAATTCCCACTGTCATGAAAAATAGCGTGTTTTTATGAAACAATAAGTATCAAAAGACTGACACTAGTTTAAGTCCAATTTCAAAGTGAAATAAGTTCCAATGACCACCATTGGATAAAATGGTAAAAATATATTCTAATTTCACTTCAAAACCAATTCAAAATATAATCTAATCATATAAATAAATTAGATTAAAATGAGGTTTTGAATTAAAATACTTCATTTTTCACTATTCATTAAAAAATGAACTTTATCGGAAAAATACCAAAAATTCACACAAAGTAAATTTTGATGTCCCAATCATAAATAATAAGTTTATTTTGACAAAAATAGCTTATAAAATTGTCAAAAGATAGATATAAAAAGGGTTTTCCATCAAAAGGCAGTAAAACAATCTTTTAAGAATAGTAGTGTATTCCATGCATAAGATTGTATTTATTTTCATTTTAAGCCTCTAAAACACTATCTTAATCATTAATAAACATAGATAAAAATATCTATTATTCATTACTTACTTGGGATGTTACAGTTATGGTGGCCATGGATAAAGAATATAATGAAATAGTGTTTAGTTTTACTGATGGACATCTAACCGGAAAATGAAAAACATCATACAGTAGTGGATTCTATTTAATTTTATGGATATAGTGTAACACCCCGACCCTAGATACCCAGAGTCGGTGCATTATTACATAACATTGGCATGATCACAAAGGATCAAGTCTCGAAAGATCGATTAGTTTAGTAGTCTTGGAAACCATAGATATATTCATATGTATTACATTACATCATAAGGTAAAAAAACTACAACAACATATTTTCTTCATATCCCCTCATACTATCCCTGCAGTTCATTCATAAATTACTTCTTCACATCCTGAGAAAAGATTAAAAATTGAAAGGGGTGAGCTCAGATGCTCAGTAAGGATATCAATATAGCAGAAGCTTTCGTAGATAAACATAAACACTTAAATCAATTTATAACTAAAACAAAAGCCTTTTAAACATGAACTTCAACATAATATGGAAAAGATAAAATGAAATAATACCATTTACATATTCACATGTATATTCTACTAGTCGAAAAATCACATGCAATATCAATAACCACATTCATAATGATGGAATGCATAATGCCAGACTATCATAACCACATAGCCAAGGCCTCGTGCCAAGACTACAAATAATATTTTTCCAAGGCCTTGTGCCAAGACACTAGTTTGTATCATGATACCTACCGATGCATCGAGGAGCTAAAGCGGGCGACACCCGTCACTTACTAAGTCCAATGCATTCCTCATATGAAAAGTTTTAAACATAACATAAACATTCGTATTAAAACTAGCATACGAAATGTCAATAAATTATCCACAAACCATGAATGGTATAAAAATAGTACATACACAATCAAACATAACTCATTCGATACAATATGGAAGATTGTATTGTATCATAAATAACCTCAATCGAGAATGATGAAGGATATTAACATAGATGAAAATAATCATCAAAACAATTAGAGTGAAATATCTCCTTTTTCTTGAAATCATTTAAAAGTCACACTATTTGTCAAGAATCCATTTAAAATAGATTTTAGAATCAAAGTGTCTCATACAACTTTGAAACTTCTAAAAGGAATTTTGATTTTAAAACTATAATGTCCATATAATTAAATCCTCAAAACCATTTTTAAAACATGGACATTAATGAGCAAGATTTAGAAGAATGAGTCTTTAAAACATTTAAAAATGATATTTTAGTTAGAGTTTCTAACTAAAAGAGAGACACTTGAATAAAAATAATTGAAATAATCAAAAAATTTCAATATCATGAGAATAAAGGGATTTATGATATACTATTTGAAAGTACACCACATAAAAGTGATTTGGTGTATAACAACAAATAAGTCTCAATGGAATGTAAATTAAGATGAAATCTCTCATAAAGCTTGTATCCTTAGGTTAAGGATAAATCAACGACATAATTATGTGTGACAAATATAAATACACTAAATATGATTGGATATTAAGTGTAAAATAATCAAAGGACATTCAAACATATTCTTGTAAAAAACACCAATGAATTGGATGTTTATCCAAACAAATTGATATTGAGTAAAAATTACTCTTATCATGTTCATACCGAGGACTTGAGAATTTATCAATATAGTGATTATGTTTATCAAAAGTATATCCCCAGAAAGGGGAGTGGAATTTATGACATAATCAATTGAATAGTGATTCTACACATAATCTTGGAGTAAAATAATCAATGAAGTATGCATAAAGCCGAATGAGTGGAAATTGAAATTCCAAATTCCCTTATTGATTTGGTAACATACAAAAAATACACCCATTAAAGATGTATCATACAATGATGATGTAAATATAAATGAATTAAAGTATATTACACAATGAATACAATCATGGGCAGTGCACACACCACATGTATTAAATAAGTGGTGATCAATGGAATTGTCAGGGAAATAAAAGTGAGATAAGAAACCCCTTACATTGTACTTATTCCATGGTAGACGGTAGGTTAAAATACTGTATAATGGTGAAATAATTTTTATTTAATTATACAAGAATCATTTACATTAATATGATATCATATATGATCTTTTAACATTGATTTGTTATTAATATCTTAGTATTATCGTTGTTTCGGGTGTTAACATACTCATTTTCTTTTATATGTTTTGTTAAGTAAGACATGTTTGTCATTGATAGGATGTATCTTATTCATATCCAGAATGATATCAAGTCCTTAAACATTATTTTTAAATAATAAAATGACAATTATACTTGAATGGATACGATGGAGAATGAATCCGATCGCGTTCATGGAGACGGTAGTCCGTACGTACGCACGAGTGACAATAACATTCTCTTGATGTTAAAATAATATATAATTGGATGGTATATCATATAGAAAGAATAATTATAATGTTATATTTATTATTTAAATGAATTACACATCATTATTATACCCATCCAAATAATAATTTATTGAATGAAAATTACACCACGACGTGGAGACGGTAAGTCGTACGTACGCACGTATGGTGACATGTCTTTCAACGAATGGATAGAATAATGAATATGGTTGTTATATATTTATAATAATATTACAGTATATAGGAGATACTGTATTCATTAATTTATAATGGGAATAACAAAGAAAGAAGAAGTTGAAGAAGAAAAGAATTTGAAAAAGGATGGTAAAAACATTACCTCTTCTTCGGTTTCTTCCTTTTGATTTGATCAAAAAGGCTCCATAAGATGGATTTCTGATCAAAATAAGGCCTCTAGGTTGTAGTGAGGGAAGTTGAGAGAGTATTTGGGAAGGTTTTTGCCGATCCAAAAGGCTTTGAAGGTGTGAAGTAATGAGAAGGGAGAGTTCCACTTTATAAGAGGGGTGAGGGGCACCTTTGGAAAAGCTAAAAATATTATTTTATAATAAATTCATATTCGGTTTATAATGGCTCCAAAGTGGATTATTTAAAGTTTATGGTGGGTATAGGTCTAAAACAACTCAACCAATATAATTTGGACAGGTTTGGGTCATTAAATTAACCTTATCTTTAAGTATTAAATCTTTGTTAATTAGTTTCTCTTTTACAACGTCTCTTTGTATTTTTATCTTATATGGTTAATAATCTTACTATAAACATCCAAGAGACCCCCAAGTGGTCCATTAATTATCCACCTATCATGATATAAGTCTTTTTTACGAACCTTAGATTTTTAGGAATTTAATATCAATTAATAATATAATATTTTTTTTAAAAACTCTTTTATGTCAATTTCGACACTATTCAATAATTGATTTTTGTGAAACTCATATCAGAATGATTACTTCGAAAAAAGTAAATTAAATCAATACTAATATGTCATATTAACCTATAAAATTAGTGTAATTCATGAAAATCCTCAAATTATATTTATTTGGGTATCTACAATATCAATCATTTTAATTTTTCACTATTATAGTAATTACTGCATCACCATTGTGTCATACATAAATTAAATTATATAATGTCTAAAATTTATAAATAAAATACCATTATGTAGAAAATATTTTTAGATTTCTAATGAATATTTATAGTCGAATTTATCTTATATGTAACCTTATATTGAAAATGTTTTAGTAAATAAACTTTGATTTTAACTCTTTTAACTCTTCTTTGAATTAAATAATAATAAATGTCCTAATCTAATCCAAGTGGAACTAGATGATAATATTTTATTCATAAGTTTTTTTGTGGTAGAGATACACGTGTCCAATATAATTAGGACATGTGTTTGGGTAATATTAATATCATTTTTACCCTTAATTACCCTATTTACTTTTAACCGTGGTAAATAAAAGTAAACAGTTACTATTCATCAAAAATTATTTTCATATCAATGAACCACATTTTACTCCTTGATATTAAATGAGTCTCTCGTATTTTCCAAATTCCACTCACAGAAGCGGTAAAATTAAGTTTTATGAAAAATTCAGTTTTTTAACTACCACTTAGTGGTTTCACTGTTAATCAAAAATTGAATGTTTCCAGAAAAATACCAAAAATTAGGCCTAATATATATTTGATATTCTGAATTAGAAAATGATGTCTATTTTACCAAATTCAAAACAAATCAATTGAATTAATTAATTTAAAAATTAATTCCCATCATCAAAACAAATAGCGTGTTTTTAAGAGATAATAACTATCAAAAGATTGACACTTGTTTATGTCTGGTTTAAATGTGAAATATCATCCAATGACCAACATTTTATTAAATGGTAAAATATATTCTAAATATAATTTAAAACCACTCAAATTAATAATTTATCACTATTAACTTTTTCGATTAAAAAAGTTGTTTTTAATTAAAATTTAGTAATTTTCACTATTCATCAAAATATGAAACTTATCTGAAAAGTACCAAAATTTCACCCTAAGCTAATTTCGATATTAAAAATCCAAAACTGAATTCCATTTCGAAAGATAAAATTTATAAAATTTCAAAAAGTAGTTATTACTATTCATAACGGCTAGTTTGATTGGTTGTGGTGTGTTAGAATCTCAAAGTTGCGTACAACGCATGCCATTGCATTATTCAAAGGGAAATGTGCCGTAGAATCTTGGGGTGTTACATTATCCCCTACTTCAATAAATTGTGTCCTCGAAATTTTTTTAAAATTGGGCTTGAGAATATAATGGAATGTCCCACATTGGAAAAAGAGTCAATAAAACTATCACTATAAAACAAAGGAGGAGAGGTATAAAGGTCACCCAAGATAACCCATACTAGGATTCCATGTAGGAAAACATGGATATGGACGATAAACTAAGTGTTCAGTTCTGATGGAGAGGGATAGAAAACATGATCAGGAGAATGTTAACAATAAGAAAATCACAAACTTGTGTTGGGACAAACGGTCCTTAGTCTCCCAGTAGGAAAATTAAACAGACAACATTTTTTGTTTTAAGATACATTACATAAGGACGAGGAATTCATTTATGATATTGACTAAGAACATGAAGTGATATTCTTAATTTTTAAGTAGAGTTTCATTCTTTAATAACTTTTTACCACAAAATCAATTTTTTTGAACAATGAGTATTCAAGAAGACTTGGTCACAATGGAAGAGCTAGAATAAACATCTATAGAAATACTTGATCCACGTAGGATAAACTATATATTTACCTTGTCTCTAGAGATTAATCAAAACCAAAATGGATAGAATAATATCTGATGATCCCTCAAATGGATATTTTATTAGAGAGAAAAAAACACTAATCTTAATTTCTAAAATTAAACCATCAATACCCCAATGTTAAATAAATACCATTCAATAATCAATTGTCCTTAAAATCCTTCAATATAATCCAAACTAATATTGTAACCCAAAACATATAAGAATGTAGTCTTCCATGTTAAATTGTATATCCAAAGGACATTAATTACTCTTAATGTCACATACTTAAAAGTAATTAACCTAATCATTTCCATGAATAACCCAAATCACTATAAATCCACAATAAAAAACATAGATAAAAATCCACCATTACTCCTCAAATGAAATCCCATAATATTATATTTTTCATGGGCATATAGTGTTCACAACCCAGTGAACAACGTCCAAAATAACATTTATCACTTAATCACCAAATCATTTTCCTATACTAAGGGTATTCATTTGATAAGACACAAGATCCCAAATCAAATTATTATTTATCAATAAAATTATTTAACTAAAAATAATAGTCACACTAACCAGGGACTTCACATAGTCCAGTGGTAGGCGATAAATCCCAATCACACTTTGGTTGTGGGTTCGATTCCAATATCTTTGTCCGACGCGATGGGTTGTCACACGGTCTGCGTCTTGTCCTTTTTCAAAAACTATATTTTATAACATTACCAAAATGAGATAAATTCCTCAAAATAAACATAACATAATTTAACCACAAATCTTATCTCATACCTTGCATTTTCATCCCAAATTATAATAATTTATAATTGCCTCAAACCCAAGGATCATATAAAACCAAATAGTTATTTATAACTATATCCGCAAGAGAAAAGACAATTCTTCCTCAAATATCATTCTCACATGGGAAACAGCAGGGTTAAAAATACAAGATAAATTGATTCCAAAGTAAACCCATCAATAAGGAGCACTAATACTTTTTAAATATTTCTAAAACCATTTATTTCCATATAGCTTCTTCTATGACCAAGAAAATATCCTATAGAATAGGGCGTTCACTCGGGTAATGGCCAAGTCCCCTAAATTTACAGAAAATGACTGTAAATGGATTATTGGGACCATTTTTATCTTTTTCCATAATACTCTTCATTTTTCTTCGGAAATTCTTCACTTTAGTCCTTCCTTCCCACACGTAAAGCATTTCTTTCTCCCATTGAGACACTTTCCTGGGTGTATCCTTCCACATTTCCTGCATGATGGAAATTGAGGATTCCTTTCTCCATGGTCTCCACTACTGGAGCTCTTACCATTCATCACCTATCTCTTCTTTGTTTAGTCCGGGAATTGATTAATATATATATTGTTGATCATATTTTTGGAAAATTGATTTGGCATAAAGACGATATCTTTTACACCAATCAACATTCCATTTTGTAGCTCATTTCCACCACTGTTCCCACCATGTACTTCATTCTCAAAGTCACTATGACTTCCTTGGAATCCCGCCATTGACTAAAACCAGAAGGCATTGTGTGAGTAACAGTAGTCATAAAATCATTTAGAGATTAACATGTCACCATATTCTCAATTTGAAACACATTAGGATTAACTAAGGTCATTTACTCTCATCATATATATAATACTTCAAATAGGTTAGTAAAGAAAATGTAAATTATCCTAAGCATATCCCCTGGGAGTGTCGTAACGAAGTGTGCAGCAAAGCCCGTTGTCATGCACCAGTTCCCATTCGATTCTAGTTCAAAGCGGTGTTTTCGGATTTTACACCTAGGTACATCTATTCCAGTGCCGCCTCTACCTGCTTGTATCCAGACAGGGATGTATTGCTCGGAAAACTCACAAAATCTCTACAATACCAAAATTTTAGAAAGTTCTTATATACTAATCTTCAAAGTTCATCTTAGGTCTACGTGATCTAATCAGAGTTTATCTAAATCTAGCTTCCAAGGTTTGTACTAAACTTCCTCTGATAACAACTGTAACGCCCCAACCCCAGATACCTAGAGTCGGTGCATTATTACATAACATTGGAATTATCACAAAGGATTAAGTCTCGAAAGATCTATTAGTTTAGTAGTCTTGGAAACACTACATATATTCATAAGTATTACATTACATCATAAGGTAAAAAAACTACAACAACATCTTATCTGAATATCCCCTCATAATATCCCTGTAGGTCATTCATAAATTACTTCTTCACATCCTGGGAAAAGATAAAACATTGAAAGGGGTGAGCTCAGATGCTCAGTAAGGATAACAATATAGCAGAATCTTTCGTAGATAAACATAAACACTTAAAGCAATTTATTACTAAAACAAAAGCCTTTTAAACTTGAACTTCAAAATAATATGGAAAAGATAAAATGAAATAATGCCATTTACAAATTCAAATGGATATTATACTAGTCTAACAATCACATGCAATATAAATAACCACTTTCATAATGAGGGAATGCATAATTCCAGACTATCATAACCACATAGCCAAGGCCTCGTGCCAAGGCTATAAATAATATTTTGCCAAGGCCTTGTGCCAAGACACTAGTTTGTCTCATTAGAACTACCGATGCATCGAGGATATATAAAGGGCTCCACCCATCACTTACTTAGTCCAATGAATTCCTCATATGAAAAGTTTTAAACATAACATAAACATTCTTATTAAAACTAGCATACGAAATGTCAATACTTTATCCACAAACCATGAATGGTATAATAATAGCACATCCACAGTCAAACATAACTCATTCGATACAATATGGATGATTGTATTGTATCATATTAACCTCAATAGAGAATGATGAAGGATATTAACATAGATGAAAATAATCATTAAAACAATTAGAGTGAAACATCCCCTTTTTCTTGAAATCATTTAAAAGTCACACTATTTGTCAAGAATCCATTTAAAATATATTTTAGAATCAAAGTGTCCCATACCAATTTGAAACATCTAAGAAAAATTTTTATTTTAAAACTGTAATGTCCATATAAATAAATCCTTAAAACCATTTTTAAAACATGGACATTAATGAGCAAGATTTAGAAGAATGAGTATTTAAAACATTTAAAAATGGTATTTTAGTTAGTGTTTCAACCCAAAAGAGAGACACTTGAATACAAATAATTGAGGTAATAAAAACTTTTTAATATCATGAGAATAAAAGGATTCATGATATACTATGTCAAAGTACACCACATAAAAGTGATTTGGTGTATAACAACAAAGAAGTCTCAATGAATTGTAAATTAAGATGAAGTCTCTAATAAAGGTTGTATCCTTAGGTTAAGGATAAATCATCGACATAATTATGTGTGAAAAATATAAATACACTAAATATGATTGGATATTCTGTGTAAAACAATCAAAGGACATTCACACATATTATTGTAAAAACAACACCAATGAATTGGATGTTTATCCCAATAAATCGAGATTGAGTAAAAATTACTCTTATCAAGTTCATACCGATGACTTGAGAATTTATAAATGGAGTGATTATGTGTATAAAAATTATATCCACATAAAGGGGAGTGGAATTTATGATATAATCAAATGAATAGTGATTCTACACATAATCTTGGAGTAAAATAATCATTGAAGTATGCCTAAAGCCGAATGAGTGGAAATTGAAATTCCAAATTCCCTTATTGATTTGGTAACATACAATAAATACAACCATGAAAGAAGGATCATACAATGATGATGTAAATATAAATGAATTAATGTATATTACACAATGAATATAAACATGGGCAGTACACACACCACATTTAATAAATAAGTGGTGAACAATGGAATTCTAACGGAATTAAAAGTGAGATAAGAAACCCCTTACTTTGTACTTTTTCCTTGGTCGACGTTAGGTTAAACTCCAGTATAATGGTGAAATAATTGTTATTGAATTATACAATAATAATTTACATTTATATGATATCATATATGATCTTTTAACATTTATTTGTTATTAATATCTTAGTATTATCGTTGTTTCTGGTGTTAACTTACTCGTTTTCTTTTATATGATTTGTTAAGTAAGCCTTGTTTGTCATTGATAGGTTGTATCTTATTCACATATAGAATGATATCAAGTCCTTAAACATTATTTTTAAATAATAAAATGATAATTATAATTGAATGGATACGATGGAAAATGAATCTCGTCGCGTTCGTGGAGACGATAGTCCATACGTACGCACGAGCGACAATATCATTATTTTGATGTTAAAATAATATATAACTGGATGGTATATCATATAGACAGAATAATTGTCATATTTATTATTTAAATTAATTACAAATCATTATTATACCCATACAAATAATAATTTATTGAATGACAATTACACCACGACTTGGAGACGCTAAGCCTTACGTACGCACGTATGGTGACATGTCATTCAAAGGATGGATAGAATACAGAATATGGTTGTACTATATTTATAATAATATTAAAGTATATAGGATATATTGTATTAATTAATTTAGAATTGGAATAACAAAGAAATAAGAAGTTTAAGAAGAAAAGAATTTGAAAAAGGGTGGTAAAAACATTACCTCATCTTCGGGTTTTCCTTTTGATTTGGTCAAAAGGGCTTCATATGATGGATTTATGATCAAACCAAGGCCTCTAGGTTGTAATGAGGGAAGTTGAGAGAGTATTTTGGAAGGGGTTGGTCGAACCAAAAGGCTTTGAAGGTGTGAAGTAATGAGAAGGGGGAGTGCCCTTTTATAAGAGGGTGAGGGGCTCCTTTGGAAAAGTTAAAAATATTATTTTATAGTAAATTAATATTCGGTTTATAATGGCTCAAAAGTGTATTATATAAAGGTTATGGTGGGGATAGTTCGAACACCACACAACCAATATAATTTAGACAGGTTTGTGTCATTATATTAACCTTATCATTAAGTATTAACTCTTACTTAAATAGTTTCACTTTTACAATGTCTCTTTGTATTTTTATATTATATGGTTAGTAAACTTACTATAAACAACCAAGCGACCCCAAAGTGGTCCAATAATGACACAAATATCATGATATAAGTCTTTTGGCCGAACCTTAGATTTTAGGAATTTAACATCAATTAAGAATATAATATTTGTTTTAAAAACTCTGTTATGTCAATTTTGACACTATTCAATAATTTATTTTTGTGAAACTCATATCAGAATTATTACTTCGACAAAAGTCAATTAAATCAATCCTAATATTTCATATTAACCTATAAAATTAGATTAATTCATAAAAAGTCTCAAATTATATTTATTTGGATATCTATAATAAAAATCATTTTAATTTTTCACTATTATGGTAATTACTGCATCACCATTGTCTCATAAATAAAATAAAATATTTAATGTCTAAATTTTTTAAATAAAATACCATTATGTAGGAAATAATTTTAGAT
This sequence comes from Viscum album, assembly GCA_963277665.1. Taxonomy (NCBI): domain Eukaryota; kingdom Viridiplantae; phylum Streptophyta; class Magnoliopsida; order Santalales; family Viscaceae; genus Viscum; species Viscum album. The sequence continues at coordinate 1,902,522,226 of OY728160.1, forward strand.
TTCTAATTAATATTTATTGTCGAATTTATCTTATGTTTAACCCTATATTAAAAATGTTTTAGTAAATAAAATTTGATTTTATCTCCTTTAACTCTTCTTTGAATTAAATAATAATAAATATACTAATCTAATCCATGTGGACCTAAATGATAATATTTTATTCCCAGGGTTGTTTTTGGTCGAGATACACTTGTCCAATAGAATTAGGAAATGTGTTAGTGTAATATTAATATCAGTTTTACCCTTAATTACCATATTTACTTTTAACCGTGGTAAATAAAAGTAAAAAGTAACTATTCACTAAAAATTATTGTCATCTCAATGAACCAAATTTTACCTCTTGATATTAACCGTGTTTCTCTGATTTTCGAAATTCCACTCACAGAAGCGGTAAAATTATGTTTTATGAAAAATTCGGTTTTTTAACTACCACTTAGTGGTTTCACTATTCATCAAAAAAATGAAGGTTTCCAGAAAAATACAAAAAATAAGGCCTAAGATATATTTGATATTATGAAATCAAAAATGATGACTATTTTACCAAATTCAAAAATAATCAATTGAATTAATTAATTTAAAAATTAATTCCCGTTTTCAAAACAAATAGCTTGTTTTTAAGAGATAATAACTATCAAAAGATTGACACTTGTTTATGTCTGGTTTAAATGTGAAATATCATCCAATGACCAACATTGTATTAAATGGTAAAAATATATTCTAAATATACTTTAAAACCACTCAAATTAATAATTTATCACTATTAATTATTTCGATTAAAAAAGTTGTTTTTAATTAAAATTTAGTAATTTTCACTATTCATCAAAATATAAAAGTTATCCGAAAAGTACTAAAATTTCACCCTAAGATAATTTTGATATTAAGAATCCAAAACTGAAGTCCATTTCGAAAGATAAAATTTATAAAATTTCAAAAAGTAGGTATTACTATTCATAGCGGCTATTTTGATTGGTTGTGGTCTGTTAGAATCTCGATGTTTCGTACAACGCACGTCATTGCATTATTCAAAGGGAAACGTACCGTGGAAGCTTGGGGTGTTACATATAACCCTAGTATCTATAGGAAGTAGTTTATATGGATTTCAATACTGGGATTACCCAGACTCAAGGGGTATGATGGTTTATAGGTGTTCCAATACCAATTAATGATGTTTTATCACATTATATAGACAACTATTTGAGTATAAAAGACATTATGGCGAGATAATTCATGGATAATAGAGTTAGTTTTCATCTATTTCTTTGAAAATCATTTTATACCAAAAAATCATTTTACATCATGGTTATTTGTGCGATTTCATCACACCTTTGGCTCCCTATTACATCTTTTCACCTCATTACACCCCCTTAGAGGTATGAAATTAAACTAGAATATCCTAACACTGGAGGATATACTATAACAGTGAATAATGTATTTTGGGGGATAAAGGGTGTGAAATCTAGAATTATTGTGTTTTATTATATAAATATTACCATTTATCCATCAGTATAGACCCATTAGATGTGTTGAATGAGTGTTAATGATGACATACATTTAGTTTGATTGAGATTAGATGGGAAATAGTTATTTTTTCATATGGTCAAGAGAACAGTTGAAATGATTCATGTGGTTAAGGAAAAGAAAAATGATGTACAACAATCCCAAGTTTCTTATTCCTAGAAAATTTGGAGGCATTTTATTTTTGAGATTACAGACAATGTATTCCGAAATGATTTACCTCAGAGTGGTCATTAGATGATTTAATTGGGAACCAAGCTCACTACATTGATTTTTTACACTTTAAGGTATTGGAGGATATTGGTTTGGTTGCTCATTAGTTGTAAATACCTATAAAGCTAGTCAGTTTTCATGATGTATTCTATATTCCCAACAATAATAAGTATCTTTATAATAATCCACACATCATCGACATGTGTGACTTTTATACCTATGAACTCATTTCGTTCATAGAATGACCAATTGAGATTTGGATCCAACATGCTAATATTATATGCGCCCATTATATCCCATTGTTTTGGTTCTATCTTGGTATATATGATAAGAGGAAAGTATATGGGTGAAGAATATAAATTCATACATCATGTACACAGATCTGTTTAATCCCTTACGTTTTGACTATTTTTTATGTTAAACTACTATAATTATATTTTGGAATTTTTTATATTTTTTGAGATATATATAAATCCTTTTTGAGAGGTATTTAATGGTGTAAGACTTCTTTTATTTATAGAGGTTTGGGATTCCTTTTTTCATGCTGGTTTTGATTCTTGAGGAAAATAATAATTTGAGGGGTATCTAATGTAATGTCACATAACCTTCTCTCCAACCAGATTGGAATTTTTTTATGTATTATTTTAAAATATATTTAAAATGGACTATTTAGATTTGGAGTTAAATATTGAAATGAAGGGATGTTTCATTCCATTAATCATTAATTTTGGGAAATAAATTTGTTTCAAAAGGTAGAATTAGTGATTCATTTTGTTATTTTTTCATAGTTATATGTCAGTACATGAATTTTTTTCCATGTCTTGAATGAATATGATGGTGTTTTTTGGTCATTAATGGATTTAGTAAATCATGATTTGATGCAATTATTCTTGTTGTGAGAACCCACTCAGGCATGTTGGATCAATTTTCATGTTTTTATTATGATGTGAACCATTTGAGGATTAGGTTGTGACCCATCCATTTCACTATAAATGATGTGTTTTTATTAAGACGATAACTTTTATCCTTTTTTAATAGGCATAGTTTCTAATTATTTTATATTAAAATAAAAACATACCTATGTTTTTTTGTGGTCCCAACAACGTTTGTTCATAGAATTAATGACTAGATCATAGATATTCAATGACATATAGTTCAAAATGGTTTGAGGATTCCTTATCTTGTTGTGGTGCCAGAATTCTACCCCTATTCCTTTTTCATCACAAAAAAATCCAACAATGTATTTTCAGGTATAAAATACTAGTTATATTTATTTTTATGGAAATCAATGGATTTATCATTATTTTGAGTCTCATTGGGTATGTTGAATGACTTAAGATAATAATAGTAACAAACTGAAATAACAAATTTCTCAAGAGATGGTTAGATGTGTATCTAGTTAATAGTTTTATTGCCGATAATAATGTTGATTCATGATATATAATTGTTATATTATTATCAATTACATTGATGGATTGATTTGTCAGTACCCTTAAAATACTAAAAAACTTTATTCCATTAACTGAAAGGCTATATTGAATAATCATATTTTATTCATGACTATGGGTGTTTTCAATGAGGGGATTGGTTCTGTGTATCATGGTGTACATGGTTATATCTTGTTTTTTTCTCTATGTTATGATGTTTTGGATGATTTTGTGGTAATACTATAGGATTTTGGTAACAACATATTAATAATAATGAAATTCAAAACTGTTTTTAGGGATAAATAATCTGTAGGATAATGTTTGAAATAAAAATCAAATAATGACTCCTAGATGTAGATCACTGAATTAAAATAGAAAATTTAACATACATTTTGGTTTTTTTTAGGATGTTTTGGGATGATATTCTTTCTTTTTAGTAAGTGATCTATAGGGTGATACATAGTATTTTTTCAGTGTTGGGGAAAAATATATCTGGGCATGTGTGGACGCATAGGGGTGTTTTGTGGGAGACTATTTTATTCCTATATTATCTTATTTTACATTATACAACACACCTAATTATGATATCCTCATGAACACATAATGACCCATATGTGCATTTTTTTCATAACATCTAGTATTTGGAGGACATGGATAGGTGACTACCCACACTATGCCATCAACAAAAATTTCAATGATGTTGGTAGAGGAAGATGACACATCAGCTGGCGATGTTTCATGGTAGGAAGGAGAAAAAATTGATATAAAATTCATTAGTAATGACTCATTTCTTTAATGATGATATATGAGTTATGTGGTTGGTTCTCTTGGATGTGATATGCAATTTGTGCTATAAGATATGATATATAGTATGTTCCATCATTTTATGATATGGAAGGGGTAATAGTAAAAGATTTTAACACATTTTATTAATGGAGCACCCCAAAATTTTATGAAATATATCTTTTTCAAATAAATTTTATTTCTTTGATATATATTGTTATATGAAACAACGATTTTAAAATATCCATGATATATTTATCTGACAGTGATCATATAAAAATTGGATTGGTATGTTTGAATATGACTAAAACAATTATGGAAAAATTATGATATATATATTAATAACATCAATTTGGTAGTTATATATTTATTATATTTGTAAATAAAAATAATTTTAATGAAAATGTTATATTATATTAAAAAACTATTTGTGTGGTGCACATTTGTAATGCCCTGACCCCTCTATACCGGAGTCAGTGCATTACTAATTACATTGGAATGATTACAATAAATCAAATACCGATAGAACAAGTAGTTTAGTAGTATATATGAAACTAGATACATACATATAACTCATATTACATTTGGAAAGGTAAAAAAATACAACACATAACAAAAACTAATAGACTGCATCCATGAGAACTCAATAAAAAGTCACCTATTCATAACTTGTTGAAGGTAATCCATTGAAATAGGTGAGAAAAAATGCTCAGTAAGGGTTAAAAATAGCATAATAATGAATCAATAAATACTAAATCATAAACAATTAGGCATAGTCAGTATGTAATGGTGAATAAGTAAAATAAATGCACCTATAATAAATTGAGAATGAAACTGCATCCATATGTTTTTTCATAGTAAAAAAATTGTGGATAGTAATAACTGAAAATGAATAATTATAATGCTTATTAATTGGATGTCATGTATCTAGAACATGATACCACAATACCGTCGAAATGGTTTATGTCTGTGGGTTGAAAATTGACTGATTTTTAGAAATAAACTCGAAGGGTTTCTTACGAACTGATTTGTCTCATGAAACATGTCAATGCATCAAAAGGATATAGCATGCCCCACTCACCTCTACATGTCCAAAGAATTCTTTATAAATATATTTAATACTTGTAAAATATTCATTCTCAATATCCATATTTAATTGAGGATACAGATTCATCAAAGGATGATGACATAAATAAAAATACTTTTAAATGAAACCGTTGAAATATTATTGAGGAAATAATTCATGAATATTCCAATGTTTTCCATACAACCTTGAAACAATCAAATCAGAATCCCTTATTATTTCATGATAATTAGTAGTCTCACGATATGATATACCAAATGAACGTACATACACCAAAAGAATGAAATAAGTGGTGAACAAGGCATATATCTCAAAAAGTAAAAGTGTGAGGATAAAAAACCATTTTTCATTGGAAGAAGATTTCTTTTGGTAAATCATTTTTATTCAACATAAATATTCTTTTAAACATTTATATCATAATAAATTAATGTTAAGGAATTTGAGATTATATTTTAGGAAAAAAATATTTCCTACTAAAGTTATATCATGTAAAAATGGATTTTAAAGAAGCTTTAGGATTAAAACATTTTAGGGTGTTTTAAGGAATTCATTAAATAGATTTTAAAGCGCAAAGGTGTGTTTATTATCATAAAACCTGAAATGGTGCAAAATATAATTTTATTCATAAAATTTGTGAATTAAAAAGATAAACATGGCATAAAAAGATTATAGAGTGAACATCAAAATAGGCAATAATTTTAGATATTCCTTGAATCAATCTTGCTTTTCAGAAGAATTTTTGAATGATTTTTTTAAAAAATTTAACATCCCAAAAAATAAGGAAGTATTATGATTAGTACATATATATAGGAAATTAAAACATAATTAATGAGGTGTACATAAGAATAAATAATTGTTTCATTGAGGTTAATATTGAATTAGAGCAACCCGAATGAAAATGGAGAATTGTGTAGAAAATATTTACTACTTTGTGATCAATTGAACCATAAGCCCCAAAATTAACAGTCCTAAATTGATAAATTTAATATCATGAAAATAAATGGATTTTTGGTATGAAACATCAATCGGAAGTATACATACATCATACACAATTAATTGTAGTGAATATGTAATATCTCACAATGATGGAAGTGGGATGAAGAAACCCTTGCCAAGAAAATATCATTAGATTGAGGATGAATTAATTACATAATTATGTGTGAAAAACAAAAACCCATAAAATAAAAGTGGATATATATATCAAAACAATAATATTTCATTCAAATATATTTTTATAAAATGAAAAACCAATGACATTGATGTTTAACTCGACAAATGGAAATTGAGTTAGGACATACATTACCTTATGCACAATGGTGTTCTTGGTTGTTCATAACGACCTGAAAAATAAAGTTTATATTCACTAACTAATATGTGCAGAACCTCATAAAGATGTAATTGATATTTTATAACCTTATTAGGTTCATTCATGACATTTTTAAGGGTTTTAAGAGATTCAATTTTATTTTTTTGCTAGCATTTTCTCCTTTGGTTTTCATGATCTGTTTACTTGTATTCATGAATGGATGTTCATTTGAAATGTGGATAAAAATCCATAATTGTTAATATATATTATTATTGAAATTACGTAGTTAAAAATGATCATATAAAGATTTTGGGTTATATACACGAGGACGAATCATTTGTTTTTTATAAATACTTGGATTAATGTTGTCTATTTTGTGCATAATGAACTTGTTCTATTTTATTATTTTCTATTATGAGTGTGTATGGATTATAGAATATCGAATAAGGTAAAATAAATATATTAATATCTGGTTCAACCATTAAAAAGGTTTCATGACTAGTCTAGTGGATATTAATACAAATTGAAAACCTCCCTTCCTTGAGTGTGATTATTTAACTCATCTCGGACAGTATTGGCATTTGTAGTATAAAACAAAGGGAAAAAAGATATTACTAAAAAATATTCAATTTGTATAATGAAAATCGAGGAAATGTAAGGTAAAAAAATTATCATGGAATTTGGATGAGGGGAGGTGAAGAGATATCCTCAAAAGAATAAAACTTCTAAATTATATTGAATGATAAGTGAAGAGAGGTTCACCTCTAATGTACTCCACCATGAGAATCTCTTAAAAGCCTTTGTTTTTTGCCTTTTTTGTGACCATGGGGCCATATAAGTGGGGAGAGGGCTTGGGAAGAGTATTTGGTTGAATTTAAGTAAGTATTGAAGCTAGAGTGGTGTGGGAGGAAGTGGGGGTGAGGAGTAGTTTATATAGCGGAGGAGATAAGAGTTTTATAAATATTATGATCATTAATTTATTATTTTCTCTCAAGATAAGAAATAATGAGTATTACATGACCTATAATAGTAATATATGCATTTGAGTTCAAGATATGGGTGATTACATCAGTACTTATGGTAGTAATAGTTAATTTAAATTATAATGTATTTATACGTAAATTAATGTATTTTACTATTCCCCAAAAATTCATGTATTCCAGAAAAATACCAAAAATTCACCCTAACCATTTTTTAGGTGTATAATCAAAAAATAAACTCAATTTTTCAAAAATAATTCTCTAAATATAATAAATTTAATTTTTAAATAAAATCATAGTTAATTAGAAAAATTACAATGTTAAAGGTATAATTATTTTTATATCACATTGAATAATTAATTAAGATCGTATGATCTTATTACCTTAATAATATTATATATTATTATTTTTTAAAATTATTATGGGTCATATTACTATACATAGTACTGTTAATATGGTTTTGTTACTTTTTAACAAAAAATAATGGTGGTTCTATCAGACACCAAATGTATTTTTGATAACTCTATATAACAAAATTTTGAAATTCAAAACATAGTAGAGGCAATTCTTTTCTTAATGACTAGATTATACAATGTGTTTTTTTGTGGGGACATAGTGTATCATGCATTCTAAATTAAATCTATTTGTAAATTCTTTGTGTGTTACAAAATTAATTTTTATATTAATAAAATAATGTGATTATTATTTTTGAATGATTTTACGAAAATTTATATAGTATATATTGAATAATATTTCATTACAATAATATAATATTTTTGTAAAAATGGGATTACAATAAGGCATGATTTATTCCAAAAAATATGTATTGAAAAACAAATTTTTGCATCATGTTTTTCTAGCTTAATTTCAAATTAACATATCATATATTTAGAAATAGAATTTGATAAAATGGATTCTATATTTAGAATCAAGCATTTCAAATTTTTTGTAATTCATCTGTATGATTTTTCGTCAATATAAATAGTAAACATAGTAAATATTTTCACATTGGTAACAATTATATCCTGTTAACATATGTTAAAAATACGGAATAAGTCTATAGTATTTCATGTTAATTATTATTTGTTGAATGAAATTTTACCCTAATGACCATAGGCTCAACAATTAATGTTTCAAGGGACACTTTTCTATAAAAACGAAATATATAATATTTAAATCAAATAAAGTAAAAAAATAAAATTATACTAGTTTTAAAAATCTATTATCTTTCCATATATGGAGAAAAATATATTAAAATATACATGTGTCAGGATATTGGTTAATGAATCCATTTTTATGATGGAAATTAAAATCAATTTTTTAGAAATAGTACATTGAACATAAATTCCTATGAAACACAAATGTTGTATTTATAAAAATAATAAAATATATGATAAATGATTATATAATATTACATGTAATATAATTTTGGTGAGATAATGTGTGCCAATAATTATTTAAATGAATCTAAAATATTAGTTTGTGTTGAAAAATTATAATTGAATCCAAAAACATTCTTTATGTATTCAATTACAATTAAAATAATAATTTCTACAATATAAATAATAATATTTTAGAAAAATAATATTTTATTAATCTATATTAGAATGATAAAAATATTAAACTATATAAATTTGGATATGGAATTTTTTTAAATATAATTTTTTCAATTTCATTTTATCTTTTTTTATTACATATGATTTTTTAATCCTTTATGATATTGGTTGATTACATGTGGTTTAATGTTAATGTCATTTCTAGATATTGATCATATATTAAACTAAATTTTTTGATTTTATTTATATTTATAACATTGGATAGAATTGAGATATATCTAAACATCCTTAGTTTTTGAGGATCTATGAAAATTCTTTTTAGTACTCTAAAAATTCAATAATGTTTCTACGAGATTTTTAGGAGATTTCCATTTTAGTTTTGAAATTTAATAGTATTTAATTTAATGAAATATCTACAGATATCAAATTCACATGAAACATGATTTTATTTAAAAAAATGTTTATCTTGACACTATTGTTCTTCATAGATGTCTAAAAATAACTTTTGAATGGTCAATTAATTATCTAATGTTTGGAAATGTTGTTTCATATCTTCATTTTTTCATATGGTTTTTGATTATATTTTTCAATAATTCTAGTATCTACAAATGTTTGATTGATTTGATTCTTGATTCCTTATAATGAAAATATATATTTTCTAAAATTATATTTTTTTACAAAAGGATGGTTATATTTTTTTGAGACCATAAATTTTGTTTTTGTTTGTTAATGTTTGTTTTACAGATTTTCAAAATATATGGTTCAACATCCCCACATTAAAAATAGAACAATGTATTGTTCAAAAAACCTATGGTACTATTCATTACATATGCTACATTAGTATCCATACCCTACTTTCTCAATGTAGAAAAGTATTGTTTGAAAACCCTATGTCACTGTTCATTCCCTACATTATGTTATTGTTCATTCCCTGTGATACACCATACAATTTATACCATACATTCGAAATGATGCAATGTATTGTTTGGATACCCAATATTACTAGTCATTCTCTATGCTACGTTACAATTCATACTCTATGCTACTATTCATTCTCTACACTTCCTTATTATTCATACCCTACGTTACTATTCATACCCTACGATATTGTTCATTCCCTATGCTATGTTATTATTGAAGGCTTATATCTGTAACATACTTTGGTGCTTCCTCTTTGTGATTTTGTGTTGAAAATGGATCTGCTACATAAATATATAGATTTCATTACATGGTTTTCTACTGGGGAAATTCACATTATATCAATTGACTATGATCAAATAGTTCTTAATTTTTTGGTGTATTATTTAAATGGAAAAAATAATAAATTATTTCAACAACTTTTTCCAATATAGTCCATGGACTCATGTTTATTTAAATTCATATATTCAAATTTACTTTTTTCTGGTGATGCTATTTTTTAGGAACTCTTTTGACTATGTTTAAAATGGTTTAAATGGATTTAAACTGATATTTTAAATCATTGATCAATGCTATTATTCTTGTTATTTTAACAATAGAAATATTAAAATTATTTTTGAATTTTATTAATATATAAATATTCTATAGGAATTTAGATACTACAATGTAACAATTTTTATGGAGATATTTATGAAGGCTCTTGACAAAATTTATTATGAATATCTTTATCAAGAGGAGTTTTTGCTACTATTGAATATTTAATATATATATATATATAATTCTCAAGATGGATAATTGTATACACATTGGATAACATATTTGATATATTATTTAGGGGGAATGTTTTGTGAACATTGAACAGGATATGCATTTTCAACGTTGAATGAAAATTTGTTTCATCATCTGAATGTTATGTCATGTTTCATATTTTTTTTCTACAACTATAATTGATTTTATTAGATTATCCAATATTATCTTCAACAACTAGTACAAATGCTTTCATCTTTAACATATTTCTTTAGTTTTTGATCTTGTAACACATTTTCCCATCTCTCAAAAACACTCAATTTTTTTTTTATTCATTTGAAAAAAAATTAATATTTTGTTATTATATTTTTGAGTTTGTGTCTCCCAGATTCTAAACCAAGAATCTATGGGTTTTGACCCCCTATATCTTATTCAAAGACTATTTGGGTTGTGATTCCCAGTGTGTAATGTCTTTTTTTAAGGGTTTTGAGTCCACATAAAAAAGTTAGTGTCATGGATATACCTCTACTATAAAAGGATTCACAAATTAAAAAATTATTACCGAAAAAAATAATTTTAGGGCACATGTTTCTCTCACTGAGTAGATTTTTATATGAGTAGAGTTTGCCCCTTATAACTGAAATAATATGAAAAACATCCTTGTATTTTTTCTTTTTATACTACTTATTATACACAATAATTAACTTTCATAATTATTTAAATTATCACCTTTTTTCAAGTTTTTAAATCTAGTATATTTACCATCCACTTGACTATCATCCAATACAAATTCTAACGTAATAGTTTGTATCAAAGGAATAATTTCTTAAGAATATTTTAGAATTATCAATCTCTTTTTAGATACCAAACATTTGTATCATTTTTTGATCCTTTCTAAATTTATCAATCCCTTTTATAGATTCTTTTATAATATTTCATTGTGCTAACATATTCATAACACGTAAAAGACACTTAAAATTGGAATTTTAGAAATATTTATAATTATCCTAATAATTTGGCTGAGTATCTTATTTTTATTAATTTATTATATTTTTATTGAATATTTTAAATGTTAAAATACAAACAGTGTCAATTTTGACATTATTAAGTAGTTAACATTTATAAATTTCATAATAGGAAGATAATTTTGAAATAAATCCTTTAAATAATAAAAAATGTAACAAAATATCCACAAGATTATTGGATGGAATATGTTCTGTCAACTAATATTTATTTTAATATTTATAATATCATTTATACAATTCTTTTATTAATTCTTAAATAACTACATCGTCATTATGTCATAATTAAATTTAAAATTTTAATACCAAAAAATTAAAATTATATTAATATAATGTAGGTAATCATTTTATAATTCCATTTACTATTTATTGACTATGTTTGCGCATATATTACTCTTTATTCAAATACATTATGTTTTCAAAACAATGGTGGATCAAAAATGACTATCTATTGAATATAATGTTATAAATACATTATAGTCATCCAAGTGGCCCTAATTTCTCCTAAAATACAAAAAATGTCTGTTCATGGTAGGTATGAAGTCATTCAATGAAATTAGGATAACTAATAGTATAGTTTTATACTATTATAATATTATTTTTTATCGTTAATTACCTGATTTAATCATAACAGAGCAAAATAAAATAATTATTAAATTTAGAATTCAAATTGTCCAAAAACAAAAAAGGTCCAATTTAAATAATTTGGACCATTTATTTAAAAATATGGAATCGATTTTTTCCAAATTCAGAACATATATGTTTCAATAGTTAATTTAAAAATAATCGCTATAGTCAAAATGAGAAAACTTGTTTTAAAAGTAAAAACTATGAAAAGATAGAAACGAGTTTATATCTAATTTCAATGTAAAATTAGATCCAATGAAAATGATTATATTAAATGAAAAAAAAAATTAATCTAATTAAATATTAAACCCAATTAGAATGATGATTTATCTATATAAATATCTTGTAATAAAAATATGTTTTGAATTAAAATTCTATATTTTTCACTATTTATTAGAATTTGAATATTATCAAAAAAATAAAAAAAAAATACTAACTACAGTAAATTTTTATGTCACTCATCCAAATAAGTAGTTTATATTTACCAATATAACTTATAAAATTCTCATAAACTAGATTTCAAATGGGCTATCCCTCAAATAAAGATAAAATAATATTTTTGTGAAAAATTAATTTTTGTCAGAAAAATGAATTTGTTATTTTATCTTATTTAAAAAACATAATAGATTAATTTTTAACATTATATTGAATATATATATTTTATATTTAATTATTAATATAAATATAGAGTGATTTTATTGTTTTACAATTTTAATTATTTTCATTTAAATAGTTTTTCATAACACGATTTCATTTTAATTAAAATGTGTTTTATTTTCATTTTTAAATAATGTTTAGAAATTAATTAATTAATTAAATGTGTGAAAAATATTTTCATAAACCATTTTATAATTTTTATTACCCCTATTTTAATAGTTAGTTTATAATGTAACATAATAATATTTAGTTGTTCGCTAAAATTCAGAGTGGCGTATTTTGTATGCTATCAAACTTATTGTCTCCTTTTAAAAAATCCTGATGTTACATTCTCCAAAATTTGGAAATTTAAACCTTGAATTTTGAATTCTAGATTGGTACCTAAGGATTGAATCATCAAAATACCATTATTTCATCCCCACATCAGAAAAAGGGATTGATAAAACTAGATGGTTAAATGAATAAACGTATCGTATGAAAATATAAAGAGATAACAAATACTAGTATTACATTTATAAAAACATGGATATGGATGAAAAAATAAAAAAAATGTTATTAGGGAGAGTGATGGAAAAAATAATTATGATAAATTTAATAGTCATAAAACCACAAAATTATGACGGTTTTAATAGTAATTGATTTCATGTTAGTAAATGTAAGCAGAAATCTTCTTTATTTTAAGATCATTTTCTATATGTTGATGAATTATTTTACATCATAGAATAAAAACATAAGGAAATATACTTACTTGAAAAGAATTCTTTCTTGAATTAATATAATTCTCCAAAAAAAATTTCTTTTTTTCTAAACAAACTGTATTTAAATATTATTTTTTCACACCTGAAGCACTATAATCAACATAAAAAACTCACATAAAAAAGGTTAACAATATATTTTTAATATTTTAACCATGAACATATAACTAAATGGTTTGTAAAAAATTAGATAATTTACACCAAAAAGAATAGTCATTTTTACGGGGAAGGACTAATTTTATTCATTAATTTAAATACTAATATCCTATGCTTCAACCAGGACCATTCAATAAATAAAATTCCTTAGAATTCCTAAAAATAGTCAAAAAAATGATTGAAGCCCAAAATTTAGTCGGATTTGATTGCCTAATGTTCAATGATAAATTTTATCCTTTTCATCCAAATAACATCAACCACTCATAATTTCTTATACCAAAAAGAAATTTTATTAATCAAATATTATCTATGATAGGATAATCATTTACGTAAATAACCTAATTCCCATAAGTATATAATTAAAAAATTTACTCATCAAAAATAATACTCAACAGTTATTCCTCAAATAAAATACTATAATATTCTATATTATTTAAGCATATAGGGGTCCCAAAATAGTGAGCGTATCCTAAAATTGCATTTTTAACATAAACCTTAAATGAATTTCAAATACTAAGGATATTAATATGATAAAATATAAGTTTATAAAATCAACTTATTCTTATTCAACAACTTGTTTAACTGAAAATATAATGTCATACTAATCAGGTACATCACCTGGGCTAGTGGTAGGAAATAAATCATTAACACACATAGGTTATGGGTTTAATTCCTACAACATTATACAGTGAGATATGTTGTCACATGGTCTGGATGATTTCCTTTTTAAAAAATTATATAATTTTATAACATTCCAAAAAAATGAGATAATATCCTCAATATAACCCTAAAAAAATTTTGACCTCAATTTTTATCTCAATCCTTTTATTTTAAATCCAAAAAAGTAATAAACCATGATTACTTCAAAAGTAAATGTCTCATAAAATACTAGTAATCAACATAATGACTGAAAAGTGATTTATAAAACATTTAAGTTATAGTAAGCCTGAAATTTTAAACTCATATGATATCCTATTCTCTTAAAAAGAAATCATAATATCTAAAAATTTTTACACCATCCTATGATACCAAAAATATGGACATAGCCTTAAACATTATATAACTTTGAGATAAGTCAACAATATTACTTTTGAAAACAAAAAACATTCATTTTCTAATTAGGTAAATAAATTAAAATGCATTGTATAAAAAATTCCTTTTGAAATTATATATTTAAATTCATTATACACATAACATGCAATGTTTAATCCTTTTATATCCATATAAATAAAAATATAAATTAATATCTTGAAGAAAAATATCTGATAATTAAATCAATAACGGTTTATGGTGTCCCATACCTATTTGAACTTTTAAATCATAATATCAATGAATTATTTCATTTTACATAACAAAAAAATTGTATCGAAAAAAAGGTTATGAAAATTCATATTTCTTGTAAATAAACCTTATAAATGAATAATGGTGTACATAATAAAAAAATTTCTCAATGAAAGGAGATTGAGACTAAATCCATTACCTTGACCATGAATCATCACACAAAATCATTATATTCTTTAATAATAAACTTATGTTAATTTATTATTTATTGATAACTTTATTCATGTTTATTTTTTATTTTCTATCACTTATTACCATTTTATAACAATTTCATAATTCTTTATGTTTATACAAGTCATTTTTGTCAGTATTTGGTACTTGAGTTGAAAATGAACATGGTTTGATGTCAATAGTCTATGTGTTGATAATTAAATAATCTCCATAATGAAATTCATTAAATTATAATTACTTTTGAAAATTAATTATACTTTTTTTAAAAATCCATTCATTAATGGTATGAAAAATGATCAGTATTATTTCCATGGACAAGGTAGGCCTTACATACACAGGAGTAACGTTTCCATTTTTCATTATTCATTATGAAAATAAGGTAATTATTATTATATATTTTTATAATGATATAAATATAATTAAAATCATAATAATAATTTAAATATAAATTTATATATCATACAAGTGATGTGGTTAATTAAAATGACTTACATTGCCTCGTGGATGTGATAGTTCAGACATACACAAGAATGATGTTATCATTTTTATGGTCATAAAAATTATTAACATTAATGAAATAATATTATTTGAAAATGATAAATATTTAATTAATAAAATATATAATCATTTATATCATCATTATAACAATTACTGATAGATGGTAATGAGAAAAAAACTATATCAGTTCGCGAGGCAGAAGTCCACAAAAAAAATGAAATGTTAATTTCAAATGTAATGAAATTTTATATGGATTGAGGTTATAATATAAACATAATAACATTTTATTATATTAAGGATAGAAAATTTATTATTTCATCATGCATGAAGTAGATTTAATGGAAGTGAAAGAAGAAAAAATATAGAAAAAGTATAAAATGATCCCTCTTCTTCGGTTGTTCACCATTAAAAAACACTTTAACCTCTCTAAGGACGGTGTTTTTCTCAAACAAAGACATGATTAATTTTTGAAGGGATTATAGTAAGTGTTTTGGGTAGATATTTTCCAACAAAATATTTTTTATCTTTTATTATTAGAGAATATTGGGATCCTTTTTATAGGAGAGGGGAGGGGTACCCTTGGAAACTATAAAAGTATTAAATTATTATAAATTAAATTTTGGTTCCAAATGGTCCCAAAAGCATTTATTTGAAATATAAGATAATTTTAGGATGAATGCACATCATCCAATGAAAATTATATAAGATTTGAATAATTTTTAACCATTACTTTTTTTGTATGACCCAGATGTTACATTCTTAAATCATACCGTGATATTATGTTATGTACACTATGTGGGTTAATGTAATTACCATAAAATTAAAAATGACCAAAAAAAGTAGCATTTAAGACATTTTTGGACTTATCATAAAAATTTGTCTGAAAATAAATTTTTTAGAAATTTAACATAGTTTAATATAATATTTTATTTTTTAAAATACCAATAGTGTCAATTTTGACACAATTCATTAATGATCTGTTAAAAATAACATTAGTGGACATATGTTTGAAATAACCCCATTAAATCATAAAAAATGTAAAATGTATCCATAAATTTTTTTCATGGTATAAAATATATCATATAATATTTATTTTATTATTAATAATATAATTTATTTGATTCTTTTATTAGTTACGAAATTACTACATCATTGTTGTTTCATAATTAAATAATAAAATTTAATTTTAAAAAATTATAAAAAAATTACCATGATTTAGGTTATTTATTTCTATTCGAATATCTATTTATAGTATAAGAGATCCCCTATGTATTTTGATATCAAAATACATTACATTTTAAAAAAAAGTGTAAAAATTGACTATTCATTGAATATATTATTATTAACGCTCTAGAGGCATCCAACCGTTTCCATGTAAAATCAAAATCGACCCCCAGATTCTAATAGTTTGGATACACTCCTAAAAATAAATTAGTATAATTTTTAGGGTAGTTTTACACTATTATAATATTATATTTACCTTTAATTACTTGATTTACCCTCAAACGTGGTAATTACAATAATTTCTACCCAAAAGGACCAATTTACATAATATGGTACTTCTAATTCCAAATATGGAATCCATTTTTCTCAATTAAAAATACAAATTTTGATGTAATTAATTGAAATTAATCGCCAATTACAAATAGCGAAAATAATGATTTTTAAAAGTAAAAAACCATCAAAATATTGATGTGTGTCTATATCTAATTTTAATGTGAAATTACCATGAATGACCAAAATTTCATTAAGAGATAAAAAATAATATAATTATACTTTAAAACCAATTAAAAATATTATCAGTCATTATAAATTACTTAGACAAAAAAGTATTTTTGAATTAAAATGCAATATTATTCACTATTAATTTAAAAATTCATTTTATCATAGAAATACAATATTTTTAATGAAAATAATTTGTCATTTCACCCATCAAAATAAGTAGTTTATTTTAAAAAGTATATATTATTATATTTTCAAAGTCTATATTTAAAAAGGGTTCTCCATCAAATGGTGGTAAAACTATATTATTTTGAAAATTTACTTTTTTTTTTCTAAAAAATGAACATGTTCTTATATCATGTCTAGAAGATGTATAAGAGGAATTTAAAACTTTAAATTGAATAATCTTTATTATTAAAATTCATAATTAGTGAATTATTATATTTTATAAATTCACTTATTTTCATTTAAATTATTTATTCAGGAAAATAATTCATTTTAATCAAAAAGTGTTTTATTTTCATTTATAAATAATTGTTCAAAATGAAAAAATTAAATACATTTGTAAACAATATTTTCATAAACCTATTTATATTATTCCTCATCTCCATTATAATAGATAGGTTATAAGGTGAAATATTAATATTTAGTTGTTTACTTATGTTCGATGTGGTGAATTATTTACATTATTGAGCATATTGCTTCCCTTTAAAACCCTGGGTTGTTATAGGTTGTGTAGTCCCTTTATATATAGTATTAGATTATTTAAAAACTAAAAATGATGAAATATTTGTTGAAATATAATTATTGAGGTTGGGGAGAGTATTTGACCTCTGTAGCTACATGTCAATTATGATGTATGTTCAATAAGGAAGTTGTATACTCCCTTAATTTTTTCATATCATGCCATTGTTATGATCCCAATGAATATACTTGTTATTATCAAACAATTTATATGAAAAAAACTATTTAGTTTTCCAGGATGCCTTTAGTGATTGATATGGAAAGTGCATGCTTAGAGCCTTGGTTACAAGAATTTCTTCTACACAACTTATGTTTTGTTTCTATTTTATATTTAGATATGTTGGTCATTATTTTATATTCAATAATATGGGATATAACTATATGTTATTTTGAGTTATTCTATTTTTATATGATTTATTGTTTTGGTAGTTGTTCATCATATCACAATATCATTTTCATAGAGGTAAATTATTCCCATTTTATTGGTTTATACCATCGATACTACACAACAACCGATGAATTATTGGATGTGGGATCTAGAGGACCCATAATATGTTTCTATAAGGTTATACAAATATATGATTTACAAAATGAAAATGATTGTAATCAATTAATAATTAGAACATAATAAAATTTTTAGCTTACAGAAAATAAATGGTATTTAACTTCCAATGTATTCATGACCTTGAAGTTTATCATTTTTAGAATCTCTTTGTTTTCTACTCATGTGGTACCAAATATAGTGTTTTTTTGTGAACTCAATAGTTAATATATTAAATAACAGGGCAATGAAATAATACGAAGGTTGTTATAAATCATTGAGGAAACTATTCCTTTGATAGAATCTCATAATTTTCAAAACAAATATATTTAAAATAATATATGATTTATTCCTAAATAAAAAAAAGTCATGTAGAAATAAAAATATTATGATTATGAGGAATCATATAGTCAATTATCTAAAATGAATATAATTATTTTGATGAATAATTTTAAAATAAAATAAAAATCTAATCTTATACCCAATAATTTATAATGAATATTATAGGAAGATGGACCTTTGGGATAATATAGATTCAAAAAGATAAATGAAATAAGTTATATTGGATTTCTATGTGATTTAGCCCCATGTAAACTAAAAATATTTCATCATCCTTATCATTGATCATATTAACACAAATCAACACCTCTACATTAATAGCTTAACTTTTTTAAAATTTGATATTATACATATCAAGAATGATTTCTATATTAAAAAATGGATTAATGTTTTAGACTAATTATAATGCATGCTTATCACTTTTCTCCTTCACACATTAAGTGATAATGTCCTATTATATTCATGTTTTTGACATTATTGAGGCACACACAACCCACTATATTATATAACCCATCCATGATACTGAATTTTTTATTAAAACAATATATTTGCCCCAAAATAATGATATATAAACAATAATAATATATCATCTTTCTATCCAAACCATTTTAAATCCCACCCCTCAATCAGAAAATCCAATTGATCCATTGTGTACCTATGGGGATGTGAAAAAAATATATTATTAGATTATTGGATAGTATGTTGATCTCCAATTGAAAAATACTCACTTGTAGAGTCTGAAATAAACCATAAATTATCACAAAAACCATTGAATTATAAAATCATGAATATCAATGGAAATAACATTTGAAATTAGAATAATAAAAACCTAAAATAATGTTGGGACTTTATAACATTGTTCTATAGAAAATTCACACCACAAAGTTAAATATATAAATTATACCATATACAAATACTAATAAATATTTATTGTTACTAATAACAAGGGTTTATAGTTTGTCATAGGGAAAAATTTACTCCGAAAATTATTTTCATAAATTAAACTGAAACAAAATTATGGTAATAATGAACACAATAATAATTGATAATAATAAAAATAAATAATAACATTAATACATGATAAACAATACTGTAAATGTAAGAAAAAGTATTCAAATAGTCATATACTAACATTGTTATTATATATAAAGACAACTCAAAATCATGGAAAATTGATGATAATATTCCTCTTAAATATATTATAATTCACTTTGAAATAATTAACATGATATGTAAACCCTACTCCTTAAAACATAATCTCCCAACCTATAACTTCATGAAATTTAGTTTAACTGTACATTCACAATAAGTGATAATATAATGTGATATAAATAAAACTATAGGATACCATGGGAGATTCAAAACACCTTCTAGATCTCAAAATCATTAATTCATAGAAGTGAGATGTATGACATGAAATTATCATTAACAAATGGAATAATCATGGAAATGATTACCAATACACTTGGGACTCTGTTTCAATATATTTGGAATGTTACAAAACAATACTAATTTTCCTTATTAGAAAAATTATTATTAAAAAACATTTCATCATTGATATCATGGTCAAACTCTTTATAGACTAAATAAATGGAAAATTTCTACACTAGTGGAAATAATTTTTTTAAACAATTATAAAAAACAATATATTTTCTTATTATTAAATAGATAAATGTATCTCTCATATTTGTCTTATGTTATAAATTTAGTTATATTATATCTTAATAAAAAACATGATTATTTAATAGTATAACATAATTATTAAATAGAAAAATAATTTAATTGGAATCTTATAGGAAAATTTTGATCTTATTATAATACTATAACATCTCATTGCTAATTCAAAATAATTGAAAAATATAAATAATGTATTTTATCAATGTTTAATGCTAACACATGAATATAATTATCAAAAAATGTTTTCAAAGGAACTATATCATCTCATAATAGAGGCACATTGATTCCATCATCACTCAATTAAAATCCAAACATATAAAAATAAAATAATAATAACACATTAGTAAATCAGAACACACTGTACATTTACCATACGATTTAATTTAAATAAATTAATTATTTTTATATGTTAATTTTCCCAATAAATTTAGTGAATTTATATTATGGAGTCTTGTTCACAATCAGTACATCATTTACAAAATATAATTACTCTATAATATCTATATATATATATATATCTAAATTATTAAATTTATAAAAAAATAATAATCAATGTTAGACATTTTATCACATAAACAAATGAAATATTTATCATTTATTTAATGAAAAAATAATTTATTAATTTTATAAATCCCATGAATAAAGATGAAATTAAATATAATTCATCATTCATTATACATATTGAAATTAAATCATGGATAATCCAATGTAGATCATAAGAAATAATTTTTTTCACATTATTTTATTTTAAATCTAAACCAATCACTCTCTTTTCCATTTTGATGATTATTTTTCAATAATATGATTCCAACATTTAAATAAAAAATTAAAATCACCTGATAAGAAAAAAAAATTATATAATAACTAATAAAGTTTTGAAATAATCATTTAAAAATTCATAAAAAGGATCACACAATTCATTTTGAAATCCCCATAGTGTACTCATTTTTTATATAATGTTATTTCAATGTAAATAACATACTACCTAATGATATACCTATTTTTTCATATTCAAGTATTGTATTGAATATTTTTGATCCAATGTGTTAGAATTATTGTGAATGATATGTAAATATGGGTTTTCTTGAGTTATGATGAAGTGTTGATTCTTTGAAAATTTTATGGATGTACATGATGAGATTGGATTTCAAACATGTGAAAGTCACCATGTAAGATGAAATGACTATTTGATCTGATATTAAATCATAATAACGTGTGAAAAATGACTTCGGTAAATTACACATTGTTTAATGTAATGAAGTGGAAATGTCGAAGACAATAAAAAGGATTCATAAACAATATTGTGTTCTTTCATAGTAGTGGTAGAGAATTTGGTAATGTATGAAACTAGTTTTTACCTAACTGTTTTTAACTATAATATAAAAATATATATGTATAAATACCACAATATTACCATGGAAGGATTCCAATAATGATTTGGTAGGAAATAATGTTTACTCGGGGTACTCAAGGTGAAGAAACCCTTGAGTGGGCCATGTATTGGTATGGAGAAGCTTGTGTGGGGAAGAGTGATTAGGATTGGAAGAGTTTGTCAGTCGAAAAGAATGCGTAGGTATGGAACATGTTGTGTGTGGTGAATTTGTTTTAGGTGATAGTCCCCAATGTCCATACTTAACTACTTTTCATGAATTGATTAATATATATGTTTTCTTATAGACATTGTGTCATTTTTTTAATACATGTGAATTTGGGTAGGACATTAATTTTTTCTACCAAATAACACTATGGTTAAAAATGGTAAATTGACCACAGTATATTATCATTGAAAATTTTCTTCCTTCATTGTTGGTTATGGAATAGGTTGTTTATAAAAGATTAAATTCCTAGAAGAATTTCAAACAGATCAAATTTCAATGGAAAAAGAATAGTTTAATATATATGTAATTTTTTTTAAATTAAATGAGATGAATTTATTTAAATATAGATTCAATGTTTCACTAGATTGGGAATTCATATTGGACATTGATTCTAGAATTTGGTTTTTTCTTAAGTGAGAAATAAAATCATATCGAGTATTAGGGATGCCCCTAATCCCTTTATTCCTGTTATTTTTATTCCAATTTTTTGATGAATTTTATTTTCTTCTCCTTTCGTAGGAATATCACATTTTACATTCAGTATTCCCCATCAAATACCTGAGAATAGAAAAAAGAATATAATGATCTGGGAATGGAGTAAAATACGGTTAGTGATTAAAATAAAATAAAAACATTCACATGCATATCACTTACAAGGAGGATGAGGAGGAACTCATAGACAATTCTAAAAATAATAAAAATGAATCCTAGAAAGTATCCAAAACACATTTACGATATTTTTTGATTACCTGAATATGATGATATTTTGTAATAAGGAAACAAAAAAATACAATTTTTTTAAAATCCCCTGTATCATAGGTATTAATAATGTAATTTTTACAGCTGTTTTAAAATGATATTTAATAAAAAAACATGTGGTGAAATTAATTTCACCCTATAAATGCATTGTAGTTGAATAAATGTAATCTATTATTGATATTGATGATTTCTCATACGAAACACTATTTGTGAGTGATTGTATTTTTTTTCAAAAAAATAAGAAAAATATATTAATTAATATATTATTGCATCAGACATAACCAGATGTCATATGTGCATAAATGTTTTACCCCAATTAGGTTAAAGGACATTTCCCAAACCTAATATTTTTCTCATATATCTCTTATGATGAGTCTTTTGGTATATATTAAATTATTTTAAAAAATTAATAACACATGTGTTTCTAATTTTATGTCTTCTACACCTAAGCACTAAAAGCCTTAGAATCATGGACCAACTCAACGTGTATGCCCAAAACAATTACCCATAATATTCAGATACTATAATTGAGGTTATAATATTTTATGAAACATTACAAAATAATATGTGGTTTTTTAAAAAAATTCACATAAACATTCAGATTTAAAATTATAAAACAAGGTTAATTTAATTTTTGAAAAATAATTATATCGTAATTCTCCAAATCTATCTACTTATCATCCTCAAGAATCATCTCTAGTGATCTTTAAGGAATAACAGATGCCAATGTGCTCAAAAATCTGACTGGAATTCTCACATTTCCTTATAGATCTATCCATGTTGCCACTAAATCTAGACTAAAGGTACCATATTTCCTCAGAATAGCTTCTAATATAGATCTGTGATGCACACTAAGAGATCCTTATAAGAAGCATTGGTCTTATAACATCCCAAAACCTTATTACACAATAATACCTTATTTATTACAAAAAATAATAATTTATACATCCCAAAAGATCTAGAGGTCTAGAATAATTAGAAACTTATGTACATTACAGAAAAAACATAATTCAAGGGATACTGTAAGTTATTTGAAACCTCCTTGACATCATCATAATAATCCTTCAAACATAACAAGGCATAGGATATCGTGGAGATATTAAAAATAAATTTAATCATTTAATCGAAAAATAAAAATTAAAAAGTCATAAAATGAAGGTGAAAATAAATTTTAGAAAATATGAATTTAAATGGTTCATAAAAAGAACATGAAAAATAAAGCCAGATATGTCATTATTAACCTATGATGGGATATGTAGAAATAATTTAAAACATTGCATCTTAAAAATAGTTCAAGTCTAACCCCACCAAGACATCATGTGGGAGAAATTTACTATCATGGAATCAGGTACACACTATCCCAAAATTACATATCATGATACAAAACATTACCCAATTCATTAGAGTGAAATTTAAGCACACCCTTCATAATCAATTCATTTTTTTCTTATGTGTTCCACATAGATCATATAACATAGATTCATTCAAAATCATAATTTATTCCATGATAAATTAATATGGAATACATACATGTATTTTCCCAATAAATATGTATATATAGATAAAGGTTAAGATACTAGATAGTGAAATGGGTAAGGCATTAACTACATAGTTATTTTGGAATGGAAACCCACATTGTTATTTCTGTATCATAACAACATCATATAAGAATTCATAAAATGGGTCAATTATTGAGAAAGTGGTATGTAATCAGTTCTACATGAAATTTAAAGTAATAGGTACATTTATATAAATTCCATAGTATATGGAATTAGAAATATAAGGCATAACATAATAAAGAATCAAGAAGATAGATGAGGAATAAAAGAACCCTTAAAAAATATTTGTAAGATTATGGTAGTACCAAAATATTATTAGGAGGATTAAATGAAAGTGAAATGGTCTATGATTTTTTATAAATCAAAGGGATTTTAAAGGGGGATATTTATGAAAATATCCCTATATAGGAAAAAGAAAATTAAAAGACATATCATAAAAGTAATGCTTGATAAAATAGTAGGGTGTAAGATCAGATATAGAATTTTGGCATAGTAACGACATGGGTTATGGAAAAAATTATAGGGTATGAATGTTATCTCATTATAATAAAATTAATTGGATGATATGGGAATGATAATAATTTAATGAAAAAAATTCAAATTTTAAAGGCAACTTTCAAAGAAGGTTATTGATTTGAAAAAATAGAGGAATGTGAGGATCCATGAATTAAATATGTGACACAAATATCTTGGGTGGGGCTTCATGAGAGCTTATGGATCCTTGTGATGACCTTATTATGTGTAGGGTAATGTTTGGATGTGATAAATTGAGTTCGAGTGAATTTAAATGTGTGATTTGTTGTATTTATATAGGAAAATAGGGGGATTTATTTATTACAATAGTGTTGGGAACTACATAATAAAATATTCAAAACCACAAACCATACCATGATTTTTACACGTTTTATGGAAATGGTTAGGGTATTATATTATTTTTTAATGATAAGGGATGAAGACAATAAAATATTACCCTTTCTATAGAGAGATGAGTCACATATTCAAATAAATGGTTTTAAAATCTTAAAATCTATTATAAGTGTTGGAGGATTCACTAATTAATTGTTAAATAAATCAAACAAAAAATCACATTATTTAAAGGGGAAATAATATTTCATTAGGAATACCTTTATAATATTTATTACATTACTATTGGGCCTGTATAAAGTCATAAAACAAATTCGTATATTAATACGATATTTAATGTTTACCCATGTATTTGATTGTCTTAAAAAATTTGGAAATTTTTTATACCATTTATTAAAGATTTAATAACAAAAAAATAATATTAATTTTATCTATATCATATATTAAACATGTGAATTTTCAATTATTAAAATATAAAACTAAATTTATTGAAAATTGTAGGTTTTGTTAATAATAGTTTGTGAACCTTAATTAAAATTAAATTTGATTTCATAAATATTATATGATCATTTTTTATTCAATGAACGTTATTTAATAAAAATAATTTAATAAAATTGTATTTATTTCAATTAGTCATTAACTCATCAATATATATTTCATAATTTAATTTGTGTATTAACCAAAAATAAAATATATTCTTTAAAAATTATTTACAATGTAACAATATTCAGATGAAAATAAAATAATTTTCGTATGAAAACAATGTAACTATTCCAACTTTTTGGGTCATGATACATAACCCTATATTAAACAATCATATACACTGATAGTAAGATGGGCAATGGCGGGGCTTTCATGGGGTTGTTTGGTGAACATGGTGTTGGTCATGAGCATTATATGCCTAAAATTCCCCCAAAAATGGTTTCCCTGATTCATAATGTTTTGGAGCTATGATTGGGATTGGTTTAGAGAAAACTCCAAAAATGCCATCTCACTTGGGTTCTCTGCTAAATGGGCTATATAGGTTACAATCTTAATGGTAGAGGCCATCAATTACATTGCTTGTGCATGAAGGATTTCTTAAAACCATATACATATACTAGTCATGTTATCACTATTAAATGACTATATTATAACCATTAAATATAATTAACAGTAAATTAAAAGAAATTGGATAATATTAATAAAAATAATTCCCGGATTTTTCTATTTAATTAAATCAAAAGGTTGAATTTTATTCATAACATTTCTAGAAATTGAATTTATACCACCTTTAGAATTTTCACCCTCAAAATTTCCTTATACCATTCTAAATTAGATTAGGGTAACCCTAAATCATAAGCTCCTTCAGTTCCCACATTACTTCTTCAAACATGTGGGTTTTCAGAACACTTTGACAAGTGACATTGTCTTATTTCGTAGACCGTATTCTATAAAATCCATGATCTTCCTCGGGTTCTCCTCATAGGAATAGTAATTATCACAAGGTAACAGCTATAGATTGTTTACATGACATGGGTATGGTATTTATTTTCTTACGTGGGATACATTGAATCCATCAAGTTGAGCACACATGTTTTGGTGGAGTTCTAGTCGATAAGCCACTTCCCTAAAAGATTCAAGGATCTCAAAAGAGACGATGTTCCATGGACTAATCATTCCATTCTTCCCAAATATAACCACTTTCTTCCATATACATATGTATAGTAATATCATGTCTCTAACATCATTGTCAAGGTCACATCGATTATCTTCATCATTTCTCTTTTGTCGACTCTGAGAAGTGTTGATGAGATACTAAATGATCTTATCCTTATTCACTATGTGATCACAAATTCAGAAAATAGATGTTTTCATTTCCAAACATTATCCTATAATTTTTATGTTAATCACATATTCCTATAAATGGATTCAATGGGAGCCATTTGGATTATGGAGTGGAAATTATTATTTTAAGAGAACTCGACAAGAGGGAGAGGTTGGTCCCATTCTTTTTTAATGTCCATTGTGAAATATCTCAACTTTTCTTCATATATTTGGATAGTACACATGGATTGGAAATTAGATTGTGGTCAATAATCCCTACTAATGTTCAAATCCGTGTTTTGATAATTATGGTGAATTTTCATAAACACAGAGGTTAATCATCGATCTCAATCAGACATAATCAATTGTGGTGCACTATACAGCATTACCACTTATCATATGTATATTTTTTTTAGTTGGTCCGGTGAGAAATCCCCCTGAATAGAAATGATGTGTGATGTATTTGTAGGTTTATCAATAACAACCAATATATCATTGTTTCCTTTATATGTCATTGGATGCACGATAAAAAAATTGATGATGTTATTTTCCCATTTCCATGTTGGTATTCGTTATGGTTTCCTCACCCCCTTAAACTTATTCTTTTAAGCCATCACTTTCAGACATACCAGGAACCATGATGTAAACTCATTGATCTCCTTATTTATGTTATCCAACTAATAGTGTAACATCCTAAAATTTTTGAAATTAATGAGTTATTTTTGTCAAAAATTAAATAAGTCAAAATGATTTAATTATTGAATATATTTTATGGTAATATATGTAAAATTATAAAATAATACCTAAATATCATAATATATTATTTTTTCCTAATGAATGATAATATTAATAAATAAAATAAATAATTAGTATTATGATGATACTCTTAAAGGGATAATTCAAACAATTAAGTTTATCAATTAATATATAAAATGTTATATATCAAATTTAATTTATAATAAATAAATATTTAATTAGGGATATAAGTTTACATATTATTATTAAAATTTGATAATGAAATAATATTTAAATTATAAATTTTATTTTTATGTTATAAATACTAATAATTTTATAATTTTATTATCCTGAAAAATTACTATTAATTTTTTATTACATTTAATATTATAAATTATATTTTGAATAGAAAAACATTGTAAAAATAATAATATATTAATATAATAATTAATTTATACTTAGTATATGATAATTTATATAAATAAAATTTAATTAAATACATTAAATAAAAAAATAATAAATACAATGATGCTCGAAAATTGATCCAAAAAAAATTACTTATTTAATTTAATATAGAAAATATGTTCTTAAAATTTTTGATTCTTATGAATTTCTAAATACATATATAAAATAATGAATAAAATTCAATATCAATATTAATATTATTAAAATAAATGTTGATGAAACAAATAATAAAACAAAACCGATATTGAATGAAAAAATATGATACATGAATAAAGGAAAATTGAAGAAATGAAGATAATGGTCAGTTAGTTCTTGAGTGAGGTTTGGAGGGCATGCATCGAAGAGAAACTGGGGCTTCGTCAGAGAGGTTAAAAATACAGATAGTTTGAACATATATAATATAGTGGTCGATTGAGTGATATGTATTTAACCCTCTATTAGTAATATATATTCAAAACCCGTGATTGAGAACCATATATGGTTCATGTTTAGTCGGGTGTTCAAGCGAAAGGGTTCGACAGTGAGCAATATGGATGTGGATGGGTCAAAATATGGTGCGATTTGTCTTCTTCATTCTCTGATTATTGCAGATCTGATGTTAGGTGTGTTTTGTAGTCTGAATCCTTCTAGATCTATCATATTGAATACTCGATTTCTTTTTGTTTTTATTTCTCTATTATTTATTTTTTCTTCCATCATCTTCAGACTAGTAAATCCCATTTTCAAATAATCTATTTTATTTATTCAGGGTAATTTTCCTCTATTTCAATATAATAAATTTACACGTTCTGATTTTTTTATTCTTTTTAATCAACTGGGATATAAATTCCTATAATTTTTTCTCAGATTAAATAGAATGTATTTCTATGTATAATGTTTGGTGTATCATCTTACACAAATTTTCCATATCATTGTATTGATTTTTGGATACATCGAAAAAGTCTTGAATAAAATAGAATCAAATCTCCCAATGATGTCTTCTTCCCACTGAGAAAATCCCACTTTTTTCAATCACAAATATTAAATAGGAAACATCGTTATCACATTTAGTTTTAATCTAAACATGTAAGTCACATAATTACTATATAACGTAGTATTTCATTTATTCTAGCACTGTGTGTGAGATTTTGGTGAGGTAAGGGAAAGAAGTGGCCTTTATTTTTTCATATTTTTTAAATCATATAATGTTAGAGAGATCGTGAGTGTAGATATTAGAGAATAAATTCTATTCCAATAAGTGAAAGAAAAAATACAATAAAATTTATTTAGAGATAGTTTCTACTATATCAAAAATTATGATGTTTAATTTTTGTAATTGAGAAAATGTTATTTTTAAATAGTGATTTACTGTGAAATATTATTTTATGTATGAAATTTTTATTCAATTTATATATTTTAATTACAATAATATTTTAATATAAGGTTAAGGTAAAATTATACATGATTAATGGATTGATTCTTTATCAAAAAAATATGGTTATTAGTAATAGAATATTTATTTTTAGTTATTCATTTACGTAAATTTATATTTTGCTATATAAAAATATTACAATAATTTAATATAAAATTAAATTTTCTACTTTTCCATAAGGGATAATATGTTTAATTATTATCTTATGTTTTTTCTAAAGGGATTTAATAACTATATCTGTATGCTTATTTTCATGCATATATTATTTTCATTTTGACATATTGATGTTACTATATTTATCATTGTTATGAGATTATTGATTTTTAAAGAAAAATAATGATCTTTTATAATAAATTTTGTTATAAATATTTCAATTAAAATTAATTAATTTATTCTATTATTATATAATAATAATTATTAAATAAATAAAACTATCATTTCATGTTTGAAAAGAAGATATAAAATCATTGATGTCATTTAAAATAGATCGCCATCATCTTAGCTCATGAAAAGTCAAGAATGTACTAGTATTTGATATTAAAATATATTTATGTTCAATGAATTAAAAATCATTATATAGAAATTATTTTTAAAGAAAATTTTGTTAATGGAAAATATGGATGACAATTACTGTCAATTAATTCAATGACTAGTCGATAATAGATTTTATCATTTTGAATCTAGTATATGTGATCGTATGAATGTAAATATATTTATATATATATATACATATAAATGTATTTTTAAAAAATTTCATGTTATTAATATATAAATAAGACTGTAAAATGTATCTATATATATATAACAAGCATAAACTATTTTCATAATACATTAATTTTGGACACTGTAAATATGGTTGGGAATTATGGAGTGAACACATCCCTCGACAGGTGGAAAGGCCCCAAATAGCCTTCAATGTTCTATTTAACCATTGTTTTTTTTTCAAAATATTCCATAATGTAATCAAAAAACCACTAGACTATATTTAAATTATTTTTTTGAATGTATGTTACTTCAAATTTAGTAAATATTTTACAGTAATAAGTAACTTAAATAATTCTTTCTAAAGATCAAAACAAACTTAATTTTTTGGATATTACCAAATTAATTTCAAATTAATTTCTCAAAAAAAAATCAATGGAAGATATCATAAAACACATATCAATGTTTTAATAACCCCTTAACGAACAACTAAATGCTCCTCCCATGTTTAAAATTTTTTCACATGTAATCATAGATGTTCTATGTCTTAAGTTAATGCTTTTCTAGTTAGTGTTAAGGAAATGATGTAGGAATTTTTTTTATTTTTTACTCTGATAAATATAAGGTTTTTTTCTAGTCCTCCTGAACCTAGACCAATAAAAGATTAAGGATTTTATTTTTGTTTTGTGTAATTTTTTTCCATTTATAAAACAATTATACCACATTTTCTAGCACTACACCTAGAGGCGTGGGTTCATGGAGTTATAATAGTTATGAGATGGAGGTTCTAGACAACATTGATTATTAGATGTCCTCTTTGAGGAAAACAAATTTACACGGTTAATGTTTCATAAGATATTTATGTCCCCATGGAAATTACTTAATTCTATAGATGGATGTTTAGAATCAACTCAAGTAAAATGAATAAATATCATGCGCACAATTTCATTAAGATGGAAGAATGTAACATCTTGTAAATTTTGAAATTACTGAGAACGTTGTTTATTATAATAAATAAATAAAAATAATTTTATTTGTTATTATGTGTTAAGATTAAATATATGAAATTAAATAATAATACTTAAAATGATAATACATTATTTATTTTTGGAGAATAATTATATAATTAAAGTAAATAAATAATTATAATTATGATGATATTTATAAAGGAAAATTCTATTAGTTAGTTATGTTGGATAATAAGTAAATATTTTTTATATAAAAATTAATTATTAATACATCATTTCTCAATGATGGTTATAAGTTACCATATTATTATTTAATTTGGTAATGAAAAAATATTTACATTATAAAATTCTTTTATAAGTTATAAATACTTATCATTATATAAATTATTTATAATAACAAATTCATATTAAATGTTAATGGAATTTAATTGTATAAATGATATTTTTAAAATAAAAACATTATATAAAAGATATCATATTAATTAAATAATATATATACACTTAGTATGTTATTTTTTAAATAAATAAAATATAATATGGAAATTAAATTTACAAAATTATAATGATAATAATAATGACAAAAAATGGTACATAAAAATGATTTATTAAATGAATGATTATAAATTTTTTGTTATGAAATTTTACTCTTATGAATTTGTAACTACACATCTGAAATTATGAAAAATATTTTGTATGATTGTTAATATTTTAAAAAAAATGATAATTAGACAAATAAATTAATTGAAAACTAAGAATCAATGAAAAAAAATTGAATAAAGGAATAGAATAAAATTGATGAAATTAAAAAAAGGGTAGATCATGTCTTGATAGTGGTTGGTAGGGAAAAAACAAATGGGAGAAGAGGGATTCATCGAATTGGGTATCCATTGAGAGAGTTCAACTGCGTATGAGACAATGGTTGAGAGAGTGAAAGGACATTGACCTATAGTGATCAAGACAGAGTCGAACAACTCGATCAAGCACCATATAGGATTCATGTGCATTAATTGGGATGAGAAAAAGACATGACTTTGATAGATCAAGACACATAAGTGTTAAAATCAGGTGTGAGTTGTTGTCTTCTATAACCAATTATTACAAATCTAAAGGTTGGTGTTCTTTGTAGATTGAATCCTTTGGAATCTACATTATTGATATAGAGATTTTAATTTTTGTGTATTATTCTATTATTTATTCATTATTCTATCATTAGCTGACCAGCAGTGGTAATTTTCCAATAATCATTATGATATATTCAGTGTATTTTCCATATATTTAAACAAAATAGATTATCTCATTTTTTTCATCTTATTCATTAATAAATTTGGATATTTATACCTATCAATTACCACATAGATTAAATTAGTATAGATTCTTATGCTATTTCCCAGTGTGTGTTGGATTGATATCACTTTATTATATATTGTCTTTTTTCTCTAATAGATCATAAAATATATTTATTAATTGAATTTGAGTATAAACCAAACATAAAATCTCTACGTCAAAAATAATTTACAATGTAACTACAATAGGATAAAACTATATTCATTAATTTATAACAAAAAAAATTACATACTCAAATTCCAAGGGTATTGATACATATCCTTTTATTGCACTAGAATATTCCCTAATAGTAATGTGCATGATGTTGGGGATTTCATTGGTCCATCTAGTGATCATGTATTGGGTCATGATTTTGATGATATTAAACTTCTCCCATAAATGGCATCATCATGTTTAATTTTTTGGATCTCAACTAGGGATTGAACCATGAAAAACTCATAAATTCTATATTCCTAAAAATTTCGGATAGATGTGCTTTTTAGGGTAAGATCTTATTAGTTGAGGCCATCACACCCTTCATGACAAAAATATTAGTTAAAACCATATATTTACTCTACTTTGATGATTACTATTAAATGATTATATTGTCAGTGGTTAAGATACATAATGGTTATTTAGTTCCATTTTCATATAATAAAATAATATAAGTTCATCCATTTAATATTTAATTAAATCCAAAAGGGGAATATTATTCATAATAGCTAAGATCTTTATAGATCCCATGATCAATATCCTTGAAATCTGTATCATTTTCAAGCTCAATTATGAATCATGGATGATGTGGCACGTGGAACATGTATTTCATACCTAAATATCTAGAATGGGGTCCCAATGATTTTCCACTACCCCTATCCACTAGGCGATCTCATTGGATCCATGAAAACAGGTTCATATCATTCCCTAATTCCCTAGTTATCTCGAATCGAACTGATGATTAACTAAATAAGAAATATTATCACTCATATAAAACAGAGTAATCATCCTCATACAGTCGTCCTAATATCTCTATTTTCTTTTTATACTGATCATCCTTTTCAAAATCTGTGCACTCTATCAGGGGCCTTCTAAACCAATCAAATCACATATCTATTAACCCACATGACTTAGGATAATATGTAATGAAACAAATGTTTTCCCATATAGATCCTTATAAGGAACTATATAAACTGAATCATGTAATTATTTTTTTTCTGAGAATTCATTCAAGGATAGGTGGTCATTCCACACTATATCAATGGCTAGTGTGGAACCTCGAAACACATCCCTCAATATGTGTTTTGTCTTCTTGGACAATCTATGAGTGTGAAGATTTAACAAAATACTCAATATAATGTAATTAGTTATAGATTTATGTTGACTTACCAAATTTTTTACATAAAATTCATATCTATATTTTGAAAATTATAAAGGGTATGCATGAAGGCATATAATTTCATGGATGGATAGAATATCACCATCCTCCAATGATTGGGTATCTCTAATTAGTTTGAAGATAGAATAATTTGTTATATGATTTAAAATAACCCAGAGTGTGTCACAACTCATTGTGGTCCTAGGTAACCACCTCAACAAGTCATTCATACTATCCAAATAATTTCACATAGTTATCTATAGAGGCTACAACAACACACCTTGATGCTTTTTTTCAGCCTTCACCTACTGATACATATGTCATCAGAATTCAAAAGAAGAAAATATATATCTTTATACAAGGCCATTATTACAATCTCATAATTTCATGATACATATGTTTCTCAATATGTATTTTCTATCTATTGGTATGGTTTCCTCTCACCATCTCCACTCTAATGGATTCACGGACCACTAATCTCCCATGTATCAAGATCACTTCCTAATATTTCATCAATTACCCAAGTAATAAGTAATCAACAAATAGTTTTCCACTCATTATAACACACTCTGAGTCAGATGATATCTCATAATTTTCAATTTAAAAAAGATAGGTTGTGAATACAAAGGAGGAAAATTAATATATTCATAGTCATTTGAGGAATACATTCCTCATTTCGTTGATAATCTAATAAAATATAATTAATCTTCTGAAGACCTCTCAAAATATTTTTTTCTCATCCTTTTTATTGTGGATATCCTCATTCAAAACGAAATTACCCATTCTATGTGAATAAACCATTTCAATGTTTAATATCTATAGGTACCAAACCCAGTGCCTCTATCATAGGTTCAAGTCCATCCGTGTGGAAATATTTTGAAGGGTATTCAGCTCTATGAAAAAATAAACCAATAAATAAAGTGATATTGTCTCTATTGATTAATATAATGGATTAAGGATCCCCTCAACAATTAATTTATACGGTAGAACATCTCATGGGATTGTATCTTATGATACCCATATGCTACTGCCTTCTTTGTTTACATCAATACAACTTCTTTAATGGTTCTGGATTCATCATAGTACACTGCATAACCAATCCCATACTCAAGAGGTATAAATACCACATCTACTATCAAACATCACTTTTTATCAAGGAACACCATTTCACATTGGACATTCCAATTATAAATTTACATTCTATTTTTAAGGCTATCATGGGTTCTATAATTATTTAAATTTCATAGAAAACCCGTTGTTAATACACTATTAATCCCAAAAATATCCAACTCATAACCACAATTTGAGTGTTTGATAGATATATTACTAAAATAACCTTATCAGGGTCTATAGATAAAATATTTTTAGACTACAAAATTACAAGGGAAAAAACCTCTAAAAAACAAGTCACAGTTCGAATGATTGAGAAAAAGTGTGCATGATTGAATCATACCCAACAGTGCCTCTATGTTCCTAGAAGGTTTCTCTAAAGTTAGCGAGTATATTATGAGATAAACAATGAATACTAAAATAAATGATCCCATGTATGAATTTAATATTTTTTTCATTAATCCCATTAACAATGGAAATGTTTTTTTACCATGAACAACATTAATATTACCTATGTAATACATAATAGTTATAAAACACCATCTTTATAATGTACTCCTCTGTAACATGAATTTGATGATATAAAAAATTGAGTTCACTATTGGAGATCCACAATACACCCCATAGATAAAAAAATTTCATACTTATTCGGGAATTGATATAGGTTCTTATTGTTTACTTGGTTTATCTTTCAGTAATCAACACATAATCAAGTACTAACATTTTCCATCTTGGTGAGCAATAAAAGTTCACACCACATCAATGTACTCCATATACTAAATACCTTCCTCCCTATGTAATATTGATGAACCTAAATATCCATAAAATCATATGGAACAATGTGACATGGGTTATTGAAATAGATTCACTCAAAATACGAGTTCAATATTTTCTTAACTTGTTAGTCATTTAGAGTCACTAATAGGGAATATATATTTTTTAAAATACACTAGTTCATCAACATCATGGGAACCATTAGTTCAATGCAAGGATGAATAATTAAATAGTTTAAAGTAATGGAATACACAACCATGGATATAATCTCCTATTTATAGTATATACACTACGGTAAAAACTTATGGTTGAAGCATCCCCTCTATTCAAACCATTATGCATGTTTGGGATCATGCATAACATCTTACTACTACACGTCTAGTGGTAAATTTGAAACATAATCCCATTATGGACTGTTATATTTTTTTTACCATGTAGTCCCATGTCACTACATTGAAGTGATATATCCCGTAATCTGAATAGAAATATTCTGATAAAAATAGAGTTGTTAGGATAATCTTTAATTATTATGAGTTGACCCAATGATTCTCTTAACCAGTCTATGGGATCAAAAAAGGGTTTCCTAAGAGTTTACTATAAACCCATGTCCCACCCCAACTACCACTAACCCTTGATTTAATCCATGTACATTAATCAAATTAATCAAATATATACTGATACAACAATATGAACACTTCAATGAAGTAATAATAATAACGATATATCCCCACAACATGTCATTAGATATATCACATAAGGAAACCTTCAAAAATAGATATTAAAAATAAAGGAATATAATTAATGAACTAGAATGAAACATAATAATTGTATACATATATTTAATTTGAAACTATGAGCCTTGTCATGATACACGAGTTCCAATGAAATACCATAAATCACATATCAATATCATGTTCATCGCTGTAGGTGAATTTAATCATGGGTAATATAAAAACATAATTTCCCATTTATGAAAACTCATAGTTTTACTACGTGTTGTAGGATAGGATCTATTATTGTTCCCATAAATGTGTCCAAAATTCATATATCCTATCTAACTGGTCCAAAACTAAGACAAGAGAATAAACATGTTAGTGAGTTCTGATCCACTGATACCATTTTGTAACTTCCTAACATGAGGCACTAGGTCCGACATAAAATTCCACGTGACAACATGTGCCCCCATAATAATGATTTTTCTAACTTGTAGAAAGGTTATGAGTCTATAAGTTTTGAGACTATACCCTCAGCATCTTATCTTATGATCAACAATAAAAAATAATCCATATGATATATAATTAGATTAATTATACAAAATTTAAATTATATAATACAAGACTGGTAAATCAAATAATCTATTAAATGTGGAATTTATGTATCGGATAAATAATTATATAAGTAAAATAATGATAAAATACATGTCCCATAGGTGTATTTCCTAAACCACAACCATCTCCACACTCTTTATCTCTAGAGTCACCATATGCCCATTTCTGTTGGCCAGATCCCCTGTAAATTCTACAATTACACCGAAATAATTGAGTAGGGTATGATTATAATATTTAGTAAGGAATACTAAGATCTCATTACACTAATGTGATCATGTAATCAAGTGCATATCATAATAATAATAATTTCATTATAGTCATTTAAACACATAATCTAAACCTTAGTGGTCACACGCAAACCAAGCCACCACAAACCCTCGTTCATAACAACTTGGACTCTATTCAATAATTGATATCTATAACAAAAAGTATACATACCGTAAACAAATATCTTGGATATTTACTCATCAGCCACAAGAAAGAGAGTATATATAACCTTACCATAATTCACATGTAATTGGGTGGCACATGGAACCGATATAAGTCAATAATTGGCTATTGATTCATAAACTACAAAGAATCATATAGATGTCAGGTTACAAGGTTAGCATGTTTCACCATCCTCATCACCTCACATCATGTTCACACCCCATATGGTGTAGCCTCACCATGAAGAATTTTTTTTGGGTATAAACATACCACTCCTCTAGTGAAGACATGACAGGGCAAAGAATGATAAAAAAACATCAAGAGTAATATATCTTTATCATTTTCATCAACATGTGAATCAACTATCATCATGTAATCAATCTATCACAACAATCTTTTGGAATAAATCATAATGTATCATGAGATACAAACACATAGTACATTATCATATGTAAGGATACACAACATTACATGTGATCCACATAAATCATTATGAATAAGATACAATTTACTCATCGAACCAAGTGTCTCAAAATGTTCTCAAGGATACACACACACACACATGTTATCATAATCTAGCAATTTTCTATAATACGTTAAAAGATAAATCATATTAAGGTAACATTTGTAAAATTGAACCAATAGTTAAGGAAGTCAATATCTCAATGTACTGGATTTCAATGGTATGGATAATCAACCCTCTGTGGTTCGATATCATGATTGGGAACCTCAACTATTATAAACACCACTTCAGGAATTTATGTCACAAATATCAACCATTTAAAGATCAAGGTTTATCAAGGCATCAAAAAACCAAAACCCATTATTTTATTTCAAAAAAATATAAAATATCACCTAAGGTTATGTTTTCTATCTATTGTATAATTATATAATTATCATTCTTGTTTGGAACATGTGTTTACAAAATTCTCATTTAGAATAATAACATATTTCTAATTTCTTATAAATTATACTTTATAATACAATTTTTATTAGAAATAATCCTTCGATAGTTTTTTGTTTTTAAATAGTAATCCTTTGCTAATAAAACAAATATCATTTTATACATTAATAAGAATCTCAAAAATATCGATTGATAATTTAAAAATATGTCACAATTATCATTTGATAAATGAATAATTAATCTTCGATAATCTCCCATGTATAATTTGATAATATTAAATAAATTTTCTCTTTATATCTCCACATTATTATCTACATATAGTTATTATTTTATAAATTATACATTGTTGTGATATGAACTATATTTTGTCCAATTAATCATTATCTCCCAATTATCATAAATAATTTCACTTAATTATAATGTGAAATCTTGCCATGACACGACCTAACGGGGTTCGAGCCATGACTCCCCAAGCCCGCCTCCAATAGGGAAGGGGTTGGCGTCTAGTTCTGAGTATGGTATCACACACAAGGGAGGCATTAGCATAAGGTACCTGAACACACACACCCACATACACCTCCATGAAACAGTGCATAGATATATAAAACTGAATACTAAATGCATGCATATATATATATATATATATCAAAAACCAGAGTACAGTAAAAGTAAAAAAAGGAAAAAACATGGCCAACCAAAAGAAAACTACAGATGTTTCCAACCTTCTTAGAAGTGGGGAAAATACTGCCAAAACACCTGCCGCTAAGATCCTCAGCACAACTAAGGTAAACACCTTGGCCAAACCCGGTCACTAAGATCTGCCTGCTCCGGGTCCTCTTGGGACTCCGTCGAAAGGTCTGTAGTCTACACAACACCCAAAAATGTGCGGGCTAAGTCCATACAGGGGTGAGTATAAGAATACACAGTAGGCACCCCAAAAAACCAAAACAAAATAGAGAAACTGAAAGGCAACAGTCCACTCATCCCATCCAGAGGAAACCCAGACGAGAGAGAAACTCCATATCGTGACCATCCTCTGCTAAACACAACTAGTCAGCTCAGCTAAAGTGTATTCTTGTACATACATAGTCATCAATCAATATATACTCAGCTCACGCACCAAGAAACATGAGGTACCGACCTCATCACCAGCACTGGTTCACAACTAGTAGAATACACTCCAAGATCACTATCTTCCAAATGAAACTCATCTAAGAGATACACTCCATCAGTTCCCACAGAAACACCTTAGACGCTCACCCGAGAGATCACGCTCATCGAATACCGTCACTGAGAAAACCCCACTAAAACAACAAAAACACAAAAATACTCAAATAGGGGATCTCTTATATGGTCCGCTAGTGGATACCAGAACCCACCCTGTTATAGGAAGATCTCAAAGATAGGGGATCACTCCCACAATACACTAGGGAATACCACAACTCGATCTGGAATTCATTGATCTCACAGACAGGGGATCACTCCCCGGATCTTCTAGGGGATACCACAACCCGATCTGGAGCTCAATAGAAACATGTAACTCAGATAGAGGATTATCTGCCACGTAAAGGTAGTCAAAAAGATACCAGAACCCTATCTGATATAACTCATGGTTTAGAGGATCAAAATGATGATGCACCAATCCTATAGAAACCCCATGCTGAGTAGCGGATCATATAACCAACGATACCACAACCCTACTAGAGACTTCATGCTGATTAATGGATCTTATACCCGATGATGAAACAACCATACTGTGCATGGATAACGGTGTAGGGGATCATATTCCCGTTGATGCCACAAACCCTATGAGGTTATCCTGCTAGGTAGGGGATTGTTTCCCATGGATAAGCGATCACAGCGATTCAAAGAACCCCATATAGGGAAATGATGCTAGAGGATCCCACTCCAGGCCCACCGGAGGGATGCCACAACTCTAACAGATTAAACATCACATTGAGAGGATCACAAACCTATACTAGGGTTGTGATGCCCCACGAACCCTCGTTGGAACGAACCAAGGGACTACCCTCAACCACTGTTGGTCCAAACATCGCTCACTCGGGGAACCCTCAACATTGTCACATTACGCACCTCCTAGGTCGATACTGAGTCCACCAACACGATCCATGCAGAAAAAC
The DNA here is from genome assembly GCA_963277665.1 of Viscum album. NCBI lineage: Eukaryota > Viridiplantae > Streptophyta > Magnoliopsida > Santalales > Viscaceae > Viscum > Viscum album. Next base: position 1,902,563,253 of record OY728160.1, read on the forward strand.
ACGCAAGTTAGGTTGTTTACTTGCATGAAAAGGACAACCAGTGAAAAAGGAACTCTTCACAATAACTAGCCTCTACAGGGCCCACACATCTATATCAAACTCATCAAGCTGATCATACCACTACGATCCCCTCATAAAAACTCACGGGATCGACTTTTCATTCGTCTGAAACTGACCCTCGGTGAGAAAGGCCATATTCACGGAAGGAAGCCCGGGTGGGGCCCACACATAGATCCTGAAACATGTCAAATAGATCACAACAATTAGTTCCTCTTGGGAAAACACACAGGCTGAACTATTCATCCGCCAAAATCGGACACCCGCGAGAAAAGTCACTTTTCTCCGAAAACGCCGGATTCTGGCCTCATGGGTCCCACAACATGTTCTAGGTCCCAACACACAAAAACTATCTTGGAAATTCCGCCGTATCATCAGGGTCTCAATGCCACTAACTGTACATCATTTGGACACTCCGTGTATGAGTTATGGTGGATCGAATCTGATTTATAATAAAATATTATTATTATTTCAACGTATCATAGCCCCGGGCCACGAATGCGACTCATAAATTTCCCAAATTAAACCCAAAAGGTCCATATCAATGTAAGGAACGCATCTCCGGAAATGTCTCACAATTTGGAATCCCGATATGCATTTTACGGGGTTTAAATAGCTCCCGGAATATTTTGGTCGTACCACCGCTGGCTCACTCTGCCACCGCACCACCTGCCGGATTCTGCCATGCTACCACCACGCTACCACTTCCCTTGCTGGATTCTACCAAGGATGCCACCGGAATCCAGGTTTTCCGCCGGAAAACATCCTGGAACCCTTGGGAGCACCGAAGTGCTCCAAAAACAGATCTGAAACATGTTTAGGAAACCTCGTGACCCGAACTATACAACCTTAATGAGTATTTGAATAAAAAAACACATAAATGGGGTCCAGGATTTCAAAACTCAAACTGCATTCCTTTTGTAATATCTCTGAATCATCGAGTGCAGAATGACACCTATGACACGCTGGAGCTCGATCCACTGACGATCAGTGCATAAAATAGACACTGGTGGCTCGATTCAGCGATGAACGGACGATGGTGGAGGGAGGAGACTTCTCTTATAGGAGAGGAAATGGGGGAGGGAGGAGATTGATTTAGTTATTATTATTATTTTTAATAAAAACAATCAACTCACACACACGACCATGCCTTGGACCAATCCTTCGGGCGTGTAGAAAATGAGGTCGCCCATAGGGTAAACACATCGTTCTAAACGCAACGGTGGACCCGGATTTTCGATGTAAGACTTCATTCAGAAATTATTTGAGAAGACGATCATAAATAAACATATTTTTTTACTTATGAAAATTCCCCTGGTGTCTTTTCTCACAGCCGGCCTGTCCCCGCAGGTTTTACACCCCTCCTAGGTTAAACGAAACGTTCCAGATGCATCTGTGCCCTCATATTCACGTTCTGATATACCTTTTAGGAGATATCAAACCCCCACCATGTGCATAGTATAAAAATACTTAATATTTTAATAAAATTAATTCTGGGCACACCGGGCCTCAGAATCGCACGCCGTCTTCGCACCTAGCTCTGGAATCATTCATAGGAATATTACAAAGACTGACAGGACCAAAACCCGAGTCACTAGATATCATTCGAAGTTATCTTCTGCCTAATTAATTTTATAATTATATTTTCTATATAAATTAGTTATCCTTCTCTAATGGTTCATCATAATTTCATTAAATTTATTGTTTGATAATTATTTTATAGATTAAAAAAATGAATTCAATTGATTTTCCATTATTTGTTTGGATTTATTGTTCATCAATAAAAAAATTTAATTAAAATTTACAGATTTTCATCAATTTTATCAGATGATAATTTTGATAAAAAAAATTTTTATTTTTTTAATAATAATCAATCCATAATCCAAGAATAAATTTTTAAATGATAATTTTGTAGAAGATTGATCTTGAATAACAATTATAATCCTAAAAATTATTAAATGATAATTATATTTGGATTATCAAAATTTATTTTTTATTTAATTTATCAAGATATTTTTTTAACAAATTATCAAAGTATGCTAGGGAATAAAATCATTATACAATAATTGAGTAGTTTTATAGAAGCATAAATTACCAAAATTATTAATTTTATAATCTATTCAATTGTTTTGGGGAATCTATAATAGAATTATAAAAAATAAAAATTTGAAACAATGAAAAAAAAAATTCAGAATAATAAATTAAATTCAAATACTGTATATTCAAACAAATTTATCAAATTATAATTTTGATTGATTTAATATGGTAATTTTGGAAATTATTAAATTATTGTTATGCAATATTATCAATGATAATTATGAGATAATTTTTAAATTTTTAAATGATATTTTTGGTAATACAAATGTATAATTTATAGACTAAGAATTATATATCAATAAACCCTTGGAATTATCATGAAGAAATTTATTAAATTGTATTGAATGACACTTGTGAGATTATAGATGTATATTTTTAAAATTAATAAATTCTAATTTTGAGATGATTATTAATTAAAAAATGATGATTTCTAAATAGTAAGGAAATTATTAAATGGTAGATGCTATATTATTAAAGGATAATTTATGATAAATTAAAAACAATTAAAGGATAATTGTCTATCGAAAGGTAATTACAAGTGATAAATTATGAAAATTTTCGACTGATAATTATTTATAAGAAGAATCTTTCGACTGTTTGTACAAACATCAAATGATAATTCTGAAACTATCTAGAAGAGAGATAGTTTAATCAAATGTGGTATTTTATTTCTTCTTAAAATAAAATAATAGGTTTTGGTACTAGGATCCCATCAATAACCTTGAACATTGACGTTTAAATGGTTATAATAATATGGCCATGAGTGGTGTTCGTAAAAGTTGAGGTTCCCACTATAGTAATGGAACCACATATGATTGGTTATCATTTCCATTGAAATCTATGACAAATAGGTAGAATGTTACTTAGGTTATGAGATAGATTATGATCACCTATGGCTGTGTATATAGCCCTAAAAATCTTATGTCACACTAGGTTTCATGAGTACTTTGTATCTTACTATTCATCTTAGATCATTATCACACGTTTTATAGATCTACATAACCTATGATTATGTTTTATGTTTGGATATCACATTAAATTTTATTATTTATTCCATGAGATTTATGTGATAGCTTAATTCTATTATGATATTTAATTTACATATTGATGTATATAAGGATGTTATACCTGTCATGATGTGTGTTATGGTGGTTATAATTCTAAAACATGTCTTGTTTTTCTCTACAGTATTGGTATGTTTATACTTGAAAAGTGTCCATTATGGTGTGATTACTTCTTCTATGTTGTGTTTGTGATGTGTGGTCATAGTGATGGAAAAAAAAGATAACCATCTAACTCCGAATAACCATGACGCCTTTGGGATTTCAAGTATATGTAAGAAACTAAATTCGTAGTGGATTTTTAGTGTTGCAAAATTCCTTAAGGATTCTTGGTACATTATAGATACTCAATGCCTTGTGGTTTTGGAGTATTACCCGGTGCCTATCTGAATCCATGGGGTGTTTTCACTCAACTCCATATGAATTTGATGTGACTAACCAATAACATTGAGGAAGGAATGTGTACTAGTCGATATATAGTTCATTTCTAGACTTGAGCTGAAGAAGTTATGTCCTGGGGTTAGTGGTGGCTTTGTCAGCACCATATCACTCCGTTTTTTATTAGGTGTATCTCATATTGGTTTACGCAAATTATTATTACAGAATGCACATTTATAATTGTCCACATCATGTTAATGATTCGTTTACGATTTCCTACATTGTCTTGTAATCAAACCCCACTGTAGAATTTCATTATACATGTACATTTCCTTGGGGATGAAATAGAGGTAATGAGCCTTAAGAATGAATGACTACTGAGATGAGGAGTATAGAGCTTCTTGCGAGTGAGGATGGACACCAGCAGGACTTGTAAATTTTCATTTTTATATTTATCAAAATTTTTCCATTATAAAATATAGGACATTATATTATTTACAAGTTATGTATCCAATCTTTATCATTCATCACATTTACATTGATTACTTGAAAAATATTTAATATTTATTATTGACCATATGTCATAATACTGATGTTATAGTTTCCAAAATAAACATAGACCCTCGATACAGCTCAGTGGACTCTTGCATATGGGGGGGTGATTATATGATTTTATATTTCATTACATATTGGACATGGTGGTTGTGTTAAAGTTTTCATAAAGACAAATATGAATAGAAATACCTTATTAGTGGTGTGTGGGATTCGGGTCGTTTTCTGATAGCTATAGATAATTTTAATGGGATAATAATAAATAGATTCCATAAAAAAGTAATAAGTTATGTTTTTCGAGTAATATCCATAGATTGACTTATTTCTAAATTTATAGCCCATTAATCACAATTTATACACCATTTGGGGTGGATCTATATCTTTAGTGGGGAAATGGGGTTACATGCCAATTTCAGGGTTTACCATATTAAAATCTCAATCTCACAACATGTAGTTAGTGGAAAAATATCAGTTACTATTCATGATTGTGGAAGATTATATTTTGGGATATCATTCCATGTGTAGGGTATACACACAGAGTAATGGTACATATCCATGTAACTGTGTACCTGGCTAGATAATATGTATAGGAGAATTTGTCCACATGTTGTACATGACAGGACACTGAGTGGGTTTTACTCCATGTATAAGAATATAGCCTAGCATAATATAGCTCCTACACATGTGAGGTATATAGTCTGGTACCTAATTTTGGGTATACACAATGTACATTTTTTACATGTAGGGTACATTATCCTTACCCCCATGACCAGATGAAGTAAACACCATAGCGAGGCATTGATGGTACACACCTTTCACTAACATATAAATTCCTTGTAATCCTAATTTTATACATTATTGGGGTTTCTCTTATTTAATGCCCCAAAGTCATAATTGGACAGAAGATTCATCCATTTTTTATATCATTATTATTATATATTGATTGTGAGTCTTGTGAGGTGATTTGTGAATTCCTTTGAGGACTGATGGGATTTTTAATAAAAAGGTGGTCCTTCTTAAGTTAATATAATCCAGTTATTAATATTTATTTAGTCCATTGATCAAATATTACCCGTGATCCGTCTCACTATAAAAATATTCAAATACATTCCCTTTTAGTCTATGAATTTTTCATATCTTTTAACATATAAGATATTACATAGGATGAGTCTATATTATTACTATTTTTAGAGGTCAAATATGGGATGTTGATTCTTACATTAAAACCCAAGAAATTATTTGTCAGAACACACTACATGTTTAATCATTTTTAATATATAGTGTATTATTTCACTTCCAAAATATACCATTTTGAGTATCCCATATAGGATTGAATCATCTTATGTTGTACCTAGAGGACCTTGTGTTGGGAACCACTACATACACGTATCTTCTATGGATTACATGTATGATAACTATGTTATCCTACTATTTTTTTTGGATCCCAATAGGAATCCTATATCTTATGAATGGAATTCACGTATACCATTTCGGTTGACTCATTTGTGTAGCAACCAACGTATCCTAATTTTTTTCCAAATAGTTGAATGACCACGTGTAGTTTTTTGGGTTGGGGTATTGGTGAAAGAAGGTGTTACCTTAGAAACCTCATAGAACATGTAAGTTACAACACAATAGATTTAGTGGTGGGTAAACATCTTAAGAAACCCAAACTGTTTTATATATACTTTTTTCATTTTTACTGTGGTGTTGAAATTATTTTCATATGTTGTACCGAGATTTAGTCAAATTTGAACAGTGTGTTAATACATATGATTAATGATGCCTAGATGTGCCTCCATGGATCCAAATTCTAAAACATTTTATTTATTTTTACATGATTATGATGCTCATTGATTCTTTCTGAGATCAATTTATTAATCCAACATGGGGATTTTATTTTGTGGATTCCTATAGGTATAAAATAGGATCTAGATTCTGAGGCATAATGATGGGTTGGTTGGACATGAATCACAACACCATTTTTTTGATATACTCAATAGATGACAACGATCTCCTTGAGTGACACATTGGATGCTAGCTAGGGACTGGTGGATAAAAAATTACTGAACTCACTAGACACATTTTTGTTTGTGATTTTGAGCCATTTATTATAGTGGATTCGTATTATAAACTTGTATTGAAGATAATTAATTTTATATATCGCCTAATAGTCATAGCCTTTTAGATTATTTGAGTCATAATGTTATGATTTCATATATATAAAGAGCTATAATTTAAAAATCATATATGACTTAAATGGATTGATTATTATGTATTCCATCCTAGATTATATTTATAGTATTCCTATTTATAACATGGAATCTTTCATTATTGTGATTAGAGGTGAGTTTAGTTGATCTGAGGGCTGATACATGTATCCCCCAATGATGATTTAGCTTTCTCTGAGGAATTTTTAGTGTTTTCCAAAGAGTGTATTGTTTATCAGGGATATAGACATATAGATCATCTTCAATATACATGTCTTGATAAATAAGATGTCAATCTCAAATTCATTTTCAAAATATTTACTTCCAATAATGATTAAGGTCCCAAGGACTAGCTTCAATTGATTTATGTTATTTTTCACATTATTCATGTATATATAAACATATATATATATATATGTGTATATATCTATATTTTCTAGAGTATATATATATACACACATGGTGGAACAAGTCCATTTGAATGAGATCAAATACCTTGAGATCAACTTGGATTTTATTTTATTTATCATTTCTAGGTAGTTCTCAGGTAATATGATCAGAATGCATAATCATGTACCTATTGGGCCATTTTATAGGTTTGTCGGTGGGATGGACTACTAATATATTTTATATAACTCATATTTAATAACATCAGTGTTCATGAAGATCATATAGATACATTTAAATTTGATAATTAATTGGATGATGGATTGGCATGAATCCAAGGGTTTCTGGATCAAGTAAGGCTACTTGTGTGAATTCCTTTGATAAGGATGGAGCTGCTCGGATGTCTCTTGGAGACTAGGTATTTTTTATTTATCATAGTTAACATGAGTTCCCTATTCTTTTATTTCAGTTTACTTTATTTACTCAAGTATGTATAGTAACCCAATGGGTTACTAGTGGTCTATGTATAGCAAGGCTATCTGGGATTTTTTTCATTTCATTTGTTATTATATTATGATTCTATTTTAGTTTTTAAATAGTTTTTATGTATTCTAATTTTATTATATTTATGATATATATTCATTTGTTCTATTTTTTACACGGGTTTGAGGGAATAGTCTCGGCATTGAAACACCTTAGTTGCTCGCTGCTAGACCAAATCCTCTTATATATTGATAGCTACACCTATAACCCTATATAAAACTAACTCGAAGAATAGTTAATTCTATTACATGTTTTTTTTCATATATCTTCCTTTTCGTAGTTCATTATGATGTAAATGAGTATTATGAATTTTTCAAAATCTATGATAGATATAGGACCACGGCTTCAAAAAATCATGTTAATGTAAGAAGTCAATTTTTATAGTTTTATGCGATTGTTTTTATTGATATGTGATGGCACATTTTTATGTCATTATTTTATTTAGGTAAAAAAATGTGTCATGGATTGTATGGATTATTATGGATTCATGTTTTATGATCCGTTAGAAAGAATATATACAATGATTCAAATTGTTGGATGAAAAATAAAATTAGCATATAATGCAAAAAATTAGGAATCTAAATTCCACATGCTATAATCATTATTATCTATGATTATTACTAACAGAAGAGGGAAATTTTATATAGTGTAAAAATATATATTGTATTTCCCATATAATTTAGTTGTGTAATTAAACTCAATTATTCTGACATGATTCTATATATATATACCCATTTGATGAATGGCTATGTAGATCTCTATTGTGAAATTTTATAGTGAGGATCATGTGTAATTCGTTATGAATGAGTGGCTTTGATACCCTAATAGGTTGATAAGTAAAAATATTACCACGTATTGTACCCCTATTGTGGTGTTGTTTCATTGGATTGGTCATTTAATATGTTATTAAAATCATTTATGGTATTTTCAAAAGTCTTTTGGAAGAGAATTCTAATTTAGTAAACCAAAGACTTCTAATATGAATGATATCATTGTGAATATATTGAAGACATACAATTCACTATAAAAAATAATCATTTATAGCAGAAATGTTTTTTATTTGACACAACCGGGCCTCTTTGTACGATTTTGATATACACATAAAATTTATAGAAAACGGGTTCCCCACGGGGGAATTATCATATACAGATTCCTAATGACTATCTTTTCATTATTCATTATAATGTTATATCATCTTACTAATGGGGGGAGTCACTTAAAATGAATATTAGTGATTATTTGGTCATAGATAGAAAATTTCGTTATAGTTTTGACCATTGTAGTTTTATTTTACAATTGCCTCTCTTAAATAGGGATAACTGGTGATTTTGATTCCTTATGTTGAGATTGGAGTATAGATCTGAAATTTTCATAATTGATCAATACATTTTGGTGGTATAACTAGAGAGTGTTAATTTTGAATTGGAATGTAGTAGAAATTATTTTGTTGTATTGTGGGAAACATGTATGTGATGTTTCCCTAGGTTTATGGAATCATTTTTAGGAGATTATATTGATTGTACCCCTACTTTGATATATATATACACTATAGATTCATGGGGTATTAAATATTTTCATGGTGGATCCATTGTATTCGGAGAAAGCAGATGGGGTGATCTAGTATAAAAACTGACTTCTATGTATAAAAATGTTGTTACTGGCTTAGTTAAATATTGTGTATACTATTAATAATATAGTCAAAGAATGGGTAGATGATCATGATAGAAAATTATTATATGTGATGGGACCACAGGGGATAAATCAAGGAACAGGTATGATGGATGATCATTGGAAGGAATTCCAATGTAGATCCTAATGGAATGAGAAAAACATTAATTGTATTATTAATATCATATATTTAGTCGAAATAAACTCATGGGATTGTGAGACAGATGATTAATATGTTTTATGGGTTTGTACAACCAATGTGTAGTAGATGATAGAATAGGTAGATGAAATTTGTTAATTGTAATATATAAATATTATATAATTGAAGAGTTTTGTTCCATCTATGGACTAATGGTATCAAATACAGTCTATATGCATAGTATTCAAGATCAATTAGATAATGACAAATATATATATATGGTATTTGAGATGTTAAAAATATGTTGGTTTGCATATGGTTATACATACTTGTTTAGCCCTAGATGCACGTTTTCAAGAGATATCATGGCATGAGTTAGTAATAGGCATCTATATCATGTTATTTATGTGAGTGTTTCTTCAGGAGAGCTATATAAAATTATCAATGGAATATTAGTGTACTCTATGATGAATGTAAATCATTTACTTATTTTGACATTTTTCGGAGTATACTATGAGAGCATCAGTTATATGAAGACCTTTATAAATATCTATTAATGTTTAATAAATAAAATCCTTTAGTGTTGAACTCTAGGATCTGTATATGATAATCAGAATAGTTGGGTGTGCACCATGGGATGTTTTAGGGGGTGACCCGTGATTTCAGTTCAAAATTTGAATTTCTATGGAAAATCCTATTAGGCTATAGGAACATATTATTAAATGATTTGTTGATAAGAATAATATGATGAATGGGGTAACATATAGGTCATAGTTCAATGTATTACTTGATGGAAGTGTTTTTAATGAATGTAAACAAGTAATTGAATGTTCAAGATACTATAGTTTTATTAATTTTTTGGATGAGGTAAAGGTATCATTTGACTACAAATTATTTTCATTGATCAGAATGGTTGTAGTGAGGATATTTTAAGGCAATATATATTTGATGAAGTAGAATATTAAAAAAAGATTTATTTTATTCTTTCACATACTTATATGTGTTAAATTAGTATTTTTACCCTAGAATATGATAATATATAACTTATTTTACTATTTTTTTTGATCTCAATACATTGCGAATACCCATGTATAAGATTTTAGAATAACACCAAGACATTTTAATTTTCATGGAATAATAAATATTTATTAATAATATTATTACATATTAATTTATTCATATGAAATAATTTGGATATATTCTGATGAACCATGATTCTAATACACAGTTATTAAAATTTTTATTCTAATAATCATGAAATTTCATCAATAAATTCTTAAGAACTATATTAATTTAATTCTGTAGGAAATAATGAATCACAATCAACTTTTCAGTATGTAAACTACATCATCTCCCACTATGATCTTCATAACATGCATCCTTCTTAGACATATCATATGTAATATAATTATTCATAATCATGGGAATGGAAACATAAGAATTTGTAATCCTAGATAGGTAGTAACATGTAAAAAGGATGATAGGTAAGCATTACATCATCATAAGTGTAGGAGAACCTGAGAATAAAATATTAAAACCATTCCCTTCATTTCAAATATCATAACAAAGATTCAAGACATCATTATTAGGTGTTTATAAGACATGAATAATTTGGGGATCCATAGACATGATCAATGAATGAATTATAGTGAAGTAAGACATTTATTTTTGGCATACACATAATCATATAAAATAATTTCCTTATTAGTAAATGATCATTTTCAAGTATGTCATTATATAATGGGTTCACTCCCAAAAACATTATATTATTCATGATTCCCTCCCAATACAATCATAGATGAAAATAAACTATACTAATCTAGATTCAGTCCCCATAATAGAAATGTTTATCTAGTGATATATAGATTGCTACCTAATGCACTAAAGGATAATATATATGTCCCAACCATCTCATAATAAAAACCATATTCTTGAGCTAGAGACGGTAATTAAACATTCATCAAACCATAAACCATTAAATACAATTGGTTTTATAAATACATCATCATATAAAAACCATTAAAAAAGTTTCCTGTTTAATAATAATTTCATCATTTCATCATATAATAACCCATAAAATATAAGTGGAATTTGAAATAATTTTATCATTGAATAACCCAGGGAAAAAAGAGGTGTTCATACGAATTTTATCTTGGTATAACTTGTGAAAGTGAAAAATTTTTCTTTAACATTATTCTATAATAAACATAAACCATTAATATAATGAATAATAATGGAATTCTTATGTAATATCTTGAGTAAGGAATATGTAACATAAAAAAATTTCATATTATGTGGAAACTGATTTTGATCGAGCATTTAAAATATTTTGAGTGGAAAATTTCATTTTCTAATTAAAACACACATTTTAAAAAATAAAACATATTGAAAATACATTTTTTAAATAACCTTTAAATTATATAATATAATATTAAAATCAAATAATTTTCTTGATTTTTGGAATTATTTATCAACCCATACCCATTAAAAATATTATTCCATTATCATTTTCAATAAAATCCAGAAAAATATTTTGTTTAAAATGAAATATTCCTTTAATTGTTTTTGGAGAATGTCAATCATGGTTATAAATTTTTTTTTCAAGTCATGGTATAATTTTAAAATATTTTGGAAATTTTTTATAAAACCTGGTTTTGAATGATATCATATTTATGATCAATGAGGGAAATAATGTCATATTTTTAAGAAAAATATTTCTCAATTAATTTATGTTCCAATGATTTGTAAAATGGTAATGTTAATTATATATATCATAAATAACTATAGGTGATGGGAAATCATTATTTTTTATGAGATATGAATTATAAGATTTTATTTTCGTATTCTTATTAATGAACTCTATTTATAAAACAATGATATTGTATCATAAAATCATTAAGACATTAGTAACAATAAATATTTTTCCCCATCATTAAAAAAAATTGTAATTAAAATATTTAAAGGATAATTTTTTTCATGATATTAGTTGTTAAAGGGGATGTATATGCATCTTTTGAAATAATTAAGGTGTATATCATAGCGTACATCACAATGAATGTAAATTGAGATAAAAATTCATATGTTAGGTCTTGAATTACTTCATATATGGTCAAAACTATTGAATAATAAATATTAGATTATCATATTTTAATTATTAAAATATATTTATATATAATAAAATATATTAATTTTTATTAATTTTTATCAAAATGTTTTTATCACCTTATTGTGAGAGTAATATTTATTATAATAACTGCATAGTTTTTTGTATATGTTTTGATTTTTTTTTATATTAATATTAATTTACCCATTTTTTAAAAAACAATATTTTAACCATGATATAAATATAATATAAAATTAGTAGATATTTATTTTGTGTAATCTATAACATTTATTTACAAAAAATGAAATAAAACATTAATAGAGATAGTAGTTTAAACATACCCATGGATGTTGTTTCAATTTAGTTATTGAATTGAAATAAATAAATTAAAATGATATGTTATCATTTTATAATAATTATTATATATTACATTTCACATATTTTATTTAAAATCCTCATTATTACCTCTAATGTAAGACATCAATAATTAATATCACTTCGTGAGGTGGTCGTATGCCACACATAGGACATACATTATCGGTTTCCAAAAAAATAGCTATTATGATGATATGGGTGATGTAATTATTCCAGAAGTAAATTAATATCATATATATCATATATATATATAAATACCAAATTATGTCCACCCTTATATTTTTAATGGAGAAACAAATGACATCGGTTCCTGATGAAATACTTTAACATGCACACGAATGATGATTTCATAACCCATTTTATGGATGTGTATATGGTTATAATTCATGCCCATTAAATAAAAACATCTCAATATATTGATTATAAGGAGGTTATTATATCCTCATGTCATAATCAAAATTTAATGAGGTGTACGAATAAATAAATCAAAAACTCATGTTGATGAATATTTACTCTTACTTGTGAATCCACTCAAAGTTTTCAACAAAAACCATAATTTTTTTGATTTATGTCCAAAATAAGGCATCCATCATAAGAGAAGGTGAGTTAGGAATTTATTTTTGTGCCTTGTAAAATCCATTTTGTTTTTAAGTGTTCATAATATATGATAAAGGGTGACCATATATTCTTTTTATGAGTGAAACACTTGAAAAATTTTCAATGAAATTATTCCACCAATGTTTTTTTCATTGCACAAATCCCCAATAATAAAACATTCTACATCATAAAATATAAATGATAGAAATATTAATATAGTATTTTACTATAATAAGTTATTTTTATTTTTATCCCTTATAATTTTTTTTCTCCCCTAGTAATCCAATTTTTCATGGCCTTGTTAAATAATTTTTACTATTAATTTTGGTCAATATTAATTTAATATTTTCATAAAATATAATTAAAATCATTATAAATAAATAATCCCATTCTCTTAATTCTATTCTGTAATGTGGAGATATTAAAATTAATATTATTCCCATAGACATCGTGGCAAAGGGTTTTGAAATAGAATATGTTGAATAATACATAATAATTTAATATCATAGTTAAATTATAAAATGATTCCAAATTATGAAATCTGATCATTGAATATATAATTGGACTATATTTACATCATAAAAAATTTAGAATATAGTATATCATTGTATATAAATAAAAATAAAAATTAGACTTCATTTAAAGTTAAATATTTTTCACTATTAAAAAAAACGAAACATTTTTTAAAAATACCAATAATAAATCTATGATATTTTTTTCATCCTAATTTATGAAAAAAGAATAATTTTTTAAATTTTTTTATCTAAATGTTTCACAAATTAAATTTATTATTTTTCACAATATGTAATAAAAATATTTTATTCGGGAAAACAATTTTTTTGAAACATTTTATGATTTTAGTAAAAATTAAGTGAATTTTTATTATTATGTTTTTGATATATAAATCTATTATATATAATATTTACAAATTAATTATTAATATTAATATTTATATTTTTAATGGATTGGTTATAACGATGGAAATAAATAATAATATTAATAATATATCGTGGTTTTTTTAAAACACAATGTCACGTATAACACAAGCTTACCCAATTTTGTGTGCAGTGAAAGAATAACATGGTGGATTCCATAATTTATGCTTATTGTTATGTTACATATAATGAAAGATATCAATGATATTTAACATATTCAAAAATAATAATTTATAAAATATCATTGAATTGCATTCAACCACCATAAAATTAATTTTCTCCCATAAAAATTGTCGCTCTGGTACAATAAAATGAGTATACATCTGTAACATCCTATCTAAATAGAGAACATGAAAATTTGTATATATGTTAATATTTGTGAATAAAATATTAATTTTACATTATAGGGGATTATATGTACGATGGCATACCTGATACACAATAATTGGTTTCATTGAAATCGTACGTTGCACACAAATAATATAATATTATTATTTTAAACAGTAGTTAATGCCTAGCTTTTTTATTGGCAATATTGAGAATAACTAACAAAAATATGGTTATACATGTTTGTTAAATGTTTTAGCATTTATCCAATAAAATATAGTGGCTTAAAATAAGAAAAGAATTCGATTTTAAGCATAAATACTCAATTATTCACTAAAAGGTCGATTTACCACCTTTTGATGGAAAAACCCCATTAAATCTAGTTTTGGCCACTTTTATACGTTCTATTTGAACAAATAAAATTATTTTTTTTAATCGGGCAACAATATCTTCTTCGAGTAATTTTTTGTTATTGTTCTGAAAAAATACATTTTTTAAATGAATAGTGAAATATATTGTATTTTAATACAAATCTACTTTATTATCTAATTTATTTATATGGTTATATTATCTTTATAATTTTATTTAATGTGTTATTATATTATATTTTATAGTTAATCAAATGGTGGTCATTGTAATTAATTTTACTTTGAAATTACATATAGACTACTGCCAATCTTTTGATAGATATTGTTTCTTAAAAACACGATGTTTGTTTTGACAATGGGGATTAACATTAAATTAATTAATAATATATATATGATTTCAAATTGTTAAAATAGATATATTTTTTGAATTTTGAATATCAAATATAACTTAGGCTGAAATTTTGGAATTTTTCTGAAAAACATGATTTTTTTATGAATAGAGAGACCACAAATTAGTAGTTAAAAACTGACATTTTCATTTAATTTTTTACTGCTTCTGTGATTTTAATTTTGAAAATATGACATAAAATTATGTTATTATTATGTAAAATGTGGTTTAATAAGATGAAATAATTTTTGGTGAATAGTAAAATATTAATTTTATTTACTCTCATAGTAGGTAAATAGGGTAATATAATGTAAAAAGAATACTATAATAATACAAAATTACCTTAACACATGTATTAACCTTATTGGATGAGTAATGGCTGACCATAGGCATCCTTGGGTCTATTTTTGTGGCCCATGGGTCCAATTAAGAGTGATAATGAAACTTTAGATTATTTATTTTAAAGTAAAGACAAAAATGGCATAAAAAAATAAATTTTATTAAATTCATTTTCATATAGGGTTATATAAGATATCATATACACTATAAATATTCACTGGAAATATAAAAATATTTCCTACATCATGCAAATTTTTCTAAATATTTTTAGACAACAAATAAATAATATTATTTATGACACAAAAATGATGCAGTATTTACCTCATTAATAAATGATATAACTAAATAAAATTATAAATATTATTTCAATATCCAGAACATGTCCAATTCATATTGGATTATTTTATTTTGAAAATTAGTCGTCTTAAATTTGTCTTTAATGTGTTTTGGACCTTTTGAAACTGAAGAAATGTTTATAATAAAATAATTGTTTCAATCATTCCTAAAGAGCTCCTCCTCTACCTTATAAAAAGACCCCACATCTAACCCATTACTCACTCATCTCAAGCCCCTTGGCTTGTCCAACCACTTCCCAAATAAGCTCTCACGATCCATCTCTTCCTCTTAGAAGCCTTGGCTTATTCATAAGGCACATCAAGAAGTCCTTTTGGTTCAAACCAAAGGGAGTTATCTGAATTAAAGGTAATGGTTTCTCTTAAATTATATTATTTAATATTACATATCCAACCCCTAAACAGTTTTTATACCTTTAATTAATAAAACATAGTATCCCAATATACTATTATGTTTTTAGGATAAGGGTTCTAACTACACATACACAAACCTCCATCTAATAGAGGAAGAACATACTGTTTTTGTGGGTGGAAAACTAAGACCTCACTAAGCGATTATTGTTCAATTATCTCTTACCGCATCTCATGGTGGCCGTTAATATGTAACTATATTTTTATATGATATATATTATGTTTATGTTTTCTTTATTTTTATGTATTTTTCATTTATAACATACCATTATGCTTTCCATTATGGGTAAACGTGATAATTTCATTTTAGGAAGTGTGGACTTCTGCCCCCTCAATGTGATATGACTCATTAATGCCATATGTGGGATGTATAATGGATGGAGTTAATGATATTTAATATATGATATTATACTATAATTATAATATATGTATGGATCATTATGTTTTAATTCCATTAAAACAAGAAATAGATATGAAAGTAGCATTAATACGTACGTAAGACTTACTGTCTCCAGGAACGGTGCATTTTATTTATTACCTCTAAATGTTATATAATATTATTAATACAAATATATACTGGATATATAGGATATATATGATATCTAAATCATGAATATCATTCTATAGGTAATATACTATTGACCACAAATACAACTTGTAATTATATGAAGTTCATTTTTTACTCAAGTAACAAATATCAACAAGACAACCATTGTTAACATAAATGATTTCATAATGTCTATAACATGGTAATAATTGATATAAAAAGAATAAAAAATTAAAAAAATGTTCTCAATCAAGAATAAATTAACTTTAGTTTATTTTTTATGAAGAACAAAGACCAAACACGTCAAGTCAGACATGAGGTAAGCGGTTTCTTATCTCACTTTTATTTCTATGAGATTTCAATTATTCGCCACTTATTTATTGAATGTGGTGTATTTTGTAATATCATTCTATATATATAATCATGATTCAATTTATATTCATTATATTTGGGGATTAAATTGTTGTTTATTACCTTTTGTTCCTATGACTCGTTTGATTACAATGTGGTAAGGGGTTTTCATCTCACTTCTTATTCCCATGAGATTCATGCTATATATCTACTATTACATTTGTGTGGTGTATGTACTGGCCATGATTGTATTCATTGTGTAATATACATAACTTTATTGGTAATTAAATTTTCATTTTTTGATCCTTCTTTCATATGGTGAATGTTTCATATGTTACCAAATCATTAAGGGAACGTTTCACCCTCCCCTTTTTAAAGACATCTTTTTGTTATGTCATTTAATTTACATCCTGTAATGTTGGGATATGTTCTTAAATTTCCATAATGATGTAAATATTATGTCCAAGTGATGAGATACCCATTCCTCTCTCAAAAAATTATTTTTCCAAATTTTATTTCGATGCCATTAGGCTGTCGAATTTATGTAAGTGAACTACTTAACCCAATTTCAATTATTTGGGTAAATCATATATTTCTGGATTTTGTCGTGTTATAAAATGTGTGAATGAACTATTATTATTTAAAACATATAATAAAAGTGTATTGAGTTCATTATTATTTGTTACACATAATTATGTAATTGATTTTCCTTAATCTAAAGACACTGTCTTTATCAGGGATTTCATCTCAATTTATAATCCCTTGAGACTTCATTGTTGTTATGCACCAATTCACTTTTATATGGTGTATATACTGCCCTTTGGAATATTATATCATTAATATATTTATTCTCATAAATTTATATGTTTTGTTTCATACTATTCTTCATTATGTTTAGTCTTGTGTTTCTCAAGTGTTACAAGAATCTTTAACTAAAACATCGTTTTAAAAGCATTAAAGAACTATTCTTCTAAATATTTTTCATTAATTTCCTTATTTTCAAAATGGTTTTTAGTATTTATTTATATCGATATTAACCAAGAAATATCAGTTAGAGGTAATGCCTCTGACCATTTATTATGAAAGGAAAAGTACATGGAACAAGAAAACATAGAATAAATCCAGTTACATGTCATAGAATTCATAACCCTCACCATACCCATGATATGTGACTTCCTCCACAGTATTTGATTCCCATTCAGAGATATCATAGTGTTTTAGGAACCTCTCATATTTCCGTCTAAGATTTAGCTTCTCTAATAATAACTACTCTTTAGAGGACTGCATGACAGTAGACCTAGTTGACACTCGCATTGGCAAGTCTGAGTAAGCTTTCCTCGTTATTCTTTTAGATGGGGGATTTTCCTCATTTCATGATTTTTTCTTCCAATCCTCGACAACATCACTAAAGGAATTCCTAGCCACACCACAACAATTTTCCTTGTCAGTGTCCAAGACATCCCCCCAATTTCTAGAAATTATCTCCTCCTGAAAAACATCAGTTAGAGTCTGACTCTGCTCATATTTCCCATTGATATCAATCATAGCCAAACAACGGGGGGAATCCACACAAACAGTACCAACATCTATCTCCTTCCCCACTACATTCTCTTTGACAGACTGCATATTGTGACCATCCTTCATTGGAGAGAACCCATCCGTCTTATCATGATCCAATTCTTGAAAGCAGATGCAAGTGTCCAATGAGATCTCCAGACCACAATCAGAATCCAGCTGCAACAGAGAGTCTTTACCAGCTGAATGAATAGGGGGTGCAACTGGAACCTGCATATCAACTGAGCTCTAAGACATCTCTCCCTCCTTCTGTACAACTTCATTAGCTTTGATAATTCTGCAAACATCACTTGTTTCCTCATCCAAACCAACAATAGTTTTCCCATGCTGCAATACAGATCCTGCATTAGCAGATGATTCCAGCACTCCCCCACTGCCAGAACTAGTACCAGCCCACATATTTAGGGGAATACTAATAGGAAGTGCACCATGTTTTTACCCATAAACTAGGCACAATTCCAATTCCTCGCCCTTCTGTTCAGTATTCCCGATGTTGATAAGCTCACTGACAACCCTTCCTACATCACACTGACCAACAATGTTTTGATCATGCTGCAACATCTCCTCGGAAGAAGCACGTGCTCCCAGCTTGCCTCCAACTCTAAAACCAGGGAAATCCTCATCTTTGTCTATCTGATCCACACCACTATGAAGAGAGAGATCATGTTTAAATATAAAAGCACCATAGAAACATACAGGTTATGTGAGGCTCGCACCCCCTTCACCATAGAAGTCTCATCCAAACAAATAGCATTGTCATGATTAGCTGCATCAGACCCTGACTGTCCTTGACCAGAAACACCACCCGACCTCTTCACCTAAGTAGCCGATCTCCTACTTCTGACTCCGTGACGACAGTTACCAGCCAAGTGACCTAGACGAAAACAACTCGAGCAGTAATCAACCCAATTTTAAAACACAACAGCTTGCCTCCAGTGGAACTCCTCGCCAACTGCAATCCAAATCCAGTCTGACGGTGGCCTCGAGGAATCCACCTCAACACAAATACGAGGGTTCACGGAATGACTCACAGAAGAAGTGTGTACATCTGAACACAATAAGTGGCCGACCAAATTCCCTAGAATATAAATTATCATAGGATTTTGAAAAGGTAATGGAATATTAGGTAGACTTACCCAGGTTGCAACTGAAGGAGGATCCTGATTCATACAGAGATCCAACGACTAGCAAAGAAGGAAGAATTTTCATCCATTGTACCAGTGGGGAGCTCTGGACCATCCACTTATCAAGCCTTCCTCGGAGCCAAATTGAATAATCATATGGTTATTTTCAAGAATCCCTACAACCACACGTTCCTTCAGATCCCAATCACTAAACACGAAGCGATCAAACTCATCAACTGAGGGCCTTCATAGAAAAAAATGAGCAACCAATATCAAATCTAGGAAGATTGAAGCCGCAGAAAATTCTGATGAAGAAATCGGAAGCTGAGGGGCCCCATGACGAAGGTTAGGAACATTCAGGCTTAGGGAATTTGATGGAAAATCCGGAAGGAAATTAGGGTTTCAGAATGAATCAAACACCACCCATGATACCGGTGGTGGTGGAGCCAAATCACCTTCACCCCTCCCTCCAACAGGAAGTAGTGGAAATCAATCAATGAGCATCAGCTAGGGTTCATCATAGTGAAGGAGAAGGAGCTCTCGAAACGTGTTTTCTCATTTATATTAACATTAATGTTTTAAATATTTAATTCCAATAAAAAATTTAAAGTGGTATGGGACACTTTGATTCATAAATCTCTTTAATAAATGTTTTAAATGGTTTGATTAAGAATTGATTATGTCAATATCATGAAATGATATATTTTAATTGAAATGTGGAAATGTTATTAGTGAAATTTCTTTATTTACAATATTTAATATGTTATGAATTTATAATGTTAATTGGACATTTGACGGGTGGTTATGTGATAAATTAAATGATGGGTGGTGTCGTGATAAACCCAGATGGGTGGTTACATTATAAAATCCAATATATTTGGTATGGAAGTCATCCTTATGGATATTCCATTTGGTTATATGTGTTGAAGTCGGTCATATGGTTATTCCATTTAAGTATGTTTATGCTCCATGTTACATTTATATGTTATGTATTCTTTATATGGGTTTTATGGTAATATTTTGGTTAAAAAAGTCCATGGAATGATCTTTAATTTAGTAACGAGTATATAAATCTTCATAAAGGTGAAAAGTATTATGTATGATAAAGTATTCATGGTTTACTTGTTGTTTTGAAAAAACTAACAGTTTTCTTTTTTTTTTGTTTATCCCTTACTGAGCTTTTGGTGATCATCCCATGTTTTTTAAATGTTTTTCACCTGTTATAAGGAAGGGTAAGGGAAAGTAAGTATTCATGAAAATCTATATCAGGATAATAACTCTTGTTATATTTAAGAAGTTTTATTGTTGTAAAAAATCGGTAATAGTACAAGTTTCTACTTTATAATATTCAAGTTGAATTGTAATAGTTATGGCTTAATTGTATAAAACTCTAAACCTAAAAAGACCCTCAATGTGAATTCTTGATTTAACTCATGATAAAATAATCATTAAGGCTGGGTACATAAAACTTCTACCACATCATATCCTAACTATCATATATAGTATCCTCATCCAGGTATTTCTTCTAAAAATGATTACGTCGTCATGGGTATTATTTCATTTTACATTATATGTACAATTCATAATTTCCAATGAATATTCCACATAAGAAAGATATTTCACCTTTTGTATGACAACACATTTTAGTACAAGTGAATGGTGTGGTTTATAGATCATCAATATAGATACATGAAAAACATCATGGACTTATTTGAGGGTTTTTTGTAGGGACTAACTATCAGGACATCATATCTATATGGTCTTGAATTTAAAATGTATGGGTATACCTAGGGATTATTTTTCCATTCCTATCAAATATCATAACCATCTTATGCTAAGAAATTTATAAAAGTATTACAGAACCAATATCATATTCATGATCATCCTTCTATGCATCATCATATGATTTATTCTGAATATGAGGTTCCATGGTTTAATACTATATGTATTTAGCCTTCTCTTACATTTTTCTTCAATCATATGTCTTAAATGATTTCATTATCAAATACCATTTTATAACATTTGACCTCTTCATTTATTTCCTTATATGGATTCATAAGGGACCCTATGAATTAGGATGTGAAATATATTGTTGTAAAAATAAACAATTATACGATGTTTTGGATCCCTAAAACCATTTAATTCCAATGAAAAATATCTCAACGTGCCCTCTATGTTTTGAGTAGTTATATCAGACATACCATCTGTCTGAGGCTAATACATAATGCTAAAAATAAACTCAATATTAAGATCTTTCTGGTGACTATTCTAAAAAATTTATGTATCCCTTATATCCTAATCAGAAACAAAGAAGATAGGTACGACATGCATCTTTACCACTTCCTTATTGTATATCCTGTAATGTTGGTCCATAGGGAAGTCTAATCTAACAACTTTTATGTTTCTCAATTAGTAAGGGAGATGAATACAACAATTATAGAATTACTCCCTTTCGACATTTTGGGGATTATGAATAAAATGAATGGTGACATTTTCCAATTTAATTTTTCATTTGAATAATGATCATAGTATCATTTGAGACCATTTTCTCTAATACATGACTTCCTAACATACAATAAATCATGATATATGATTAGTTATATATCTTTTTATGTTATACCAATATAATTAATATTTCTTATAGATCAGTCGTACGTGTTATACCCTTTTAGGCCTTTTGTTGGGGGTTTTATCCCCACGACCTTTCTAAACGCAACATAATGCCACTCATCATACATGTCATCTTTTATCAAAATCAATATTAATAAAAAAAATTAAAATTTCAATAAACCATAGTAATATTAAAATTATAGTTAATATAAACCCAAATTGTTACCAAATAACATTAAGCATATATCCATAATATTTAATTCTTCCCCAAAACCAAAGGGTAGTATTTAAATGAATTTTCCTAAAATTCAATGAATCTCAATAAGCTCTCATAATTTATAATCCTCATAAGGTTTTCATATGATATTTTACATTTTATCATCAATAAACTCATAAAATCATGATGGAATCTATAAATCATAATTAAATCATACAGGGTTCCATATGTGCTTCCAATATAGCATAATCCTTAGAAGGTTCATGATTATGACAACCCAAACACCATTAGAAGAAACATAATCCTTGAATACTTATATTTAATTACATTAATAATTCCACATAAACAAAAATTTTAATACATTTTTCATTAATTTAATTATTATGTAATGTGTTTATTTAGATAATTCTCATGTTTCCAAACATATAAGACATTGAAAACCCTGATAATTTATCCTCTATGAACCTCTTTTCAACACAAATAACATATTACCCTCCATTTGAGATTTTTTAAATATATTCATCCCACATTATGGACATGTAAGAATCTAAATATTATTTCTTCTTCATTAATTACCTTATAAAATATCTAAAAAATTATCTCCCTATTTTTAGAACCATTATTGATCTCAATCATGTTCAGGTAGTTAGAAATGTGTCATGATAGATGATTGGGATTAATCTCTCTCTCTCTATATATATATATATCCAGTCATCATCCAATTTGGATACTAATAGTCACTAAATTATTCATCATATATAGTTTTATTGTGACTCATTCTAGATCTAGTCGTTGACTAAAAACAAAAATTATAGTTAGAGTAAAAATATACTTTGTTAGAAACCACATATTTGTTATTTATAACTTAAATCAATTGTTAAACCATGAAACAATATATTTAATCTATAAATACTTATTTTTATCCTTTTACATTGTTAATAATCTTTTATTTAAATCTAACATGATTTTTTATAATGAGTTTTTGAATTTCCATAGAATAGCCACTGAGAGTCTCAAACTAGGTGTGATGCATGGGCCATTGGCATGCAACATATTAGTATAATGTCAAAAATAGAGGACTAATTTTTTGTAATAAACTGTAGTATCTTCTATTCCATTAAACAAACCAACATTAAAATCCCAATACAGATGTAATTTTATTTAAACCACTCCCTCTAAACTTCAAAAAAATCATGAAATTTTCCTATACACTGACTCATCCAATGAATTGAAAATAAAAATTTACATAGGGATTTCACTATGATTTTCTCATCCTAGATTTCACTGTTTAACTGAACCTATCCTCTTGTACAATATCTAATGAACCATTATTATCATAAATTGATATTAAATCTTATTAGATGAATAAACAATAAATTATGCATACATGATCCTATGGACCATTAAATTGTAGTGCATTTAAAAATATGGAAACCCAAAAAATTATACAATTGTAAACTACGTCGTATCCCACTGTTTTCTTCATAATTAGAACCCTTTATAAATTTATCATACGTAATGAATTTCTTCATAACATTGGGTAAATATTAATAACAATGGATTAGTACATATTAGTGGTATGGGTAACCAAGGGAGACATGAAATGATAACTTGAACATAAGGGAATGAGAACACAATGATGAAAAATTGAAAACAAAATCCTTCCTTTTAAATATTGTAATATTGGGTTAGGGAATAATGAATAGTAGTTTATAAGAAATAAATCATATGTGATTAGAATTAAATGAGCCATGATATCATAACATTGGAATAAGACATATATTTTTTCATTACATAGAAGCATAGAAAATTAGATCTATACTATTCAATTTTAATTTAAAAATATATCAAATTCGAATTTTTTTCACTTCCAAAACCATTATAGTAGTCCCAATTCACTCACAAGACCATCGTGGTTGAAAAATCCATTACAAAGAAGAGTTTAATCCATGTTCTAGTGTTTCGTATCTCATGAGATATAAGTATTTACCCAATTCCCTGGAATGGGGATATAGGTCCCACTTTTTCATTATGAAATGATTTTTTACATTTACCACATGATCATAAATCATAAATCATATCATATATAGTGAAATGTAATGTGTTTTATGAACATTAAATCATATCAAAACCTAAATAAAAGACATAATATTCAATATATTTTCATCAATTCATCATAGCATATACCATTGAAAAATGATCATGTTTCATAAGAATTTTATCATGGAATATCCCATAGTAAAATATGTGACGTTGATACGTATTTTATCAATGTATAACCAATGGAAGAGAAAGCATTTTCATAAACATCATAAAGATCATAAAAATATATCATTATTATGAAGAAATAGAATGGTATCAATTGGACACATCCCCATTGAAGAAATTGTATCGTAAAAAGATTCCATATTAGATAAACAAATATTTATATCATTCATTTAAAATATTTATTGAGGAATATATTATTTCTTCATGGAAAAGAAATGTATAAAACAAAAAATATTTTTAATTTTTTTATGTACTATTGAAAACATATAAATAACGATTCTATGAAAATAATGGCCCTGATGATGATAATCTTATTTCATTCCATACACATTAAAATAATATTTCATTACTATTTTCAATAAATTATAAATTAGTATTGTTTGGAAGAAGACATAAATATTCTTGTATACTTTCATAGAAAAATTGAAACATTCATAAAAATGTCTTTTAAAGTCCATTAGATAATAAAATAACATTTCATAAATTTTTTTATAAAACATGTTATTGGTGAAACAATATTTCTAAATGAAAAGAAAAATAATAATGATGTTTCATAGAAACATTTTTTCAATTATTTTTTGTTACAATTAATGAAAAATTTGTAAAATTACATTAAAATACCCTGAATTACCAGAGGAGAATAATATTCATGAGTTTTTTACGTATAAATCACCATAGTCTATCATCACAAACAAAATCATAGAAAATCACAATAAATAATTAGAATCTAATAAAAAATAATTACAACATTTGTTACATTGAATTTTAAAAACCATGAAGAAATAACATAATATTGAACTAAAAATATTAGGATAATAAATTAATTTATAACATTAAATATAATGGGGTCTGTGTATATAGTACATTAATTAATATAAATGCATAACATAACATACTTTAGAAAGAAAGGAAAATGTAACAAAAAACACATACCATGTGTATAGTTTTCTTATCATACATATCAAACATATTTATAAAAAATAAAATATTATTCAGAAAAAGTTATAAAAATATTTAAATATATCATAAAATATATTATATTCTTATAAACATTTATTATATATTTATTAAAATTTCCTGGTAAATGTAACATTCCTAGTAATCATCACTTTTTCATATATTTTTTGATTTTTTATTACTATTACATTGAATAATACTTAATTATAATTGTAATGTTAATCATGGATAAATATCATAAATATTAATTATATATTTATTTATTTAAATCTATTAAATTTTTTTCTATATACAATTATATTCACCATTCATAGAGATAGTTTTTATTTTGTATGCATGAATGATGTTTCGATTTCCATATTGGATTGGAATAGTGGAAGTTAAATGACATATTATAATTATATAATCCTATTTATTACATATATATTAAATAGTTTCATTACATACATACTTATTACCTTCCATGTAATGCGTGAATGAGTCAAATTTATTTCATGAGGTGGTAGCCTACTACACACACGAGTGATATTTTTATATTCCCACAAAATGAAGTGTGTGAAGGTATGATTGATACAATAATAAAATAAGAATAATAATTTTATAAACAATTTATAAAAATAATTAATCAATCATTATTTATGTCCTTAATTAGTGTTAATGGGAAAATGAATGACATGAGGTCATGAGGCCCTACTTCATTGTACACACAAATGACGACTTCATAAATAGTTTGATTGGTGGGGATATTATCATAGGTCATTAACATATCATAAAAAATATATTTATATGAATTATATTGAGTTTATTATATCATTATGGTATAATATAATATAAGGATTTGGAGGAAGGAATAAAAAAATTTTTCATGAACGTCAACTATTCTAAGGGTATCCTTGATGGGTTTTCACCAAAAGTGTTCCATAGTGGTATTTGTATCCAAATTATGGAAAATATGATGAGGGGATAGATTTTAAGAAGTTATATCATAATTTCTTTTATGATAGAAATGTTTTTATGGTGTGAATTGTAGAGTATAATGGGTGTCCTTTTATAAGTGAGGTTCGTTTTAGAATTGTGATATTTTGGAAAAATGATGTCTACCAATGTTTTTTATTGTAAAAGGTTCAAATAATAGACCATTTACGACTCCAGGAGTTGTAATTTCTATATATGGAATCAAAATGGTTTTACTTGTTTTTTTTTCTCTTTGAAACCCTTATATTTTGATTGTTACCCCCATTAAACACCTATTTAACTAAGCTGTTATAAGTAATTTTTTCAATTATTAATATTCATGTTGGACAAAAATTATGTGTAAATTGAGTTAAAATATAATGCATCATGATAAAAAATAGAGAATACATTTTTCCAAATCCTATTTATAGAATTGAAAAAATACATTATCCAATTCACTGCACAAACATGACAAGAAAGCTTGACTTTAATGAAAAAACGTTTACATGTTTACAAGGTTATTATATCAAACATGAATATGAATTTGGTTCAAATTACCAAAATTAGATTAGTGGATGTATAATTGATTTAAGGTTTCATAATATATAAATATAAATATAAATTTACAATATTAACTAATTTACTAAAAAATTATTTTTCAATTAAAAATCTATATTTTTTTACTATACATTAAAAATTGAGTATTTTTAGAAAAATACCTAAATATCACCCTAAAAGTATTAATAATTAGTATTTTAGTAAATATATTTTTTAATCAAATTTTTTTTTAAAATCCTCAAATATTAATTTTGTTTTTATTAAAAAAACACAATGATTTCTTTTAGGAAATGGTATTTTCAAATAATATAAATAATTTACATAAAATCAATCACTTCTATTTAAATATTTATTATTATATAAAAGTATTATAAATTAATGATTAAATGAATCTATTACTATTCAAAAATATATTTTTAAAGGTTTGGTTACAATAATCATTTTAAAAAAACAATATTAAATATCTATCATGGTTTTGATAAATCATAGTATGGTCTGTAACACAAGATAATCCTTTATTTTGTGTAAAAATGGCTAACATGGTGTTGTGTGAAATTTTTTTCAACCTGATGTTTGGTGTACCATAATCTATCAATGAAATTTAATTTTTCCAAAAAATAATACTTTAGAAAATCATGGTGTACAATAAATAACATTAAAATGGAGCATAGAATCGATATTATGTCTTTGATGTCCAGTTCTAAATTGGGTGTCTTCTATGGAAACAAATAATACGATATTTCAAACTTGGTGCCTTCCCAAAACCCATTATCATTTTTATTATATTTTTAAAAAAATTCTCTTTCTTCAATTTATTTTATTACACATCACTTTGATTCGTTAGAATGAAATGTGGGTATACACTTCTGGACAATTTGAAAGAAAAATTTATAGTGGGAGAGATAAAATACGAGTGACGTAGAAAGATTCCGACAAAAATATTTAGATGATCTAGACAATCTTTTGATATTCATCAATCATGGAAATAGGAATGGATTTTATGAACTCCACTCAAATATAGCATGTTTTTATATTTTTTCATAAATCCAAAATGGTATAATATATTATTGAATAAATGGAAATATAATATTAATAATGAATAATTATGCATTTATCTTTAGTATTTGGGGTGAGTACATGTGCTTTCGGCTGATTTGAGTGGTTTCCCATTCAGATTCCCTGAATACAAGGCTTGTAGCTCAGGACCAAAAATTGTCTGTTCTTCCCATTTATGTAATATTGTCATTGGGAGAACACAAAATTTATATTGTATGCATTCTTTGTTTTGAAGCATAACAATGTGTCCATGTACCTATCCAGATAGAATGTGAATGGGCACATCGGAGTGTGAAGAACACAACTAGATCATATGTATGTTTCACACCATGTAGAAGTACACTGCCAGGAAGAATACAAGGGTATGATATGTGAGGTACTTGGGAAGTTAAACAATATAGTTTAAAATCATATACATGTTCTAAAAAATTATTACATTATCCTCACATGCCATTTCGAGATAATGTGCATGCCCTAGTTAATATTTGACGGTACACAACATTTACAAAGTTATACCACCTATGTACTCCTCCTTTTCAACACATTAATGTTTTTTTCTTATTTTAAACACTATATTTGGAATTGGAAACATATATACTCTATTTTGGGAACACTCAACGTAGATTAAAACTATTAAAACCCAGATGTGATTTGAGGACTCCTTTGAGGAATTTTGATCTTTTTCCTAAAAAGGAATTTTCATCCAAAAGTAATACAATCTCTCTATCTACACAGTGTTAGTTACATGATCTAATTTGGATCGTGAGACATGTACCTAAGGTGATGTTCAGTGAATATTCATATCTACCCAAGATTATTCCTTGACTTTTGACCTAGAGGATCTTGTGTATCTTTCCTTAATCATGTTAATATATTTGAGGGTCCTGTGTGGAATGTCATCACCCATATACTAACCTGTGTAATCCATTAAAGGATTCATAGACCTGTTTAATCATTCCACAGATACCCTAAAGGATTACATTACCTATAAATTCAATTTCATGAAATCATTATAGGATTCCTTCCAGGTGATTGACCCAGTGGATCCTGTGTTCGAAGGCCTTATTTAAATACAACTTATATGGATTCATAGTAGGAAGCCACAAATAGATTACAATTTATATGGATCCCCATATAGATTCATTCAAATATATATATATATATATATTATTTGAGGATCCCATGAATAATTTATATCTATTTTTATGACAAGAGTTATCTAATGGGTACCGTGATGGTTGACTTGCCTGGATTAGTATGTTGGGTTTGGGTAGATATGGTAAATTGTGGTTCTATAAAACTCAAAACTAACATGGATTCCGTTTGATTTTCATAGCAATGGTGGGACAATTAATTATGTTATACTCAATGTTTTATGTATAAATTAAAATTATTACCTTCGATACACCATGATTTCTTATACCGCTTCTCATCTCTTGGCTGAGGAACCAAATTTGATGAAAAATATGTTTAGGGATTCCAAGATATACCTCATGGTAACTGAATACAGAACCTATATATTTTTTATTTAATTTAGATTCCCATTTTTAGATATTATGATATGAATATTGATAAAAAAAATTAGATTATATTATGTCATGACCCATTTGTATATCTTTGGATTCATATTTTGATCCTTACCAGGTTGGATGGATGGACATGAAGATCGACACCCTTTTTGTGATATAGAAAATAGATGATTAATCCCACTTACAGTGACATCATGGCTACTTTCATAGGGTTGGGTGGATACAACATTACTAAAGTCGCCTATCTTTTCTCGTAGTGGGTTGATGAGATATTGATTTTAATTGATGTCGAGTAAGTACATGGATCCAGAGAGAATTCAATTATAGATTGCAGAAGGGCCATCTACTTAGGGATTACCCACGTTGCAATGTTGTGAATTCTTATAGATCAAGACCATGTAGTTTGACATCAGAATGTATGTACATGTATTGAGTTGTATGTAATAAATAATGGATACAATCTGTATGATGTGTGGTATTTGCAAAGAAATACATATTTATCATGATTGGATACAAGTACAGGTTATCCTAGTGTATTGACATGTATCAACCTATGTTGATTTAGATAATTTAATGAAATATTCAGCAGGAGATGAAGAATTTATTTTCAATTGGGATTATGACCTAGGGATCAAACAAATTATACACAACAAGAGTTGTAAGATATCTGGCTCAATGCTATTTTAAGACGATGTCTGAATGAGTAGGATTATAGACCCAATAATAAATTTTTATTATTTTATGTAATTTTTCACCATACACATATATATATATATATAATGAATAAATATATAAAAATATATATATATAAATATAATATGGATCTAATCCACTTAACTGGGATGAAAAAATCAATGGTCTAATATGGTTTTTTATTTATCATTTCATGTTCTAATGTAGCTCGGCTACACATTTTATAGGATAATTAACATATCGAAGAAGATTATCGGTTAATCATTGGCATGGATTTCTATGATAATTTCTCACACAAAATTCATCTATTTCATGTACCTGAATACATTATTTATATGAATCATATTGATCACATATCTCATATTAGATAGGGTGGATGTAAAAATTTTTGTTATCGAGGGGATCCACACTTGTGGATTCCATTGATTGGGATAGGGCAGCTTGACTGTGTCTTATTGACCAGCTATATAGTATGTCAGCGAGTTTGAAGAACCACACTATACATTTATTTTAGTTTCAATTATATAGTCATCTATGTATGGTTCGACAATTGGGTGAACAAAAATTTATGTATTAGATGATTATGTTGGATTTAATATACTTTTATTTATAATTAGAAAAAAATAATTTCAGTTTATTTACATCTTCCCCAATAGGTTTATTTACTTCTTTTGGATGATATATAGGTCTTTAAATAGTTATATACTATGATATGAGGGAATAGTGTCTCCAAAAACACACATTATTCCACCACTTCAAATCAATATCCTATGGATGACATATCTTGCTCAATGATATTTGAAGAGGATTTCCGAATGAGTAGGATTATAGACCCAATAATAAATGTTTTATGTAATATTTCACCTTACTCATATATATATTTGGAATATATCTATAAAAATATATATAAAATATGGAATTCATCTAGTTAACCAGGACGACAAAATCAGGGGTCTAATATGGTTTTTTATTTATCATTTCATGTTCTAACATAGCACGGATACACATTTTATAGGATAATAAACATATCGAATAAGATTATCGGTTTATCATTGGCATGGATTGCTATGATAATTTCTCACCCAATAGTATTCTCTTTCATGCACAAGAAAAAATATTTATATGAATCAACTTTATCACATAACTCAACATGGATAGGGTTGATGATCAAATTTGTCTTATCGAGGGGATCCACATTTGTGGATTCCTTTGATTGGGATAGGGTAACTTGACTGTGTCTTATCGACCAGCTATATGGTATATCAGGGAGTTCGGAGAATAACACTATACATGTATTTCAGTTTCTTTTATATACTCATGTATGTATGGTTCTACCAATGGGTGAAAAATGTTTTATGTATGATATGATTATGTGGGATTTAATAGACTTTTATTTATAATTAGGAAAAAATTAATTTCAGTTTATTTAAATCTTCCAAAATTATTTTCTTTACATATTTTTTTGATATATAGGTTTTTAAATAGTTATATACTATGATATGAGGGAATATTGTCTCAAAAAACACACATTATTCCACCACTGCTAGTCAAAATCCTATGGAGTATGGATGGGTGAAAAAAATTCCTTCCAATAATGCTTCTTGGAGCATCGGTTTATTGGATTCTATGTAGGGATGATACACATTCATCTATTTGGGATTACAATATGGACCATAATGTTCTATGGAATTACTAATCCTAGTATAAATGATATGGAAATAGTAATGAGTGAATATTAATGTTCCATGACATCATTTCATCCTCTTATATTTTGGGTTCAACAAATAGTGGGTTATCATCCATTGATAAGACACATGGTTCCTAGAACAACAATAAAAAATCAAACCAAAGACAATGTAAACATCATTTTGGGATGTTTTGAACACTTTTGTTATATTTTAGTGATATTCTCATGTTTAAAATGGACTTGAATGAATGAATTATAGAATAATTTACCATTATATTCTATGAAAACATATTGAGGTAAATATAAAGGTAGGTCAGAGATTTTATATTCCAGAAGATTCACATTCTTGAATATACATAGAATGATGATATGAGAATTCCACATAATGAGAAGCCATATGATTGTAAAATATTCATGTGAATAAATGTGACAGTTCATGTATCCATTTGACATGAAGAACAATGTATCCAATTTCTGAAAGATCTCACGTAGCTGAATGTATAAGTGAGTGTTCATGATAGAGTTACATTATGTAATGGTTTTATGTAAATGATTTTCTATGTTATTTAATATATCACATTAGATGTGTCCATAAAGATTTATATATACATTTTATGAAGTAATAACCACACCTAATACATTCATATAGACACTCTTTCTATGTATATAATTTTAGATGAGTCTCAATTTTTTTAATACTTTAGAAGAAAAATACATGTAACTGTTACACTGTGTTACTATCGAACAAATAGGATCATTGGTTTTTAAATTTAGACTGACAAATTGGTTTTGTGAAAATGCGTTATGCATGAATAAATAGATCTCAAGTCTTCATTATATTCATGTGAGGATTTTTAGAAGATATAGAACATATTATATAGTTTGAATAAACATTATATCAACCCACTATTTTGAATATTTAAAGGATAATTTCCTTCAGGTAATTTTAAAATATGGTTTAAAAATATAATAAAGGGGAAATATTAATTATTAGTGTATTAGTGGACTATCATATTTTTTTGGACATCATGAGACTTGTTCTATATTATGATATAGAAAAAGGGAATGTGTATATATCATGAAGGTTAAAAAGGGAAAATAATTCTCTAAGTCTTGTAAATTTTATTCAAATATATATATTAATAATTGATAGAGTGAGTTATTAATTCCCTTATAGATATGGAAGATAAATATAAAATAAATAGAGATGTAGTTATTATTGAACTAATATTTATTTTCCAACAGATTTGATGGCATTGAAGGAGTAATTAGTCTATTGGAAAACAATGAAAAAATGAAAAATTTCTGCACTAATATTTTGAAGTTGTTGTCATGTATATATATCAATGTGAGTATAAAATGAGTATAAATAATTCAAGAGGAATATGTAATGGATTTTTTTAGAAAGATATTCAAGAATATTTACATTTCTTCAAATGTAGATAGTGAGGATTGAGGTCGTTGGAGATAATATTTTAATGATACTGTGGAAAATATTGAAGGAATACATTTTCAAATAATATCTTGGTTTCTTGTGGAAAAAAATATATTTTGAGAAGAATATCATTCAACCTAAGTATTATTATTTTAATAATATTATAAGTAAGTGTATCTAACCAGTTACAATGAGATTGTAACTGGGGAATTTAACTTGTTAGGATATATTCTCATGCAGGTTTAGTGAAGAATTTTAAACATGGGGACTAACTATTTGAGGAATGTAGTTATATTTCATGGAGAACATTGTAAATCCTTGCATCATAATTTCAATATTACATAACTACACAATATTTGTGACAAATGGATAAATTTTATTGGATTTATAACATTGTTTGATCGGTCAAATTTTAAATCAATAGAATATTAAAAGAAAATTATCGATTCACCCCACCACCTCTGTATAGTTTATCTATCCTGATGAACTAAAATTAGTATTAGATTTTTAGGATAAATATAATGAAGTATAATTTATAAGTTATTTTTTGAATATATTTTAATAAAGGAATATTTTTTTAAGTGTTATATTTCCCAAACATAGAGGATAAATATATGAAGATTCCTCAAAAACATTGATGTATATGAAGAAGAAAACTGAAATAATGTTGAAGATGATTCAAAATGTAGATGGTGAACTACCACCAATATACCATTATCATTGTGGTATAAAGATTCACTGTCTCATTGATTTTGATTCATCTAATGAATCTTGTTCATCGTGTATTGATGTGGTGTCTCCAATTCATTTTAATTGAGAACATCTAGAAAATATGAGGAAATATCCCAAATGATTAAATGAATTTATTGATGAAATTGTCCACTAAATTGAAAAAAGAATAGTTGTAGCTAGACAAAGAATGTAATCTCATGGAAGAGTCATTAGAAATACTGGTTTCTGCATCCAATGCTCTGGTATGACATTTCAATGAAAAAAAATGAATCAATTTCTTGAATGAATGAATGAAATGTAGAATGTTTTACGGATTAAATACAAATATTTTTAAAAAATAATTAATTGAGACTAATTTTATTGAATCCATCCATTAATTTAAAAAAATTTCCAAATTTTTTATGGATGTTAAGAATTATCAAATGAATATTAAATCTAAAAGGAACAACTTACAAGAATCATTTTATAAATTAATGGATGAATTAAATGATGTGGGTTTTCAGAAATTTTCTAATGGAATATGATGAAACATTTGTTTTTTAAACCTCATAACAATTCACAAAAATTAGATGTCATGAATTAGAAATTAAATTGGATAAATTTTTTAAGATTGATTATGAGACTTTAAAATGAAGGAATTATATTTTTTCATCTATATATTTCTCCTTAATGGATTATTTTTTTCATTACCATCATCAGATTACAATAATATATTTACATAGTCTAATTTACATTCATATGATTTTATGATGAATGAGGTATCATAAATATCTAAATATAATTTTTATCCTAAATATACCTTTACAGAAGACACGTGATTAAATAATCACTATATATAAATATGAATGAGGAGAAATGGAGAAGATATAATTACCATTTCCATTGAAGAAATCAGAATGAATATATGTGGTGGTTCCCCACATTCTTCCCAACATGTGGTGAAAAAGAACCCTAAAACATTATGTTGTAAATTCGTGATTTTTTGTAGAAAATTAAAGAAGATCATGGTTTGTGGGTCAATGGTGGTGATTAAATTGATATAGTCATCGAGTAGAAGATTATTTGCACACACTTTTAAAAGAAAAATCACATTTTATGTCAATATAAATAGGGAGAAATAAGGTTCAAAATTTATAACATCATTTACATACTATTAATAACATGTGATTTTAAAAAGGATATGAAGTTCTTTATTGTATTTATGACTTTTAAACAAATATATTCAAAAAACGATTCATCTGTATATCTATGTTTATTATGAAATAATTAGAATAGAAAATCAAAAGATAAAGAAGATACATCATTGGGTAGTCTCACAAAAAAAGTTTCAAATCATATTTCACCCAAAAAGTATTAGGATATTTCATCCCTAGAAACAATATACAATAATGAGAAGGAAAAAATGAAAATTTAACATGATATGAAAGAGAAATATATCCAAAATGAATGATTTGAAAAAATTTACTCATTTTAAGACACATGGAAACACTAAAAAATATTCCGTCATTCCCTATGAAATTATATTAATATTCAGATATGATATAGTGATAGAATAATTTTTATAATAAGAACAAAAAAATTTAGTGCTAAAGGTAAAACTAATTTTTTCAAAATGAATAAGAATAATTTCAATATATGTTTTCAATAAAAAAATTTGTTATATTGAAGATAATATTTGTGAAGGATATAATTAATCTTTACACAATCGATGTGGATGTTTAACAACCTTTCTAGAATTAGTAGAATATATAAATAGAATGATGGTTCAATTAGGCGTTTCATATGATTTGATGGATAAATACAGAAGAATAATATCTTTAAATGATATGATACTTTTTATTAGATCACTACCACCATTTGATCAATTATATTGGAAAATTAGATGTGAAAATGTGAATAATAGAGATTGTTGAGTAACATGGTTTGGAAATAAATTTCATCTTTTCGGTTAACATTTATTAATAAGTAATTCCACCTTATTTCATTATATAAATCATGTATTGAATTTGTGATTACAATGAAGGGAATTTAATGTGAATAAATTTCTCATTGGGAGAACCTAATATGCGATGATTCATATCATATTCTTGATACCAAATTGTTAAGAATGAATATAAAATGGAAAGGAAAATAATTATAATACATTTTTATGGTATCATATTGGAATATCTAAAAATAAATTATTGAAGTGACCATCAATCATGATGTTGTTAAGGAGCATCGGAATCCTCATGTGTTAATAATGTTTTATTTATCATAAAAAACTATACATTCTTTAATGCTAGCAAATCATGTTTAGTCTATCTAAAATCATGTGTACAGATGATTCGTTTCTTTATGCTTTAAATAAACCTATCCAATTTCTTATGTTCGATGTTTAGTTAATTTAAACTATATTTGGTGTGTGTAATAATGGATTTACATCATAAATGATTAATTATAATCTATTCAATGAATGTCATTGTTTATGTATGTATACAGATATTTGAATAAGTATAAGAAACTAGGAGTCTGCCACTGTTTTTGTTTTTCTGGAAAAGGACCCAAACACCATGACCCAACATCGTGACCCCCAGACATCATGACCAGACACTATGACCCATACATCAAAATTAGACACTATGATGTAGACATTGTGACCTAGACACTATGACCCGGACAACGTAACCATCTAGACACCATGACTATCCCGACATAGTGACTATCAAAACATCGTGATCAGGCATTGTGATCAAACACTTCATCTGTGCCACCCATTCCTGATATTTATATAACTATTCCATCATAACTGTCTCACCGATCAATGGAAAAAAATGAGACACCATTTCATGGAGATAGAGTCTCATGAAGACACTGTTTCCTGACAGACTGTGACCCGTTTCTTAATATGTTTTCCTATTTTTCAATTTAATTTCTATCATGGAATAATTAATTTTTTAAAATTCAAAAATATAAAAATGTTTATTTGAAGACATGTCACCTGATAGTACGAGGTACGAGGTTTAAAATATATGCATCCTATTGGCTCTAATGCATGCATTATATGAATAAAAAGAACATTGTGGCTAGAAGAAAAGCGGTGACAGTAGTGACAATAGTGCAACAACTGTGTAACGAAGAAACACATAAATTAATTAATGAATAACTGACATATGAAAGACTACACTATTTATGAACATGGTAAGCATACTCGAATCCTAGAATCAGGAACATTTTTTGCACTATCAAAACCGCAAAGAAAATTAACCATATCTTGACGACTTTTGATACTATGTTTTCTGCAAGACCATTTGATTTCTGCATCTACTTCATCCTCATTGTCCAGAGCTACATAGACTAACACTCAAATAACTTCTAACATTATCTAATCTTTTCTACTCTATTGTTTATTATTTTTATCATTCGAGGAGTGTGTGAGTTCATTTAAAAAACACTCACTGTCTTCTGCATTAAACTGATGGATACAAGATATCCTTTCTGATACATCTTTTTAGACTTCATTATTCCCATAGATAAGTGTGGAAGATATCTCTATGTGACCTGAAAAATTTCATACCATCAAATAACTATGAAAGAGGTCGTGTGACATGCAAAACCTTATGTATTATTGTTAACCCAAATCCAGGGTGTGGATCATTTTTATTTATAAAAATTCTTTGATAGAAGGTGATCACCAAGTGGAGTGGAATGGATATCAACTTTATACTGAACCACTTTTTTTATATTCGATGTGTTGTTTAATTTAGTGATCTCTATTTTTTTTTAATTTAGAAATCACTAAATTTAATTTACATAGTTAATCGTGGAATGAATTTATAGTTGTTTTTCCTTATTATAATCGCTTCAAAAGAAATGTTGATAACTAATATAAAGATTAAATAGAATTAATCATGGTTTTATGAACTTATTTAAATAGTCAATATTTAAAAACCATATTAAATTGATTAACTATGTGGTATTTAAATTTATTGGGATAACTTTTTAGAAAAATTTATAAATAGAAATTTTTTTAGATAATCAATTAACCCCCCTATTGAGTACTCTACTCTGAACAACATTTGGTATCAATGGTTTATTTATTTTGACTGAGTTTATGACCCTATTCAACTATGACTGTAGTTGTACTTTAAAGATATGTAAATTTTTGTTAATTCTAAATTTATACCACTTTTAAATTATTTCTTTATTATGGACTACAGACTACAAGGTGAAGCAACAAAAATACCATCATTCCTTAATGGAAACAATTATGCTCAATGAAAATTAAAATGAAAATTCATTTAGAAAGTATGAGTTTTGAAATCTGGTCTTTAATAATAGATGAGTATAAGATTTTTTCTACTGATATAATCACTTTGGATGACCCTATCAAGACTGCCTACAATAAAAAATACAAATCCATGAATTCGTTAATTTTTTTAGGAGATAAGGAATTTAATAGAATTTTTTCATATAAAACTGCCCATGTAATTTCAGATACCTTATTTGATTCACATAAAAGAAACTCTAGTGTGGATTAAATGAAAAATAATATTTATTCCATTAATTAATATATCTTTAAAATAGAACGTGATGATCCTATTTCTGACCTGTATCTCTAGTTCAATGAAATTTTCAGCACAATTACTTCTCTTTGAAGAAAAGTCACAGCAAAAGAACAGATCTTGAGGATTCTCAGATGCCTACCTAACCGTTAGAGAGGATCCTCTTTCTCTATTATAGAGTCATGTGACATCAACAATATAAATGTTAAAGAACTCATTAGAAAATTGATGAAGTATAAAGAGGAGATAAAATTCAATAAGGAAGAGGATGATGATCCCAAAAGGAAATCGTTTTTCTTCAAGACCACCACCACTAAACACAAAGAGAAAGGGAAATTGGATGTTTCTATATAATGTTTCAATAGTGAACAATCATCACCTGATAGTGATGAGGAGATGGATCGATTTTCCAAAAGGTTTAATAGATTTTAAAAGAAGAAGAAAATTTTCAGAAAGACTAACTTCAATGGAAGATATGATCATATAGGATTTTAGACGGATTATAAAATGAGTAACAAGTATAATGGGATAGTCTGCGATAAATGTATGAGAAAGGGACATATCAAGGCTGAATTTCAAAAGCTCAAGTACAAAAATAAATACAAAGACATAGATATAATGTATAGAATGGAAATTAAAACAACATAGAGTGCTTCTGAGGATAGTTCAAGTAACTCAATATCATCACATGATGAACCGGCTATCAAAGCCAATATGTGTTTTATGACAAACACATCTAAGGTAACACTAGAATATCTTATACATAATTTTTATTATTCAGTATTTGAGAGTTAATCTTAATATATGTCTAATGAAGAAATGTTTGAGTTCTGTAATATTATTGAAGATACATGCAATGAATTAAAAGATAAATACACGTCATTAAAGTAACAACATGTTCTTACCTCAACTGTTAAAACTGAACTTAGTGTAGAAAGAGAGAAAAATGATCAATTACATAAAGATAACAATGAACTAAATCTCTCAGATGGGAAATTTAAAAAGGTTCATGAATGTTTTACTAATGGCAAAGATACCTTTGTAAAAATACTAGGTAAACTGAATACTTGTAAATGTACTACTAGCATTGGCTATCAACATGGTAGAATATATTTTGGATGAACAAATTTTTTTCTAAATATAGAACTTTCACATTATTCTTAGTTTTAGAAAACATTCAATTAGTTCATGTTATGACACACTCTCTACTCTTTCAAGATTTTCTAGACCAAATAGTGCATATTTCTCATGTATATTACATAATTATTATAGGAAACCTATGAGGCAGATACGGGGTCCTAAGTCACTAGTCACTAATATTACTGGACCCAAACAATAATGGGTTCCAAAATCTATCTTTATCAGAATATTTTGTAGGAATGATGCTTAAAGAGATCTTGTAAAATTTTATGGTACATGAATAGTGGGTGTTTAAGACACAAGAAAAGACAAGATCTATGCTTTGAGAATGTAATAAAAATTTATGGAGTACATTTCACTATTGGTGATAATTCCAAAGGAATGATTTTTGGTCATGGCCAAATCGGTAACTCTAACTAAATTTTTATTTCCAAAGTAATTTTTGTTGATGGATTCAAATATAATATTCATAGTATTTCTCAACTATGTGATGATAGATTTTAAGTTAAATTCGACAATGATTCTTATAATGTTT
Organism: Viscum album; assembly: GCA_963277665.1. NCBI lineage: Eukaryota > Viridiplantae > Streptophyta > Magnoliopsida > Santalales > Viscaceae > Viscum > Viscum album. The sequence continues at coordinate 1,902,604,053 of OY728160.1, forward strand.
TTAATTCTAAAAATAAATTAGTATTTTCTACGTTAAAAATTGAAAATGTATATTATGTAACCTTAATTATGTAGCTTCTAAAAATGCTTCATGTTTACATGTGTTTCACAAAGAGTCTTGGTTTTAGAATAGGAGACTAGGAAACTATAACACTCACTCTCTTTGAAAGTAAACTATAAAATTATTAATTAATAACCTACCCAAACATGAGTTTCCAAATGATAAAGTGTGTAATCTGTGTCAAAAGGTAATGTAATAAAAAATTTACTTCAATGAAAAGAGGGGAGTGTCAACTTATTAACCGCTCGAACTGGTTCACATGGATTTGTTTGGACCATCTAGAGTTTCTAGTTTAAATGGGAAGACCTATATTTATGTCCTGGTCGATGACATTTTAGGATATACTTGGACTTTATTTTTGGCTCACAAAAGTGAAGTCTGCTCTCATTTTACCAAATATTCCAAAACTGTAGAAATTAATAGTGGGATAAGAATTAAATCCTTAAGAAGTGATCATGGTCGTGAGTTTAAAAATCACGAGTTTGAATATTTTGTGTTTTCCAAAATGGTTATAGTCATAATTTCTCTTCCCCTAGAACCACTACAGAACAGAGTTGTAGAAATAAGAAATAGAACCTTGTAAGAGATTTCTTGAACAATGATTATTGAATATGTCTTACATATTTATTTTTGGGTGGAATCTATAAATATATCATTCTATATTATCAATAGATTGTTTATTAGACATATTCTTAAAATAACTCCATATGTGTTGTGGAACAATAGAAACCCCAATTCAAGATACTTCAATGTTTTTGGAAGCAAAGTCTATATCCTTAATACTATGGAAAATCTTAAAAAATTTGCATCCAAGAGTTATGAAGAAATCATTTTCAGATATTCCATCTCTAGTAAATCATATAAAGTGTTTAACAAAATAAAAAAATGTGTGGAAGATTCTATCAATGTCCAATTAGATGAAACAGATCCACATAAGCCTAAAACCACTCTAGCAAACTAGGAGGATGATTTATCAAATATGGACATTAATTCAAAATCCTATAACCATCCTTTAAAGGAATATGTGAAAACATCCCATTCTAGAAATTCAATATATCCAGGTCACAATGAACCTGAACCAAATGAAAAACCTGAAAGCACTATTCCTCCTTTTACTTGACCATTTAGAACTCTCAAGAACCATCCTTTAGATACTGTTGAAGGATACATAGATAAAGGAACACAAACTAAAGATTTTATTAGAAATATGGTTGAACAACATGTTTTCTTATCAAAACGTGAACCTAAAAACATTAATCATGTTATCATTGATTAATTTTTTGGTGAAGGCTATGAAAGAAGTAGTTAATCATTTTTAATGGAATAATGTTTAGAAACATGTGGATAGACCCAAAGACACATTCACCATAGGAACTAAATTTTCATTTATAAATAAAGGAATATGGAGATGGTAATATAGTTAGAAACAAGGATAGATTTTTTGCACAATTATATAGTCAAGAATAATTAATTGACCACAAAGAGACCTTGGAACCAGTATCTAGACATGAATCCATCAGAATTCTGTTTGTTTATTCGGCACATCTGAATTTAAAAATATATCAAATTGATGTTAAAAGTGAATTTATAAATGGGTATATAGATGAGGATGAATTTTTTGAGAAACCACCTTGTTTTACAAACCCACATTTACCAAACCATATTTTTAAATTATCAAATGAGTTATACAGTTTCAAACATTCTCTAAGTGCATGGTATGACAGAATGCATACTTTTGTTATTTCCAATGGTATTAAAAATGTAATAGATAATTATACCAATTTTATAAATTGATTTTCCAATGATGTATTAGTAGTTAAATTCTATACAGATGACAATATATTTGGATCTTCATAAAACCCTTTATGTATTGACATTTTTAAAATGATGAAATACAAATTTCAATTGTGTTTAATGAGAAAACTAAAATTCTTTCTTGGATTTAAAATTATTTAAAATAATCATTGTATTATTTTAAATCAAAGAAAATATACTAGAGATCTTATAAAACATTCTGGTTTGGATAGCACTAAAGTAGCGACATTCCAATGAGTACAACATGTATGTTGGATCATGATTAAGATGGAAATTCATTTGATCAAACCACTTGTAGATGAATAATTAAAAGATTACTCTATTAAACTGCTACCTGACATGACATTATGTTTAGTGTGTGTATGTGTCCACGTTTTCAAGCAAATAATAATGAATCTCATTTAAATGTTGTTAAATTAATCTTCAAATACCTCATTCATACACCCAATCAGGGACTGTTCTCTCCCAGAAGACAATCATTTGAGTTAGTATGTTATTCTAATACTAACTTCGGTAGTTTTAAGATTCATATAATAAGAACCTCTGGAAATTGTCACATTTCAGAACAATCACTAGTATCACGGTGTAATAAGAAGAAAAGCATTGTTGCATTATCTACGGAAGAAGATGAATACACAGATGCCGGTAGCTGTTGTGCACAAATATTGTGGATGATACCCACATTACTAGATTATGGATATCAATTTAGACAAGTAATTATAAATTGTGAAAATACAAGTTCTTTTAAAATCTCAAAAATCATGTTTCACACTATAGGACAAATCATATTGATGTAAGACATCACTTTTGGGAAGATAATTATCAAAAAGGTGACAACACTTTGGAATTCATTGCAACTAAATATTAGCTTGCTGATATATTCAACAAACCATTAAATAACGAATGAATAGATTACATCATACATGAATTGGGAATGATAAATATTAAATAGTGAATATACAACTTCACATCTTACTATTTAAAAGTTTCGGTTTCACAAGTCACTATCTAATAGTTCTATTATTTTACTTCCTTAAGACATGTTTATTCATGTTTACGATCTCACCATGAAATCCAGTTACAGTCTCAGTTGGAATGTTGAGTATGGCCCCCCCATAAAGATGCATTATTGTTTTATATAGACATTATAACCAGTATCATGATAATTAATTATTTTGTTCTTTTACTTTCCTGTGATTTTGTTTTTTTGATTCTTGGGCTCCCTAAATGATAAAAACTAAAGTCGTTTCACTCTTTATTTACTCGAGTTCTATTCTTTCAAACCATTACCCCTCACTAAAACCTTCAGTTCTCTCTCTCTCAGTCAAACCATCATCGAATGCCCAGGATAAACCTCTTATGTTCATAAAATCCTATGAATCACAGTTGAAATAAGAAGTTTAAAATAGCGCCGAAGATAGGTCCTAAATGTCCTCTGAGAAGTGCATTTAAAATAAGATGTTGATATTCAATTTACATAGAGAGAAATGATTGATGGATTGGTTCACAAAGTTTGATAAACCAATTTACCCGAAACTATATTCATAGTTTTACCATAATGTTAAATTAAATTTTGTTACAAAAGAAGGCTATATAGTGCGTAGATGGATCAATGTCCATAGTTATACGTTTTCTTCGAGGTTTGGGCTCCCTGTCTTAGAATACCTCTTGAGGGTAATTGTGAGGACTAACATGGAGTACATCCACCACCATGTGACATATTTGTTTTGGAATAAATGTTGGGAATCATAACTTGGAGTGAAAAAAAGAGATGAGCCATTGCTTCTAAGCTAAATGGTGAAACCAGACTTCTGTTTACATTTTTCAGAATCTGATTATCCCTAGAAAAGGTGATTATGCTACACTCATGTATCAGGATGTATTTTTGAAACTTTTCATGAAAAATGAACATAATATAAATGTATGAAAATATGTTATACACCATATGTGTGAGTTGATAAAAACAACCTACATGTCATCCTCCATGGTCTATTCAAGGCCTATCTCAGCTATGATTCATGCCAAACTGTTGGTTGGACCAGTTGAAGAATCTATTAAGGACTATGAGTTCTATCTCTCAATAGTTACAGTAATGAGAATGAAAATGTTATAATCCAAGGAGAAATACTTGGGTTGAAGATAATGATAGGGTTTATGAAAAGTTTAATATGATGGAACACTATTTAAGACCTAAGTATATTTCTGATCCTCGTTTAGAACTAGATTAAATTTTTGAGTATTATGATGAGGAAGAAGAGGAAGAGGCTGTTGTACCTTCAATAGAAACTATTCTGTTTGATGAAAATAGTGAATCTTCTCTTCAAGTCTTAACTGAGAAGAAAATACATGTTCCTAAAGATTTTGATAATTTCAAAGAAAAACCTACTCCTGATGAATAATATTTTGTTAAGGTAAACAATCATGATATTGTAGAAGAGCATATAGAAGAAGATCATTCTGTTGTGTAGGAATCTTCTATTAAGGAACACCCAGATGAACAAGTTGTTCCTGAAATTATTCCATCTGCTGTGGAGAGAATAGAAAAAGCCTTTCAGTTAACTTGAAAGGGGATGGGTGTGGATTTTAGGGATGAAATTTTGGAAGCAGATCAATGATCTAAATCTCTCAGTCTTGGGAATGATGCACCTAGTTAGGGGGAGAAACCTCAGAGTCTGGAATGTGTTTAAGTTAATAATCTGATTGATTCATGATCTATTGATACATGGTAAAAATTCCAATGATATTTTTATGTTAATGATTCCTAGGAAGTCCCAGTTATTGGAATTTATCTTTCTACTATGTTTCATTTGAAACTGGATTCTGCTCCTAAAGCTATAGCAGCCAATGAACAAGAGCATGTTTCAACTAATATTCATGAACCTTCACTAGAACCTCCAATCATGGTAAATAAGGATTATCTTAAATCATTTGGAACTACCCAATTAGCTGGGGTTGTAAAACTCATGAATACCCAACCCTCTCATGTAACCAACATGTGTGATAGAGATGCTACCTTGTTGTTGGAAAATATCATATGGCATATTAAACCCAAGACGGTTCATGATATTAATGAGGTTAGATTTGAGAACAAAAAGTTATGTGATGAGGTAAAGGCTCATAGAGGTATGTTTGAATAAATGAAGAGGTGATGAACTCAAGACCGGAATATGTTTATTATTCTATTGAGGACGTAGTTAGTCAGATTCCATGGGATGTAGCCTCCGTAATTCATCATAATCTATTATTCTTAGCTGACAAGATTGCTGAATGAAACTAGAAGTTTTTTCATGAGATGTGTTAACTTGTTATTGGTCTTACTAAGTATACTGATGAGCATATGGTATGTCTTCATAATGTTCTAAATCATTTGAAATCAGTAACTTCAGATGTTACTGGTACTCGTACTTCTGGAAAACCATCTCAACCCTATTTAGATAGTGATCTACTCAAGATAGTTTTCAGAGAAGAACTTCAATATGTGCTCAATGGCTTTGACAAGAAATCATTATCTACAGTTGTCATGAACAGTTATTGAATTCATCATTTTGTGAGAATTCATTTTAATATTGCCAATGATTCTCAGTAAGAAATTTTTATGAAGGTGGGTTTCTATGTCAATCGAATCTTATATAAGAATCACAAGTCTAACCACTTCAAATACCCTATAGAGAATTTGATAATTCCTCATGTCACTCATGATTTTAAATCTCATGTCCAAAAGCTCAATGACTTCACTCCTTGGTTTGATAAGTTTATTGAGAAAATTGATGACATTGAAAATACCATTCAGTATTGTTGTGAGATAATTGCTGACTTCAATTGGCTATTTAGGTTTTTTCTTCATGTAAAGAGTACTACCATTTTAAGTCCGACAGGTGAACCCCTAAGATCTAGTTTTCTGACCATCTCATCCTCTTCTCTTGCCTCTACATCCATGTCTGTCTCTCAGGGTATGAGTTAGAAAAGACATTTTATCCTTGATCAACAGTTGATACGGACTTCCACTGTACCTACCTTGGCCCCTTTTATTTTTCAAGGACTCCCATTACCTTCTATATCCACTGATTCACTCCATTCATCATCATCCACCTATTCTGTAATGGCATCATCTTCTAATACTACAACCAAGGGAAATGTGAAGAGAATCCAATGACAAAGAAAAGTGTGTACTATCTTTAAATAGGGATGTTTTTTATATTTTGGTTCCTTACTATTTTTAATGACACTTTTATCCATCAAATGCATTGGGAACATTTATTGTATATTTATTATTTACTTTTTTTTATAATCATAATAGCCGGAGAAACATGTCTTCTATATAAACAATAAGTAAGAGTCACATTCAGTATAGAAAAACATCTCACTCACATGATTTTTTATCATCAACAAGTGGGATATTGTTGGAGACATCATGTTTTAATCATGATTTAATGATGAAAAATTAAATACATTCTATAAATCATTCTAATTCTATTTAATCTATCCAATATCATGTGTAGTTATTATTTGATTCTTTATTCTTTAGAGAAACCTATGCAAGATATTAAGTGTTATGTTTAATGATGGTAAAATATGTTGAGTTTGTTTAATAATGGATTTCCTTGAAAAATTATTATGTATAATCCATTCTATGAATGTCACTATTTAAGACTATATACAGATATTTGGCTAATTCTGAGAAATCTTCAGTCGTTGACCGGTTGTGTTTTTTGGGAAAAGGAGCTAGACACCATGGCCTCACACTGTGACCACCCAGACACTGTGACCAAACATCGTGACCTGACACCGCGACCCATACACCGTGTCCCAGACACCATGACCATATAATGTGACCCACACAGCATGACCAAGACACCGTGACAATGCAGATATCGTGGTCATCCAGACACCGTGACCATCCGGACATAGTTATCAGGTACTATTATCAACCACTACATCTTTTCAACTGTTTCCTAATCGCTATACAATTATTCCTTCATAACTTTGTCACCACTCAAAGGAAAAAAAGGAGTCAACATTTCAAGGTGACACCATTTCATGGAGACATCTCTTTCATAATGATTGTGACACAATTTCAAAATTTAGTTTGTTGTTTTTAAATTTAATTTATAATGGTCATATTTGGTATTTTTAAATACATTGACATATTTAACGATTCAGTGTAGAAATTTCCCCTGATAGTATGAGGTACGATGTGCAGAAAACAATCATCATGTCGGCTCCAACACATAAATTATAATAATAAAATGTACAGTGTGTCCGGAAGAAAAGTGGAGAAATTTTTGACAGTAAAGAAACAAGTGTGTGTTCGATAACAAAGAAGAAAGATTATTATTGAAAGAAGAATCGACACAAGAAACCATACACTGTTTAAGAACACATAAAGCATAATCTAATTCTAGAGTCGAGAAAATTTTTCAAACTCTCAACACTACGATAACACAAGCCAGATCTACCCGACATGAGAAACTATGTTTTCCGCAATAGGACTCGATTTCTACATCTGCTTCATCGTAGAAGTCCAGAGCTGCATATACTAACACTCAGAGCACTTATATACTTATCACATCATTTCATATATGTCAGGTATTATATTAATCTTTCGATCAATGTGTGTGTGTCTATATAAAAACACACATTGTCTCCTATAATAAACTATATGTTACAATATATTTTTCTAATACATCTTTTTACACATTTGTATTCCAACATATTAGTGTTGAAGATGCCCTGTGTGACCTGACAAAGTTCTTTCTCATGAAGAACTGTGGAAGAGGTCATGTGACCTAGAATGTCTTGTGTACTGTTGTTAACCCTGATCAAGGTTGTGGATCATATATATTAATATAAACTGCTTGGTATAAGTTGATCACCAGGTGGAGTTGATTAGGACTCAACTTGAGACAGAACCACTTGTTTTATATCTGCTATGCTGTTTACTTTAGATTTCCCTATTTTACTGTATATGTCAGAAATAAATAAATTTACATTGATTGTTAATCTTGTAAAGATGTTATAATTGTTTTGAATGATTAGAATATCTTCAAATTTAATTGTAATAACTAATATTTAGATTACTGAGAATTAATCAATCTTTTGAGAATATATCTAAACAATCATACATTCATAACAATTTTACATTGATTAATTGGGATGTATTTAATTTTTTCATTATCCTTCTTAAAAATACTTTTTAAATAAAAATTTCTAAAGATACTCAATTCACCCCCACTTGAGTACTCTACTCTGACCAACAAAGAGTTTTTTCAAAGTGGGAGGGTCATGTAAATTAAAGAGCATGGCAATATATATTTACATTAATATGTAATTTTCTTGATAAGATGTTAAAACATAAGTTTAAGGTACTCCAATAATACTATAATCCAATATTCTTAATTGAATTAAAATTTACCCTATAGGGGGAGTTTTGGTGATATCAAAATGAGAGAATAGTGGTAGTTACCTGTCTTTTACATGAAATTTTCGATGTTTTGTGAATTATTTGTGTATGTTGTATGTTATCTAATAGAATCTTTCATTATAAATCCCCTATTATTGAAATAGTATTTTCCAATAATAATTTCACTTTTCTGATATTTATTCAACATCATAGACAACACTTTTTATATCCCTGTTGTTTTCTGCACAATTTCATCCCATGTAGACATGGGGTTAATTGGATACCATTTCATTATCATGTACTATGTGACATCAATCCATTTAAAAATACATGAATACATGTTCTCGATGAAAAATGAGATTAATATAAACCCACCTATCCATTTAATTAGATTATAATTAAGGGGGATAAATTTGGGATACACATATTTCATTTATATTATTTGAAGGCTACTGACAAAAAAATACAATGGAAGATATTTCAAAACATATTTGTTTTATCATTCATATATGATTTTTCTATACATGGTTTTTTGAGTTAAAATGATGTTGGTATGCATATAGAATTGTTATGGATTCACAAGATCACATTGAATATCAGGACTGATCAATTCACTAAAGAAATTATGTTTATTTTTTAGCTATTCATAAATATTCATAATTTTTGAAAATGCTATTTAGTGAATTGAAAAGTGTTTCAAAAAATGAAGGGGAAATGATGATGACCATGAAATGAATTATCGAATGAAAATATGTTCGTGCAAATAAGTGTATGATAATAGGATTATCCTTTTATATTTGTTTTTGTTTAAGTATTTTTTAATGGAGTTTTAATATATATAAGGCCACCTACCATTGGAAATAAAAAGAATAGTCCACCATTTAAATGGAGGAAAATATATTTAAACATAGTAATCCCAATAGTGGAAATGGTTGTGTGTTCTATATATATGAATTGAGAAGAACATGTTGGGATGCACAAAAAGGTTTAGGACATATTGTTGGTGGGATTTCACACATAAGAATGTTACAATGTGTCATCGTGTGCGCCTATTATGGGTTATGATAACCCTGACCAAGCTCAAATTGTTTTTGAAAAAAATTGATGAATATGATAGTTCTGATTTGTCCATTATTTAGATGTGGGATAAGAAGAGATATGCTATTGTTAACCATATCTATTAAAAATAAATACATAAGGAATAATTTAATGGAAACACACCATGTAATCATCATCATACTAATTAAAAAAACATTTTATCAATATATAAATATTCAACATTGATGAGTTCTGAAATTCATGGATGGGCATAAAAAAATAAAATTATGGTACATGTATAAATAAATGTTCTCCATGTTGAAAACTGATGATCCAAGTGACTCATAATCTCCTGATTCACATGAAAATCCTTGAATGGAATGCATAATCATAGACCACGACCACCAATGAAATATTTATTATATTAAAATATTTTACTGATCGACATGTTATATTTATGTTGTTTCACTTTCATATTTATACAATGAATGATGAAATTAACATGCCACATGATGAGAACCCAGAAGCATGTAAATTTTTCATGTGAATAAGAAACATTGTTCATGTATCCATATACATGGTAGAAAAAATTTAGTAGATTACATGAAATTTTACACCTAGCTAAAAATAAAATCGAGGATTTTAATATTATTTTATCTTCATAAGGGTTTTACGTAGTCAATTTTTTATGTAATATAATATTTCATGTATTCATTTTCTATATTGATAGATATAGTTGTGTTTGGAATTAAACCACAAACTCAATTACTTCATGTACCAAATCCAAAAAAATATTCATTTTCCAATGTATCTCATGTAGCTAAAATCTTTAGAGGACTATTCATGTATCCACTGTACTGTTTTAGTTTCAAAGGGATGAAAGTAGTTTATGGGTGTTGTAAATATAATTAGAATAATTTTTTCTATTTAAATGAGTCAAACATTATTTAATGGACACTACTATATCATTATATTTAAATGATTATTTATAGATGTTGTAGACTTTTCATATAATGTGAATAACCATTACATCAAATAATTTATATGGATATTAAATGGTGTAGTTACATTTGATAATTTAAATGATGGATTTAGAATTTTTTTAAAAGGGAAATGAAGAATGTTGGTGTGTTAATGACACATGATGTTTTTATTCAAATCATGGGAGACATTCTCTATAGGGATACATAAAAGGTAGTGTGCATATATTGTAGAGATAAAAAGTGAAATTTATGCTTAATGTTTTATTATTATTATTATTCATAAATATATATATTTTTATTTATGGATGATATATTCTTCTATTTAAAAACATGGGTTATCAAAATAAAAAATAATACTAGAGAAAACTGAGTTTAGTTTCCAAAAAAATAAATTTCAGGGTGATATTCTAGTACTGAGGGTTCTTATTAGTTGCTGTGAAAAAAATAAAAATACATGAATAATTTATTCCTACTCTTCTGTTGTAGACTAATACATCTATGTATCAATGTTCTTATTTAATTATGAGAAATATTACATGAATAAAATTTTGTCTATTTATGTTTTTTATAAACATAAGTAATATATAGATTTCACCAAATCTAGAATGTGATGTTCGAGACTATTATAGGTGATCCTTTTTATTTACTAATGAATAACATCAAATAATTCACTAGTAAAAGAATCCATATTTATTGTAGAGGATTTCTATCAAAATAATATAATATTTCAACCTAATAATTATTATTTTTGGAATAATTTAAATTCCATTATGTAGACAATTGTTGGGAGATTGAACGTTTGGAATTTTTTTATTGCTGCTAAATTCACATATGGGCATTGTAAAGAATATATAACCACGGTGGAGTAACTGGTTACTTTAAAGAGTAAGATTTTATACTGAAAATTATAAATCCAGGTGTTCTTCTCTATAAATTACTACAACTACACTTCATGTTTAATTGAGAGATAACATTGAGTGGATTGGGAAACCCAAAGTTTCAACTGTTTGAATTTAAAATCAAGATATTTTTTAAAAAAACATCTAAATAACCCCTCATGTGGTTAAACCAGCATGATGAACTAAAAATATATATTTCTCGACATCATAGTTATGTCATTTCCCATGTTTATTAATTTACATGTGTGAAGACTAATGGAAGAGAAACATCCTATAATGTAGTAAACATAATCTCTACCAATTTTCTCACACTTCCATCCTTGATCGAAATATAAGGAATATTTTTTTGTAGTCACATATGTAGAAGAGAATAAAAAGATAGGTACATTCATCATAACTGTGTATCATCAACAATTGATGTGTCCAAAGTGGAAAATAAGTTTCACAGCTACCATGATCATTACATTAATTTTGTTTGTTAATTATTTGGAATGCATGCATAGGATGTATAATGATTACTCAGGTAATCTTAGAACCCTTTTATTTCTCTTTTTATGTCTCTAAAATATCATTTCATTTTAAATTATATGAAAATTCAGACCATATCTCAATGAAAAAATCTCAAATAAACATAATAAGAGCTCAATTTTATCTTATATGTTTATTTTGGCACTCAACATGAATTATTTTATAGGGAATATCTATAAAAAACAATCATCTCTAATTACTAATAAATAACATTATATATTGAAACTAGGATATAACTTCCCTCAATAATTATATTTAAATCCAAAAACATTAATTAGTAAAAAAAATATTCCCCACATCCCATAGGGCACCAGTTATTGTAAATAATATTTGTATTTGATTGACCATGATGTTTCACTAGGACCCCATAAATTAGGTAAAATATTTCTTGAATATTATGATTTACTAGAATTATATAAAAAATATTTACATCAATTAAATTTATAATGAGAGTATGATCATCATGTATATCAATAAATATTCATCCCATCATAACTGTCCAATCACATAGTAGTGGGATTTAGGTAGTGTACATATATCATAAGGAATCATTTTCTAAATTCCTTTTTATAGTAACATGGAGACCTTTCTCATTGATGGGATGAAATTTTTGTGTTTGGATGCCCATAGACATAATTTATTTAAACCTCCCTATATTTTGGCTCCCCTTCATTCCTTTATTGTTTCCATTGTTCTTCTATTATTTTTTATTTATAAATTCGATAAATTATACTTTCGGTAAATATTATAGCATAGAGAATATCACATAATTTTAGAATATGGAATCACCCATATGAGTTCAATCAATCAAAATTATTTATCAAATCCAAACACTATTATCTATTTTATATAAAATATAAATATATTTATATTTGTAAACCGTTAAAATGAAATATCTTGTTTGATGCTATCATCTCAAGTCCCATAATCTCATGTAAATGAAAAAATATAAGTAGATATTATTAGATATATTCTAAATAACATCAAAAAATATTTTTCTAAAAACAATATTTTTTTCATACATATTATATCTAGTGTTTTATATTTTCATGAAATTATAAATTAGAAAATAATTTCAATTTGGGATATTAATTTTAATATAAACTAACAACGTCATGAGAGATAAAATACTCTCCCCTTGTTCTCATTCTACAAATGTACCACCAAATGAATTGTTTAGAAGGTTAGGTGGTTATATGTTGGCTGTGATGAAAACATCAGTGTGCCCCATTTATACAGTTATATAATATCATAATGGTAATATAAAAATATATTTTATAATAACATTGATATAAATTAACTAGTTGGAAACATGATACAAACATAATGTATAATAAAATAAAGAAATAAACCACATGTGCCCCATTAAAACTACTAATTAGTAATAATTTAAACTTTTTGTATTTCTAGAAGCCTTGATAATATCTATCATGATGATTCGTTAATGTATCTATGATGAAAACATGAAATATAAAAATAATTAAATATCCTACTAATATAAAATATTACAAAAATTAATTATTTAAGATATAATAAATATATATTATACATATCATGTTATATACTCAATACATTAATTGTTGAAAAACCTAACATACTGTACCAAAATAAACATACATTATAATTTATAGTAGATGGTTAAAAATAATAAATCTCAAGGAAATATATATTCAAATAAATACGATATAGGTATATGAATACAATTTTTTTCAAAAAATCTAGAGACAACATAAAAATTATTAAGGATTATACTGTAAAAATTCTATAGTAGAGAAATCATGTATCACGACTACTATTTAAATACATTGAAATTAATGAGAAATTAATTTAATATATAGAATATTATATAAAAAATTATATGAATAGACACAAAAAGTAAGTCACAAGACAATTGAATATAAGTGGAATGAGGGTAATAGATAAGTGGAGATGGGGATAGACATCATCATTGCATTGTAGATTTTTAAATGGGAACCAAGATTGTCTCCATAATATTTAAAGGTGAAAAATTATACAATTATATATAAGAATCCAAACATCATGCAGGTACATTATTGTTGAATATTTTTTTTGAATCCTTTAATGTTGTCTAATTAAATATTTACCAAGTGTATGAGGAACCATAGTGGTGTTTTAGGGTTTGGGTAATGAATGGAATGAAAATAAAAAAATTCAATAAATGTTTCCCAATTGGAGATTGTTTACTGGAAATAATGCATGGTGTGTAGGGGAACCCTGAAACATTGGATATAACAATTTCCCATAGTTTTTTCACAATGTTTTGAACCATGTAGAATCCATATGTAACAATTTGGTATGGACCCCTCCTGGGTAAAGGCAGTCACACAGATTACACACAGTTTTTTGAATAGTGAATCCATGCCTTGTTGCCCTTTTAATATTGGGAATTTACCAAATTTTCCACATAGTATTTAAATATACTCACTGGAATTTCCTCCCATTTATTCCTCCTCAAGCCCCAGTGATGATAAAAATCACCCAAATGATCAACAAAGTTTCTCTATTTTGATTTTAGGCAATTTAGAGTGTTGGTGGATAGATATTGAATCTTCAGGTATGTCTAAATCTCATATAACAACTCTTTTATGGAGCGAGGATTATGTTTTTCTTCTTCTTATTTTCAATCCATAAAACCATCTATTTACAATGGATTATAGGATGGGGATTCATGGGGTGCTTGGATCCAGATGAAAGTCTATGTTTTAGGGTTAGTTCATCATCATATTTGAGGTAGGTAGTCTATAAGTTATATCCTTTTATTTTGATATTGATTTGTGAATTTATGGATGCTTTAATGGTTCTCTCATCTTTTAAATGTTCTTAATTTAGTATTATTTGGTAAAATATTTAGTTAAATTATTAATTGAAAACATCATTATCCCATTGGGATTAATTTAGGATTATTAGATGTGTTTAGGGACACCCTTGGGGTCTTCCCAAAAACCCGAACTTGGAAAATGGAAATGGAATAAATGAATGTTAGTAATGATAATTTAGATACCATGATAAACATTTTATTATGTTAGTTGAGATTAATATGGTAAAACAATAGTTGTGTATAGTCCCTGATAACGGTATAAATGATCAGTTGGAATGGTGTAAAAAATGGTTAATTAGGGTAATGTGAATGATACCTATGGAAGATGAAATGATATTTAAATGCATAAATGGGTAAATTCATTTGAACAGAAAAATGAGTATAAATTGGATAGATCATTTTTATCGATTAATATGATAAATGGGATAATGACTGATAATATTTGATGATGATTAATTTGTTAAATCATGTGAATTGATTAATATGTCAAATGGGATAATGTATGAAAATAATTGAATATTATAAATTGGCTAAATCATGTTAATTGGTGATTATAGAAAATGGAATAATGTATATAAATCATTGATGGTCCTTAACAGGTTAATGGATGAAGTAAATATATGGGTTAAATGGGAAATGTAAGGTAAATTGTATTGTTCTAATGGGTTAAGCCTCGATGTTAATTGAAATGTTTACTAGTTATATAATTTGATTATTTTGTGTTTGATTTATGTATTCATTGGGATATGTTACACATGTTTAGTGAATAAATATTCATGTGCACATGGTTTGGTGGTGTGTGATAAAGGATAGAGGCTCCTCCCAATAGTGGGTTGGACTGAGGCTCTAAACCCCACTCTAGAATGCATTGTTTAGGGAGTCAGAAATGGGCTCTAGGACCATAACTATTTCATTTTATGAGACATCCAAGACTCGGTCTCTAAGGTATGTGTGTTATGATAATTCATGATATTTTTATCCCTAATAAATAGGAGAACATGATTTATTTCCATATGCGTGATAATTAACTAGATTATTCCATTGTGTAAATGATATAATTACCAAAAAATGGGATATGTTATGAAAATTAATATAGTAATATATGAGTTTATGTGATGAAAATGGAAAAAATTAACTAAACCATTAATGTGAATGTTGTAAATCATTGGTAGAAAAGATACCCTTTTTTAACCTATAATTTATTTGGTACATGCGTTCACTATCTATTTAGAATTTGTGTTCTTTAAACACTGTGGGTGGTGTCCTAGTAGGATGTACACACACCCTACATAGGTCGATGTTGGGTACATGGGCAGATTTCATGATTGTAGGTTAGGATAAGGGAAACAGCCCAATATTTGGAAGTTGAGTTAGACATGATATTTTCATGTATGAGGATCTATGAATGGGGTTAGGATAAATTTTGAAAATTAATATTTCTCTATTAATGTGGGGTTTCATCACTTTTGTAACAAATATCATGTCATTACATATTTATTATTTGGTTCTGGATTTTACCATGTGTTGATACTAGCCAAAAATTCATGTTTCTAAATAATGGATTATTATATATTTTATTTCATATGTAATATTTGGTGAATTACACTAGTCAAGTGGCCATATTCTCAACAAGTAACCAATTTGACTCTCACCACTCATCAGAAAACTCTTACATATGGGGAGGAGTTCTTGATGTCATGTGTCGACTCAACGTAGAAAACCAGTTTAGTTTATATAGGGATGCGTATATTATAATGTGGTATCAAATGAGTTTATATTTTATGGTCTTACCATTTTTATGGAATAGTGGAGGTTAGTATGTTTCAGGCCTTTGAAATAATATTAATCTTTAGATTTTTTGACCCATATCAGTTACCCAAGTGTCAATGGTGGTAATTGTTGTTATTGATTAGTCTCACTACTGTTGTTTGACATTTCACTATTGGGTGATGAACATATTGTGTGATGTGACTGTTTTTTTATATTGTTCTCCTGGATGTAATAACAAAAAAAAATTATTCATACATCATTATAAGAAGCTATGGATATAGGTGAAATTCATTATGATAAGAACACATTGCATGGGTATCTGGGACATATAGGGTTGGATTTATATTTCTTCTTTAAAAGTAATAGAAAATTTTGTATAGTAAATATAATTAAAATGGTTAAATGGAATGAATGAAAATGATATGTTAAATAATAGTATTCTTAAAAAACATTAAAAATGATTCAATAAATTTAATAATGGTAATTTTTAAATATAGAATGGTTACTAAAATTGATAGATTTACGTTGTGATGGTAAAATTATTAAAGAGTTTTTCTTATAGAATGTTGTGAATGAGTTAAAATATTGGTTATAATAAGTTGATAAATGGGATTGAATACTAAATGAGAAATATTTACATTAGGAAAGTGGAAATGGTTTTAAAATATACAATATAATTAAATACTTGGATCTATGTTAGGTAGAATACCCAATGTTGACCCTGACCTATAGTGGGAACATTTGAAGGTAGTATTAGAGATGTGGTCACATACATTGGGATAGTGTATGTTGAGTGGGATGATTACGTAAGGTAGTGTATTTTCTGTTGAGGAATACACCAATTATACTCTCTTTTAATTTTTTCATGAAGTTGTTTCAATATATGAATCTGAATTAGTGGTGAATTTGAAATATTGGGGAAACAGAATGCTCTAACGGTTGAACCATTTAGTTTTCAAAATAGTTAAGTTAATTAAAAGAGAGTTTGTAATGATGGTAATTTAGATGAAGAACATAATTGATTATTCATTATTTCATTTATTTAGCTTAGGAAATGGTGTTTTGGGAGGTAAGAGTTTACTAGGATGTGACAAAGATTACAATTCTACAGAGCATGATGAGTCTCATTTAGTAGAAAAATGGGTGTTCCTTATATGCTTTCTGTAGGGATGTGACCTTGAGTTTTTAATATGTAACCCGATAATGTGAAATTTTTAATCGTTGTGGGTTGTAATTTCAAGAGTTATTAATTGGAATTATCAATGAGTTTCCTCATTTTGGCATTATTAGTGGTCAGTTCTTCATTAGAGTTGTTGCTTCCAAGCTGGATTCTGACCATTCTAGTTGTGTTTTGGACCAAGGTGTTTGGGTTTTGGCTCATGGTTATCACTTAGGAGTGAGATTATTCATGGTTTGAAACCTAGTGGGAATAATTATTAGGGTGAATTAGATACAAGGTTCAAGAACAGGGGAAGGAGAGACACCAATGAGTGGTGATGTGAGGATTTATGATGTGTGTGGACTAGAGAGAATGAATAGTTACTTTTTACCCTTAGGGAATACTTATAATGTCGTAATTATTTGATCCTCATGAGTGGGATGTGATATTGGTCAGCCATATTGTTGGAGCTCTTGAGTGCATGAGGTAGATATGGATGTTTTATTTTTGGACAAATACAGAGTTTTCAGGAGGGTTAAGAAGGATCGTCAATGGTTCTAGGATATGTGACATGATTTGTCTTGATGAGTTGAAAGGTGGCTTGTAATATGTGACATGTGAGATGCATTTTTTGTCTAATCGTTGTGTAATAAGAACCATCATGATTCAGTATATGGTTCAATTGTTCCCTTTCCCTTTTGGAAGGAAACCTTAGTGATTTTGGTTAGTTGTAAGGCTAGTTTTAGGGGGGTTCTATAATTTGGATTCCTTGATGATGATGGGGCTAATAGGACTTGAGGCATGGTATGGGTA
The DNA here is from genome assembly GCA_963277665.1 of Viscum album. NCBI lineage: Eukaryota > Viridiplantae > Streptophyta > Magnoliopsida > Santalales > Viscaceae > Viscum > Viscum album. The sequence goes on from OY728160.1 coordinate 1,902,622,357, forward strand.
GTAATAGGGCATTGGGTTTGGACATAGAAATAGATTTTTTGTGAAAATTAATGTTATGTAATGTTTTTGGTCACAATGAAGTTTGAGACAATGAGGGGTATGATGAGTTCAAGATATCAGTATTCACTGGTAAGGTAGTATTTCTATAAGGATGATAGAATAGGTTTCTCGGGATAAGATCATTTCATTCACAATGAATCAAAAGTGGGATAAGTCAATATGTGAGACCTCGTTGCTTTTTATTTTCTTGGTGGACTATTGTGTTTCCATTGTTAACAACTAGGGTAATTCTAAATGAATATTTGTGGTGTGTCAAATGTAATTCCAAAGGAAACAATGGTTGACATCTGCGTGGAAGATGTTCATGGAGCAGTGGTGTGTCTTTTTTTGAAGTCACACATGAGAAGTAGTGGTTAAGTGCGGATGAAACATGTGCGTTCATGGATGCATGAAATTCATGGAAGATCATAGTGTCCTATAGTCGGAGGTTACATCATTGATGTATATGTTTTGGGGATGCTCTTCGACATCATAATAGAATAAATTTAGGTATGTAAAATCATGTCCCTCATCTTAAAATCATCTTAGGTATACTGATAAATCTCATGATTTATGAAAAGATATATGAAAATGCTTTGGTTGGATGTGGGATATTGTGGAGTTACACATATTTGGGGGTATATGTGGTGATCGATGGTAGGATGTACACTATTTATAGTTTATGGGTGAGTTGCTAGGGATGTTCCTGGTACTGGCGAACACCATACATTTTGTTCTCGAATGCTAGGAATGAGTATCGAGTGATGTTATTTCGGTTATTCTGATAAAATATAGAGGGAAACATCCATATTTAGGGTTAATACTATGATTTATTTGTGAAGTTTGGTGGTTGAAATTCCATGAGAATATCAATATTAATGAAAATACTAATATGTTGAGTTAAAATTCAATCTAGGATGGGTGGAGCAGAGTAACAAATTTATGTAGTGAAATCAGGATTCCAGTGAAGAAACTGTGAGGTGCATGTTGTGTCTCTAATATAGGATTGGTGTTCCTTGTTTTTAGTAGGTGATTGAGATAATGGTCATCATTGCGTTCATGGTTGTGACAAATTAAATTCGAGATGGATGAATAAAATTCATTAATCAGAATGGTGATACATAACAAAAGTTTGTGGCCAGATTGTTTGGGTTCTAGAACTCCATAAACATTTTTGGAATGGACTCAGATATGTGTCTTTGGGTGATATTGGGATTTCTTGAAGTGTGAAGGAACCATGTATACGATATGTAGGATCATTTCAATAGTTATGCTAAGAGTTTCATGGATGATTCATCTATGGAAAAAACGACTCACTTGGGATTGAGGGACGAATGTGGTGATTTATTGGCCAACGTAAATTGGTGTTTTTGAGAAACAATGTGAGTTCCAAATTTTGGTATGGTTTATTTATGAACTTATCCTATTTATTCATCATATGTATTTTGGGAGTAGTTGTGTTGGGGTGTTGATAGATGTCGTGGAGAATTATGATTGGTTGGAGGGTAGTGTATGTAATGATAGTGGAGTTCTACCATAAGTCAGGAAATGAAACTAGTAGCTCTATTGGATGATGATAGAAGGAATTAATTCAGTATTAACATTGGGATGAGAGAAAAGGGGTGGAATACCTATGGTGTAAGATGAATGTTATGGGACCATACAGTCATGGGTGGTCTGACATTATATGGTAAATGGAATGTAAATGGAATTTTGTGTCCCACATCCATTTTAGTGTCTATGGTGTCAATGTATTTTTTAGAATGATGGTGAAAATGAGTTAGTTTAGGTTGATCTTAGTCTGAAAATGGATGATTATGGGATCTAATATCATGTAGTGTTAAGGGAAAGGATGGAAGCCAATACAGGATGATATACTTATGCATGTTTGGGCATGGTGAGTTTGAAATGCATCAGGTATGTTGTGAAATTTCAGATTATGTACTAGTGGTAATTTTTCAATAAAAAAGGTTATTACCACTGGACTGTGGTGGATATAAGATTAGGTGTGTGGTGGGGATCAGCAATTTTGAATTTTGGTTAGATGAGGATGTGACCTTTCCTTCGGGTTGAAGGGACATGAATAAGGTCCACGTTGGTGATTTGACTACGGTAGCATGCATCGTCTCGGGTCATGATGGTAAAGTTACCTGGGTGTTTTGGTTGTGTATTGGTTGTTTAATTATTGAAGAAAAAAGTAAGTCCATTATTTTTAGAGTAAATTATGTCGAGAAATATGGATGGAAAAACCTAGTATCTACATAATGTGGTGTCATGTTTGGGGTCACTGTTACAGTTTTAAGAAAAAGGGTAAATTTGAGCCAAGTGGTTTGGGACATGTGTTGCGAAGAGGATCAGACGGATGGGGTGATGACTGACACATCCAAGATGGAATAATTATATGTATGATATTTACTTATATTTAGATTTAGTTAGTGATACCTATGATTCCCTATGGTGTTCTCATGGTTGATGTATGTTTATAAGTTGATGCATCAATTGTGTAGTATTCTGTATGTTTTTCAATCATTTTGAGAAAGACATGTAGGGAATGAACATAACTTTGGATAACATTTTGTAGAAGAATGGTATAGATTAGGAATATATTTGAAATGGATATAGTCATATGGGACCGGAGTCCCCATAAATTTTATTAAGAAAATGAGTAAATACTGGATGGTCGATAGGAGCATGATTCATTATAAGTTAAGGAGGATGTATGTCACCAGACATAATGTAAATATGTTGTTGTTTGTCCTTAGGTTCTAAAACATTAAATTTCTATTATAAATTTTTTTCTAGCTGTATGATAAATCTTGGGGGTTTTACGGTGCTTCGAGACATGAAATAATTAGAAATTGAGCCATCTTGTGCATTATTCAAGGTCAGTGCATGAATACTAAAAACAATAGATGGGGGGAGTCAAAACAATGAAGCCATGGAAAAGGACATTTCACTTGGTTATAGAACTATTTTTCAAGCAATGTGGAATCCCTAAGTAACCATGTGACTTCTACCCCTCTTAGAAAAAGTTATGCCACTATTGGCATATGGTTTTCCAATCTTTGTCGCTGTATAAAAAGTATATATTTACCAAATTCCCCCTCACTATTTTAATATCCTTAACTAAAATTAATCCAATTTCATCATCCCCAAAAACTATTGATGAAACAAAACTATCACATCCTTGACTTATTTTAATGGTAATTTCCATTTAATTTTCATTCATAATTTTTTTTGGGGGTTTCCCAATATTTTTTGGAGGAAAGGGTGAGTTTTTATGACTTGGGCCTAACCGTGAGCCCAATTATAGATTTAAAAAACCAATTTTTTTCTTTTATAACCATTTCATTTTATAATATTTTATGCCAATTTAAATTCTGAAATGGCCTCCCCAGGCCTATTAAAACCACAATTTCAATTTGTTTTCTTTATGAATCCAACATAATGGTGGATTTGAGATATTATTTAAGGAATTGTGCAAGCCCGAAAACCCATTTCCTGTTTTTTTAATATTTTTTAAAATATTAAATTTTAATAATTTTTAGATGATTAAAAGTCTCACCCAAGACCACTGAACCTAGTAGCTCTCCCATTTTCCTCCCAATCTCATTGGAGCTCGTATTCATCACGATTTAGTACAGAACTTCATAGGGTGTCTCAAATTGTCCATATTTGATAAGGTAACTTCATTCGATCCTAACTCTTTCAATTCATACTATTTTCCCCCAATTTTAGTTCTCACATGACCTTATTAGAACCTGATTTTCATTATTGGCAGTTTTGAAATTCAGCTATTAGTGTAATTGGGGAGATTTCTTCTAGATCCCTTAAGTAAGTGGGTCACCATCATTCTTCATCCCATTTTCATAGGGGTTTCATTCATTTTGGTAATGGTTTATTCATATTATTCTTTATTTTTCTAATTTCTAGAGTTTAGAGTTTTGAACGTATGTTTTAATCTTGGGTTTTCTAGGCCTTTTCATGTGGCTTTAGGCTTGATCAAGGTCACTATGGGTGCTGTAGTGATGCAATTTGATTTTCACACAACTATTCAATGGTATTCATTAAATTGTAGGTGATTCCATGTTTATGAAATATTTCTATCTTATGATGCTATATTTATCATATTTTCAGGTTTATTTCATTTTATTATTTTTGTAAAAATTATTTTTGTTGGTCGTTGTATTGAAAATGAATTTTAAATAAAAATTTTATGTGAAATTAGGGGTTTTTCATAGAAATGTTTTATTGGTTTATTTGGGGTTGAAAATTAAAATACATAATTGATTTTATTGAATATAAATAAGTTTTACAATCATGTTTGTAATGTTAATCCCCTTTGTTTGTAGATGCCTAAATTTGTTTAATGGTATATGTGGAACATGTGAACATTAATGCCATATTTGTGTGTAAATGGAGGTTTTACAATGATATGATTTCTTGGTTCACATGGGTTGCCCTAAAATTGTGTTTTTTGTTTCATTGAAATTCATTGGTCTGCCTTTTCAATTTTGGTAACATAAAAGTGTGCACATTGTGTATAATGTGGGTTTTCAAAGAGTTTTGGGTGCAAAACAACATGGGATTATGAGAAATTGTTTCATTTAAAAATCAATGTGTTTTGCTTTGTGTTTTAAGTGATTTAAAATGTGTATAATTACTATAATGATTGTATGTTACCATTAGTGGTTTTTTATATGAAAATGGGTTTATGTAGCATGATGAATTCATTTGCGCACAAAGAGGGAAGCCCCAGTACCTAGGTGGGGAAGATATGTACTAGTACGGCTAGTATACCGGATGAGTTATGTCCTTATTTCACAAAGAATATGGATAATGAAAACTATATATAAACTATATGGATGGAGATTAGGGAAAAATTGTTTATGGGTTTGAGACCTACTAGTTTATCTTGCATGAGAATATATTTTACTATGGTTAGTTTACAACGAGGTACGAGCTACATTGGGCCCGAGACTATCTAGTGCCTTGGGGTGTTCCCGATATTCATTCTCATTGGATTTGTGGTATTTTCCCATGTATTTGGGTTTTTTTGAAGTATATTATACTATTTAACATGGAAATTTAAATTTGTTATCATTATTAATGTTTTATCTAGAAAACTTATTTCAATTGAATGTTTCATTTCATTGAATTTGACAATGCTTTTCATTGCATATTAAAACGGGTAGCATTCTAACCTTGTATTGCATGCACATTTGAATCATTGGGTGGTATCATATTGGGTTTATTCTCACCCCCTACATACACACCAATGGTGTAAGTAGACATTATTATTCTTGACTCATGTAAAGGAATGAGTTTTGGTGATGATGGTTCGGGGTGTTAGTTCCCATCATTGGGGAGGAGTTGTAAAGACAACTTGTGGGTGATGACCCCTTGTCATGTGCAGTCCACAAGGCTATTTTTCAAGTGTTTATTTGTGTATTTGGACCTTTTGTGTTTCATTTGAACTTATATATTCATTTCTGGATTTTATGTATAAACCTTTTTTGGTATGAATTTTTCAGATACATTTTGCTAAATGTTTTTGTTTTTTTATGTATACTTATTTGGTGAAACCTTTCCCAAAACAAGATAAATGATACCCAGAAAGTTTTTCCAACCCATGGGGATTATTTACTCCCTTCAGGCCTTTCCATGGGTATGGTTTTGTTCTGCTATTGGTGGTGACAATATTCAGTTCGTGTCAAAATGGTATCAAAGGTGGGCCAATGTTTTTGGGTTATATTGTTGTTTTGAGATGAGTCAGGTTTAGACAAGAGATAATACTGTTGGGACTCAGGGTATTGGTAGTGATCATGGTTTCTGGCACGCACCTCTCATGGTATAACCTAAGTCACCAAGGGACATTGGAATTTACTGATTGTGTTCTCTTCCATGTGAGACGTGTGGGCTACATACCACACGTGGACATCCAGATGGGGTTATGTAGTTGTTTTTTAATTTCTGAAAAATGTTTAGATTATTTATATTTATGTATTTCATTAAAAATTTCAGAATTGTTCTATTTATTATTGTTTTGTGACTGTTTCATTTTGTAGAAACATGCCTCCCTTGAAAGCTCATGTGTTTACATGGGAGGAAACCAGAGAGAGTTCTCCCACATCAATTGATCAGAGGCTAGTCTAGGCTATGGTCTGAGTTGTCCATGATTTGGGACAGAGACCAGCATCTACTCCTATTCCTGTTAGGGTAGAGGGGATGGGTCCTATAAATTATAAATCATAGGATTTTATGAAAAAACAATCCTCCTACCTATGAAGGTATCTCGGAAACCTAGGAAGTAGACGAATGGATCTAGAAGATTGAGTGGATGTTTGAGGTCTTAGAAACACATGAAGAGATCAAGGTGAAGTGTGACTCCTTTCTGTTAGAGGATCCCATCTATAAGTAGTGGGAGTCAGTGCCTTAGACTGGGAAGAATGAGAAGATGCACAGGGGAGATTTCAAGGATGTCTTAAATGAAAAGTAAATCCCATAGGTCTTTGTATATACTATGTCCCATGAATTCATGGACCTAGTTCAAGGGAATCATTCTATGATGGAGTACGCCAACTATTTCTCTGAGTTGGTTTGGTATTCACATGATATCGTCTCGAATTACCAATTAAAGGCCTACATTTTTGAGAAAGGCATGCGACCAATGATATCCTCTCAGGTGTTATTGTTTAAGATGAATACCTATGCGGAGGTCGTTGACTAATAATTCATGGTAGAGATTGCCTATAATGGTAGGGATGGCTTCTTTGGGTCAATATCCATAGTGGGCAGTGGAAGCTCTTCAGAAAAGAAATGTTAGTGGGAGGAATATGTGATGAAGGGAGGTGGAAGTTCATGCCACTCTTCCGTGATGTTTTCATATATGGATTCTCATGCGAGATTATTCATGTGCCACTAGTGTGGGAAGATGGGGAACATCTGAACATCATTATTTCTTCCTCTGATGACTTGTAAACAGTCTATAGGTTTGGGACATTTGTAGTTCTTCTTCTAGGGTGTGGGGCACATCAACTTCTGAGTGGGGTAGGGTTAGTGGCTTTAAGAGGAGATCCAGATCTGTATGAGCCATCGATTATTGGTGGATCTCAATTTAGAGATCATGGTGGTAGGTCTAGTTCATCTTCTAGGTTGATCCATTTCAGGGCACAACAATAGAATAACAGTCGCCCTCAGGCAGATACTGGACAACTCCATGCAGTGAATCAGGCACCAGCTCGATTAGAGGTGGTACCGTTGATAGTATGAGGTACAGTTATGATCATTTCTTCTATAGAAGATACTATTTATGATAGCGGCACCTCATTTATATTTATTTATTCGGGTTTTTTTGGATATTCTGAATTTTCCGACTCAGTTTATTTCTTTCATGATGGTGTTGTTTACAACACTGGGAAAGAAGTAGGAAGATGGCCTTGGGTGCCCCTCCTATGTGCTTTCATTGTAAAGGTTTGAGATTTAGTGAGACCTCTTGGTTATAGATATGGAACTTATAGACATAATACATTGCATGGATTGGCCAATAATCTTTTAGGCACACATTGATTGCTACAGGTGGTGAGTGAGTTTCATGAAACCTAACGGAAGTTTTCATGTTTTTTTGGGGTGAATGGGGTCCTTGGTCGGGTCTCACATGACATCCACTTCCAGAGTTGGGAATTCATAACATTCAGTTATTGTCACTCATACTAGAGGATGATGGTCTTTCACATGACGATGCACAACCTCATGTAGGGAATGACTTTCCATTTGTATTCCCGGATTATTTCTCATGTTTTCCCCCAGAGCGGTATGTGGAGTTTTTTATTGGTCTAGAACTGGGAACATAGCCAATATCGCTTCCCTATTATCACATGGTTCCCACCAAGATTAGGGAATTAAAGATATTGATGGACTACATAAAATGAAAAGTATTCATTAGCCCGGGAATCTCTACTTGGATAACGGCTTTTTTTTTCTCAAAAAAGGCTGATGGATACCTCTAGTTGTGCATTGACTTCCAGTAGGTGAATAATGTAACAATTAAGAACAAATACACTTATCCTAGAATAGATGATTTTTTTGAACTTTTGAAGGAGGAAAAATGGTTCTCAAAAATATACTTGTGTTTGGGCTACCATCAGCTCAGGGTGATGGAGTCAGATATCTCAGAGACAGCCTTCCGAAGTAGGTACGACCACATTGTGTTTTTGGTCATGCCCTTTGGATTGACCAATGATTCAACATTATTTATGGAAGTCATGAAATTTTTATTCCATTATAATCTCGATTCCTTTTTTTGGTGTTTGGGGATGAAATTCTTGTATACTCTGGCTTTGAGGAGGTACATTAATAGCATTTGACGATCATCTTATGCACTTTTTGGGATCAAGACCTCTATGAAATGTTGTCTATGTGCACTTTCTGGATCATGGAAGTGGGATTTCTTGGGAATGTGATCTTTGAGTTGGTGGTTTCAGTGTACCCCGAGAATATAAGTGTGGTTATTTCATGGTACCAGTTGAAGAATATGTTCATGATCTCGAGTTTCCATGACATGGTTGAATATTAAAAGTGATTAATTTGTGATATCTCTTGGCTTTATTCACCGATGACCATGCTCACTCAGAAAGGGGTGAAGTTTGTATCTGGACTAGAATTTCTGGAATAGTTCGAGGAGGTGAATGGTCGGTTGACTACTTCCCCTTGCTGATTTTTCCATAGGATGGAAAGGGGTATGTGGTCTATAATGATTCTTCATGTATGGTTCTTGGGTGCGTGCTTCTTTTGGATGATCATGTGGTGGCATATGTCTCTCTCCAATTCCGAATACACAAAATGAACAACCTAACCCATGAATTGGAGTTGGAAGCGGTGATTCATGCTTTGAAGAAACTTTGCCACTACTGCTTTGGGGAGATGTTTTTCATTCACAATGGTAACAAAAGGTTGGAATATATCATCTTGTAGAAGGGCCTCAACTTGAGGCAGCATTGTTGGATCGAGTACATGTAGGGGTTTGACATTGACATTTTCTATACCCCAAGAAATGGTAAAGTGGTGGTCGATGCATTGAGAAGAAGAGTAACATTGTAGGATTTGAGGATGTATAGTGATTAGTGGATTTTGATTGGGCCCTTTTCTCTAATGCTTGTGGAGACCATGGAGCACAGTGGAGGGGTGATCTTGGAGAGCATCTAGTTGAATCTTTATCTATTGGAGTTTATCCTATTGGAACAACTCAATGATGATAATTTTTAATAGTTGATGTAGTTTATTCATTGTGGGGAAAAATTCTTTTATTTTTCATCATCTCCGGAGGGAATTTTTTTCTTCAAGGGTCATTCTGTAGTTCTGTTATCTCTACGGAAGGTGGTGATGGAGGACAACCCCATGTCTCTGTGGGATGTCCTTCTGGGTGCCACCATGTTGTATTATGATGTCTGTCAGCAGTTTTGGTGGTCTGGTATGAGATGAGACATAACAGACATCGTGTTGATATGCTACACAAGTCAGCAGGTGAAAACGGAGCATCATAGCCCCTCCAATTTTCTCAAACAATTACCCATTCCTACCTAGAAGTGGGATGAGGATTCCATGGACTTCATTGTTGGATTACCTCATAAAAATCATGGTATTAATTCCATTTGGGTAGTGACTAATCCTTTGACAAAATTTTCCCACTTCATTCTGATCAGAGATACAGATAATGGGGATTAGTTGGGTCATTTTTATCTTTTGAAGGTGGTGAGACTCCATAGTGTGTCATCTGTAGTTGTCATAGTTAGAGACCCCTATTTGAATTCTAGATTCTAGGAAGACCTTCATAAGGCCATGGGTACTTATATTAAGAAGATCATGATATTCCATTCTTAGACAGATGGTATGACATATCAGGAGAATCATATTTTGGAGGACATGCTCTATGCATGTGTCTTGGACTTTGTAGTTTCATGGGTTAGACATTTGGGGATGGTTGGTTTTTCATAGAATAACAGTTACTAATACTCAATTCAAATGGCTCCTTTTGAGGATCTCTAAGGTTGGCATTTTCTGTACCCCCTGTGTTGGGCTTCGGTAGGCGAGACCTCACTTCTAAGGCTGATTATAATGTAGGAGACCTCTGAGAAGGTCTAGTAGATCCAGAAGCGTTTATTAATAGCTCAAAGTCATCATAAATAATATTATGACCAAAGCTGTCGTGACCTAGACTTTGCTTTTGTTGACATGGTATTATTGATAGTGGCCCCTTATTTAGGCCATCATAGATTGGGGAAGCAAGGGAAGACGATGTCACGATATTTCAGGCCCTTTGAGATCAACGGGTGTATTTTCTAGGTGTCATATATGTTGGATTTACCTTCCTAGTTGACATCCATCCACAATGTCTACCATATCTCCCAGTTAATGAAAAACATCACGGATCTATCACATGTTCGGAGTTAGGAGAAACTAGAGATAGATCATGACTTGTTTGTTGTTGAGCGGTCAGTGAAAATATTGTAATCCCAATAGATGGTGCTTCAAGGGATGTCCATTCCGTTGGTCTGGGTTCATTAATAGCAATGGAATTATAAACATCATACATGGGAGCTGAATTCATTTGTTGAGGAATATTATCCGTTCTTTTTTTCCAATCTTGCTTCAGTTTTACTTTCTAGGGATGAAAGTATTCCCTGGTGGGGTGAATTTTCATATACATGAATTAATTTAATGGTAAATTTCATTTAATTTTCATTCATTCTTTATTTGAAGATATTCCAAATATTTTTTGGTGTACGGTTTTAGTTTTTATGTTTTTGGCCAAACTATAATCCCATTGACGGATTTTAAAAAAAAAAATGGTTTCATTTATAACAATTTATTTTTTAAAATATTTTTCATCTATTATTATTCCTATGTTTCCTCCCCTGACCTATTAGAACTACCATTTCAGTTTAGACTTTTAAGGAATCCAAAAAAATCATTGATTTGAGTTTATATTTATGGAATTGGGCCAGCACGAAATTCCATATCCAATTTAATTTTTTTTTCTTTAATCGAATATTCAATTTTAATGAATTTTTGGTGTTTACATGTCTCACCCAAGACCAATATTCCAATTCAACCTCCCATTATCCTCCTACACTCATTGGTGCTCGTAATCAACATGATTTGGTACAGAACATCGCAGGGTGTCACAAATCATCCAGATTTGAAGAGATAATTATTTCATTACTAAATCATTAAATTCACACACTTTTTCCAACATTTCAGTTCTGAAATGACCTTTTAAGACATATTATAACCTCCTTTTCATCTTTTCCTATTTTTAAATTATTCTACTCCTGAATTTTGGACGATTTATTCAGGATCCCTTAAGTAAGTGGGTCTCTTTCATCATTCCTCCCATTTTAATAGGGTTATCTTTCCTTTTGTATAGGGTTTATTTTAATTCATCATGTTTTTTATATTATCAAGAGGGTAGGGTTTCGAACCAATGGTTTATTATGGAGTTTTCATGGTCTATTTTTGTGGTTTCAGGCTTGATCTAGGTCCCTTTTTCTATGATAGTGGTGCAATTTGATTTTCACACAAATAATCTTGGGTTTTCATTAATTTGGTAATTGATTCCATGATTATGAAATAGTCATGTCGTAAAACGAAGTATTTATAATATTTTAAGGTTTATCACATTTAATTATTTGTAAAAAAATTAGTTTTATAGGTTGTTGTATTGAAAATGATTTTTAAATGCAAATTTTATGTGAAATTGGGGGTTTTCATGGAAATGTATTATCGGTTTATTTGGGTCTAACCTATAAATACATAATTTATATTATTGAAATAAATATAGATTCCAATCATGTTTTGAATGTTAATCCACTTTGGCTGTTTCAGTGAAAATGGGTTTTAATGGTATTTGTGGAACATGTGAACTTTAAGTGCCATGTTTGTGTGTAAATGGTGGTTTTACAAAGCTATCATTTCATTGGTCATGTAGATATTTCCAAAAATTAAATTGGTTGTTTCATTTAAATGAATTGTTCTGAATTTTCTGTTTTGGTAAATTAATAGAGTGCACAGATTGTACAATATGGGGTTTTCATGGTGCTTTGGGTGCAAAACAACGTGACATTTTGAGCAGTTGTATCATTTATTAATCAATGTATTTTGTTGTGTGTTTTATGTGATTTAAATTGTTTATAACTATTGTAATAATTTTATCTTACTAGTGTTGGAGTTTTAAAGAAAATGAGTTTATGTAGCATGCTGAAATTATTTGGCCACAAAGGGGGAAGCCTGGGTACTTAGGTGGGGCAGATATGTACTAGTACGACTAGTGGACCTGATGGGTTTTGTCCCTATTTCACATAAAATTTGGATAAATAAAACTCTAAAAAACTATATGGATGATTATTGGGGACCACTATGTTATGGGTATGATTCCTACTAGTGGCTCTTACATTAGAATGGATTTTACTATGGTTACTTTACACCGAGGTACGAGGTACATGGGGCCCAAGACTATCTAATCCTCAAGGGTGTCCACGATTTCATTTCTCATTGGATTTGTGGTATTTTAACTTTTATTTAGGTGTGTTTGGAAGTATATTACAATATAATTCATGACCATTTAAATGAGTTAACATTATTAAGGTTTTATCCTAAAAATTGTTTTCAATTGAAAGTTTCATTTCTTGGAATTTGTTGCCGCTTTTCATTGCATATTGAAACAGCTTTCTTTTTCACATTGTATTAAAAGTACATTCGAATCCTTGGGTGTAATCCAAATGGGAATATTCTCACACCATACACACACCCCTTGGGGGTATGTAGACATTATTGTTCTTGACTTAGGTAATGAAAAGACGTTGGGTGATGGCGGTTCGGGGTGTTATTTCCATCATTGGGGCGGAGATGGGGATAAAACTTGTGGGTGATGACCCCTTGTCGTGTGAAGTCCTTGGGGATGATTTTGTTGTTGTTTATTTGTGTCTTTGGTCCTTTTTGTGTCATTTTAACTTATGTATTCAGTTTTGTATTATTTTATAAACCTTGTTCGTATGATTTTTTCAAATTCAGTATGACAAATGATTTTGATGTTTTATATATACATATTCAGGTAAATTATTACCAAAACCAATATAAATGTTACCCAGGCACTTGTGCCATCCTGTGGGGATAGGGAATTCCCTTAGGGAATTGACACAGGCTGGTTTTGGTGCGGGAATTGGTTGCAACCAGATTTAGTTCATGAAAAAAACCCACAAATCATCATAGGGCGGATCTCCTTCAATTCTAGAACCTTTGGTGTGATTTTGGTTGTCGATCGATTATCTATGTATGTCCAACAAAACAATTTTTCTCTATTATAGAATTGGATTTATAACTTCTTTATTCTTATTTTGAATCACAAAAAAACTATTTTTCCTAGTAGATTCTAGTTTATGGAATTAAGAGTCATTTGGAATTAGATATGAGGCTATGGTTTATAGTCTTGAGTTATTCAGGATCCTAGACCCAATTTACGAGTGATGTCCATATCAATATTTTGATCCACACAGGTCAATGATTTTCCATTTTTGTAATTTAGTTAATTTTCATTAATTTAGTTATGTAATAATTGTACTATTATTTTTCTTGTTCTACCATTTTATTCATATACAACAGTTGGACATGGGAGTTCTATTTTTCATAATAATTTTTCAAAACCATGGGTGACATGGGATCATATTTCATTGATGTTCTGTAATGAATGACTGATCATTGATGGTATTTATAAATAATAATTAATTTGAAATCTTATTAATTTGTAACATTGAATTATTAAATATTTTTTGGTTTTATGGTATCCTATCGATGTTATCCTGAGAAAAAATATTTAAAAGGGATATATTTGTGAATGATGTTTTATGTTTTTTAACAATATGAGAAAGAGAGCCAATAAAAAAAGGAAGAATCATAGTTTTTGATCAGTCATTCTATACAAATCATCCTGATTAAAACTCCTCTCATGTCTGGCATGGATTTTTTTTAATATTTTTTGGAATTTAGTTTCTGTAGGATGTCATGTTTAGGTTTGTAGAAATAGTGGAGATAAGAGGTATTTAATAGAGTTATTCATATTACAGTTAATATTCATCGATGTAATTTGGTAAGTATAGTTATTTAATATTTTATATATCATTACAAGAAAACTCTTTCTTCTATGATTGATATGGGAAGTTGATAAACCCTATGTTATAGAGTATGATGTTTATGGGATGATTTACATAGACTCTGTCTAGAAATATATTTCTAGTGATCAACAAAACTCAATTGTGGCCTATATTATTATTATTTTTAGAAATAAAAAATAACCATATTTTTAATATCTTAATTATAAATTTCATTTATAAGAGTCATATGAGGCTGTGACATCTAAAGATGATGATGAGAGTCAGGCCAGGACCGATAATCCATTTACAAGTACATCGGGATTTGATACCTCATCATAGAAGGATGAAACTCAGTATGGCTTTGAGAAATGTCGAGTTGTTGGTATCACCTCTCAACTGTTGTTTGAGAGTTATTATGGCACTACTACAATTTCATAGTATTGCGCATGGAGAGATCATAGAGGGACTTTGTCATTAGCTTCACAATATGAGGAGAATCCATGATATCAAGATAACGTTATAGAGGCCCTGTGTAAAGGGAAAGATGATTTGTGTTGCTAGTATGAGATTAAGTAGGGAGAACTGCATCAAGGACATGTGAAACAACAACAATTGATTTTGGAGTGAATGTGAAATTTGGCATACTATATTAGGAATGAGTTCCATCCCCACCTCCTTCTCTAGATGAAACTCCCCTCCCCAACGATTTATATATATATTAGAAATTTTTATTATGTAAAAAAATGAATAAATTAATTTTTTATAAATAATGTTATTAATTATAAAATTTAATTCTTTATATACTGATGTTTTCATATTATTTTATTTTTTAAAATTTATTATATTATTCTAATGATTTATATTCTATGATTTTATGTTTTTTATTTTATTTTTAATATTTTCATATTTTTAAAAGTTATTTTTGGGGGGTAACTTATCAAGTCATAAATAATAAATTTATATTAGTTGCCATGATGAACTAATCAAGTAAAAAATATTTTTCCAAATTATTTGTGATGAGATTCTTGTCCCATCCCCTAGAACTATATATATATGTGTGTGTGTTCATTGTTTTTAGTGATTGGGGTCTCCCCACTTCAATAAATCAGTTTTTATGATAGTTTGTCACAAAAAATGTACTTTAGATGATTTTTTATATAATGGGACATTTTTTATGGGTCCTCATCGCAAATGTCATGTCACAAAAAACTCATAATCCAGTAGTGTTAGTATTACACAATTACATATTTATTATTAACATGAGACTCGAAAATTAATTATTTATCAATTTTTATAATCATTGTAATTTTTATGGATACCAAAGTATATTTAAAATTATTAAAAAAAATATATGTTATCTAAATTATGCGATAATGCAAGAGTTGGATTGAATGTGTTCCCAAATATTTCATTTCACATTCATGTAAATATGAATCTAGTTGGGTGTGGGTAATCTAGATACAGATGATCAAATTTATAGATAATACAAGTTATATATATGTATATATCAAATATGGATATTTAATTATGGTTCATTCAAGGAAATCCCCAATGAAAATTTTATATTAAACATGGTAGACTAGTTTTACCCATGGTATTCCACAAAATATGTTGCTAAATTTTGACTACATCCTTATTTATTACTAGTTAATGGATGTTTATATATAAATCCACTGGTTTTCAAAATTTTATTGGCTATTCATTGTTGTTACAATGTGAGTCTCTAGAATAGTACTATTGTATTACCTAGAGTATTGTTTAGTAATTCAACTCCATCATACATTGTATTTATTTTATTAGTTCATCCCTTAAATTATAAAAAGTATCCTAATATATGATTTTCCTCTAATGTTTACATTATCCTTATACTTAATGGATATATCCATATAATATGTTACAATTTCGTTGTCATGACATCATATATGGATTAATTTACTGGAATAAATATTTTTTTATTAGGATACATTTTGATCATGATTTGCACGATGCAGAAAATGGAAATAATTAATACATCATGGATTGTCTGATATCATTTGTTGAGTGGATAGATTTTTTGGTGTTTCTAGTTAGGAATATTAAAAAAAATAGTCCCAACACATTAGTTTTTTTAATATTTTCTATATAATGATATCATTTTTATCATGTCTTGAACACAAATTTTTTTTGTCATTTTATTTATGTTATTTATAGTACTATTATATTAATTATGATTTAAATTTGGGTGGGATCAATATAAAATTACAGAGTAAAAAAAATAAAATTTATGTCTAAATTATTATATATATATTTATATACTTGGCACCTTATGACAAATAATTTATTCATAGATGAAAAGGTTTATTTTTCATTCAGTTTGAATTCATGAAATATTATTTATTTTCTAATGTAGAACCCATAAAATAATTAATTTATATAATAAATAAGTAAAATAAGATTCAACTCATTATATATATAATCCCTTGGTGTTTATTCCAACAAATTGATATTGACAACTATATATGTGTAGATTTTATTTCATAACCTCCATACTATTTATTTTATAAAATATAGTAAATCATTAAACATCGTTGTATACACACCAATATTTTAATTATGTTATTAATAAAAATATGCATTCCAGAATATAAATTCCCATCACTATAAATCAATTGGAATCCAATATCCATATTATTACTTAATGTTCTAATATAATATGATTTTTAATCTAGTATCTAGGTTATTTTATTTAGTGATTAACTTATTATAAAAATTATACAATCTATAAGTTGATAAGAGACTAATTTGATCACAATAATTCCGATATCAATGATACGGAGACAACTCATAATTTTATGTTGTTTAACTCCATGTAACATTATAAGGCCACCCCATATTCTTAGTCATATTATCATATATTTCATCCCATAAAAGGTGATTTGGGATAACTTTTATGTGCGTAAAAAATGAGATTTTCATATCATACATATCATTGTATTACACTTAACTGAATCTCATTTATCCATATGTAAAACTCATAACCAGTAGATTATTATGGAATTTTTTTTCACTATGAGTGTTTAAAATAATTTAATTTCACTCCACCTAATTTGATATGAATAATTCATAGATCCATGATCATGATTTCATGTATCAAGAGCCCTGGGCTATTCACTTAATTGACAATATATATTTGAAACTCAGATACTAATGTAATTATTTTTAATGGATTTCTATGTTCCTTCATCCTCATTTTTGGTAATATCAGAAATTATTTCCACTTAATATATATTCAAATATTAATTCCTTCCCTAGTTTTTGGGGGAAAGTACATTGGACACTATTTTAATAATAAATAAAAATATCAATTCTTACCAAATTAACCTCATTAAAATATGTATCATTACTTATATGATATTAATTTAGTTTTTAATGACTATATTAATAACCTACAACATTTCATTATCATTGTAAATCATTATGGGTTTATTAATGGGAGAATATTCCTGGGGCAGTGTGCCTAGCTAATGAAATGTTCTCATATCCTGATAGAATGATACATGTTATAAGATTTATTATTAAAGGATACATTGTGAAATAATTTGAAAAAATAATGTATGGATTATAGTTTACACTATTTAGATTCCTTATATCCCATGTGCATGGTTTTAGGATTTTTCTTTACTGTTTTTTCATCTTGATGGTATTTTTTAAACATATTGGATGATTTTTAAACCCAATAAACACATCAATAATGTGAAATTCAACCTATGAGTGTATTTTTTAATTTATCTATATAACTTTTTTATGAATCCCAAATATATAATTACTGAATTAAAAATTTTATGGTTAAATTGAATGATTGATTTCCCTATAATGTTCCACACATAATTTAATGTAACATAATTTTTTTTCATTATGGACCATTGATCACCAATATGGTGATCAATGTTATGTTGAATTCATATAACTAATATAGTATTATTTATTGTAACACCCCAGGTAAATAAAGAATATGACAATTTCATATTTATCCATATTTGTGAATAAAATATTAATATGACATTAAAGGGGACGCTATGCTCGTTGGTGTACCCAACATGCAACAACATGTTTCTTGGCAATCTTACGTTGCACTCTAATAATAAAATAATATTATTTTAAATGGTAGTTAACATGTAGACTTTTTTTGGCGGGAATGGATAGAAATAACTAAAATATGATTATATTTGTTTTTTAATGTTTTTACATTTATCCAATAAATGATAAAGGCATAAAATACGGAAATAATTCGATATTAGGCGTATATGCCCTAGTTTTCACTAAATGTTCACTTATCGCCTTTTGATGGAGAACCGTCATTAAATATAATTTTGTTCACTCTTATACACCCTTTTGGACCAAATAAAACTCTTCTTACGAATGGGGACATCAAAATTTACTTTGTGTAAATTTTTGGTATCTTTCTGATAAAGTTCATTTTCTAATGAATAGTGTAAAATGAAGTATTTTAATTCAAAACCTCTTTTTAATCTAATTTATTTATATGATTAGAGTATCTTTTGAATTGGTTTTAAATTTTAATTAGAATATATTTTTACCATTAAATCCAATAGTGGTCATTGGAATTAATTTCACTTTTAAATCAGACTTAAACTAGTGTCAATCTTTTGATACTTATTGTTTCATAGAAACACGCTATTTGCTCTGACAGTGGGAATTAATTATTAAATAAATTAATGTGACTTATATGTTTTGAATTTTGTAAAATATACATCATTTTTGAATTCGGAATATCAAATATAGCTTAGGGTGAATTTTGGGGATTTTTCTGAAAAACTTCAATTTTTTATGAATAGTGAAACCACTATGTGGTACTTATAAAAACTAATTTTGCCCGTTTAAATGAATTTTTGCCATATTTGTGTTTTGAATTTCAAAAATCCGACATACATGTTTGTCAATATGAAGTAAAATGTGGTTCAATGGGATAAAAATAATTTTTTGGTGAATAGTAACTTATTAAGTTTTTAAATGTGATTAGAGGTAATTAGTGTAGTTTAAGGTAAAAATAATGTTTAAATAATATTAAATGAACTTTACACATGTCCTAACCTCATTTTATGTGTCATGGCCGACCAAAAAAACCCATGGGTCAAATTGGGGACCCCATGAAGCCACTTTGGTTGGAAAATGACATTAATATCTTTTTATTTAAAGTTAAAGTAAAAATGAGACAAACATGAAATGTTTTACAAAAATAGTTTTTACATGGGGTTATAAAAATCATATTTTTGACTATAAATATTAATTGTAAAGCTAATAATATTTCCTACATCATGGTAGTTGTTTTATAATTTTTATACATTAAATAAATTAAATTATTTATGACATTATGATGATGCAACGATGACCAAATTATTTAACGATTTAAATAAAATGGAAAGATAATGTAATAACTAAGACCTACACATGTCCAAAACCTATTGGATGACTGTATTTCTAACCATTATCACCTTATCCTCGAATCAAATCAATTTGTGACCTCTTAAATCCGAATACCATTTTAAAATAAAGTGACTTTTCTTTACCTTCCATGAGTGCCCCTCCTCTCCTCTTATAAAAGGCCCCCACCTCTACCTCATTACCAACAATCCCAAAGCCTTTGGCTCGGCCAAACTCTGCCCATTTTGTCTCTCCACTTCCCTCTCTTACTCCTTGAAGCCTCACTTTGGGCAGAAGTCTTCCCAAGGAACCCTTGAGCTCATACCAAAGGGAGTTACCCGATTTTAAGGTAATGTCTTCACTTGAATCCTTTTGTTTTATTTTGCTTCTCCAACCCCCTAAACTCTTTTTATTCATTTCTTCTGTAACAACTCCAGTATAATCAATATACTAGGATGTTGTTATAATAAGTATTCGAGCTACACTTTCACACACCTACATCTAATGGTTAAATAACATACTGTTTCCGTGGATGGCGAATTTCGGCCTCCCGAAACGATGATTGTTCAACATTCTTTTAACACCATAAAAGGTGGCCATTAATATGACACTATATTTATATATGATATATAATTTGTTTATGTTTTCCTTAAGCTTCTGTATTTTTCATTTTGGGAATACCTTTAGGGTTTCCATTATGGGTAAAAACGATATCTTCATTTAAGGAAGTGCGGACTACCGCCCCCTCAATGTGACGTGATTCGTTAATGCCATATGTGGGACGTATAAAATATGGATTTAAAGTTATTATATATGATGTTATACTGGAATTATAATATATCTCTATATCATTATTATTCCATTCAATAAAAATATTATTTAGAAATGAATGTAGCGTTAATGCGTACGTACGGCTTACCGTCTCCATGAACGGTGCATTTCATTTCTTACATCTAATTGATTATGTAATATTATAAATTAAGGTTCCGGGCGCAGCGGAAGCGCGTTGTTGGGTTTTCCCAACTTTAATTTTAATGTTAAACAACTTTCAATCCGAGATTCGTCACGATATAAAACGCCGAATCTTCGGAATAGAATGAAGAACGAAAAGAAAAGAAGAGTCTCGGAACCCTTGAGGAGGATCATCAAATGTTGATTATAATTAATTTAATTAATGCATAAGAATTACCTCGTTGGAATTCTTTTTTCGTTGATGTGTCCGGTCACGATTCAGTGATCTGTCATTGCGTCGTAGAATCCAAGTGTAGGATTCCTCTAGCGGAGATCCACACGTGTATCACGTATCTCTGGACGTCGCCGAAGAGATCTCCGGGTGCTAGCGCGGAAGAACCTTCGCTTGCGATGACCACCTTCGACCGCCTTGATCTGGTGGAGGATCTTGATCTCGTAACATGAGGGCGTTCTTGGTGGAAAGAGAATTCTCACTTGGCTTGAGAGTGTTTCCAAATCCATTGTGCACAATAATTGGCTCACCAAAATGTTGGGGTTGTGAGGAAATTTATAATCATGTTTGAGGTTAATAGAGTTATGACAATAAATAAACACATTACGCGTTTTATTTATTTCATTAACTCTTATTGAAAACCCCCCATGTCGAATTATTAATTCCTTGACATGCGCCTACGCTGATTATAATAAATATCATTTAATAAAACAATATTAAATCCTCAAAATCCCAACTGGAAAAACTAAACGACGTGTAATAATTAATACACGGCGTGTAATTTTATTTTCCATTTTTCTCCACCACATTTATTAGACCTTGAGTAATGACAATTTATTTCTTAAATAAATTTAACTGGATTACTTTCTAATAAATATATTATTTCGTCCACAATATATTCTCTCGAATAACTATTTTTAAAATAAATGCGATCAAACATCCTTAAATAATTATTAAACCACATTCGGGAATAATATTTATTTAACTTGTTAAATTAATATTTAACTGAGATACATGGACACACTTAGTGTGTGACCCTCTAGGCCTCTTTCTTAGTGGCATTAGGCTGAGTCTGCCTAAAGTCCAAGGTTAGCGTCTAGCAACCCGCCAAGTCACCCATAGAGAAAGAAGTTAACGCCGCAATGACGTGTTACCTCCTACGAACGCTTACCGTGTAATATAATCTCTTTGTCACGATATATCCAATCAAGCGGGTTGCATGCTAGTGCCATCAACCCATGTTCTTGATTATTCTTTCTTTGACTCCCCAGAATTGAACTTGACCATACCTTACCATGGACATGGATTTATTTAGGTTATATCAATTTCATCAAAGGTCCTGAGATATCTACTTCCGTTATGGAACAGAAGGTACAAATCCTTTCTCGCATTATCTATTAATACGATATTACTCGTGACGCACCCAATGTATCCTACCTCACTGCGAACAGTGTTTCGTCAAAGTTTTCATCAATATATCTAAGTGCACGAGTTGTAATACACATTAATAATAATCCTAAAGTCTAAGGATCAATACACACGTCCGTAGATAGGAACATCCAATGACACTATGAAATGTGGATTTCTTACAGGCAGGTCTCGTTCTCATAATATCCTCCTGGATATTACCAAGGGCGCACACCAAGAGAAGGTGCCTCAAATTTTTATGAGTCCTCACCCCTAATGACCTGTATTATTTGTGTCCCTCAAATAATATCATCCGGCCATAGAACATACATTCAAGAATAGTGTTATGGAACTTCCGGGTTCTCATCGTAGTAGGGATCCGCTACGACCCTTTAATGCAACAGCTGTTCTTAGGACATTATCACATTACATGTCATGCAGAAGAACAATCAAGATGTGATAAGGCTTTTATTTAATGAAAAAAGTAAAAAGTAGTTGGTTCTAGACCACCAACTCCAACAGACTCCCACTTGGACTAGAGCCAACTGCTAACAACCTTTAACCCGCTAGCTCTCACATGATATTCATGCTTCTGCTGAGATAGGCCTTTAGTCATGGGGTCCGCAATGTTCTCTTCCGTGGACACTCTGCTCACTGCAACTTCACCCCTTTGTTAGAAATACCTCAAGAGGTGATACTTCCGGAGTATGTGCTTTGTCCGTTGATGTGACCTTGGTTCTTTTGCAAGAGCCACCGCTGCAGTATTATCACAATAAAATGTAATGGGATCTTTACTGCTAGGCACCACATCAAGATCCTGGACAAAGTTACGAATCCAAATGGCTTCTTTGGCTGCAACAGAAGCTGCTATAAACTCGGACTCCTCTGTAGAATCGGTGACAACTGCCTGCTTTGAACTCTTCCAACTCACAGCTCCTCCATTGAGACAGAACACATATCCAGATTGCGACTTCAGATCATTCTGATCTGTTTGAAAACCAGCATCGGCATACCCTCTAATGACAAGCTCCTCATCTCCTCCATACACCAGGAACATATCCTTAGTTCTTCTCAGATACTTAAGGATAGTCTTAACAATAGTCCAATGCTGTTCTCCTGGATCTGCTTGATATCTGCCTACCATGCTCAGTGCATAGGCAACATCAAGCCTGGTACATAACATGGCATACATGATGGATCCTATAGCCGAAGCATATGAGATATTTCTTATCCTATCTTTCCCCTGTTGTGTCTGGGGACACATTTTCTTAGAAAGATGTAAGCCATGTGACACTGGAACCAATCCCCTCTGGGATTTTTCCATACTAAATCTCTTTAGTATCTGGTCAATGTATGTACCCTGACTTTGTCCAAACAGCCTCTTAGATCTATCACGAATGATCTTGATCCCTAGAATGTAGGCTGCTTCTCCTAATTCCTTCATGTAGAAACACTTGTTAAACCAGTCCTTAACTAACTGTAAGGCTGGTACGTCGTTTCCAATAAGCAATATGTCATCAACATATACCACTTGGATGACGACCGCATTCCCATTAAACTGCTTATAAACACATGGCTCATATTCGTTCTTAATGAAACCAAATTCCTTCATGGCTTCATAAAATTGAATGTTCCATGACCTGGATTCTTTCTTCAATCCATAAATGGATTTCTGCAACTTAAAAACCTGTTTGGCATCACCTGGTGTCACAAACCCTTCTGGTTGTGTCATATAGACATCTTCCTGAAGGTTCCCATTAAGGAATGCTGTTTTGACATCCATCTATGAAATCTCGTAGTCATGGTAAGCTGCTATGGCAAGTATGATTATTATGGATTTAAACATGGAAACTGGAGAGAAGGTTTCATCATAGTCAATTCCTTGACGCTGTCTGAATCCTTTAGCCACTAGCCTTGCTTTATAGGTGCTAACTTGACCTTCCATGTCCAGCTTTCTTTTGAATACCCATTTGCATCCAACAGGCTTTACATCAACTGGCTCATCTACAAGAACCCAAACATGGTTCTGATACATGGAATCCATCTCAGAATTCATAGCTTCTATCCATCTTGCAGCTTCTGATCTTTCTACTACTTCCTTATAAGAGAGAGGTTCATCATTGTCCAATAATAATGATTCACCATCCTCAGTGACTAGGAAACCAAATCTCTCTGGTTCCCTTACCTCTCTTGAGCTCCTGCGCAGTACTTGTGTTTCTGGAACCTCTTCCACGGGGACCTGTGGAACTTTTTCCTGTACTAACTCTTTTGTATCTTGAGCATCAACTTCGTCGAAGTCAATCTTGCTCCCAATATCCTTATTAAGGATGTGCTCCCTCTCAAGAAAGACGGCTTGCCTGGAGACAGTCACTTTCTTGTCTTTGGGGTTATATAGGCAATATCCTTTCGTTTCCTTGGGATATCCTATAATGATACACTTCGTGCCCTGGGGTGCTAGTTTGTTTCCTGAGAAGGACTTAACAAATGCCTCGCATCCCCATACACGTGTGTGCAAAAGAGTGGGTTTCCTTTCATTCCATAACATTGATGGAATTCCATTTTCCGCCTTAGTTGGTACTCGGTTTAATGTGTATGCTGGAGTTTGTAATGCATATCCCCAAAAGGATAATGGAAGATCCACATGACTCATCATCAACCTCACCATGTCCAACAAGGTGTGGTTCCTCCTTTCACTAACACCATTACACTGTGGTGTATAAGGAGGAGTGAGATGAGATATAATCCTAGACTCCCGTAGAAGATCGATGAACTCTTGGTTTAGATATTCTCCACCTCGATCCGATCAAAGCTTTTTTATCTTCTTACCAAGTTGATTCTCTACTTCATTCTTGAATTCCTTAAATTTATCTAAGGACTCTGTCTTATACCTCATTAAGTTGACATATCCATATCTACTAAAATCATCAGTAAAAGTAATAATGTAAGAATATCCACCTCTAGCTTCTACTGGAAATTGTCCACACACATCTGTGTGTACCCATCCTTGAAGCTCTTTGGCCCTTTCACCTTGTCCACCAAAAGGCGGCTTGGCCATTTTACATTGTAAACAAGTGTGACATCTATCATGTGGTTTTAGCAGAGTAGAGTCTAAATAGACATCTTTGCAGAGCTTTGTCATGCACTTCTCATTCACATGAGAAAGGCGGTGATGCGATAACTTGGTGATGTATTAGTCATGTGAGTTTGTTTCGTTATCGATTGCCAACACTTGGTTTTCATAATTTAATACATACAAACCATTATTCAAATGTGCCATACCATAACATACATTGTTCTTATAAAATATACAACCCTTATTTCCAAACATGAAAATAAAACCATCCATATCCAAACAAGATATAGAAATTATGTTCTTGGTAACACTAGGCACAAAATAACAGTTTTGTAAAACCAAAATCATGCCAGTTGGCAATGAGAGTTGATAGTCGCCAATAGCCAACGCAGCCAGCCTTGCGCCATTGGAAGCTCGAAGATCCACCTCTCCTCTGGAGATCTTTCTAAATCTACTTGGTTACTGCATTTGAATACAGATGTGATCCCCACAAGCTATATCTAAAACCCAATGTATAGAAATAGAAAGATTGCACTCGATAACAAACGCACATTTAGCGTCCCCACGCTTCTGGGTCCAGTTCATCTTGCAGTGGCCCTACTTGCCACATGCAAAACACACTGCCTCCCATTCCTTGCCATGCCTTTGGATCTTATCCTTATTGGAGGGACGATGCTCGGGGGCTTCAGACCGTTTATAATTCTTTAGCCCCTTTGCCTTGTCCTTCCTTTTCTTGTTCACCATAAGGACAGCGGGTTTGTCACGCCCCATGTCCTTATCTACCTAGCGAATCAAGGTCAGAAGCTCCTATATACTCTTCTCATTTCCGCTCATGTTATAGATGACAATGAAGCTAGAGAAGGTCTTGGGAAGTGATGATAGGATGAGATCTGTACGCAACTCATCCGAGAATTTAATCCCTAAAATGTCCAGGCATTCAATGTAGCCAATAAGCTTGACTACATGAGGCCCAGCTAGCGTAGACTCTCTAAGATATGTGGTAAACAAATAATTGGAGATCTCATACCTTTCCTGTCTCTCCTTCTCTTGGTAGAGATCTTTAAGGTGAGACATCATGCTATACGCGTCCATGTTTTCATGTTGCTTCAAGAGCTCATTAGACATGGCCGATTGCATGAAACACTAGACATCTATGGCATGATCCATGTGTTTCATGTAGAGAGATAATTCCTCATCACTAGCCTCTTTCCCAGTCGCAACTGGAATAGGCTCTTCCAGCACATATAATTTCCTTTCGTGGTGAAGGACGACGCGTAAACGCCTCTGCCACTCTTGGAAATTGGTGTCGGTGAGAAGGTTTTCTTTTTCGAGTATGGTGCGCAATGATATGTTTGAAGTCATTTTCTTTCCGTTTCTACAAATTTTAGATGAGCAAAGATTTATTACTTTATTACAAAATTTTGAGACAAATAAATAAATTAATAATTATTAGTCTCCCACTATTTTATCGAAATCTAATAGCCCTCACTATTGACTTCGGAATATTCTGTTGCATGAATATTCTAGTGGAAAGGATCCATATTGTCCTTCACATTACCCCAACTAGGGTTGGTCATGCAACTTGAAGGGTTTTAGGTAGGCATTCCAAATGCCAACTGCATTAACTCGCAGCTCCTTGATCCGCTGAGTGGACTCCCCAATCCTGAAATCCTTTTGGATTTCCTCAACCTTTGCCTCTTGGTCACACCAAGTCTTGCTGTGGCAGTTAACCCTTGATGCGAACCAAGTCAAGTCAACCCAAAACCCTGAATTAGAATTCCCCGATAATTGAAAGCACCCCATCTAGGGTTGGTCAAGCACTTTGAACTATGGTTCGATTCTAACAAAGATTATGGAAGGCTATGCCGACTTAATATTTGTTTTGAGGGATTTTATCCTTATACGTAAATTTCCATTTTATTATCTTTGATTACATGATTGTTAATATTAAGTGGGATATACTTATGTGATTAACCATGTCTAAGATAATATTTATGTATAAGCTAGTTTTATTTTAGTTCCATCTTGCATGCTCGTTTAATTCATTAATTGTGTGATCGTGACAACACACCCACAATAAATAAACCATGAAACTGACAGAAATAAGATAAATGGTATGATCATGAGCTTTTCCATTGGTTAGTTTATCTAGTGGTTGATAAACTAACCCAAGACCTAGGGGAGAAACACCTTGAACCTTTTGGGTTTGTGTTTACAGCTTTCCACCTATCCACCTCTGTATCTCCTTGGATTGGTTTCACCTTGGCTCCTGACTTGAGCTGCCTCCACTGGCTTGGGAGCTCCATCCATTACATATGCATTTATCTGACATGCAGGTGAGGGGTAAAAAGGGGTTTTTACATAAAAGAATCCTTGGGCATGTAGGCCCTACATATTAATGAGGAGATGGCTGGCAGGCCAAAAAAATTAATTTAAATAAATAAATTAAAAGAAACCATTCACATACAAAGGTCTCAGTCTAGCTCATGATCATCCATATATGCAACGATATTTATGCATAAATAAAACTAGCATTCAATTCTTTAATCGTTCTTGTTTAAGATAAATCACGCTCGAATCAATTAATCATCTTTAATTAATCAATCCTTTTATCTTAAATCCCTTTTTCTGAATTTCCTTGAGATTCTCATCCATCATAATTTTAAACAAATAAATTCATTTAAAATTATCCTTGTACGTAACTTGTACCTTGAAGGAAATCCGGTGAATTCCCATTTATTACGCAGATGTTAAATTAAACACATATATAAAAAACACCTATCATGTGTTGTGCCTCAGCTTTACGCCTGCACCATGGTACACGTCTCAAGGGTTTGTATAATATAATAATATATTTTAATAAATCTGCATAATTTGGGTGAGTACATGGCATGTAGATCCGACTACACGACATGTACATTTTCTTCACCATCCATCCGAAGTACACGCCCGGGGATAAGGCCTGTTAATGTACCTCGGAAATTTTCGGAGTACACGGCGTGTACAGTGGGACACACGCCGTGTAGTTTCCATGTTACACGGTTTCCAGCCGGGCAGGCCATGTACGGAGTACACGACCCAACCCAAACCCGAAGGGACTACACGCCGTGTTCATTGGACCACATGACGTGTATTCCGGAAACCGGGTGCCACCTGTTTCTGGTCAACACATGGTGTCTTAAATTCTTAGAAAGAATCCAATACACGGCCTGATTTGGCGGATCAGTCAATGCATTGAACCTAGACTACATGGCGTGTACTTTCGAATACACGCTGTGTATTCTGGTGTTATATGGACAGAAACGTTTGGCTCTTCTGGATGAGTTCCTCTATTTTATTTTAATCAAAATTAAAAGAAAAACACTGTTTCTGTGAGGTGAACGAGAAACGAGGGAGGAGGAACAGATCTCGAGATTCAGATTTCCAGAATGTTTAAACATGAATTGAAATAACTAAATTATTAAATGCGTAAATCACCAACGAAAAACTAAATAATTATAACCAACGATATGACCGCTCTGATACCACTTGAAGGTTCCGGGCGCAGCGGAAGCACGTTGGTGGGTTTACCCAACTTTAATTTTAACGTTAAACAATGTTCAATCCGAGATTCGTCACGATATAAAATGCTGAATCATTGGAATAGAATGAAGAATGAAAAGAAAAGAAGAGTCCCAGAACCCTTGAGGAGGATCATCATATGTTGATAATAATTAATTTAATTAATTCATAAGAATTACCTCATTGGAATTCTTTCTTCGTTGATGTGTCTGGTCACGATTCGGTGATCCGTCGTTTCGTCGTAGAATCCAAGTGTAGGATTCCTCTAGCGGTGATCCACACGTGTGTCACGTATCTCCGGACATCGCCGAAGAGATCTCTGGGTGCTAGCGCGGAAGAACCTTCGCTTGCGATGTCCACCTTCGACCGCCTTGATCTGGTGGAGGATCTTACTCTCGTAACATGAGGGCGTTCTTGGTGGAAAGAGAATTCTCTCTTGGATTGAGAGTATTTCCAAATCCGTTGTGCACAACAATTGGCTCTCCAAAATTATGGGGTTGTGAGGATATTTATAATCATGTTTGAGGTTAATAGAGTTATGACAATAAATATACACGTTACGCATTTTATTTATTTCATTAACTCTTATTGAAAACCCCCCATGTCGAATTATTAATTCCTTGACATGCGCCTACGCTGATTATAATAAATATAATTTAATAAAACAATATTAAATCCTCAAAATCCCAACTGGAAAAACTACACGGCGTGTAATAATTAATTCACGGCGTGTACTTTTATTTTCCATTTTTCTCCACCACATTTATTAGACCTTGAGTAATGACTATTTATTTCTTAAATAAATTTAACTGCATTAATCGCTAATAAATATATTATTTCATCCACAATATATTCTCTCAAATAACTAGTGTCATAATAAATGCGATCAGACATCCTTAAATAATTATTAAACCACATTCGAGAATAATATTTATTTAACTTGTTAAATTAATATTTAACTGAGATACAAGGACACACTTAGTGTGTGACCCTCTAGGCCTCTTTCTTAGTGGCATTAGGATGAGCCTACCTAAAGTCCAAGGTTAGCGTCTAGAAACACGCCAAGGCACCCATAGAGAAAGAAGTTAACACCGTAATGACGTGTTACCTCCTACGAACGCTTACCGTGTAATATAATCTCTTTGTCACGATATCTCCAATCAAGCGGGTTGCATGCTACTGCCATCAACCCATGTGCTTGATTATTCTTTCTTTGACTTCCCAGAATTGAACTTGCCCATACCTTACCATGGCCATGGATTTATTTAGGCTATATCAATTTCATCAAAGGGCCTGAGATATCTACTTCCGTTATGGAACAGAAGGGACAAATCCTTTCTCGCATTATCTATTAATGCGATATTACTCGTGACGCACCCAACGTATCCTACCTCGCTTCGAACAGTGTGTCGTCACAGTTTTTGTCAATACATCTAAGTGCGCGAGTTGTAATACCCATTAATAATAATCTTAAAGTCTAATGATCAATACACACGTCCGTAGATAGGAACATCCAATGACACTATGAAATGTTGATTTCCTACTGGCGGGTCTCGTTCTCATAATATTCTCCTGGATATTACCAAGGGTGCACACCATGAGAAGGTGCCTCAATGTTTTATGAGTCCTCACCCCTAATGACCTGTATTATTTGTGTCCCTCAAATAATATCATCCGGTCATAGAACATACATTCAAGAACAGTGTTATGGCACTTCCGGGTTCTCATCATAGCAGGGATCCGCTACGACCCTTTAATGCAACATCTGTTCTTAGGACATTATCACATGACATGTCACGCAGAAGAACAATCAAGATGTGATAATGCTTTTATTTAATGAATAAAGTACAAAGTAGTTGGTTCTAGACCACCAACTCCAACAATAAATACATGTATATTCTGGATATATATGATATATATGATATCCTAATCATGAATATAATTCTGGATATAATGAACATTTGACCACAGGAACAACATGTAATTGTAAGAAGTCCACTTTGGACTTAAGAAAAATATATTGACAAAACAAACATTATTAACTTAAATGATTACATAATTTTTATAACATGGAAATAAGTGATATAAAAGGAATAATGAACTAGAAAAAGGTTCTTAATAAAGTGTTAATTAACTCAAGTTTATTATTCAGGATGTTAAAGAAAGATCGAGTCAAGTCGGACCCGAGGTAAGGGATCCTACTCCTCTCTTTCTTTTTAAGTACACTCTTTTATGTCATTCCATCTATGCTCATATTTCATGTTATTGGGATGTTCTTTTATATTACTCTTACTGTAATTTTTATGTTCATATGATGAGAGACCCTATTCTCTCTCATCAATCCATTTTGGAAGTTTTGAGTGGTGCAGTTAGGCTGCCGAATTTTCGTAAGAGATCTAACCTCTCTCTTTCTTTTTAAATACTCTCCTTTTTGTCACTTCTTTTAAGCTCCTCTTTGTTATAATAGGGGATGATTTTTTATATTCCCCTTGCTGTAAATTTTATTGTAATATGATGAGATACTCTATTTGATCTCATCAATCCATTTTGGATGTTTTAAGTGGTGACGTTAGGCTGCCATGTTTTTGTAAGACATTGTTCATCTCACTTTTATTCCAGTGAGATTTATGCTACATTTTCCACAATTTACTTTGAGTGGTGTATGTACATCCCATTTTTATACACTTTGTGTAGTATAATTTCATTTATGGGTATTCACGTCTTCATTGTATGACCCTTCTTCCATGGGGTGTACGTTTTGAAAGTTACCCAACTCGGTAAGGGGACCTTTCACCCTCCTCTTTTTAAATGACTTATTTTGTTATGTCTTCTAATTCACATAATATTATTTTGGGATATGTTCTTCTATATCCTTATTTATGTAAATTTTATGTCCAAGTGATGAGATACCCTTTTTATCTCTCATCAACTCATTTTCTGAATTTTGAAGTGACACTGTTAGGCTGTCTAACTATTGAAAAGGAACTTCTTAACCCAATTTCGATTCATTGGGATAAACTTGTACACCTTGAATATGTCGTTCTATGATTATGTGTGAATTTCCTCTGATTTTTTTACACTTAATACCCACTTATATTTCGTGTATTCATTTGTCACACATAGTTATGTAACTGATTTATCCTTAATCCAAGGATACCGTCTTTGTATGGGACTTCGTCTCAATATCCTTTCATTGAGGCATATTTTGTTTTATACACAACCTTCTTTTATACGGTGTATAAACCCATTTGACTTTTACGTTTATCCAAAAGGAATCTTTTTTATACGAAGCATTTTACTAAAGGACAAAAGGGAATTCTTTTGTCGTACGTATGCGGCGACAATGACTTCTCCGCCACCATGACCATTATTTGAGTTTCGGTTTCCTATACAAGCCATACCTTTTTTAAAAATAAAAATTAATTCCATGTTTTACTTTTCTTTTATTTTGGTATTGAAAATGGTTTTCATAATGTTTTTATATCAATGTGTTGTATTGATATCTTTTGATTGAATGGTGGAAATGTTATGTTTCCTTTATGCATGTTTTATGTGATACGATTATGTTGAGGTTCTTGGGAATTATTATGAAGACGTGTGGTTCCGTGATAAACTAAGGGCGGGTGAGCCCGATATAGCTCTCCAATGCATTGGGTAACACGGAGGAGTGAAAAGTTAAGGTTTCTCTGACGTGATTTAGGGAATATACTATGATGGGTATTCCAAACGTAACCAAGAGGGTTACTCCCTACGTAATAATGTTATGAATGCCTCAAGTTACCTTTATGTATTATGATTTCTATGATTTATTCATGGTTTGATGAGGTATGTTAAAGTGCCTATTTTTTATGTGTAAAGTATGATTTCATTCTTATGTATATATGAACTCATGTTTCCTTTCCATATTTTTATAACCCTTACTGAGCTTTTTATGCTCATCCCAAGTTTTCGAATTGTTTTTCACAGGTCAAGGGAAAGGTACATGATGTGATGATAGTGTCAAGGATGCGTCAAGAACGAATCCGTGTTTTATTTTAAGTATTTTTCCGTTGATGGGTAGAATGAATATTGTCTTTTATGTAACCACTTTGTTTAAATGTGGAATGTAATGCATGTTTCATGATCTAATTCTCTAAAAATCTAAACCTAAAAAGATCCTCAATGTGTAATCTTGTAATAACTAAAGATTAAGTATGGTTTAAGGGTGGGGCCTTATAGTTGGTATCAAAGGACGGTTTAGATAACTTTAGAGGTTAGTATATTCTTTATGAATAATTGGCATTACCATAATGGTTAGGATTTCAGAAAGAGTCCCAGTTTTAGATAAATTGAATGAGTAAGTATGTCTTAGTGTTTACCTTCCTAATTAGTACATGATGGTTTTGTTGATATACTCACACTGACATTTCTATTTTTAGTGAATGGATGGATCTAGCAGGCACCAAAGAGACAACAGGTTTGAAGGAAACTGTGGTGGTTCTCTGATTAAGATACTAGATAAAATGGAGGATTTAATGAGGAAACTCATGGTTGTTCTAAACCAAATATCAAGGAGTCATGATCAACCACTTGATCCTTGGTATGTTCTGTAATGCATCATGTACAAGATGACCAATCAATGTGGGTGTTCAGGTAATAATTATAAAGGTAACCATTAGAGTTTATATGATCCTTACTTTTGAGGTAATTATGGGTTATTATATGATATGCTGGAAAATGAAAGGCATGAGATAAACTTGAGGTTATAATATGTTATGATCATTTTTGATGATTTTATCTCTTTTTGGGGAATTATTTAAGAATTATATAGTTTTGGAAAAAGGACAACACGCAGAACGTGTGACAACCCGTCGCGTCGGACAAAGCTGCGGGAATCGAACCCACAACCAAAGTGCGACTGGTATTTATCGCCTACCACTAGACTACATGAAGTCCCTGGTTAGTTTGACTGACTCTTTTTTAGTTATATGATTTTATGAATTAATATTAAGTTGATTTTGGGTTATTTATGAACATGATTAACCTATCATGGAGGATATGTGATTAGGTTAATTACTTTTCAATACGAGACTTTAGGAGCAACTGATGTTGTTTGGAGATAAATGTTACGATTTAACTTGGAAGACTATGTGACTAAATCCTTCAAATATTGGGGTTTCAATCTTTTATTGGTTTACTTTGAAGAATTTTATGGACAAATTTTTTATCGGATGGTCCTTGTTGAACTTTTGGTTTTGTTGGAAAAATTTTGGAGATTAAGCATAGATTTTCTTTTTAAAGGGTTATCCTTTTCTGGATTATCTGACCTTGTACTAACCTTTTTGGTTTTGGTTTTGGTTAATGCCTAAAGACA
The DNA here is from genome assembly GCA_963277665.1 of Viscum album. NCBI lineage: Eukaryota > Viridiplantae > Streptophyta > Magnoliopsida > Santalales > Viscaceae > Viscum > Viscum album. The sequence goes on from OY728160.1 coordinate 1,902,656,319, forward strand.
TGGGAAGTATATAGTTCTCTTTGGTGGATTAGGTGATTCTCAAGAAGTTGATTATAGTACTCTTAATGCGAACAAGTCTCCCTAAATACTCGTCTTTTGGAAAAAAATATGAGTTTGATTAAGGAATCTAGTAAAAGTTGAAATTCAACATGATAAGTGATTATGTTTCCTTATGAATAAATTCCTCAATAAAAAGTAACTTAAAACAAAAATGTTGTCTATTAACTTTGCATACTGGGAAATCGAATACCGTTTAACCCATCACAAGTTTTTGATTTTCTTATGGTTAACTTTCTCCTAGACATGTTTACTATCACTCTCCCTCAAGAACATGACCCTTTGCTTTTTCTTCCATGTCCATGTTTTTCTACATATGGGTTAACTCGGGTGACCTCTGTACTTATCTACCTTTATTTTAAAGTGATTGTTTTACCGACTCTTGTTTCGATGTGGGACTTTCAAGGATGTTTCCAAGCTCAATTTTAAAAATTGCGAGGACGCAATTCTCAAAAGGGGGGAAGGATGTAACACCCCAGGTAAATAAAGAATATGACATTTTCATATTTATCTATATTTGTTAATAAAATATTAATATGACTTTAAAGGGGACGCTATGCTCGATGGCGTACCCAATATGCAACAACCAGTTTCTTGGGAATCTTATGTTGCACTCTAAAAGTAAAATAATATTATTTTAAATGGTAGTTAACATGTAGCCATTGTATTGGTGGGAATGGATAGAAATAACTAAAATATGATTATATATGTTTTTAATTTTTTTACATTTATCCAATAAAATATAAAGGCATAAAATACGGAAATAATTCGATTTTAGGCGTATATGCCCTAGTTTTCACTAAAGGTTCACTTATCACCTTTTGATGGAGAACCATCATTAAATATAGTTTTTTTTAACTCTTATACATCCTTTTGGACCAAATAAAACTCTTCTTAAGAATTGGGAAATCAAAATTTACTTTGTGTAAATTTTTGGTATCTTTCTGATAAAGTTCATTTTTTAATGAATAGTGTAAAATGTTGTATTTTAATTCAAAACCTCTTTTTAATATAATTTATTTATATGATTAGATTATCTTTTGAATTGGTTTTAAAGTGAAATTAGAATATATTTTTACCATTAAATCTAATATTGGTCATTGGAATTATTTTCACTTTGAAATCAGACTTAAAATAGTGTCAATTTTTTGATACTTATTGTTTCATAAAAACATGCTATTTGCTCTGACAGCGGGAATTAATTATTAAATAAATTAATGTGACTTATATGTTTTGAATTTTGTAAAATAGACTTCATTTTTGAATTTGGAATATCAAATATAGCTTAGGGTGAATTTTGGGGATTTTTCTGAAAAACATCAATTTTTGATGAATAGTGAAACCACTAAGTGGTACTTATAAAAACTGATTTTTTCCGTTTAAATGAAATTTCGCGATCTTTGTGTTCTGAATTTCAAAAATCCGACATACATGGTTGTCATTAAGAAGTAAAATGTGGTTCAATGAGATGAAAATAATTTTTTGGTGAATAGTAATTTTATTATGTTTTTAATCGCGATTAGAGTTAATTAGTGTAGTTTAAGGTAAAAATAATGTTTTAATAATATGAAATGAACTTTACACATGTCCTAACCTCATTGGATGTGTCATGGCCGACCAAGAAAACCCATGGGTCAACTTGGGGACCCCATGAAGCCACTTTGGTTGGAAAATGACATTAATATCTTTTTATTTAAAGTTAAAGTAAAAATGAGACAAACATGAAATGTTTTACAAAAACAGTTTTTACATGGGGTTATACAAATCATATTTTTGACTATAAATATTAATTTTAAAGATAAAAAGATTTCCTACATCATAGTAGTTGTATTATAATTTTTATACATTAAATAAATTAAATTATTTATGACATCATGATGATGCAGCGATGACCTCATTATTTAACGACTTAAATAAAATGGAAAGATAATGTAATATCTAAGACCTACACATGTCCAAAACCTATTGGATGAGTGGATTTAGAACCATTATCACCTTATCCTCGAAAAACATCAATTTGGGACCTCTTAAATCCGAATACCATTTTAAAATAAAGTGAATTTTCTTTACCTTCCAAGAGTGCCCCTCCTCTCCTCTTATAAAAGGCCCCCACCTCTACCTCCTTACCCACACTCCCAAAGCCTTTGGCTCGGCCAACCTCTGCCCATTTTGTCTCTCCACTTATCTCTATTACTCCTTGAATCCTCACTTTGGAAAGAAGTCTTCCCATGGAAGCCATTGAGCTCAAACCAAAGGGAGTTACCCGATTTTAAGGTAATGTCTTCACTTGAGTCCTTTTGTTTTATTTTGTTTCTCCAACCCCCTAAACTCTTTTTATTCATTTCTTTTGTAACAAATCCAGTAAAATAAATATACTAGGATGTTTTTATAAGAAGTATTCGAGCTACACTTTCACACACCTACATTTAATGGTTAAAGAACATACTGTTTCTGTGGATGGCGAATTTCGGCCTCCCAAAACGATGATTGTTCAACATTCTTTTAACACCTTCAAAGGTGGCCATTAAGATGACACTATATTTATATATGATATATAATACGTTTATGTTTTCCTTAAGCTTCTGTATTTTTCATTTTGGGCATACCTTTATGGTTTCCATTTTGGGTAAACGCGATATCTTCATTTAAGGAAGTGCGGACTACCGCCCCCTCAAAGTGATGTGATTCGTTAATTCCATATGTGGGACGTATAAAGGATGGATTTAAAGTTATTATATATGATGTTATACTGGAATTATAATATACCTCTATATCATTATTATTCCATTCCATAAAAATATGAAATAGAAATGAAAGTAGCGTTCATGCGAACGTACGGCTTACCGTCTCCATGAACGGTGCATTTCATTTCTTACCTCTAAATGATTATGTAATATTATAAATACATGTATATTGTGGATATATATGATCTATATGATATCCAAATCATGAATATAATTCTGGATATAATGAAAATTTGACCACACGAACAACATGTAATTGTAAGAAGTCTACTTTCGACTTAAGAACCAAATATCGACAAAACAAACATTATTAACTTAAATGATTACATAATGTTTATAAATGGAAATAAGTGATATAAAAGGAATAATGAACTAGAAAAATGTTCTTAATAAAGTTTAAATTAACTAAAGTTTATTATTCAGGACGTTAAAGAACGATCGAGTCAAGTCGGACCCGAGGTAAGTGATCCTACTCCTCTCTTTCTTTTTATGTACACTCTTTTATGTCATTCCTTCTAAGATCATATTTCTTGTTATTGGGATGTTATATTATATTACTCATAATGTAATTTTTATTTTCATATGATGAGAGACCCTATTCTCTCTCATCAATCCATTTTGGATGTTTTGAGTGGCGGCGTTAGGCTGCCGAATTTTCGTAAGAGATCTAACCTCTCTCTTTCTTTTTATGTACTCTCCTTTTTTTCACTTCTTTTATGCTCCTCTTTATTATAATGGGGGATGATATTTTATATTCATCTTTCTGTAAATTTTATTTTAAAATGATGATATACTCTATTTGATATCATCAATCCAGTTTGGATGTTTTAAGTGGCGTTGTTAGGCTGCCGAGTTTTCATAAGGGATTGGTCATCTCACTTTTATTCCTGTGAGATTTATGCTACATTTTCCACAATTTCCATTGGGTGGTTTATGTACTGACCATTATTATACACATTGTGTATTATAATTTCATTTATGGGTATTCGCGTCATCATTGTATGACCCTTCTTCAATGGGGTGTAAGTTTCGAAAGTTACCCAACTCGGTAAGGGGACCTTTCACCCTCTTCTTTTTAAAACACTTATTTTGTTATGTCTTTTAATTCACATAATATTATTTTGGGATATGTTCTTATATATCCTTATTGATGTAAATTTTATGTCCAAGTGATGAGATACCCTTTTTATCTCTCATCAACTCTTTTTCTGAATTTTGAAGTGACGTCGTTAGGCTGTCTAACTATTACAAGGGAACTTCTTAACCCAATTTCGATTCTTTGGGATAAACTTGTACACCACGAATATGTCGTTATATGATTATGTGTAAATGTCCTCTGATTTTTTTACACTTAATACCAACTTATATTTCGAGTATTCGTTTGTCACACATAGTTATGTAAGTGATTTATCCTTAATCCAAGGATACCGTCTTTGTATGGGACTTCGTCTCAATCTCCATTCATTGAGGCATTTTTTGTTTTATACACAACATTCTTTTATACAGTGTATAAACCCCTTTGACTTTTACATTTATCCAAAAGGAATCTTTTTTATACGAAGAGTTATACTAAACGACAAAAGGGAATGTTTTTGTCGTACGTATGCGGCGACAACGACTTTCCGCCGCCGTGACCATTATTTGAGTTTCGACTTCCTCTACAAGCCATACATTTTTTTAAAAGAAAAATAAATACCATGTTTTACTTTTCTTTTATTATTGTATTGAAAATGGTTTTCATAATGTTTTTATATCAATGTGTTGTATTAATATCTTGTGATTGAAAGGTGGAAATGTTATGTTTCCTTTATGCATGTTTTATGTGATACGGTTATGTTGAGGTTCTTGGGAATTATTTTGAAGATGAGTGGTTCCTTTATAAACTAAGGGAGGGTGGGCCCGATATAGCTCTCCAATGCATTGGGTAACGCGAAGGAGTGAAACTTTAAGGTTTCTCCGAAGAGATTTAGGGAATATACTATGATGGGTATTCCAAACGTAACCAAGAGGGTTACTCCCTACGTAAGAATGTTATGAATGCCTTAAGTTACCTTTATGTCTTATTATTTCTATGATTTATTCATGGTTTGATGAGGTATGTTAAAGTGCCTATGTTTTATGGGTAAAGTATGATTTCATTATTATGTATATATTAACTCATGTTTCCTTTCCATATTTTTTAACCCTTACTGAGCTTTTTATGCTCATCCCAAGTTTTTGAAATGTTTTTCACAGGTCAAGGAAAAGGTACATGATGTGATGATAGTGTCAAGGATGTGTCAAGAAAGAATCCGTGTTTTATTTAAATATGTTTCCGTTGATGGGAAGAATGAATAATGTCTTTTATGTAACCACTTTGTTTAAATGTGGAATGTAATGCAAATTTCATGATCTAATTCTCTAAAAATCTAAACCTAAAATGATCCTCAATGTGTAATCATATAATAACTCAAGATTAAGTAAGGTTTAAGGCTAGGGCCTTATATTTATAATTATGTAAATGAATGTTGAATAATTATTTCTTCCTATATATTTAGGAGAGAAGGATCATATTCATTGGGGTATAGATAAACAGTAATAAAACTAGTCTCCCCTAGTTTTAATAGATTCATAATTATATAATTATTTGATCGTATACAATTTATTTAATTCTATCTTTTTAAAGTGGCCTCCAATGTTTAGTACATGATTAAAAAATTACATTATTTCAGTGGTAAAATTATTTTTAGTAAATTTTTTTCTTTATATAATTCAATCTATATCATCATGATGGTCATATTTATTAAATCAGGTCCCAATAAAAATGTGGAAATTATTTACATTTTCAATTTTATATATGAATTCTGTTAGTAAAATTTATATTAGCATATAATTTTATTCACTATAGGGACTCATCAAAAAATATGTTTTAAATTTTTCAATATAAAAACATTCAACACTGGTTAGGATGACTTTCATACATAATAATATATATATTCACACGTTATAGTAATAATAGTTTTCTATTCGTATGATGAAACTCCATGTTTCCAAAGACCAAGAACAACAACACTCTCAGATAGTCACACACAATTCCTTTAAAAACAATAAAATTTATATATTTTTATAACCAAAAATTTCATTAAATACTTTTTGAGAGATATTTATGAAATTAAATATTGATTAATCATCATCAAATTGAATGATTATAAGATCATAAATTTGTAGGTCATATATGTTATCACCATATTGATGAATGGATTTAAAAATAAAATACATGAGTTTTCTATTGAGGAAAATTATTTGAGAATTATTTTTTATAATTATTTACCATTATTATTGAAATAGATATTTTTATGTTAATCCATTTCTAATTAATGTATCACACTTTACATAACTCTAAACAAAACGTTCTCTTGGATAATTTGAATATAATATCAAGAAAAATATAAATATATCAACTACCATCAAATCACTTAAATAATTATCACATAGATCACTAAAGACCATCAAATCCTATTTTATTCGGTAAAAATATTTTAAGGACCAAATATAATTTGTTACAAATATAGAAAAATTATCAAAAAAATAAGATATTGATCTTCATTGAGACTACAACATGGAGATATTATATTATTTTTGTATGTTCATTACATTTAAATAGCTTTGAAATTAATTTTAGATAATGAAATATGACGAGAATTAGTGAGATTTTAAATTCCATTTGTATTACCATGATAGTATATAAACATCTCAAAAGGATTATGGAGAGGTTTATCTATTTTCACGGTGAAGATTGTTTTTTTAAATCATAGTTATATATTCAACCATTTTCCATTGTCCATCAAAATCTATTTTTTGTAACCTTAAAATTTTTCTTGGTATTTTAACATCATTATTTATATTACATTGACACAAACAAAAATATAGGAAAACAACAAACAAAATCGCTAATAAATGTATATAACTCTATAAATTATTTAATTTATCTAAAAACATTAAAAAATTTATGAAAACATCATGATAAGTATATTAATATATATCCAACTAAATAATTTTATGAACTGAATTGATAATTGAAAATAAAAATTTTTTAAAATAAAAGACATCCAATACAAGTCTAAAAAACATAATTTACGGAATTAATAGTCTTTAAGAAACCAAATATCCTCTAAAATTTTATTTTTTAATCAACAGTTTGTTATAGTTCCCATCAATATAATCACATGCATTTATAGAAAAGATCCATTATTTAATGTTTCATCGGCATAATTGATCACATTAAACGATGAATAAAATTATACTTAAAAATTATAATTTTAAAAAATATTCTCGTAGGAGTCAATAAATAACTCTCATACTCACATAAAATTTATCTTTCAATATCTCCACATCATATCATGAAGGGTATTAGAATAACTATTTTAAAATTATTTCTTATAAAATTGATTATAAAAGATATAGAATAAATAGAAAATAAAAAAATATAAATCATATCATTCATATATTTCCTAAACAATTTCCTTGAAAACATTATGTTTAAATATTAACTGTTATAGTTCTTTAAGGAAGTGACTACATCAATATGATTATGTTTTTATCTCTTATTTTTAAAAGAAATAATAATTAATCTAATAGATGATGTATATTCTATATCATGATTCCACAAATAATTCTTTTGAACTAACATTATAAACATCAAATATTGGAATGCATCCATCACCGATTGTATGGAAAAATCATAGTCCATGTGATACTTTGTGTAAAAAACAAAATATTCATTAAAAATTTATCAATTATATAATATATACTATAGTATTGGTTATATACATTATATTCTCAATAATATTGAAATATGATTCATGAATGATTCACTTAACTTTCATTATCATTTCTTGTAAACAATAATAACTCGACATATACCCCAAGATCATCTAGATGTGTTCATATGAGAAATAATTTTTATTACTTCGTGAGTCATAAAAAAATATTTATCTTCTTCTACTAATAATGAAAACATATATCTCTATTTAATTGGAATTAAAAAATACACATGTGTTAATAATAATACTATAATCAATGTCGGAATCATATCCTCACCACCTATAACCTGTTCCAAATTGATAAATACATAAGTATCATTCTTAATATTTTAAAATATGTTTTAAAAATATAATATATACCATTAATTTAACATAAAATATTAATAACTGTAAAAATAATTTATTTCAATTGATATTCATTTCTAATTTGATTATAATGAAAGATCATTCATAATATTTAATCATGAATTAGTCATCTTGGTTGAGTATCTAATGTGTTCTATAAAAAATAAAAAAGTTTAACAATTTAGCATTACATTATTCAAAATGATTGATGAAAACTATTAATCGAGTAGTAACAATCATTGATCAATTTTTTTAGAACAACAATAATGGTTCATTAGGATAATTATTTTGAGAATGTGAAATTAAAAATCCTCTTAATGAATATTTTATACCGAAGAACAATCTCTATTTACTAACATCATCATCTACAGAAACACCATCATTTTAGTATAATAATACATATAAGTACATTGTTAAAATATGAATAATAATAAATGATCAAAATAGATGATAGTAATAAGATATACCACCTTGAATTAAGTTTAATGAGATGCCTCACTAAACACCATATGGAGGTGCCAGTGAAATAGGTTTTATCTAAATTCTTATTTTATTAATATTAAATAGATCATGTCTCTATGATAGAAATAAATTGAAAAATGTTTCAAGATGATTAAACACAAGAAATAATCATATCAAAAATAATAACCTATATTGGAAGAATAATTTTTTTTCATCGATACAAAATTTATGGAAAATATATGTATAAAATATCAATTATTGGGTTTTATTCCAATTAATTATTATTCTACTAGAATTGATTTAAAAAATTCAGATATGTTAATATCTCATCAAATTTTAATAGACATTTCCTCCATTATACTCACTGGTTCTGAAGATGGATGTACAATTGATTGATATATTATATGGTGGAACAAACATTATATAAATTAATCTTATAATAACATAAATAGGGTGGTGCAATGATTCTTATCTCTTCAATTTTAGATCATAATGGTGTATATGTTAATTATATTGAGTGAGTATGATCGTTAAAATAAATTATAAGAATCAAAACTATCTCATTAATTAAGGATACAAAATGAAATAAACAAATCATACCAAATTGTTCGTGATATTAAATATATATATTCTCTATATTTATAATATTATTTTTAGATGATCCTTATATATCTATGGAAATTTTCTATTTAAAATTAAATATTAAAATTTTAGACAAATTCGAACTCATATACTTAAAATAAATCCCGTGTATAATCTTTGAGAGGATCATAATTATTCAACAACATCTATTGTTCTTAAATCTATGCCACAACTAGCATGTAGAAGATGGAGTTTCAAATCATTAAACACAATCATATCTGATTCATTTTAGGATCCATGGTATGTTATCTACACAAAATCCAACATTCAATATAGACAGTTTTTTTCATGTCCAGAAATCACGATATATTCAGGAGATCAAAAATGAACTATTATAGGCATATGATGTTTTAAATAATATTATATTTTAATTACATCAATATAATACGTCATTTTTTACATTAGGGATCACTGATTCTTAACATTTGAATTATATAATTATCAACACAGTTAGTATAAATCAATTTTAAATAAGAATAACTCCATTTCATCATCTCAACGTATCACATGATCATCCATCTTATGACATAGAACATATTACCATAATTCTTCCAACTTCTCTCCTTAATATATATTTGGATAAAACCCTATGAATCAAAATAATCATATATATAATATGGTATTCTGATTTTTCAAGGAATCTTGAAAATCCAAAATGGGATTGACCGTTTTTTAATGTACCTTATTGTAAATCATGGGTAAATTCAACATTGAATCATTAGATTCTATGGTATGGAAAATATGTTTGGTTCATTTAAATATGAATACAGTTTATAAATAGTTCCAAAACATTGGTATCTTATATAGTTTGGGTTTTTCCTTATCCCCTACTAAAAACACCAAATCACTAAAATGTGGGGAATGGAATATGGTAGTCTTCCTTGTAAAATATTAACTCCAACATATCAAAACATCTCATGACAATAACACTCTGCATATGTGTTCACTAATTAACATCCAATTGTCAAAAAATTCAGCATATTAATACCATTGGTTGAAAAATTATCCCATTTTATATATTTTTGGAATTAAACATATGTATTTCCATGTAATCATTAACTTCATCATGAATAATGGTGGAAATTCATATGACAACACAACACATATAATCCATGTTTATCATTATTAATAAAAATAAAATTAGATTTTTGCATTGTTTATTCAAGTCAATTATTTAGAACCATCAACCATGAAAAATTAATAATGAAGCAATTAAAAATTCCCTAATCCATCATAAGTTAAGGATAATTTTATAGAAAAATATAAATATTTTTTTACCACTTTATTATCATATTTAATAAATAGAACTTTTTTAATGAGTTGATTTTCTAAACCATGTTAATTTGCCAACAATATTCATAAAAATCCATTGCTAGTGATTCAGTTCGGATACCCTCAACATGTTTTCCAATCTGAAAAATTACTGTCATAGTAATTTGTACCTCCACCATGTCATCAATACAATGACACCTAGTATCAATTTAATTTTTATCAGTGTGTTTTATCAGTTAATTATTTTAAAAATTTATTCTCTTTAATTTAGATTTAATTGAAATCAGTTATCATAGTATATCTCCATCATCTTCTAATTGGGGTTTTATACACATGAACCATGTACATTACTTACTAGAAAAAACATTTCAATTGTTTAATATACTAATGGTTATAAAATAATTTATTTTTTATTACTATAGACATAGTTCACCCCTAATGAATTTTATACCACATATATATTTTTGGAGAACAGTGTGACAAACCAACGTGGTATTTGGGAAACCCAATAAATGTTAATATTCTATGTCCATGAAAACTAAATTATAATTTATTAGTCAATATATATTATTCTTCATTCTAATTCTGATATATTTTATTTATTTTGGATACATTAAAATATTACAAAAAAATTATGAAAAATAGAATATATATATATATATATATTAATTTCTTTAACCTAGAAGAACATTCAATGATTCATCAATATAATGTGAAACGGATTTGATTGATTTTATTATGAATCGCATGAATGAATATAACTACTTTTAGAGCATAAAATTAATTGAGATATTATGTTATAAAAAAATTAAAAGAATTAATTTCCCAATATCAGCTATGAGAGTAATGAATATAATTTATCATGATGTTCATGAGATTAATAAATGATAGAAAAAAAATCCAATCATTGAAATATAAAATTCCAAATTTTCCAATTGAGAAAAAATTTAAACTATATTTTTTATACCTCTGAATATAACATGATTCTACAAAACAATCATCATAAATGAATGTCTATATATGTTTTTTAAATTCTATTTTTAATAAACCCCTAATATAAGGACATTTATTTTAGTTGGATATATATCAATTCAATAATAACTAGCACAATCCGCATGATTTAGTAAATATTAAAATTTTTTTGTTGAAAAATATTTTATTAGTATTTATAGAAATAAATCCAATTTATGGGTATGTATAAACTTCTAAAATAAAATTTAATTGAAGAAAACATTATTTTTATATCAATTTAAATTCATTGAACATCTAAATAAACAATATTAGAATGGGTATGATAGATTAAATTTTTTTATCGAGATAATATTTTGTCAGCACCATCTCCTTCACATTTTCATATTAGTTATAAACTATACATATATTATTCAAAAATAAACATATATGTTCATAATTATTTTATGTCCCAGTTATATTATTATTAAGTACTGAGGAATCGGTCTATCCACAATATCTCATGTTTATTTCATGAGGTTTTTGTCTAACTCTTCATTATTTTCATTCATCCATGATACCACATTTTAATAATATTAAAATAATATATGTTGTACCTTTGAAAATTTACAATTTTTTCCATTAATGAAATACTTTGGGTCTATATTGGTGTATATTTATTTTACATAATTACTCTAAGATGAAACCCACATCAACTCCTACTCATTGGGTAACTAGTTAGATCATATCATCATAATAATAATCCTTGTATTATACCATATATTTACTATTAACAATTAGGACTATAAGACTCTACTATATATATTAGTTTTTTGTATTCTCAAAATGCTTCTTTTGGGGTTAAAATAATAGAATTCACATTTAAAATATTTGTCACGACCCATCCTCGGGGCCCGTGCCGTGACTACCCCAATCCCGCCTTCCATAAGCCAGGGGCTGGCGACTAGCACCAAAGGCGTAAATCTCAAAATAAGGGAAGTCATTTCCTTTATGAAGTAACATACACAACAGAGTATGCAAGTGAAGTAATCACTGAGTAAAACTGGGTACAAGTAAGTGCTGAAAAGAAAATTGGCCAGTATAATAACCCAACTGAACATACAGTACAACTGAAAGGAAAGTACAATAGCAGTAGGTAAAACCACAACACTGAGTCGTCCTCTGTAAATCCCACATGAAGGGTGGGTACAGATAGTATCCTTGGCTCCTCGGGTCCGGTCGTCCGCTCCGTGTACTCCCCGCCATGTGGTCCACCTCTGGGTACCGTCCAGCTCCACAAGCCTCCACCTCGATCAGTGATGTCCATCATCTTCATCCAACACAACATAGTCCGGGAATTCTTCATGAAGGGGTAAGTATATGATACTCAGTAGGGACCTCGAGACCCCCCACGAAGGTCTATCAGAATCCACGAAGGATAACCCACAAAGGAAAGATACAACATGAAGGATCAACCAACTATACTTAGATATATGTCCATACATATACCTAATTCGTCAATTCCATTTCAGCTCCAACTCACAAGCCCAAGTACAACCCAGTCCACACAGGAAAGAACAACCCAATCCACAGAGGAAAACACAACCAAATCCACACAGGAAAGCACAACCCAATCAACACAGGAAAGAAAGTCAATCACATCGATGATAATGATTTAAGTAAAGACTCAGCTCACATAGGTATACATCTTTCATATAGCGATAGAGATGATAAGATGTAGCCACTGATTCATCTAAGTTGTCGAACCCACACAGGATACAAGTCCAGCTAAGCTGTCAGACCCACACAGGATACAGGACCAACTACTTTGTCGGACCCACTCAGGATACAAGTATAGTGGTCGATACTGCAGGACCCTCAAAGGATACAAGAATTGTAGTCATAGTCGCCGAACCCACAGAGAATTCCATTATGGTAGTCGTCGCTGTCGAACCCAGATAGGATTCCAGTACAGTAGTCGATGCAGTCGCAGACAACTCTAGGGTTTCTGCACACAGCATGCTTGATTCCGAGAGGGTCCGCTCCTCGAGAAAAAGAGGGTAGATACATCAACTGACATGAAGTACATAATTGATGTATCCCAATCTTCTATCTCACCAGAAGAAACCCAATGCGACAGACGGTGCGTCAACCGGACGCCCGGACTGAGAGTTATTGGATTTTATGTTCGAGGGGCCCGGTTGGATTGTAAGATAAACCCAACCTAACCATGATCCAGTTGCATCCAAACCACAATAAGAGTAAGCCAAAATGACTGTCTAAACAAAAGGATCCCAACGAAATTGACGAAATGTCAGTCGGACGTCTGGTCCTTATGTTATAGCATTTCCGCTCCAAGGGCCCGGTTCGTTTCGAGTTCGCACCAACCCGGACATACCCAAACTTTACCAAAACCTCAAGTGTAATATTCCAAAATGACTGCCTCGATCAAAGAAGTCATACGCAACTAACAGTGCATCGATCTATGTTCTGTATCTCATGTTATGGGAAAAATTCCGAAAATGGTCCGAAGTGGGGGTCTGGGCCCGGTCCGACCCAGACCACCCCCCCCCCCCCCGGGTCGACCCGACCCGGATCTGGGTCCTGCTCGGTCCGCGCGGCCCACCCCGGCTCGGCCGGGGGGGTGCGTGGGCTCGGCCAGTGGGCCGAGCAGGGGGGGGGGGGGTCCCCCCCTTTGTGTTACGCGGACACAGCGAGCGACACCGCGTCCCCCTGGATCCCGCATGGTCGCGGGATCCAATGCCTCGCCACCACAGCTTCAGCCATAGTGGGCTCCTTCCGACGGTGCGTCGGGTCGCCGCCGCCATCGAGCGGCCGGCCGGTGTCGGCCGCTAGCACCGCAGGTGACATCCTCGGGCCACCAGAGTCGTTCCGGTGGTCTGATTTCGCTCCCGTCTGCGCCAACGGTCGTCTCAGGTACCGTACATTACTACGAAGGCTTCCAATTTCGATTCTAGTCCCACTTAGTCATCGAAAAATATTCCGTACATCATGAACAATGAAGTGGTTGTTTTGGAATTGTTCGTTAGTCTGCACCCACCGCGTTAGTGGTTCAATGAATAACCAAATAAATACACGCCATGCCGAGGGTATAATTCTCATTACAGAAGAATATACAAATTTTTCCCCTACCTCAACCAACAAGACGATCATAGGCTTCATGGTAGACAACATCACAGGGAAAGAGGTTTGTAGGCATCGACAGAGTGCGCTAAGGAGGAAGCGGCATCTCCTCTCTTGTCGCGATGAAGAGGATTGGTGGCGCGTCGTTGTTCTTCGAGGAACCAGCGTTCTTCATCGTTCTTCATTGAATAACAGATCACCACCCTTCTTAATTCCTTCTGGATCCTTTCTCAAAAATGATATGCCAACCCAAATGTTTATGGTGTCTCCGAAATTATTATATTTTTCATGAAATTCTTATTAATTTCATCATCTTTCTAAATTAATTTACGCTGACATAAATAAATTGGTTGGCATGTTTAAAAAGATGAAGAAGGTAGGAAGGCTCCATCATAATCAATTTGTCGAGTTAAAAAATAATTAAACAAGGTGAATTAATGGGGGGAAAGTCAAAGGAAACAACAAGGGAATAAATGAGATCAGAGGAAATTAAATGGTTGGGGTCGTGTCGGCCCCACCACTCTAACACCCACACTTGGGTAGATAAGTGGTTGTGGGCCCCACTATTAACTACCCATGGGAGGGAAAACCAACCTTTCAAAATAAAAATTGTTCCATCCATTTTTATTTATTTCTCGAATAAACCCCCAAAATTATCTTATCCCCCTTTGCGAACACAACTGTGGTAAGTTCCCCCTTAAGCAATTACCGGGGCTGCGAGTTCATCGGTGCCCTTGGATTTAAATTTCGAGCACCAGTTCAAAAGATAGAAAAACCCGCTCATTCGTTCACTGAACGTACCCGAGATAAACATCGAAAGTTGATTCAAGGAACACCAAGCCTCAGAATCATGTGCCGTCAGAATACAATGACTCGTAAAATTCCAAAGTATTTTAAAAAAAACCTTGAAATTTCCGGGTCTTTACAATATTTTTAAAAACTTTCATGAATTTTACTTTGATAATTTTTATTTCAATTTTTTTCATAAATTTATTGGTTGTACAATTTCATGAATATATTAAAAATATACCTTAAAAAATTACATCATTGAAATTCCTAAAATTTCACACCTATTATGAATGAAAATAATTCCACATACTCTAAGATTCATCAAAGAGGGTTTCCTATAACATCACATTTTTATGGAATTTTCTCCACTTCAGAACTATAAAATTCTATGTTAATAATTTATATATACATTTAAACCACTTATTTCTAATATTCTTTATAGAAAAAATATTATATAATGAACATCCCACTGATATTAATTCCCATGATGTTTCATTTTCTCCACAACCCCATTTTGTTGATGTGTCCATACCTTTTACGATATAGAATTTATTTCATGATTATATATAAATTCTAACCATTAAAAAATATTGATTTTTTCCCATTTATGAACAAAGGTTATTCATTTTTATTTAAACTATGTTTTTATATATTCTTCATAATTTATTGATATACTCAATTAATCCCTTTTTAAACCACATAAACATATCACTTCTTATCAATCTATATTCATCAAAAAATAAATTTTAATTCTTCTAAAAATAATTTCCATCATGACCAATTAGATATAATAAATAAATTTTGACTACATTTTAAAATCATGATGCTCATTTTATATTTTTATGGTAAAATTTCTTCTGCATCATTCATCAAATTCTTTACCTAAATGAATTTTCTTCATTAATCTATTGTAACAAAATATCAAGAGATACACTTAATCATGGAATATTATCCATAAAGTATTGATTAATGTCACCTAAAAATTGATTCCATAAAATTTTTTACACTTATTTGTTAAATATAAAAGTATTATTATTTTTTAAAAATGATATGTAAGACCAGTTTCATAAATATAAATAAATTAACGAATTTTATAAAATTATAACAATACTAATGACTTTTTTATAGAATGTTACATGTAGTCTTGATTAACAAAAACTTACACAAACTAACAAAATGGGCTCAATTTCCAAGGGTATATATAATCTCCATTATTAAAATAATCCCACATTAGTTATGTTATACCACTATCTTTTGTCATAAGAGATAAATCCTTTCTAATAAAGAAAATTCTCCTAACCCATTGTTTATATTAATAATAAAATACATGTTAACTATCATGGGGGATGAGAATTAATTTTTTATAATCCAATTATATATTATTATTGAAAAAAAATCAATTACTTTTTAATAATATTAATTTTTTTCATCATCACCAATATCTTTAATTTCCATGAAACTCTAGAATGATATGAGATATATTTTGGAATCTTATTATTTTCTTAATAATTACACAATTTCAAAAAATTGATCTTCATCGGGTTAATTTATTATGTATCTCATGGGAATAAAAATGTATTTTGTTAAATCCAATATTATTTTTCATATATATGATAAAATTATAATTTTATTCCAACAATTTATAGCTCTATTATAAATTTTCAAAAAAATTAGCCAAAATATGTTGACCATTATTATAAAATAATATGAAGGATATGATTCATTTTTCTTTTATATAAATACTATTATTTACCCAAAAAAATAATGATAACCTTTATTATAAAAAAATACGTATACCCTATTTTCTAGTAAAAATGGAACATAGTCAGTGGAAAATAATTTTACAAATATCCCCCATCAAATAAAATATATATTATTATAATAATTAAAGTTTATAGTTCCTGATCATAGAGAATTTTACAAAAAATCAAAATAATCCTATTTTTATTCACCTTTAATACAAATGAATTTGATTATGCAATAAAATTTCAATGGATTATTCCACCCAAAAAAATACTTTACTGAGCATTCAACACTTACTTTGTAAAATTCTACTATTTTAGTATATATATTTTCCATTACCTAACTATGAGTTCGATATCCATGTGCACAAAAACTAATATGAAGTACATGATATGTTATAAAATTAAATTATTTATATTAAGAATATAATTTTGAGTACATATAAGATATATATATGTAGTGTAAAATATTATAAGACATTTTATTTGAAAATTAGTATGAAAATATATAAGAAACTCTTTTTTGTTTATGAATTTTTTTCTGTTAATGATTGAAGTTCGTATTTTGGATTTAAAAATATATATTTAAAATATTTTTCTGTAATTTTAATTATTAAAATACTACTGTAAATTTTAATTTGGAATACAAAAATGATCATTCTATGTATTTTTTAGATTTCTATAAAAAAATTATGAATAAAGTAAAATATAGGTTTTTTCTAATTTAATCCCAAATTATGGTATTATAACTAGATGAAATATAATAATATATTTATGTATCCCTATTTATATATATATATATTAAAATTTATGAAAATAAGTGGGATTAGAAATATTTTTTCTCCATACTATCTATTTTTTTATTTTAGATTTAAAAATTATCACAAAAATATATTGAATTATATTAAATGGAGGAAAATTTTGGATTCCACATTTCAATATTAGGTTATATGTGTCCTTTATTATTTTTTTAATAAACTAATTACATAGATTAATATCTATATATATTATGGGTTTGATGGTACAATTACATTAAAAAAAACACCAGACACACACATCCACAAAAGAGATGTCATAGCCCCCCAAGGTACAGCCCACCCAACTACCTTCAACTATGACATCATTTATTTTTTAATATAAGTCCATGTGGGAATGAATTCCATTATAAGGATCAGTGGACCCATATTTTTTGCTCAAATTCCCATTCTATGATTAGTTTCCAACTATTACAATAACAACTATAGTACTATCACCACTAAATTACACACTATAGTACCTACGACTCCAATAATGTCTTCACACAACCACTATAGTGCCCATTGAAGCTACAGTAACCTACGCCCATTTGGTTTGGAACCCCAACCTCTTGTATTATTATGGGGTATCCTTACCACTAAGCCAAACACAATCTACTTTTACAAATATTTATATTAAATTAGGACTAATTACTGCCTAAATGAGTAATCTAATGAGGCATGATTTTTTGAACGATTACTGTCAAATAGAAGAATCTAGATGTAAATTTTTTTGGGTTTTATATTTTTACCTACATGTAATACCATACATTACACACATACTATATTTAATTTATTTTCCATTCTATCTATTCCACTTACCAATCATAATTTTCAATGGAACATTCTCTTTGCATCACATAAATATAGAGACATCATCCACCCATTTTAAACAATTTCTCCCATCAAATTCATCTTTAAAATCATGATTAAGTTCCCTCCCTAAATCACATTAAATTACATAATTTTACTTAAATTTTTTTTTATAATGATCACTTTATTTAAAAGGAGATTCCCTTGGATAATTTAATCCCTAAAATGAGTGTTTCTTTCACTCGAATTGTTTTAATTTTTTACAATTTTGTTGTTCTTTAAAAGAATTAATAAATTGAATTCATTTTAACTTATATACATATTGATCATTATAATAATTTAAAAATAATGAATCATCCCAAATCATCCATTATAAATTAAATAATCATCAATCATGTGTTTCTAAATACTAAGTCCACTAAGAAGCGATGTAGTTTATTTTTTCATCATATCTAGTCATCGGTTGTAGAAATGACGAAGATAAGAAAATAAATTTTTTCTTTATTTCTCCCTTAATACACCAATATTATTAACAAAAATACTGTATACCTCAATATAATATTATGAAAATGAATGTTTTTACCATAAATATATGCATAAAACCACATCTATATCAGTGACACATTTAATTTTTAATTGTCAATAAACAAGGTTGATTTAAAAAATTATTTTCCTACAAAAAATTAATATCATTATGTTTATTATATATGTTGTTAATTTTTTTAAATAAATTAAACATACAAATATATTCATATAATAATATACTAAACCCCCTCTTATAACTGATATTTATGGTAATGATTTAATAAATGAACATATTATGGTAGAAAATATTCCAAATGAGACTAATGATATAAGAATATTGTTCATATTGTGTTTATTTTTTCATTTTATTTAATTACGAAGGATATTGAGTAATACTAAAAAAATTCATAAATTATAGAAATGGCTATTTTATTAAAAATCCCATTATTGAGATAGAATTTATTTTTTCCTAAATTTAAATTAATATGGTGTATGTGAACAAAAATTATTTGAATATAGTGAAATATTTTTTTAAATTATTCATGAGGTTCCTTTTTATGGTGTTTCTCCTTTATGGGTTTTCACTAATTTTTTAGGGGTCCTTATTTATTCTCTACTAAATTAATTTTTTATCATGATTCATGAAAGTTATATGGAATTCAATATTCCAAGTCATATATCATAATATTATGTTTTCATGTGGTATATTTCAATTTTATTAGCATCATATATAGTAGTAAAAGATTCCATTTGATTATAAGTATTAATATTCATTGGTTTTTGACTTTCATAATTTTATAAAAAAATAATATAAAATATCCATATATATTAATTATGTGAATAATATTATAATCATAGATGTGTATAAATGAATGTATTTTACGTTTCACGTTTTGATATCTAGAACATATAGCATGGTTCTTAGGGAATTATATATGGTGTTAGGGAAATTTTTAAATAAATTTAAAGGTTAGGATGTTATTAGTTGAATATGATTTGAGGAATAAGAATAAAATCACGGTTTAAAGAGTTAATTATTTAGCTAGTTTCCATGGTATTGATAATCCATTTGGTTTTAAGAGATGTATAATTTTTTGAGATTATGGTAAGATTACATTTGTTGATGCCCAAGGTATAAGACTACACATAAGAGAACCTCATTAAATTTTTATGATGTAGATATGGTGTAGTTTTCCAAGAAATTACATCCAGTTTTAGATAATGAATGGATAACATGGTTTTTGAGAAGATGAATCTAGGAAAAAAATTCCTATAAGATTTTATAGGTATATATTGGTCATCTACTATGTTCCTTGTTTATGGTACCTAACAAAACCTCTGGATTAGAAATTCATATATAAAATTCATGGTTTGATTAACATACACATTAAATACATTTTTACGGATTTGAATATATTATTTAATTGATATTACTAATATTTTTAACCTAAAATTAATGTGTTCATGGATAAAATATATATGGTCTTAAACACATATTTTTTGGTTTTAACATCTATTATGGACTATTTCTTATATAATCAATGTTTTCTACTTATAAAATTAATAATTAAAATTTTATTGTATAAAAAAATTATTTTAATGTAATGGATGTGCAAATAGGGAACTATGACAATAATATATGTCATGGATAGTTTTGTAATTTTTGTGAACCACAATATATTGGGTTAATATTGGTGTTTAAAATCTTATTGTTATGATAAATCAACGAAAAAAAATTATCATTAAGAAATAGAATATAATTTAATTCACTATAACACAAAATAATATATGGATGCATTCTCTCGAATGATTAAGTGATGAATTTGATGAAATAATTTTTTTGACGTGAAATATGAATTTTTTTTTGAACAAACACACATGAGAATATAAATAAAGAACAAGAAAATTTTTTAAGTTTATAAATGAAGGAAATAATCAAACTAACTATTATAGGTAAGAAGAACAATTCATATAACACTATAAAGGAAAGATATTTTTCATCAATTTGTTTGAATAATATAATAATAAATTTTTGGTATGATATATTTCTTATATACTATATAAATTATTTATTTACATAATTTAGGTAGTAAAAAAATGAGGATTTAATTAATTTTAATGGGATAGTGTAACATCCCCCCTATTTTAGTACATTTAATTTCCATTAAATAATTATGTGTTTGACATATTTCATCACATGCACGAAAATTAAGGAAATTACAAATTAGTAAACTAAATTAATAATATTTAAATGTTAAATTCTAAAAAATATATGATATATATTTTTAAATAATATATTTAGATTAATTAAATTATAAAATTGGTATGAAATAATATTTGAAACACATAATACTTTAGATGGTATAATTTTAATAAAATAATGTTATATTTTTAATTTTGTATTAAATGTAAATTATATAATATATATAATATTAATTAAAAAACAATCCATATTTTAATTTAGAATACATAAATAATCTTCATTTAAATTTTTTTGGTTTTTCAAATATATATATATATTAGTTGAATAAGGAAATATTCCAATTCTTCCAAATTTCATAATTGTACAATTTTCATAACATAATAATGACCTAAATATTTATAAAAATATTTTTCTCAATATATATATATATATTACTTTATTATAATTTTTATATCATTTTTTTTAAATAATGTATAATATTTGTGAACATAAATGGAAGTATAAAAGTTGTTTTAGATATATATTTTCAAAATTTAAAAGTAGTTTTTTTATTTGTGTCAATCATAAGCCTTTTTCCGGGGAAATAATTACCATGTCTCTATTTACAATAGTGTAGTGCATGAAGCTATCTTATGGATAATAGGAACATACTACATTACTTTTGATTGTTTAATTGATAAGATATTATTTCTTGACTTGGGTTGGTATGTTATAAATTATTACCTTATAATGTTACATAACAATGACAATATAATTGTTAAATTAGTATGAAAAATAAATAATATGACTTTAAAAATATTTAAATTAAAAAAATTGGATGAATTATAGCGATCTATAAATTCTCCAGTCAATATTAATGTATATTTTGTGGTTTATGTTCATATATATGAAAAACATTTTTATAATGACACATATCCTAATCTAATTGAATGAGATAAGGATGACCATTATAACACTTGTAGATAAATTTTGGACATTGGAAGCCACTTGGAGGTGATTATGAAACTAAAAAATTTAATTTAAAATAAAGGCAAATATGTAATAATCATGTATCTCTTTACTGAAAGAATTTTATATTGGGTTTATATAAATTTTATCTTTTATTATAAATAGTAATTAGAAAGTCAAGAATATTTTAAACATCATGCTATTTTATTTAAAAAATTTGAACATTATATAATGAAATTTAATTAGGACATAATGTTGATGATGTAATTGATTTATTACAGGAAAAATCAAATAAAATATATTAATAATATTAAAATAAATAAAATTTTAATAAATTAATGACATTAAATAATTTTATATGTAAATTAGTTCTGTTATTGACATATTATAAGTATTTTTGAAGTAATCTTGTCGGTTTTATATTTTTAAAAAATGAAAGTATTATATAGTATCAAACTGAACATAAACGATAATTCAAAATAAATAATATTTTATTAAATGTTATAAAATTCATAAAAATTTCAGGGTCATCCAAACAACTAGTTTAATGTTAAATATACCATTGATATTCCTATTTTTGTCCATTGGACATTTATTGTTTCAGTATTAACCCTATATATTAAAAGGCCAAATGGTTACAATAATAGTTATCAGGGTTAAATAATTGTTAAATAAAAAATCTATGCTTTAAATAAAATATTAATTTTTAAAAATTATATTATATGGATAATATTTTACCATTATCATATATGGTTCAAAATTAAATCACTTAATGGCCAAATTCCAAGGAATATGGCATTAATAATATTAAAATCAATGAATGTGACAAAATTTTACACTCTAAATTTATATAAGTATATTAATTTTCATAGAGGAAGAAATGGAAGAGAAAATTTAATGTTATTAGTCTATAGAAAGATAAAATAATTATACATATCATGGATATTTATTTATAATTTTTAGAAATTATATAATTTCCAAAATTGAAGACAGAATAGTGACAAAAAAATTGTTTTACTAATAGAAATATCAAAAAATTGTTTTGAAATTATTAAATGAAATATAATTTCATGTAACATAGGAGATAAAAATGTTTTATAGGTTACTATGTCATGTTAGTAGTATATTTAATTTTTTTTTCTGAAGTTATCTTTGGTTTTTTGGGTTTTTTAAGACAAATAATTGAATAGTGTCAAAATTGACACAATTGATATTTTATAAAAGAAAAATTATATTAAATTAGTTATAAATCATAAAAATATATAACTATCACAAAGTTAATGTAACACCCCGAGATTTTATGAAAAATATTCTTTTAATTTCATTTATGTCTTGTGTTGTAAGCAACAACAAGATTTTCATGCGCTATACACAACACTGTATGAGCTTATAGTATACACAACACTATTCTTGGATCATGTTATACAGAATTTTGATAGTAGTTATTCTACGAAATATTGAGTGTATATATATATATATATATTCAATGTATAAATGAAATATGGTTGGATTATGTTATATGAAACAACGGAAGAGTATTTCACAACACGCAACCCTGACTTGGCTTGCATTACACGCAATCACGACCTTCCACGATAGCGTGTGTTGTACGCAATACCGAGAGACATAGTTAATATCAAGGACTAAAATGTGTGGAATTTTCAAAATCACATAAAACGTAATTTTACCACTTCTATGAGTGGAATTTCGAAAATCCGAGAGACACAGATAATATCAAGGACTAAAATGTGGTTCAATGAGATAAAAATAATTTTTGGTGAATAGTAACTTTTTACTTTTTTTACCACAATTAAAAGTAAATTGGGTAATTAAGGGTAATAATGATATTATAATTACCCTAATACATGTCCTAATTCTATAGGATAAGTGTAATTCGACCAAAAACAACCTTAGGAATAAAATATGCCCATTTAGGCCCACTTGGATTAGATAAGGACATTTATTATTTATTTATTTAAAGAAGGTTTAAAATAGATAAAATCAAAGTATAATAACTAAATAATTTTTAATATAGGGTTATACAGAAGATAAAGTAGACTATAAATATTAATTAGAAAGTTAAAAATATTTCCTACATAATGGTATTTTATTTATAATTTTTAGACATTAAATAATTTAATTTATTTATGACACAACGATGATGTAGTAATTATCTTATTAAAGAAATATTGACATAATTGATGATATAAATACACAAATAAATGTAATTTGAGAATTTTTACGAATTCCACTGATTTTATAGATTAATATGACATTTTAGTATTGATTTGGTTAATTTTTTCGGACTAATCATTCTGTTATGATTTTCACAAAAATCAATTACCAAATAGTGTCAAAATTGACATAAAATAGTTTTTAAAACAAATATTTTATTATTAATTGTTATGTTTTTTCCTAAAAATATATGGTTCAGAAAAATGACATAGATAAGGTTATATATATTAATAATAAACAACATGGGGATATTTTGGCTTGTTATAGTAAGATTATTAACCTTATAGTGTAAGAAAACAAGAAGACACTGTAAAAGAAATATTATTTAACTTAAAGTTAAATCTAAATGATAAGGTTAAAAAAGAGACCTAAACTTCTCAAAATTCTGTTGGATGAGATGATTTCGACCCATTCCCACTTTAGCATTGAAATAACTCAATTTGGAGCTATTAAAAACCGAATATGTCTTTATAAATAAAATAATATTTTTCATTATGCCAAAGGTGCCCCTCTCCTCCATTATAAAAGGGCACCTCCTCCCTCTCTTCCTCTAACCACTTTGAGCCTTCATGCTCAGCCAACCCCTGACAAATTCTCTTCTCCACTTCCCTAGAAACATCCTAAAGGTACTTTTCTTCCTCAAAGACCAATTTTAGTGCCCTAAGTGGAGGCCTCAAAGAGGCGCTTAAAAGAAGAGGTAATGTCTGTTACAGATTATTTCAACTTTATTTCTTCTTCCACTACTTCATATTTAGTTGTTTCATTATCAAGTAATAACATCAGTATTATTAATATACTGATATTTTATAATAAGTATGAAACAACCATATTTCACCATCTATCCATCCTACAGAAAACGAAATCACCGCGCGTGCATACGTACGGAATACCGTCTCCACGCCGTGGTGTAATCTATCTTCCACCACAACCTTACGTGGATGGGTATAATGGTGAAAGTAATGAATATATATGATTATTGTAAAGTCATATTGATTATGTAATATTATACATACACTTTAATACAATTCAACAATCATGGTAATGATATCATCACTCATGCGTGCGTACGGAATACCATCTCCACGACGCGATGAGATTCATTTTCCAAGATAATCATTAAAGAATGATTATAAAGTATATATAATAAGTAATAATGAAATATATTACATAATAATGATACTGGATTTATGTATATATATTTATTTCATCTACTTAATTCCATTCAATTCAATAAGGAAACGAAAAGTGTGTTCATGCGTACGTACGACCAACAGTCTCCATGAACGGTGTATTTCATTCCATTAACCGATCCATTATATATATATATGTATATTCTGAATATATATTATATATAAATAATGTTTTACATTCTATATGTTTGTAATCATGATCTAAGTAATCATATGAATAATTAAAAGTTAAAACATGAACGAAAAATGAAATGATTTTAACCACAACGCTACTTTAACATGAATTTACAAAAGAACGGATAATATAAAGTCATAAGTGACCCATATATGATATAATAACAATGAATATGATTCTGTAATAAGTAAATGACATTATTTAAATCATTATACATGAGGATTGGATACGTACGACGCATATCGGACCTAAGGTATGGGATAATTTATCAATCTCATTTTTATCTGAGATTGTTTATTCATAAGTATTCACTAGGGTAATCTTTATCATCCAAGCCCATGTCTTCTAAAAATGTTTTCATATATCTTTAAAGTCCTTTTTACCCATTTTTTACTTTTACTACATGTTATGTATGGAATCTTTTTTTTGTTTACCATACGAGGTACTTTTTTACTTTTCTGACATAAGTATGAGGAGAATAATATTTTTAACTTATACGACGTCAACAGATTTTTACGGTTTCATAACGCCTCATTTTCAAGAAGCTTACTATACAAGATTGCATTATTATTTTCAAAAAAAACCTTTTCATTTTAAATTGAATTTAATATTGTGAAAACAAAATGATTTTAAAGAAGAAAGATTATTTTCCTCAAGAATTCATTTCAAGTGTTTTGTCAAAACTATTTTCCATCCAAGATGACATTATTTCCTATGTGTATATTTCAAGTAAAATGTCTCTATGATTTAAATGGATTCAATTTTCTTATGATGAAATTATATCAAATTTTTATGGATTATGTTATGAATGCATGATGTTTAAGAATCCCATTTTATTACATAGGTTATGCTATGATGTATGATTTATGATTTTGTGGCACACGAAAGAATGATTTCATTATAAGATGGGTGTGTCCTATTTCTCCCTCCAATGCATTGGGTAAAGATTTATATCTCATGAGATAGACATGGATGGAACGGTATGTTAATCCGGTTCAATGTTACAGGACTGAAACGAGAAGTATACTCGATTCAGAATGGGAATTTGTCCACCAAGATGGTCTTGGCAGCAATGCCTTGGCTACTATGGAAATCATAACATGTGATTAATGGTTTCCACAATTAAATGTTTTATTCCCATGATATTTTATCATGATTGATTTTCTCTTATGATATATGCCTTACGTACTTCCAATATTCATGTCTTTTCTCAAGATTTTGATGTTTAGAATTTATGTTCATGTTTTTTGCATTCAAATGTTTATGGATTGTTTTATGTTCTCTATGTTTACCCTTACTGGGAATTTGATCTCACCCCTTTTATGTTTTCTTTTCCCCAGGATATAAAGAAAGGTTTTTAGTAAGAAAAAAAGGGGAAGCTCTTTATGGGAGATGTTGAAGATCTTTCACCATGATTAGAAGATTATATTCCGAGTTTCTAAAGACACTAAACTATTACGGTCCTTGTGTGTCTGTTTTTTTATGTAATAACTATTCCGAAAAAGTAATGTAATGTCCATGTACGTCAAGCTTTGGGTCTCTATAGTTGGTATCAAAGGAAAGGTTTAGTCAACCTTTGGAAACTAGGATGCGAAAACTTTAGTGAGATCCATAGAGATATTTCTAAGGTATGTCTAGGGATGTCCCTATGGATAAATATACTTATAGGATATAGTCCTAGAACTACGGTAACGATCATAGAATTTAATCTAAGATTTTAGATATTGAGGGTACACCCCCTTTACTATGTTGTTTTCCCTAGCATGATTTTTTCCTCTCACACTATTCTTTTTGGGTTTTAGAAAATGGATGGAAATAGGAAGATTCACGATAATGGAGGATATGACGGACAATGGAATGATATTCTTCATGAGAAACCAAATGAAATGGGATTTGGAAGTCCAAACATTGTTATTATGCCTAATTAGCAATCTCATAATATGATCACTAATCTCAACTTTGGTAAGAACCCCGAATCAGATAATAAGAGAAAGATGGAGTTTCATGATTATCATAGAGGAATGAAAGTTCAATTTCCCTCATGTAAATCATGTGGGAAGAGGCATCATGGATATTTTTTCAAAGGAACTGGAAGATGCTTTGGGTGTCGAAAAGAAGGACAGAAAGCCAGTAAGTGCAAAGGAAAAGGTTCAGTTAACCCCATGGACAAAGATAATAGTATTGCTACGACATCAACAATGATTAGATGTTTTAAATGTGGAATGTATGTGCATTATGGAAACCAATTCCCTAAGGGAAAATCTCATGAAGAGAATCAGCATGGTCATATGAGTGGTATTATGTGGATGATGATGAGGAGACTACAAATCAAATATGAGATGAAAGAAAGGATGAATCTCAGTCAGTGGTTTAAGAAGTTTTTGGAATGATTGTATGTTTATAAAGAATAATGTATGGTACTATGGAATAAAGAATCATCTAAGGATTGTTACACTATTGATTTTACTAAAGTATTTTAACGTATATGTTGAATGGTATTGGTAATCATGGAAGGTTATTCAGATATTTTTGGAAAGGAGATGATATGCGCATAATGAAGGGATAAGGAGAAAATTAAATGTTTGATAGTATTCATGAGCTCATGACTGATATAAGGAAATAATTATATCATTGTTTGAGTATATAGAATTTTGGGGTTTTGGTATGTGGAAAGAGTTAACTTTTGACAGCACTCATGTTTTCACTAATATTCAATGGGTATTAATGTTTCCAGAGAATACATGATTAAGTCCTTCGAATGTTTGGAATGTAACCAACAAGATATATCTTATGATATATGTGAGAGAAATTCTTTTATTCCCATTCTTGGTAGATAACCTTTCTAGTAATTGTTTTCTTTATACAATGAGCTTGGACTGAAGTATTTTAGATAATCTTAACGACTGGAATTGATTATGTGGGACATAAGTTAGTATTGTTTAAGGATAAAACTTTGTCGATATTATTGATGGGATGTTATTGTAATGTAGTTTTAGAAAAATAAAATCCTGCAGGACGGGCGACAACCCATCGCGTCGGATAGGGCTGTGGGAATCGAACCCACAACCGAAGTGTGACTGGACTTTATCGCCTACCACTGGCCTACAGGAAGTCCCTGTTTAGCATAAACTAGTTTTATTATATTATGGAGTATGATATATGAAGTATAAGTCCATTTTAGGAACCATATATGATTAATCTCACTATAGAAGGACTTATGTATAACTTTTATAACCTTTTGTTTGAGACAGATGGAATGACCCATCATTCTATTACATGATCTAATAACACTTCACGAATGACAAATTCAACTTCATTTCATTAAGATATAAAGTGGAAATGGTCCAAAGAACGACCAACAGTGAGACTGTACCAAAATCACAAAAGTATTTCTTCTAATTCCAATTTCATCAACTTTAGGGAAATGATCTTGAAAACCAAAAATGTTGTCCTAGTGCCCTTATATCCAATGAATCAGATGGTACCTTAGATCATCACAAATCTATGGCTTTGTGATTGATGGATATTTCATATTCATGTTCTCTACCACTCTCAATCAGAACTTGATGGTTATATTTTTCTTCCATATCCATATTTTCAGCTATGTTCTCCTATATGGAATCCCAATGATGAGTTTATTTGGGTTATCGTTACATTTCATACTTTAGTTTTTAAAATGATGTTTAAGTATTCCTTTTTACGATGTGGGTTTCTATAAATAGTAAACTATTTATAACCCCGACGAATTTCGACAGCGAAATTCATTTTAAGGGGGGTAGAATGTAACACCCCGAGATTTTATGAAAAATATTCTTTTAATTTCATTGATGTCTTATGTTGTAAGCTACAACAAGATTACATTGCGCTATACACAACACCATATGATCTTGCAGTATACACAACACTATTCTTCGATCATGTTACACAATTTTGATAGTATTTATTCTACGAAACATTGAGTATATATATATATATTCAATGTATAAATGAAATATGGTTGGATTCTGTTATACAAAACAACGGAGAAGTATTGCACAACACGCAACCCTGACTTGGCTTGCATTACACGCAATCGTGACCTTCAATAATAGCGTGTGTTGTATGTAATAACGAGTTTCGTTAAACAACGATATGTTATATAAACTAACTATTATGAATAGTAATACCCACTTTTTTAAATTTTATAAATTTTATCTTTCAAAATGGACTTCATTTTTTGATTCAGAATATCGAAATTAGCCTAGGGTAAATTTTTGGTATTTTTCTGAAAACGTTCAATTTTTGATATATAGTGAAAACACTTGGTTACTATTCAAAAACCAACTTTTTATTTAAATAATTTTTTATTTTATATAAATTTATTTTAGGCCAAAATTGATACGTAATACCTATATAAGTTCAATTTAAGACATTAGAGTCATTTTATAATAATTTTAGATATATGAAAATTTTAATTGAACTTTTCACCATCTTTTACCCACATCCTAGGAAAATTTGCAAATTCACATAAAACATAATTTTACTACTTCTATGAGTGGAATTTAGAAAATCCGAGAGACACAGTTAATATCAAGGACTAAAATGTGGTTCAATGAGATGAAAATAATTTTTTGTGAATAGTATATTTTTTCTTTTTTTTACCACGGTTAAAAGTAAATAGGGTAATTAAGGGTAATAATGATATTATTATTACCCTAACACATGTCCTAATTCTGTTGGATAAGTGTTATTCGACCAAAAACAACCTTAGGAATAAAATATGACCATTTATGCCCACTTGGATTAGATTAGGATATTTATTATTAATTTATTTAAAGAAGGGTTAATATAGTTAAAATGAAATTTTAATAAGGAAATAATTTTTACTACAGGGTTATACATATGATAAATTAGACTATAAATATTCACTAGAACTCTAAACAGATTTACTACATAATGGTATTTTATTTATAATTTTTAGACATTAAATAATTTAATTTATTTATGACACAATGATGATGCAATAAATATCGTATTAATGAAATATTGACATAATTGATGTTATAAATATCCAAATAAATGTAATTTGAGGCTTTTTATGAATTACAATAATTTTTTAGGTTAATATGACATGTTAGTACTGATTTAGATAATTTATTTCGAACTAATCATTCTGTTATGATTTTCAAAAAAAATCAATTACCAAATAGTGTCAAAATTGACATAAAATAGTTTTTTAAAAAAATATTATATTATTAATTGTTCTTTTATTCCTAAAAATCTAACTTTTGGCCAAATTACTTAGATAAGGTTATAGATATTAATAATAAACAACTTGGGGATCGTTTGTCTTGTTATATTACGTTTATTAACCTTATAGTGTAGGAAAACAAGAAGACACGTTAAAAGAAAAATTATTTAACTGAAAGTTAAATCTAAATGATAAGGTTAAAATAGACACCTAAACTTGTCTAAATTATATTGGATGAGAGGATTTAGACCCATCCCCACTTTAGATTCAAAATAACTCAATTTGGAGCAATTAAGAACTGAATATGACTTTATAATAAAATAATATTTTTAGTTATTCCAAAGGTGCCCCTCTCCTCCCTCTCTTCCTCACACCACATTGAGCCTTCATGCTCGGAAAACCCCTGAAAAATTCTCTACTCTACTTCCCTAGAAACATCCTAGAGGTCCTGATATTCTTCAAATA
This sequence comes from Viscum album, assembly GCA_963277665.1. Taxonomy (NCBI): domain Eukaryota; kingdom Viridiplantae; phylum Streptophyta; class Magnoliopsida; order Santalales; family Viscaceae; genus Viscum; species Viscum album. The sequence continues at coordinate 1,902,687,844 of OY728160.1, forward strand.
CCAATTTTAGTGCGCTAAGAGGAGTTCTCAAAGAGGCGCTTAAAAGAAGAGGTAATGTCTGTTACCGATTCATTCAACTTTATTTCTTCTTCAACTTCTTCTTCATTAGTGGTTTCATTATCAAGTAATAACATCAGTATAAATAATATACTGATATGTTATTATATGTAGGAAACAATCATATTTCACCATCTATCAATCCTACGGAAAACGAAAGGACCGCGCGTCCGTACGTACGAAATACCGTCTCCACGCCGTGGTGTAATCTATTTTCCACCACCACTTTACAAGGATGGGTATAATGGTAAAATTAATGAATATATATGATTATTGTAATTGATATTGATTCTGTAATATTATACTTACACTTTAATACAATTCCACGATCATGGTAATGATATCATCGCTCATGCGTACGTACGGAATACCGTCTCCACGACGCGATGAGATTCACTTTCCATGATAACCATTCAGGAATGATTATAAAGTATATATAATAAGTAATCATGAAATATATGACATAAAAATTCTTCTAGATTTATGTATATATATATTTATTTCATCTACTTAATTCCATTCAATTCTATAAGGAAACGAAAACAGCGTTCATGTGTACGTACGACCTACCGTCTCCATGAACAGTGTATTTATTTCCATTTACCGATCCATTATATATATGTATATTATGAATATATATTATATATAAATCATTTTTTAATTCTGGATGTATGTAATCATGATCTAAGTAATCATATGAATAATTAATAGTTAAAACACGAACGAAAAATAAAACGATTTTAACCAAAACACTACTTTAACATTAATTTACAAAAGAACGGGTAATATAAAGTCATAAGTGAACCATATATGATATAATAACAATGAATATGATTCTGTAATAAGTCAATGACACTATTCAAATAATTATACATGTGGTTTGGATACGTACGAAGCATATCAGACCTAAGGTAAGGGATAATTTATCAATCTCATTTTTATCCGAGATTGTTTATTCGTAAGTATTTACTGGGGTTATCTTTATCATCCAAGCCCATGTTTTCTAAAAATGTTTTCATGTATGTTTAATGTTATTTTTACCATTTTTTGACTTTTACTACATGGTATGTATGGAGTCTTATTTTTTTTACCATACGAGGTACTTTTTTACTTTTCTGACAAAAGTATGAGGAGAATGTTATTTTTAACTTATACAGTGTGAACGGATTTTTACAGTTTCATAACGCCTCATTTTCAAGAAGCTTCCTCTACATGATTTCATGATTATCTTCAACAAAACCATTTTATTTTAAAATTGCATGGAATTTTGTGAAAAGAAAATGATTTTAAATGAGAAAGGATATTTTCCTCAAGAATTCATTTTAAGTGTTTTGTCAAAACAATTTTCCATCCAAGATGACATTATTTCATATGTCTAAGTTTCAAGTAAAATGTATCTATGATTTAAATGGTTTAAATTTTCTTTTGATGAAATGATATCAAATTTTTATGGATTATGTTATGATGGCATGATGTTTAAGAATCCCATTTTATTATATGGGTTATGCTATGATGTATGATTTATGATTTTGTGGCACACGAAAGAATGATTTCATTATGAGATGGGTGGGACCTATATCTCTCTCCAATGCATTGGGTAAAGATTTATATATCATGAGATAGACATGTCTGGAACGGTAAGTTAATCCAGTTCAGTGTTATTGGACTGAAACAAAGTGTGAACTCGATTCAGAAAGGGACTTTTTCCACTAAGATGGTCTTGGAAGCAATGCCTTGGCTACTATGGAAATAATAACATGTGCTTAATGGTTTCCATAATTACATGTTTTATTCCCATTCTATTTTATCATTATTGATGTTCCCTTATGATATATGCCTTACATACTTCCAATATTCATGTCTTTGCTCAAGATTTTGATGTTTATATTTTATGTTCAAGTTTTTTGCATTCAAATGTTTATGGATTGTTTTATGTTCTCTATGTTTACCCTTACTGGGAATTTGAGCTCACCCCATTTATGTTTTCTTTTCCCTAGGATATAAATAAAGGTTTTTAGTAAGAAAAAAAGGCGAAGATCTTTATGGGAGATGTTGAAGATCTTTCACCATGATTAGAAGATTATATTCTGAGTTTCCAAAGACACTAAACTATTACAGTCATTGTGTGTCTGTTTTTGTTATGTACTAAGTATTCCGCAAAAGTAACATAATGTCCATGTATGTCATGCTTTGGGTCTCTACAGTTAAAATTATATGGTCTAAAAGATCATTAAATGTCCATTTATGTAACATTAACACCGTCTGTGTTAATATTGACATCCATTTAATATTTTGAATAATATTACCAAAATTAATATTAAATATATAAAATAAGGATTAATCAAAAGGATAAGTTTGAAAATAAAATCAAAACTGGCCTATATTTTATCAGTTATGATTATTTATACCCGTACTATTCTTGTCTTCAAAATATCCCACTTTTCATCCATTTATATTTTAAAAATAATGTATGTTAATTATATAGTTTCGGTATTTCCCATGGTACATCTCCCCTCTCTTATTAAAGGGAACCTCTTCTTCACTTTTAAAAACACCTCTAAAGCCCTTTGGATCAGCTAAACCCTAAATATTTCTCTCTTAAAATCCATTAATTCATCATATATTCCACTCTGTGGGCAGAAATCCATCATATGGATTCGTTTTGTTCATTCCAATATGAGATACATGAAAAAGAAGGAATTGTTTTATCACCTCTTTCAATTTAATTTTCTTCTATTAATTCATCATTCTAATTTATTTCCATATCTGAGTAATAAATAAAGTTTCATCCATTTAAATATATGTTAATATAATAATTGAACAACCATATTCATTATTTTATCTATCATACTAATAAAAATATCACCAAGCGTCTGTACGTATGGCTCACCGTTTCCATGCCATGGGGTAATTGATTATTAAAGACTACTTTATTTGGATGGATATAATGTTGAGTCAAGTGTATATAAATAATGTATATAAAATCTTATTATTTCTTCATAACTAATATACAATCCAATTCCATAGCATTTAACCAGCACGAAAAAGATATCGTCGCACATGCGTACATACGACATACCGTTTCTACGATGCAGTCAGATTCATTCTCCTGGTTAACAATTAAGAATGAGTATAGAATTTATATGATGAGTAAAAATAATAATTATTAACTTAATTTAATTATTTAAATGAATAAAATACATCTTATTCAAAACAAACATGACTTACATGACCAAAAAGGAACGGGAAAATGATGTTGTTAACCCCTAAAATAATGAAAATATTGAAATATTATTACCAAAAATGATATAAGATGATAATATATGATATCATAAATACATATATGGTCCAGGTAAATTTTAATAAAATCTTATAACCATTATATAGGTGGAAAACTAACCCTCAACTAAAGGAATGTTTAAGTAAATGATAAATTTCACAATCTCTTTATTATTTGAGATTTATTTTACATAAGTATCTATATGGACATCCTTATCATCAATTATCATGTTTGTTAAATTGAATTTAATATTATTATATAAAACTTGTTAAATTCATTTTTACCCCATTTTGACTTTTTATAAATCATTTTTAAAGGGATTGTTCCATCATTTTCCAAACAGTGTAATTTATAACCCCATTAAAAAATTAAATAAAGAATGTTTTTAACACATATGGTTAAAGCTGCTATTTTCCAACATTATGAATCCCTAAAATTTTGATAATTTTCATCAAATATTATAAGGATATTTTCAAAATAACTGTTTTCTTTTATAATTGAGTAGCATTTAAATGATTTCATAAAAAAATGGATATTTCCCTCAAGGATTTTTAATTAAATTTTTAAATTATTACCATCTATGTCAACGTCCAATATTGTTTTTGATTATTAATTTATGTTGACTTATTATGATTAAATATTCCATATTTTATTTAAGGTATTTTGATAGGATACACTATGGATGTTATATTTTTATTCCATTCCTAGTTTATTGTTAATTTATTCTCATTTTGAATGCTAGTTTTAATATTAATTTTATATTATGTTTCACCCTTTTTATATAATTAATGCATTAGACATAGTATGTGATGGGTTGGGCCCAAAATATCCCTTATATGCATTGGTAGGTCTAATGAGTCAAACTAGCATCTTGGAACATGGCCTTGATGGTATGGTAATGGCCTTGGCATGAAGTCATAATGGTACAGTTATGATGTCTGACATTATGCATTTTTTCGTTATGAAACCAGTTATTGATATTTAATTAGATCATTCGACTAGTATAATATCCATATGAATGTTCCAATAGATTTATATGATTTATTCCTTCCATATTATACTAAATATTATCTTTAAAATGAATGTGTTCAGTTGAATACCCTACCCTAAATGTTTATTCTTTTTAATGATATCTTTTGCTACATTGTTTATCTTTATTGAGCATCTGAGCTCACCCATTTCTTATGATTCATTTTCCCTAGGATGTGAAGATGTGTTTTATGATTGATATATAGGATCAATATAAGAGAATGATGGTTTTCTCAAAGAATGGACTATGTTTCATATAATTTTTTGGATTATAACGAATGCTTCAGGAATGTTATCTATTTTTCAAGACTGCTAACCTGATTGGTCCATAGGGACTTGATTCCTTATAATCATGCTAATGTATTAAAATAATGAGCCATATCTTGGTAATTGGGGTCAGGGTGTTACAAAAACAATATTATTTAATGGAATATTAGTATTTTCTATAATAATCCACAACAGATTCTTATAGGATCAATCATAATATATTTCTTATTATTTTAAACTATGATATTGTTTAGTCAAAAAAATTTCATATTTCTATTATATATATAATGTAAATAGATTAAAACACAATGAATCTATTATAATAATCATTCTTCTAACTGCACATCATTTATTAATTTTCCAAAAACTATTTAACATGATTAAGAAACATCTTCACTTTTATCTATATCAATTCAGTCAATGAATTATGTGTTTTTTTAATAATAGCATACATATAATTTATTTTTCTAATGTATAGAAAAAATTCAAAAAATATTTCATACAAATAATAACTGTAAGAGTCCCTAATTTCATAAAATTGATTAAAAATTACATGATATAATCATTAGATATAACTAAATTTTAATAAAATTATAATAAAATAAACTTGGTACCAAACTTTATTTTGTTTATATTTATGTGAAATATTTAAAAAATAAATTATTATGTTCACCAAATGATATTGCATTATTTTATAAAAGTCATATAGAAATAAAATATTGATACTGAATCAAACATATCATCATGAGAGTTCATTTTCCCTAAAAAAATATTGATTTTTGTTTTTGGAGTCCCTCCTAAAATCATAATGGGTATGTGATGGATTCTTAGAGGTAGAATGATAATTTTGAATAAAGATGCCTATTTTAATTGGGTGATCCATATTTTAGCTATTTAAATTCTATATCAAGAGTCCCAATTGTCTATGAATCACCTGTAACACCCCAGGTAAATAAAGAATATGACATTCTCATATTTATCCATATATGTGAATAAAATGTTAATATGACTTTAAAGGGGACGCTATGCTCGATGGCGTACCCAACACGCATCAACGAGTTTCTTGGGAATCTTGCGTTGCACTCTAATAATAAAATAATATTATTTTAAATGGTAGTTAACATGTAGCCATTGTATTGGCGGGAATGGATAGAAATAACTATAATATTATTATATATGTTTTTATATTTTTTTACATTTATCCAATAAAAGATAAAGGCATAAAATACGGAAATAATTCAATTTTAGGCGTATATGTCATAGTTTTCACTAAAGGTTCGCTTATCGCCTTTTGATGGAGAACCGTCATTAAATATAGTTTTTTTTCACTCTTATACATCCTTTTGGACCAAATAAAACTCTTCTTAAGAATTTGGACATCAAATTTTAATTTGTGTCAATTTTTGGTATCTTTATGCTAATGTTCATTTTTTAATGAATAGTGTAAAATGTTGTATTTTAATCCAAAACCTCTTTTTAATATAATTTTTTTATATGATTAGATTATCGTTCGAATCGGTTTTAAAGTGAAATTAGAATATATTTTTACCATTAAATCCAATAGTGGTTGTTGAATTTAATTTCACTTTGAAATCAGGCTTAAACTTGTGTCAATCTTTTGATACTTATTATTTCATAAAAACACGCTATTTGCTCTGACAACGGGAATTAATTATTAAATTAATTAATGTGACCTATATGTTATGAATTTTTTAAAATAGACTTCATTTTTGAATTCGGAATATCAAATATAGATTAGGGTGAATTTTTTGGATTTTTCTGAAAAAACTTCAATTTTTTATGAATAGTGAAACCACTAAGTGGTACTAATAAAAACTGATTTTTCCATTTAAATAAAATTTTTCCATCTTTGTGTTTTGAATTTCAAAAATCCAACATACATGGTTGTCATTAAGAAGTAAAATTTGGTTCAATGGGATAAAAATAATTTTTTGGTGAATAGTAACTTATTAAGTTTTTAATTGGGATTAGAGGTAATTATTGTAGTTTAAGGTAAAAATAATGTTTTAATAATATGAAATGAACTTGACACATGTCCTAACCTGATTGGATGTGTCATTGACGACCAAGAAAACCCATGGGTCAACTTGGGGACCCCATGGAGCCACTTTGGTTGGAAAATGACATTAATATCTTTTTATTTAAAGTTAAAGTCAAAATGAGACAAACATGAAATGTTTTACTAAAACAATTTTTACATGGGGTTATGCAAATCAGATTTTTGACTATAAATATTAATTGTAAAGATATAAATATTTCCTACATCATAGTAGTTTTTTTATAATTTTTAGACATTATATAAATTAAATTATATATGACATCATGATGATGCAACGATGACCTCATTATTTAACGATTTAAATAAAATGGAAAGATAATGTAATATCTAAGACCTACACATGTCCAAAACCTATTTTATGAGTGTATTTCGAACCCTTATCACCTTATACTTGAAACAAATCAATGTGGGACCTCTTAAATACGAATTCCATTTTAAAATAAAGTGACTTTTCTTTACCTTCCAAGAGTGCCCCTCCTCTCCTCTTATAAAAGGCCCCCAACTCTACCTCTTTACCCACACTCCCAAAGCCTTTGGCTCGGCCACCCTCTGCCCATTTTGTCTCTCCAATTCCCTCTTTTACTCCTTGAAGCCTCACATTGGGCAGAAGTCTTCCCATGTAAGCCTTTGAGCTCAAACCAAAGGGAGTTACCCGATTTTAAGGTAATGTCTTCACTTGAGTCCTTTTGTTTTATTTTGCTTCTCCAACCCCCTAAACTCTTTTTATTCATTTCTTTTGTAAAAAATACAGTAACATAAATATACTAGGATTTTTTTATAAGAAGGATTCTAGCTACACTTTCACACACCTTCATCTAATGGTTAAAGAACATACTATTTCCGTGGATGGAGAATTTCGGCCTCCCGAAACGATGATTGTTCAACATTCTTTTAACACCTTCATAGGTGGACATTAAGATGACACTATATTTATATATGATATATAATATGTTTATGTTTTCCTTAAGCTTATGTATTTTTCATTTTTGGCATATCTTTATGGTTTCTATTATGGGTAAACGCGATACCTTCATTTAAGGAAGTGCGAACTACTGCCCCCTCAAAGTGATGTGCTTCGTTAATGCCATATGTGGGACGTATAAAGGATGGATTTAAAGTTATTATATATGATGTTATACTGGAATTATAACATACATCTATATCATTATTATTCCATTTCATAAAAATATGTAATAGAAATGAAAGTAGCGTTCATGCGTACGTACGGCTTACCGTCTCCATAAACGGTGCATTTCATTTCTTATCCCCAAATGCAATGTACTATTATAAGTACATGTATATAATGGATATATATGATGAATGATACATCTAAATGATGAATATAATTCTGTAATTAAAATATACATACCTCTCATTTAGTTTTAATTCCATTAATATGACATAGAAATGAATGTAGCGTTCATGCGTACGTACGACTTACCGTCTCCATGAACGGTGCATTTCATTTATTACCTCTAAATGATTATGTAATATTATAAATACATTTCTATTATGGATATATATGATATATATGATATCCAAATCATGAATATAATTCTGGATATAATGAACAATTGACCACACAAACAACATGTAATTGTAAGAAGTCCACTTTCGACTTAAGAACCAAATATCGACAAAACAAACATTATTAACGTAAATGATTACATAATGTTTATTACATGGAAATAAGTGATATAAAATGAATAATGAACTAGAAAAATGTTATTAATAATGTGGAAATTAACTCAAGTTTATTATTCAGGACGTTAAAGAACGATCGAGTCAAGTCGGACCCGAGGTAAGGGATCCTACTCCTCTCTTTCTTTTTAAGTACACTCTTTTATGTCATTCCTTCTAAGCTCATATTTCATGTTATTAGGATGTTCTTTTATATTAATCTTACTGTAATTTTTATGTTCATATGATGAGAGACCCTATTCTCTCTCATCAATCCATTTTGGATGTTTTGAGTGGCGCCGTTAGGCATCCGAATTTTCGTAAGAGATCTAACCTCTCCCTTTCTCTTTAAGTACTCCCCTTTATGTCACTTATTTTAAGATCCTATTTGTTATGATGGGGGATGTTATTTTATATTCCTCTTGCTGTACATTTTATTTTAATGTGATGAGATACCCTATTTGATCTCATCAATCCATTTTTGGATGTTTTAAGTGGCGTTGTTAGGCTGCTGAGTTTTCGTAAGGGATTTTTCATATCACTTTTATTCCCGTGAGATTTATGCTACATTTGCCACAATTTCCTTTGATTGGTGTATGTATTGAACATTATTTTACTCATTGTGTAATATTCTTTCATTTATGAGTATTTACATCAATGATGTATTGTCATTCTTTCACGGGGCGTATGTTTCGAAAGATACCCATGTCGGTAAGGGAACCTTTCACCCTCCTCCTTTTAAAAGGCTTATTTTGTTATGTCTTTTAATTCACATAATATTATTTTTGGATATGATCTTCTATATCCTTATTGATGCAAATTTTATGTACAAGTGATGAGATACCCTTTTTATCTGTCATCAACTCTTTTTCTGAATTTTGAAGTGACGCCATTAGGCTGTCTAATTATTGCAAGGGAACTTCTTAAGCCAATTTCGATTCTTTGGGATAAGCTTGTACTCCTGGAATATGTCGTTCTATGAATATGTGTGAATATCCTCTGATTGTTTTACACTTAATATCAACTTATATTTTGTGTATTAGTTTGTCACACATAATTATGTAATTGATTTATCCTTAATCCAAGGATACCATCTTTGTATGGGACTTCCTCTCAATCTCCTTTCATTAAGGAATATTTTGTTTTATACACAATCTCCTTTTTTACGGTGTATAAACCCCTTTGACTTTTACTTTTATTCAAAGGGAATCTTTTTTATACAAAGCGTTTACTAAACGACAAAAGGGAATATTTTTGTCGTACGTATGCGGCGACAACGACTTCTCCGCCGCCGTGACCATTATTTGAGTTTCGGCTTCCTCTACAAGCCATACCTTTTTTTAAAAAGAAAAATAAATACCATGTTTTACTGTTATTTTATTTTGGTATTGGAAATGGTTTTCATAATGTTTTTATATCAATGTGTTGTGTTGATATCTTGTGATTGAAAGGTGGAAATGTTATGTTTCCTTTATGCATGTTTTTTGTGATACGATTATGTTGAGGTTCTTGGGCATTATTATGAAGACGGGTGGTTCAGTGATAGACTAACGGCAGGTGAGCCTGATATAGGTCTCCAATTCATTGGGTAACACAAAGGAGTGAAACGATAAGGTTTCTCCGAAGAGATTTTGGGATTATACTATGATGGGTATTCCAAACGTAACCAAGAGGGTTACTCCCTACGTAAGAATGTTATGAATGCCACAAGTTACCTTTATGTCTTATGATTTCTATGATTTATTCATGGTTTGATGAGGTATGTTAAAGTGCCTATGTTTTATGGGTAAAGTATGATTTCATTCTTATGTATATATGAACTCATATTTCCTTTCCATATTTTTATAAACCTTACTGAGCTTTTTATGCTCATCCCAAGTTTTTGAAATGTTTTTCTCAGGTAAAATTGAAAGGTACATGATTTGATGACAGTGTCAAGGATGTGTCATGAAAGAATATGTGTTTTATTTTAAATATGTTTCTGTTGATGGGAAGAAGGAATATTGTCTTTTATGTAACCACTTTGTTTAAATGTGGAATGTGATGCAAGTTTCATGATCTAATTCTCTAAAACTCTAAACCTAAAAATATCTTCAATGTGTAATCTTGTAATAACTCAAGATTAAGTAATGTTTAAGGCTGGGGCCATATAGATGGTATCAGAGGTCGGTTTAGATAACTTTAGAGGTTAGGTTATTCTTTAAGCATAAGTGACATTACCATAATGGTTAGGTTTTCAGAAAGAGTCCTAGTTTTATATAAAGTGAATGAGTAATTATATCTTAGTATTTACCTTCCTCATTAGTACATGATGGTTTTATTGATATACTCACATAGACATTTCTGTTTTTAGTGAATGGATGGATCTAGCAGGCACCAAAGAGACAACATGTTTGAAGGAAACTGTGGTGGTTCTCTGATTAAGATACTAGATAAAATGGAGGATTCAATGAGGAAACTCGTGGTTGTTCTAAACCAAATATCAAGGAGTCATGATCAACCACTTGAACCTTGGTATGTTCTGTGATGCATCATGTACGAGATGACCAATCGATGTGGAAGTTCAAGTAATAATTATAAAGGTAACCATTAGAGTTTATATGATCCTTTCATTTGAGGTAATTATGGGTTATTATATGATATGCTGGAAAATGAAAGGCATGAGATAAACTTGAGGTTAAAATATGTTATGATCATTTTTGATGATTTTATCTCTTTTTTGGGAATAATTTAATAATTATATAGTTTTGGAAAAAGGACAACATGAAGACTGTGTGACAACCCGTCGCGTCGGACAATGCTGCGTGAATCGAGCCCACAACCAAAGTGTAACTGGTATTTATCACCTACCACTGGACTACATGAAGTCCCTGGTTAGTTTGACTGATTCTTTTTAGTTATATGATTTTATGAATTAATAGTAAGATGATTTTGGGTTATTTATGAAAATTATTAACCTATAATGGAGGATATGTGATTAGGTTAATTACTTTTCAATACGAGACTTTAGGAGAAACTGATGTTGTTTGGATATAAATGTTACGATTTAACTTCGAAGACTATGTGACTAAATCCTTCAAATATTTTGGTTTCAATCTTATATGGGTTTACTTTGAAGAATTTTATGGACAAATTTTTTATCGGATGGTCCTCATTGAACATTGGGTTTTGTTAGAGAAATTTTGGAGATTAACCATAGATTTGTTTTTAGTGGGTTATCCTTTTCTGGATTACATGACCTTGTACTAACCTTTTTGGTTTTGGTTTTGGATAAATCCTAAAGACATGGGATGTATATAGTTCTCTTTGGTGGATTAGGTGATTCTCTATAAGTTGATTATAGTACTCTTAATGCGAACAAGTCTCCCTAAATACTCGTCTTTTGGAAAAAAATATGAGTTTGATTAAGGAATATAGTAAAAGTTGAAAGTCAACATGATAAGTGATTATGTTTCCTTATGAATAAATTCCTCAATAAAAAGTAACTTAAAAAAAAATTTCTATTAAATTTTCCTACTGGGGAATCGAATACCATTTAACCCATCACAAGTTTGTGATTTTCTTATGGTTAACTTTCTCCTAGACATGTTTACTATCAATCTCCCTCAGGAACATGACCCTTTGATTTTTCTTCCATGTCCATGTTTTTCTACATATGGGTTAACTCGGGTGACCTCTGTACTTATCTTCCTTTATTTTAAAGTAATTTTTTTACATACTCTTGTTCTGATGTGGGACTTTCAAGGATATTTCTAAGCTCAATTTTAAAAATTGTGAGGACGCAATTCCCAAAAAGGGGGAAGGATGTAACACACCAGGTAAATAAAGAATATGAAATTTTCATATTTATCCATATTTGTGAATAAAATATTAATATGACTTTAAAGGGGACGCTATGCTCGATGGCGTACCCAACACGCAACAACGAGTTTCTTGGAAATCTTACGTTGCACTATAATAATAAAATAATATTAATTTAAATTGTAGTTAACATGTAGCCATTGTATTGGCGGGAATGGATAGAAATAACTAAAATATGATTATATATGTTTTTAAATGTTTTTTCATTTATCCAATAAAAGATAAAGGCCTAAAATACGGAAAGAATTCAATTTTAGTCGTATATGCCCTAGTTTTCACTAAAGGTTCACTTATTGCCTTTTGATGGACAACCGTCATTAAATATAGTTTTGTTCACTCATATAAATCCTTTTGGACGAAATAAAACTCTTCTTAAGAATTGGGACATCAAATTTTACTTTGTGTAAATTTTTGGTATCTTTCTGATAAAGTTCATATTTTAATGAATAGTGTAAAATGTTGTATTTTAATTCAAAACCTCTTTTTAATCTAATTTATTTATATGATTAGATTATGATTTGAATTGTTTTTAAAGTGAAATTAGAATATATTTTTACCATTAAATCCAATAGTGGTCTTTGTAATTAATTTCACTTTGAAATCAGACTTAAACTAGTGTCAATCTTTTGATACTTATTGTTTCACCAAAACACGATATTTACTCTGACAGCAGGAATTAATTATTAAATTAATTAATGTGACTTATATTTTTTTATTTTGTAAAATAGACTTCATTTTCGAATTCGGAATATCAAATATATCTTAGGGTGAATTTTTTGGATTTTTCTGAAAAAACTTAAATTTTTGATGAATAGTGAAACCACTAAGTGGTACTTATAAAAAATGATTTTTCCGTTTAAATGAAATTTTTCCATATTTGTGTTTTTAATTTCAAAAATATGACATACATGGTTGTCATTAAGAAGTAAAATGTGGTTCAATGGGATAAAAATAATTTTTTGGTGAATAGTAACTTATTAAGTTTTTAATCGCGATTAGGGGTAATTAGTGTAGTTTAAGGTAAAAATAAATTTTTAATAATATGAAATGAACATGAAAGATGTCCTAACCTCATTGGATGTGTCATGGCCGACCTAGACAACCCATGGGTCAACTTGGGGACCCCATGAAGCCACTTTGGTTGAAAAATGACATTAATATCTTTTTATTTAAAGTTAAAGTAAAAATGAGACAAACATGAAATGTTTTACTAAAACAATTTTTACATGGGGTTATAAAAATCATATTTTTGAATATAAATATTCATGTGAAAGATAAAAAAATTTCCTAAATCATATTATTTGTTTTATAATTTTTTGACATTAATTAAACTAAATTATTTATGACATTATGATGATGCAGCGATGACCTCATTTTTTAACGATTTAAATAAAATGGAAAGATAATGTAATATCTAAGACCTAAACATGTCCAAAACCTATTGGATGAGTGGATTTAAAACCATTATCACCTTATCCTCGAAAAACATCAACGTGGGACCTCTTAAATCTGAATACCATTTTAAAATAAAGTGACTTTTCTTTACCTTCCAAGAGTGCCCCTCCTCTCCTCTTATAAAAGGCCCACACCTCTACCTCCTTACCCACACTTCCAAAGCCTTTTTCTCAGCCAAACTCTGCCCATTTTTTCTATAAACTTCCCTCTATTACTACTTGAATCCTCATGTTGGGCATAATTCTTCCCAAGGAAGCCTTTGAGCTCAAACCAAAGAGAGTTACCCGATTTTAAGGTAATGTCTTCACTTGAGTCCTTTTGTTTTATTTTGCTTCTCCAACCCACTAAACTCTTTTTATTCATTTCTTTTGTAAAAACTCCAGTATCATCAATATACTAGAATGTTTATATAAGAAGGATTCGAGATAAAATTTCACACACCTACATCTAATGGTTAAAGAACATACTGTTTCTGTGGATGGAAAATTTCGGTCTCCCGAAACGATGGTTGTTCAACATTATTTTAACACCTTCAAAGGTGGCCATTAAGATGACACTATATTTATATATGATATATAATATGTTTATGTTTTCCTTAAGATTCTGTATTTTTCATTTTGTTCATACCTTTATGGTTTCCATTATGGGTAAAGGCGATATCTTCTTTTAAGGAAGTGCGGACTACCGCCCCCTCAAAGTGATGTGATTTGTTAGTGCCATATGTGGGACATATAATGGATGGATTTAATGTTTTTATATATGATGTTATACTAGAATTATAATATACCTCCATATAATTATTATTCCATTCCAAAAAAATATGAAATAGAAATGAAAGTAGCGTTCATGCGTACGTACGACTTACCGTCTTCATGAACGGTGCATTTCATTTGTTATCCCCAAATTTAATGTACTATTATAAGTACATGTATAAAATGGATATATATGATGAATGATACATATAAATTATGAATATAATTCTGGAATTAAAATATACATACCTCTCATTTAGTTTTAATTCCATTAATATGACATAGAAATGAATGTAGCGTTCATGCGTACGTACGGCTTACCGTCTCCATGAACGGTGCATTTCATTTATTACCTATAAATGATAATGTAATATTATAAATACATGTATATTCTGGTATATATGATATATATGATATCCAAATCATGAATATAATTCTGGATATAATGAAAATTTGACCAGACGAACAACATGTAATTGTAAGAAGTCCACTTTCGACTTAAGAACCAAATATCGACAAAAAAACATTATTAACTTAAATGATTACATAATGTTTATAACATAGAAATAAGTGATCTAAAAGGAATAATGAACTAGAAAAAGGTTCTTAATAAAGTGGAAATTAACTCAAGTTTATTATTCAGGACGTTAAAGAACGATCGAGTCAAGTCGGACCCGAGGTAAGGGATCCTACTCCTCTCATTCATTTTAAGTACACTCTTTTATGTCATTCCTTCTAAGATAATCTTTCTTGTTATTGGGATATTCATTTATATTACTCTTACTGTAATTTTTATGTTCATATGATGAGAGACCCTATTCTCTCTCATCAATCCATTTTTTATGTTTTGAGTGGCGCCGTTAGGCTGCCGAATTTTCGTAAGAGATCTTACCTCTCTCTTTCTCTTTAAGTACTCCCCTTTATGTCAATTCTTTTAAGCTCCTATTTGTTATGATGGGGGATGATATTTTATATTCCTATTTCTGTACATTTTATTTTAATGTGATGAGATACCTTATTTGATCTCATCAATCCATTTTTTGAAGTTTTAAGTGGCGCTATTAGGCTGTCGAGTTTTTGTAAGGGATTTTTCATCTCACTTTTATTCCCGTGAGATTTATGCTACATTTTCCACAATCTTCTTTGAGTGCTGTATGTACTAACCATTATTTTACTCATTTTGTAATATTCTTTCATTTATGAGTATTTACATCAATGATGTATTTTCCTTCTTTCATGGGGCGTATGTTTCGAAAGATACCCATGTCGGTAAGGGAACCTTTCACCCTCCTCTTTTTAAAAAACTTATTTTGTTATGTATTTTAATTCACATAATATTATTTTGGGATATGTTCTTATATATCATTATTGATGTAAATTTATGTCCAAGTGATTAGATACCCTTTTTTATCTCTCATCAACTCTTTTTCTAAATTTTTAAGTGACGCCGTTAGGCTGTCTAATTATTGCAAGGGAACTTCTTAACCCAATTTTGATTTTTTGGGATAAGCTTGTACTCCTTGAATATGTCGTTCTATGAATATGTGTGAATAACCTCTGATTGTTTTATACATAATATCCACTTATATTTGGTGTATTAGTTTGTCACACATAATTATGTAATTGATTTATCCTTAATCCAAGTATACCATCTTTGTATGGGACTTTGTCTCAATCTCCTTTCATTGAGGAATATTTTGTTTTATACACAACTTTCTTTTATACGGTGTATAAACCCCTTTGAATTTTATGTTTATTCAAAAGGAATCTTTTTTATACGAAGCGTTTACTAAATGACAAAAGGGAATGTTTTTGTCATACGTATGCGGCGACAATGAATTCTCCGCCGTCGTGACCATTATTTGAGTTTCAGCTTCCTCTACAAGCCATACCTTTTTTTAAAAAAGAAAAATAAATACCATGTTTTACTTTTCTTTTATTTTGGTATTGGAAACGTTTTTTATAATGTTTTTATATCAATTTGTTGTATTGATATCTTTTGATTGAAAGGTGGAAATGTTATGTTTCCTTTATGCATGTTTTATGTGATACGATTATGTTGAGGTTCTTGGGCATTATTATGAAGACGGGTGGTTCAATGATAGACTAAGGGTGGGTGAGCCCGATATAGCTCTCCAATGCATTGGGTAACGCGAAGGAGTGAAACATTAAGGTTTCTCCGAAGAGATTTAGGGAATATACTATGATGGGTATTCCAAACGTAACCAAGAGGGTTACTCCCTACGTAATAATGTTATGAATGCCTCAAGTTACCTTTATGTCTTATGATTTCTATGATTTATTCATGGTTTGATGAGGTATGTTAAAGTGCCTATGTTTTATGGGTAAAGTATGATTTCATTCTTATGTATATATGAACTCATGTTTCCTTTCCAGATTTTTATAACCCTTACTGAGCTTTTTATGCTCATCCCATGTTTTTGAAATGTTTTTCGCAGGTCAAGGGAACGGTACATGATGGGATTATAGTGTCAAGGATGTGTCAAGAAAGAATCCGTGTTTTATTTTAAATATGTTTCCGTTGATGGGAAGAATGAATATTTTCTTTTATGTAACAACTATGTTTAAATGTGGAATGTGATGTAAGTTTCATGATCTAATTCTCTAAAACTCTAAACCTAAAAAGATCCTCAATGTGTAATCTTGTAATAACTCAAGATTAAGTAAGGTTTAAGGCTAGGGCCTTATATCACCAATATAACAACCCTACTCATTGTTACACACTTAAAAATATTTTATTATATGAATATGAACTTATGAAAACTCTGAGGATCGATATGTCTAGAGTCTTGTGAAATTAGGAACATTATATAACATCTTCGAACATAAAATTCAACAACTTTAATGAATGATTCTTTTACATGGCCACATTATTATTTCATAAAAAGCATTGCTTGGGGTATCCTGATGCCATAAATAGGGAATTGTTGTGACATAAAGCCAAGTAAGGGAGTAAAAAAATAATAACATGAAGAATAAAATTCATGTTAAGAAATAGGCATATCAATGGAAAATTAGAGATCCATGATCATAAATGCTTGCTATAGCATGATTATCATAATGTGGTTATGTGGAAACAACATTTAACATGATATTAGAAATAGCCAAGGATCATTTCACATGGATCATGTGTAAACCCTCATTTCACATGAATTAGCTTGATAAAACCCTCATTTAAGTTGAATTAACATGAGTAACGACTCATTTGACATGGCTCATCATGATACTATTTTTACCAAATGCAAGATCCAAGGATAATATATATATGAAATTCTTCCATCAACATGTGCATATGAATAATTGTTAATAACCTCGATAGAGAAATGATTATTGTATTCACTTACGTTGTGATTTTGGCATGTGAAATTTCAGTGTATCTTCAGCAACATAACAAGGTATAATAGAACTTATAATGGGGGTTTATCAGAGAAAAAGTGGTATCTCAATATTTATACATGAAATGGATAGTAAATGGGTCATGGAAGATAATATCACAAAATTTATAATGGAATTTTGATGTATAAAAAAAATAATTTGGTGATGTTAAATGTGTACAAAAATCCCTTAGAGAATTTCATTTTTTTAACAAGTGTAAATAGGAGGAATTAATGTGAGAGAAATGAGTCTCTCATAATTGAAACATGATGAGGGATGTATAGGTGAGGTGGAAAATCATACCCCAAACATTTTTCATAGAAAAACGATCATAACAATATATATAAACTTGTACTTAAATAAGGATGGAAGGAAAGTGCGGATCCCTTACTTGAGTGAGTGACTTCAAGGGCTTGAGGAGGGGCTTCGTGAGACCTCTAGGAACCATGGGAGCATTATAGATAGAGTAAGGCTGAGTAGGTACGTTCTCCAAGGGGGTTTAATGATGATAATTCAGTGCATGGATGATTTTATATAGGAAAAGAGATGGTAATTCTATAATATTTCCCAAACGTATGTTTTCAAATCTATATAATTAATTATTCAAAACCTCAAAACAACCCTTGGTTTTTCCAATTGTATTTTCCAAACAGGATTGGAAAATAATTATTTTATATGGTAGATGGCCAAACATATTATAATATTAAGCTTTATTATGTAGAGGTTAGCCACACTCACTAGGAAATCATTTTAAAGTGTTAAAATATTTAATAAGTCTTGAAGGGTCCACTATGACACCATAAAATTACTAAAATAATTATAAAATCCTAGAATTTTATTTATAAGACATATATTTGATAAATATACCATTTATATTATTTTATTACATCCATATTAGTTCATTATTATGTCATAAAACAAATTATATATTTAAACAATATTTAATTTTCACCCATAAATTCTACTGTCTCATAAAATTAGGAAAAATTAACCATTATATAATTTCAACATCCTGAATCCAAAAAATACTTATTTTATCTAAATAATTTTCAAAATATGTGATTTTTTAATATTAAAATAAAAACAGATATGTATCAAAATTTCATGGATTTTGAGAAAAAAATAGATTTCAAACCTTAATAAACAATACAATTGAATAGAAATTGTATGATTGTTTATATTTAATGAAATTTAATTTAGTAATAATAATTTATTAAAATAATATTAAATTAAAAAATCCATTAATTCCAAAAAATCTATTTCCGAATTTGATATTATCAAATAATAGTATTTATTATTTAAAATCCATTTACAATGTAACTATAATAAAATGACTTTATATCATTTGTAAAAAAATTAATGCACATAATAATTGTTCTTGGGTCATGTTACATAACTCATTCTAACACCCACATAAGACCTATGGGTATGGACTGTGATTTTTATAGACTACTAGGGCTGCTCTGATAATATATCTTGGGTGGTAATCTCTATTATCTTCCACTTCTCCCATAGGAAGTTCCGTTCAGTCTTGACGTGTTGATGCTCAGCAAGGGTTTGGTTAAGAGAAAAATGCAGTGATTATACCTCCCTTCAAGGCTCTGAAAAATGGGCATCATATAGTGGACTTCCACTGGATGAGGCCATCACATCCTTTTTCATAGTAAATTGAATTTTGTAAAGCATTATATTTATACAAATCATATGATCACTGTTCAGCAACTATATTTTAAATGGTAACAATTTATAACGGTATTTTAAAATCCAATGACATAAAACCCAGGATGTTCATATGCTTTATATAACCATATTACTTAATAAGAAATTTAATTACATATAGAAGAACATTTATTAAAAATGATTGGGTTGTTAGAATCTTCCCCCCTTAAGAAATATATCCCTTGAAATATAATTTTCCTATATTAAAACAGACGAGGGAAACATTGTTTCATCGCTTCCTCAGATTCCCACATTGCATCTCCAATCATGTGGTTTCTCCATTACACATTGACATGCAGTATTGTCTTATTTAATGGAAAATTTAATATATGATCTATGATCATCACCGGCTTCTCTTCAAAGGGGAGGTCATTCTATAATAGTACAACCTCTAGAAGAATACATGAGATGAGTCAGGTATATACTACCTCAAGGATGAAAAATGAAATTAATTATGTACATAAGATAGGTTCAGTGAGAGTGCTAGTTAATAGGCCACTACCTCAATACGAGCAGGGATCTCAAAAGGGTCGATGTACCTTAGAATAAGCAATCTCTTCTTCTAAAATATCATAAATATCTTCCACAGTGATATGCGGTGTAATGACATGCCTCCAAAATAAAACTCTAGGTCTTGTCAACAGTTGTTATAATAACACTTTTCTCGACCTAAAGAAGATTTAATATACTGGTGGATGGACTTAACATTCTCCACCATTTCTTTAACCACATCAGGACGTATTAGTGTTCACTCCCCAACATCATCCCATCATGCATCTATTCTACACCTCTTCCCATAGAGGGCTTCATAAGGATCCTTTTGGATTCTTGAGTAGAAACTATTATTGTATGGGAACTCAACCAGTGTAAGATGTAGATCCCATCTTCCTTTAATGTCCATTAAGCTTGATCTCAACATTTCCTCAAGTGTCTGGATAGCCCGTTCATATTGACCATTATATTGAGGATGTTATGTCATACATAGGTTCTTCTAATTATCCAAAGTGTGTTGGAGAATCTTCCAATGTTAGAGGTGAATATTGGGTCTCGATTGGGTACTATCCATAGTGGTACTCCATAAGGCCTCACCACTTATCTTGTGTATATACACAACATTTGACATAATGAGAGACTATTTCGAATTGCAATGAATTGTGCAGTCTTTGTAAGATGATCCAAAACAACCCATATAACATTGTTTCCTATGGATGTCTTCAGAAATCCGGTGACAAAGGCCATCGTGATGTTCTTCCATTATCATGTTGGTATTGGTAAGGGTTTGATCATCCCCTTTGACATCGACCTCATAGCATTCACTTGCTGACATACCACTCACTTTGATGTATACTCATCAATCTCTTTACACATGTTATCACTCAAAAAATACTCTTTGAGATCTCAATTCATCTTTATGATTCCTTGGATGAATAAAAAAATTCAAATGATGTGCATCATCTAAAGGTTCATTCTCTAACTCCGAAGTTTATGGAACAAATTTCCTTGACCTAAATCTAATAATTCCATCTTCAATAAAATTGAACTCTGAGGATTTCTATTTTCCAATAGTTTCCACGTTCTTCTGAATTCCCACATCATGATTTTCAGCATCCACTACTGGAAATAGAGGATATCCCAACGGTTTAGAACTGTTGGGAAAGGCTGCAGAACTGTTGGTGTATGTTATACCAATGGTTCTGCAAACCTTATGGAAGTAAGTCATTCGGAAAGCTTTTCCCAATAGTTTACAGTGAACCGTTGGGATAGGGTGGAGAAAAATTACCCTATCCCAACGGTTCTGACAAACCGTTGGGAAATCTTTTTCCCAATGGGTTGCAACCATTGGTATAATGTGCTGAAAATTACCAGGTTTTTCCCAAAAGTTTGGCCAAACCGTTGGGAAAAACACAAGATTTCCTCTTTACCAATGGTTTCTAAACCGTTGGGAAAAGTGTTTTACCAACGATTCCATGAACCATTGGTAAAATAGAACACAGAATGTTATGCCAACGGTTTAAAAGCGTTGGCATAGCCTATGCTGGGAAAATTGCACAGCAGCTCTGCAATTTACCCAGAAGCTCTCCAATTTTCCCACCAGGTCACATTTTGTTGGTTACCCCTCATTTTCAATCCAATTATTATCCCTGTAATAAACTAACATACATATCCAATTATTGTACCTACAATAACCAAATAACACATACATATAGAGAAAAAATTCATACAAATTTAACATATAATGATGGAACTATACACATCCATAATTAAATTGGAATTCATAACATAATTATAAAAATACATAATTCATTTAGAATTCAATGTAAAATTTAGATGACAATTATATGTGGAATCCGTAATTCAATTAATAATTTGATCGGTTTTTGTATACCATATATTTTTACCTGAAATGATGTCCATTTTAAACAAAACACATACACATGGAGTGCTACCGGCAACACCACACCATGGATTTAGGCGGGGTTGGCACGTACACATCACATATAACCCATGGATCGTTCTCCTAAAGTTTCAATGGAAACCTAATGTGTTTGGTCAGTTTACCGTATGCCAGTTGACGTTTTTTAATTAAAATGACGTCATTTTGAAACAAAAGGCAGACACTTTGAGTGGTGTCGGCCACATCATTCCCCATATTGAGGTGGGTTTGACTCGTACACGTCACATATGACCCATGTATCATTATCCTAAAGTTTCAATGGAAACTGAATGCATTTGTTCGGTTTTACGTATGTACTTAAAATGTTGTCCATTTTAAACAAAAGAGAGCCACTTAGAGTGATTCCGGCCACACCGTGCCTCTGATTAAGACGGGTTTTACTCATACATGTCACATATGTCCCATGGATTGTTGTGCTAAAGTATCGACACAATCTGAATGTGTTTGGTCGCTTTTCTGTATGCCAGTTGATGTTTTTCAATTAAAATGATGTTCTTTTGAAACAAAAGGCAGACACATTGAGCGGTGGCGGCTACATTGTGCCTCGGATTGAGGCGGGGATGACTCATACACATCACATATGACCCATGGATCGTTGTGATAAAGTATCGACACAATCCGAATGCGTTTGGTCACCTTTCTATATGTCGACTGCTGTTTTACAATTAAAATGACATCCTTTTGAAAAAAAGGCAGACACTTTGAGAGGTGTCGGCCACACCACGCCTCGGATTGAGGCAGGGTTGATTCGTACATAACACATATGACCCATGGATCGTTCTACTAAAGTTTCAATGGAAACCGAATGCGTTTGGTCGGTTTTACGTATGTACTTAAAATGTTGTCCATTTTAAACAATAGAGAGCCAAATAGAGTGATTCTGGCCACACCATGCCTCCAATTAAGGTGGGGTTGACTCGTACACGGCACATATGATCCATGGATCGTTTTGATAAAGTATCGACACTATACGAATGTGTTTGGTCGGTTTTCCGTATTCCAGTTGATGTTTTTCATTTAAAATGACGTCCTTTTGAAACAAAAGTCAGACACTTTGAGTGGTGGAGGCCACAACGCGCCTCGGATTGAGGCGGGGTTAACTCTTACACGACACATATGACCCATGGATCGTTGTGCTAAAGTATCGCCACAATCCGAATGAGTTTTTCGGTTATCCGTATGCCAGTTGATGTTTTTCAATTAAAGTGACGTCTTTTTGAAACAAAAGGAAGACACTTTGAGTGGTGGTGGCCACACCACGCCTCGGATTGAGGCAGGGTAGACTCTTACATGTCACATATGACCCATGGATCTTTGTTCTAAAGTATCGACACAATCCAAATGCGTTTGGTCACTTTTCCGTATGCCAACTGATGTTTTATAATTAAAATGACGTCCTTTTGAAACAAAAGGCAGACACTTTCAGAGGTGCCGGCCACACCGTGCCTCAGATTGAGGCGAAGTTGACTCGTACACGTAACATATGACCCATGTATCATTCTCCTAATGTTTCAATGGAAACCGAATGTGTTGTGTCGGTTTTCCATATAAACATAAAATTTTGTCCATTTTAAACAAAAGAGAGCCACTTAGAGTGATTCTGGCCACACCATTCCTCCGATTAATACGGGGTTGACTTCTACACATCACATTTGACCCATGGATTGTTGTGATAAAGTATATACCCTATGAGAATGCGTTTGGTCCCTTTTTCATATGTCAGTTGATGTTTTTCAATTAAAATGACGTCGTTTTGAAACAAAAGGTAGACACATTGAGTGGTGGCGGCCACACCGTGCCTCGTATTGAGGCGGGGTTGACTCATACACGACACATATGACCCATGGATCGTTGTTCTAATTTATCGACATAATCCAAATGTGTTTGGTCACTTTTCCGTATGCCACCGAATGTTTTACAATTAAAATAACGTCCTTTTGAAACAAAAGGCAGACACTTTGAGTGGTGCCGGCCACACTGCGCCTCAGATTAAGGTGGGGTTGACTCGTACACGTCAAATATGACCCATGGATCTTTCTCCTAATGTTTCAATGGAAACCGAATGCGTTGGGTCAGTTTTCCATATATACATAAAATGTTGTCCATTTTAAACAAAAGAGAGCCAGTTAGAGTGATTTCGGCCACACCGTGCCTCCGATTAAGACGGACTTGACTCGTACACGTCACATTTGACCCATGGATCATTGTGATAATGTATCGACACAATCCGAATGAGTTTGGTCGCATTTCCGTATGCCAGTTTATGTTTTTCAATTAAAATGACGTCCTTTTGAAACAAAAGGCAGACACTTTGAGTGGTGGCGGCCACACCGCGCCTCTGATTGAGGCAGGGTTGACTCGTACACGTCCCAAATGATCCATGGATCTTTTTTCTAATGTATCAACACAATCCGAATGCGTTTGGTCGCTTTTCCGTATGCTAGTTGATGTTTTTCAATTAAAATGACGTTCTTTTGAAACAAAAGGCAGACACATTGAGTGGTTCCGGCCACACCGCGCCTCGGATTGAGGCGGGGTTGACTCGTACATGTCACAGATGACCCATGAATCGTTATTCTATAGTTTCAACGGAAACCAAATGCGTTTTGTCGATTTTTAGTATGTACTTAAAATGTTTTCCATTTTAAACAAAAGAGAGCCACTTAGAGTGATTACAGCCACACAGTGCCTCCGATTAAGATGAGGTTGACTCGTACACATCACATTTGACCCATGGATTGTTTTTCTAAAGTATCTTCACAATATGAATGTGTTTGGTCACTTTTCCCTATGCCATTTGATGTTTTTCAATTAAAATGACGTCCTTTTGAAACAAAAGGCAGACACATTGAGTAGTGGCGGCAACACCATGCCTCATATTGAGGCGGGGTAGACTCTTGCATGTCACATGTGACCCATGGATCGTTGTTTTAAAGTATCGAAACAATCCGAATGAATTTGTTTTCTTTTCCGTATGCCAGCTGATGTTTTACAATTAAAATGACGTCCTTTTGAAACAAAAGGCAGACACTTTGAGTGGTGCCAGCCACACCGCGCCTTGGATTGAGGCGGGGTCGACTCTTACAGGTGACATATGACCCATGGATCGTTCTCCTAATGTTTCAACGAAAACTGAATGTGTTTGGTTGGTTTTCCGTATGTACTTAAAATATTGTCCATTTTAAACAAAAGAGGGACACAAAGAGTGACTCTGGTCACACCGTGCCTCCGATTAAGACGGGGTTGACTCATACACGTCACATTTGACCCATGGATTGTTGTGCTAAAGTATCAACACAATCTGAATGCGTTTGGTTGCATTTCCGTATGTCAGTTGATGTTTTTCAATTAAAATGACGTCCTTTTGAAAAAAAAGCAGACACATTGAGTGGTGGCGGCCACAACACGCCTCGCATTGAGGAGGGGTTGACTCGTACACGTCACATATGACCCATGGATCGTTTTTCTAATGTATCGACACAATCCGAATGCATTTGGTCGCTTTTCCGTATGCCAGCTGATGTTTTACAATTAAAATGTCATCCTTTTGAAACAAAAGGCAGACACTTTGAGTGGTGCCAACCACACCGCGCCTCGGATTGAGGCGGGGTTGACTCATATACGTCACATATGACCCATGGATAATTCTTCTAAAGTTTCAATGGAAACCGAATGCGTTGGGTCAGTTTTCTGTATGTACTTAAAATGTTGTCCATTTTAAACAAAAGAGAGCCACTTAGTGTGATTTTGGCCGCACTGTTCCTCCAATTAAGATGTGGTTGACTCATACACATCACATTTGACCCATTGATCGTTGTGATAAAGTATCGACACAATCCGAATGCGTTTGGTCGCATTTCCATATGCCAGTAGATGTTTTACAATTAAAATGTCGTCCTTTTGAAACAAAAGGAATACACTTTGAGTGGTGGAGGCCACACTGCGCCTCGGATTGAGGCGGGGTTGACTAGTGCACATCACATATGACCCATGGATCGTTGTTATAAGGTATCGAAACAATCCAAATGCGTTTTGTCGCTTTTCCATATGCCAGTTGATGTTTTTCAATTAAAATGACATCCTTTTGAAACAAAAGACAGACACTTTGAGTGGTGCCGGCCACACCGCGCCTCTGATTGAGGCAGGTTATACCCTTACACGTCACATATGACCCATGAATCGTTCTCTTAATGTTTCAACAGAAACCAAATGCATTTGGTCGGTTTTTCGTATGTACTTAAAATGTTTTCCCTTTTAAACAAAAGAGAGACACTTCGAGTGATTCCGGCCACAACGTGCCTCCGATTAAGATGGGGTTGACTCGTACACATCACATTTGACCCATGGATTGTTGTGCTAAAGTATCAACACAATCCTAATGCGTTTGGTCGCTTTTCCGTATGCCAGTTAATGTTTTTCAATTAAAATGACATCCTTTTGAAACAAAAGGTAGACACTTTGAGTGGTGGAGGCCACACCATGCCTCATATTGAGGCGATGTTGACTTGTACACATCACATATGACCCATGGATCGTTGTGCAAAAGTATCGACACAATCCGAATGCATTTGGTCACTTTTCTGTATGCCAGCGGATGTTTTACAATTAAAATGACGTTCTTTTGAAACAAAAGGCAGACACATTGATTGGTTTCGGCCACACCATGCCTCAGATTGAGGCGGGGTTGACTCTTACATGTCACATATGACCCATGGATCGTTCTCCTAATGTTTCAACAGAAACTGAATGCGTTTTTTTGGTTTTCCATATGTAATTAAAATGTTGTCCATTTTAAACAAAAGAGAGCCACTTAGAGTGATTTCGGCCACACCATGCCTCCGATTAAGACGGGGTTGACTCGTACGCGTCATATTTGACCGATGGATCATTTTTCTAATGTATCGACACAATCCAAATGTGTTTGGTCACTTTTCTGTTTGACAGTTGATATTGTCAGTTAAAATGACGTCCTTTTGAAACAAAATACAGACACTTTGAGTGATGGCGGCCACATCGTGCCTCGGATTGAGGCAGGGTTGACTCGTACACGTCAAATATGACCCATGGATCATTGTTCTAAAGTATCGACACAATATGAATGTGTTAGGTCGGTCTCCTCACCATCTACCTCTTCCTCGTCCGCATCATCGTCCTCTCCCTCCTCACCCTTGCCCTCCTCCTCGTCCTTGCCCTCCACCTCACCCTCGCCACCCGCCTCTCCCTCCTCCTCTCCCTCATCTTCCGCACCAGACTCCTCACCATCATTATCGTCATGCTGGACCTCATCATGACCACCACTAGAACAACCACATGGTGCACCGTATATAGAACGTATCGACGACATATACTCATCAAAAGCTGGGATGGCCCACTGTTATAAGTGTTGGACGTAGAACTTCAATAAATTTCATAAACGCATTGTTTACCCTAGCAGACTATTCTGCCATCTCTGTGGCCCTTTTCTCAGCATGTTCCCTAACTTGATGCAGCTCGGTGGCACTATAGCTCATACCTGAGGATGGCCAATACCTCGTCGAGGCTATCCTAGGTTGGCGGCGTACTCTGCCAGAATGCTCCTCTCCCAAGACCTGATGTAAGTGATCTGTTGGCCCAAAATTTTCTGGTTCTTAGGCATCGAGGGCCTCTAAAGCAGCCTATTACAAATATAAATATATCATTATGTTACAAAATAGATATTAAAATATAAATTCAACAGATTAAAAGTTACAATCTTCTGCTGATTCGCTTCGTTGACGACACTTCCATCCTTTTTCTATCTACTCGAGAAAAACATTTTTTCTCGAGGCACACATCCTTCAATATTTTGTATTTTCCTCTAAAATGACATTTAAAACTAAAGTTATATGAAAAATTTAGCAAACTATTATATAATTTAGGAAAAAAAAGAATGTCTAAGGCGTAAGGAAAACTTATAAACAATTTTCATACCTGCTTCCTCTCATGATCAGGCATCATAGTGCGTCCCAGTGTGTGGAGGTAATTTTTGTATCAATGTTCTTTTTATTTTTTCCAGATTATTCCTAAATAAGATTCGAAAATGAAATAGATAGTATTAATGAAAAACATGAATGTTATTATTTAAATACCTCAAATGTTATTAATACCTTAAACTGGGTACTCGTCTAATGAGTAATCATATGACGATACTACTCTATAAGACAATCATCCACCACTGGTACCGCCTCTAACTTAGTGCCAACTCTAGAAACCCAGCCAATATATAATTCATGCTTGTAGGCTCTCCAAATCTTGCCTAAATCCTTTAGACATTCTGGTCATGCACCCTCACCGTTGGGAAAATTAAATCGAAGCTGAAATCAAAATATTACATCATATAAATACAAAAATAATTCATGGCATTAAATATAACAAATTTTTTTACCAATATCTCTGCCCAAACTCTATCCTTGTCCTCATGTGGAAAATGTATCCATGATAGCGGGCTGACGGGAATGATGTCAGAGTATTTGGCAAGCGTCGGCAAAAAACTCCGACATTGCTACCCTGTTTTCTCAAACATTTGGTTGTCTTCATTATAATCCACCATACCCTGTGTACGGTGGTTCCATATAACGACCCATACATTACATACATGGTTAATACTTCAGAATTTAAGCACACTTATTACAACATATAACAAAACTAGGAATGGACCGTATAGGTATAGTGTCTTTAGAAACTGGGAAACATAAACAACTGGTTCATAAGGTATCTACTTTGCCTCCCATTTATTTCATCATATCTAGAGTCCCTTTTGGCATATCCTACTTAATAACCTTCTTCCTGATCTGGGGAAATAAAACATACAAAAGAGTGAGCTCAAATGCTCAATAAGCGTAAACAAAAGAAATATCAATAAGAACAAAACTTTTGGAAATCCTAACCTGCAAAAGAGATCATAATTTCATACATGGGACAAATCATAGTAGTGAAATGTAATCCCAATAATCATAAAATAAAACATGAAGCTTGTGGCATACACACATAATCATAGAGAATCATTTCTTATTAGTCAAGACTCATTGCCAAGATTATCTTAGTGGACAAAGTCCATTTCTGAACCGATTTCACTCCTCGTTTCAGTCCTGTTTCACTGAACCGGTTTAACCTGCCGTTCCAGCCATGTCTATCTCATGAGATATAAAATCTTTACCCAATTCATTGGAGCGAGATATAGGTCACACCCATCTCATAATTATACCATTCTTATGTGTGCCACAAAATCATAAATCATACATCATTGCATAACCTATGTAAATAAAATGGGATTCTTAAACAACATGACATCATAAAAAAATTCATATAAGATAAAGGAATTCATCAAAAATAATTCCATCACAACATAATCAAATCAATGTAATAATAGGGATAGAAATAGTACCCAATATTATCATAGATGGAAAATAATTTTAATAAAACACTTGAACTCCATTCTTGATGAAAATATCTTTTCGACTTCAAAAACATTTTCCTTTCTTAACATGTCATACAATTTTAAAATAAAAGGGGTTGATTAAAAATAAACATGAAAAATTATAAAGGAAGCTTCTTGGAAATAATGTTTTAAAAATCCATTCATGCTGTATATGTTAAAAAAACATTCTTCTCGTACTTTTGTCGGAAAAGTCAAAAAGTACCTTGTACGAAAAACGACAAAAGATTCCTTTCATATCTTTTACTAAAAACTCACTGAAGGGTAAAATTGTATTCAAAAAATTGTATGTGGATGGAAATGATATTACATATTGAGGAAACATGGATGTGTGTTTTAGTAGTAATATTTCATTGCTACTTGTTATTCGGGTGTTTATAACTTTTTGTTATTATGCGTGTTTTGTCGAATAAATTCTTATTCTTATCTTTAGGTTATAGATACATATTTTACAGAATGGTATTAATGTACTATATATCATATTTATTCATTCAATTAATTTATATAATCATTATGCAATGATGATCATGTAGAACGAATCACATCATATCGTGGAGACGGTATTCCGTACGTACGCACGAGTGGTGATATCGTTCTCATGATCGTGGAATTGTATTGGAGTGTATGTATACTATTTCAGAATCAATATCACATTACAATAATCATATATAGTAATTATTTACACCATTATACCCATCCATGTAAGGTGGTGGGGGAAAATAGATTACACCATAGCATGGAGTCGGTATTCCGTACGTACGCACGCGCGGTGATTTCGTTTTCCGTAGGATGGATAGATGTTGAAATAGGGTTGTTTCATACTTATAATAATATATCAGTATATGAGTTATACTGATGTTATTACTTCATAATGAAACAACTAATGAATAATAATTTGAAGAAGAAAGAATTTGGAAAGGATCGGTAATGGATATTACCTCTTTTTGACGCTCCTCTTCTTAACCTCCTCTTAGGGCACTAGAGTTGGCCTTTAAAGAAGACCAGAACCACTAGGATGATTCTAGGGAAGTGGGGATGTGAAATGGGTAGGGTTTGTCTGAGCTTGAAGGCTCAAATGGTGTGAGGAGGAGAGGGAGGAGGTGCCCTTTTATAAGGGAGGAGAGGGGCACCTTTGGAAATATATGAAATATTAGTTTATATTAAATCCCAACCCCACATAAAAACTTCCAAAATGACTCATATCCGAAGCTTAGATGATATAGTGTTATAATACCATCAAACAATACAATTTATACATGTTACGAATTTATTTTAAACATTATCAGCTTGATTTATCCTTATTTATCAATTTAATTTTATTTGTGGTAATAATATTCTAAATTTTAAATTATTATTAATAATTACATATGTGTTGTGAATTTTCCATAATTTGACACTTTATGAAATTTTAGACCATATAAATTTTAATTTATAATTTTTAAATATTTTTGTGATTTTTAAACAATGTTATAATATGTTATTTTTATAAAATAACAATAGTGTCAATTTTGACACTATTCATTTATTTGAAGTTAAATAAAGTATATACAGATGATTTGATCGAACAAAAAGAATTAATAGATTCATAAAATGTCATATGTATCTAGAAAATTAGTGGAGCACATTAAATAGTGGATATAATAATTATTTTAATATTTTTAAAACCATTTATTTGATATTTTAATTAATAAAATAATTTCAACATCACTATTGTGTCATAATTATTGATAATTATTTAATCCCTAAAAATTCTAAATAAATTCCAATGATGTATAAAATTGTATTAGCTTTCTGTAGACTATTCATGTTCGAAGTTTTATTAATTTTATCACCAAATTAAAATTATTATACTTATGAGATTTAAGAAAGTGACATGTTGTCACATTCTTTGGTTTTAATAATAATTAAATTATTTTCATGCACAAAATTCTATTAAATGAATCTAATCCGACCCGTAGGTGATATGGGTCGACTTTTAGACATCCAATAGGATTTTGGCAGGTGTTAGGGTAATTTTATAATCTTATATTTACCCTTAATTACCTGATTTACCTTTAACTATGGTAAATAAAATTTACCGTAGTTACTATTCATGATGCCCAAAAATAAAAAGTAGCCTATTAACATAATTTGGACCCACTGATTCTGAATATGGAATCTATTTTTCAAAATTCAAAACATATAAGTTGCATTAAATAAATTAAAATAAATCTCGTTGTTAAGAAAACGGGTTTTAGAAGTTAAAACATTGCCAATGATTGAAATGTTTTTACCTATGAATTCAATGTGAAATTAATGCTAATGACATAAATTATATTAATGGTAAAAATATATTTTATCTATACATTAAAACCATTCAATATTATAAATTAACCATATAAATTATCTCAATGAAAAAATTTGTTTTTAATTAAAAATTAGCGTATTTTTACTATTCAACAAAATATGAAAGTTATCAGAAATATATCAAAAATTTATCCAAAGTAAATTTTTATATCCTGATTCAATAGAAGAATTTTATTTTTTCAAATTGAACTTATAAATTTGTAAAAAACTAGATTTAATGTGGGTGCGCCATCAAAAGGCGACAAAACTGCATTTTTTGATAAATACTTATTTTACCAAAAAAAATTATTTTGTTCTCTTACCATGTTCTAGAAAATGTGTAAGATGAATAATAATGTGTATAAAATTTAAAATTCAGTTAATACTATTCATAACGGCTAGTTTATAATATTATAATAATATATCGTTGTTTAGTGGAACTCGGTTTTGCGTACTACACACGCTATCGAGGAAGGTCGTGATTGCGTGTAGCGAAAGATTCCTTTGATGATTTATATAACATAAAAACAAAATATTTCTCATAAAAGTCTCGGGTGTTACATTCTACCCCCCTTAAAATGAATTTTCCCTCGAAATTCGTCACTTTGTAACAAACAGATGCGGATACCTCTCCCTCATCATATCCTCAAGCTCCCTTGTAGCTTCTTCTAATTGGTGGTTCCTCCATAAAACATTCACCAAGAGAGTGGTCTTGTTTCGTAGGAATTTTTCACTATGATCCAGAATTTTTATCATTTGTTGTTCATAAGAAAGATCCTGCTCCAACGGTACAACTTCTGAGCTGAGTACATGTGAAGGACCAGGTATGTACTTTCTCAGGAGAGATACATGGAACACATCGTGAACTTGAGAGAGATTCGGTGGAAGTGCCAATCGGTAATCTACCTTCCCAACACAAAACAGTATTTCGAAAGGACCAATTTATCTAGGGCTCGACTTCCCCTTCATTCCAAATCTCATGACCCTCTTCCAGGGAGATATTCGTAAGAACACTTTATCACCCACTTAAAACTCTAGGTCTTTTCTTCGGTTGACGGCATAACTTTTCTGTTGACTCTGAGATGCTCTTATGTGTTGTTGAATAGATCAGACTTTTTCTGCCATCTCATCAACAATATCAGGTCCTAATAGATTTCTTTCCCCAACTTCATCCCAGCAAGTTGGAGTCCTGCATTTCTTTCCATAAAGAGCTTCATAAAGAGCCATCTGAATACTGGAGTGAAAGATATTATTATAAGAAAATTCCACCAAAGGTAGGTTTTTATCCCTACCACCTTTGAAATCCATAGAGAAAGCTCTCAACATATCTTCTAGTGTTTGAATTGTTCTCTCAGACTGACCGTCTGTCTGAGGATGATAAGCAGTGCTGAAACTCAACTCTGTATCCAGAGTATGCTGAAGACTTCTCCAGAACTTTGAGGTAAACCTCGGATCCTGATCAGATATAATAGAAAGTGGTACTCCTTGCAATCTTACCACATCCTTTACATATATCCTGGTAAGCTGATCTAGAGAGAAATCCTCTCTAATAGCGATGACGTGTGCAGACTTTGTAAGACGATCAACTATGAACCAGATAGAATTATTGCCTTTGGATGTTTTAGAAAGTCCTATCACAAAGTCCATAGTGATGTTTTCCCATTCCCATTCGGGTATGGGTAATGGTTGTAACATCCACTTAGACTTCTGTCTCTCAGCTTTAACTTGCTGACAAACCAAGCATCGAGAGACATATTCAGCAACATCTCTTTTCATGCCATCCCACAAGAAGTACTATTTCAGGTCCCTATAAATCGTCGTGCTTCCAGGATGAATAGAGAATGAAGAACTATGTGCCTCATCCATCAGCTCCTTCTTTAATTCGGGGATGGGAGGAACACAAACCTGATTCCTGATCTTTATTATCCCATCATAATCAAGGTTGAATTTAGGAACATTTCTCACCTTCTTTTGTAACTCGACATCTTCTTTCTGTGCCTCTTTAATCTTCACATGTATAGATGGTTGAACATACATTTGAGAAATATACGATTTTCCCCTTGCATTATAATTCATGATCTATCCTTTGTAAATCCATAAATATTCGATCTTTTGTGATCCTCGTCATGGATAAAGTGGCATGGTCTTGTCGACTTAATGCATCTGCCACCTTGTTTGCTTTCCCAGGGTGGTAATGAATTGAGAAGTCGTAATCCTTAATCAGCTCCAACCATCTTCTTTGGCGCATATTCAGCTCCTTTTGTGTGAAAATATACTTTAAACTTTTATGATCATTATAAATATCACACCTTTCACCATAAAGGTAATGCCTCCAAATCTTTAATGCAATAATTACCACAGCTAACTCCAAATCATGAGTTGGGTAATTTTTCTCATGTATTTTCAACATTCGTGAGGCATAAGCTATCACCATATCACTTTGCATGAGAACACATCCCAGTCCCTTCTTGGATGCATCACTGTAGATCACAAACCTTTCTCCACTACAAGGTAGTGTGAGCACAGGTGCACTAGATAACCTTCTTTTCAACTCCTTGAAATTCTCTTCACATTCCTCCATCCAGACAAACATAACTCCTTTCCATGTCAACGTGGTGAGTGGATTAGATAATCGTGAAAAATATTTCACAAAACGTCGCTAATATCCATCCAAACCAAGCGAACTTCAGATCTCAGTTACTATTGTTGGTCTCCGCCATCTTTCGATAACCTCTGTTTTTTCTGGATCCACAGATATCCTTTCTTTTGAGATTATGTGACCCAAAAAATGAAACTCATTGAAGCCGAAATTCACATATGGTAAATTTGGCATAAAGCATCTCCTTTATCAGGGTCTTCAATATAATTCTCAAGTGATCTTCATGTTCTTCCTTTCTCTTTGAATATACAAGAATATCATCTATAAAGACTACCAAAAACTGATCAAGATAGTCTCTAAAGACTCTATTCATCAGATCCATGAAGATAGCTGGGGCATTAGTAAGACCAAATGGCATCACTATAAATTCATAGTGTCCATACCTTGTACCGAAATCCGTCTTTGGTATATCCCCCCTTTTGACACTTAATTGATGATACCCTAAACGAAGATCATTCTTGGAAAAGTATTGAGCTCCGCGTAGTTGGTCAAATAAGTTATCAATGCATGGGAGAGGATATTTGTTCATGATAGTGATCTTGTTAAGTTCTCGATAATCAATGTAGAGTCTCATTGATCCATCTTTCTTCATAACAAGCGGAACAAGTGCTCCCTAAGGTGACGCACTAGGGTGTATGAATACTTTATCAAGATTCTCTTGGAGTTTCTTATTCAATTCTTGCAACTCAATTGGGGCCATTCCATAAGGTTTATTTTAAATAGGCATAGCACCCGGTACGAGTTATATTGAAAACTCAACTTCACGATTTGGTGGAAGACCCGGAAATTTCTCCGGAAAGACATCATCAAACTCCGTACAATTGGCATATTCATAACTGTGAGTTTTTCACCAACCATTTGAGATAAATAACCTTAATTAGGTGGAATCAAGACCCATAACAAGGAAGAAATTTCCACTGGAAGGTTATGTTCATCCTTACTACGATAGACGATCATAGATTGATCTGGAATTTGAAATGCGACTTCCCTTATTTGGAAATTGATATGAGCTCCATATAAAGAAAGCCAATCCATGCCAAAAATCCCATAAAATTCCACTATAGGAAGGATCACAAGATTTGCAGGAAGCACTTTCCCACAAACTTCAATCGGAGAAGAATTATAAATTTTTGATGTGACTATTGTGCCATTAGGGGTTGTCACAGCTAACTCAACATCTAATTGTTGAGGTAATATAGGGATATCCTTATAAAATTCTTCAGAAATAATGGAGTGGGTGGATCAAGAATCAAATAAAACATTTGCTACTTTAGAGTGGATGGTACGTGTACCTTTCACCACATCGTTAACGTACTCCACATCGATGATAGAAATTGCATGTGACTTTCCTTTTTCTTTAGCCTTAAGAGTTTGTTGACGTCGACCATCATCATCAACCCTTGGATTTGGTCATTGATTGGCATAATGCCACATCTCCTTTCACTTGAAACATTGAAGTGTAGTAGGTTCATTCTGTGTGTCCCTTCCTTTTTTGCATCATTAGACATCTTCTTCCCATCATTGCGGCATTCAAATGCCCGATGACCTTCCTTTCCACATTTGAAACATTTACATGTCCCTTTAAGACAAATCCCTCCATGTTTCTTTCCACACATTGAGCATAAGGGAAAGATCATCTTCTTTTCAGTGTGCTCTTTAGATTTTCCTTTGAATTCCATTTTCCTCTTCTTATCAAAACCATATGACTGATGTGTTACTCCAATCTCCATCTCTACTTTGAGAGCACATCGAATGATTTCCTTGTAGCTATTGAAGTACCTTATGGCTAACACCCATCGAAGACTTTGTTTTAAGCCACTAAAGAATCGATCGATCTTACTCTCAGGTTGGATAATAATACCCGAAGCGTACCTTACAAGTCTTGTAAAATCTTCTTCATAGGTACCAACAGATTCATCATCCTTTTGCTTCAGTTCAAGAAACTCTTTCTCCATCTTTGTTCGGAAAATACGAGGGAAGTACTTATTGAAAAATAAGTTCTTAAACTCGTCCCATTTGATGGACTCAATTTCATCCCTTTTCCTAATATTCTTAATAAGATACCACCATTGATCAGCATCACCTTCCAAACGATACACTACTAAGATGACTTTATCATGTTCAGAACATTGAAGAACTGAAAATATATTTTCAGTAGTACTAATCCATTGTTCTGAAATTAATGGATCAGTAGACCCGCTGAATTAAGGTGGACGCTGCCTCATGAAATATTCAATAGAATGTTTCTCATTCCATTGATCATTGGAAGTCCTGCATGATTCATATCTTGAGAAAGTTGTGTGAGTATGGCTACAAGATTTTGCATTCCAGCTCCTATAACGTTTGGTTTCTCAGGGGGACAATAATTTCATTGCCCGTTGCATTCCGCATTAACACGGTTCCTTCAAGTTCTAGCCATTGACTAAAACCAAGAAGAATAGTGTGAGAAACACTAATTATAATAGGAAAACCACATAATCAAGAATAAAATTTCACACTTAAGGTCTTATCATAGGTTTTTAATGGCCATTTCTAAAACACTATGATTGTGTTCTATGCTTAGACTTATCCTTAGGATTCTTATTAAAGCTTTCACATCCTAGTTTCCAAAGGTTGACTATAACTTTCCTCTAATACCAACTATAATGACCCATTCTTTACATGCATGGTTAATACTTCAAAATTGAAGCACACTTATTACAACATATAAAAAAACCAGGAAAGGGCCATATAGGTATAGTGTCTTTAGAAACTGAGAATCATAAACAACTGGTTCATAAGGAATCTACATTTCCTCCCATTTATTTCATCATATATAGAGTCCCTTTTGTCATATCCTACTTAATATCCTTCTTCCTGACCTGGGGAAATAAAACATACAAAAGAGTGAGATCAAATGCTCAATAAGGGTAAACAAATGAAATATCAATAAGAACATAACTTTTGGAAATCTTAACCTGTAAAAGAGATCATAATTTTATACATGGGATAAATCATAGTAGTGAAATGTAATCCCAATAATCATAACATAAAACATGAAGCTTTGTGGAAAACACACATAATCATAGAGAATCATGTATTATTAGTCAAGACTCATTTCCAAGACCATCTTAGTGGACAAAGGCCATTTCTGAACTGAGTTCACTCCTCATTTAAGTCCTATTTCACTGAACCGGTTTAAGCTGCCGTTCCAGCCATGTCTATCTTATGAGATATAAAATCTTTACCCAATGAATTGGAGGGAGATATAGGTCCCACCCATCTTATAATGATACCATTCTTATGTTTTCCACAAAATCATAAATCATATATCATTGCATAACCCATGTAAATAAAATTGGAATCTTAAACAACATGACATCATAAAACAATTCATATAAGATAAAGGAATTCATAAAAATAATTCCACCACAACATAATAAAATAAATGTAATAATAGGGATAGAAACAGAACCCTATATTATCATAGATTGAAAATAATTTTGATAAAACACTTGAACTCCATTCTTGAGGAAAATATCCTTTCTACTTCAAAAACATTTTCCTTTCATAACATGTCATACATTTTTAAACTAAAGAAGTTGATTAAAAATAAACTTGAAATGTTTTAAAGGAATCTTCTTGGAAATAATGTTTTAAAAATCTATTCGTTCCGTATAAGTTAAAAAAAATTCTTCTCGTACTTTTGTCGGAAAAGTCAAAAAGTACCTCGTACGAAAAATGACAAAAGATTCCTTTCATATATTTTACTAAAAACTCACAGAAGGGTAAAAGTGGATTAAATTTTTTTTTGGTTTATGGAAATAATATTACATATTGAGGAAACATGGATGTGTATGATAACATACACCCCAGTAAATTTCAAATTATAAACAATCTCGGATAAAAATGAGATTCTGATATTTCCCTTACCTTAGGTCTGATTTGCCTCGTAAGTGTCCGAACCTCCTGTATAATGATTTAAATAATGTTATTGACATATTCTAGAATCATAGTTATTGTTATGATATAATATAGGGTCATATTATTTGCTTCTTATTAGTAATATTTCATTTCTACTTTTTATTCGGGTGTTTATAACTTGTTGTTCTTATACGTGTTTTGTCGAATAAATTCTTATTCTTCCCTTTAGGTTATAGATACATCATTTCCAGATTGGTATTAATGTACTATATATCATATTTATTCATTCAATTCATTTATATAATCATTATGTAATGAAGATCTTGTATAACGAATCGCATCACATCGTGGAGACGGTATTCCGTACGTACGCACGAGCGATGATATCGTTCCCATGATCGTGGAATTGTATTGGAGTGTATGTATACTATTTAAGAATCAATATCACTTTACAATAATCATATATAGTAATTATTTACACCATTATACCCATCCAAGTAAGGTGGTGGGGGAAAATAGATTACACCACGGCGTGGAGACAGTATTCCGTAAGTACACACGCGCAGTGATTTCGTTTTCCATAGGATGGATAGATGTTGAAATAGGGTTGTTTCATACTTATAATAATATATCAGTATATGAGTGATACTGATGTTATTACTTCATAATGAAAAAACTAAAGAAGAAGATGTTGAAGAAGAAAGAATTTGGAAAGGATTGGTAATGGATATTACCTCTTTTTGACGCTCCTCTTCATAACCTCCTCTTAGGGAACTAGGGTTGGTCTTTGAAGAAGACCAGAACCTCTAGGATGATTCTAATGAAGTGGGGAAGTGAAATGGGTAGGGTTTGGCCGAGCTTGAAAGCTCAAATTGGTGTGAGGAGGAGAGGGAGGAGGTTCCCTTTTATAAGGGAGGAGAGGGGCACCTTTGGAAATTTAAGAAATATTAGATTATATTAAATCCCAACCCCACCTAAAAACATCCAAAATGAATCATATCCGATGATTAGATGAGATAGGGTTGTATGCTCATCAACCAATAAAATTTAGACATGCTAGGAATTTATTTTAAACATTATCAACTTGATTTATCCTTATTTATCAATTTAATATTATTTGTGGTAATAATATTCTAAATTTAAAATTATTATTAGTAATTACATATGTGTTGTGAATTTTCCATAATTTGACACTTTATGACATTGTAGACCATATAAATTTTAATTTATAATTTTTAAATATTTTTGTGATTTTTAAAAATTTTTATAATATGTTATTTTTATAAAATAACAATAGTGTCAATTTTGACACTATTCATTTATTTGAATCTAAATAAAATATATAAAGAAGATATGTTCGAACTAAAAGCTTTAATAGATTAATAATATGTCATATGTATCTAGAAAATTAGTGGAGAACATTAAATAGTGCATATAATAATTATTTTAATATTTTTAAAACCATATATTTGATATTTTAATTAATAAAATAATTTCAACATCACTATTGTGTCATAATTAATGATAATTATTTAATCCTTAAAAATTCTAAATAAATTCATATGATGTAGAAAATTGTATTATATTTCTGTAGACTATTCATGTTCGAAGTTTCATTAATTTTATCACCAAATTAAAATTAATATACTTATAAGATTTAAGAAAGTGACATGTTGTCACATTCATTGGTTTTAATAATAATTAAATTATTTTCATGGTAAAAAGTCTATTAAATGAATCTAATCCGACCCTTAGGTGATATGGGTCTACTTTTAGTCATCCAATAGGATTTTGGCAGGTGTTAGAATATTTTTCTAATCTTATATTTACCCTTAATTTCCATATTTACCTTTAACTATGGTAAATAAAATTTACCGTAGTTACAATTCAAAATTCCCAAAAAAAAAGTAGCCTATTAACATAATTTGGACCCAATTATTATTAATATGGAATCCATTTTTCAAAATTCAAAACATATATGTTGCAGTAATTAATTTAAAATAAATCTCGTTTTTAAGAAAACGGGTTTTAGAAGTTAAAACATTGTCAAAGATTGAAATGTTTTTACCTATGAATTCAATGTGAAATTAATGCTAATGAAATACATTATATTAAATGGTAAAAATATATTCTATCTATACTTAAAACCATTCAATATTATAATTTAACCATATAAATTATCTCGATGAAAAAAGTTGTTTTAAATTAAAAATTAGAGTATTTTTACTATTCATCAAAATATGAAAGTTATCAGAAATATATCAAAAATTTATCCAAAGTAAATTTTTATATCCATATTCAAAAGAATAATTTTATTTTGTCAAATTGAACTTATAAACATGTCAAAAACTAGATTTAATGTAGGTGTGCCATCAAAAGGCGGCAAAACTGCATTTTTTTATAAATACTAATTTTACCCAAAAATAAAAATTTATTTTGTTCTATTACCATGTTATAGAAAATGTGTAAGATGAATAATAATGTTGTAAAATTTAAAATTATGTTAATACTATTCATAACATCTACTTTATAATATTATAATAATATATCGTTGTTTAGTGGAACTCAGTTTTGCGTACTACACACACTATCGAGGAAGGTCGCGATTGCCTGTAGCGAAAGATTCCTTTGATGATTTATATAACATAAAAACAAAATATTTCTCATAAAATTCTCGTGTGTTACATTCCACACCGAACACATGCGTGTACGCCCCCACCCATGCCTCCTATCAGTAGATGTATCTGTCATGAATGAAAAAAAATATTTTATCAAAAAATGTTATAATGAAAATAAATATTTCTATCAAAATTTGTTAGGGTTCTATAAATATACATGTGTCGGTCTGATCGCTGAGCGCCGCTGGATCCACAGAAACTGATGAAACACCCTATGGTGGAACCGGAGTCGCAGACGATGGAATATAGAAGCTTGGAGAGATAGAAGTAGAAGGAAAAGAATATGGGACAGCTGTCTGACCGGATGCTGACTGGGGAGTGGGAATCATAATGGGATGTGAAAATGATGGGCCAGAAGATGAAGAAGGTAGAGAAAACATGGGAGACCTAATATCCCGTGTGTCCCTAACGACACACCGGGATCAGAATGTCGGAAGGATGACATGTCAGTGGGAGGGGCAGGGTCTAGTCGCGTACGCGCAACTGCTCGTCCACCTCTGGTACGAACTCTCCTCGTACCACCGGCCTGAGTACTAGGACCAGTACTAGGCTCCTTGTCGAATAAATGTCGACGTATAGGTGGATCCTACAAAAATTTTTACAAAAAAATTAATCACATGGAATTATATATTTATTAAATATATCAATTTGAAATAAAGTACTCACTACATGCACTAATGATGGAATTCCCAACTCCGTAATTCGACGATTGTTATCCATCATTTTTTTCCTTCATATCTCTTCAATTGGCTTCATTTCCTGCTTTTGAAAAAAAATATGTAATTAAATAAAAAAAGAAAACTAATGTGTAACCCAAAAAACTAAATATATGAGGGAATAGGGGGATTAATTGGTAATTTAACTATCGATTGTTTTAGAAGAGCGTGAATGGATTTAATAAATCATACAAGTTGTAATGTTCACCAAGTTAGAAATATTGTTTAAATATGTTTGAATATAGTTCAATTCCAAATTAGAAAATGCAATTCAAATAAAGCTGAAACCAATAAACATTGAAAATTCACATAAAGGTCAAGTCAGCTATCAGTTGTTTTAGAAGAGCTTGAATGGATTTAATAAATCATACAAGTTGTAATGTTCGCAAGATAGAAATATCGTTTGACTATGTTTGAATAAAATTCAATTCCAAATTAGAAAATGCAATTCAAATAAAACTGTAACCAATAAACATTGAAAATTCACATAAAGGTCAAGTCAGCTAAAACATATTTGTGATCAATAATAAATTAATTCGAATATTACCATCCTTAACAACCCAACTATAGGTAAACCAAAAGAATTGAGAACATGGATGAATGATTCTATATATTTTCAACCACAACATCAGGTTCACAATAAACTCTGACAATTGAGCTATTTGATTCATCAAAATAAATAAATGGATTTGTTCCATTGGCACTAGGGACAATGTCAATTACATCATCACTATCATCAAAAATATGTATTGGAATTACTTCAATTATGACACCAAATTCAGGTCGAAGTTGGACTTTGACATAAAAAACATGTTTATCCATTGATGCCAACACATATGGTTCTTCGGTAGCAAGATATCGAGTCATATTAATTACTCAAAATCCACAATCATCAATAAATGTGCCATGTCTCGTCATCGAATCAAACCAATGGCATTTCATCATTGTGACTCGTCCATGAGAGTAATAATCTAATATTATTATTTTCTCAAAAACTCCATAATAACCGACATTTTCAAATCGTGGTCTACTATCTGATGCACTGGCATAAAAATCTGTTGTGGCAGTAAGCATAACACCATCATGTTGTGTTCTCATGTTCTTTGCTCGTTCAGTGACAATAAATTTGCACCCATTGATAACAATTGATTTACAGTCACGAACCACGGTATTAGGACCAGAAGCCAAAGCTCTTATTTCCCCAGAGACAGAGTCAGTAGAAAAACTCAATACCTACAATATACATGACTATTAAACTTAATTAAATATTGATATAATTATTTTAAACATTAATTTTTATACCTTTAATTTTAACCAAGAAGAAAACTATTTTCTATGCAATGTCACTCTCATCCTCAAAGATAAAGAACAATTCTTCCTATTTATCATTGTTTTATGTTACCTGTAGATAAAAAATATGAATAGTTTAAGAGATATATATATAAGATATACATAATCAATTTAGTTACATGATATAGTCATCGAACAAATCACAGTTGAACAAAACTGTGCGATGTGCCATCTCCCGCTCATCATGGCTTAATGTCTTCAATGTATATGATCCAGGAATTCCTCCTATTTGAAGAAGTGATGGAAAATTGGGTTCAATTTGCTCATATTGTTCTTCTTAATTTCTCATTGGTCTGTTCAATCTTGTAGTAAGATCAGACAAATACATCGAGCAGAAATCCATACATTCTTGAGCCATTCAACCGTTCACGATAGAACCTTCGGGATGATTTCTGTTTCAGACATAAGACTTTAATGTGAACATATTTCTTTCTGTTGGATACATCCAACGAAATGAAACAGGTCCTCCGAGCATTATTTCATTTGGAATATGGATAGTCAGATGCAGCATGCATGTGTAAAATGATGGAG
The DNA here is from genome assembly GCA_963277665.1 of Viscum album. Taxonomy (NCBI): domain Eukaryota; kingdom Viridiplantae; phylum Streptophyta; class Magnoliopsida; order Santalales; family Viscaceae; genus Viscum; species Viscum album. The sequence continues at coordinate 1,902,731,490 of OY728160.1, forward strand.
GAAATATTTTCTCCAACTCACACAAAATTAATGGGGCATCTGTCAACATTTTTTTCAAGAAAGTCTTAGACAACTTCATAGAACAAAGATCTCTAAACAAATGGAAAAACAGAATAACAGCCACCCATACATTATTGGACAAAATATGACTGATTGCTATTGGAAGCAACTCATGAAGTAGAACGTGATAATCATGAGTCTTCAAATATTATTTCTTCAACTCTCTTCTGTTGACCCGTTTAGATATGTTGGTTGAATAGCCATCAGGAACTCTTATAGTCTCTAATACTTCCATAATTTGTTTTCCCGTAGGTGTCATCACATAAGAAGCACATGGAAGTTTCCATTTATTTTCACTAATACGCACATGATCTAATTCTGGTCTGATGCCCCAATCCACCAAGTCACACCGAGTTCGTAAATCATATTTTGTCTTCCTCTTGACATTTAGAAGAACCGAAAGCAACATTTCGCATATATTCTTTTCAATATGCATTACTTCTGAGAAATGACGTAACAAATTGGTTGACCAATAAAGAAAATCAAGAAAGATACTCCTCTTCCTCCTATTGTAACAGGTTTAAGTGGAAACATTCTTTCTCTTTCCAGATTCCATTTGATCCTTCCTGAATGAAAAACTGAAATCTTTCAATTCATTAAGCACGTTAGTTCCAGACATACGCTGAGGTGGATCATCGGTCTCTATGGTATTATCAAATCTTCTAAGATTCATTCTATATGGATGATCCTTTGGAAAGAATCGTCGATGTCCCATAAAACTGAAACTACAACGATGTTTCAATATTTTGCATCGTGTATTCTTCATATAAACTGGACATGAAAATTTTCCCTTCGTGCTCCATCCAGACATCATTTCATAAGCTGGAAAATCATTGATCATCCACATAAGCGCATCACGCATCTGAAATATGTCTTTCGGACATGCATCATATGTGTGCACACCCACATCCCAAAGAAGTTTCAACTCTTTTATTAAAGGTTTCATGTATACATAAATATCAGTTTCTGGATCAAAAGGACCATATATGAGTATACTCATTAAAGTGAAAGGTTTTTTCATACACAACCATGGGGGAAGATTATAAATGTGTACAAAAACTGGCCATGTGCTGTGCGAAGTAAGAATCTGCCCAAACGGATTAAAACCGTCACATGAGTGACCCAACCTCACATTACGCATGTCAGCTGCAAAATCAGGATGGCGAGCAGAAAATCTCTTCCATGAAAATCCATCTACAGGATGAACCAACACATAATTAGTCTGCTTTCTCTCGGTATCATGCCATCTCATTTTTATTGATATTTCATCAGACATAAAAAGATTCTGGAGTTTGGGGATCAATGGAAAGTGCCACATTACTTTCTGTGGAATGCGGGATGGTGTTCCATCAGATTTTGACTTCCAGCGGGATGTGCCACATTTAATACAATCATTTCGTTCAGCGGTTTCCTCCCAGAATAAACTGCAATCCTTCTTCCAAGCATGAATTTTGTGTAAAGACCCAGAAATTTCAAGGAAATTTTTTTCTTAATTTTCTTTGGAATTTTACAAGAACGCAGTTTCTGACGGCGCCTGATTCCGAGGCCCGGTGTGCCCGGAATTAATATCCGAAGTTTGGCTCGGGTACGTTCAGTGGACGAGCGAGCAGGAATTTCTATCTTTTGAACCGGTGCTCGGAATTGAAATCTGATTGCACCGATGAACTCGCAACGCCGGTAATCGCTTAAGGGAACGTTTACCGTAGTTCCGTTTGTGCGGGAGAAGAAGTTAATTTTTTGGGGTTTTATTAAAAAAGTGAATAAAATTGTTAAATCAATTTTATTTCATGTTATGTTGTTAACTTCTCCCATGGGAAGTTGGTAGTGGGACCACATCCATCCAACTTCCCATGTGTGGATATTTGAAAGGGTGGGGCCCACACAAACCCCTCCCCACCTCTTCAAATTCCTTAACTTTCCTAACCCCTCTAAACCCCCCATTTAAGTTTTGATAACTTAACACCTCCTTGATTTTATAACATCTTATGTTAATAACTTAAGTGAGTTAAATATGGGTTTTGAATTTTCAAACTCTTGAAATTCAAAACCTATATTGGGTTAATAAAATAAGTGGGAGGATTATTTTATTTTGGGGTTAGTTGTTCTTGTGGTGGAGACATGGGAGAGAAAAGGCTAAGTCTTCTTCTTCTTCAACATCGACGAAGAACGTGAAGAACACCTCCAACGAAGAACATCTCCACCGAAGAACGCGACGTCTTCTTCCAACGACGTTTCCCCTTCGAACGCACCTCGACGAAAACGGAGTCGACGTTCTTTCCCTGCGACGCCCGACCTCCGCGACGCTCGTCTTCCGCGGGTTGTTGACGTGCACCGTATCTGAATCGAGGTAGGGGTTTATTTATTTAATTGTTCGTGAATACAAACTTGGTGATAATCGTGGATTAAAACCCTTTTTGTTATTGAATAACGCGAGGGGGTCGGACCGCACAAACACGACCGACCCTCCTTCTCTGTTTTTCGTGATGGTATCTTGAGGATGATACGAGAAAACGTGGTGCCGTTGCACCACAATATTTATTGCGGAAGATACGCGCGGCGCCGTCGCGCCGCGCTGTGGAAAGAAATCCAAGAACGCGATGCCGTCGCGTCGCGTCGAAGAAAGTCAAAGGCACCGCGGCCGGAGCGGGGTCACGGCGGAGGGAAGCGATGTCGTCGCATCGCGCTGAATGGCATAGGCCGCGGCCGTTTCCCGGCCGCGGCGGAGCAAGATGACCGGCGGCCGACACCGGGCCGCCGGTGTCGGCGAAGGAAGGACCGGTCGTCGCCGGTCCTTGGTGGCGAAACCGGCCGGCCAGTGCGGGCCGGCCGGGCAGTGGAGACCCTGGGAATTAATTCCCATGTCCGGGTCTTCAAGCGGCCCCAATTAAGGGGTCGCGGTTTCACAAAGGGGGGGGGGGCTTTGCCCCCCGCGCGCGGCACCCGAACGACGCGATGGCCGCACCGCCGGCCGGGTCGCACCGCCGGAGGGGCCGGGTCCCGCCGGACCGGGTCGGGTCGACCCGGTTCGGGCCGACCCGGTTCGGGTCAGACCAGGGGGGGTCGGGCCGGGTCGGCCCGGGCCCAGACCCCCAGTTTCAGACCACTTTTGGTCAAATGCCCGAATCTTGGTCTACGTGCCTCCAAACGACTCGCCGTCAGCAGCAACACGATCCTTGGATCGAGACGGTCGTTTCGGTATACTATACTCAAGGTACATCTTCATTTTCGGGAGGCTACATGGTTAAAACTCCATAGTTAAGCGTGCTTGACCTAGAGTAGTGATCAGGATGGGTGACCTCCTGGGATGTTTCCCAGGGTGGGTGTGAGACGGAAAAGCCAATAACTTCCAGACCAGGCGTCCGATTGACGCGCCGTCTGTTGCGTTGCATTCCTATTGACGATACGGAACTTTTTTCATCCTCTGCCCGAGTTTTGGATGCATATGGATAGTGGCCGGGTTGGATCGCACCGAAATCCAACCGGGACCCTGGAACGGAAAAGCTGATATCATTCTGACAGAACGTCCGTTTGACGAACCGTCAGCGGCGTTGGTGATCGCGTTGAGAAACAGTCTCTATGAGTTTACCCTATGAGAGTTCGGGGTACAGTTGAGATACGGCCGGGTTTGGTTTGCTCACGAAACCAACCGGGCCCCTGGGACGAAAAGGCTAATAACTCACAGACCGGGCGTCCGATTGACGCGCCGTCTGTTGCGTTGAGTCCCCTATGACGTGGCGGTCCTTTGAGATACTTATTTGTAGGACTTTGAGATACTTGGAGTATCGACCTGTAGCTCGTGGAGCGGACCCTCCCAGTGATGAGCGTGCGGAGTACGGAGACCGTGTAGCTGGCTGAGACCCGACGACTGCTGATCGAACGACTCGGAGTGTTACAGAGGTGCGCTTGGTTGTAGCGGCACTTGGGAGAGCTTGGTTGTAGCGGCAGACCCACGACAGAGTTGCGCTTGGTTGTAGCGGCACATGGTAGCGATTGGTTGTAGAGGCATACCAACGACAGAGGTGCGCTTGGTTGTAGCGGCACATAGGAGCGCTTGGTTGTAGCGGCAGACCCACGACAGAGTTGCGCTTAGTTGTAGAGGCACATGGGAGCGCTTGGTTGTAGCGGCATACCCACGACAGAGGTTCGCTTGGTTGTAGCGGCACATGGGAGTGCTTGGTTGTACCGGCAGACCCACGACAGAGTTGCGCTTGGTTGTAGCGGCACATGGGAGCGCTTGGTTGTAGCGGCATACCCACGATAGAGGTGCTCTTGGTTGTAGCGGCACATGGGAGCGCTTGGTTGTAGCGGCAGACCCACGACAGAGGTGCGCTTGGTTGTAGCGGGACATGGGAGCGCTTGGTTGTAGCAGCTGGCCCGTAGTACTCGATGGGTGGAGTTCTTCAGCAGTCTTAGGTTAGTGAGCAGTACCTCGGAGTCGTGACAGGACCACTGTACACTCCAGAGACGGAGCTCTTCAGCAGTTACAGTTTCGATAATGAAAATCCTGGTTTGAGATGAGACTTTTGACCTTGTGTTTACCTCATGATTGAGATGGGTCACTTGCTAACTTAGGTATATGTATGGGCATATACCCGGGTAGTGGTTATCCATTGATTTCACAATCCTTGTGTTTCCTCATGATTGAGATGGGTTACTTGATAACATAGGTATATGTATGGGAATATATCTAAGTAGAGGTTATCTGTTGAGATCTTCTTTGTGGTTATCCTTGTTGGTTTACTGAGACCTTGAGGGTCTCGGGGTCCCTACTGAGTATCGTTATACTCACCCCTGCACGGGCAATGCCCGCACCTCGTTGTGTTGGTTGCAGACGACGGGCAGTGCTGACAGAAGCCGAGTGTTCGAGGACTGGACAGTAGCTGGAGGAGGAGTATATGAAGAGATGGTACCCGGAGGAGGACCTCACGACGAGGCGGTACCCAGAGGTGGACGTGACGACGAGGCGGTACCCGGAGGTGGACCACTGGGCGAGACATACTCGGAGCGGACGGTGGGACCTGAGGAGCAGAGGAGCTATCTGTACCCACCCTTCAGGTGGGATTTCCAGTGGACAGCTCGGCGTAGCATCTTTACTTTTCAGTTGTTGTTTTCCCTTTCGAGTTGTACTTTATAGTTGGGCTTGTATTTCCGGCCCCTTTTTACTTTCCACACTTACTGTTGTACTCAGTTTTTACTTAGTGTTTACTTTTCCGCTTGTACTCTATGGTGCTTGTTTTCTTTTATAAAGGCAATGCCTTCCCAGTTATCGGGATTTTACGCCTTTGGTGCTAGTCGCCAGCCCCTGGCCTAGGAAGGCGGGCTTGGGGTAGTCACGGCACGGGCCCCGAGGATGGGTCGTGACAAATTGGTATCAGAGGAGTTCGGTTCTACCGCAGAACATATAACTCTGATGTTTCTTTCTGTGAAGCAATAGTGTTAAGGGTACCGAGTGTGGTTTTCAGTTCAGGGAGTCCAGTGTTGGTGTGGCGGCCGACGTATCCGTACACCAGGACCCTGACTACTGATTTCCGACTTTGTACACAAAAAAACTGATTGCGTTTGTGTTTCCAAAGTTTTAAAGTCAGCTCAAACCAGGTCAGCTCACCAGGTATAAGACGTTTGACCGTGTCACGATGTTTCTTTCAGAATGCCTTTTCACGGACGACTAGCTAGAGCCCCGAGAGTGGTACGTACTGACAGCCCACCGAGTGACGAGGCCTCAGTACAGGGCCCTATCCAAGTTGAGGCACCAGCGGAGGCACCAGCGGTACTGCTACCCGTTGGGCCACCGATTCCACTAGCCCCAGCAGTAGGCGATGTACGACGCTTGAGCGCGCTGCACGAGTTCCAGCACCAGAGGCCACCCAGGTTCCGGGGAGAGACGGACCCGCAGGCGGCTGAGGTTTGGCTGGAGGCTGTGGTGAGAGTCTTCAGGCTAGTGGGGACGCTGGCAGACTTCATGGTGATCTTTACTACCAGCCTCCTTCAGGCAGCAGCAGGCAGGTGGTGGAGCCACTTGTTCCAGTTTTTCGATGAGATGAACTTCGCATGGGAAGACTTCGAGACCTTCTTCAGGGTGGAGTTTGTGCCAGTATCTCTACACCCCGAGCATGTACAGGAGATTCGGCCTTTGTCGCGTGCTTTTCGATCAGTATCCGAGTCATTTGTGGGCAGTAGACAGATGATGCAGAGGTCCAGGAGGACCGGACTAGCAGTTGGACGATCTCGGGTTTTAGGACCGGTGGTGCGGGGCGCCTGAGGTGGGGTCGGAGCCAGGCGTGCCAGAAACGGACAATGTTACTCCTACGGCGGAAAGTGTCACCTGGCACGTGACTGTCCGACTCCTCGTACGATTGATCAGTGGGTGTTGGAGGAGCCACCGAGACAGAAGCAGCGGCGAGTGCTTGAGTAACAGCCGAGCAGTGGACACGGGAGTAGAGCTCTGAGAGCAGGTGGGCAGGAGAGGAACTAGTGGATACGTCCTTTGTACTTCTAGTTCCATGTTTCTTTGTATTCGTGTCTTTGTACTATGAGCTGCAATAATAAAAAGACACTTATCTTTGTTGCTTTTCTGTCCTTTTGTTTGGTTGATACTGAGTGGTCCCGGTTAAACTGTTGACTTGACCCTCACTTTCGATATTTCTACTAGAGGGGACCCAGTGACCTCACACTGATGCCGAAAGTGTGACTCGACCCTTGGAGGCGAGAGTGACAGTTGGATCTCTTAGTATATACGTCGAGGCCTTACGATGTCATCCATGGAATGAATGCATCATTCATGTCAGGATTGACTGTATTAGGCAACGAATGTGGTTGATCCAGGGGATGAGACCGGGTTTCTCTTATCGGCAAAGAAGAAATCATAGCATCTCTTGTGAGACTAAAGGAGGTCCAGGACATCCAAGAGAGGATGAAGACTGCTCAGTGCAGTAAGAAACAGGAAACCGGTGCCAGTCATAGAGACTCGGGCGTGTTAAGAAGAGGAAGCTTAAAGGAGAGATGAGTCTACGAAGAAGTATACGTGGAGGTAGAGCTAGGAGAGCAGCATGAGGTGGTGTACATCCTAACATGGTACAACCACCCGCCTTAGTTATTCCTTCCAGGCTCAGGGAGCTGGAGGGCGGAGGAAGAGTGCACCTGCATGCGTTCAAGGAGTGTGACCCAATGGCTCTAGAAATGATTCAAGGGATAGTCTGTGTCCACTACTAGATGTTGTAGTAACAGACGTCGATGTGAATCATTTCTTGCTTTCACAAATCTTGTTCCAGACCAAGAGTTTCTGGTAAGTCGTGGACTTGACCCTCACGTCTGGAGATACCTTGGTAGGAGACTTGATAATCACACTTACACCGACGGTGTGGTCAGACCCTCGAGGCGAGAGTTTCGGTTGGAATCTCTTGGTGACAGCGTCGAGGCCTTATGACGTTAGTTTGAGTATGGAATGGGAAATAACTATTCATACTCAAATTGAAGGTTTTAGGCAAACGTCGGGATGGGTTTTCCTCGGTCGATGAAAAGGAAACCCCAGGAAGCACGGGATAAACTCTTTCACAGGAGGGTGCGACCGATCACTCTTGAATCGGCCAACCTTACCCTCGTGGCAGCAGTCGTTTGAGTTCCAGTTCTAATAGGAATTGGAAACATCTGTAGTTTGAGGATGGCGACCACGTTCTTATACGGGTCTCACCTCGACAAGGTTTTCGGAGATGTGGCCAAGGCGGCAAGTTATCTCCAGGGTTCAGCGGACCTTCTTAGGTCCCCATCTGGGTAGGCGGGGTGGTTTACCGCTTGACCCATTCACCGCAGTTGCACCAGGTGCACGATAACTTCCACATATCTCAACTGAGGAGATACGTGCTCGACCCTGCGCATACCATCAACCATGAGGAGCTGGATGATGGCGATGGGGTGTCTTTCACGGAGGTTCCAGTGAGGATCGAGGATCGACAGGAGCAGATCCTACGAGGACGATCAATTCCTCGGGTGCACTTTCTTTGGCAGTACGGATCCTCCAGGTAAGCACATGGGAGCGGAAGGCTCAGATGCGTGCTCTGTACCGCTTTTGTGACCCTAGTTTTTATTGAAGCTTTACGGGGATGTAAAGCTCTGAGATGGGAGTAATGTAAAGACCCAGAAATTTCAAGGAAATTTCTTTCTTAATTTTCTTTGGAATTTTACAAGAACGCAGTTTCTGACAGCGCCTGATTCCGAGGCCCAGTGTGCCCGTAATTAATTTCTGAAGTTTGGCTCGGGTACGTTCAGTGGACGAGCGAGCGGGAATTTCTTTCTTTTGAACCGGTGCTCGGAATTGAAATCCGATTGCACCGATGAACTCGCAACGCCGGTAATCGCTTAAGGGAACGTTTACCGTAGTTCCGTTTGTGCGGGAGATGAAGTTATTTTTTGGGGTTTTATTAAAAAAATTGAATAAAATTGTTAAATCAATTTTATTTCATGTTAAGTTGTTAACTTCTCCCATGGGAAGTTGGTGGTGGGCCCACATCCATCCAACTTCCCATGTGTGGATATTTGAAAGGTTGGGGCCCACACAAACCCCTCCCCACCTCTTCAAATTCCTTAACTTTCCTAACCCCTCTAAACCCCCCATTTAAGTTTTGATAACTTAACACCTCCTTGATTTTATAACATCTTATGTTAATAACTTAAGTGAGTTAAATATGGGTTTTGAATTTTCAAACTCTTGAATTTCAAAACCTATATTGGGTTAATAAAATAAGTGGGAGGATTATTTTATTTTGGGGTTAGTTGTTCTTGTGGTGGAGACTTGGGAGAGAAAAGGCTAAGTCTTCTTCTTCTTCAACATCGACGAAGAACGTGAAGAACACCTCCAACGAAGAACATCTCCACCGAAGAACGCGACGTCTTCTTCCAACGACGTTTCCCCTTCGAACGCACCTCGACGACAACGGAGTCGACGTTCTTTCCCTGCGACGCCCGACCTCCGCGACGCTCGTCTTCCGCGGGTTGTTGACGTGCACCGTATCTGAATCGAGGTAGGGGTTTATTTATTTAATTGTTCGTGAATACAAACTTGGTGATAATCGTGGATTAAAACCCTTTTTGTTATTGAATAACACGAGGGGGTCGGACCGCACAAACACGACCGACCCTCCTTCTCTGTTTTTCGTGATGGTATCTTGAGGATGATACGAGAAAACGTGGTGCCGTTGCACCACAAGATTTATTGCGGAAGATACGCGTGGCACCGTCGCGCCGCGCTGTGGAAAGAAATCCAAGAACGCGATGCCGTCGCGTCGCGTCGAAGAAAGTCAAAGGCGCCGAGGCCGGAGCGGGGTCGCGGCGGAGGGAAGCGATGTCGTCGCATCGCGCCGAATGGCATAGGCCGCGGCCGTTTCTGGGCCGCAGCGGAGCAAGATGACCGGCGGCCGACACCGGGCCGCCGGTGTCGGCGAAGGAAGGACCGGTCGTCGCCGGTCCTTGGTGGCGAAACCGGCCAGCCAGTGCGGGCCGGCCGGGCAGTGGAGACCGGGGGAATTAATTCCCACGGCCGGGTCTTCAAGCGGCCCCAATTAAGGGGCCGTGGTTTCACAAAGGGGGGGGGGCTTTTCCCCCCGCGCGCGGCAACCGAACGACGCGCTGGCCGCACCGCCGGCCGGGTCGCACCGCCGGCGGGGCCGGGTCCAACCGGACCGGGTCGGGTCGACCCGGATCGGGTCGGACCAGGGGGGGTCGGCCCGGGCCCAGACCCCCAGTTTCAGACCACTTTTGGTCAAATGCCCGTATCTTGGGCTACAGGCCTCCAAACGACTCGCCGTCAGCGGCAACGCGATCCTTGGATTGAGACGGTCGTTTCGGTATACTATACTCAAGGTACATCTTCCTTTTCGGGAGGCTATGTGGTTAAAACTCCATAGTTAAGTGTGCTTGGCCTAGAGTAATGATCAGGATGGGTGACCTCCTGGGATGTTTCCCAGGGTGGGTGTGAGACGGAAAAGCCAATAACTTCCAGACCAGGCGTCTGATTGACGGGCCGTCTGTTGCGTTGCGTTCCTATTGACGATACGGAACTTTCTGCATCCTCTGACCGAGTTTTGGATGCAGATGGATAGTGGCCGGGTTGGATCACACCGAAATCCAACCAGGACCCTGGAACGGAAAAGCTGATATCATTCTGACAGAACGTCCGTTTGACAAACCGTCAGCGGCGTTGGTGACCGCGTTGAGAAACGGTCCCTATGAGTTTACCCTATGAGAGTTCGGGGTACAGTTGAGATACGGCTGGGTTTGGTTCGCTCACGAAACCAACCGGGCCCCTAGGACGAAAAGGCTAATAACTCACAGACCGGGCGTCCGATTGACGCGCCGTCTGTTGCGTTGAGGCCCCTATGACGTGGCGGTCCTTTGAGATACTTCTTCGTAGGACTTTGACATACTTGGAGTATCGACCTACAGCTCGTGGAGCGGACCCTCCCAGTGACGAGCATGCAGAGTACGGAGACCGTGTAGCTGGCTGAGACCCGACGACTGCTGATCGAACGACTCGGAGTGTTACAGAGGTGCGCTTGGTTGTAGCGGCACATGGGAGAGCTTGGTTGTAGCGGCAGACCCACGACAGAGTTGCGCTTTGTTGTAGCGGCACATGGGAGCGCTTGGTTGTAGGGGCATACCCACGACAGAGGTGCGCTTGGTTGTAGCGGCACATGGGAGCGCGTGGTTGTAGCGGAAGACCCACGAAAGAGTTGCGCTTGGTTGTAGCGGCACATGGGAGCGCCTGGTTGTAGCGGCGTACCCACGACAGAGGTGCGCTTGGTTGTAGCGGCACATGGGAGTGCTTGGTTGTACCGGCAGACCCACGAAAGAGTTGCGCTTGGTTGTAGCGGCACATGGGAGCGCTTGGTTGTAGAGGCATACCCACGAAAGAGGTGCTCTTGGTTGTAGCGGCACATGGGAGCGCTTGGTTGTAGCGGCAGACCCACGACAGAGGTGCGCTTGGTTGTAGCGGCACATGGGAGCGCTTGGTTGTAGCAGCTAGCCCGCAGTACTCGATGGGTGGAGTTCTTCAGCAGTCTTAGGTTAGTGAGCAGTACCTCAGAGTCGTGACAGGACCACTGTACACTCCAGAGACGGAGCTCTTCAGCAGTTACGGTTTCGATAATGAAAATCATGTTTTGAGATGAGACTTTTGACCTTGTGTTTACCTCATGATTGAGATGGGTCACTTGCTAACATAGGTATATGTATGGGCATATACCCGGGTAGTGGTTATCCGTTGATTTCACAATCCTTGTGTTTCCTCATGATTGAGATGGGTTACTTGATAACTTAGGTATATGTATGGGAATATATCTAAGTAGAGGTTATCTGTTGAGATCTTCATTGTGGTTATCCTTGTTGGTTTAGTGAGACCTTGAGGGTCTCGGGTTCCCTACTGAGTATCGTTATACTCACCCCTGCACGGGCTATGCCCGCACCTCGTTGTGTTGGTTGCAGACGACGGGCAGTGCTGACAGAAGCCGAGTGTTCGAGGACTGGACAGTACCTGGAGGTGGACTATATGAAGAGATGGTACCCGGAGGAGGACCTCACGACGAGGCGGTACCCAGAGGTGGACGTGACGACGAGGCGGTACCCGGAGGTGGACCACTGGGCGAGACATACTCGGAGCGGACAGTGGGACCTAAGGAGCAGAGGAGCTATCTGTACCCACCCTTCAGGTGGGATTTCCAGTGGACAGCTCGGCGTAGCAGCTTTACTTTTCAGTTGCTGTTTTCCCTTTCGAGTTGTACTTTACAGTTTGGCTTGTATTTCTCGGCCCCTTTTTACATTCCGCACTTACTGTTGTACTCAGTTTTTACTTAGTGTTTACTTCTTCCGCTTGTACTCTGTTGTGCTTGTTTTCTTTTATAAAGGCAATGTCTTCCCAATTATCGGGATTTTACGCCTTTGGTGCTAGTCGCCAGCCCCTGGCCTATGGAAGGCGGGCTTGGGGTAGTCACGGCACGGGCCCCGAGGACGGGTCAGGACATTTTGTTTCTTGAAAATCCATGTTCCTCAACTAACTTCCATGCCATATAGCAGTTTGAGGGAATATTTACATCATCTGTAAATAAATCCTTCATGAGGGTATGAATTTAATCGATTTCTGTACTAGAAATCTCATATATAGTTTTCCCATGAAACAGTCAGATTAAAAATTCCAGCTCTTTCATTTTATCACATTGTCGATATACTGGAGTCATGGCAGCATCATTCAATTTTTTCACCCTATAAATATCATCATTTTCACTAGATGTATCAGCTGTCCTCATATCAAATTCTTCTTGAGTTGAAATCCTTTATTTTTCCTGATGACGAATAAACGTAAACCGATCATCTAACAAATTCACCATTCCAGTCATTTCATTTCGATCATCACCAATTTGAGATTTCATTTTCTCCCCATTATGATACCACACAATGTAGTTTTCTTAAAAACCATTTTTGATTATGTGGTAGCTGACTTCTTCATGGCTCAACCAAGGTCTACCAACATAATTAGAACATGGGCAGTGTATGCGACAACTATCTGAAGCATTGTGAAATGAAAAATCTATAATGCTCTCCAAATTTTTTTGAAAATCGCTTGAGATCCGATTGGTTTCATACATCCAACTTATGTTTATTCTGTAAAAAGAATTTATATAAGTCATTTTGTCATAAACAATTCAACAGGATTGAATGTTAATAGAAAATACATTTAAGTAAATGATAAAGGAAGAAGTTTCTAGTTGATGTAGTGAAAACCACCCCACCCTCATAAAAGTGAGTATTGGCCAAGAAGGACACATAATATACAACGTACAATGAGAACCATATTTAGTTGACCCTAACGTTATATTAGTATAGTCATCTTGGGGGAAATGGAATATATGTTCCTGGTTAACTCATGAATTCAAAAGCTCGTATTCTATATGTTGGACACTATCTAAGGTAAGAAATCATGTGAGGATGGGTTTACATCATTAAATTTCTTACATGCTAGTGAGAATGAAGACTTATATTAATGACTTGAGTTCACTGATACCATGTCAAATGTTATACACACCATGTGAACCCTTATACACACTATATGAACCCTTATACCATATCGTCATTATTAAAACCATTAATAACAACTTATTAAATAAAACATCACTTATTATAGATAATCAAATTGAACATAAATCAATAATATTATTGGATATATCAATTAAAATGAATTCGTACTATCTTACATCATAAATGACCACCCACAACCATGATTAATGACCACAAAGCTCCCATTTCGGCCAAAATCAAAAGTGAAAACAAAAACACATAGTTGTAGAAAGAAACTTCATTTGTGTGAAGACTAATAATCTCATGGTCCTCATGATATTTGAACCACACAGTCATGATTTTATAGATGAACTTTTATCCATGAAACCATATGTGAAACCCGATTCAATACATGCATTTTTATGATTTTCCCAAGTATTTTGAGGATCCCCAAATCCGTGAAAATGGTCTTTCTGTTTTAAAAGGTGATTGAAAAACACATGTACGATGTCAAAGGCAGAATGATTAATGGTTGTATTTCAAAAACTAATATTCACTAATATTGCGAATTTGACATTCTGTGAATTAGTTTCATGAAGATGGAAGAAGTACTAATTAGGGACCACATACTATTTGACAAAGATCAAGAAGATACTCTATATGTTCTATTTTGCAATGGATAAGTGAACAGTGTGTCATTTTATATATATATAGATTTTGATAGAAACATGATACACACTTATTATGTAATACACATAGTTTACAAAAATTAAAATGAACAAGAACTTCATTTTTGGCATGATCCTAATGAAAGAGTGATTTTCATGAAATAATATCAATTACTATTAAAAAAAATTTATTATTATTTCCAATACATGAACCTATAATATTTGAACTAGATTAAAAAAACTATGAATCTTCAAAATTAGAACACAATAAAGAGACAACATGCCCTTATAAATGTAAATGTGTAATGAAAACATTAATTAGACATACACCGATATAGGGATTTTAGTACACAATTCGTGGAACAATCATAAAATTTTACAAAAACCCTAAAAATTATGAATAACGAAATCATTGAGAATAGAAGGATATGATTTATAAGAGGTGGAACTATATCCTTGATAAAATATAGGATTATAGCCTGCTGCGGATCCGATGGAACATGTGGGGATTGGGAACTGCTTCTTCCAAGGAATCACATTTGGAGACGAGCAGAAGGCTTCTGGAATCGTGGGGAGGCCACTTCCTGCATTTGGGGATTTGGGGATTTTTTTCCCAAAGGTTCCTAAAAACCGTTGGTATAACCCAATCATTCCCAATGGTTTCATAAAACCGTTGGGAAAACTACGTTTTTCCCCACTTTTCCCAACAGTTTTATGATACCGTTGGGAAAAGGGAGTTCATCAAGGTTTTTACCAATGCTTTATATATACCATTGGGAAAGACAACATATATCAACTGTTCTTTGAACCATTGGTATACAAGTGTTGGGAGAACTCTCCTTTCTAGTAGTGATCCTTTAACCATTCAAAAAGAGATAGTGTAGCAATAAATTTGGAAAGGATTGATGATGTTTCCTTCATTAATATTCTCTTGTATATCTTTATATAAATATACAATGATTGCATCATTTTAAATTTTCACAAATGATATAATCACGGGGACCTCTCTACATAGATCATCTGTCACCATGTTTACTTTCCCATGGTGGAAATGGATTGAGCATTCAGCATAATTGATCATCTCTGACCATCTTATATGGCACATATTCAACTATTTCTATGTGAATATATAGTTGAGGATTTTTTGATATGTATATAATCCAAACTTCTCCCAAAGGAGGTAATTCAGGTAAAATTTTAAAGATAATATTACAGTATCCCAATCCATATCATGTGTCAGATTTTTTTTCTCATGAAATTTCAATTTCCTTGAATCATAGGCAATGAAATTGTAATTTTTCATCCACACAAATCACATGCCCTTCATCTAATCATCACTAAATACCACAAAAAGAACACTACTTTTTGGTAGTGTTAGCACATGCATATTTATAAGCCTCCTTTTCAACACCATGATTTTTTCTATGCATTTATCACTCTAAGCCAAATTGATTCTTTCCGAGTTATCATGGAAAGTGGGTTTGAAATTAATGAGAAATTTCTCAAAAATCATCGATAATATCTAGATAACGCATGGATTATATGGATATCTATGACATATGTTGGCCTCATCCATACATCAATTGATGTTTTCTTGGAGGAATCCCCAGATATCCCATTTCTTGTGATGATATAATCCAAGAATGAGACCTCCTTCAAACAAATATCAAAATTTCTATAATTTTCATAGATATTCTCCTTTAATAAGGTCTCATGTAAAGTGATTAGATACTAATCATGATCCACCATGGTTTAGGATTATAATACAATAGTATCTATAAGGACCACCAAAATAGTGGAAAGGTAATCTATAAATTCTCTATTCATCATGTACATATAGATTGGGCGATCATTACTCACTCTGAACATCATTAATATGAATTCCTAATGCCTGTACTTTGTACGAAAATAAGACATAGGGATATCCGTCTTCTTTCCCATTAATTGGTAATATCTCGACTATTGATCTGCCTTGGATAAGTATTAAGCTACATGTAGCTTATCAAATAAGTCATCAATTCATGGAATAGGATACTTGTTCTCTGTCATTACATTGTTGAGATCATGATAATCAATGAAAAGGCACATTTACCCATCCTTATTCTTGAGAAAGGTGACTGTTGTACCCCATAGTGAAGCACTCGGGCATATAAACCCTTTATCCAGATTTTCCAATAGTTGTTTCATTAGATCTTCCCGCTACAAAACAATCATTCTATACAATGTATTGGATATTGAAAACTTCCAAGGTATAATATCAATTGAAAATTTCTCATCTCTTCTAGGCAGAAGACAAGAAAATTCCTTGGGAAACACATCACCAAATTCTCCAATAATAGGCATGTATTCAAGGATGGTTTCATCCATAGATTTAATCATCATAGCAATATATGAATTATTATAATGTTGTAATACCCAAACATGATATTGTTATTCTAAAAAAGATTCATCCTCTTAATAACACTTGTACATAATCAAGGTTTGATTCTTTATATGGATAGTGAATTCCCTCTCGCGATAATTTTTGTTGGATCCATATAGGGAATTCCTATCCATGCCCACAATTGCATCAAATTCCTTGAGATGGATTATTATGAGGTTCACCGGAATGTTCAGTCTATAGACTGTGACCGGGGAAGAGTTATATTCAACGGATTCAAGGATTGACCAATTTTCAATTCTCATCGACATCTATACATAAATGATTTGGGGTGGTGTTGGAATTTTTCTACAAAAAATTCAGGATATAAAAGAATGAATTAAACCAGAATCCAAACGTATGTTCTCCATTCTAGAATGAATAACCAGCATACATGTCACCACTTCGTTGCCAGGTTTCCCATCAATATTAAGGACAAATAAAAATTTCCTTTGATGACATAGATGTTGTTGGATTCCATCTAAAACACTTGGATTAGGGAACTTGTTTTCAAAATGTCTTGGTTCTTTGACATTGAAGTAATGAACTATGAGTTGTGGGTTGAACCGGGCATTTCATACCTCTAATGTAGTAGCGCGTTTTTCTTATTAGCAATAAATAGCGAGGTTCCATTATCATCCTCACATAACGCATTTATTCGTCCCCTTTAGTATATTTATATGGTGCGTATTTCCACACCTTTGGAAAGTGGGGGTTGGAATTTCCTACCACCAATGGATTATTACATAGATCTTCTAGAAATACAATCAAAAATCCACACCATATCCTCATGATACCCATGATATTCACCGATCTCGATTTAAAATATGAGAGACCATTATGAAATTTCCTCATATTTATTAAAGTCACGGATCACTAGGTCTTTCCATAGGCTAGGATTTATCCCACCGAAGAAGCATTCAACCTTGCATTTGGTGGTAATGAAAATTATAGAAGCATATCATGAAAGCCTTGTGACTTTTTCCTCATATCCTTCTATGGATTCAACGTATTTTTGTTTGAGTGAAAGGAACTCCTGTTCCATATTAATAAAAAGGGTGCGAGAAACATATATATAGAAAATCAAACTCTGTAAATACATCCATTCAAACATCTCAATATCTTCCTCATGCTTTGTATTTTTGATCAATGTCCACCATTGAAAAGCTTCACCCTCTATATGATAAGAATCTAGAAGAACCATCTCTTATTCATAAAATATATGGATGAAGAAGATATTCTCAATGGGGTTTATCTATTTTTCGGTGATTGATTGATCATATGATATATTTAATGTATGAGGACTTTGTATCATGATATTCATTATTTTGGGGTGTTCTTTCATTATAGGGGGGGGGGGGGTAGAACGTTCCACTTGAGAAATGTTTCTATTTGAAACATGAGGTTACTAAGAAAGTATTATGAATAGTTTTTGTATCCCACTTCAATCCGATTGGGCATCTCTTTAAAGAATTTGTCACATTTATCTTCACATAGATTGTTAGCTTGAGTCCTCTTAATTCCATCCATTTTCTGTAATAAAGGGAATGTTAGGGGTAAAACATAGATGAAAAAAAGGGATTTCTTAAAAATTTACATTAATTCTATTTACTTATGAATTTATAAGATTAAATCTAAGTAATCCTTGATCTAATTTACAACAAATATTACTTGAGGCATTTTTATTCCCTTAAAATGGTTAATTATATGATTATGAATTTACTAAAGCATATCCCCTGAGGGTGTCGTAACAAAGATTGTAGTAATGCCTGTTATCATGAACAATTTCCAGTTTGAATCTATCTCGAAGCGGTGTTTCTGGGTTTTCCCCTAGATACCCCAATATTTTTAATTGAAAAAAATGCAGAACAATAAAAGTGAATATGGAAAAAATAAGGAAGGATGAAACGTAAGGATCCCTTACCCGAGTGTTTGAAATCAAGAGCATTAGGAGGGGCTTCTTAAGAGATTGGGGAAACTTGGGTGGATTATATAGAGAGGAGGTAAGAGTATGGATGTGATCCAAGGGTTTTCTGTGAAGTGTAGTTTGAGCGTGGGTGGGATTATATAGAAAGGGGGGGGGGTTCTTTAATATTTCACAAACATTGGTTTTGGAATCTATATAAATAATTATTCAAAACCAAAAACCAGCCCATCATTTTTAAGAATGGTTTCTTCAAAAGGAGTGTGGATGATATTATTTTATATTCCCACTGGATGAAATTATTAAAATATTTGTTTTTTTATTTGGAGGCGAGTCACACTCCAATGTAAATCTTTTTAAAATTAAAAAATATCTAATAAGTCTTGGAGGGTCCACTAAAGAACCATCAAACTAATCAAAAAAATATAAAATCACATTATATTAATTATAAAACATTTATTGGCTGAATATCTATTTTATAGTATTTTAATACATCCCTATTGGTTCATGATGATATCATAAACCACATTATATATTTAAACGGTATTTAATTTTTACCCAAAAATTCGACTGTGTTAGATAATTATGAAAAATATATATACAAAATTTCAATGTCCTAAATCCAAATATAATATTTATTTTATTTTAATAATTTTATAAATATGTGAATTTTTTTACTTTTAAAATAAAAACCGACATTTAAAAAAAATTCATGGGTCTTGACAAAATACAACGTTCAAACCATAATAAAATTACAATTGTATAAAAATTGTATGATAATTTATATTTACTATAAAGTAATTTAGTAATAATATTTTATTAAAAGATCATTTAATTAATAAATCCATTAATTCATAATAATCAATTTTTATAATTGAATATAAACTACAAATACTATTTGTGAATTTAAAACCATTTACAATTTAAAAAATGAATGTATTTTATTTATACAAATAATTAATTCCCATAATCATAGTGTTAGGGTATTGATACATAAACACCTATAAAAATAACATAAATCCTAAGGGTATGGTGTGTGATGGTGAAAAAAGTTTGGGGTGGCTTGGATAACATCGCTCTGGTAGTAATCTCTGGTAACTACTTCTACTCCCGTAGGTAGTTCTATTCAAGATTAATGTGTTGAAGCTCACATGGATTTGCTCAAGAGTGAAGCCCTGTGATGCTAACTCCATTCCAATCTCTGAAAAATAGCCATCGCATGGAGAAATTCTACAAGATGAGGCAATCACGTCCTATATCTAGGTAATTTTGATTTGTTAATTCCATATATTTATATTAATCATGTGATCACAGTTAAATGAATATATTAGAAATGGTAACAATTCTTAATGGTATATTAAAATTAGAAAACATAAAAACCTATAAATTCATATGTTTTATATACCCATTTTAAATAATAAGACATTTAATTAGATCAACAGGAACTTTCATTAATAAATGTTTGGGTCGTTACAACAACCCTTTATGGTTTTAGTTTATAATGAGGTTAAAAAGACCTAGATAAAAAAATTATATTCTCATGTGATGTAAACATCTTAGTTTCCACTAGTAGAACATTATTTGTCAATTACACTATAGTGTTTCTCGATATAAATCATTCTATATAGTTTCTATTATGAGGGAGATATATTACATGCATGACTCATTACTATATCCTTAAAATATATTCAATTTTATGTAACTCCCACTTACTGGGATATTAAAAAATGAGGTATTATGATTGTATTATGAAATATATGTATTTAAAATAAAAGTAGAAAATACATTTCCTAGCATTTCATGATCATGATGATGGAGTATTCCCTTTAATGTCATAATATTAGTAAATATGAAATGGGGAATATTTTATTTAAAACTAACCATAAATAAATGGGTAGATGATGTAGGAATAAATTCTTTATTAGGAGATTGTTTCTTTTTGTAATGAAAATGAAACAACTATCATTATTAACATACATATAACTTCCTCTTAATTTATCATTTTCATAATGTGTACTCCTATAAAGGGGCATTGGGTTTAGTGGTGGGAAAAATAGTTGTGTTTTAAAAATACATAGAGGGTACATGTGAAAAATTATTTACTATTAATATCAGTTTTTTTTATAATATTTTGGTATTTTTATAAAAATTAATGGTTTATTATTTTGAATAAAATTATGTTCATGGTTGATTATTTATAGTCTTTCTATATATTTATAATTTTCATTATACATTCCCCAATTATACTTAAATCGGTAGTTATTGTTCCATATATCCATCACCACTCAATTTCCACATGGTTGATTTCCTTAAAAATGAAATCATTTTGGGGATTTATTTCGGAATAATTTTAATTTATCCCCCCCTAAAATGTAGTGAATCTTCATTGAAGAAGCATTGAATTTTAATATGTGATTTATAAAGTGGATTATATTTTTCAGATTCTCTGGAAGAAGTATCATAGATTCATTTTTATTCAATAATGTAGAACTTATAGATTTATTACACATTATATCATTTTTAACGGGTTTAAATATAATATTTAATTATGGAGTACCTCTTGATAAATATAATATTTTTACATAAACATGATCATTCCATCTATTGATTCTATTATATAAAGGATTAATTTTTTTATTTCATTTTAAATTAATATTGAAATAACACATTTTATTATTTTCTATTTACAAAATGTGAACCATGTTAATTCAATTATAAATTTGAAATGGAAGTTAATGTAAATAGTAGACATAAAATAAATTCATTCATAAGTGGTCATGAGAATGAGTAAAAAAATATTTTAATTTCCTATGTTCTCAACAAGGATAATGTAAATATATTATACCATTAAAACATTTAAAAGAATCATAATATTGAAATCTGACACATTATTCTATAAGAGATATAAATGAAAATGATTTTTGTAAATTATATACCTGTTTAAATTTGGGGGGGGGGAGCCCTTGAAAATATCATATTAGATTAATAATATGGATTTTATTTCCACACATTCAATGATATTTCATTATGAATTTTGGGATTCTAAAAAATTCTGTTATGTTCCATTACTATTTTGGGGCATATATTTATTAGTCTCACCATAAAATTTAATTTAGAAAAACATGATTCAATACACAATGAAAGAATTCTCCAATAATATTAAACCTATAGTTTTTTGTAATTTGATTTAAATAAAACATTTGTGTCTATCAAATAATCTTTCCATATCAAATTTGATTCTATCTACTCATATTATGTTATAACTATTGTTAGAGACAAAAATAATGATATTAAAAAATTTAATATTTATATATAACTTTTAATGATTGATCAGGTAATTGATTAAAATTATAAATCCATCATTAGTTAACAATGATACCAATCATTACGTGATTAAGACATTAAATACTGAATATAATCACAAATTACACTATATTTTAACCTAATAAAATTATATCAATTTTTTTAATATTGTGAAAATTGACTTATATTATTAATTTGGGAGAATATGGTAAGAATATTTTCTTACATATCTAAATATAAATATAACAACAATGTTTTTTTGTAGTTTAAAAATAATGAGATATCAATAAAATTTAATTCTAACCAGTTTAAAAATAAAGAGTTTTGTATACTTTCAATTTACCTAACATATATCCACTTAAATTATCATTATGAGTGATTTGTAATATGTATTATTATTATAATTTCACACTTATATATATGTCTATTAATGTTTATCATGGGTTTTTAGTTATATTAATTTTTTTATGGTGAATCCATTACATAAGTATCTACACATGAATTCCTGAAGATATTTGAAAATTGTGTATCTAGTTTTCATTTTTAATCATTATAAAAAGGAAATATATAGTGTATTAAAATATGGTTTCATTATTTATGTTCTATTACTGTGAAAACCCATAAAATTAAATGTTATTCAACCAAAAATAATTTGTTTAAAATTTATCTTATATATTATTAATTTCAATACAGTTCCATTGCGCTTTATATTATAAGCATACCACTTTTTTTTATAAACACTTTTATTAATGGAAAAAATAATTTCCCTAGTTTTGTAAGATTAAATTATAAAAACATATAAACATATAAAATAAATGTTAAAAATATAGTTTATGGAACATAAAATTAATTACATGATATTTTTTATTCTATATTCAAATTTAACTTTATATTAAATTACAAAAAATTTGAAAATTTTCTAGAGAGTTTATGTTATTTAAATAAATTTAATTCATATAAATAAATAGGCTATAGTGATTTAAATATAAATTCATAATGTATATAACAATAAAATGTG
Source organism: Viscum album (assembly GCA_963277665.1). Classification (NCBI taxonomy): domain Eukaryota; kingdom Viridiplantae; phylum Streptophyta; class Magnoliopsida; order Santalales; family Viscaceae; genus Viscum; species Viscum album. The sequence continues at coordinate 1,902,753,920 of OY728160.1, forward strand.
ATACTTAAATAATAAAAAATTGAAAACCTTCCTTATATGATAATATATAACTATATATGCAAGCACTTCAATATGAATTATATAGAAGTCAAAAATAAATTTCCATTAGAAAAACAAATAACTTTTTCAAGAATGATATTTTTTCTACGATTCATGATAGCCTAAAAGAATTATTATACATTTTTTCTAAAATAAATTTCAAATACATTAATATTATATTTAATTATTATTATATTTAATTAAAATTCCTATGGGTTAGTGAAATATTCCTATATTTTTTATTATTGTTTAGAGTATGATAATTTGTGATCCTCTAATATACTTTGCATTTTTTTAATTTTTTAAAATTAGTTGGTTTAGTATTATGTAAAAATATGTTTTTTCATCAAACACAATTATTTAATATATATTATTAAGATGTAATTTTGAAAATATTTTCTATAAGAATTATATATTTTCATAGATTAAAATTTTAATTTAGGGTCTTCCATGTAAATGGTGAAAAAAGTGTTATTAAAATTTATAAATTTATCATTTGTATTTTATAATATATATAAAATTATTTAATTTATTTATAATTATTCATTTTATGATGTTTTATTTCATATAACATAATTTTATAACTATTTTATATATTTATTTAATATCTAGATAGATACTAGATAATAATTATACATAAAAAATTATTATATTTACATTATTTCATTAAATATACATTATTTAAATGTAAAATATAAATATATTTTTTTCATTTATTTTTACATATAACTAGTTAATAATATATAATTTATTGATAGAGATATATATTGGTTATATATAATTTTGTAAATATTTTTTCTATAATCAGTACAATACACATGGTATGTATTGGAAGGAAATTATTTTTCAATTAAAAAGAAAAATATTTTGTGTTTATGAGCTAGAAACCCCAAATATTGACATTCCCATGATACCCATTTCAACAGTGTATGGTCCTTCCAATACCTTTATATCTCTTCTCCTTAGTATCCCATCATCCCTAGTAGTATCAATTATTGAAGATTCATTAATTAATTGTTTTTATTAAATATTATTTATTTTTAATGGATTATCATATGTTTAATTTCTTTTATAGTTCTCATATAACTATTTTATGTTATATCATGCACATCTTGGTTTTCTTAATTGGATTCATCCTTCAATTCAGATAATTTATTATCACAGAAAAATAATTTTGAGGATGGAAAATGAAGATACATTCTACATTCATAATTTATATAATTTATAGATATAATGTATTGGAAAATAATACCATGCTCATGCTTGGACCCAGACATCCCTTTTTTCTTCACCCTTTAACTATACTCATTTCAAATGGATATTAAAATTTTATTTTGTAGAAGAAAAAAATAATTGAACTATTTTTGTTATATTTCATAGTCCTCTATTACCATTACAGATTTCACTAATTGTAAATACTATATAATATTATTATAATAAATTTCTTTATTTAGTTACCTATAATATATTTCTCTTTCACTAAAATCATTTTTAGATTTATTAATATATTAAAATGGAAGAACCTATCTATTTTTTTTACATGATTGAGATCTATGGCGCATAAAATTTAAAAAAACTAGTAGATTATTTTACTTAGATAATATTCTATAGAAAATATATTGTCAAAATCCATTTTATATTTCTCAAACCATGTTAATATTATCCATAGTTTCCATACCCATAATAAACATATTGGTTTTAAATTTAGAATGATTAGATGAATGAACCTTTCATTAGGTCATCTATGGTAGTATTACGGTTAGGCTCTCTATGTCACATGATAAAAACTATATGATATAACTTGATTATCATCCACTATTGCAAGGTTTCTATAATCTAAGGGATCTTTGAACACATATCAACATTTGACCTCTGTTTATAGGGATCTTATTTTACATGTTAAATTATTTAATGTTCTAGTCTATAACATCCTCGATCCCATTCGATAATAATTTCATATTGGTATGATAATATATTGGGAATAGATTCTATCATCCTATAACTAAAATTTGGACACAATTCATACTAAAAAATTTAATTGATGGTTCTTTCAATGATAGAATATTCTTCAAACATTCTAGAGGCTATAGACTTGTAGTTTGGAATGAAGGTAATAAAATAGTAACACTATAACCTCCATGAAAAGTATAATCAAGAAAAATAATCACATACATCATATCATACAAATAAATAAATGAATAAAATAGACAACATAGCTAATAGCACCAAATATAAATAACATATATGTATGATCTGGTCGTTTCCATGTACTTCCTTCTTTGTGTTTTTATTGAAACACATTTTGTTAGGAATTCCGTCCACATTAATCCTTGGTGGGTGTGTCCCTTTTTTGGAATTGGGATATTTTTCAGGGAAATATGACTTGATTTTTGGCATTGTATGAATTTTTTAATTAACGAAGACTTTTTAATAATGAATTAAAGTTATTATGAATGGGAATATGTCACTTGGAAGGCTGCAGAGGTTTTTTTCAAGAATTTCCATGGAATCAATATGATAGATATCTTCTGTACATTTTGAGGCCATCAATATGTTACATGAATTGATAATGTTTCCATGGAGATATTGGAAACATTTCAATTCATGAAATGGATACACACCGTGAAACATGTTCTGGATATATAATGTAGAATCAAGGTTATTTTTACAGGAGGAGATACTTTTTCTGCATATATCATGATTTAAGAAATAAATGATGTGAAGGGGTTTCACATCAGGAATACATCAGGATATATGATTATAAGATAGGCCATGCATAAGTTTTATTTCATTATTCTCTATAAAACCCTCTCACTTGGACCCTAGGGTGAATGTTCGTGATTTTAGAGTGGATTATTTCTTTCTAGATCTCATGATCAAGAACCTAACCACTAGTTATATTTTTAACATTTTTTCTTATCCTCATTCATTTATTCTCTCTTCTATATGGTATTATCTGGATCACATTTTTTATAGGTTTTTCTCTAAATCTTTTGGGAACTAGGTTTTTAATTGGGATATCCTTCACCTAGATTCCTCGGTTGATTTTTTTTGATGGTGTTTCATTTATCCATTATAAGAAATATGTGATTTTAAACTACATTAATATGGTAAATTTTCTTTTCATGTACATGAGTCCTCATCTAATTGTGTCGACAAAACATTCACATTAACAGAATGAATATTGGGTGATGATATTTAAGTGTTTAGAATAAACAATGGATCACATTGACTCAATGGTGTTGATAACTAACATTCAGATACATGTGGGGTGATCCTACCAATGGATAAAAATTAACTATATAATGTAATAAGGATATGTTTTTTCATGAAATAATACCTTCAGTGATTTTTTGAAATACATTCACCGTGGAAAATTTCAGACATGATTATTGAAATTACTAGTGATAATTGTTAAGATATGGGTGTTTACATTACCATGATAACAAATTCATATATAATTTAATGAATAAATGTGTAATTTAATGAAAATGGAAATTAAATTTATTAAAAATTATGGTTTTTGGTATTACATTATGTTATTCATTAGGTTATGAATTGTGTTGTGATTCGTATATAAATAATTTTATAAAGAACATGTCACAGTTATATTGTAATGCTTAAATTGCTTGAATCGAATATTCTATAATTATTAATATTTTAGTCATTCAGATACTGTAATTCCAATAGTCCTTATCCTGGTTATGCAGAAATTTCTATATAAAAGGCTTGGCCCATTTATGATATAATGGTTATTGGTCTCATCTTGGTTATTTTCAAATTCTTCTAAAGTAGGATTTTCCTGATTATGTGATTATTCCAGATATCTATAGTTACTATTATCATGGTTATTCTACATGTTAAAATATTTTATAGCATTGTTTCGATGTTTGTATACTGTTTTATTATATTAATTTATATATCAATACACATGTTAATCAATTTATTTCACGCACTTATTATAAAAATTCCCCTTTTTAGACATGCTGATGTCGGCCCATTGTGTTTTACTCACAAGATTAATGGGACACCATTTTATATGTTAGAATATTACATGGATGTGGGTTTATACATGGTATAATGACCTTTTTATTTATTGATTCTTATTAGATTGGTCAGAGCATTGAGATCGGACAAACCATAGATTTGGGGTAAATGTAAATTTAATTAATAATGTCAGTTTTACCTTTTAATTATATAGGTACATGTTTCATTTTCACTTACATTTCATGCTGAATATACTTGGTTTATTATTTTTTTCATATGGATCATCCTCTACCTTCGAGTAGAATGTTGTAATGTTTCTACTCTTTCCATTACACTAATTTTTTTTCATATTCTCTATGAAAACTATATACTAAGATGTATAGTTTAAAAACTATTCTCTATAAACCGAAATTGCTAATTTTTGGCCACTACTGTATGGTGAGGTGAGTTTGTGGTACATAAAACAGCCTGATTTGGTCATGGGATAGATTGATAAATCGGGGGACATAACAAAGTAGAATCTTATAGAAGATGTCTTCCTTTTTTGTTGCTTAATAATTTTAGAATGGTACTATAGAGACTTGTATGTGTCGATTCGAGTCAATTTACCTTAGAATTGGAGTAGCTAACCTATGTTGGCGAGAAAATACTTGTGTCTACGTATGGAATTTCTATTGTGTTGTTCATTGTTATGGTTGATGTTACATCCCCTTTGGTGATTCCCATGATGTGTGATGTTATACTTTATTTCAATTATTACACATGGCCTAGTACTTCAGGAGATTAGAATGCAAGATTCCTGATTAGATTTTTGGGATATATATTGACCTGAATAGATCATCATAATGACATATTTATTGAATTATATATATTTTCCTATATTATTTTTGAAATGAGTGTCACGTTATAACCGATAAATTTAATGGATAGAATATTTATGTTATGAAAAATAACTTATTAATCCATTTTTGGATAGAGCATGACACAATGGTTCCTGTTGTTGACACCTATTGAGATGATATTGTTGTTGTCCAGTGTTCTATGTAGTGTTTTTATCTTGTAGTGAAAATTCCACTTCATCGTCTCTAAATTTAACATCAAGAGAGAAGATATCATAATTATCCTAACATAGAAAAAGATGATATTCCAAAATCTCATGAGGATCAGGTGGTTTTTAGCATTATAAAATATTATATAGGGTCATGTGATCTATAGAATTGGACCGTTTTTACTCCATTCATTCATTTTTGTGGATGATAGGAGAGTTTCAACTACAATATAAACCTATGTTACAATTCGTGGGAGGACCCATGTATCAATGTTCTATATATATTTAGTTGATATGATCATCATTAATTACAACAAACCCATATACATAATTATGATTCATTCTAACTAAATAATTTTTTGTTCTTTCAAGCATCTATAGATAATAAAATAAAACGATCAGCCTCGATAAGATTTATCCAGGAGGGAATTCCCCGAGAATATGTAAATTCACTTATATTCTTTGTTGATAATGGATGTGGAATATTTTAATTTGATTAAACTAAAATGGGATGGAATTTTAGTGATGAAAAATATTTTATATCACACTAACTTGTAGTGCATTACACAATCCATTAATGTTTATTATATCTCTAGGGTTTTAATTTTTTAATATGATATTCACATTGATATTATATCACATTTGAACATAAATTACATTATTATATTTTATGACATGAAGAATTTGAATATCGTCAGAGAGTGAAATCTCAGAGAGGCCCTAAGAATAACCTAGGATATATGAGTAGATGAATTAGGATATCATCTTACTGAAGAAAGATGAACATTTATGATATTTACATCTATATCAACACTAGAAAATGACACCTAACTAGTGGGAAGACATATCTTGAATCTAATTCATTTTAGTGCTATTAGTGTGGAATTTTTTCCCTAGGAAGACACATTATTTTTACCCTTCATTGGTTTTTCATGTATGGGGTAGGCTACTCCACATATATTGGTTTTGGAGTGTCATGAATCAGTATATATATGTATGGGGATATGTTTATGTATTACATTATTGGGCGGAATCAACAACCCCTCCGTAAACATGTAGCAAGAGTTTCATTGGATATATAATTCATGGTAGATGGCATGGTACACATGTGATTGAGTGAATGTCTATAAATAGGGAAAAGTTATGAGGATATTTCTATTATATTATGAAAAATGGACTAGTCATCTACATTATTTTTAGTATAATCTAGATAAATTAGATGTTGGATATTCTACCATTAAATGTAAAAGTGTTGCATAATCATCCCTTTCATTATTTTTTTGATACAGGTTGGTTGAATTCATAATATTATTCTCTTTTTGAAAATGTTTTTGGAATTATTTTTGGATTTTTGGATGGAATCATGACCTAAAAAAACTATTAAGAGTGTGGTCAGGAAATATTAAATATTTAAGTGTGTGTTGTCAATAAATTAGTTGTTATCACTTTTTTGGAGAGACAGTTGTTCTACAAATGATGGATTGGATTGGTTAGTTCTATACCGTGCTCATATCGACTATTACCGTATCGAAGTAAAATTTATATCTCTAGAAGGTAGAATATATAGTAACTATGGTGAGTTGGGTTATTTGAATGGTTTTGAAGACCAATTCAGTGAAGATTGTATTTTCTCAAGGATTGGAATGTATGATTGGTTATAGATGTTGGATAAATGCAGTAGTATAGCATTCCACTAATGGTGAACTATTTTTAGGATGTCTTTCTTCAATAGTTATCTATCATACCATCAAAGAGAAATATTGTATTCACTATCAAGTTTTTTCTAGTCACTTAGGTAGTTTTTATCCAGCATTAATTAATAGAACTAATAATTCTTTGTGAATTGAATATCCAATTTAATGATCTAGAGGCCAATAGTATCCTAAAAACTAGTTCATCTGTATAGGTTTATTCAGTTATATTCCCCTAAAATGAAGATGGGACTTTGTACATATGTATGGATTATAAAATAATGAACAAAATTAAAACTAATAAGTGGTATCCTCATCCATTCATTGAAAATATCATTGATTATATTAGAGGTTCAATGACTTTTTTTATGATCAATTTGAGATGAAGATACTAAAAGTTAATGGTGACACAATCAGATATAACTCAGACTACGTTTAAGCATTGGTATGACATGTATGAGTTTATGATGACTCCATTTGGTCTAATGAATGCATCGATGATAGTCATCGCCTTGATAATTCAGATCATTCATCATTTTCCAGATCAATTTATTGTTGGGGTTTTCAATGATATCATTGTGAAATACTAATTAGAAAATCATCAAGCCTAAAATCATGAAATAATATTGAGTGCATTGAGATAACATCGTCTTTATTATTGGAACCAGAGAATGTTGTATACATGGTATTCTCAGAGTAGCCCAATATAATGTTTGAGATTTTGAGAATGTAGTGTTCATAAGGTTATTATCATCATTTTATCCAGGTCTCCTTGAATCATTTAGAATCGATGTTTTCAATAAACATGATGTCATTTAATTTTATTTGGTCATATGAATGGAAGAGATATTTTCAGGAGATAAATAGAAAAGTGACCTCAAAACTAATATCCTTCTTTTCTATCTTAGGTATGGAATATATCATTTTCTATGATTCAATCATTGTAGTCATCAAATTAATTCTTAGGATTGTTGACTAAGAGGTCAATTATGAATATTGGTAAAATAGACCACATAATTTTTAGTACCCTCTTCAGGATCTGGAGTGAGTTTAAGGGTACATTCCCTAAGAGAATGGGGACATTATCATAAGGGAAACAAGATTATAGTATACACATACTATAAGAGCATATTGTAAATATTATAAAACTGGGACATAAACCTTTGGCAGAGTAGGTGGGTAGAGTATATGTCGTATTTTGACATTGAGTTAGATTATACAATGGGGAAAAGAAACTTCATTGCCAACACCTAGAGCTGGAATACATAGAATGGGGTAGCATAAGATATTTATGATGAGTAGTGGATGATGTCACTCCTTTAAAACAAGAATCTCGATGTTCTAGATTCCCATGGAATAACATATCACACATCAACCCTGATTATACACATTCTTACAAACTAGTACAATGTCGTGTAGTAATCTGATCCATAGGTCAAAGTTCAAAGAGGCATTCTATAACATGGGGAGTAACCATCAATATAGTCTCTTAGCACCATCCATTTTGTTCATTTTTGTAGCAGATTATGGGGTATTATGGTCTTCTGTATGGATTTTGTGATAGTGTTTCATGATTATAGATGGTTGGTACACCTAGGTTTGACAATGGTGTATTGTTATATATTTTGATAGTATTGGTGTCCATGAAAAAAGGAGGAGGTAACGATCATTGTTCAGAGATGTTTCACCTAAAAAAAGGCGAATTTGTAAGCTTTAATGGCCTACTCTGCTTTTACAGCCTCTTCTTAATAAAAACTAGAAATGAAATTAGTTCACCATTAATTTTTTGATAGGATTACCCTAAATATTTAGTAGGAATGACGTAGGGTGGTTGATTATTGATCGAATAAAGATGGCATACCACTACTTTCCTATTAGAGAGACCATAAATATTGTTTTCCAAGATAATATCAATGTTTGGATGATATATAGGTTTCTCGGTGTTATGAGGAATATAGATTAGAAAAGATATCCACATTTCACATATATATTCATTTAGGTCCTTTTAATGGATCAAGGGTCTTTCATCTTAGCACATCCTTGCACCCACAGAATGAATTCCAATCTTAACTAACTATTCGAATTAAATAGGATAATTTATGATCTTTTTTATATCATTTTGGTTCATGAGATCATCATTTATCACTCATAGACATTGTTTTACAGATAAAATTCATCTATCAAGATGGAAAGTTTTGACGCTTTGAATAAAATCTCATACAATTCACCAAATAAATTTTCGGTGGATTGTTAATAAGTGCATGTTAGACCTAGTATTATGTATTTTTCATTTGAAAATGTTAATTTGGTCCATAATTGGTTGGTTATCTCATATAGAAGTAATAAATTGTACACTGAATATTGTATTTTAACACTAGAGTCTGAGGTTAGTCATTGTGTTTTCATTTGGTTGTCTCCTTGGATGTGGAAACGCCATATATGGAAACATGGAATTCTAGTGGACTAGTTTTTTAGTTGATTAAGATAGTAGAAAGGATCAAACCACTGGAAAAGCAGTGTTCAATTCCAATATTATATAGTTTTATACATATCATTTTTCACATGTCATAGAATAATATATAACATCCTGACCCATGTAATCTGGTAGAATTTCATGAATTCTATCATGGTGTATATACATATTTTGAGGAGAATCTGATATGGAATTGGTATTGTAGTCAGATATATCTCCGAGTTATATCTATAGATCTATTTTTAGTATTTTGGAATCATGAGAGTGTTCAAGAGGAGGCCTTTGAGACAAAGTCTAATATGCAATCTCAGTTCAGGACTTGTTCACTAAGACTCTGCAATGATTATTAGAGTAGATCACCATTGAGTTATTATATTATGGGGTGGTATTAAGATCTCATATTCTCTAGTTAAATCTATTATTAGTTTTGATTTAACAACTATTATTTGGTTTTTAAACTTCATTAATCCTTGGTGATATGGTCCTTTTTTGGGAAATGACGAATTTTATATGGGAAATTACCTAATTAATGATGATGTTTGTTTTAATAAATTAATGGATTGCACCTATAAATGTTTCAATGATATTACAATAATTTATCCAAGGGTTGGAAGGCTTCAATGGTGGTTCTGGATTTTCCCATGGAAGATGGGGTTAAGGCTATAAGATGGATATTTTCATGAAAATAATATGTTATTGGACAAGAAACTGATTCTAGGAAGACATTGTGATCTATATCAGGCCATGAAATAGTTACAAAACATGATACTGGTATTGTTTTATTAGGTTTATTTTATCAAAAGGTGATTGGTTTTTTATTGTATCCATGACATTGATAAATTAATGAGGCGGAATGTCTTCATGAAGTGAATATCTCCTTGTTTATAGTTATAAGTTATTCCATAAAAACAATTTATATCGCCATCCATCTTGTATCCTTGTCAAACCCTTGGGTTACTTGAACTGATTTTGGAGGGATTTTTACCTTTCACAATTTCATGATAAATCATTTGATCCCTGGTTATTTATTACAATTTTGGAATACCCATTTTGTACTTCTTCTCTATTATAGAACTTGAATACCTCAACCATGGTTTTTTAATTATTGATATTGCTGTAGTCTGATCATGGTTTTTTATTGTGATCTCCTTCAACATAATTCCCCATTGTTGTTTCCAATTTGGGGAGAATCATCGATACCTATATAAAGGTAGGTTGATTAAAATAACCCTATGGTCATTTTTTTCATGTATGAGTAATACTATAAAATTGTGCTGACAAAATGTGGAAATTAACAAAAATTAATGGGTGGTTGTAATCATAATCAAGGAATACACCTTAGATAATAGAGACATAATGGTTTGAGATCTATGTTTCTCTTACCTGTTGTGTGATCCCACCATTTTAGAATGAAGAACTAGATAACATTTTAAGTATATGTTTTCTTCATGACATGATATTGATAGTGATTTATTGTGATTGATCCACATATCTAAAAGATTTTAATGATTATTTAAATGCACTGTGATATTTTTTATGAAATTAGTGTATTAAATGGAATGAAAATGACTTAATATTTAATTTAATTAATTAATTGGTAATTTAATGTTAAATTGTAGTTGGATTAATTTACTAATGTGACTTATGATAATAAATTTGGTTATTCTTTCCATTATGAATTGTTTTGTGAATCACTCTATAATGATTATATAATTGGATCAACATATGTTTTTTTAATTATTATAGGTCTCACCAATTTATGTTGTTTTGATAAAAGGTATCATCCTGGTTATGTTGTAATTCTTAATGGGATCAACTAAATTATGTTGTAACAATTATTTAATAGTATTGTATCAGTTATATTATGATGATTATAGGCCTCATATCAGTTATAAATATATTCTTCTATATATGGATTTTCCTTGTTTTGTGATTATTCAATGGATTGGTTGTTACAGTTGGCATGGTTATGCTATGTGTTCATAAATATAATGGAATGGATAAAAAGATGGTTGATTATTTTATTATATTTATTGATAAATTAATAAAAAAATCATCTATTAGTTTCATGAAATTATTACCATATTAGTTTTCTTTAAACATGGTTATTTTGACTTACAATCATTTAATCTGTCCATATCTACTCTTCCATATAGAACCCAATAAAATTACATGGATGCATTCGTGGAAATTATGAAAGGAACACCAAATTATTTATTTCCTACTATATGGTTTGGAGCATATAGGCATGACTACCAAGGGATTCCAAACATGGTTATTTTGTGTAATTTATTTTAGCATGTTATTTTTTTTATGAATCCCAAAATTTCATTTAGTTTAATTTTTGCCTAAATTTACAACGTCAATTATTTTAATGGATTACATTGTTCATATTCAGACTTCCAGCAATATGTTTTATTTTTCCATCCATTAATTTTAATCTTATATTTTATTACATTTTCTGTATTAGAACTCTATTCTAGAGATTTTAGTCTCTATAATATCTTCTTGAAAAAACATGCTACTAGTCAGAACCCTCTAGAGTATGGGGAGGCCTTCCTAAGGTCACGAAACCAACCTTATTTTTCCATATAAGAGTGAATCAGTTCGGTGATTGTTACAATAAGAATTCTTTTCCTAACCAATATAATAAATTTTTATATGTGTTTGGATGAAAATAATATTATCTATTGACAGATGAACATATATATTCCAATAAAAGTAAAAAAACTAAAAACAAAAACCACCCAACCCTGATGCCCAACCCTATATAATGTACTATTATTGTCTATGATATCCTTTTTAACCAATCGTCTCTAGTGACTTCACTATATGAACATAAAATACAAAGGTATATTTGTGAAATAATGTGAATTGGGGCCTAGGAACGATGTGAGTACAACTATGTAGGACACCCCCAATGGTTCCCCAAACATCACTCATATATACAATGCATAAATAATGTGATATTTCCAATATGTATTAGTAATTTTATGTATCATGATAATATAAACCACTTTATGTCCTTGGGATTTGTGATAACACATGATAATGATTATACCACCATCATGAAGTACTATATTCCTCTTAAAAATTCATATATATGGTCTGTTGATTAGAATAATAATTTCTTGTAATACAATCATCATCTCATTACCGTCGAGGGGAATAATTCCAACACTATATGAAGAATGTATATATTAATCATAAGATTATGTATCTCACCCCATATGACCATAATATGTCATTTTACTCATGAAATATATCTCCCACCATATATATACATAATATAAAAAACAAATCTCAGATATAACATTCTAGCAAGCACCACAATCATATGTTTGTACCCTCAAGAGGAAAAAATCCACCTCATATAACAATTATATATCATCACCCACAAGAGGAAACATTTATACAATATATAATCATCACATATCAGAATCCTTAGGGGGCGGGTAATCCCACACTATATTACGTTCATATAACATCATCCTGGAGAGGAATAGAAAAGACGCTATATATTTTCATATATCATCATACAAAGGAGAAATATTACCCACCTGATATAAAACATATATATAATAATCATTTGAAATAAATGTACCAATTTCATGTTACCATAATAAAAATTAACAAAGTTTTCATAATTTAATTTTATCTTAATAAATTAATTCTTTTAATTTTAATATATAAATTCTATATAAATTTAAAATTTACATGTTTTCATAAGAAAAATCAATTTTCAAAAATTGCATTATTGATTTTATAATGAAAGTAAAACGCAACTATCAACCAATACACACATATTATGATTCAATATTTATCGCACAATTAATTTAAATTGGTATATTCATTATAGGAAACATCTATCCTAGCATCCATGTTGAAATCGTATCTACAGTCAACATATGACCGGTACCCACTCCAAACATAATAAATTACCTTAAAGAGTGAACACCCACCATGGGATTATTTATCTAATTCATAATCTGTATGATCAAAACCACCACTCAAGGGTCTATCCCACACCCACACATATATGGAAATAAGTTCCATTATACTAAATTCTACAATATTACATACCATATTCCATTCAGCACTAATGTTCATACACAACATAATCTATGTTTATAGTCAATGTCATAATGATTGGTGATCAATGAATAAATCATAGTATTCAAAGGTTTATTATTACCCAAGATAATAATTTTGATCCCTTGGAAATTTACATGAAAAAACAATTTTATAGTATGGGATCAAAAATAAATCAGTGGAGAAAACAAAAAAACACATGATAAATAACATAATTCACAAACAATATAGATATGCTTAGCGAAATCCAACCTTATTCAGGGTTATTTTTATAATTTAAATCTTGGTCACAAATTTATATAAAATATAAACTGGTATATCACACCAAAAAGAGTCCTACACTCCATATATTTTATGTTAATCAATTTTAATAACACTTATAATAATCAATTTCACAATTGTTTCCACAATTTTATTTGATGATCACAGATGTTTTTGTTGGATTAGTTTTCTATCAATATTTACGTAATCTATTCAATGATTTTTTGAATATGAAGATTTTATTGGGTTTATATTACACACAATGAAAATTAATACACAACCAATATATTTATCAAAAAAATATTTTTATTGTACCATTATAAACGGTAAACTATGGAGAAACTACATTGCAACCAACCATTAATCTAGACAATTTATTAGATGTCCCTAATGTCGATAGAAAGTGGAAAATGTTGATAATGATGAATTATCTATAAAATATCCAAATTTTTATATAAGGTAGTTTCTAATTTATTAATATCTGAAAACATGTATTGATATAACTAAAAAGGTTGAACAAATGATCATTGTATTAAGAGATGCTAGATAAAAGTTGAGTAATCTATCCATGGGATCATGATAATGATAAATAATGATTGAATTTCCTGAAATATATTTGGTTGAGGGCTTGTGGATTTTTATGTAAACTATTTAATTATAATTTATTCTACTATACAAAATAGTCTATTATTAGAATTCATAGTCCAAAAATTTCTATACAAACAAGATCATGGATATTGAGATTATTTTGATAATTCCTTGAAAATTTTGAATATATTTTAAGGTGATTATTTATTTTTTAAGAATATATTATATTATTTGAGATTTAAATTATTTTATTTTTATTCAATTTGAAATAAAATGGGTGGGTATAAAATTTGATAATGTTTGATGTCATTTTTTTCCTTATGTTTGACTAAATTTATGAGTTATTTTGTATGAGGACATATAAATTTTTTGGAGACATTTCCCATTATCCAAGTGTTAAATTATTAGGGGACTAATATATATTCAATATTATATGTGGTATCTAAGTAAACATTCATGTTGCTATATTTTATGTATGAGAGATTCAAATAAATATATCTGAGTGAACTGGTAGTAAAATGATTTCTGATTGTAGGAAACCTATCAGAAGATTTCTATGTTTAACATCATGTATATTAAACAAAAAATATTTACATGAATTTTTAAAAGTATAAAATTATTATATTTTGGTTTCATTATTATTTATAGTATTATTGAATTATGAAATATAATTTTATATCTAACCCTTATAAAAAAATTTTGATATAGCTACCCATTTCATATTCTTTTTTAAAACCATGATATTGATACTTAGACTATTGTTTCATTAAAAACATGTTATTTTATTTAAAATAGAATAAAAATATTTTAATAATAGACGTTGTTATAGTTTCATACATTTTATTTTGGCCAGTTTAAAATATTTTTGAACATAGTATGAGAAAAAATATATGTGTAATTTATATATAAACAAATATTAAAGTCAAATATTTTTTTTCAAAATCATCATATCTAATAAATAATTTTCCCCGTTTTACATAATAAAATAATTAAAAAAACTCAATTTATTACTCTCAAAATAACCATAATACAAATACTTATCAATGATAAAAGAAAATATTATAATCATGATGGGCTCATATTAATATGGGTGCTCGTGAAAACATTTTCATAAATAACAAACATTCCACCCATAAAAATAGAATAAACATTCCTAATAAAATATTGTCATTATGTTACAATTTGAAATAAAAATACTTCAGTGAAATGATATATTTATGCATTGAAGATTCATCATGGTAATATATGAGATCATTTTAATATCAATCTTGTGATCAAATATATAGTAACTTTTACCAACGGCATAACCTTCCTGGTTAATTGAAATATAATTCTCAATAGAACAATACCATTTTCCAGGGATGTAGAGATCTATACTAGGATCAGCCATCAAATTGAACAATATAAAATTACCTTTACATACCTAAAAATGATAAAATATTTATTTTTTATCCTAAAATCTTATAAATTATACTATTTAACTTATAATTGTATGAACTATGGACCATTATGTAAAAGTAAGGATAAAAATTAATTTTTATTGAAAACAATTTTAAAAAGTTATATGATGGACGAGAAGATAGATATTCATTAAAATCCAGAAAAATAAGATATTATTCCTAAATAACAATTGTAACGATGGCCTAAAATGTATCTCATGTTTTACACCATTTGAAAAATTCATTAACACTTTTTTAAAAAAAGTCAATAAATAACAACATTTTTAAAAAAATTAAAAGAATCCATTAAATAATTTTTTATTAAATTTTAAAAATAAATAAAAATTTGTTATCAAATAAAATTCATTATTTTAATAAAAATCATTATATTTTTTTTGAACATTCATATGGTTGAAAATTAGAGGAAATCTTTAAATCTATTTAAATAATGTTTTAAAAAAAATGCCTCTGAAAGCATATTACTCACCACCACCATACTTTTAATCATGATATATAAAATTATACTATCTTTATAACATAATAAGAACCTTTTATTGTATATTCTATTATTATTATTATTATTATATATTTTTTCCATATTTACAATTTCCTTTTGTTGTTATTTAATTAGATAAGTTTATATCAGATGTTTTATGAATGTGCGAATAATATTCAAGAAAACAACTTTACATTGATGACCGTGATAAAAGGGGTCCTATGTAAATAATCTATATAATATTAATGTTTTTATAATAATAATTTTTTTTACATAAAATCAAATTCTATAAATACCGATTCATTTCATACATAGAAATTAAATCACATAGCTTTGTTGAGGTGGTAATCCACATGTAAGTGAAAATGAAATTTTCTGCTTCTTGTTGATGGAAGGGTATAAAAATAGATGATATATTATCCTTACAGATTGATAATTGTTTTAATGAATACCACACAAATTTTAAGGAATTATTTTATATTTATTTATTTATTTATAAAATTATTATTAATATCTATGATATCCAATAATGCATGATGAAGCACATCGCGTTGTAGATATGGTAGTTTACCCATAAGTGAAAAGGATATTTTTGTTCCCAATATGACATAAATTGAGAACTATAATATAAATTTAGTATATTCCTAATACATATTTTATTCAATAATAATTTTTTAAAAATTGATTAAAATGGTGGAATAAGAAATAAACAGATATTTCTATGTTTAGATTCATAACAATTCAATGAAAAACCTAATTCACCTAAACATAAATTATTTTATATTGGTACATGGAAGAGATAAATTACACTATTTACTAGGAACTATGGGTTTGGAAGGATTAAATTAATTCATGGTTAAGATAAGAAGATCCAGGGTTTGGATAAAGATAGGACAAGAGGTTCCATTTTATATGTTATTAAAGTTAAAGTCATATTATTTTTCAAAAATTTTAAATATTATAAATGAACTATTAATGGTTATGAAGATAAAAAAATATACATTTTTTATGTTAGGTGATAAGGGTTTTATTTACATTAAAAAATATTATTTCTGTTCAATTTGAGTGAATGATCACAATGTATTTTCCTTAATAATAATTATTTGTACCTTATAGTGGTGACACATTTAACCTTGGATGATATAAAAAATAAAAAAATGAAGAAAAAGTAATGAAATTTCAAACACGTGATTAAAAATTTGGAATACATTTTTTGAGATTCTTTGTTTATATATTACACAAATTTATTTTGTATCTATTCACAATAGAAATTTTTTTTTTATTAAAACAATATTTTAACACACAATAATTTACTGATAAAAAAATAATTTTTTTTATTATAAAATTATTTTGATTATTATAAATATAATTGAAATATATTCTATTAAAATAATTCAATATTTAATTGTTCAATTAAATTATAGTATTTGAAGATAATAAATGATTTTTTTGAAAAACAAATCCATTTTTCTTAGTTTTCAATTCAAAATAAATCTTTTCAAAATAAATATTTAATATATTTTTCATATGATGATATAAAAATTGATATGAATTTTATCTACATAAATTTATAAAATTTATAAATTTAAAATTAAATAATATCATATAAGGAAAAAAAATATTTTAATAAGAAGAAAATGATTAGTTTTTTAGTAAAAAGTTTACATAATGTTTACATATTGAACATGACCTTATATTGTATAACCATTAATATTATAATGTCTTGATATTTAATAATTTTTTAAATTACCAAGTTTACCACAATCTTCCCCCCTTAATGAAATTGTATCCCAAAATTTTATTTATATTCTAAATTGATTATGAAAATTTTCCATCGAATACATTTTTAGGATCCCATTTAGTTTTCTATAAAATATAATTCAACCAAAAAAAATTCAAGGAAACTAGATGTATTTCATAATACAATTTATCTATGATGGACATTGTTTAAAATATATTACTAATAATAAATATTCTCTCCCAAATGTACTACCATGGGCCTCAAAACATGAGACGCATCAGGTATATATATCATTAAATATGATAAATAAAACAAATCATATTCTAATGATAAAATTTGGTAAAACATTAATCACTAATAAACATATCCCACAATTTATTAAAATTCATTATAAAACAAAAATCATGGGTATGATTGTACTTTATTTATTTTTAAGATAATAACTCCATCATAATGAGATATTTA
Source organism: Viscum album (assembly GCA_963277665.1). Taxonomy (NCBI): domain Eukaryota; kingdom Viridiplantae; phylum Streptophyta; class Magnoliopsida; order Santalales; family Viscaceae; genus Viscum; species Viscum album. Next base: position 1,902,772,240 of record OY728160.1, read on the forward strand.
AAGAAATATATGACCCCCTACCTCAAATAAAAATTAATTACCCATGTTATCAACATAAATCTTATCCTCATGTGCTTTAGAATAATATTTCAGTTCTCAATCACCTTATATAATATTTATATTCCCATCATATTACATTCCAAAACATTAAACCAACATGTTGGATTTTAACACCAATTCGTATATAATTTATGAAAAGGTTCAATACATTTACATGAATTAAAATGTTTATTATAATAAAATTACACTAAATGAAGATGATAATACCATCTTTTATAGTATTCTAGTGAGTAATCAAGAAATATTTCTTCTAACATATTAATCATTCACTCTACTATTCATCATATTGGATATGAAATTTAAAAATAAAATTAACTCAAATCCAATTACTTATGATTTCATTTTAAAAACCTTAATGTTAATCTACATTTACATTAACAACAAAGTTCAATTACATAAATACTATATTTTCAATGAAAAAATAACAGAAGATTCATAGTATAAATGAAAAGTTATGTTAATCCCTAAATTAAAAATAGTTATTTAATAAATTCTATTATAGTAAATTCTTATTTGAATTTAACCTATCAAAGCTAACATATGGGGAAATTATTTCTTTTTTATTAAATAATAGTTTTTTTAGTGAATATTGGAAAATAATAGAATTTCTTTTCATAAAATAAATTATTTTAAAATCCCAATTATATTTCATATTTACCCTTTATATAACATAAATTCCATTTTATTTGGTATAATTTTACTTTCATAAAAAATCATGATTTTGATTAAAGATATTGTTTTGTTCAAAGAAATGTTTCTCTAAAAAGTTTTATTTTTTACACAATATTTTTTCAAATTATATATTTCACTTAAATATATTTAATATTAATAAATTGATACTGATTTTTGAATTCGAAGTTTCAATGTTTATAAATACCTCCATTTTCATTTTTATTCATTATGAATAGAAATGAATGTAAAATTTCCCATATCACTAATGGGTATATCTGGTTTTATTGGTATAATATAATATGATAAGGAATGAAATATCATCCCAATACATAACATGATTTCATTAGATGGTCTGAATTCATCCATATACATCTCAAATCCCAATATATTTAATTTTACAATGTTTATCCTTAGAAATGAAAAATAGATTATTTTATGTAAACAAAATTCCTAAATTCCCTCTCTATTTATATTGATAACTTTTATTTGCTCGCATAAGGATACTAATATACTATGAATGAATATAAAGGATGAATTTGAAAAAATACATTTAACTTCTCAAGATAATTTGTTTTTTTATTTATTTAATTATTTTGTTTAATGTCTACAGAACACCAAGAATGTAGGAATTAAATTAATCTAAAAATAAGAAAAAATTATTGTAAAAGTATTAATGTATATACAATATGGATGAATTATGTTACCCCACATATTTTTTATTTAAAATAACATAATTTTAATGTTTTAAAGTATTATATTATAATTATATTTTTTATCAGTGCTTTTAATTAAATTTAATGTATAGTTTAAAATATGACATTAATTATATTTCATGAAAAAAATATTTTATTAAATTATTAAAAATAATTAAAATTTTTAATTATAACAATGGAAATAGATATGATAAATAATTTAATCCATTTTCTATAAGTATCCCATAATTAAAATATTGGGGACATCCCAGGTGATTTAGATGATGAATACTTTCATATTGTAGAAATTGTTGACATGAATAACATTAGATAAATAGAGGTATAATAGTAAAAATCTATACTCATTTATAAAGATTTTACTAAGAAAATATTTATAATAATACTCATATGTTCATCTATTTGAAAATATTTTGGTCCATTTTTAAATGAATAATGGTTTATATAAATTGAGTAATTTATCAATGTAATGTCCCTGTAGAGACCCCAAACATGAAGTACAAGGACATTACATTACTTTTACAGAAAACATAATACATAACAAAAACCAACACTCAAGAACCGTAATAGTTTAGTGTCTTTGGAAACTCTGAACATAATCTTCTAATCATAGTGAAAGATCATCATCATCTCCCATAGAGATCTTCCACGTTTTATTTTCTTAACTAAAACATTTCTTTAAATCTTGGGGAAAAGAAAACATATAAAGGGTGAGATAAAATGCTCAGCAAGGGTAAGAATAGATAAAATAAAAGAAACCATATACATTTGAACATAAAAACATGAACATAATGTTTAAACATCAAAATCTTGAGCAATGAAATAAAACATGGCCGTACGTAAGGCATAGATCATAAAGGAACATAAATCAGGATAAAATAGCTTAGGAAGAAAAAATTTAATAGGTGAAAACCATTAATCACATGATATTATTTCTATAGTATCTAAGAAACTGCTACCAAAACCATCTTAGTGGACAACCTAACTTTCTAAATCGATTTTACTCATCATTCCTGTCCTGTATCACTGAACCAGATTAAATTACCATTCCATCCATGTCTATCTCATAAGATATAAATCTATACCCAATGCATTACAGGGAGATATAGGTCACACCCATCACATAATGAAATCATTATTTAGTGTGCAACAAAATAAACAAACATCCTTCATAATATCCCAACGAATATAATGGGTTTCATAAACATCATCCCATCATAACATAATCCATATAAATGAAATGGATATAATTTCATCATAAGAAAAAATCTAACCATGTAAATAATAGATACATTATACCTGAAACATAAACAAACATAATAATGTCATCTTAGATGGAAAAGAGTTTTTCTAAAACACTTGAAATGAATTCTTGAGGAAAATATCCTCTCTTCTTCATAATAATTTTCTTTTCTCAAAATGCGATGAAATTTTAAAAGAAACAGATTTTATTGAAATTAATCATGAAATCCAATAGGGTAAGCTTCATAAAAATAAGGTTTTATGAAACCATAAAAATATTTTCACGTCGTATAAGTTAAAAAAACCTGCATCTCGTACTTTTTCTGGAAAAGACAAAAAGTTCATTATATGGTAACCAAAGGAAATATTCCTTCCATACAATGTGGTAAAAAGTAAAAAAAGGGTAAAAATGACTTTAAACATACATGGAATAGTAGTAAACATTTTATGAAAACATTTTTAGAAAACATGGACATGGATGATATACATAACCCCAGTAAATACTTATGTATAAGCAATCTTAGATAAAAATGAGATTTGAAAAATTATCCCTTGCCTTAGGTCTGATATGCTTTGTATATATCCGAACCTCCTGTATAATTATTTAAATAATTTCATTGACTTATTATATAATCATATACATTCTTATGATATCATATATGATTCACTTAGTTCTTTATATTACCTGTTCATTTGTCAATTCCATGTTAAAGCAATGTTTTGGGTAATATTCGTTTCACTTATCATAAATGTTTGGACTTGTTGTTCATGATATTATTATTAATTATATCACGATTTAATTACATACATAATGTAAGACATGATTTAAATATCTTATATATTCAATATATATATATAATATAGATAAATGAAATGAAACACACCATTCATGGAGACGGTAGGTCGTAGGTACGCATGAACGTTGTTTTCCTTTCCTTATTGACATAAATGGAAGTAAGTAGATGACATATATATATATACATAAATAAAGTAGAATTATTATTTCATATATATATCATTATTATTCATTATATATATTTTATAATCATTCATTAATGGTTAACATGAAGAATGAATCTCATCGCATCGTGGAGACAGTAATCCGTATGTACGCACAAGCGACGATATCGTTACCATTATTATTGAATGGAATTGGAGTGGATGATACAATATATCAGAATCATTATGACGTTATAATAACCATATATATTTATTCTTTACACCATTATAACCATCCAAGTAAGGTGGTGGGGGAATAACAGATTACACCACGACGTGGAGACGGTATTCCGTACGTACGCACGCTCAGTGATTTCGTTTTCCGTAGGATGGAGAGAAGGGGATGTTGGGTTTTTTCATATTTATAATAAATTACCAGTATTTTAGTTATACTAATGTTATTATTTCATAATGAAACTACTAAATAAGAGGATGTTTGAAGAATAAAGAAACTTGAAAGAATCGGTAGAAGAGATTACCTATTCTTCGACATGCCTCTTTTAAACTTCCACTTAGGGCACTAGAGTTGGTCTTTTGAGAAACCCAGAACCATTATGATATAACTAGAGATGTTGAGAAGATAAATGATCTGGGTTTTTCTGAGAATTAATACTCAAAATTGTGTGAGGAAGAGAGGAAGGCGGTACCCTTTTATAAGGGAGGAGAGGGGAGCCTTTGGAAACCTCAAAAATATTAATTTATAATAAATCAAAAACCACATAAAAACCTCCCAAAATGACCTATAGTAGAATATTAGATGATATAGGGTTGTAATATCATCATCCAATAAAATTTAGACATGTTAGAAATTTATTTTAAACCTTATCAACCTGATTTATCCTTATTTAATCTACATAAATTTATTTGTGGTAATAAGATTCTAAATTTTAAATTTTTATATATAATTACTTATATGTTGTTAATTTACCATAATTGGATAATTTATTAAATTTTAGACCATATAAATTTTAATTTATAATTTTTAAATATTTTTTTGATTTTTAAACAATTTTTTATTTATTTATTTTTATAAAATAACAATAGTTTCAATTTTGAAACTATTCATTTATTTGAATTTAAATAAAATCCACAAAGAAGATATGTTCGAAATAAAACATTTAATAGATTCATAAAATGTCTTATTTATCTATAAAATTCATTGAGAACATTAAATAGTTCATATAATATTTATTATAATATTTTTAAATCCATTTATTTGATATTTGAATCAATAAAATAATTTCAACATCACTATTGTGTCACCCTTAATGATAATTATTTATCCCCTAAAAATTAAAAATAAATTCACATGATGTACATAATTTTAATATATTTCTGGGGACTATTTATTCATGATGTTTCATTAATTTTATCACTAAATAAAAATAATTATACTTATAATATTTAAGAGAGTGACATGTTGTCTCTTTCTTTGGTTTTGATAATAATTAAATTATTTTCATGGTCCAAAGTCCATAAAATTAATCTATTCCAAACCTTACGTGACATGGGTCGACGTTTAGTCATCCAATAGAATTTTGGTAGGTGTTCAGATAATTTTATAATCTTATTTTTACCCTTAATTACCCGATTGACATTTAACTGCAGTAAATAATAATTACCATAGTTACTATTCAGAATATCAAAAAAATTAAAAGTAGCATACTAACATAATTTGGACCCACTGAATTCAAATATGTAATAAATATTTAAAAATTCAAAATACAGTAGATGCAAAAATTAATTTAAAATTAATCTGATTGTTAAGAAAATGGGTTTTTAAAGTTAAAACATTGTCAAACATTGAAATGTTTTTACCAGTGAATTCAATGTAAAATTAATTGGTATGAAATAAAATATATTAAATGGTTTAAAATTTTTCTATTTATAATTTAAATCCATTAAATATTTTAATTTAACCATATAAATTATTTCGATTAAAAAAGATGTTTTTTATTAAAATACAGCTTCTTTTTACTATTCATTAAAATATGAAAGTTATCAGAATAATATGAAAATTTTATACAATGTAAATTTTTATATCCTTATTCCGAATAAGAATTTTATTTTTTCAAATTAAACTTATAAACATGTCAAAACTAGATTTAATGTGGGTGCGCCATCAAAAGGCTGAAAAACTACTTTTTTTGAAAAATACTTATTTTACCCGAAAAAATTATTTTTTTCTCATACCATGTTCAAGAAAATGTGTAGGATGAATTATAATGTTATTAAATTCAAAATTTAGTTAATAATATTTATAATGGCTAGTTCATAATAATATTATAACAATATATTTTTGTTTAGCGAATCCCGATATTTCATATTACACACGCTATCGAGGAAGGTTGTGATTGCGTGTGATGCAAGCCATGTCAGGGCTGCGTGTAGCGGAATATCCCTTTTGGGTTGAATATAACATAATAGAAACTAATTTCATTTATACATTAAAAAATCTATACTTAATGTTGCAAATAATAATTCCCACAAAACGAACTAGAAATTATCGGTAACACTAACCAAGAATAGTGTTGCGTATACTTCAAGCTAATAAGGTTTTGTCTATAGTACTATATAATCTTGTTGTAGTGTACAATTGAATACATCAATGAAATTAAAAAGAATATATCTCATAAAATCTCAGGGTGTTACATTCAACCCCCCTTAAAATGAATTTCGTCGTCGAAATTCGTCGGGGTTATAAATCGTTTACTACTTGAAAGTTTCATTCATAGAAACCCACATCATAAAAAGGAATACTAAAACTTAATTTTAAAATGTTAAGTATGAAATGTAATGGTTACCCAAATTAACTCATCACCGGGTTTCCATATAGGAGAACATAGGTGATAATATGGATATGGAAGAGAAATCTAGTTGTTATGTTCTGATAGAGGGTGGTAGAGAACATGGCTATGAAAAATCCAACAATCACAAGGCCATAAATTCGTGATGATCTAAGGTACCATCTATGAAATGGTTTGGGTTTTCCATGACCATTTCCTTAATGTTGAATAATTTTTTAATTAAAATAAATACTTACTTGATTTTGGTACAATCTCACTGTTGTTTGTGCCTTGAACAATTTCCTCTTCATCTCTTTATGAAATGATGTTGAATTTGTCTTCCGTGAAGTGTTAGAAGATCATGCAATATAATGATCGGTCATTCCATCTGTCTCAAACACATGGTTAGAAAAAGTAATATAAATATGTCCATCTATGGTGAGATTAATTGTATATGGCTCAAACAATGGACTTATAATTCATCTATCATCCGACATAATAAAATAAAACTAGTTTCTACTAACCAGGGAATTCCTTTAGGACAGTGGTAAGACATAAAGGCATGTCGAACTTTTTTGTGGGTTCGATTCCAACAACCTTGTCCGACATGACAGGTTGTCACCCATACTCTAGGTTGTCCTTTTTTCTAAAACTACATTATTATAACATTACTGCAATAATATCGAAAAAAATTTCCAGCCATAAAAAATACTATCTTATGTCTAACATAATTAATTCAAATCTTTTGTCTTATCCAAAATACATCAATCCAAGATAATTGTATAAAGAAAATGATTACTTGAAAGTTCACATAACAAGAATGTGAATGCCATTATTTATCCCCCATATATCGTAAGATATATCTTGTTGGTCACATTCCAACCATGTGAATACCTTAATCGTGTATTCTTTTGAATCATGAATTACCATAGAACCTTAGTGAAAAAATGAGTAATTTAAAAAGATAACTCTTTCCTCATACCAAAATCACAAAATTTATATATACTCAAACCATGATATCACTTTGTCCTTATATCAGTCATCAGCTCATGAATACTATCAACAATTTCATTTTCTTCTTATCCCTTTTTCTTTCCAAAATCAATTATCATGGTTACCAGTACCATTCAACATATAATTTCAAATACTTTAGGAAAAAAATAGTGTAAAAATTCTTAGATGTTTCTTTATTCCATAGTACCATACATTATTCTTGATAAAGATGCAATCATTCCACTACCTTCTTAAACCACAAACTGAGCTTCATCATTTCATTCATCTCATATATCATTTGTAGTCTCTTCATTATCATCCACATAAATACTTCCTATTTGACTATGCTGATTCTCTTCATGAGATTTTTCCTTACGGAATTGGTTTGGATAATTCCCATATATTCCACATTTAAAACATTTAACCATTTTTGATGTCTTAGCAGTACCATTATCTATGTCCATGGTGTTAAATGAACCTTTTCCTTTAAAATTACTAGCTTTGTGTCCTTCATTTCCACACCCAAAGCATCTTCCAGTTCTTTTGAAACATTCTCCCTGATGCCTCTTCCCACAATATTTACATGAGGTAAATTGAACATTCTTTCCACTACGATCATCATGAAACTAAATCGTTCTCTTATTAGCTGGTTCCAGAAACTAACCAATGTTGAGATTATTGATCATATTATGAGATTGACGATTAGGCATAAAAATGATGTTTGGACTTCCAAATCCCATTTCGTTTGGTTTCTCATGAAGAATATCATTCAATTCTCCATCATATACCCTATTATCATGAATCATCCTGTTTCCATCCATTTTCTAAAACCGAAAAAGAAAAGTGTGAGAGGAAAAAATCATAATAGGAAAACAACATAATAAAGGGCGAGTACCTTCAATATCTAACATATTAGGATTAATTCTAATATTGTTACCGTAATTATCGGACTATAACCTATACATACACTTAACCTTAGGGACATCCGTAGACATACCTTAGAAATATCTCTAGAGATCTACCTAAAGTTCTCACATCCACGTTTCCAAAGGTTAACTTAAACTTTCCTCTAATACCAACTGTAGACACCCCAAACATGACATAAAAGGACATTACATTACTTTTTCGGAAAACATAATACATAAAAAAACCAAAACTCATGGAACGTAATAGTTTAGTGTCTTTGGAAACTCGGAACATAATCTTCTAATCCTGGTGAAAGATCGTCAACATCTCCCATAAAGATCTTCCACTTTTTGTTTTCTTACCTAAAACCATTCTTTATATCCTGGGGAAAATAAAACATATAACGGGTGAGATCAAATTCTTAGTAAGGGTAAGCATAGAGAAAATAAAACAAACCATATACATTTGAAATTAAAAACATGAACATAATGTTTAAACATCAAAATCATGAGAAATGAAATAAAACATGGCAGTATGTAAGGCATAGATCATAATTGAAAATCAGTCATGATAAAATAGCATGGGAATAAAAAATTTAATTGTGCAAAACCATTAATCACATGATATGATTTCCATAGTATCCAAGGCATTGATGCCAAGACCATATTAGTGGATAAAGTCCCTTTCTGAATCTAGTTTACTCCTCATTCCAATGTTGTATCACTGAACCGGATTAACTTAAGGTTTCATCCATGTCTATCTCATGAGAAATAAATCTTTACCCAATTAATTGGAGGGATATATCGGTCCACCCCTTCTCATAATTATATAATTCTTTCGTGTGACACAAAATAAACATACATCATTCATTATAACTCAACGAAAAAATGGGTTTCATAAACATCATCCATTCATAACATAATCCATATAAAATAAATGGATATCATTTCATCATAATAAGAAAAGAAACTAATTAAATAATAGATACATTATAATTTAAACATTAACATACTTAATAATGTCATATTACGGGGAAAATAGTTTTTCTAACACACATGAAATGAATTCTTGAGGAAAATATAATATCTTCTTCAAGATAAATTTCTTTTCTCAAAATGACATCAAATTTAAAAAGAAAAGGATTTTGTTGAAAATAATCATGAAATATTGTGGATTAAGCTTCATGAAAATAAGCAGTTATGAAACTGTAAAAATATGTTCATGCTGTATAAGTTAAAAAACCTTCTTCCTGTACTTTTGTTGAAAAATAAAAAAATTTCATTATCTGGTAACCAAAGGAAAGATTCCTCTCATACATTGTGGTAAAAAGTAAAAAAAGGGTAAAAATGACATTAAAAATACATGGAATAATAGTAAACATTTTATGAAAACATTTTTAGAAAACATGGACATGGAGGATAAACATAACCCCAGTACATACTTACGTATAAGCAATCTCAGATAAAAATGAGATTTGAAAAGTTATCCTTTACCTTAGGTCTGATATGCTTTGTACGTTTCTAAACCTTCTGTATAATGATTTAAATAATATAATTGACTTATTACAGAATAATAGGAATTCTTATGATATCATATATGAATCACTTAGGTCTTTATATTACCCCCCCATTTGTCAATTCCATGTTAAAGCAATGTTTTGGGTAATATTCATTTCATTTATCGTACGTGTTTCGACGTGTTGTTCTTGATATTATTATTACTTATAACATGATTTACTTACTTCAAAAAAGTAAAACGTGATTTATATATCATAAATATTCAGTATATATATATATAATAGATAGATAAATGAAATGAAACACACCGTTCATGGAGACGGTAGGCTGTATGTACACATGAACGCTGTTTTCCTTTCCTTATTGACATGAATGGAAGTAATTAGATGACATATATATATATACATAAATATAGTAGCATTATTATTTAATTTGTACCATTATTATTCATTATTTTTACTTTATAATCATTCTTTAATGGTTATCATAGAGAATGAATCCCATCGCGTCGTGGAGATGGTAATTCGTACCAACGCACGAGTGATGATATCATTTCCATTATTATTGAATGGAATTGGAGTGGATGATAAAATATATCAGAAACATTATGATGTTATAATAACCATATATAGTTATTATTTACACCATTATACCCATCCAAGTAAGGTGGTGGTGGAAAAACATATTACACCACGGCGTGGAGACGGTCTTCCGTACGTAAGCACGTGCGGTGATTTCGTTTTCCTTGTGATGGATAGAAGATGAAATGGGGTTGTTTCATATTTATAACAACATATCAGTCTGTTAGTTATACTGATGTTATTATTTCATAATGAAACATCCAAATAAGAGGAAGTAGAATTATAAAGAAACATGAATGAATCGGTAGAAGAGATTCCCTCTTCTTCGACGCGCCTCTTTTAAACGTCATCTTAGGGCAGTATAGTTCATCTTCTGGGAAGACCAGAACCTCTATGATATAACTAGGGATGTTGGGAAGAGAAATGGTCAGGTTTTGGCCGAGAATGAAGGATAAAAATTTTGTGAGGAGGAGAGGGAGGAGGTGCCCTTTTATACGGGAGGAGAGGGGCACCATTGGGAACCTCAAAAATATTAATTTATAATAAATCAAACCACACTAAAAAACCTCCAAATATGACTCATATTAAAATATTATATGAGATATGGTTGTAATATCATCAACCAATAAAATTTAGACATGTTATAAATTTATTTTAAACCTTATCAACTTGATTTATCCTTATTTAATCTATTTAATTTTACTCGTGGTAATAAACTTCTAAATTCTAAATTGTTAAATATAATTACGTATGTGTTGTGAATTGTCCATAATTGTATATGTTATGAAATGTTAGACCATATAAACTATAATTTATAATTTTTAAATGTTTTTGTGATTTTTAAACAATTTTATATTATGTTATTTTTATAAAATAACAATAGTGTCAATTTTGACACTATCCATTTATTTGAATTTAAATAAAATCCAAACAGAAGATATGTTCGAAATAAAATATTTAATAGATTCATAAAATGTTATCTTTATCTATAAAGTTCATTGAGAACATGAAATAGTTAATATAATATTTCTTTTAATATTTTTAAAACCATTTATTTAATAATTCAATCAATAAAATAATTTCAACATCACTATTGTGTCACCTTTAATGATAATTATTTATTCCATAAAAATTCTAAATAAACTAACATGATGTATATAATTTTATTATATTTCTATATACTATTAATTTTATAATTTTCATGAATTTTATCTCTAAATTAAAATTATTATACTTATAATATTTAAGAGAGTGACATGTTGTCACATTCTTTGGTTTTAATAATAATTAAATTATTTTCATTATCATAAGTCCATAAAATGAGTATATTTCTACCCTTAGGTGATATGGTACGACTTTTAGTCATCCAATATAATTTTGGATGGTGTTATGATAATTTTATAATCCTATGTTTACCCATAATTTCCCGATTTACATTTAACTACAGTAAATAAAAATTATCGTAGTTACTATTCATAATATCAAAAAAATAAAATTAACCTATTAACATAATTTGGACCCACTGAATTCAAATATAGAATCCATTTTTCAAAATTGAATACACATAAGTTTATGTAATTAATTTAAATTTAATATCTTTGTTAAGAAAATGGGTTTTAAGAGTTCAAACATTGCCAAAGATTGAAATGTTTTTACATATGAATTCAATTTATAATTAATGGTAATGGAATAAATTATATTAAATGGTAAAAATATATAATATTTATACTTTAAAACATTAAATATTATAATTTAACCATATAGATTACTGTGATGTAAAATGTTGTTTTTAATTAAAATATAGAATGTTTTTACTATTCATTAAAATATGAAAGTTATCAGAATAATATGAAAATTTTATCCAAAGTAAATTTTTATATCATTATTCTAAAAAGAATTTTATTTTTTCAAATTTGACATATAAATATGTCAAAGTCTATATTTAAAGTGGTTGCACCATTAAAAGTTGACAAAACATCATTTTTTTAAAAAAACTTATTTTACCCGAAAATTTTATTTTGTTCTCATACTATGTTCAAGAAAATTTGTAGGATGAATAATAAGGTTATAAAATTTAAAATGTAGTTAATAATATTCATAACGTCTAGTTCATAATAATATTATAACAATATATTGTTGTTTAGCGAATCCCAGTATTGCGTACTACACACGATATCGAGGAAGGTTGTGTTTGCATGTGATGCAAGTCAAGTCAGGGTTGCATGTATTGAAAGCTCCCATTGGTGTTGTGTATAACAGAATCAAAACTATTTTCATTTATACATTGAACAAATTCTATACGTAATGTTGCGTAGAATAATTCCCACAAAATGAACTTGAAATAATGTGTAACACTAGCAAAGAATAGTGTTGCGTATACTGCAAGCTAATACGGTGTTGCGTATAGTACAGGCTAATCATGGTGTAGTGTACAATATAAGAAATCAATGAAATTAAAAATAATATATCTCATAAAATATCGTGGTGTTACAGTCCCAATATTTCTCTATATATTTATTTTAAATTGTATGGACTTATTTAAAGACCACAAGCTTTGAGGCCATGTGATTCTGAGGCCTAGAGATCCTAGAACATAATTTTTACCTTTTTTAAGTGCACATAAGTTTACCTGAAAGAATGTTTTCCTAAAATTTGAACATGTTCTTGGATAAAAAATTTTATGGCATCATTGAACACGAAATGAATGGATTTTCCTAGAACGAACATAACATTTCTCAACCATGGTTGGATGGAAAAGTCATTTATGAACATTTTGAAATAAAATAAACTAACATAAAAAGTTATTATATATTCTTTCACATTGTCGAGTGGAAGGCGATGAAAATGTGGTGCTGCGACAAGGTACATTAAAAGATGCCCCTAAATAGCTCATTTTTTGGGAGAATAATGACAAGATGTTGTAGTGTAATTGAAGCACTATGAAATGTTTTATTTTAATAACATGTTGGGGAACTCAGTTGGTGGAATTTCCTCTGATGAACCTATGGAGAAATATCTACCATATGAAAAATGACGAATGCTGGACAGAATCACTAGCAATGCTGATTCTCTATGAAGAACGAGACCGAGAATCGATGAACATCAACCATACATGAATCCTTGAGGGTGGAGCACTTGAACGATGAATTTCCATCATGGTAGGGGTAATTTTTTTAAATTTTAATCCATTATTCATTCTATATGATCAACAAAAATCAACCCACGAATGGGTTGATCTGCGTATCGTCCATTCTTGAGGGGGGGTGATGTTTATTGAGATTTTTATTCGGGATTAAATTCTTGTCAATAGAACATCATCCCCATCCTACCCTTGTTTTAATCCTCTAACACAGAGGGTGTAGGACAACATGAAAAAGGCCAAAGCCCCTCCTATTGTGCATTCATAAAGGTCTCACCCTAAAAAAGGTGTCAAGGAGATCTATAGCCTTTAAAGGGAAGAGGGTATCCCCTGGAGGATTTAGAAACAAGTGGCACAATGAATAGAACATTGTTTCAAACCTAGTGGTTTGAAGATATACATGTCAGCGGCAGTCCACGGTGACAGCCGTGGGTGGGAGGAGGCGTTCCTTGATGGAATGATGGGATCAGGCCGCAATAAACCAACTGAGTTGGTGCGAATAGGGACAACGGCTGGAGGGAAGCGAACACGACCAACCAGTCATGTCCGTGCACCGCAAATGTGGCACCTCACCTGGTCCCTTGTGGCCAAGCCATGATCGATTGACTACAGCTCCATGATCTTTTCCCGCGGATGACGCATTGGGCATGGAGGGTGTTTTATGTGGCTTCCTACCATGTCCAGACCATTCAGAGTACCAGTTCGCCTCAAGGGCACCGTGCATACCAGTGGGTCGGACTCATGACCCAATGGACCAGACCTGTGGCCCAATAGACAAGACCAGAGACGGGCCGTATCCATGTCAACTGATCGGACCTGGGTTGGGTCGGTTCAGGGGAGCACAGTCCGGGTCATGTTCGTTCGGTCTGACCAAGTTGGACCGTACCTGAACCCCACCGACCCTTTTATGGAAAAAATCCAATATCATTCACACTGGGAATCTGATTGATGAGCCTTTTTCTGCGTTAGAACCCTCATGATGATGGGAATCTATTGGAATAACCTATGGAGGATTTAATGGTAGTTGTAATTCGAGGAATGGATTGGGGAATAGTTCACCTAATAATATGATTTCTATATGCGGAAACCATGTGGTGTCTGCGACCTAAAGACTACTGACAAGTGACATTATGTGGATCGGATACTGTGGACCAGTGGGAAGTGCCTTCTTTGTGACCCTATAGGAAAATGGTTGGGAGAGGCTTCTGTGTGAGCCGATAGAGACATGGTACTCGACAGGAGGAGTACCGTTGTATGTACATATGTGGAAAATGGATTATGAGTGACAACATATTCCCACGGTGGGGCATGGATTCTGGGTAACCCAGCATAACCAAAATAATCATTAGATATGGGTACCATCATAGTCATAGGTTAGTGATTAGTGGCTTTTTGTTGACCCGGTAGGCCCACTATACACATTGAGAATGAGTTATCCAGCACCCCATGGTGTTCAATGATGTGACAGATGGTTTTATTTTATTACTATTGAATATACCTGATGTGAGCTGCCATTATTCGTTATAATAATTAGAGATCATCCATTATGATATGTTTGAGGATTTTTTTGGTGTTTTTAAATTTTTGTATTTTGGGTCCCTACAATGTATATTGTTACTCACCATTGCACATGCATCACCCAAACATGTTGGGTTTGGTGCAGATGACTGATTCCTTGATGGAGTAATTGATGGCCCAGGACTCGTTGGTGCTCAATGAGACTAGGAGGGAGGGAATTACTTATACAGATTCCATTATCAACTCTATACTTACACATCATGTGGGATTTCCGGCTGACAACATCTAGAGTTTCTTCTAGATAGTCCATTTTACGGTTTAGTCTTTTGTTGGTTTTGTATTGTGGAGAATTTGACATCTATCTTGTACTTTTACACAGTGGTTATTTATAGTGGTATACTTGATTTATTTTTCTGACTTTGGGATGAGGTTTTGTGGACGTGAATATAGGTACTCATGGAATTGTCACCACTTTCAGGTCTATTCCATTGGCACTAGTCTCCATCCCCTGGCCTTTGTGTGGCGGCCCTTGGGTATGTCACAGCACAAGCCCCTTGGGATTGGCCGTGAAAAAGTGGTATCTGAGGCGGTCGGTTCTACCTAAGTGATGGGGAGTTTGATATTTGTTTTTGGGAGATAATGTTAAATTTTTCGAGTTCGAATTTATGTTTTGGGGAGTCTGGTGTTGGTGTAGCAGCCAACATATCCATACACTAAGACATTGAATTCTGATTATTGGGTTTATACATGAAAACACTAGTCGTATAAGTGTATCTTTATGATGTTCTTGACTAAGAGTCCTCTCACTAGGTGTAATCTTCTAACTATGGTACATCATGATCTATTTCAGGATGCATCTATGTAGACAGCCAACTAAGCATCTGTTACGTTATCAAGTGGACAACCTGCCTAGAGATGAGGGGTTTGTTCAGGGACTAGCACTCGAGATTTCCCTGTCGGGTGGGGCAGTGGTGTTACCACCACCCATTGATCAGCTATTAATACTAGTTTTACTGGTTGAGGATGCATGCTAACTCACCACCTTGCATGAGTTCCAGAGAACAAGACCTCCAAGGTTCATAGAAGAGACAAATCATCTAGTAGCTGAGCACAAGATGGAGGTTGTGACACAGGTCTTCCACTTAGTGAGGACACCGCTTGACCAGATGGTGATCCAGGCGGCGAGCCTTG
This sequence comes from Viscum album, assembly GCA_963277665.1. NCBI lineage: Eukaryota > Viridiplantae > Streptophyta > Magnoliopsida > Santalales > Viscaceae > Viscum > Viscum album. Next base: position 1,902,788,554 of record OY728160.1, read on the forward strand.
TGTCGAGATTAGAAAGGCTATGGTGGAGCCTTATGATTCATACTCATAATGAGACAACCCTCACCATGATAGACTTTGACTGGATTTTCCTGGAAGAGTTGTCGACAATAATATTCACTCTGTGCACATTTAAGAGCTTCATCACCTGCAGAAGGGATTTATTTCAATGGTTGAGTACACTGCGTGGTTTATAGATCCCTCTCACTAGTCCACATACATGTCGTGGGACCCTTTTTTCAGGTCTTAGACCCATGAACATGGACTCAGACGAGAGATCATGGCATCCATGGTGTCCATAAGCATCCCTACTCAGGCATGTGTTCTGGAGCGCACCCATCTTGTGGAGTTCATCCTTGTAGAGTAGGCTACAACAGCTTGATCCACCAGAAATCATTAGGGGGTAGATTTTTCAGTAGTGTGCAGTGGGAACCATACACGGGGTGTAACACCCCGAGATTTTATGAAAAGTATTCTTTTTAATGTATTCTGTTGTACGCTACACCAAAATTAGCTTGTGATATACGGAACACCATATTTTCTTGCAGTATACGCAACACTATTCTTGGCTCGCATTACACACAATTTCTAGTTCATTTTATAGAAACTATTCTACGCAACATTATGTATAGATTTTGTTTAATGTATAAATGAAATAAGTTTTGATTATACACAACAAAAAACAGAGTTTTCACTACACGCAGCCTGGACATGGATTGCATTACACAGAATAAAGATCTTCCTCGATAGCGTGTGTAGTACGCAATACCGAGTTTCACTAAACGAGATATTATTACAATATTATTATGAACTAGCTGTTATGAATAGTAATACCCACTTTTTCAAATTTTATAAATTTTATCTTTCAAAATGGACTTCATTTTTGGATTCGGAATATCGAAATTAGCTTAGGGTGAAATTTTGGAACTTTTCGGAAAACTTTCATATTATGATGAATAGTAAAAATTACTAAATTTTAATTAAAAACAATTTTATTTAATAGAAATCATTAATAATAATAAATAATTAATTTTAGTGGTTTTAAAGTATGTTTAGAATATATTTTTACCATTTAATACAATGTGGGTCATTGGATATAATTTCACATTTAAACCAGACATAAACAACTGTCAATCTTTTGATAGTTATTATCTCTTAAAAACACGCTATTTGTTTTGACGACGAGAATTAATTTTTAAATTAATTAATTCAAATGATATGTTTTGAATTTGGTAAAATAGACATAATTTTTGAATTCATAGTATCAAATATATCTTAGGCCTAATTTTTGGTATTTTTCTAGAAACTTTCATTTTTTTTGATGAATAGTGAAACCACTAAGTGGTAGTTAAAAAACTGAATTTTTCGTAAAACATAATTTTACCGCTTCTGTGAGTGAAATTTAGAAAATTAGAGAGACACGGTTAAGATCAAGGACTAAAATATGGTTCAATGAGATGAAAATATTTTTTGGTAAATAGTAACTTTTTACTTTTATTTACCACGGTTAAAAGTAAATAAGATAATTAAGGGTAAAATGGTATTATTATTACCATAACACATGTCCTAATTCTATTGGATAAGAGTAATTCGACCAAATACAACCTTCGGATGAAAATATGACCATTTAGGCCCACATGGATTAGATTAGGACATTTAATATTAATTTATATAAAGAAGGGTTAAAATAGTTAAAATCAATGTTTAATGAGTAAATCATTTTTAATATAGGGTTATACATAAGATAAATTTGACTATAAATATTCATTAGAAAGATAAAACTCTTTCATACATAATTGTAGTTTATTTGTAATTTTTAGACTTTAAATAATTTAATTTATTTATGACACAATGATGATGTAGTAATTATCTTATTAATGAAATATTGACATAATTGATGTTATAAATACCCAACTAAATGATATTGGAGACTTTTTATCAATTAAAATAATTTTATAGGTTAATATGACAAGTTATTGTTGATTAAATTAACTTTTTTAGAACTAATATTTCTATTATGATTTTATGAAAAATCAATTACCAAATATTGTCAAAAATGACATAAAATAGTTTTTAAAACAAATATTATATTATTAATTGTTATTTTATTTCTAAAAATCTATTTATTGGCGAAATGACTTATATAATGTTATATATATTAATAATAAACAACTTGGGGTTCTTTTGGCTTGTTATTGTATGTTTATTAACCATATAGTGTAAGAAAACAAAAAGACACGGTAAAAGTAAAATTATGTAACTTAAAGTTAAATCTAAATGATAAGGTTAGAATAGAACCCTAAACTTGTCTAAATTTTATTGGATGAGAGGTTTTCGACCCATCCCCACCTTAACTTTGAAATAAATCAATTTGGAGCTATTTAAAAACGAATATGAATTTATAATAAAATAATATGTTTAGTTTTTCCAAAGGTGCCCCTCTCCTCCCTTATAAAAGGGCATCCCTACCTCTCTTCCTCACACCACTTTGAGCCTTCACGCTCAGCCAAAATCTGAAAATTTATCTTCTACACTTACCTAGAAACATCCTAGAGGTCTTGGTCTTCTTAAAAGAGCAATTTTAGTTCCCTAAGAGGAGGTCTCAAAGAGGCGCTTCAAAGAAGAGGTAATGTCTATTACCGATTCATTCAACTTTATTTCTTATTCCACTTCATCTTCATTAGTTGTTTCATTATGAAATAATTACATCAGTATCAATAATATAGTGTTATGCTATTATATGTATGAAACAACCATATTTCACCATCTATCCGTCCTATGGAAAACAAATTCACCGCCCATGCGTACATACGAAATACCGTCTCCACACCGTGGTGTAATCTATTTTCCACCACCACCTTACTTGGATGGGTATAATGGTGAAAGTAATGAATATATATGATTATTGTTAAGTGATATTGATTATTTAATATTATACATACACTTTAATACAATTCTACGATCATGGGAATGATATCATCGCTCGTGCGTACGTACAGAATACCCTCTCCATGACGCGGTGAGATTCACTCTCCATGATAACCATTCAAGAATGATTATAAAGTATATATAATAAGTAATCATGAAATATATTAAATAATAATGATACTTGATGTATGTATATATATATATATGTCATCTACTTAATTCCATTCAATTCAATAAGGAAATGAAAATAGTGTTCATACGTACGTACGGCCTACCGTCTCCATGAACGGTGTATTTCTTTCCATTTATCGATCCATTATATATATGTATATTCTGAATATATATTATATATAAATCATGTTTTACATTCTGGATGTAAGTAATCATTATCTAATTAATCATATGAATAATTACAAGTTAAAACACGAACGACAAATGAGACGATTTTACCCAAAACGCTACTTTAACATGAATTTACAAAAGAACGGGTAATATAAAGTCATAAGTGAACCATATATGATATAATAACAATGAATATGATTCTGTAATAACTCAATGATATTATTTAAATCATTATACAGTAGGATTGGATACGTACGAAGCATATCAAACCTAAGGTAAGGGATAACTATTCCAATCTCATTCTTATCCAAGATTGATTATTCGTAAGTATTTACTGGGGTTATTGTTATCATCCATGTCTATGATTCCTAAAAATGGTTTGATGTATGTTTAAAGTCCTTTTTACCCATTTTGAATTTTACCCAATGGTATGGAAGGAAGCTTTCTTTTATTTACCCTACAAGGTACTTTTTCACTTTTTTGACAAAAGTACGAGAAGAATGTTTTTTAACGTATACGGCATGAAAGGATTTTTACGGTTTTATAAAGCCTTGTTTTCATGAAGCTTACTCCAAAATATTTCATGACTATTTTCAACAAAATCATTTTCTTTTATAATTGCATGACATTTTGTGAAAAGAAAATGATTTTGAAGAAAAAATGATATTTTCCTCAAGAATTCATTTCAAGTGTTTTATCAAAACAATTTATCATCTAAGACGACATTATTTCATGTGTGTAAGTTTCAAGTATAATGTCTCTATGATTTACATGGTTTCAATTCTATTATTATGAAATGATATCCATTTCTTTTATATGGATTATGTGATGATGGGATGATGTTTATGAAACCCATTTTATTTATTGGGTTTTTATGAATGATGTATGTTTATTTTGTTGTACAGGTAAGAATGATTTCATTATGAGATGGGTGGGACCTTTATCTCCCTCCAATGCATTGGGTAAAGATTTATATCTCATGAGATAGACATGGATGGAATGGTAAGTTAATCCGGTTCAGTGTTACAGGTCTGGAACGAGGAGTGAACTCGATTCAGAAAGGGACTTTGTCTACTAAGATGGTCTTGGCTGCAATGCCTTGGCTACTATGGAAATGATTACATGTGCTTAATAGATGCCACAATTACATGTTTTATTCCCATGCTATTTTATCATGATTTATGTTCCATTTTGATCTATGCCTTATGTACTTCCATGTTTTACGTCTTTGCTCAAGGTTTTTATGTTTAAACATTATGTTCATGTTTTTAAGTTCAAATGTCTATGGTATGTTTTATTTTATCCATGCATACCCTTACTGAGCATTTGAGATCACCCTTTTTATGTTTTATTTTCCCCTAGGATTAAAAGAAAGGTTTTAGGTAAGGAAACAAAAAGTGGAAGATCTTTATGGGAGATGTTGAAGATCTTTCACCATGATAATAAGATTACGTTACATGTTTCCAAAGACACTAAACAATTAACTTCATTGTGTGTCTGTATTTGTTATGTATTATGTATTATGAAAAAGTAATTTAATATCTATGTTCTTCAAGATTCGGGTCTCAACAGTTGGTATCAGAGGAAAGGTTTAGTCAACCTTTGGAATCTAGGATGTGATGACTTTAGTGAGATCCCTAGAAGTATTTATAAGGTATGTGTGTGGATGTCCCTATGGATAAGTGTATGTATAGGTTATAGTCCCAGAATTAGGGTAACGATATTAGAATTAATCCTAAGATGTTAGATATTGAAGGTACTCCCCCTTTATTATGTTGTTTCCCTAGCATGATTTTTTCCTCTCACACTATTCTTTTTGGGTTTTAGATGATGGATGGAACCAGAAGGAATCACGTTGATCAATGAAATGGAAAATTCAATGATTTCCCTCTTGAACAGACAAATGTTATGGGAGATGGAGTGAAAAATCTTATTTCTATACTTCCACAAGCTATGAATCATTCTGGACTTCCAAATGAGCAGAGAATGGAACAACATTCTATTGAGTCCTTTATGAGGCAATGTCCACCTTCTTTCAGTGGGTCTTCTGATCCACTTCTTGCTAAACAATGGATCCGTACCACTGAAAAGATATTTTCAGTTCTTCAATGTTATGAACATGATAAAGTCATCTTAGGAGTATATCGTTCGGAAGGAGAATCTGATCAATGGTGTAAACTTATCAAGAATACGAGGAAAAGAGATGAAATTGAGTCCATGGAATGGGACGAGTTCAAGAACTTGTTTTTCAGTACGTACATCCCTCGTATTCTTCGAACAATGTTAGAAAAGGAGTTTATTGAGCTTAAGCGGAAGGATGATGAATCTGTTGTTATATACGAAGCAAATTTTACAAGACTTCCAAGGTATGCATCTGGCTTTATCATCCAACCAGAAATTAAATTTGATCGATTTTTAGTGGCTTAAAACCAAGTCTTCGAAGGGCATTAGCTATAAGAGACTTCAGTAGCTATGAAGAAATTGTGCGTTGTGCTAACAAGGTAGAACTAGAAGTTGGCGTAACATATCCATCTCATGGTTTTGACAAGAAACGAAATATGGAGTTCAAGGAGAAATCTTAGAAGAATGGTGAATAGAAGACGAATGTTTATTTATGCTCAATGTGTGGAAAGAATCATGGTGGAGATTGCCTAAAAGGTACTAGAAAATTTTTTATGTGTGGAAAATAAGGTCATCGAGAAGTTGATTGTCGAAGTAATGGGAAAAAGGTTACTAATGATGTGAATAGAGAAAAGACTACAGAGAACTCTCCACCAATACTTCAATGCTTCAAGTGAAAGGAAATGGGGAATTATTCTAATAAATTCCCTAATCCACGGGTTAATGATGATCGACATGAGAAACCACTTAATTCAATGGAAAAAAGGAAGGTCACATGCGATCACTATTGGTGATGTTGAATATGAAAACGATGTGGTGGAATGATTAAGTGTTTATGTAATGGGATTCCAAAATAATGTTGTATATAGTATCGTGGAATATTGGAATATTTATGTTTTGGTCTATTGTGGTTTTCAATAATTTTATGGTACTGGTAACCATAGAAAGTGATTGATATATTTTTTTAAAAAAGATGATATGCACATAATGAAGGGATAAAGAGAAAATGAAATGTTTGATAGTATTCATGAGCTCATGACTGATATAAGGAAATAGTTATATCATGGTTTGAGTATATAGAATTTTGGGGTTTTGGTATGTTGAAAGAGTTAACTTTTGACAGCACTCATGTTTTCATTATGATTCAATGGGTATTCATTTTTCAAGAGAATACATGATTACGGCCATAGAATGTTTGGAATGTGACCAACAAGACATATCTTATGATATATGGGGATCAACGATGGTATTAACATGCTTGTTATATGAAATCTCTGGTAATAGTTTTCACTATAATATGAGAGTGGACTGCAGTATTATGGATACGCCTAAAGATTGAAATTGATTATATTGGACATAAGTTATTATTGTATAAGTATAGAAGTTTTTTAGATATTATTGATGGGATGTTATAGTAATGTAGTTTTAGAAAAAGGACAACCTACAGGATGGGCGACAATCCATCGCGTCAGACAAGGCTATGAGAATCGAACACACAACCGAAGTGTGACTGGCCTTTATCGCCTACCACTGGCCTACATGAAGTCCATGTTTAGTAGAAACTAGTTTTATTATATTAAGCAGTATGATATATGAATTATAAGTCCATTTTGGGAACCATATATGATTAATCTCACTATAGATGGACTTATGTATTTTTGATAAATTTTATAACCTTTTGTTTGAGACAGATGGAATGACCCATCATTCTATCGCATGATCTGCTAACACTTCACCAATGACAAATTCAACTTCATTTCATTAAGAGATGAAGTGGAAATTGTCCAACGAATGACCAACGGTGAGACTGTACCAAAATCACGAAAGTATTTCATCTAATTCAAATTTCATCAACTTTAGGGAAATGATCTTGAAAACCTAAAATGTTGTCATACTGACCTTATATCCGATGAATCAGATGGTACCATAGATCATCACAATACTATGGCGTTGTGATTTATGGATTTTTCATAGCCATGTTCTCTACCACTCTACATCAGAACATGATGGTCAGATTTCTCCTCTATATCCATATTTTCACCTATGTTCTCCTATGTGGAAACCCAGTGATGAGTTATTTGGGTATCCGTTATGATTCTAACATTACTTTTTTAAATAATGTTTTAGTATTCATTTTTACGATGTTTGTTTCTATGAATGAAACTCTCGTGTAACAAACCATTGATAACCCCGACGAATTTCGAGGGAGAAATTCATTTTAAGGGGGGTAGAATGTGACAACCCGAGATTCTATGAAAAATATTCTTTTTAATTACGTATGTTGTACGCTACACCAAAATTAGATTGTGATACACACAACACCGTATTTTTTTTCCGTATACGCAACACAATTCTTGGCTCGCGTTACACACAATTTCAAGTTCGTTTTGTAGAAACTATTCTATGAAACATTATGTATAGATTTTGTTTAATGTATATATGAAATAAGTTTTGATTATATGCAACACCAACCAGAGTTTTCACTACACTCATCCCTGACTTGACTAGCATTACACACAATAAAGACCTTCATCGATAGTGTGTGTAGTATGCAATACCGAGTTTCACTAAACGAGATATTATTATAATATTATTATGAACTTGCTGTTATGAATAGTAATACCCACTTTTTGAAATTTTATAATTTTTATCTTTTAAAATGGACTTCATTTTTGGATTTGGAATATCGAAATTAGCTTAGGGTGAAATTTTGGCACTTTTTGGATAACTTTCATATGCTGATGAATAGTTAAAATAACTAAATTTTAATTAAAAACAATTTTTTTATCGAAATAATTAATAGTGATAAATAATTAATTTTTAGTGGTTTTAATTTATTTTGAGAATATATTTTTACCATTTAATACAATGTTGGTCATTGGATTTGATTTCACATTTAAACCAGACATAAACAAGTGTAAATCTTTTAATAGTTATTATCTCTTAAAAACACTCTATTTGTTTTAACGACGAGAATTAATATTTAAATAAATTAATGCAAATAATATGTTTTGAATTTGGTAAAATAGACATCATTTTTGAATTCATAATATCAAATATACTTTAGGCCTAATTTTTGGTATTTTTTTTGGAAACATTCTTTTTTTGATGAATAGTGAAACCACTAAGTGGTACTTAAAAAACTGAATTTTTCATAAAACATAATTTTACCGCTTCTGTGAGTGGAATTTCGAAAATCTGAGAGACACAATTAATATCAAGGACTAAAATGTGGTTCAATGAGATGAAAATATTTTTTGTGAATAGTAACATTTTACTTTTATTTACCACGATTAAAAGTAAATAGGATAATTAAGGGTAAAAATGATATTATTATTACCCTAACAATGTCCCTATTCTATTGGATAAGCGTAATACGACCAAAAACAACCTTAATAATATAATATGACCATTTATTCCCACTTGAATTAGATTAGGACATTTAATATTAATTTATTTAAAGAAGGGTTAAAATAGTTAAAATCAAAGTTTAATAAGTAAATCATTTTTAATATAAGGTTATACATAAAATAAATTCAACTATAAATATTAATTAGAATGATAAATTCATTTTATATATAATGGTATTTTATTTGTAATTTTTAGACTTTAAATGATTTGATTTATTTATGAAACAATAATGATGCAGTAATTATCTTATTAATGAAATATTGACATAATTGATGTTATAAATACCCAAATAAATGTAATTTGAGACTTTTTATGTATTAAAATAATTTTATAGGTTAATATGACATGTTAAATTTTTTTTTAATTTACTTTTTTTGAACTAATATTTCAGTTATGATTTTGTAGAAAATTCAATTACCAAATAGTATCAAAATTGACCTAAAATAGTTTTTAAAACAAATATTATATTATTAATTGTCATTTTATTCATAAAAATCTATGATTCGAAAAAATGACTTAGATAAAGTTATATATATTAATTATAAACAACTTGGGGTTCTTTTGGTTTGTTATAGTAAGTTTATTAACCATATAGTGTATGAAAACAAAAAGACAGGATAAAAGTAAAATTATCTAACTTAAAGTTAAATCTAAAAGATAAGTTTAAAATAGACCCCTAAACTTGCCTAAATTCTATTGGATGAGATTATTTAGACCAATCCCCATGTTATCTTAGAAATAAATCAATTTTGAGATATTTAAAACCGAATATGACTTTATAATAAAATAATATTTTTACTTTTTCCAAAGGTGCCCCTCTCCTCCCTTATAAAAGGGCACCTCCTCCCTCTATTCCTCACACCACATTGAGAATTCATGCTCGGCCAAACCCTGCCAAATTATCTTCTAAATTTCCCTAGAAACATCCTAGAGGTCCTGGTATTCTTCAAAGTGCAATTTTAGTGCCCCAAGAGGAGGTCTCAAAGAGGCGCTTCAAAGAAGAGGTAATGTTCATTACCGATTCTTTCAACTTCATTTCTTCTTCCACTTATTCTTCTTCATTTGTTTCACTATGAAGTAATAACATCAGTATCACTCATATACTTATATTTAATTATAAGTATAAAACAAACATATTTCACAATCTATCCATCCTACGGAAAATGAAATCACCACGCGTGCGTACGTACGGAATACCATCTCCCCGCCGTGGTGTAATCTATTTTCCACCACCACCTTACTTGGATAGGTATAATGGTGAAAGTAATGAATATATATGATTATTGTAAAGTGATATTGATTCTGTAATATTATACATACACTTTAATACAATTCGACGATCATGGGAATGATATCATCGCTCGTGCGTACGTACGGAATACCGTCTCCACGACGCGATGAGATTCACTCTCCATGATAACCATTCAAGAATAATTATAAAGTAAATATAATAAGTAATAATGAAATATATGAAATAATAATTCTAGGGGATTTATGTATATATATATTTATTTCATCTACTTAATTCCATTCAATTCAATAAGGAAAAAAACCAGTGTTCATGCGTACGTATGACCTACTGTCTCCATGAACGGTGTATTTATTTCCATTTATTGGTCCATTATATATATGTAAATTCAGAATATATATTATATATAATTCATGTTTTATATTCTGGATGTAAGTAATAATGATCTAAGTAATCATATAAATAATTAAAAGCTAAAACATGAATGATAAATGAGACAATTTTACCCAAAACACTACTTTAACATGAATTTACAAAAGAACGGGTAATATAAAGTCATAGGTGAACCATATATGATATAATAACAATTAATATGATTCTATAATTAGTAAATGTCATTATTTAAATAATTATACATGTGGTTTGGATACGTACGAAGCATATCAGACCTAAGGTAAGGGATAACTATTCCAATCTCATTCTTATCCGAGATTGTTTATTCGTAAGTATTTACTAGGGTTATTGTTATCATACATGTCCATGTTTCCTAAAAATGGTTTCATGTATGTTTAAGGCCCTTTTAGACATTTTGAATTTTACCCAATTGTATGGAAGGAATCTTTCTTTTATTTACCCTACAAGGTACTTTTTGACTTTTTTGACAAAAGTATGAGAAGAACGTTTTCTTAATGTATATGGCATGAAAGGATTTGTACAGTTTTATAAAGCTGTGTTTTCATGAATCTTCCTCCAAAAGAATTCATGACTATTTTTAACAAAATCCTTTTCCTTTAAAATTGCATGAAATTTTGTGAAAATAAAATGATTTTGAAGAAAAAAAGATATTTTCCTCAAGAATTCATTTCAAGTGTTTTATCAAACCCATTTTTCATCTAAGACGACATAATTTCATCTGTGTATGTTTCACGTATAATGTCTCTATGATTTATATGGTTTCACTTCTCTTATTATGAAATGATATGCTTTTCTTTTATATGGATTATTTGATGATGGGATGATGTTTATGCAACCCATTTTATTTATTGATTTTTTCTGAATGATGTATGTTTATTTTTTGGCACAAGTAAGAATGATTTCATTATGAGATGGGTGGGACCTATATCTCCCTCCAATGCATTGGGTAAAGATTTATATCTCATTAGATAGACATGGCTGGAACGGTAAGTTAATCCGGTTCGGTGTTACAGGACTGGAACAAGGAGTGAACTCGATTCAGAAAGGGACCTTGTCCACTAAGATGGTCTTGGCAGCAATGGCTTGGCTACTATGGAAATCATTACATGTACTTAATGGATGCCACAATTACATGTTTTATACCCATGCTATTTTATCATGATTTCTGTTCCATTGTGATCTATGCCTTATGTACTTTCATGTTTTATGTCGTTGCTCAAGATTTTGATGTTTAAACATTATGTTCATGTTTTTAAGTTAAAATGTATATGATATTTTTTTTATCCACGCTTACCCTTACTGAGCATTTGAGATCACCCTTTTTATGTTTTATTTTCCCCCAGGATTAAAAGAAAGGTTTTAGGTTAGGAAACAAAAAGTGGAAGATCATTATGGGAGATGTTGAATATCTTTCACCACGATTAGAAGATTATGTTCCATGTTTCCAAAGTCACTAAACTATTATGGTCCTTGTGTGTCTTTATTTGTTATGTATTAAGTATTCCACAAAATTAATGTAATATCTATGTACGTCATGCTTCGGGTCTCTACACGGGGGGCACAAGTGGGCCAGTTATTTTAGCGGGTGACCCCAGGATATGTGGTCGGTAGTACATGGAAACCACAATAGAGGGAGTCAACAGAGAATCAGGCTGTACTTCATGTGTGGCAGGTAGGGACACATCGATTGGGACTGCCCGACCTATCTCATAGATGATCAACATAAGGTAGAGGGACTGCCATGTTAGTGGGAGAGTTTCAAGGGGGAAGGTCCGCAGAGCGGAGGATGTGGCAAGGGAGTAGGCTGAGCCACATGATGTGGATGAAGGTTTGAAGTGCTACCACTATCACCCCCATGTTGTTCACCGTGGGATCCGGAAGAAGGAGAACCAAGGAAATGCCTACATCAGGTGATGGAGACCAACGAACCCAGTAATAAAAATATGATTATAGGTATGATTTCTGTCTTCCCCACCATCGATACAATTAAGATATACGATGGTTTAAGTCACTCTTTCTTTTCCATTGACCTCGTTCGAGGCTCAGAGATTCCTTTAGAGTCATTAGCTCAATTCTTATTATTAGATAATCTTACATAAGGGGATTCGATGATTATATAATAGTGCCAATAGTGTGACCATACACTTAGAAGAACGTGCTTCAGCTGTGGTCTCTAAAAAGCAGTGTCGAGGCCTTATGATGTTATATCGTATATGGAAAGGTTATCACAGTCCAATATTAGATCGTCGGTTTTAGGTGCAATGTTATGTGTGTCTGTGAATATGTGACTAGGTATTCCTTCACCTGAAATATGGGACCTTTTGCTGCCTATGATATTCTTTCTCAGAGGTGGGTGCAACCAATCACTCACCCGTTGGCTATTCTAATAACTCATATCATCATTTCATTTAGGGATCTTGATTTCGGGTGTTATTGAGAAAAAAGAGATATTTTGAAAATTTTATATGTACCAACCATGTACATAGGAGTACAGACCTTATAATCGGTCATCGTGGGTTTCCATGTACTGGTTGTGTAACGACCCAGTGCCAGGCCATCTGGGGTGACCTAGAGACTGCATAATGCAGGGCCCGATAATGGCCTATACACTTTGTGTATCCTCGGGGAACACACTGTGTATTTTTATTTTTAATTGTTATATCAGACCAGTGACGTGTCAAATTGATAGAACAATCTTCATCTAGTGTCCTCTCATCCAGTAGAAACATATATCACCATTTCTTCTCTGATCCCCCGTTTGGCCATCCATTATCTGAATCGAACACCGTCGAATGCGTTGGAATCACATCGATGTGTTATTTCTTCTTCTAGAGCCTCTCCCAATGATTTCCCTTTTTGTGAAATATACATGGGTGAATGTTTTTTATTTTTCTGTTGATCAACGGTGTTTTAGGTCTATTTAAAGGCTGACGTTCAACTATATCAATCATACAATGTTGAGGTAGGTGGTTTGTGCCTTTTCATATATTTTCTTTCAGTAATATGTGAAAAGAGTGCCCAATACCCTAGTTTAGGGTATTTCCAATTTATAGAATTTTACTCTATTAATTATTGTAATGCCTTGTTTGCTCAAGTATAGTTTTTTTGTTGTAAATAAGGACATTAACCTTGATATGGATGTGTTTTACCATGATTGAACTGATATTGGACGTTTGGTCTATGATTGCCAATTAGGATGCTCTGTTTTCCACGCCCAGTGCAGTTATGATGGAGTGACATGATCTGACATGCTTCTCTTATCTTGTATATCCATTTATCCATGTAGTATTTGTGTTTTACTTTGGTCGGTGAATATCGTTTGTGTATGATTCTTTTATAGAGGGTTATGGGAACCTAGTGTAGGGAGACTATAGGGGGAATTGACAATAATGGCTTACCCAGATTGAATGTAGTACTTTTCATGTTGCGATACCATAGTGGGGGTTGACCTTGATTTCTCCCTCAGAGTGTCTATATTTATCATTAGAATACCATAGGGGGATTTGACGTTGATTTCATTCATAGAGAGTTTGTAATTTATCATTAAATGATTATAGGGGGAAATGATGGTGAGTGATTCCATAGAGAGTCTTTGATTTCATGAGACCAAAGGGGTTAGACTCTATGAGATTACCCAAAGGGTTGTTATATATTATTCTTATATGTAGATCCAGAGGGGTTAGGCTATGTGAACATTCCCAGAGGGATGTTTCTAAATTTTCAGTTGAACCAGAGGTGTTTGGATATGTGGACTATCCAAGAGGGAATCATGTATCTGTTTTTATGAATAATTGATAATGTAAATTAATGTAGTTGAAACTATAGGAATGGTTACTTTTAAGTAATTATTTGTTTGTTACTTCATTTTTCATATTTGCCTTCCTTATAAATTCACAGACAGTTAGGCACATTTCTTTTGATGAATAACTATAATGATTCATCTCACACCTGTTTGGGTCATTACATTGGTCCCAAATAGATTATATTGTTGCAGTTATAGATAAGAAGAATCTCCCTTATACTTCATGTACTTTATTGTTGTGGAGCTGGAGAGCATGGGACCATGTTGAGACTTGTGAAGCAGTTGTAGTTTATTTGTTTTTCTTGTACATTGGTTTACTACTATATTCCATCATTGTGACTTGTTTGAATGATTTTTATGAAATATGTGATATTAATCATATATATATGTAGTCCAATTATTTATATACTTTCATTCTTTTGTTGTTTATTTATTTGGTGGTATTAATGCTTTCGATGTTGTATATTAATGTTATTCCACTGTATTAATCTACCAACGAGGGCGTAGTTTATCCACCATCACATCCAAGGCCCACACTGTAGTCAGTAGCCTCTCAAATTTTGGGAAATGGTCATGAGGCAATCTGGCCAACTGTGTACGGGTCACCTTCGGGCATCACCTAGAACTGGGACGTTACGAATTGATATAAGAGGCATGTTTTCTTGTCTTCATTGAATTACGGTTTGGATCCTTTTTACATGGATAGGATGTAATATGTAGTTTGTAGTAATCTATGGTTGGGAGTAGATGGCCCATATATTGATAAAATCCAACATGCCTCAATTATTTCAATTTTATAGTTTTTTCAATTGTTACAGTTGATTTGACTTCACTATTGGGTGAGTCACATGTTTATTTATGTTATAATTGATGTTATTAAGGTGATTGTTCTAATGAAACATGATGAGATGAGGGTATTCCATCTCATGCACAATATAGAAACTTGAAACAGGTCACATATCCTGAATTCATGTCATTCTATTTAGGGTGTATTACTGTTTTCATGTTTAAGTGATAGAAGTTGTGGTAGATAAGCATTCTATTGTGGTAGATACATTGATAGAATACCTACTTATTGATAGGGTATTTCTAATAGGTAATGTTTCATTTTAATGGGCACCAATATTTGGTCCCTGAGCGGTTATGGGGTATCTTGGATCAGAATTTTGTGGATTATATGATCGATTTCACTATTAAACGTTGTCATAGAATTGATGATGATTCCAATGTTTGATTTGCGGGGAGTATATTCTCCCATAGATCAGAATTTGGAACTTTTACATTTGTTTCAATATTTTTATGTGTTTGAGAGTAATTTCTAAGACATTCTATCCCAATAAACCCAGAATACATGATTTGTAATGATGAATACATTCAATGTATCCTTCTCTTCCGGAAAGAACAAATTTTCTTATGTACATGTCGTGTTCTGTATGTACACATCATGTAGTCCATACATGTGTTACTGGATGTGTAGGTAGAGACACATGGTTGGAAAATTTTTGGTGGAAGACGTCGTGTACATGGAGTACACGCCATGTTGTACAAGCCGTTTATCCATAAGTGTGACCAACGACACAGGTGGATAAAACCATGGATGCATATGTTGTGTTCCATTATTGAATATTGTGTAGAGTCGACCGTGAAATTGAATCTCTGACAAATGACACGGGTTTTTATAAGTTAATGGGGTATACAACATTTCTAGAGTGATCACGTTGTCTGAATTTCCTAGAGTGGAACTGTGTGTTTAGCCGTTTGGAGGAACTTGGGATGGGGGAAAATAATTCAGTTAGATGCTATGTCTCAAGGAGAACAAGACATATTTTTGGGGTGCAATATGACCACGTTTGGAATAAGTATACTCCCATGTAACGGTTTAAGGGAGCACACCGTGTAGGGGTCATACACACCATGTATTCATGTTTTGTGAAACATGGATGTTTTCTTTCACCTGTTATTTTCATTATCTTCTAATAATTAGTCCTTAAAATTAGGAACTAAGGTGTGCTCTTGACCTTGTAGAGTCATGCCTTGGAGACATCCTCTATTTTCAGACTAGATATAGTGAAACTGTTAGACACCAGAAATGGTAGATGAGGTACTACCATTGGATCTTCTCATCTTGTCTATCTTGGAACCGTCCATCATTCTAGATATAGGAATTGATGCACAATTTCAATAACACCTTCTATGATTTATGACGACCTTTCAGGGAGCACCGTACCCTTCCCCTTATATAGCAGAGTTGACTCAGGATTTTCAGCAGCATCATTCTCCCACATTCTTAGGGGATAGAGGGCCTGAGGTGGCATAGTCATGGTTAGAATCCATGTTATATATCTTAAAAAAATCTGGAGACGCCTCAAAAAAGGAGGGTGAAACACACTACTTACATGTATCAAGATTCATACAAGAGATGGGGGATGTGATATCACTGACAAGACACCATCAGGTGATTTCCTGGGATGTGTCCCAGCATAAAATGTATGATGAATTCTATCTAAAGACATTGAGGGATGATTGAGCTCAAGAGATCATGTGTTTGGAGCAGGGTACCCTCCCGGTCAGGGAGTATTCTTATGGAATCACAGAGTTTCAGTGCTTCTCACCAATTCTATGGGGTGATGAGTTATTACTAGAGAGGATGTTTGAGGATGGTTTTTGGCATGAAATCTTGTCTCAGTTGAAACTATTCAGGTTATTGACCATATCTTTGATAGTAAAAAAGGAAATGACCACTACGAAAAACCTCAGGGGTTCTGAAGCTGTGATCCAGGGTGTCTTTCCATCTAGAGTTCGAATTTCTAAAGTTGATTGATGGAAGAACCAGTGGGAGTCTACAGGTGGAGATCCGAGTAGGTGGGATGCACCTTTAGGTAGCCAGGTGGAATGCTACTATAGTGGGAAGGGTGGGCATATGAGGCCACATTTCTGAAAATACCTAGTTGATTGCTGATCTTACAGAAAGAAGGGTCATCTTCAGTGTTTCTGTCAGTTTTTCTCACTAGATTCTAGTGATAGAGGTCCTTATATAACTCCTCATTCAAGATATGGACCCACAGTTTCTCATCAGTCTAGGAATTGGAGTCCGTTCAGCCATTCAAGCCGAGGTGTAGGACATGGATTTGGTAGCCAGTTTCCAGGATTTCAGTGGCAACATAGTGGATCAACTAAGGGTTGTCAGGCAGGGGTGAATGGCTGCATTATAGGGCAGTCATAAGTAGTGGATCAAACCCAGAAAGAGAAGGATCTCTAACCCTATATAGTTATAGATACGATTATAGTTTCCTCATTTTAGAATCTACATTTTTCGATACATGGGATTCACATAGTATCATATCTATTGTTGTTGGGTATAGCCATGGTATTTGTGTCTTTACATCTTCTGATATCATTACGCTGGTCACTCCGTTGGGAATTAGAATGGTTAGTGTACATCAGTGCAGGGAGTTCCCTCTTGAGGTTGGTTGGTGTCCCTTATTATGGGACCTCTATGTAATATAGATTACAGGATATGATTTCAAACTTAAAATGTACTTTTTTATTCATTACCAGGATTTTTTCAACTGTTATCACCATAGGGTGAGTTTCACATCACCAGAGTGCGATTAGTTTCTACATAAGGAATAATGGGATGTCCTGATGAGCATAGTTGGACCAAAGAATCTAGGGTTAGGAGAAGATACATCCCATATTCATAGTCTATAAATTGATTACCATTAGACTTCCAAGAAGTAACTTCCTCCAATAGTGGATTTTTTCATTGATGTCCTTCCAAAAGGATTTTCATGTTTTCCTCTGGAGATAGAGGAAGACATTTCTATTGAGCATGTTCAAGGAGCATAAAAAGTTTTTGTTCCTCTCTATTTGATGGATACACCAAAGTTACTGGAGATAAAGAAGTAGTTTTAAGAGTTAAATAAATAGGTTCATCTTAACCAGTACTTATCAATGGGGTTTGCCTATTCTTTTTTCGAATAAGGGAGATGGTACTGTCAGAATTTTTTTGGATTATCAAATGTTGAACTAGTTGATGATCATGAAAGGATATCCCTTTCCAATTATTGTTGATTTCATTGATCTATTTTGAGGGGCTTGGTTCTTCACGAAAATTGACTTGATATCCATTTATCAACAATTGATCATTATACATTTTGATATCCCTCTTAAAGCCTTTCATAGAAGGTATAATCTATATGGGTAGGTGGTTATGTTGTTCGGTCTCACGAATGCTCCTGTAGTATTTATGGAACTGATGAACCATTCTTTCAATCCATACGTGGATTCTTTCTTGGTTGTTTTTGTGGACGATATCTTCGTGTACTCTCACAGTTGGTATGACCATGCTACCCATCATGTGACTATTTTGAGTACACTGAGAGAGCATCAGTTTTATTTTATTCTCTCAAAATGCCACTTTTGGATGGATCAGATTAATTTCTTGGGTCTTGTTGTCTTAGAGATAGGAGTATCAGTAGACCCAGAGAAAGTGAATGCAATAGTTTCATTGGTGTATCCAAAGATTTTATTTGATTTTTAGAGCTTTCAAGGGATGAATGTTTATTAAAGATTATTATTACAGAAATTTTCACACTTATAAGGTCTTATAACGGGCCAGACTAAGAAGGGTTTAAAGTACATGTGGATAGATTTATACTATTTATTTTTTTAGGAGATGAAAGGAGGTTGAATTCATCACTGATTCAAGTTTTTACAGAGCCACACAAGTGTCGAGATATTTACTATGAAGCATCATGTATCGAGATGGGAGCATTACTTATGCAGGGGAGAGGAGTCTTTGCATACGAGTCTCGACAATTGAGGCCAAATGAGAAGAATTACCTGATGCATGATCTCGAGTTTGATATAGTTGTTCATACCTTGTGTTGTTGGAGACATTATCTTTCGAGATAGAATTTTTTGGTTTTCACCAACCAAAAAGATTCAAGTATATCATCACTCATTGAGATCTAAATTTATGATAGCGTAGGTGGGTTGAGTACCTTTAGTGCATTGATTATATGCATTCATGTATGCCTGGGAGTGGAAATGAAGTGGCTAATGTGTTAACCATGAGGACCTAGATAATGGTAGTTCAGGAATCCAACAGTGAGTGGTAGCATATGGAAGTATTCTCGGAAAAGCATTTGGTGGTGCACGATAGATAGGGGCAGATGTTTCTTTCTTATGTCGCTGTTACCACTACCATACTTGATCGAGTGAGAATGAGGTAACTATGTGATTCTGAAGTCCAATTCCTATAATAGATTGTGTTAGGAGAGGAACCTATTCTTGGATTGGCATTAGGTGATGATGTGATCGTAAATTTTCAGTGGTGGTTATGGGTGTCCACAGACACATGCGAGGAACTGATGCAGGATTTTCATTCATTAGTTTGTGCAGTTCATACTGGTGTCCCCATGATGTATCAAGATCTTCATCATTAGTATCAGTTTCTAGGAATGAACAGATATGTTTCTATTTTTGTGACGATTTTTTCAACATTTCACCAGTTGAAGGAGAAGCATCATTGACCATCAGGGATTTAGTAGTAGTTACCTGTTTTTGAGTGGAAGTGTAATGATGTTGTGATGGATGTCATGACCGATTTTCCAATGTATCTTGGAATGGGTGATGCATTTTGTCTTGTCAGTGACAGACTCATGAACGATACACATTTCTAACTAATCAAGGAGACCTTCAATGTTGATGAGATTTGACCGATGTACATTTGGGCGATTGTACGATTACATTGGGTTACACACATCATTGTTTCAGATAGGGACGCCAATTTTACAGCGTAGTCTGTCAAGGATTTCTAAGGGATTTAGGAACAACAGTACTTTTGAATACAAAATTCCGTTAACATACATATGGCATGTACGATTATAAAACTCATGGGCTGGAGGACATCCTTCGTGCATGCATCCTATATTTTGAAGGATCATGGGAGAAGAACATACCCTCAGTGGAGTTTACCTAAAAAACAGTTTTGAAGAAACTATTTAGATGGCCCCATATGAGGTTTTTTATGGTAGTCCATGCCGATCACCCTTATATTTGGAGGAGGCCAGAGAGGAAACTATGACGGGACTTCATCTTTCCCATGAGACCACGGAGTAGGTATAGTTTATACGGAAGAGGATAGATACCGCACAGTCATGGAAGAAGTCTTATGCTGATTGAAGTAGAATACCTCTTGAGATAAAGTCCAGAGATCATGTTTTATTATGTTTCAAATAATGGTTGGGACACTAGAGGATCATGAGATAGTGAAATATTTCTCCGAGATTTGTCAGGCCACTTGAGGTTTTGGAGAGAGTCATTCAGTTTTCCTATCATTTGTAGTTATCTCAAAGGTATCAGGAAATGCACGATGTCGTCCATGTTTCTTAGCTACAATGGTGCTTCTCATACCCGTCTAATGTTTTACAACACGAGGAGAATGAGTTACAGGTGGATGCCTCGTTGGAGGAACATCCTATAAGAATTGTCGATCGAATCGAGAAGGTTCTTAATGGTAGTTCTGTTCCTTTAGCATGGGGGCTACAGAATCATGGGAGAGTAAAGGAAGATACATGGGAGAAGGAGACTAAAGTGCCATCCCAGTGGCCAGAGCTGTTCGAGGATTCTTCTGCAGCTCCTTCATATAGAAATTCAAGGAAGAATTTCACAAAGGGGAGAATTTTATAGGAACACGGATCTTCATTTTATGTATGGATTTGGATTTAAAAATTTTATGAGAAAAAGGGGTGATTTGTAAATTTCATATATACCCATCATGTACTTAGGAGTGCATGTCGTGTACTCACTCACTACAGATTATCATGTACTCGATGTGTAACATCCAAGTACATGTTCGTGTGAGGTGACATGGAGACCGCCTAAAGCATGGATAGTTATATTCCTATACACACCTTATATCCTCAGGGAAAACATAGTGTATTTTTTTTAATTTTTATATCAGACCTCAGTCGTGCCTAATCAACTAAATTTTCTTCTTCTAGCATTGTCTCGTCCAGGAAAAATGGATATCATCCATTCTTCTCTGAACCCCCATGTGGCCGACTGTTCTCCTAATCGAACACAATCAATTGCATTGGATTTATATTGCTGAGATATTAATTCTTATAGATCCTCTCCTCTTGATTTATCCCCTTTTGTGAGATATACACGGTTGAATCTTTTATGTTTTTTGGTAGATCTAAGGGTTCCTAGGTCAATTTAAAGGAATTGGTTCATCTATATAGATCGTACTAAATCAAGGTTGGTTTCTTATGCCTTTCTGTATATTTAATTTGATTTATATGTGCAAAAATGATCCCTATAACCGAGTTTAAGGTATTGCATGTTTAGGAAATTAAAGCCTTTTAATTATTGACATTCCTTTTTTACTTTTGTATGGGGTTTTCATTTTAAATAGGGTTATTTACCTTGTTATTGATGTGTTTTATCATGTTTTAACTGATATTGGCCATTGGGTATAGGATTTGTTGTTAGGATACTATTGTTTCCATGCCTTGTGATGTTAGGACGGAGTGATACTATCTAACATGCATTTTTTTGAACTCTAGCAATTAATCCATTGAGTATTTGTGTTTTTCATTGGATGATGAATATTGTTTTTGTACAATTTATTTTTACAGTTCTGTGGGAACCTCATGTAGTGAGACCTTAGATGGAATTGACATTGACGGATTCCTTAGAGTGTCTATTTTACAATTCATGTTGTGAGATCATAGGCGGGATTAACGTTGAGTTCTCCCTTAGAGTGCATATAGTTACCATTATGATACAATGAGCGGAATTGACATTGAGTGATTACTCATAGAGTCGGTATATTATAATTAAAATACTAATGGGGGAATTGAAGGTGATTTATTTCTAAGAGATTATTTGTTTCCATGAGATTAAATGGGTTAGACTGTGTGCACATACTCAATGAGTCGTTATATATTATTTTTATATGTTGAACCAGAGGGGTGAGGTTGTGTGAACATTCTGAGAGGGTTTATTCTGAATGTTTAGTTGAACCATGTAGGTAAGGCTATGTTGACTCTCTTAGAGGGTTTCTTCTATTTGTTTGGGTTAATAATTCATCATTTAAAAGAATGTCGTTGAAATTGTTGGACTGGTTACTTTTTAGTAATTTCTAGTTTATTAATTCATTTTTCATATTTTCCTACTATATATATTCAATAATAGTTAGGAATATGTATATTTGGTGTTTCCTAATAGGATTCATCTACAAACTTTTTGGTTCATGCTTTTCCACTGAAACATATTATAATGCTGCTGGTATAGATAAGGGAAAGCGCCCTTCGACATCAGGTACTTGATTTTTGTTGAGCTAGAGAGAATGTGATCAATCCAAGGCTTGTGATGCTTCTTGAGTTTATCTGTTTTTTTTTGTAATTTGGTTTAGTACTATATTTCAGTAATATTAATTGTTTGGATACTTTCCTAGACATGTGTGACAAGCATCGTGTATATATGAACTCTAGTTATTTATATACATTTGGTTTCTTATATTTATTTATTGTATGGTATTTCTTGTTTTTTTGTTTTATATTACTGTTATTCTGCTGTACTACTCAACCAATGAGGGCATTGCCGCCCCACTATCACACCCAAGGACCTCACTACTAGTCGGCAGCCTCTATCATTGTTGGTAAAATGCTTGATGTCCTGTTACTAACAAGATATGGGTCACCATTAGGAAGCACCAGGAACATAGACATCACAGCAAGCCTCACCCATCGTCTGTTGGATGAGAGGAGTCTGAGCATTCCAATTGTGGAGGACAATTATGAGGATGTATTATTGAAGGTTTTTCTCAGACATCCTCTTCATTGGGAGTTAGTATTCTCCAATGATATGTACATAGGGATGTCACTGATATCTTTAACGGCATATTGGATGGCTAGTATAGAGCATCGTGAATTGAGGGTATAGCTGGAGGACTTGCCGGAGGTGGGCTTCATTATACCCAGCGTTTACCATACACTTCCCCAGTGTTGTTTTCTAAGAATGATGATGAGATTTTGAGGGTATGTGTAGACTTCAAACACCTAAACATGGTGACTAGGAAGAAAAAGTATCCACTTACAAGGATTGATGACCTCTTTGATCAGCTGATGGGAACAAGGTGGTTTTAAAATATCGACCATTGATCGTGCTATCACCAGCTTCAGATACAAGATGAGGACGTACCAAAAATAGCAATCAGATGCTGGTATGGACACTATGAGTTCTCCGTGATGCCCTTCGACATGAACAGTTCCATATAAGTGTACATGAGACTCATGAACAATATCTTTGATCCATAGCTCTATCTCTTTGTGGTGGTATTCATTGATGACATCTTAGTGTACATGGCGTCTGAGGAGGGGCATGAGAGGCACCTATATATAGTTTTGGATACACTCTAAGAGAACAAGAATTATGGTAATCATTCAAAGTGCCATCTCAATATTTGTGAGGTCCACTTCATGGGACACATCACCTCATATGATGGAGATGCGGTGGATCTGTAAAAGTTATAGGTAGCACATTCTTAGTAGGCACCTAAGTGCGTGACTGAGGTGCGGAGTTTCACATGGTTGGATGGATACTATCATAGGTTTATGCCCAACTATTGCATAGTATGGTAACATTTATCATCCCTAACATGGAAGCGATAACCCTTTATGTTGATGGAGAAGTTCTATAAGAGTTTCTTGGTGTTGAGGCAGAGACTGATGAGTACCCTCATCACGAGACAACCAGAAGGGGGCATTGGGTATGTATCTTTCTACAACACATAAGGGACCGAACTAGGTTGTGGCCAGATGGAGGAGAAACCAGTGATCGCATACAGCTCATGGTAGTTGAGGAATCATTAGCAGAACTATGCGACCCATGACCTCGAGTTAGCAGCAGTGGCCATTTCTATGGAGATGTGGCAGCACTACTTGATGGGTGAACAGTTTACCATCAACTATGACCATAAGTGTCTCAGGTATATCTTCTTGCAGAAGTACCTGAACAATATAGAGTATTGTTGGCTTGATTTCCTACCGGAATATGACATTGAGATAGTATACAAAACTAGGAATGGGAATGTATGGGAAGACACACTCAGCAGGAGGTCTTGTTTATAGATGTTGAGTGAGTTAATAATGTAGCTACCCATGAAGCAGATATCCTTAGTGGTTTTTGATGGAGATACTTACCTTCAGTCAATTAATGTCACTCCCCCACTCTTACAATTATATAGGGAGGTTCAACTTGTGGATATTAAATGTGAGACCTGACGTGCTCATCTATCCTCAGGACATGCTCCTGATGGATTTTCGATAGGTGGGGAGGGCATCATCCTTTTCAGTGGAAGAACCATAGTACCAATTACATTACAAGAGTAGTTGTTGAAGGAGTTCTATACATCTCTTTTTGGGGTATATCTTATTTTGGAAAAGTTGTACCAGGACCTCAGATGTCAATACTAGTGGCCAGGGATGAAGAAAGCAAAGGTAGTGTTCATTTCACGATACCTCACTTGTCAGCAATTGATAGCAAGCATCGAGTCCTAGTAGTCTTAAAAAGTCCACATGAGGTACCTGAGTGGAAATGAGATGGTATGTCTATGGAATTCGTAACATGGTTACCATGCACGTGTTGGGGAAACGATTCAATCTGGGTGATCGTTGACCGACTCGCTAAGTCAGCTCGCTTCCTACCCATATGAGAGTTAGGATAAATAGAGGGATTTGGGTGCCTCTATTTCTAGGACATAGTGTGGAATCACAGAGAGCCTTTGATTATTATCTCAGACCATAATTCATGATATACATCCTATTTATATAAGGGATTGCAGGAGGCATTTGAGACTCTGCTTAGCATGAGCACAACATTTCACCCTTAGACAGATTGTCAGACGGAGTATACCATATAGACAATGGAGGATATGCATCATGCATTTATCCTTGATTTGGGTCATAGATTAAAGTACCACATTCCACAGTTTGAGTTTTTATATGACAATATTTATCACTCCACCATTGGCATTGCATAATTTGAGTACATGTGCGGGATAAAATACAGATCACCTCTATGCTGGATAAACCCCAGCGAGTCAGCAATCATGGGTCCAAAGTTGGTAAAGTCTACCACTAAGAAGGTGTAGATCAACCAGGGGAATATGAAGACTATAACGACCCATAATTTACATACATTGTTATTAATTCAGAATTGAAGCACACTTATTAGAACAGATAACAAATCCAAGAAAGGACAGTATAGGTATAGTGTCTTTAGAAATTAAGAAACATAAACAACTTGTTCACAAATCATCTACGTAGTATCCCATTTATTTCATCATATCTAGAGTCCCTTTTTAGAATATCCTACTTAATAACCTTATTGCTGACCTGGGGAATGAAAACATACAAAAGGGTGAGCTCAAATGCTCAGTAAGGGTAAACAAAAGAAATATCAATCACATCATATTCATAAGAACATAACATTTTGTAAATCTTAACCTGCAAAAGAGATCATAATTTCATAACATGGGATAAATCATAGTAGTGAAATGTAATCCCAATAATCATAACATAAAACATTAAAATTTGTGTCATACACACATAATCACAGAGAATCATTTCTTAGTAGTCAAGACTCATAGCCAAGACTATCTTAGCAGACAAAGTCCATTTCTAAACCGAGTTCACTCCTCGTTTCAGTCCAGTTTCACTGAACCGGTTTAACCTGCCGTTCCAGCCATGTCTATCTCATGAGAAATAAATCTTTACCCAATGCATTGGAGGGAGATATTGGTCACACCCATCTCATAATGAAACCATTTTTATGTGTGCCACAAAAATCATAAATCAGACATCATTTCATAACCCATGCAAAAAAAAATGGGATTCTTAAACATCATGACATCATAAAACAATTCATATAAGATAAATGAATTCATAAAAATAATTCCATCACAACATAATCAAATCAATGTAATAATAGTGATAGAAATAGAAACCTATATTATCTTAGATGGAAAATAATTTTGATAATACACTTGAATTCCATTTTTGAGGAAAATATCCTTTCTACATCAAAAATATTTTCCTTTATTAACATGTCATATAATTTTGAACTAAAAGAAGTTGATTAAAAATAAACTTGAAAACTTGTAAAGTAATCTTCTTGGAAATAATTTTCTAAAAATCCATTCATGCCGTATAATTTAAAAAAACATTCTTCTCATACTTTTCTCAGAAAAGTCAAAAAGTACATCTTACGAAAAACGACAAAAGATTACTTTCATATCATTTACTAAAAACTCACCGAAGGGTAAAATTTTATATAAACTATTATATAAGGATATAAATATTACAGATTTAGGAAACATGGATGTGGATGATAAATATTCCCCAGTAAATTCTGATGTATAAATAATCTCGGATAAAAATGAGATTGTGAGATTTTCCATTACCTTAGGACTGATTTGCTTCGTAAGTGTTCGAAACTCCTATATAATGATTTAAATAATGTCATTGACTTATTACATAATCATACTCATTGTTATGATATCATATATGGTCATATTCTTAGTTTCTTATTAGTAATATTTCATTTCTACTTGTTATTCGGGTGTTTATTACTTTTTGTTCTTATGCGTGTTTTGTCGAATAAATTCTTATTCATATCTTTAAGATTTAGATACCTCATTTCCAGAATGGAATTATATTCATTCATTAAATTCATTTATATAATCATTATGCAATGAAGATCATGTAGAATGAGTCGCATCACATCATGGAGACGGTATTCTGTACGTACGCACAAGCGATGACATCGTTCCCATGATCGTGGAATTGTATTGGAGTGTATGTATACTATTTCAGAATCAATATAACTTTACAATAATCATATATAGTTATTATTTACACCATTATACCCATCCAAGTAAGGTGGTGGTGGAAAATAGATTACACCACGGTGTGGAGACAGTATTCTGTACGTACGCATGCGCGGTGATTTCGTTTTCCGTAGGATGGATAGATGGTGAAATAGGGTTGTTTCATACATATAATAAAATATCAGTATATTAGTTATACTGATTTTATTACTTAATAATTAAAAAACTATAGAAGAATAAGTGGATGAAGAAATAATGTTGAAAGAATCGGTAATAGACATTACCTCTTCTTTGAAGCGCCTATTTGAGACCTCCTCATAGGGCACTAAAATTAGTCTTTGAAGATGACCAGGACCTCTAGGATGTTTCTAGGGAAGTGGAGAAGATAATTTGGCAGGGGTTTTCCGAGATTGATGGCTCAAAGTGGTGTGAGGAAGAGAGGGAGGAGGTTCCCTTTTATAAGGGAGGAGAGGGGCACCTTTGGAAGAACAAAAAATATTATTTTATTATAAAGTCATATTCGGTTTCTAATAGCTACAAATTGAGTTATTTTGATGATAAGGTAGGGATGGGTCGAAATACTCTCATCAAATAGAATTTAGACAAGTTTAGGTCTCTATTTTAACATTATCATTTAGATTTAACTTTAAGTTAAATAATTTTTCTTTTACCATGACTTCTTGTTTTCTTACACATTAAGGTTAAAAAACTTACTATAAAAAGCCAAACGAACCCTATGTTGTTTATTATTAATATATATAACCTTATCTAAGTCATTTTTCAGAACCGTAGATTTTTAAAAATAAAATAACAATTAATAATATAATATTTGTTTTAAAAACTATTTTGTGTCAATTTTGACACTATTTGGTAAATGATATTTTTGAAAATCATAACAGAATGATTAGTTCGAAAAAAGTTAACTAAATAAATACTAACATGTCATATTAACCTAGAAAATTAGTTTAATTCCTAAAAAGTCTCAAATTACATTTATTTTGGTATTTATATATCAATTATGTCAGTATTTCATTAATAAGATAATTACTGCATCATCATTGTGTCATAAATAAATTAAATTATTTAATGTCTGAAAATTAAAAATAAAATAAATTTATGTAGGAAATATTCTTATCTTTCTAATGAATATTTATAGTCGAATTTATCTAATGTATAACCATTTAGTAAAAATTATTTAGTTATTAAACTTTGATTTTAACTATTTTAACCCTTCTTTAAATAAATTAATAATAAATGTCCTAATCTAATCCAAGTGGGCCTAAATGGACATATTTTATTGCTAAGGTTGTTTTTGGTAGAATTAAACTTATCCAATAGAATTAGGTCATGTGTTAGGGTAATAATAATAACATTTTTACCTTTAATCACCCTATTTACTTTTAACCGTGGTAAAAAAAGGTAAAAAGTTACTATTCACCAAAAAATTAGTTTCATCTCACTGAACCACATTTTAGTCCTCGATATTAACCGTGTCTCTCGGATTTTAAAATTCTCACTCACAGAAGCGGTAAAAGTAAGTTTTATGTGAATTTGCAAATTCTCATAGGAGGTGGGTAAAAGACGGTGAAAAGTTAAAAAAAAATTATATATCTAAAATTATTATAAAAGGACTCCAATGAATTGAATTGAACTTAAATATGTATTATGTATCAATTTTGACCTAAAATAAATTTAAATAAAATAAGTAATTATTGAAATAAAAAGTTGGTTTTTAAATAGTAACCCAGTGTTTTCACTATTCATCAAAAAATTGAATTTTTTCAGAAAAATACCAAAATTTCACCCCTGGCTAATTTCGATATTCCGAATCCAAAAATGAAGTCCATTTTTTAAAAAATAAAATTTTCAAAATTTAAAAAAGTGGGTATTACTATTCATAATGACTAGTTTTAGTAATATTTTAATAGCATATCATTGTTTAGTGAAACTCGGTATTGCGTAAGATGCAAGCTATCGAGAAAGGTATTATTGTGTGTAAAGAAAGACAAGATAGTGTTGTGTGTAGTGAAAGATTCCATTGATTATTTATATAACATAAAAACAAATTATATCTCATAAATGTCTTGGGTGTTACATTCTACCCCCCTTAAAATGAATTTCGCCCTCAAAATTCGTCACTTTGTAACAAACAGATGAGGATACCTCTCCCTCATTATATCATCAAGATCCCATGTAGCTTCTTCAAATTGGTGGTTCCTCAAGAAAACATTCACCAAGTGATTGGTCTTGTTCTGTAGGACTTTTTTTCTATGATCTTGAATCTGTATCGGCTGTTTTTCATAACAAATATCTTGCTCCAGCTGTAAAACATCTGATCTGAGTACATGTGAAGAATCAGGGATGTACTTTCTCAGGAGATATACATGTAACACATCATGATCTTGGGAGAGATTCTGTAGAAGCACCAATCAGTAGGCTACCTTCCCAAAATGATCCAGAATTTCAAAATGATCGATATATCTAGGGCTCAGCATTCCCTTCGTTCCAAATCTCATGACCCTCTTCCAGGGAGATATTTGTAAGAACGGTTTATCACCCACTTCAAACTCAAGGTCTTTTCTTCGGTTGTCGGCATAACTTTTTTGTCGACTCTGAGCTGCTCTAATGTGTTGTGGAATAGATATGACCTTTTTTTCCATCTCATCAACAAGATCAGGTCATAATAGCTTTCATTCCCCAACATCATCCCAGAAAGTTGGAGTCCTGCATTTCTTTCCATAGAGAGCTTCATAAGGAGCCATCTGAATACTTGACTGAAATCTATTATTATAAGAAAATTCTACCAAAGGTAGGTGATGATCCCAACCACCTTTGAAATCCATAGAGCATGATCTCAACATATCTTCTAGAGTTTGAGTTGTCCTCTCAGACTGACCGCCTGTCTGAGGATGATAAGCAGTGCTGAAACTCAACTCTTTATCCAGAGTATGCTGAAGACTTCACCAAAAATTTGATGTAATCCTCGGATCCCGATCAGATATAATGGAAAGTGGTACTCCATGCAATCTTACCATTTCCTTCCCATATATCCTGGCAAGATGATTCAGTGAGAATTCTTTCTAATAGCGATGAAGTGTACCGACTTTGTAAGACGATCAACTATGACCCAGATAGCATTATTGCCTTTGGATGTTTTAGGAAGTCCAATGACAAAATCTGTAGAGATGTTTTCCCATTTCCATTCAGGTATGGGTAATGGTTGTAACATCCCCTTAGACTTCTGTCTCTCAGCTTTAACTTGCTGACAAACCAAGCATCGAGAGACATATTCAGAAAAATCTCTTTTCATGCCATCCCACCAGAAGTACCCATTCAGGTCCCTATACATCTTCGTACTTCCAGGATGAATAGAGAATGAAGACCAATGAGCCTCATCCAGCAACTACTTCTTTAACTCTGGGATGGGAGGAACACAAAACCGATTCCTGAACTTTATTATCCCATCACAACCAAGGTTGAATTAAGGAACATTTATCACCTTATTTTGTAACTCTACATCCTCTTTATGTGCCACTTTAATCTTCACATGTATAGATGGTTGAACATTCAATTGAGAAAGATACTATTTTCCTCTTCCATTATAATTCCAAGATCCATCCTTTGTAAATCCATAAATATTGGATCTTTTGTGATCCTCATCATGGATAAACTGGCATGGTCTTGTCAACTTAATGCATCTGCCACCTTGTTTGCTTTCCCAGGGTGGTAATTAATTGAGCAGTCGTAATCCTTAATCAACTCCAACCATCTTCTTTGGCGCATATTCAGCTCCTTTTGTGTGAAAATATACCTTAAAATTTTATGATCAGTATAAATATCACACCTTTCTCCATAAAGATAATGTCTCCAAATCTTTAATGCTAAGATTACCGCAGCTAACTCCAAATCATGAGTTGGGTAATTTTTCTCATGGATGTTCAACTATCGTGAGGCATAAGCTATCACCATATCATTTTGAATACGAAAACACCCCAACCCCTTCTTGGATTCATCACTGTAGATCACAATCCTTTCTCCACAACAAAAAAGTGTGGGTATAGGTGCACTGGATAACATTCTTTTAAACTCCTTGAAATTCTCTTCACATTCCTCTGTCCACACGAACTTAACTCCTTTTCGAGTCAACCCGGTGAGTGGATTAGATAATCAGGAAATAGCTTTCACAAAACGTCGGTAATATCCAGCCAAGCCAAGAAAACTTCGGATCTCAGTTACTGTTGTTGGTCTCGACCATCTTTCGATAACCTCTATTTTTTCTGGATCCATAGATATCCCCTCTTTTGAGATTATGTGACCCAAAAATGCAACTTTTTGAAGCCAAAATTCACACTTGGTAAATATGGCATAAACCTTCTCCTTTCTCAGGGTCTTCAATATAATTCTAAAGTGATCTTCATGATCTTCCTTTCCCTTTGAATAGACAATAATATCTTCTATAAAGAGTACCACAAACTGATCAAGATAGTCTCTAAAGACTCTATTCATCGGATCCATAAAGATAGCAGGGGCCTTAGTAAGACCAAATGGCATCACTAAAAATTCATAGTGTCCATACCATGTACGGAAAGCTATATTTGGTATATCCTCCCTTTTGAACCTTAATTGATGATACCATGAACGAAGATCAATCTTGTAAAAGTATTGAGCTCCACGTAGTTGGTCAAATAAGTCATCAATTCACGTGAGAGGATAATTTTTCTTGATCGTGATCATGTTATGTTCTCGATAATCAATGAAAAGTCTCATTGATCCATCATTCTTCTTAACAAACAGAATAGGTGCTCCCCATGATGACGTACTAGGGCATATGAATCCTTTTTCAAGATTCTCTTGGAGTTGCTTCTTCAATTCCTGCAACTCAATTGGGACCATTCTATAAGGTGTCTTTGAAATATGCAAAGCACCTGGTACAAGTTCTATTAAAAACTCAACTTCACGATTTGGTGGAAGACCTGGAAATTCCTCCAGAAAGACATCATCAAATCCCCGTACAATGGGAATAATATTAATCATGAGTTTCTCTCCAACCATTTGAGATAAATAACCTTCATTTAGTGGAATCAAGACCCATAAGATGGAAGAAATTTCCACTGGATGGTTATGTTCATTCTTGCATTGATAAACAATCATAGATTGATCTGGAATATGAAATGTAACTTCCCTTCTTTGGCAATTGATATGAGCTCCATATAGTGAAAGACAATCCATGCTAAGAATCACATAAAATTCCACTATAGAAATTATTACAAGATTTGCAGGAAGCACCTTCCCACAAACTTCAATCGGAGAAGATTTATAAAATTTTGATGCGACTGTTATGCCATTAGGGGTTGTCACAACTAACTCAACATCTAATTGTTGAGGTAATACAATGATACCCTTAGAAAATTGTTCACAAAAAAAAGAGTGGGTGGATCCAGAATCAAATTAAACATTTTCTACTTTAGAGTGGATGGTAAGTGTACCTTTCACCACTTCGTTATCTTACTCCACATCGCTGATAGAAATTACACGTGCCATTCCTTTTTCTATGGCCCTAAGAGTTTTTTGTCGTTAATCATCATCATGAACCCTTGGATTAGGTCATTGATTGGAATAATGCCCCATTTCCTTGCACTTGAAACATTGTAGTGATGTAGGTTCATTCTGTGTATCCCTTCCTTTGTTTTCATCATTAGACATCTTCTTCCCATTATTTCGACATTCAATTGCCCGATGACCTTCTTTTCCACAGTTATAACATTTTCTTGTCCCCTTAAGACAATTTCCTCCTTTTTTCTTTCCACACTTTGAGCATAAGGGAAAACTCATCTTCTTTTCAGTGTGCTCTTTATATTTCCCTTTGAATTCCATTTTCATCTTCTTATCAAACCCATATGACTGATGGGTTACTCCAATCTCCATCTCAACCTTGAGACCACATCGAACAATTTCCTCGTAGCTATTGAAGTCCCTTATGGCTAACGCCCTTCGAAGACTTGGTTTTAAGCCACTAAAGAATCGATCGATCTTACTCTCAGGTTGGATAATAATACCAGAAGCATACCTTGCAAGTCTTTTAAAATTTGATTCATAGGTACCAACAGATTCATCATCCTTTTTCATTAGTTCAAGAAACTCCTTCTCTATATTTGTTCGGAGAATATGAGGGATGTAGTTATTGAAAAATATGTTCTTGTACTCGTCCCATTCCATGGAATCAATTTAACCCCTTGGCCTCGTATTCTTAATAAGATTCCACCATTGATTAGCATCACCTTCCAAACGATAAACTGCTAAGATGACATTATCATGTTCAGAACATTGAAGAACTGATAATATCATTTCAGTGGTACTGATCCACTGTTCAGCCACTAATGGATTAGAAGACCCACTGAATTAGGGTGGACGCTGCCTCATGAAGGATTCAACATAATGTTTCTCCTTCCTTTGCTCGTTTGGAAGTCCTGCATGATTCATAGCTTGAGAAAGTTCTGTGAGCATGGCTATAAGATTTTGCATTCCATCTCCCATAACGTTTTGTTTCTCAGGGGGACAATCATTGCATTGCCCGTCGCATTACGCATTAACATGATTAATTTGGGTTCTAGCCATTGACTAAAACCAAGAATAATAGTGTGAGAAACACTAATTATAATAGGAAAACCACATAATCAATAATAAAATTTCACACTTAAGGTCTTATAAAAGGTTGTTCACAGACATTTCTAAAACACTAAGATTGTGTTCTATGCTTAGACTTATCCTTAGGGTTCTTACTAAGGCTTTCACATCCTTGTTTCCAAAGGTTGACTATACCTTTCCTCTTATACCAACTATAATGATCCATACTTTACATACATTATTATTACATCAGAATTGAAGCACACTTTTTACAACATATAACAAAACTAGGAAAGGACCGTATAGGTATAGTGTCTTTAGAAAGTGGGTAACATAAACAACTGGTTCATAAATCATCTACGTTCTCTACCATTTTTTTCATCATATCTAGAGTCCCTTTTGGCATATCCTACATAATAACCTTCTTCCTGACCTGGGGAAAGAAAACATACAAAAGGATGAGCTCAAATTCTAACTAAGGTTAAACAAAAGAAATACCAATCACATTATATTCATAAGAACATAACATTTTGGAAATATTAACCTGCAAAAGAGGTCATAATTTCATAACATGGGATAAATCATTGTAGAGAAATGTAATCCCAATAATCCTAACAAAAAACATGAAACTTTGTGTCATACACACATAATCATAGAGAATAATTTCTTAGTAGTCAAGACTCATAGCCAAGACTATCTTAGCATACAAAGTCCATTTCTGAACCGAGTTCACTCCTCGTTTCAATCCGGCTTCACTGAACCCGTTTAACCTTCCATTCCAGCCATGTATATCTCATGAGATATAAATCTTTACCCAATCCATTGGAGGGAGATATAGGTCCCACCAATCTCATAATGAAACCATTCTTATGTGTGCCACAAAAATCATAAATCATACATCATTTCATAACCCATGTAATAAATATTGGATTATTAAACATCATGACATCATAAAACAATTCATATAAGATAATGGAATTCATAAAAATAATTCCATCACAACATAATTAAATAAATGTAATAATAGGGATAGAAACATAACCCTATATTATCTTATATGGAAAATAATTTTTGATAAAACACTTGAATTCCATTCTTGAGGAAAACATCCTTTCTACTTCAAAAACATTTTCCTTTCTTAACATGTCATATAATTTTGAACTAAAAAAAGTTTATTAATAATTAACGTGAAAAATTTTAAAGGAAGCTTCATGGAAATAATGTTCTAAAAACCCATTTATGTCGTATAAGTTAAAAAAACATTCTTCTCGTACTTTTGTCGGAAAAGTAAAAAAGTACCTCGTACAAAAAACGACAGATGATTCATTTGATATCTTTTACTAAAAACTAACCGAAGGGTAAAATTGGATATAAAATATTTTAGACGGTTATAAATATTACATATTGATGAAACATGGATGTGGATGATAAATATTCCCCAATAAATTCTGAAGTATAAACAATCTCGGATAAAAATGAGATTGCAAGATTTTCCCTTACCTTTGTTCCGATTTGCTTCATAAGTGTCCGAACCTCCCGTATAATGATTTAAATAATGTCATTGACATTTTCCAGAGTCATAATTATTGTTATGATGTCATATATGGCCATATTCTTAGCTTCTTATTAGTAATATATCATTGTTACTTGTTATTCAGGTGTTTATTACTTTTTGTTCTTATGCGTGTTTTGTTGAATAAATTCTTATTCTTATCTTTTGGTTATAGATACCTCATTTCCAGAATGGTATTATATTCATTCATTCAATTCATTTATATAATCATTATGCAATGAAGATCATGTAGAATGAGTCGCATCACATCGTGGAGACGGTATTCCATACGTACGCACGAGCGATGATATCGTTCCCATGATCGTGGAATTATATTGGAGTGTATGTATACTAATTCAGAATCAATATCACTTTAAAATAATCATATATAGTTATTATTTACACCATTATACCCATCCAAGTAAGGTGGTGGTGGAAAATAGATTACACCATGGCGTGGAGACGGTATTCTGTACGTACGCACACGCGGTGATTTCGTTTTCCGTAGGATGGATAGATGGTGAAAGAGGGTTGTTTCATACTTATAATAACATATCCTTATATGAGTGATACTGATTTAATTAATTCATAATGAAACAACTAACGAATAAGAAGTGGAAAAAAATAAAGTTGAAAGAATCGGTAACGGACATTACCTCTTCTTTGAAGCGCCTCTTTGAGACCTCCTCTTAGGGCACTAAAATTGGTCATTGAAGTAGACCAGAACCTCTAGGATGTGTCTGGGGAAGTGGAGAATATAATATTTCAGGGGTGGCCGAGCTTCAAGGCTCAAAGTGGTGTGAGGAAGAGAGGGAGGAGGTTCCCTTTTATAAGGGAGGAGAGGGGCACCTTTGGAATAACTAAAAATATTATTTTATTATAAAGTCATATTAGGTTTTTAATAACTCCAAATTGAGTTATTTAGAAGCTAAGGTGGGGATGGGTCGAAATCCTCTCATACAATAGAACTTAGACAATTTTAGGTTTCTATTTTAACCTTATCACTTAGATTTATCTTTAATTTAAATAATTTCTCTTTTACCGTGTCTTCTTGTTTTCCTACACTATAAGGTTAATAAACTTACTA
Organism: Viscum album; assembly: GCA_963277665.1. Classification (NCBI taxonomy): domain Eukaryota; kingdom Viridiplantae; phylum Streptophyta; class Magnoliopsida; order Santalales; family Viscaceae; genus Viscum; species Viscum album. Next base: position 1,902,824,985 of record OY728160.1, read on the forward strand.
TAACAAGACAATCATTCCCCAAGTTGTTTATTATTAATATATATAACCTTATCTATGTCATTTGGACAAACCTTATATTTTTAGGAATAAAATAACAATTAATAATATAATATTTGTTTTAAAAACTATTTAATGTCAATTTTGAAACTATTTGGTAATTGATTTTTGTGAAAATCATAACAGAATGATTAGTTCTAAAAAAGTTAACTAAATCAATAATAACATGTCATATTAACCTATAAATTTATTGTAATTCATAAAAAGTCTAAAATTACATTTATTTGGCTATTTATAAGATCAATTATGTCAATATTTCATTAATAAGATAATTACTGCATCATCATTGTGTCATAAATAAATTAAATTATTTAAAGTCTAAAATTTACAAATAAAATAAAATTTTGTAGGAAATATTTTTATCTTTCTAATTAATATTTATAGATGAATTTATCTTATGTATAAACCTTTATTAAAAATGATTTAGTTATAAAACTTTGATTTTAACTATTTTGACCCTTCTTTAAATAAATTAATAATAAATGTCCTAATCTAATCCAAGTGGGAATAAATGGTCATATATTATTCCTAAGGTTGTTTTGGGTCGAATTACACTTATCCAACATAATTAGAACATCTGTTAGGGTAATAATAATAACATTTATACCCTTAATTACCCTATTTACTTTTAACAGTTGTAAAAAAGGTAAAAGGTTACTATTCACCAAAAATTATTTTCATCTCATTGAACCACATTTTAGTACATGATATTAACCGTTTCTCTCGGATTTTCGAAATTACACTCACAGAAGCGGTAAAATTAAGTTTTATTTGAATTTTCAAATTCTCCTAAGAGGTGGGTAAAAGACGGTGAAAAGTTCAATAAAATATATATATATATATATAATTATTATAAAATGACTCCAATTAATTGCATTTAACTCAAATAGGTATTATGTATCAATTTTGACCTAAAATAAATTTAAATAAAATAAATAATTATTTAAATAATTAGTCGGTTTTTAAATAGTAACCCAATATTTTCACTATTCATCAAAAATTGAATGTTTTCAGAAAAATACCAAAATTTCACCCTAAGATAATTTGGATATTCCGAATCCAAAAATGAAGTCAATTTTTTAAAAATAAAATATACAAAATTTCAAAAAGTGGGTATTAATATTCAAAACGACTAGTTTTAGTAATATTTTAATAGCATATCGTTGTTTAGTGAAAATCGGTATTGCGTACGACGCAAGCTATCGAGGAAGGTCATGATGGAACGTAAAGTAAGCCAATCTAGTGTTGTGTGTAGTGAAATATTTCTTTGATGATTTATATAACATAAAAAAAATATTTCTCATAAAAGTCTTGGGTGTTTCAAAGACTACATAGGGAAGGAAAAAATAATATACTGACCGGTGGCAGAGACCCATGGAGTTTGAGGAGGGAGACCACGATTTCCTACGTGTCACACCCCGTTGGGGATTGCGATGATTTGTTTGGGGTGACAAGTTATCTCTGTGGTTCATCAGACCATTACATTCTTCCACAGTGTTAGAGAGGATGCATACCGCCTATCTCTTCACCCACAGATGCACTAGGTGCATGAATTTTTAACATTTTGTAGATGAGGAGGTACGCGCAAGATCTATAGCACATCATTGACTAGGGAAAGATGGAAATTGACGATGGGGAAACATTTTCATTGTTCCCAATGGACATAGTGGATCGGTAGGAGTGGGTCCTTTGTGTATGGTTGATTTTTCAGGTGCGTGTCTAGCGTAATCTGAAAAATATTTAGGAGAGAACAAGGAATCGAGAGGCTTAGATTCCTGCTCAACAACCTAATTAGATATATTTGCCTTTGTGTTGGCTTTAAAGGATGTAAATCCCAACGGTGGAGAGAATATAATGTCTTTTTATTTCTGTATAATGTTTTTTAAAAGTTGTATGGAATTATTTCATGTCCATAGGCTTTGACAGAATGTGATTCCAAGTCCCGGTGAGTCTGTAATGGAATTTTGAACATTTATTAAGTTCACTTGAGTAAATGTGTGAGTAGATTTTCCTAACATTTTAATGGGTACAAGGTTAAAAAATATAAGGGCATAATTGGACACGAAATGTCGAGATTCACCGAAAAAGAACATATCACCACAGACAAGGGTCTGATATAAATGTTAATATTCATAAATCATAGAAAATAATAAAATTATGTAAAGATTAATTTTTTTTTCTTCGGCACTATTGAGCGGAGGATGAAGGCGGAGGCCCATTAAAGGAAACTCCATAGTTGTTCATTTTTGTGGAGTGTAATAGATATGTTGTTTAATTTATGAAATAGCATAATGATTGGATGTCACTTCATAACAGAAATTATTAGACATGTTTTATTTTAATAACACTTTGGGGAAATCAATTGGTAGAATTTACTCTGAGGATCCTATAGAGAAATTACTCCCCTATGAAAAATTATGAACAATGTTTAGATCACTAGAAATGTTGATTCTCTAGAAACAATATGACAAGGATGTGGTGAATGCCATCAGAGATTGAATCCTCGAGGGTCTAGCACTTCAATGACGTATGTTGATTAAAGTATGGGTTTATTCATTTTATGTTTTCCATTTTGTTCATTATAAATGACGAAGGAGGATCAAACAAAAAATTGGATGATTAGTGGATCAAACGTTCTTGCATGAGGGTGATTTTTCATGGGATTTCTATTCGGGATTAAATTATTTTTAATATAACACCATCCCCAAACCAGCCCTTATTTTAATCCTCTAACGTCGAGGGTCTGGGCTGACATGAACAAGGTTGGAGCCCCTCACCTTGTGTATTATTCATGGTTTCACATTTGAAATAGAGAAAAGGAGGATCTAATGCCTTTGGTGTGAAGAATGGCTCCCCCGAAGGCCATATGCACATGCACTGTGAAGAACGGACCACCAGAGTGGATATGGTGGTCTACAGAAGAACCAAGAGGGGCGCTGACGATGATCATGATTGGGTTGTGACACACCATGACTATTTACCAGGACAACTCTATGGTCAACCGACCATAACGGTGCGACAAGGGCCACAGTTTGGCCATGGGTGGATGCGGCCACCTAGCTGCATTGATGTACCGCGGACGCGGCGACGTATCGCAATCCTAGCGGCCAAGCTGCGGTCAATTGACCACGACTAAGGGAGATGGAACAGCTGATTCCCCATGGGGTTCGGAGTAAACCAGACGTAGCCACCTACTGCGTCATGACCACGAGGAGAAGTAGTCATTGTTTTTTTGGGACGAAGCAGACCAGCGAGCTGGACCAGTGGCCCATCGATCCTGTGGCCCAGCAGAGCGAACGTAGGTCAGTCTAAGTCCGGGTCGAACCAGACCCAGGCCCAATCAACACAATTTTTTTATAAAACACCAATATCCTTCAAACTGGGTGTATGAATGATGAGTTTTTTTCCGCATTGTAACTGATGATATTAGGTGGATACTTTGAAATATGCTTAGGATAATTTCATGGGTGTCGTATTTAGAGGAATGACTTGGGGAGTGGTTCTCCGGAGGTCAAAACTACTACGGGCAGAAACCATGCAGTTTGTTAAGAACTAATGACTACTGAAGAGAGACAATGTGTGGATCTATTACTATGACCCACTAGGAATTAGCTTTTGTGTGACCCGTTAGGCCCACGGTGGGGAGCAGCTTCTGTGTTACATGGTAGACCCACAGTACTCGGCAGGAGGAGTACCTCAGCATGGACATAGGTGGGAAGCAGCTTCTGTGTGACCCAGGATGCCCACACTGGGGAGAAGATGATGTGTGACCTAGAATATCCACAATAATCATCAGGGAAGATTACTATAGTAGTCCTAGGTTTGTGTGAAGCATCTTTTGTGTGACCCGGCAGGACCACTATACTTATTGTGGAGGAGTTCTCCAACCTCCAATGGTGTTCGATGATCTAACTAATGTTTATACATTTATACACTAGATTATACCTCGTGTGAGCTATCTTGCTTCATGATAAATCAATGTGATCGTGATTTGTGGTTTTATAGTGGATTTCAATTTGGTCTTTCTTTTTTTGGATCACTACTGAGTATATTGTTACTCACCCATGCAAGGGCTTCAGCCAGACATGTTGTTTTTGGTGGAGACAAAAAACACATTGAAAGAGGACATGGAGGCCCAAGACTCAGTGGTTACCAGTGAGACTATGTGGGTTTCTCATACTTCTACAGCATCAAGCAACTACTCTTTACATACCCATCATGCGGGGTTTCCAAGAGATGGATTCAATAGTTTTCTTTTACATTATAGTTTTCCATTTAGTCTTCTATTGGGTTGATATTATGGACCATTTTACATTCAGTTGTACCAGTACCCAGTGGTTATTTAATGCGGCCTTCTTGTTTTAATTTTCCCACTTTGGGATGTGGTTGTCGGTGTGTTCATATAGGTACATAGGAAAATTCCTCCCACATTCTGGTTGACGCCTTCAACACTAGTTGCTAACCCATGGACTTCAGGAGGTGGTCATGGGGTATGTCATGACATCGGCCCAAGGGGATGTGCCAGGACAATCAAATTATACAAATTCCCTACCGCTCCCATATAAAATGAAACCCCTTCACTATTACCATTACTAAAAATTGAGTAAACAATTTCAAACAAAACTTATAATTGTATAATATAAATAAATCTATCAAATTATTATTTTTTATTCTATTTAATTATGATAGATCCTAGTTCTTAGAAGAGAACATATATTGGAATCCGACCAAATAATAGGTAACTGTCTGTACTAAGTCTTATATATTTCATTCATCCCACAATTCCACAAAATATGTTGTAATAATTATAAAATAATTAATACAGTATCATCAATATACTTATATTTTTATTGATTGTGGTAGAACTATTTTAAACAAATTTTTCTTCATATAGATCTAAAAAACCATTTGTCTCGCCCATATTTACCGATGTTTTTAGGTTTAAGTTGTCACTTGTAGTTAACTTGGGTGGTAAAATCCTTAGTGACCTATGAATAATCCTATACACACATACATTCTATAGAATGTTTTTTGGCTTGGATGTGGCCAACATGGATTGATCATAGATGGGTTTATGTGAACTATAAGATAATTAAATAAATTCAATTTAAAAGAATGATTTGATCGTAGGTTATCACATAGGGTGGATTGGAGGAAATCACTTTTTTAACAATTTCAATTTCATTAACTCAAGTAGGATTCAATTAATGAATTCAAACTAACCTCATCCCTTACAGGTTAAACACCTTCACAAACAAATTCGAGTAACCTATACACTTGTAGAATCATTTTCACGACCACATCAAGGTAAAGGGTATTATTAGAACATAAAAGTGGGGTGATAAAATTCAATAAGGAATATGAAGAGGGAAAATCCATGAATAAAAGTAACTCAAGTAAATGAGATTCTATATGGCAGCCAGCTTTCATCCACTAAACAGAATCACCTAAATGAGCTTCTAGATGGCAGAATTAGTGTGGTCCAGAGAAAATTCATTTATGTCCCTGGATGTCTTTTATACATTTATAATTGGTGGTCCTATTTTTGAGTTGTGTATCAAGAGTTATTGCTGATTTATTGGGATAAAATTCTAGGCAGCAGATTCTGGACCAGATTTTCATATCCTATATGGGATGTCTTAATAACCACAATTGAATCTGAATTAGAACTCGATCTGAACGACGTATTTTTTCCAATATATTTATTCTAGAATACCACAAAATTTGGGCTTTTTGGGCCTATATTGTGGGACCCACATTCTAATCCCTGGGCTGGGGTCCATTCTGCCTTCTCCAGAATAGTTTCCTTTCATCACCAAATATCCCCATTATCTCTTATAATTCCTTCATTGATCCCTGAATAAAAAATGTTCATATTGAAGGGTATATACATTTTTAAAAATATCAAATTAAAATATGTATAATTACATTCCTTAAATTCATATGAATCATTGGGCCTAAATTGGTGTACATTAGGAATTAAATGCAAAAATGATGAGAATGGATATTCCAAATTAAAATCCACTAACTTGGGACGGTAAGGTCAAAAATGAACATTCAATACCATTAACATGTAATTCACATATGTGTTTATATTGGATAATCACAAATCCTACGAAATTATGAATAATTTATGAGTGGTCATTGGTCCAGGAAGGTGTGAGGTAGTCATTCATGGTTTGATCGACCGCATTTCCCATGTTTGGGGCTGCCTCACTGGGATTTCCATTCTTGTTCCCACCTGGGTTTTTGAGTTTTTTTGTTGAATAACTTACATTGAAATGGGATAAATTTTTTCCTCAAGGTAATTATGAATATTAGGATCTAATGGAAAGTGTTTCCTTGGTATACATAACCCCACCAACCCCAGGACTATCAAAACCAACTAGATGTTTTGATTGGTCACAAGTTTAGGCGTTTATGAACCAAAAGAAAAAAGAAACGAGAATGGGAAAATATTTTAGAATTCGGATGAGAATAGAATAAATTGGTGATAGTATAATTGGTGTTTAAGATGACTTACTTGGGTCCCTAGAAATGGTGCCAGAATTTGTTCTCGCACAAATTTACTAATGTTTTTAGGTTAAAGCATTCGCCTGTAGTTTAGCTTGGGTTGTAGAATTCTCAGAGACCTAAGAAGAAACCTATATACCTGTACATTCTATTGACTATTTTTTGTTATGATGTGGCCAACATGGATTGATTATAGATGGGATTTGGTGAACTCTATGATAATTAACTGAATTCATATTAAATTAATTATTTTATCCTTGGTTACCACTTGGGGTGGAATGGATGAATTACATTTTAAAAAAAAAATCAATTTATTAACTCAAGAAGGATTTTATTAATGAATTCATACTAACCTAGTCAAATAATAGTTAAAAACCTTCACAAACCTATTCTAATAACCTATACACATGTAGGATTATTATCATGATAACTCCAAGCTAAAGAATAATATTAGCACTTAAACATGGTGCGATAAAATTCAATAGTGAAGAGGAAGAGAGAAAATCCATGAATAAAGGAAACTAAAGTAAATGAAATGAATAAAATTTAGAGATTGAGAAATAACATAAAATCCCTCCCCTTTCTACCCCCTCATAAGAACCAATAAAAGAATCATTCTCTATTTATTCTATCATTTTTTATGAAATCGGAATGTAGACTCACGAGGAATGAATTAGAGAATTAAAAAAGAAATAAAAAGAAAGCAATCACTCCACCATTGTGTGGAAAATATAACAAGGAATGGTGTTTATAAATTCACACCATAAGGTAATAGTATCAATGTGATATTATGAAAAATAGAATTAGAGGAAACAATGTAATTTTATTAGTAACTATGGTAATTTAAACAACACACATGATAAAGAATAATGTTACAAAGACAAATCGACATAATAACATTATAATGAAAAAAATCCTCCAATATCCCACAATCCTCCAAAAAAACTGCCTTAAATAAGAATTTTGAGAGCCATTTTTAGACCCCAAACATTCCATGTATCCACAATTAATGGGGGTGGGCCTAGGGTGGTGGAAATTCAGTGAGAAGATACTTCTCCACCCTTGACCCGATGTTGCAGCCATCTTTCATCCACTGAACATATGATCCAATATGGATTTTTAGATGACCAAATTAGAGTGGTCCATAGAAGAAAAAAATGGATTTCCCGATGTTACCTAACCATATATTATGTTTTAGCAAAAAATATTTTGTGGTTTCCGTCATATGATTAAATTAGTAGGCCATATTTCTAGGCTACAAAATCTGGCCCAAAATTATATATTCCAATTTGGCTGCCTAGAACTCCATTAAAAATAATAATTATCTCTTTTAATTGTTTGATAAAATGTTCACATTAAATCCCCTATCTTCAAATAAATGTTGGGAATCATTGGTCTTGTATCTGGGACGCTACAATATCTTTATTAGGCTGATGTCCAGTTTACTTTGCCCAGAATGTGTTCGCATGAACACCCATTTTGGTTGTCTTCCAATGTGAATATTCAAGTGTTCCAAAATAATTAATCATTCCTTATATAATGGTATTCCTGAAAATAAAATATTAAAATAAATTAAGAGAACTTTTTTATTTTAGTATGTGTTAAAAATGTACCATTTAATAGTGGATTTTAAAAGGGAGTTACAATCATAATGTGAATTAATTTTCAAAGAGAAAAATGAACATAAATGGTTTTTATGAATAATAAATCACATGAATATTATTTATATTAACAAAGAGTATTAGCCTCATTTAGTGGCTAATGACATCCCCAAACAAGATCTTTGCTAGTCCAGAGCAAAATGTATCTCAATAATATGAAATTTGAATTCCCTTTTCCAAAAACATTTTAATACACATTGATCACCGAGAACCCTTATTCCAAACAATCATGAAACCCATAAAAATATTTTAATAAAATATTGTTTCATAATAATATCTCATTCCAAATATGGTTCCTCTGATCAAATTAATCACCGAATTTCATCCAAGTTCAATAATGTATGTTGACGTGTTGTGTCTCACAAAACATATTGGGGACCATTTTTATTCCTGGGGAAAAAGATGGAAGCACTAGGTGGAATCAAATTTCAATATTAAGATGAGTATTCAATTTTTTATATATTTTTTTAATGTTATATTTTTTTGAAATTTTTCTATGGTAATTGAAATTGTACTCAATAGAGTGAACCCACGTAGTGAGACATTGTCAATGACTCCTAGGCGCAATGACCTTAGGGAACCAACTGAAGCCCACATACTCAGGCATCATATTGAGTTAACACATTAAGAAATAAAGATAAATTACTACAAAAGGAGATAAAGTTACTAACTCTTGGCTAGAAAACTATGGAGACATGATCTCCAAGTGCTGAAAGCCATGCATTAGGTCATTTCATTACTCTACGTGCAAATTTATTGTTTTTTTTATTAAATTAAAATATTAAAACTAAAATGATCACCAACCATATGATAATTATTATTATGACAACATGAACTCAAACTAATACCCTACTATCCAAAATACACATTTTGTTATCTTTTTTTATTTAGATGAAAATATAAATGATGAAATTTCACATTAAACAACCACACATTCCAAAATATATTCTCATGAAATTATACATGGATTAAAATAAAAATCAGGGAATAATAAATAATTTGATATTCAGTTTCAATTTGTGAAATGTGTATTATCTTGTTCAAGGTTAAATAAAATTTTACTTCCACATGATTTGTTTCAAATCATATTTTTTTCACACATAAGAAATTTTTTTCACAAAAGAAATTTTATTCTTTCATCTCCCCCTCCGAACATAAAATTACATTGTCCACAATTTTTGAAGAAAATATAACTTTTAAGTGGTAGAGGTATATAAGGGGTGTTAAAAAAGGAAAATGAAAATGATGATCATGGAATGATGTCACCTGGTGGTTGAAGTTGAATTTCGTGCTACTCTAATTTATTCCTTTGATTTCCATGTCACTTGTTGAGTTCTCTAGCTGGAAAAGGAATAAGACAAACAAACAAAACAAATAAATATATATATAATAATAAAATTAAAATATATTTATAAACATAGAAATTATAGAAAAAGAAATTACTATAACCCATAGTTCATGGTAGGCGCACTCCCATGTCTCCCTTCGGTCATGGGTTTGATTCCCAGCAGCTTCTCTAGTTGTGGTGGGGTTTACGCCAAGAACTATGATGTGTCCTTATATATTAAATTATTATTATATATATTTATTTTTATTTTTATTTTAACCTACATAAATGTAAAAATAAAATGAACTTATGAGACATTTTCTTTTTTATTAAATTTCTGGGTAATGTATTAATCAAGGATCACACCATGTGACACAGAAGAATATGGAGCTCCCCATTCATACCCATACCAACTCATAATATAATAATAGTTCAATAGTATATATTTTTTGAATATCTATATGATTCATTAATCCTATTTGAATAATAATGATGATTAAAAAATATTAGAATCGTGAAATCCACAGGTTGTCTCTCGTGCATCACTTTTGTTTAACATCGCTAGCTCAACAAAGAACCCTAGATGATTATGTATTTTCATCATCTATGGTTGGTTCACACAAGTCTTCATCAACATCATATTTTGGGAATGGTTCAATGAATGGTTTGACTCTATGACCATTAACTTTAAAATATTGACCATTGGTGGGATCTGGAATTTCTACAGCCCTAGGGAGGTACACCTTACGCACAACGTAAGGACATGACCATCTAGACCTCAACATTCCCGAGTGTATATGAAGATTAGAAAAATACAATAGAATTGGATTACCATATACAATGTTTTTGGTTTTACGATTTCAAGATTGGTAGGCTTGTACTTTAGCTTTATTGAACCTTGAATTTTCCTAATCCTCCATCCTAAGTTCGTCATGTTCATTGAGATCTAATTTTCTATTTGTTTCGGCCAATGAAAGGTCATAATTAAATTTCATAATTCTATAAAATTCCTTATGATCAATCCCCACTAGTAAATGTAATGCTTTACCAAAAACCATCCTATATGGGGACATTCCTAAAATGGTTTTATATATTCTTCAATAAGCCCATATATAATTTAAGAGTTTTCTCATCCAATCATTCCTAGATGGATTAATTTTTTTCTAATGATTATTTTGATTTCTTGATTGGCTTACTCAGCTTGACCATTATTCTGTGGTTGGTAATAAGTAGACACTTTTTTTAGAAATTCGATACTTTTCCACAAGTTATGAGAATGGATGATTGCAAAAATGAGTTCCATAATAACTAAAGATAGCCTTAGGAATTCCATATCTAGAGAAGATATTTATTAATGAATCTGATCACTGTTTTATGATAATTGGATTATTTTGGGAATGGACTCAACCCATTTTGAGACATAATCAACAGATGATAGAATGTAAATATATCCCCTAATGTTTGGGGAAGGACCCATAAAATCAATTCCCCATAAGTCAATTATTTCAACCACAAAGGTGGGAGTGAGTGAAATTTAATTCCTTCTTGTGATGGACACTATTTTTTTACATGTTGGACATCATTGAAAAAATGTGTAGGAGTCCCTTGACCGGGTGGGCCAAAAGGGACCACACTAATGAATCTTAGAAGATGTTTTCTTAGAAGAAATGTGACCCCCACAAGACTTGTTATGATAGAATTTAAGGATGGATTCATGTTTAGATTATGTGACACACCTTATAATGAATAAATTATGACATAACTTATAGATTTATTGATCATCAAACACATAGTGCATGACATAATAATGGAATTTCCATCAATATTGAGTCCCTAAGAAATTTGGAATGACTCTTGTAACTAAGAAGTTGGCAATGTCAGCATACCTTGGGCATCCTATCACTGAATAGAGCTACTCATCAGGAAAGGAATCAGACACAAAAAATGTGATTTGAGTTGTCTTTGAATTCCATCCTAGAGAGATGGTCAGCTAAAACATTTTCAACACCATTTTTATCCTTGATTGTGACTTCAAATTCTTGTAAATAATGGACCCACCTAATCAATGTAGCCTTAGCATCTTCTTTATGGAAGAGGTATTTTAGTGTAGAATGGTTACTGAACACAATGATGTGGGGTCCTAAGATGGAGGACCTAATCATATCTAAGGAAAACACAATGAAAAGTAACTCCTTCTCAGTGGTGGTTCAGTTGATTTGTGCATCATTTAATTATATTCTTTCTTAAGCAATACAACATGGATTTTTCTTACATTGTTGTCCTAAGATTGATCTTATATGGAAGTCACTCATATCACGCATGATATCAAAATGAAGTTCTTAATTTGGAGACTGCATGATAGGTGCAGAGATAAGATCTCACTTTAGTGTAGAGAATGATTTCCAACACTATTCTGTCAATAAAAATGGAACATCATTCACCAATAAGGCACAAAGTGGTCGAGAAATAATGCTGAAATTTTTAATGATCCTTCTATAGAAACTATCATGTCCTTAGAGAGAACTCACATCACTGATAGTTTTTGGTGATGGATTGAGACAAATGATATCAACCTTGGAATTATCAACATCAATCCCCCTACTTTAGACTAGATGGCCAAGGACTAGTCCCCCTTAATCATGAAATGGAATTTTCCCAGTTTAGGACTAGATTATTTTCATCACATCTTGACAAGACTGTCCCCACATTACTCAAATATCCCATAAATATATCCCCAAACACAAAGAAGTCATCAATGAAGACATATAGAAACTCCCCAACCATGTCTTAGAATATTCCCATCACGCACCGATGGATGGTTCTCGGGGAATTTCATAACCTAAAGGGAATTAATTTGAATGCGAAGGTGATGAATGGAAATTTGAATTTAGTATTCCCTTGATCCTCTAGGTAGACCCCAATCTGATTATAACCCGAGTAGCCATCTATGAAACAGTAGAAGGCGTGACATATTACTCCCTCAGGTACTTGGTCAATGAATGGTAAGGGTAAATTCTCCTTCATGGTAAAATATTTTAGATTCCTATAGTTGATGAATACTCTCCAGCCAATACTCACCCTTGTTGGAGGAATCTCTCTATCCATATTTGTTATCCCTATGATTATAGCCTTTTTTTGGAACCACTTGGATTGGGCTGAACCGCTCACTCTCAGCTATGTGATACATGATACCAACATTTAACAATTTTAGAAGTTCTTTTATCACTACATCCATGAGATTATGAATGAGTCTCCATTGAGGTTGATGAAATGGTTTGAAATAAGATTCCAGAACAATCCTATGAGTCTTGATAACTAGGTCAATCCCAAGAATATCAGACAGGGTCCATACAATGACCTTCTTGTGTTTCCTAATGACATCTAGAAGCATCCTCCGAAGATCGGATTTAAAATACTAATAAATGACAATAGGTTTTGTTCCATTTTATCCTATGAAGGCATACTTAAGTGCAAAAGGAAGTTATTTCAATTCATGATCTGGTTGGTTCAAATGTTCAGTAGAATACTAGGACATTGGACCATGAACAATTTATTATTTTATATTTTCAGATAGGATTGACTCCCCACGTGTAGATGGTTAAGATACTAGATTGGCTTAATCAGATTTAGGGAAGGGTGTTGGAATGGTCTCCATGAATATAGTTTCCTGAAATATTTCACTGATTTTTGGTCTTCATATTTTATTATAGGAACAATCTGTAAGTGATTCTAGCAAAGGAATAAAACATCCTTCATGGGAACAAAGGAATTTAATCTCATCCTTTATTAAACATTCCTTAAATTTTCCTTGATGTTCTATGGATTCATTATCAATGCTTCCAATCATGTTTACTTCATGAATTTCCTCATCATCCCCAATTTGTGAGCATGCATTATATATTTTCATGTCTGGACAATGTTTCCAAAGTTGATGGTCATGTTACCTTTTTAAACTCAGATAACATAGTAGATTGTTGCAAGGAAAGGATATCCAATGATGATTGGGGTTTGTTAATTATTTAATAAGTTTGGTTGGATGTCAAGGACAATGATGTCAACAGTGTAGATGATGTTTTCTTCTTTTAATAGAACATTATTTAAAATCCCATTTAGAACCCTAATGCTATGATCAACAAGTTGAAGTGTGACAGTTGTGGGTTAGAGCTCTTCTAGGCCTAACTGGCAGTACTCATCATAGGTAGTGTGATTGAAAATGGCACCAAGGTCACACAAGTCTTTGAAAACTTTGTCCTCTCCAAGTTCAATAATGATGTAAGGAAATTCTAGGTCTTTCATTTTTGGTGGAAGGGTTACTTGTTTATTTGTGATAATATTTTAATCCAAAAGGAATTGTTTTTTATGTGAAAAACTTATTTTAAAAGTGCACAAGAATTTATGGTACATTTAGAAGGTAGGTTTGGTTTGGATGGCATCGATAAGGGGAATGATCAACAAGACTTGTGAGAATATTTTCCTCAATGTTTCATTCAATTCATGCTTGGTTTTCCCCATCATGTGTGGTGGAAACTGTGCAGGTTGCAGGGTTGTTTGTTGAAGAGTTTTTTCTTTGACAAAGTGATTTTTTTTTCACTTTTATTGTTTAGTTCATTTGAATTTTCATCCGAGTCTGAATCTTCATATGGGTTCTGAATTAGTTGTCCAGGTTTCTCAATTGATTTACCGATTCTTAAAACAGTCATAGCCTTTAGTTTTTCATGAGTTGATTGAGTGAACTCGACTCTATAATTACTATTTCATGAGGAATGTCTTGTGTATGAATGGATTCCTTTCTAGTTTTTATGGTTTGGTGTTCTTTTTTTAGGGAAGAGACTTCTGAGTTCATCCTTTCCATTTGTTTGCAAAGTTTTTCTAGTAGGATTTGTGGAACAGTTCAGGTTGGTGCATGATAATATTGGTTTAACCAGTTGATATTTTGAAGGTGGGGTGGTTTGTTAAAAATGGAATGGTAGCTATTGGTATTGGATAGGTTGGGTTTGGAACCAGTTATGGGTTTGGTAGTTCTGATGGGGGTAAGGATTTTGTCCTTGTGGGTGGCTAGGTTTTTGGATTTTTAGAATAATGTGAAGGTCCCCATGTTAGGTTTTTTATCAGTAGAGATTTATAGATACTTGTAACCATTATTTGGGGAATTTTTTTTTAAATTTATTTTACACATCATGTCAATGAATTGTTTTTCCCTAGTCCCAACCCTTCATAGTATATTTCATCTTGTTCTGGGAGTGAAAATCCCTAGTGAGGTACCATTTTTAGTGTCTATTTGAACCATTCCCTTGTTTCATAAAATGACTCTCCCTCTTTTTCAAATAAATTTTGGATTCTCTTTTTATGTGCAATTGCTTTGTGATGTGGAAAGTATTTTTTGTAGAGTTATCTTTGTAATTGGTACCAAGATTTTATGGATGATGGTCTCAAATTTTTTATCCAAATTTTTGATCGATCCTTTAATGAAAATGGAAATAGCAGGATCTTAGCTGATTCTAGGTGATGTGGTGGGAACATAGTTTCTACAATGTCCCTGAACTCCTTGATGTGAAGGTAGGGCATCTAATAATACATTCCATGGAATATGGGAAGGTTTTTTAGGAAATTTGGTTTAAATATGTAGATTTCATCTTCGACTCGCCCAAATTTACCCATGTTTTGAGGTTTAAGAGGTCGCTTATAGTTTAGATTGGGTTGTTGAATCCCCAGAGACCTAAGAAGAAGCCAATAGACATGTACATTCTATTGAATGTTTTTGGATATGAAGTGCCCCAAATGGGTTGATTTTAGATGGTTTAAACTGAAATCTAAGATAATTATGTGAATTAAAATTAAAATAATGAGTTGATCCAAGGTTATCAATTGGGGTGGAATTAGATGAATTCCCTTTTCTAACAATTTCTTTTTCATTAACTCAAGTAAGTTTTATTTAATGAATCCAAACTAACCTCATCACTTACGGATTACACACAATAACATACTCATCCTAATCACCTATACACTTGTAGGATCAAAATCATGAGAACTCCTTTGAAAAGGAACTTATTAGCACCTAAAAGTGGAGTGATAAAATTTAACAAAGAAGAGGAAGAGAGATAATCCTTGAATGAAAGAAACTAAAGAAAAAGAAATCAATAACATTTAGATATTGAGTAATAACATTCATTATTGAAAATTTAAATCCCATTTGATCAACCCATAAAAGAGTTATCTATCCATTTATTATTTTGTTTCAATGGAATCAGAAATTAGACTCATGAGGGAGGAATTGGAGATATAAAAAAACAATAAATAGAAAGCAATGACTTCACCATTTTGTGAAGAATATCACAAGGTATGGTTAGAATAAATTCACACCATAGGTTAATGGAATCAATGAAATAAAAATAAAAGTAGAATAAGTGTAAACAATGATATTTTATTAATAACTAAGGTGATTTGATCTACTTACATGAGAAAAAAAAACGTTATAAAGGCCAATCGGCATAATACCTTTACAGTAAAAATAAATCTCCAAGATGAAAAAATCAACCAAAATCAGTGACTTAAATAGTCATTTTTGGAGCCTTAGGTCGAACCTCTAATAATTAAATTCATCTCACTTTATTATGGTAGGCTGAGTGTGGTGGAATGCTTATGGAACTTGGACTTTCCCACTCTTGAACTAAGGTGGCAGCCAGCTTGCATTCACTGATCAGAAGCACCTAGATGAGTTTATAGATGGAGTAATTAGAGTGGTACATTGAAGTTAATTTTCATTCCATTTAATTCTTCTATATGTTTGTAAAATTTTGGCCTATTTGGAATTTTGGATTGGGAGTTATGGATGATTTATTGGGATAACATTCTAGGCCGCATATTCTGTCCCAGATTTTGATATTCTATTTAGGCTGTCTTAATAACCACAATGGGGGCCAAATTAGCATTGAATATGGAAGGATTATATATTCCTATATATTTCTTCTAGAATCCCCAAATATTAGGGATTTAATGGTCCTTTATTATTTTCCCCACTTTCTCATCAGTGGGTTTCTTTCCAACCTTCTTTTTCCAGAATTGTTTCCTTTCATCCCCAAATATCCCCATCATCCTTTTTGAATCCACCATTATTTCCTGAATAAAAAATGTTTATATTGATGTTTAGATTCATTTTTCAAAATATCAAATTAAAATATGGATAATTAAAGTCCTTAAAATCATTTGAATATTTGGTCCAAAATTGGTGTACATTAGGCATGAAGTACACAAATGTTGGGAATGGATATTTAAAACTAAAATAAACTAACATAGGCCCCTAAGATAAAAAATCAACATTTAATACCATTAAAATGCAATTAAAATATGTTTTTTTATTTTCTAATCACACCCCAAACATGATATTTTCTAGTCCCGAGCAAAATGTATCTCAACAATTTCAAATTTGAATTCCAATTCCCAAAAACATTCTAATATACAATGATTACCAAAAACCCTTATACCAAACAATCACGAAACACATCAAAATATTTTATTACAATATAGTATCATAAGCAGATCCCAATCCCATGCCCATTCCTACGTTCAAATTCAAAACCACATTACATCCAATTTCAATAACGTATGATGATGTCTTGTGTGTCAGAAAAGACATGGGGGGTCATTTTTATTCAATGGTAAAATAACATAATCACTAGGTGGAATCACATTTCAATATTAAAATGAGTATTAAATTTATATATATTAGTTTTATTGTTTTTTTTGAATTTTCCTTGGTAATTTAAATACTCTCAATATAGTCAAGCTATGTAGCAATAATTTTCCAATTACTCCAAGGCTCAAAGACCTAAGGTCACCAAGTGAAGCCCAAATACTCAGGAATCATATCAAGTTAAATCAGTCAAAAAAAGTAAAATTATCATAAATACACAAAAAATTACTAACTCTAGGCCAGACAATTATGGAGTCATGATCCCCAAGTGTCGAAATCCACACATTTGGTCATTTCATTGCTGTACGAACACATTTATTTTTTTACTGAATACTCATATTAAAACTAAAATGATCCCAAAAAATATGCTAATTATTTAAGGGACCCCATAAACTCAAACTAATACCCCACTATCCAAATAATGTGGTTTGTGCTTCTTTATTTATTTGGATAAAAATATTAATAATGAAATATCACATTAGACAACCCCACATTCCAAAATCTATGCCCATGAAATTATTGATGGGTTATGATTATGAATAAAGGGATGATAAATAATTTGATATTTAGTTTCAAAGTCTGAAATGTGTATTATCATGTTCAAAGTTAGATGAATTTTTCATTCCATTCACATTTTTTTTTCAAATCATTATTTTATCACAAAATATATTTTTTTTACACAAAATCAAATGTCTTATTTCATCTCCCCCCATCATAAAATAACACTATCCCTATTGTTTGAAAGGAAGTGAATTTATAAGGGGGTGGAAGAAGAGTAGGGTAGTTACAAATGGAAATTGAAATATGAGGATCATATAATGAAGACACATGGTGGTTGATGTTGAAGTTCTTGCTTCTCCTATTAAGTCACGTGATATTCATGTCACTTGTAGATTTACCTAGTGGAAAATGAAAAACCAAAAAAAAAACAAAAAATACAATATACAGACTTGTATATATTTATTCCTATAATAAAAAATGTAAAATATAAGTATATATACAAAAATTATCGAATAATGAAGCATTATATGTCATAGTTCAGTGGTAAGTGTGCACCCATTTCTCCATTTAGTCCTGAGTTCGAGTCCACAAGACTTCTCCTGTTGTGATAGAGTTTTCCCCATGACCTACGACGTGTCCCTTTTGATTTTTTTATTTATTATAATATTTTTTTATATTTATATTTTCAACAACAAGCACATAAAAATACCAATAAACTGATGAAACATTGTCTTCTTTTTAAATTTTTGATTAAGGTATTACTCAAGTATCACGGCACGTGACATGGATGAATAAGGTGCTCCACTTTCATACCCATCCATACTCATAAGAGGGGAACATGTAAATAGTCTATGTTACTATCATATTCAGAGTAAAATATTTTGTTTAAATATTAAATTGATTTATTAATCCTTTTTAAAAAATAATGATTTTTTAAAATTATTGGAAAAACGAAAACCACAGATTACCTCCCATGTCGCCCTTTGGATTAATGTCTCTACCTCAACATGAACCCTTGAAATTACCCAATACCAATTTTCAACATTTTACAGACCCCATATTTCTCCACCTCTACTTTATTGAGAATGATTCTTTTTTAGAATTTATATCAGGTACAAACTTATGTTCCACAATGATTGGGAAAGTCCATGGAATATAAGAAATAGTTGATCCAGTTTACTCTACAGTCTTGTCAAAGAAATCAATGACCATTACCACTTTTTTGGTTTCAAGAGAAGAATGAATTCAAACTAAATTTTCATCATTATACCCAATTAATTGATACTTGAGTGGGGAAGTAAAGAAAAAAAAAATTTGAACTCGGGTTGTATAGTACATTCAAAAACAGGTTGATATTTTAAATCCAAATCAGTTTTATATTCCAAATTTCTTGGAAAAATTGGTTCCTCTGAATAAAATATTCAACCAAAATATTGGAAAGATCAATGTGAAGACTAATTATGGACTCAATGTTTTTGATTTCTACCATTTGTTCAGTACTTTTTTGTTCTAAAGAATTAATGGAGTGATATTCAGGACAATCAATCCATGATGTCAAATTATCCACTTTTTATTACAAAAAAATAAATTTATTCTTGATTTAAAGACTCTTCAATAATTACCTTATATTTTACATCTATCTCAAATCCAATGATCAGTTCTTCAATAAAGTTATTAGTGGTTTATGGGAGAATAGAGTCTTCTATCAATGATGATGAAGGTATGGAATGTGTGGGAATGTTTTCTATAATCGTCTCATGGTATTGTAATTCTAATCTCAATTATGAAACCTCCAAATTCATTATCTCTATTTATTGAGATAGTTTTTCAAGTAATGGATGTGAATCATGAGGGATAAGGGGTTGTGTCAAATGTTCTATTCCAGGTGGATAATTAACTTGTTGGACTTTCACAGGAGGGTGTTCATATTGGCTTTGTGGGGATTGAAACTCATTATATGATGGAATGATTTTAGGATCATAAGAGTTAAAACAGTGTGATTAATTAGACTTTTTGTGATCCCAGATGTTTAAATTAGGATTTTAATTGTAAATCACACATGGGGTTGGGTGATCAAAGTATGAATAGGTTCACCATGTTTGGATTTGTTAAAAATTTCCTTCTATAGGAGTGAGGGGGTGACAACAGAGATTTGGGATGAAAAAAAGGATGCTAGTGTCTACGATTAAATACTTAGGTCCGGGAAACAGAACAAAATTTTGGTCTCACCAAAATTTACCCATGTTTTTTAGGATTAAGAACCCACTTGTTGTTTTTGTTTGGTTGTCGAATACATAGATACCTATGAATAAACCTATAGACATGTACATTCTATAGACTATTTTTGCTATGAAGTTTCCAGGATGTGATTATTTCAGATTGATTTAAGTGAACTCTATGAATCTTAAGTGAAATAAAGTTAATATAATGAGTTTATCCTTGCTTATCACATGGGGTGGATTGGGGTAAATTCCCTTTTTTAATAATTCTAATTTCATTAACTCAATATGGAATCATTTAATGAATTCAAACTAACCTCATTACATATAGATTACAAACCTTCACAAACACATTATAATCACCTATAAACTTGTAGGAACATTTTCATGTACACTCCAAGGTAAAATATCTTATTATAACTTAAAAGTGGAGTGATAAAATTTAATAAGGAAGAGGAAGAGAGAAAATCATTGAATAAAAGAAACTCAAGTAAAAGAAATCAATAATATTTAGATATTGAGAAGTAACATCAAACACATCCCCTTTTGATTCCCTTGGATCAACCAATAAAAGTGTTATCCCACCATTGATTCTATGGTTTCAATGGATGTAGAAATTAGACGGGTTAGGGAGGAATTTGAGAAGTAAAAAAACAATTAAAATAAAGCAATCAATCCATTGTTATGTGAATAATATCACAAGGTATGTTGTGAATAAATTCACACCATAAATTAATGGTATCAATGTTATAAGAATAAAAACACAATACGGGGAAATGAAGAATTTTTATTATGAACTATGGTGATTCGAACAACCTATATGAGAATGAAAAATGTTAGAAAGGCAAATAGGCATAATAACATTACATTGAAAATAATTATCCAAGATGATAAAATACTCCAAAACCACTAACATAAATAAGCATTTTTGGAGCCTTGGGGCTATCATTGAAAAGATAAAGTCATCCCACTTGATTATGGTATGCTCAGGGTGGTTTGAAGCTAGTGGAACATGGAATTTTCCACTCTTGACTCAAGGTGGTAGCTAGCTTGAATTCATAGAATAGAATTGCCTAAATATTATCTATATGGTAGAATTAGATTGGGTCAATGAAAAGTTTATTGTGTCCCTAGATGTATTCTAGACGTTTGTAAACTTTGGGCCTATTTGGAGTTGTTTATCAGGAGTTATTTTTCGATATATTGGGATAACATTCTGGGCAACAGATTCTGGACCAGATTTTGATATTCTATTTGGGTTTTCATAAAAAACCCAATGGAAGAGGAATTAGAAATGGATCAGAAAGAAGGATTTTTCCTATATATTTCTTCTAAAATCCCACAAAATTTGGGCTATATCGGCCCTTTATTGTGTTCCCCACATTCTAATTAGTGGGCTGGTGTCCAATACGCCATCTTCAAAATTATTTCCTTTCATCGCCAAATATCCCCATCATATTTTATGAATCCTCCATTGATCCCTGAATAAAAAATGTTCATATTGAAGTGTAGATCAATTTATAAAAATATCAAATTACAATATGGATAATTACATTCCTTAAAAGAAGATGAATCATTGTTTCTAAATTGGTGTACATTGGGCATGAAGTGCACAAATTATAAGAATGAATATTCAAAATTAAAATCCACTAACTCAGTAAAATAAGATAAAAAATAATCATTTAATACGATTAACATGTAATTAAAATATGTTTTTTTATTGTATAATATAGTATCCTAGGGAATTGTGTCTAATTTATGACTGTGCATTTGTCCAGGTAGGTGTGATGTAGTCAATCACGGTTTGATCGACATCATTTCCCATGTTTGGGGCTGCCTCATTGGGATTTGCATTTTGGTTCCCACCCCAGTTTATGAGTTTTTTTCTTTGAAGACCTTTCTTTTTAATGGGCTCAATTTTTGACTCTAGGGTATTTGGATGATTTGGATCTATTTTAAAGAGTTTCCTTGGTGTACATAACCACCCAACCCCAAGAATATCCACCCTACCTAGACATATTGATTGGTCATGAGTGTAGGCGGACATGCACCAAAGAAAAAAAACAAGAAATGGAAAAGATTAGATAATTTAGTTGAGAATAGAAGAAATCAGTGAGAATATAATGGGTGTTTAAGAAGACTTAATTGGGTCCCAAAAATGGTTCCAAAATTCGGCCTCGCCTAAATTTATCCATTTTTTATTTTAAAGAGTTCACTTGTAGTTTAGCTTGGGTTGTAGAATCCTTAGAGAACTAAGAATAATCCTACTGAAATGTACATTATATGGACTATTTTTGGCTATGATGAAGCAAACATGGGTTGATTTCAGATGGGATTATTATTACTCTAAGAGACATAAGTGATTTCAAATTAAAATAATGAGTTTATCCAAGGATTTCAATTGGGGTGGATTGGATGAATTACTTTTTCTAACAATTTCAATTTCATTAAATAAAGAATGATTCATTTAGTTAATTTATACTAACCTCCTCACATACTAGTTAGACACCATCAAAAACATATTCTAATCACCTATAAACTTGTAGGATCATTTTCATGAAAACTCCAAGGTAAATGATCTTATTAGCATATAAAAGTGGGGCGATAGAATACAATAAAAAAGAGGAAGAGAGAAAATCATTGAATAAAATAAAATCAATTAAAAGAAATAAATAAAATTTTGAGATTGAGAAATAACATCCAATCTATCCCTTTTCTACCCCCTTAGATCAACCTATAAAAGAGTTATTTTTCGTTTATTGTATGGTTTCAAAGAAACAGGAATGTAGACTCATGAGGGAGGAATTTTAGATGTATGAAAACAATTAAAAGAAATAAATCACTCCACCATTGTGTGAAGAATATCATAAGTTATAGTGTGAATAAATTTACACCATATGGTAACTGTATCAAAGTGATAAGAATAAAAACAAAATTAGAGGAAACATATAAATTTTATTAAGAACTATGGTGATTCGTACAACTTACATGAGAAAGAAGAACGTTGAAATAGCAAATAAACATAATAACATTACAATGAAAACAAAGATCCAAGATGACTCAATCCTCCAAAACCACTAAATTAAATAGGAATTTGGAGAGAATTCATTCAAGCTACCATCTATCCAAGTCTCCTAAATTTATGGTGGTTGGCCTATGGTGGTGGAAAGTAAGGGTGAGAAGATTTTTCCAACCCTGAACCGAGGTTGCAGCTAGAATTCATCCTCTGAAAAATTGTTCCTAGATGGCATTCTAGATGGAAAAATTGGAGTGGGCCATAGAAGAAAAAAGGAGCTCTAGATTTCCCTTAACTTTTTTGTAATGTTTCAACCCAAAATATATTGAGGTTTCCAAGATATGATTAAATTGGTGGGTTGTTTCTTTGGGCCACCGAATCTGGCCCAGAATTTCAACTTCCACTTAGGACAGCTAGAACTCCATTAAAAAATCCTAATTAACACATTCCACTATTTTATGAAATATTCCCCATGATATCCTCTATCTTCAGTTAAAATTTGTGAATCATTAGGCTTGTATCTTGGTCTCCAAAATCCTTTTATTGGGTTTATTTCTAGTTTCCATTGCCTAGATTGGGTCAGCATCAAAACCCATTTTTGTGTTCTTCCAATGTGAATCTTCCTTGCTCTAAAATAATTAATTTCACCTTATAGAATGGGATACCTGAAAAAAATTGAAAATAAAATCAAGACCATTTTGTATTTTAGGATGTGTTCAAAAATGCACCATGTAATAATGAATTTTAAGATGGAATCACAATCATAATGAGAATTAATGTTCAAAGTGTAAAATAAACTAAAATGGGGTTTATAGAAATTAAATCACATGAATTTTTAATATTTTAAAAGTAAATATTATCCTCATTCAATGGTTATTTTATAATTTAAAAATAAATATTATCCTCATTCAGTTGTTAATCAACCTCGCTCATGCATATGTCCAACTTATGATATCCTTATAGTAGTGTAATTTGAAATTCATAACCATTTTACATGCATAAATATATTGATATAAAAAATATTATAAAAATTTAGCTTGAAGATAATAATAGATTCTTAATTATAATATCATATCTACCTACTAACCATCCTATACATTGAAAAATTAAAACCCCGCTTATTAGTACGTGTGGAATTCCACCTCAATGAGGTGCTGTGATGAGTTTTTCTTTTCCACATTATAGGGATGGTAATAAGGAATGATTTAATGTATTTAAATTATATTTTTATCATTATTGAATGTATGTAGATGATATACCCATAATCAATATTCAAGGATAGTAACATTAGAGACCAAACATGAATGAGAATGTTAAGAACACAACACATGAAATAATGATAATAATTTATAATTTTTTCAAATATTAAATAATATATAATAAGATTATCATACATTGTATTAAAAATATGAAAATGGTATTGCTATAAATTAGAAAAAATTACACAGTTTTATATGAGGTTAAATCTTGTAACACCTCGATATTTTATGAAAAATATTCTTTTTAATTTCATTACTGTCTTTTGTTGTACGCTACACCAAAAGGAGCTTGCACAACACACATCCCTGGCTTGCCTTGCATTACACGCAATCACGATCTTCCTCTATAGTAACTTATATAGATTCATAATATCAAATATATCACTGGCTTGCCTTTCAATTAGATGAAAATAATTTTTTGGTGAATAGTAACTTTTTACTTTTTTTACCGCAGTTAAAAGTAAATAGGGTAATTACGGGTAAAAATGATATTATTATTACCCTAACACATGAACTAATTCTATTGGATAAATGTAATTCGACCAAAACCAATCTGAGGAATAAAATATGACCATTTAAGCCCACTTGGATTAGATTAGGTCATTTATTATTAATTTATTTAAAGAAGGGTTAAAATAGATAAAATCAAAGTTTAATAAGTGAATCATTTTTAATATAGGGTTATACAAAAGATAAATTCAACTCTAAATATTAATTAGAAAGATAAATTTATTTCCTACATAATAGTATTTTATTTTTAATTTTTAGACATTAAATAATTTAATTTATTTATGACACAACGATGATGCAGTAATTATCTCATTAATGAAATGTTTACATAATTGATGTTATAAATACCCAAATAAATGTAATTTAAACTTTTTATGAATTCCACTAATTTTCTAGGTTAATATGACATATTATTATTGATATAATTAACTTGGTTCGAACTAATCCTTCTGTTATGAGTTTCACAAAAATCAATTACTAAATAGTGTCAAAATTGACATAAAATAGTTTTTAAAACAAATATTATATTATTAATTGTTATTTTATTCTTAAAAATTTAATGTTCGGACAAATGACTTAGATAAGGTTATATATATTTATAATAAACAACTTGGGGGTCTCTTGGATGTATATGGTATGTTTATTAACTATATAATATAAAAATACAAAGTAACATGGTAAATGTCAATATAATTAACTAAGAGTTAAAACTAAAAGATAAGGTTAATATAATGACCTAAACTTGTCTAAATTCTATTGGATGAAAGGATTTCGACCCATACCCACCCTAGCATCGAAATAACTCAATTTGGAGCTATTAAAAACTGAATTTTACTTTATAATAAAATAATATATTTAGTTATTACAAAGGTGCCCCTCTCCTCCCTTATAAATGGGCACCTCCTCCCTCTCTTCCTCACACCAATTTGAGCCTTCAAGCTCGGAAAACCCCTGAAAAATTCTCTTCTACACTTCCCTAGAAACATCCTAGAGGTCCTGATCTTCTTCAAAGACCAATTTTAGTTCCCTAAGAGGAGGACTCAAAGAGGCGCTTCAATGAAGAGGTAATGTCCGTTACCGATTCTTTCAACTTTATTTTTTCTTCCACTTCTTCTTCTTAGGTTGTTTCATTATGAAGTAAAAACATCAGTATCACTCATATACTGATATGTTATTATATGTATGAAACAACCATATTTCACCATCTATCCATCCTACGGAAAACGAAATCACCGTGTGTGCGTACGTACGGAATACCATTTCCACACCGTGGTGTAATCTATTTTCCACCACCACCTTACTTGGATGGATATAATGGTGTACATAATTACTATATATGATTATTTTAAAGTGATATTTATTCTAAAATAGTATAAATAATCTCCAATACATTTCCATGATCATGAGAACGATATCATCGCTCATGCGTACGTACGGACTACCGTCTCCACGACGCGATGAGATTCATTCTCCACGTTAACCATTCATGAATGATTATAATGTGTATATAATAAGTAATCATGAAATATATGACATATTAATGATACTGGATTTATGTGTATATATATGTATGTCATATACTTAATTCCATTCAACTAAATAAGGAAACGAAAACAGCGTTCATGCGTACGTACGGCCTACCGTCTCCATGAACTGTGTATTTCTTTTCATTTACTGATCTATTATATATATGTATATTCTGAATATATATTTTATATAAATCATGTTTTATATTCTGTAATTAATTAATCATGATCTAAGTAATCATATGAATAATTACAAGTCAAAACACGGAGGACAAATGAAACGATTTTACCCAAAACGCTCTTTAACATTGAATTTACAAAAGAACACGTAAAATAAAGTCATAAGTGAACCATATATGATATCATAACAATGAGTATGATTCTAGAATAATTCAATGACATTATTTAAATCATTATACAGGAGGTTCGGAAACTTACGAAGCAAATCGGACATAAGGTAAGGGAAATATCACAATCTCATTTTTATCCGAGATTGTTTATACTTTGGTATTTACTGGGGTGTATTTTATCATCCACATCCATGTTTCCTCAATATGCAATATTATTTCCATCCACCTACAATTTTTTAAATCCAATTTTACCATTCGGTGAGATTTTAGTAAAATATATGAAAGGAATCTTTTGTCTTTTTTCGTACGAGGTACTTTTTGACTTTTTTGACAAAAGTACGAGAAGAATGTATTTTTAACATATACGACAGGAATGGATTTTTACGGTTTTATAAAGCCTAATTTTTATGAAGACTCCTCCATAATATTTCATTACTATTTTCATCAAAATCATTTTCTTTTAAAATTTCATGACATTTTGTAAAAAGAGAATGATTTTGAAGATGAAAGGATATTTTCCTCAAGAATTCATTTCAAGTGTTTTATAAAAACCATTTTCCATCTAAGATGAAATTATTTCATATTTATATGTTTCAAGTATAATGTCTATATGATTTACATGGTTTCACTTTTCTTATGATGAAATGATATCCATTTGTTTTATATGGATTATGTTATGATGGAATGATGTTTATGAAACCCATTTTATTCTTTGGGTTTTGATGAATGTTTTAAGTTTATTTTGTGGCACAAGTAAGAATGATTTCATTATGAGATGGGTGGGACATATATCTCCCTCTAATGCATTGGGTAATGATTTATATCTCATGAGATAGATATGGCTGGAACGGTATGTTAATCTGGTTCAGTATTACAGGACTGGAATGAGGAGTGAACTCGATTCAGAAAGGGACATTGTCCACTAAGATAGTCTTGGCCATGAGTCTTGACTAATAAGAAATGATTCTATATGATTACGTGTGTATGCCACAAAGCTTCATGTTTTAGGTTATTAGTATTGTTATTACATTTCACTACTATGATATATCCCATGTATGAAATTATGATCTCTTTTGAAAGTTAAGATTTCCAAAAGTTATGTTCTTATTGTTATTTCTTTTGCTTACCCTTATTGAGCATTTGAGCTCACTCTTTTATATGTTTTATTTCCCCAGGTCAGGAAGACTGTTATTAAGTAGGATATGCCAAAAGGGACTCTAGATATGATGAAATAAATGTGAGGCAATGTAGATTCCTTTTGAACCAGTTTTTTATGTTTCCCAGTTTCTAAAGACACTATACCTATATGGTCCTTTCATGGTTTTATTATATGTTGTAATAAGTGTGCTTAAATTTTGAAGTATTAACCATGTATGTAATGTATGGGTCGTTATAGTTGGTATCAGAGGCAAAGGAGGTAGGAATGTATCCAATCCCTAGGAACTCTCACATGTGAGCGTTGGACGAAGCATGGCTCTCACATGTGAAAGCCTTAGTAAGAATCCTAAGGATATGTTTAAGAATATAACACAATATTAGTGTTTTAGAAATGGCCATGAACAACCTATGATAAGACCTTAAGTGTGAAATTTTACTCTTGATTATGTGGTTTTCCTATTATAATTAGTGTTGCTCACACTATTATTCTTGGTTTAGTCAATGGCTGGAACCCGAAGGAACTGTGTTAATGTGGAATGCGACGGGCAATGCAATGATTGTCCCCCTGAGAAACCAAACATTATGGGATATGGAATGAAAAATCTTGTAGCCATGCTCACACAACTTTCTCAAGCTATGAATCATGCAGGACTTCCAAACGATAAAAGGAAGGAGCAACATTCTGTTGAATCTTTCATGAGGCAGCGTCCAGCTTCATTCAGCGGGTCTACTGATCCATTAATTGCTGAACAATGGATTAGTACTACTGAAAAGATATTTTTAGTTCTTCAATGTTCTTAACATGATAAAGTCATCTTAGCAGTGTATCGTATGGAAGGTGATGTTGATCAATGGTGGAATCATATTAAGAATACGAGGCAAAGGGATGAAATTGAGTCCATGGAATGGGACGAGTTCAAGAACTTATTTTTCAATAAGTACTTCCCTCGTATTCGTCGAAAAAAGACGGAGAAGGAGTTTCTTGAACTACAAGAAAAGGATGATGAATCTGTTGGTATATATGAAGCGAATTTTACAAGGCTTGAAAAGCATGCATCTGGATTTATCATCAAACCCGAAAGTAAAGTTGATCGATTCTTCAGTGGATTAAAACCAAATCTTCAAAGGGCATTAGCTATAAGGGACTTCAGTAGCTATGAAGAAATTGTGTGTTGTGCTATCAAGGTATAAATGTAAGTTGGTGTTACTTATACTACTCATAGTTTTGATAAGAAATGAAATATGGAGTTCAAGGAGAAATCTCAGAATAATGGTGAAAAGAAGATGAATGTTTCCTTATGCTCAAAGTGTGGAAAGAAGCACGGTGGAGATTGTCTTAAAGGGACTAGAAAATGTTTTAAGTGTGGAAAAGAAGGTCATCGAGTAGCTGAGTGTCTATGTAATGGAAAAAGGGTTTCTAATGATGTGAATAAAGAATAGACTGCAGAGAATGAACCACCAACACTTCAATGCTTCAAGTGCAAGGAAATGGGGCATTATGCTAATAAATTCCCTAATCCAAGGATTAGTGATGATCGACATGAGCAACCACTTAAGGCAAAGGACAAAGGGAAGTCACATGTGATCACTATTGGTGATGTTGAATATGAAAACGATGTGGTGGAATGAATAAGTGTTTATGTAATGGGATTCCAAAATAATGTTTTATATAGTATCGTCGAATATTAAAATATTTATGTATTGTTCTATTGTGGTTTTCAATGGTACCGGTAACCATGGAAAGTGATTGAGATATTTTTGGAAAAAAATATGATATGCGCATAATGAAGGGAAAAATGAGAAAATGAAATGTTTGACAGTATTCATGAGATCATGATTGATATAAGGACTAAGTTATATCACGGTTTGAGTATATTGAATTTTGAGGATTTTGGCATGTAGAAAGAGTTAACTTTTAACCGTATTCATGTTTCCAATAAGGTTCAATGGGTATTCATTCTTCAAGAGAACACATGATTAAGGTATTCACATGTTTGTAATTTGACCAACAAGATATATCTTATGATATATGGGGGATAAATGATGGCATTCACGTGATTGCTATGTGACATTTCAAGTAATCATTTTCATTATACTATGAGCTTGGACCGAAGTATTTTAGATAATCCTGAAGATTAGAATGGATTATTTTGGACATAAGTTAGTATTGTTTAAGGATAGAACTTTTTTTCCCGATATTATTGATTGGATGTTATAGTAATATAGCTTTAGAAAAAGGACAACCTTCCGGACGAGCGACAGCCCCTCGCGTCGGACAAGGCTGTGGGAATCGAACCCACAACCGAAGTGCGACTGGCCTTTATAGCCTACCACTGGCCTACAGGAAGTCCCTGTTTAGTAGAAACTAGTTTTATTATATTAAGCAGTATGATATATGATGTATAAGTTCATTTTAGGAACCATATATGATAAATCTCACTATATAGGTACTTATGTATTTTTGGATAACTTTTCTAACCTTTTGTTTGAGACAGATGAAATGACCCATCATTCTATCACATGATCTTCTAACACATCACGAATGACAAATTCAACTTCATTTCTTTAAGGGATGAAGTGGAAATTGTACAAAGAAATCCCAACGGTGAGACTATACCAAAATCGCGAAAGTATTTCTTCTAATTACAATTTCATCAACTTTAGGGAAATGATCTTGAAAACCAAAAATGTTGTCCTAGTGCTCTTATATCGAATGAATCAGATGGTACCATAGATCGTCACAAATTTATGGCTTTGTGATTACTGGCTTTTCTATAGCCATGTTTTCTACCACTCTCCATCAGAACATGGTGGTTAGATTTCTCTTCCATATCCATATTTTCACCTAGGTGGAAACCCAATGATTAGTTTATTTGGGTAACCGTTACATTTCATACTTTTGTTTTTGAAGATTGGTTTTGGTATTCCTTTTTACGATGTGGGTCTTAATTAAAGAAACTTTCGAGTAGTAAACCATTTATAACCCCGAAGAATTTCGAGGGAAAAATTCATTTTAAGGGGGGTAGAATGTAACACCATGATATTTTATGAAAAATATTCTTTTTAATTTCATTAATGTTTTCTATTGTACGCTACACCAAAAGGAGCTTGCACAACACGCATCCCTGGCTTTCATTTCATTACACGCAATCACGATCTTCCTCTATAGCGTGTGTTGTACGCAATACCGAGTTTCACTAAACGAGATATTATTTTAATATTATTAGGAACTAGCCGTTATGAATAGTAATAACAACTTTTTTAAATTTTGTAAATTTTAACTTTTAAAATGGAGTTCATTTTTGGATTCGGAATATCAAAATTAGCTTAGGGTGAAATTTTGGTACTTTTTGGATAGCTTTCATATTATGATGAATAGTGATGAGTTATTAATTTTTGTGGTTTTAAAGTATATTTAGAATATATTTTGACAATTTATTACAATGTTGGTCATTGGATGTAATTTCAAATTTAAACCAGACATAAACAAGTGTCAATCTTTTGATAGTTATTATCTCTTAAGAACACGCTATTTGTTTTGACGACGGGAACTAATTTTTAAATTAATTAATGCAACTGATATTTTATGAATTTGGTAAAATAGACATCATTTTTGAATTCATAATATCAAATATATCTTAGGCCTAATTTTTTGTATTTTTCTGGAACCATTCATTTTTTGATGAATAGTGAAACCACAAAGTGGTAGTTAGAAAACAGAATTTTTCATAAAACATAATTTTACCGCTTCTGTGGGTGGAATTTCGAAAATCCGAGAGACACGGTTAATATCAAGGACTAAAATGTGGTTCAATGAGATGAAAATAATTTTTGGTGAATAGTAACTTTTTACTTTTTTTTACCACGGTTAAAAGTAAATAGGGTAATTAAGGGTAAAAATGATATTATTATTACCATAACACATGTCCTAATTCTATTGGATAAGTGTTATTCGACCAAAAACAACCATAGGAATAGAATATGACCATTTAGGCCCACTTGGATTAGATTGTGACATTTATTATTAATTTATTTAAAGAAGGGTTAAAATTGTTAAAATCAATGTTTAATAAGTAAATAATTTTTAATATAGGGTTATACATAAGATACATTCGACTATAAATATTCTTTAGAAAGATAAAGAGATTTACTACATAATAGTATTTTATTTGTAATTTTTAGACTTTAAATAATTTAAGTTATTTATGACACAACGATTATGTAGTAATTATCTTATTAATGAAATATTGACATAATTGATGTTATAAATACCTAAATAAATGTAATTTGAAACTTTTTATGAATTCCACTACTTTTCTAGGTTAATATGACATGTTATTATTGATTTACGTAACTTTTTTAGAACTAATAATTCTGTTATTAGTTTCAAAAAAATCAATTACTAAATAGTGTAAAAATATACATAAAATAGTTTTTAAAATAAATATTATATTATTAATTGTTATTTTATTACTAAAAATCTAAGGTTCGGCCAAATGACTTAGATATGTTTATATATATTAATAATAAACAACTTGGGGGTCGCTTGGATGTATATGGTATGTTTATTAACTATATAATATAAAAATACAAAATAACATGGTAAATGTCAATCTAATTAACTAAGAGTTAAAATTAAAGGATAAGGTTAATATAATGACCTAAACCTGTCTAAATTCTATTGGATTAGAGGATTTAAACCCATCCCCACCCTAGCTTCGAAATAACTCAATTTGGTGCTATTAAAAACTGAATATGACTTTATAATAAAATAATATATTTAGTTATTCGAAAGGTTCCCCTCTCCACCCTTATAAAAGGGAACCTCCTCCCTCTCTTCCTCACACCACTTTGAGCCTTCAAGATCGGCCAACCCCTGCGAAATTATTTTCTCCACTTCCCTAGAAACATCCTAGAGGTACTGGTCTTCTTAAAAGACCAATTTTAGTGCCCTAAGAGGAGGACTCAAAGAGGCGCTTCAAAGAAGAGGTAATGTCTGTTACCGATTCTTTCAACTTTATTTATTCTTCCACTTATTCTTAGTAGGTTGTTTCATTATAAAGTAATAACATCAGTGTCACTAATATAATGATATGTTATTATAAGTATGAAACAACCATATTTCACCATCTATCCATCCTACAGAAAAAGAAATCACCGCACATGCGTACGTAAGGAATACCGTCTCCACGCTGTGGTGTAATCTATTTTCCACCACCGCCTTACTTGGATGGATATAATGGTGTAAATAATAACTATATATGATTAATTTAAATTTATATTGAATCTTAAATAGTGTAAATACACTCCAATACAATTACACGATCATGAGTACGATATCATCACTCGTGCGTACGTACGGACTACCGTCTCCACAACGCGATGAGATTCTTTCTCCTCGTTAACCATTCATGAATGATTATAAAGTATATATAATAAGTAATCATGAAATATATGAAATAATAATGATACTGGATTTATGTGTATATATATGTATGTCATCTACTTAATTCCATTCAACTCAATAAGGAAACGAAAACAGCGTTCATGCGTACGTAAGACCTACCGTCTCCATGAACTGTGTATTTCCTTCCATTTACTGATCTATTATATATATGTATATTCTGAATATATATTATATATAAATCATGTTTTTTGTTTAGTAATTAAGTAATCATGATCTAAGTATTCATATGAATAATTACAAGTCAAAACACAGACAACAAATGAAACGATTTTACCTAAAATGCTCTTTAACATGGAATTTACAAAAGAATGGGTACAATAAAGTCATAAGTGAACCATATATGATATCATAACAATGAGTATGATTCTGGAATAAGTCAGTGACATTATTTAAATCATTATACAGGAGGTTTGGAAACATACAAAGCAAATTGGACCTAAGGTAAGGCAAATATCACAATCTCATTTTTATCCGAGATTGTTTATACTTCGGTATTTACTGGAGTGTATTTTATCATCCACATCCTTGTTTCCTCAATATGTAATATTATTTCCATCCACCTAAAATTGTTTAAATCCAATTTTATCCTTTGTTGAGATTTTAGTAAAATATATGAAAGGAATCTTTTGTCATTTTCCGTACGAGGTACTTTTTGACTTTTCTGACAAAAGTACGAGAAGAATGTTTTTTTAACTTATATGGCACGAATGGATTTTTACGGTTTTATAAAGCCTTATTTTTATGGAGCATCCTCCATAATATTTCATGACTATTTTCAAAAAAAATCCTTTTCTTTTAAAATTGCATGACATTTTGTAAAAAGAGAATGATTTTGAAGATGAAAGGATATTTTCCTCAAGAATTCATTTCAAGTGTTTTATCAAAACCATTTTCCATCTAAGAGGACATTATTTCTTATGTGTATGTTTCAAGTATAATGTCTATATTATTTACATGGTTTTACTTTTCTTATGATGAAATGATATCCATTTGTTTTATATGGATTATGTTATGATGGAATGATGTTTATGAATCCCATTTTATTGTTTGGGTTATGATGAATGTTTTAAGTTTATATTGTGGAACAAGTAAGAATGATTTCATTATGAGATGGGTGGTACCTATGTCTCCCTCCAATGCAATGGGTAAAGATTTATATCTCATGAGATAGACATGGCTGGAACGGTAAGTTAATCCGGTTCAGTATTAAAGGACTGGAACGAGGAGTGAACTCGATTCAGAAAGGGACTTTGTCCACTAAGATGGTCTTGGCAGTAATGCCTTGGCTACTATGGAAATCATTTAATGTGATTAATGGATTCCACAATTACATGTTTTATTCCAATGATATTTTATCATGATTGATGTTCCCTTATGATATATGCCTTACGTACTTCCAAGATTCGTGTCTTTGCTCAAGATTTTGATGTTTAGATTTTATGTTCAAGTTTTTTCATTCAAATGTTTTAGGATTGCTTTATGTTCTCTATGTTTAACCTTACTATGAATTTGAGCTCACTCATTTGATTTTTTCTTTTCCACAGGATATAAAAAATGGTTTTAGGTAAGAAAAAAGGGAAGATCTTTATTGGGAGATGTTGAAGATCTTTCATCATGATTAGAATATTTTATTCTGAGTTTCCAAAGACACTAAATTATTACGGTCATTGTGTGTCTGTTTTTCTTATGTATTAAGTATTCCAAAAAATTAATGTAATGTTCATGTACGTCAAGATTCGGGTCTCTACAAATCTAGTTCAACTAAGGAGAAACATGAGGTAGTGGGTCAAAATACTAATTTTTCATCCATTACATTATAATTATTATTTAGTGACTATGTCCTTCAATGATTCTATGTGAAATATAATCTTATTATATTTTTATCTTTTAATATTTTTTAATGTTATTATAAATTTTAACACATTATCTCTTTATTTTTTCTCACATAAACAATATTTTCTTTGATTGGATTTTATTTTAATTTCTACACAGTGGAGACATATTGGTATTATAAACCAATTTATTTATATTTGGTGAATATATATATTTGGGGCTTAGGAGTAAAATTTCATTAAACACACACAGTAGACACATAATATGTAAAAGTCAGCCATACCCTCTAGGGATATCACACCCATCAAGTCTTATTTACTCAATACAGGGTTGAGAGACCCAATGGGAATGAAGTCCATTACATGGACCAAAGACCCAATGACTCACCTAAAGACCTAGAGAAACATCATGTATACATCAAACCAACTTCACCATCTGTATGTGTCACCACCTTCCTACGTCATTCTTGTGTCACTGCATGCTAGCTTCATGCTTGCATCACCATGTCCCCGGGAAAATTCTCTCACACCAGAAATTGAACCAATGTCTTTTGTAGGATTATGGGGAGCCTTTACCCCTTCGGCTAGCCCTAAACTACAATATGTGTTTTATATACTTTTTATTTTTATTATAAAGATAAATATATTTTTACACGTTATTTTTAATGTTTTCATTATTGTTTATTGTTTCAAGGTTTTTCAATGTAATGATTACAAATGAAGCGATGATTTATTTTCATAATATCATTATTGGTATTTTCGTTATTTTCATTGAAGGAGTATTATGATATATCCTGAATAAACACCATCAATTTTATTATCATCTATATATTTATTGAGAATCATGTTTTATTCCATACTTTTTACTATTTATAACATTAATCATGAAATGATGTATCTAAAATAAAAGATAAAGTTATTTCTATTTTTGTTAGGTGAATTTTTCTTTTATGTTTATATGATTCAAAATTGGTTAAAAATACTTTTTATTTACTCAATATTAATTATATGTTATATATTATTTTTATATTATTTGAAATAAATATTAATATTTGTTTATATGAGGTTCTCTTTCATCATTTTTTACAAAAAAAAAGTTAATATTTTTTAAATGTATATGATTCTATTTATTTTTCCTAGTGTTATAACCATTTAATGATCTTGGATTCTAATACTTATTTTCACTCATATTAAACAATAATACACTTTAATGATGGATTATTTTAATAATTAACATTGAATATAATTATTTATCCAAATAAATGATATTATAAAAAACCTTGTTTTTTTTATAAACTAATATCCCAATATTATATCCAATAAATTTTGGAGATGTCAAAATTATTCTGAAACATTAACATTCTTTTAGTCACTGGACATTATTCTTATCATAAATACCCATATTATTTGAATATTGGTTATTTTAATTTAAAAAATATACCCTTTATAATAATAGTGTTTTACATTGAAGGTTATTTGATTTATTGGGGAAATATTGATATTCAATATTATTTATTTAATATGAAAATGTGTTTATGAGGAATATTTTAATAGATTAAATTGATTATTCAGTACATGAGTAATGAAATATAGATGTATTGACAGGTGGGGCCTATAATTTTATAGACCATTAAGACCTCTTTAGGTCTCATGTGACAAACCAGTTAGCTAGCCTTATTAAATAGGTTTTTTATGTATGGTTTCCTAGATCATAAAATTAATTTGAGTTATAGTCTTGGAGGTTAACATATCATGATGTTTGAGATCATAATGTCCAAATATTTCAAATTACATAATGGTTAGTTTAGTTTTTATTATTATACATTATATTATTTTAGTTTATGTTTGTCATGGATGCATTTCATGATCCTATAATTGAATTAAATAACATGTGTTTCCATTAATTTAACTTTCTATACTGATTATGACTTGTGAAAACACAATATATTCTATTTTTCTTATTCATTACAATTAATTTGATATAAAAAAATATTTTCTCCTTTAGACAAGGTATAAAGAAGAAATATTTGAAGAGATTCATGTGTTAGAATAATTTTCTTTACATATGTCATATATATAAATTTCAATTTAAAAAAGAAATCATTTATTTATAGGGTTTATTTGTATAAAAAAAACCCAATCCACCTTTTTAGATGAGATAACTAGAATCCAATAATAATGAGGAATGTAAAAATTGGATCTATGTTACAGGATGTGGGGTTGTTATAGTTTCTATTATTGGATGTTTAGTAGAATCATTGGGAACTAGATTTTAATTGAATGTAGTTAACATAAAGATACTTATAACCCCACCAAGAATATGAAAAATATTAAATTTTAATTTATAATTTTATTGATAAATATTCATGATGATTATGATATATATCAGTATATTCAATTATTTAGTGAGGTCTCTTATGAAATGAAATATAATAAGAATATGTTGTTGATGTTGGTATATCCCTATTGGGAAATCTAAAACAAGTTTTGTCGGAGTAGTGTTAATCGTTAATATATTAAGAAAGATCAACTAGTTTATAACTCATAAAACATAAATTATTGATCAAAATGATGTTCAGTTTCATGATTAAACTATATAACATTCTCTCAAGTGAAAAAATAATGCATCTAATAGTGAAAATACTCATCTAATTATAGCTGCGAAATCAGATAACTCTCATGTAATTATATTTATGGCACTCTGGATCAAAATATAAATATACCTATATTATATATGAAATGAATTTCAGGTGATGATGATCAATGAATATCATTTATCTATAATTATTTGGAGGAACAACTTGTCAAACATGTGTCATAGTTTCATTTTTAAATAATATTCATCAGAAAATCTTTTCCTCATGAAAAAGAACTAAAATTAAGGTAAAAATAATCAGATTCAAGAATAATTATAGAGAATGTATTATTGAGTATGATTGTACCATTAGAAGACTATCTAGGGATGTTTATGATTATATATCTAATGCAATGATTTGGATTTAAAATTTAATTGATTTTTGTATGATAAATATCTCAAGGGAGTTAGATTACAAAAAATTTCATCTAATGATGATATAGTATTACATGACATAAATATGGAGAATAAAAGATATATATCATATATCTTCATGTAAAATCATGAAAAATGGATATTATAGGGGAACCATGGAAAAAATAAAGTGTTCTAAAAAATTAAAGGATGAATAAATTTTATTCATTTTAATGTTGTTGAAATAAAAATCATAGAATATAATGGATGTGAAAAATAGTTTTTTAAAAGTATTTAGATTATGTTCATTTAGCTAATGAATGAATGTAGTATAATGAGATAAATTTTTTATATTGTTTTGACTGTATAAAATGGGATAATTACCCACTCATATTTAAGAAGTCTTATGGGAACATACCATAGAAGAGGAATTGGGATAAGTTTTTGATGATATGATCATTATAGTTAGGGTTGAAGTTCATAATGATGTGGTTCCAAATACACTAACTATTTCCTCAAGTATAGAAAATTAAATATTTGATTCAACATCCTTTCTGTATTCTGTAACTCCTATGTTCTCAAGGAATATTAGATATGTCTCCAATACTATAAATTTTTTTTCCCTCAATGAACCTACTATAATTCAGACCGCAACAAGGATTTATCATTATATTCCCATTGTGACATAAAAAATTCCTTACATACACACAATAAAATTATACATATTTTATATTTTTATATATTACATGGAATGGATTTATATTCAAAATAAAATTTCAAGAAAACTGAGATATGGAAAAGACAATTTTTTGTTGAAAGTTTATAATTTAATGTCATTAGAGGGGATACTAATAATCTGATTCATATCCTGATCCACCACAATATTTATTCGAATAATATTTATAAGAAATACTATAAAGAAAAATATACTGGTGGAAATTGTAATTTTTAAATTTAGGGTGCACTTACTGTGAAAAAAATGTTGACTTATTTCTGGATAAATTTACTCAATATAGACACGAACATGAACATCATTTTCAATTCATTTTATCCCATATGTGAGACCTATATGAAATATATAATGGAAACATTGTAATTATTGGAGTTAATTAAACTAATATAATATTTTTTTTGATAATGGACTTATACACCCATATAATTATGATTTGGGAGCCCCGGTTATTTTAGTTATGAAGAATGGTGGTTATATAAGGATATTCCTGAATTATTGGGAAGTCTATGTTATTGCAATAAATAATATTTACTGTAAAAATCACATATATTTCTTATAGAATCAATATTATTGAGATCTATATTTTTTAAATATTTTCCAATATTCATGATATCAACTGTTGCATATAAAGAATGATGATATTCAGAAGAAAAATATTATATGAGTCATGGAAATTATCAGTTTACGGTCATTCCATTTGGATTGACTAAAAAACCCTTTGATTTTATTGATTAAAAAAAATTTGTTCCACGGTGTATAATGAATATTTTTTTGGTACATTTTGATGGTATCATGGGGTATTCAAACATAAATAAGGGACATGAAAATCAATTTCATTTGGTTATTAAAAATTTTAGACGAAAGATATTATAAAGTAAAGTTATCATGTGTGTGTTTTTTATTAAAAATTATTCTTTTAATTTATTTTTTTCACCAACGATATAATATCTCTTGATCACGAAAATAAAAAGGACATAAAAGAATTTCTTACATAGTCAATATAATAACGGAATATATTTTCTTTTAATGGGTTAGTAAATAACCCCAGTTTTTTTTAAAAATTCAAGATTTGATAAATCATCAACATGTATTACAAATAAAGGGGTTTTGTTGATAAGAAAAAATTATTGTGATTGATGATTGTAATAATAGAAGATAATTTTAATTAATGCGCCACTTTTTACTCTACAATCACGAAATGTTGTATTTTTTATATAAATTTATTCTTTTAAATGGGTATGGGGTTATGTCCTGAGGATTGAGGATAAAATTATTACCTATGTATCAAGGAATTTAATTAATCATGAATAGAATTGTCTAAATCATGAAAATTTGTCAGAAGAGGTAGTCATTTTGTTGACTAAATAATGAAAATATCTATACGGTGAATGGTGTGAGATATAAACATATAATAACAAAGTAAAATAGAATTTCGATATAAATTGACTGATATGAGAAATGGTGATGGATCTATCACACTAAGGATTATAACTTCTCTATATACTATCTCCAAAGAAATGAAAATAAAGAAACATTTTAATTTCATAGTAATGATCATGGATTTTTAATCATAATGTGAATTTATGCGAATCTAATGTACATGAATTTAACGATATTGGATACATGGATTTTTATGGTAGGGTAAATGTCACTCCTTTTTCAAATTATAATCAAAATATATTTATTGTAATGAATAATATGATCTCATAGAAGTGATGAAAATTTTCAAAAAAATATTTAAGCTTTGAATGATTAGAATTTAATTAACATCAAATATTATAATTGTATTTTGAAATTTTGAAATTTATTATATATTACATATATTAATAAGTTGAAAGGGGAAATATTGTATGATACTCAACTCTTGAATTTATCTCCACACTATTATAGAACCACGATGTGTAGACATTTTAATAAACAACTCTGGTGGTATACTATAAATTAATGAATTTAAAATTATGTATCATTATTTCTAGGATTTCAACTGGTGAATTCCGATAGATAAAATCCTAAAAGAGTAATTTAAACACTAAATATTCTTGTGTGGAAATGAGAGAACCTGAATATAAAATTAGTTATTTAATTTATAAATTATCTTAAATTCAATTATGAAATATTGGTTATTATTTATCACCTTCAAAAAATATTCCCATTTCATATCTATATGATAATATTTACAAATTGATAGCATTTAACAATATTGTATTAATGTAGTTCTAATAATTAATTGTGGATATATTTCAATCATTTTGGATAATGGAATATACTTTTCATTGAAATATATAAAAATACATGTAAAGGATCTAGATAATCTTCTTCAGTTGTTAACTTCTTATCACACTCAAACTGATGGAATATCTTAATGGACTATTCAATCATTATAATACATGTTGAGGTAATTATCACCCGACTTAATGGAATGTTGGATCTTTTTTTAAAATTGATGTAGTTTTCCAATAAAAATATATTAAAATCATATATTCTAATGGTACTGTTTAAATAATTACATGGAAAGAGATTACATAATCATACTTGTTTGGATGAGGTTAGTGGAATAGTGAATGTGATCCTAGATCGTCATTTAGATACATTGATGATGATAAAAACGCTTCAAACCCATATAATGTAATATAAATGTAGGAATAATTGTTTTCCTAATTATTACAAGAAATATATTGAAATACATGTTCGATGTCACATTTTCCATAATGTATCTACATTGATGGATGCTATGTGGTTCAGTATGAAAGTATACCAGAGCTCCATGTACATTGGATCCTTCAAAATTTTATAAATAGTTGGAGATATGTATTTCAATTTCAATATTCCACCATGCCTCTGTAAGTAAATGACATGTTCCATGCCTCTTTTTCGAAGAACTAAATTCCATACCTAATGAATGTTCTCACATATCACGAAATATAATCAGAAAATGAATTATTTCTACATGAACAACATGTAAAAAATATGGTGTCTAGGGAAAAAATATTGGAGAATCAAAAAACTATAATTATAAAATAAAATTTATAAATCCTGAATACAAGTTTAGAAGTTTGAATCTATATAAGTTGTTATGATAGACAACCCATATTTCTTGAAGAGGTAAAATTTTAGGAATTTTGATGATGAATTTTTTATAGAGATAAAATGTGACACTTATTATTCAATTTTAGTAATGTATTCTATTTTAATAAAAAATATCAAATTAAATTTAGTTTCATTAAAAATTATTTATAAAACATAAATAATAATATACTATGAATGTCATTTTCCTAAATTAAATTAATTTTTTTGTATAATTTTATAACCAAATGAGGTTTAATTTTTAAGATTTTTTTGAAATAAATGATTATTTAGTTAATGGTGAAAAATATAGAATTTTCAAAAACTATAATTTTTTTTCTTTAGATCAAGTAATTTATATGTCACATAATATTTTGGCATTATTTTTAATGTATCATATGATCCAATTTATTTAGAATAATCAAATTTCAATTTACAGTTTTCATGAAATAAGGATATACGTTATTTTTTATACTCAACCCCCCATTTTTCTAAAAGATACAATCAATGAGTATTAATTTTAAATATTAAAATTATTTTTCTGTACATCTAAAAATAATTATTTAAAAAATGATATAATATTTATGTTTATTTGGTTAAAAATTTCTAAATAGTTCCCATTTTTTATTATTATGAAAAGTAAATTTGGTAAACATTATCACTATAGTAATGGGTAAATCATATAAATAAGGACAAAAAATAATGTGATACAATATAAAAAATACACTTAACCCAATCCTTTATTTTATTTAATTGGATTAATTTGGACATATTCATTCAAATTCAAATATATTTCAGTTTTGCTTCATTTTACCATGGAAACAACATTTAAATAATTTGCAATATTGGAAATTCTAAAATGTCGCTCCAATTCTTTTAATTTATGACTAATGATAGTATGAAGATAAGAATATGAAAAAATGATTCTAATTTTGTGTTTTGAAAATATTACTTTCATTATATAATGGTTCAATTTTTATTTTTTAGAAATCGAATAATTATCATAAATATTAACAGAAAGGAAAGACAATATTAATTCAATCAATTGAAAATGAAAATATGTCTTGTAAAAAATATTAAAAATAAATAAATTTTCATTAATTATTATAACACACTAATTTTAAGTGCAATATTTATCAAAATAGTTCCTGGTTAAGATATAATATTAAAATTTAACTCTTTTCTATTAACTTTTAATGTCAATTAAAATTAACTGAATTGGGTAGAATATGACATTCATGTTATTTTATGAAAAAAATAAATTATTGAGTTTTTCAAAAATAATAAAAAACTGAACATAGACATGGGTGATAATATATCTTTAAAAATGAAATTCCTTTTTCCTTTATTGATATATTTTATATTTATATTAAAATTCATGACCATTAAATTGTTGAAAACATTTATATTAAGGTAATTGTCAAAAAGAATAATAGGGTGGTCATACCAAGTATATAAGAGTAAAAACATCACCTTATATTATCCAAAAAATATTTTATGTATGGATTTAAACTCATAATTATAATATTTATTATTTATATCCTTCTTGGTCCATCTAGATTTGAAAAACGTTTAATAATAATTTTATACTTTATGAAATTTTAATAAAACCCCACCAAACACTTATAAAATTATTTTGCTTCTCTATTTACTTTATGCCACATGGAGAAATACAGTTTGACCAAAATCTGTACATATATCTTCAAAATATCCTTGTTAAGGTTTAATAGATTATGGTATTTCCAAATAACCAATCCAAGGAAAAATAAAATATGATCAAAAAGTTGTCAATCAGAAAATACAAAATCATATTTTCTGAATAATAAACATATACTCCTTCTTGTAA
The DNA here is from genome assembly GCA_963277665.1 of Viscum album. NCBI lineage: Eukaryota > Viridiplantae > Streptophyta > Magnoliopsida > Santalales > Viscaceae > Viscum > Viscum album. The sequence goes on from OY728160.1 coordinate 1,902,868,702, forward strand.
CCCCAATAAATCTATTATTCTAATTATAAAATTAATTATTTTGTATAATAAATAGAGTATTATTTTTTATGATAATTTCAAAATAATATTCCATAAATATTCAATGCCTTGTAAAGAGATAACTTTACACATGTATACGCAAGACATAGTATCCCATGTAACATTGGAATTCATTTTCCATCACCATTTTAAATTGATGGTTATAAATATGAAAATATTGTTTAAAAATTCTATTTAAAAAAATAATTGAAATTAAATTTTTGTATCTATATTCATACATTCCAAAACATTATATAATGATATCATTAATCATGAGCATGTGTGGATTACCACCTCCATGAAGTTATGTGACCATCATTTTTATGTCAAATTTTCCTAAATGGAAATAAGGAAATATATTATAAATTTATACCATATCTACATCAATAATTTTTTTCTTGAAGTGATTGGTTTATAAAAAATTTAAAATAACCTAATATTCCTTGAAAAAGAAATATTGATGAAATAAATATGTTATTAATTGAAACAATGATAATAATGATATATTATTAATTAATGGGTTAAAAGATGTTATGAGATGATCATATTTGATGTTATAAATATATAAATGGTGATATAATAAATTAATTACTTGTTTTCAACAATTAAATTGGATGTTAAAGCATATTAATGTAATTTGAAATGTGTGGTAAGAGGTTTCATTGCAAAATTTCTATTCCATGGGATATGATTCTCAATTATTGGATATATTTGGACATGAATAATTATTAAATTAACTATAATTTCTTTATTTCATATTTTCAATTGTTTTATGTGAGATTAAAATTATAGCAATTATTCAATTAATTGATTAATTATTGGTTCAATGATACTATATTTTTAAGGGATTCTATCTCAATTTCAAGTCAATTAAGACATATATTATATTAAAAACATTTTAATATCTATATGATATATATTCTACTCTTATTAAGTATTTTACCTAAATATATATTTAATTATGATTATTAATATATCAAATCATGTGGACTCTTTCTAGTGGTTACAACATAAAATATACCATATAAGTAAGGAGTTGTCTTAACAATCTCATTTTTTGGATGGATTCTATTTTCATTGAATTAATATTATAATCTATCGTTAAAACATACAAATATTAATTCTTAGGTGAATACATATGTTTTTTCAATGATTAAATATATCTTTTATCCAATTTTGTACTTGAATAATGTAATTAAATGTTTAAATGAAGTGTTGACCTTATTTCTATTTTTGATATGATATATTTTTATTCCATCTTGATATATTTTAATATTGTTTATATAAAAGTTGTTTAATTATAATAACATTATATTTTAAATTATCATTGATTTTTTAAATGGTTTGAATGGAATTTTTATATTGTTTTATCAATGTTATTTCTATAAAATTCATTATTAGAAGCCAAAATGAAGGTTTTCTAATGTACACATCGTTAAAAGTCTTTCCTTCCATAATAAAAATATTATTATCATACATTATTATAAAATTTATTAGTTGTTATCAAATGAAATCACTTTGTTTTAATCTTATCTTACCATCTCACTTATTTTTTCATTATTTATTAAATTGAAATAATATTATTACAAAACATATATTTCTGAGGTATTTATAGTCACATTTTCCCTTATTAAATTTGTGGTCATTAAAATTACCTTAAAATATAAAAAATAATACGATCAGTAGATAAAAAATTTCTTAAATATATAACTTATTTTTATCATTTAAATTATTACATTCAAAATTTGATACCATTTCTATGTTCAATGTTTTTGTTGACACTAATTTTATTGGAAAGGGAAATAATGACATTCCATATTCCATATAAAATATGGATAATTTTTTATTAGGAGTATTTTTGTGAAATTCACTTGATCAATCAATTTATAATGAATGAATTCGATAAAATGTGATGTGTGGGTGTAAAAATTATTTAACCCCTATATACATTTATATGACTAATAAGATAAAGTAGTTGTCTAGTATTATTAAATGTGATTTTTGTGTATGTTTCTCGTAGGTTAAATTATACTAGTACAAGACCTTGGATAAAATGTAATAATTATTTTCTAGATCATGACATCAAAAATTATAAAATTCTTTCAGTATTAAATATATTTTCATTATACAAGGAATCATTTTGTTTGATATTAACCACAAATGATTTTTTTGCTCTAGGGATTGATTAGATAGAATTTTTATTTAGAAATTTAAATTTCCTTTTTTATAATTCCTTATACACATACAATATATTCCATTGTACATATCCCTTACTAGTAATTTATGATCATCCAGATCATTTCTCATGTAATCAAGAAAAAAATATTTGATATAGATTCATGGATTCAGAATTTTTTTTTATAATTTATATGTTTTTTGAATGTGAAAATTGAATCCTCTTTGTATCTGGTTCATCATCCTAAAAAACAAATTCGTCCGTCGGGATGATGTCACCATAATATTATTCTAATTTAATATTTTTGTCATTGTATGTAATTTACTGGAGTTGGGGTTGTTCAATGAACAACAAGAATAATAGAGATAATGAATCCATGAAATGTGACTATCTATTTATTATAATTTCTCCAAATGGTATCACACATATTACAAGAATAATGAATTGATTCAGTTAAATGATCAATAATAATACACATTGAATTATTACCAAAATATTTCATTAGTAATTCCACCATAAAACCCGAGGACATTTTCAACCATCTCTATTTATTTATGTGAAAATATCTAGAATCCCATATGAATATTATCAGTCGATATTAACTAGATTACAAGTGACACAATTCATAGTAAAAAAAGAAATATCTTTTTTTTCATTGGATAAGTAATATTATGGATGCCATATTTATGTCATAGTGATAACTAAATAATCCCAAATTTGGAGTCCATATGTTTCATAAAATAATTAATTCTTCATCTAAGAACCACATGGAACAAAAACCCTTTTTAGAAACATACAACACCAACATTCTAATAAATTAAATTCCAAACACATTCACATCTTGAATAAATCAAATATTTTTCAAAACACTGATAATTTTTATGAGTTAAATTAATTCTATCTTATAATTATGGAAACACTAGAACCTAAACCAAACGTTCAAGAGTTCCTGCATGAATAATCTGTTAGAAAAAAATAATTAACATTTATGAAAGGATCATTTTTTATATTACATAGCAAATGATTCAATGCCATTTTTTCTAAAGCCATTTATAATATTGTTTTATTTACTAGGATGATAGTTAATTGGGAAATCATAATCTTTATTTATTCCAACAATCATCTATGGATAATGATAAACTCCTTTTTAGTGAATATATTATTTAATGTTTTAGGGTGATTATACATTAGGCATTTTAGCATCTAAACAATACATAAGATAGTTTTTAAGGAAACATATACTATATCATATTCATATTCATTTATGGGGTAATTATATTCATGGTTTTTTAATTATCCTGATCCATATGCAATTGCCTGATATTCCTGAATAAAGAAACAACTATATCTCATCAAATACAAATCATTTGATATATAAAACTGCACATATAAAGATAGAATGTCCAACACTGGTGTATTAACAAATATTCTTTTCATTTCTTGAAAAAATTCTTGGAACACCTCTTTCAATATGAATTTTAACTGGTTTTTGAGTTAGCATAATTAATGGGGTAGATAATTGAGAGATATTTTAAACAAAAATATCATTAATAAACCACTATTCCATGAAATAAATTAATTATTGGTAGATGACATTATTACACCGGCATAATTTTTATAGGATAAAATGAAATTCCATGTTTGGTGAAAATGTGTCCTAGAATGCATACCTACTATAACAAAAATAGAGTAAATAACCACAACATATTTTTTTGGTTAAAATACTAATAGTAAACTGTATTTATTTGTTTAAAAAATATATTTGGTGTTTTAGTATTCCTAGAGGATATAACCAAAAAATAAAAATTCATATACCAAGTATGAAACATTATCTTTAAAACATCATAATCCATCTACTTTATATGATTATATCTACCATAGGGATCAATAATTGAAATATATTATATTCCCATAAGATGAGGAAAAAAGTCAGTTACATGAGGAATCTAATACATGTTCTAAGGAGTAATGTTATTTGGTGCAATAAAATCAATTGAACGCCTTATTAAACCACACTTCATTAAAATATATAATCACCACAAGGTAATGTACACTGATAAGTAATCTAATTTTAAAGAAACAATTGTAATGGATTTTAAAATTCAAATAACTCGGATAAATCCATTTAATAATGGTGTTTTGAAATAAAATTCATAACAAGAATATAGTATGTTGTAATTTGTGATGGTATCGAACTTAATGATCATTCTGTTGGGATTTCTTGAGATTTTATATAGTTATAGAAGTTTTTGGTATATTGGAGGCAAAAAGGGGGCCTTGGGTTATACTTGGGACACCACACTATGAAGGTGGGCATACTGAGGAGAGTATCATCTAATATCCTACTATATAATCAATGGGAACCATGTAAACACATTGGTAGAGATTCGAAAGTGGTAATTGACTCCTTCAGATGCTCCTCTAAAAATGGGAAGATAAGATCACCCAAACTTGTTTGTCAAAATTTAGAGTGAAAATGAAAAAGCACTATGCTAAAGGTTGTGGTTTTTATTAGCATAATATGAAAAAAATAAAAATAATAGATTGGAAAAAACTATGAAAAAGGACATCGTGGATGCAATTTATTGGATTTAAAATGGTCAAAAATGAAATAATTAACTATGGGATATTCAAATATCTCATTCGCAGGACTGACCAATATGGTTTTAATTGTCCACCACACTACAATGGAGTCTAGTAGATATCACTATCATTTTTGGTTTTACGTGCATCTAGTTTGAATATTTTATTCACAATTTGATTTATAGTTGATTTTGAAAACATGGAATCCCCCTTCAAACTTTTATTTGTGAATCCTAAACCATTGTATCATTTGATAATGTATTATGGATCAATGAATAACTTTACTTAATTTTTGTACCATTATTCTTTATTTCTTCTCTTTTATAAAATGAATAACATGGGATTATTGATAAATGTTTTAAGTCATTTAGTTTTTTTAATGATCATCCATATTTCTAGCCTAAAAAAATCAAATTTATTGGGAGCCTTTTTGTGATTAAACTTCCATGAATATGAAATTTATATAGATTTTGTTTTTATAAAACCTCCATCATAATATTCTATGAAAATATATATTAAAAATAATTTTTTTCTCAAAAAATGATTTCTTCGATAATTCCAATGATAAATATTAGAAACCTATGATGAAATATATTTGGTCAAATATATAATGTGGTGTTATGAAGGTTTGGATTTTTAATATATTTTTAAGTTTTTATTCTTTAGTTTTTGGTTTCATATATATTGAAAATTTGTGGTATTCATCCGGTGGGGGTCATAAATATGTTTGAGGTGGAATGTGATAGGAGTCAAAACCATTAGTGAACAACATAAGTGGTGATGTTGGTTGATGTGTGATACAGTTGTGAAATATTGGATTATATGTACATGATGAGTTATGTGGGATCATGGAGTTTCAATAAATGTGGTTGAGATGTTTTTTAAACTGTTATTATCTTGGTATCTATTAAAAAAATGAAAATGGAGTGATATAATTAAATGGATTTCATTGTGAATAATTGGAATGTATATGGAAATAAATTAATTAATTATTAGTAAATGAAATGAAAATGATTAAATTGAATTTGAAAATATGGTACATGAAAATTTATATGGATGGTAATTATGATGGGTAATGTTTTACTCGAAAATTGATTTGGGGTTTCTATCCTCATTAGTGATTCTAAAAGGGTAGATAATAAATATTAGTAGTGTTAATGCACGGTAGTGGTGATGCATAAATTTTAAAATTTGGGAGGTTTTGGTTATGTGAAATCATTATTTGGTCCATTGTGTAATTACTATAAATTATAAATTATTTTTATTTTTCTATATTACCAAAAATTTACTAGTTTTTTAAACTTATTCATAGTGGTATTATAATCATAGTGGTTTTCTGAACATCAAGGTTTATGAGGATGGATAAATGGATACCACCACTACCAAATATCTCACTTTTTATGACAAGGGTATATCTGATGGTAAATGTACATTTTCTGTTGGTAAAACGTTTTACCAACACATATGTCCATGCCAATGAAATTTCGGTAAAAACATTATCACTAAATGTTTGTGGGATAGATAAAATAGTTCTATTACAATTATAATATTACCAATAGATAATATATATGTTGGTTAAAGTGTTTAGCAACATATTATTATGAAAAAAATTTATGTTGGTAAATATATTACCAACAAATAATATCAATTTATAAATTTCATTTAAATAAAAATTATAAATTTCATTGCTAGTTAAATTTCATATTATATTTATTTATTTAAAACATATAATTAATGTATTTTAATTAATATACCGAATACGATTTAAAATAATGTCCACACTTAGAAAAAAGATTAATTATATTAAAAATGAAATTTAACACAAAATGAAACACAAAAACATAGAACCCCCCCCCCAAACAAGATCCCCCCCAAGTACCTACACCCATAAATTCCCTAGTACTAGTTCCAACACCAGCAATCCATCCATGCCACATGACTAGCGAGCCAGATCCCGCTATACCACAACCTTTAGTGCATCTGCAACAATGATCCATCCATACCCTAGGACTAGTGAGTCAGCTCCAGGACTAGTAAGAAACGTCAATCAACTTATATACCACAGTCTTCAGCTCTAATATCTCCACCACAAAAAGCAAAAAAGCATACAAAAAACAAACCATCTCCAACACCAATAAGAAACAAATCGATCCAGCTTTAATAACAATGAGAAACCTCAAATCGGTGTTATGCGACACCCTTTAGATCCAATGTATACAACACAAACAACCAAAAATCATACAGTGAAAAATATTTCCATGAATTGATACCAAAATAAAAATAAATTTAATTACAAAAAATGATTTTCATAGTGAGAAATATCCACCATCCCTGTTAACATCACATGGATTTGATAAAAAAAGAGTAAAAAATTGCCAACAGTCCAAGAAATGAAATATATTTATGAAATAAAGATAAAACGAATTGACAATTAATTCCCCCTTGTAGAAGTCATCCCAACATGTCATTTATCTTAAAAAATACTCGAAATAGATTAATAAATACAAGAAGAATATTATGAGAAGAAATAGAAAAAGAAGACGGGGAAAAAGAAAAATAGAAGCAGCACAAAAAACACAAAAAGAAATAGCACCTTGAGAAGGATTCTATTCATCATTAAAAGTGGTTGAGCACTTGAATAGTTCCATGAATAATTATTTTTTACAAGAAATACTTATTAATATTTATATAAATAAATAGAGAATAATGTGGGTGCCTAAGTTTTTATATGGCCCTCTCTTGAGGATCTTCAAGATACAACCTAGCATAAATCCGCCAAATCACATGCCCAATTTCTATAATCTATTTATTTCCATACATGTGATTGAGTTGTGTGAAACATAAATTTTTAATAGTTAATGAGAGATTTAGGTTTTAAATATGTATTTGTAGTGGGCCAATTTGAAGTGGAATGGTGGGCTGAGTTAGACTGGCGTCGAGACTATTGACAGTGATGGAATGGGATTGTTGTTGGGAAACCTAGTTTGGAGCTAAAGTTGTGGGCTTGGATATTATGAATGGTTGGGCAGGGGATTATTTGTTGGAATTAAGGCATGAATATAAGTAGTAGTGTTTGGTCTATATTATAAGTGGTAGGCTCAATTTTTAATATAGGAAGGAGTGTTTTGTCTTTAATATAAGTGGCAGGATTAGTTTTTAATAGAGCTATTAGGGGATGGACAGGCTTACTAGGGGATAGATTTATATATGAAGGCCTTATAAATTTTAGGGATGGAATGGTTGTAGTGGAGGTGGGTTTTGTTTTGGGTTTGGCTTTGGATAAAGTGGTCTTGAAGCGGTTTCAGAAGTGGGGATGGAAGCGTGGGTCCAGTGTAATTTGAAGTGAGCTGGGGATTAGAATGGTGACAGACATGGAGTGTAGGGCGAAGATGAAGTGATGAGAGGTAAGTGGATTACTTAGCATTAACATTATGTCGATCACTTAGCATTTATTGGCTTGAACTAAATATTGATCATCCTATGAAGCAAGGAAGAACCTATAAAAATTTTAGATGAGTCAAAAAACACCCACATATAATGTGAGATTATCAAACAAGAGCCCTCCTCTATCAAGGTTTAGTAGAATCTATAAATCATACCTTATAGCATAAGTTGTGAGTCCTTCAATCTCTAATACAGACATCAATGGCCTCCCTAGAAGGATTTATAGTGGCTTCCTTCTGGGAAATAGACCGTGAACAACAAATGAGACCCATCTTACATGCATTAGTGCAGATGTATCAGTGCAGGACAGGCCACAATTCAGCCGAGTGGCATAACAGGATTATCAAAAATATTTTATATAAATTTTTCTGCATACATGTGTTTTTAAGTGTGTGTGAATAGGAACCACCCAATAATATTATCAGGAACAAGGACAATACTCTAGGAAATTTTTAGATTGTGTAATAATTCATAACACCAAGAAAGCAATATGAAAATACATCTTGATTAATGAAGTCTTGTGAAAACAACAATGAAAAGTGAACCTACAGTAGATATCAATACATCAAGCAAGGAAACTGCAACACCTAGTAATGAAAGGCATGAATAAAGTGTTTCTATATTGGAGAATGAATAAGTGAAACATAGTTTTAATAGCAATACCCCGAAATTCCCTCATTTGAATATAATATGAGTCATTCATAATAATCTATTATGAAATTCTTGAATTAAATGGAATGCTCCCAATAGGCCCCAAACGTTGGAAGGTTCACTTACTCACCTTAAGTACTCAACAACACATGTGATTTTATAGAAAAAACCATTTAGGGATGATCTAAAATCATTAAATTAAGATTCCACGGTAATAAAATATCCTTATTCTCATATGTATTAGTATTTATGGGATGAATATTTTCTGTAACTATCAAGGCTTCCCACATATATAAAAATAAATCCACGACGAAATTATCTACCACAATTATTGATGACCTGGAAAATTCATCCTTCCCATTCTTCAAGAAACCCCTATATTGAATGGATGAATAAGAAGAATAAGCATGAATCAATACTAGACCCTAATAATGATGATAAAACCCATTTCATTAGAATTGAGACTATTCAATGAAGTTTCATTCAGTAGAACAAACCTCCATACAAATAATATCTAGAATATGATTTGAATTCCTAAAATATAGTGATTGAGTATCCACATATTGTTAACCAAACCATTATAGTGTCGATTAAAGATAAATAAAGGTGAACCTTGTATTTTTTTCATCATGTGAATGATGCTCCATACTGCTGAAATAAAGCTGGATGAGTGAACCCCTTCCTCTAATCAAGTCAATGATGAAATAATATACGAGGGATGGAGTTGAACAATGAAATAATAGAGGAAGGGACATCACCTGATGCCAATCTATAAATAAGTTTCTATACACAGAAAAAGACAATGTCATACAACAAAAACTCTCAAGGGGATTGATGATTTGAACGATCCACCAAAGAACATATTCACGCTCCTCAATCTTTTACATTTCTTCTAATCCGTGCGATTGATTGAGAATTGAATCCATGGAAGCTGTTAAGATATCTGGGGCGGTGTTGATCATACATGGATAATGAAAATGAAGCAATGGTGGTGGGGGGTGATTGAGGATGGCAATGGCTGGGAGGTGGGATGTGGAATGCAGGGAGGTGGTGGAAGGGGAGGCAGAAGGCATGGAGGCAGTGGCAAGGGAGGCAGAACATAGGGAGTCGGTGGCCGAGTGGCGGAACGCAGGGAGGCGGTGGCCGGGGACGCAGAACACGGGGAGGTGGTGGCCAGGAGGCGGAACGCAGGGAGGCGGTGGCCGAGGAGGCAGAATGCAATGAGGGGTGGTGGGAGAGGTGGAACACCGGGAGGCGGTGGCCGGGAAGCGCAATGCTGGGATACAGTGGTGGGGGAGGCGGAACGCTTGGAGGTGCTGTTAGGGAAGGTGTGGGAGAGTGTTCAAGTGACTCACTAGGGTTAAGATCCTATTTTATCTTTCTATATATTTTTATTATTATTGAAAATATATTTTAAATTCATTGTAAATGGTAATATTTTTAAATGACATGTTTTTTATTTGTCTGAATTTTTTTAAATATATTTAAAAATTCATTTTTTTCTATACATATATACATACATACTTATATATATATTCAATTATATGTAAAACATTTTTTATAAAACAATTTATTAGAACAATTCTTCTAATGGTAAAATATTTTTTTGGTAATAATATCTATTAATAACATATTCATGTGTTGGTAGAAAAATGTTAGTATTAATATGAAAAAATAACATATTTAACTATTGGTAAAAGATATGTTGGTATTGGATAGTTTATACAAATAAATATACCTATCAGCAAAACAAATTGTTGATAGTTAAAATTAATACTGAAAAAACTCAATATCTGTTGGAATTAATCAATTTTACTAACAAATATATTATGTGTCACTATTATTTTTATTGGTAAAAGACAGTTTTTTTGTAGTTCCCATATCAACATATCAATATTCTAATTTTTTTTTATTATGCACAGGTTAATATGTCTTTTTATTATAGATCAGTAGGAGTGAGTGATGATGATAGGATGATATGAATTATGCAGGGGGTCATGCATGGTTTGTGCAGGGAATGAGGTTGATTCCCATCATATTAATGATATCATACTACTCTGGAGTGTAGCAGTGGCTATCAGATGAAGATGATGTGATGCTTATGTGATGTGATCTTGTTTTGATGCAGATATTACACTATGATATTCAGTTTTTGAGAGGTGTGTATCTCCCAGTGACATGTGTCTTGTGATTATATTAAGAGAGGTACTGATGGAATGGCTACACCAGGAAATATTCCATCATTGTGGGAGAATTGAAAATAAGTGGGGATGTGATATGGGATACGATTTTATAGATATGAATTTCATTTTACTATTATACATGGATTCATTATTTTGTGTGTGAGCCATTATATGGTTGCGGGATTTTTGATCGAGGTGTTTTTTTGTGTCAACTATTTGATCAATGTGTCATTTGTATTCTATTAGAAAATTTTGTTGATAGTCATTAGATAAGATCTTATATTGAATAAATGTTATTATAACCCCATATATATATATATATTATATATTCTTTTAGTCATTACGAGTGATATATAGACATAGTTTTTCATTACTATTTTGGAGCTTAAATCTGTTGATTTTCTATCATTGTGTTATCCTTTAATATTTTACATGGTGAAATTCAATTATTTTTGAGAAAAAATGTATGAGCTATGATATATTTGTTATATTTTATATTTTTCACTCTATTATGAGATTTCAACATTTATATGCTATGTCCTTATTCAATTTTAATTTCATGATGGTAACTCCTCTTATATGTTTTTCCTTCCGTATACCCTTAGGGATCATTACCATTACGAGGTCTACTAGAGGTGGTTAAAGGGGGGGGGGGGGTCATTATCCCTTGATTAATCATTATCATAGTAGTGAATCCTTTATAGGGATATGATCAAGAAATGATGGCATAAAATGGTGTTTTGTGAGAGATTTGATGATTTTGGGAGTAAGAAACATATGAGGTAAACATGGGATGACAGGGAAACAACATTAGTAAATAATAGAATATGATATATAATAGAGAGACATGATAGGTCCCTGTATTTTAGGGCCTCCCCATTATATGATACAGGGACTCTATTCTCTTCATATGACCATGATATATTTTTTGTTACAATGTTGAGATGTAGGCTATGTATGGCTTCCTTTTTTTCTTATGGTCACAATTGAATATGGTGAACTCATAAATCTAAATTTAATTAACATTAAATGAACCTAATAATACATAATTTTAGGTATAAGAAATCCTTTTTTCTCATTTAAATTATGGAACATGTATATCATCCATGTGTGGTCTAGTCAGATGAGGTATTGTCTGATGACTCATATGACCACCAGGGTGTGAAGTATATGTGGAGGATTAGATGTGTTAGAATAGATTGTGTAGATTCAAGTAAAACTATCATTGAATGTATGAGTTAAATTTCTCTAATATCATGAAATATAACTAGTTGGAAGAGATCAATGATTCTTTTTGATTGATTGGTCCATGTCTTTAACAACCCATGAATTTGTGAAATATTTTATTCAACTTAATTTAATATTTTAATCATTCTAATTTCCAAAAACACTGAATATATCTTATATTATATGAAATAATTATGTGTGTACTGCATTTCATACAATCAAAGATAATAATTCACTACACACAATACGTAGGCTATCTTTGGGTACATGAAACATTATTTTAGGCTTCTATTACACACAATTCAATGTACCTTCCATAGATTTTCTTACATGGAAGGTCATGTTTTAATGAATAAAAAAAATACTATTAATATACTAATGAATATATTATTACAGTTACACCATGATTTATGAAGGTACTGAATTACTAAGATTAGATTAATATTTCCAACATTATTTAAACATTTACATAAATTTAGTCCCTTGTTAAACAATTAGTTATAAATTAATCTAAGAAATAGTTGAAAATAGAAAATTACTTTTCTATGAAAATAATTTTCTCTGTAAAAAAAATTTATCTTTATAAATTAATACATCCAATTTTTATTAATGTTTTCATTTAAAATTTTATATTATATATTCAATCAAACTTTTTTATACGCATTAAATTTATTTTATTTGAAATATAATAATAAATCTAAAATTATGATTAAAAATGTATTTTTCTAAAATGCTATTTTACAACCACTTAATGGAAAAACCGTTTAAATGATAAATTTTTAAACTATTTTAAATTTTATATGAAAAAATAATCTTCATTTTTGAAATTAAAATATCAACATTTACTTCAATTGGACATTCTGTTTTATCTGTAGATGCTTCGACAATTATGAATATTTAAAAAAGATGAATTTTAATTCAATATTTTTTATCTAGTTAATTATTACTATTATTTTATATATTACATTTATTTAAATTTAAAAATATATAAAAATTAGATAAATTAGTCCAATTTATTTAATTAGACCCAATTTTGAAATGAAATTCGATATAAAAACATTTTAAACATATGGATGATTTTTTATTAAAAACATTCTCTCACGACACATCTTGAGGGTTAATTTTATTTTATATTCTACCACTTTTTTGTTATAACTATTATAAAAAATATTAAATATTAATAAAAATTGTTATTTACAGAATATGTTGATGAGAAATTAATTTGACATAAATAATTAGTGAAATTAATAAATATTATTTATAATTATGAAGGTAAAAATGTTTTCAAAATATGGTAAAACATAACCCTAATGTGATAAATAACCTATAAAAAAGTAAAAACAAAACATTTTTGGGTTATATTTACTCCAAATCCTCCATTTGCATGAAAATATATAATTATTGGACGCACATGAAATAAGGGAGACCACTCAATAGTGTTTACCTTTTATAGTTACAAGATTTCCGCTCCTCCTCGACTATAAAAGGGAACATGAAACCCCCATATAATACACTTATCAAGCCCCATTAGTTGATAATAAAGGTAAAAAAATAAGCTCCAAACATCACTAATATCATCATATAATCCTTACTTTTGGTATAAATTAATCCATGGTTGTCTTTATTTGGAGACCAAAACAATTACCCAAATAATATGAACATACATAAGCAATATCTTTTGTTTGATATTCACTCTCTATGAAATCACTTTATATTATTAAATGGTTATATTATAACATAAATATCATTAATATACTTATATTTTGTTATTCTATGTGTTTTAATTCACCAAAACACACCTCCATCAAATGGGTAATGAACATATTGTACTTGTGTATAAGTGACTACCCCCTGGTAAAATGATGTCATTTGTTTTTCTAATACCAGAATTTATATTTTGAGATTATGATTAAAATAAAATTTTATGATATAAAGTGTTTTAATTATGTTTTTATTAATATTTAATTATTACATATAACATAAATTAATTATTTCTATTTTTATAAACATGGTAGCTTTTGTTGTGGACATGTGTAATACAGCTTCCTCAAAGCGTTTTAATTCATTCACACTTTTCATGGAATGTGTTAAAGTTATTCTAAAATAATTGTATGATATATATATATATATTAAATTTTTATTATTATATAGGTATTATATATATATATACACACATATATTTCATTTACATTATTTCATTCAATTCAATAATAAAATGGAAACAATCTTCATGCATACGTACGACCTGCCATCTCCTAGAACATTATATTCCCTTTCATATTTATATATCTTATAGATTATTACAAATAATTATTTAAATAATATAAATTATAATTAAATCCTGTTTTAAATTATTTTAAAAAGGTTTATAGTTATCTAATTATAAGGATCCAGGGAAAAAGTCAAATCATATTGCCAATTTAAGGTAGATGTTACCGAATATATAACATTTGAATTAACTTTTTAATAAAATGTTAATATAACTTAATAAAAAAATCATATATCATATTATATATTATAATGTGTTTTTAGAATTATTATAAAAATATAATTATAAAAAATATTGTTTGATCATGTATAGTGTCTGTCAATACTTAAGGTAACTATTTTCTCATCTCACTTTTACTATGAAACATGGGGAATATTTTCTCCCATCATTTATTTTGCGTGCTATATATTCTGAAAATGAATGTATTCTATAATTATTATACATTTTTTTGTATATAAATATCAATTTTGAGATATTAATTTCATGTTTTGTATGGTTCAAATGGTACTAAATATGTATAATTATTATCTCATTTTTTCTTACTTCAAATTCATGCCATGTTAGGACCCTATATTATTATTTGGTTTTGATATACATCCCCTGAACATATAATATCATGAATATCCTTCTATAATGATATTTTATTCGTAATATAATGGTATTATACTATGTTACAAAAGTGTAAATATTTTATTTCTATGATCACATATTTATCAATATTATTTACGATTATGATACCATTGCTGAAATATTTTGAGGAATATAATATAATTGCTGAAATATTTCCTTATATTGTATCTTTTCATGATATCTTTATTTATTAGTACATATTATCCACACATTTTTACTTTATATAACATAGATACTATTATTATGAAAATATTACTTAATATCTATGTTTTTTAAAAACATATGTGTTATATAAAACATTGTTTTATAGAATTATTTGGAAAAATGATATATTATTCAAAAGTGGATTTATTATTTTCCATATTTATTTATATGTTTTGAAATAATTTTCATTGAAAATGGTTTTAAAAAATTATTCAATAATTCTTTATACTTTTTTAATGTTATGATAAAATAACTAATTTCTAAATTGTTTTCAATATTCTTTTTTATGCTTTAAATATTATTTTAAATTTAATTGATTCACAAAAGGTTTCATGTTTTAAAAATTTATTATAAAATAATGGGTTTTTAATTTGGAAAAGTTCCATAAGATCTTTTAAAATCATTACATATCTATGATTCAATTATTTGATATAGTTTATTCTTTATTATAGATATGAACCAAGGACACCATTCATATTATTTCCTTGAATGGTATATGTTATGATGAAAATTTTTATTAAACCAATTTATCTTCCACAAGTTATACTATGATAAAAATATTATTAAACCAACTTCATTAAATTTTTATTTATATGGATAAATGATTCTGAAACCTTAAAATTTTTCCAATGTTTGGATATAATGAAATATTTATGATACCCATTTCATTTGAGGGGTCACGATATTATTTTTGGAGCCCCATCTCTTTTTAAGAGTCATGATTTGATTAATGTGTTGGAATCTTGTGGAATATTAATATATGATTTCATTTTGTGATGAGTGGGGCCTATATCTCCCTCCAATACATTGGGTAATGATAAATGTTTTATGAGGTCAATGGTTACATGATAGGGATTCCCAAGCCCCAGAAAATAGGGAATCCAACACCCAAAATAATAGGGTACATTGGAGGGAATCCCATACAACAGATAAGTGGGTACATATTAGGGAATACGATGAAAAAAAACAAGAGGGAATACTAATAAAGAAAATAGGGTATATGAGAATGCATCCCATTTCTGATAAAATATTCTACGTGATAGTTCATTATAATATGGAAAATATGGCGGAACCCTAAGACCAAAACATGAGGGTACTCAGGAAGTCATCCCAAACCCAAAACAAGAGGGTTTCTAGGAGGTAATCCTAATCTTGAAGTAGGTAAATATGTTATTATCCCAAAATAAACAAGTTATTAATGTCCTAGTTTGTATCCTTGAAAAAATATCTTATAGGATATTGTGTAAGACACAATTCCATGTAATTTTCCTTGGTTATGGTCTCAGGGGTTATTCTCTTGATTCTATTCGGATTCATGTCTTATGAAATTCCAATTCATTATTCAATGACTCTTTATTATGATCTTCGATATGCAGGGTATTATATTATAATGTTATGTTCATGTTATATTTCACTTATTCACATGTTATTCTTACATATCTCCCTTATTTACCCTTACTATTTAAGATCAAACCATTATTATGTTTTCTTTCCACATGTTATGAAGAAAGGATTAATATAGGAGAACTAATAGGGTATATCATCAAGGGAGACTATAAAGATCATTCACCATGTCAAAAGAATATTCTTCTCGGATTCCAAAGTCCCTAAACTATCATGGTCCTCAGTAATGTATTTTTGTAATATGCTGAATTTTTATATATAATGATGTAATATCCATGTATGGTAAGTCTAGTTCCCTATAATTTGTATCAATTTAAATTTTATTCAAACATCTAAAACTATATTGATTTAAATATTTTGAGATACCTAGTTATATTTATAAATATATGTCTTGGGATGTATCTGTGGATAATTATAAGTATGAGCAAATGATATGAAACATTTCATGGAATTTTGGTAAAATATATTGTGGGTGGTTTCCTATAAATATATCCATTTTTGGATAATACAACAATATGTGTCTTTGGAATAGATTTACATATGGGTATCTTAAAAATACCTTTTTTATCGAGCCCCGATTGGGAACTAGTGCACATCAATGGGACTTTTTCCATATATATTTTGAAACTCTTGGGTGATATGATTTTGATATTCACAAACACATTATGATACATGATAAATGAAGTAAATATAATATTAATATGAATAAACTATGATAAAACTATGGTATAAATGAGAAAAAAATTATTTACGATGATTTATAAAACCTATAATAAATTTTTCATTATTTTGGGATTTTTTATTAAGTAAATTGTTCATCCAACTATTATGTGTTATTTTATTCAATGGAATGAACTATAAGGTATATGCTTAGCATTTAATGTATTATATGTGGAAATTATGGACATTATAAAAATATATTTACTAAGTGGAAATATCATAAAGAGAATCATGATGATGTTATGATTATTGGTTATACTAAATAATATAAGGAGACCATGAATGACATGTGAATGATATGGGAGTTATAATATTATTGTTTACATTAAATATAGGAAGCATGATTATATTGATGTTGAAGAACCATAAGATAGAATATATATTCGATTTTATAAGAACTGGTTATTGGGTAATATCATGATGAAGCACGACTAATCGTTTAAGAAAAAAAATGGATGATTAAAGTGTATATATTTTCAAAATCAATGATTAAATTACAATAATATAGAAATATATATGTATTTTCAGAAAATTATATTCATTATGAATTAAAAAGGATATGATTAAGGGTGATGAGTACATAGAAATCTTTTTAATAGAATGGTGTTATTTTGATTAAGGGACAATAATCCATAATGTGTTCTTGAGGATGAGAAAATGATACTTATTATTGATAAGAATATGATGTTATTGAATAAGTAAATTGGAAAATAATTATTACCTCATAAAGGATAATGGATTTTTTGAAAAAGTGTTTTGAGATATCATCTATTCATATTATAATACAATAAAAATATATACAATTATAATTGGAATTATAAAGTAAGCATGTTTTCAAAAAGGAAGTATGGTAATTAGGTTTAAGAACATGTTTCAAGGGAATACATGAAAATGGTATTCACATGATTGGAATGTGATAAACATGAACAACTTTATTATATATGGGGGAATCGATGATAACCTAATGATGAAAAACATGGTGACCTAATTTCAAATGTTCTGTATTTTCATCCTTCTGATGTGTTATAAGGTTGATCGTTCATGGAATTATTTACATTAAAAATTCGATGATATTTGAGAGATTATTGTATTATCTTTCAACATTAGGATTTACGCATATTGGATAACCCCAGAAAACCAATTTTTGGATATTCTTAACTATGACATATGGAATGACATATCATTCAAACTCATATTCTATTAGTACTATATGAATGAAATTTTTTCCAAAATTTAATATAATTATTGATGATTTGTAAATTGATCAATGTGCAACTAATGGGAAAATCAAGTAAGTGTGTATCCTTGTGATAATTCATCAACATCAATAAAAGTGTCATGAAAAAATTATTTTCCTATTATCATCATTTATAATGATATCCATGAATCTTTTTAATCCTCATCGGTTGTTATTATTTTGATCCTCAAATATCTCTTAACCATGTTATCTATCAGTATTCATCATAACTAGAAAATTATATTCATATTCAATGTCCATGTTTTCATGATCTACATATGTTCTCTAATGTGGAAACCTAGTTTTGGTTTTGGTTACCATTATGTTTCTCATATTCCCATTTCAAATCATGTTATAGTATTCATTTTAAGGAAGTGGGATTCTATGAAATAGATATTAATGTATTAAAAAATTGATAACATTGAAGAATTTTGGGGGGAAATTCATTTTATGGGGGGTCGAATATAACACCCTAATATTTTTTGAGATATTTTTTATGAATTAATATAATATTTTCTATATTTCTCATTTCATGAATCAAAAAACACATCATGTGTAATATAAAATAATTATGTTTTTATTATATTTCATGCAACACAATTTTAATACGGCACAATAATCTTCACTTATATTAGGTTTTTGAACATGAAACACAATTTTGGGCTTGTGATACACATAATACAGATACCATTGATGGCTTTCATTACACACAATGTTGAGTTATACTCTACTACTATATACAATTAATATTGTAATTAAGCCGTTATAATAGTAACCACCTAACCATTGGAATATATGTTTTGGATTAGATTCAAAAAATTGTGAAAACAATATTTACACATTTATATAAAATGAATCATTTGGTTATCAAATAGTTAGAATTAAATTTTGTATATATTTGAGAATAATGAAATTACTTTTATATGAAAAAACTTTTTATGTACAATATCAATTTTATTACAATATATTAAAAATTTGAATTTAATGACTGTTTCTAATAAAATTTCTATATTATATATTCAAGATATAATTTTTAAACTAAAAATATATATTTCATATTTACATTACAACAACATATAATTTTGTAGAAAAAAAATATATATTTATAATAGGTAATTTTTCTACCTTTTAATGGAGATACCATTATAACACGATATTTACAAAATTTTATTATATTTAGTTTTGAAATTTTAATACAATAATTTCAATTGGGTAATTTTTTTTATATTTTTCTGAAATTTTCAATTTCTGAGGAATAATTTTAAATAATGAATTTTAATTCAAAACTAATTTTTTGGTCTAAATAATATTTCTTCTTAAATTATATAATAATTTTTTTTAAAGTATAATTATTTCAATTAAACATATATTAACACAATTTATGTCATTTTAACCAATTTGACCTTCAAATTGGATTAAAAAAGATTTCATACTGATGGAAATTCACTCTTTATAAACCCACATTCAAGACACATTTTTAGGATTTAATTTAAATTAATTGTAGACACTTATGTGGTAATAATTTGGTAAAATTTATTCAATATTTTTAATAATAATAATTTATTATACATATTTCATTCAAAAATTTCTTAGTAAATGTATTAGTGAAATTATTTAAAATAAATTTCACTTATATAGCTAAAAATGAGATTACATAGTGGTTAAACATTTACATAATGGGAAAATACATGAGAAAGAAGTAAAAAATTCATTTTTTCAATATATTAACAATATCATACCATTAATTTAATACATAAATTTATTGGTGGACCAAGATGTAATGGAGACAGCATAAATTTTTTTATTTGTTTATATTTATAAAAATTTCACTCATCCTCCATAATAAAATGGCACTCACACACCACCCATCCTCACACATCTCAATAAACTATGGATTGTCCTACCCTAGACCACAAAATCCCCATAATTCAATCCTTTCAACATATAATCCATAAATTGGTCATAATGAAAAGAAATTTAATTCTAGGGAAAAACACCATGAAATTCTGCAATGAAGTGGTAACATCCCTCTACAAGATCATTCGCTTTATATTAATTTTAAAACCCAAAAAGTATTCCTATTAAAATCTAATATAATAAACAAAGTATGATATATGTACTGATATGTTTATTTTCTAATATTTTTTGCTACACTTACAAAGACATCCATCAAATGGATAATAAATGTATCATTCATGTTTACAGTAGACTGTCACCTTGTGAATATATGTTGTTCTTTTTTACATCACCGACTATCATGGTTGTCCATTATGATTGTAATAATTTTTATAATATTTATCATTTATTCATAATTTTTTAATAAATAATGAAAAAATAGCATAATGCAATCAATTTTCTATAAATACAATAATATCGTTTGTAAACGTGTGGACTACAACCTTCTCGAAGGGATGTGCTTCATTAACACTTTACATAAAACGAATTAATTATATGGTTAGTAAAATTATATGTAATATATGAAATAAAAATAATAATTTAATAATAATAATATATATATATACATATATATCATTTATATTATTTCATTCAATACAATAATTAAACAGAAGCATTGTAAATGCGTAAAATTTCCTTACAGTCTCTATGAACACTATATTCCATTAAAGATTTATATCTTTTATTGATTACTAAAAATATTCATATAATAAAAATATCTGAAACTTATATCTTCCTTTACATTCAATATATAATTAAATAAATATCTATTTTAGGGAATCAAGAATAACAACAAAAAACATGCAAGAAAAACAAAAACGATATTACCTGAAACGTGACATTAACATAAAATTATTAATAAAATTTTAATAAAAAGTTGTAATCATATTAAAAGTTGTATTTTATATGATAATATTATTATATAGAAGAATTATAATAAACATAAACTTATTATATAGGTGGGTTGATGAAGTTCTAAACATGTATAAAAAAAATTTAAGAGATTTCAAATCACACTTTTATTTTGTTGAGACTTATGCCTTATTCACCAATAATTTTTTTTTCACGTACATATAGACAATGAATGTATTCTATAATTCCAAAAATTAAATTTCAGTGTAATTAAATACCTATTTGTTGACCTCATTTTCTTTGTTTTTATGTTTGAAATGATACCAAATTTTGTAAGTAATTTAGGACTGAATTATCCTTTCATCAAATAAATGTCATAATATGAAAAAATATGTTTTATGGGTGTATATAACTCCTTTTACGTGTAATATCAAGAATCTAATTCTTTCAATATATGTTATGATTAATTTAATGTTATTATCTCATGTATATTATGAGTTAGCATTAGAAACTCTGTAATAGATTATGGAAACAATATAATTGTTTATTAATATCAATTATGATCATGTTTCCACAGATGAAATATTATGATACATATATCAATAAAACTGGTTATTTTTATTCACCTATGGTTATTCATGATATATCCTTGTATTGGTACCAATTTGCACTCTTTTTAACTTAATATAATTATTATTTGTTTTAATAAAAACATACTCTATATCCCTCTTTGGTCCGAAATACATTTTTTTTCCAAACCCATGTTTTCTAAATTGTTTTAATTTTTAAATGTTTAAAAAGTGTATTAAATTTTTTCTGAATTTATTTATATTCAATAAAAGTAATTTAATTGAAAAATAATTTCCAATGGTTTTTAATCATTGATAATACATTTTAAATGTTATTACCAATGAAAATGTTTTCCAAAATATTTCAGGAGTCCTTTATATTTTTTCTTCGGTATTTTAAAGTAAATAAATTTATTTAATGCTTAATTTTTTAAAAATTAAATTTTAATGAAATATAATTTAACTATAGAAATATCCCATGAGTTCATTTAAATTTCTTCCCCATCTACATTGAAATACATTGGTATTGTTTATTCTTCATGGGTATATTATTCAAATACAAAATTATTATTTTTTATATGAATCGTTTACGTTAATATAACCACTTTTGTATGAATCTATTTTTATTCCAATTGTAATGTCATTGTAAAATTTTTATAAAACCTCCATCCTTCATGGGTTACTATATAATTAAATTAAAATGAAGTAAATTATATTTTTCAAAAGTTGTGACATAATGAATGCATATAATACCTATTCTATTTCATGTGTTTTTATATGATGTTTTTTGAAACCAAACAGTATATAAGGTTCTTGATATGATGAAGGTTTTGTTCCAATGTGGAACATGAATTTATGATTTCATTATTTGATGGGTTGGACCTAAAATACATTCCAAAACATTTGGAAGTGAAAAATGTTCTGTGACTACAAAGGGTAAACAGGAGGGCATATCGTGCCCAAAATAATTGGTAATCATATGACCTAAACATGAGGATAATCTATATGTAATCTCATTATGGATCCAAAAAGGTTACATGGGAGGAAATCCTTTCAAAAAAAGAGAGAATCATAATTCCAAAAAATAGGGTACCGAATGGGGCATGCCAAGCCCAGAACAAGACATTAGATGGGAGGTAATCCCAATCCCAATCATATTAGGGTATCCTAATAAAAAATAAGAGGGTACTCTGATGGTCACCCCAATCCTAAAACAAGATTATACATAGGAGGGCCACCCAATCTAGAAGAAGTAACACAAGTGATTATCAATATTGTATCATGATAAAAATGTCTTGGTTTATGGCCTTGACATAGTATTTTCTACGGTTATGTGTATTCTATAGTACTATGTATTATTCCTATTCTATGGTCTCATTTATTATGATCTTGATTACGTTATGATTCATGTCTTATTTACTACTAATTTATTATACCATGAATCGTTATTATGCAATTTTAATTTACATGGAATTATCATATAATGTTATTATCATTTCATTGTACCCTTATGTTCATGTTATGATTTCATATCTCCCTGTTTTACCCATTTTGAGCATGTATGATCAATCAATTCTTATTTATCCATTCCTCAGGTTATGAATAATGGTTTTGAGTAGGAGTACAAATGGGGAATATAATTACGGTAGATGTTGAAGATCTCCCCCAAGGATATATGATTTTACTTCCATGTTTCCAAAGGCAATAAAATAATATGATCATTAGGATTCTATTTTTATATTGTTCTTAATATTCATTTATAATGATATAATATCCCTGTATTTAAAGCCTTTTCACTATAATGGCAGCGTACTGGAATTTACTACAAGTTAGATAGAAGGGTATGAAACATGTCTGTAGTGAATGTTTTATCACTATGAATGGAAGGGTATAATCAATTCATGTTTATAAAATTTGAACATAAAATCATATTTCATATCATTTATTATGATGGAAAAAAATGAGGAGAAACATTATCCTTAGGGGGAGTGTCTATATGATATATTATTATCCATTTGAAGGTGAATGTCCATTTTATCATTTTTATTTTTATTGATGATCATTCCCATGTGCAGATTCTTGTATAAGAACTTCACCAATCGATTATGTATTTCTCTACTCCCATTAAGATATCTATATTTATTTATTTATTTATATATATATATATAGGTACATAATAATGTATAGGTGATCGAGCATGCAGATTCACAAGGTCATATACTATGAATGGGGATAAATAAGTTTTCCTTATGTAGAAATGTTTTTATCACTGGTTTAGAGGTAAGAGGGCCTTTTAGGAATCAACTAGTTGGGAGTTGACCTAAATTTATCCCTTTCTAGTTTTTTGGGTTCAATTGATCACAATATTTATTGGGGGCTCTAGAAATTTTTTTGTTGTTTTTATTGTCATGTTATCACTATTATTAAGGCCCATTGGTTCATTGGGATCATTATGGTGTTTGAGGGCATGTTAAAATCGACTTTAGGTATAGTTACTAGATATTCCATATAAGTTTAAGGTAATAAAATCTCAATCAATCTCATCTGAGAGAAATCACTAAGAGGGGTTGGGCAAGTGGATGATAGTCTTGAGGTCGATGTGTCAGTTTATGATAGATAAATTACTTTAATATTTTATTACTACTGATTCATAAGAACATCAAGTGTTTTATATACATATCTTCTATGTTAATGTTTTAATTGTTTGATTTATGATCCTTGAATACCTTTTTTACATCCTCTCTATTATTTTTTGACAATGGATGTGTAATGGTTTCTTAATTCAAAGGAATTAATTTTTCCTACCAGAAGATAGACTCTCATATTTAACATGTGTCAAAGGTATAGAATAATGATGGGGAAACATCAATATTATAGAAATTTCATATTACTATAGTTATATCCAATCGATGTCATTATATGAAAGGATTGGTTATATTATATGTATGATTTTATCAAATCATTTTAGAGGAAAGATAGGTTCACTAAAGTAGATGGTAAATATTCAGCATTTATTAAAGAACAGGGATATAAGATCAGTAGTAGGAGTGCAGATCCCTTACAATTTTTGATTGTATATCATTGAAAAATATTTTTTGAAGCTCAGTTGGTAGGGAATCCTAAACTTTTTGTGGAATAAGCCTATCATTTTCTCAGGATGATACATTATAACACATAAAAAATGCATTTGAACAACCAAATTAATCACTCTAATACAAATAGATGATTATTCCATCACATAATAATTTCATTGGGTTCTTACATAGCTCCCTCATATTAGTGGATTCATTATTATTCATTGACCAGGTAGGCTATATTGTTTAGATGAAAATTCTCTCATCTATAGTGAATCTCTAATGAATTTTATTCCTAAGAAATGACTTTCTCCAGCAAAATGATATCTCAGTTTGGTACATGTAAAGGATAAATTATGTCTTTCCTAATGATATATACAAGGATCGCATCATGAACATTAAATTTTTTTGGTGGATGTGCCTTTTGATATTCTACCATCTTAATAAGAACCTAAATTTAAATGTTAATGATATACCTAGGGTTTTGTTTTTACTCCATTCCAAATCCCATCACTCTTCTTTTGAGAGATATTTGTAAAAATAAAATTTCACCATAATAAACCACTAGATATTTATAATATTTGTAATCGTAAATTTTTTATCCACTCTCTTATACTCTTATGTTTTATTGTATAGCTCTAAAAATCAATACCATTTACATAACATGATCAAGTACAATTAGATTATTTTTCCAACATAATTCCTTTTTTATGTAGTTCATCTCATTCTAAAATAGACCATTCTATAAGGATCCAATTAAAGACAGGATAGAAATATTTTATATTTATAAAATTACACTAAAGGATATTTTTTATCCCAACAACATTTGTAATATATATATAAATCCCTCATAATTTCTTATAATTTTTCAATATTCCACTAAAGTTAACAATAAATTCTAGGATTAGTAGATTTCATGAAACATAAATCTATGGTCACATACATGTAAATACTATTCCAAAACCAAGAGGTAATCCTCAAATCCAGATTATATTGAATTGATAGTGGTACATCATGCATTCTTACCTCATCAATACTTTTTAACTGAGTAATATGACTAAGAGATAAATCTTATTTAATGGAAATTATTTCTAATTAATTCCAACATAAATAGACTACAAAAAAATCATTATTCCCATTAGATATTTCGGGAGTCCCATGTATGATGACATGAAGATGTTTTCCCATTTCTATTATTGTCTAGGTAATCTACGCAATATCCCATTAGCCATCAATATACCATACATAACTTGATGAAAACCCATGATATAAGAATATTACATTAAATAAAACATATATTCCATCATACAAGAAGTAAAATTATAACTATGTATACATATTTTTACCTCATGGATGAATAAAGAAAAAAATAACATTGAGCATGACCAATTATCTTGTTCTTCAAAAATGGTATCGAAAGGAAAAATAATAATTTTCATGAACTCTATTTTTTCATAAAAATAAAGGTTGATGTTAGGAAAATTTATCACCACCTTTTTCATCACTAAATTATTTATTTTTTCCTCATTAGTATTCTCTTTGATATATTGTTGAAAACATATTTGAGAAAGATAATATTTCTTACATTAATTTATTTTTTCAAAATTTCTACTTTCAAATTATATAAATATTGGAGATTTTATCATCCTAATTATTAATAAACTAACATGATCCATTTAATTCAGATCATCAAAAACATTTTTATCTTGCCCGTGGAAATAATCATTATTGAATAGTAATAAAATTAAAAAATATAATACCATCTTATCCATCACATATTCAATTAATTTTGTATGAAAATATACTTTTTATATTTTTTGTGAGTATATATGCTCCACCATTCTCTATAGATATTAATCATCCATTTTTATTATATTGAAATTATGGAAGAAAAATTTAAATCATGAGTTGGAAAATTTATCTAATAAACCCTCAATTTTCCTTATGCATAATCTATAGACATATAATTCTGCATGATGAAAAATACTAACACATTCATTGATTCATAACCATAGATTGCATGCCCTTATACCTATAGGTTTTTCAAATAAATTTTTCATTGACATGAGCAACCTTTTTTTGCTTAAAACATTCTTCACATTCGTTCCCTCAAATAAACATGGATCACTTCAATGTGTACAGGTAGAGTGGATATGATAGACGTGAACAATCAATGAAATGTGTTGAAAAAATCAATCTAATACAAGAATACTATGGTTCTTATTACTCTATGTTTTTATCGAAAATTTATCCATATCATCTTTCATTTAAGTAATTATTGATATACCCTGATTTAAAATTATTTTATCGATGAATTAAAATTTAAAAATCCAAAATTCAAACATTGATAAATTTTACTAAATATTACCTATCCTTAGTGTCATCAACAAAATTCATAAATTATAATAATTCTATGACTTACTATTTCAATAAATAATAATATCAAATATAAATTCGTCCAAAAACTTATCAAGGTTATATCTAAAAACTCAATACATTAAATCCATGAAAAATGATTGAGAATTAATATGTCCCAATGGAAAAATAAAAATTACTAGTGTTCAAGACTAATATGGGATTATATTCCTGGATATATCCTCACTCCTAACCCTCAATAGATTATATAAGGAACAAAGTGGATTCTTGTAAAATTACTGATCTCCACCTAAATGAACAAAAATTAAATCAATATAGTGTAGCAGATAATTGTTCTTGATAATGATCCTATTATGTTCTCTATAATCAATATATTATCCAATTTATCAACAATTTTACCTCTAAATAGATTAGGTACACCCAAGGGTAATGAAATTTTCTAAATGAATCATCTATCATGTTTTTTATAGTAATTTTTCAACAATTATTTCATCTAGAAAAAGGACATTATATATAGAGCCTTTGAATTATATTTAGAACTAGATATGCCTTTAATTGAAAACCAATCTTCATGATTCAATGGAAGACCTAAAAATTATCTCAGAAATACATAAATAATGTCACCCACAATAATAATATCATTGATTATGAGTTTTACGCCAACCATATGTGATAAATTACTATTATGAATTATAATATTGGAATATATAATTGATGCATTTATGAATGGATTTTCAATATTTTCATTCCACTAATTAAAAATCACATGTTATGTCTAAATATATTACCTAAAAACCCTTCCTCAGAAATTGAGGTTGGATTTATATAATAAAGTCAATCCAAATCCAAATGGAATAGAATATACGTAAAATAATAATTAAATTTCATCTAAAAAACATCATAAAAACATCATCCTAATAACTATAATAGACATGTTATGGAATTATAACACCATAATCAGTTTTTAATCCTAACTCAACATCCATATTTTTATGTTCTATTGTTCTTCCCTTTTTTCTAAATTTATATATAAAATAGTGGGAATATATATGATTTAGTAAGAGATTAGAATATAAACATTGGATTTTCCATTAACCTTCCATCAATTCATTGTCATAACACTAATTTAATGATGTTATAACCTGAGTTTTAACTATTTTTGGACTTAATATGTTATTGATGTCGATCATCATCAATAAAATTTTTATTTGAGAATTGATTATCATAACACTAATAATTCTATATTATAAATCACTAATGTGTGGGTGGAGAATTTAGTGGAGGATTCTATTTATTTTTATAATTATAGGACATTTCCAATCATATTAGTTTTATAATTCACAATGATAATGAAATCAAAACAAGAATTTTATATTAGTTCCCAGAATGAAGTATTCCCCATTAATACATCCATGATTTCATAAAAATTTAGAGATCATCTTCAACTCTCTATGATTCATAGAATTTCCCTTCAATTTTTTTTATATTTTCCTATAAAAAATGAGATTGGTGGGTAACTCCAATACCCATCTCATTTTTTAATGAAAATTAAAACATTTATTCATTGATATTGACATCCATTCTTGATGATTCCCTTCAGATACTAGTCTTTATGAAACTGATGAACTAATCAACTTTACTTTCCTGTTAGATGATACTATTATAAGCGTACCACTAAAGTCTATGAAATTTTCCTCAGAGGCACCAATAGGTTCATTTTACATATCCTTTAATAAAATTAATTCATTCTCTATTTTCTTATGAAGAATTAAAAGAAATTAATTTACAGAAAAAATAATTAAAATTCATACAACTCAATAGATTAAATTTACTCTTATAGTATCACATTTTTAATAAGATTCAACCATTGATATTTCAATACGTACAAATTTTAATCATCAAAACTAATATATTAATGATCAAAATAGTAGATGAATAAAGTATATTTTCAATGGATTTGATACTTTTATAAGTAATTGGTGGATTTGAATACCTAATAAATGAATATTGGCACTGTAAAACAACCTTGCTTTTTATTACACACTTAAACCTGATTTATCTCATAAAATATTCATTTGATACTGCATCGAAGGTCGATAAGAATAGTGTATTGGGGTCTTGGGAAAATTAAACAATAAATTATAACTTAAAACAAAAAAATAAATATTTAAAACATATTTTACATGACCACAACATTCCCTCTTACTTAGCATTACATGGGATAACCTGAGGACATGCATAAGAAAAAGGAGAGCTATGGAGACCAGTAATGGAATAAACATGAAATAATATGAGGAATACAATACATGTTATTAAATAGTAATATTAATGTATCTCAAGAGAGACATGAAAAAAAGGCCTGAAAAAGCATGATAATCATCACATGGAAATGTGGAAAAAACACTTAACATTGAATTAGCATGGGCCAAGGCTCATTGCACATTGAGCATGAGTAAAATTTCTTTGCACATGACACACAAGTAAAACCTCATTGCACTTGAATTAGCATGTGTCAACACCCATTGCACATGATGTATCATGATACTATACTTTACCCAATGCATTTGAGCCCTATGAGGGTGCACCCTTCTTAGACATTTAATTTCTTGAATTAGTGTGCCACATGCATCACAGAATCAATCAAAATAATAATTTATTCCATGATTAAGTAATGTGGAATAAATACATGAAAGCACCATACAATATTTATATGTGATTAATGTTTAATACTCTTTATAGAGACATGGTAATGGTATTCACTACACAATGTTCTTATCATAGAATAACATTGTGCAATTTCGGCAGCCTCATGCCGTTACATAAGGATTCATGAAAATGGTTGATGAGAGAGAAAATGGTGTCTGGTCATATATACATGAAATGGATAGTAAGGGGGTCATATATATACATGTCCCAACAAACATAATGAAATTTAGATGCATAATACAAAAGAATTACTTGGATTTAAAAGAGGGGAGGGAAATTTCCTACAGAGTTTTGGCATGGTAACGGTTGAGAATTGGAAGCATTTATGAGAGAGAAAGGTTTCTACCATCATCCAAACATAAATAAGACAGTATGTCAGAGGTGTGAAATCATACCCCAACATTTGTAACTGAAAAAAGGGCATAACAACTTATAGAAAATTGAACAGAAATGAAAAAAATTAAGAAATCACTTAATTGGAAGTGTGATCCCAGAGGCTTTTGAGAGGCATGAGAGAGGCTTATTGGGAGATTGGGGAACCTAGGGAGGATTTTAGAGAGAGGAGGTCTGGGGTTGGTTGAAATAAAAAGGCCTTGAGTGAAGAGGAAGTGATAGCTTTGGTTGGTTTATATGGGAAAGGAGAGGGAATTCTTTATTATTTAGGTTTGGGGCACCTCACATTAAACTAATCAATAACACAAACCAGCACATGTTTTTGGAAAATGGTTATTTCAAAAGGGGATTGGGAAAAAATATTTTATAAGTACAATGGCCAAATATCTTAAAATAATAGTTTTTCTTATGTGGAGGTGGGGAACAATCTCAAAGAAAACAATTGAAAAAGACAAAACTGTTGATAAGCCTTGAAGGGTCCACTAAAGCATTGTTAAATAAATAAGAAAACCAAAAATCACATTATTTTAATTGTAAAACATATATTGGACGAACATAATGTTTATATCATTTTATTACATCACTATTGGGTCATTATGATTTTATAAAAAACATTTTATATTTATAAGGTATTTCATTTTTACCCAAGCATTCGACTATCTCAAAAATAATGAAAAACTCACCACTAGATAATTTCTACATCCTGATTTCAAAAATAATATTCACATTTTATTAAATCATTTTATAAATTAATGAATTTTTACTTTTAAAATAAAAACTAACATTTACAGAAACTTCATGGGTTTTGACAAAAATATCTTTCAAACCTTAATAAAAATTACAATTGAATTCATAAAATTATATGACCATTTATATATAACAAAAATTTATTTCATTATAATATTATATTACTATAATATTATTAAATTAAAAATTCCATTAATTCATTAAAATTTATTTCCTAGATGAATATTAACTAAAAATATTATTTGTGATTTGAAAACTATTTACAAAGATACAATAATAAAAAGAATGAATATTATTTATACAAAAATATTGTACATAGTCATAGTGATATGGTATTGTTACATAACCCCTTATAACACCTGCATAAGACCATAGGGTAAGGTTTGAAATGGTGATATACTCTTCAAGTGGCTCAGATAACATCGCTCGTGTGGTAATCTCTATTAACTTCCACTTCTCCCTTAGTCTGTTCTACTCAAGCTTAATGTGTTCATGCTCGTCTTGGTCTTGGTATAGAGATAATCCCAATGACTCCACTTATTTTTGGCCTCTGAAAAATGGGCTTCATTTAGGGAAAGTCTACTGGATGAGGCCATTGATTACTTTTTTTGAGTAAATTGGAATTGTTAATGCCCAATATTTATATTAATCACGTGATCACTGTTCAACGGTTATATTAGAAACGATCACAATACATAACGGTATTTCAAAATATTGTAACATTGATCCAATGATGTTAACATTTTATATTACCATAATAAACATTTAATTAGATCAAGAGGAAATTATATTAATGAAATTTTGGGTCATTACAATCTTCCCCCTTTATAAAATTTCATCCTCAAAATTATCTTTTCCCACTCTAAAACAAATGTGGGTAAATATAATTCATCAATTCCTCTGATTCCCACGTCGCTTCTTAAAACTTTTTTTACAACACCTTGATGAGGGGAATTGTATTATTTCATAGTACTTTTTCTATACGATCTAATATATTCACCAGTTTCTCCTCATAAGAATGATCTTCCTATAGCTATACTACCTCTGAAGAGAGTACATGTTAAGGGTATGGTATGTACTTCCTTAAGAGGGATACATGAAATAAATCATGTACATTGGCCATGGTAGGTGGAAGTGTTATTCAATAGGCCAAAACCTCAACATGATCAAGAATCTAGAAGGGCCCAATGTAGCTAGGACATAACATCACTTTCTTTCTAAAACCTATGACCTTATTCCATAATGATATACATATAAATAAAATGTCTCAAACTTTAAACTCAAGGTATCTTCGATAGTTATCTACATAACACTTCTGTCGACTCAGGGCTTCCTTGATATACTACTGAATGGTTTTCACCTTCTCCACCATTTCTCTGATCATTTCTGGTCCTAGAAGCTTACTTCCACCAACTTCATCCCAACATACCGGTGTTTTGCACCTCTTCCCATACATGGATTCATAAGGTTCCATTCAGATTCTCGAGTGGAAACTGTTATTGTAGGAGAATTTAACCAATGGAAGATGTTGGTCCAACCCTCCTTTGAAGTCTTTAAAATATGATCTTAACATATCCTCCAGTTTCTTAATAGTTTAATTAGAATAGATATCAGTTTGAGGATGATATGATGTACAGAAGTTCAGTTTAGTATCCAAAGAATGTTCAAGACTCTTCCAAAACATGGAGGCGAATATTGGATCTCGATCAGATGCAATAGATAGTGGGACTCCATGCAGCCTTACCACTTCCATGATATATATTGGTGCCAGTTGATCCAATAAAAAATCCCCTTGAATTGTAATAAAGTGTGATGACATTGTAAGATGATCCACAACTAACCAGATTGCGTTGTTGCCATTGGATTTCTTCTTATGTCTGGTGACAAAGTACATGGCGATGTTTTCCCATTTACGTGCTGGTATTGGCAATTGTTGCATCATCCCCTTAGACTTCCAGCTGTTATCCTTCACTTGCTGACACACCAGGAAGATTGATGTATACTCAGTGATCTCAATCTTCATATTTTCTAACCAATAATGCTTCTAGAGATCTTGATACATATTTTTGTTTCCTTGGTGAATAGATAAATTTTAACTATGTGCGTCTTCCAAAAGGTCATTCTTCATCTCTGAATATTATGGAACACATAGAATTTTTAAAAATATCACAATTCCTTCTTCATTAACCTTGATCTCCACGTATTTATCTTTTCTGATAGATTCCACTTTCTTTTGAATACCCATATCACCCTTTTGATCATCTTTTATCCTTTCTAAAAGTGACGAATGAGAAATCATTTCTGAATGGATTTATTACGTTCCCATATTTATGATTCCCATGTCCATATTCATCATGTCTATGAAGATTGGATCCTTATCAATTCTCATCAATGATAGAATCATCGGGTCATTTCTACTTAGAGCATCTTCCACTTAGTTAGATTTACTAGGGAGGTAATAGATTGGGCATTCATAGTCTCTGATCAGCTCTAACCTTCTTCATTGGTGCATGTTCAAAATTTTTTGTGTGAATATATAATTGAGGCTTTTTTAGCCCATATATATTTCACACTTCTCCCCAAAGAAATAATGTCGCCAAATTTTTAAATGGAAGATCACCGCAAGAAAATCAAAATCATGTGTTGGATAATTATTCTCATGAACATTCAATTGCCTTGAAGAATAGGCAATGACTTTGTCATTTTTCATCAACACGCAGCCCATGCCCTTCATCAAAGCATCACTGAATACCCCAAAAATTTATCTACTTGTGTGTAATGTGAGCATGGTCGCTGTGATAACCATCCATTTTTAACTCCATGATGCTTTCTTCGCATTCATCACTCCAAGAAAACATAACTCCCTTATAAGTTAGCCTATTATGAAGGTTTCACAATCCTGAGAAATTTCTCACAAATTTTCGATAGTATCCATCTAACCCCAAGAATCTATAGATATCCATTACCAATGTTGGCATTGGGAATCACTAAATTGCATCTTTTTTGGAGGGATCCATAGATATCCCATTTATTATGATGATATGTCCCTAGAATGAGACCTCCTTCAAACAGAACTCACACTTTTTGTACATTGCATAGATATTCTCCTTCCAAAAGAACTCTAGTACAGATCTTAGATTCCCTTCATGATCCTACTTGGTTTTGGAATATATCAGAATATCATCTTTAAAGACTACAATAAATTTTTCTAGGTAGTCCGGAAATATTGTATTCATCATGTCCATAAGATTTCAGAGCATTATTGAGTCCGAAAGGAATTAGAATAAATTCATAGTGCCCATATCTTGTACAAAAAGTAGTCATGTGGATATATTCTTTCTTGACCCTTACTTGATAATACCCCGACCGCAAATCCACCTTGGAAAGTATTGTGCTCCATGAAGTTGATCGATCAATTCATCGATTCGTGGGAGAGGATACATGTTCTTTATCAGTATTTAGGTATGCTCATGATAATTGATGCAAGGGAACATTGACCCATATTTCTTATACACGAAGAGGACTGGTGCACCCCGTGGTGAAGCACATAGGTGTATAAACCATTTATCCAGACCTCCTATAGTAGTATCTTCAGCTCCTCATGCACTGCAACAACTATTTTATATGGAGTCTTGTATATTGGAAAATCCCCAGTTATAAGATCAATTGAGACTCAACATCTCTTTTAGGAGGAAGACCATACAATTCCTTGGGAATCACTTTTGTGAATTCCCTCACAATAGGCATGTCTTCATGGATGGTTTCCTCCTCACACTCAATTATCTAAGAGAGATACACATGCTCATAGAGAAGTAATATCCACACTTGAGATGATGGAGCTAAAGAAGATTCATCTACCTTTTTTCACTTGTATAGAATCAGAGGTCAATTCTCCATATGAATAGTTATTTCCCTATCATGACAATTTATGTATGCTCTATATGAGGAAATCCAATCCAAGCCATGAATTATATCAAATTCCACCATAGGGAGTATGATGAGGTTCACTGGGAAATTCAATCCACATATTACGATAGTGCATGAGTTATATTCTTGGGATGCAATGATTTACACACTTTTCGTACTCACTGACATCTTTACTTTAATGATTTTTGGTGGTGATGTGACTGTTTAACTATACTATTGGGATATACAAGAATCTATAGAACCTGAATCAAAATTCATGCTCACTATTTTTGAATGAATAACTAGCGTACATGTCACCACTTCTTTTTCGGGGTTCACTCCATCAGTAGTGGTGGAAAAAGATCTCCCTTGCTGCCTTGGAGATTGTCGGTGGCCTCCGAAAAACCTTGGCATTGGGCAATGATTTTCAAGATGCCTTGGTTTTGTACAAATGTATCAATAAACAAAGTGTTGATTTTCAAATGGAGTACTCCTCTCTTAGGTTGTAGCCGTGTGTTTTTCTTGTCGGAATTTAATAGATAGATTCCACTATCTTCCACACCTAAAGCATTTCCTCGTCCCTATTATGAAATTTCCGAGGTGGTTCTTTCTACACCATTGGCAAGTGGGGTGCTGGATCATCATAGCAGTGTTGGATTTATCCATCGGACTTCCAGTATTTAAATCCACCTTACGCTTCATATCCCCATAATACCCCTAAGAATCTCATATCAATATTTCATCCATGAGGGCACATCAGTCAATTTCCACATAGTTGTCAAAGTCACAGATCACCAACACTTTCCATTGGCTATGATTAAGCCATCCAAAGATGTCGTCAACTATGCATTCAGTGGTAATGAAAAAGACCGAGGTGTATCATGCATTCATTGTGACTTTTTCCTCGTACTCATTGACAGATTCTTCCTCTTTTTGCTTGAGGGTAAGGATGTCCCTTTACATCTTATGTTGGGGGGTGCACAGAAATTATTTTTTGGAAAACATCTTCTGAAAATAATTCATTCCAACACCTAGATCTCTTACTTAGGCTTTGTATTTTATATAAATTTCCATTAATGATCAGCTCCACCCTCTATATGATAAGCATCCAGAAGTACCTTCCATTACTCAGAATTTTGAAGGATGGAGAAAATATTTTCAATGGATTTTATCCATTGTTCGGTGATTGAGGGATTAGATGATCCATTAAATGTAGGTGGCCTTTGTCTTATGAAGCTCTTGATAATGAATTTTTCTTTCATGGGGGGTTAAACATTCCACTTGAACCATGTTCCTATTCAATTCCTGAGTTAACTAAGAGGGAAGCATGACACATTTCATGATTCCCACTCCCATCAGATTGGGCATCTCATTAGAAAAGTCACTACCTTGATCTTCACAAAGGTTGTTAGCCCAAGTCCTCCTATTACCGACCATTGGATGGAATAAAAAAATTATGGATAACAATAAAGGGTAATCCAAGGAAAAAACTAGTGACTTATAAATAACTTTTATTTCCTTAACTTATGAATCGATAGGCTTCAAACTATGCTATTCATGATCTATTTCTGACATATAATCTTGGGGTAATTTTTTCATTTCCCTTATTAAGTGTTAATACTAAGCATGTGAATTTTATAAATCATATACCCTAGTAGTGTTGTAACCAAGAGTCCATAATGGCCCACTATCATGCACCTGTTCTCGTTCGAGTCATTCTCCAAGTAGTGTGTTCTAGTTTTACCCCTGTGATACATTTGGGCTAGAGCTGCCTCTACTTGCGTGTATCCAGACATGGATGCGTTTTCATGATAAAACACTTTATCAATACTCACCAATAGTTAGTGGTAATTTTATTATACTTATTCTTGTCTATAAGTCTTCACTAGGGTTTTCTAATCCTAATCTAAGAAATAACTAAACCTATCCTCTAATACCAACTATAAAAACCCTGATTTTTATTACACAATTAAACTTGATTTATTACATATAATCATCATTTTATACAACATAGAAGATAAATAGTACTAGTGTTGTTGGGGATTATGAACATTACATAATATCTTAGAGTATAAAACACACAAAATCTAATTGAAAACATCCTTTAAATGACCACTACATTCCCTCGTACTTAGCATTGCATGGGATAATTTGAGGACATGCATAAGAAATGGGTGAGCTATAAAGCTCAGTAAAAGAATAAACATGGAATAACATGAAAAATACAATACATGTTATATAATAGGAATATCAATCGAGCACAAGAGAAACATGAACATAATGTAATGATAAAGCATGATAATCATAACATGGAAATGTGGCAACAACACATGACATGGAATTTGTATGATCCATGGATCATTGAAAATTGAGCATGAGTAAACCCTAATTGCACATGAAGAACATGTTAAACCTCTTTGAACTTGAATTAGCATATTTCCACACCAATTTCAGTTGATGTATGTTCATACTATGCTTTACCCAATGCATTGGAGCGTTATCAGGGCGCACCCTTCTGAAAAATTTCATTTCATGCATAAGTGTGCCACATGGATCATTGAATCAATCAACATCATATGTTATTACGAGATTAAGTAATGTGGAATAAATAAATAAAAGTTCCATTCAATATGTATTTGTGTATAAAGGTGAATACCCTTTATAGGGACATGGTTAGGGTATTCACTACACAATGTTCTGGGCTTGAAAAAATGTGGTGCAATTTTGTCATCCTAACGGCGTGAAAAAAGGATTTATGATAATGTTTGATGAGAGAGAGAAGGGTGTCTCATAATATATATATGAAGTGGACAGTAATAGGGTCATATATATACATGTCACAACAAACTTAAGGGAATTTAGATGCATAATACAAAATAATTACTCGGATGTAAAATAAGAGAGAGAAATCCCTCCTGGAATTTTGGCATGGTAAAAGGTGTACATGGGAGGCATGAATGAGAGAGAAAGGGGCTCCCATTAGTCATACATAATGAGGACAATATGGGTGAGGTGTGAAATCATACTCCAGAATATGTAATTGAAAAAAGGGCATAACAACTTAAAGAAAATAAGACAAAATGAGAAATGAAGAAATCCCTTACTTGGAAGTGTGATCCCAATGGTTTGGGAGAGGCTCGAGAAAGGCTTCCAGGGTGCACGGGGCACCTTGGGAGGACTCTAGAGAGAGGCGTTCAGTGGTCGTTTGAACATAAAATTATTTTAGTGAAGAGTAAGTGTGAACTTGGGTGGGTTTATATAGAAAAAGGAGATGAAATTATTTATTGTTTAGGTTTGGGACACCTCACATTAAAATAATCAAAACCAAAAACCATCCCATGTTTTTGGCCCATGGTTTTTTCCAATAGGAAGTGTAAAACAAAATTTTATATGTCCAGTGTCCTAACTTCTTAAAATAATATTGTTTAGTTTCTGTAGGTGAGTCACACTATCATGAAAAACAATTTAAAAATACCAAATGTTTTATAAGAAATAAAGGGCCCACTAAATCTTTGTAAAATAAAATAAACAAAACCAAAATAAAATAATTTAAGTGGTAAAACATATATTTGCGAAAAAAATATTTATATTATTTTATTACATCACTATTGGGTCATTATGATGTCATAAAACACAATATATATTTAAACAGTATTTAATTTTTACCCCAAAATTCTACTGTCTCAAAAATTTATGAAAAATTCACCATTGGATAATTTCGACATCCAAATTCAAAAAATGATATTAATTTTATCGAAATAATATAATAAATATGTGAATTATTACTTTTAAAATAAAAACCGACATTTATTTAAAATTCATGTGTTTTGACAAAAAAACACCAAAACGTAAAAAAAATTACAATTGCATTCATAAAACTATATGATCATTTATATTTAATAAAAATTAATTACATTATAATAATATTTTTTAAAAAAACTATTTAATTTAAAAATACATTAATTCATCAAAATTTATTTCTTAGTTGAATATTTACTAAAGATACAATTTATGATTTGTGAACTATTTACAAAGTAACAATAATAAAATGAATTCACATTATTTATAGAAAAATAATGTCCATAGTTATAGTGCTAGGGTATAATTACATAACCCCTTATAACACCCGCATAAGGCCGAAAGGTAAGGTGTGCGATGGTGATAGACTCTTGGGGTGTCTCCGATAACATCGCTCGGGTGGTAATCTTTATTATCTTCCACTTCTCCTATAGTTAGTTCTACTCAAACATATCGTGTCCAAGCTCAGCATTGACTTGTTTAAGAGATAAGACCAATGATGCCACCTCTATTCTACGCTCTGAGAAATGGGCTTCGTATGCGGAATGTCTATGGGATGAGTCCATCTCTTCCTTTTTCTGAGTAAATTGGATTTGATAAAGCCCTATATTTATATTAATCATGTGATCACTATTCAACGTCAATATTAGCAATGGTCACAATTCAAAATGATATTTTAATATAAAAAAAAATAAAAACAATGATGTTCTCATTTTATATTAATGTTATAATCATTTTATTAGATCAAGATGAATTTCCATTAATGAAAATTTAGGTCATTTCAATCTTCTAGCCTTAAGAAATTTCTCCCTAGAAATTTTCTTTTTCCACTCAAAAACATATGTGGGTAACTCTGCATCATCACTACCTATGATTCCCATTTCACATCTTCAAACATGTGGTTTCACCACAACACCT
The DNA here is from genome assembly GCA_963277665.1 of Viscum album. Taxonomy (NCBI): domain Eukaryota; kingdom Viridiplantae; phylum Streptophyta; class Magnoliopsida; order Santalales; family Viscaceae; genus Viscum; species Viscum album. Next base: position 1,902,908,764 of record OY728160.1, read on the forward strand.
TGATGAGGGGCATTATCTTATTTCATAGGACATTTTCTTTATGATCTACAATCATTACTAGTTTCTCCTCATAAGAATGACCATACTATAGTTTTACTACCTCTTAAGATAGTACATGTGAAGGGTCTTGTATGTACTTCCATAAAAATGAATACATGAAATACACCATGTACATTGGCCATGGTATGTGGATGTTCTAGTCGATAGGCCACAACCTCAACACGATCAAGAATCATGAAGGGGCCGATGTACCTAGGACTTATCATCCCTTTCTTTCCAAACCTCATGGCCTTATTCCATGGAGATATTTGTATAAATACCATGTCTCCAACATTAAACTCAATGCCTCATAGACAGTTATCTGCATAACTCATCTTTCAACTCTGGGTTGCCTTAATATGATGCTGAATGGTTTTCACGATCTTCACTATTTCTTCGACCGTTTTTGGTCTTAGCAGCTTATGTTCAACGAATTCAAACCAAAATGTTGGTGTTTTTCCCCTCTTCCCATACATGGATTCATAAGGTTCCATTTAGATGCTCGAGTGGTAATTGTTATTATAAGAGAATTCATCTAGTAGAAGATGTTGGTCCCATCCTCCTTTGAAGTCCATAGAACATGATATTAAATTATCCTCTAGTTTCTAAATAGTTCTCTTAGATTGGCCATCTATTTTAGAATGTTAGGCTGTACTAATGTTCAATTTAGTATCTAGAGCATGTTGAAGACTCTTCCATAACATATAGGTGAATCTCGGATCTCGATCAGATACAATTGATAGTGGTACTCTATGCAACCTTACCTATTCCTTGAAATATATCTGTTCTAGTTGATCCAATGAGAAATCTTCCCAAATTGCAATAAAGTGTACAGACATTGTAAGACAATCCGCAACAACCTAGATTGCATTATTGCCTTTTGATGTCTTCAGAAGTCAGGGGACAAATTCCATTGTGATTTTCTCTCATTTCAGTGTTGGTTTGTGAAATAGTTGCATCATCTCATTAGACTTATGCCTCTCTGCCTTCAATTGCTGACACCCCAATAACTTTGATTTATATACTCAGCGATCTCCTTCTTTATATTATCCCACCTACCATTCTCTTAGATATCATGATAAATATATGTCTTTTCTAGATTAATATTGAAATTTCAACTATGTGCATCATCCAAAAGTTCCTTCTTCAGCTTTGGACTTGATAGAACACGTACTTTTTTCACAAATATGACAATTCCTTCTTCATTAAAATTGAACTCAAAGGACATCCCCTTTCTGATATCATCTACTTTCTTCTGAATTCCCACATCATTTTTAGCATCCTTTAACCTTTATAAAAGATAAAATTGAGAAATAATTTGTGAAAGGATTTATGATTTTCCCTTCTTTATGATTCCCTTTCCCATCTTCATCAAGTCTAAAAAGATTGGATCCTCCACAATTCTCATCAATGTTAGAATCGTCGGGTCCTTTCTACTTAGATCATCCTCAACCTTCTCCTCTTTCCCAGGGTGGTAATGGGTTGAGAAGTCACAGTTTTTTATCAGCTCTAACCATCTTCGTTGGCACATTATCAAATCTTTCTGTGTGAATATATACTTGAGGATTTTGTGGTCCATATATATTTCACACTTCTCCACAAAGAAATAATAACACCAAATTTTTAAAGCAAAGATCACCACAACCAACTCCAAATCACGCGTTGGATAATTATTATAATCAAAATTTAATTTCCATAAAGCATAGGAAATTAATTTATCATTTTCATCAACACATAGCCCAGGCCCTTCTTCGAAGCATCACTAAATACAACAAAAAAATTTCCACTAAGGGGGTAAAGTGATCATGGGCGCAGTGAAAAGCCTCCATTTAACTCATTGAATATTTCTTCTTATTCATCACTCCAAGATAACTTTAACCCCTTCAATGTTAGATAGGTAAGAGGGTTTTTCAATCATGAGAAATTTCTCACAAATCGTCGATAATATCCAGCTAACCCCAGGAATCAATGAATATCTGTTACTGATGTTGGCCATGGCCATCACTCAATTGCATCTATTTTGGAGGGATCCATTGAAATCCCATTTCTTGTGATGATACAGCCCAAGAATGAGACCTCCTTCTACCACAACTCACACTTTCTATACTTTTCATATAGATTCTTCTTCCGAAAGGACTCTAGTACAGTTGATAAATACTCCTCGCGATCCTCCTTGTCTTTGGAATATATCAAAGTATAATCTATAAAGACTACCACAAATTTGTTGAGGTAATCCCTAAAGACTCTATTCATCAATTCCATGAAGATAGTTGGAGAATTAGTGAGTTAGAAAGGCATTACTATGAAATCATAGTGCCCGTATCTTATACAAAAATTAGTCTTGGGGATATCGTCCATCATCACCCTTACATGATAATATCTAGATCGAAAATCCACTTTATAGGAATATTGTTCTTCACATAGTTTATCAAACAAGTCATAGGTTCGTGTGAGAGGATACTTGTGCTTTATCATGATTTTGTTAAACTCACGATAATCGATGCAATGGCACATTAACCCATCTTTCTTCTTGGTGAATAGGATTGATTCACCCCATCATGAAGCATTTGGGAATATAAACCCTTTAATTATACTCTCTTGTAGTTTTTTCTTTGGCTCATCAAGCTCCACAACAACCATTCATTACGAAGTCTTGGATATTGGCATCGCCCCAGGTATATGATCAATTGAGATTCCAATATCTCTTCTAGGAGGAAGACCAAAAAATTTCTCTTAAAACACTCCAACGAATTACCTCACAATAGGCATCTCTTCATGGATGTTAGCCTCCTTAGACTCAACCAACTAAGCCAGATATTCAGGATCATATGGCAGTAATATCCACGCTTGAGATGATGGAGATAAAGAAGAATCATCTTCCTCGTTTAAATTGTATACAATCGGGGGTCGATTCTCCACCTAGAGAGCGATTTCTCTCTCACAACAATTTATGTTGGCTCTATATAAGTAAATCCAATCCATGCCAATAATTGAATCAAATTCCCCTAGAGGGAGTATGACGTGGTACGCCGGGAAATTAAATCCATAGATTTTGACAAGGGAGGTGTTATATTCATGGAATGCAATGATTAACCTATTTTTATACTCACCGAAATATTTACTTCCATGATTTCTGGTGATGCTGGGATTGTTATACTAGGATTTTGGGATATAAAAGAACGCATAGAACCTAAATGAAAAAGTAAAATCACAATTCATGAAGTAATAACTAGTGTACCAATCACTATATCATTTTCGGGGTTCAATTCAGTATTTGTGATGGAAAAATAACTCCCTCGCTGCCTTGGAGGTAGTTGGTTGCCTTTGGAAACCCTTGTCTTAGGGAATATATTTTCAAATGCCTTGTTTCTTTAAAGTTGTAGCAATAAACAACACGTTGAGGTTCGAACGGAGAATTCCTCTCCTCTGTTGTATCCCCGAGTTTTTTCTTGTTGGTAGTTAACAACTTCATGTTTTTCTCTTCCACACCTTCAGCGTTTCCTTTTCCCCTTCAGGCAATTTCCGGGGTGCATCTTTCTGAACCGTTTTGAAGTGGGGTGATGGATCTTCTTAGAACCATTGTATTTATCCATCAGACTTCCAGTATTGAATTAAAACATTATCTTATTATCCATATTATACCCATTAGAATATCAGATCTCCATTTCTCCCATGAAGGAACATCAGACAATTTTCTCATAGCTGTCAAAGTCATGGATTACCAATGTTTTCCGTAGGTTATGTTTCAGCACACCAAACAAGCAATCTTCCACGAATTCGGGGGTAACGACAATGCTAGAGTATTATCTTGCAATACTTGTGTTCTTTTCCTTGTATTCTCTGACAAATTCCTCATATTTTTTCATCAGGGCAAGGATATCCATTTCTATCTAATGTCAGAGGGTGCATATAAAATATATTTCAGAAAACATCATCCAGAAATCCTTCCATTCCAAGCCTTGATCTCCTCCTCAGGCTATGTATTTTTTATCAACGTCCACCATTAATCATTTTCTCACTCCATATGATAATTATCAACAAGAACCTTCTATTAATCAGAACATTTAAGAATTTAGATGATATTTTCAATGTATTTGATCCTATGTTCAGCGATTTAGGGATCATATGATCCATTAAAAGCACGGGGCCTTTGTCTTATGAAGAACTCCATAGAGACATGTTTTTTCATGGGGGGGGGGGTTAAACGTTCCACTTGATCCATTTTTCTATTCAATTCATGATTTAAATGAGGGATATGCATGAAAATGTTTGTGATTAAAACACCCATTGGATTGGACTTCTCATTAGCAGAATCATCACATTGATCTTTAAATCAGTTGTTAGCCTGAGTCCTCTTGTTCACGTTCATTGGCTGGAATAAAAAATAGTTAGGGGTAACACCTAAAGGGTAATTCGAAGAAAAAACATATGAATTATAAATAACTTTTTTTCTATAACTTATGAATCCATAGACTTTAATCTATTCTATTCATGATCTATTTATAACATATATTCTTAGGCGGATTTCATTCATTCCCTTAATAAGGGTTCAGACTAAGCTTGTGAATTTTTTGAAGAATTTTCCATGGGAGTGTTGTTAACTATAGTGTACAAAGGCCCATTATCATGCAACAGTTCTAGTACGAGTCAATCTCAAATCGGTGTTTTCAGATTTTACACCTAGGATAAATGTAGAGACCCGAAGCTTATCGTACATGGACATTACATTACATTTGCGGAATACTTAGTACATAACAAAAACACACACACAAGGATCGTAATAGTTTAGTGTCTTTGGAAACTCGGAACGTAATCTTCTAAACGTGGTGAAAGATCATCAATATCTCCCATAATGATCTTCCCCTTTTTTTTTACCTAAAACCTTTCTTTATATCCTGGGGAAAGAAAAACAAAAAAGGGTGAGCTCAAATGCTCATTAAGGGTAAACAAAAGAAATATCAATCACATCATATACATAAGAACGTAGCTTTTGGAAATCTTGACCTAAAAAAGAGCTCATAATATCATAACATGGGATAAATCATAGAATTGAAAATGAGATCCCCATAATCATAACATAAAACTTGAAACTTTGTGGCATGCACACATAATCATGGAAAATCATTTCTTGTTAGTCATGACTCATTTCCAAGACTATCTTAGTGGACAAAGTCCCTTTCTGAACCGAGTTCACTCCTCGTTTCAGTCCTGTATCACTGAACCGAAATAACCTTCCGTTCCAGCCATGTCTATCTCAGGAGATATAAAATCTTTACCCAATGCATTGGAGGGAGATATAGGTCCCACCCATATTATAATGAATCCTTTCTTATGTGTGCCACATAATCATAAACCATACATCATAGCGTAACCCATGTAATAAAAATGGGATTCTTAAACAACATGACATCATAAAACAATTCTTATAAGGTAAAGGAATTCATAAAAATATTTCCATCACAACATAATCAAATCCATGTAATAATAGGGATAAAAACAGAACCCTTTATTATCTTAGATGGAAAATAATTTTGATAAAACACTTGAACTCCATTCTTGAGGAAAATATCCTTTCTTTTTCAAAAACATTTTTTCCTTTCATAACATGTCATAAAACTTTAAACTAAAAGAAGTTGATTAAAAATAAACATGAAAACTTGTAAAGGAATCTTCTTGAAATAATGTTTTAAAAATACATTCATGCCGTATAAGTTAAAAAAAACATTCTTCGTACTTTTGTCGGAAAAGTCAAAAAGTACCTCGTACGGAAAAACGACAAAAGATTCCTTTCATATTCTTTACTAAAAACTCACCTAAGGGTAAAATTGGATTTAAACTATTGCAAGTGGATGGAAACAATATTACATATTGAGGGAACATGGATGTGGATGATAAATTACACCCCAGTAAATACTTACGAATAAACAATCTCGGATAAAAATGAGATTGTGATATTTCCCTTACCTTAGGTCCGACTTGCTTTGTAACTGTCCGAACCTCCTGTATAATGATTTAAATCATGTTATTGACTTATTGCAGAATCATATTCATTGTTATGATATCATATATGGTTCACTTATGACATTATATTACCCGTTCTTTTGTAAATTCCATGTTAAAGAAGCGTTTTGGGTAAAATCGTTTCATTTATCGTAGGTGTTTTGACTTGTTGTTCTTGACATCATTATTACTTATATCATGATTTAATTACTTCCAGAATATAAAATATGATTTATATATCATATATATTCAGTATATATATATATATATAATAGATAGATAAATAAAATGAAAAACACCGTTCATGGAGACGGTAGTCCGTACGTACGCATGAACGCTGTTTTTCTTTCCTTATTGTCTTGAAATGGAAGTAAGTAGATGACATACATATGTATATATATACATATATCCAGTATCTTTATAATGTCATATATTTCATTATTTTTTCTTATATATACATTATAATCATTCTTAAATGGTTAACATGGAGAATTAATCTCATCGCGTCGTGGAGACGGTAGTCCGTACGTACGCACGAGCGATGATATCATTTCTATAAATATTGAATTGAATTGGAGTGGATTATACAATATATCAGAATCAATATGATGTTGTAATAACTATTTATAGTTATTCTTTACACCATTATACCCATCCATGTAAGGTGGTGGTGGAAAATAGATTACACCACGGCGTGGAGACGGTATTCCGTACGTACGCACGCGCAGTGATTTCTTTTTCCGTAGGATGGATAGATGGTGAAATAGAGTTGTTTCATACTTATAATAACATATCAGTATTTGAGTGATAATGATGTTATTACTTCATAATGAAACAACTTAAGAAGAAGAAGTGGAAGAAGAAATAAAGAAGAAAGAATTGGTAACGGTAATTACCTCTTCTTTGAAGTGCCTCTTTGAGACCTCCTCTTAGGGCACTAGAATTGGTCTTTGAGGAAGACCAGAACCTCTAGGATGTTGCTAGGGAAGTGAAGAAGGGATTTTGGCAGGGGTTGGCCGAGCTTGAGTGCTCAAATTGGTGTGAGGAGGAGGGGGAGGAGGTGTCCTTTTATAAGGGAGGAGAGGGGCACCTTAGGAATATCTCAAAATATTATTTTATATTAAAGTCAAAATCGGTTTATAATGGTTACAAAGGGTCTTATTTCGAAGATAAGGTGGGGAGGGGTCGAAATCCTATCAACAAATAGAATTTAGACATGTTTAGGATATTATTTTAACCTTATCAATTAAATTTAACTCTAAGTTAAATAATTTAACTTTTACCATGTCTTTTTGTTTTCTTTCACTATATGGTTAATAAACTTACTATAACAAGCCAAACGAACCCCAAATTGTTTATTATTAATAGATATATCCGTAGCTAAGTCATTTGGCCGAACCTTAGATTTTTAGGAATACAATAACAATTAATAATATAATATTTGATTTAAAAACTATTTTGTGTCAATTTTGACACTATTTGATATATGATTTTTGTGAAAGTCATAACAGAATTAAATGTTCAAACATAGTTGATTAAATCAACATTAATATATCATAGTAACCTAGAAAATTATTGGAATTCATAAAAAGTCTCAAATTACATTTATTTTTGTGTTTATAACATCAATTATGTCAATATTTCATTAATAAGATAATTATTGTATCATCGTTGTGTCATAAATAAATTAAATTATTTTATGTCTAAAAATTACAAATAAAATACCATCATGTAGGAAATCTTTTTAGATTTCTAATGAATATTTACAATCGAATTTATCGTATGTATAACCCCATAGTAAAAATAATTTACTTATTAAACTTTGATTTTAACTATTTTAACCTTTCTTTAAATAAATTAATAATAAATGTCCTAATCTAATCCAAGTGGGCCTAAATGGTCATATTTTATTCCTAAGTTTGTTTTTGGTCGAATTACAATTGTTCAATAGAATTAGGACATGTTTTAGGGTAATATTAATATCATATTTACCCTTAGTTACCATATTTACTATTAACCGTGGTAAAAAAAGTAAAAAGTTACTATTCACCAAAAAATTATTTTCATCTCATTTAACCACATTTTAGTCCTTGATATTAACCGTGTCTCTCGGATTTTCGAAATTCCATTCACAGAAGCGGTAAAATTAAGTTTTATGCAAAATTCAGTTTTTAACCTACCACTTAGTAGTTTCACTATTCATCAAAAATTGATGTTTTTCAGAACAATGCCAAAATTTCATCCCAAGCTATATTTCATATTCCGAATTCAAAAATGAAGTCTATTTTACCAAATTCATAACATAAAAGTTGCATTAATTAATTTTATAATTAAATCCCGCTGTTAAAACAAATAGCGTGTTTTTAAGAAACAATATCTATCAAAAGATTGACACTTGTTTATGTCTAGTTTAAATGTGAAATTACATCCAATGACCAACATTGTATTAAATTGTAAAAATATATTCTAAATACACTTTAAAACCACTCAAATTAATAATTTATCACTATTAATTATTTCGATTAAAAAAGTTGTTTTTAATTATAATTTAGTAATTTTTCACTATTCATCAGAATATGAAAGTTATCCGAAAAGTACCAAAATTTCACCTTAGGCTAAATTCGATACTCCGAATCCAAGAATGAAGTTCATTTTGAAAAATAAGATTTACAGAATTTTAAAAAGTGGTTATTACTATTCATAACGGCTAGTTTTAATAATATTTTAATAGCACATCGTTGTTTAGTGAAACTCGGTATTGCGTATTACACACGCTATCGAGGAAGGTCGCGATTGCGTGTAATGCAAGGCAAGACAAGGATGAGTGTTGTGCAAGCTCCTTTTGGTGTAGCGTACAACACAAGACATTAATAAAATTAAAAAGAATATTTCTTTATAAAATCTTGGGCTGTTACATTCTACCCCCCTTAAAATGAATTTCGCCCTCGAAATTCGTCGGGGTTATAAATGGTTTACTATTCGAAAGTTTCTTTAATAGAAACCCACATCGAAAAAAAGGAATATCAAAACCAATCTTTAAAAACAAATGTATGAAATGTAACGGTTACCCAAATAAACTAATCATTGGGTTTCCACATAGGTGAAAATATGGATATGGAAGAGAAATCTAACCATCATGTTCTGATGGAGAGTGGTAGAGAACATGGCTATGGAAAAGCCAGTAATCACAAATCCATAGATTTGTGATGATATAAGGTACCATCTGATTCATCAGGTATAAGATCACTAGGACAACATTTTTGGTTTTCAAGATCATTTCCCCTAAAGTTGAAAATTTGAATTAGAATAAAAACTTACTTTATATTGGTACAATCTCACTGTTGTTCGTGCTTTGAACAATTTCCACTTCATCTCTTAAATAAATGAAGTTGAATTTGTTATTCGTGAAGTGTTAGCAGATCATGTGATAGAATGACAGGTCATTCCATCTGTCTCAAACAAAAGGTTAGAAAAACTTATATACATAAGTCGATCTATAGTGAGATTAATCATATATGGTTCCTAAAATGGACTTATACTTCATATATCATACTGCTTAATATTATAACACTATTTTCTACTAAACAGGGACTTCCTGTAGGTCAGTGGTAGGCGATAAAGGCCAGTCGCACTTCGGTTGTGGGTTCGTTTCCTACAGCCTTGTCCGAAGCGATGGGCTGTCGCCCGTCCTGCAGGTTGTCCTTTTTCTAAAACTACGTTACTATAACATCCCATCAATAATATGGAAAATCTTTTATCCTTAAACAATACTAACTTAGGTCCAACATAATCCAGTCTAATCTTTAGGCTTATACATAATACTGCAGTCCACTCTCATAATATAGTGACAACGAGTACCAGAGATTTAATACTGTCGTTGATCCCCACATATCATAAGATATGTCTTGTTGGTCACATTCCAAACATTCAAAGTCCTTAATCGTGTATTCTCTTGAATACCTTAGTGAAAACATGAGTGCAGTTAAAAGTTAACACTTTCCACATACCAAAATCCTCAAAATTCTATATACTCAAACCATGATATCACTTAGTCCTTATATCAATCATGAGCTCATGAATACTATTAAACATTTCATTTTCTCGTCTTCATTATGCGCATATCATGTTATTTCCAAAAAAAATATCTCAATCACTTTGAATACCACATCAATAAATATTGCAATACTCAATGATACAACATTATTTTGGAATCCCATTACATAAACACTTAATCATTCCACCACATCGTTGTCATATTCAACATTGCCAATAGTGATCGCATGTGATTTCCCTTTGTCCTTTGCCTTCAGTGGTTGCTCATGTTGATCATCACTAACCCTTGTATTAGGGCAATTATTAGCATAATGCCCCATTTCCTTGCACTTGAAGCATTGAAGTGTTGGCGGTGCGTTCTCTGCAGTGTTTGCTTTATTCACATCATTAGAAACCCTTTTTCCATTACTTCGACACTCAGCTGCTCGATGACCTTCTTTTCCACACTTAAAACATTTTCTAGTCCCTTTAAGACAATCTCCACCATGCTTCTTCCCACACATTGTGCATAAGGAAACATTCATCTTCTTTTCATCATTATTCTGAGATTTCTCCTTGAACTCCATCTTTCGTTTCTTGTCAAAACCATGAGATTGATATGTAACACCAACTTTCATTTCTACCTTGATAGCACAACGCACAATTTCTTCATAGCTACTGAAGTCTCTTATAGCTAATGCCCTTCGAAGACTTGGTTTTAAGCCACTGAAAAATCGATCAACTTTACTTTCAGGTTGGATGATAATTCCAGTAGCATACCTTGCAAGTCTTGTAAAATTTGCTTCATAGGTACCAACAGATTCATCGTCCCTTTGCTTCAGTTCAAGAAACTCTTTCTACATCTTTGTTCGAAGAATACGAGGGAATTACTTACTGAAAAACAAGTTCTTGAACTCGTCCCATTCCATGGACTCAATTTCATCTCTTGGCCTCGTATTCTTGATAAGATTCCACCATTGATCAGCTTCACCTTCCAAACGATATACTGCTAATATGACTTTATCATGTTCAGAACATTGAAGAACTGAAAATATCTTTTCAGTAGTACTGATCCATTGTTCAGCCACAAGTGGATCAGAAGACCCACTGAAAGAAGGTGGACGTTGCCTCATGAAGGACTCAATAGAATATTGTTCCCTTTTCTGCTCATTTGGAAGTCCAGAATGATTCATAGCTTGTGTAAGTATAGCAATAAGATTTTGCACTCCATCTCCCATAATATTTGTTTGTTCAGGAGGGAAATCATTGCATTTTCCATTGCATTGATCAACACGGTTCCTTCGGGTTCCAGCCATCGTCTAAAACCCAAAAAGAATAGTGTGAGAGGCAAAAATCATGCTAGGGAAAACAACATAATAAAGGGGGAGTACCTTCAATATCCAACATCTTAGGTTTAATTCTATGATTGTTAGCGTAATTCTATTACTATAACCTATACGTATACTTATCCCTAGGGACATCCCTAGACATACCTTAGAAATATCTCTAGGGATCTCACTAACGTTTTTGCATCCTAGTTTCCAAAGGTTGACTAAACCTTTCCTCTGATACCAACTGTAGAGACCCGAAGCTTATCGTACATGGACATTACATTACTTTTGCGGAATACTTAGTACATAACAAAAACACACACACAAGGATCGTAATAGTTTAGTGTCTTTGGAAACTCGGAACGTAATCTTCTAAACGTGGTGAAAGATCTTCAATATCTCCCATAATGATCTTCCCCTTTTTTTTACCTAAAACCTTTCTTTATATCCTGGGGAAAGAAAAACAAAAAAGGGTGAGCTCAATTGCTCAGTAAGGGTAAACAAAAGAAATATCAATCACATCATATACATAAGAACGAAGCTTTTGGAAATCTTGACCTGCAAAAGAGCTCATAATATCATAACATGGGATAAATCATAGAATTGAAAATGAGATCCCCATAATCATAACATAAAACTTGAAACTTTGTGGCATGCACACATAATCATGGAAAATCATTTCTTGTTAGTCATGACTCATTGCCAAGACTATCTTAGTGGACAAAGTCCCTTTCTGAACCGAGTTCACTCCTCGTTTCAGTCCTGTATCACTGAACCGAAATAACCTTCCTTTCCAGCCATGTCTATCTCATGAGATATAAAATCTTTACCCAATGCATTGGAGGGAGATATAGGTCCCACCCATCTTATAATGAATCCTTTCTTATGTGTGCCACATAATCATAAACCATACATCATAGCGTAACCCATGTAATAAAAATGGGATTCTTAAACAACATGACATCATAAAACAATTCATATAAGGTAAAGGAATTCATAAAAATATTTCCATCACAACATAATCAAATCCATGTAATAATAGGGATAAAAACAGAACCCTTTATTATCTTAGATGGATAATAATTTTGATAAAACACTTGAACTCCATTCTTGAGGAAAATATCCTTTCTTTTTCAAAAACATTTTTTCCATTCTTAACATGTCATAAAACTTTTAACTAAAAGAAGTTGATTAAAAATAAACTTGAAAACTTGTAAAGGAAGCTTCTTGTAAATAATTTTTTAAAAATCCATTCATGCCGTATAAGTTAAAAAAAACATTCTTCGTACTTTTGTCGGAAAAGTCAAAAAGTACCTCGTACGGAAAAATGACAAAAGATTCCTTTCATATTCTTTACTAAAAACTCACCTAAGGGTAAAATTGGATTTAAAATATTGCAAGTGGATGGAAAAAATATTACATATTGAGGGAACATGGATGTGGATGATAAAATACACCCCAGTAAATACTTACGAATAAACAATCTCGGATAAAAATGAGATTGTGATATTTCCCTTACCTTAGGTCCGACTTGATTTGTAACTGTCCGAACCTCCTGTATAATGATTTAAATCATGTTATTGACTTATTACAGAATCATATTCATTGTTATGATATCATATATGGTTCACTTATGACATTATATTACCCGTTCTTTTGTAAATTCCATGTTAAAGAAGCGTTTTGGGTAAAATCGTTTCATTTATCGTAGGTGTTTTGACTTGTTGTTCTTGACATCATTATTACTTATATCATGATTTACTTACTTCAAGAATATAAAATATGATTTATATATCATATATATTCAGTATATATATATATATAATAGATAGATAAATAAAATGAAAAACACCGTTCATGGAGACGGTAGTCCGTACGTACGCATGAACGCTGTTTTTCTTTCCTTATTGTCTTGAAATGGAAGTAAGTAGATGACATACATATGTATATATATACATAAATACAGTATCTTTATAATGTCATATATTTCATTATTATTTCTTATATATACATTATAATCATTCTTAAATGGTTAACATGGAGAATGAATCTCATCGTGTCGTGGAGACGGTAGTCCGTACGTACGCACGAGCGATGATATCATTTCTATAAATATTGAATTGAATTGGAGTGGATTATACAATATATCAGAATCAATATGATGTTGTAATAACTATGTATAGTTATTCTTTACACCATTATACCCATCCATGTAAGGTGGTGGTGGAAAATAGATTACACCACGGCGTGGAGACGGTATTCCGTACGTACGCACGCACGATGATTTCTTTTTCCGTAGGATGGATAGATGGTGAAATAGGGTTGTTTCATACTTATAATAACATATCAGTATATGAGTGATACTGATGTTATTACTTCATAATGAAACAACCTAAGAAGAAGAAGTGGAAGAAGAAATAAAGAAGAAAGAATTGGTAACGGTAATTACCTCTTCTTTGAAGTGCCTCTTTGAGACCTCCTCTTAGGGCACTAGAATTGGTCTTTGAGGAAGACCAAAACCTCTAGGATGTTTCTAGGGAAGTGGATAAGGGATTTTGGCAGGGGTTGGCCGAGCTTGAGTGCTCAAATTGGTGTGAGGAGGAGGGGGAGGAGGTGTCCTTTTATAAGGGTGGAGAGGGGCACCTTAGGAATATCTCAAAATATTATTTTATATTAAAGTCAAAATCGGTTTATAATGGTTCCAAAGGGTCTTATTTCGAAGATAAGGTGGGGAGGGGTCGAAATCCTATCAACCAATAGAATTTAGACAAGTTTAGGATATTATTTTAACCTTATCAATTAAATTTAACTCTAAGTTAAATAATTTAACTTTTACCATGTCTTTTTGTTTTCTTTCACTATATGGTTAATAAACTTACTATAACATGCCAAACGAACCCCAAATTGTTTATTATTAATATATATATCCTTATCTAAGTCATTTGGCCGAACCTTAGATTTTTAGGAATATAATAACAATTAATAATATAATATTTGATTTAAAAACTATTTTGTGTCAATTTTGACACTATTTGATATATGATTTTTGTGAAAGTCATAACAGAATTAAATGTTCGAACCAAGTTGATTAAATCAACATTAATATATCATAGTAACCTAGAAAATTAGTGGAATTCATAAAAATGCTCAAATTACATTTATTATTGTGTTTATAACATCAATTATGTCAATATTTCATTAATAAGATAATTAATGTATCATCGTTGTGTCATAAATAAATTAAATTATTTTATGTCTAAAAATTACAAATAAAATACCATCATGTAGGAAATATTTTTAGCTTTCTAATGAATATTTACAATCGAATTTATCTTATGTATAACCCCATATTAAAAATGATTTACTTATTAAACTTTGATTTTAACTATTTTAACCTTTCTTTAAATAAATTAATAATAAATGTCCTAATCTAATCCAAGTGGGCCTAAATGGTCATATTTTATTCCTAAGTTTGTTTTTGGTCGAATTACACTTGTCCAATAGAATTAGGACATGTGTTAGGGTAATATTAATATCATATTTACCCTTAGTTACCCTATTTACTATTAACCGTGGTAAAAAAAGTAAAAAGTTACTATTCACCAAAAAATTATTTTCATCTCATTTAACCACATTTTAGTCCTTGATATTAACCGTGTCTCTCGGATTTTCGAAATTCCATTCACAGAAGCGGTAAAATTAAGTTTTATGCAAAATTCAGTTTTTAACCTACCACTTAGTAGTTTCACTATTTATAAAAAATTGATGTTTTTCAGAACAATGCCAAAATTTCATCCCAAGATATATTTCATATTCCGAATTCAAAAATGAAGTATATTTTACCAAATTCATAACATAAAAGTTGCATTAATTAATTTTATAATTAAATCCCGCTGTTAAAACAAATAGCGTGTTTTTAAGAAACAATATCTATCAAAAGATTGACACTTGTTTATGTCTAGTTTAAATGTGAAATTACATCCAATGACCAACATTGTATTAAATTGTAAAAATATATTCTAAATATACATTAAAACCACTCAAATTAATAATTTATCACTATTAATTATTTCGATTTAAAAAGTTGTTTTTAGTTATAATTTAGTAATTTTTCACTATTCATCAGAATATGAAAGTTATCCGAAAAGTACCAAAATTTCACCTTAGGCTAAATTCGATACTCCGAATCCAAGAATGAAGTTCATTTTGAAAAATAATATTTACAGAATTTTAAAAAGTGGTTATTACTATTCATAACGGCTAGTTTTAATAATATTTTAATAGCACATCGTTGTTTAGTGAAACTCGGTATTGCGTATTACACACGCTATCGAGGAAGGTCGCGATTGTGTGTAATGCAAGGCAAGACAAGGATGTGTGTTGTGCAAGCTCCTTTTGGTGTAGCGTACAACACAAGACATTAATAAAATTAAAAAGAATATTTCTTTATAAAATCTTGGGCTGTTACAATAAATCTGTGCTAGAGCCGCCTCTACCTGCTCGTATCCATACAGGGATAAATTTTCTTAATTAACCACATACTCAATACTCACCAATACTTAGGGATGTTTTTATTATTCTTATTATTTTATATATGTCATCACTATGGTTTTCTTATACTATTCCCATAAATAAATAATCCCATCCTCTGATACCAACTATAACAACCCATCTTTTTATTACACACTTAAACCTTATTTATTACATAAATTATTCACTTGATACAACATAGAAAATAAAAAGTACTAGTGTCTTTGTGGATTAGGAACAATACATAATATCGTATAACATAAATCAAACAACATCATTACTGAAAACATCCTTCATATGACCACTACACTCCCTCATACATTGCATTGCATGGGATAACCTGAGGAAATGCATTTGAAAAGGGTGACTTATAAAGACCAATAAGAGAATAAATATGGAATAACTTGAGGAATACAATATATGTTAGACAATAGGAATATCAATGTATCACAAGAGAAAGATTAACATATAGGCATGATAAATTATGATAATCCTTACATGGAATTGTTGAAACAACAATTAACATGGATTTAGCATGAGCCATGGCTCATTGCACATGGAGAATTAGTAAAACAACATTGCACATGAAGAACTATTAAAACCTCATTTCACTTGAATTAGAGTGATTCAACACCCATTTCACATGAAAAATCATAATACTATTCTTTACCCAATGCATTGGAGCGCTACCAGGGTTCACCCTTCTTAAACATTTCATTTCAGGTGTTAGTGTTCCACTAGGATCATGGAATCAATCCGCATCATATGTGATTACATGATTAATTAATGTTCAATAAATAAATTAAATTATAATTAAATATGTAAATATGTATAAATATTAATACGCCTGATAGAGAAATGTGTAGGGTATTCACTACACAATGATCTAGGCTTGGAAAAAACGAGGTGTAATTTTGGCAGCCTAACGGTGTGACATAAGGATTCATGAAAATGGTTGATGAGAGAGAAAATGGTGTCAAATAATATATACATGAAGTGGACTATAAGGGGGTCATATAGATACATGTCCCAACAAGTGTAATGTAATTTAGATTAACAATACATAATAATTACTTTGATGTAAAAGAGGAGAGAGAAATCTCTCATGGAATTTTGGCATGGTAACAGGAGTACATGGGAGACATTAATGATAGAGAAATAGGTATAAAATCTTCAAAACACAAAGAAGATAGTATAGGGGAGGTTTGAAATCATACCCCAACTTTTTTTATTGAATGAAAAACATCATAACATCTTAATGAAAATTGGACAAAATGGGAAAGAAAGAAATCCCTTACATTGAAGTGTGAACTCAAAGGCTTGGGAGATTCTTGAGAGAGGCTTATTGGGTGCTTGGGGAACCTTCATAATTTTATAGAGAGATGATGTCATAGGATGGACGAACTCCAAAGGCTTTTATTGTAGAGGAATTTGGATATTGGGTGGGTTTATATAGAAAATGAGGGGGAATTATTTGTTATTTAGGTTTCAGACACCTCACATTTAACTAATCAAAACCACAAACTAGCCCATTTTTTTTCCCATGGTATTTTAAAAAGGGGAGTAAAAATTAATATTTTATAAGGCCAATAGCCTAAATTTGAAATATAATAGTGTTGCCTATTTGGAGTTGAGTCACACTCTTAAGGAAAACTATTTAAGAAGACAAAATGTTTTATTATCCTTGAAGGGTCACTAAATCAATGAATAATAAATAAAAAAACCTAAAATAAAATTATATTAAGGGTAAAACATATATTCTCCGACCGTAATGTTTATAGTATTTTATTACATCACTATTGGGTCATTATGTTGTCATAAAACACATTATATATTTTAACGGTATTTAATTTTTACCCAAATATTCAAATGTCTCAGAAAATTAATAAAACATCACAGTTGGATAATTTCGATATCCTGATTCCAAAAATAAAATTCATTTTATCTAATTATTTTTATAAATATGTGAATTTTTACTTTTAAAATAAAAACTGACATTTGATGAAATTTCGTGGGTTTTGACAAAAATAGCTATCAATCCTTAATAAAAATTACAATTGCATTCATAAAATTATAAGATCATTTATATTTAATGAAAAATATTTTAATTACAATAATATTTTATTAACAAAAATTTTTATTCAATAATCTAATAATTCTTCAAAATAGAATTCTTAGTTGAATATTAACTAAAAATATTATTTTTGATTTAAAAACTATTAACAATGTAACAATAATAAACTGAATGGACATTATTTATAAAAAAATAATTTACATAGTCATAGTGATAGGGAATTGTTAATTTACCCCTTATAACACCCACATAATTTAGAAGGGTAAGGTGTGTGATGGTGGTAGACTCTAGGCGTGGCTCAGACAGTATCACTCGGGTGGTAATCTCTATTAACTTTCACTTCTCCTATAGTTAGTTCCACTCAAGCTTAATGTGTTCAAGCATATCTTGGACTTGGTCAATTGAAAAGCCCAATTACACCACCTCCTTTCCAGGATTTGACAAATGGGCTTTGTACGAGGAAAGTCTACTGGGTGAGGACATCACATCCTTTGTCTGAGTAAATTTGATTAGTTAAATCCCTATATTTATATTTATCATGTTATCACTAGTCAATTTCTATTTTAGCATCAGTCACAATTCATAAAGGTATTAAAAATCCAGAAACAAAAAACCAATGAAGTTCAAATTTTATATAACAATAATTAATATTTAATTAGATCAAGAGGAATTTCCATTAATGTATGTTTGGGTCCTTACAATCTTCCCAAATTAAGAAATTTCTCCCTTGAAAATTACATTTCCCACTCAAATAATGTGGGTAACTCTACTTCATCACATCCTCAGTTTCCCACATCGCTTATTCAAACTTGTGGTTTCACCACAACACCTTGATTATGGGAATTGTCTTATTTTATAGAACATTTTCTCTACGATCATATATCATCACCGGTTGTTCCTCCAAAGAAAGAAAATCCCATAATTGTACTACCATTGAAGAGAGGACATGTGAATGGATTTTTATGTACTTCTTTAAAAGAGATACATGAAATACATCTTGTACATTGGCCATGTTTGGTGGAAGTGCTAGTCGATAGGCCACAACCCCACCACAATCAAGAATATTGAAGGCACCGATGTACCTAGGACTTTACATCCCTTCCTTTACAAACCTCGTGAACTTCTTCAATAGAGATATGCATAGAATTACAATGTCCCCAACATTACACTCAAGGAATCATTATCGGTTATTTGTATAACTCTTCTGTCAACTTTGGGATACCTTGATATGATGATGTATGGATTTTAACTTCTCTACCATTTCGTCGAAAATTTATGGCCTTATCAGCTTATGTTCACCAACTTCATCCCAACATGCATGTGTTTTCCACCGTTTCCCAAACATGGGTTCATAAGGTTCCATTCGAATGATCGATTGGAAACTGTTATTGTAGGATAATTCGACCATTGGATGATGTTGGTCCCACCGTCATTAAAATTCCATAGAACATGATATTATATTATCCACCAGTGACTGAATAGTTCTCTCAGATTGGCCATCAGTTTGAGGATGTTAGGCCATACTGAAGTTCATTTCTGTATCTAGAGCATATTGAATACTCTTCCAAAACATATTGGTGAATCTTGGATCTCGATCGAATACAACCGATATTGGTACTTAATAAATCCATAAAACATCCCCGATATATATATATTCTAGTTTATCAAATGATAAATCCTCCCAAATTGAAATAAAGTGTACAGACATTGTTAGATGATACACAACAACCAAGATTTCATTATTATCGTTATATGTCTTTAGAAGTCCAAGGATAAATTCCATGGTTATGTTTTCCAATTTCCATGATGGTATGTGCCACAATTGAATCATCCCCTTAAACTTCTTCCTCTCTACATTCACATGCTGACACACCAGGAGAATTTATGTAAACACAATGATCTCCTTCTTCATATTATCCCACAAATAATTCTCCTAGTGATCTCAATACATCTTTGTGTTTCCTCGGATAATAGTGAAATTTGAACTATGTGCATAATCCAAAAGTTCATTCATCAGCCCTGGAAATGATGGAACACATAGTCCTTTCCAATATCTCACAATTCCTTCTTCATTAATATTTAACTCTGAGGATTTCCCTTTCCTGATAGCTTCCACATTCTTCTAAATTCCCACATCTTCCATTTGAGCATCGTTTAACCTTTCCAATAGAGATGGTTGAGAAATCATTATTCAAAGGATTTATGATGTTCCTTCATTTATGATTCCCATGTCCATCTTCATCAAGTCTATGAATATTGGATCCTTTTAAATTCACATCAATTCTAGATTAGTCAGTTCCTTTCTACATTAAGAATCAGCTACCTTGTTCCCTTTCCCAGGGTGGTAATGGATTGAGTTTTCTTGGTCTTTGATCATCTCTAACCATCTTCATTGTATGATGTTCAACTCTTTATGTGTGAATGTATACTTGAGGTATTTTTGGTCCATATATATTTCACACATCTTCCCAAAGAGATAATGCCACCAAACCTTTAAAGCGAAGATCACCACAGCCAACTCCAAATCATATTTTGGATAATTCTACTCATGAACATTCATTTTACTTGAAGCATAGGCAACGACTTTATCATTTTTCATCAACACACAACCCTTGCACTTATTTTAAGAATCATTGAATACCACAAAAATTTCGATACTTGTGGGTAATGTGAGCATGGGCTCGGTGAGAAGCCTCATTTTTAACTTCTTTTAGCTTTTTCACATTCATCACTCCAAGAAAACATTACTCCATTCCGAGTTAGCTTGGTAGGGGTGTTGGACAATCATGGTAAATTTCTCATAAATCTTCGTTAATATCCAGTTAACCCCAAGAAGCTATGGATATCCATTAATGATGTTGGCCTTGTCCTTCCCTCACATGAATCTATTTTCGAGGGATCCAAAGATATTCCATTTCTTGTGATGATATGGCCCAAGAATGAGACCTCATTAACCAGAACTCACACTTGTTTTACATTGCATTGAGGTTCTCCTTATACAAGGTCTCTAGTACAGTTCTTAGATGCTCCTCATAATCCTCCTTGGTTATTCAATATATCATAATACAATCTAAAAAGACTACAACAAATTTTTTGAGGTAGTACCTAAATACTCTATTCATCATGTCAATGAAGATTGTTGGAGCATTAGTGAGTCTGAAAGGCATTACTAGGAATTTATAGTGCCCATATTTTTACGAAAAGCAGTATTGGAGATATCTTCCTTCTCCACCCATAATTGATAATATACCAACCGCAAATCCGCCTTGGAGAAGTATTGTGCTCAAAGCAGCTGATCAAAAATTTCATCGATTTGTGGGATATGATAATTGTTCTTTATATTGTTTTTTAGCACAAGATAATCGATGAAAAGGCGCATTGACCCATATATCATCATGATGAAGAGGACTGGTGCACCCCATGGTGATGTACTTGGGAATCTACACCCTTTATCCCAACTCTCCAGTAGTTTTTTGTTCAGCTCCTCAAGCTCCACAATAGTAATTCTATACAGAGTCTTGGATATTGGGAAAGCCCCAGGTATAATATCAATTTAGAATTCAACATCTATTATAGGAGTAATGCTAGAAAATTCATTGGGAAGCACTTCAGTGAATTGCCTCACAATAGGCATTTCTTCAAGGATGGTTGCCACCTTCGACTCAATAATCAGAGCTAGATTCACGGGCTCATAGGGAAGTAATATCCATGATTGAGATGATGAAGCTAAAGAAGACTCATCTTCATCCTTGAAATTGTATATAATATGGGGTCAATTCACAACACTGAGAGTGATTTCCCTCTCATGGAAATTTATGTTAGCTTTATATAAGGAAATCTAATACATGCCATGAATTGCATCAAATTCCACCAGAGGGAGTACGATGAGATTCACCAGGAAATTCAATCAATAGATTATGACAGGGGAGGGGTTATATTCATGGGATGAAATGATTTCCCCATTTGTCGTACTCACCGAAATATTTACTTCCATGATTTTTGGTGGTGCTGGGATTGTTTTACTAAACATTTGGGATATTAAAGAATGTGTAGAACTTGAATAAAAAAGTATGCTCGCTATTCAAGAATGAATAACTAGAATACTTGTCACCAATTTGTTTTCGGGGTTCACTTCGATAGTAGTGATGGAAAAATCACTCCCTTACTACCTTGGAGGTTGTTGGTTGCCTCCAAAAACCCTTCAGTAAGGGAACTGATTTGTAATCTGCCCTGGTTCATTGCAGTTGTTGCAATGAACATCGTGTTGGGGTTTGAATAGAGTGTTCCTCTCCTCTGTTGTAGCCGCATGTTTTTTCTTGTCAGCTATTAACAGCTAGGTTCCATTCTCTCTCACACCAAATGTATTTCCTCTTCCCCTTCAGGCAATTAATGGGGTGTTTCTTTCCACACCTTTGGTAAGTGGTGTTCTTGTTCTTCTGAGCACCATTGTATTTGTCCATCAAACCGCTAGCATTGAAGTCCACTATAAGATTATTATCCCCCTGATACCCCTTAGAATCTCAGATCTCCATTTCATCATTGAGGGCACATCATGAAATTTCATGAAGGTGGCTGAAGTCACAGATCACCATCACTTTCCATAGGCTAGGATTCAACCCACTAATGAAGCGGCTAACCTTTCATTTGGGGGTTATGACATAGTTGGAGGCGTATCATTAAAGCCTTGTGATGTTCACCGCGTACCCTTCGATAGATTCATCTTATTTTTTTCATTTGGGAAAAGAATCCCCATCCATCTTAATACGGAGTGTTCAAGGAAGATATTTTTTAAAAAAAAATCATCTAGAAATCCTTCCTTTCCAACGTCTCGATCTCCTCCCCAGTCTTTTTATTTTTGATCAATGTCCACCATTTATCTTCTTCATCCACTATACAATAAGTAGCCAGAATAACCTTATCTTGTTCAGAACATTGAACGATGGAGAAGATCCTTTGAAAGGATTGGATCAATTATTTAGTTATTGAGGGATAGAATAATCCATTAAAAGTAGGAGTCATTTGTCTCATGAAACTCTCAATAGTGAATTGTTCTTTCTTAGGGGGGGTTGAATGTTCCTTATGACCCATGATTCTATCCAATGCTTTTGTTAACTGAGAGAGAAGAATGTCAATGTTTTACATTCCCTCTCCCATCGGATTGGGAATCTCATTTGCATATTCATCACATTGATCATCACATCGGTGGTCATCCCGAAGCCTCCTATTACCTATCATTGTATAGAATAAAAAAAGTTAGGGGTAACAGATAATGGGTAATCCATGAGAAAACTGATGACTTATAAATAACTTTTATTTCTTTAACTTATGAATCCATTGGCTTCAATCTATGAAAATCATGATCTATTTCTAATATATATTTTTAGGGGAATTTTTTTCATTCCCTTAATAAAGGTTCAACCTATGCTTGTGAATTTTCCAAATCATATCCCTCGGGAGTGTCATAACTAAGAGTGCAACAAGACGCATTTTTGTGCACCAGTTCCCATTTAAGTCTATCTCAAATCAGTGTTTTCATATTTTACACATTGGATACATATGTGCCAGAGCTGCCTCTACCTACTCATATCCAAACAAGGTTGTATTTCCCTGATAAAAAAATTACTCAATACTCACCAAAAGATAGGGATGTTTTTATTATAATTATTCTTTTCTCTATGTCTTTACTATGGTTTTCTACTCCAAATCCCAAAAATAACTAAACCCATTCTTTGATACCAACTATAACAACATGAATTTTTATTACACACTTATACATGATTTCTTACAAAAAATATTCACATGATACAACATAGAAGATCGATGGTCCTATTGTGTTTGGGGAATAGGAACATTACAATATAGCTTAAAATATAATACACACAACATCTTTATTGAAATCATCCTTTACAGGACCACTACATTCCCTCGTACTTTTCATTGGATAGGATAACCCAAGGACATGCACAAGAAAAGGGTGAGCTATAAAGCCGAGTAAGGTAATAAACATGGAATAACATGAGTCACACAATAAACTATAGAAAATATGATTTTAAATGGAGAACAAGGGAAACATGAACATAAAGACATGACAAAGAATGATAATCATAACATGGAAATGTGGCGACAACACTTAACATTGAATTAGCATGAGCCTAGGAACATTCCATATGATGCAAGAGTAAACCCTTAGTTTACATATAGCATGAGTAAAACCTCATTACACATGATTCTTTATCAGTTAAAACCCATTGGACATGACATATCATGATACTATACATTACCGAATCCATTGAAGCGCTATTTGGGAACACCCATCTCAAACATTTCATTTCTGGCATAAGTGTGCCACATAGATTAGGGAATAAATCAACATCATAAGTTATTCCTTGATTACGTAATGTTGAATAAATACATTAATCTTCCATTCAATATGAATAAGTGTATAAAGGTGAATAACCTTGATAGAGACATGGGTATAGTATTCCCTACACAATGATCTTGTCTTGGAAAAACGCGGTGCAATTTCGAGAGCCTAACAGCGTGATATAAGGATTAATGAAATTAGTCGATGAGAGAGAAAAGGTTTTCTCGTCATAGATACATGAAATGAATAGTAAGGGGTCATTAAGAAACATTTCCCAATGAACATAATGGATTTGATATTCATAATAAAAAAGAATTTCTGGGATGTAAAAGTGGAGAGATAAATCCACCATGGAATTTCAGCATTTTACTGGGTGTACCTGGGAGGCATTAATGAGAGATAAATGGTTCTACCATCATAAATGCATAAAGAGGACAGAATGGGGGAGTTTATAAATCTTACCCCACCTATATTATTTTATTTAATGTTCATAAAAAATAAAATGAAATTGGAAAATAACGAGAATGGAAGAAATCCCTTACTTGAATTGTTATCCCAAATGATTGGGAGTGGCTTGATAGAGGCTTCATAGTAGATTGGGGAACCTTGGGAGGATTATAGAGAGAGTAGGGAAGGTTTTGGTCAAACTAAAAAGGACTTGAGTGACAGAAAGTGTGTGCATGGCTTGGTTTATGTAGGAAATGAGAGGGAATTCGTTATTAATCAGGTTTAGGTCACCCCACATAAAACTTATCAAAACCACAAACCATACCATGGTTTTCCCTCATGGTTTTTCCAAAGGGGATTGGAAAACAATATTTTATAAGTACAATGGCCGAACATCTAAAAATAATCAGGTTTCTTTTGAGGATGTGAGTCACACTGTCAAGGAAAACAATTTAAACAGACAAAATGTTTTATAATCCTTGAAAGCTCCACAAAAGCATTGTAAAATAAATATAACAAGCCCAAAATCACATTATTTTAATGTTAAAACATATATTGGCCGAAAATAATGTTTATATTATTTTATTATATCACGATGGGGTCATTATGATGTCATAAAACACATTATATATTTAAACGATATTTATGTTTTACCCAAAAGATCGACTATCTCAGAAATTTATGAAAAATTTACAGGTGGATAATTTCAACATCCTAATTCCAAAAATCATATTCACATTATCTAAATAATTTTATAAATATTTTAATTTTTATTTGTATAATACAAACCAACATTTATAGATAATTCATCGATTTTGAGAAATACTGTTTTCAAACCTAAATAAGAATTAAAATTTCATTCATAAAATTATATGATAATTTCTATTTAATATAATGTAATTTAATTATAATAATATGTTATTAAAATATTTTTTAATTCAAAAATCCAATAATTCATCAAAAAAGACTTCTTAGTTGAATATTTACTACAAATACTATTTGTGCTTTAAAAAGTATTTACAATGTAGCAATAAAAAAATGAATGGACATTCTTTATACAAAAAATGAACATAGTCATATTGATAGGGTCTTGTTACATTACCACTTATAACACAAGAATAAGACCGAAGTTTAAGGTGTGTGATGGTGACATACTCTTAGGGTGGCACAGATAACATCTCTCGTGTAGTAATCTCTATTAACTTCTACTTCTCCCATAGTCGATTCTGCTCAAGCCTAACGTGTTCAAGCTCGAATTGGGCTAGGTCAAGAATGAAGCCCAATGAAACCCCCTCCAATCCATGCTCTACAAAATGGGCTTTATATGGGGAAAGTCTACATGATGAGGTCATCACTTCCTTTTTTTGAGTAAAATAGATTTGTTAATGCCGTATATTTATATTAATCATGTGATCACTATTGAAAAACTATATTAGCCACGTAAAGAATTCATAAGGGTATTTTAGAAATATTGAAACCTAAAAACAATGAAGTTCACATTTTATATAACCATTATAAACATTAAACCAGATTGAGAAGAACATCCATTAATGAATGTTTGGGTCGTTACACATTGCCTATTGAAAGAGTAAACATAAGGTTTTTCCATACTTTTCTAATTTTGAATATCAGTATGATTCATAGAATTAGATATTCATGTGAGGATAATATTGATCTTTTCTAATAAATCTTCCATAATATTTTTATATTAAGGTTATAAATCATTTCAAATTCCATCACATTCCACATTTACATGATTAAATTGAGCTTATTCCTTTTACTAAAACCAAAAACCAATACTATAAGTAACATTAAAAATGTTGGGAAACCACATATTACTAGAGAATAATTTATATGATGTAACAATTATGTTAATTTATTCTATGATATATTATTTTTAATCTAGGTCATCCATTATCATTAAGAATACTATAAAATTTTATCCCATACATAGTCTTATCCATGGAGTAATTAATGATGTTATATTATCCTAGATTACAAAGGATAAATATAGAAATGATTAAAACTGCTATAGATCCCCATACTTTACTTACATATAAATTTAATCATAATAAGATTCATTTCATAACATGCCAATCCATACTATAATTGTTTTAGTCTAGTATCATAAAATATTCAAAACATAAACAAATGGATTATGAAATATCTACATAGTCTCTCACATATTTCCTTAAAAATGGATTCATTCATATAAATTTCATACGTAATACCTTGCATCATAATCTAGTGACATGAAAGATAATTAAATTCTAATCTAAAATGTATCACAATGTTAGGTCTAGTGATGTTTTTGTTATCAATGATGTAAAAATATTTGTTCAGTTATATAGGATGATGTGATGTTGTTTGGAAAATTAATATAGATTCATAAAATGTCATTGGATTCCATTAATTTAGAATTCTCCGTGTAATTTCTCTAATAATTGTTATTGTGTTCACAATTGTAAATGTCATGCTCTATGAAGTGGGAATAATGATACTAAAAGTGTAGAATAATTTATTTCAGATAAATTACATTTATTTCATGAAGAATTGAAGATTAATAGATGAATGGAGTGAAAAAATATAATATCAATTTTTATTAGTGTTATGAGAAGAATATAACAGGTTTTGATAAATGGAATTGAATGGATGTTTTCACATTGGAAATTTTCAGTGAAATATTAAAGGGACAAAGATAAAAAAATAGGATAACTAGTGGCCCACCATAATCTAAAAAATCCAAGGCCCATGTGGGGACTTAAGGGGTATACAACACCCATGGGATCCAATCCACAGCCATCCTGGGGGTGAAATCAGTGGTATCATATCCCACACATGGATGGTCTAATGTATATTGCCCATGGAGAACGAGAAAACAAGTAGTGTCACCTTTCAGGGTATTGAAAGTGTAGGGTTTAGAGATTTATGGACTCTCAACTTTGGTTTATTTTTATTCCATTTTCAAAACATATTAAATCTATAATGTTGTATATAGTTTTAATGGCATTGTTATAGAATCCAATAAAATTGGGACAATACATACAATGCTCGATTATCTAATTTAAGCTATTTGATCGTGATATTAACAACATCTTCCTCATACATAATCTATGTGGTTCCCTAGTACACTATAAAATCTATTCAAATGTCTAAAAATTGTTCATTTCCCATCATTGAATATCATTCCAAATGTATGCAATGTTTGGGTCCTACTAAAACCATTTCTAAAATGTATCATCTTGCATTCATGAGAACTATTTCAAGAACATTTCTCAGCTGGATTGAAATGTGAGTTATATATTTAAATGGAGAATCATAGCAGTTCAATCAGTATAACTGAAGGGTATGTGTTCCTTATTGCAATCTCATGTGGTTATAAACACAATATTAAAATGTGAAGGTTCCTTTTTTCTTTGTCACATGATTATTCAGAGAACTCGTGATCATCATGATTTTAATGGGTTGTGACTCAGTAGTATTTCTATAGATTTGAATGATTTTGGGATGCATCAATAAAATAGTATTAGAGGCCATAAACAGATTTATTCCTTCTCTCGATATATATATTTCAAATCACCATGGATCATGTTGTGCCTATTGATATTGTGAGAGAGATCATGTTTTTCCCAAAATAGAGAAACCAAAAATCTTTTACATTCATGAAGTGAATACATTCCATGAATCATCTAAAATAATGAATTAGAATGAGATCTTTCATCCATATTTACGTGTGAAACACTCATTCAAGAGTCCAATGAATATTTTGGAGTAGTGAAATGAAACATGGGATAACATAATATGTGTCTACCACATTTATACAAATCACTGAGAACCCGCAAATGCAGGATATCTATGAAAGGATTGAGATAATCGATAGACAATATACACATATAATAAGCTTGTAGATCATGTTCGTGTGTGCATAAATTTATAACACACATTTTTTCCACACTAGATGAATAGAAATAGATCTTGCGGCCCATTCTCATGGCGTTCCTGAAGTGGGTCTTACATTATATTATATATGGAAATATTAGTGGCATCATGATAATTAATATCTAATGAACTAACCAAAATATAATTGATAAAAATATAATAATAATGTATACAAACATATGTACTAGGGTTTTTTTGGATTCCATGAAACACATTAATGATGCATATTTGAATTGATAATATGCATATATTTTCCTTTTATAAAATATTTTTGAAGAATATTTGCACCTCATGCACATATTTTAGTGAGGCATAAAATTTATACAAGTGGATGAAAAGACAAAATTTTGTTTCAATTTCGAAAATAATCATTATAGGATTTCATAATTAATCGAGAAACGGTGATAAAAGTCTTCATTGACTGAAAATAATACAATACATGTACATGATAATTTCATTTCTAATAGGATCATGAATTAATAAGATGATCATGATGACATAGATGAATCCTTCATCCTGGTTTAAAACATTTATGTAACTTCAGGAGTAGTTTAAGTCTTCTGGTTAGGGATTGGAGTAGAAGTATTATCTCTGTTTGAGCTGGTGTAGAAACCTTTGAGTAGGATGAGTAATAAAACAATGTATCATATATAGAGATGAAGCATTGTAATAACTGTTTTAGTTGTTAAGAAACAATTTTGGGGTCCATAATGGAAAGGATATGTTCTTTGTAGTAAAACTTATAAATGTTGTGATATAATCTATATTTTAATACCACTTCACATAATGGATGGTTGATAGAAAATATTAGGGGATTCAATATCATTATCATATTCAAGATGATGATTTTAATGAAAATGAATACATAAAAATAAAACATTGATTTACCCAACCCCTCTCAGTGGTCAATACAACATTGAGATCTACAAGTGGTATGAAAGGGTTTAGGTTCCCTCAAATTTTCTAGGAATCATTATTATATATGGAAAATATTAATTCATTCAATACCAGAGGTTTATCGACATTTAATGGAAACATTATCACATTAGGAATAATATATCACTACCCCATATCCTATCAGTTTTACATGATGTGATAAATGCAACCAAAATTCGTTTTCCAACTATATTTTTGATAATTCAAAACATATGATGAAAGAAAAATATGGAGTTCTATTAAAAAACTAATTAATATGTTATGATGTCTTTGACTAAAAAGGTTTACACCATGGTCATGGGTCACTAGAATGGTAAGGATATCTGGGATAGACTCAAAAATATGCTATGAAAGGGAATTTAAAAAGCTAATGAGTACAAATAACATGTTTTGAGGGGTATGTTTTAGTGCATTAATATTAATTATAAAGAATTTATTTGTTGTTATCTCACCAAAGTAAATGAGATAGTTTGAAACATCCAATGATTTGTTGATAAGGATTGTGAATCTATAATTTTCAATAAAAATAATGAGAAATTTTCTAGAACCTATTGATTCAAAGGTATCAGAACTATAATAAAATTATGATTCAAATATAGATTAACATTTAAAAGATATAATCTCATATGAGATAAAGAGAATTATATAATTCATGAATAATGATAAAATTGAAATATCCTTTTAATCTGTGAGAATGTGATAAGTTTATGATTTATAGGATAATGAAATTGGATATTAAGACTGTGATGATGATGGGGATGACTTCAATCTCATTTTCCTATTTCTGAAAATTTATATAGAATGAAAATTTTTAGAGAATGAATAAAGAAACACATAAAAGATTAAAAAATTAAAATCATGTTTTTTACAAGAATTTTCTAATGTATATGGTTGATTAATCAGAAATAGTATCAGAAGTAAATGATGATATATCCCATATATATAGGTGAAATTTATTGGAGAATTTTATAGTATACATATGATAAATATTCTGACTAATAATACAGAGGATTCATAAAGAAATGAATAATCTTTAGAAATATATAAATAAATTATCTTTTGGAAATAATAAAGAGTAAATAGTTAATTTTTATCAAATAAATTAGGATTCTATTAAGAAAGAAGTATATTTTATGAGTGAAAACATGATACAAAGAAAATTATAGGATATAGAGTTATTTCATATTGAAAAAAAAATCTACTTTAGAAAAAGAGTTGTTTTACATGGAATAAATATGTGTCACATTTCAACTAGAGTTGAAATTTAATATTGAAGATTAAAATAACTCTATGATATTCATCGGAGAAACATCGTATCTATGTGATAAGAAATATAAAAGTACAATTAATAATTTTGATGGATATGTTAATTATAATATTGTAGTTGATATATATAATGCTAAGAATATAAGGTATAATGTTAATTATAGGTAATATTAAACAAATTTGGAGGAGATTAAATGATCAATAAAGGAAAATAATATTTGAAAAGAACATTTGAATGTATCATCACCACAAAAATTTAAACAAAACAGATTTCATATTTCATAATATTTTTGAGTAGGATGATGTTTTTATGAACATAATTATGGTGTATCCAAAACAAGGATATAATTATAATTTCCCTATAATGTTAAAGGGAAGAGGTTCCAAATGAATGAAAATGAAATTTCATTTAAATATATTTAGATGAATGGAAATATCAATAAAACATTATGGTGTAGTTGTTTGGCCATATTAGTTGAAACAAGATATAAAATTTGAAGAAGCTATGGTACTTGTGATATCCTTTGGACATTAATTTATCTCAAAAAAAGGATTAAATTTATGAATACTGGTCCACATGAAGAAACTTTATTATCATGAATACTAGGGAAAAATAATTATACAACACAAATAATTAGAGAAGAGATAGTACACTCAAATGAGTGAGTCTTGAATTAAAAATAAGATTTCAATGGAATCTCGCCATGTTGATATTTGTGGAGAAGAACCTCCAGTATCAAGAAGAATTTATTAGTATAAATTTTTCATTCAAAAATCGAATAGGTCAATCATTATTCCATTAAAATTTATTTATTTTTATCTAACAATATTGGGAATTAAATAAGATGTTTGACGTTGTATATTCAAGAGAACATGATAATATTTTACATCATGGAATCTACTGACATCCATGAAATATGATTTTTGTGTGAATCCTAGAAGGGGGGGGGATTCAGAATGAAATATTTTCTTTAAAAAATTATCCATTAATTTACATCATATACCACTCAATCCTTAATACATTTTTCATAATGTTACTATCAAATAACATAAGGGGGAGTTCTTGGTCGATGTCAATGGTGGGGCATCATCTTTTTCCCTAGAACATTATTATGATTTTGTTGAATTGTGTGATAGATTTATAATTTCATTGATATACAATAATATTTATAGCCCCTTGAATAATAATTTAGATATTCTATGGATGGTATCACATGAAAGGTTGTTTATGTATAGAATTTTAAACTATCGTTATATCTCTCTTGTTTTCTAATCTATTCTAGTCCATGTGAACAAAGAGTTTAATAATTACTGTATCATTTCTATGTGAATCATTTTATATCATCCCTCCATTAGAGGAATAAATAAATAATCATCCAAGGGAGGATAAAAAGTTCTTATGAAAATCTCCCACATTTCCACATAATTGTTTCCCTAATATTTGGGGGAATATTTTTTTAAAACATATAGGCTCCAAAAAATAATTCTCGATAGGTATTTACAAAAAAATTAAATGGTTAAGAATGATAGTCCATGTGCTGAATTTTTTTTCAATGGTGTTTCAAAAGGTGTTTTATTATTTGAGAATAAGTGGTAATTCTTGGTGAATTGGATTAAATGAATCTAATAAAATTGGATTACATACTTGGACAATTTTTTGGACTTAATCTAATGATTTTTAATGTGATGATTATTTTTTTTATCATGAGATATGATTTCTTTCACCTTGATACAACAAGTGTATAATATTTGATGTCAATGCAATAAATTTTATTTCATAATGATGTGAATATGAATAGTTGAAATGAATGAAAAAATAAAACATATATTTTTTATTAAGAATAAGAGAATAATATAATATGGTTCAATTATTTTTATTGAATATATGTTATTACCTTTGAATTTTACTATGTTATATAAAGTGGAATTAGAGAAAAAATAGGCAAACATATGCGATAAAATAAGCTATGACAACCAACGACCATTTGATACATAGTGATGTATTCAATGGAAAATAGATCCTATAAAGGGTTTTCCTATGGTAATTGTGAGTGAGACCAAATCCCACACATGGATGGTCCCATGTATAAGGCCCTAGACAGATGGGATAAGTTGAGGTGTGAACATTCATGGTTTTATGAGGTTGAATGAAGTGGATTTTTTGATTCTATAGTAGGTGTTTGGCTATTATAACTCACCACCAACATATAGTTTCCCTTATGTGGGACAGATGGTCTGCAATAATTTTCAAATGTGAATTAAAATGTAGACAAAATGTTTGTAAATTGATTATTTGATCTATGTTTTCTATCATTTTGATGCCGATTTTTTCCTCCTCAATCCTTCTTGGGGATATTTTGTTTTTGGAAACATGATGTCATACATCAGATAGTTTAGAATTTTTTTGTAATTGAAGATTATAATGAATGGAAGAGATATTTTGGTCTAATAAAAATCATGAATTAAATATAACATCTCCCATAACAGATATTAGTTTTAGGACCATGTCTCAAATGTATTTAGACATGATTTGAATATGAAATTTGAGAAGTGGGGGAGTCAAATCATAACAAGTGAAGGGAAGGCGATTATAACCACATGCATGAGTAGTTATCACTATAATTGAGAAAAGAAAATGCAGATTGTTTTTTATAACCACATGGTGATTCAGTAAACTAGATAACTTCAGTCATTAATGGTTGATGTCTAATCATTGATTCTAGATCTTTGCTAAAATCATTATAGCATATTAAAAATAAGAGAAATTTTAGTGAAATGAATTGTTCGTTTCTTATAAATATTGATGCAATGTGGTTCATCATTCTCCTATTGATATTGCTAGAGGGATTTGGTTTTCTATAAAATCAATCTGTGACAAAGAATTATATTTCATGGGGAGTGTCCCTTCAACAAAAATTCAACTGTGTGAAGGAGATATAAATCATGAAGCCCTACTGATATGTGAATAACACACTAAGGATTTCCACAATGATTTCTGTGTTTCACGAAGCCACTAAGGATAACACAATACATGTCTCCCAAGTATTCTCAAAGCATCGAGAACTTTCTCCTGCATAACTTATGATATTGAATTGATATAATAGGGAATCAATATAAAAATATTATGTGTTTCCCAAAAATTTTCTTCTATGAATTGTCTCCTAAGACCCATTCGGTTTTTTACAAGAGTAGAAGAGAAAGAGTTCTTACATCCCATGATCATAGTAAGAGAGTGATCCCATGTATGAATTCATTCATGAGAATTCAAACCTAAAGGACTATCCATACCACTATTGAAATTACCATATTTATAAATATATGTTCTACATATTAGAGTTTCATTAAAACTAAACGATGATGGGGATATGAATTGATATTGTACATGTATATTCCTTTCATGCAATATTCGCGTATATTTTCTACACCATTTTCACACATTTCAATGAACTGGAGACTTTAGATAGAAGGATGAATATATTGTGATATTTTTTCATTTATGCAACAAAACAATATAGGTGATTAAAATTAATTGAGTAAAAATGATATGCTTCTTCATTGGAAGTCGAGGATACTTGAATTTTACATGATTGTGTAATATAAAATAATCTCATAGATGAAGTTTGAAGATCATCATGTAGTGGATCAAAATGAAATTAGATGTAATGTCATCTGATTTTTGTTGGGTCAGTTGTATTTATTTTGGTTTTATCCAATTTATTAAGTAGTCCCTCAGTATGATTAGTTGAAAAAGTATTTTGGTTTGAGCTTAATGAAAATGGAGTCTCCTGGGAGATCTGGGGCATTATAATCACTTGTTTGATATTAAAGAATCTAGTTGGGGGAATATTATTTCAAGGAGTTTGTCTATATACCAATCCATGTAAATATTTTTTAATAATATCTATATTATATAAACTACACATGATTCTATATTTACAAAAAAATTTGAGTTGCTTTTGAACCATAACACGTTCAAGAGGATGAATAAAAACTAATCCATATAAAGAACCCACAAATTCACCTCTCCACTCATAGTGGAAAATCAATCCTAGGTAATATAACATAACATGATAATAAAAATATACGAACATGATTTTACTAGTTTAACTCTATTATCTATATATCAAAGATCATAATCTCACTTTATGGAATCAATCTGGGTTGTTATAAATTGATGAATCGTGAAGTAGTGAAAGAAAGTGTTCCACGATATTATAAAATTTTTATAAGTCATGGATCATTTTCAAACACACAGGATGAGAAAATTATTTCCTTAGTAGTCAAGGATCATTGAAATGATAGTCATATTGGATTGGGGATAGCCTCAAATTTATAAAATATGTTATGTTACACTCCAATTACTATCATTGTGGAAAAAATACCCTTACTAAAATGGGTTCACTCTAAATTATATTCATATTTATCTCCTGAGATATCAATCATTACACAATGCATTGTTAGGATATATAGGTCACACCCATCAATCATTGAAAAACATACATATGTGTGATAACATATTATACAAAATTTATAATATGATAATCATTAAAAATAAATGGTGTTCAGAAAAATTTCATCAGATAAAATCCCAATGAAATGAAGTTTTATTAATAATAATTTCTTCATAATAAATCTCTTGGAAATGAATTATGATTAATAAACATTTTATCATAGAAAAACCCTTGGAATTGTAATGGGTTTCTAAAATATCAAAAAATCATCATCATAAACTACCCATGAAATGAACAATGATGATATATTAAGTTAAAGTTTCATATAATGATTAATTTAAATTAAAATATGTC
This sequence comes from Viscum album, assembly GCA_963277665.1. Taxonomy (NCBI): domain Eukaryota; kingdom Viridiplantae; phylum Streptophyta; class Magnoliopsida; order Santalales; family Viscaceae; genus Viscum; species Viscum album. Next base: position 1,902,944,527 of record OY728160.1, read on the forward strand.
ATATTATGTAGAAAATATTTTTGAATGCTAACATTTTATAGTATTTTATTACATCACTATTGGGTCATTATGTTGTCATAAACCACATTATATATTTTAACGGTATTTAATTTTTACCCAAATATTCAAATGTCTCAGAAAATTAATAAAACATCACAGTTGGATAATTTCGATATCCTGATTCCAAAAATAAAATTCATTTTATCTAATTATTTTTATAAATATGTGAATTTTTACTTTTAAAATAAAAACTGACATTTGATGAAATTTCGTGGGTTTTGACAAAAATAGCTATCAAACCTTAATAAAAATTACAATTGCATTCATAAAATTATAAGATCATTTATATTTAATGAAAAATATTTTAATTACAATAATATTTTATTAACAAAAATTTTTATTCAATAATCTAATAATTCTTCAAAATAGAATTCTTAGTTGAATATTAACTAAAAATATTATTTTTGATTTAAAAACTATTAACAAAGTAACAATAATAAACTGAATGGACATTATTTATAAAAAAATAATTTACATAGTCATAGTGATAGGGAATTGTTAATTTACCCCTTATAACACCCACATAATTTAGAAGGGTAAGGTGTGTGATGGTGGTAGACTCTAGGCGTGGCTCAGACAGTATCACTCGGGTGGTAATCTCTATTAACTTTCACTTCTCCTATAGTTAGTTCCACTCAAGCTTAATGTGTTCAAGCATATCTTGGACTTGGTCAATAGAAAAGCCCAATTACACCACCTCATTTCCAGGATTTGACAAATGGGCTTTGTACGAGGCAAGTCTACTGGGTGAGGACATCACATCCTTTGTCTGAGTAAATTTGATTAGTTAAATCCCTATATTTATATTTATCATGTTATCACTAGTCAATTTCTATTTTAGCATCAGTCACAATTCATAAAGGTATTAAAAATCCAGAAACAAAAAACCAATGAAGTTCAAATTTTATATAACAATAATTAACATTTAATTAGATCAAGAGGAATTTCCATTAATGTATGTTTGGGTCCTTACAATCTTCCCAAATTAAGAAATTTCTCCCTTGAAAATTACTTTTCCCACTCAAATAATGTGGGTAACTCTACTTCATCACATCCTCAGTTTCCCACATCGCTTATTCAAACTTGTGGTTTCACCACAACACCTTGATTATGGGAATTGTCTTATTTTATAGAACATTTTCTCTACGATCATATATCATCACTGGTTGTTCCTCCAAAGAAAGAAAATCCTATAATTGTACTACCATTGAAGAGAGGACATGTGAATGGATTTTTATGTACTTCTTTAAAAGAGATACATGAAATACATCTTGTACATTGGCCATGTTTGGTGGAAGTGCTAGTCAATAGGCCACAACCCCAACACAATCAATAATCTTGAAGGCACCGATGTACCTAGGACTTTACTTCCCTTCCTTTACAAACCTCGTGAACTTCTTCAATAGAGATATGCATAGAATTACAATGTCCCCAACATTACACTCAAGGAATCATTATCGGTTATTTGTATAACTCTTCTGTCAACTTTGGGATACATTGATATGATGATGTATGGATTTTAACTTCTCTACCATTTCGTCGAAAATTTATGGCCTTATCAGCTTATGTTCACCAACTTCATGCCAACATGCATGTGTTTTCCACCGTTTCCCAAACATGGGTTCATAAGGTTCCATTCGAATGATCGATTGGAAACTGTTATTGTAGGATAATTCGACCATTGGATGATGTTGGTCCCACCGTCATTAAAATTCCATAGAACATGATATTATATTATCCACCAGTGACTGAATAGTTCTCTCAGATTGGCCATCAGTTTTAGGATGTTAGGCCATACTGAAGTTCATTTCTGTATCTAGAGCATATTGAATACTCTTCCAAAACATATTGGTGAATCTTGGATCTCGATCGAATACAACCGATATTGGTACTTCATAAATCCATAAAACATCCCCGATATATATATATTCTAGTTTATCAAATGATAAATCCTCCCAAATTGCAATAAAGTGTACAGACATTGTTAGATGATACACAACAACCAAGATTTCATTTTTATCGTTATATGTCTTTAGAAGTCCAAGGATAAATTCCATGGTTATGTTTTCCAATTTCCATGATGGTATGTGCCACAATTGAATCACCCCCTTAAACTTCTTCCTCTCTACATTCACATGCTGACACACCGGGAGAATTTATGTAAACACAATGTTCTCCTTCTTCATATTATCCCACAAATAATTCTCCTAGTGATCTCAATACATCTTTGTGTTTCCTCGGATAATAGTGAAATTTGAACTATGTGCATAATCCAAAAGTTCCTTCATCAGCCCTGGAAATGATGGAACACATAGTCCTTTCCAATATCTCACAATTCCTTCTTCATTAATATTTAACTCTGAGGATTTCCCTTTCCTGATAGCTTCCACATTCTTCTAAATTCCCACATCTTCCATTTGAGCATCGTTTAACCTTTCCAATAGAGATGGTTGAGAAATCATTATTCAAAGGATTTATGATGTTCCTTCATTTATGATTCCCATGTCCATCTTCATCAAGTCTATGAATATTGGATCCTTTTAAATTCACATCAATTCTAGATTAGTCAGTTCCTTTCTACATTAAGAATCAGCTACCTTGTTCCCTTTCCCAGGGTGGTAATGGATTGAGTTTTCTTGGTCTTTGATCATCTCTAACCATCTTCATTGTATGATGTTCAACTCTTTATGTGTGAATGTATACTTGAGGCATTTTTGGTCCATATATATTTCACACATCTTCCCAAAGAGATAATGCCACCAAACCTTTAAAGCGAAGATCACCACAGCCAACTCCAAATCATATTTTGGATAATTCTACTCATGAACATTCATTTTACTTGAAGCATAGGCAATGGCTTTATCATTTTTCCTCAACACACAACCCTTGCACTTATGTTAACAATCATTGAATACCACAAAAATTTCGATACTTGTGGGTAATGTGAGCATGGGCTCGGTGAGAAGCCTCATTTTTAACTTCTTTTAGCTTTTTCACATTCATCACTCCAAGAAAACATTACTCCATTCCGAGTTAGCTTGGTAGGGGTGTTGGACAATCATGGTAAATTTCTCATAAATCTTCGTTAATATCCAGTTAACCCCAAGAAGCTATGGATATCCATTAATGATGTTGGCCTTGTCCATCCCTCACATGAATCTATTTTCGAGGGATCCAAAGATATTCCATTTCTTGTGATGATATGGCCCAAGAATGAGACCTCATTAACCAGAACTCACACTTGTTTTACATTGCATTGAGGTTCTCCTTATACAAGGTCTGTAGTACAGTTCTTAGATGCTCCTCATAATCCTCCTTGGTTATTCAATATATCATAATACAATCTAAAAAGACTACAACAAATTTTTTGAGGTAGTACCTAAATACTCTATTCATCATGTCAATGAAAATTGTTGGAGCATTAGTGATTCTGAAAGGCATTACTAAGAATTTATAGTGCCCATATTTTTACGAAAAGCAGTATTGGAGATATCTTCCTTCTCCACCCATAATTGATAATATACCAACCGCAAATCCGCCTTGGAGAAGTATTGTGCTCAAAGCAGCTGATCAAAAATTTCATCGATTTGTGGGATATGATAATTGTTCTTTATATTGTTTTTTAGCACAAGATAATCGATGAAAAGGCGCATTGACCCATCTATCATCATGATGAAGAGGACTGGTGCACCCCATGGTGATGTACTTGGGAATCTACACCCTTTATCCCAACTCTCCAGTAGTTTTTTGTTCAGCTCCTCAAGCTCCACAATAGTAATTCTATACAGAGTCTTGGATATTGGGAAAGCCCCAGGTATAATATCAATTTAGAATTCAACATCTATTATAGGAGTAATGCTAGAAAATTCATTGGGAAGCACTTCAGTGAATTGCCTCACAGTAGGTATTTCTTCAAGGATGGTTGCCACCTTAGACTCAATAATCAGAGCTAGATTCGCGGGCTCATAGGGAAGTAATATCCATGATTGAGATGATGAAGCTAAAGAAGACTCATCTTCATCCTTGAAATTGTATATAATATGGGGTCAATTCACAACACTGAGAGTGATTTCGCTCTCATGGAAATTTATGTTAGCTTTATATAAGGAAATCTAATACATGCCATGAATTGCATAAAATTCCACCAGAGGGAGTACGATGAGATTCACCAGGAAATTCAATCAATAGATTATGACAGGGGAGGGGTTATATTCATGGGATGAAATGATTTCCCCATTTGTCGTACTCACCGAAATCTTTACTTCCATGATTTTTGGTGGTGCTGGGATTGTTTTACTAAACATTTGGGATATTAAAGAATGTGTAGAACTTGAATAAAAAAGTATGCTCGCTATTCAAGAATGAATAACTAGAATACTTGTCACCAATTTGTTTTCGGGGTTCACTTCGATAGTAGTGATGGAAAAATCACTCCCTTACTACCTTGGAGGTTGTTGGTTGCCTCCAAAAACCTTTCAGTAAGGGAACTGATTTGTAATCTGCCCTAGTTCATTGCAGTTGTTGCAATGAACATCGTGTTGGGGTTTGAATAGAGTGTTCCTCTCCTCTGTTGTAGCCGCATGTTTTTTCTTGTCAGCTATTAACAGCTAGGTTCCATTCTCTCTCACACCAAATGTATTTCCTCTTCCCCTTCAGGCAATTAATGGGGTGTTTCTTTCCACACCTTTGGTAAGTGGTGTTCTTGTTCTTCTGAGCACCATTGGATTTGTCCATCAAACCTCTAGCATTGAAGTCCACCATAAGATTATTATCCCCCTGATACCCCTTAGAATCTCAGATCTCCATTTCATCATTGAGGGCACATCATGAAATTTCATGAAGGTGGCCGAAGTCACAGATCACCATCACTTTCCATAGGCTAGGTTTCAACCCACTAATGAAGCGGCTAACCTTTCATTTGGGGGTTATGACATAGTTGGAGGCGTATCATTAAAGCCTTGTGATGTTCACCGCGTACCCTTCGATAGATTCGTCTTATTTGTTTCATTTGGGAAAAGAATCCCCATCCATCTTAACACGGAGTGTTCAAGGATGATATTTTTAAAAAAAAATCATCTAGAAATCCTTCCTTTCCAACGTCTCGATCTCCTCCCCAGTCTTTTTATTTTTGATCAATGTCCACCATTTATCTGCTTCATCCTCTATACAATAAGTAGCCAGAATAACCTTATCTTGTTCAGAACATTGAACGATGGAGAAGATCCTTTGAAAGGATTGGATCAATTATTTAGTTATTGAGGGATAGAATAATCCATTAAAAGTAGGAGTCATTTGTCTCATGAAACTCTCAATAGTGAATTGTTCTTTCTTAGGGGGGGGGGTTGAATGTTCCTCATGACCCATGATTCTATCCAATGCTTTTGTTAACTGAGAGAGAAGAATGTCAATGTTTTACATTACCTCTCCCATCGGATTGGGCATCTCATTAGCATATTCATCACATTGATCATCACATCGGTGGTCATCCCGAAGCCTCCTATTACCTATCATTGTATAGAATAAAAAAAGTTAGGGGTAACAGATAATGGGTAATCCATGAGAAAACTGATGACTTATAAATAACTTTTATTTCTTTAACTTATGAATCCATTGGATTCAATCTATGAAAATCATGATCTATTTCTAATATATATTTTTAGGGGAATTTTTTTCATTCCCTTAATAAAGGTTCAACCTATGCTTGTGAATTTTCCAAATCATATCCCTCGGGAGTGTCATAACTAAGAGTGCAACAAGACGCATTTTTGTGCACCAGTTCCCATTTAAGTCTATCTCAAATCAGTGTTTTCATATTTTACACCTTGGATACATATGTGCCAGAGCCGCCTCTACCTACTCATATCCAAACAAGGTTGTATTTCCCTGATAAAAAACATACTCAATACTCACCAAAAGATAGGGATGTTTTTATTATACTTATTCTTTTCTCTATGTCTTTACTATGGTTTTCTAATCCAAATCCCAAAAATAACTAAACCCATTCTTTGATACCAACTATAACAACATGAATTTTTATTACACACTTATACATGATTTCTTACAAAAAATATTCACATGATACAACATAGAAGATCGATGGTCCTATTGTGTTTGGGGAATAGGAACATTACAATATAGCTTAAAATATAATACACACAACATCTTTATTGAAATCATCCTTTACAGGACCACTACATTCTCTCGTACTTTTCATTGGATAGGATAACCCAAGGACATGCACAAGAAAAGGGTGAGCTATAAAGCCGAGTAAGGTAATAAACATGGAATAACATGAGGCACACAATAAACTATAGAAAATATGATTTTAAATGGAGCACAAGGGAAACATGAACATAAAGACATGACAAAGAATGATAATCATAACATGGAAATGTGGCGACAACACTTAACATTGAATTAGCATGAGCCTAGGAACATTCCATATGATGCAAGATTAAACCCTTAGTTTACATATAGCATGAGTAAAACCTCATTACACACGATTCTTTATCAGTTAACACCCATTGGACATGACATATCATGATACTATACATTACCGAATCCATTGGAGCGCTATTTGGGAACACCCATCTCAAACATTTCATTTCTGGCATAAGTGTGCCACATAGATTAGGGAATAAATCAAAATCATAAGTTATTACTTGATTACGTAATGTTGAATAAATACATTAATCTTCCATTCAATATGAATAAGTGTATAAAGGTGAATAACCTTGATAGAGACATGGGTATAGTATTCCCTACACAATGATCTTGTCTTGGAAAAACGCGGTGCAATTTCGAGAGCCTAACAGCGTGATATAAGGATTAATGAAATTAGTCGATGAGAGAGAAAAGGTTTTCTTGTCATAGATACATGAAATGAATAGTAAGGGGTCATTTAGAAACATTTCCCAATGAACATAATGGATTTGATATTCATAATAAAAAAGAATTTCTGGGATGTAAAAGTGGAGAGATAAATCCACCATGGAATTTCAGCATTTTACTGGGTGTACCTGGGAGGCATTAATGAGAGATAAATGGTTCTACCATCATAAATGCATAAAGAGGACAGAATGGGGGAGTTTATAAATCTTACCCCACCTATATTAATTGATTTAATGTTCATAAAAAATAAAATGAAATTGGACAATAACGAGAATGGAAGAAATCCCTTACTTGAATTGTTATCCCAAATGATTGGGAGTGGCTTGATAGAGGCTTCATAGTAGATTGGGGAACCTTGGGAGGATTATAGAGAGAGTAGGGAAGGTTTTGGTCAAACTAAAAAGGACTTGAGTGACAGAAAGTGTGTGCTTGGCTTGGTTTATGTAGGAAATGAGAGGGAATTCGTTATTAATCAGGTTTAGGTCACCCCACATAAAACTTATCAAAACCACAAACCATCCCATGGTTTTCCCTCATGGTTTTTCCAAAGGGGATTGGAAAACAATATTTTATATGTACAATGTCCGAACATCTAAAAATAATCAGGTTTCTTTTGAGGATGTGAGTCACACTGTCAAGGAAAACAATTTAAACAGACAAAATGTTTTATAATCCTTGAAAGCTCCACTAAAGCATTGTAAAATAAATATAACAAGCCCAAAATCACATTATTTTAATGTTAAAACATATATTGGCCGAAAATAATGTTTATATTATTTTATTATATCACGATGGGGTCATTATGATGTCATAAAACACATTATATATTTAAACGATATTTATGTTTTACCCAAAAGATCGACTATCTCAGAAATTTATGAAAAATTTACAGGTGGATAATTTCAACATCCTAATTCCAAAAATCATATTCACATTATCTAAATAATTTTATAAATATTTTAATTTTTATTTGTATAATACAAACCAACATTTATAGATAATTCATCGATTTTGAGAAATACTGTTTTCAAACCTAAATAAGAATTAAAATTTCATTCATAAAATTATATGATAATTTCTATTTAATATAATGTATTTTAATTATAATAATATGTTATTAAAATATTTTTAATTCAAAAATCCAATAATTCATCAAAAAAGACTTCTTAGTTGAATATTTACTACAAATACTATTTGTGCTTTAAAAAGTATTTACAATGTAGCAATAAAAAAATGAATGGACATTCTTTATACAAAAAATGAACATAGTCATAGTGATAGGGTCTTGTTACATTACCACTTATAACACAAGAATAAGACCGAAGTTTAAGGTGTGTGATGGTGACATACTCTTAGGGTGGCACAGATAACATCTCTCGTGTAGTAATCTCTATTAACTTCTACTTCTCCCATAGTCGATTCTGCTCAAGCCTAACGTGTTCAAGCTCGAATTGGGCTAGGTCAAGAATGAAGCCCAATGAAACCCCCTCCAATCCATGCTCTAAAAAATGGGATTTATACGGGGAAAGTCTACATGATGAGGTCATCACTTCCTTTTTTTTTGAGTAAAATAGATTTGTTAATGCCGTATATTTATATTAATCATGTGATCACTATTGAAAAACTATATTAGCCACGTAAAGAATTCATAAGGGTATTTTAGAAATATTGAAACCTAAAAACAATGAAGTTCACATTTTATATAACCATTATAAACATTAAATCAGATTGAGAAGAACATCCATTAATGAATGTTTGGGTCGTTACACATTGCCTATTGAAAGAGTAAACATAAGGTTTTTCCATACTTTTCTAATTTTGAATATCAGTATGATTCATAGAATTAGATATTCATGTGAGGATAATATTGATCTTTTCTAATAAATCTTCCATAATATTTTTATATTAAGGTTATAAATCATTTCAAATTCCATCACATTCCACATTTACATGATTAAATTGAGCTCATTCCTTTTACTAAAACCAAAAACCAATACTATAAGTAACATTAAAAATGTTGGGAAACCACATATTACTAGAGAATAATTTATATGATGTAACAATTATGTTAATTTATTCTATGATATATTATTTTTAATCTAGGTCATCCATTATCATTAAGAATACTATAAAATTTTATCCCATACATAGTCTTATCCATGGAGTAATTAATGATGTTATATTATCCTAGATTACAAAGGATAAATATAGAAATGATTAAAACTGCTATAGATCCCCATACTTTACTTACATATAAATTTAATCATAATAAGATTCATTTCATAACATGCCAATCCATACTATAATTGTTTTAGTCTAGTATCATAAAATATTCAAAACATAAACAAATGGATTATGAAATATCTACATAGTCTCTCACATATTTCCTTAAAAATGGATTCATTCATATAAATTTCATACGTAATACCTTGCATCATAATCTAGTGACATGAAACATAATTAAATTCTAATCTAAAATGTATCACAATGTTAGGTCTAGTGATGTTTTTGTTATCAATGATGTAAAAATATTTGTTCAGTTATATAGGATGATGTGATGTTGTTTGGAAAATTAATATAGATTCATAAAATGTCATTGGATTCCATTAATTTAGAATTCTCCGTGTAATTTCTCTAATAATTGTTATTGTGTTGACAATTGTAAATGTCATGCTCTATGAAGTGGGAATAATGATACTAAAAGTGTAGAATAATTTATTTCAGATAAATTAAATTTATTTCATGAAGAATTGAAGATTAATAGATGAATGGAGTGAAAAAATATAATATCAATTTTTATTAGTGTTATGAGAAGAATATAACAGGTTTTGATAAATGGAATTGAATGGATGTTTTCACATTGGAAATTTTCAGTGAAATATTAAAGGGACAAAGATAAAAAAATAGGATAACTAGTGGCCCACCATAATCTAAAAAATCCAAGGCCCATGTGGGGACTTAAGGGGTATACAACACCCATGGGATCCAATCCACAGCCATCCTGGGGGTGAAATCAGTGGTATCATATCCCACACATGGATGGTCTAATGTATATTGCCCATGGAGAACGAGAAAACAAGTAGTGTCACCTTTCAGGGTATTGAAAGTGTAGGGTTTAGAGATTTATGGACTCTCAACTTTGGTTTATTTTTATTCCATTTTCAAAACATATTAAATCTATAATGTTGTATATAGTTTTAATGGCATTGTTATAGAATCCAATAATATTGGGACAAGACATACAATGCTCGATTATCTAATTTAAGCTATTTGATCGTGATATTAACAACATCTTCCTCATACATAATCTATGTGGTTCCCTAGTACACTATAAAATCTATTCAAATGTCTAAAAATTGATCATTTCCCATCATTGAATATCATTCCAAATGTATGCAATGTTTGGGTCCTACTAAAACCATTTCTAAAATGTATCATCTTGCATTCATGAGAACTATTTCAAGAACATTTCTCAGCTGGATTGAAATGTGAGTTATATATTTAAATGAAGAATCATAGGAGTTCAATCAGTATAACTGAAGGGCATGTGTTCCTCATTGCAATCTCATGTGGTTATAAACACAATATTAAAATGTGAAGGTTCCTTTTTTCTTTGTCACATGATTATTCAGAGAACTCGTGATCATCATGATTTTAATGGGTTGTGACTCAGTAGTATTTCTATAGATTTGAATGATTTTGGGATGCATCAATAAAATACTATTAGAGGCCATAAACAGATTTATTCCTTCTCTCGATATATATATTTCAAATCACCATGGATCATGTTGTCACTATTGATATTGTGAGAGAGATCATGTTTTTCCCAAAATAGAGAAACCAAAAATCTTTTACATTCATGAAGTGAATACATTCCATGAATCTTCTAAAATAATGAATTAGAATGAGATCTTTCATCCATATATACATGTGAAACACTCATTCAAGAGTCCAATGAATATTTTGGAGTAGTGAAATGAAACATGGGATAACATAATATGTGTCTACCACATTTATACAAATCACTGAGAACCCGCAAATGCAGGATATCTATGAAAGGATTGAGATAATCGATAGACAATATACACATATAATAAGCTTGTAGATCATGTTCGTGTGTGCATAAATTTATAACACACATTTTTTTCCACACTAGATGAATAGAAATAGATCTTGCAGCCCATTCTCATGGCGTTCCTGAAGTGGGTCTTACATTATATTATATATGGAAATATTAGTGGCATCATGATAATTAATATCTAATGAACTAACCAAAATATAATTGATAAAAATATAATAATAATGTATACAAACATATGTACTAGGGTTTTTTTGGATTCCATGAAACACATTAATGAAGCATATTTGAATTGATAATATGCATATATTTTCCTTTTATAAAATATTTTTGAAGACTATTTGCACCTCATGCACATATTTTAGTGAGGCATAAAATTTATACAAGTGGATGAAAATACAAAATTTTGTTTCAATTTCGAAAATAATCATTATAGGATTTCATAATTAATCGAGAAACGGTGATAAAAGTCTTCATTGACTGAAAATAATACAATACATGTACATGATAATTTCATTTCTAATAGGATCATGAATTAATAAGATGATCATCATGACATAGATGAATCCTTCATCCTGGTTTAAAACATTTATGTAACTTCAGGAGTAGTTTAAGTCTTCTGGTTAGGGCTTGGAGTAGAAGTATTATCTCTGTTTGAGCTGGTGTAGAAACCTTTGAGTAGGATGAGTAATAAAACAATGTATCATATATAGAGATGAAGCATTTTAATAACTGTTTTAGTTGTTAAGAAACAATTTTGGGGTCCATAATGGAAAGGATATGTTCTTTGTAGTAAAACTTATAAATGTTGTGATATAATCTATATTTTAATACCACTTCACATAATAGATGGTTGATAGAAAATGTTAGGGGATTCAATATCATTAACATATTCAAGATGATGATTTTAATGAAAATGAATACATAAAAATAAAACATTGATTTACCCAACCCCTCTCAGTGGTCAATACAACATTGAGATCTACAAGTGGTATGAAAGGGTTTAGGTTACCTCAAATTTTCTAGGAATCATTATTATATATGGAAAATATTAATTCATTCAATACCAGAGGTTTATCGACATTTAATGGAAAAATTATCACATTAGGAATAATATATCACTACCCCATATCCTATCAGTTTTACATGATGTGATAAATGCAACCAAAATTCGTTTTCCAACTATATTTTTGATAATTCAAAACATATGATGAAAGAAAAATATGGAGTTCTATTAAAAAACTAATTAATATGTTATGATGTCTTTGACTAAAAAGGTTTACACCATGGTCATGGGTCACTATAATGGTAAGGATATCTGGGATAGACTCAAAAATATGCTATGAAAGGGAATTTAAAAAGCTAATGAGTACAAATAACATGTTTTGAGGGGTATGTTTTAGTGCATTAATATTAATTATAAAGAATTTATTTGTTGTTATCTCACCAAAGTAAATGAGATAGTTTGAAACATCCAATGATTTGTTGATAAGGATTGTGAATCTATAATTTTCAATAAAAATAATGATAAATTTTCTAGAACCTATTGATTCAAAGGTATCAGAACTATAATAAAATTATGATTCAAATATAGATTAACATTTAAAAGTTATAATCTCATATGAGATAAAGAGAATTATATAATTCATGAATAATGATAAAATTGAAATATCCTTTTAATCCGTGAGAATGTGATAAGTTTATGATTTATAGGATAATGAAATTGGATATTAAGACTGTGATGATGATGGGGATTACTTCAATCTCATTTTCCTATTTCTGAAAATTTATATAGAATGAAAATTTTTAGAGAATGAATAAAGAAACACATAAAAGATTAAAAAATTAAAATCATGTTTTTTTACAAGAATTTTCTAATGTATATGGTTGATTAATCAGAAATAGAATCAGAAGTAAATGATGATATATCCCATATATATAGGTGAAATTTATTGGAGAATTTTATAGTATACATATGATAAATATTATGACTAATAATACAGAGGATTCATAAAGAAATGAATAATCTTTAGAAATATATAAATAAATTATCTTTTGGAAATAATAAAGAGTAAATAGTTATTTTTTATCAAATAAATTAGGATTCTATTAAGAAAGAAGTATATTTTATGAGTGAAAACATGATACAAAAAAAATTATAGGATATAGAGTTATTTCATATTGAAAAAAAAATCTACTTTAGAAAAAGAGTTGTTTTACATGGAATAAATATGTGTCACATTTCAACTAGAGTTGAAATTTAATATTGAAGATTAAAATAACTCTGTGATATTCATCGGAGAAACATCGTATCTATGTGATAAGAAATATAAAAGTACAATTAATAATTTTGATGGATATGTTAATTATAATATTGTAGTTGATATATATAATTCTAAGAATATAAGGTATAATGTTAATTATAGGTAATATTAAACAAATTTGGAGGAGATTAAATGATCAATAAAGGAAAAAAAGATTTGAAAAGAACATTTGAATGTATCATCACCACAAAAATTTAAACAAAACAGATTTCATATTTCATAATATTTTTGAGTAGGATGATGTTTTTATGAACATAATTATGGTGTATCCAAAACAAGGATATAATTATAATTTCCCTATAATGTTAAAGGGAAGAGGTTCCAAATGAATGAAAATGAAATTTCATTTAAATATATTTAGATGAATGGAAATATCAATAAAACATTATGGTGTAGTTGTTTGGCCATATTAGTTGAAACAAGATATAAAATTTGAAGAAGCTATGGTACTTGTGATATCCTTTGGACATTAATTTATCTCAAAAAAAGGATTAAATTTATGAATACTGGTCCACATGAAGAAACTTGATTATCATGAATACTAGGGAAAAATAATTATACAACACAAATAATTAGAGAAGAGATAGTACACTCAAATGAGTGAGTCTTGAATTAAAAATAAGATTTCAATGGAATCTCGCCATGTTGATATTTGTGGAGAAGAACCTCCAGTATCAAGAAGAATTTATTAGTATAAATTTTTCATTCAAAAATCGAATAGGTCAATCATTATTCCATTAAAATTTATTTATTTTTATCTAACAATATTGGGAATTAAATAAGTTGTTTGACGTTGTATATTCAAGAGAACATGATAATATTTTACATCATGGAATCTACTGACATCCATGAAATATGATTTTTGTGTGAATCCTAGAAGGGGGGGGGATTCAGAATGAAATATTTTCTTTAAAAAATTATCCATTAATTTTCATCATATACCACTCAATCCTTAATACATTTTTGATAATGTTACTATCAAATAACTTAAGGGGGAGTGCTTGGTCGATGTCAATGGTGGGGCATCATCTTTTTCCCTAGAACATTATTATGATTTTGTTGAATTGTGTGATAGATTTATAATTTCATTGATATACAATAATATTTATAGCCCCTTGAATAATAATTTAGATATTCTATGGATGGTATCACATGAAAGGTTGTTTATGTATAGAATTTTAAACTATCGTTATATCTCTCTTGTTTTCTAATCTATTCTAGTCCATGTGAACAAAGAGTTTAATAATTACTGTATCATTTCTATGTGAATCATTTTATATCATCCCTCCATTAGAGGAATAAATAAATAATCATCCAAGGGAGGATAAAAAGTTCTTATGAAAATCTCCCACATTTCCACATAATTGTTTCCCTAATATTTGGGGGAATATTTTTTTAAAACATATAGGCTCCAAAAAATAATTCTCGATAGGTATTTACAAAAAAATTAAATGGTTAATAATGATAGTCCATGTGCTGAATTTTTTTTCAATGGTGTTTCAATAGGTGTTTTATTATTTGAGAATAAGTGGTAATTCTTGGTGAATTGGATTAAATGAATCTAATAAAATTGGATTACATACTTGGACAATTTTTTGGACTTAATCTAATGATTTTTAATGTGATGATTATTTTTTTTATCATGAGATATGATTTCTTTCACCTTGATACAACAAGTGTATAATATTTGATGTCAATGCAATAAATTTTATTTCATAATGAAGTGAATATGAATAGTTGAAATCAATGAAAAATTAAAACATATATTTTTTATTAAGAATAAGAGAATAATATAATATGGTTCGATTATTTTTATTGAATATATGTTATTACCTTTGAATTTTACTATGTTATATAAAGTGGAATTAGAGAAAAAATAGGCAAACATATGCGATAAACGAAGCTATGACAACCAACGACCATGTGATACATAGTGATGTATTCAATGGAAAATAGATCCTATAAAGGGTTTTCCTATGGTAATTGTGAGTGAGACCAAATCCCACACATGGATGGTCCCATGTATAAGGCCCTAGACAGATGGGATAAGTTGAGGTGTGAACATTTATGGTTTTATGAGGTTGAATGAAGTGGATTTGTTGATTCTATAGTAGGTGTTTGGCTATTATAACTCACCACCAACATATAGTTTCCCTTATGTGGGACAGATGGTCTGCAATAATTTTCAAATGTGAATTAAAATGTAGACAAAATGTTTATAAATTGATTATTTGATCTATGTTTTCTATCATTTTGATGCCGATTTTTTCCTCCTCAATCCTTCTTGGGGATATTTTGTTTTTGGAAACATGATGTCATACATCAGATAGTTTAGAATTTTTTTGTAATTGAAGATTATAATGAATGGAAGAGATATTTTGGTCTAATAAAAATCATGAATTAAATATAACATCTCCCATAACAGATATTAGTTTTAGGACCATGTCTCAAATGTATTTAGTCATGATTTGAATATGAAATTTGAGAAGTGGGGGAGTCAAATCGTAACAAGTGAAGGGAAGGCGATTATAACCACATGCATGAGTAGTTATCACTATAATAGAGAAAAGAAAATGCAGATTGTTTTTTATAACCACATGGTGATTCAGTAAACTAGATAACTTCAGTCATTAATGGTTGATGTCTAATCATTGATTCTAGATCTTTGCTAAAATCATTATAGCATATTAAAAATAAGAGAAATTTTAGTGAAATGAATTGTTCGTTTCTTATAAATATTGATGCAATGTGGTTCATCATTCTCCTATTGATATTGCTAGAGGGATTTGGTTTTCTATAAAATCAATCTGTGACAAAGAATTATATTTCATGGGGAGTGTCCCTTCAACAAAAATTCAACTGTGTGAAGGAGATATAAATCATGAAGCCCTAGTGATATGTGAATAACACACTATGGATTTCCACAATGATTTCTGTGTTTCACGAAGCCACTAAGGATAACACAATACATGTCTCCCAAGTATTCTCAAAGCATCGAGAACTTTCTCCTGCATAACTTATGATATTGAATTGATATAATAGGGAATCAATATAAAAATATTACGTGTTTCCCAAAAATTTTCTTCTTTGAATTGTCTCCTAAGACCCATTCGGTTTTTTACAAGAGTAGAAGAGAAAGAGTTCTTACATCCCATGATCATAGTAAGAGAGTGATCCCATGTATGAATTCATTCATGAGAATTCAAACCTAAAGGACTATCCATACCACTATTGAAATTACCATATTTATAAATATATGTTCTACATATTAGAGTTTCTTTAAAACTAAACGATGATGGGGATATGAATTGATATTGTACATGTATATTCCTTTCATGCAATATTCGCGTATATTTTCTACACCATTTTCACACATTTCAATGAACTGGAGACTTTAGATAGAATGATGAATATATTGTGATATTTTTTCATTTATGCAACAAAACAATATAGGTGATTAAAATTAATTGAGTAAAAATGATATGCTTCTTCATTGGAAGTCGAGGATACTTGAATTTTACATGATTGTGTAATATAAAATAATCTCATAGATGAAGTTTGAAGATCATCATGTAGTGGATCAAAATGAAATTAGATGTAATGTCATCTGATTTTTGTTGGGTCAGTTGTATTTATTTTGGTTTTATCCAATTTATTAAGTAGTCTCTCAGTATGATTAGTTGAAAAAGTATTTTGGTTTGAGCTTAATGAAAATGGAGTCTCCTGGGAGATCTGGGGCATTATAATCACTTGTTTGATATTAAAGAATCTAGTTGGGGGAATATTATGTCAAGGAGTTTGTCTATATACCAATCCATGTAAATATTTTTTAATAATATCTATATTATATAAACTACACATGATTCTATATTTACAAAAAAATTTGAGTGGCTTTTGAACCATAACACGTTCAAGAGGATGAATAAAAACTAATCCATATAAAGAACCCACAAATTCACCTCTCCACTCATAGTGGACAATCAATCCTAGGTAATATAACATAACATGATAATAAAAATATACGAACATGATTTTACTAGTTTAACTCTATTATCTATATATCAAAGATCATAATCTCACTTTATGGAATCAATCTGGGTTGTTATAAATTGATGAATCGTGAAGTAGTGAAAGAAAGTGTTCCACGATATTATAAAATTTTTATAAGTCATGGATCATTTTCAAACACACAGGATGAGAAAATTATTTCATTAGTAGTCAAGGATCATTGAAATGATAGTCATATTGGATTGGGGATAGCCTCAAATTTATAAAATATGTTATGTTACACTCCAATTACTATCATTGTGGAAAAAATACCCTTACTAAAATGGGTTCACTCTCAATTATATTCATATTTATCTCCTGAGATATCAATCATTACACAATGCATTGTTAGTATATATAGGTCACACCCATCAATCATTGAAAAACATACATATGTGTCATAACATATTATACAAAATTTATAATATGATAATCATTAAAATTAAATGGTGTTCAGAAAAATTTCATCAGATAAAATCCCAATGAAATGAAATTTTATTAATAATAATTTCTTCATAATAAATCTCTTGGAAATGAATTATGATTAATAAACATTTTGTCATAGAAAAACCCTTGGAATTGTAATGGGTTTCTAAAATATCAAAAAATCATCATCATAAACTACCCATGAAATGAACAATGATGATATATTATGTTAAAGTTTCATATAATGATTAATTTAAATTAAAATATGTCATATTATGTAGAAAATATTTTTGAATGCTAACATTTTATAAGTCCATAGTTAAATAATCATTAAATTAATATTTAACAACTTTAAAAAATAAAAAATTATATAAAAATAAAATATTTCTTTTAAATGAAACATTTAAAATTATAAATAAATAATCCAATAATATGTTATTCAAGAAATCAGAAAATTTTGTTCATGCGGTTTACATTAAAAATATATTTCCTTTGAATTTTTTTCGGCTATTTCAAAATGTACCGAGTATGGAAAATTACTCTAAGATACCTTTCCAAATTTTTTGTTTAAAATCATACATTTTAAAAACATACATAAAAAATAGTATTATAATAGTAAAGAATTATTTATAAACTTTTTTTAAAAAGATATATATTATAAAACAAATTTCAAGTGGAGACTTAAAAAACCATATCAAATATTTATATAGTAAGGGAATAAAATAGTTTCCTCAAGCTATCCTTACATAAAAATCTCTCTAATGAGATATAAAATAAATTTAAATTTATAAAATATAAATATGAGAGTCAAATTCATAATTATAATTGCATATATGATAATTTTATAATATTATGACACCTATTTATTATCAATAACTCTTTATTAATTTCGTAATTTATGGGTGATAGATATGTCATTGATTATGAGTATTTCAATTTATTAGTATAGTCCCTTAAACTTTATCCATATTGAAGAATATATAGAATATTAAAAATGATAAAAAATACTATATATTCAATATTTAAAAATTTATATTAATACACAACTGATATAGATAGAAAAATCTATTACAACATTCTTGGTGACAGAATGAATTATGTACTCATGAATGCAGTTTTTTGTTTTCCAGTTATTATAAAAAACAATGGTAATTATTCATTAACATTAATAGGTACATTATTATTTAAAAAATGAAGTATAAATTCATAAAATTATCCTCATTATCATCCTTGAAAAATATAAATAAAAAATGACTCACATCATTTCATGGTGGAGGTGGTAGTCCATATGTATATATGAACAATGTTATCATTTCTGAAAGGATTGGATGGTAAGTATTTAGATGCGATATAAAATGTCAAAAAGTATAATAATTTCATTAATATCCTATATAAACATTGAACCATTCATAATATTGATCCGTAAAATATGATAAAATATGATATATATCAGTATATGCAGATAGTAATATGTTTGTATACTTGAGTGATACATCCACTTATCATTTTATGGGATGATATATTATAATTATTTTCTCTTGATCATAATAATTTTTCAGATAATTTATGACATTTAATTTATTATTTTATTTTAAATGATATATACATGTAAGAGGTGAGGTAGATTATAAATGAAATTTATCGGTTAGGAATATTAATCCTTCTTTGTAATGAAACTTTTAGATATCCCCTAAAGGGAACTGGGGTAAGAAATTTGAGAATACCAAAACATCAAGAACATGGATAGGGAAGGTCGTAAAATAAATTATTAGATTGTAGTGTGGTAAAAGGATATATATGGTGTAATTATGTGAGGGTGGATGATCCCTTTCATAATTTAGGTATGGTGTGGTTTGGAATTTCTCGAATGAATAGTTTATAAGAAATTCATTCCTATGAGAAAGAACAATATTTGGTTAGGTATTTAATGTTAATTCTCAATAGGGTTGTAATCTTTTTAAGGAAATTAATTATTCATGTCTTTTTATGATTAAATGTTATAATTTGGATTAAATATTATATAAAATATTTTATTTTTAACAATATTAACTCATTTTTCTTGTATTAATATGTTTTATATTTTTCTAACAGGTTTAAAATTATTACATTAGTGATCAATTTATGAAATTTTATACTTTTTCATTTCCCACTATTATTTTTAAATTTTGTTTTTATTGTTATAGAATAATTAAATAAAATATTAGTACGTTTTAGTATCATTATTTTCAATTTTTAAATCATTCCTTTAATTTTACATTACATTTTTCAATCTAATGAGGGAATTAAAATACAATTCATTAAAACCTCTATTAAATATCATATATATATATATATATATAATTCACGGTTCATCAAAAAGCATTCAAATTATATATCATTAAATATTTATTATATCATTTATTAATTTTTTTTAAAAAAAATCAATAAATATGACATTAGCGATGCATAGGATATTAATGCATTATATAACTACTAAAAATATAAAATAAATTTATATACTGAATATATATTTTTTAATCTCAATATAGTCATTAATATAAATTCATATCATAATTTTGACCCTATTTGAATATATATAGAATAAAAAATGATTGTGGCATTTTGTACTTTTAATTTATTTAACTAATATATAAGTATGTTTCATCAAAATGCATCCATTAAAATATATATATATCATATGTTGTTATGTGTTTAATTAACACATCCTAATATGATATTGGATCAAAACCTGTGGAATTATTAATTATTTTTATTCCAGATGAACAATATTAACCCACAACTAGGTAGATAAATATTACCATGGTTAGTATTAATATTAATAATAAAAAGACTAATTAAAAAATTTAAAACCCATAACTAATATTATATAATTATTTTTGAATACATTAATAACTATTGATTTTATAAATTTATTTTAAAATAATTGTGGAAAACATGGGAAAACTACATTTATAAAAAAAATTATTTTTTAAGTATAAAATATTATTTATTCGTCTGCAATGGTTAGTAAGATATTTTATAGAGTTTTAAAACATTTTATCATTATAATATATATATATATATATATATATTTATAATTAATCATTATATGTGAGTAATAGATAAATTTAAAAAATATATTGCGCACAGAAGATTAATATTTACAAAAAAAACACTTTTATTTCCAAATAATTTATTTTTTTGAAATTTTAATCTAATGAATTCATTTTATAAGTATATAGATTGTTAATTTTTTAATGTAAATTTAATAAAAAATTTAACCACTATTTAAAAAAATAGTGGCTAACAAGGATAGAATACTTAAATAATGTTATGTTGTTTCTATAAACATATTGTTCTGTGACGCATAAAATATAAAATAATTATAATTATTCTATTATAAATATTTCGAAAGAAATTATATGGGTGTTACAATAAATGGGGGGATCCATAATGAATTTAATATCTAATATTTATCAGTATATACCTATGTACATACAATATACCATTTTATTGATGATGTCATTATATGGTCCTAAAATGAAAGGGGCATTACAAGAGTTTGTAGCACTGTGTCATGTTTTTAAATAGGTGTATGTAGAGAAACCTATTAATGGACATATAATGTAGCCATTAAATGTGATTGAGTATAAAATTTAATATATATCAGTTACTGTTTCTATATAATACCCAAAAATTAGGGATATTATTTTGGTATTCAGGTAATAAAGGATCACTATGTGAGAATAGATAATTTGCTAGAAATATGTGACTCAAGCATCATGGATTCATTTTTGAGGAGTTATATGGATGTGGTGGGAAAATACATAGACATTAAAGATTTGGTTTTATATAATTAGATAATAATTTTACTTAATAGTGAAAAATAAAATTGGATCATACCTTTGGAACTCAGTTACAACCAAGAACTGCATTCCACTATAATACGAATATGAAAAATGGGAAAACCCTCTAGAATGATTTTTTTTACATTTAGCTTGAATTTTAGAGTGTAAAATGTATACTAAATTACATTTATTTAGTTATCATATAGAAATTTAAAACCACACATCCATTGGAAAGATCCTATTTAATTCTTTTTATGGGAGGTTGTGTCAATCCCCGCTCTGTTGGATCAATATTGGATTGTCTTCAATATTATTTTCGGGAGGTTTTGTAAAGTATGAATTAAAATTTATAGATTCTTCATGGGAGTATTAAAAAATTAAATTAATGTTAAATGTATTATAAATTTTTTTGTATGATTTCATTGGAGTTTTATGATAAAGGCCATGTATTTTTTATGGCTTCCCCTTGATGTGGGTTGTAGAGATTTGGTATTGTATGTGTTGTGTAACCTTGATTTTTCATACCATTTGAGGTTATAAAGATTATTTATAAGGTGAATTAATGTTTTTAAATTATACCATAGATGGACATGATCCATGATGTTTTCCATGTGTCTCATCCTTTATTATATCTTCATTATGAATTATGTATCATTAATTTTAAAGAGTTGAGTGTCAAATATTATAAAACATCAATGGAGTGACTTTTATCGATCACATACTATCAATAGATGATTGTTCATTGATGATAAATTTCATTTATTTTTTGGGGTGTAATGGTGTCTCAGAAAATATTTTTTTGGATAATGAGGTTCATATGAAATCCCAGTACCCTAATATTTGATTTTGATTCATGTTTTATTTAACTTCATGATGCAGTGACTAAATATTACTAATTTTTCTAATTTGTATTTTTCAATGGAGTATGAGTTTTTTTATGAATTGCATCATTGTTTATGGTAAAAAATATTTCTAGTCATGATTATTTATGTTTACAATGAAATATATTATAGTGTGGGTGAGTTGGTGCTACCCATAGAGGACTATATCCTGAAATGGATAGTTTGTAACTTATTACAAGTTCTATTGTTTATTGTTGGGTGATGGTTTTGATAGTCATTGTCTTGTGGTATATGGAGGTAAAATGGGGTTATAGATGGTTATGTATAATATTATTAGCTTGAGGTTATTGTTATATGGGGTAAATGTTTCAGTGTAACAAGATCACATAGAATTATTTCAATACATAGTCACTCAGACCACCTTCATTTCCTTTTTATTGGGATGTCTTTGATTCTAAAGGATTAAATTTATTTGATAGGTATGAAATTTTATTTCATGGATGATACCAACATTTCCTTTACTATTTCATAAGTATTTGTGGTTTCGACATGGAATTTAATGATGCTTTAGTTCCTATTCAAAACAACCCATTATTTTTACCCATATTATTACATGGGATTTTCATGTTTATCCATACAATAAAAACCATGGATAAAAATTAAAATATCATTATGAGACTACGTACATAAATAGAAAACATGAGAAAAGACAAATCTTTATTTAACGTTCATAACATGATCCTACATTCATTTGAGATCCTACATATACATAGAAAAACCATGAAAATGCATTTTTTAAATCACTGCTGAGGTAAAATACTAGTAAGGGAATAATAATGGGAATAAAGCATAACATATGAGTTATAATTAATAAAATTATAGTAGAAAAGGGTGGAATAATAAATAAATATAATGAATCATGACATATAGAAGATGGAATTTTATGATCATGGTAATTTTGGAAACTGGAAGTAACATAGATCAGTTCATTAACATTACTCAATTGTAACTACCCAGAATATATCACATGGTGGAAAATGATCCATAATAAAATTTTGTTTACTCACTATTCCTAAATGATATATAATGACAATTAATATTACCCAATTAATTGATGTTATATCTGTGTGAACACATTAAAATATTCTCATGTATATGTGTACCAAATAAAGAATCAAATATTGAAAATAATGATATGGGCTTCCAAAAGAATTAAAAGGTTATTGTAAAAGTTTCATGATATATAAAAATTGGAATTCAACCAATAATTTCTATGAAATGAAATGATAAATAATTGTTTTAAATTCACAAGGTAATGAAAAATAATTTAAATTGACTTTTATCTGAATTGAAATGATGAAACAACTGTTTAGAAATATTCTTCTTAGGTGAGGATTTAGTGAAAGAAAAAAAGAGACTTTATTAATGAAAAATTAAAAATAGATTTCATAAAACCAGAAATGACATAAATTATTTTTAATGATAGATTTATTGATTTCAGAAAGATATTTGTATCCTAAAATAGTTTAAGTACTGTACTTGAAAATTTTAATGAAATAGTGATGTTCCCTTTAAATTATGAGTGCTTTTCAAAGATAATTGGAAAAGGAACATTATAAATCATTCAATTTATTATATGAGAAAGATGAATTGAGATAAATAAATGTGCGTGGTATATATATATATATATTAGTAGAATTATATAATTTAAACTAAGTGGTAATTTTTCCAATGTGATTGAAAATGTAACTCAAAGGTAAGATGGAGGATCGGAGAGAACCCTTAAAATTCACTCAAAATGGTTTTTCCAAATATTATTACTATAATTGATAATAAAAATAATATAATATTTCACATTTATTTTATTTATTTTATTTATTTTAATTTTATTGTGTTTATTTGTGACCATTTTGATGAGTTATAATGATTAATTTTGTCATTAATGGGGTGTTTGTTTCACGGTTTCAGGATTGGTTTTCTTGTATAAATTTATGGAATATCTTTTCGAATTGGAATAAAACAATAAAAGATAAATGATGTGGTTTTCATGAATTTAAATAAGTATATATGGTTTCATATATAATAATTTTTTCTTAAACGAGGATGATTCAATAGATAAGATATTAAAGAAATAAATTAGTTTATTTTTGTAGATTTTTTGGATCATCACAAACTCATTTTGTTTTACATAATATTATGTCTATGTATTTTTTAAAGAACCTTATATAAGTTATAATATCCTTCTTACAGTAATATTTATATATAATAATATATTAATGACCAACCATAATGGTGGAAATAGAAAACAAACAAAATCATTATTCATAGGGGGTGGTTTATCAGTATAACATGTAAAATTGTTTCTTTTAACTAAATGAAAAGACGTAAAAAAGAGATGTATATAATATTTTATACAAAAAAATAAAACTTTTATATAAATTATTATATATTTTTCTTTACATTATGGATGATGTATGTGATAAAAAATTTAAGGAGGAAAAGAAATTAAGATATGTGTTTTGAGAATATTAGATATTAAATACCACCACCATGAATGAAACATTAAAGACTATGAAATAAGTATTGAGGTGATATTTGAAGTACGTGTATATTGTGATAGTGTATTAGTGAGATTAATTATAGATTTATTATATTCATTGTTTTTGGGACAAATTGGATGGTACGGGATGATATTTATACTTTGAGGTGGGGTGGGATTATGTTATTAATTAGTATTCATTTTATATTAATATCCCTCCACATTTTTGTGGAAATAATTTAAATTAATTTCTATGATAATTAAATATTTAATGCCTAGTCATGGTGGTAAATAAAAAATTGAAAACCATTTATTTTTTTTATTTTTTTATTTTTTATACCTTTTAACCCATAACATTATCTCATTACATTATTTACTTATACTATAATAATATTTTTGCATAGAAATATTTATTTGCATAAAAATCACAATGGACATACAACCTAATTTTTACATTCTCATTCCCAATATGGAATCCAATTGTTATGACTCATTTTCTTTAGTTTTTAAACAATTAATTCTAATGTGATACATATAAAACTAATAAAAATTGTTTTCTAAAGGTTAATGTTGTAGTATTCATTAATTATAGTAAAATATTTCTAAAAGTACAACTATATAAATTTTTTCATTCCAAAAATTCAATTCAATCATGACTACGGGTTAGAAAGACAAAATTATTATTGTATAATAATTATTTCATAAGAGTTACATAAAAATAGTATTTTCACTTTTTAATCGAAAATTAATATTTTTTAAATTACAAAAAAAATACACTATGATAATTTTAACATGTTAATAAGAAAAAAGATATTTATTTCATAAAAATAATTAACTAAATATCAGAATTTCAATTTTTAAACAAAAATCCATTTTTATTTTAATTTATTATTTTTATATACAAAGAAACATTCCATTGAGTATATAATTTAGTTTTGGCATCGTTAAATTGTATTATCATGTAAAAAGTGCATTGTTGGATTCAATATTTATTATATATTATTTATACAACCTGAAATAATTATTAAAAGGTCAATTAAATTGTTATAATTCAGAGTTGTAACTTACCCCGCCCCACCATATAAAATTTATTCATCGAAATTTAGTTTTACATAATAAGGTGAAAAATGGTGAGGATACATTTCCTTCCATGCTTCCTTGGATACCCATGTCACCTCTACGTATTTATGGATCCACAATAGTAATTTAAATAGTTATGTGGTCTTGTCACATATAAATTTTTCCTTATGATCCCATATCGTCATCAGTTGATCCTCATAAGATAGATCAATTTAAAAATGTACTAAATTTAATTTTATAACAATTGAGGGGTCTTATATGTTCTTCCTTTAGAGGGATACATAAAAGGAATCATATATACAAGACATTATTAGTGTATGTGACAATAAATATATTATAGATCCATTGTGATCAAGATTATCAAAGTGAATGATTTAGTTAGAACATATCCTTATTTTTATCCAACATCTCATGACTATCTTCCATAGCGATATTTGGAGGAACACATTATCTCCAATAATGAATTCAAATTCCCTTCAATGGTTTTCAATGTAACTGTTTTTATTTGTCTTTATAGTATTTACAATTTGTTTGATAGTTGGAAACTTCTCTATAATATACTATAAAATATTTGGTGGATGTAGATTTTATTCCCAAGCTTCATCCCAATGAGTTGGAGTTCTACAATGCTTCCCATATATAGCTTCACCTAGAAAAATTAGAATACTCAATTGGAATATACTATTATATGATAAAAATCGAATGGGGGATGTTGATCTCATACATATTTTAATTCCACTAATAAGGATCATAGAATGTCTTATAGAATATGAATTTTCATCTCATATCATCCTTTAGATTGGAGTTGGTAGATTATTCTGAAATTAAATTCAGTACTTAAACCATGTTGATATCATCTCTAGCTTTTACTTGTGATACATTGGTCTTGATCATAGATGATCCAAAGTGGAATCCCGTTTTTATGAAAAAATCCCTTCACATATATCTTGGCATGTTTTTGAATAGTTAAATCTTCCTGAATAGCAATAAAGTGGTAAGTATTGCTAATTATATCCACTATAACCCATGTCACATTATTTCCTATTCATTTCTTTAAGAGACCAATGAAAAATTATGTTGTGAAAGTCTCCCATTACCCTATGGGTATATTAAATGATTTCATTTCACTATTGGACTTACTCTTAAATACTTTAATTTTTCTACATATTAAACACCGTGGTATATATTCTGGTGTATCCTTGTTCCCATTTTTACACCTGAAATTCCTTTAAATATCATGGTACAATTTATTACATTATGGATGGATATAGAAAGGTATCCTATGATCATTATCTAATATATATTTATTTATCATAGGTTATTAAGGTACAATAAAATTATTCTAAATAAATTTAGACCATCATCATTGATGTTCAAATCCTGTATCTTCTATTTATTTGCTACATTCATAGTGTTCTGTACCTCCATGTCCTCCCTTTGAGCCTCCTTAATCATATCATGGATATATGGTTCATAAATTATTTATTATTGGTATTATTTAACCCCTAATAAATAGATTTCCAAATATATCATTGAATATCCTTGATGATATGATCATTATCAATCATCCTCATAGATAGAGTAATAGTTTCTTTTCTACTAAAATCATCAACAACATTTTTGTTTTTACTTGGAGGTTAATGAAAAAATGAAATCCAAGTCACTAATTAGCTCTAACATTATTTTTTGGAACATTATATTCCCCATCAATGTGAATATATATTTGAGGCTCAAGTGCTCATTATATATCTCACATTTCTCGAAAAAGTGATATTGATACAAAATTTAAAATGATAAAAATACAACTGCCAACTATAGATCATGTGTGGGATAGTTTTTCCCATTCAATTTTACATTACATAAGGCTAGGTTATTAAAATATAATGTTTAATCAGTACACTACCTAATCACTTATTTTATAAATTTATGTATACCAAAAAGTGTTCTCATCTTTGGTGTAGTGTGAGTATTGGTGTAGTGGTAAGCTTCTTTTTTTAACTCTATGAGGATTTCATAAAAGTCAATAATATAATTTTTATATAGTTTATCAATCTCTAATGTCATTATGTCAATATAAAAATGCACATCGTGATCCTCATTTCCCATTGAGTATATGAGAATATCATCAATAAAGACAACCAAAGAATTTCCTAGATAATCTCCAAATACAATATTCTCTATTACCAATATTCTGTATTGATAATTTGTGAGTATAAAGGGAATGACTATGAAATAATAGTGTCTATTCATTGATTTAAAGGACACCTTTACAATATCTCCCCTCTCCAAAATTAATTGGCCATATCTAAATTGATGTTCCACCTAAAAGAAATACATATCTTAATGCGATTGATCACAAAAATAATCTATTACAAGATGGGGATACTTTCTCTTTATCTATTTTTTATCCTGATAATTAATATTTAATAACCTTATCCATCATTATTTTTTACTAATAGGATGTGCACACTCAACGATGAAGCACTCGAGTATATGAAACCCCAATACATATTCCCTTGTAACTACTTCTTAAATTACTATAACTCAATTGTTTCATCTCTATATGTATTATTTGATATGAGTTATGATCCTGGTATATGATCAATTGAGAAATCAACCACTTGTTCATGTGGAAGACAAGGAAATTCTTCATGGGTCACATTAATGCATTTCTTAACAATTTTAATTTCTTCAAGAATGATGCTCTCCTTTATCCCAATAATTTTAAGATGATGTTATTTATCATTACGAAAAAATATACACACCTTAGATTATGCTTCTGAAGGAGATTCATACTTTATCATACACTTGTACATAATTTTATGATGCATGAGGATAGAAATAGTGATCTCAATCTTCTGATGGTTGATCTTGTCTTTTTATAAAGATATCTAATCCAAAACCAATATAGCATCAAACTCCACCAAGGAAATTAATACTAAATTATATGTGAGGATAAATCCCCAAAAATATATTTTCCATGATTTATATACATTACATTCAATAATTTCTTCACATTTTATTATCACAGATATTTCAACATCCATATTTTGAGGTAATGATTAAAACATTCTACTCAACTTGTATGATATTTAAGAATGTGTAGAACCATAGTAAAATAAGAAGATCTCAATTATTGAATGAATAACATACTTACAAATCACCAAATCATTTTTAGGATCCACTTATGTAGTAGTGACAGAACATTCTTTTTGTTGCTACCAAAGATATAATTGTTGTATATTATCCCCAAAAAAACATTGTCTTAGGGAATTGGATGTCATCAAGCACATGTCCCAGACAGTTAAAGCACATCACAATTGGCCTAGTGTTCATCTGAACATTATTTTTCACTTCTTTCATTATTGTGTTTCTACATTTCACTTCAGAACTCAATATCTTGGTCCCCTTCTTTTACAAACGTGATACAAATACTAGTTCCCATTATAATTTTCTCAAGATAATTCTTCTGACACAATTGATATATGGGATGCTATTTTTTCATTCCTTTATGATATTTTTCTATTTTCCATTCATAAGATAATTTCATCATAGTATTCATATCTCTAGATCCATAAGACCAGTGATAATCACTAATACCCAATTCAACATTACAGGAAAAAATAACAAAATAATCATAGATATGAAAGTACCAAATTTGAAAGAATTTTTTTACACTTGGTTTCAAAACACTAAATAATTTTCAACCATACATTCAGGGATGATGAAAAAAATGGAAGCATACTGTGCAATCCAAGAGAAATTTTCCTCATTTACTTATGTATAATTATCTACCTTTTTTCCTTTAGGTGAAGAAATCCCTCTATATATTAATATAATGTGTTATGAGAAAATGGTTATTTGAAAATGTTTTCATGAATGATACCCATTCCATGCAATACATTTCCTCCTTATACATTTGGTTTCTGATTGATTTACAATACTTAAAAACTTCAAAAACAAAATGATAAACAATTGTAACAACATTATCCACTTTTCAGAATTTGAGGACAAAGAATATCTACTTAAGATAGTTAATCAATTATAACAAGATGCTGATATCAGAGGTCCCACTATTGATCAGAACCATATATCGCAAATTTGAATTGATAGAAAATTGATCTTTCTTAGGAGAAGATGGTAATTTCACATGATACATGTTATTATTCATTACATGAGTCAATTAAGATAGTCTTGTCAAGACCTTATGAGATTCTATTCACTATATGTTTGACATGTCATTATGGAAGTCATTACATTTAATATCACACCGTTTGTTACCACATATTACTATATTTAAATCCATTAACATGGAACTAAATATAATATTTTGGTCCTTCAAAACATAGTTAATTTTTTTTTACAAATTCAAATATGTATATGGAATGATAAACAGATAGATGAAATATATATCCTATCTTGTGATTAAATATGTTTAAATATAGTTTATCTATGATGATGAAATA
Source organism: Viscum album (assembly GCA_963277665.1). Taxonomy (NCBI): domain Eukaryota; kingdom Viridiplantae; phylum Streptophyta; class Magnoliopsida; order Santalales; family Viscaceae; genus Viscum; species Viscum album. The sequence goes on from OY728160.1 coordinate 1,902,975,107, forward strand.
ATCCTATGTTATCTCTCTAATTTTTTAGTGATATAAAACCTAAAAATAATTTCAGGAGATGCTTCTAATGAGTAGTGACATAAATATTGAAACATTTATTTGAAAGGTTAAAATAAGAACGTCAAATATCAATAATGCGTGTGATTATTTTTTTTCACATATTAAGGAAATATGGAATGAAAACATGAATCCATGATCTAATATAACTAAAAAAGATCCAATTTATTTTTTATTCTATAGATGGAAATGAGTGACATTGATATGTTGATGGTTCAAGTAGAAAAAATGCAATTAATTTTCATACAAGAGTTAGTATGTTACATTTAAGATTAATGTTTAAATTGGAAATAAAATTGTATTGTACAATGATGAATATAATTTTAAAATAATGAACAATGTAATCAGAAATATTTTAAAAAAATAACAAATTGAGTGGTTGGATTTCTTTGATTTACATTGAAATCTCATCCTTATTTAGAACATTATATATATTATAGAATAATTACTTTTGTCCATTAAATTATATTTTGGATTCCTTAAAGATAGACATAAAGGTATTTATATAAATAGATCACTATTAAGGGATTTTATATCAATGTCAATGAAGTAATTCATCAATTATTCCCCAAGGAACATAATGACTCATTATAACGAATCATATGAATTTTATCAAGTGGTATCTGAATAAACTTCTTAAAATTGATTACATATTATCTCGTAAGTAATGATCAACCACAATGATCTCAATTGATGTTCATCACCTATGTTAGAGATTAATTGTCCAGATTTCCAAAAAATTTCATATTTTTCATAAGTTAGAAATATATATAGGACTAGGTAATAATGAATATGAATTATAATTACGACTTTACCATCATGGTTATGAGTTATTTTTAATATATATATCATTTTACATTGAGTATATAAGATAATGGGGATGTTTTCAACTTGAATGTGTTTGCTTTGATGTGTTTTTTAATGTTTGTTTTTTGTCCATAAAATTTTATAATATCTTTTATTGACAACCCCAAAATTATGAAAGCATTAGTTTTTATAAAATATATAATTTTTCAGGAAATGTTATAGTTAAGTCTAGTAACTCTTGTTATCTACACCAGTTGTGACACCATGAAATTTTACATAATATTTTCAATCGAAACAATATTTTCCTAATATATTTATTCAGATATAACCCTGTAGAATAATAATCCATGTAAAAATATATAACTATTAATATATTTCAATTGAATTTACCGGTAATAGGTAAATAATTTTTGAAATGTCCATCGTAATAAAAATAATGATCATTATTTGTAAGAACCAAGCCATAAACAATATATAATCTTGTGTAATTTGACTATAATGCACTAAATTGTATTTTTAATGATCTATTAGGGTTAGAGTTTTATAGAATTAGGTAAAATAAATATTAGATAAAATACCTATATATTAAGAATAATACACCAATAAACATTTACCATTTTTTTAATATAGAATTTTTTAATAAAGAAACAAGATTTCTTTTGAACATAAGTCATCATGTCAATAACAAATAGATTATATTTGTTCATTAGTATACATAATCCCCTTTTAAAAACATATTAAAATATTTCATGATCACAAAACCGTTATTAATGTATATATAAAAATATTTTATGTAATAAGAAACTCATTATTCTATAAATACTAGTTAAGATTTTCCATTTTAAAAATAAAAATTGATATTGACATTACCATTCCATTTCCTAATAAATTTTCTTATATTTGGTTTTAAAAAAAAGATCATAATAAATCTTAAAAGAAAAATAAAACTCATACTCATTTCATTGAAATCATGAAAATTAATTGAATTGTATCTAAATTGTTATACGTTCCACCCCCATGAGGTAATCCTTTACATTTAACATAATCCAAATATAATACAATGTGAAATTAGTATATTTCTGTAAAATTCATAGAAAACAAATATAGATCATGTAGATAACATGGGACATAATTTTCATAACGTTTATTAAATAAATATTGAATGTATTCAATATATTAGAGAGAAATATCAAGAACGCTAATTTTTGGTTTATAACGTAACCACATATTCGTAGTATATAATAGAACCACACTTACACGGATTATAACCGAACCACACATCGTGTGTTTACAACAGATCCAAATATTTTTTTCAATTAATTCCCAAGAACCATAATAAAATAATAAAAAATTAAATTTTATAAATTAATATTATTCACTTCCATAGAGGAAAAATAATCCATCAAAATAAATATTAAATTTGAAACCATTCATGAAAATACATAGAATATACGATCAATTAGAGAATAAACAAATGGTTATGGTTATATAGCCATGGTTTTCAGGATTGTTTCCATAGGGGAGTCCACTGCCATGGTTATTGTTAAACAACAGGAGTATGTCTAATTGAGTCATTCTATATCATTTATTTACAAAAAACACAAATATATTCCCAAATATAGCCATAGATATCTAAAACATTGTATTTAGGATGCCATGGGTAATTGGTATGAACAACCCATTTTGTTTGGAATATTGTAGAGAATATATAGTACAACATTATTTTAAAAAACAATTGTCAATAAACAATGATACAAACATATTTTCCAATAAACATGTAAATATCCATATTAAAAAGGCCCATAACTATGTTTTTTTTGAAATAGTGGTTATATAATAAATAACGGCCACTGCTTTTTTAAAACATGGCTATATCTCAAGATAAAACAATGGTTCTGCATAACTGTGGAAATATATTAAATGAAAATAACATATTTCCCTAGTTTACAGAATTTTTATCTGTATCTTCTATGTAGAATTTAATTCATCCATGGTTTTCCATAACAATAGAGGAAGCCTATGAGGAATTACATATGAAAATAATTTTTAAATAAATAAAACAGTGTTTTAATTATGAAATAAATTTCATTCAAATAATATTAAAAATTATTACACAATATATCTATATATTAATATATATGATTATATATATACATGTAACATAGTTTAGTATTGTTTAAATGTGTTATTTATATTCTCAGGAGTTTGGGAGATTTAATCCCAACCAATTAATATAATATTTCAATGTCTATTGTTGTAGTTTTGGAAAAAAGGAGATACATGTTTTATTTACAGCCTAAGGCCGTAGTCTGTGTTGAAAATATGTATGAATTACATTTTTCAATGATTTTAAGGATCATGGAAATTTGTTTTATATTAACATCATTTGGCTGTGGTCGATATCGACCATGGCCATAGATATCTTATGGTATCATTTTGAAACCTTGTCAATATTTAGACCCTATATTTTGTTTTATGAAAACTATTATCATACATGGTCCAATGACTTTTTTGCATACTCCAACAGTTTTAAACCATGGAATTATGTGGATTTTTTATTTTTGAGGTAGTGTAGAATTTTCTTGGAATATAAAATTAATTAATACTGAGGATAAATAACATCATATAATGATTATAGTGGTTATAAAATTATTGTATTTATATAGGGTATTATAGATAATTTATTTTTCGTTTTTCTAAATATTTTCCTTATAATGAACCAAAAAATGATTTGTTTTTAGAATCTGTGAATGAATATAATGAATTGGCCTAAATAGTTCTTATTAATTAGTTACTTTTCATGAAAATAAAATATAAAACAGAATTTTATGAATATGTAGAGGATGTAAATATTAATAAAATAAGTATTCCCAAAATGTAAATTCAAATTTTTATGGTACAATGTCCCTTAACTCAAGTCTCAATCATCATATGCATTATTTAGCTTCCAAAATAATAAATTATATTTAATATTTAATTTATTATGAATGATTTAATATTTATTTTTCTATAGATTTTATTTTTACCATGACCTAGTCAATAACATAAAAAAATTATGTTTACATAAATCATTTTGATGACATTTGACTTATATGGTAACAATGACATTGGTACGGGGTCTATGACTAAATTGGAAAATATTACATCATATACTGAATAATAATCATGAAAAAAATAATCATTTAAATGTATTAATTAAACTATAAATATAAACCATTACATATGGTTTAAAAAAATAAAAATGTTAAAATCATGGAGACAGTAGGCCATACATACACATGAGTAGTGATTATAATTTTAAACTATTCTATATGGAAGACATTATATATTGTTTTAGTTTTATAGAATGAAAATTAAATCATAAATATAATATTATATATTTAAGTAAACTTCTATATATCATATATATGATGTGTTGATGAAAATTGATTCATGTCTCTTAGTGAAAGTGATAGTCCACACATACGCCCAAACAATGTTATCATAATTGAATTGATAGAAAGGTAAGAAAGTATATTATATTAACAATATATAATATATAATATTTCATTAATATTATATATATATATATATATGTATATATTATATTTTATTTTATAAATCTGTGAGTGGTAGTGTTGGAGAATAAATTTAAATGTTTCTTAAGGTTGTGGTCTGACGTATGTAGGAATGATTGATTCATTACACATGTGATGGAAGAGGGAGATTGATATATGTAATTACATTATCACAATATCATAATATATTTGGAAGAAAATTTATATGTAAATTAAGCATGTTTTAAGATTATTTAAAAGATATAGAATAAGAAATAAAAATAAATCATTCTTTTAAATGGCACACTTATTCTATAGGAAACATCTAATGATGAACAACATAAGCTATATATATATATGGAATTATAAAATATAACATCTCAAAAAATGTGTTGGGATTTTAAAAATGTATTTATATTGGTATTAAAAGAACTAAATGTCTTTTGACGTGTAGAGACAATTGTGGATGGAATATTCTTTTCTAAGTGATGGATGGGGAATTCTTTGAATTTTCTAAATTATTTAATTAATATAATTTTTAAATCATAAAATGGATCTAAATTTTTATAAATAAAATATAAAATTATTGGGACATAAAATATATTCAATAAATAGATGAGTTATTTTATATTATCATCATTATCAATCAATTGTAATATCACATCAATGCTCATGATAATTTCAATGATATGAAATAATTTCCTATTTAGTGGTCTTGAAAGTTACTATAAAAGAAAATTGTCTAATAAATTGAACATGGTTGATATTTTAAACCATATCATATTTAATTGGATAACACCAAAAATTTAGTTAATTTGAATACTTTTAATAAAATTCTTTTTATTTAAAATTATAATTAATTTATGTTTTTATAATACATGAAATAATAAAATTTTCCATGTGTCTAATAGAATTGATATGTATCATAAAAAATATATTTTAATAAACTTCTGATATGGTCTTACTATACTCATCTAATTAAATGTACATGGTTATATATATTAGTTTGGACCTTATCTTTTGGTATAACCCCTCATTTAACCATTTCTTTGTTTTACCGTGGTAATGACTTTTTCAATAATAAAGGGTTATAATTTTAATAAAATGGGGAAATCTCCTTATAAATGAAATAAATAAGTGGTCTTCCACCATTTAACATCCTAGTTGTCCAATTTTAATTTAAATATGTTATTTAAATAATTTATATTATATAATTCAGCATAAAATAACATTTATGTCATTTTGAGACTATTCATTTAATTTCACTTTGGAAACAACATGATATAAAATAAATTAAATGGTAACCGTTGAAAAATCCTTTATATGTTGTATTAATCCATTAAAATAATGGTAATATATAAATAAAAAAAATTACTTTTATAGTTTATGAATTTATTTCCTTGATTTATCTATACATTTTATAATAAATTAGTTTTCGCTGCATAGAAATAAATGTTAAATAATTTTTTTCCAATAATTAAATTATAAATTACAATAATAAATTATTTATTTTCCAAAAAAAACTATATATTCATTAAATATATATATTTTACCCCAAAATATTCATTAAATATTATTTAATATTTTATTATGAATTTGAAAACCTCTCCTAATAATTACACAATCATTTGGATAAGTCGGTTTCTATTCAAATAGAAAATTTTAAAAGACCCCTTAAAATAGTAACTAATACTTTATACTTGTTAAACAAGTAAAAAAAATCTACAATTTTCAAATTTTATATTTAGGACCCCAAATTTCGCTTTTTTGATTTCTATATGCACTATGAAAACAGTGAAAATAAATTTAATACATAACATGAAATAAATGAAAATTTACATTTTTGGAATTATATTTAAATTATATTTAAATTATATTATCAGTTATTATTATATCAATATGTTTAATATTTTTAATATTTGTATATTTTATATTTCATAAAATATACAATATTTAAAAAATTAGTATATTTATATCTCCCTAAAAATATTACATAAATATTAAAAAAACATAAACTAATACAATGAAAATTCTGAAATAATAAATTCAAAAATTATTTTCATTTCCTATTTTTCAATTATTTTTTTGGAATAAATTTCCTTCAATATAAATTCATAAAACACAATGAAATAATTTTTTTAAATGTGTCTTAATAACAATTATTATCCATTAAAAATCACGTTTAATAATGATTCCAAATAAATGTTTTATATCAATTATAATTAGAGTTGTATTATTCTATGTAATGATATAATTCAATGAATAATGGGTATTTTTAATTAAATGAAGTGATAAATAAAAACAAGATTTATTTTGATTATTTTATAAAAAGAATAATATTTAAAGAAGATCATTAATTTTACTTTATGATAATTTATATATGCTAATCAAAAATGATTATGTATTTTTAAAAAAATATTAAACACATAGAGAAATTAATTATTATATTTAACCATAAATATTAACAATTTTTTTTATAAATCATATTTTATAATCCAGAAATTATTTTTCTACAAAATTGAGGTTTAATTTTAAATGAATTTATAAATAATTTATCAATGATAATTTACATTATATATACTTCATAATTTTATTATATTAGTTATGACTTCTAGTATAATATATTGGATAGAAAAGTTATAAAATAATTTATAATTATTTCCGTTGAACATGATGTAGAAAATATTATATTCTATCATACATAATGTTATTTCAAAATATTAGAATGTTAAAGTCGACCCACATTAATAAATTTCAGCCTCGTTATTTGAAAATTACTTTCGTAATCACAATTTTGATATATAAAAATACCATTTCTAAAAAAATGCATCATAAAAAGTGTTAATAAAACATTCTTTTGAAAAGAGAGAAAGAGAAATACAAAAGTCATATATAATAACACTATGTTTTGAAATAGAATAAAATTAGTTGGAATTGTATAAAACGTTATAATGGGGATAAAGGTATTTTCTAACTAATTGATAGTGAAAGATAGTATGGTTTTGGGAAATCAATTTACCACACAATTTTAAATCCCTATGGGATTAAGAAGAATAACAATTCAATGGAAATTAATTTAATAGGATAACATTTTTTCATGATAATTTTCATATATACGAGGAATTACATTACCATATAAAATAAGAAAATTTGGAAATATACTTACATAAAAAGTAAAATTTATACCATTAATGAATTTCCACCATAACATCATCTATTTCACTAATGTATGAGTATTCTAGATCAATTTTCATGAATAGTTTACTAAAATAAATTGAATATACATCATATAATTCGTTGAAAGGATTAAAGAATATTTCTACTATTTCCATAATTTATCGACAAAATTGATAGGAAAAGAAATGTTTTTTTAATTAAAGAAACATTAAATAATGAAATACATATATAATGGAAAAACACTCAATAAATATAACCAATATTAATTTTATACATTTATATAAATTAATATACATAAATTTCACATAAATATTCCCTACCAAGTTAGAAAACAAAAAGTTATAAGGTTAAAAATAGATATATTTTTTGGATTAAATTATCTTTTATCTTTAATGAACAATATTCCTTCATAATTTTATATAAAAAAAATTTCTTCCCAAAAAGAATAATATATAAAAAATGAAAAAAATTTCCATTCTTCACCTAAATCACAATCAAATCATTTATACATCCAAAAGATACTTTATCCATTATTCATAAATTAAAAAACCCTTTTAACCATAGTCATATACAATTACCTTAATGATAAAATGATCCCAAAATAGAATAATTTGGTAAAAAATATCATTATAAAACTATTAAAAAAATTTAAATTAACGGGTTATCTTCATAAAAAATAGGCATTTTGAACGTGTAATAGACAATTTATCCTATTTATCCATAATTATCTATTCATAAAAGAACATTTTAATCTAAATGGTATAAATAAAACTAAAAATATTAATAGATTTAGATATTTCCCAAATTTTTATTAAAAACACATACTAATATTTTAGGCATAATTATAATAAATAACTCCCAAAATATCATTTATTACAATACAATACCTCTAATTAAAAACTCTAAACTGGGATTATATTATTTTAAACAAATTATCATCTTTCGAATTATAATCTCGTTATATTACACATTACACTTATGTTATCTTCACATGATAAAATCCACATCTAGAAAGTTATTTAATCACTACTTTGATACTAACTATAAGGATCCAACACTAAACATTTGAAAATATAGTGTATTCAAAAATATAATTTACATTATTTCACACTGAAAATCATTTTGCATTATTATTTTATAGGATATGGATTTAAATATTACATATAAAATCATATATTACATGGTGGGATATTCAAATAGATATCCAGTTCTCAAAAAATATAAACCATTAAAAATAAGGAATATCTTTCTTTTTTCAAAAAACATCATGAATTTAAAAATAAATTTTTCTCTATTCCGGCACACCATTAAACAAAATTAAAAAAATTATATTGTGGTTTATATATGAAATTATATTTAATGGATGATAAAAATAAATAATGAAATAATTAAACACGTATGTCCATGAATAATCATAATAATTTAAACTCATAAAAATAATTATTGTTCACTAAATAAACATCCCCCTAAGAAATAAAATATTTTTGAAAAGTATTTTTTGTTATAAAATTCCTAATAAATAACATTTAAAAATTATAATTCATAAATTTTTCTTCTCATTCATGAATGTGAAGATTTGCTTTACAATGTTATAAACATCACCCTTATGAAGTAGAATATACATTCCTTTAATCGTAATATTAATTACATTACATATTGAACCATAAAATTTATATAAAAACGCATAGGAATAATAAATTAAACGTATATTTAACTTATGATAAAAATTAATATCACAATTACAAGACACTTTATAATAGACTATTCATTGGAGATATATATCGGACTCAAATGTTTATAGTTTATAATGGAATCAAATGCCAATATTTTATAACAAAACCACTCATTTGGGATTTGTAATGGAAACACACATACATATATTATAACATAACCTAATTTCATCATAATAATTTAAAATATACATATTTTAAAAAAAAAATACATGGATGATTATGTCAATATATTCTCCATACTCATATGTAAATAATTTCCATATATCGAAATTCCCATTCCATTTGAAACCATTTTTGAAAATTATCATAAGAATGTAAAAGGGGATTTTCATTAATTTAATAATTAAATAGTGAAAAGAATTAGAAACATCATAGATTTATTCTAGTGCGGGGAAAAACTATTGGTGTCATCTATGTTGAAATGAATCATTCCTTTTTGTATAAAATATATCAAGGTATTAATTTTGAATTTTCTGAAAGAATGCTAAAAATTGATATAAATTTACTTTATTAATTCACGAATTTCGATATAAATACAATTTTTTTTGAATATGGACATGAAATAAATTATTTAGTAAATATATAAGTATAACATATTAATCATTTTTTTTGGTGAAGTGTACTATGCGAGGAGTTCGAGTCATCTTGTATGATAATTCTCATCTTGAAAAACTAAATTATGTTAATTATATTCATTATTAACAAATATTTTAATGGCACGGACCTCTCCGGTCCATTACATTGTGGAATTTTGGTGTTGGAGGTGTTCCGGGAGGTCAAGGGGACTTATCCCCAACACTTTTCCAATTTTCCAGTTCTGTGAATAGTGTTTCCAGTTTTATGAACAGTAACAGATCGGTCTCACCGATCGGTCTGACAGATCAGTCTTACCGATCAGTTTCACAGATCGGTGTGACATATCGGTTTCACAGATCGGTCTGACAGATCTGTTTCATAGATCGGTCTGACAGATCAGTGTGACAGATCGGTTTCACAGTTCGGTCTAACAGATCGGTCCGAAAGATCGGTTTCAGAGATCGGTGCGACAGATCGGTTTCACAGATCGGTGCGACAGATCGGTTTCACAGATCGGTGTGACAGATCGGTTTCACAGATCGGTCTGACAAATCGGTTTCATAGATTGGTGTGACAGATCTGTTTCACAGATCGGTGGGACAGATCGGTTTCACAGATCCGTGTGACAGATCGGTTTCAAAGATCGGTGTGACAGATCGGTTTCACAGATCGGTCTGACAGATCGGTTTTACAGATCGGTTTCACAGATTGGTTTCACAGATCAGTTTCACAGATCGGTTTCACAGATCGGTTTCATGTACAGTAATAGTGGGTGAACAGTGTTTCCAGACTCCTACAATTTTTTCCCCTTTTGACGTTTCCTTTGACGTAAAATACATTTAAAGCCTTATTTTAAGGGCTCATAAGGCCATTTAAAATGACATAAATCCTATATTAATTATTACTAAGGCTTCGAATGTTTTACTTGGTCAACCGCGTGGGTTAATGCGATCCGTTTTTAATGGAGAATTAATCGGATCTTAAACTGTTGCCCCATTTAATCGTAAAAAAGGGACGAGATATCATTCTCCCTTGTTCTTTCATTTTGTTCTCAACTAGGAGGCACTAGAACCTTTCAATCCTTTCCTTAAGAGTTACACAATCAATCTTTACTCCTAGGATTGGTTCCTCTTTGTTTTGATGCAACCAAGCTGTGTTGATCAATATTCGATATAAGGTATGTTGTATCGTCGTTCTTTTGGGGTTCATCTTCTCCTATCCTCCTTTCAATAATTATACCATGTAATTTCCAAGATTCTAGTGGGTTTTCTAATGGGGTTGGTTGGTACTGTCGTACCGCAGCATCCTCTGGTGGATGCAGTTGTCGCGAGGGGAGGATCGTGACCTGTTGTGTGGATAAAGAACGCGAGGAACTGTTTGAGGTAGGGGATTCATGGCTTCTCTAATTGTATATGTGCAATCATAGAATTATCATGATTTATCCCTTTGGATCACAATGAAATTGACCTAATTAAATACTTGAACCGGATTAAAAGAATTGGTTGATCACATGTTGTTTCTTTATACCGTAATAACGGTTTGCCTCATGTTTTCCTAGATATAGTGATATCTATGTTTTCATTGATTTTTTGTTCGTTCATGATAGAAATTGATAACGAACGTAAAGCGGGAATTAATTGTTAATTAATTGGCTAAAGATAATGATGCATGTAAATTAATCTGCTTATTGCAGTTGTTGTAGTTGTTCTAATTTGAGGATAATCAAATTAGGAAAGTAAGAATGGTTATTTAATTGGGATAGCTTGCTGATTAGGTATCCGTGATTGGATCCTACGAATAACAAATCTGCCAATTCAATATGGATTAGAGAACAGATTATGTGGGAATTTCAAAAGGGTTCTCAGTTACCCGCTTGCTTGTATGGATGAATGCGTTGTGGTTTGGAGCTCTGAGTGCTCATTTTGTTTGAATGCTGAATGCCTTGTTAAAGGGCCGAGAGCCCATTTTGTGATGTTTGTTTTCCTGCTTCTTGTGCTGTGATGTGAGCCTGGATGGCTGTTGTGATATGTGGAGGCATGGGGACTTGTGGTTGTGGAAGCGGATGACGCCTAGTGTGGCGAGATGCATTGGTTTATGCATATGGGTGTCGGGGAGGACACCAAGGGTGATGGTATGAGATGAATGTGATGATTTGATGTTGATGGTTTGGTTTGGTTATTTATCTGCTTTACTTTTCCCCACTAATCAAGGCAGCTGGTCTTGCTTACCCTCTTTCCGAAGGAGGCGAAGACACGCGGGGTATGCCACGTGCTTTCCGTGTTCTGCCTCTCTATGGAGGATGGGTCTATGCTCTTTTTATAGGCGGCAAAGACTCGACGGGTAGTATATCTACGCACCATGTTGAGCCTCCTTTGTGTTTATAAGCATAGGATGCTTTTCTAGAATGCCTGGGAATGTGGAAAAGTAATTCTGTAATGAATGTTTGATTAAATGGTGAAAATCCACGGGGATGGAGATACTGGAGGCGGGACTCGGGGGTCATTATCTCTCTTCTCACATTGCCGGCCCAGGAGGGGTACACTTTGTGGGGAGGGGGTCGTGATAGAGTGGTATCAGAGGTCTGGTTGAGGGATAGGATGGAGTTTGGAGTTAGGCACATGTGAGGATGCATGGGATGGTAGGGAAACAGTGTCATTCATGTTTAGAAAGTGGGGTAAACACTGGAGACTAGCAGAGACATAGGCGTTTTGGGCCCCCTATGATCTGTTGCACGGACCTTTAAGTTTACGATGGCTACTAAACAAAGTGATACTGGTTGTAGGGTAGAGACCTAGGAAAGGATCATACATCATTATTCTTTGCGCTTGTGTTTGAATGGGTAGACCTTGGGATAGGTATCCTGAAATTAATAAAACAAAACAATTAATTAATTAATGTTGAGTCTTCCATATTCCAGGCTTAGGAGCTCTAACGGTTGTTATTTTTCAGGTATGGCTCCAGGTCGACGTCCTCGTCAGGTTTGCGTAGAAGATGCCCAACAGGCTGTTTCAGAAGATCACCGCCGAGTAGAGGTTGATGAAGATGACAATTGGTGGAAGACACTCCGAGAGTTTCAGCGCCAGAGTCTACAGAAGTACGAGGGCTCCGTTTCAGATGCAGTCACAGAAGACTGGTTGGAAGAGGTCGAGATAGGCTTCAGTTCGATTCGTGCTCGGAAGGAACACTGGTTGTCCTTGGTTGTGACGATGTTGCGTGGAGCAGCAAGACAATGGTGGTTCTTGTTCCTCAGGGATCGTGAGGAGTAAACGATCTCATGGGAGGAGTTTCGAGACAGGTTTAGAGTTGAGTTTCTTTCTTCGACTATGAAGGCATCCAGTCGCCAGGAGATATTCACCCTTCGACAGGGGAGCTTCTGTGTTCGAGAGTTTGGAATCCGTCTCAGGAACCTTCTACGATATTCTTCAGACCTGTTACCAGATGATGAGGCCAGGGCGAGGGATTTCGAGGAGGCTTTGCGTCCAGAGATCCAGTGCCAGGTCACCCCATTTATGCTGAAGACATATCTTGAGGTGCTGGCGAGGGTAGAGGTTGTTGAGATGACTTTGACCAGGACCAGATCATCACGAGAGGGGAATCATCATGATTCCTCACGAAGCAGAGCTGTGGTCTAGGGTTCCCGGTTTTCAGGACAGAAGAGTTTCTGTTCACCTGGGGGTAGGTCCCAGCCCTTCCCATCTCATTTCTCCGGAGGCAGCAACTCTCAGGCCTATGCCAAGGGATCTGGCGCTTGTTATTCTTGTGGTGGTCGTGGTCATCAGCAGCGGGAGTGCCCAACTTTTCAGAGCAGTCATCGTGCACCAGGCGCTCCACTCCAGGTTCCTCCGTTGAGGCAGATACAGCCGAGGGAACAGCAGCAGGTTTCACCAGCTTTAGATCACCAGAGGGTAGATGGAGCTGGCAGAGGACAGCCCCATGATGCTCCCCGTCCTCAGAGAGCAGAGCGCGGCCATGGTGGTGGTCTTCATCATGGTGAGAGAGGCCGTAGAAGTGGTCGTGGTCAGCTTCATGCTCTAGCGTTGCCAGTTCCAGGCGAGCCAGAGGTCGTCCGAGGTACCCTTTGCTTGTTTTCTACCTTGGTATATGCCTTGTTTGATTCAGGAGCGACACACTCATTTATATCCCCTACCCTTGTCCACGCTTTGGGACTTCAGGTAGAAAGGCTTTCAATGCCATTGGCGTTGACTACGCCAGTTAAAGGTCGAGCTAGCTTGTTTGAAGTATGTAGAGATTGTGAGCTAGTGTTGGGGCAACACCGCTCTTGGGGAGATTTCCTATGTTTACGAATACAACCATATGATTTCATCCTCGGCATGGATTGGTTGTATTCGGTGCAGGCTATTGTGGATTGCTACAGGAAGAAGGTCGATTTCTTTGATGAAGATGGAGAGGAAGTAGTGTGTGTTTGTGAGATAGATCCTCGGATGAGTCATAGACGAATTTCATCCTTATCATCCATGATGACTGGGATGATTTTGATCAAAATATCAAAATCCTCTAACTAGTTCAAGAGGGAAGGACCTAATGGAAATTTATTTAGTTAAGAAACCTGAAACATGTCATAAATCGATGTCAAGGGAGACAGAAATTACAAGTGATATTCCACCATTAAAATATGATCAACTATTAGAAAGGTAATAGAATAACTCATTTCCAACAAACACTAATTATACATCATATAGTTTTCCTTCTGAGTTGAATGTCATATACAAGAATTCTCACTAAACACAAAATCTAGAGAACAATAATGGTGTTAATAATTGTATTTATGAGTAATCTATGATGTGACCAATATCTAACATATAAAAGGATACATTTCCATCGTCTATAATGAAATTATTGTTTTAATCGAGGTCATCTCTGCCAATTTTTCTTAACACAAGGGCGATATACATGGACACCCATGCCATAAATTCATAGAATCCATCTTAATATAATCTTTATAAAAAATTTTATTAGAAACCATGACTAGTGGAAGTGACATTTCCTTATAACCACCATAAATTAAACATGTATCCCTAGATAATAACTTTAGGAATATGAATAATCCCCTCTATAAAACACATGTCTGCAAATTAAATTTCAGTATTAATATTATATTTCAACCCTTCTCATCCTACAATCCCATTAAAAACATATATCTAAACCTCTGGGGAATGTTAAAAAAATTCAATAAAGGTAAACAATAAAGCCTAAAACCCTCTATGACATATAAGTTCTCGATATGGTAAACCTCCAATATCTCCATGATAGGTAGAAAGTGATACAATTAACTATGTTGATAAATGACCACCCATATTGTATTATATCCACCATTATTATGTGGAAAACTGATGATGGGGACCGTGAGAATATAATACCACTTCTATACTGTTATTCATAATGTTTCCAAAACATCATTGGGTCTTTGGTACTCTTATTTAATTATCTATTATGAATGTCACAATGAAAATAAATTTGAAATCGTCCACCAAATCCCCAAAAACAAATATCTATGTCTCAAATCATGATAATTCCTGGTTGTACTATAGTGCACAGAGAAACAATGATGGTTTCCAGTATCCATAATCTCATACCATATAGATATTAAAATTAAAATCCTATCTTAAATACCATGTTGCTACAATAAAACTCCAGATAACATTATAAGTAATATAGAAAGGTTAGACATAATGTGAGAATAATCTAAATAACAAAACATTTTTCCGGTATAACATATGTGTGAAAAACAAATTGAGTAAAAGAATAGGACACAGTATTTATCCTTGAGGGTTGAAATGTCATGCCCAAATAACTAAATTAATAAGCGATAATAAGACATATTAATAACTAATTACTCAATGTCACCAACTTTCAGCTCAAAACTATCCATATGAACAATAAATCAATTTCAAATAGATTTTTTCAAAATTTATGACACACTTCACATTTCATGATTCTTATAAAAACACAACTAAAAATTCATAATTGAATGTGTAATGTGTGGGATATAATCCCAATAGTATTTCACTAATGATTCTATAAAGACACTGATATCAAAGAAAACATTAATTATCCATTTTAAAAACACTTGTTTATAAATCCTTTAATAGGATAAAAAAATTATAAAATAGAAATACCTATGGTTATTCAAAAATATCCATTCATATTATCATAGTAATAAATAAAAAAATTGTAGCACTAAACACACTAAAGTAAGATGTCTATTTCAGGATCCACCAAAGGTACACAAAGTGATAATCATATAGAGAACATTTTTAAACCATTATAGAATTTTATAAATATTTTTAATTGTGATTTCATATCATATCCATGCATGGAAGTAAATTTTAATACAAAAAAATCATTAATGGAATTGAAAAAATCAATCACGAGTAAAAAATTATTAATTGAAATCAAATAAAAAACATGTATTTCTCAAATATTTTCATTATTAATATCAAATATATCCATTTTATAATTCATAATGTAATTTATACCTAGACATCCGAAATATATGAATTAGATCCTTTTTATAAAGACAACTACATAAAAAACCATGATGACTCCATGAGAATTGATCTGCCAATGCTTGAGGTTGAATGAAATCAAAATGGGGCATCTTGTATGTTAAAATTATATCATAAAGAAAAAATGTTTTATAAATAATTATGGAAAATGATATGGATTGAAATGGATTCATGGTATTTTTATCAAGACATTATAATATGACACCATGATACAATGTGAAGGCCCATTTCATATCATTCTTGTAAAAACCATTCTTATGATTCATGAATAAGACCCATATTTTCCTAAGGTGGAAAAAATGATTTACTAGATACACCATTCAATAGGGAATCCTATTTTTATAGAATTGTAAAAAAATATCTATATGTCTCCACACTATGGCCTCTCTACCCCTTTCCAAAAGGATCATCATAATAGAGGGGACACACCACAACCCATGATTCACATAGAATCTTCCAGAAAAGTTAGTGGAACCCACAAACAACTTCCATGAATCTATATCTTATGTCCAAATCGTCCAATCCATTTGAATCCTCTTCAGGGAACAATAGAACCCATTTACAACACACCCCTATCGGAAAATAATGATACACTCCGAAATTACCGAGAAATTCTTGAAATTACATGGAAAATCCCATAATAGGATAACAAAAATAAGTTGTTAGAGGAGTTTGAATTCGGTAATGAGATGACACAACATTACTATGGATTTCAATACATAGGTTGTTTACAGTCTGAGTCATAGGGTTCATTAACAGTTGTCTCGTGATAGGTCTCTACCTTACCATATGAATTCTTCCATGTACTCCAAAAGATGCCATATAGTCGTGAGGTTCTAATATAACACATTGGTAGATGATACTGAATTTATCATAGACATACATATAATTTAATAGGAGAAACATAGGAAATAGATTAAATACTAATAAAAACAATGCATATCTGGACATTTCCAAAAACAATATCAAATCCCACAACCAATAGAAAATATTCTATGTCATCTCTTACAATGAATTTTGAATGAAATATCCAAAAAAATATAATTAGTAGAAGTGACAAGAACGAACATGACTCAAATACTAGATCCCTCTACATTTGGCATCCCATACCAAATCCAATATCTAGAATATGGCCTTTTCTATTGTCGTAAAATGTATCCAAGTTATCTACCTCGGTACCCAACAAGGGCCTGATTAGGGTGCGAGAAAACTCAGTAGGTCACCACTAATGGGGTCTATAAAATATGTAGTCTTAATAGATAGTTTATATATGTTCTAATATACTGACAAGACGAAAATAATATATATCAGGTTCTATAAATTAAAATTATTTAGTTCGAACATTTAATTATTTCTACCATGTGATTGGAAAATCATTTATAAAAAAACAATAGATGCCAATAAAAAAATATGCATAAGTGGGTAAGTCGTGATCCCTATCTCACTAGGGTATCCATTTCAAAATAAATTATCTCACAGGAAGTCTAGTTAGTCTCTTCCAATGGAAACATTAAGGGCTTAGAGCCTTATTCTAACTCTTTAACCCGTGAATTTTATGTGTGGGGATTACATCCCTAGTCCTTCCTGTCCCATTGGAGGATCCTCATTTGAAAACCTCCCTTATCACCAAGCCATGTGGACATGATTTAATAACCATTAATAACATAAACCATTACAATTAAACATAATCAAGGAAATAAAAATATCTTTTACTGTTTATATTTCATTGAATAAAACACCATTATTATGATTTATCCCATTTACACATTCTTATTTTTATATCATAACTCAGTTAAATGATTCTATTACAAAAAATTATTCAATTTACACATTTACATTAATTCATTTAACTCATTTACAATATTCCAAATAAACCCATTATTATATGTCAAAAATTAGAAATAAATTCATTTTTTCAATCTCATTCCACCAACAAACATTTCAAACAAAATTATCAAGGGATATACTTAATTACAAATAAATTGAAGGCTAGAATTAATATTTTACATGTTCGGGTAAAGGTACAACCCAACAGTTGAACTATAATGGCTATATTCAATCTTTAATCATCACGCGTAGAAAATGAATGTCTCAATATATATCATATCCAACCATTTACTAATTATTACTAAATCATTAAATCAATAATAATAAAATACGAAATCAAATAAAATACACAAAAAATAAAATCCTACTTGATATAACTTGTAGAATAGATCCTTCTATTCGTAGGATGAGTGACCACTCCATTGTATCTATTTAGTTATATCTGAACATGCATCCAATCCCTTTCCTATGATCTACTGGGAAAATGTTTTTTTAGAGTTTCATAAGTCAAAAAACAACCTCATAGTAAATATTATGATAAATAGAAGCATGAGGAGTGTTAGACTTACTCCGAGATTTGATCAATAATTAACAGCACAACAAATAGAATTGAAATGAAGGAATTTGATCATTGGGAAGCCTTGTGGAATTGGGTTCATCACGTGGGTTTCTACTGAATAAATTAGGTGAAAAATTGGGTATAACACATAAATCTCAAATGGGGGAATGTGTAAAATCACACTATATAACCGGCCCACATTTTGGTGGTATGATTATTCGAATTGTGCACTGATTGTGGTCCAAACTCTATCCAAGAGAGTCTATTTTAGACGATTACATGGGTATCCCACATGTCTAAAAAAATTATATTCCAACCATGTGAAATTTATCACTCCACGCCTAGGGTTTGGCCTCCCCCATGAATAATTTAAATAACCATGAAACCCTCATCCTCGATAGCATAGTTTTGGTACACAATTACTACTAACCATTTTACAATGGTGAAAAATGATCAGCATAGCCATATTACCCATTAATTGATGTCCTGATCCCCAGAAACACCCTCTAGAATCCCCACACACCTAATAAACATTTCATTATGCAACATTTTGGTATGTAAAGCTGAATTCAGACAAGGGGATAACATACTAGATTTCCAAAATCTTACGAGTGGGATATTGTGTTCAATATATATATATATATATTATATTTTTATGTTATAACTATATAATCACTACCCACATTTGATAAAAATACCCTTAAATAGAGATTATAGGTTACGTGAATTTTATCCAACATCTAGGATGGTGGTGATTTGGATGGATAGTGGAAACCTCTTCCATGTTATTCTTTTAATAGGGGTAATGTTATTGGTTGGTGTTCTTGATTACTCAATAGCGTTTTCCTATTTATTTTGTCACAATATTTGCTGTGATATACTATATTATTTTCAGTGGGATGTGGAGTGATTGACCAGGTGTTTTTAGTGTGGAGTGATGTGATGATTCGTGATTCGATCAACAAATTCTAGACCATTAGATAGTCGGGTGGGTAGGGATGGGTCTCAACCAACAACATAGTCGGTAGGATATGTGATGTGATATTTATGAAATTGATTAACAACAAGAAATTCATTATAGGGATGGTAGATAATAAAAACAATTCATAATAAACTATGGGTAACCATTATTATTTTTATGATATTTTATTAAAATATATGATGCATAATTAGATGATCGAGCCATGATAAGATTTGGATTTATTGGTTGCCTTAGTTAGGTTCTTGTGGGTTATGGAGTTTCTTTATTGAAAAATCAGTATCCTATTTTTCAATTTTCAAATGAAAATATTTTATGTACGAACTATGTAAACCAGTATTCTCTCCCAGTATATATAAACTATATTTCCTGTTTTAAGGAGTAATCTTGGGAGTAGTTATTTGGATGGGGGAGTAATATTTCTCACCAGTCCATTATGAACACTGAGGTATTTTGTTGAGTTTTCATGATAATATATTATTTGGTACTTAAACCATTGATACATAAATTCCACGACATATTCGACATGCCTCAGATAAGTTAATATCTCCATAAGGACTCCTATAACATTGATAATGAATAATTGGATATTGAGGATGATGTTAAATTAATGGATTGACTAGTAGATATCGATGATCTTTATGATAAGGTTTATTGTAGATAAAATATCCTAATGTTTCAGGTTTCATGGATATATTGTGGAATGGGAGAGAATATATGAGAGTGAGAGGCGGAGATGCATTCCTAACACCCTGAGTTGTTTTAACCATTTAATTATTCTATTTTCTCATATAATGTGATTTTTTGAAATTTCGGTATTCTGAGATTAAATGAATCTATCATGATTTTATGCATGATAAACTATTTTTCTTTTGAATTAGGGATAAACTGATTCATAACCAAGATGTGTTATACTTTTAAATTTGTAAGGTCATGTGGAAGGTACTATTTTCCATAGTATGTGATTTTACCAAAAAAAATATTTATTTCTATAGTTTCATTTCTCTAGGTGGTGATCAATGTTTATTTTGTCAGTTACATTATTGGTTTTTTAGAGGTGGAGGTAGTGGTGTTTGAGGATATGCGGAAACAAGGTGGCATGATGTTGTGGTGTAGTGGAGTTGTGTTGTGATTGGTGAGATGGTAATTGGATTTTGTTTTGAGTGTGGTGGAATTTTTTGCTGTTTTTGATTTGTGGTGGTGTTTGAGGTGTAGTGAGATCATTGAGTTGTATCTCAGGGGTATTTGTATGGAAGCAAAATATTTAAATTTTTAATTTGATTATATAAAAATAATGTCATTTGTGATATATCTATTGTAATGGTGTGTTCTATCCTATATTATTACAGTTTAGTTTAGGGTGTTGTATTCATTTGGAAGAGGCTAAAGAAGTGTTATTAAGATGTGGAAGATGAAGGATAAAAGATGAATTAAATTAAAATCATGAAAGGGGGATTCCCGATGTTATTTTGTGATTAATTTTTGTGTTTGTTGTTATTCATAAATTTGATGTGGTAGTGGAGTACATCTTGAAACTAATTCTTGATTCTAGATGGGAAGCCATGACTTAGGTTTTTTTTTAGGATAGCCATCCTTGATTTTTTTAAGTAGTTTGACATATGGGATTTTCAAAAACATTTTTGGGGATAATATAATTTCATTTATATACAACACATAATTCAAAATATTCATTTGGCTTTCATGACATTATTTTTGTTTAATAAGATATATTAATAGATATAGAATCCAAATGACCTCTCTCATGATAACATTATTTTAGATTGGTATTCGGTGATCCATAGATTTATTAAGAGAAAATATTATCCCCATTCCACTTGCATTGATTTAGGTTTTCTAGTACATGATTACTAAAAATCGAAGGTGAGTTATTCCCTCAATCCCATTGATTCCCTTATATTCTTCTTCTAGGGAATCACTGGGGTGGTAATTTTTTTATATGCGGAGTTCATTGGATAGGGTTTTTAAAATAACATGATCTAGAATATGATTATATAGGATTCATTATTTTGGTTTTTTGGTTTTTTTATAGTATACTCTTTGGTTTATGGTGAATTGAAACTATTTTTTGATGCAGTGGTCCTTATTCTATCCCTATTTAGGTGCTATGTGGGGGTATTGGATTTTTTTTACATTCTTTTTGGGGACTATAAGGGACATATTAAGAAATAAAATAAATTATAACAATCAACTTTTAATGTAAAATGGGTGTTGTCACAAAATTTTACTTGTTGATTATAATGATGATGATATTACCCGTGTTGATTTTAAAACTGAAAATCATCATTATTTAAATCCTTACATAAAGTATATTTATTAGGTGTCATTTTTTTCCCTTAGTAGGTTTCTTATTGTAAAAACCATAATTGAATAATTTAATAGAAAATATATATCCATAATGAACTTGTTTCCCCTAGAAATACAGTTTGTGTGATATTACAGATTTTAAATAAATATGTAGTTTGATTTTATCAATTTAATATAAATTGTGGTAGACATAATGGGTTGTTTTGTATGTTTGTGCTTATTGTTTTCTGTGTGTGGTGTGGACTGTCATACAATAATATTGGTTACTTTACATTCTTTGAAAATAAGAGGGGCTATGGTGTGTGATCTGATTAATGTGATGTGTGGTTTGGTTGGTTGGAATGGGAAGTGTTATGGGTGATTATATTATGGTTTTATTGTGTTTTTGATGAGATTGTTATAAAAATATTTTTTTTGTGGTGGTGGTGAGGTGTTTTGTGGTGGGTTGAGATGTATGATTGATTTGTTGAGGATTATTGGTTGTTGTAATGTTGTGGTGGGTGTTGGTTTATGATGTATGAGTTGTGGTGAGGTGTGGTTTAGTTAGTTTTTTGTATAGCAATCGAACAAAATTTTATTTTATAAAATTAAATATATATTCTGGTGAATGAATAATTTATGATCCAGGATTTATTATATAATTTTTTAAAAAATGAATTTAAATAAATGCAATCTATGTGAAAACATTAATTGTAATGCCTTGGTATGTGGACGTTTTTGGAAACTAAATTTATCTGAAAATGGTGAAATTCGTAATTTTCAGGTGGTAATATGTGGATTATTTTTTGTTTTTTGGTGTGTCATTTATTGTGGTGGATTCATTTGTGAGGGTTGATGTGTGGTGAATTTGTTGTGATATGGTATTCATAAGTGTTGTGGATGTGACCCCAATGGTTTTGTATTCTCTTATATAATTCATGAACTATTATATATTTTTATATACTCCCCACAAGATTTGGATAAACATATCAAATCATAGTGGTTTTAGGTTCTATATCATTTTTTAAAAATCTATGATTGTGTATTTATGGATTGATGGATACCCTTATATTCCCCAATCTTCATTTTGTAGTAGTGATTTTACAACGTGGTGATGAAGAATACCTAGAATTGTTTCCCCGTGTATCTTGGTTGGAGGTGCATAATTGACCGAGATTATTTTCGATTTTATTTGGTGTTATGAAGTTGTATTTTCTCATTGTATGTGATTTATAGATGAAAAATTCTCAATCCATATGCTATAAATTGTGATAGTGGTGTAGGTAGGGATACATCCTGAGCCACATCAGATATGTTTTGATATGTGATGTGAAATGTATGGAAGTGAAGGAAACACGTGAAATTCTATGTTTGTGAATCAAAGTGTATAATTAGTGGGCATGTTATAGTGGTGCTAAATTTTTATATTTGTTATAACATGTTACCTTAAATGATTTGTGATTTGGTTAGGGGGCCATAGTTTGGCATGGAATCATTAGTTGGATTTTTTACGTGCTACTTATTTCTACTATTTTTAGTGGCAATTTAGTATGATGTTAAGACAAGGTGTACTTAAGACCATGTGTATGTCTATACTATGTATACATTTATTCTAATGATATGTATTTAAAACCTATATTTAGTTTTTAGGGAATTGGTTATTGAGTCAAACAATGCTTTCTTGAGTCATATATATTGTTGTGTCACTACTATATAACATATCATTTGTGTTTCTATTTTTAGATTTCAAATGTATTTATTGAAATTTATCATGCATTTTGTGATGAATTTCAACTTACATAAATATTTTATTGTATATTTTTTTTGGATCTGTATCCATTCACAAAATCCTATATTTTATATAAGGTAATTCAATCCATATGTAATAATTTTATACATTTTGTTCTTTTTTTATGCAAAAACTATTAGAGGTGGAACTCAAGGGTCATCATCAATATTCCTTCATTTTAATACATGGTGGGGTTCTATTGGTGGGAGGGAATGGTTTTATTTACCATATTTGGATCCTTTGACCTCTATATACTAATATTTCATAATTAAAAAGTAATGGTTTCTATATTATATATTGTCATATTCACT
This sequence comes from Viscum album, assembly GCA_963277665.1. Lineage (NCBI taxonomy): Eukaryota > Viridiplantae > Streptophyta > Magnoliopsida > Santalales > Viscaceae > Viscum > Viscum album. Next base: position 1,902,999,289 of record OY728160.1, read on the forward strand.
TATAGAAGAGGGAAACATCCATTATATCATGTAAACATTATTGATTCCAACATATTCATAGAACCTTGAAAAATTTAACATCCCAAACGCCGATCATATTTTAATAATCATCTAGTGAAATTTACATAATAAGGCCATTATTTATTAGCTGCTTTCCATGGATATATTATTCAATCAAGGGGAGTATTTCACCCTCATTAGGACATAATTCAGAATGATTATCAACCTAACATCTTCTATCCATTATTATAAAATTGAAATATTATTATTAATATAATTTAATGTCAACATATAAATGGATACATAATGTTTCAATCATTTCAATCCACAATAACAAAAATGAATTAATCATACTGAAGGGAGAACCCCAACACCAAATAAATAATGTGATTTGTTTTTCATGACCTCATCATGGAGCTAAAAACATGGATGGTTTTGTTGAGAAAATATTTCTTCTATATATTGACTAAGATGCTGATATGATAATTTTACCAATACAATCAATCCATCCCATTAATTTTGAAATTGAAACATTAATCTTAAATACATGAAAACTATATCTTCTATGCATAAAAAATTTTATTTACCATCACTGTCCGACATTGATCGTTCGAAGAAATAATTTAATAATATGATATGATATATATGATATTTTAAGAGTCTTTAAATTAAAAATTAATATTATACAAATAAGACAATCTTTCATAAAAAATCATTATGACATGATCTCATTTTAGTTTGGTTTACCCCCAAAATGAATGATTTGGTAGTATTCACATACAAATGAATAATTATGAACATTTTATTAAATCAAAATAAATAACAATTCTACCATGAAAGTAGTACAAAATAAGAAATCATAGTCATTAGTATATAATTATGTGAAAAACCACTAAAAATTAATTAATTTTAAATAAATATTAATAAATTATATTAATATATAGAAATATATATGAATAATGTTCATTAATTGGTTTTTAACATTGTTATTTTTTATATAGGAGGGTATAGAAAACTTTGAATAAAAAAGACAAAAAGTAATGATTGTTTCCTTCAATTTCCACACAATGATATATATTTTTATTATAAAATTTTTCATAATTATTTTGTATTTAGTACCCCCTAAATTTATCTTATCATTTTCATATAAATATTGATTTTAATATACTAAGACTTTAAAATAAATTCCACGTTTAGTAGAATACAATATACCCAACTTCTTGTTTAAAAGAACCAAAAATTATTTTTAGAAAACCATTATAAAATAAACATTAAATTGGATGTTTGGAATAGGATTTAATACATTATCAAAAAAATATACAGGTCGAATAAAACATTAATGTTTGGATAAATTTATATAAAATGATAACTCAATTTTATAAAAACCCTTAATTCTTTAAAAACGATGTCTTAAAATTGGGTATTATTAACTTTAATAATAACAAAATTAAATTAAATTTGATGCATTTGTATAAATATTTTTAAATAAAAAGAATATAATCTTTTTAATAATCATGTCTATTTATCCATCGGTAAAATTTATGAAATTTTATAAAGGGATTACTTTTTCTGTTTATAGTGATAAATATTTTTTCTAAATAAATCATTTTTTACAATTTCTATTTATTGTTTTAATTGTATCATAATGTAACAAGGTTTTATATTATAAAGTATAATATAAATAAAATCATTTTTTTAACCATTATAAGTTAATTTTTAATAAGTAATTTTTTAGGATGAATGAATTATTTTTCAAAAACAAGTCCTTTATTCCATTTTATTATTTATGTTAAAATCTATTCATAAAACTTATAGCAATTGAATATTAAAGAACATACATATTTGTAATGGGTCCCTAAATATATGTTAATGTAGTCCCTTTTATTATTGAAAAATGTTAATTGTGTCTTTATTAATTTTATAACCACTATAAAGGTTAAATAGAATAATTGAATATAAATATAAAATGAAAAGGAATAATAAATGAACCAAAAACCTGAATTATTTTTATTTTAGGTGTATATATAATATAAAATATTACGTAAGATGTAAATATTATATTTTTCCCATTTAACTCTGATATTAACCCTTTTTATCATTTTTTGAAATGAAATTTAGAAATGTAATTATCTTGGTTTTATTATTTATAAATTTTTCTCATATGAAAAAATAAAGGATTTGTTTAGTAATGAATAAAATATAAGATATAAATTACTTTTTTCAACATTGTAATTAATTGATAATTTATAATGAATAAATGATTTCTTTAAACTCTTATGAAACACTATTAATGTTCTTGTCAAGGTAGTAAAAAAATGAGAAAAATTATATTAAAAAATAAAAAATAATATTATTTGAGTGATTTTTTGTGTTGAATTTATTTATGAATACATAAATATTAGAGAATTTTTTTTATATTTATTATTATAGTTTTTTCATTTAGTTATAAAATTCCAAATAAATGAATAGTTACTAAATTCACATTAATGTAGTTTTATAAAAAATAATATTATAGTAAATTAACTAAAATTAATAAAAATATTATATTTTTTCAAGTTAATGGTATATGGTTCTTGAAATTAAAAATATTCTATTATGGGTTTTTGGTTCTTTTATAGTGTCTATATTAACCATTTATAAGTAAAACACATTGATGTCATTGTAATTGGGATTATGGTTAATGGGGTGTTAAATTAATATAATAAAGCCCAAATTATTGCCCAAACATTATTGTTTTATTTCTAGTTTCATGTGAAATTGAATATAATTTTGAAAAGATGAATTAATTTGAAAAAAAAATCTCAAAATCTCAGGGTGTTACATTATACCCATGTTAAAATGAATTCTTCCCTAGAAAAATGTTCAATTAATCAAAGGTTTATCCATGAAGGTTTCATTAATATAAACCTAAATCATACAAATGGATACTAAAATTTCACTTAAAATGGTAAATTTGTAACCATAATGATAATCCAATGTACCATATAACTGGGTTTTGACATAAGAGAATATAGAATGGGAGTGAAGATTGGGAAAAGTGAAAAAAATAGTTACATATATATATATTTATTTATTTATTTGGAGTGATTGAGGTCATAAATAATACACAATTTAATGGTAAATGTAATTTTTAGTTCCTCAAATTCATAAATATGTGATGATTTATAAGTCCTCTAGCTCAACAAAAATTAAGGTATTTGGACAATAATTTATTTGACCACATTCAGGACAATAAGTTATTCATGATAATTTTTTTATACAAAATTTCGATCTTTGGTTGTGCATTGAAAAATTTCTAATACATCCAAGACCTCATATAATGAATGTATAGAAATTATCGTTGATGAATAATTCACTAAAATATTCTTTTAACATATCTTAAGGCCCATAATAATAAAAAGACTAACTATTTGTCTCTAAAAACAACATGAATTAATCTATAAAAATTAAATGTAACACTAATAGTACATCATAAATATTAATTCATTAAAATTTAATGCACATTAAAAATTACATTAGATAGCCCAGTGGTGTGTGTGAAACCCTATTCAACCTTTGGTCATGGGTTCAAGACCCGCGACCTTACTGTACATGATTTGTTGTAACAAAAAATACATGATTTTATTTTTATTAAAAACTAATTTATATAACATATATGATTAACATCCTTGAAATAAGTTCAATCCCATATTATTTTGTTTAACCATGTTTTCAACAGAAACTTAGTGAACATATATTTTTTCCAAACTTTACCTTAAAATTTTCATGAACGGATAACCTTATAACCCGCGATAAAGTTTAAAATCCAGAACCATAGAAAGAGAGTCATGAAATATGATCAACATCGATACAACTTTATCACAAAGTCTCTCATGGTTATAACATTCCAAACATGTGAATACCATTATTATATATTCCATTAAAACATAGTAATAACCTGAATTACTATAAATGCTTTTGGAAAAAATTCATTTTTCATCATTCATAATTATATTGGATTTATTCTTTAAATCCAATAATACTTTAATCTACATCATGGATAACATAAAAAACCCCTCTAAATGTTCTCAATTTGTACCAAGGTAATCAATACTATTCAATTTACTTATTCATATCCCATGTATCTTTATCGATACAACATTATATTATCATGAAGAGCATATTATGGGTTACCTTCCCTTAGTAAAAATATCTCCACATAATTAAGTCAAATAAATATTCCATAGGGAAAATTCAATATAAATTCGTAAATAAGGAATATAACATAAGTTGAACAATCCTTGTATATTTTATCATTCATGATATTTGAATATGAACACATAAATACATCGATTACATCATCATTAATCCATTAACAAAAATTCATTTTTTCCTTTTACATTTCATTGGTAGTCAATTCCTCATCCACAATGAAACTATTACCCACACTACATTGTTAATTATCATTATGAAAATTATTCTTGGGACCTTGTGTGGCATAATCACCATTTTCACCCAACATAAAACACTTAACCTTTTATGAAGACATATGGAGGCCAAAATTCCCACCAATTTCATTAACCAAACTCTTCATTTTATTCCATTAAGTCACTTGATTTGTGTCCATAATTTCTATTGTCATAACATCTTATTGTTCATCTAAGACAATTCTATATGTGACTGTTTCCACATTCATGATATAAAGGAAACCAAAACATCATTCGTTTGTGGCCTCTATTAACTAACCTCACAGTGAAATCCTTATTCAACTTCCTTTGTTAGTCTGAGAGTGGGTTAAGGTAAATATTGTTAGTCACGTTCCATGGAAACTGATTAGGCATGACCACAATATCTTTTACTAAAATTTTCATCCCACTTAACATCTCATTAGATAATCACCCATCATGTTCAACATTAATCCAGTTACTTCTCGTGTATGCAATTGAATAAAACTAGAAGCATAGTGTGATAATAAGTTATTATAGTATAAAAGATTATAAACAAGAAAGTAATTACATATACAAAATTTAAATCATGTCACCCTCCGCGATCTACGATACCCTATACTCATCCTAGGATATTCATATCTAACTTGAATCTAATTCCATTGTGATGGTTTATGTATTGATTGTGAATTCCCAAAGCATATAATCTAGTAGTGTAAATATAGGTGTATAAAAATGTTTATTGTTGTGTACCAGATTACCCAGAGTCAATCCAAGAATATCATGTCAGAGTTTTTACCCCATTGTTCATCACTTCCAGAGCTTCATCCACCTATAGTATCTATATGGTGATGTATTTCTTGGAAACCAGTCACTCTATCCATTACCAAAATTACATGACATTTCTCTAAATGTTAACTCATCCTTATACATATATTCTAATACATCCCTAGATATCATTAAAAAATATAATAGGGATATCACTATGGTTTTATCATCCTAGTTTCAAAAGTGTAACTATACCTTTTCTCTAATACCAAATATAGTGACCCACACTTTTCAAACATTTAAATTATATAACATTTGTGGAATAATTAAACATTATACAAAAAGGTGACAAAAGACCACTATTTGTATAGTGCTTTAGAAAAATGGAAACATAAACTCTTATATATTTGTGAACTACATAATCTCCAACAAGGTTCCTCATGACTAGAACCATTCTTGTACATATAAATAATAGTGCATATCATCATAACGTATGGGAAAGGAAACATAAAAGGGGAGAACTCAAATGATCAGTAAGTTTAAACAATGGAGACATATAAAAATAAACACGAGGATAGGGGTATCTAAATGTGATATAGTAAATAGAAGATCATACCCAGCATATCAAAGATCATAACTAAATGAATATAATAATGATTATTCATTCATAACATAGGTATCATCTGAAATAATAATCATATACACTGAAATCATAATATAGGAGTAATAAATTGAATTATGGTATGTTCATAAGAATTTAATGATTTCCATTGTATCCAAGACATCTATATCGATAGCATCTTATGAGTATGGGTTTAATCCCTAAGATGGTATCGACATTGATGTCATGGAGACCCATTTTATGTACATTTTTCTAGGGGATGCCTCGAAGTGGCAGAACATCATACTTCTCACAGCACTAGGGTTTCATCATCTGGTTTTCCCCCTCCTCCTCTCCACTCCTCCCACATTCACGTGGTTTGGTGTCGACGCCCCTCATCTCGGCTTAGGTGTGATAGTGTGTGAGGATTTTGGTGCTCTCGGCTCGACGGCAGCTTCACTTGAATCGACGCAGATGGGCTTCAATGCATTCAGCATCATTTTCTCATGAAAGGAGTGGGGTCCTTACATGTCCGGGCGGCCGAAGGCTTCGGCCGGGTGGGTGTTATCTTTGGATCTGGGGGGAGAAGGCATCTCAGCGGGTGAAGGTATATCGGCGTCTGGTCCTTGTCTGGCGTCCGTAGGTGAAGTTGCTCTGATCATTTTTTTGTGGCCTGGCACTAGCCCCGGAGTGATGCGGAGGGGAGGGGGATTTCATGGTTCTAGCTTCTAGGGGTCCAGAGCTCTTCTTTCAGGTCTGAACACAGCAATTTTTAAATTTCTATTGATTCCGTTGATGTTGTGGATCAGTTGAATGGTGGGTGTCCCAATTCTATTTGTGTTTTGTGTTGATAGATTTGATGTTGTGGATCTATTGATGGGTGGATGGCTCATTTTTATGGGTTTTCTCTACCATTTTATGTATTTGGGTTTGCACTAATTTGGAGATGCTGAAACTTGGAGATGCTGAAAAGGGTTCAGCGGAGTGGCGTTTGGTCCAAGGTTGTGCTGTGGTTTCCTACGGAGTAGGGTTCGGCATCCAGATGGCCTGGTTTTCCTTGTTCTGGTTTCTTCGTTTCCCTTTGTGGATGTGATCTTTTCAGGTCCATCTCACTTCGCTGGAGGGTTGGGCAGAATCCGACTAGAGTCCACTAGTGGGTTTTTGGATTTTTCCTGGTGTCATTGGTCGCATCAGTGGGCGTTTGAGGAGACTGGTTCTGAAGTTTTTCTAGCTTTCCTGATGTTCGTTCTCCCTAGGTTGTGGTACCTCATCCCTTTATTGGTGACTTCAGCTCCATCTATGATGGTTTTCTTGATTAGATTCATCCATTGATCTTGTATCATTTTATGTGGTGAATCGGTGATGCGGTAAGCTCTTATATGGTTTCTAACTTTTTTCCTTAAAAGTTTTTGCAGAATAGAAAAACAATTTTCAGCCATGGATTAATATCATGGACAACATAGTTGCATGAGTTCACTATTTATACAATATTAGTACACATATATCACTCCAATGGCCATCATAGTAGTCAAGGATCACTCCCAATAACATCTTAGTTTACCCCATGAGATATAAAACATTACCAAATGCATTGGAGGGATATATAGCTCCCATATATCACATAATTAAATCATACATACATGTTCCAAAAAATCATAAATAAATATATCATAACCCATGAAATTAAATGGTATTAATTAACAAGTAAAAATGTCATAATCTTTGTAAGGAGACATGTTTCATAATCATTTGATCATAATATTACCCCATTAAAATAAACAACTTTTCAAAGCATATGACATGTGAAAAAGAAACGAGTTTCATAATCATATTACAAATGAATAAGAAATGGGTTTCATAAAGACCATTACATTAAGCATAAATTGATCATAGAATGTATATGAATGGAACCCTTATGTAATTTATAATAATTTATTATTAACAGCAAAATATGACATCTGAAATGGAAAACAATTTATAAATACCCACTAAAAATATTTCATGACGAAAATATACATTATTTTTTGAATTTTTTTAATAATAAATCCATTTGAAAATATATTCCTTAAAAAATAATTTGAAATAATATAATGTAGACATGAAATCATTATGAAATCATTTTTCCTTGAAGACATGTAAAATAATCATCAAAACATTTTAAAAACCTTTTTCGTTGAAAAAACAGGTTCACATTTAATAAAGATTAAAAATGTTATGAAAACCATTTCTATGAAATAATTTGAAATATTATAAATAAATCTGGGGAAATTTTTGAAAATAATTATTATTGTAGACTTATTAAACATGCTCGAATATTTTTTGAAAACCACTTTTTTTAAATAACATTGAAATCATGTAAATAAGACATAAAAGAATTATGAAAACATTTTTCCTGGAAAACTAATAAATGAAGTTTGAAAAAAAATTGAAAATAAATTTCCCTGAAAATTAATTTATAAATTTCATAAAGTTTTTCCTTTTTAACAATGTAAATGGGGATTCAAGAAAATAATGGCGGGTAAATCCATACATGTAGTACGAGGTCAAAATAATATTCCTTTTCTGGGAAAAAGGCATAGAAAAATTCCTTATAGGAATAAAAATAAGATTCCCATAAAGATATCGGTAAATTGAAAAAGTGGAAAATTCCTTTTAGATATTATAGGGGAATGGAATAATATTATTGTAAATCCATTTAATAGAACCTAGATTTCTGACTAAAGAGTAGGTATAGTCAGGCTTCCATAAAAATAATTTATTAACTATCTTATGTTCTAATGAGTATAAAAAGGTACCAATACATGATTTTACCATGAAATATAGCAGGATATAGATACTCATGAAAATTCCTGAGAGATGGATCATAATATTTCACCAAAGGAAGCATAAACATACAGAATTGTGAAATTCAATGAGATTGTATCAAAAAACTCTTATAACCTACTGTCATGGGAACATGATCTCTATGTAGAGAAAGGAAATTACCTGATGCATATATTATCTTGAAAATATTTATATTCATGATGTGGAATTTAAAAAAGATGTATATCGACCTCAGAAAAGTGTTAAGGTGCATAACAAAACATGATTATCCAAGAAAGAAAATAGAGACAATGCTTTTTACTGATTTGGAAACGGTTAAAACATAAACCCCATGAAAAAAGATCATAAAAAGAGAATATTAATAAGCATAAAATTTATGTAAAATATAAATATAATATAGTCAGATGATGTACATATACTACACAAAATGAAAGAGTGGTGAACATATCTTGTATCTCAACGAAATTAAAAGTGAGATGAATTCTCATTACCTTGCGTCTTGACTCTCTCCATACTAGTACAATATTCCTGTATAATAAATATAAGTTATTTATAAATATTTAAAATAACATATTCTTATATTTATTAAAATATATTTTTTTATTTTTACTTTATGGTATCCCCTTGTAAAGGATTATTTGTTAATGTTTCACTTTGGGTAATTTTTTCTTTGTTCTTCACGTTATCTTAATTTTATATTTCAATGATCCTTATACATATATCGTGATTCCAAACTGTAGAATATGATATAAATATCAGGTATATCCAGTATAATTATATTATAATAATATATATTATAATGAATTATGACACGTACTACACCGTTCAGGGAGACAGTAAGCCGTACAAACACATTCACACCGTTTTCCGTTGTTATTGTTGCATTGAAAAGAAAGCATGTAAATGACATATATATATATATATGTTTGTGTGTGTGTTTTTTATATATGTATATAACTATCATTTGTAGTATTAATATATCATATATGTTCATTAAATCCATCCTTAATGTATTTTATGTGATATGAGACCGAATCACATCGTTTTGAAGGTGCGGTAGTCCAACCTTCCTTGTCACACCCCGACCCGATGCTTTATTTTATTTTAATTATTCTTGGTCTCATTTTTAAATTTCAGTTGAACCGGTTTAATATATATATGTATGTATATGAGGTCTTATATGGGTATGCATTCATGCGTGTGTGGCCATGTGTTTACAACCCAACATTAATAAGAAAAAGTTCTATTAATTAATTTTTTTATTTCACGGGTGCGCGACTATGAGCACGAACATGTGTGGTGTCTAGAAGAATAATAAAAATGAATGATATTATTTTTGAAATCGATTTTATCATCTAGTTTTAATAATTTTTTAGTTGGTTAGATTTTATTTAGGTTTTTATTTTTTTTTATTTTTTTTATTATTTATTTTTCTTTTCTTTTCACTCACCCTCTCCCTCTTTTGCATGTCACGCTACACCAATCCCCTTCCCAAATCATGTTGCCCCCTCCCCTTTTCCTAAACCCTAGATGCACCATCCCCTCACATCGTTGGACCTCCATCTTCCCCCGGCTACCTCGCAGCGACGCCCCGCACCCCCTCTGGTGACCACACACTACCCTCCTGCCCTCAGCCATCCACGCGCCGACCCGCCGCCTCGCGCCCTCCCCTATAGTCCGCCACACGGTTTTCTCGCACTCACTTTGTCCTTCCACTGTGGAGCCGACGCTGACCTCCCTCACCTCTTGCGCCGCCACCCCGTTACGGCGACTGAACCTACTTCCCCTGCTCTTGATCCATCCGGCGATAGTCCTGACCTCCCTTACCTCTTGCTCAGTCCGGCAAACCACCCGCCGGCCTCCTGCTATCCGGATCTATCTGACACGCCTCACTTTGGTTTAGCTAAGTTGGTTGAATTGCGTTTGATGTGAGATGAAGTTCATGCCACCTTTTTTTTGGTTCAGTGTACCTCAAACACCTTTTCGTTGTGATGGATTAGTATCTGGATCCACTGCCATAGGTGCGTTTCACTTATTTTGATTGTTTCATGCATCCTATCGTTTTGCGATTAGGGTTTCGTATGAGGTTTTGTCTGATCTTTTTAATTTTGTTTGATGTCTTGTTTTTGGGTTCGATTTTGATTTTATTTGGTACTATTGTTGTTTTAGGGTTTGATTGGATTTGGTTATGGTGTCTATTGAGGTGCGATTTAAGTTTTACCCCATTTTTGAAGTCACGCAACAATGTTTTGGGGAAATCGACGCAGAGGTAGGTGGTTTCGCATATAATCATTATTTGATGAATTAAATTGCAAGTTTAAATAATTTAACAAATTGTTCAGTTAATTTATGTGGTAATAAGGTAGTTTTCATTGAAGTTTGATATGTTTTTAATTGTTTGGTAGAATGTTTATATGTTATAAGTGTGTTCTTGCTAAAAAAACTAACATTTAATCTACTGTTAGTGATTTAATAAATGTTGCAGTTAGCTTATACAACATGTGCAGAGGGTGCAGAGTGTATTTTTTTATGGAGTCGTGTGTGTTGGATTTCAAACAAAATTATTTTGGTGCAGTTTTGTGGTAAAACATTGAAGCACACCTTAAAAATGTTATAGTAAGTGTTTCTTTAATTAATTTAATTGTTTATGTGGTGCAAAAATAGTTTTAAGACAATTTATTATACATTTGATTTTAAAGTGGTATCTTAATATGAGATACGATGTGTTTTATTTGAATACCCATGTCATGCTTCTTATCACTATTTTATAAAATGTATTGTTGGTTTATCAAAGTGTGTAAAGACTGTAGTTAGTGTTTTGGAATGGTTTCAATGTTCTCTTGGTTGTTGAAGTTGGCTTTGGGTGCGTTCTTGATAAAAAAGTCTCATATTGTTATTTATAATTGTTTCATAAAATGTTTTAATTATTTGTTAAGTTGTAAAGGAGGTGCCGATTGTGTTTTGGAGTTCTTTTGGTGTGTGTGTTGTCTCAAAATGGTGTGCATGTGTGTAAAGGATGGTTCTTGGGGTGCATCGTATCTTGTTTTATCTGGGTGAGTTAATGTGATGTGTTTTTCTGAAATGTTTTATAGATTGTTTATGTGTTTATTTGTTTTATTAAATTATATGTGTAGTGCGTTGGGCCGTTCATGTCGAGGAATCCTACATGTACATGCATAGGGTAAGGCATGTACATATATATGCCCTCTTTGCACATATTCCCTCATGGCGCGGGGAATATGGGCAATGCAGCTAGGGGTGTATATATATATGTATAAATGCATGTGCGTGTGTGCGCCAAGTGTCGGTTCGAGTGTCCATTGACAGATATCGACAAGTTTGAGGTAGGTCCCCTATGCCTAACCTTTTAATTTGAAATTCATAATTGTTTGATTGTTTTAAAAATATTTTTTACACTATGCTATATACACATGCTATGGAATTTGATTGAGGTTGCTAGAAACTATTATGCCTTGTGTTGGGAAAATTGAAATGTATTTCAAATTTGTTGGTCTTAAGTGACTTTTCTTGAAAAATTGATTTCTTAAGTGGTTTTGAATTGGTAAGGTGCACTTCCAAAGGTGTTTGGCCTTTTGGCCGGTTGATTGTAAAAAGTGTTCCCTTTATGTAATTATGCATGTTTGGCATCTTAAGACTGTTTTATGAAATAGAAAAACCTCTATTGAGGCCCGTTTGGCACTTTAAGATTTGGTTTGCGAAAATAGAAAATCCCTTTTGAGTCATTCCCCTAAATTTGAAAATAAAATGTGATGCAATTGTTTATGAGCAGTTTGTGATATATGTGCCTAGTGTAAAGGCTTGTGCGTGATTGTGTGATGTATATAGGGGGAATGCACTTTAGTAGGGAGAGAGGTTGTGAGAGGTTGTATGAGTTCTAGATAAAGAAAGTGTAATGTACTTGTTTGATTTCTTGATAAAGAAAACTCACCACCATTTTGAAATAGAACACAATGGGAAACCCGGGTATCTTGGTTGGTGACCAGGACTAGTACTCTAGATGACACGGCAGGGGTTCTTCCCAGTTTGTCTAGCAGGATTGACGCAACAACACTAACTAAAAATATGAATTTCTGAAGGTCGTGGTATTCTAAGACATATTTTCTGAGGGTCGTGGCCTTCTAAGCCACATTTTCTGAGGGTCGTGGTCTTCTAAGACACGTTTCACCGAGGTAAGAGGTCTATTGGTTCCCACTTGTTCTAGATACCTATAGGGATTAACCATAGTTCTCATTCGTGACATGCTACTTGTGATGTATCTTTTTTTCAGTTGTTTCATACCTGGTGAGTTGTTTTGTAAAAAATCACATTTTATATCAAACTGGTTTCTTTTAATTTTGAAATGTTAATGCATGATTGGAACCTATTTTGAAAATGTAGTAAGAGTGAAATGTTTTATTTAAAAATGAAAACTCATTACTTGAATTTGAAAAGTAGGGAAATCATTATTTTATTATGGCTTATTTTCAAACTGTAATAGTTGGGTTTCTAAATAAAGGCAGAGGCATATGACATGGTAATATTTTGGCTTTCCTACTGAGCATCTCAGTGCTCACGAATACATTACTTTTCAGTTGCAGGTTTCAGTCTTGGATCGCTTTTGGGAGCAAGTGTGGTTGTCGTATCATGGTGATCCACGGGGTCACCTGAGGTATGTCACTTCTTTTTTTTATTCCTTCTTCTCATGCCACGTTGTTCAGGTTATTTTCCATTATTTATCTTCTTTTTCAGTTTATGTCTATTTATATTTTTCATGGGCCAAACCGTTCCCAACTGGTTTGTTTTGATGTCCGGCACTAGTTGCCAGCCCGTGGGGATCGGGAACGCCCTTCGGGCCATGTCGCGGACCGGGTCGGGTGTTGGGTTGGATGACGACCCGGCTTGGTTCGTGAAAAAATGGTATCAGAGGTGCCCTTGTTATTTGGTTTGTCAAGTTTCTTGGTGATTAAGTGTGTCGGGACTCGAGAGGTAGGTGTGGGATGGACATCATGAACCCTTGCCCGTCCCAAGACTCGTGTTGCCAGGGGTAGTTCGGGATTTGAATTTTCTTCTTTGGATTGATATGTGTGGATGAGGGGTGACACGGGAAGTGATCTAATGTTACACGACGAGCCTTCTTGGAGTAGCGACCCATGTACGACCCGAATGCACGGTTCAAGATGCTTCATGTGGTTGATGCTCGCTTGGAGCATGGCCTGCTAAGCCATGTTACCGGGTTGGTGTAACCACTAGTCCCTTATTTTTTTAATGTTTTAATGTGAGTTATGTTTAACCTTCATTTTGGTTGGTGTGAGTACATCTCAAATGTGAAAATGGATTTTTGAGAAGGTGGTTTCAAATGGGAATGTGGTGTTAGACTGGAAAAGTGGTTTTGAAATGGAAATTGTTTTCTTTTAATGAATGTGTGGTTTCAAAAGGGAAAATGGGAGGTGTTTTGGAAGTTGTTTTGGAATCTCAGTAACACTTTTTGGAATGTGAATTGGAAAATGTTTTAGAAATTAGAAATGTATTTCTTTGATGATAAGTTATTTATTCAATTGGTTGGGAATTTGTGCTTTGTGCTTAATGGTCTGTTTTGGAAATAATAAGTGTCTTGAATGGACCCTTGGTATTCCTATGAGTGATCACATACATTGAGGTGCTCATGTGGCAAGTGGGGAAATTGGTGATGTGAGTGGATGGGTGCTTGAGCTGGCACTGGATATGTATGTGCGAGACTTCATGGGATACCAATGGTGGATATTTAAGTTGTTTTATTTGCTGAAAAATGGTTTTCAAAAAGGGTTTTTTTTCAAATGATTAGAACAATGAGCGAGGAATTGTTTAGCGTTCTCTTTTCGTGTTGGGTATTCCTTTTCGTGAGTTCTTGGTTTTGTTGTTCTAAATTGTGGTTGGAATAGTGATTTGAGTTTGAGCTTTTGTTTGTGATTGTGGTGTGGAAATTTGATTTATGATAACTTTTGATTCGGGTTCGTGCCTCTTATTTTGAGTATGCTGCCCAGAAAAGTCCCAGAAGTTTCTAGTGAACCTCCTCTAGTTATTGGTTCTACCCAGACTCTTAGCGGGGTGGTGGAATTGAATTCTTTTCAGTTGTTGTTCATATTCCATGGTTATCATGATCTATCGAAGGTAGTAGACTGGCATGGTGAAGTCGTGGGTGTTTTCAGGTTATTGGGAACTCCCAAAGCTATGAGAGTCCGTGTTGGTTCGGGTTCGTTTGAAGGTGAAACTTTGGATTGGTGGAGGAAATAATCCCATCATCGTTGCATGATGGTGCATCTTGGAAGGTGTTTAAGGCGACGCTCGTCCGATGGTTTATACCCGAGGAAGTAATGGTGAGTAAAGTGGCAGAACTAGTGGGTGTCGAGTAAGGCCAACAAGCTGTGAAGGCCTAAGTGGGATATGCCAAGGGGTTGATTCCATTTTCTCTAGAGGTAGCATCGTGGAATCAGTTAAAGTTGCACTTATGTGGGGTTTTCGTCTAGGGTTCCAGGACCGTTTCTTTTCGGTGCTCGGGAAGGTTCCCCATCTGGTGACGAGAGGGAATCGGTGGAACCTATCTCAGACAAGTCTTCTTGTCAATTCCATCTTTTATTAGTTGGTCCACCCCTTGTTTGCTCCTAGTGTGCTCGGTTTTGGAACTTTGGGTCACCTTTTCATCATCCTCCGAAGGCTTGCCTTCAGTATGGCCATTTGGGACAATTGGAGAGGTTTAGCTAGCGGCATCGTTAGCTGGAGTCTTGACCGAAGGATGTCAGCTCCTGACTGCGGGGCAACAGATGCATCAATACATCAGAGCTCCAGCCACAGGTCTCGGAGTGAAGCCTTTAACGTAGTCAGGAATCGTTGGGTGTGGGTCACATTGGTCTAACTTTTTTCTCCAGTGCTAAAATAGGGACGATTTAATTTTCTCGGTTCAAGCTTCGTCGTCTTTGAAGGTTCTGTTTTTCTATAAGAGGTGCAATGGTCTCTTTTTCTCGTTGTGGTCTTTGTTCTTTGAATACCCCACTGTGGTTGTAAAAATGAATGTTGATTTTGTTTTCTTGTAATTCCAGTGGTTGCGCCTCCTCAAATGTGGCCAATTGTGTTTTAGTACATGCTAGTTTTGGAGATGCTCATCTCTTATGGAAATGATGAGTCATGGTTATGTTCATTATTTGATAGAATTCTTCTATGGGTTTTCTCATGTCGCAGTGCTTTCTGGTTTGGGTTGGAAGTTCTCATGTCAGTTTATAGTGGTAGGTTTAAGAAAGTCGGTTCTTAAATGGTGGGGAGACTCACCATGAATCTTGTCGTGCCTGTTTCGAGGTTTGGTCTGTGTGGCGGTTCCCTCTTGGATCAAGTTAGCAGTTCCATAGTTAGTTCATGCTATGAGCCTCAATGTCGGTTGTGCTAGTCGGGTACTTGTGGTGGGGAGAACCCTCCTCTTTTCCTGATGATTCTTCTCTTCTCATTTTCCCTCAGAGTTGGTCGGGTGTTACTAATGGAGTGAAAATTCATACCAAGTTCATGATTTTGTTGGCATCGTTCAATTTCAAACTTGAGTTTGATTCCTCGTTTGGATGTGTGACTTTCTGGGGGAAGAAAGTTTTTATGGTGG
Organism: Viscum album; assembly: GCA_963277665.1. Classification (NCBI taxonomy): domain Eukaryota; kingdom Viridiplantae; phylum Streptophyta; class Magnoliopsida; order Santalales; family Viscaceae; genus Viscum; species Viscum album. Next base: position 1,903,015,523 of record OY728160.1, read on the forward strand.
GGAGAATTGTCACACCCCGACCCGATGCTTTATTTTATTTTAATTATTTTTCGTCTCATTTTTAAATTTCAGTTGAACCGGTTTAATATATATATATATATGTATATGAGTTCTTATATGGGTATGCATTCATGCGTTTGTGGCCATGTGTTTCGAACCCAACATTAATAAGAAAACATTTTATTAATTAATTTTTTATATTTCACGGGTGCGCGACTATGTGCACGAACATGTGTGGTGTCTAGAAGAATAATAAAAATGAATGCTATTATTTTTGAAATCGATTTTATCATTCGATTTTTACTATTTTTTTAGTTGGTTAGATTTTACTTAGGTTTATATTTTATTTTATTTTATTTTATTTTATTTTATTTTACTTTATTTATGTATTTATGTATTTATTTTATTTATTTATTTTTCTTTTCACTCACCCTCTCCCACTTTTGCGTGTCACGCTACACCCCTCCCCTTCCCAAATCGTGGTTCCACCTCCCCTTCTCCTAAACCCTAGACGCACCATCCCCTCACATCGCTGGACCTCCATCTTCCCCCGGTGACCTCGCAGTGACGTCCTGCACCCCCTCCGGTGACCACACGCTGCCCTCCTGCCCTCGGACAGTCGTGCGCCGACCCGCCGCCTCGCGCCCTCCCCTCCTGTCTGCCACAAGGTTTTCTCGCACCCCCTTCGGCCTTCCGTCGTGGAGCCGACGCCAACCTCCCTCACCTCTCGCGCTGCCACCCCGTTCCAGCGACCGGACCGACTTCCCCTGCTCTTGATCCATCCGGTGACAGTCCCGACGTTCCTTACCTCATGCTCAGTCCGGCGAACCACCCGCCGACATCCTGCTGTCCGGATCTATCCGACACGCCTCACTTTGGTTTAGCTAAGTTGGTTGAATTGCGTTTGATGTGAGATGAAGTTCATGCCACATTTTTTTGGTGCAGTGTACCTCAAACACCTCTTCGTTGTGATGGATTAGTTTCTGGATCCCCTTCCATAGGTGTGTTTCACTTATTTTGATTGTTTCATGCATCCTGTCGTTTTGGGATTAGGGTTTCGTATGTGGTTTTGTCTGATCTTGTTAATTTTGTTTGATGTCTTGTTTTTGGGTTCGATTTTGATTTTATTTGGTCCTATTGTTGTTTTAGGGTTTGATTGGATTTGGTTATGGTGTGTATTGAGGTGCGATTGAAGTTTTACACCATTTTTGAAGTCGCGCAACAATGTTTTGGGGAAATCGACGCAGAGGTAGGTGGTTTCACATATAATCATTATTTGATGAGTTAAATTGCAAGATTAATTAATTTAACAAATTGTTCAGTTAATTTATGTGGTGCTAAGGTAGTTTTCATTGAATTTTTATATGTGTTTAATTGTTTTTTAGCATGTTAATATGTTATAAGTGTGTTCTTTCTAAAAAAACTAACATTTAATCTACTGTTAGTGATTTAATAAATGTTGTTGTTTTCTTATCAACATGTGAAGAGGTTGCAGAGTGTATTTTTATATGGAGTCGTGTGCATTGGATTTCAAACAAAATTATTTTGGTGTAGTTTTGTGGAAAAACATTGAAGCTCACCTAAAAAATTTTATTGTAAGTGTTTTTTTTAATTTATTTAATTGTTTATGTGGTGCAATAATAGTTTTAAGACAATTTATTATACATTTGATTTTAAAGTGGTATCTTAATATGAGATACGATGTGTTTTATTTGAAAACCCATGTCACGCTTCTTATCAATATTTTATAAAATGTATTGTTGGTTTATCAAAGTGTGGAAAGACTGCAGTTAGTGTTTTGGTATGGTTTCAATGTGCGCTTGGTTTTTGAAGTTGGCTTTGGGTGCGTTCTTGATAAAAAAAGTCTCATATTGTTATTTATAATTGTTTCATAAAATGTTTTAATGATTTGTTAAGTTGTAAAGGTGGTGCAGATTGTGTTTTGGAGTTCTTTTGGTGTGTGTATTGTCTCAAAATGGTATCCATGCGTGTAAAGGATGGTTCTTAGGGTGCATCGTATCTTGTTTTATCTGAGTGCATTAATGTGATGTGTTTTTCTGAAATGTTTTATTGATTGTTTATGTGTTTATTTGTTTTATTAAATTATATGTGTAGTGCTTTGGGCCGCACGTGTCGAGGAATCCTACATGTTCATGCATAGGGTAAGGCATGTACATATATATTCCCTCCTTGCACATATTCCCTCATGGCGCGGGGAATATGGGCAATGCAGCTAGGGGTGTATATATATATATATATAAATTCATGTGTGTGTGTGCGCCAAGTGTTGGTTCGAGTGGCCATTGACAGATAGCGACAAGATTGAGGTAGGTCCCCTATGCCTAAGCTTTTAATTTGAAATTCATAATTGCTTGATTGTTTTAAAAATATGCTTTACACTATGCTATATACCCATTCTATGGAATCTAATTGTGGTTGCTAGAAACTATTATGCCTTGTATTGGGAAAATTGAAATGTATTACAAAGACGTTGGTCTTAAGTGACTTTTCTTGAAAAATTTATTTCTTAAGTGGTTTTGAATTGGTAAGGTGTACTTCCAAAGGTGTTTGGCCTTTTGGCTGGTTGATTGTAAAAAGTGCTCCCTTTATGTAATTATGCATGTTTGGTATCTTAAGAATGTTTTATGAAATAGAAAAACCTCTATTGAAGCCCGTTTGGCACTTTAAGATTTGGTTTGCGAAAATAAAAAATCCCTTTTGAGTCATTCCCCTAAATTTGAAAATAAAATGTGATGCAAGTGTTTATGAGCGGTTTGTGATATATGTGCCTAGTGTAAAGGCTTGTGCGTGATTGTGTGATTTAAAGAGGGGGAATGCACTTAAGTAGGGAGAGCGATTGTGATAGGTTGTATGAGTTCTAGATAAAGAAAGTGTAATGTATTTGTTTGATTGCTTGATAAAGAAAAATCAACACCATTTTGAAATAGAGCACAATGGGAAACTCGGGTATCTAGGTGGGTGACCAGGACTAGTACGTTAGATGACACGGGAGGGGTTCGTCCTGGTTTTTCTTGCAGGATTGATGCAACAACACTAACTAAACATATGAATTTATGAAGGTCGTGGTCTTCTAAGCCACGTTTCACCGAGGTACGAGGTCTCTTGGTTCCCACTTGTTCTAGCTACCTATAGGGATTACCCATAGTGCTCATTTATGACATGCTGCTTGTGATGTAACTTTCTTTTCACTTGTTTCATACCTGGTGACTTGTTTTGTAAAAAATAACATTTTATTTCAAACTGGTTTCTTTTCATTTTGAAATGTTAATGCATGCTTGGAAACTATTTTGAAAATGTAGTAAGAGTGAAATTTTTTATTTAAAAATGAAAACTCATTACTTGAATTTGAAAAGAAGGGAAAACATTATTTTATTATGGCTTATTTTCAAACTGGCATAGTTGGGTTTCTTAATAAAGGCGGAGGCATATGACATGGTTATATTTTGGCTTTCCTACTGAGCATCTCGGTGCTCACACCTACATTACTTTTCAGTTGCAGGTTTCAGTCTTGGATGGATTTTGGGAGTGAGTGTGGTTGTCGTACCGTGGTGATCCACGGGGTCATCTGAGGTATGTCACGTCTTTTGTATATTCCTTTTTCTACTGCAACGTTGTTCAGGTTATTTTCCTTTATTTATCTTCTTGTTCAGTTTATGTCTATTTATCTTTGTCATGGGCCAAACCATTCCCAACTGGTTTTTTTTGATGCCTGACACTAGTTGCCAGCTTGTGGGGATCGGGAATGCCCTTCGGGCCATGTCGCGGACCGGGTCAGGTGTTGGGTCAGATGATGACCCGGCCTGGTTCGTGACATTCCTCAAATTATTATATTATCACCAAATGGAATATAATGATATGTGAGTTGTAAAAACTACTAAATAATATTAAATACTTTTTAAATTTAATATATGACAAAAAATATATTGTTTATACATCATATTGTATACCATGAAGAATTGTAAAGGATAAATAAACAATCATCATTTCATGATCCAATTGTTTGACATACAGAGAAAAAGAATTTTCAACATCAATTGGATGGAGGAGTGTGTATATGTATATTAGAAAATTTGATTAAAAATATCTACCATATGTAGGATATTATTCTATCCACAAAATATTTTAATTAATATTTTTTAGGGGTGACAATTGATAATTATGGAAAGAAGCTCGAGAGAAGACGTTGAGTCTGAATCAGGTAACCCCTTTTGGTTTGTTCGTAAAAATATCCTTGAGAAGAATTATTCATGAAGGGAGAAATCAAGGATTAAGGTAAGATATTGGAGAGGCAACCTATGATTATAAAAGAGGATTCTAAAAAGTTATATAGTTCTGACGAATAGGTATAGTTGGTAGTAATTTATAGAGATGGAAAAGGACTCACTGAGAATTTTTAGATACAATTTATTTTTGGACATGTTCTTACCGAAAAAAGAAATATCAATCCAACCATACATATGAATTTATGTTTTATGGATTAAATATGGACCTCCAATGTGGTTTAGAAAATTACTTAGGTCATTTGGGACTTTAAATTTAATGTTTAGTCCCAATTTATGCTTAATTTTTCCTTAACTACTATGATTAATTTTAATCACAGTCACTAATAATTTGGTCAAAAAGATACATGGTATTATTAGAATATAAATAATATACTATGTATAATGTTTTATGTTATTTTTTTGAAATTCAAATCACAATAGCAGAAAAATTATGATTACTACAAATCCATCAGCCGGGACGAAATAACGGGGTTTAAACGTATGAAAAAGATCAAATGTTTGACATCATTTTATATTCAGTTTGAAAAGGGAAATTGATTATTATGAATGAAATTGTATTAATTTATGTGATATTAATAAAATTTTACCTTAAACCAGATTTATAATACCATTTATCATTAATAATAAATTAGGCAAAAATACAAATTTAAAGTAAAAAAGCATTATTTTTTACTATTCATAAAAAATAATTTTCTTAGAAAAATCACAAATATTTACCCTAGGATAATATCAACGTTGCGAATTAAAAAATTAATTTTATTTCACCCATTTAAATTTTTATATTTTTCTAAAATTACTTTTATTATTAAAAGTGTTTCATTGAAGAAAACAATATTTTTAACATCAAAGGACTTTACCAAAAATAATATCTTTCATTATCAATATGTATTATTTATATAAAAAAATAATAAAATATATTTGAAAAGTCATTACTACTATTAATATTAATAATTTTAAAGCGTATGTTATAATTATCTTATTTATATATTTAAAATAACAAAAATATATCTTTGAAAGAAACATAGTGATGCGAGCATCATATGCCAAGTCGTTGTTGTTTGCAATAAAAACCATTTTGGTATTTTCTTTATAGAAAAACATGTTGGTATTTCATTTAAAAGGAATGTCGAATTATTGTTTTAATGTATATATATATATATATAATGAACTATTATTAGTTTCTTCTGAAATAAAAATGAAATTGAAAAAATAATTAAATTCAAAAAAGATTTCTCAAAATCTCGAGGTGTTACATACTCCCAATATCGACAATAAATTTTTAATGATTCAATATATTATTTTTGGGTATTTTGGATAACTCATATATTTTTTCCTTTTCAATATGTTATGGATAATGTTGATTTGTTATTTTCGTCTATAAGTCACTTATATTTGATGAAATTTTTGTGAGATGTTAAAGACATAATATGGAATATGGAAATATGGGTATATTGATAAAAATACTCAAATGAGGTGATGATTTTTGATTATTATAGTGTTTTTAATAATTCAATAAAACAATAATCCAATAATTACCTTTGTTATGTATGTTATCTAATATTAAATTTTGATGTTGTGTTATTTGGATGACAAAAATATGTGAACATTTACAGTTACCAAAGACAAAAATGTAACATTTATTTTTTATCACTAGATATGGGTGTGTAGTTTAGATGTATTTATAGGTGGAATCGTAGCAGGGTTTAAGTAAAAATGTAGATTATAATGTTTTTATTTTTTTTATCTTAAGAGTAAAGGATTCCATTGTGGAAATTATTTTTTAAATATATCATAATATAAATGTTTTATACAAACCATTAAGAGGATTAAATTGAGGGAATTATGATGTCATTAATGATATTATGTGATATTTTTTATTTCCTGGAGTAATATGGAACCATTTAGTTTAAAAAGAAAAATTATTTGCCGATTAATGTGATTAATTTTTTTAGAGATAATATTTAATAACATTTATAAACATTATGGTTTATATGAACAATTTTAATAATATATTTATTGGTTATTAAAATATGGGATCATATCTTTTATTTTATTGACACCATGGGATTGAGAAGTGACTTGGTAAATAAGTAATAAATTTTTTAAATTTTTTTTGGGGAAGTATATAGTTTTTGTAAAAAAAATCATGTGATATTCTATTTAAGGATTGATTATTGAATCATCTATTAAAATTATATATGATGAAAATATTTTTTTTTTATAGGTTTACTAAGGGAATGGTTAACATATCATGAAGTCTACATTAATATTAAATATAATGATTTATGTAAATGAATTTTTGAGTGTCTATTTTTATTTGGATAAAAAAATTTAATTTATATTTTTCCAATATGTGGGTAAATAATTTTTTGGGTTTCAACCTTGGTGACTAATTGTTTCAATAATATTATGAATAGTTATTTGTAGAATCATATATATATAAATTTAAGTATTATTGTTCAATTAAATAGATTAATTTATCATTTATTATTATGAAATTGTATCATTTTGAGAGTAATATCACATTGATAATTTTTTTTTAAATTTCTATTAATTGGGAAAACAAGTTATAATCATTTTTAGGAATTATGATATCCAATATAAGATGATTCTGGTGTTTTAAGTATGTAAAATTAATCATGAATACTATTCATTTGGAGTCAAAGATGGGGTTTTTGGAAGAAATTCATTAAATAATGAAATTACCCATTCCATTTAAGTATATTTCCTTATAATTGAATTTTATATGGTAAGGTAATTCAAAACTCTAAGAAAATGATCATCACGAAAAAATTTATTCCTTTTTCCTTAATTTCTAATAAAATGATTTTCTATTCATGTGTAATATATTTTTGATTTTTTGGTCACTAACCTTTTCTTGACCATGTCCTCATCACTCCCTATCTTTCATTTTTTTTCTCTTCCATGACACTCTTAACACTTACATCTAGAATATTCCTATATGGAACCTATTAAATTGATATTCTACCTGACTTTAATAGCCCTCTTTTAATTTTTCAAAAGGAATTTTTATTAAATATTTTATGATCGGGGATTTAAACAATTTTATATTCTATTGGCAAACCCTTGATTACAGAGAATATGGTCAAATTTTAAAGAATTATTTTATTACAAGGGGGACAATTTAATATTGTGATATTTTTAATGAAATTCAATATTCATTAGTGTACAATATACACAACACCATGCCTAAAAGAACCACACAATATTATTATATGACCATAATAACCTATGAATTTATTTTTTTGAATAATATTAAAAAATTTATGAATTAACTATAAAGTTTATAATGAGAATAAATTTATATATTTATTACAAGGAAATAGGAACTTTTTTAAAAAAAAATCAGTTAATTCCACAAATGTATGTTTTATTTATAAAACTTGTTTATATATATATATATTTTAAAAAATAATATAAATAATTTATGAAAATTATTGAAAATTTAGTTTATAATGTAGATATATTTTTTTAAAATAGTTCATTAATAAAATATTTGGGTTAATTTATCAAATTTTTTTTATAAAAAATTATTTATCAGTGATTACTGACAAATAATTTTTTTGGAAATTTTTTTAATTCCACTTCATTAAAACCTACCATTATGAATTAAATTTCACCATAATGTAACATTGTGTATTTTCTTTATTTATAATCTAACAAAAACCTGTTGAATCAAATTTATATCTTTTTGTATATATGTATATTTTGGGGCATAAAACACTTTTTTTAAAAGAAATTGATTATCTTCTGTCATAACAGATTTATATTAAATTTAATTTATTCCATATAAAGTAATTTAATATTGGAAACATATTTAGAAAAATTAGTTAGTGGGTTAATAGTTATTAAATATTTCTTTTTTATTTTGGAATGTTATGAATAGTTACTTTCTAAATTCAGGAATCATGGTAATGGTAATATCAGTTAACTAAAGATAATAATATAATGATAATTACTAATGAAGGACCCTATAACATGGATTAAATTTATTAGATATATATATGTTATCCATAATCATAATATATTATAATATATGTATTCAATTTTCATTTAAGGTTGATTTTGTCCCACTATATTATTTTATATAAAAAATTCAAAAATTTAATTATATTCATTTTAATATATTTATAATTTGGAAGAATGTAAAACCTCATGGTGTCTTTTTTATAATTATTCAATTTAATAACAATTAATTTTTCATCATGAGAACTTATTTTTAATTTTTAGTGATTCTATAATTTACATAAATCCCAATGAATGTAGGATCCCCCCCCCCCCCCCCGATATTTTATGTGTTCAACCTCATTTTATCCAAATTCATCCATAGAAACTGTATTACCGAACCAAATAGTCCTAGGATTATAAGGATCAATGTTTATCACATTAAAGTTGTTTGGAATATCTATGGGTGAATATCGAAGAGTTGGGTTTTTCGAACTCCCCTCTTGACAATAGTTATGAATATTAGGGGTTTTGGTTTCATTCATCTTCATTAGTAGTCCTAAGACCAACTTTTTCTAAACGATTTTATGTCAGGGATTAAAACAGTGTGTGAATCCAAATCTTAGAAAAATGGTAAGCATTAATTCATCTTCATATTTGAGGTTTCTATTTTCAAAGTTATATCCCTTTGCCTTGATGTATATTTTTGTATGTTTGAATGTGTTAATAGTTTTATCTTGTTGAGATATTGATTCCATTAAATGGATTCGGTAAAATTATTTCCTAATTGATGAACTGAACATCTCATTAAAAATTTGTTATGTACTTATATTTATTATAATGGTTTAGGGCCACCCACATGGTGTTATAATACTCACAAATAAGGAAAATTGTAATATTATACCTAATGTTGGCTTATGGTAATGTTGATCCCATAAAGAATATGTTTATGTATTAGTTCAGTGGAGAAAGAGGATATTGATAGTTTTTTGGTCTTTAATAAAATAACAAGGTATTTTTTCATGATATAAAATTGTTTATATGAAATATAGTTATTTGACTGAATTAAATATTTTATAGATGAATTGTACATGAAATTAAAAAGTTGGTTAATGCATGTGAAATGATGATCATCTTAAATGGGAATGTTTTTTTTATTTGTGAATGTGTTAAATATATTATTGTATGGGATATGATGAATACAATAAATGGGACAAGATATGGTAATTGATAATTATTCTAATGGTTTAAGGCCTGAGAAAGGGAAATTGGTTAAAAGGGTGATCAAATGTAATTGATAAATATGCTAATTAGTGAAGCGTTAATATTAATTCACCTGTTTGATTATTTACAATATTAAAATGTTATGTGTTTTTATTTTTTTATGTTTGGGATATGATATGGGTGGTAGATATATAATGAATCATGTGTCAATGTGTTGGTACATTTGGGCTATTATATATGAGGAACAACAATAATGGGTAATTCTAGACTGATGCTTTAGACCCCACACATATACCACATGGGTTGGGAAAGGGGACTAAATACCTATAGCCATAGCAATTGAATTTTATAGGACTACCTTGAAAAAGGATATAAGTAGGTGTGATGTACATATTTATGAAATGTTTATCTTAATTGAGACAGGGAAAATGAATTATCTACATATGCATAATAATTTACTATATTATGCAATTTTCAAAATTATGTAAATTCTCTACCCATATAAAAAGTATAAAATTTGATTTAGTGATTAAAAATGGTTATAATGAATATTTTTAAAAAATAAAAACATATTTTTATTTTTTATACCTTTTAATTTATTTAAAAACATCATGCACTATTCACATTTACTGGATATTTTCTAGTCACAGTTCATTGTGGAATAGAGTGTTGGACTAGCACCCTTCCCAGGACACCATCATGTTTCCATGATGATTTCATGGATGCTGATTAGGATAAGGGAGAAGGAATTATTCAAGGGAGTTGAGCTTGTTTTGGTCTGTTCATGGATTATTATCCAAACATGGAGTCCGGTCCAGTTTTGGGGATTCATCTATATAACATTTTTTTCTTCACTTTTGAAATGTTAGCATGACATGGCATATTTATTTTTTGGTTTTTTTTCATATTTGGTTAATGTAAATTTTAATGCTTATATTTGGTTAATATATATATTGTTATATTATTTATCATTTTTATTTGATGTGAATTACTATGATAATGAGGGGGTAGTCTCCCCATGTTTCCGTTTAGAGCCTGACATTTAGTCAGAAGCCTCTAACATATGGGTAGACACGCCTCAGGTCAGGTAGCTACAATGTTACACACATGTACATAATTACGACAAAAGTTTCCTATTTTAATAATGTCCTATATATCCCCCCTATATTTCCACATGCTTCCCCTTGAATTTGGATGAGTTTTGACACTTTTTTGGAGTAGCAAATGGGTGCACGGTTTGAGCACACGATTTGCTAAACCGTGCAAGAAAACTATTCTTCCTTGTCTAGTTCATTAAAAAAACTGTTAAAATCCATTTTATCTCTCTTGGGATTTATCCTAACTTTCCCATTTCTTCCCCCATTCGACCCTTGCATCAATTGCAGCCTTCTATCACCTCATGCCCTCTTTGAAACTGCATTTTGATGGGGGATTTGCAGGAGAAACATCAAATGTCCTCAAGTAACTGAATTTATTCCTCAGTTCTCTACATTTTCAAGGGGTTAATTATCCTATTCATTTTTTTCATGGTGTCTACAAGATAGTTTTTTGAATCTAGGGTTTGATCCATGGTTTTTTAGTCTATTAATATAGTTTTAGGCTTGATCTATGTCCCCTGTGGTGTGGCGGTGGTGCAGATGGATTTTCGCACAAATATTCAATGGTTTTCAATATTGTGGTAGGTTATTACATGGTTAATCAATTATACATTTGTTAGTTTTTTGACATTTCTATTTTTATCACACTTATCATCCATTATCCTTACCGCAAAATCTGCTTTTGGTAACATTTTTTGAGAAAATGTTTTTTTGGTACCAATTTGGTGTTAAATTGTGTGTTTTATATGTCTATTTTTTGTTATTTGAATTTGGGTTGCTTTATAACTCATTTAATGGGTTTATAGAAATGTTTTTGGTGATTATAATTCGGTTATGGTAAATATTGGTATGCCCATGGTGTTCAAAGTGGGATTCTAAAGAGAGTTTTTGTGATAATCATTCTTAAATTTTGAGAAGATGTTTTATTTAAGTTTTAATGGTTTTATTGAGTGGTGTAAGTGTTGAAAATAATTTTTAGCTTCTTTTATGAGCTGATTATGACCAAGAATGATTTTTTTATGTGATAATGGATTTTGGTATCATGATATTATGGTTTGAGCACAACGAGGGAAGTCCGAGTACCTAGGAGGGTGGACTATTACTATTACAATAGTTATCCGGATGGTTATTTCCCCTATTTCACTAAGAAAAATTGATGAAGAAAACACTTAAAAACAAAACCGATGATGATTGTGGGAAAATAGGTTAATTTTATGTTACATACTAGTGTCTCATGCATGTGAGAATATTTTTCTATTGTTACTTTACACTGAGGTACGAAGTACATGGGGCCTGAGACTCTCTAGTGCCTAGGGGTGTTTCTATGATTAGTGCTAATTGAATCTTGTGTATATATATTTTTCATGTGGTGGTTTTTTCTATAAAATACTACAGATTACATGTTTTATTAAAATTTTCACTCTCACGGAAAATCTCGTTTGAAAACTGCTTACATTCAAAAGTTTTATTAATTATAAATTATTTCTGCCACTTCATGTTTATGAATAATGGAATGATTTTTATATTGTGTTGTTTTCTCTATGGAATATATTGGTTGTATCTCGTAGGGATTAGTCTAACATCCTACTTAAAACCCATGGTAGAATGTATACTTGGTCTTTATTTACGTAGATAATGTAAATAAAATGGGTGATTGTGGTTTGGGGTGTTACATCCCATCCATGGTGTGGAGTTATGGAGATGGAATGTGGGGGATGACCCATTGTCATGTTGAGTCTTTGAGGATGTTTCTATATTGTTTTATGAGTCTATGGACATCTTCTACTATTAATAGACCTATGTATTGAGTTTTGGATTTCGAATAAACCTCAGTTGGTATGAATTTTTCAGATTTAGTTTGTTGATTGGTTTTGATATTTTATTCTTCCATATTCAGGTAAATCATTAAAAATAAAAAATATATGATTCTCGGGAACTTGTGATAACCAGTGGGCATTGGGAATGACCTTCGATCCTTGACACGACCCGAGTTTGGAACCTTTTTTGAGGGAGACCTTTTTCGGTTCATGACAAAACGGTATCATATGAGGGAATTGTTTTCATGTAATATTATTATTTTGGGATGAGTCGGGCTAGACAAGGGCATTGAATTTCGGGGCTCAATGTTTTTGTCATGAGTATGGTGCATAGCCCGCTCCTCTCTTGACTGACCCCGATTTACCAAGGGACAATGGAATTTTTTGTTAGACTTCTATTCCAATTGAGACATGTGGGATGCATACTACATGTGGACATCAGTAAGTGTGAAATGGTGGGTAATTTTATAATTGAATTGTTTTTTATTAATTATATTTGATTATATTGATGAAATTTTTAGAATTGTTGTACTGATATTTCACATTGACTGTTTTCATTTTTGTTGAAACATGCCTCCCCGGAAAGCTCACCGGCACCGATTGGAGGAAGCTAGAGTGAGTTCTCCATCACCACTTGATCAGAGGCTAGTAGAGTATGTAGGTAAAGCTTTCAAAAAATAGTGAAATGGATTGGCTCCTATTCCATATCATGTTAGAGAAGATGAGACTAGTCTTATGAAGGACAATTCCCAGGAGTTCCGAAAGAAATACTCATACTTTTCAATGTAGCATAGAACCCCAAGAAGCAGAGGAATGGCTTGGGAAGATCGGGTGAACGTTCGAGTTCTTGCATACATGTGAGGAGGTCAGGTTGTGCCTCCTCTTGTTTGAGGGTTCCAATCACTAGTAGTGGGAATCAATACTTTAAATTGGGATGAATGAGAAGATTCATGTGGGAGATTTCAAGGATGGCTTCAATGAATAGTTATTCCCCGAGGTCTTCAAATATACCAGTTTTCGAGAGTTCATGGATCTCGTTCAGTTGGATATTTCTATGAAAGAGTAATCCAATAGTTTCTCTAAACTAGTTTGTTATGCTCTTGACATCATCTATAATAAGACTGTGATGGCCCAGAGGTATAAGAAAGGCTTACGACCATAGTTATACTCCTAGGTTTTTTTGTTTACTACGAGGAACTATGCTACGTTGGTCGATCGTGAATGAATGAGTGAGATTGGCTGAAAAGGGAGGGATGGTTTCTCTGGGGCATTATCATTAGTGGGAAGTGGAAACTCTTCAGAGAAGAAAAGGTTGCAGGGGAACATGTGAGGAAGGTAGGTGGTAGTTCAGTCCACTCTTCCAAGAAGATTACATCTGTGGATTCTGATGTGATATCGGTCATCTTCTAATACTATAGGATTCCGCGGCACATCCGAAAATAATGCCAACATCATTTTAAGCCTTGTTACCAATGTGGCAGTATGGGTCACATGCAGCACTTTTGCGGGGTGGAACGTCCACTTCAAAGGGGGTTGGATAAGTGGCATCAATAAGAGTTCTAGAATAGTCAGATCCATAGAGGATGGGGGATCTCGATTTGGTGGTCGTGATAGTTGGGATGCGTCATCTTCTATGATGATTCAATTTATGGAACAACTGCAGACTAGAGGTCATTCGCAGGCTGAGACCAAACATCTCTATACTGTGGATCACGAACCAGTAGGATCAGAGGCGAGACCATCGATAGTTCTAGGTACCATTTTGATTACATCTACGATAGATTCTACAATTTTTAATAGCGGTACCTATGTTTCATTCATTTATTCCGGTTTTGTATACACACATAACATTACAAATGGGTTGTTGTCTTTTATAATGGAGTAGGTTACACAGCCGGGTAAGATGGAGAAGTGTCTCTAATGCTCGTCATGTGCGCTTTCTTGTGTTAGGGGTTGAGATGGATTGCGACCTCTTGATCTATGATATAGATATTTATAATGTAGTATTCATCATGGATTGGATATTACACATCTAGGATCACATCAATTTCTATAGGTGGCAGGTCAGTTTCAAGAAACATGATGGGAGTCATCCAATATTTCATGGGGAATGGGTTCCTCAATCGAGTCGTGCTTGACCTCCACTGCCAGAGCTGGGATATTTCATTTCACGGTTATCTCAAGATAGTGTAAAATGGTCATGTTCATGATGGTGGACTACCTCATATAGTTTATGGGGTTCCAGAGTTATATCCAGATAATTTTTCAAGTCTACCTCTAGAGTGGGATTTGGAGTTCTCAATTGATATGACCCCAGGAACATAGACGATATCTCAACCTTAATATCCAATCGCCCCCACCTAGTTGAGGGAATTAATGATACAACTTTATGAATTAGAAGACATATGATTCATTCACTTGAGCATCTCTCTTTAGGATTCTCCTATGTTGTTCATGAAATAGGATGCAAATCCCTTTGGTTGTGCATTGACTACGATAAGCTGAATAAGTTAAAAATCAATAACAAATATCATTTTCCCGGAATAGATGACTTGTATTATCTTTTTAAGATGGAAATTTAGTTTTCTAAAATAGATATTTTTCAGTATATCATCAAATCAAGGTGAAAGAGGCAGATTCCCCAAAGAGAGATTTCCGAAGCAGGTACGACAACATTGAGTACATGGTTTTCCCCATCAGATTGACCAATACTCCAGTAGTAATTATGGAACTAATGAACAGGGTGTTCCATTAGTATCTCAATTCATTTTTTGTGGTAATTGTGGATGAAATTCTAGTTTACTTAGGATCAAAGGGGGACCATGAGAATCACTTGCGAATCATTCTAGGCACCATGCGAGAACATCACCTTGAATACATGTTGTCAAAATGAACATTTTGGATCAAGGAAGAGAAATTTCCGGGGCTTGTAATCTCAGAGTAGGGGTCTTCGATGCACCCAAAGAAGATCAGTGTAGTTATGTCATGGGAGCAGCCGAAGAACATGATCATGATCATGAGATTCATTGGCCTTTCTGGTTATTACTGGTGGATTTTTTGTGGATTTGTCTCTATATTATTCAACGATGATAGTTCTCACCAGTAAAGGGGAGATGTTTTTATGGGGCCCATATTTTTAGACAGTATTCTATGAGCTAAAGTGGCTTTTGAATACCACCCCTGTTCAGATTTTTTGTGAGGCTAGAATGGGGTATGTGGTGTATTGTGATGCTTCATGTATGGGTCTTGAGATCGTGCGTATGTAGGATGATCATATGTTGGTGTATGGATCTCTATAACTCCCACCACATTAAAAGAATTACCAGACCCATGACATGGAGTCAGTAGTTGTGATGCACTCACTGAATACATGGTGTCACAACCTATTTCGGGAGAAGATTATGGTCTACTCTAATCACAAAATCATGGCCTATACCTTCTGCAGAAGGACCGTAACTTGATGTAGTATTGTAAGATCGATTACTTGTAGGGGTTCGACATTGACAATGGCTATACCCTAGGAAATGGTAGTGTTGTGGATGATTCCTTAAAAAGAAGATTCTTTGTGCATACATTGAGAAAATCTAGAGATTAGTGGAATCTGATGGCACTCTTTTCTCAGATGCATGTGAAGACGAAGGAGAAAAATGGGGGTACAGTCTTTGCAAGCCTTCAAATTACTCCTTATCTAGTGGATCTAATTCAATGGGAGCATCATAGTGATGGTATTTGTTAGATGTTGAAGATTTTTTTTCATTGTGGAAAGACGACCTTTTATTGTTTGTTGTTTGATTAGGGAATCTTGTGCTTCAGGGTCCATTCAGTTGTGTTGTTATCTCTATGGAAGGTGGTTATGGGGGAAGCCACCACTCTTAGTGGGTTTTCCATCCGAGTTCCACCATGATGTATTATTATGTCTTTTGGCATTTCTGGTGGCCTGGTATGAAGCGAGACTTTGCAGAAATCATTTCGAGATTCTACACATGCCAGTAGGTGAAAGAAAATCATCAAATGCCTATGGTTTGCTCCAGCCATTACCCATATCTACCTAGAAGTGGGAAGAGGTCTACATGGACATATTTTTTCCATTACCTCATGCAATTCAAGGTAAGAATTCCATTTGGGAGGTGATTGATCCTCTGTCCAAATCATCCCACTTCATTCGGATCCGAGATACAACTAAACTCGATGAGTTTTTCCATTCGAGACTTCAAGAGGTGGTAAGGCTCCATGGTGTGATGTCATCAATTGTATCAAAATTAGAACCTCATTTAACTTCTTGGGTTTGGGAAGGCATTTATAAGGCCTTTGCGTCTTTGATAACCTGATCACAACATATTATCCTCAAACTGGTGGTAAAACAGAGCGTGTGAATCCGATTTTGGAGGAATTTTTCCACACATGTGTTCTGGACGTTGGTGGGTTAGAGGAAAACCATTTGGGATTACTTTCGATTGATTATATTATTAGTTAACAATACTTGGTTCGAATGGACCCTTTTTAAGTGCTCTGTGGTTAGCTTTGTCGGTCCCCCTGTTTTTGGTTACGGTAGGTGTGACCTCACTGTTGGGGTCGAATTAGGTGCAGGAGATGTCTGAAAATGTCATGATGATCAGGTACCACTTATTGAAAGATCAAAGTAACCATAAATCATAAGTCTACAAAAGGCATTGAGACCTATAATTTTCTATTGGGTATAGGGTATTCATGAATGCCATCCCTCATTTGGGCCATTGTCGATAGGGAAAGATAGGGATGTAGACCCCGCAATATGGTGGAATTTTTTAGATCACCGAGCTTATTAGAAATGTGGCATATAGGTTGGACTTACCTTCTCACTTGACATACATCCATTATGTATTCCATTTCCATTAGTTGATGAAATATGACCCAGATCCATCCCATGTACTAAATTATGGGGAGTTGGATATTGACCCTGATTTATCATTTTGTTGAGTGGCCGGTGCGAATAGTGGATTTCTGATAAAATGTTCCTTCAGGTAAGCCTATTTTCCTGGTCTAAGTTTTTTGGTAGCATGGTAACGATACACATGGGACATGGGAGCAGAATTCATGGGTCGAGGAATAGTACGCTTCATGATTTCTGATCAAGCTTCTGGTTGACTTTCCAGGACGGAATGTTTACGTGGTGTAGAGATATTTCACACCCATTTCCTTAATTAATGTTTCCTTTTCCTCTTTTATTATTGTACTAACATTCCCCCATAGTTTCCCCTATGACCGTCCTTGAATTTTAGAGAGTTTGGAGACTTTTTGAGAGGAAAATAGGGGGCACATAGTTTGGGCTCATATTTTTCTAAAATATGAAATTAAACCATGGAACCTTTCCAACTTATTTAAAACATTGTTAAATTCATTTTTTTACTTCATATGATTAATTAAAACTCTCTTGTCTCTTCAACCAATAAACCCTTGTAGCCATTTAATCCTTCTATGAATCTCATACCCTCCTTGGAACTACATTTTGAAGTGGGGGCTTGGTGGAGAATCATAAAACTTCCTCATGTAAGTGAATCACTTCTTTAGATCCATCCTTTTTCATGGGAATTCATATTTTTTGCGTGAAGTTCCATGTGTACAGTATGTAGTATTTCAAACCAAGGGTTTGATCCTTGGTTTCTCGTTCTATTCATATGGTTTTATGCTTGTTCTATGTCCTTTGTGGTGCAACGGTGGTGTGGTTGGATTTATGCACAAATATTAAATGGTTTTTATTATTATGTTAGGTGAATAAATGGGAAATCAATGCTTGATTAGTTATATTTGCAGAGTTTGTATTTTTAGCACACTTATCATCCATCATACTTACTTAGAAATATGGTTTGGGTGACGATTGTTGCGAAAATGAATTTTTTGGTACTAATTTGGTCTTAAATAGGTTGTTTTAAATTTCTATTTTATGTTATTCAAAATGGGGTAGTTTTATAACTCATGTAACAGTTTTATATAAATTTTTTGGCTGTTAAAATCGCTCAATTGGTTAATATGGGTATGCCTATGATGTTTGAATTGGAATTTGAAATGGATTTTTTGTGTAAAGCATTGTTATATTTTATGAAGTTGTTATATTGAAATTATAATGGTTTTACTGAGTGGTGTAAGTGGTGAAAACAATTTCTTAAAATGTTTTGAGTTGATTATGACATTATCTAAAGTGTTTATGTGATAATGGATTTTGGTATCATTAGATAATGGTTTGAGCACAAAGGGTGAAGCCCGGGTACCTAAGAGGGAATATATGTACAAGTACGCTAGTGATCCATATGGGTTTTGTCGCTATTTCATTGTGAAAAATTGATAATTACAACACTAAAAAACCATATTGAGGATGAATGGGGATAAATTGGTTACTAGTATGTTCCATACTAGTGGTTCATGCATAATAAGATATTTTTCAATGGTTACTTTACATCGAGGTAGGAGGTATATGGGGCCCGAGAATAACTAGTTCCTAGGGGTGTTCCCAAGATTGGTGCTCATTGAATCATATGTATTTATCTTTGAAATATGGTAGTATATTATGGAAAATGAATTATCTTACATGTTGTTTTGATATGTTCTCACTCATGTAAAATAACATTTGAAAACTACTTATATTCAAAATATTTATTCTTTTGAAATTATATCAATCATTTATTGTTTATCAAAAATGGCATGTTTTTTATCTTGTATTGTTTAATCTTTGGAATATCATGGTGGAATTATTTTGGTATTAGTCTCACACACTACTTACACAATTTGGGTGTATGTATAATTGGTCATGTTTGACACGTATAAAGGAAATACTTTGGGTGATGGTAGTTCAGGGTGTTAGTTCACATCCATGCTGCAAAGTTCTGCAGTCGGCTTGTGGGTGATAACCTATTATCGTGTGGAGTCCTTCTGGATGTTTTTATACTATTTTTATGCATATTTGGACCTATAATACTAAGATTAGACCCATTTATTTAGTTTTGGATTTTATATAAATATCATTTGGTATGAATTTTTCAAATTCGGTTTGTCGATTGGTTTTCATGTTTTATACTTCCATATTTGGGTAAATCTTTCCCAACCCAAAATATATAATACTCAAGAAGTTGTTCCAACCTTTCGTGATACGGAATGCCCTTTGGGCCTTATCATGGGCTGGATTTGGCACCATTTTTTAGGGTGAATAGATTCGGTTCGTGACATACCTATCCTAGGAGAACAATTTATTGGATTATGGGTTGGGGATGTAACAAATTGGTATCATAATGATTATTTATGTGCCATTCTATTTTGGATGGAAGAAATGATAGTATAAAATATTGGACCATGGTAGTGAGAAAGTTCATGGGAATAACTAACACCTCATTGAGGGAAAACATAAGAACATGGGGTGGGAATTATTGTTCTTGATGTCTTTTGTTACATTTGGGTGATATTCCAGTATTGGGTGATGCACATGTTGTGCGATGTGACTTTTTTATAGTATTTTTCTCATGTTTTGAAGGTAATGTGGTTCCAAATTCATAAATAATTATACGAACTGAGAGTTATAGATGGAAATCAACATTCAAGGAATACATGGGAATGGTGTGTGAGAAATGAAGAGTAAAATGAATTTCATATTCAACAAAAAAATAGACAAAATAATTTCTAATAAATAAGATACAAATGGGTAAATAGAATTAATGTTAAATTCTAATTAAATAATTACTCATAATGAAATTTTGAAAATGAATTAATATATTGGTTGTAACATCTTGTGAAATTTAAAATGTTCATAATAGTGAAATATTTTCATTGTTAAGATGGAAATTGATTAAAAATTGTCTCTCATTAAATGCATGTGTTTATGTATGTTATATTACCACATGATAACCATGATATGTGGAAGGTATAGTTGAGGGTAGTGTTCCATGTTTGACGATGTTCATTGGGATTGTGTATTCGAAATGGGTTGTTAGAATCTATAAGATATCCCTAACATAGTTAAACTAATGGTTTTGTATATTGAGTGTTCCCAAATGTGGGTTTGGTTTTGTAGAAATATTATAAAACAAATATGGGGGTCGTTTGTGCGAGAGTATAATATCATTGAAAATGACTCTACAGTGTGTTACATCAATAATGATTCATTATGACTTTTCCATTCCTCTATGTTTTTAAAATCAAAAAAACATTATTTAATGGAAAAAATATATTTTTCTTATGGAAATTATTATCCTTACCTATGTTTTCATTTTTAATTTTAATGTCTCTCAAAATTTAACTCATTTTATTACTACGGAAAAATTTGGTTTCATATATAAAATCTCAGAATCCTATAAATCCTTGGAAAGAGAATATTCAGTTTTTAGTTTCCAAATTCCTTGAAATTCATGTTCCGAATTCTTTGTAATTCATGTTCAAAATTCCTTGATATTCAGGTCCTGAATTCTTTGAAATTCAGGTTCCAAATTCTATGAAATATAGACTATTAATTCTTCCAAATTTAGACTCTGAATTACCTAGAATTGATACTCCAAATTTCTCATAATTCAGAATCTTAATTCTTAATTCATTTGAATTCAAACTCAAAAATAATTAGGTTTTAGATTCCGAATTCATTTTAAAAAATAATCTGAATATCCATGCCTTATAGAATCCAAATGTTTTTATGGTTACACTATGAAATCTATTTTTCCTAAGACCACAAAATATTGATTTGGTTATGGAGTTTCATTTTCGATACACTTTTTTATGAAATAATTTCATACAATATATTTTTAACTAACCATTGATTGAGTGAAATGTGAATAGGTCCCTCTAAGTTTCATGGAAAAATATGAAAATTGGAGGAGGGAGCTGACTATTTGAGATATGCCAATAAATAGGAGCTCATTTGAACGAGATCATTATCGAGAACAAAATGTTCCATCACTCTAGAGATTACATGATATTGAATTTATTTCTAGATAGATAGAGACTCTAATTATTTTGGTGGTTTTGAACATCTTGTTCAGATAGATTCGTGTGACACTAATTGTTACTGTGTATAATTGATGGATTTTGGGGATAGAAAGACAGTGGTGCCAACTACCTTAATGTGCGAGGCCTTCCGGGCATAGGAAGACAAAGGTGAAATGACTTTAATGTTGTAGGAATTCTTATGATAGGAAGATAGAGGTTCTGACTACCTTGATTATCAATGGATTTTGGGGAGATCAAGACATATTCATATATTTCTATCAAGGGATTACCTTGTTTTGGTAAGACAAACATTCATGAAAGTATAAATAATGGGACCTTTATCCAATGTTATTGGATACCCAATCTTTGGGATAACAAATTCCATTCTTGTTACTGGTTCGGTTTCAATTTAATTTCCACTGTATTTTAATAATGGAAGAAAGTATAACCATCTTATACTTTTTTGAACTTTTGTATACATTGACAAGTAAGATTATATATAATTTAATGGATAATATTTTCCTTGTAAACGTCCCTTATGTTTCATTTCTGGAATCATATTTCCGAAACCTATCATGTTTTTTTTTGTAGAACTAAATGTGGTCTTGTGAATTTTCCTTGTTTGTCTTTATTAAAAATACATTTCCTTATTGTTAAAAATGATCGTTTTTAAACATACAATTCACCCCACCCATCTTGTAATTGAGCATCTATACCATTTTTTTGATCTTACAATTGGTTTCAAAGTAGGTTTCCTAAATACTTATATTCAAATATATATTTTTTTCTCATGTTTTCATTTTTCCAAAATTATCCCTTCTTAGGGATTTTTATATTTTTTTACAAAAACATATTGTTATCAAGTTTTTGTAGAATGTTTTGTTTGAATAGAAAGAACAAATGTTGGTAATATTGAAAATCTATATCCAAATAGACCACCTATATTTAATTGGAATGATTTTGAGTATTGGAGAGATTTTATGAAGTCGTTTTTTATTAATACTGGAGTTGAAAACATTGTCATGATTACTGGATATTACAAAATTTCTTTCAAGAAATTCAACACCATTAGTAGTCCAGAAAAGATAGAATATCAACAAAACTACAAGGAACATAAAACATTGTTCTGTTCCATGACCATGAATATATATTATCATATTTCTTCTTGTGAAGCTGTAAATTTTATCTGAATGAAAATGTAAGTTACACAATTTTGTATATCAAATGTGATTTAGACAAGAAGATATATTCTTATAGAAGAATATCATAGATTTCAATTTCCATATAGAGAACCATTGTGTAAGGTACATCAATCGTTTATGAAAATTGTTTACAGGTTAAAATCTATATGAGAAAAATGTATAGATGATGATGCTTTGTCGACATTATTATTCATATTATGCCTAATGAGTGGTTATATAAGAGAAAAAAATTGATGTGAATAGAAAAGTATCTCAAATTACTCCTGATGAGGTTTTTAGAACAATTATTCAACCTGATACAAGAATTAAAAGAGATAATAATATGAATAATAAGAAAAATGGAAATGGTATTAAATCTATTACATCTACTAAATTCACGACTCCTGAAATGGTTATAAGATCTAAGTCTAATAATAACACTATTTTATCTGATTCTAGTGAATGTGAGAAATCTTAAAATGAATTAGATAATCATGCTTGAAGGATGAACAATATAATTGGAAAAAAATTCATTCAATGTAGATATAAAATACAATTGAATATATAAGAAAGACTTGGTAGTCATTTTTTAGGATTAAAAATGAGCAGGTAATATCAAGTTGGATTGTCCTTTGCACAAAAAAAATGATAGAAAGGAAGATAATTATGAGGGGAATGGAATGAAATATTAAAAGTATAAAGAAAAAAATGTTTTGAAAGCCAATGAAACCTAGATTTCTAGAGGTGGTGACTCTTCACATGAATCCTTAGTGTATGAATCTTCTGTTCAGAATAATCTTCGTCTACTCGGTAGATTACACAAGGAAATGTATTTTCCAATGGCCAAGGTACAAAATACTGAATCTATCACTATTGTATCATTGATTGAAAATTTTAGGGATGATATATATTATGAATATTTAGATGATAAATATTTCTCATCAAAAAATAATACATTACCTTCTTATGAAGAAGTGTTGAGGTTCGCTAAACATATTTAGAATGAAAATTATAAACTCATCAAAAATCCTGAAAAGGAAAATTATAGAACTTCTATTTTAACCAAATAAGTATCAGATCATTCATAATATCACGATAAGAAAACATCTGATTTTAAAATTATTTCCAAAAATCCTGAGGATATTAATTTCAGAGAAGGATACACTTTATAAGGATCATGAAAATGTAATTTTTAATTAAAATATTTTAGATATAATCTATAGTTATAAAAACTAATGTTTGTAAGGATAAGAATTTGATTATAAAACTAAAGTTTGAAATTTTTTCCTTGAGGCCGTGTTTTTCAATCATTACCTCTTGTTAGGAAAACTCTAACAAGATGTATTCACAAATCTGGCCTATAAGGAATCATTTTGGATTTGGATATACCCATTTTAATACAATTTTCAAAAATAACAATTTTCCGCCATGTGATCTATTATGCAATAAATCATGGGGTGGTCTACATTGGGATAAATATTCAAAAATAAAACCTAGTATTTTGGTTTTCATAAGGATTGTTTTTCTATGAAAATGGGGACCCCTAAAATATTTCATTTTGTAATTTCTAGATCCAACAAATTTTGGGTTCTGGAATTCTAACTCTTTTTTTGTTAGGAATATAAAGAAATTACCAACAACAATACATGGTACAATGATATTGGATATTCAAGGAAAATGACTGATAAAAAACTACTTTGAAAAGATTAACAAGATGAAATAAGGAAAAATAAATTTTCGAGATAATGATTAGGGAGAAATTCTTGGTATATGTAACATTTTTCTTCTTGGAAGAACATTGATTTCTATGGTATTATTTTTTAATGTTCATAATCACAACCACATTAGCGTAATTCAACTATGTGATGATGGTTACCTTTTGTAATTTTGGAATGAAAAGTGCTTAGTACACAATTCCAAGGTAGAGTTTATACTTTATACCCACAAGCAAGAGAATGTATACACAATAAAAATAGAAGACCTTAGGAACTGTGTTCTACTTTTCCATAGTGCAATGGAAGATCAATCTTGGTTATGGAATAGACGGTTAGGACACTATATCCATAGAAAAAAAATGAAAAATTTCAATGAAAATACATGTGAAGGATCTACCAGGGCATAGATTTGATTCTTCAAAATTTTTTGATCCTTGTCAATATGGAAAACAACATAAATCATTTTTAAATCAATTAGTGATGTCCCAAATTCGGATGCATTTGAATTAATCCATATGAATCTTTTTGCTCCAACACAGACTGGAAATATTGGAGGATAATATTATGTATTTGTCTTAGTTTATGATTACAATAGATTCACGTGGGACTATTTCCTTACAAATAAATCTAAAGATTTTTCTTATTTCAAAAAATTTAGAGCCCATGTTAAAATTTTGAAAAACCATCCATTGAAACTATTCATAGTCATCATGGAAATGAATTTCAAAATTGTGATTTTGAATCTTTTTGTAGTAAAAAAATTATTACTCATAACTAATCAATAGTAATAACTCATCAACAGAATGGTGTTGTTGAGGAAGAAATTTTATTATTCAAGAGATAACAAAAATCATGTTGAGTGAATATTCTACAGCTAAACACATTTGAGATGATGTTTTAAGTACTGCTTTATATTGTATAAATCGAGTGTTGATCAAAATTATATTTTACAAAACCCCTTACGAATTGTGGATTGGTAGAAACCTAGACTTTCATACATCAATGTATTTTTTTGAGAAGTATTGATTCTCAATAAAAATGTTAATTTACATAAATTTTCTCCCAACTCTGATGATGGAATTTTTATAGGCTACTCCAAAACATAAAATGACTATAGATTTTTAAATAAATAATACTTTTACTTTTGAATAAACAGTTAATGTTAAATTTTATTAAACAAAAACATTTGTTTTTTTAAAAACATCCAACCATATCATTGAATTTTTTTTAAAAACTAATTATCCACCCTTGAAAGAAGATCCTTCTTATAAGGAAAATATTTAAGAAAATATTTCTGAAGTATTTACCCTAGATATTTCCTACCATATTTTGATGAAAATGTATTAGAAAACACAAATCAGATGTTTCTTAAGAGTCATCACAGTTATAGTATCATTGGTGATGTAAATCAACCTATAAGGACTAGAAGTTCCTTATGAACTGAAGTAGAACATTTAGAATTTTGTTCCCAATTAGAACAAAAAAAACTAATAAATCTTTAGGTGATGATGTTTGTATAAAATCCATGCACAATGAGCTAAATGAATTTAAAGGGAACAATCTTTAGACCTTGGATGAAAGACCTATGGAAACATATATAATGGGAGTAAAATGGGTCTTTTAGAATAAATGTGATAAAATTGGATTCATTATAAGAAATAATTCTATATTAGTTGTTAATGTCAATAATAAACTAGAAGTAATAGACTATGATGAGACCTATGCTCTAGTATATAGACTTGAATTTATTTGTATTTATCTTTCCTCTATAGAATTATATAATTTCAATATTTTTCAAATGGATTAAAAAGTGTGATTTTTAATAGATATTTTTTTGAGGAAGGTTATGTTGAACAACATCCTGGTTTTGAAGACACAAAACATCCTGAACTTGTTTTAAACATAGAAAAGCATTATATGGACATAAACAAGCACCTAGAGCCTGGTATGATAGACTTAAAGGATTATTGTTAGAAAACAATTGTGATAAGGGAACAATGATCCCATTATTTTTATAATAAAAGATAATAAAAATGTTATTATTTTTCAAATTAATGTTGATGACATTATATTTGGTTCAACTCACCAAAATTTTACTGAATCTTTTGCAAATCTAATGAAATCTGAGTGTGAAATGAGTATGATGTGTATGTTAAAAAAAATTTAGTTTGTAAAATTTCTCGAAAACCATAAGTAACTTATATATATCATCATAATTATATTAAACAACATCTTAAAAATTATGGATATGAAAATAATAAAATTATAAGTACTCCATTGGTCCATAAATTCTCTTAATATTGATAAAGCTAGGAAACCAGTAGATTTAACATCATTTTGAGATATTATAGTATGTTTACAATATTTTCCATATATTCTTCCAGACATAATGTTTTTAGTGTTCTTATGTACAAGATATCAGTGCAATATTAAGTAATATCATTTAAAAGCAGTAAAAAAGGATCGTTTTCTATTTAATGGGAACCATGGATTTATGACTCTTTTATACCTTAGGAATTTTTTTATTTTAAAACTTTTTTCAGATATTGATTTTGGTGGGTGTAGAATGTATAAGCTAAGTACATCAATAACATGTCATTTATTAGTAGATTTAATAGTTTCATGGTCAAGCATAAAAGAAACACTCAATAGCATTTTCCACTACTGAAGCTGAATATATAGAAAATGGATGTTGTTGTGGCTCTGTGCTGTGTATGCAACACACACTCATTGACTATGACATGAGTTTTACCAAAACACAGATGTCATGTGATAACACTAGTTCCATTTCCCAATGAAAAAACAAGAAACCTCACTCTCATGGAAAAAACATATATTTTAGGCATCACTTTTTTAGGGAATACACAAAAAAAAGAGATATCATTCATCATTTTTTTAGAATACAAGATCAACATGAATATATTTTCACAAAATCTATACCATCTGTTAGATTTGAGTACTTTAAAAAAATCTAGGAATGATAATTTTATGGTAATCTTCCATATTAAATTTTTTTTGAAACATATCTCTTTATAATAAGATGCTCCTTTTCAAAAAGGGGTAATTTGTTTGGTAGTCAAATATTTTTTACTCAATATTTTTCATTGTCAAATTTTATCTTAGTCAAAATTTTTCGTTGTCAAAAATTTTTGATGTCAAAATTTTTCATACTCAAAATTATTCTTTGTGAAAATATTTCATTGTCAAAATTTTTTGTAGTCAAATTTTTTCATCGTCAAAAGTTTTGGAAGTCGAAAATTTTGAAACACAAAATTATATGAAGTTAAAATATTTCGTAGTCATTATTTTTCATAGTCAAAATTTCATTTAGTTAATAATTTCATAGTC
Organism: Viscum album; assembly: GCA_963277665.1. Taxonomy (NCBI): domain Eukaryota; kingdom Viridiplantae; phylum Streptophyta; class Magnoliopsida; order Santalales; family Viscaceae; genus Viscum; species Viscum album. The sequence continues at coordinate 1,903,043,115 of OY728160.1, forward strand.
TAATAATTCTCAATTTTAAAAAATTTCATTTATTTAATAATATTTTATGTAATATAAAGTTCTTTAAGAATTATTTTACAAATTATTGACTATTTTCATTGTAATGTGGATGGTATGATTCCTTACATAAATTTTCATAATAAAATTTTAATTGTGTCTCTTTTCCTTTTGTTTATGGAAATTTTATTGAATTCAATTTTCCTTAAATATGATTTTATTACCTTAAAAAACTCATGAGTTCAAAACATACAAATATCCTTCTTCAACTTCTATCTCAATAGACATATCAAATCGAGCTTATTTCTACCTGTAACGCCCCGACCCTAGATACCGAGAGTCAGTGAATTATTACATAACATTGGCATGATCACAAAGGATCATGTCTCGAAAGATCTATTAGTTTAGTAGTCTTGGAAACACTAGATATATTCATAAGTATTATATTACATCATAAGGTAAAAAAACTACAACAACATCTTGTCTTCATATCCCCTCATTCTATCCTTGTAGGTCATTCATAAATTACTTCTTCACATCCTGGGAAAAGATAATACATTGAATGGGGTGAGCTCAGATGCAGAGTAAGGATAACAATATAGTAGAATCTTTCGTAGATAAGAATAAACACTTAAAGCAATTAATAAGTAAAACAAAATACTTTTAAACATGAACTTCAACATAATATGGAAATGATATAATGAAATAATGCCATTTACATATTTACATGGATATTATACTAGTCAAATAATCACATTCAATGACAATAACCACTTTCATAATGATAGAATTCATAATGCCAGACTATCATATCCACATAGCCAAGTCCTCGTGCCAAGACTAAAAATAAGATTTTTCCAAGGCCTTGTACCAAGACACTAGTTTGTCTCATGAGACCTACCGATGCATCGAAGAGCTATAGTGGGCTCCACCTGTCACTTACTAAGTCCAATGCATTCCTCATATGAAAAGTTTTAAACATAACATAAAATTCGTATTAAAACTACCGTACGAAATGTCAATAATTTATCCACAAACCATGAATTGTATAAAAATAGCACATCCACAGTAAAAAATATCTCATTAGATACAACATGGAAGATTTTATTGTATCATATTAACCTCAATCGAGAATGATGAAGGATATTAACATATATGAAAATAATCATCAAAACAATTAGAGTGAAATATCCCCTTTTTCTTGAAATCATTTAAAAGTCACACTATTTGTCAAGAATCCATTTAAAATAGATTTTAGAATCAAAGTTTCCCATACCACTTTGAATCTTATAAAAGGAATTTTTATTTTAAAACTTTAATGTCAATATAAATAAATCCTTAAAACCATTTTTAAAAAATGGACATTAATGAGCATGATTTAGAAGAATGAGTCTTTAAAACATTTAAAAATGGTATTTTAGTGAGATTTTATAACCAAAATAGAGACACTTGAATACAAATAATTGAGGTAATCAAAACATTGTAATATCATGAGAATAAAGTGATTCATGATATACTATGTCATAGTATACCACATAAAAGTGATTTTGTGTATAACAACAAAGAAGTCTCAATGGAATGTAAATTAAGATGAAATCTATCATAAAGGTCGTATCCATAGGTTAAGGATAAATCAACAACATAATTATGTGTGACAAATATAAATACACTAAATTTGATTGGATATTCAGTGTAAAACAATCAAAGGACAATCACACATATTCTTGTAAAAACAACACCAATGAATTCAATGTTTATCCCAACAAATCGAGATTGAGTACAAATTACTCTTATCAAGTTCATATAGATGACTTGAGAATTTATCAATGGAGTGATTATGTGTATCAAAATTATATCCACATAAAGGGGAGTGGAATTTATGACATAATCAAATGAAAAGTGATTCTATACATAATCTTGGAGTAAAATAATCAATGAAGTATGCGTAAAGCCGAATGAGTGGAAATTGAAATTACAAATTCCCTTATTGATTTGGTAACATACAAAACATACACCCATGAAAGAAGGATCATACAATTATGATGTAAATATAAATGAATTAAAGTATATTACACAATGAATACAATCATTGGAAGTACACACACCACATGTAATAAATAAGTTGGGAACAATGGAATTCTCACGGAATTAAAAGTGAGATAAGAAGCCCCTTACATTGTACCTTTTCCTTGGTCGACAGTAGGTTAAACTACTATATAATGGTGAAATAATTGTTATTGAATTATACAAGAATCATTTACATTAATATGATATCAAATATGTTCTTTTAACAATGATTTTTTATTAATATCTTAGTTTTATCGTTGATTCGGGTGTTAACATACCAGTTTTATTTTATATGTTTTGTTAAGTAAGACATATTTTTCATTTATAGGTTGTATCTTATTCATATCCATAATTATATCAAGTCCTTTTTTAAATAATAAATATGTTGTGAACAATTGAATTCTCACAGAATTAAAAGTGAGATAAGAAACCCCTTACATTGTACCTTTTCCTTGGTCGAAGGTAGGTTAAACTACTATATAATGGTGAAATAATTGTTATTGAATTATACAAGAATCATTTACATTAATATGATATCATATATGTTCTTTTAACAATGATTTTTTATTAATATCTTAGTATTATCGTTGTTTCGGGTGTTAACTTACTCGTTTTCTTTTATATGTTTTGTTAAGTAAGGCATTTTTTTCATTGATAGGTTGTGTCTTATTCATATCCATAATTATATCAAGTCCTTAAAATTTATTTTTAAATAATAAAATGATAATTATACATGAATGGATACGATGTAGAATGAATCTCATCGCATTCGTGGAGACGGTAGTCCGTACGTACGCACGAGCGACAATATCATTTTTTTATGTTAAAATAATTTATAATTGGATGTTATATCATAGAGAAAGAATAATAATCATGTTATATTTATTATTTACATGAATTTCACACCATTATTTGACCCATCCAAATAATAATTTATTGAATGACAATTACACCACGACGTGGAGACAGTAAGCCGTATGTACGCACGTATGGTGACATGTCATTCAATGGATTGATAGAATACTGAATATTGTTGTACTATATTTATAATAATATTACAGTATATAGGAGATACAATATTAATTAATTTATAATGGTAATAACAAAGAAATAAGAAGTTGAAGAAGAAAAGAATTTGAAATAGGGTGGTAAAAACATTACCTCTTCTTCGGGTTTTTCTTTTAGATTTGATCAAAAGGGCTCCTTAGGATGGATTTCTGATCAAAATAAGGCCTCTAGGTTGTAGTGAGGGACGTTTAGAGAGTATTTGGGCAGGGGTTGGGTGAACCAAAAGGATTTTAAGACGTGAAGTAATGATAAGGGGGAGTTTCCTTTTATATGAGGGGTGAGGGGCACCTTTGGAAAAGATAAAAATATTATTTTATAATAAATTCATATTCGGTTTATAATGGTTCCATAGTGGATTATTTAATGGTTAAGGTGGGTATAGGTCGAAAACCACTCATAAAATAGAATTTAGACAGGTTTTGGTCATTATATTAACCTTATCATTAAGTATTAACTCTTAGTTAATTAGTTTCACTTTTTCAATGTCTCTTTGTATTTTTATATTATATGGTTAATAAACTTCTATAAAAATCCATGATACCCCCAAGTAGTCCATTAATGATACACCTATCATGATATATGTCTCTTGGCCAAACCTTATATTTTTAGAATTTTTTTATCAATTAATAATTTAATATTTGTTTTAAAAACGCTTTTATGTCAATTTTGACACTATTCAATAATTGATTTATTTGAAACTGGTTTCAGAATTATTACTTCAAAAAAAGTCAATTAAATCAATCCTAATATGTGATATTAACATATAAAATTAGTTTAATTCATAAAACGTCTCAAATTATATTTATTTGGGTATCTACAATATCAATCATTTTAATTTTTCACTATTATGGTAATTACTGTATAACCATTGTGTCATAAATAAAATAAATTATATAACTTCTAAAAATTATAAATAATATACCATTATTTAGGAAATATTTATATCTTTCTAATGAATATTTATAGTCGAATTTATCTTATGTGTAATCCCATATTAAAAATGTTTTAGTAAATAAACTTTTATTTTAACTCTTTTAACTCTTCGTTGAATTAAATAATAATAAATGGCCTAATCTAATCCAAGTGGATCTAAATGATAATATTTTATTCCTAAGATTGTTTATGGTCGAGATACACTTGTCCAATAGAATTAGGACATGTGTTAGGATAATATTAGTATCATTTTTACCCTTAATTACCCTATTTACTTTTAACCGTGGTAAATAAAAGAAAGAAGTTACTATTCACCAAAAGTTATTTTCATCTCAATGAACAAAATTTTACTCCTTGATATTAACCGTGTCTCTTGGATATTTAAAATTCCACTCATAGAAGTGGTAGAATTATGTTTTATAAAAAATTTTGTTTTTTAACTACCACTTATTGGTTTCACTATTCATCAAAAAAATGAAAGTTTCCAGAAAAATACCAAAACTTAGGCCTAAGATATATTTGATATTATGAATTCAAAAATGATTTATATTTTACCAAATTCAAAACAAATCAATTGAATTAATTAATTTAAAAATTAATTCCCGTTGTCAAAACAAATAACATGTTTTAAGAGATAATAACTGTCAAAAGATTGACACTAGGTTATGTATGGTTTAAATGTGAAATATCATCCAATGACCAACATTGTATTAAATGGTAAAAATCTATTCTAAATATACTTTAAAACCACTCAAATTAATAATTTATCACTATTAATTATTTCGATTTAAAAAATTGTTTTTAATTAAAATTTAGTAATTTTCACTATTCATCAAAATATGAAAGTTATCCAAAAAGTACCAAAATTTCACCCTAACCTAATTTCGATATTATTAATCCAAAACTGAATTCCATTTGGAATGATAAAATTTATAAAATTTCATAAATTGGGTATTAATATTCATAACGTCTAGTTTGATTGGTTGTGGTGTGTTAGAATCTCGAAGTTGCGTACAACGCACGTCATTGCATTATTCAAAGGGAAACATACCGTGGAAGCTTGGGGTGTTACATTCTCCCTTCTTTCAATAAATTTCGTCCTCGCAATTTCTTTAAAATTGAGCTTGATAATATAATGGAATGTCCCACATTGGAAAAAAGTGTCAATAAAACTATCACTTTAAAAGAAAGGAAGAGAAGTATAGAGGTCTCCCAAGATAACCCATACTAGGATTCCATGTAGGAAAACATGGATATGGACGATAAACTAAGTGTTCAGTTCTGATGGAGGGGGATAGAAAACATGATCAGGAGAAAGTTAACAATAAGAAAATCACAAACTTGTGTTGGGTCAAACGGTCCTTAGTCTCCCAGTAGGAAAATTAAATGGACAACATTTTTTATTTTAAGTTACATTACATAAGGACGAGGAATTCATTTATGATATTGACTAAGAACATAAAGAGATTTTATTACTTTTTAAGTAGAGTTTAATTCTTTAATAACTTTTTACCACCAACTCTTTTTTTTGAACAATGAGTATTCAAGAAGACTTTGTCACAATAGAATAGCTAGAATAATAATCTATAGAAATACATTATCCACATGGGATAAACTATATATTTACCTTGTCTTTAGAAATTAATCAAAACCAAAATGGTTAGTATAATATCTTATGATCCCCCAAATGGATATTCCACTAGAGGGAAAAAACACTAATCTTAATTTCTAAAATTAAACCATCAATACCCCAAAGTTAAATAAATACCATTCAATAATCAATTTTCCTTAAAATCCTTCTATATAATCCAAACTAATATTGAAACCCAAAACTTATAAGAATGTAGTCTTCCATGTTAAATTGTATCTCCAAATGACATTAATTACTCTTAAAGTCACATACTTAAAAGTAATTAACCTAATCATTTCCATGAATAACCCAAATCACTATAAATCCACAATAAAAAACATAGATAATAAACCACCATTACTCCTCAAATGAAATCCCATAATATTCTATTTTCCATGGGCATATAGTGTTCACAACCTAGCGAACAACTTCCAAAATAACATTTAGCACTTAATCACCAAATCATTTTCTTATACTAAGGGTTTTCATTTGATAAGACACATGATCCCAAATCAAATAATTATTGATCAATAAAATCATTTAACTAAAAATAATAGTCACACTAACCAGGGATTTCACGTAGTCCAGTGGTAGGCGATAAATCCCAATCACACTTTGGTTGTGGGTTCGATTCCGATAGCTTTGTCCGACTGGACGGGTTGTCACACGGTCTGCGTGTTGTCCTTTTTCAAAAACTATATTTTATAACATTACCAAAATGAGATAAATTCCTCAAAATAATCATAACATAATTTAACCACAAATCTTATCTCATACCTTGAATTTTCATCCCAAATTATAATAACTTATAATTTCCTCAAACCCAACGAACCTATAAAACCAAATGGTTATTTATAACTATATCCGCAAGAGAAAAGATAATTCTTCCTCAAATATCATTCTCACATGGAAATGTGAAGGGTTAAAAATACAAGGGAAAATGATTCCAAAGTAACCCCATTAACAATGAGCACTAATACTTTTTAAACATTTCTCCAACCATTTATTTCCACATAGCTTCTTCTTTGACCAAGAAAGTATCCTATATAATAGGGCATTCACTCGGGTAATGGCCAGTTCCCCTTCATTTACGGAAAATGAGTGTAAATGGATTCTTGGGACCATTTTTATCTTCTTCCATAGTACTCTTCATTTTTCTTCGGCAATTCTTCAATTTTTTTCCTTCCTTCCCGCACGTAAAGCATTTCTTTGTCCCATTGAGACACTTTCCTGGGTGTATCCTTCCACATTTCATGCATGATGGAAATTGAGGATTCCTTTCTCCATGGTCTCCACTGTGGGAGCATTTATTATTCATCACCTTTGTCTTCTTTGGTGAGTCCGAGAATTGGTTAATATATACATTGTTGATCATATTTTTGGAAAATTGATTTGTCATAAAGATGATATCTTTTACGCCTATCAACATTCCATTTTGTTTCTCATTTCCACCACTGTTCCCACCTTGTACATCATTCTCAAAGTCACTATGACTTCCTTGGAATCCCACCATTGAATAATACCAGAAGGCATTGTGTGAGTAACAGTAGTCATAAAATCATTTAGAGATTAACATGTCACCATATTCTCAATTTAAAACACGTTAGGATTAACTAAGGTCATTTACTCTCATCTTATATATAATACATCAAATCGGTTAGTAAAGAAAATGTAAATTATCCTAAGAATATCCCCCGGGAGTGTCGTAACCAAGAGTGCAGCAAGGCCCATTGTCATGCACCAGTTCCCATTCGAGTCTAGCTCAAAGCGGTGTTTTCAGGTTTTACCCCTAGGTACATCTATGCCAGAGCCGCCTCTACCTGCACATATCCAGACAGAGATGTATTTCTCGGAAAACTCACAAAATCTCTACAATACCAAAATTTTTGGAAGTTCTTCTATACTAATTTTCAAAGTTCATCTTAGTTCTACATGCTCTAATCAGAGTTTATCTAAATCTGGATTCCAAGGTTTGTACTAAACTTCCTCTGATACCAACTGTAACACCCGAACCCTAGATACTCAGAGTCGGTGCATTATTACATAACATTGGCATGATCACAAAAGATCAAGTCTCGAAAGACAAATTAGTTTAGTATTCTTGGAAACACTAGATATATTCATAAGTATTACATTACATCATAAGTTAAAAAAACTACAACAACATCTTATCTTCATATCCCCTCATACTATCCCCACAAGTCATTCATAAATTACTTCTTCACATCCTGGGAAAAGATAAAACATTGAAAGGGGTGAGCTCAGATGCTCAGTAAGGATACAAATATAGCAGAAGCTTTCGTAGATAAGCATAAAAACATAAAGCAATTTATAACTAAGACAAAAGCCTTTTAATCTTGAACTTCAACATAATATGGAAATGATAAAATGAAATAATGACATTTACATATTCACATGGATATTCTACTAGTCAAAAAATCACATGCAATATCAATAACCACTTTCATAATGATGAAATGCATAATGCCAGACTATCATAACCACATAGCCAAGGCCTCGTGCCAAGACTACAAATAAGATTTTTCGGAGGCATTGTGCCAAGACACTAGTTTGCCTCATTAGACCTACCGATGCATCGATGAGCTATAGCGGGCTCCACCCATCACTTACTAAGTCCAATGCATTTCTCATATGAAATGTTTTAAAAATAACATAAACATTCGTATTAAAACTAGCATACAAAATGTCAATAATTTATCCACAAACCATGAATGTTATAAAAATTGCACATCCACAGTCAAACATAACTCATTCGATACAATATGGAATATTTTATTGTATCATATTAACCTCAATCATGAATGATGAAGGATATTAACATATATGAAAATAATCATAAAAAATATCAGAGTGAAATATCCCCTTTTTCTTGAAATCATTTAAAAGTCACACTATTTGTCAAGAATACATTTAAAATAGATTTTAGAATCAAAGAGTCCCATACCTCTTTGAAACTTCTAAAAGGAATTTTTATTTTAAAACTTTAATGTCCATATAAATAAATCCTTATAACCATTTTTAAAACATGGACACTAATGAGCAAGATTTAGAAGAATGAGTATTTAAAACATTTAAAAATGGTATTTTAGTTATACTTTCTAACCAAAATAGAGACACTTGAATACAAATAATTGAGGTAATCAAAACTTTTTAATAGCATGAGAATAAAGGGATTCATGATATACTCTGTCAAAGTACACCACATAAAAGTGATTTGGTGTATAACAACAAAGAAGTCTCAATGGAATGTAAATTAAGATGAAATCTCTCATAAAGGTCGTATCCTTAGGTTAAGGATAAATCAACGACATAATTATGTGTGAAAAATATAAATACACTAAATTTGATTGGATATTCAGTGTAAAACAATCAAAGGACATTCACACATATTCTTGTAAAAACAACACCAATGAATTGGATGGTTATCCCAACAAATCGAGATTGAGTAAAAATTACTCTTATCAAGTTCATACCGATGACTTGAGAATTTATCAATGGAGTGATTATGTGTATCAAAAGTATATCCACAGAAAGGGGAGTGGAATTTATGACATAATCAAATGAATAGTGATTCTACACATAATCATGGAGTAAAATAATCAATGAAGTATGCGTAAAGATGAATGAGTGGAAATTGAAATTTCAAATTAACTTATTGATTCGGTAACATAAAAAACATACACCCATGAAATAAGGATCATTCAATGATGATGTAAATATATATGAATTAATGTATATTACACAATGAATACAAACATGAGCAGTACACATTTTCTTTTATATGTTTTGTTAAGTAAGCCATGTTTGTCATTGATATGTTGTATCATATTCATATCCAGAATGATATCAAGTACTTAAACATTATTTTTAAATAATCAAATGATAATTATACTTTAATGGATACGATGGAGAATGAATCTCATCGCATTCGTGGAGACGGTAGTCCGTACGTACACACGACCGACAATATCATTCTTTTGATGTTAAAATAAAATATAATTGGATGTTATATAATATAGACAGAATAATTATCATGTAATATTTATTATTTAAATGAATTACACATCATTATTATACCAATCCAAATAATAATTTATTGAATGACAATTACACCACGACGTGGAGACGGTATGCCGTACGTACGCACGTATGATGACATGTCATTCAATCGATGGATAGAATACTGAATATGGTTGTAATATATTAATAAAAATATTACAGTATATAGGAGATAATGGATTAATTAATTTAGAATGGTAATAACAAAGAAAGAAGAAGTTGAAGAAGAAAAGAATTTGAAAATGGGTGGTAAAAACATTACCTCTTCTTCGGGATCTTCTTTTTTATTTGATCAAAAGGGCTCCATAGGATGAATTTATGATCAAACTAAGGCCTCAAGGTTATAGTGAGGGATGTTGACATAGTATTTGGGTAGGTTTTGGCCGAAAAAAAAGGCTTTGAGGGTGTGAAGTAATGAGAAGGGGGAGTTCCCTTTTATAAGAGGGGTGAGGGGTACCTTTGGAAAAGATAAAAATATTATTTTATAATAAATTCATATTCGGTTTCTAATGTCTCAAAAGTGGATTATTTAAAGTTTAATGATGGGATAGGTAGATAACCACTCAACAAATATAATTTAGACAGGTTTGGGTCATTATATTAACCTTATCTTTAAGTATTAACTCTTAGTTAATTAGTTTCCCTTTTACAATATCTCTTTGTATTTTTATATTATATGGTTCATAAACATACTATAAACATCCAAGATACCCCAAGTGGTCTATTAATGATACAAATATCATGATATAAGTATCTTGTCCTATCCTAATATTTTTAGAAATTTAATATCAATTAATAATATAATATTTGTTTTAAAAACTCTTTTTTGTCAATTTTGACACTTTTCAATAATTGATTTTTTGTGAAACTCGTATCAGAATGATTACTTAGAATAAAGTCAATTAAATAAATACTAATATGTAATATTAACCAATAAAATTAGTGTAATTCATAAAAAGTATCAAATTATATTTATTTGGGTATCTAAAATATCAATCATTTTAATTTTTCACTATTATGGTAATTACTGCATCACCATTGTGGCCTAAATAAATTAAATTATTTAATGTCTAAAATATATAAATAAAATACCATTATGTAGGAAATATTCTTATCTTTCTAATTAATATTGATAGTAGAATTTATCTTATGTGTAACCCTATATCAAAAAAGTTTTAGTAAATAGACTTTGATTTTAACTCTTTTAACTCTTCTTTGAATTAAATAATAATAAATGTCCTAATCTAATCCATGTGGACCTAAATGATAATATGTTGTTCCTAAGGTTGTTTTTGGTTGTGATAAACTTGTCCAATAGAATTAGGACATGTGTTAGGGTAATATTAATATCATTTTTACCCTTAATTATCTTATTTACTTTTAACCGTGGTAAATAAAATTAAAAAACTTACTATTCACCAAAAATTATTTTCATCCCAATGAACCACATTTTACTCCCTGATATTAACTGTGTCTCTTGGATTTTCGAAATTCCACTCACAGAAGCGGTAAAATTGTGTTTTATGAAAAATTCAGTTTTTTAACTACTACTTAGTGGTTTCACTATTCATCAAAAAATGAAAGTTTCGAGAAAAATACCAAAAATTAGGCCTAATCTATATTTGATATTATGAATTCAAAAATGATGTCTATTTTACCAAATTCATAACAAATCAATTGAATTAATTAATTTAAAAAATAATTCTTGTCGTCAAAACAAATAGCGTGTTTTAAGAGATAATAACTATCCGAAGATTGACACTTGTTTATGTCTGGTTTAAATGTGAAATATCATCCAATGACCAAAATTGTATTAAATGGTAAAAATATATTATAAATATACTTTAAAACCACTCAAATTTATAATTTATCACTATTAATTATTTTGATTAAAAAAGTTGTTTTTAATTAAAATTTAGTAATTTTCACTATTCATCAAAATAAGAAAGTTATCCAAAAAGTACCAAAATTTCACCCTAAGCTAATTTCGATATTATGAATCCAAAACTGAATTCCATTTCAAATGATAAAATTTATAAAATTTCAAAAAGTATGTATTACTATTCATAATGGCTAGTTTGATTGGTTGTGGTGTGTTAGAATCTCAAAGTTGCGTACAACGCACGTCATTGCATTATTCAAAGGGAAACATACCGTTGAAGCTTGGGGTGTTACAATACCATTGGATGTTTTTTAGAATATGAAAATTCATATCAAATGGATATAAAATGTCCCCCCAATGGTTTTCTGACATCGGTTATCAAGCTTTGACATGCAAAAACTTTTCTCTTTACATAAGGCTCATTCTGAATTTTCAGGTCTTCCAAAATCTCTATGTCTTGGGAACCATCCCCGTAGAAGAAAATTTCAACTGTAATGGAAATATGTGAATGAATGATCAACATGGAAATTTTAGTACCTCTAATGTTCAATACTTGATATGATTATCTAATATCAGGTAATATAATGTTGAATGGCTGGGAGAGTCTGTGTGTTTCAAAACCAAAGGGATAGGACCAGGTGTATCCACAGTTGGTGGTAGTATTTTATGGGACCGTATGTTTTTTTATTGAAGATGGAAAATATAAGTTTTATTTTATAAGTTATCGGAATAACTATTCTATTTCTTTTAGTATGGCTTCTAATATCATTGGAATTATTTATAAGAGAGAAGTTGAATTCGTCACCCAGAAGCTATCAGATTTTTTATAATTTTTTTATAAGGGTTACACTAGAGATTGTCTTGGTTTTTTAGGAGTGAAGACACTGACGATCAACCATATTTCTACAAATTTTTTGATTCATGAGTTATGGGTTCAATGATTAATCATTCCGAGAAAAGGGGATTAGGACACCCCAAAGAAAAGTGACATTTATATTTTGGATTTATTTGTGATCCATAAGATGATTAATCTCGTTCAGTATATCATTTTAATAATTTAAAATATCAAAAATGGAACTATAATCTCTCATATTATTATGTATCCAACTATTCTTTCCATGATCATAGTTTTCTGTCTTGATTCGTTCAAAATTCCTTATAGCTTTATGCCAATGAATTTCAAGGTTATGTTTCTTTGTGAGGATACATTGAGAAGGATGGTGGTTGGATACAATAGTGAATGTAGAGAATTTTATGATTTATATGAAACTAAAATCAAATATTTATCAAAGAAACCAGATGTGGCTGAAACTTCCATGAATGGTGGGATAAAGGGAAAGGTGAAGGAACTAGAAGTGAAAGAAGAATCTCCAATAGTTCAAGAAACCCAGTCCACACATCGAAAATATATGATTCCAGAGACCTAACTGGATGAAGTGGTTTCCATGTGGAGAGAACATAAGAAGAATAGGAAGGAAGGGGATCCTATTATTGTCTTGGACCCTGCAGACCCAAAATATTTAATGATTAAGGATACTGAGGAGCACGAGAAGTATAAAAAGATAATATAGCATATCAAGAAGATCTTAGAGGATAATATAGTTCAAGATCTTCTCAATGACACTAGGGAAGCCTCTAAAAAAGTCCAGGCACTGAAATCATTTCAGCAAGAATAGTTTTTATTGACTTCGGGAATGGAAACGACAATTCTGGAACTAGAAGAAATTGATGAAATTGTGCAAGAAGAGGAAGTGGAAGAAGAATACGTAGTAGTATAGGAATAAGGGGGTCACATTGATGATTTCATAAAAAAGGTTAATGAATTTAATGAGAAAAAGAGTCATTTTGAGAAGTTGTCGATCTAGACATCTTAAGAAGATTCTTAAAAACATTATACCCTATGAAAAGAAGAAGAGGTTCACAAAGAAGTAAAAAAACCGAAGAAGAGTGTGGTAATTATGAATTGGTTCAACATCATTTCCATGTGGAAGATACTTAGAAAAAATGTTGAGGAAGAAAAAATTGGTCAACTATTAGATATTCAATTTGAATCTCCCAAAGAAGAAGAAAAAATTCAATTACATAATAAGGGAGAAGAGTTGTTGGTTAATAGACTGAGGAAAGCCGTGGTGGAAAAGAAATATTTTTGTTTTTCGATAAACAGAAAAGCTGAAGAGATAGACAAAGAAAACTCACAATCCATAGAATATGATTTGGAATCTTCCTCAGGGACATGACATTTTGGTCCAAATATTGGTGATGATGGTTGATACAATTACCTTTTTTGAGTATATACTTGATGTTCTATATGATATAGCACTTGATTAATCATAAATCAAATTATGTTTCCAAGTTTATGGATATGTTCATCAGGCATGAGGCAGATTTCAAATCCTTCTTCTTCTGGTATGATGCCCAAAATAGGTCATGCATGTAAATTACAATGTGGTCAAGAAATAAAATTGAAGAGATAATAATATTTGATGAATTAAATACAATTTCAATGATTATTATTATACTGAATATGTCAAGATCAAAGTACATACTATAAGTTTAACAGAAAAGATGAATTTTGAACAAACAGCTCGGATGTAGGAAGACAATGTCCTGAATGGGAAGTTTAACTATGTGTATTTGAATATGAAAAATAAAAGATATCTTATAATTGATTTTGAAGAAAAGCTCAGTAGGAAAGAAAAACTTTTAAAAGAGTAGGGAGAAATTCTTCAGGTTCATAATGAAAAGATCAATGTTTTGGAGAACAAAAATGATGATCAGGATGAGTTGCCCAAGCATTTTGAAGAGGACAATAAGGAGCATAAAAAGATGAAAAACATTGTAAAGAAACTTATCCCAATGGAAAAAATAAGGATGATTTTTTTTCATAACAACGTTCCATTATTTTATTTTGTTACCTTTAAAAATTCATTCAATCGTAAGGAAATTTGGGTGTTCTTTTAATGTTTTGTTATATAGTACTAATATTTTAGGTACAATATTATTATTTTTTCCATTCCCAATATTCATTTTTAGAAATCACAAAGTGGGTGAAATTAATGATAAAAATAATACTAAGTAATGAATATAATTCCCTAATTAAAAGATATCCCATCTAAGGAGTAGTTTTATAAATGAAGACTTTCCTATGAAAGTAAAATAAAAATATCTTTAAGTATGTCAAGAATATAATCTTTAGGGATTTCAAAAACTAGGGGGGTTATTCATATTCATAATGATTCATAAGTAAAGGGAGATATGTTTTTCATTTATGTTCATAAAGCAAAAATCCTAGTCCTTATATTCTTTTTCATAAGGGTGATTATGCCTTCCAAAAAGGAGGGATTGTTCAGTCAATAAGATTTCCTTATGACTTTTCCATTCCTCTATGTTTTGAAAATACCAAACACATTATTTTAACGAAAATTTATTATTCCATAAATAAATTTCTATCCTTAACTTTGTTTTCATTATTCATTTAATAGAATATCTAAATATAACTCATTTTATTTCTAAGGGGAAATTTGGATTCATATAAAAAATCTCAGAATCTAATAAATACTGGGATATAGGGTATTCTGTTTTCAAGTTCCAAATTCCTTTAAATTCATGTTATGAATTCATTGAAATTAAAGATCCGAATTCTATGAAATTTACATTCTGAATTATCTGAAAATAAGGCGTATAAATCATTAAAATTATGGTTTGAAATTCTCTTAAATTGGGACTCTAACTTCCACATAATTCTGACTCCTAATGCCTCATATTTCTATGTACGAATTCTTCAAAATTCCCGCTCCAAATTCCTCAGAATTCAGACTCATAATTCCTTAAAATTAAAACTCTGAATTCCTTATAATTCAGACTCCGAATTCCTTAGAATTCCCACTCTGAATTCCACATAATTCAGATTCCATATTCATTGGAATTCAAAATCCAAAATCCATAAATTTCAAATTATGAATTCTTTGTAAAATAGAATCATAATATCCCTGTCTTATAGACTCTGAATTAATATTGGGTTAGAATCTTAATTTTATTTTTCCAAAGACTCTGCAAAATAGATTTGGTTAAGAAATTTCATTTCCCTTATACTTGTTTTTTGAAACAATGTCCTAAAATCTATTTCTAACTGACCATTGTTAATGTGACATGAGTATTAGTCCCATCGAGATTCAAGGAAAATATGATTTTTGGAGGATGGATCCAACCATTGGATATGTTCCAATAAATAGTATCTCATTTGCATGATATTATTATTAATAACAAACCATTCCCTCACTCAAGAGATTACAATATGTTGAAGTTATTTCTTTGGAGAGAGACTCTCATGCTTTGTGTAGTTGTATACATCTTTTTTAGATTACTTTGTGAAAATAGTATTTTTGTTGTGTACAATTGAGGGATTGTGGGGATAGGAAAAAAGAGGGGCCGACTACCTGAATGTTCAAAGGCTTTTGGGGATAGGAAGATAGAGGTTTCGACTACATTAAGGTTTGAGGACATCCAGGGATAGGATGACCGAGGTGCTGACTACCTTGGAGATCGAGTGCTTTTCGGGACATTAATAGAAATTCTGATATCCCTATTGAGGGCTTACCCTGGTTTTGGTATGACAGACATTCTCAAAAGTATAAATCAAGGGACATTTATACAAAGTTGTTGGATACCCTACTCATTGGGTTAAAATTTTCCATACTTGTTACTTGTTTTGTTTCATGTTTATTTATGTTGTATTTTGATAAAAGAATATTGTATAACCATCTTATATAATTATTTTAATTTTTTATACTTTGATATTTAAGATTCTATATGGTTTAAGGTAATATATTCTCATTGTAATCAATCATTATGTTTTATTTCCAGAATCATATTTTCAGAACCCATCATATTTTTATAGTAGAAGTAAAAGAGTAATTGTAAATTTAACTTGTTTAGCATTGTCGAACAATGTTTTCCTTAAGGCTAAAAATGAATGTTTTTAAGCATACAATTCACCCCCATCCTGTAATTGAGAATCTACATCATTTTTTTCGATCAAACACAGAGGTGGGTAAAAGAATCCCAGTGGTTCAAGGAAACGATAGAAAAGGGTTGTTCCAAGAGAACATTGATCATATTATAAAAATGATGCAATCATTCCCAACATGGGTAGCACTGAGTATGTTTGATGGGACTATAGGTTTTTAGTTGTAACAATATCCATCATTTTCCAAAGAGGGTAGACCCGAGGAAAAAGTATTTTGGATAGAGTGAATCAAAAATAATTTTGTATCACCTAGAAACTCATGCAGAGAATTTAACTGTTGTGGTAGAATATATATGTTGCGAGGACTGACAATTTTCATGTTGGATATTTCGGTATAGACTCTTCAGGTTTTTGGAATGTTATGGAAATACATTCATGAAATCATTCTGGATAATTTCGGTCAAGAGAAATTGAGGCAGGAGAAGATTTCCTTGTATACGTGGTTGTCCCAATGGACTATGTCATTGATGGATTATGTGGGACACTTGAGGGACCTGTAAATATTTATTCTAGAGTTGTAAGGGGATGTGGAAAATATGAACAGATGTTTCCCAGATGTATTTAGACTTGATATAATGTTCTAGGTGATCAAATTTCATGTAAAGATGTTTGAAAAAGTGTTGTATCAAACCATTAATGTAGAGGGGACCATAAAGGAATCCATAAGTAGTGGGTTAGTGGTTCTAGTTAGGAATACAATTAATATAACTTATGAGGGAAGGAAGAGTCATTTTGGGAGACTTCATTATGTTGGACGTGGAAAGATTAGTCAAAATATAGGATCATCCTCTCAAGGTAGTGATAGAGACATTTTCTATGAGTGGGGTATGTTGGGAATCATGTTTCATATGTTCCCCCAACCACTAGTTGAGTTCCATACATGTATAATCATTGGTCATATCCAAAATTTTGTAGAAACCATTAACTAATTCGAACGGATGGAGGATTGAGGAAGATGACGTGTTTAGGTAAGGGGCACGTTACCCCATACCAGGAAGGTAGTTGAAGCTTAACTGTTCATAAAATGAGAGGTGGTGATCGTTGTACTTAGGGGAGAGAGTTCCCATATCATTAGGGTATTACATTGTAATGGACTCAGCCCAAATACCATGGTTGTGTTTCAGTTCAGATATAAGCAGTTCAATGAGCACATAGATGTGGTTTTAGGATTGAAATAATGAATAAAAATAATGATTGTAGTATCTAATGATCCTCAATACACAATAGGTGGGTGAATTATACACTTTAAAAAATTCCATTACGACTTTTAAAGATGGTTATGTTTAACAAAGTTAAACAATGTAAATTCACAAATCCTCTAGTTCTATAAACATGATTGATTCTGAAAATGTGATTCCGATAATGAAATTACCGAAAAGTGAATCTAGCAATGAAACATTAAATAAATTTTCAATGATAAAGATTCTACCTTAAAGAATATAGAATCTTACTAAATCATAGTATACAAGTATAAGAAAGTATAAGATAGTTAAACATTCCTCGAAAAACAAAATGCAGTGGAAAAATTGAAACAAACAAGTAACAAGTTGTTAAAAATTTAACCCAAAGGGAAGGGTATCCAATAACCTTGGATAGAGGTCCCTTGATTTATACTCTCAAGAATGTCTATCATACCCACACCAGGGTAATCCCTCAATAAAAAGATCAAAGTCTGCATTGCTATCCCCACATGCCCTCAACTTCATGGTTGATGGCACCTCTATCATCCTCAGCAAGGAAGTCCTCGAGCTTTAAGTTAGTCGGGACCTCGTACTTCCTATCCCCGAAAGCCCTCAAATGATCTCATCAATATTCAGTGTCTCATGAAGAAATTATGAACTAGAAGTTCAGTACACACTAATCATGAGAGTCTCTCTCAAGAAATCACTTCAACAGAATGTAATATCTAATTTCATAGAATAGCTGTCAAAAGTTGTGATCACTTTCAAATGAGATCATATTTATAGGCAGAACTTTAACGGTCAGCCGCCTCCTCCAATCGTCATATTTTTCCTTGAATTCTTGAGGGACTTGTACACGTGTCACTCAAATAACGGTTAGTTAGTAACTGAATGCACAACATCATTTTATAACCAAAACATGTATATGAAAAAATATGATTACATAACAAAAATCATTTTTCACAGTGTAAGAAAAAAATCACTGTTTGGAGTCTAACCAAAAACACATTTGGTATCTATATTACTAGGATATTCGGATTCTTTTTTCCAAGGAATTCAGATCCTGAATTATATAGAATTATGGAGTCTGAATTTCAAGGAAATTCGGAATCTAGATTCACAAGAATTCAGATCTTGAATTTAGAATGTTTAAAATATTAATTCATAAGAATTCAGAGTTGAACATAGAATAGTTCAGAGCCTTAATTCAGAGAACTCGGATTCAGAACTCATAAGTGTTCAAATTATGAATTCAGAGAACACGGAGTCATAACTCATAAGAGTTCGGAGTCTGAATTCATAGAACTCGGAGTCAAAACTCATAAGAGTTCGGAGTCTGAATTCAAATAACATAGAGTCAAAACATATAAGAGTTCAGAGTCTGAATTCAGAGAACTCAGAACCTAAATTCGTATCCTTAAAACAGAATGGTCTATATCTATTTATTATATGATTCTGAGGTTTTGGATACGAAACCAAATTTTATACTTGGACATAATTAAATATGAAAAACATGGTAATGATTAATTTCCATGTGGAAGGAAAATATTCCTTATGAAAGTAAAACATATGGTAAAATGAAAAATACAACAAAAGATAGGTAAAATTTTTACAATAAGAAAAATACAACAAAATATAAAATTTAAACCAGATCATTCTTCCTTTTCCTTGGGCATCTACTTCTTTACTATTGTCGTCACCTTCTTGAGATCCTTGTGATCATCCTCTACTTGTATGGGAATCTGATCCTGATCCTTAGATTTCTTCTCTAAGGATTTGATTCTAACATCCTAAGCTTTAAGATCCTCTACCTGAGCCTTCAATACTTCTTTATTCATAAAATTTTATCCTCTATCTCAATATGAAGATCACTTTATATCTTCTAGATTTTATCTATTGAATACAGTTTCCCATTCAAATCCTTCACTTGTTGACTCTGAGAATTCTGTTCCAGAGTCATATTTTTTTCAAAACTACTTGTGAGATCTTTGATCTTACCATCTTCAATGTCAAATTCCTTCTTGACACAATCTTGGAACTCATCAAGTTCTCTCATATCTTCAACTGTATTCTTTGAATAGCTAACCATTTTCTTAAAAGACCTTTTGTGGGAATCGTAGTTAATGAAAACATTCTTGAAATCAGCTTCAAGCTTTACAGACATATCCATCACCATGGATATTGAATCTGATTTCTGGTTCATGGTTTTTTAAAAAATCTGACATCTCGATTCAATGCTTGGAAAAATCGGGATGGTCCGAACAAGATTCTTCAACAACTGAACAACAGAATCATGTCCATGGGATGATGATTCAGAATCTAAAAGTTTCCTAGGTGAGGACTCTTTCTCTATCTCATCATGTTTCATATTTGATGATCCACCATCTTCCTTCTTATTTACAAAAACATTACAAGGTTCATCAACAACCACATGATTTCCCTTATCAGTTTTCATAATTTCTTCCTCAACTAAAAATTTATGTTCACTGTCAGACAGCTAAACAATTTTATCTTCATCTATATATTCATTCTGATCTCCAGCCTCAACATCCTATGGGTGTATGAAATGATGATTATAAATTTCTTCTTCAGACTGATTATTCACTTCTTCTTCAAACTTTCCATCTTCTAATTTCTCATCTTTCCCAAGGGTATCCAGATTTAAAGATTCTGCTTCAGAAGATTGGATTGATATCTTCTCGAATGAGATTTACTTCTCATGGAAATATTCTACATGATTAATCAACTTTGCGGTGTCAGAACTACTTTTTAATTCTTCTTCAACTCTTTCAAAAAATACTTTTTCATCAACAATCTTTTCATGGACTTTTTCCGGTGTGACAAATTTCTTACCCGGAGTCTCAGGTAAAGCTTCTACCAAGAACGATTCCAATACCAGAATATTTTTAGATGCTTTCTCAGTATCCCTCAATAGTGATTGCACAATCTATGCTTCATTCATCTTCTATTTTAGTTTCATTTCATTCTCTTCCCTTTCCATATACTAAGTTGTCTTCTCCTTCAGAGATTTTGCTTCATCAGAGTCTAGGCCAAACATGGGATCCCCTTATTTCCTGTTCTTCTAATCTTCCCTCCACCTAGAAACTATCTCATCCATATATTATTTTTTCTTCTTAGGTTTTGGAGGTGCAGATTGGATTTCCTTGGGCTCTGTAGTTTTTCCTTCCACCATTACTTCCTTCAACATCCTCTCCCTTCCTCCCTTTTTGGACATTTCATCCACCTCATGTTTTTTTAGAATAGCTTCTACTACTTCCTCTAGTTAGTCATGAAATTATCTTGAGTCTGTAGAAAAACCAATGTTCATACACTTCAGGGTATCATCACTAACTAAAATGAATTTGAAATTCCATTGCTTCGAGCTGTAAAGAATTTTAAATGATTCTATGTACCGAACAATTAAATTAGAGAGAATGGCTGGATACATGATTATTTTAGCATTCAAGTTTACATTATTAATATAATCAATCGTAATGAGAATACACGTAACCAGATTGATCTAACTTTGGTTCACCATGAATTATAAGATATACAGGTCACTCTTCTTCAATGTGTCCTTGTCCCCTTTTCTTGGAATGATGAATCCTTGATCCCATAATTCGTGAATCCGATGATTTGTAGACATGTGATAGATCTTCAGAGTCTTTACATAAAAGAGTCCAAGAAATTCCATAGCCTTCTCATTAACACAACATACTTTGACATCTGGTAACTTATGAGAAATAAAATCATTTTCCCCTTCATATGGAATACCAACCAAATTTTCTCCCATAGTATAATAATGAATAGAATTATTTCCATAGATCCTGAAAGAAAACTTCACTTTGCCTTATTCCTTGAGGAAACTGACTGATTCCAAAAATTCAACTTGCAATTCCGAATATACTAAATCCTGAGACCCTAGCTTTGATACGCAAACACTCTCCAATACATTCAACTTAATGTTCTTTGAGATGATCAAATCATATTTAGTGAAGAATTTTGGATGCACCAAACTTTCTCTATAAACATGCCACTCTTAGATTGGATTGACAGTAGACATGTATTTCGGAGAAGATTCTTCAACAGACATTCATAATTGAGATACTCTTTTAAAATCCGGAATGAGATTATGTAGAAGTGTAGAACTTTAGAACACTAGAGCTTGAGATTCGATGTGGGACAACCATCGGGGGGTCCATTATATAGGTGTTTGATGTGACAGTTCATCTTCCAAACTCAATCCAATGGATGAAAATCCATTTAATCAGATTTGACGGTTGATATGCGATCCACAAGGTAAATTTGGAAGAATCAAATCATTTCAGGTTTTTAATAAAAACATTTGGATTTAAGGAAAAGAGAATCCAAAAAATTAAAAAAAAAGAAACTACGAGCAAGTAATGGATGATTACGAAAACTCAGTAAAGGAAACATACCTTTCGGATTTCCATGAAATGTATTCATAAAGGGAAAAACTCTTCTTGAAGAAATTTGGGTTTTGAAAAATTTTGAATACGAAATTTTTTTAAAAACTGACTATGAATTCTTACAAAATTATCATTACGAAAATTATTGAATATTTTCATTAAGAAAATTTAGAAAATATTCACTACGAAAACACAATAAATGTTCATTACAAAAACATAGAAAATCTTCATTATGAAAACATATAATTTATTAATTGCAAAAACAAAAAAAAACTTCATTAATAAAACTATGAAATTCATCATTATGAAAATTTAGAAAATCTTCATTACAAAAACTTAGAAAATCTTCATTAAAAAAACATAGAAAATATTCATTATGATGATTTAGAAAATATTCATTACAAAAACATAGAAAATATAATTTAAGAAGAAATAGAAAATCTTCACTAAAAAACAGTGAAAATCTTCATTACGAAAATTTAGAAAATATGGCTACGAATATTTCCAATACGATTGATTCAAAAAAAATGTCTATGAAAATTTTCATTATGAAAGATTTGAAAACTAAAAAGAAAATGTACTCCCCCTATGAAAAGGAGTTTATTACAGTACAGAGATTGGTTTCAATAGAAAGATAAAAATATAGATTACATTATGGTCATCAATCCTAACTTCTGTTTAATGTATTCAAATCTATAAGAGGGTAAAGATTTTGTGAAAATATCAGTAGGTTAATCTTGTATTCGGATAAATCAAAAAATGATACTTATTTTTGGGTGTGATCCCTAAGAATGTGATGCCTATTATCTATTTTTTTGGAATGGGAGTGTTGTGCATGGTTTTTACATAGGAAAATGGAACTAGTATTATCACACAAAATTTGTGTTTTGGTAAACTCATATCATATTATGTGAGTGTGTGTTTCATCAACAACACTTGAGTAAAAAAAATTCCAGCTGCTACATATTCAAATTTAGTAGTGGAAAGTGCTACCAATTTTTGTTTTTCCATGACCAAGAAACTAATGAATCACTTGTGAAATGAAAAGTTATGGATGTACTCTTATTATCCACTCTACATCCACCAAAGTGAGCATCAAAAAACTTTTTAGAACAAAATCCTTTCCAGATGTATAAAAGAGTCCTAAATCCATGGTTTCCATTAAGTAGAAAAAAATTATTTTCAATGCCTTTAAATGAGATTCCTTAGGATTATATTGATATCTTTGACATAAGTATACTGAAAAAATTATGTCTAGATGACTATTTGTCACGTAATGTAAACTTCCTATCATACCTCTAAATGAATTTTGATTTACTGGTTTCCCAGCTTCATCAACATCAAGTGTGTTTGAAATACCAAAGGGAGTACTAATACTCTTAGTGCTGTCATATCCATACATTTTAAGAAAATATTTAACATACTTATATTGGGTAATATAGATTCATTCTAGTTTTGGAGAAATTTTAAAACCAAGGAAAAATGTTAACTCACCCATCACACTCATTTCAAACTCATGTTTCATTAGACTTGAAAAGGGATTGGTAAAATATTTCTATGTTGAATGAAATATAATGTCATCAACATAAATTTGAATAGTAAAAACATTTTTCTTATATTTCATTATAAATATGGCTGGATCTTCATTTTACTTAACATAATTATTTTGAAGCAAAAATCCTGTAAACCTATCATACCAAGATCGAGGGGATTTCATAAGTCCATACAAAGCTTTTGATTGTTTATAAGAATGTTCAGGATGTTTTGTATATTAAAAACATGGAGGTTGTTGAAAAAAATCATCCTCTTGCACAAAACCATTAAGGAATGCACATTTCGCATCCATTTGAAAAAGTTTTTAGTTGAAGAATACTAAAAAGGAAAGTAAAATATGAATATATTCAAGTCTAACTTCTAGAGAATAGGTTTCTTCATAGTCTATTCCTTCATGTTGATTATAGATTATAGCAACCAGTCTAGATTTATTTCTAACTATGATTCCATTTTCATCACACTTATTTCTGAAAACCCATTTGTCTCTAATAACATATGTTTCCTTAGGCCTTTCAACCCGGGTCCAGACTTTATTCCTTTCAAATTCATTTAACTCATTTGCATATAGTTTTTCTAATAATCATCACCTAATGTGTCATCAGTTATTTTTGGTTCTAATTAGGAATAGAATTCTAGATGTTCTATTTCATTTCCTTAGGAACATCTAGTCCTTACAGGTTGATTTACATAACCAATGATACTATCACTGGGATAATTCTTAAGAAACAACTAATTTGGTTTTTGTAAAACCTATTCATCAACATAGGGTATGAAATAATCTAGGGTAAATTCTTTAGAAACATCTTCTAAAACATTTTCCTTATCAGAAAGATCTTCTAACAATGTTTGATAATCATTTTTTGAAAACACATCTGAGGATGTAGGTTGGGGTTTTTTAAAAACAAAAGGATCAGTTTAATCAAATTTGACATGTAATGTCACTTCAACAGTAAAAGATTTCTTATTGAAAACTCTATATGTCTTAGAAGTTGTGGACTAGCCTATGAAAATACCTTAATCAGATTTGGTGCGAATATGTGAATATTATCTTTAGAATTCAAAATTATTAAACGGCAACCTAAAACATGATTTAGGAAATTCTAGGTTTTCTACCATTCAATACTTCATAAGGTGTTTTATTAAGAAAACGTCTAATCAAAACACAATTTATAGTATAAAAAAGTACTTAAATCTCCATGATGAAAATTCATGGATATAGAATATTCACTCAAAATGGTTCTTCTTATCGTTTGAATAATCCTATTTCTTCTTTCAATAACACGATTGTTTTGAGGTGTTCTTGGTACTGAGAAGTTATGTGTAATGCCTTTTCTTCTAAAAAAAGTTTCAAAATCAAAATTTTGAAATTCTCCTCCATGATCACTATGAATAGTATAAAAGGAAAGTTTTTCTCTTTTTTAACATGGGCTCTAAAACTATTGATATAAGAAAAGGCATCATATTTAGTTGCTAGAAAATAGACCCACATATCTCTAGTGTAATTATGAACTACGACAAATACATGATATTTGCCTCTAATAATTCCAGTTTGTGTTGGTCCAAAAAGATCCATATGTACAAACTATAATCCATTAGTATTTGAGACTTCACTGACTGATTTAAAAGTTGATTTATGTTGCTTTCCAAATTGATAATGATCACAATATTTTGGAGAATCAAATCTATGATCTGGTAGATCCTTAACTAATCTTTTCTTAGAGAGTTTTCAGAGGTTCCTAGGGTTACAATGTCGTAACTTTATATGCCATAACCAAGAATTATCTTTTATTGCACTAAGGCAAGGATGGATTTGGATCCTAAGGTCATCTATGTTTAGTTTTTAAACATTCTATTTCCTATTGTAAGAAAGAATAAACTCTTCCTTGGAATTGGGTACTAAGTACTTGTCATTCCAAAAATTCACAACGGAACCTTCATCACATAATTTAATTATAATAATGATGTTGTGCTTAAGACCTTTAAAAAATAAAACATATGAAATCAACGGTTTTCCAAGAATAACTATGTTACCTATACCAATAATTTCCCCCTTAGCATTATCTCTGAAACTTACTTTTCCTCCTTTCATATTGATAATATTTTCAATATAGTTTTTGTTACCAGTCATATGTCCGGAATATTCACTATCCATGTACCATGTATTGTTATTTGTACTTTATTTATTTTCCTGAAAATAAGAATGTTATACTTTCAGAATCCAAAATTTCTTGGATCCGGAAATTTCAGAAAGAATAATCTTAGGTACCCATATTTTCATAGAAAAATTGGATTTATGATATTCTAAATACTGTGTTTTGTTTAGGGAACAATTTTATTCCCAATTACCACCACACTGACAATTACTACAATAAGGATCACAATGATGAACATAATAATTGTTACTAAAAATAGGTTTAGAACTAGTATAACCAAAACCAGAATTATTCCTTAGAGTTTTGGATTTGAGAATACATTTTATCGAAATTTTCCTTACCTAATGTAATGTTTGAAAAACTCTTCCACAAGGAAAATATTTCAGATTTTAATTAGATAACTATGTTTTTATCATCCAAAACATTAGTTTTAGAACTAGAGTTAAGCTCGAAAACATTTTTTTTTGAAATTACTTTTTCAAGATCCTTAGAATGTTTATCCTTCTAAGAATTTACTTCATCATGATTTTTTGAAATACTTTTAAAATTAAAAATTTACATATGAATATCGTTAGAAATATTTGATATTTCTATAGTAAGAATTTTATTTCATGAAATCTCCTTATCAAGATTTTTCTTGAGTTTTGAATTCTCATTCTCAATGAGTATATAAAACCGAGAAACTTCTTCATAGGTAGGTAAAGTATTATCATCATCAGAAGAATATTCTTCATCAGGAGATTTGTAATATTTATTATCACTATAATTATAAATTTTTGATACATTGGTCCAAGATTAAGAATTGTGTACCTTATCCCTTAAGCAATGCTTTTCCATAGGTAGTCTGGCTATTAAACCCAGATTCTCCTATCCATAAGATTCATACTCTAATGATTCATTTGAAGAGTCACCACCACATGCACTCTAGGAGTCATTAGCTTTCAAGACATTCATATAATTAGATTTGTCGTATTTATTTCCATTTATCTCAGGATTATTCTATTTTCTTTCCATTATTTTAACCATAGTACAATTAGGTCTTATATGTACAACTCTTTTGCAGTCATAACATGTGACTTCTATATCATTCATATCATTTCTTTCTTTCATCTTATATCTAGATTAAAAAATTTTCTGACCAACAATCTTGTTCTTCCTTTGAACAAGATTTTCTAACTCATCTTCTGAATATTAACTTCCACTAGATTAATATTGTATAACAACCTTCTTATATTTAGATCTAGTAATTCACTCATGAGTTTTGGATTTCATTTGATTTGTTGTTGTATTTAAAGAAACACTTACATTACCATTTTTCTTCATAACATTAATAGTATCTCTATTCATTCTAGTCTCATATTGAAGTAGAGTTCCAAAAATATTATCAATGGAAATCTGAGTAACCTTCCTATTCTCATCTATAGATTTTCTCTTGGTTTCCCAGTCATTGGGAATGATGTCTACGATTTTTTCCACAAGACATTCATCATCTAATCCTTTCTCACCCATGGATTGTAAACAATTATCAATAGTCAATAATCATTGTTACACATTACATAGGGATCTCTATAAGGAAATAAAAAACCATGATACTCAGCTCTGAGCATGGATCTTCTAGTTTCAGTAACATTGGAGGTTCAAATGTGAGTAACTTCCAGATTCTTCCACATACAATTTACTACCTCATAAGATGATACTTGGCTATATATATTTATAGTCATGTAACAATGAAATATATTGTGTACTTTATAATTTAGCTGATATTCAGGCTTTTCTTGGTTGGTGAAGGTACCAATATCCTTGTTAGGGATTTTATATCCTCCAGTAAGAATGAAAAAAAATGTCTACTCTAGTTTTGATAATTAATGACTTCATGTGGTCTCTCCAATATTCATAATCATTCCCATAAAAAATAAGTGGTCTAGTTGGATTTATTTTGCCTAAGGAACCAACATTGATTCCTGCAATCTTAAATAAAATCATTCCACACAAACTTGTTAGTAATAAAAGATTGAAAACAAGGAAAATATTCCTCATCAAGTCAAATATAGAACAATGAATAAACTTGAGCAAGGAAAACATATATGAGAATATAAGTATTTGAGAGACCTGCTCTAATACAAATTGTAGGATGTAAATAATGAATGAAGATACTGATTGTAGTATCTAATGATTCTCAATACACTAGAGGGGTATGAATAGTACACTTTAAAAAATTCCTTTGGATCTTTTGAATATGGTTATGTTTAAAAATGTAAAACAAGGTAAATTTACAAAACCTATAGTCCTACATACATACTTGATTCTATAAATGTGATTCTGAGAATTCAATTATGGAAAAGTGATTCCGAAAATGAAACATAACAAAATATTACAATGATAATGACTCTACCTTAAATCGTATAGACTCTTACTCAATCAGAGTATACAAGAAGAAGAAAGTATAAGATAGTTATACATTCATCAAAAATAAAAATGGATTGGAAAACATGAAAAAAAGTAACAATTAGTAAATGGTTTAACCAAAAGAGATGGTTATCCAACATCCTTGGATAAAGGTCCCTTGATTTATATTTTAAAAAATGTCTATCTTACCCACACCAGGGTAGGACCTCGATATGAAGATCGGAATCTGTCTTGTTATCCCTAAAAGCCCTCAAAATCATGGTAGTTGGCACCTCTGTCTCCATCAGCAATGAAATACTCAAGCATTAAGGTAGTCGGCACCTCTGTCTTCCTATCCCTGGAAACCCTAGAATGTACTCAGCAACATTCTAAGTCACCCGAAGTAATTTTGAACAATAATTTTAGTATGCACTAAGAATTAGAGTATGTCTCTAGAAATAAATTCAATATCATGTAATCTCTAGATTCATAGAACTGCTGTCAAAAGTTGTGAGCTCATTCAAATGAGCTCTTATTTTTAGGCACAACTTCAGCAGTCAGCCCCCCCATCCAACGATCATATTTTTCCTTGAATTTTGGAGGAACCTGTACACGTGTCTCTCAAAAAACTGTTAGTTAGTAGCTGAAATCACAACATCATTTTATAACCAAAAAATTTGTAAACAAAAATATGATACATAACCAAAATCATTTTTCAGAGCGTAAGAAAAAATGAAAGTTTGGAGTCTAACCAAAAACACATTCGGTATCTACAATACATGTATATTAGGATTCTGTTTTCAAGGAATTCAGAACCAGAATTCTATAGAATTAGAGTCTGAATTTCAATGAAATTAAGAATCTAGATTCACAATATTTTGGAACCTAAACATAGAAAGTTCAGAATCTGAATTAATAAGAATTTGGAGTCTGAACATAGAAGGGTTCAGAGTCTGAATTTAGAAAACTCGGAGCCAGAATTGATAACATTTCAGAGTCTAAATTCATAGAACTCAGAGTAATAACTCATAAGAGTTCAGAGTATGAATTCAGAGAACTCATAGTCTAAAGTCATAAGAGTTAAGAGTCTGAATTCAGAGAACTCGGAGTCAGAACTCATAAGAGTTTGGAGTCTGAATTCAATGAACTCGAAACGTGAATTCGTATCATGAAAATAGAATGCTCCATATCTATGTAATATATGATTCTGAGGTTTTGGATATGAAAAATAAATTTATACTTAGGCAAAATGAACAATGAAAAATATGGTAATGATAAATTTCCTTTGGGAAGAAAAATTTCCCTTATGAGAGTAAAACATAGGGTAAAATGAAAATTTTCTTAAGATAAGGTGTTTGTGATTTTCAAAACAAGAAGGAATGGGAAAGTAATTAGGAAACCTTATTGACTCAAAAATCACCCCAAAAATGAAGGAATGGAAATTTCATAAGGAAACCTTATTGACTCAATAGTGGTGAGGCTAGAAAATTATCTATTTATGGTACCATACTTGTAGATTGCAACAATTATATTTCCTTATTTGATAATCTTGACTATATTCTTTTATATAATATATGTTTTTTATTATGTTGGATCTAGTATTGTAAATGTTGTGTGGTATTTTATGACTAATACCCCATTGCGGTTATGAACCGAAAATATCTAACAGTGTAAGGGATGTACACTTGAGTTTGGTAGGTACTATTTTCAGTGTGAATTTTTTGTGATTGAGATTTATGGTTTTGGCCTAATTTTGGGAATGGATTTTATATATTTGAACTATGATCATATTTATTATTACCAGAATAGGTTGATGTTCAACTCTCTTGAAGAATACACTCATGTTCATCATTGGGGTTGGGAAATCAAATAAGGTTGTGTAGGTCCAGTTTTTTAGCAGTTGGGTGATCTCACATCCCATGTGTCATGTCTTGTGATGGATGATTGGAGGGTATATAATCTAAATATTACTATAATTTTATACCTGTTTTAGGATGTGTATTATGAGTAAATCCTAAGGTTCCCTCCTAATAGATATTTTGATATCACAATACTGTTTCTAGTGGGTGATGATTTAATATCTATTATGACATAAAAGAAAGATCATACCAAACTCTAGAAGCATAAAACTAGGTTTGATGAGTTGGAGGGTAAATGATTTTTTCACCCCACTACGTCACCTAGGGGATCTCCAGTCTTGTTTTCTTAGATGGATGACGTATCTTTGCAGTTATGTGTCGATTATATAAAGCAGAATTAGATTACTGTTATGAAACAATACCCTTTACCTCGATCGAGAATCTCTCTTACCAGTTTAGGTGTGGTTATATGTTCTCTATGATGTATATGAGATAATTGTATCTTTATATATGGGTGAAAAGATATGAATAATCATAGACTATAATCAAATGTATGTATTGGTTTTATTAGTTTTTGAGTACGTCAATCTGTTTTACCAATGCACCGACAGTGTCTATATCTGTGATGAATCGAAAATATAACCCTTTATTAGATCACATCGTAATTTTATTTCTTGATTAATGCGTGGTGTAATATATGACACATGATGAACATGAAACACATCTTGATGTAAACTTGAGTATTTTTACAGATAAAATGATTTACATCAATATATCTAAATGCAATTTTTTGATCGACTGGTTGAATTTCATCAGTTATACCATCTGTGGGGAAGATTTTTCAGTGGATCAGATGATGGTTTCGGTAGTTTTGTCTTGGTAGAATTTGATGATTATTTATTATTTATTATTTTTTCTACGCATTGTTGGATATTACCATATGTTTATCAACAAATTTTCCTATTTGGAAGCACCACTATTGGGATTAATCAAAAAGGGAATTAATTTTCAATAGTATACTGAATGTGTGAATTCCTTAAAATAGTGGATGTAGTGGTTGTATAATACACCAATTGTTATCATAACTTGTCCAAATAAGGATTATAATTTGTTTTATGATGTGTCTAGTGTTCATAATGGTGCAGTTTTGATATAGGATGTCTTGGTTGTAGCCTACTATTCACAAAAATAGAGGCTTCATGAATGAAATTACTATATCCATGATCTGGATTTATTTACAATGTTTTATGCCTTAATTTTTTGGTGTCATTACATGTTTGGATAGAGTATTACTATATATATGGATAATAAAAGTATTAAATATATCCTCTCCCAATGTATATTGAATATTTAGATGTGAAGGTGGGTTGAGTACATGTAGACCATTTATTATAAATTGTTTATAATCTGGGAAGTGTAAATAGTGTTTTATATTCCTTGAGTTAGAAGACTTAATGTTAGGTAGTTCAAGAATACTACAAAAATTTGAGGATGATGGAGTTATTTTGGATATAAATATAGAGATTCATGGTAGACAAGGAAAGATGATACTCACATCCATAGAAGTTGAGTCCACAATACCATGCTTGATCCAGGAGAGGAAGTATGAAGATCCCATGTTTTTTTATTTGAGGGAAATTATTGATGATTAGAAGGCACCTTTTGGATGGATGGTTGGTGATGATGATATAATATATTTTAATGGACTAGTTGTTCTGCCTATATGTATCTGAGAAGAAATGATGTGTGATTTACATGCCTCAAAGTGGGGAATGTGTAATGCTTTGAAAAAAATGTATCATAATCTGAGTTGGTTGTATTGGTGTTCGATGATGAAAAAATATGATGCCGGTTTCTTTTTTTGATTATATTGCAACAATTTTTCTAAGGTATATAATCAGTGACCTGGTCATTATTTAAAATGATTTTGTATTTTATAATTGAAGTTTGATGAACTAAATATGTAATTCATGGTTTGTTGTCTTACAAAAATTTATTAGAATGGTATTATATGGTCGGATGAGTATCATTTGGCTATGATGGCTCTTTTTGTGCCGATTTAGAGAACATCAGTATGGATAAGTTTGATGAGTAGTCTGTTGGAGAAATATCTTGTTTAAATTGAATAATATGGACCATAGATTTTGGTTGAGATAAAAGGTTTACATTTTGCTTGTAAAAGGGACTATAGATGGTTCTTGGTACCAAGTATTTTTGTGTATGGCTTTCCAACCATTGATGGAACGATATTTCATGCATATTATTCAATTTCAAGAGGAGATACTGAGATAATGTGTCCTTTATTTTAGTGGATCAATAGAATATAATTTGAAAATCATTGTGTTTCTCTACTAAAATTACTTTACATGATATGATTTAGATATCACAATAGGAGGCTCCCTATATAAGATCGTGTTGGTCTACACTATGTTGTATTGATGCTATGGAGGTAGTTTTTTTTGTTCGAGTCTCATATGGGATACATCAAAGAAGGGTAAATTAATGTAAAAACCAATGTATATGGTTTAGTGTATGAAACACGTCATCTGTGTATCTACATCAAAGTACTCTTGAGTTTATGGTGGGTGTTCATGTGTTTCTTCAGGTGTCCCCAAGGTTGGGTCACCATTGGATTCAAAACAATTATATGATGGTAACAATGTACGTGGGACAATTTGAAATTTTAGAGAGTATTATACTCTTATTATACTGATAGGTTTATCTATAATGGTATTGGGTTATGTGTGATAATTTTCATATGTCACAGTTTCGGCAGCATCACCTTCACCATTCTCACCTGATTTATGTTGACGATGTCCAGTTTGATTTTGATGCATATTTTGAGGATAATATGATACCTATTGTCGATCATATTGAGAATATATTATGGTAAAAATGTTCCTTTGAATTTATTTTATCATCAGCAAGGTAATTTTCAAGAAGAATCATGGATTTTAGTTTATTTTTTTCTTCGTGTTTAGAAATGATATTCTTATGAATTCATTTTTAATGATCGTGAAGATTTAAATTTTTAATTAATAAAAAAACATAATGAGGAAGTATTTAGAGGATTATATTATATTATATATCTTAATATACTAATTTTATTTAATTTGTTAATTTTTATTTGTCATCTATTTAATATTATCTCATTTTTTCTTTGAAAAATAATCATCATACAACCCTCCATTTTATCGTAATCTACAGATTTAATTTAATGATTAATATTTTCATTTATATTAATTGAATTGTGATATATTGGATAAATATTTCGATTAATGATAATTTATATTTTCTATTTTGTTCTAAATAATGTTTATCTATAATAAATTATGGAAACCTTAAAAAATAACTACCATGGTTAATGTAAAAAAATGGTTTATGAGATATTAATTTTAAATAGAAAAGTGAAAGATAACATAAAAAATGTATAAAAAACTATTTTCTGGACATGTATTTACCTTTTCATCTTTAATTATAAGTAATAATACATTTTTACCCTTTTTCATGTGAAACCCGTGTGTAAACCCTTTTTATTTTCAAAAATTACAAGTGTGGCAGTAACATCAATAATAGAAGGCCTTCCCCTCTATTCTCATGATGACACCATTAAACCCTTTTGGAACAGCCAGTATCTTCCCAAATCACCTCACAAATTTTAACACCTAATAATATTTTCATTTATTCTAGAATTTATTCTTGGAATACATTAGGTATTTTTCTAAATATGTTATCTAAGAAGAGTTTAGAAATATAACTATTCGTATTTTATTTATTTCATATTTAAACTCCTTAAAATATACATAAAATATTAATATATTATATACAGTATATAATATATACTAATATTTTATTCTATTAAATATAAAACAAAAATCCATATCTTATTCCATAATATGGAATATGATATTATCATTCACGTGAATGGTGGACTACAACCTCATGGAAGGTTGTCACTATTTTTTTTATCATTGTTGTTTATGGATTATTATAGTGTAGGATATAAATTATATGTATGATATTTTTAACTTATGATTACTTATAAAGTTATGATATCATATATACCTTCTTAATTTCATTTCATTTGTGGATATGGTAACATTTTTCATGTGTTTTTCTAGCCTTAACCTTGTGAAGCGAAAAGATTCATTTTTCACTATATAAATACAATGATGATAGTAAGTATAATGTTAGTAAACATATTTTATATACATGAAATAATTATTATATTCTTGAAGTATTTATCATTCTAAAAAGATAAAATATAATGTTTTTTCTTAGACCAAATTTTTTTTACTCGTCTCAGTCTGAACATCTACCTCTATGAATCTATTTGATTCCTTTTCATTACCTCAACAAAAAAATTATTTATAGAATTATATTTAAATGAAAGATTATTCTATTTTTTATTTCAGTATTATTTTTTAACGATAATATAGTACACACCATTATACTTGATGATAATTTAAAACTCCAAACAATATTCCTCCATATGTAGCACCTATCCACTTAATGATCCTAACATAGTTAATTTCCCATAATCATTTTTAATTACTGGATTGAAATTTAAAACTCATGAATAAATAAGATAATTATTTCATTATTATTATTAATAATATGTAAAAATAATGAACTCTTTAACCATGTTCAACAAAAAAAATCAATTTTTATAAAATAAAGCAAACATACATAAAACAC
Source organism: Viscum album (assembly GCA_963277665.1). Lineage (NCBI taxonomy): Eukaryota > Viridiplantae > Streptophyta > Magnoliopsida > Santalales > Viscaceae > Viscum > Viscum album. The sequence goes on from OY728160.1 coordinate 1,903,078,058, forward strand.
CCAATGTAGACAAAACTAATTGAGAATTAAAATATGAAACTATGGTGAAATAAAAAAATTATATAATTATAATCTATTAAACCTATAATTGTTTCTTTATATATAAAATATTTTATTTATGATACATATACATTAGTTAAATGACACACATGGAATGTCCTGACTGCACGTAATATTTTTCTCATCTCACATTATATTTCTATGAAACGTTTGAGGTATTGACAAACTATTATTATTATATGGTTTATGTACTATAAATTTAACTTTCAATATAACGAATCCTTCAAAAAATAATTTTATTCTATATTAAAATTTTAATTATTAAATCTAAAGGTATCTATCTAGAATATTACTATTTATTAAAGGGATTTATAATTGAGTTTCCTTTCAATGGAATATTAATCATCATTATTGACACTATTATGATATGATTATGTTTGAATTTATTTATAATTTTTTTATTAATTATTACATCTTGTTTTTTTATTTACATTTTTTACACATAATCCCATAATTAATTACCTTTCAATTAAAATATATGAATATTGTTTGTGTTAATCATCTAAATTTTTTTTTGGGATATGAGTTGATGATATGCATCCATATACTAATATGAGGTGTATATATATATAAATTTTGACATGTTATATGAGTAATATATTTATTTTCATGATATTTAATGTTCAATTTTAGGTTATTATTTAATAGGGAATACAATTTAAGATTTACCAAAGTGGAAAATGCATTATGATTAAATTTTCCTTTATCTTGGATTATTTATATTCTAGTTTATTTTATTCGAAATGAAGTGATATTATTTTCCTAAAAAATCTATGTATTTATGATTTATTTATGAATGTGGTTCATAGGTTATATATTCATTTCCTCCATTTTATATTTAATAATCACCATGGAAGATGTTTGTATGTGATATATATCTTATATTTTTCTTTTAGATTGTGTACCCCTCTCTCCCATATCCCTGTTTTATAAAATATATTCTTAAAATAATCATTCCTAAAATTAGTAATGATATATTCAAATTTTAGTCCCTTATAAATTATTTTTCATGGTTTCAAAATATGTTTCAAAATGTTTTATATATGATTAACTTTTGATTCTCATTAGAAAAACGATTTGAAATGAATGATTATTTTTAAAACATACGACATGAATAGGTTTTCCAGAATATATTCAATTACAATCCTTACAGATTATATTATATTTTTCTTATTGTGTTTTTAAAAAAATATTATCACTGTATTTTATGACTATTCATTTTATTAAAATTAATTTACAAAATGAAAAGGTTATTTACCTCAAAATTTAATTTAATGATTTTTTAATGTCATTTCTATTCCACAATGTAAAAAAATCATGTTGATACTCATAATACATTGTGAATTTTTTTAAAGAATATATCATCATTCATTTTCGTTATTTATTATGATTATTTCAATGGGAATGTTATTTATCCAATTTCTCTTCCTAGTATTATTCATGTTTCAAAGAAATTTTTATGGAACACATTTATTTTTGACTTGTTAATCATTTTATTGAATGAGTAATGATTGTATATTTGAGTTTTATTATGAAATAAAATAAAAATTTACATTGTTTATGGATCTCATTCATTCAGATGTAGAGGGTCCACTATGATAATGCATATTCATCTTGATATAACATAGAAAATAGATGCACCCACATATAACTAAAATTAATTTTACAATGATTATATACACCATAAAATTATTTTTTATGTCCATTATATGGTCATAACATTTTAAGGGTTATAAGTGCATTCTATAGAGATTATGTTCCATGATACCAATAAATTTTTTCTTTTCTTAATATGGGAATAAAACTTTTCTTATGATCAATATTGATATCACATGGATCATGAATATTTATTTTAATGAATCTTTTATTTTTTATGTCTTCATTCTATTTTCTTATCTTTTATGAAATAGTTATTTAAGGGAATAGATATTGTAATGTTATTCTCATACGCTATGACTACGTCATCAAACTCTAATATTCTTTTTTATTCTCACTAGTGACATTCAACTATTATTTCATACTTTTACACTTACATATAATTTTATCTAACCCATCTTATTTTTCATTTTCCCCATGTTATAATGATTGGGGATGAATAAGTTATTATTTAACAGTGTCTTATAGATTCTAATGATGGCCTAGTGAATAATATGAATGTCATGGTATAATGTGAGATTATTCTCATCTTTATGAAAAAATTGTTTATAAATATATGATGTTATAGTTTTTTCTAGTTCCCTAAAATTTGAAAACTAAAATTTCATTGATAATTTAAGTGATATATTATTTCTATTTGATATTGTGTGCATTGGATGGTGAAATTCGGGTCACCTACACCAGTAACCTAGAAGAAAATATAGTATTTATTTTTAGTGGAAAAGATCTAGGAGTGGGGGTTCTAGGATGTTATATTATTGATATAATCCATATTATGGGGTGATGAAAAATGAATCAAATCACTACATCCAGGTGGTTGTCCATACATACACATGAAAAATGATATCATTCTCAATGAGTGGATATGTAAGATGTAAAATGTATTTTAGATTTCCGTAATGGTTAATTTTTTATTAATGTCATATTTATATATATTGTATATCTAACTATAACCATCCATGACAGGTGATGATAGTAAGTGAATTAAATTATTTTAAGAGGTGATAGTTCACTATAAACATGAATGATACTCTAGTTTCCTATTTAATATAAAAGTATATATATAAAGGTTATGTCATAAAATAATTACATCTCCATATATGGAGAAAATTATGTTCTAATATTAGTGTATGAATGCAAAATCTATTAACCTAGAGAGGATTACTATATAATTCAGTTGGCATATGATAAAAGGATCTCATACAAAAGGAACAAATATTGTATTAGAATTGGTAATCTAGATACATTAATGAATCCCATATTACATTTAAAAATATAAATAACATAACAATTTTTTCTAATGAATATCATTGTTCCCTATAGAACAAACATTCATATCATTATTACTACACATCATGTCTATCTATTAAGAGAAAGAAAATAAACATCATCAACAAAGATTTTTGATAGTTATGTAAATAATAATCTATTACGAACAAATAAAAATAATCCTAATATAATTGAATATAACTCGACTACCATTACACTTTAATATTTTTAATATCATTAATAGATAAGGAAAAATCAATATGTAATGGTATATATATTAAAAAACATTACATTTAATCAACAAACCTATATTGAAAATCCGCCAAGATAATATCATTTCAAAATATGATGATTAATAATTTTGGAATTACTAATAATTGAGAGGCTTAACTATTAGAATACATGGTCTGAAGAATCATACCATGACCATTAACAAGGAAATTTAATTTAGTTTGTTGTTAACCCACAATAATCCCCTTTAACTATGGATAGTGAACTGATTCATCTCAAGATATTATTAATGCATTAGGGGGAATTCTATAACCGAGACCCAAACATAATTGGATGACCAATGTTTTCCTTATATAAATAAAAACTTATTTAATTTATGGAAAATTTGTCATATTAACATATTAATTTATAATGCATGAAATATAAATTGACAATAATTTCCCTGGTCAATAATATAAAATTAAATGTACAATACCATATTTTGAAATGATATAAAATTTTAGTAATAAATATTTAAATGGTAAATAATTTTGATATTTGGTGAAAATTTAATGCCCATTGATGAAAATGTTGTGAATATTTTATGGGAAATTTATTGATTACAAATATTAATAATGGAAGGTAAATTAAATAATAGTTTTCAATAAAAATGTTCATAAAACATAAATAAAATAATATTAATTATATAAAGGAAACATATCACCAATGGATCATTATTATAATATAATTTTTCATTCTTAACTAATAGAATTATTTTAAAATATTCATCAAAGAATTATTTAGGAATATAAAAATTTAACATTGAAAATAATTTTTAATATAATATTTCATAAACAATTTTTTAACACATTTCTAGTGAAATACAAATTTTACCCAAAAATTGAATTTTTTATACAATTAGTGGTATAGATGGAATGTAATTAAATAAATTCCATAAAAATTAAGTTAAATATTCAATAGGATATTTTTTTGAAATACAAAATGGACATATTTTTAAAAAGATATGAATATTCCTTTCAAAATAGTTTATAAAAAGTATAATAAATTGGAAAAAAATTCAATCAATTATTTAGAAAATGTTATAAATATTCCAGAAATAAAAATTTAGAAAAAATGGTTTTTAATGAAAATGTATTTTCTTTTGAAGAATGAAATGTTGCGGTACAATATTAAAAACATTTTCTCAATAAATTTAAGATTATATACGGGGATTATAGTATTATTATATTAAAAATATCATGACCTAGAAGAGGATTTTAACAATAATGTGTTTAATTAGAAAAAAATTAAAGAAATTTAGAGTCATGTCAAATATTGTATAAATAATATCTATTTAAATTATATTGTGAAATAAACACTTAAAAGGATAATAACGTTAATGTTAGAATTAATAAATGAGTAATTTTTTTATAAATTGTATATAAAAATATAAAAGTTTAAATATGATATAATATATTAATATTAATTTTGATTCATAATCCTATAATTTCATTTGAAATAATATAACAATATAACCAATGAAAATAAATGTAGTTATGAAATTTATTACCACATTGTATTTTTCAATTACAATCCCCCTAGAATAAATAATTAAAACAAAAAATTAAAATAACATGTTTTATAAGGGTTATATAATATTATATTTTAATTTTTATGTATATAAACCATATACAAGAAATTATATTAATAACGTTACATTGTATCTCAATGAAAGGATATTGTGATGATGTCCCATATCTCGTGATTACTTTTAGTTGAAAATGAATTAAAAACATTTTAATGTTCTTAGAAATGTATTCAATTAATAAATGAACCATATTTATATTTATAATGTCATAAATTATCCAATAATATAATTTTATCAACCGTTTGTTAATAATATTACATTATTTTCCTTGTTTTCGGTCTAAATTTTCATATTTTCTCATGTGTGTTTTTTCATGAAAGTTACAGTTCATGTGAAAATTATATAGGTCAATAATATAAATAATTATATTTTTTTATAACAATCAGTACTTTTCGAAAAATACATTTTTCGAGTGATTATTTATATTTTAATATTGATAATAGGTCACATAATTTTGTGGAGAATACATGTCGTACATATGAATGAGAGATGTTATCATTTGATTAATCGGTTAATGGGTAAGGATGTGTCTGATATATTAATTTTAAAAAATAAACATTATTTCATATATATCAAATTTTTTCTCTCCATTTATTGATATTTTCATTTATATGATGTATATGTGAATAATTAATAACACTACTTCTTGAGGTGGTAGTACTCTATACACACGATTAGGTTTTTTTATTTTTAAAAGGAATTGAAAATGAAAATTTATATGTGAAATCAAAATTCCATATATATAATATTATCATAAATATAAATCAACGTTTTTTAAATACAAAATTTCATCCATACACACAAGGTGGTGATTGAAAAAAATTACATAGTTTAATGAGGTGGTAGTTCTCTATACACAATAAATAATGTTTTATTTCCCATTAAATAGAAGTGAAGATTGAAATAGGTTATTTCCAAGATAAAATAAAATATTATTATATTGTAGATATTGGTGTTATTATATTATTTATATTTAATATTATTTGAGAGAGGAGGAATAAGAATTAAAATAAAAACTCTCATTTAATAGTATTCACTCTTCTTCATAATACATATATAAGATCCCAGAAAAATATATTCGTGTTTTGATTTATAATCAATAAATTTGATATGTGACATTTTAAGGTCATAAATGAATTAATTAGGATAGTTATTAGATTACCCAAACATAATTTAAACTATTAATTTCAGAGTACATGGGTGGCCTTTTATTCGAGAGGGAGGGGACACACATGAAATTGATTAACAGAATATATTACATCCACATTTTTATCATTTCAAGATCATATAAAATAGTTTATTATCGACACATAGAGGTTACATGGTCAATATAAATCCATCCAATGGTTGTCAAATAATTCGGTATGCAATTTAATCCCTAATATATATAGTATATGCCATGGTTAATGAGTTTTTATATTAACTATAGAAATTCATTACAAATTGTTGTATTATTTATAATTGTAAAAACTTATTTTTAATACATTAGATTAAATAAATTATTCTGAGTGCAGATGTTAAATTCATTTTTATGTATTAAATTAACAGAAGTTGTGGAATCTAAATTCAAATTATAATTCCATAGGCTATGAAAAAGCTGGCTTCCAAAGAGAAAATTCTCTTACATACGGATGGTTTTAACATTAGAATTAAATTTGAAATTTATTAAATATACATAAATTGTATTTATTATGATATAAATTAACTAATTTATTTTATAAAATTAAAATATACAATATAACATTGTAACTAATTTAAGAAAAATTTATTTTTCTTTAAAAAACATAATATGTCACTATTCCGGAGAAAATAACTCATATTGGAAACAGACGATAATATCATCCTATGATAATTTTTATATGATGTTTAAAAAAAATCATATTTCCAAATATTTTTTAAAATAAATTATAAATTAATTTATATTTTGTGAAAATTACAATACTAAACCACCTTTCCAAAAAAATATAGATTTTAAAATAATAATTCTCTCTTCATCAAGTGATTCTTCTTTTATTTCAAAAAAAAATATGCAATGGTTTATTTTACTTTTTAAAAATATATAATTTTCATAATATATTATGTAATATTCATAACATCTAATTTAATATCTAGGTTATATCCTTATACTATATTATGGTTCATATAGGCTTGGTGTCAAATGTTTTAAAAGGTATTCTAGATATCAAATTTATTTAAAAATAAATATGTCGTAATTTCTCAAGTTGTTTCAATAACCTATAATATTGATTTTACGTGTTCAGTTCATTATAAAATCAAATTTTTATATTTTAAAATCATGGGCATCAGAATATCACCACCTATAATAAACTAAATCCCCACAATTTGAAATCGATATCATTAATCAATGGTTTGACATTTGGAATTACTATTATTGAAAACCCCAAGACATTAATGGTTAATAATACATCCTCTTAATGAGGGAGAATGATAAATATAATGTTCATATATATTAACCTAAAACTATGTTTCTAGGTATGATAACTTAGGTTGGATCTAAAAATAGATTCACAGAAGGAATGTGTAATGGCCAAATAATGGTAGAATGTAATAGAAGTCATTTATCTCATGAATGTGAGAGATACTGAGTATGTAGACAACCATAAAACAAAAATTATATATTGATTTAAATGGCCATTGATTCATTGGATGTGAAGATAATAGGATAAAATAATTTAACAGAAAATCATAATGATTTGGATTTAATTTATTATATATGAATGTAAGGAAATATTATTAATTTATTGATTTGTATTTAAAAACAAAAAATTAATTATATTTTTTTTGATCAATTTCCACAACATTTTAGCCTCTATCAAATTAATATCCACAATTTTTAGTTATGGCCAAGGATCTAAAAGTATTTTTTAATGGATCATAAGATCCATAAACGAGTGAAGTGTATTTATATCTATTTCTATATATTTTCGATGACTAGTGTTATTAGAACATGTTATGCTCTAAAATTCATTAATTTCTAAAACTCAACAGTATCACCACATGATCATCATCAGTATTAATTTTCAAATAATTTAACATAAAAAATGGAATGCACTACAAAACATATCAGAGTGGTTGGAACTAATCTTTTATCTTTATTAAATTTTTGGGTCAATCCAATTGTATTTAGCATATATTATGTGTTTTTCACTAGGTATCTGGGTTTTACTTCTTCTAAAATCATAGTAGTATAATTCTAACATCATTCCCTAATTTTATGGCACTATATTAACTACAACATAAATGATGATATAAACTATAATGATTATTTATTCTAATAATAAAATATCAATAAAATTAATGTGATAATTCCTCAAATAACACATTCAGATAATAATAAAAATATTTTATATTCCCCTTATGTTTTTCCAAACACTGCCATAAACAAGTTATAACTGATTTTAAGAAAATTACAAAATAGTATGTTTATATTTTTCAATATATGTTCAACTTGAAACTCATAATAAATAAAGGAAAAAATAACTCATCGAAAAAATTTTATATATATTATACTAACATTTAACATAATCTATAGATGTTTCTTTATTCATGTTATAAAAATATCCAATGTAAATATATTGTTTTATAAATTAATTATTTTTTAATAATAGATAACTATAATATAGATTTTATTTCAAAAAATATATTCTCAGTTCATAGGGGATAAAATTTAGATGAGGCCATCGGATAGAATAATTCCTAATTTCCTAATGTTTAACTTAATTAAATTTAAATGGATCATTATGATGAAATTTATTCCATATCTTTTTACTAATCATATTTCCACTTTAATTTATTACATTAGTCCCTTCACTAACTCACAAAAATCATTTTACCAATAAATTGATAACTTTCCACATTTATATATTTCCATAGTTCCTAGATGGAGGAAATTGAGCCTCCATCCTTCCATGTTCTCTATCTCTAGAGCACTTATTTAACTGAAACATTATCTTAATTGGGAGCACAAAAAGTCTGATAAGGTAATAGTTAATTGTAATATATTGGATAATACAATTAGGAATAAAAATGATATAATTAATTCTTGAAATAATCCCATTTTATTTCTCACAGTGTCTACAATTTTCTTTATATTCAATGTTAACATGATTCATTTGGGTTCAAACCATTGAATAGAACAAAAAAATCACAATGGGAGTAACCAGAATCATTGTGGGAAAAAATATATTCATTTACTGTATGGAACATTATTTTTAGGCTATTACCCCTTAGTATTAACCTACATTATTCATTGTGACCATCTATTCATATGCTTCATAATTTTTGGTAATGAAAATGTCAATTAACCAATTCATATCCTATAGTAGTTTCAAATAATTTTTATTGTATGGCCCGAAATGTTGTACTATTCCATATGTTACTCAATCTCAATGTTTCTTTCTTATGAATTTATTTCCAATTGGTATATATGTTACAGAACCATGTCCCCTTGTTGTATCAATAAAGGTTTGTATTTTAATAAAAAATAGATAATCTCTACCTAACAAACACTTTAGGATGTTATTCTTTATCCACCCAAATTTTATCATATGGTTTCATTTAATTTTTTATGGTTTCTTTTATGTAGTTCCCAAGGAATCTAATAAAATTTCATTGATATAAACTATAGAAACAATAAACATACTACCATAGGGATAGTTTCTATATTATTACATTGTGACAAGATACATGGATCACATCAGAAAGGACTAAATAATTTTGTTATCTTGGTAAAATATGTTAAAAACCAATTACAATATTACATTTGGTAAAAAAAATTATGGAATACGTTTTTTATATTTTATTTTGTTCCTTCTTCAAATCCATGCATATCATACTTAGTACACATCATAGAATCGTAGGAAACAAAGAATTTATGTTTGAGAAGAAAATCTATGTAAGAGTTATGTAATATACAAGGAATCATGACATTATAAGAAAAATCAATACGGTTATAAAAATAATAGAACTTATATTCCATTTAAATAAATTTATTTATATATATGTAATGAATAATAATTATATAAAGGTAAATATATGAAATATCATTCAATTTAATAAATAAACATTGAATGAAATGGATCCAGATATAATATCATTGAAAAAATATAATGGATAAAAATTAATGGTTTCTTAATGATATAAATATATAATTATATGAATTCATTATCTCTGGCATCACAATACCTCTACTGTCCAAACGATTCACAAGACAATTTAAAATTTATTTGTAGTTATACATAATCAAACAATTTTACAAAGTCATTCCAACTAATTCATATCATGAAACTAAAAAAGCATTGATGAACTACGTTTAACTAGGCCCCTCCAATATGTATAGGTCCAACACTTTAATTATATTTATATCTATTTATTTAATTCATGAATAATATATTGTCCATAAAATTTACTATTGATTATTGAATATATATTTGTAATAGTCTTCAATTACAACACAATAATATTTAAAGTAAAATATTTTATATAAAATTGATGTAGAGTTTATGTAATATACATATCCATGATAAATAATATGGATATTTATAGGAAATATAATATCCAATGATAAAAAATATGAATATTTAAAGAAAAACATAATAATTATAAAAATCCACAAAGAAAGAAAATGTTAACATTTTCCACAGTCAAAATGATCATCAATAATACATAAAAATAATAAGGATGGTATCAATAAAAAATATACACATGTCATTATAACTAAAACAAATATTTGGAGACATCAAGGAATTCAAAAACAAAAAAAATTCATTAAAAATTTCTTGAGAAAATAACATTTTGACTTTGAATATATAATTTCATTAATACTAAAAGTGCATAACATTTTTTTAATGATTTATTTGGAAAATATATTATGAAATTTATTTTGGAAAAATTAATGTGTGGTTGTGATTGTGGTAATTTTTTTTACATGGTGTATAAGTAAAGACAAATATTCATTTCGTATTGAAAATAAATGTATAATTTTCCTTTTCTAGAATATAAAATGGGGATTCATTTAAAATTTATTTTGTTAAATGTTAAACGTATGTAAAAACATCTGTAACAAATTATTTTTAAAATATTAAAAATAATAGTTAATTTTTTAGAAAACACGAATTTCGATGGAAAATGATTTCCAACCAAATAGAAAAATGAGATCGTATTTTATTATCATATATTTTTCAATAATTTTAATAACCAAAAATAATAATATGAAACTATTATATGAAAACATCATGAATTTACATATGATAATAATGTTAATGCGGTTTAATAGTAAATCAATAAATAATTTCTTTAAATTGAAATTTAATTTTAAATAAATAAATTTAAAATGATACTACAAAATAAACACATAAAAAGTTAATGATGTTGATGTTATAATTAATCCTTAAAAAAATTTATATCCAATTTAAATTTACACAAAATAAATTTAAATAAAATATTTTATTGTATAAATTCATTAAGTACATAATCATATAATGACAAACACAATGAAAAAAATAGTATATCCCAATGAATAGAAGTTGAGTTATGGTATTCATTACAACATAATCATTATTATATAAATTCCCAATTGATGAAATAATTAAAACTAAAATATAAAATTACCCGAAGTGTGATGTTTTCATGATATTAAATAAAAATGTATAATTATATATAACACATAAAATAAATTATAAGCAATATAATACAATATTCCATAATCTAGAAAAATTTATATGAAGTCCCATATGCCATAGTTATTTTGGTTTGAACCTGCTTAAACCAATAGTAATATTGTCTTAATAATATAATTAATTTATACCAGAAAATTATTTATATTTATAAACTCAATTAATACTTACTTTTAAAATTTTCCACTCGGTTCTAAATAGTATTTCATTTTATACTTTATACGAGTGTTAATTACTATATTTTCTTATGCATGATTATTCATGAATAATCAATTTCACGGAAAAATTATATACTTTCATAATCTCCATTATAATATTAGATTTATAGATAAATAATTTTGGTTATTAGAATGATTTAAATAATTATTAATGAAATTTTAACGTGGATAAAGTATCACATCAATTGGTAGAGATGGTATACCATACATAAAAAAGGGAACCATTTTCATTTACATAATTTTTTAATATGTAATGAAGTTGGTGATATTTTAATTTTTCATAATTAATAAATTAGAATCATTAGACATATATTTAATACTTGTAGCCTTCATACCTACCATATAAAGCGTAAGTGCCAAAAGAATCGCGTCCCTTTGGGTGGTGGTAGACCACCTTATAGACATGTTACATCATCTTGTTTTAATTGGAATAGAATGTAAATAGAATATATGATAATAAATTCCATAATTAAAATAATATAATAAATATAATTAAAATATGGTAAATCCATTATTAAAAACATTATTTAATAGTGGTGAAGGAAAATATTACATCGGTTTGAGGGGAAATAGTTCACTATACACATGATCATTGATTTTATTTCCAATTTTATGGAATATAAGATGGATATATGTAATTATATTAACATAATAGCATCTAATTTTATTTCATATACTATAATCGTTGTTCCATAATGATTTTATAATATTTAATATTTGTTTTCATAAAAATAAAATGAAAATGCATGCTTAAGAATGTTACCACTTCTTCAGAAATCATCTATAGGTAGGAAAAAAATCCATCATAGGATGGATTAATTGTAATGAAGGGTTTGAGTATATTTTAAATAAATTAATTATATTATATGGTTTGAGAATTTTTTTCCAATTGGATTGGGATATGAAATGTGGGGTAGTGTGGGGTGTCCTTTTAAAAGTGGTCGAGAGGACATATATTGAATTTTTGGGAAAAATAAATTATACTAATGTTTTTATCAATTTAATGCCCAAAAATGGATTATTATAGATCTTTAGGGGTTATGAGGTCTATAATGTTCCATGAAATAAATAATAGAAAAGTTGGTATGTAATTTTTTCCCTAGATTTTTAGTTTAACCTTTAGTAAATTAGTTATTGCCTAAACTATAGTAATTCATTTTAACCTATATTTCTATTGTAAATAAAAATTAATTAATTTATACTATTTATATTATATAAATTATTATTTTTCTAAATATGTAATCCATTATGACAAATGAAATTTAATAAATATATGTAACAAAATTTAAAATTATAACAAAAAAATTGGATTATGCAACGTGTTTCCAAATAAAAAACACTCATATGTGTAATATGGTTTAATACAATTTTTTCGTTAAATTTATTAAAAAAATGTATTTCCTGTATTATAATTAATCTATATTAGCATAAAAAAATATTTAATTTTTTTTACAATCAAAATTATTGAAATAATAATTAAGTGTTTGATAAAACACATTGTTTTTATCTATTTATTATAAAATGAAACATTTCATAAAAATACCAAAAACAACCCTAATATATTTTTTAAATGTTTTTAAATGAATTTATTATTTTCAAATTAATTTTATAAACTATTTAATAAATAAATCTAAATTTTTTGAAAAATTATGTCAAATAATCGTTTATGAGAATTATTGTTTTTTAGAAAACATTTCCCTTTCATTCAAGTAATTCTTCAATTATTTATAATCAATAGATAAAAAATGAATTTATTTTTACATGTTTGAACCATATAATTTAATTAATTTAGGTATTAATATTCAACCTATATAATTTAAAATCTAGTTTATAAAGGTATACTATATTATATTCCATCTAGATAAGTGTCTATAAGATCTTCAAGCCCTTGAAGGGATCAAATTTATTTAGAATAAAATATATCATAATGTATTCTTCTATTAAATTCTCATATGTACTGTTTTTTTGATGTCTTATGTGATATAAATAACAACATTATTTTGTTTAAATCGTTTAGAGTTACAACCATCCTGGTTTTGGATAACATTAAGGAAGTTGAAGATTAAATTAAATTAAAATGAATGGTTATGAAATATACCACTTATTCAGAATTTTTTTTGCATTATACCTAAGGCAATACCATCGTATATATATGATTAAAAGGGGTCATGAATTTTATAAGGGTTTTAGTATTTCATTTTGGATGGTAATCGACGATACCAATGTTTTTCATTGTGTTAATTAAATTGGAGAAGAGGGGGCCTTTAAAAATGGAGCGGAGGGGACCCATATGAATTAAATAAAATTTTAAATTAATTTAAATTAATTTTCCTATAAAATGAATAAAAAATGATGATATAAAAAATTAAAATGTATATTGTTCAAAATAATATGAAAATAAAATTACTTTTTTTATTTTAGACTATGTTATTACCCTTAACTATGTTGAAGCCCCAATAATCCATTTTAACAAATACGGTAGGAAAAAAGTTCTCACTCACTAGGGATATGATATATTCTATAAAGATTCAATAACCCCATAAATTGACCATGTATTTTATGTTAGCCTTTAATCCAATCACATTATTTAATATTGGATTTTTATGTATTTTTTAAAAAAATATAAATTATTATTTCAGAGATAATATCTTTAATTTAATTTTTGCACTATTTAATTAATATTTCATTAAATTAGAAATACCAATTTGAAATAATATTTTAAACCTCCGAAAAAAATTTAACATTTTGTTTCAATAAAAAAATAATTTTGGAAAAAAATAATTCAATAAATTTTATGAGTTTATTTATATCATTTATTTTATTTTTTAAAATAATTAAATTAATACTATACGATATTTCAAAATATTTTATGTTAATTATTCCATTAAAAATATATTAAATTAATCACCCCCATATAAAATGTTGTATCTTTTAAATAACCAATTTTTAACAGAACACATGCCATATTTATCGCTTTTTAAACCATTTATAGATTATAAAAAAAGAGAATGAAATTTTTGACGTTTTAATAAAATAGTATAAATGAAAAAAATGAATAAACATGGGAATATGTTTTCATGATTTAAAAATATTGATCATAATGGCCAATTTACTATAATAAAATATGATAATGTAATGTTTTAGGATCATTTTTAATATTTATAAGAATATTTTTAACTTTAATTAGATGATTTACCCTTACCAATATGATAATAATTTACTAAGGATACTATTCCTAGTGAAAAAACTAAAAGGAACCTATTTTAAAAAATAATTAATTTTTATTCAAAATATGTAATAAAATATTCATTAAAATGTTTCTATATATTCAACAAATAAATTAATAATTAAAATACCAACTGCAATGAAAAACTATTTTATTAAAAAATGACTTGTTATGTAAAAAATGTATACAAAAATAAATTATAAAATTCATTAAAAATACTATATATGGATTGTTATTAAAATAATTATTATAATGATCTGTTTTAAACTAATAAAAATTTTATTTTACTTTATAAGTATTTTAAATTAAATTAAACAATTAAATAAATAATCATTTTTACTATTCATTAGAAAATCAAAAATTTTCCAAAAATATTAAAATATCACCATAATTTAATTTTTATATATTAATTTAATAAATGATTTAGTTTTTATCAAATAAATTCAAAATTTTTTATAATGTAATTTGAAATTTCACTCAAAAAATATATATTTTCCAAGAAAATTTGTTTTTTGAAGAGTAAAATAGCATTATTAACAATTTCATGATTATTTAATAAAAACGTAATAAAAAATTAAAACTGATTAAGTACATTATATATATTTCATAATTTTATTAGTCACATACATAACTACATGTTTAGTGGTTTGAATAAAATTTTAATATTTAAATTATAAAATTTCATTGCCAGTTTAGGCTCAGTGTTGCATGTCATTTATGTTGTCAAACTCATTATTCATTTTAAAATATCTATCATTCATATTCATTACCACATAAATAAATTTAATTCTCAAATTATCAACTTTTTATCTAAAATCATAGGTTTTAAAACTGCATATTCCTTTTTAATAATAATAAATCATAAAAATATTTACTAAAACATATGAGATACCAAGAAGTATAAAATATCTCAGATTCATGATATGATGAAATTAGTATAATGTATAAATATAAACATGGTATAAAAAGTTAATTTCCCAATAACAATGGTTATTGAAAGAGATCAATAATTATAAGACTATGAATGATAAATAAGAATTAAATGACTATAAATCAAAAATCTGTGAAAAAGATTATTGATTAATCACAAATAAATGTAATAGAATATATTTTTTCTAGAATCCTATTTTAGAATTATTTAATTAATTTACCATATATACTAATAAAATAATGAAATATAGATACATTTAAATTAAAATTACATAGTTTAATCAATTTCTTATAAAATCTCATCATTTTCTATAAATGATAAATAATCCTCAGTAATTTTTGTTCCTAAAGAACTAAAATAATCTTCAAAAGGGTCAAATTATATAAAAAAATATAAAATGGTATTATTTTTGTTTTTAGACATTAACAAAAAATAAAATTATTTTTATACCATTAGATAATTCAAAAAAATTACAATCATCTATAGAATGAGATAAAAAATTAATCTCTAAATCCATATTAAGAACCCACAAATACCATCATATTTAATTTTGTAAATAAATAACCTAAAAACTCATCTCTGTACTCCCCAAAATTTCAAAATCAAAATATCAAAAAGATTTAGTCACATATTTTTACAAGATTAATTTTCCATTTATCTATAATAAAAAGAAATTATTTCAGAAATATATAAACCAGAAAAATGTACATTACATAATAATATAATCTCAAAAAATTATAACCATTTTATTAAATAACATATATCTTTACAATGGGACATTAAATTCATATATGTACCGAAAATATAATTTAAAAATATTTTATAATATATAACCACATAATATTCTTCTTCACCTTAATCATATGAGTATTCTAAAATTGTGTTCTTCATCGGAAATGTTATTAACCAACTAATCAAAAAATAAATCTTCAATCCAATGGTTATTGTTAAAATATATCTTCCAAACATTTAATAACCCATAATTACCTTATCTTAAAAAATAATATAATCCTTATAACTTGTGAAAACTGTTACGGTGATGATGTCCCATTTGTCGATCCCTTCATTTTTATCCCAGATGAATGCGAATGTGGATGTCACATGCTCAGTTTCACTAGGACCATTGGGATGTGGTGGAGTTTTTATTCTAATAAGATATTTATTAATGTACACATCAAACACATCAATTCAAAATGAATTTATATAGAAATTTTATAGAGGTTGATTATTACAGAAATTTAATAAATAATAAGGAATGTATAGAAGTCCTTATAAACCGAATATGACTCAACATTTGTATAATATAAAATAAAGGAATGATCTAAAAATATATATGGAATATGTTTCCTTCCAAGATTGAATTTATCTTTTCCTCAAATCAATTTATTTGTATAGTCATACATTCTTTAAAAGAATGTAATTTATTAGATAACTCAATATTAATGAGTGAAATTGATGAGTTATGGTCTTGATGGTCCTTTATGATCCTATTATTTATATTCCTTTGTTGAGGAATATGTGCATAGTTATTTTAACACCCACGTTTGAAAATCTAATTATAATATCCAATATCATATTTTTTATTAATAATTTCTGAAAACTGTATTTCCATTGTAATGAACCATTCTAACATAAAACCACAAAATGTGTGTCTTGGGATTTCCTAGTCATAGAAATATTAAATCATAAATCCTTATGGTATTAAAAACTGTTATGTGTACATATAATGAAAACATCCAAATCTACAATGTTTTATAATATCTGATCTAATAAAAAATGTAATATCCTCGGTACTATAATCTTCTATCACATGACAGAAATATAATCTATAAAATTATGGTTTTGATAGAATTAAAATTTAACCAATATTCTCCATCAAAAAATTCATAAAAAATTAAATATATGTATTTCATATATATCCATGGATGTTTTCATTTTTATTGTTTTTGGGGACTACTAAAAACTTATTTATTGTAGACACTTCCATAGAGTATCCATTCTATAAAATATATAATATCTTCATGATAAAATAGTAATAATATTCAAAAAATTTATCTAGTGCTCATTATTTTCCCTATTCCTACCCAAATCCTTGTGAAAAGAAATTACAATATGTGATGTTAATAAAAAAAGTAATATAGGAATGTAAAAATAAATAACAAACGATATCAATTATTCCATGAATGATATTTCTAAATATTATACATTTTTTTCACAATAAATATTATATTACATGAGAAATAAAATTTTATACCCAAAAATTTTACTAAAAATTTCATAATATATCTTAAATCAAAAAATAAATATCATAAATTTATTTTAAAATCAATAAAAAAATTTGAAATATTTTTTAAAAAATGTTTTACGTTTCACACTTATATATTATCATATTCTTTCCATTAAACATTTGTTCATTATTTTACAATATAAAATCTTAATATTACAACAAAAACAATAGAATAAATTATTTAATATTATAGGTAACTCGGGATAACATTTTATTATCACTCTTGTAAATTTAATAACAAACATAGAAGACTTCTATAATTATAATTAACTACTTCATTGAAGGTTTATAACAGACCCAAAATTCATTGGTTTATAATAGAACCCCCATCATTTCTTGACAATTGAACCAACCATCATAGAATTATAATAAAACAACTCTTACTTGATTTAAAATAGAAAAGACCACCAGCATAAAAACTTCCCCCAAACCGTAATAAAATAATAACACTTGAAACATGTACACATATAAAAATAATTCTTTCACCCACTAGAAATGCATTTATTGATTAAAAAATATCCATTTAATTAAATTCTATTTCATGAATATAATTTGAAAATAGAAATGAGTTTATTTACTTGAATTAAACATGAATTAATTTAATGGAATATAAAAATCAAATAAAAGTTATGGCAATGGTAAAAAATAGTATTCCATATATTTTTATACGAACATTACTTTTCTCTTTTTGCAAATATGTTCTATATAAAATATGTAATAATATACTACTTAGAAAGCTTTGAAAAAATGAATAAAATAACATAAACATCCATATATATATATATATATATATCAACATATCCATATAAATGAGTCTAGATTTTATATTTAATTATTTTTACATTGATGAATATGATTTATCAAATATAACATTAAAATGATTAAAATGAGGTTTATAAAGAAAATTTTTAATTACATTGATTTTGAGTCATGAAAATTGTTCTATATTATCCTAGATATTGAAATTATGTTAATCATTTATTTTATTCAAAACCTTTTTCTTTTAATTTATCCCTTTTATTTCATCTATTACTAAATTATATTTAATAACTTCTTAATTTATGTTCACATCAGTCATTTTGATGATATAGGGATCATATATCAAAAATAACATCGATAGGTATATTTTTCTAACATTGGTAATTATTCAATAATATATTTATCACTTTTCATGCAATAATTATCATATTTAAATATAAATTATAATTTTTTAACCAACCATTAAATGTAATCATGAATAATAAACTTATTTTGCAATCATGGTGATGGTAGGCCATGCGTAATCATAAGTAACACCACCATTTTTAAATGATCATGATAGAAGGAAGCTAAATGTTATTTTATCACTATATAATCAAAATAATATCTTAGATATCATATTATATATTTAATTAAATTTATAGTTATCAACCATATGATTTTGTGATGACAAAAAATCACATCGCTTTGTGGATTTATTAGTCCACATGTATTCATAATCAACGTTATAATTTTCAATGAATAGAAAATTATGAAGTTAAATGATATAGATTCTATCATAAATTATAAATATGTCAATAATTTCATATATTTAAAATAAATCTATCATTATACCCATCATGTAGGGGCTATAATGGAGAACTAATTAAATTGATTCATGGGGTGATAGTTCTCCATGCATCTGAAAGGTTGTTTCATTAACCATTATATGGAGGAAGTAAATACATATATATTTTACCATTAATTGACTAAAATATTTATATATGGATGATAAAAAAATTGATATATTCATTTTTTGATGATTTTAATGAAATATATGATTAAATAAAATGAATATCCCTAGTTAATAAACAAAATGTATTATTGAAAAAAAAATGGATTGGACCTAATGAATTCATTGTTGGAACTATGATTGAGAAAAAACCTCTAGGATTTGAGGAGGGAAATATGTAAGAGATTTTGGTAGGGATGGAATAACCAAATAGATTTTTATATGTGAAGACAAGTAAATGTTATTTATCTTTTAAAAAGAGAGTGGAAGGGAACTCTTGAATTAGTTAAAGTATTAAATTAATGTAAATAAATTTATATTGGAAAATTGATCCAAATTGATTAATTCAGAATATCGAATAAAGATATATATATATATATATACAATCCCATTGGATTAATATTGAAATTTTTTATACTATGTTCTTACACATAAATTGTTGTTTTGACCACCGAATATCTCATTGATAATTATTTTGAAAACAATGTTATTCACTATTCAGGGGTTATTATTGATGCTGTAAAAGGATAATTAGACTATAAAAGGACCATGTATGATATTTTTAGCCAAATATAAATCACTTTTAAAATGATAGTATTTTTAGGAATTTTAAATCATTTCATATATTATTATTTGATTTAAAATACCGTTACTGTAATTATTTACACAATTCAATTTATTTGGCATTATAAAATTTAGAATATGATGGGACCCAAATATGAAATTTTCACAATTCAATGAAACAATAAATATATATATTGGAAAAAAATTGGAACACAATTATTCATCGAAATTATATTAATTTTAATATTTTTGGAATTATTTATATTATTTTCCTATGAATTAAAAAAGTAGATGTAATTATGTATGAATTTATAATAAATATTTCATTAATGAATAAAATACATAAATTATTATTTTAAATAATTATTTATCATTCAAATAATCCTATTAGAACCAAATATAAACTTTTTAAAACCATAATTCAAAAATCTTGACATTATAAAACAAACTAAATTTCATTTTTTTACTTTTCATTATATAAAATAACATAAATGTAAAAATCCAAAACATATATCACCATGATGCAATATTTTTGAATCACGAATGGAAATGGCAGAAAAACATCATAAAATAGTATAATTCAATGTTTAAATTAATATTTTCCTCATAATCAAATTATATTTATCAATAATAAAATGATTTTCCTTTACATTGGTGAAAAAATTAATGAAGGTTTGTATTCATAGTGACCAAAAATAAAAGGTATATATTTACCAATTTTTGACCTTCTAATTAAAAAATATGGAATATATTTTTCAAAATTCTATTTATATATACTAGTGGAAT
This sequence comes from Viscum album, assembly GCA_963277665.1. Lineage (NCBI taxonomy): Eukaryota > Viridiplantae > Streptophyta > Magnoliopsida > Santalales > Viscaceae > Viscum > Viscum album. Next base: position 1,903,099,358 of record OY728160.1, read on the forward strand.
AAATTTAATATTAAAATCCAAAATAAAAATAAAACCACATTTTAAGAAAAATTCTGTTTCAATGATAACAATAATTTATTAATATGAATGAATTAAATTAATAAAAAAGTCATTAATTAGATTATTTTTAACAAAAAGAATGAAAATAATGTTTAAAACTAATCTAAAATATAATAATAACTTTTCATTACATTAAAATAAGTTTTAGTTTTAAGTAAAAATGATAAATATTATTTTTTCCTTACGAAATAAAAAACACCAAAAATCTCCAAATTTAACAATACAACAAATATAATATGATTATTTTATAAAAATGATATTTAGTTTATGAATGAAAATTTCTAAATTCTCAATATATTTATTATATTATTATTTTAAAAACATTAAGTAAACCTGTTATTTGGAAAAAAAATTAAATAATAAAATGAATTTACTACGAAATTGGTGATTATTTAATATAAATATATCAAATAATATATTAAATATGTCCTTTGTATCATTTTAATAATTTAATGATCAAATTTAAACCCAATAATTTTAGTGCATTTTTTTAATATTGTTATTTAAATAATAAAAATGCATGGGTTATTACTAGTTGATGTTGAGTGATGATTATGCAGCTGAACATATATCTCATATGAAAATCACAATGTCAACCAAATATCATATTACTTATCCATTTGTTATTACATATAAATAATAAAAAACATGGAAAAACCCCATGATACCCATGGAACTTGAATTCAATGTGATTATCATCTCAAAACCCTAACGCATCACCATGCCAATGTATCACTCTCTAAAGCACCAAATTAACCATGAGAACAACCAAAAGAATCTAAATTTGCTTCCAACTTTAGATTTATTAACATAATGGATTTAATCCATCACATGGGTTAACCTAGTGTAACTCAGTCCATACCATTTATAATGTCAGAAAAAACACCCCATGTGTCTTCTCTCATGTATCTATACTCTCCAACCTAAACCATATTCAATGTCTCGAGTAAATTGTAACTCAATGGAAACAAATCCTTGTTCAAATATAAAAATATCACAAAACAACACATAAAAAATTCTACCCACCATAGTGTCTCATATGAATATATTAGGAACTGCCCACCAATTAACTACTTAATAAGGAAATGATTCCCCATTGGTTTCTATATATGGGAATAACCCCACAAGATTCCAAAATCTATGAATATCAATCATCGATCCTCAAAATATAGGAGTTAGTTCCCTAGGGATCAAATTCCATTTTTTAATTAAAAAAAATGAAATCGTGATTTCGTGTTCTATGAAAAGTAATCATAGTTAGAGGTTACATTATGTATATATCCAATAAGAATCTATATATGAAATATGAATATAGGTTGTGGCTAATGGGTTAGAAAACTGAAACCATTTTTCTTTTAAAACCGACATTATAATAAAAATCATATATTTATATCTATGGAATCATATGCATAAAACAACCTAAAAATTCCATCATATGTAACATGTACTAATGGAGTTCTAAGATAAAATTAATATGTATAATGTTTTAGATCCACATGACATTTCTTCATAAGAAAATATATATGAATGTTGCCAAAGGAAATTATAACAAAACAATATACGTATACATAAAAATGATGTATGGTCATTTATTTTAACATAAATCATGTAAGAATCAATAATTATTGATACAAAAAACTCAATGAGACTCATATTATATGTGAATCCATAATGAAAACTATGATACATGATCATTTTTCTCTTTCCAATGGGACAAGAGATGAATACAATAATATATAGTAAATCATAACATCTAATCCATTTATGAATCACACTCAGGAAAAATCATATATATGTAACATAACAAAAATAAACAACTTACCCCTATCCATAATAAATTACAATTCATATAATAATAGTTGTCCTCAACACATCTGGAATACATCCATCAAATTATCTCACAAATTCTTTTATCCACTATCCACTATCTCCAAAAATTATATGGAAAATTAAAAATGAATTCCCTTTTATAACATAATTACTCCTCGACTCATATTATATCCAGACTCGGCCCCTAGTGTATGTACCGTCACTAAGAAAAGCACACCTTACCTATGTTAGGGGTTGGCGACTAGCTTCAGAAAGGCATATCCTAAAAACAGGAAGGCATAGCCTTTAAACGTGTACAAACACACTAAAAAGAACAAAATAAGATACAGCCACAAAGTAAAACTATTGCAGTAAAAGTGTGTACTAAATATAAAGGGGATGTAATATAAGCATAAATGAAAAGATACAGATACAACAGAAAATGGTAAACCGTTTCTGAGATATTTGAATTTCATATTGAGATTTTTTTTTGTTTTTAAAGATTTAATATAATGAAATGAGTTCTTTTATGTGGGATGTTTATGGGTCCCTTACATGCCTCATTGAGGGGAATTTTCACCAATACCTATAACATCATGAGTATGAAATGAATGTTCTCATATAAATGGTATCTAATGTGAATATACATTAGAGATACAATAAAAAGTGTTTGGTAAATCCATCATACACATAATTTGAGATATTCTAAAATAATATCTCTCCCATTAACCACTAGTTAGGCCCAAATACCTCATATTAGGATAATTTTGGTATCTAAATATTTGGATCAATAACATATTATATTGAACATAATTAAACTTATTTTATTTCCATATTTGAAAGTTCTAATTATTAATTTGAAATATATTTTATTAGATTAAATTCATAAAATCAAACCATTAATTTTTCAATTGAATTTAAGAATTTATTTTAATGTTAGCGATAAAAAATGTTTTATGAAGAATAAAATTAAATTAATATTACTATATAACAATTAGAAATTATTTTATTAATGAAAATATATGTTGTTATATATATACAAATTTAATTTAATTAAAATAAATGTTCAACCATGATCAAGTTAATTTACTGACATAAAAATACAAAATATATTTCAAAATAAAACATTTACAAATATTAGTTTTTACAAATAATTAATTTAATCATCTTTTTTAATAATTTGTAGTGACCTTAACGCTATTATCCAATATGAAGTGCCTACAACCAGTTCATTATCATAAGATACAATGAATCACAAACTAATGGGCGAATTAGTTTGTTAGTCTTGGTAAATTAGACATGTATAGGATTCAAATATTACATTTTAATAAACAAATTAAGACATATTTTTTTAGATTAAATTTTTTTCTTATGGAATATCATTAAATATTAATATCAATAAACTTTATAGAACCGCGTTAATAGGAAAAAGATAAGGGTGAGATAAGATGATAATTAAGTAATAAGTACACAAGAAGTAATAATAAATCAATGTGCATAATCTATATAAAAATGAAAATAATTGAGAACACATTCCATTTCCAAACACATGATAATGAAAAATAAATATCGTGAAGAAAATATATGAGCACTGATACCATTTAAATAACTAGAGAAGATAAAATCAACATTTTATGGTAAATAATTAAAAATTAATTCTAAATAATCATTGAACATAATATTAAATTAATCATGATAAAATATCTTTGTGAAAATTATATGTGAAAGTAATAACTAAATTATGAATGAGGGAAATTCATAAATATTGGATGTTGGGTTTCATTAGAAAATAGAACCATCACTGCAAGGCCTTCCATGAGATGGTCTAAAACATACAATGTAAAAAATATTTAGAAAAGGGTAGACAACTAATATGTCTCACAAGACTACTGATGAATCATCAATTTTTATATAATGGGGTCCCACTTATGTCGTACCAGTCCAAAAAATTCCAAATATATTGAACAATTGATTTAATTCATAAATAAGGTTCCTTATCATATATTCATATCACGTAATGATTGAAAATTCATCAAAACATCACTTGTTAATAAAAATACATCGAATTAAAAAATGGAACAAATATATGGTGTAAAAAATAGGTAATAAAAATATTCATGATAAATAATATCGATATTTAAGTATAATTAAATTACTAATTATAAGTTGAAAAATAAATTTATTTTTTTGGCTGTAATAATAAATCATGAATGTGAATTTCAGTACATTCCTTCAAGAAATTAATTTAAACCATCCAGATAAAGAATAAGGATGGTGTAAATATAACATATACCAATGGGGTTAATAAAAATAATTTTTTATTAGGATGAATAGAAATTCCATAAAAATATATTTAAAAAATTGTTGAGTAAAATATCATTTTCCTTGTGAAAACCATTTTGAAAAAATATTTTCTTGGAGAATATCTTTTTAAAAAATTCATTATAATATCCATAAAAATGTGAAATTCAAGAATTAATTAATTGATAGTCATGTCTTTAGGTAATTATATAAATTTTTTTAATGAACATTCCTTTTTATATTGCAAAATGGTTATATAAGTGTCTTTTCAGAAAATGACAAAAACTATCTCTTTGAAAAAAAAGTAAATTAAATATGTATTAAAAAAATTTAATAATTAATTCTTAAAATGTTAATTAAAAAAATGAAAACATTTTTTGAAAACACGGTTTCATAATAAATCATATTTTTTACTAAAGGGAGATATGATGTTATGATTTGATAAAAACATATGAAAAATTATATATACTAATTAGGGGAATAAACGGTAGAATCAATTCAATAACATCATGAATACGTACTGAAGAATAAAATTAAATTAATTCTTAAAAAATTAAGATATTATTTATTTTAATGTAATTTTATAAAATATCAATCTCAATTTGAAAAATATTTTGAAATAAATCCTTAAAATAATCATACTGTAAAAGTGAGAATTAATCAATGAATTTATTTTGTGTATCAACATTAAATCCAAATAAAAAAACTATAAATTAAACAATAGATAGTAAAAAATCATTATAAATTTAGTCATATGTTATTGTTGAATATTGTAAAGTAATATAACCTACTAAAATGAAATTAATTTTTGAAATTTCATTACTATAAGGTAACAATATTCTCAAATACTATTAGTTGAAATAAATGAAATAGATACTTATATTACAATTATTAATGATATATTAATTATATTACCTTTCAAATAGTATTTATATATAATATATATAGGTAATTAGTTGTATATCATTAAAATATTCATCAAATAAATGAAATTGAGATGAAATTACATACCTCACACATTCCCTTTGGACATAGTAGATTGTTCCTCCTGTATAGTTGTTTTAAAAATCATATAAACATAAGTCATTACCATATTAAAATTATGTTATCTTATATGATTATTTTATAACATTTTATCACCTTTTTTTAATATTATTTATTTATTTTCATCATTTGAGGAGCTAATTGCATTTCCTTTCAAGTATGTTTTGACTTCTGAATTATTGTTTCCTCTTAACTATATCATTATTTAATCAGACAATTTTTTTTAAAAAAAGTTTTAAATATTCTCTATATTCATTAGATATGTATTTAAATTAATCCATAACATTTTTTCATTGGAAAGTAATTACAAAATTAATAGAGATGGTAGGCCATACGTACGCTGGAACAGTATTTCCATTTTCAAATTCGATTAAATGAATGAAAAGAAAAATATATATCTAAATATAAAAATTCACTTATATTTTATTCATATATATCACTTATTTTTATTGAAAATTCATTCAAATATTACATGTAATCCATGAACAAATCGCATCACATCATGAGTCGGTACTCCAACGTACACACGAGTGACATTATCATATTTACAAAAATGGAAACAAGGAAGGTATGTGTGATGTAATAATTATAGAGGAATAATTACATCATTAATAACATAAATATCCTATATAAACTATAAATCAATAAGTATTTCCACCTTTGGAAATTTTTAATGGCAAATGAACGACATTGGTTCGTGAGGTGGTAGTCTATTATAAATATGAATGGTGATTTCATAACCCAGTTGATCGTAGTGTTTAAAGCTATTGTTTATAAAAATAAAATATAAAAATCTAATTATATGGAATATGTTTAATTTATTTTATAATGATGTTTTAATAAGAATAACAGTACTATAAAAATAGGTATAATAAATAATCAAGTAGAAGATAATTTCATATTCTTTGGGTATCTACCATTAGTCTTTACTAAATCAACACTAGTTAAGAATTCTCAAAAAATTAAATCTTTTATGATGTTTTTAGGAATTTAAGTATTGATTTTGTTAGTTCATTGATGGTAAAAATGTATTTTGATGGTTTGAATAAGTGAGGAGAGTGGGTAGCATTTTATATGTGAGGTGAGTGGCATAGTTGAATTTTTTTTCATGTTAATAGAACCCAATAATGTGTAATTATTGTCCTTATAATAGATAAGTTCTAAATATGGAAATAAAAGGTCTTTTTACATGTTTCGGGTCATTTATATACATTATATTTTATGTTTAACCACTAAGTAAAATTTTTTCTTCTTACTTTCACAATTTATTGTATCTTTTTTCACTATTAATTATGGTAAAAATTTATTTTTACCTCATTATACATTATAAATGATTATTTAAAAAAGAATTATAATAATTTTTCAAATTCAGTTCATATAAGTGGAAATAATACATTTAAAATTAATCAAATAGATGGGATGAGAATGCGAGTTTCTAAAGATAAAATTCTCAGAACATTACTATTTTATTATATGAAAATTAAATATTAATATGACTCTAATTATATATATTATGATAATTTATTTCAATTTTAATTAACATTAACGTAAAATAAATTAAATATATATTTTTATAGTATCAATTATTTAAATAAAAATTATGTTTCAATTATGATTTATTATTTTCTAGTATTCATAAAAAATTTAATCTTTTATAAAAAATCCAAAAAATTATCCATAAGAAAATTTGGGTATTATATTTAATAACATTGTGTTTTAAAAAAATTATATAAGCATAAAAAATATTGTTAAGTTTTTTGTATCAAGTCTGATTAAACTATATTTTTTAAAAATACCATTTTTAGATAACATTTCCTTTTTCTTTTAAATGAATATTAATATTATTTAAAATCAATGTATAAATAATAATTTTTTGTACATGATATATTTTGATATGTTATCCCATGAAATTGTTACCCACTAATACTACATCTAGGAAGTAATTTTAATCTTAAATATTAATATTAATAATATATTATTATATGGTAATACTTTTCCTTCTATGTAATCCAAGCCTTTAGAGAAACTCGTTGGTACATAAATTACAAGATATAGAATGTATAGAATTTATCTAAAATTTTAATTATTTCATAATTTATTAGGATTTTATATTACATACTCAATATGGTGAATAATTTCATACATTCTATTGGATATTATTTTCATAAATTATTATTTTAGAGTGTAACATTCTCCCCACCATAAATAAATTGTGTACTGTATATTTAAAGTTGATATAATAAATCATTGATTTAATGTTTTCAAACTCCATTTTTCAAAAACACACACAATAACATATTTAATAAAATGTCATATTTTTAAGAGATAATATTATATTAGAATTTTCATATGGAATGAAATATATCAAATATTACATGTATGTGAAATTGGTTTAATTTAATGACATGAACATGCCAGAAATGATAATTATTTTTAGAGATTGATTGAGGTCATCAATCAAAATGATGTGAATGAGAAAGTGTATTGTATGGCCCTTAAATCCATAAATTAAATATCTTGTAAATGTTAATTAATTTCATCATTAAATTTAGTAATAGGAAAACATTTTATTTCATGATAATTTTCAAAATGGCACGGAATTCATTCACTATCTTAAATTATAAATAATTATACTTACCTGATACACATTTCATTTATAAAAAAAATAATCCTTTGGTTTTGCTTCATCAAATTTTAAATTCATCACCTACTCAATGAATTTAATATTTCCACAATGATTTTGTATTCCCGAATAAATAAAATAAACTTTTAACGGATCGAATGATCTATAATGTATAATATTCATCTCTGTCGTTCTATGATTATTATCCAAAAACATATTTTTAATAAATTTATATTGAAACCAAAAACATAATACTACTATTTCATTAATATAAATATTTTGTATTTTTTTACTAATAATGATGTCATATTAATCATGAAATCATGTACACCGATGGATGGAGAAAAAACCACAGTGTCATTCGGTCATGCGTTCAAGGCCGACCATCGTTCCAGATGTGACTAAATTTCACCCTACATATGGACATCCATTTTTAGAACCTATGTTGATATAATTCATTTAATTTAAACGAATTTATGATTTAAATACTTTAAATAATGATAACAATTAAATATAAATTATACTATTTTTCATTAAAGAATTTTTTTAATTTTTTAAAAAATCAAATATTCTTATTTGACCTTTATTACAATGTCATTAGTGGTTATATGAACACTAATGGTTATCCAAAAAATTAAAATTATTTATATAAAATGTAATTAAATTATATGTTAAATAAATTTTCGTTAAAACATATGGAATACATATTTCTCATTCAATATCCTCAATCATGTGTTAATCCTTCTAAATATGACCAGAAAATTGGTCTTTATGAATTTAAACTCATGATAAATATTAAATTCATTAACCCATTATGAAATCCATAAATATTATGTCATTGAATACTCATACACATATAAAATTCAATAAAAAACATAGTTTTCTCATGGTTGTTATAAAAAAATACCCTTGTTAAAATAATTATATAATTTAATTCATGAATCACAATAGAAAATTATTTCATTCATTTTATTTCTAAATAGGACCGTCAGTGATTTAGTGTACCCTTTTAGAAAAGGGAATTATTCAAATTAATTACTAGGTCACCTATATTTATGATAATGTATTATAGTTTGATCCTAAGGAGAAGAATGATTTCCAACTATCATTGTCTTCATTTTTCCTCAGAAATGTTTTGCGTCATGTCATTATTTTCTGCATATGAAGAATTTATCTAATGCATGAAGAAAATTTTTTGTGGTTCTATTTCTATAAAGAATCCATGTTTTATATCAATCCATCATTTCTATTTGGACTTAAGGAATTGAGCCATTACAATACTACATCATCATATTCTTTGGGGTGTTCGAGGGTTGGTTAACATATGGTTTAATAATAATATTTTTGTAAAACTAATAAGTCATAAAAAATCAATCAGTCGCTCAAATATTCATATAATTTTGTTACTCATAGTATCCCACTTTATATTCATAATATATGTTAACATAATTACTTTCCGATACATCCATTCACTAAAACAAAAATAAACACACTTCATATAACAATAATAGTTTTGAGAAAAATGAATTATCATTTATAGAATGTCTAAAACATGAAGACTTATTTTCAATATAAAACACCGTAGAATTTAACATCATTAATTATTATTAACCTCTTTTTTAATCCATAATTATGGATAGTATTGAATATGTAAATTATCTTAATCAAATCCTTTAGTAGTGCCCTGCTAGTTGTCAATTAAGGCCCATTTTCATTTACCATGTTAAATCTAGAGTCAATCTTGATGAACACATTTTAGAGTAATTAAACCTAAATACATATATTATATAACCAATTATACTATTATTATGTAGACTAGAATATATTATAAAGACACTAGTTTTCTCATGGAAGGCTTCAGAATATTTCTAGGAATGTTTTTCTAACCAACAATTGAGATGGAGCATGTTGTAAGGCACTGTGATCCCATAATTAATATTATAATAATATTAAATATATTTTTGTTTTGTTCAAATATTTTTAATGGAAAAATATAATATTCTATTAATAGTGTCTTTGATTGCAAAACTGATCGAACTGTTGAATATATGACATGGTGTTTACCGTTTTTGAAACCTATATTTGGTATGCACATAACATTTGGATGAGAAAACCTATGATGACTGAATTGTATAACTTATTTAATTCAAAATAATTTAATTTTTAATTCAAAACAAAATAACTCACTAAAATAGAATCATATGAGAAATTTGAGAGAATCGTTGAGTTTTTAATGCATTTATAACACTAGGTGTGACATCATGTTGGTCGACATGAGATGTTTGAATGAGGCAGCCATCACAAGTACATTTAATTGAAATAAATACATAAATAAACTTTTTCAAATTAAATGAACTAATAAATTCCTCAATAAATACACTCTAATTTAAATTTTCCAAGGGATATCTATAGAACCATTACTGGATCAATGTGTAGGAGGAGATAACTATTTGTTGTTGGATTGATATTGGATGATGATAGATTATTGGATCGAGGTGAATCCATTGGTGGTAGACAAAATAGTTTATCTTCATTGATTGAATATTAGTTCTCCACCAATTATCGATCCTTAATTTTGTTAGGATTCAACAATTTTGGTTTCCACCCCATTTGATTTAAACATTGATCATGATCAAATTTGTTTCACTGATCAATATTGAAATTAACCTTTTCATGAGAACATGTATAGAATTAAAATAATAATTCAATTTATTTATTATCAACAACATTTTTATCACATCAATTTCCCCATAGTTAATTCATCGACTGGGTATTCATGGCCAATAATTTTTATAACCTTTGTATTTGGTTATTTCCTCCCACTATTCTACACAACATTAATCATCGGATAATGAGATCACAATTAAACATATCTTGGGTGGGTTTGAGTGTGATAGAACCTCTAGATTATTTTTACTTTCAAAAATGACATGGGGTTCAATGATTTCAATATAGTTTGATTAATGACCAGGATGTAGTTTTTTAATTGATTAGATCTATACCGCTTCTGTGGTATTGTGATCACAACTGGTATGAGATTAGATCTGTGATCCCAATTTTACAACATGACTTCATGGGTGTGATTAGTATAAATGAAAACCATCCAGATTTAGATTTTATGATCTCTACTCTCTTGATATTAACATCATGGAATAGTAATGAAAATGAGTATACACCATGTATATGTGGAGGATCTATCATGGTCATTGTCGAATTTTTTTCAGGAAGGTGTGTAGTTGGGATTTAATAGTATAATGAAACCATTTGAGAGTCTTAAGAATCATTTAATTTAGTTGTTTATTCAGGATAGAGGGTTATTGGATGTTCGTGTAGATTGGTGACCAGGCAGGTGAAGGATTATTGTTGGAGGTCTATGTGTGAATGCCTAATTATAATTTATAATTAGTATAATATTGTTTAAAAATTAACAGCAATGGAAATCAAGATGTGGGTCCTTGCATGGATGGTTGGGGTTATGTATTATAACCTCCCCCATGGAAGTAAAATAATATTGATTAAAATTACAGTATTATTATAATATTAATAATAATATTATTATATAAATAGCTATTATGTCATAAATCCTTCTTATGACATTATATTGATATCATGTCGGTGATATTTTATCCTTTACATTGTTATGATCATTTCAAGACAAATATTTGATATCTAATTTGGGATCATTGATGGGGTCCACAAACCCCTAATAATAATAATAATAATAATAATATTGTTAATATTATTATTATTATCATCATTTTGGAACCTTGTATCTGACATATCCCATTTGTGTGATGTCGGATTGAAGAACCATCTACGATGTTGTGACATTGAAATTGAGGTGGAAATTTTTAGACCAATATCGGGTATTCAATTTGAACACTTATCTTGGTAAAATGATTCATTTTTTGAATGTGACAAGATTATGTGTGAAATCATTACTATGTTTCCAGTTTTGGGAAATGAATCACCTATCCTAAGAGTTTTTCCATGATGATCATAATTTTTTGATCCATTTGGTCATATGGGACCATGTAAAGAGGAATATTATTGAAATTATATTTATTTCATTCAGACCAATGAGGAGACACATTTATTTACCATTTTTTGGTTGGGATGTGCCTTGTAGTACCCTTACACTGTATATTGTGTAGCATGTCATGTATTTAGTTTATTCGAAAGGACACTACCCAACAACAGAGGGATACCACATGCTATGTGGGCCCCTTACCTACCATTTACTCATTTATGAATCGTCATCCTATTATATATCATTGATATTAACCTTGGATTTTAAACCATGCTTAGTCTATCTTAGGTTTTTTTTCTTATGAAATGATTTTATCCCTCACTTGTGTATTTTAATATAAAATTAGGAATATTTCAAGAAAATACCCTAGTTAGGAGATGCTCGATGAAGATAGTGATCATGAATGATCACCAGAGAAATTCTTGGTATACCCTCAAATAGGGACATGGTAGAGGAGTCTCGATGCTTTTAGAGTTGACCCTCCAATAGAGAGAAGGATGTCGATTCCTTGATGGTTTTTGAGTATACAATATAGTATATAATGAGAAGTAGAATCTTATCCAGATATCATGTAGACCCTCCAGTATAGATGGATTGTGCCATCCTCAACGGATTCCATGACAAACCTCTAGCAGAGACTGGATAGTGTCTTACTCGATGAATACCGTGTGGAATTTCAAGAATACCTAGGTAGGGACATAATATATGGATACCAAGGCAAGCATATAGTACAGTTGGGTTGTGGTATCGTAGATAGATACTGAGTTGACCCTCGAGTATAGTTGGATAATAATATCCGAAATGGATATCAATCCCACGCTCTAGTATAGGTATGTATTGGTGTCCTCGATAGATACCTAGAAACACTTTAGTAGATCTTTGATTTTCTTCCGCGATGACATATAGAGTAGAACCACCCAAATGTAATAGGGTTTGGTTCCTCTACCTGATTTTGTTCCCACTCTGCTATGTTTCACAGTTAGGAGTCATGGTTTTATTTTTTATTTAATTCTAGGATGACACATGGGATGATGGAAATCATTGATGTATAGTTATAACTTTTGGATAATCTTTTTATAGGGATGGTCTATTTGATGTAGATCCCATTACACTCTCATTTGGCCATGTTTTATTGAGAATATTTATTTATATATTTCTATATGTAGACCTTTGATTTGGTTACTCTCTATCAAGGAGAGGCAATTATGCACTAGGTATGCCCCATTCTTTATGTGTCTACGTTCCCTTGTATAGATAAGACTCAAAAAGAAGTCCATCTACTCACCATGATTAGACCATTATGTTTGGATGAGTTTATTTTATCTTTTGGTTGGGTTAACCTGTTCTCAATGACTTTCTTGGATCTACCATATTTATTTTCCTATTTTATATCTTATCGCTCTGCCTTCAACTATTGGGTTGTCCTACTAGGTATGTATATTCTCCCAACTACATGGGGTTTGGATGCATGGGTTCTATCTAATTAGGACAGTTCATAGGTCATCTATGAATTCTTAATATCATAGGGATACTTTGTTCATAGACTACATATGGTGGTCATTGATTGGTATTTAAGAGATGGGATTTTATAACTTTTTAAATTTTCTTGTTTTATCATGTCTGTTCATATTTATGGTTTTTAATGTATTTTTCCATTTACTTTTCATTTTACTCTTCTTGAATTTTGTACAATCTAGGGGTTCATGAATTCTTGGTATACATTATAGATGTTTTTCAGTATTCATTCATTCCATGTACATTATTTCATCAAGACGGAACTTTGTGCACATATAACTACTCTGGAAAAGCCTCCCCATGTTAGTTATGGCTTTGGAACTAGTTCCCACAAATGGAATTTGGAGGTGGGAATGGTGTAGTTACAGTTTGAACATTGGATTTGATCAGGTCATTACATATATTCAAATGAAAAACCACATAATCTCTAACATACCAAAATATTAAGATGATACTTTGTACATACAGTAAACATCATACTTTGTGTTTTGGTCCATAATATATATTTTCTTAAATATGGTTTACATGTATTAAACTAAAAATTCTCCAATACCGACTATATCGACCCTGACCCATACAACCTAGAGATGGCTCCATCAACCACTATATAAAAATATGATATAAAAAAATTTCCCTAGAGGCCCCGTCAGTTCAATAGTCTTGGTAAATGATTCACATACATGATTCAAATATTATATTTGAATACAAAAATTACAATATAATTTTTCATCAATAATAACATTATTCCAACAAAAATATCCCTAAAAATGAGTCACAGTAATCTTCATTGAAAACTAGTAAAAGGAAGAAAAATAAAGATGACATTAAATTATTTTTAATGCTTTTTTATTGTGGAAGAAATAATGAATCAACAAGAATAATCAACATTGAATGGTAAATAACTAAGAAAACATTACATTTAATGAAAATGGAAAGGAACCAAAAATATTCAATGGAAAATAAATTGTAAAACCTTACATTTAAATAAATAGATATGGAAAATCAATATATAAGGGTAAATATCAGAAAAAATAATTCATTAAATTAGGGAACTAAAAATGAAATTCATCCATTGATATTATCAATGTTAATGTCTTCAAGATTGTATAATTAAATTATGAATGATATAAATTCATTCACATTATACAAAATGTTTCCCAAGTACATGAACATTTAATTTCAACACCATTCACAATGTGATTTAAAACAAACTGGGTAAAAAGGACTTAGTTGAGTTTAGGGAACTGATTCGTTCTATGAGACGAATGATTCATAGAGGGGATATCTATAACTATACCCACCCATGTTTTACTAGTCCAAATAATTAATTCTATATTCAATTTTATATTAAAATAATAAATAAAATGCCTTATCAAATATCTCTATCAAGTAATTAATTAAATGTCACTACTATTTCCCCAGTAAATCAACCAAAATTCCAATTAAAAACTTAATGAAAAAATGGTATTTGGATTAGACAATTACAATATACACATTAGTAAAAATTGTATTTATTGCATTGTATTTTTAATTCATGTTATTTACAATCAATGTGACTATATATTGTATAATAATTTAACACATGAATGATCTGATAACTGATAAGAAAAAATAAGTATCCAATTTTATCACTTGGTTATTATATAACGGATATGATGAATCAATTATTTCATATAGGATATTATATAAAAGTCTTGATAATGATAGTTTTACAATTGGGTTATCATTTAAAAAATGTGATAATGTAATAAAAATTATTTTACATGTTTGTTATTGTAAAGCATACAAGATATACCATTGGATATTTTATGAATTTTCATTTTGGGTCGTTTCATTTTTATTCGATATCAAAAAATCATACTTATTTCTCTCATTCAGAACCCATATCTTCATTTATTCCATCAAGTAGACTCCAATATTGGATTTCCATCTCCATAAATACACATGTTTCATTAGTAAAATTCTTGACTATTCGGCTAGCTCTTATCTCAATACACAAGTTTTCCTGACACATCGATTGTTTCTTTGGGTCATTCAACTTTGTGTATTTCTGATCTCTAGTTTTCTATTCTATTAACTCAAATCTCACATTACCATATTTTTAACCCATGGGTTTCATTAGAATCATCATTGTACATTCATATAAAGATCTTATTTACTTCCATCTACCAACTTCTTATACGTTCATTGTATGGTTATATAAGTGAAACAATGTAGATTTGGTTATATATTAATGTTATATATTATATCATAAATATCATAATTATATATTCATATTACGGTGCTTATAATATATGGATGGATTTTTTCATGGAATTGTATCATAAATTTTAATAATGCATCTCTTCTTAAATATCGATATTGAATCTCTACATGTTTCTTATTTGGATGATGTTTTGTAATCATTCATTATTTTTTAGTTCACAACCATGTATATGGTTGAATATTAATTACAATTATGAATTTATTAGTTATATAGTAATCTTAAAATGTATTGAATACATAAATTATAAGTTTAAAATGTGATATTTTATATATAGTGTATATGCAAATATACCCCTTTTTTGTGAAGTGTGCAAATGCGTATCTAGAAAATTCATATTTTAAAAGATAGTCTGCATATTATGAGTTATTTTCCAAAAAAATTGACATTATTTGTGAATACAGAATATGAATAATTAATTGGTTCAATTAATTATATTTTTTTCATTCTAAATGATATATGATATTTTTTAAATATATTTGTTATAATTTACCAATTTGGTACAAATGATAATATATATTGATTTTCTTCCTATCCCCATGAAAAAATTATCCATAGTTATACATTAGGATGCCTTATTTTTGAAAATTATATGATTATCCCATGACAGAGGTAGTGTTTTTATATGTTATATTTTTATTGATTTACGCATGCATCACATAGTATTCACACTGAATGAATTTTTATCAAAATAATATTGGATTTTTTTGTTCAACTTAAATAGAATTCTATATAATAAATTTGGATTGTTATTATGGTATATGCACATAAAACATTTTTTTACATATAATACATAGTACACAATATTATTCACTTTATATTCATTATACAATAGGGATAAATAATATTTAATATTAATTTTGAATATTTATATATATGTACAATATTATAAATTTATTATTATGTTTTTTGAACTGTACTATACAATTATATTATATTATAAATTAATGTTGACTATAATAAATTTTTCATGAAAATAAATATATTAAAAATTTATGATAAATTTAAAAATTGAAATGGAAAATGTGTATGTGAATTAGATTCTAGTTAATAATATTGTTTATCATGTTTTATCTGCTTTCATTCAGATGAAAATGAAAATTGATAGAATGGTCTAACTATATTTTCTTTTTTAAATTACTTCCATGCAATTTTTTTATAATTTACCAATTATATTTAATAATGTATTCCATTATTGTTTAGAATTTATTAAAATACATTTCAAATATTCATAATTATTTTTAATATTTAATGGTTTTTTACTTTCAAATTATATTATAATTGATATTTATTTTAACTAAGTTCAGCATGAATAATTTATTCTCACTTGTATCACCACAATATCATTTTGTAAATACATTTATATTTGAAATTTTTTTATATATAATAAAGATTTCACATGTTATTATGGAACATCCAATAATAGATGAATATATAAAAGGTTTTGATTCTTTTTTGGAATTTTCTAAATGAATTGTTATAAACAATTAAATGTTTTATATAAATTTCTTAAATTATTAAATATGAATAAGATGGAAATATGAGAGGTAAAATAGCATTTACATTTTCTTTGTTTAAATATTAGTTACATCCAATAGATTTGACATTGTGAAACTGTGTAGAATTTTGGATTTATTGATTATAAGGATTTTCAAGATGTCAAATGTATCCAAATTGAAAAAATTATTAGTGGTATTGATATAGAAATTGTTAATAATGAAACAACAATTGAGAATCTATATTGTGATACTGACATACATATGTAAACTATTTTTATAGAATTTATGGTTTTATCATCGGGAATACGATTAATTTATGTAAAGGTGATATGTGGATTGAGTGAAAAGATTTTTATAGATTCTATATATATTTTGAAAGATATTATTCTTGATGGAAATTATATTCTAGATTCATATTATAATGATATGAAAACACTATGAATTATGGAATTATGGTATAAAAAACATTTATCTTCAAATTATTGTATTCTATATATGAATGAATATAATTTTTTTCATGGTTTCCTAAATATTGGATGTCAATATATAAGTTGATATAAAAATATCATACTAATTATATGATTATAGAGACCCATTCCAAGAAATTTTGGTATCTTCCATAAAATTCATCATTTGAAATATTTACATTGAAACACAAATGATTCCAAAAGGTTTTAATGGAATGAAGATGACCAAATATGTTATAGTAAAAATATGGAATCCATCTTATTAACCACAGTTATTAAAAATTGGGCAGTTATATCCTACATATAGAAACGATGTTTAAAATATAAAACATGGATTGTGAATGGATGTAATGAATTTATATTGGGGCCTTGGCGGAACACATTGTTCATGGCATATTTATTTGAAATTTAAAACTTATCGACTTAATGTTTAATAATGTAAAATTATTTCAAGTTTATTTTAATGATCTCCATATAAAAAGTACTTGAAAATGATATTGATGTTTTATTTTCATTGTTAATGGTTGATTTGACACTTTAATTGGTGGAAGGTATTGTAGAGTATACTTATTATCAAAAAGGAATACTTTCAACTATATAGAATGATTATGTTCACTATAAATTATTTTCCATCATATGGAAATTTTTATGGATACAGTTTGAAGGAGAACAATTATTGTCCAATTTTTTGAGTCATATATTATATTATCATCTATTACATCGGAGAAACATAGTGTACATCTATCATTGAATGGTTTTTTCTATGGATAACACATATTGAATATTAAAAAAATAAATTCAATGTCTGAAAATGATTTTATACATCTCCAAAACCAATATTTCCTAATCACTATTTTGAAGGGGTGAAAACAAAAAATGTATCCTTTTGAATGAAAAGGAAATTATTTATATAAATATTTAGAATAAATAGCCAATATTTATTGACATATACTATTGAATAGAACATGAGGTAATATATAACCTTTATTCCTACCAATAAAGAATAATATCTATGAATAATTTATTGGAACATTATTAGACATTTTAAGAAATACAAATGAGGTGTTAAATTAAATATTGGACTTACTCTCAAGGGGAATATGTATTGTGTTAGATCCCACTCATGATGGAACGAAAAAAATTCCTTCTCTGGGATTATGATATATTATCCAAGAGGGAGAATATTATCTTGTTTCATTACCTTATTATTATCAATGTTCCATAGTGTTATTATTCAAAAGTATTTTTTCCTATTTAATAATTTGAATTTAACATGTATAAAATATGATGATCACCGTGTCATGATGTTAAATCTCCTACCAATTTCATTTCATGGAATAATTTCAATCCTCATTGAAATTTATATGAGGAATGTTTTTTCTATCTTAATTGTATTATGTTGATGGATTTGATTTCTTCGAATAATTTGGAGAGTTCTGAAGATTCTAAACTTTTCTGATAGGAAATGTATATTACTACATGTTTTATTGATATCATGGTTATTTTAATGGTTCATTTTTTGTTTGAGAAATAATGAATTGAGGACCTATATAGATATAAATTTTTTATTCTTTTGATAGCTATATGATTGTATTTAATCAGTATGTTAAGAATCCATATTAACTTGAAGCATTTATATTTGAGAATTATATTTCTGAGTAGGTTGTGGAGTATGATAAAAACTACACATCACTGGGGGAACACATTTGATTTCTTGTATCTCGACATGAATGAGTTAATTATGATAAAAAGGGGATTTTTTGATTTAAAATCAAATCATTGACAAGTGAATAAATAAATAAAGTCTTTTTTTAGATATTCAATAACCATGCTAATTTCCATACATATATGAAATTTCATATTAATGTGTTGAAACAATTTTATCTAAAAAAATATTTGTAATTTCAATGGGAATAATAAAATAGTTCTTCCATTGTTTGAATAGAATATGTTAGGTAGATCAGATGCATCAAAAAATTAAGATGGTTAGTGGGTGTTTCATGATAAAATTTAATACCATGTTATAGGTCTCAAATTAATGAAAATTAATTTCTACAAATTATTAGAATAATATAAGTGAAGTTAAAATCATAGTGTATTGGTGTTCATAGAAGAAAAACAATTGGGTTCAAAAAAGACAATTTGTATATAATGTTATTTATAAACAGAAATTGATGAAATATTAGAGGTTTATTTCCTAAAATATCAATTTTTAGTGTTAATAATCAAATGTTTTATTCATAATAATGGTCTCACTCCACATTAATTTGGAAAAAACCTAGTTATTTCAATAGATTGGGATACACAGATGATCAATTTATAATGGAAACACATGTGAATAAAATATTCTATGTTATTGATCAATGTGATTTGAGAGGGTATAATGTTCAATAATGAAAAAGTATTATGTTGGTGATAATAAAACTAAAAGAGATTCTTATTTACATGACATATCCAGTCCCAAGGGAAAATTAACAAAAAATATTGATGAGCACGTCACATATCTTGTTTTCTCGAAACAAAATGATTATGATGATGTAATGTGGGAAAAAATATTTTTGTACATTCCTATTAAAAGAGTTAACATCTCTTATATCTCATTTAAATTTATAAATTTTATATTGTTTTACATATTTTATTTTTAATTTCATTAGTAAAACATGCATTATTACTACAAAGTTATATTGTTTGTTAACATTATTTTAGTTTTTTTAGTTTTCCGTCTACACCCTTATGAAACATATCTATTAATTTATTTTGTTGAAAAACATTATCTTAAAAATAATATATTAAATAAAAAAATTAAATGGATTTTTTTCAAAAAATAATATTTTAAAAAAATATTTGGTAGGTTATTTTTTATTATTCAGACACTATTTTTTGATTTTTTTTTCATTTTTTTTATATTGTATATATCATCATAATAATTCTTGTCCTCATTTTAGTTAACTATATAAAACATGAATAAATATTTCTCATGAGTATTTTAGTTTACTTTTTTGGGAAAATTTTAATTTTTTTTTATTTACAATAGTATTTAATAGTCTTAATTCTATATATTTTTTAATTCATTGTTGCTTTGATTTGGAGGATCATAATAGATCAATCAACTGATCCACAAAATGCATCTGAAGATGATCTTACACATATATCTTTGGTGTAACACTGACATGATCTTTTCAATGAGCCTCATCATTCTTTATAAGAGAAATCTCCCTCAATGGGGCCAAAGAAGTGTTCATGGGTTTGTAAACATGAGAAGACATGTTAACCAAAATTAGCAGTTTCACATAGCCAGAACCATAACATATGAGTATTCATTAATGATAATGATATTCCAATGGATAAAATTAAAAAACGAGAGTTTTATAGAAGTATAAGATAAACCAATTTTTAGTATACATGCTCTTGGTTAGAGTATTGATGAAAATTCAACAATATCTCACTTATGGGAGATCATTTTTGTATTATTATTTGATAGGATTTTAATTTCCATGTAATGTTTGTAGTAATATATTTTTCCTATTCATATCTTATGAAATATTATAAACATGATTCTAGTGGAGTTAGGATTAAATTTTTATCATTGGATATTATGATATATAGGCATTTTAAATCAACACTAACATTCGATTTCACTTTTGGGAGTCGGAAAAATCATAAAAATGTCATATATAACCATTTTTAGACGAAGATACATTGAATCAATTTGATCAATTTAGAAGAAGATGATAATTTTTCTTATATGAAATATTACGTTTTATATGTTTTTTATATTAGTGATATTATTAATGATTTATAAATGATTTATTTATTCTTAATTTATAGAAATTAAGGACATATCATTAAAATATTCAACCATGGAAGGTATAAAATCATAATTTATCTTGGGGATGGTATATATTATTGAAATATTAAATTATCACTGAAAATTTAAAAAATATAGAACCGAGACATCATTCTCTAAGTAGGTTGACCTCCCCCCACAAAACCACTAGAAATAAAAAATAATTGAAGTATCAAAATATAATAAATGGAATATGTCATATTAAAGTTATGAGGTGAGTAGATTAGAGGATTTTAAGAAGGAAATATTATTAATTTATTTAATTTAATTCAATTATTTATATATTTTGATTCATTTTTTTCAAATATTTCATACAATAATCTCTTGAGAAGAAGATCATATGTGTTATCCATATATTTGAGGGTAGGAATGATATTTTGGATACAAAATTGTGAAATAAATAACACCCAGGTGGTGTACGAGGATACCCGATTGGTGTATCATAAAAAACAAAGCATTCACATTTTGAAGATTATTAACAGTACGATATATATAAAAAAACAACCATTCTAATTTGAGGTAGATGAAACTCATGTTGTGATGGAGTACAGTATAAGATAATTGGTATTGTTGATATTTGCATAAATGAATAGTCAATTTAAGAATACTGATCCCACTTTAGGTTCTCAAATATCTCACACACATCCACATCCACATGTAGAACCCTCCCCTTCTTACGATAATCTGACAGCCCATCCTCCATAACTTCCAGATATTGGAGTTATATTTTTATGATCCCCAACATCGTATTACTTAATATGTGTAGTTATATTATGTAGGATATAAAATTAATCATCAAAATATTGGTATAGATCCTCATAGGATAACACTATAAGATATTTTAGATAGTTCAACAAGAGTACCATTACCTACATATAAGGTGAGTAATGTTGGACAATGAATCATCATTTTTCACAAATTTCGTTATATTACCCTATAGATATGTGTATATGGTCTTTTATATAATTATTCAATTATATTTGGTTTAACGTTTAAAATATTATGTAATTTTAAGAGTTCTTGGGAATAATTTAAAGGTAAAGAGATACTATAAACAATATCAAATACAATGTGCATTGACTTCTAATACAAATTATAATAGTCTTGATAGATTTTCGACATATTAAAATTTATCTTGGGATGTTTATAATATTATAATTGACTATGATGTCTATGGGTGGGTGATGACTATGGAATATTTGAAAAGTTATATCATGGATATTGTACCTAGAGATCTGTTGGGAATCAATCAGGTGGATGTTTTTTTCATTATTGTTAATTATCCAAAAAAATAAAATTTTAATATATTGAAATTTTATACTTATGTTTGTTGTGTTTTATGTATCTTTATACCAATTTGGGGAGCATGATAAGACCTATGTAAATAGATTTACCAACCAACATATTATAACCCTTATAGTGATGAAAATGACTAATGAACAAAGAATAATTTATATTGGTAAAAGATTTCAAATGAATGAAATTATTCTATGTTTGATGTTTCCTTATCTTTGGGAATATTAAAAAATATATATCCCAAAAACATTTATATATCAATTAACATAATAAAATTTATCATTAATGATTCTTTTACATCTATTTCTGTTGGATGTAAGGTGTTTTTCCCTTTGGTTTCATTCACATTACTCTTTATTTTCTATCCAAAGTGATGTGAAAGCAATTTTTTTAAAATATATTGTACACATATGATCAAATTTATTTATACTTGTTTATATTCTAATGAAATTTTCATTTTTTTTATTTTTTTATTCTCCAAAATAGAATGGAATTTATTTATAGATACCATATAAAATATGAGCATGAATAAAAATTATGTAAAATTAACGGTGAATATTAATTTAAAATTAAAAACATTTTTGATATTTTAATAAATAATGTATTTTTAAATAGAAACAATAGTTTAAATGTAATTTTCATCAACAAGAAGGAATATTTGAATGTGGGTATTATGTTTTAAGATTTAGGTATGAGAAAATGTCAACTAGGATAGCTATGGAGTACTACAAGTGTGATTTTATGATAAACGATTCCGGAATATCTCAATATTTTTATTGAGATTACTTGTTAAATGATTTCCATTTAACTTGTTGAATTTATATGATCAACTCAACAATAGTGAATATGATATGACACACTTATATGTTGAATGGTAGAATCAATTAATTTTTTCAACTAGATTTTACTTTATTTTCATATATATATATATATATATTAATCGTTAAGTTGGTGATTGTTTTTCTATTTTTTTGATGTTTTTATTTGATATATTCTTTTTTCAAATTTTTTATGATATTTTCTACTAATTTTTCTTTATACTTATTACTATCAATAGGGTAGTGGATGAATAAAATATAAATTATTAATATACAGTTATCTTTTTACATTGGTTATTAGATAATTGATATGAAATCACACTTATTATGGGTCTTCATAGCAGTTATTTTATTACTGATGTGAAAAGTTTATCATAATTGGTTTTTATCATTAATTATCTAATAACTGATGTTTAAAAAATTATATTGGTTTTTAACATTGATTTTTGATTACCAACATAAAATACCAATAGTTAATATTTTTTTAAGGTGACTATTATTGGGACCAAGTTGAATGGAGAAGAATGTTTGAAGAGTTAGCCTTTGCAGAGTATTGTATTTTGTTGTCAAAGAAGATAAATCAATCCCTTGGTAGAAGGATCTTAAATCAGATGCTGCATTATTGGTATGTATTTCACACATATCATGAGTTAGAAGAACTTGTTATGCAATCCTTATGAAGGAAAGGGGGAGAAATGATGATGCCAGTCATATAAAGTTTTTGATTGGAAGGAATGATGCTGTTGGAGGATAGGAAAGTTTCAGTTCCCATTGCAACTCTGACGATGCTAAAGCTGATCTATCAATGGATAAATATCACGATAGTGGGATTAGTGATAAGAGCAGAAGAATGGTTATGGGAAGCAGTGAAGGGAGAAAATGACAAAGCAATGGACAATCTGGGGATGGCAGAAAAGCATAGTTTAAGGTGGCGCCGTTTTAGATTTTTGCGTGCAAGTCAAGATTCAAGATCAGATCATCGAAAAATGGCAAAGGCATGGAGTGCGTGTAAATTTAGGCATGTTGCGTGAAAAAATAAAGTCAAGCACGCAATATATGCGGGTTGGGCAAAATAGTAGCGGGTTGTGCAAAAAATGGGATCATTGTGCGAAATATCTGCAGGATGCGCAAAATAGAGGAATGATATTTTTCGCGCAAAAGGTGTTTCGAGATCAGAAGCTCAAAAAATTTCAAAGGCATGAGCTGCGCGAAAAATTGGATCATTGCGCAAAATATGATGTCGCATGAAAGGATGTGTGTGCGCGCAATATGGAATGCGGTTTGGAATTGTGTGCGCAATTGGTGCTTCATGATTAGAAGAATGGAAAATGGAAAAGGCATGAGGTGCGCGCAATATTGATGCATGGCGCGAAATATGAAGTTTCCTGAAAGAGATTTTACGCGCATAAAGAAGGTTTTACGCGCAGATTAGTGTTTTTCGCGCGGGGTCAAAATTTCCTATAAATATGAGGCTAACCCTCCCCATTTGTTAATACTCAACACATAGAAGAAATTCTGAGCTCTGGTGCACATAAAATCTTACGCTAAGTGGGGTGCGTAAAAAAAAGAGGTTTTTGAGAAATAAAGACAGTTGCGCGAAAAAATTGGAAGCAGCGCAAAAAGTGAATCATTGCACGAAAAAGGGAAGCTGCGCAAAAATGATTTCTGTGACAAAAGGGAATTTTTACGCGCAAGCCCTGTGAATTGCGCGCAAATCACCCTAAAGGCTGCGCGAAATATTTGGGGTCTTCGCACGTATTCAGTAGTGCGTAAGAGAGTTCTTACCGGATTCTGGGTAAGAAAGTGAACATTTGTACTTCAGATAATACATCTGTTAAATTGTAAAGAAGCACTGAAACATTGTGTTACCCTATTTGTGCTAAGAGGTAGCACACACACTATTGGATTGTTTTCAAAGTACTGCCCGAGTGTAAGGGTATATCCTACTCATTGTATTCCACATAAAAGTATTGTTTTCTAGTGGATTGTGTGGTACTAGATTGTTTCCGTACCATACCAAGGACGTAGCTACTCTTGTTGAGTAGTGAACCTTGTAAATCTTGTGTTCCTGTGGTTGTGTGTGTTCAGCAGGGAAGAAACTCTTTAATAGGAGGCGAAGGTTGTTTCAAAAAGGGGAAACATAAAAAGAAAAATATATCATGAATTCACCCCCTCCCCCTCTCAGTGATACTTGGATCCTAACTGGGAACATCAACTATTAAATAAAATACTTGAAAAAAAAATTGATGGGTTTAACGCATAATTTATTTTATAAATTTCATTAAAAACCAAGCAATAATTTGTTCACTAGTTCATTTTTTGTAAACTCTCTTAAAATGGTTAAAATTTATATTGTAATAATGGCACATACTAACTGATATTTGTTTAAAATCATACCTGTTAAATTTTTTATATACAGCTTCAGGATAAATAAAATGGATATTTAGTGTAAATTTAATGTCATAATGAATGTGAATAATTTAATGTAATTTCGATGACTATACGATTGAATCAAGTAAGTGAATATAAATATATTCTTTTTTCAAAATGAATATAAAAAACCCAATGGGTAAATAAGTGCAGTTTCATTATAACATATACTAATTTGATTATGAAGGGTGGGTTTTAGTTTTTGATGAATAGAAATACCATGAAAATACCTTTATAATTTTTTTGGGGGATATATCCTTTTTTACTTTGAAAAAAACATTAAAAAACTCATTGAAAACAACTTTTGAGAACATTTTCTCTTAAATGAACCTCATAAACATGCAATGTAATTTTTTAATAAAATGTGTTTATGTTGGCAGGTAATTACGTACATGATTTATAAAATATTTACATCATGATTGAATGTGTAGAAATGTGATTTGATTAAAAATTAATAATTTTATTCCTTTTTAAATATTAAAAAATAGAACAATTTGATACAAATATCTCAAATAAATAAATATAAACTTTTTAAAGAATGATTTTATTATATTTTTCTAGAAATCTATGTTTTGTATGAAAATATACATTCTTCCAATATGATAAATGAAGTCAAAATTTACTAAAATATATTCTCCATATTTTTAAGTATCGACTAGTGAAAATATGGTACCACATCTTTAAAAATATAACTAATGACCACAAGAAAGAAAATTAAATTTTTTATTAAACAAATGTCACATTATTTTCATTCCTTGAAATTCTTGAATTAACAATCTCAATTAAATGAGATTGTGATTGATTCCAAAAAATGTATTGTAGCATTGAATTGATAATTAATAAATGAAATTATAATGTTCATCCCCATTAAATTCCAATAAAAAAGTGTAAATAAATTAGTATATAACTAAATGTCAATAATAATATAATCATATAATATTTATGATAATAATATAGTAATATAACCAAATAGAATGAAATTGATTAATGGTATTTCTTTACAACATGGTTACATTAATGTCAAATCCACAAAGATAAAATAATTAAAATTTTATCATAAAATACCCTGATGAATTAATTATTCAGAACATTACATTTCAATGGGGAATTACATTCATCATTTAAATGTAATTAGGTTCATGTCATTATAATATTCATCCATGAAATGATATTAGTTGAAAATCCATTACCTCACCCTTTCCTTTTAACTGAACATTCATTATCCTCATGTATAGTCACTCTACAATTAATATTAAATTATATATGAAGAATATAATTATTTATGATATCATATATTGTATCTTGAAAATACTATCACTTATCTGTAAATAATCATTCATTATTTTAATTATTTGGATTGTTAATTTTAATATTTTTCACTTATGTTTTGACATGTTATTTTTTGGTTCCTATTATCGAAATTTTTATTTAACCATCTACTAAATATAATAAATTTCTAAATAGCATATATTTTTTGTTAATTATTATTTAGATTAATTAATAAAATATTGTTGTAGGAATTTAAATACATCGTTCCTGAAAATAGTTGTTTGTATGTATGAATGAATGTGGATTCCATTTTCATACCACCTTGAAAGAAAGAAAAGAAAATTTATTATATATATTAACATTCCAAATTCATTTTTTTCATATTTATTAAATATTTTTATCAAACGCATCATTACTATTTTCCATGTAAAAGAAGAAGGAATCACATCGCTTCATGAGGCGGTAGTCCTCTGTATACAAGAGTGACATTATTGTATAACCACAAAATGGAAATCATGAAATCATGTGTGTTAAAATATTTACGAAACCATAATTGAATAATAAGAATCTTATTTATCATATATAAACTATATATATAACATTACTTCCCGCTTCAAAAAATGGAAATGAAAAAATGAATGGCATCAGTTTGTGAGGTTATTTTTTGATATACACATGAATGATGGTTTTGTAACCGATATGATGGTAGTGTGTGATTTTTTAGGTAATTCCCTTAACATAAAAACAACTATTTATTTGGAAGACAATTATAATTTTATATAATATTGTTGTATAATTAATTTATGGATTAGAGAAATAAGTAAAATAATTAAGTGTGTTGAAAAATATATCCTCTTATTTGAGTGTCTTCCTTTAATATTCAATAAACCATTCTTATGTTGGATTTATTTCGAAAATAAATGTTATAGAATAATGTGTTGAAATTTGGGATGTTATTTTCAATAAGATTAGGTGAACCATATATGTTTTAATTTATGATGAAGAGTGGTGAGTAGTGGCCTTTTATATGTGGGATGAGTAGAACACTTTTAATATTTTTAATGAGTGAAATATACCGACATTTTTTTCATGAAACCAGGCCCAATAAAAGATAATTATTGGAAAAATAAATTTGATAGTCTATATATAGCATGATGGGTTTCAAAAATTTATGGGACATAATTATGCATTATAATTTACTTTTTACCACAATGTAAAATCATTTTCACCTTAATTGTTGTAATTAATATGAAATAACTTCACTAATAGTCAAGGTAATAAAATTATTTGAAATAATTATACATAACAAACTATTTTTATTACAAATATTTTATAATATTTTATAAATTAAATTTATATAAGTGGTAAAATTAAAATTCAAATTAATTACATATATGAGAAAAGAATGAGGGGGTTTAAAGATAATATTTTCAAAATAATAGAATGTTTTTATATCTAAATATAATATAGAAATAATTTTGGTTACATATAAGGGATTAATTTATTCAAAATTCCTCTAATGTTACTTGTAACTAGACAAAAAAATAATGTAACATTATAAATTATTTAAATGAAATGGATGGATTGAATTAAAAAAAATATCTATTTATCAAAAAATAAAACCGGTCATAAAAATACCAAAAACACCACATATGATAATTTTTATATTTTTATTTATAAAATATGGACTGTTTTATATAAAAAATTAAAATGCTTAGAAATTATTTTTAAATTTTTTCTCTATGATCTAATAAAATATATTTCGAAAAACTATATTTTTCATTAAAAATATATTTTTAACAAAATAGATTATTATTATTATTATTCATAATAAATAGATAATCAATATTTTATTGTATTCTAAATGTTTTCATAATTTAGTTAATGATATTATTACCCATAAATCAAAAGGCTATGTGATAATTGTGATCTTAAATAATAATAATAATAATATATTATTGTTTGAAAAAACATGGACTTGCATGTAACAAAAGCTTTCACAGAATATCATTGATTCATGAATTGAAACACAGATAATGAAAATAATTTACTTAAAATACTAAACATATCATATAATATCATTATATATTAATCCTTTCTACGATTGGTGTTGTGTGTTATACATATTATCGAATTTGATTTTTATATATTATAATTATTATGTGATAAAGAAATTATTATGAATGGTTTAATGATTATTAAATATTTAATAAATATCAAAAAATATATCAAAAAATTCTCAAAATACGAGATATTTTATAATATTAGAAAAAATAGATAACATATTTAATAACAACGAGGCATTGATTAAACCATTTTTTATATGAAAATTAAATTACTGATTAGTATGTATTTATAATCATTTTATTAATGTTATTGAGTTATTTTACTTTTTTTAATTTAATATTATCTAAAAATATGATTTCCAGTTTTCCTAAAAATAGTTAAATTTAAAAAATTATTTAATTCAAAAAATATATTCTTTATTATTGATGGTATATTCGAAAATGAATTTGTATCCTTTATATATTTATACAGAATATTAATTATATTTCTGTGGAATTTTTTTTGTTTAAATTATACAACATTATGTATATTAGTAAAAATTATATATATTAACTATTCATATGAAATTTTTAACTTGTAAAATGTTTACTATAATTTAAATAACTTTTTATATGAATCTTTTATAACATATAACGTGAACCCATTTTAACGTCCCATCTCAAAATTCCCATTCGTTTCTTTTCCACAGTTGATATTAAAAAATTATTTCTCAATTCATGATGGATTATATTATTATATGTAAATTTCAAATTTAGTGAATCTCAATTTAAATATGATATGTAGGATTTCTTATTTTAAAATTTATTATTTCTTTCTATTTATTATTCAATTTTATATATGTAATTTGAATAGATATAAACATTCATGGTATTTAATATGTTTTCTTACTTTTTTTAATAATTCCCTATTATGAAGGTATAAAATATTGTTTTATTGATTCATATATTATAATATTTACATCATACTCAGGTTCAAATATATTGTTATAATAGAAAAAAATTATTAATGATTGAAATTTTGTATATGGGCGTCAAAATATATTGGGTGATAAAATTATGGACCGATGTATTCATTTTTCTCAATATTAAAAACTTTTTCTAATACCCAATAATGTCAAAATAAATGAAATTATGTTTTGGAAACACCATTTCGGTTAATTAATATCATTCTTAAACCGCATTGTCAATCCCATCACTCATCGGTCATCCAATGTCACATATATAAAGGAAATTAAATAATATATCCTTTATTTCAATCCATTACAAACCTATTTTCATACCTATAATGTGTTCCTACTCCCCTTCAAGATTCCATTATATGCCAAGAAACGTTTGTCATAGTCATGATAATTTTATGAAAAAAGAATTTATTTATAGTATACTGTCAATCAAACGGAAGTCTAATTTTCATATATTAAATGCTACCTTGAATTATTTATAATCATTATAGATTTATTTGGAGACCAACTTCCCTCATCATATGTGTTCTATTTTAGTGATACACATCAACACATTTTGGCTAATCCCAACTAAACACCACCCAATACTGGGATGCCCTAACTCTAAAAACGTCACATTAATAAATTATAAAAAATAGTCAGTAGAATATTTAATCCAAAAAATAAGTCATATGAATAAATAAAGAATCCATTAATAGTTAATCAATTATGATGTGTTCCATGAGTAAAGTTGTGTCACCCACACATAAAATTCATCAAAAAAAGTTTAAAAATCCTTGTTGCCTCATGTTAAGTTATTCATTCATCACAAATAAATTTATAGATAACCCTAAATAAATCAAGGCAATAATATATCTTAATGAATCAAATAAAAACTAAAAAAATCATTCACACAAGATCCCCTTTAGCTGATCTAAGAAAACCTCACCCATCATATCAAGAAAATTCCTCCAACAACTAGGGGGGATTTTTTGTCTAACCGATAATGGACATCGAAATTTCAGTAACTAAAAATTGAGGATAATAAACATTGTAGGAGAAAAACATACCTCAAATGTTGTGAAGAAACCACCATAAATAACCGCATATCATCAATGTTGTTAAAATTAAATGAATGGGATTTAGATTTGGGAAGCATAGTAATCAAAATTAATAATAATAGTTTATTAAAATAATTTTTAAAAAATTAAGGTGTCGGAATATAGATTAAATTATTTTATAAAACAAATTATGTTGCAAACCCATTTTGTGATGATGCAAATTGATCATTATGTAATGACACATCTAGAAATCCCTCAGTGTATCCCCCCCAAAGAAATATAGTTTGGAATAAAAATCACTACCAGAACACAAACAATCAACTTCACTAAATTTTGTCCCATTAAGATATGAGTGATTCCTCTATAGAATAATTAGTCAATGTATTGAGTCCAAAGTAACAAACCTTTTCTGTACTCTATATGGAAGATCACCCTTCAATGAAATGATCCACCTCTATTCGGAAACACTCCCAATGTATCCAAGATTTCATGGTGTTTAAATTTTAATATATGAAATAATTATTTTTCATGATAAATAATTCTCTTATATATCACACCAATGTGATAAAGTACTTATTAAAATTTTAAATCTGGAAAAATTATATATATCATCACAAATATAATTTTTAATATGAAATATAGTAATTATTATATAGTATACAGACCAACATGAATTCCTTTTAAGATATATTAAATATCCTAGTTAGTGATTTTATATTGTATTCTTTAGTATATAAATTATATTATACAACCAAAAGAATATAATGTTTTTTAATGTATTTATATGTCATAGTGTGAATATTACATTTTACATTTTTCTTGATATTAATAAAATACTCTATAATATTTCAATTAATACATATATAATGTCACATATTCTTCAAATATCCACATTTTTTGTATGGTTTGTGATTTTTGAACTGACATTCATTAGATAGTTAACGTATTCACATCGTGAAAATTAAACTATAAAACGTATTTGAAACACCAATTACAATGCATATTAAAATTAATTTATATAATAAGTCCCACCATAATTGTTACATATTCTATTATTTTTAAACTATTGTTCACTATCATATAATTTTCATGTCTTTTTTTAATTACATTTTTAATGAATTATGAAAAATTCATACATTTTATACCCATTCATTACAAGTGGAATCTAATATTCATTACCCATTTTCCCATTAAACACATTTAAAATTGACAATTTTTCTATTTATGATAAATGTTCAAAATTTTATTTATAATAATATTATTTTCCTCACACATCCTTATAACATGTGAAAAACATTTTAAAAACATGGAATGAGAAAAAAAAAATCACTAAGGGATTGAAAAATAAAACCTTTAGTCTTGTGAGATGTATGAAAACCCATTAAAATTTCCTTCATAAAAACATATATTTTCTTCATGATAGAGATATATATTTTCATATTAAATTATCATTTTCTTTCATTTAGAGATCAATGGCTTTCTTTGAAACCTCATTATATATTATATAAAAAGCCATATAGGTTCTTATGAATAACGTCATTATAGATCCATGGTAGAACGCTTTTTGGAAACATTATAAAAACCCTAATAAATTAGAATTAAAATAAAACTAATATAAAACATAATTCACTTGAGATAAATATAAATAACCAATTTATTGATAAACAACCTTGATGCTCCCAAAGCTGTAATGGGATCACTGATTTTCCAGAAAAGGGATTAACTCTTCAAAAATATTGGTTTTGGGCTATTTCATGAATAATTTTTTTTTTAAAATATTAAACTCAATTTGAAAAAACATTCAGATATAAACATATCCCTTTTTATTTATTTCACTTTTTAATTATAAAAAATCGTAGATACAAAAGAAACCATTTTAATTTTAAAAAATAATATATAAAAATATTGTAAAAATCAAATCGTTAGTGTCATGAATGATAATATAGCCTTTTATGTTTTATAAGACACCAAAATTCACCATTTTGAACTTTTGTAAAAAGAGTTGAAATGGGTGCTTTAAAAGTGTACTTTTAAAAGAATTCCCCTTACCTAGGGTCTAATTCATCATGTTCGACATTTATATTATTAAATAATACACTTTTTTAATATTATACTATTATAATAAAAGACATATTTTAGTAAAATTTTATTTTATATCACTTATTGATGTGTTATATAAAATTAATCATTTCAATTAATATCTTTAATTTTTTAAATATTAAGTTGTTATGTCCAAAATGACATTAATACTTTGAGTATGTTAAAATGTGTATTTATTCTCCCCTCTCCAAAAGTTTTAATCATTATAGAATTATAATTTTTTTATATTATTCGTAATAATAAATCTTAACATTATATATGGTTATGAAAATAGAACTACAATACAATCATTCAGACGATAATCTAAACATTTTCTAGTGTAATATTTCCATTTTTCGAGGTTAATTATCAAATAAAGGTAAGTATTATTTTTAACTTTAATGAATGTTCATAATATATGTAATATCATACTTTTCATGACCCTAACTACCATGGTATGACCCATGACTACTCATAGCCAGGCTTCAACATGCCAGGAAATGGAAACCCACATCAAGTATGTATGTCCCATAAATGAGAGGAATTATCATAATTTTACTCTTCAAACACACACACATATCCAAGACCACTTGATGATGAAATGTATAGAAAGTAAAAAAATCAAATAATACCTCTAAGATCCCACAATATAGTATGATATTAAATCTATTGAAAGTGGAAAAGGGGATAAATAAAGACCAAAAAACTATTGAAGTACAATATCTTCCAAGGGTGATGAATATGTTTTAAAAAATATCATGGTAAAATACATTTGTCTTTCAAGTTCCATCTATGATCCACCAACATAATGTCATCCTATGACCCTATCAAACAGGGTCATCTCAACAAAATACATGAAAACTGTGGTAAAATCTAATGTAGGTGTTTGTATAAAAATACACAATAGGACACCACAAATGCAACTAACAAGAAAAGGTTCAGTCAACCCTATAGAATATATAATGATCTATGTATAATAGAAACACCAAGATATACTCCGAAAAGATACCATTCCCCTAGCCACTAATAACCAACTACAAACCATAAGATTATTCTTTAATTAATTCTCATTCAATGACAACTCACTCTATGAACCATGGTATCATTAGAGACATTTAACGAAGTGGTCTATCTCATTGGTCGCTTCTCAAAAAAATCACTAGTATAAGAACACCATAACACCAAGATATGTGATTAAGATCTGAACCATTGTGGGACACCATGAACCTTAATCTAGATCAATCTGCTACATTTGGGATCATATTCCTAATATACTTCAAACCCTACTGAGATAGCCTGTTATATAGAGATACAATTCCATGCATAAGGAGGATGCATTGATTCCATAATTCCAACTAAGCCATAATGGATGACATAGGATCGTAATCTAGTCGCATGGAGGGACACCATAAACTCTATATGAGACTTATCCTCTATAGGGGATAAAAAGCTAGTTATATAGATTTAATGCCACATTTTACAATTAAGAATAGAAAAATAGAATTTACTCCACACATACTGGTTGAAACTAATAAAATGAAGATCTAATAGAACTCTTATAGAGATTTCATACTGTATACTTGGTGGAAAATGGCATTTCCAGTTATACCCATTCCCAACCATGTGGTAGATCCTCAAATGGAATGTATTCTCCAAATACACTGAAAATATAAGAAGTACATGTCATATAGATAAAAACATTATCATTCTCATGTCACTAGTCTTTGTGTGTGTTCATGTTGTAATACATGATTTTAGGATGCTCATATACTATACCCATGTAACACTACATTTTGTAAGACAATGAAAACCTGGACAAATCATGTCCATGAGGGAGTACATGGTGTGATATATGGTCATGTAATCCAACACCTATTTCTTTACTAACCTAGGTAAATTTTTATTCAAATGTTGGGTGAAACTTGGGGTGTGAAAGGATTCACACGCCTTGTAATCCGTAATTTTGGCCAGAACCCGAGCATCACAACTAGTGGTCACACGATGTGTAAATCTAAAATAAAAACTAAGTTATTAATGAATTTACAGATTCAATCAGTGTCATCTTGTGCCTTGCCAAAGCCTCTTCCCTTTCCAGAACATATAGAACAGGGTTCAAATGGACCTAGCCAATACAGATATTTTGTAATATTAGATTACATCTTTTCAAAAAATGGTCATACATGTCATTCATTTAACGTCTTGGATTTTCCGTTTTTTATTTTAAATATTATATGGAATTTTTTCTAGACCGGGCGGGAAGACGACATATCATTCAGAGGTCTAGTGAACCCATAATGGTGGTTTGACCTTTTTTTAAGTTACGTGAGTCGGCGCTTGTCCGCGGTTGTGGTAGATTCCAAACGGATGCCTGGATTAAAAATATGAGTGCACCGTTGTGTCCGGGACGATGACTTTACCTATGAACGGGCCTAACCTTGACCGGCGCATGTTGACAGAGAAATTAAATTTTCAGATGTTTTTAGTAAAGAAAAAAATAAAATAAATTTCTAAATGTTTATTTTATTTTATGGAAATGTCTGTTGTAGCACAGCAATGCGACGTCTGTTTCCTAATTTAATGACGTGTCATAATGACTCAAAAAATGACAATTTGTTGTCATTAATGCTTACACGTAATTAAATTTCAACATGTTTCCCTTTTTAATGGTTAAGCAATTATTGATCGTTGGCGACGTTTGAGAGGAACCTCTGGAGAATCCGCGCGGCATTGGAGAAAACACTCAATGATGAACGAAGATGGATCGAATTTGTAGAGACCCGAAGCTTAATGTACATGGACATTACATTACATTTGCAGAATACTTAGTACATAACAAAAAAAACACACACAAGGATCGTAATAGTTTAGTGTCTTTGGAAACTCGGAACGTAATCTTCTAATCGTGGTGAAAGATCTTCAAAATCTCCCATAAAGATCTTCCTTTTTTACCTAAAACCATTCTTTATATCCTGGGGAAAATAAAACATAAAAGGGTGAGCTCAAATGCTCAGTAAGGGTAAACAAAAGAAAAATCAATCACATCATATACATAAGCACATAACTTTTGGAAATCTTAACCTGCAAAAGAGATCATAATTTCATAACTTGGGGTAAATCATGGCAGTGAAATGTAATCACATCAATCATAACCTAAAACATGAAACATTGTGGCATTCACACATAATCATAGAGAATCATTTCTTGTTAGTCAAGACTCATTGCCAAGACTATCTTAGTGGACAAAATCCCTTTCTGAATCGAGTAACCCTCGTTTCAGTCCTGTTTCTCTGAACCGGTATAACCTACCGTTCCAGCCCTGTCTATCTCATGAGATATAAAATCTTTACCCAATGCATTTGAGGGAGATATAGGTCCCATCCATCTTATAATGAATCTTTTTTATGTGTGCCACATAATCATAAACCATACATCATAGCGTAACCCATGTAATAAAAACGGGATTCTTAAACAACATGACATCATAAAACAATTCATATAAGATTAAGGAATTCATAAAAATATTTCCATCACAACATAATCAAATCCATTTAATAATAGGGATAAAAACAGAACCATTTTATTATCTTATATGGAAAATAATTTTGATGAAATACTTGAACATCATTCTTGAGAAAAATATCCTTTCTACTTCAAAAAAAACACTTTTCCTTTCTTAACATGTCATACAATTTTAAAATAAAAGAAGTTGATTAAAAATTCACTTGAATACTTGTAAAGTAAGATTCTTGGAAATAATTTTTTAGAAATCCATTCATTCCGTATAAGTTAAAAAATCATTCTTCGTACTTTTGTCGGAAAAGTCAAAAAATACCTCGTACGAAAAACGAAAAACGATTCCTTTCATACATATTACTAAAAACTCACCGAAGGGTAAAAATGGATTTAAACAAGTCTATCTGGATGGAAATAATATTACATATTGATGAAACATGGATTTGGATGATAAAATACACCCCAGTAAATACTAAAGTATAAACTATCTCGGATAAAAATGAGATTGTGATATTTCCCTTACCTTAGGTCCGACTTGCTTTGTAAGTGTCCGAACCTCCTTTATAATGATTTAAATCATGTTATTGAGTTGTTCCAGAATCATATTCATTGTTATTATATCATATATGGTCCACTTATGACTTTATATTACCCGTTCTTTTGTAAATTCATGTTAAAGTAGCGTTTTGGGTAAAATCGTCTCATTTGTCGTTCGTGTTTTTAACTTGTAATTATTCATATGATTACTTCGATCATGATTACCTAATTACAGAATATAAAACATGATTTATATATATATATTCAGAATATACATATATAATAAATCATTAAATGGAAAGAAATACGTCGTTCATGGAGACGGTAGTCCGTATGTACGCATGAACGCTGTTTTCGTTTCCTTATTGAATTGAATGGAATTAAGTAGATGACATACATATAAATATAAATAATTCCCGTATAATTATTATGTAATATATTTCATTAGTACTTATTATAT
Source organism: Viscum album (assembly GCA_963277665.1). Classification (NCBI taxonomy): domain Eukaryota; kingdom Viridiplantae; phylum Streptophyta; class Magnoliopsida; order Santalales; family Viscaceae; genus Viscum; species Viscum album. Next base: position 1,903,137,283 of record OY728160.1, read on the forward strand.
ATACTTTATAATCATTCATGAATGGTTAATCATTGAGAATGAATCTCATCGCGTCGTGGAGACGGTAGTCCGTACATACGCACGAGCGATGATATCGTTCCCATGGTCATGGAATTGTGTTTAAGTGTATGTATACTATTTCAGTATCAATATAAATTTATAATAATCATATATAGTTACTCATTAAAGCATTATACCCATCCAATTAAGGTGATGACAGAAAATAGATTACACCATGTTGTGGAGACGGTATTCCGTACGTACGCACGGGCGGTGATTTCCTTTTTCCGTAGGATGGATAGAAGGTTAATTAGAGTTGATTAGTATTTATAATAACATATCAGTATATAATAAATACTTATGTTATTACTTTATCATGAAACAACTAAAGAAGAAGAAGTTGAAGAAGAAAGAAATTGAAAATGATCGGTAATGGATATTACCTCTTATCTGATACGCCTCTTTGAATCCTCCACTTAGGGAACTAATATTGGTCTTTGAAGAAGACCAGGAACTCTAAGATTATTCTAGGGAAGTGTATAAGGTATTTTGGAAGGGGTTGGCCCAGCTTGAGTGCTCAAATTGGTGTGAGGAGGAGGGGGAGGAGGTGTCCTTTTATAAGGGAGGAGAGGGGCACCTTCGGAATATCTCAAAATATTATTTTACATTAAAGTAAAAATCGGTTTATAATGGTTCCAAAGGGTCTTATTTCGAAGTTAAAGTGGGGATGGGTCGAAATCCTATCAACCAATAGGATTTAGACAAGTTTAGGTTATTATTTTAACCTTATCAATTAGATTTAACTCTAAGTTAAATAATTTAAGTTTTACCGTGTCTTTTTGTTTTCTTACACTATATGGTTAATAAACATACTATATCAAGCCAGAAGAACCCCAAGTTGTTTATTATTAATATATATAATCTTATATAAGTCATTTGGCCGAACCTTAGATTTTTAGGAATAAAATATAAATTAATAATATAATATTTGTTTTAAAAACTATTTTATGTCAATTTTGACACTATTTGGTACATGATTTTTATGAAATTCATAACATAATGATAAGTTCTAAAAAAGTTACTTAAATCAACAATAACATGTCATATTAACCTATAAAATTAGTTTAAGTCATAAAAAGTCTCAAATTAAATTTATTTGGGCATTTAAAACATCAATTATGTCAATATTTCATTAATAAGACAATTACTGCATCATATTTGTGTCATAATAAATGATAATTATTTAATCCCTAAAAATTCTAAATAAATTTATATGATGTATATAATTTAATTATCTTTCTTGAGACTATTCATGTTCTAAGTTTCATGAAGTTTATAACTAAATTAAAATTAATATACTTATAAGATTTAAGAGAGTGACATGTTGTCACTTTCTTTGGTTTTAATAATAATTAAGTTATTTTCATGGAAAAATGCCCATTAAATTATTCTAATCCGACCCTTAGGTGATATGGGTCGACTTTTAGTCATCCAATAGGATTTTGACATTTGTTAGGGTAATTTTAAAATATTATATTTACCCTTAATTACCCGATTTACCTTTAACTATGGTAAATAAAATTTACCGTAGTTACTATTCATAATTCCCAAAAATAAAAAGTAGCTTATTAACATAATTTGGACCCACTGATTCCAAATATGGAATCCATTTTTCAAATTCAATACACAAAAGATGCAGAAATTAAATTAAAATTAATCCCGTTGTCGAAAGAAAATGGGTTTTTCTTTAAAACATTGCAAAAGATTGAATTGATTTAACCTACGAATTCAAGGTAAAATCAATGCTAATGACATACATTATATTAAATGGTAAAAATATATTCTATTTATACTTTAAAACCATTCAGTATTATAATTTAACCACATAAGATATTACGATGAAAAAAGTTGGTTTTAATTAAAATATAGCGTGTTTTTACTATTCATTAAAATATGAAAGTTATCGGAAAAATATCAAAACTTTATCTAATGTAAATTTTTATATCCTGATTCAATAGAATAATATTATTTTGTCAAATTGAACATATAAACATGTCAAAAACTATATTTAAAGTGGGTGCGCCATCAAAAGGTGGTAAAACTGTATTTTTTGAAAAATTCTTATTTTACCCGAAAAATTTATTTTGTTCTTATACTATGTTCTAGAAATGTGTAAGATTAATAATAATGTAATAAAATTCAACATTTAGTTAATACTATTCATAACGGCTAGTTCATGACAATATTATAATAATATAACATTGTTTATTAAATCCCGGTATTGCGTACAACACACCCTATCGAGGAAGGTCGCGATTGCGTGTAATGCAAGCCAAGTCAATGATGCGTGTTGTGTAAGCTCCTTTTGGTGTAGCGTACAACACAAGACATTAATAAAATTAAAAAAAATATTTTTCATAAAATCTCGGGCTGTTACATTCTACCCCCCTTAAAATGAATTTCGCCCTTGAAATTCGTCGGGGTTATAAATGGTTTACTATTCAAAAGTTTCTTTAATAGAAACCCACATCGTAAAAAGGAATATCAAAACCAATCTTTAAAAACAAAAGTATAAAACGTAATGGTTAACCAAATAAACTAATCACTGGGTTTCCACATAGGTGATAATATGGATATGGAAGAGAAATCTAACCATCATGTTCTGATGGAGAGTGGTAGAGAACATGGCTATGGAAAAGCCAGCAATCACAAAGCCATAAATTTGTGACGATCTAAGGTACCATCTGAATCATCAGATATAAGATCACTAGGACAACATTTTTGGTTTTCAAGATCGTTTCCCTAAAGTTAATGAATTTGAATTAGAATAAATACTTAATTTATTTTGGTACAATATCACTGTTGTTCGTGCCTTTAACAATTTCCACTTCATCTCTTATATAAATGAAGTTGAATTTGTTATTCGTGAAGTGTTAGCAGATCATGTGATAGAATGACGGGTCATTCCATCTGTCTCAAACAAAAGGTTAGAAAAAATTATATACAGAAGTCGATCTATAGTGAGATTAATCATATATGGTTCCTAAAATGGACTTTATACCTCATATATCATACGGCTTAATATAATAAAACTAGTTTCTAATAAACATGGACTTCCTGTAGGCCAGTGGTAGGTGATAAAGGCCAGTCGCACTTCGGTTGTGGGTTCGATTCCCACGTCCTTGTCCGACGCGATGGGCTGTCACCCGTCCTGCAGGTTGTCCTTTTTCTAAAACTATATTACTATAACATCCCATCAATAATATAGAGAAAACTTCTATCCTTAAACAATACTAACTTATGTCCAACATAATCCATTCCAATCTTTATGCTTATCCATAATACTGCAGTCCACTCTCATAACATAGTGAAAACGATTACCAGAGATTTAACACCATCGTCGATCCCCATATATCATAAGATATGTTTTTTTGGTCACATTCCAAACATTCAAAGGCCTTAATAATGTATTCTCTTGATTACCTTAGTGAAAACATAAATGCAGTTAAAATTTAACACTTTCCACATACCAAAATCCTCAAAATTCTATATACTCAAACAATGATATCACTTAGTCCTTATATCAATCATGAGCTCATGAATACTGTCAAATATTTAATTTTCTCATTTTCCCTTCATTATGCACATATCATTATTTTTCCAAAAATATCTCAATCACTTTCCATGGTTACCGGTACCATAAAATTATTGAAAACCACAATAGACCAATACATAAATATTCCCATATTCCACGATACTATATACAACACTATTTTGGAATCCCATTACATAAACACTTAATCATTCCACCACATCATTGTCATATTCAACATCGCCAATAGTGATCGCATGTGACTTCGCTTTTTTCCTTTGCCTTAAGTGGTTGCTCATGTTGATCATCACTAACCCTTGGATTAGAGCATTTACTGGCATAATGTCCCATCTCTTTGCACTTGAAACATTGAAGTGTTGGTGGTGCGTTCTCTGTAGTGTTTGCTTTGTTCACATCATTAGAAACCCTTTTTCCATTACTTCGACACTCAGCTACTCGATGACCTTCTTTTCCACACTTAACACATTTTCTAGTCCCTTTAAGACAATCTCCACCATGCTTCTTTCCACACTTTGAGCATAAGGAAACATTCATCTTCTTTTCACCATTATTCTGAGATTTCTCCTTGAACTCCATCTTTCGTTTCTTGTCAAAACCATGAGATGGATATATAACACCAACTTCCATTTCTACCTTGATTGCACAACACACAATTTCTTCATCGCTACTGAAGTCTCGTATAGTTAATGCCCTTCGAAGACTTGGTTTTAAGCCACTGAAAAATCGATCAACTTTACTTTCAGGTTGGATGATAATGCCAGATGAATACCTTGCAAGGCTTGTAAAATTTTCTTCGTATATACCAACAGATTCATCATCCTTCTGATTCAGCTCAAGAAACTCCTTTTCCATCTTTGTTCGAATAATACGAGGGAAGTACTTACTGAAAAACAAGTTCTTGAACTCGTCTCATTCCATGGACTCAATTTAATCTCTTTGCCTCGTATTCTTGATAAGATTCCACCATTGATCAGCTTCACCTTCCAAACGATATACTGCTAAGATTACTTTATCATGCTCAGAACATTGAAGAACTAAAAATATCTTTTTAGTGGTACTGATCCATTGTTCAGCAACAAGTGGATCAGAAGACCCACTGAAAGAAGGTGGGCGTTGCCTCATGAAGGACTCAATAGAATATTGTTCCCTTCTCTACTAATTTGGATGTCTAGAATGATTCATAGCTTGTGTAAGTATAGAAATAAGATTTATCACTCCATCTCCCATAACATTTGTTTGTTCAGGAGGAAAATCATTGCATTGTCCATTGCATTGATCAACACGGTTCCTTCGGGTTCCAGCCATTGTCTAAAACCCAAAAAGAATAGTGTGAGAGGAAAAAATCATGATAGGGAAACCAAAATAATAAAGGGGGAGTATCCTCAATATCTAACATCTTAGGTTAAATTCTATGATCATTACGGTAGTTCTAGGACTGTATATTATACGTATACTTATCCATAGGAACATCCCTAGACATACCTTAGAAATATCTCTAGGGATCTCACTAAAGTTCTCGCATCCTAGTTTCCAAAGGTTTACTAAACCTTTCCTCTGATACTGACTATAGAGACCCGAAGCTTAACGTACATGGAAATTACATTACATTTGCGGAATACTTAGTACATAACAAAAACACACACACAAGGATCGTAACAGTTTAGTGTCTTTGGAAACTCGGAACGTAATCTTCTAATCGTGGTGAAAGATCTTCAAAATCTCCCATAAAGATCTTCCTTTTTTTTACCTAAAACCTTTCTTTATATCCTGGGGAAAAGAAAACATAAAAGGGTGAGCTCAAATGCTCAGTAAGGGTAAACAAAATAAAAATCAATCACATCATATACATAAGCACATAACTTTTGGAAATCTTAACCTACAAAAGAGATCATAATTTCATAACATGGGGTAAATCATGGCAGTGAAATGTAATCACAATAATCATAACCTAAAACATGAAACTTTGTGGCATTCACACATAATCATATAGAATCATTTCTTTTTAGTCAAGACTCATTGCCAAGACTATCTTAGTGGACAAAGTCCCTTTCTGAATCGAGTAACCCTCGTTTCAGTCCTGTTTCTCTGAACCGGTATAACCTACCGTTCCAGCCCTGTCTATCTAATGAGATATAAAATCTTTACCCAATGCATTGGAGGGAGATATAGGTCCCATCCATCTTATAATGAATCCTTTCTTATGTGTGCCACATAATCATAAACCATACATCATAGCGTAACCCATGTAATAAAAATGGGATTCTTAAACAACATGACATCATAAAACAATTCATATAAGATAAAGGAATTCATAAAAATATTTCCATCACAACATAATCAAATCCATGTAATAATAGGGATAAAAACAGAACCCTTTTATTATCTTAGATGGAAAATAATTTTGATAAAATACTTGAACTTCATTCTTGAGGAAAATATCCTTTCTACTTCAAAAAAACACTTTTCCTTTCTTAACATGTCATAAAATTTTAAAATAAAAGAAGTTGATTAAAAATAAACTTGAATACTTGTAAAGGAAGCTTCTTGGAAATATTTTTTTAGAAATCCATTCATTCCGTATAAGTTAAAAAAAACATTCTTCGTACTTTTGTCGGAAAAGTCAAAAAATACCTCGTACGAAAAACAACAAAGGATTCCTTTCATACATATTACTAAAAACTCACCGAAGGGTAAAAATGGATTTAAACAAGTGTAGGTGGATGGAAATAATATTACATATTGATGAAACATGGATGTGGATGATAAAATACACCCCAGTAAATACTAAAGTATAAACAATCTCGGATAAAAATGAGATTGTGATATTTCCCTTACCTTAGGTCCGACTTTCTTTGTAAGTGTCTGAACCTCCTGTATAATGATTTAAATAATGTTATTTAGTTGTTCCAGAATCATATTCATTGTTATTATATCATATATGGTCCACTTATGACTTTATATTACCCATTCATTTGTAAATTCATGTTAAAGTAGCGTTTTGGGTAAAATCGTCTCATTTGTCGTTCATGTTTTTAACTTGTAATTATTCATATGATTACTTAGATCATGATTACCTAATTCCAGAATATAAAACATGATTTATATATATATATATTCAGAATATACATATATAATAAATCATTAAATGAAAAGAAATACACCGTTCATGGAGACGGTAGTCCGTACGTACGCATGAACACTGTTTTTGTTTCCTTATTGAATTGAATGGAATTAAGTAGATGACATACATATAAATATAAATCATTCCAGTATAATTATTATGTCATATATTCCATTAGTACTTATTATATATACTTTATAATCATTCATGAATGGTTAATCATTGAGAATGAATCTCATCGCGTCGTGGAAACGGTAGTCCGTACGTACGCACGAGCAATGATATCGTTCCCATGGTCATGGAATTGTGTTTAAGTGTATGTATACTATTTCAGTATCAATATAACTTTATAATAATCATATATAGTTACTCATTAAACCATTATACCCATCCAATTAAGGTGGTGGTGGAAAATAGATTACACTACGGCGTGGAGACGGTATTCCGCACGTACGCACGCGCGGTGATTTCCTTTTTCCGTAGGATGGATATAAGGTTAATTAGAGTTTTTTCGTATTTATAATAACATATCAGTATATAATAAATACTTATGTTATTACTTTATCATGAAACAACTAAAGAAGAAGAAGTTGAAGAAGAAAGAAATTGAAAAAGATCGGTAATGGATATTACCTCTTCTTTGATACGCCTCTTTGAATCCTCCACTTAGGGAACTAATATTGGTCTTTGAAGATGACCTGGACCTCTAGGATTATTCTAGGGAAGTGGAGAAGGGATTTTGGCAGGGGTTGGCCGAGATTGAGTGCTCAAATTGGTGTGAGGAGGAGGGGGAGGAGGTGTCCTTTTATAAGGGAGGAGAGGGGCACCTTAGGAATATCTCAAAATATTATTTTACATTAAAGTCAAAATCGGTTTATAATGGTTCCAAAGGGTCTTATTTCGAAGCTAAAGTGGGGATGATTCGAAATCCTATCAAACAATAGGATTTAGACAAGTTTAGGTTATTATTTTAACCTTATCAATTAGATTTAACTCTAAGTTAAATAATTTATCTTTTACCGTGTCTTTTTGTTTTCTTACACTATATGGTTAATAAGCTTACTATATCAAGACAAAAGAACCCCAAGTTGTTTATTATTAATATATATAATCTTATCTAAGTCATTTGGCCTAACCTTATATTTTTAGGAATAAAATAACAATTAATAATATAATATTTGTTTTAAAAACTATTTTATGTCAATTTTGACACTATTTGGTACATGATTTTTATGAAATTCATAACAGAATGATAAGTTCTAAACAAGTTACTTAAATCAACAAACACATGTCATAGTAACCTAGAAAATTAGTGTAAGTCATAAAAAGTCTCAAATTACATTTATTTGGGCATTTATAACATCAATTATGTCAATATTTCATTAATAAGACAATTACTACATCATCATTGTGTCATAATAAATGCTAATTATTTAATCCCTAAAAATTCTAAATAAATTTATATGATGTAGATAATTTCATTATATTTCTGGAGACTATTCATGTTCGAAGTTTCATGATGTTTATCACTAAATTAAAATTAATATACTTATAAGATTTAAGAGAGTGACATGTTGTCACTTTCATTGGTTTTAATAATAATTAAGTTATTTTCATGGAAAAATGTCCATTAAATGATTATAATCCTACACTTAGGTGATATGGGTCGACTTTTAGTCATCCAATAGGATTTTGACATTTTTAGGGTAATTTTAAAATATTATATTTACCCTTAATTACCCGATTTACCTTTAACTATGGTAAATAAAATTTACCGTAGTTACTATTCATAATTCACAAAAATAAAAAGTATCTTATTAACATAATTTGGACCCACTGATTACAAATATGGAATACATTTTTCCAAATTCAATACACAAAATATGCAGAAATTAAATTAAAATTAATCCCGTTGTCGAAAGAAAACGGGTTTTTCTTTAAAACATTGCAAAAGATTGAATTGATTTAACCTACGAATTCAAGGTAAAATCAATGCTAATGACATACATTATATTAAATTGTAAAAATATATTCTATTTATACTTTAAAACAATCCAATATTATAATCTAACCACATAAGATATTACGATGAAAAAATTTGTTTTTAATTAAAATATAGAGTGTTTTTACTATTCATTAAAATATGAAAGCTATCAGAAAAATATCAAAACATTATCTAATGTAAATTTTTATATCCTGATTCAAAAGAAGAATATTATTTTGTCAAATTGATCATATAAACATTTCAAATACTATATTTAAAGTGGGTGCGCCATCAAAAGGCAGTAAAACTGCATTTTTTGAAAAATACTTATTTTACCCGAAAAATTTATTTTGTTCTTATACCATGTTCTAGAAATGTGTAAGATGAATAATAATGTTATAAAATTCAAAATTTAGTTAATAATATTCATAACGGCTAGTTCATGACAATATTATAATAATATAACATTGTTTATTAAAACCCGGTATTGCGTACAACACACGCAATCGATGAAGGTCGTGATTGCGTGTCATGCAAGCCAAGTCAAGGATGCGTGTTGTGCAAGCTCATTTTGGTGTAGCGTACAACACAAGACATTAATAAAATTAAAAAGAATATTTTTCATAAAATCTCGGGCTGTTACAGAAGTCAAGAATCACTGCACCACAGAAGTTTAGGGATCTCGACGACCATGGCAGCGCGACACCTTCGTCAATGATCGATACTTTCTAAATGTAGGAATTTGTTATTTCAATTTTCCTTTCCCCGTCTTGGAGTTTAAACGTCGGATGCGGATCAACCACGAACAAGTTGATCCTTGGATTTGTATGTTTTTGTGGGAGGGTTTTCTTTGGGATGATTTTGGGGAAATGATACATGATTTTATTTATGTGGATCTATGATCTGTTTAAACATAATAACGAGATTAGATCAACGCCGTGATGAACGACGACGGAGGTTCGTTCCTCATTTTTGTTTATTGGATTTCCTCCCTGTTTTCCTTTTATCGCGCGTTCATCACTTTCTTCATGGGGGGAAAAACCACAAATCTTTGCGCATCTATTCCACGATGCAATGAACCCAAATCGAAGGTTCGACACCGCAACGACCTTGTGGAGGTGCAGCGACGATGGCGGATGACGAATCGGACTGGATCGGGAAAGGGTGTTCTTCAAGCATTATTTGTGCGGGAGGATCAAAGAACATTTTTGGAGTCCATCAGTGGTCCAAAAACACCAGTAGAATCTTCGTGGTGATGGGGCAACCAAAACCTGATGCTTTCGTGGCGATCAGGCGGCATGATCGATAAACGAATCATCACCAGAGGCCCGACGGAGGAGGACCGCGTTTTTGGAAATTTCCGTAATACACCGCGTGCACTTCCGAAGAACACGTTGTGTATTACCGACGGAGGCAGCTAGGGTTTCGGGGTCAGAGAGGTAGAACATGACATGTGACCCCAGTCACACGTTGTGTTGGACTTTCCCCAAAGCTCGGCGTGTACCTTGGGTAGTACACGAGAACAAGATTCTCTACACGGGTTTATAGCGGTGTACGGCCACACGTCCAATGAAATGGGGCCAAAATCAGTCACTCGGACACATCGTGTACATCATATTACACACCGTGTTCAACAATTTTCTACACGACCTGTTCTAGGACATGGGTCGTTGAACATGTGCAGTACCCGGGGTCAGACAACATGGCGTGTATCGTTTCTACAAGAAATTTACATTTTGGAAAAAATCATGGTCCTCTTGTTCACTGTATCCTAGACATCATTCATTTCGGTTAGTGCTCCTTCTTTTCAATTCCCTAAAGATCAGGCATCATTTCCTTCTACCGGAGTATGGTCCCTTCAGTCGGACATTCTATGATAGAGTCATCATCCCTCCGAGAGGCCCAAAGTGAGATTCTCTATCCATTCCTGACCCTAGGTAGTGTCGGGCATCGACGTGACCAACTCTATCGGGCGTTGATCCTCTACCTAGCTGGTGTATCACCTAACTGGTGAATCCGGATGAGTAGCAGTATCCGCCATGGTCCTGTCAGTGCTCCTCATCTGTGTATCGTGATCTTACCCACTCAGGAGTGTGTCTCCCATAATGAGTGCTTCTATCTATCATAACCTTACTACTCAGGAGTGTTTCTCCTGTAATGAGTGCATCTACCTCTCGTGAAGATTCTCAATGAACAACACTTCTCGAACAGACATCATCAGAGCTATAAGACTCATGGAGTGTGTTCTCCCGAAATGAGTGCATCATGGAATCTTCAAATAGAATCCTTAACAGTGGTATGCGGTCGTGTGACTTGTCTCTAGACTACAATCTGGGTTTTGAGAATATCTTGTTTGTTCTATATGTTCTGTATACATATAATGTGCATAGCTGACTGTACCGTTACTTTGTGTACTGCTTTGTGGTTTTTGGGGTCCTCTACTGAGTATTGTTATACTCACGGCTTCATGGGATTTTCCCACACGCCTGGTGTCTTGTGCAGATGAGTAGCCTTTTGATAGATTATAATGAAGACGAGGATAAGACCAAGATTTCTGAGTTCCCTACTAGCCTAGGTGTTCCTACAGCTACGAGCAGTAGTCCCAGTAACTTTTGTTCTTACAAGTTGGACATTACAGTTTTCAGACTCTTGTTTGTTTTTTTTCGTGGGCTTGTATTCTGGCCCAGATTACTTTTTTGTTATATACCATTCATCGTACTCTGTTGGTTTGGTTTAGTTATTTGCATGCATTTTGTTCCTTAGTGTATTACATTTCATCAATTGTGGGCTTGGAGATGTATGTGTAAGTATAGGTACATAGGAAATGCCTCCCATGTTAGTGATATGCCTACTCGATGCTAGTCACCAGCCCCTGGCATATTGGAGGAGATCTTGGGGAGTCACGGCGCAATCCCCATTGGGAAAAGTCATGACATATTGGTATTAGAGGTGGTCGGTTCTACCTTAGGACCATGAGTCTATGTGTTTGGGGCAACAATGTGTTGTGTTTCGAGTTCAGAATTCAGGCCAGAGACTCCAGTGTTGGTGCGGCGGCCTACGTATCCATACACTAGGGCTCTGATAACCTACTTTCCAACTCGATACACGAAAACACTAGTTGTGGGGAAATAAAAAATATCATGCATCATATACGAATGGTTTGTGGTTTCCATGTTCTTTGTGTCAGCTATCCAGATATACTCTTTGACCATGGTAAATCTTGTTTCCTTATAGGATGCCTCAGTGATGCATACCCTCTAGGATTCAGCAGCACGATAACGAGGATGACCCCCTTAGTGACGAGGCTTCGATACAAGGACCAGTTCCCTAGGAATTGCCACCTGGTGGTGCACCTGCTATGCCACCACGAGTGGAGCAGCCAGTGGTACCCGCAGTACCGACAGGCAAGGAGTGCAGGCTTAGTGCGCTCCATGAGATACAGAGACAGAGACACGTCAGGTTCCGAAGAAAGCCCGACCCTCAGGTGGCTGAGGACTGGCTTGAGGCAGTGACCAGAGTTTTCTATCTAGTAAGGAAACCAACAAACCAGATGGTGATCCTAGGAGCGAGCCTTCTTCAAGCTTCGAAAAGACTATGGTGGTTTCTGACCACGCAGACTCATAAAGAGGAGGCTATTTCATGGTAGGTGTTTGATATACTCTTTGGGGAGGAGTTTTCTCCAGTTACATTGAGAGAAGTGCACATCCATGAGCTTGTTCAGCTCTAGTAGGGCAGTATGACAGTAGATGACTATTCATAGAGGTTAACCAACCTCACCAAGTACATGATGGATATGGTCAGGGATCAGTACTTCAGAGCTCGGACCAGTGGGTGAGGTCTACGAAGATAAATATGAGCTAGTGTCGTTCCTCTATGCATATCGACTTATGTTGGAGTTCTTGAACGGGCTTTGGTGGTCGAGAGCTTCTTGGTGGAGCAGAGGCAGCCGCCGACAGTCAGCAGCAGGCAGACAGGTCCGGAGACCTCGGCGACAGGGAGCCGGCGTCAGAAGTAGGGATGAGGATGTAAGAGACATCAGAGGAGGACCCAGGATAGGGGATCGACAGTCTAAGGCTCTCATGATTGATCCAGTCAGCCAAGGGAGAAGTGATGCTACACATGTGGCAGTAGGGGACATATCGCTAGGGATTGCCTGACCCGTCGAGCTGCTGACAAGGATGTGATGGATATACCACCAAGTCAGAGGTAGAGAACAGACAAGGTAGACCCACCAGGCGGTGGACGCGGAAGTGGAGCATGGAGATCTACGGGTGGTGGTAGACGCTTCCACTTACTTCCACCACCACCCCAAGGAGGTCCACACCAGGCTTGGGGAGCTGGGGGACATGGGCGGGGACAACTGCATGCGGTCGAGGCATATGACCCAGGGGCTCCAGTGATGATTCGAGGTATGATCTGGGTCTTTTCAACCTTATATTTTGTACTCATAGACATAGGTTCCAGTAATTCCCTTATAACCACATGTCTTGTACAAAACCTCGAGATTTCGGTATAACCGTTGACTCGATCCTTACACTTTGAGACACCTACTGGAGGAGACTCGACGATCATACACCTTTGCAGATAGTATGATCTTACCCTTGGAGGGGAGAGTTTCTGTTGGAACCTCATGGTGGTAGTGTAGAGGCCTTACGAAGTCATACTCTGTATGTATTGGTTATCTTCGGTTCATGCCCAGATTGACTCTTTTAGGTGAAGAGTGCGGTGTGTCTGTCGTGATGGACAGAGGTTTTCCTTTTTCAGAGAAAAGGAAACCCAAGAAGCACAAAATGGGCTCATGAATAGGAGGGTGCAGCCGATCACTCATGAGTTGGCTATCCTTACCCTCAGAGCAGTAGATTTTGTGAGCTCTTAGTTCCCAATGGTGGTGGCAGAGTATGAGGATGTCTTTCCCGAAGATGTTTCCGGATTACCTCCCTACCTGGAAATTGACTTATACATTGACTTACACCCCGGGAAGACACTGATTTCCTCATCGGCTTATCAGATGTCTTACAAAGAGCTTCGCGAGCTGAAGGTGCAGTTGGATGATTTATAGAGCAAGGGTTTTGTTAGACCTAGGGTCTCACACTAGGCGGCCCCAGTCTTGTCTTCCCAGAAGGCAGACGGGAGTCTGAGGTTGTGCATGGATTACCGGTTCCTGAACCAGGTGTCAGTAAAGAATAGGTATCCTCTGACGAGAATTGATGACCTCTTCAATCAGCTAAGAGGGTCCCAGTGGTTCTCGAAAGTTGAACTTTGATCAGGCTATCACCAGCTACGAGTGCGGGATGAGGATATACCGAAGAAGGTTTTTAGATGCCACTACGGTAACTATGGGTACTTGGGGATGCCTTTTGGTTTGACGAACTCCCACTCAGTGTTCATGGGACTGATGAACCAGATCTTCTAGCTGTACTTGGACCGGTTCGTAGGGGTCTTCATCGGTGACATCCTCGTGTACTCGGCATCAGAAAAGGTGCATGTGAGACACCTACGGATGGTTCTAGACATAGTTCGGGAGAAACAGCTTTATGGGAAGCTCTCAACGTCCCAATTCTTGATTAAGGAGGTCCACTTTCGGGGACATGTCATCTCAGTAGATGGTGTAGCTGTGGACCCAGCCAAGGTGGAGTCTATGTTAGAATGGCAGCCACCTCAGAGCGTGAAGGAGGTGTGGAGCTTCATTGGGTGGGCATGATATTACCATAGATTAATTACTGATTTATCATGGATATCAGCACCGATGATGGCCTTGACTAGGAAGGGTCATCCCTTCATGTGGATGGAGAAGTTCCAGCAGGCTTTCAAGCAGTTGAGGCAGAGTTTGACGAGCGCCCCAGTATTGAGATTGCTGGGGGAGGGTGTCGAGTACGTATTTTTCTGCGACGCATCAGGGACTGGGCTCAGTTGTGTCCTACTGCAGCGGCATGTAGTGATTTCTTATAGTTCGCACCAGCTTAGGCTACATGAGTAGAATTATGCAACCCATGATATCGAGTTAGCAGCAGTAGTCTTCGCCTTAATGATGTGGCGACACTACATTACGGGCGAGAGATTTATTGTCTACTCTGACCACAAGAGACTCACGTACATCTTCTCATAGAAGGATCTGAATCTGATGTAGAGGCATTGGCTAGAGTTCCTCCAGGACTATGATTCTGAGACCATAAATACTACTAGAAAGGGGAACATGGTGGGAGATTCCCTTAGTAGAAAGTTGATCTCACAGCTATTAAGTGAGGTGACCTAGCAGTTAGACACATTAAAGTTATCCAGCGTGGATGGAGAGGATACCGCATATCTATAGTTGATGGTTGTCACCCCTCCACTATTACAGCATGTTAGGGAGGCACATCTTGTAGATGTCGATTGTGTGGCTTTATATGCTCATTTATACACAGGACATTCTCCTGATGGTTACTCACATGGTGGAGAGCACGCACTTATTTTAAGAGGATGCACTATAGTATCAGTTTCATTCCAGGAGGAGGTCATGAGGGAGTTTCATACATCCCCTTTGGTGGTACATCCTAGAGTGAAATGATGTACCAGGATCTCCGATGACAGTTCTAGTGGTCAGGCATGAAGAAGGCAGTAGGAGAGTTCGTTTCTCGATGCCTCACATGCCTGCAAGTGAAGGCTGAGCGCCAGGTTCCAGCGGGGTTACATCACCCCCTGGAAGTTCCAATGTGGTAGTGGGATGGAATATCGATGGACTTCATGATAGGCATACCACAGACGTCCAAGTTCCATGATTCCATTTGGGTGATCATTGACAGATTCACCAAGTTGGCCCACTTCTTAGCTATCAGGGAGCATAGTTCCATAGAGAGCATGGGATGACTCTACATGCAAGAGATAGTTCAGCTTCATGGCGTCCCCTCAACTATAGCCTCAGATCGAGATGCCTGCTTCACATCCCGGTTGTGGAAGGGATTGTAGAAGGCTTTTGGGACTCATCTATGCTTGAGCACGACGTTCCATCCCCAGACTGATGGTCAGACGGAGAGGACCATTAAGGTTCTGGAAGATATGTTGCGAGCTTGTATCTTGGACATTGGTCATTGCTGGGAGGACCACCTACCACTAGTGGAGTTTGCGTACAACAACATCAACCACTCCACCATTGGTATGTCACCGTTCGAGCCCTTGTACGGGAGACCCTACCGGCCACAACTTTGCTGGACAGACCCCGAAGAGTTAGCACTCATGGGTCCAGAGTTAGTGCGAGATACCACAGAGAAGGTACAGATCATCCAAGAGAGGATGATGACTGCACAAAGTCGGTATAAGTCCTATGATGACCGATGACGGAGGTCTCTGGAGTTAAAATAGGGAGACCACATCTTTATTCAGGTCTCACCTCGATGAGGGTTACAGAGATTTGTCCGAGGCGACAAGCTATATCCAAGGCTCATCGGACCCTTCCAGATACTGTGCAGAGTTGGCGAGGTGGCGTACCACCGAGATCTACCACCATAGTTGCATTAGGTACATGATGTCTTCCATGTGTCGTAGCTGAGGAGGTACATGCACGATCCATCGAACATCATCGACTAGGGCGAGCTGGACATCGAGAATGGAGTGACCTTTGCTGAGTACCCAGTGAAGATCGAGGATTGGCAGGAGAGGATCCTTCATGGGCGATCAATTCCCTTGGTGCGCATCCGGTGGCAGCACGAGCATCTTCAGGAGAGCACGTGGGACCAGGAGGCCCAGATTCGTGCCCAGTACCCACATATTTTTGAGTAGCCCTTGTTTTGGATTTTTTGGGATGTAATGCCCTAAGGTGGGGAAATGTAACGTCTCGGATTTTCAGTTTATTATTTTCAATATTATATGGAATTATTTTGAGACCGGGCGCGAAGATGGAACATCATTCTGAGGTCCAGAGAACCCGAAATGGTGGTTTGAACTTTTTTTATGTTAAGTGAGTCAGCGCTTGTGTGCGGTTGTGGCAATTTCCAAACGGTTCCCTGGATTAAAAATCAGAGTGCACAGTTGCGTCCGGGACGACGACTTTACCTAAGAACGGGCCTGTAATGCCCTGACCCTAGATACCCAGAGTCTGTGCATTATTACATAACATTGGCATGATCACAAAGGATCAAGTCTCGAAATACTGATTAGTTTAGTAGTCTTGGAAACACAAGATATATTCATAAGTATTACATTACATCATAAGGTAAAAAAACTACAACAACATCTTATTTTCATAGCCCCTCATAATATCCATGCAGTTCATTCATAAATTATTTCTTCACATCCTAGGAAAAGATAAAACATTGAAAGGGGTGACCTCAGATGCGCAGTAAGGATAACAATATAGCAGAAGATTTTGTAGATAATTATAAACACTTAAAAAAAATTATAACTAAATCAGAAGCCTTTTAAACTTTAACTTCAACATAATATGGCAAAGATAAAATGAAATAATGCCATTTACATATTCACATTGATATTCTACTAGTCGAACAATCACATGAAATATCAATAACCACTTTCATAATGATGGAATGCATAATTCCAGACTATCATAACCACATAGCCAAGGTCTTGTGCCAAGACTACAAATAAGATTGTTCCAAGGCCTTGTGCCAAGACACTAGTGTGTCTCATGAGACCTACCGATGTATTGAGGAGCTATAGCGGGCTCCACCCGTCACTTACTATGTCCAATGCATTCCTCTTATGAAAAGTTTTAAACATAACATAAACATTCGTATTAAAACAAGCATATGAAATGTCAATACTTTATCCACAAATCATGAATGGTATAAAAATAGCACATCCACAGTCAAACATAACTCATTTGATACAATATGAAAGATTTTATTGTATCATATTAACCTCAATCGAGAATGATGAAGGATATAAACATAGATGAAAATAATCATCAAAACAGTTAGAGTGAAATATCCCCTTTTTCTTGAAATCATTTAAAAGTCACACTATTTGTCAAGAATCCATTTAAAATAGATTTTAGAATCAAAGTGTCCCATACCACTTTGAAACATTTAAATGGAATTTTGATTTTAAAACATTAATGTACATATAAATAAATCCTTAAAACCATTTTTAAAACATGGACATTAATGAGAAAGA
This sequence comes from Viscum album, assembly GCA_963277665.1. Lineage (NCBI taxonomy): Eukaryota > Viridiplantae > Streptophyta > Magnoliopsida > Santalales > Viscaceae > Viscum > Viscum album. The sequence goes on from OY728160.1 coordinate 1,903,155,109, forward strand.
TTTAGAAGAATGAGTCTTTAAAACATTTAAAAATGGTATTTTAGTTAGAGTTTCAAAAAAAAGAGACACTTGAATACAAATAATTGAGGTAATCAAAAATTTTTAATATCATGAGAATAAAGGGATTCATGATATACTATGTCAAAGTACACCACATAAATGTGATTTGGTGTATAACAACAAAGAAGTCTCAATGGAATGTAAATTAAGATGAAATCTCTCATAAAGGTTGTAACCTTAGGTAAGGTATAAATCAACGACATAATTATGTGTGAAAAATATAAATACACTAAATATGATTGGATATTCAGTGTAAAAAAATAAAAATACATTCACACTTATTCTTGTAAAAACAACACCAATGAATTGGATGTTTATCCCAACAAATTGAGATTGAGTAAAAATTACTCTTATCAAGTTCATACCGATGACATGAGAATTTATCAATGGAGTGATTTTGTGTATCAAAAGTATATCCACAGAAAGGGGAGTTGAAGTTATGACATAATCAAATGAATAGTGATTCTACACATAATCATGGATTAAAATAATCAATGAAGTATGTGTAAAGCCGAATGAGTGGAAATTGAAATTCCAAATTCCCTTATTGATTTGGTAACATAAAAAACATACACCCATGAAACAAGGATCATACAATGATGATGTAAATATAAATTAATTAAATTATATTGCATAATGAATACAAACATGGGCAGTACACACACCACTTGTAATAAATAAGTGGTGAACAATGGAATTCTCACGGAATTGATAGTGAGATAAGAAACCACTTAATTTGTACTTTTTCCTTGGTCGACGGTAGGTTAAAATCCTGTATAATGGTGAAATAATTTTTATTGAATTATACTAGAATCATTTACATTAATATGATATCGTATATGATCTTTTAACATTTATTTTTTATTAATATCTTAGTATTATCGTTGTTTCGGGTGTCAACTTACTCGTTTTATTTTATATGTTTTGTTATGTAAGCCATGTTTGTCATTGATAGGTTGTATCTTATTCATATCCATAATTATGTCAAGTCCTTAAACATTATTTTTAAATAATCAAATGATAATTATACTTGAATGGATATGATGGAGAATGAATCTCATCGCGTTCGTGGAGACGGTAGTCCGTACGTACGCACGAGCAACAATATCATTATTTTGATGTTAAAATAATATATAATTGTATGGTATATCATATAGACAGAATAATTATCATGTTATATTTATTATTTACATGAATTACACATCATTATTATACCCATCCAAATAATAATTTATTGAATGACAATTACACCACGACGTGGAGACGGTAAGCCGTACGTACGAACGTATGGTGACATGTCATTCAAAGGATGGATGGAATACTGAATATGGTTGTACTATATTTATAATAATATTAAAGTATATAGGAGATACTGGATTCATTAATTTTTAATGGGCATAACAAATAAAGAAGAAGTTGAAGAAGAAAAGAATTTGAAAAAGGGTTGTAAAAACATTACCTCTTCTTCGGGTTCTTCCTTTTGATTTGATCAAAAGGGCTCCCTAGAAAGGATTTCCGATAAAACTAGGGAATCTAGGTTGTATTGAGGGAAGTTGAGAGAGTATTTGGGCAGGGGTTGGCCGACCCAAAAGGCTTTTATGGTTTGAAGTAATGAGAAGGGGGAGTTCCCTTTTATAAGAGGGGTGAGAGGCATCCTTGGAAATGCTAAAAATATTATTTTATAATAAATTCATATTTGGTTTATAATGGATCCAAAGTAAATTATTTAAAGTTTATTGTGGTGATAGGTCTAAAAACACTCAACAAACATAATTTAGATAGGTTTGTGTCATTATATTAACCTTATCTTTAAGTATTAACTCTTAGTTAATTAGCTTCACTTTTTCAATGTCTCTTTGTATTTTTATATTATATGGTTAATAAACTTACTATAAAAATCCAAGCGACCCCCATGTGGTCAATTAATTATACACCTATCATGATATAAGTCTCTTGGTCTAACCTTAGATTTTTATGAATTTAATATCAATTAATAATATAATATTAGTTTTAAAAACTCTTTTAGGTCAATTTTGACACTATTCAATAATTGATTTTTTCGAAACTCATATCAGAATTATTACTTCGAAAAAAGTAAATTTAATCAATCCTAATATGTCATATTAACCTATAAAATTAGTTTAATTCATAAAAATCCTCAAATAATATTTATTTGGGTATCTACAATATCAATCATTTTAATTTTTCACTATTATGGTAATTATTGCATCACCATTATGTCATACATAAATTAAATTATTTAATGTCTAAAATTTATAAATAAAATACCATTATCTAGGAAATATTATTATATTTATAATTAATATTTATAGTGGAATTTATCTTATGTGTAACCCTATATTAAAAATGGTTTAGTAAATAAACTTTGATTTTAACTCATTTAACTCATCTTTGAATTAAATAATAATAAATGTCATAATCTAATCCAAGTGGACCCAAATGATAATATTTTATTCCTAAGGAGGTTTTTGGTCGAGATACACCTGTCCAATAGAATTATGACAAGTGTTAGGGTAATATTAATATCATTTTTACCCTTAATTACCCTATTTACTTTTAACCGTGGTAAACAAAAGTAAAAAGTTATTATTCACCAGAAATTATTTTCATCTCAATGAACCACATTTTACTCCTTGATATTAACCGTGTATCTTGTATTTTCGAAACTCCACTCACATAAGCAGTAAAATTATGTTTTATGAAAAATTAAGTTTTTTAATTACCACTTAGTGGTTTCACTATTCATCAAAAAATGAATGTTTCCAGAAAAATACCAAAAAATAGGCCTAAGCTATATTTGATATTATGAATTTAAAAATGATGTATATTTTACCAAATTCAAAACAAATCAATTGAATTAATTAATTTAAAAATTAATTCCCGTCGTCAAAACAAATAGCGTGTTTTTAAAAGATAATAACTATCAAAAGATTGACACTTGTTTATGTCTGGTTTAAATTTGAAATAACATCCAATGACAAAAATTGTATTAAATGGTAAAAATATATTCTAAATATACTTTAAAACAACTCAAATTAATAATTTATCACTATTAATTATTTCGATTAAAAAGTTTTTTTTAATTAAATTTTAGTAATTTTCACTATTCATCAAAATATGAAAGTTATCCGAAAAGTACCAAAATTTAACCCTAAGCTAATTTCGATATTATGAATCCAAAACTGAAGTCCATTTCGAATGATAAAATTTATAAAATTTCTAAAAGTAGGTATTACTATTCATAACGGCTAGTTTGTTTGGTTGTGGTGTGTTAGAATCTTGAAGTTGCGTACAATGCATGTCGTTGCATTATTCAAAGGGAAACGTACCGTGGAAGCTTGAGGTGTTACATTCTCCCCTCCTTAAATAAATTGAATCCTCTATTTTTTTTAAAAATTGGGCTTGAAAACATAATGGAATGTGCCACATCGGAAAAAGAGTCAATAAAACTATAACTTTAAGAGAAAGGAAGAGAGGTATAAAGGTCACCCAAGATAACCCATACTAGGATTCCATACCGGAAAACATGGATATGGATGATAAACTAAGTGTTCAGTTCTGATGGAGAGGGATATAAAACATGATCAAGAGAAAGTTAACAATAAGAAAATCACCAACTTGTATTGGGACAAACGGTCCTTAGTCTCCCAGTAGGAAAAGTAAACGGACAACATTTTTTTAAGTTACATTACATAAGGACTAGGAATTAATTTATGATATTGACTGAGAACATAAAGAGATATACTTAATTTTTAAGTAGAGTTTCATTCTTTAATAACTTTTTACCACTAACTCATTTTTTTGAACAATGAGTATTAAAGAAGACTTGGTCACAATGGAAGAGCTAGAATAAACATCTATAGAAATACATTGTCCACGTAGGATAAACTATATATTTACATTGTCTTTAGAGATTAATCAAAACCAAAATGGTTAGTATAATATCTTATGACCCCCCAAATGGATTTTCCATTAGAGAGAAAAAAACACTAATCTAAATTTCTAAAATTTAACCATCAATACCCCTAAGTAAAATAAATACCATTCAATAATCGACTGTCCATAAAATCCTTCAATATAATCCAAACTAATATTGAAACCAAAAACTTATAATAATGTAGTCTTCCATGTTAAATTGTATCTCCAAATATCATTAATTACTCTTAAAGTCACAAACTTAAAATTAATTAGCCTAATCATTACCATGAATAACCCAAATCACTATAAATCCACAATAAAAAACATAGATAAAAATACACCAATACTCCTCAAATTAAATCCCATAATATTCTATTTTCCTTGGGCATATAGTGTTCACAACCCTGTGAAAAACATCCAAAATAACATTTATCACTTTATCACCAAATCATTTTCCTATACTAAGGGTATTCATTTGATAAGACACAAGATACCAAATCAAATTATTATTGATCAATAAAATCATTTAACTAAAAATAATAGTCACACAAACCAGGGACATCACGTAGTCCAATGGTAGTTGATAAATCCAAATCGCACTTTGGTTGTGGGTTCGATTCCCACATCTTTGTCCGACGCGACGGGTTGTCACACGGTCTGTGTGTTTTCCTTTTTCAAGAACTATATTTTATAACATTACCAAAATGAGATAAGTTCCTCAAAATAACCATAACATAATTTAAACACAAATCGTATCTCATACCTTGAATTTTCATCCCAAATTATAATAACTTATAATTGCCTCAAACCCAACTATCATATAAAACCAAATGGTTATTTATAACTATATCTGCAAGAGAAAAGATAATTCTTCCTCAAATATCATTCTCACATGGAAAACTGCAGGGTTAAAAATACAAGAGAAAATGATTCCAAAGTAGACCCATCAACAAGGAGCACTAATACTTTTTAAACATTTCTCAGACCATTTATTTCTACATAGCTTCTTATTTGCCCAAGAAAATATCCTGTAGAATAGGTCATTTACTCGGGTAATGGCCAAGTCCGATACATTTACGGAAAACGACTGTAAATGGATTCTTGGGACCATTTTTATCTTCTTCCATAGTACTCTTCATTTTTCTTCAGCTATTCTTCACTTTATGTCCTTCCTTCCCGCACGTAACGAATTTCTTTGTCCCATTGAGACACTTTTCGGGGTGTATCCTTCCACATTTCCTGCATGATGGAAATTGAGGATTCCTTTCTCCATGGTCTCCACTGCTGGAGCTCTTATCCTTCATCACCTTCCTCTTCTTTGTTGAGTCTGGGAATTGGTTAATATATATATTGTTGATCATATTTTTGGAAAATTGATATGGCATAAAGACGATATCTTTTACTCCTATCAACATTCCATTTTTTTTCACATTGCCACCACCGTTCCCACCTTGTACATCATTCTCAATGTCACTATGACTTCCTTGGAATCCCTCCATTGACTAAATCCAGAAGGCATTGTGTGAGTAATAGTAGTCATAAAATCATTTAGAGATTATCATTTCACCATATTCTCAATTTGAAACACATTTGGATTAACAAAGGTCATTTACTCTCATATTATATATAATAATTCAAATCGGTTAGTAAAGAAAATGTAAATTATCCTAAGCATATCCACCGGGAGTGTCGTAACCAAGAGTGCAGCAAGGCACGTTATCGTGCACCAGTTCCCATTCGAGTCTAGCTCAAAGAGGTGTATTTGGGTTTTACCCCTAGGTACATCTGTGCCAGAGCCGCCTCTACCTGCTCGTATCCAGACAGGGATGTATTGCTCGGAAAACTCACAAAATCTATAAAATACCAAAATTTTATGAAGTTCTTCTATACTAATCATCAAAGTTCATCTTAGGTCTACGTGCTCTAATTAGAGTGTATCTAAATCTAGTTTTCATGGTTTGTACTAAACTTCCTCTGATACCAACTGTAACGCCCCGACCCTAGATACCCAGAGTCGGTGCATTATTACATAACATTGGCATGATCACAAAGGATCAAGTCTCGAAAGACCTATTAGTTTAGTAGTCCTGGAAACACTAGATATATTCATAAGTATTACATTACATCATAAGGTAAAAAAACTACAACAACATCTTGTCTTCATAACCCCTTATACTATCCCTTCAGGTCATTCATAAATTACTTCTTCACATCCTGGGAAAAGATAAAACATTGAAAGGAGTGAGATCAGATGCTCAGTAAGGATAACAATACAGAATAAGCTTTCGTAGATAAGCATAAACACTTAAAACAATTTATAACTAAAACAAATGCCTTTTAAACATGAAGTTCAACATAATATGGAAAAGATAAAATGAAATAATTCCATTTACATATTCACATGGATATTCTTCTAGTAGAACAGTCACATTAAATATCAATAACCACTTTAATAATGATGGAATGCATAATGCCAGACTTTCATGACCACATATCCAAGGCCTCGTGCCAAGACTACAAATAATATTTTTCCAAGGCCTTGTGCCAAAACACTAGTTTGTATCATGAGACCTACCGATGAATCGAGGAGCTATAGCAGGCTCCACCCGTAACTTACTATGTCAAATTCATTCCTCGTATGAAATGTTTTAAACATAACATAAACATTCATATTAAAACTAGCATACGAAATGTCAATACTTTATCCACAAACCATGAATGGTATAAAAATAGCACATCCACAGTCAAACATAACTCATTCAATACAATATGGAAGATTGTATTGTATCATATTAACCTCAATAGAGAATGATTAAGGATATTAACATAGATGAAAATAATCATCAAAACAATTAGAGTGAAATATCCCCTTTTTCTTGAAATCATTTAAAAGTCACACTATCTGTCAAGAATCCATTTAAAATAGATTTTAGAATCAATGTGTCCCATACCACTTTTAAACTTCTAAAAGGAATTTTGATTTTAAAACTATAATTTCTATATAAATAAATCCTTAAAACCATTTTTAAAACATGAACATTAATGAGCAAGATTTAGAAGAATGAGTCTTCAAAACATTTATAAATGGTATTTTAGTTAGAGTTTCGAACCAAAAGAGAGACACTTGAATAAAAATAATTGAGGCAATAAAAACTTTTTAATATCCTGAGAATAAAGGGATTCATGATATATTATGTCAAAGTACACCACATAAAAGTGATTTGGTGTATAACAACAAATAAGTCTCAATGGAATGTAAATTAAGATGAAATCTCTCATAAAGGTTGTATCCTTAGGTTAAGTATAAATCCACGACATAATTATCTGTGAAAAATATAAATACACTAAATATGATTGGATATTTAGTGTAAAATAATCAAAGGACATTCACACATATTCTTGTAAAAACAACACCAATGAATAGGATGTTTATCCCAACAAATCGAGATTGAGTAAAAATTACTCTTATCATGTTCATACCAATGGCTTGAGATTTTATCAATTGAGTGATTATGTGTATCAAAAGTATGTCCACAGAAAGGGGAGTGGAATTTATGACATAATCCAATGAATAGTGATTCTACACATAATCATGGAGTAAAATAATCAGTGAAGTATGCGTAAAGCCGAATGAGTGGAAATTGAAATTCCAAATTCCCTTATTGATTTGGTAACATACAAAACATAAACCCATGAAAGAAGGATAAAACAATGATGATTTAAATTAAAATGAATTAAAGTATATTACACAATGAATACAAACATGGTCAGTACACACACCACATGTAATAAATAAGTGGTGAACAATGGAATTCCCACGGAATTAAAAGTGAGATAAGAAACCCCTTACTTTGTACTTTTTCCTTGGTCGACAGTAGGATAAACTCCTTTATAATGGTGAAATAATTGTTAATGAATTATACAATAATCATTTACATTAAAATGATATCATATATGATCTTTTAACATTGATTTGTTATTAATATCTTACTATTATCTTTGTTTCGGGTGTTAACTTACTCATTTTATTTTATATGTTTTGTTAAGTAAACCAGGTTTTCATTGATATGATGTATATTATTCATATCCATAATGATATAAAGTACTTAAATATTATTTTTAAATAATCAAATGATAATTATACTTGAATGGATACGATGGAGAATGAATCTCATCGCGTTCGTGGAGACGGTAGTCCGTACGTATGCATGAGCGACAATATCATTCTTTTGATGTTAAAATAATATATAAATGGATGTTATATCATATAGACATATAGATTATCATGTTATATTTATTATTTACATGAATTACACATCATTATTATAACCATCCAAAAAATAATTTATTGAATGACAATTACACCACGACGTGGAGACGGTAATCCGTACGTACGCGCGTATGGTGACATGTCATTCAAAGGATGGATAGAATAATGAATATGGTTGAACTATATTTATAATAATATTATAGTATATAGGATATACTGTATTAATTAATTTGGAATGGTAATAACAAATAATGTAGAAGTTGAAGAAGAAAAGAATTTGAAAAAGGGTGGTAAAAACATTACCTCTTCTTTGGGTTCTTTATTTTGATTTTATCAAAAGGGCTCCATAGGATGGATTTATGATGAAACTAAGGACTATAGGTTGTAGTGAGGTAATAGGAGAGAGTATTTGGTCAGGGTTTGGTCGAACCAAAAGGCTTTGAAGGTGTGAATTAATGAGAAGGGGGGGTGCCCTTTTATAAGAGGGGTGAGTGGAACCTTTGGAAAAGCTAAAAATATTATTTTATAATAAATTCATATTCAGTTTCTAATGGCTAAAAAGTGGATAATTTAATGGTTATGGTGGAGATAGGTCTAAAACCACTCAACCAATAGAATTTAGACAGGTTTGGGTCATTATATTGACCTTATCATTAAGTATTAGCTCTTAGTTCATTAGTTTCACTTTTACAATGTCTCTTTGTATTTTTATATTATATGGTTAATAAACTTACTATAAACCTCCAATAGACCCCCAAATGGTTCATTAATGATACACCTATCATTATATAAGTCTCTTTGACGAGCCTTATATTTTTAGAAATTTAATATCAATTAAATTATAATATTTGTTTTAAAAACTCTTTCATGTCAATTTTGAAACTATTCAATAATTGATTTTTGTCAAACTCATATCAGAATAATTACTTCGAAGAAAGTCGATTAAATCAATCATAATATGTCATATTAACTTATAAAATTTGTGTAATTCATAAAAAGTCTCAAATTATATTTATTTGGATATCTACAATATCAATCATTTTAATTTTTCACTATTATGGTAATTACTGCATCACCATTGTGTCATAAATAAAGTAAAGTATTTAATGTGTAAAATTTATAAATAAAATATCATTATGTAGGAAATCTTTTTATCTTTTTAATTAATATTTATAGTCGTATTTATCTTATGTTTAACCCTATATTAAAAAGGTTTTAGTAAATAATTTTTGATTTTAACTCTTTTAACACTTCTTTGAATTAAATAATAATTAATGTCCTAATCTAATCCAAGTGGACCTAAATGATAATATTTTATTCCTAAGGTTATCTGTGGTCGAGATAAACCTGTACAATAGAATTAGTACAAGTGTTAGGGTAATATTAATATCATTTTTACCCTTGATTACTCTATTTACTTTTAACCGTGGTAAATAAAAGTAAAAAGTTACTATTCACCAAAAATTATTTTCATCTCAATGAACCAAATTTTACTCCTTGATATTAACCGTGTCTTTTGTATTTTCTAAATTCCACTCACAGAAGCGGTAAAATTATGTTTTATGAAAAATTCAGTTTTTTAACTACCACTTAGTGGTTTCACTATTCATCAAAAAATGAAAGTTTCCAAAAAAATACCAAAAATTAGGCCTAAGATATATTTGATATTATGAATTAAAAAATGATTTCTATTTTACCAAATTCAAAACAAATCAATTGAATTAATTAATTTAAAAATCAATTCCCCTCGTCAAAACAAATAGCGTGTTTTTAAGAGATAATAACTATCAAAAGATTGACACTTGTTTATGTCTGGTTTAAATGTGAAATATCATCCAATGACCAACATTGTATTAAATGGTAAAAATATATTCTAAATATACTTTAAAACCACTCAAATTTATAATTTATTACTATTAATTATTTCGATTAAAAAAGTTGTTTTTAATTAAAATTTAGTAATTGTCACTGTTCATCAAAATATGAAATTTATCCGAAAAGTACAAAAATTTCATCCTAAGCTAATTTCGATATTACGAATCCAAAACTGAAGTCCATTTCGAAAGATAAAATTTATAAAATTTCCAAAAGTACGTATTACTATTCATACTGGCTAGTTTGATTGGTTGTGGTGTGTTAGAATCTCGAAGTTGCGTAAAACGCACGTCATTGCATTATTCAAAGGGAAACGTACCGTGGAAGCTTGGGGATGTTATAGGGCCTAACCTCAATCAGTGCGGGTTTTGGGAGAAAGTAAATTTTCGGATGTTTTTAGTAAAGAAAAAATAAAATAAATTGCTAAATGTTGATTTTATTTTATGGAAACGTCCGATGTAGCACAGCGACGGGATGTCTGTTTCCTAAATTTATGATGTGTCATAATGACTCAAAAAAATGGAAAGTTGGCTTCATTAATGCTGCTGTATAATTAAATTCCAACATGTTTCACTTTTTAATGGGTTAAGCAATTTTTGATCATTGGCGATGTTTGAGAGGAACCACAGGAGAATCCGCGCGGCGTTGGAAGAAACTCTCGGCGACGAACAACGACGGATAGAAGTCAAGAATCACTGCGCCAATGATGATCTGGGATCTTGATGATGATGGCAGCATGACACCTTCATCAACGATCGATACATTCTAAAGGTAGGGGTTTTTTATTTCAGTTTTCTTTTCCCCATCTTTGAGTTTAAATGACGAACGCTGATCAACCACGAACAAGTTGATCCGCGGATTCACACATTCTTGAGGGGGCGTTTTCATTGGGATGATTTTGGTGAAATAATCCATGCATTTTTTTATGTTTATCTCTTCTCCGTTAAAACCTATTAACGGGAGCAGATCAACGCTGTGACAGATGACGACAGAGTTTCATTCTTCAATTTTGTTTATTGGATTTCCTCCCCCTTTTCCTTTTCTCGCGCATTCTTCACGTTCTTCGCGGGGCGACAAACATAGGATCGTTGCACATCTATTTTGCAATGCAACGATAAAAAATCGAAGGTTCAACACCGAAATGACCTTTTGGAGGTGCAGCGACGATGGCAGATGACGAATTGGACCAGATTTGGAAAGGGCGGTCTTCGAGGATTCTTTGTGCGGGAAGATAAAAGCATGTTTTTGGAGCAGATCGAAGGCCCGATAACACCGAAAGCAGCTTCATAGTGATGGGGAGACCAAAACCTGAAGTTTTTGTGGAGATCAGCTAGTCGGATCGACAAAAATATCATCACCAGAGGCACAACGGCGGATGTTCGCATTTCTATAAATTTCCAGAATACACGGCGTGCACATCCGAAGAACATGTCGTGTAGTACTGGAAGTGGTGGCTAGTGTTTCGGGGTCAGGGAGGAATAACACGGTGTGTGAACCCGGTCACATGGCGTGTTGTACTTTCCCCGAAGCTCGGCATGTACCTTGGGTAGTACACGAACACGAGATGCTTTACATGGCTGCAGGCGACACAGCGTGTATAGCTTGGCAGAGGCGGCGACGTGAAGCTTCGTGTGTGTCCAAGGGATACACGAACATGGGTTAAAATACACTGATTGATAGCCTTGTATGGCCACATGGCCAGTGAAACGGGAACAACCCCAGTCACTAGGATACGACATGTACATCATATTACCCACCATATACTATGTTTTTCTACACGACCATTTCTACGACACGGGTCATTGCACAAGGGAAGTACTCAGGGTCAGACAACACGGTGTGTATATTTTCTACACACCGTGTAATTTTTGGAAAATAGTATGGTCCTCTTGTTCACCATATTCTGGACATCATTCTTTTGGGTTAGTTCCCCTTCTTCTCATTTCTCTGAAGGTCAGGCATCGTTTCTTTCTACATGAGTATGATCCCTTCAGCTGGACTTTTTGTGATAGAGACAACATCCCTACGAGAGGCCCAGAATGAGATCCTCTATCCATTCCTGACCCTTGGAAGATTCAGGAATCGACGTGAACAACTCTACCAGGTGTCGATCCACTATCTATCTGTTGGATCACCTAACGGGTAATGAGGATTAGTCGTGATATCCACCATGGCCCTAGCAGTGATCCACATCTGTGTATCATGATCTTTCCCGCTCAGGAATGTGTCTCCCGTAATGAGTGATTCTATCTACCATAACCTTCCCACTTAGTATTTTGTCTCCCGTAATGAGTGAATCTACATTTTTTTACTGTTCCCGATGGACAACACTTATCGGACTGACGTCATCAGAGCTATAAGACTCGTGGAGTGTGTTCTCCAGGAACGAGTGCATCACCAAATCTTCGAACAGAACCCCTAATGGGGGTATGCGGTCATGTGACTTGTCTCTAGACTACGGTCTGTGTTTTGAGTATATCTGGTTTGTTCTATATGTTCTGTATACATATATTGTACATATATGACTGTACCTTTACTTTTCATACTGCTATGTGGGTTTCGGGGTCCTCTACTGAGTATTGTTGTACTCACCCTTGCACGGGCTTTGCCCGCACACCTGGTGTCTTTTGCAGATGAGCTGCCTTTTGACAGAGTCTAGGGTGGACCAGGACACGATGAGCTTTCTAAGTTCCCAGTAGGCCGAGGTGTTGCTACGGCTACGAGCAGCAATCCTAGTACCTTTTGTTCCTATAGGTTGGACCTTCCAGTTTTCATACTCTTGTTTGTTAATTTTTGGTGGGCTTCTATTCTATCCTAGTTTACTTTTTAGTACTCTACCTTTCGTCGTAATCTATTGGTTGGGTCTAGTTGTATGCATGCATTTTGTTCCTTATTGTCTTACATTTCATTAATTGTGGGCTTGAAGATGTGTGCATGTGTACAAGTACATAGGAAATGCATTCCATGTTAGTGAAATTCCTACTCGGTGCTAGTCACCAGCCCCTAGCCTATTAAGGTGAGATTGGAGAGTCACGGCGTGGGCCACACTGGGACGGGTCGGGACAATTCATCATTACATGTATAAAATCAATGAAGAATGTGTAATTGGTTAGGAAAAAAAATATTATTCTTCACCAATTCAATTAGAACAACACTTTCATGTTGTGTTGATCCATGATCTATGATATCATATAGTTGTGCTAAGAAATATTTATGTAATGATTAATTGATCATGATATTTTTGAACTTGAGGCCAATTGAAAAATGAATGTGGTGATTGAATAAACTAGAGAGAAACATATAAGAAATAAAATAGTAACATTCCTCAATTGATGTTCATGTCGATCTCGATTTGATAATGTGATAATAAATACAAATAAATTAATAATCGACAACAATTATCCCAAAATCACCATGAAACCAACACATCCCTCAATTAAACCTGACCCATAGATCAATTTTTTCATTTATCGATCTATTTTCATAGTTAGAATCATGAAATGGGAAATGAAACAATTCCACTATCCACCCTACCTAAATTTGGTTCAATCATCAATGAATAATGATGTTTTACTGTTGTCATTGGTGAAATCCTTCGAATCCATGGTGTGTTGAACATCGATCTACAATCTCGTTAATGTTCATGTCACGACCCATCCTCGGGGCACATGCTGTGACTACCCCATGCCCACCTTCTATAGGCCAGGGGCTGGTGACTAGCACCAAAGGCGTAAATCCGGATAAAAAGGGATTGTATTGCCTTTAGAATGTAAACAAACACAACAGAGTATGCAAGTGAAGTACGCAATAATTAAAATTGGGTACAAAGTAAGTGGTGAAAAGTAAATGGGATAGTATAAAAACCCAACTGAAAGTACAATGCAACTAAAACGAACGTACAGTAGTAGTAAAGTAAAGCAGCAATATTGAGTCATCCTCCAGAAATCCCACCGGAAGGGTGGGTACGGATAGTCTCCTCAGCTCCTCAAGTACAGCCGTCCACTCCATGTATATCCCTCCAAGTGGTCCACCTCCGAGTACCGTCCAGCTCCACAAGCCTCCACCTCGGTCATCAATGTCTGTCGTCTGCATCCAACACAACATAGTGTGGGCATGACCCGTTCAGGGGTGAGTATACGATACTCAGTAGGGACACCGAGACCCCCAATGGTCTCTCAGAATCCATGATGAATAAACCAGAATGTAAAGATAAAATCAAGAAGTATCAACCGACCCTACTTAGATATATGCCCATATATATACCTACATTATCAATTACAATTCATCTCCAACTCTCCATCCCAAGAACAACCCAGTCCACACAAGAAATCACAACCCAGTCCACAAAGGGAAACAAGTAAATCCCATCATTGATAATGATTGAGGTCACGAATCAGCTCACATTGGAATACATCTACATATAGTGATAGAGATGATCAGATGTAGCCTCTAATTCATCTAAGGTGTCATACCCACACAGGATACAAGTCCATCTATGTAGTCGGACCCACACAGGATACAACACCAGCTACTCTGTCAGACCCACACAGGATACAAGTACAAGGGTCAATACTACCGGACCCACATAGGATACAAGATCATTAGTCATCTCCGTCGAGCCCACGAAGGATCCCAGTACAGTAGTCGTCGCTGATCACCCCATTCATCAAGAAAAAATATAGCGGTGTGTCCGGGTTTTGTTCGTTAGCCCACACCCACAACGTTAGAGGTTAAAATAGTCAACCGACAATTTAAACACCAATTAAGAGGCTATAAATCTCATAAAATGAAAATATACAAATTTTTCCCTACCTCAACAATAGATGTGGTACGTTGGCATCGTCGTAGATAGCATCGCGAGGAAAGGGATCATAGGCGACGTCAGAGTGCGCCGAAGAGAAAGCGTTGTCTCATATCTTGTCGCGGAGGAGAGAATGGGTGGCACGTCGTCGTTCTTCGAGGAACCAGTGTTTTTTGTCGGAGACCGGCATTCATCCAAGATCTCAAGAGCTCTCCCGATCTTCTTTAGAACAATAGTAGCTCTCCCAAATTAATATAATAGGCTCCTCCTATTATTTTATTTCTCATGAAATGTTAATTCACAAAATTCAAATCACCACATTTAATAAAAGTATTGACAATTAATTTAAGGGAGGGAAATGGAAGATCCCCATTAATTAAATGCATTGGAAAATAATTAAAGGTGAGGGAGAGGAATGTTCCTCATTAATTAAACCCATTGGAAATAAAAATGGGGTTTCCAAATTAAGGAAGGGGGTTTAAAGAGTTGGAGGAAAATTGAATGGTTGGGGATCATGTCGGCCCCACCTCTCAAACATCCACACTTGGGTAGTTGGGTGGCTGTGGTTCCAACCCTTAACTACCCATGAGAGGAATTAACCTCCCTTGATACATAATAAAATTGTACTAACAATTTTATTTACCTCTTAATTAAACCCAAAAAAAATTCAAACCCACTTAAAACGCACCTGCGGTAAATGTCCCCTTAAGAAATTACAGGCATTGCGAGTTCATCGGTTCCCACCAATTTCAATTCCAGGCACCGGTTCAAAAGATCGAAAAACCCGCTCGTTTGGTCACTGAACGTACATGAGGTAAACTTCTGAAATTGATTCCGGGCACACCAGGACTTAGAATCAAGCGCGATTAGAAGCCACATTCTCGTAAAATACCAAAGCATTTTTTTAAAAAAAATTCCTTGAATTTTCCGGGTCTTTACAATTCACTTGAGTGAAATCGAAAAATGTTATATATAGTGTCTCTCCAACTATTCCCAGGATATAAGGCTAGCCATGGGTTTTCTCCATAATTTTCTATTTAAAGACAAGTTAATACATGCATTGTAAAAATTAAAATTAAATATTTTACCTATTTTTTTATTCTCCTTTCACATTAAGACCATTTCATAAATGAACCAAATCGACAAATGTAAAGTCACTCCTAGGGTAAATATTACACTATGAACTAAAAAATCCCACTAGAATTATGATCAACACACCCATTTGAGAGTATTTCAGATTTTTAAGAAAACAACGCACATGTCATATTTAATTTATTTATCATATTTCATATATTATTTATTGCCACACCAAACCTCTTAATCTCACACCTTCTGTATTCCTAGTCCCAAAAAATGTCAATATATATTATAAAAATTACATGTAAATTCTGATAAATTACACTATTCAAATACAAAACAACGACTACATAAAAATATGTGGGTAATTATTATGAATGTGTGCCTCCTACACTCATGTTCTTCCATAAATAATCCCATGGTTCCAGCAGAAATGAGAAAGGGAAATCAATCAACCAAAAAATATATTATTCTTCCAATCCTCGATCTATACTAGTTATTCTATAGAGGAATATCCTTACTTGTTCTATAGGTCTATGTGGTTAATAACATTTTACAGGTCATTCATAGACCTCCTCCACAACATCATGTGGAAAACATCTTGTACCCAGTAAAACGACATTAGTAGATCTTAGTGGTATTCCAAATTACCCACTCTATGAAATATATGGATGGAAAAAATGAATCATGATGATAAATTTTCAATGTGAAAATATATCATAAATCCACATTGCGGTGATACCCTCAGGGACACGTGGTATACATATTTTAACACCGTATGTCTTTATTGTTTGTCGGCAAAAGAAATATGATGGATATGTATAGTCATCATGTTCTCCTATATGATTTTTACCTTCTCTATATTTTCTCACACCAGCAATGGGCCCATGATTACTAAATCACCTTGATCAATTTAACAATATGGTGACAGAGAGGGTTGCACGTTCAAATCCTTGAATGGTGTAATACCAATGACGGAATAGTAGCTATTGTTGTATGTAAACTCCACTAAGGGTAAGTGATATTCCCAAATATGGAAAAATTCCATCCAAAAATCCTGTATTATGTCCTAAAAACATTAAATGATATTTTTGTGTAGTCATCTTTATGGGGGGGAAACATTGTTCACATGTATTACTGAGCCCCAAAGGATTCCAATTATCCCCTCTATAACCGATATGTGAATTGGGAATCACGACCATATTTGATCTCCATGGGACCTCCATAGAGGTAGAATATCTCCAACATGTAGAGGAATCCCATGATATCTACTAAACTCTTGTATCTGATATCTTAGATGTTGGCCAACATTGTGATTCAGTCTACAATCACTAATATGTAATCTTTTCCCATGGACATATGTGGTAATACCATTATGAAATCCATGGATATCCCACCTAAATACCATTATAATGATCAGGTTATTGGGATAATCCCATTGGGACTTGGTTACCACCCTTCACTTTCTAAAAAGTAAGGCATCAAGTTTCAAATTATACTACTCCCTTCATCATTAAATTCCACCAAAACTAATTTTGAAGGTCCTAGAAAATATTTTCCCCAACTAGATGTACTACCAATAGGGATATATGATACTCATATAACACCTCATGCTTTAACATCATTGGAAACATTTACATTACTTATAGAAATATATTGAACTCCCCTCCTTCTAAATATCAATCATGAGTGTGTATAGTCGTTACCTAAAAAAGTAAGGTCTCAGAGTCAGCATCACCACACCGAGCTTCCCAAATATTCTATAAAAGTGTTGCGGTAATAACCATTGAATAACAATGTGAAGAACTATCCTTTTACATGATGTTAAGATACAGTGAGGATAATTTCTTTGACACATCATCCAACTTCTATGAACATGATCTCTTACTCAGAGAATCTTCCACCATGTACCCCTTCGACATAGTATATGATATATAAAATACATTGTCCTGGTGTAACTATAACCACATCCTATATCTCTAGACTAGGTCCTTATAAGAGAATGTTTTCTTGGATATTTTGTTGGTCAGAGTAAATTATAATAGACTCTTCGATCGGGTACTGTTATCAAATCATCATAGTGATGACTACCGCAACTATCTCATGTAAACGGGTCACTTAGTTTTACTCAAGTGGTCTAAAATATGTGAACCAAAGGAAGAAACTACATTCATCTTCATCATCACACAATATTGTCATGTCACTAATGCTTCACAAAAAACTACATACTTGACACCCTCCTCTATAATTCTCATGATGATATCACTCATCCTCCATGGTATCAGATCTTGGAAATACATGTTGCACTTTTCTATCAACACGAATGATTGACTTTCAAATTCAAGGATTCTGTTGGTAAGAAAACTCTAGAAAAGTTGTCTATAATTATCTGACAGTGACCTGCTAACCCTAGTATCTAAACACCTTGATAAAATTATTTGGTGGATGCCGTGAAATAATTTCCCAAACCATCGCTAGATCCACTACAACTCCAAAATCCCAGATGAAAATTCCAAGAAATTCAATATCTTGAATCCAAAATTGATACTTCCAGAGCTTTTCATAAAGATGGTTATCTCAGAGTGTGTCCAAGACCATACTGAATTTTACCATGTGCTCCGCCTTTGATTCTGGATAAACAATGATGTCATTGATAAGGACCACCACAAATATGTCAAAAAAGGATGAATGATTTAGTTCATGAGTTCTAAAAAAAATATTGTGGTGTTCGTCACACCGAACAGAATCACCATGTTCATGTATTAACTATAGTGACATCAAAATTTCATATTTGGTATATCTTTATCCCATACTCTTATCTTGTTATAACATGATATGAGGTCAATATTCAAGAATCATCATGTCCCTCTTAGATGATGAAATTGGTCATTCATCTTCAATATTGGACACAAATTCTCCAGAGTCATCTTGTTCAAGAACTATTATTCCACACATAACATCAAAATATCATCTTCCATTCTCTAAAACAACATTGGGGATACCTATGTGTTTATACTTTGTTTGGGGAATCCTTTAACTTGTAGGTCCTCCAACATCACCATTATATATGGATCCTTTTTTAGAGCCATATGATATGATGGTGTAGATATCGATGTCATTATAGGAAGAATGCAAATGAGGAAGCCAACCTATCGGTAAGGAGGTAAACATTTTAGTCTATCATGAATGATTTACTCATTCTTTTACACTAATTTAAAAAATTTATATCTCAAATAATAATCATTCCTCAGACTCGTGCAAGAAAAATTATGTTTAATCAGCTATAATCCCCAACACAAGAGATTTTCCATCTCCTCCATGGTTCCCTTTTAACCCCCAATTAATAACCCCATTCCATTTATGTAGACACACCACATCAATCACCTAAAATCATCAATATGAGAATAAAAAGTTCAAAACGTGTCCATGGCTTGGAAAATGTCATAAGGACTCAGTAAATCAATGAATTGATCTCATTAAAACACATTCCTCCCATATTAAGATTGCACTATTAGCTACCAACGAGCCTGTACCCTAGTGGTTCAGGCTCCTGCTTGGCATCCAAAAAACCCAGGATCAAATCTAGGCAGGGGAGAATTTCCGAGTACTGTAGTAGGGTACAGTAGCAGCACTGTAGCAAGTAGCTGTAGCAGTACTTTAGCAGCGGAAGACTATAGAAGCGGTAGCATTGTAGTGGCAGAGGGACTATAGCAGGGTACTATACTGGTAGTGGAACTGTAGCTGCGCGGCTACTGTAGCAATACTGTTCACCGAGGGGGTCCTTTGGGCCCAAAAATGGGCTTTCTAGCCCTGTATGCATGCCACTTGGTTGTGGGCCTTCAAGCTATGTAATGGTTCACCCTCTACCCAATCTAAAGAGGTATTTGATTTAATAATAAATTGAGGCTTCGGCCCCAACCTTTTAAAAAAAATATTGCACTATCAGCACATTTGAGAAATCCATGAGCCCACACATTCTAGATTCTCCAAATACAAGGGTCGAGCCAAAGACTCACCTGGAATCTCTATGTTTCGAACCTATGAACATAAAAGGATTGAAATACTAGAACCTATATATATAAATTCTGTAGGAAATGTAGAAAATACATAGATCATAAATCAGATCATCTCTATTTCCATCAGGTCATATCCCTCCATATACTATTGCAAACCACATCCATTCCCACCACCTCCCTAATCCATGAATAGACAACCTTCAATTACTTGTAGTAATAGTCAAAATGCATGAACACCACTAGATACCATAAAATCATGTCTCCGATGTATTCCGACATTAACAATACCATTCTTTTACCTCTATATCATCATTAGTGGCCCATCAATCATATAATGATCATCTTTACAATAGTTTGGGTTATCTCAAGAAAGATATCCATAACTGTTTTAAGAGAAATATTGCACATCTATCAGCTGATTTGAGCCACGCTGAGAGCCCTGCAACAATATCCCTGAGTCCTAGGAATTACACTTAATTAATCCAACATGCCTACATCCATGCGACTATTATTGTCTACATGATTTCAAGTACTTAGTTTCAAAGATCTCATTATTGGATCCCTCTTCTAGTGTCTTCTATTCCAGAAATCCCTCCACCAACACGACTCACTCACGCACTGTAGTGTTGGTGAAAATTAAAATACATACTACTGAATCACTCATTTACCAACAAAAACCCTTCTAGAATGTTTGATATTTGAATAAATGGCCCCATATTATATCCAAGTATTAATGTGAGAGATTAGTAAATATCGATTATTACTATGCCATGATCATACTACCTGACTACAAAAGTAGAATCTCCAGTATAGATACTGATCACAACTTGGTTGGATATAAAAACTATATGAATATATGTTGAAATAATACCTAGGGGAGAGGTATATTTTCATTTCACTATGTCCCCAAACTCCACCATCAACTATAAGTGTTCTAGGAAGACATACTAAGAGGACTTACATTAGGTAATCATGCATCCCCAGAAGGAGATAAATGTCAGTGACTTCATATAGCTAGTCCTCGGCCATCTATGGGTATGGATCACCCTAAATCATAGGAGTCTACAGTCTCTGAAACTCATGAAATGCACTCAACCTACATGAATTTTATAGTACATTCATCACTATCCTCACCTATGTTGGTTTATGTGTAGTTAGTATCAAATTTAGATGTGTTATCTAATATAGAATCCCATGAACCATTGGCTTGTCACTAGGCGGATCATCACCATGATCACTCATAGAAATCCTAGCTTACTGTCTATGATGAGTAATTTTGAAATTAAAACATGTTGTCCCATGGGAAAAGTGTATATCTGGGGAGCTAAATGATGAAATAAATAAAAAATATTAATGAATGATTCATGTACCAAAAAATATATTTGAAACCAATATTTACATGTATCGAGTTGAATAGAAGGTGATCAGATTCCTATGGTATGGGTATTTCTATCATCACACCAACATAGCAGTCCCTGACCTGATAGTTGAAATCGATACACTATATACTCTTTCCCCATATCAAAGTCACTAACTCTTGCTGTATGGTACAACTACCCACCCCTAATACCATTATTTCAAAGACTGATCTATTAAGGTTCAACACAGGACTACCCCATTTCATCCTCCAATAGGCCATGTGCTGGTGACCAGCACCATTTAAGAATATTAGAAAAATGTGAGGCATTATCCTAAGGTAACTAAACACTGACACACATCTCCAGTCCCACATGACACATAAATGTAAAACAAATCCATCAATTAATTAATTCATCTAAAATCCCACAATATAGTATGATAGTAAAAGTACTAAAAGTGGAAAAGCGGCCAAATATAATCCCAATTCAATAATAATAAAATTCCAACGAAATCCAAGGGTGACGAATATATCCAAAATAAGCTCCTGGTAAGATACCTTCATCTATAAAGCACTAACTACACTGAACCAACTCCCTATCCTCTTAAATAATCACCATAAAGGCTTGTGTTCTATATAATACACAAAACATGTAGTTAAAGACCATTCATGAGTCAGTATAATCATACAACATAGGATTTTGCTAAATGTACTGCTCATTCTAGGGGAACTCACACCATGATACATGATATTGTTAGAGGAACTCAAATAAGAGTTGTATTACATTGGTCCCTACCCCAGAAAGTTCACTAGTATATGAAGACCCTACTACACAAATAGGGAGTCGAACCCAAAACAGACAGGGGACACTATGAAACCTAATCATGATCAACCTACAATGTAAGGGATCATATCCCAATGATACTACAATTATTAGTGATACAACCTAATAGATAATAATAAAATCCATCATGAGGGGAGGTTATTTTGAGTCAACATAATCTAACTAGGGAACAAATTATCATAGAGGATCACACTATAGTGTAACTGAGGGACAGCGTAGACCTAATCTAAGACTTATCCTCTATTGGGGATCATAATAATGTGAAAGGGACTTATTATCACACTATACATTCAAGGAAAGGGGCAATGTAACACAATAAATTTATACTAGTCTGAATTGGAAAAATAACGATCCATAAAAAAACATAAATAGGGAACACGATGGGTCAAGCTATCCACCTGCCTGCCCATGTGGATGAGCATAAAAAGGTATGTGTTCTTCAAATAAACAACATATTCAATGTGTACACTACGTGTAGATACACACAATTACCAAACAATGTCTATTGGATGTGTCGGTTTCTAAGTGTCAATGTCTGTGTAGTACTACATGGGGTTATGTAACCTTTGTAGTCTATTAATGTACCAATATAAATGTACGGTCATGTACACTTAGACAATTCATGTTTATGTGGGAGTACATAGAGTTCCATCTAGCCACGTACTCCATCCCATTCCCATGTACCCACCATGGTACATGCCCAGTCTACTACGGAGGGCCTCACACTATGTGATATTTATTTTTATTCAAAAACCTTGAACCTCAACTGGGGAACCCGAATTGTGTGTAACGATGAATTAGATTTCTTGTTGCTTGTGATTATCTATATTCACTCATCATTATCCCATGATTTTCCAGAACCTCTTAATTTTCCATAACATCTAGATTGGGATTCTTCTAGACTTTTCGAAAATATTATATTAAAATAGAGATTGAATATACTTGGAAAATGGATTTACAGGTTGTTCTTCATTTCAAACTGAAAAACATTGGTGAACAAGAAATATGGTAACCAATACTGTCTGACTCACTATCTCTTCCATTTTCGTACCGTCGCCTGGTAATTTCAATCAATGATCTGTGATATAGGAACATTTCACCCAGAAATAGGTACCCAAAGATTAATTGATCGTGATATTATCCAAACCAATAAAAAATAATGAACAATGATGGTGAATGAAGAATAAGGGGTTAAAAGTACAAGAAGAAATGATAGGATGAAAAAAACGATCAATGCTTCTATTTTTTATGATCCATTTCCATAATAATATCAATGATAAAATAAATATTCCAAAGAAATTATCCCAAAATCACATCGCACTAAACACATCATGAAAAAATGCACAATCCACATATCAATCCCTCGGTCAATTAATTCATGTTTATCATTTGAATCAAAAACTAAAAAATGAAACAATTTTAACAACCACACATCCATTATTTGGATCAATCACTAATGATGAAGGATTTGGAATTTTTGTAATTGGTGAGTTATTTTGAATATGTGGTTAATCTATTTTTGAACAATGATATGGTTTTCAGTCACCTAATTGAATTCCAAACAAAATTCTCTCATGAGGATCTCAAATGATTCCAAGGTTATGTGGATAACTCTTAAGTTTCTCAATAATATTATATTTAAATTCATGTTAATTCCTTCACTTTTGAAATTGATATTAAAAAATTACTTTAATTTATCCCAGCACCCATGATGACTTTTCCATAAACCACTCAAGATGACTATGGTTAAATCATTCCTAGGGTTAAACCCACATTTTGAAATCAATGGTAATCTCATATTTTGAATGTGGGGATTCATTTTATATTTTGTACACTTTTTATGAAAAACATCATGCTAGTTTTATTAAATATATATAAAATACTTCAAACATTTCTTTTGGGAACACTATGCCTCAGAATAACATGTCATCTCCGTGCCTGGTCTCAAAAATAATCCCAATAATATACAAAAATAAAACAAAAAATACAAGATAGTAAATTTATATTATTTTATATATAGTTATTTATATTATCCATATTAAGTGGGGATGAAAAATTAATCACATCACATATTGGAGGTGATAATTCACATGAATGCTCATACGACATTCTGAATTTTATATAAAAATAATGGAAACAGAAGAAGTGAAATATTAACGCATAATATGGATAAATATTTATTTAATTTCAAAAAATTTATCATATTTATATCATTATAACCATCCTAGATAGATTATTATGGAAAAAACATTACATCGGTTTTTAACTAGGTTTCCCACAAAACACACACACAATTGATTATTTTCACAATTTATGGAAGTGTAGGTGGATATAGATCATTCCATTAGCATATATATGTATACTTATGTGAATGATACATGATATATTATTTTCTAATAATTGAAAAGGGATCAAGGGACAATGATAAATAAAAATAAATGAAATGCTTGTCTAAAAACGATATATCTTATTATCAATATCTTTTTCATGACACCTTAAGTCCACTACATTTGACATTTATCAATAAATATTACCTTTATAATTAGTTCCAAGATTAAATTATGGTTTTTTGTTTGGTTTTTTCTGGATAAAATTGGATTTTATGTGTTGAATAGTTATAAGAGGTGCACATTTATAAGAGAGGGGGTCACTATTGGATTTTCAAAAAATAATAAATTATTTTACACCAATATTTTAAAATAAATACCAATAATTATATTAGTTAAAAATATATGATGATTATGCATAAAAATAATAATGTAAAATAAAAATAAGATAATTGTTTAGTATATTTGAACACATATATATTGGTTTTAACCCAAATATATCACCTTTAACACTTTCCATTACTACAAGAATTTTTACTCATTTTTCATTAATATAGATACCAAAAATGACAAGTGAAAAATAGATAAAGCATTGTTGATATTTTCAATGATAAACTTATATATTTGAATAATTTTAGTTTTTTAAAAATTTCATAACATTTAATTTAATATTTCATATGATAAAATATTCCACATGTCAATTTCAAATGATATTAATTACATGGAAATTAATAATATTAATAAATGAAATACAATTGGAAAAAATTATTATATCCATATCATTTCATGTTAATCTAATTTTCTTTTATTACACTACATATTTCAATGAATATTTATTTTATTATTTTTAGTATAATTTATTTGGTTTTCCCTTAATTACACAATTACAGCATCAACATTGTGTTAAAATTATATCCAATA
Organism: Viscum album; assembly: GCA_963277665.1. Classification (NCBI taxonomy): domain Eukaryota; kingdom Viridiplantae; phylum Streptophyta; class Magnoliopsida; order Santalales; family Viscaceae; genus Viscum; species Viscum album. The sequence goes on from OY728160.1 coordinate 1,903,180,596, forward strand.
ATTTTATCACTAAAATATATAAATAAACTAGAATAATTATGAAAAATAATTTATAATTTAAAAAAATAATTTAGTCAACCAAGCTTAGGATAACAACATATCAAAAAACGGTATAATTATTAAAAATGAGGCTATGATATGTTTAAAAATTAATTTTAAAAAATAAAAAGTCATAATCTCATCCCAGTTGACCCAAAATTTTATTAATAAATTTATATTCTGAAAATATTTTTATGATGATAAAAATAAATATTTATATTCACTATATATTTATTTTAAATCACATATACATAATGACATCACATTTAATTTCTAATTTTGACATTCCATACTTTATACAAGCATTCCATAAGAATTTTAATGAGGTATTGGATATAAAACTCCAAAATTATAATTTTACAAAAAAAAATTAAATTATAAAAATTTAAATAATATCCATGTAAATTAAAGATTTATCAGATCACAATTACTATTTTTTGGGGTACAAAATTGGACTTTCAAAGTGTCGTGCAACCTCTATGTCATTACTAAAAATAACTTTCATATTTATTATGGAATAAATTCTAATATCAATATTTCAAATTATTTTTAATGATTTTTATATTAATATATCATACATAATTATTTTTATAGGGTTCAAAAATTCTTATACTTTTATATTCCTTGGTGATATCATAAAATATTCCATATTTTATAAAAAGATTATTTTTTTATTATTCTCTAAAAAAAATTCATCATTAGAACAATTTAATTACACATCATCCTTGAATAAATTTGGATTTATAAATCAAAAAATAAATTTTATTTTAGGATACAAAACTGGTATATTTTATAGAAATAATTTTTAAATTACATGGGTAAGATGCAAAATGAAATGCTTTTTAGAAAGAAAAATTGTTTTTACTACAAATACTTATTTATATTTTATGTTTATTTTATAGAAAATCAAAATATATAACATATTACGATGAACATAATTTATTAAGATATATTATTATAGTAATAAATTTTATATGATTTTTTTAAAAAATAATCTATAATGAATCTAATGGTTGAAAAAAAAAATTATTTTTCAATTAGAATTTGAATTTTCAATATTCATAAGAAAATCAAAATTTTATGAAAAATATAAAAAATTCATCCTAAAAGTTTTTTGGTATTCTAACTTAAAAATTGATATTATTTATCTGTAATAAAATTTTAAAGTGTTCCAAATTTGTTTTATAATATTCACTCATAAAAATAATGACTTCCAATTATTTGAAAAATTTATTTATGAAGTATATAAAAAATAAAATTGGGGTACATATTTCAAATATATTCATCAACAAATTGTTTCTAAGACTATCATATATCTTAATATATTTCATAATTTGGTTAGTACTATTTGTCTCCATGATTTTAATTCATAGTTATAATGGACAAATTTTAAATATATTATTTCATTTTTCCTTTATTCTCAATGTTAAATATCTTGTTTTCTAGTGAACAACATGATTCCTTTTAAAAAATTGTTCTGATGTTATTGAATCCCTCACTTTTTTAAATTTAGTTTTATGAATTTCAATCTCTACTCAGTGACCATGGTTTCTCATTTCAAAATTAATTTCGAAACCCACATCATAAAAATGTTAATAAAAAATCATCTCAAAACCATAGAATGGGTATTTAAAATGTAACCTAATACAATAATTACTATGATTTAAGTAGATGATGAAAATTTTGAAGTGAAAACATGGATATTGATGAAAAACATAACTACCATGTACTGATAGAGAGTAAACAATTAACATGGTAATGATAAAGTTAACCCTAAAAAATTATAAATCCATAATGGGTTAAATAGATATTGATTTATTTGTACAAATTGAATATAGAGGGAGTTTTTTTTTCAATATCCTTCTCATAGAGTTAAGGACTTTCTTTTCCAAATAAACTACTATCATCGAGAAAATCTTACTTGTCAACTATAATGTCATTATTTAATCAAATTCCTCGACAAACTCATTTTTTTCACCTATTTATGAGTATGAATTTTTCATTCCTAAGGTACTATAATGAACATATAATGCTTCATATAATAAAAAAATAATAGAAATTATTTCCTATTATATTTATTAAATAACCAATTTATTATTTTTGGTTATGAAAATATAATTCCCCAAAATGAGTAATCTTTCATACTATGAAAACCAACTTTAATATCTAAAATTCAACAGAAATAATCAATGTTGTGAATATGTCATTTTACCAAAAATGAATTATAACATTCTTCCAAAATATAAAACATTAATATTGGGTTCCTTAAATTATATGTATCTGATCACATAGTATTCTAATAATATTTTATTATTACTTTCAAATTACATCAATTATCATGATAGTCTTATACAAACCTTATCACACCCTAAATATAATCTCCATGATTTGTTAATAATTTCCATATACAACATGAATCAATAAAAATAAAAATTATGATCATATATTCAACTAACACCAAATCCATCCTTTATTATTCTAATAAAATCCATTATATTATATTTTTATAAATCATATAATGTTTCCTAAATAGTGGACATCTTTTTATGCAACATTAATCCCCAGATTCTAAAATCAGTTTTCAATGTAATGATAATATCTATGATAAAAAATATGTTCTAAAAATCATATTATTATTTATCAATATAATAATTTAAATAAAAAAAATTTCTTACTGACCAGGACTTCTTATAGGCCACTAGTAGGCGATTCAACCATATTTCCCTTTATTAGTGGGTTTTAAGCAAGTGATTTTTCGGGATGTGACAGATTTTAACCCAAATTACGGTTTGACATTTTTCTAAAACTATATTAATATAATTTGTTGATCCTTATATTTAATGTCATAAAATAATAAAATATAAAGTTAATAAATTCAAAATTAAATAAACTTTTTTTATCATCATTTGTTATATCATAACAATCATTATTAATCCAAAAATATTAATTAACCATAGATACATCAAAATCATGGATCAGAAAAACAATAATGGTAATTCATATGCTTAAAATAATTTTGATGAAATGTAATTGAATTGATCAGAATATATTTTTTCAGTATTACCACACTATGACTAAGGGTTGTATTAACAGAAATATTTCTGAAAATAGTATTAATAATATTTACCATCACCAACTTAAATCATTAAATGGGGTTTCTATGATATTGACAATATTATCATCCTCAATCATATGAAATCATGATTTTATCAATAACATTTATAATGAACTCACCTAAACAAATTGTTATACATAAATTTATCTAAACCCTACTCCCTTACAAACAGTATTGACATGTAAATAAAATTACATATACTATAGTTCTTGAAGTAGAATTACATCTATTTATTCTAAGCCTATTTTATATTTACAGTATTAGAGAATGAGGAGAAACTATACCATATTAAAACCATTAGTTACAAGATAATATTTATATTTATTAACCATCTTTGACACCAAAAAATACTTTTGTAAAGAACATGGGTTTTATCACGATAAGTCATCATAATTTTATTTTTAATATCATCTTTGTCAGTACTATTCCATAAACCTTGTGAGTAAAATATTAATAACATTATATAATCATAAAAAACTATGTAATATACAAAATTGAATAAAACCATTAGTCTAGTGAAATATATGAAAACCCCTTGAAACCCACTACCCAAAAGCATTACATTTCATTTGAATGGTGATTCATTATTCCATAAAAAATAATTATAATTCAGTTTGACATAAAAATAATTAATGAAAACAATAGAAATCAAGGAAAAATCATGTAAGTTCGTTGAAAAATAATAAAAAAACCCTTATAAAACTATAAAAACCCATATATAAAACCTTACAAATTTGAATTAACATATGGAAAATTTCTAAAGTAATTCATTGAAGATAGATATTACCAATGCAATGGGGCACTATCTTGGCACATCCAATGATATAACATAATAAAATTGGAAAAATAATAGTGTTAAATCCATCATAAATAATTTCCAACAATTATAACATGAATGAAACCCTAGAAAACGCGTTTAAACTCAATTTATAAACACATTCTAATATAAAATTACCCCTTTTGTAAAAATTAATTTTAAAATAAAAATAATGCACACGTCACACAAAATAAATTTTTAATAAAAAATTTATTATAATTTATGGAGGTGGAAGAAAATTAATTCATAATGATTTTGGTAATATATTCTCATTCAATATATTTTTTAAAAATTTATTTTTTGACTTTCATAAAAATCATTGAATGTGTTTTTTAAAAGAGGATTTGTATAAGGAAGTCCCTTATATCCAGTAGAATTCACCATATATGTCCTTTATCATAATAAATAATTAGAAATTAAAATTTTAACTTTCTAACAAAAAACATTCATTTTCATTATTCCTTTTATATCACATATAATGATGATATTAAATATTACTGTGTTATTTATATTCAAATTGGACCTAATGACAATAGTTAAAACTTATTTCATTAATTTCATCCGTAATTTTACTATCGAAATATATGAATTTATTCTACAATATACATAATAATAATAATTAAATAATAATATTTTTTTATATATCAATTGTACTTTTAAACCACACAATTCACATGGTTATGAAAAAAAACTATCTTAAAATAATAGACACATTATGTCTTACATGCACATCAGTGAAACTTCATTTTTTTCAAAAATCATTACATAAGTTAGTGAAGTACTCTTTAATATAATCATAATGGAAATTATTTGATTGATATATTTTTTTATCATTTAAATATACTTTTATTTCATCTCGGTGATGCGATGAAGAACAACTATAACATCGCTTTGTGGATGTTTTAGTACACATGTATGCACAAACGATTTTATAGTTTTTATGTGTAAGGAAATAGAAGAATATAAATGATATGTAATTTAAGAATGAAAAATATTTCTTAAATATTATTTATAAGCCATAAATCCATTATTATTAATATTTATTTGATATGGTTAAGGAAAACGAATTACATCAGTTCGCAAGGCAGTAGTCCACCGTACACATGAGAAATGAATTAATTTCACATTTTCTTAAAGTGGATATGGATTTAGGTTAATCCATTGCCAAATTTACATATATTTATTTTTATCATTCTGGGTATATTATTGTATCATGGTTGAATACGATTTGATAGACAATGAAGAATAATGAAAAATAGAATGGCTATATTTAAAATGACATATCTTCTTCAAATAGTCTCCTTTTCATAAATCCATAACACCAAAATGTTTGGTGATAATCATAAATAATACCACTAAAAATAAATATGGTGTTCTATGATTTTGTTTATTACTATTTTTGATGATCCGAATGTGTTTATTAGTGCGTTTAAATGAGAAAACAATGTGACATTTTATAATATACGGGTGGGTTCCTCTTAGAATTTCTAAATATAATAATTCAATATAAAATAATATATGATAAAAATTTCTAAAAAACTTATTAAATTAAAATAAAAGAAGATTATGTTTAAAAATACCTATATCTAATAAAAAAATATATGTTTTCACTATATTTTTACCCTTATATTTTGGTATGAACTATTATTTAAACCCTTTGACTCTAATAATTAAAACATAAATTTTAACACTTTGATGATCAATATAGTTTAAATAAAATTAAAAAAATACCCTTTTATTGTTTTTTTATCTTTTAAACCATGTTCTGTTAACATTTTTTTTTAATATTTTTATGAATTTTATGAATTTTAATAAAACATCAGTTACTATAAAATATTGATAATGTTTAATTTATTATATATTCATTAAATTGTAATTAAAAATATCAATATAAAACATATATTCAACAAAATAATTTATTATGTCGTTAAAATTTCATTTTAGTCTCAAAAAATGATATATAACCATATTAATCACAATGTTTATTTATTTTAATATTTCTATTATCATTTATTATATTTTCAATTTAATTAACTAATTATATCATTAGTGTTGTGAAAACAATGAATGTAATCATTTTTTAATAAAAAATTTAAGAATAATTTATCATCATGAACATAAATATCAAATTTTTATTTATAATATTTATTGTCAATAATGTCCTCTATATGGATAATAATATTAATGCTTCCCTGAATAGTGTGACATGTTAGATGTTTATGAAAATAAACCACTATATAAGGAATAATATAATCAATGTGGCCCCAAAGTATAATAAATAGATATTTATAGTTAAAATAATTTCATCATTATATCAATATTCATTTTCATTAGTTCAATATTTATTTAACTTACATCAATATTATGAATATGTTTTTAATGTGTTATTCTGACATTCATGGTCTTTCGAAAGCATTGCACATTCATTCTGATAAGTCAATTGTTATATAAATTATAATTTAATGAATATTTAAAAAAATTATAGTTAATTAAAAATTCCAGCATGGACTTATCTTAACCAAACTATTATTTTTTGGATAGATAATATGACTTTCCATGAACTGTACAAGCACTGGGCTGTCACAGGAAATGATTTTCATAAATCATATCAAATAAATTCAACAATATATGTAGATACCCAAATCTTGACGTACATTGACATTACATTACATTTGTGGAATACTTAGTACATAACAAAAACACACACACAAGGATCGTAATAGTTTAGTGTCTTTGGAAACTCGGAATATAATCTTCTAATCCTGGTGAAAGATCTTCAACATCTCCCATAATGATCTTCCTTTTTTTATACCTAAAAACTTTCTTTATATCCCGGGGAAAAGTAAACATAAATGGGTGAGCTCAAATGCTCAGTAAGGGTAAACAAAAGAAATATCAATCACATCATATACATAAGCGCATAACTTTTGGAAATCTTAACCTGTAAAAGAGATCATAATTTCATAACCTGGGATAACTCATGGAAGTGAAATGTAATCACAATAATCATAACTAAAAACATTAAACTTTGTGGAATACACACATAATCATATAGAATCATTTCTTGTTAGTCAAGACTCATTGCCAAGACTATCTTAGCGGACAAAGTCCCTTTCTGAACCGAGTCACCCTCGTTTCAGTCATATTTCACTGAACCGGTATAACCTACCATTCCATCCATGTCTATCTCATGAGATATAAAATCTTTACCCAATGAATTGGTGGGAGATATAGGTCCCACCCATCTCATAATGATAAAATTTTTATGTGTGCCACAAAATCATAAATCATACATCATTTCATAACCCATGTAATACAAATGGGAATCTTAAACATCATGACATCATAAAACAATTCATATAAGATAAAGGAATTCATAAAAATAATTCCATCACAACATAATCAAATCAATGTAATAATAGGGATAAAAACATAACCCTTTATCATCTTAGATGGAAAATAATTTTGATAAAACACTTGAACTCCATTCTTGAGGAAAATATCCTTTCTTCTTCAAAAATACATTTCTTTCTTAACATGTCATACAATTTTAAACTAAAATAAGTTTATTAAAAATAAACCTGACAAATTGTAAAGGAATCATCTTGGAAATAATGTTTTAAAAATCCATTCATGCCGTATAAGTTAAAAAAATTCTTCGTACTTTTGTCGGAAAAGTCAAAAAGTACCTCGTACGAAAAACGACAAAAGATTCCTTTCATATCCTTTACTAAAAACTCATCGAAGGGTAAAATTGGATTTAAAAAATTGTAGGATGATGGAAATAATATTACATATTGAGAAAACATGGATGTGGATGATAAAATACACCCCAGTAAATACCAAAGTATAAACAATCTCGGATAAAAATGAGATTGTGATATTTCCCTTACCTTAGGTCTGATTTTCTTCATAGGTGTCCGAACCTCCTGTATAATGATTTAAATAATATCATTGACTTATTACAGAATCATAATAATTGTTATGATATCATATATGGTTCACTTATGGCTTTATATTACCCGTTCTTTTGTAAATTCCATGTTAAAGTGCGTTTTGGGTAAAATTGTTTCATTTGTCGTCCATGTTTTGACTTATAATTATTCATATGATTACTTAGATCATGATTACTTAATTCCAGAATATAAAACATGATTTATATATATATATATTCAGAATATACATATATATATATTAAATCAGTAAATGGAAATAAATACACCGTTCATGGAGACGGTAGGCCGTACGTACGCATGAACGCTGTTTTCGTTTCCTTATTAAGTTGAACGGAATTAAGTAGATGACATACATATATACATAAATCCAATAGCTTTATAATTTCATATATTTCATTATTATTTCTTATATATACTTTATAATCATTCATGAATGGTTAAAGTGGAGAATGAATCTCATCGCGTCATGGAGACGATAGTCCGTACAAACGCACGAGCGATGATATCGTTCTCATGATCATGGGACTGTATTGGAGTGTATGTATACTATTTCAGAATCAATATCACTTTAAAATAATAATATATAGTTATTATTTACACCATTATACCCATCCAAGTAAGGTGGTGGTGGAAAATAGATTTCACCACGGCGTGGAGACGGTATTCCGTACGTACGCACGCGCGGTGATTTCGTTTTCCGTAGGATGGATAGATTGTGAAATAGGATTGTTTCATACTTATAATAACATATCAGTATATGAGTGATACTTATGTTATTACTTAATAATGAAACAACCTAATAAGAAGAAGTGGAAGAAGAAATAAAGGTGAAAGAATCGGTAACGGAAATTACCTCTTCTTTGAAGCGCCTCTTTGAGACCTCCTCTTAGGACACTAAAATTGGTCTTTGAGGAAGACCATAACCTCTAGGATGTTTCTAGGGAAGTGGAGAAGAGAATTTGGCAGGGGTTGGACGAGCTTGACGGATCAAAGTTGTGTGAGGAAGAGAGGGAAGAGGTGCCCTATTATAAGGGAGGAGAGGGGCAACTTTGGAATATCTAAAAATATTATTTTATTATAAAGTCAAGTTCGGTTTTAAATATCTCCAAATTCATTTATTTCGAGGCTAAGGTGGGTATGGGTCTAAATACTCTCATCCAATAGAATTTAGACAAGTTTAGGTTCCTATTTTAACCTTATCATTTAGATTTAACATTAAGTTAAATAATTTTACTTTTACAATGTCTTCTTGTGTTCTTATACTATAAGGTTAATAAACATACTATAAGCAGCCAAACGAACCCCAAGTTGTTTATTGTTAATATATATAACCTTATCTAAGTCATTTGGACGAACCTTAGATTTTTAGGAATAAAATAACAATTAACAATATAATATTTGTTTTAAAAACTATTTTATGTCAATTTTGACAATATTTAGTAATTGATTTTTTTGAAAATCATAAAAGAATTATTAGTTCGAAAAAAGTTAATTAAATAAATACTAACATGTCATATTGACCTATAAAATTAGTGTTATTCATAAAAAGTCTTAAATTAAATTTATGTTGGTATTTTTAACATAAATTATTTCAATATTTCATTAATAAGATAATTACTGCATCATCTTTATGTCATAAATAAATTAAATTATTTGATGTCTAAAAATTACAAATAAAATACCATTATGTAGGAAATCTTTTTATCATTCTAATAAATATTTAAAATAGAATATATCTTATGTATAACCCTATATTAAAAATGTTTTAGTAAATAAACTTTGATTTTTACTCGTTTAACTCTTCTTTGAATTAAATAATAATAAATGTCCTAATCTAATACAAGTGGGCCTAAATGGTCATATTGTATTCCTAATATTGTTTTTGGTCGAATTACACTTATCCAATAGAATTTGGACATGTGTTAGGGTAATAATAATATCATTTTTACCCTTAATTACCCTATTTACTTTTAACCGTGGTAAATAAAAGTAAAAAGTTACTATTCACCAAAAATTATTTTCATCTCATTGAACCACATATTACTTACTGAAATCAACCGAGTATCTCGGATTTTTGAAATTCCACTCACAGAAGCGGTAAAATTAATTTTTATGAAAAATTAAGTTTTTTTAACTACCACTTAGTGGTTTCACTATTAATCAAAAATTGAAAGTTTTCAGAAAAATACCAAATATTAGGCCTAAGCTATATTTGATATTATGAACTCAAAAATGATTTCTATTTTACCAAATTCAAAACATATCAGTTGCATTAATTAATTTAAAAATTAATTCCCATCTTCAAAACAAAAAGCGTGTTCTTAAGAGATAATAACTATCAAAAGATTGACACTTGTTTATAACTGGTTTAAATGTGAAATTACATCCAATGACCAACATTGTATTAAATTGTAAAAATATATTCTAAATATACTTTAAAACCAATAAATTAATAATTTATCACTATTAATTATTTCGATTGAAAAATTTGTTTTTAATTAAAATTTAGTAATTTTCAATATTCATCAAAATATGAAAGTTATCCGAAAATCACCAAAATTTCACCCTAAGCTAATTTCGATATTCCGAATCCAAAAATGAAGTCCATTTTAAAAAATAAAATATACAAAATTTCAAAAAGTGGTTATTACTAATAATAATGTCTAGTTTTAATAATATTTTAATAGCATATCGTTGTTTAGCGAAACATGGTGTTGCGTACAACACACGCTATCGTGGAAGGTCGTGATTGCGTGTAATTCAAACCAGGTCAGAGATGTGTGTTGTGAAATCTCCTTTTGGTGTAGCTTATAACACAAGATATTAATGAAATTAAAAAGAATATTTTTCATAAAATCTCGGGGTGTTACATTCTACCCCCCTTAAAATGAATTTCACCCTCGAAATTCGTCGGGGTTATAAATGGTTTACTACTCGAAAGATTCTTTAATAGAAACCCAAATTGTAAAAAGGAATACCAAAACCAATCTTTAAAAAAAAGTATGAAACGTAACGGTTACCCAAATAAACTAATCACTGGGTTTCCACATAGGTGAAAATATGGATATGGAAGAAAAATCTAACCATCATGTTCTGATGGGGAGTGGTAGAGAACATGGCTATGGAAAAGCCAACAATCAAAAATCCATAAATTTGTGACGATCTAAGGTACCATCTGATTAATCAGATATAAGAGCACTAGGACAACATTTTTGGTTTTCTAGATCGTTTCCCTAAAGTTGAAGAGTTTGAATTAGAATAAATACTTACTTTATTTTGGTACAATCTCACTGTTGTTTGTGCCTTGAACAACTTCCACTTCATCTCTTAAATAAATGAAGTTGAATTTGTTATTCGTGAAGTGTTAGCAGATCATGTGATAGAATGATGGGTCATTCCATCTCTTTCATACAAAAGGTTGGTAAAAGATATAAGTCCATATTATGGTTAGATTAATCGTATATGGTTCCAAAAATGAACTTATACTTCATATATAATACCGCTTAATAAAATAAAACTAGTTTATACTAACCAGGGACTTCCTTTATGGCAGTGGTAGGCGATAAAGGCTAGTCGCATTTCGGTTGTGGGTTCGATTCCCACAGCCTTGTCCGACACGATGGGCTATCTCCCGTCCTGCAGGTTTTCCTTTTTCTAAAACAATATTACTATAACATCCCATCAATAATATTGAAAAAACTTCTATCCTTAAACAATACTAACTTATGTCCAACATAATCCATTCCAATCTTTAGGCTTATCTATAATACTGCAGTCCACTCTCATAATATAGTGAAAACGATTACCAGAGATTTAATAGCATCGTTAATGCCCATATATCATAAGATATTTCGTGTTGGTCACATTCCAAACATTCGAAGGCCTTAATCATGTATTCTCTTGAAAAATGAATACCCATTGAACGATAGTGAAAACATGAATGCAGTTAAAAGTTAACACTTTCAACATACCAAAATCCTCAAAATTCTATATACTCAAACCATGATATCACTTAGTCCTTATATCAATCATGAGCTCATGAATACTGTCAAACATTTCATTTTCTCCTTATCCCTTCATTATGCACATATTGTCTACTTTCCAAAATATTTGAATCACTTTTCATGGTTACTGATACCTTAAAATTATTGAAAACCAAAATATACCAATACATAAATATTTCAATACACCATAAATGTACCTCAACAACATTATTCCTGAATACCAATACATAAACACTTCAGTCCATCCACTTTAATGATTGTCCTGGAATAAGTCCTTCCTTGATTTAGAAGTAACTTTTTAGGTCAGGGAATTGAGTTGGGTAATGCCCATCTTCTCCACATATAAGACATTGAACTCCATAACAGTCTGTCACTCTATGACCCTTTTCTCCACACAGATAACATCAGTCCCTCCATTTGAGGTATTCCTCAAGGTTCTTCTTCCCTTCTTTAGAAATATCAATCTTCGTTTCTTTATGCTCCTCAACATGCGAACATGCATAATAGTTTATCATCCTCTTCTTTGATGAATTAGGCATACCACTAAATTTCACCTTGTTAATCATATATCACGATGACTGATTTGGCATAATCATAAGATCTTTCTCTCTAGAAATTACAGAATTTTGTTGCTCATAGTCACCAATTTGTCCATTAGATTCAATGTTAACCGAATTCCTTCTGGTTCCCTCCATTAACTAAAACACAAAAAGAATATTGTGAGAGGCAAAAATCATGCTAGGGAAAACAACATAATAAAGGGGGAGTACCCTCAAATATATAACATCTTAGGTTAAATTCTAAGATCGTTAGCGCAATACTAGGGCTATAACCTATACGTATACTTATCCTTAGAGACATCCCTAGACATACCATAAAAATATCTCTAGGGATTTCACTAACGTTTTCGCATCCTAGTTTCCAAAGGTTGACTAATCCTTTCCTCTGATACCAAATGTAGAGACCCAAAGCTTGACGTACATTGACATTACATTACATTTGCAGAATACTTAGTACATAACAAAAACACACACACAAGGATTGTAATAGTTTAGTTTCTTTGGAAACTCGGAATATAATCTTCTAATCCTGGTGAAAGATCATCAACATCTCCCATAAAGATCTTCCTTTTTTTTATACCTAAAACCTTTATTTATATACTGGGGAAAAGTAAACATAAAAGGGTGAGCTCAAATGCTCAGTAAGGGTAAACAAAAGAAATATCAATCACATCATATACATAAGCACATAACTTTTGGAAATCTTAACCTGTAAAAGAGATCATAATTTCATAACCTGGGATAACTCATGGCAGTGAAATGTAATCACAATAATAATAACTAAAAACATTAAACTTTGTGGCATACACACATAATCATAGAGAATCATTTCTTGTTAGTCAAGACTCATTCCCAATACTATCTTAGTGGACACAGTCCCTTTCTGAACCGAGTCACCCTCGTTTCAGTCCTGTTTCACTGAACCGGTATAACCTACCATTCCAGCCATGTCTATCTCATGAGATATAAAATCTTTACCCAATGCATTGGAGGGAGATATAGGTCCAACCCATCTCATAATGATACCATTCTTATGTGTGCCACAAAATCATAAATCATATATCATTTCATAACCCATGTAATACAAATGGTAATCTTAAACATCATGACATCATAAAACAGTTCATATAAGATAAATGAACTCATAAAAATAATTCCATAACAACATAATCAAATCAATGTAATAATAGGGATAATTACAGAACCCTTTATTATCTTAGATGGAAAATTATTTTGATAAAACACTTGAACTCCATTCTTGAGGAAAATATCCTTTCTTCTTCAAAAATAGTTTTCCTTTCTTAACATGTCATACAATTTTAAACATAAAGAAGTTCATTAAAAATAAACTTGAAAACTTGTAAAGGAAGCTTCTTGGAAATAATGTTTTAAAAATCCATTCATGCCGTATAAGTTAAAAAAACATCCTTCGTACTTTTTTCAGAAAAGTCAAAAAGTACCTCATACGAAAAACGACAAGAGATTCCTTTCATATCCTTTACTAAAAACTCATCGAAGGGTAAAATTGGATTTAAAAAATTGTATGTGGATGGAAATAATATTAAATATTGAGAAAACATGGATGTGGATGATAAAATACACCCCAGTAAATACCAAAGTATAAACAATCTCGGATTAAAATGAGATTGTGATATTTCCCTTACCTTAGGTCCGATTTTCTTCGTAGGTGTCCGAACCTCCTGTATAATGATTTAAATAATGTCATTGACTTATTACAGAATCATATTCATTTTTATGATATCATATATGGTTCACTTATGACTTTATATTACCCGTTCTTTTGTAAATTCCATGTTAAAGTGTGTTTTGGGTAAAATTGTTTCATTTGTCGTCCATGTTTTGACTTTTAATTATTCATATGATTACTTAGATCATGATTACTTAATTACAAAATTTAAAACATGATTTATATATATATATATATATTCATAATATACAGATATATAATAAATCAGTAAATGGAATGAAATACACCATTCATGGAGATGGTAGGCCGTACGTACGCATGAACGATGTTTTCGTTTCCTTATTGAGTTGAACGGAATTAAGTAGATGAAATACATATATACATAAATCCAGTAGCTTTATAATGTCACATATTTCATTATTATTTCTAATATATACATTATAATCATTCATGAATGGTTAAAGTGGAGAATGAATCTCATCGCGTCGTGGAGACGGTAGTCCGTACATACGCACGAGCGATGATATCATTCTCATGATCGTGGGACTGTAATAGAGTGTTTGTATACTATTTCAGAATCAATATCACTTTAAAATAATAATATATAGTTATTATTTACATCATTATACCCATCCAAGTAAGGTGGTGGTGGAAAATAGATTTCACCACGGCGTGGAGACGGTATTCCGTACGTACGCACGCGCGGTGATTTCATTTTCCGTAGGATGGATAGATGGGGAAATAGGATTGATTCATACTTATAATAACATATCAGTATATGAGTGATACTGATGTTATTACTTCATAATGAAACAACCTAATAAGAAGAAGTGGAAGAAGAAATAATGGTGAAAGAATCGGTAACGGAAATTACCTCTTCTTTGAAGCGCCTCTTTAAGACCTCCTCTTTGGACACTAAAATTGGCCTTTGAGGAAGACCAGAACCTCTAGGATGTTTATAGGGAAGTGGAGAAGAGAATTTGGTAGGGGTTGGCCGAGCTTGAAGGCTCAATGCTGTGTGAGGAAGAGAGGGAGGAGGTTCCCTTTTATAAGGGAGGAGAGGGGCACCTTTGGAATAACTAAAAATATTATTTTATTATAATGTCAAGTTCGGTTTTAAATAGCTCCAAATTGATTTATTTCGAGGCTAAGGTGGGGATGGGTCGAAATACTTTCGTCCAATAGAATTTAGACAAGTTTAGGTTCTTATTGTAACCTTATCATTTAGATTTAACATTAAATTAAATAATTTTACTTTTACCATATCTTCTTGTGTTCTTATACTATAAGGTTAATAAACATACTATAAGCAGCCAAACGAACCCCAAGTTGTTTATTATTAATATATATAACCTTATCTAAGTCATTTGGCCGAACCATAGATTTTTAGGAATAAAATAACAATTACCAATATAATATTTGTTTTAAAAACTATTTTATGTCAATTTTGACACTATTTAGTAAATGATTTTTGTGAAAATCATAACAGAATTATTAGTCGAACCAAGTTAATTAAATCAATACTAACATGTCATATTAACCTAGAAAATTATTGGGATTCATAAAAAGTCTTAAATTACATTTATTTTGGTATTTATAACATCAATTATATCAATATTTCATTAATAAGATAATTCCTGCATCATCTTTGTGTCATAAATAAATTAAATTATTTGATGTCTAAAAATTACAAATAAAATATCATTATGTGGGAAATCTTTTTATCTTTCTAATAAATATTTAAAATAGAATATATCATATGTATAACCCTATATTAAAAATGTTTTAGTAAATAAACATTGATTTTTACTCGTTTAACTCTTCTTTGAATTAAATAATAATAAATGTCCTAATCTAATCCAAGTGGGTCTAAATGGTCATATTGTATTCCTAAGATTGTTTTTGGTCGAATTACACTTATCCAATAGAATTTGGACATGTGTTAGGGTAATAATAATATCATTTTTACCCTTAATTACCCTATTTACTTTTAACCGTGTTAAATAAAAGTAAAAAGTTACTATTCACCAAAAATTATTTTCATCTCATTGAACCAAATTTTACTTACTGAAATCAACCGTGTCTTTTGGATTTTTGAAATTCCACTCACAGAAGTGGTAAAATTAATTTTTATGAAAAATTCAGTTTTTTTAACTACCACTTAGTGGTTTCACTATTCATCAAAAATTGAATGTTTTCAGAAAAATACCATATATTAGGCCTAAGCTATATTTGATATTATCAACTCAAAAATGATTTCTATTTTACCAAATTCAAAACATATCAGTTGCATTAATTAATTTAAAAATTAATTCCCATCGTCAAAACAAATAGCGTGTTCTTAAGAGATAATAACTATCAAAAGATTGACACTTGTTTATATCTGTTTTAAATGTGAAATTACATACAATGACCAACATTGTATTAAATTGTAAAAATATATTCTAAATATACTTTAAAACCAATAAATTAATAATTTATCACTATTAATTATTTCTATTTAAAAGGTAGTTTTTAATTAAAATTTAGTAATTTTCAATATTCATCAAAATATGAATGTAATCCGAAAATCACCAAAATTTCACCCTAAGCTAATTTCGATATTCGGAATCAAAAAATGAAGTCCATTTTGAAAAATAAAATTTACAAATTTTCAAAAAGTGGTTATTACTATTCATAACATCTAGTTTTAATAATATTTTAATAGCAAATCGTTGTTTAGCGAAACATGGTGCTGCGTAAAATACACGCTATCGTGGAAGGTCGTGATTGCGTGTAATTCAAGCCAGGTTAGAGATGTGTGTTGTGAAAGATCCTTTTGGTGTAGCGTATAACACAAGACATTAATGAAATTAAAAAGAATATTTTTCATAAAATCTCGGGGTGTTACAATATATATTTTTAAATTATTTTTGAATGATATATATAGTATTTTTCATATAAAATTAGTTACATATTTTTAATAAATCTTTATATTATATCTATTCTCGGGATTTATCATAAAATATACCGTATTTCATAAAAACAGTTATTTACAATTCAATAAAAATTTATCATCATTGTAACAATTTTAAAAAATAATAAAAATATATATATAGGTTCATTAATAATGAAAATATACCTTATAATATTAAATTATTATAAGGTATTGATTTTAATTCTGAAAATTATTCTCAATTCTGGATGATTACCAATTTTTTTTAAAAATATCATTTTTCGTAAAAATGACAAATTTATTTTCGAAAATATTTTTAGGTCCAATTAAAATATAAAATTGATTAAAATAAACCTAATTTGATATTATATAATATAATTGATCTATTTTATATTTTAATTAATTTTAATATAAAACGTATCATCATAACTATTTTTATAAAAAATAGATTCAATAAAATTATGTATTTTATTATATTCACTTGAAAATCAATTGATTCAGATAAATCAAAAAATATCATCATAATATAATTTTGGAAGGATTATTTAAATAAAATTATAATTATTTTGTAAATAAATTTATTTATGTTTCCAATATTTATTTTAATTTTCTATAATAAACATCAAGATCAACAATTTTTTAAGAAATCATATTTCTGATGCATAAAATTACAAACAAAAAGAGTAAAAATTTAATAGGTATGAGTCATTGAATTTTTTATTGGGTGTATATATTAATATATATTCAATAATAATTTTAATACTATTCTTTCCATTCAATTTAATTGATATTATTTAATAGTTTTATTTAAATAGAAATATTTATTTGTTGGTTTAATCCAAATGTGCATTATCTTGTGCGCTGTTGAAAACATAGGTTCCTTTTTAGAAAATATATTGATGTTACACATATGTCAGACAATTTATATACTTGAAAATATTATAATTACTATCAATTACTTCTTATGTAAGATATTAATCATTAGAAAATCAAATAAATTAAAACATATATAAAATCTGTTATATATATATATATATATATTTCAACTCACATAAGGATAATTCTGAAAAATAATTTGAATAAATAAATTTTTTCATCATTATGTGATGTGATCCTACATTATTTAATCATCACAACTCACCTAATATTAACACTTAGACCTCTCCCTATATGAAAAATCATTAAGTTTACTCTCAATTATGGTTTGACCACTCAATAATGTAAAAAAATTTACACATAAAATATTTCAAACCATGATGCTAACGGGTTTTGAATTGACCTTATTATAAAAATAGAAATTCGTTATATGAACACCACAACCCTATTATTACACTCACTAATGAGTAAGAGGCACTACTCATGCCTATGATCAGAAATAAACACATCATAGTGATGAACTAACTATCGTAATCCCATTTTAATCCAAATTCTTCATATACCCCACTCTCATGGACTAAAAATGCACATTTTCCTTGATTTTCAAAAAATTATTCAACACATTACATTATATTTTTTCCAATAGGATTATATTAATGTAAAATAGGTTGAGTATCAAAATATTACGGAGGATAGTGTGGGAAAATGGAAAGAATTCACTAGGGAGTAGAACTATCTTTCTTGCACGTAAGAGGATGTAGTTGGAAAAATGACAATGTGTGTTTATAAGAGGATGTTCTAACTAACATGATTCAGTAATATATATAAAATTTGAATATTGGAATTATTAAATAAATATGAAATAAATAAAAAGAATAATAATATTTTGTTTATATGTCTGACAATGAAATCGGGGTTACAGTTGGTACATCATTTTATTAGAGGGCATGCATGATAATACATTATCAATAACATCGGGTGGAGATTATTTAGCCATAATTAATATTGCAAATCATAAATTTATCATTTCATTGATGATTTAAAGTCTAAATGGATTTGGGATTACAAATACTATTATTTTTTATATATTTCACAATACTATAAATACGTGATAATATAATGGTTTTTGCTAATCAAAGATAATTATCTATAATGACTAACATATTATATAAATGTGAATTAATTACATCACTATAATTTATCCTCCATATTATCCTAAAAACAAAAAAAAAATTAAAATAATCTAGATAATGGGTTATATAATATAGATAATTGGGTATGATAATGGTGTGGATTTTTAGACCAAGGTGATAGTGGAGTGGGAATAAATTATTCCTAGTAAGAATAAAATGTTTTGTCTAAAGGATTTATTTAAAACCACTATTCCACATAATTATACTATTTCAATAACTTATAATGTGAATCTAGATTTATCATTAAATGATAAAATTGGTAACTATAATGATTATATAATAGAAAGTATTTCTATATTTTTTTATTAATTTCCTATTATTGTAGTTTACCCAATGGTTTCCAAAAAATTGATCTCTGTAGTACCTGGATCCCAATAAAAAATAATTTCGATTTCTAAATATAAAATTAAACAATAATAAAAGAATAATTAAATATGTGTTAAAAAATAATATAATTTATTCATTAATCATTTCAATATTAAAAAAAATTTCAATGGTTTAAAATAATTAATAACAACATTTATGATTATATAATAAAATTATTTTATAAATATAGTTTCTAATTAATATTTATGAAAACTATTAAAATATTTTCTTAAAATTACATAATTACTTTTAATACTAAATAAATTTATTTTAATAGTCAATAAATGATTTCAATATTTTCAGTTGTGTTTAATATTTGAATTAATAAAATATTAATTTAGTTTCACGTGTTATTGTTGCACTTAAAATTTCATATGTATCATTAATGTTTGTTATGTAATGATAAATATATGGAATATGTTATAATATAATAGATTCAATATATTTTTAAAAAAATCAATATCAAGATTCAATTTATTATAGGATGTGTAATATATGTTATTTTTTATTTCTATATCCTCTAAGATCCGTAAGGGGGATAGGTTTGGGATCATCGGTCCAATTTTTTATGAATGCATCATTTATTTTAATATATGTGGATGGTTAAATTATTTAGAAAGACATATTATTTTCCATAAATAATCCCTAAAAATATATTATAAAAAAGGTATACAAATTTATTTAAATGATTTAACATTGGAATCCCACACATTTAAGTAATTAGTTATGAACCATGATTAAAAATTTATCCAAAAATTACATAAATAGTTATAGTGACATAGTATCACATAATTCATAAATGAAATATCATTGTTGTCTTTATTATCCAAAAAAGATCATCTTATCTTGTCCTATAGTTATCAACATCCCACTAATTATTCTTGTTATCTAACATAGCTTAGTCGTTGTGAGTAGAATGTGACTACCTCACGTAGTCCATGAATTATATTATACTTTAAATGTAAATTGAATATGTTTTTGACTCCATTTCCTCCTTGTAAATTATTTTATTGGTATTTCCTTCATTAATAACATATCTCATGTTCTATTCATGATTTTTGGTTATCTTATATTTATCCAATATAGAATGATATTATTACTCCCACTACACTATTTTTTTAAATAATAAAATAACCCATAAGGAAACATCCATTTCTTATCCTCTATTAACATATGTGTTTTATTAATTATTGTAATTTTTTATTCATAAAAAATATTTTTTTATAAGATTCAGGATCGGACAAATCATTCATTCTCCATGTATGTAGATTTATAGTAATTTAGTAACTGAAAAATATATTTATAACAAAAAATAATTGAAATTATATTTATAATAAATGGTTGTATTTTTACTTTATTAATAGATAATGAAAATCAATTAAATACATTAAAAATGAATATTTAAAATACCATAATGACATGTTCAGAAACTCAATTTCATTATTTGAACTACAATTAATTTAACTTCACAATGAATCATTTATACTTTTTTCCTGTTTTATGTTTACATAATCATATAATAAAATGTCATCTGACAATATTTAAAGATCCATATAAATTTTATCAGAAGATGGAATTCCATGTAAGAATCTAAATATGGTCCCATATTATAGGCCATGAAATGTTTTTTCATTGCATCCTTCTATACAATAACCACCACTTTCTCACTATGATATAATACATAGTAGTGTCTCAAATTTGATAGGTAAAAAATCAACAACCACTTCTATAGAATTGTTTTCAAATTATACTTATTTCATAACCAAAACAATTTAAACATTAATTGAAATTGAATGATTTCAATTTATGAAATCAATTTTCATTATAAGACATTGGAATGAATAGAATGTTATTCCCCAAAAAATAATTGAGTTTCGGACTCCATGAATTAGACTATATTGGGGTCACTGTGATATTGTCAATTTTTTTTGTTCTGAACTAACAATTCACGTATCTCAAATTTCTACAGAATGGTATTTCCTATGTAAATAGTTCATGAATTGTGTTCTATATCTTAAATATAATTTTAAATATTTATTTATTTCTGTAATAAAAAATATATATTGATGTGTATTTCACAAATTTTAGAATCACATAACTACCTACTCACACTGGTGGGACACTGTGGCTACTCCCATTTTACCACTATCCAACACCTAATGTGGACATGCATTTAGTTCTCTCTCTTAATGATATTGTTGACCTAAACATTCATTATTGTCCCTCAACAATTCATTATTTGTTTATGGAATTTCTAATATGAGCCATAGATTCAGAATTTAACTAAATCAATTATAATCATCCGTAGGGATAACAATTTCTTCCCCATCCAATTTATCATCCATCATCATTTTCTAAAATATTAACGAATTCAATTAGTAATCTATGCACAAAAAACATATTCCTATTCAATATATAACTAACATTTAATAAATTATTTCATATAAAAAATATAATTATAATTTCCATTCCCTAACATATGTATTCTATTCCAATAAAGAACAACTCATTGATGATTCTAAAAAATTATTCATGAATTTTCACCAGAATCATGACCTCATCCTCCAAAATTATTTTATATATATAATGAATACCCTCAATAAAATTTCTCTCCAGTTTCCTATACATATTGAAAGTTTTAAACAACATTCAAATTGAAAATAGATACAATCCATGCATTATAAAATCTACCTCCAACTATGGATTTGATTTCAATTTCAGAAAATCCCTATATAGAAAATATTTTTTCTTATTTATTTTGTCCAGCATTATATATTAGTATGAAATTATCTTATAGTGATTATAACTCATAAATAATCTACTATATTTTTCATATGAAAAATTAAATATTTATAGTGTATTCTCTCTATTAATATATTAATTACATCATGATTCCCACTTAAGAGAGGGATGAAAAAAACATAACTAATTAAATAGAATTTAGTTGATATTCAATTATTCTATGTGTGCATACCCAGTGTAGAAAACTAGAAAAACATTGTTAAAAAATAATGATTTTCTATATATTTTTATTAATTTGATACATTTATAATGCATCCTGTATTATTGGATACACTATATAGTTTACCAAGAATCATATCGTTTAATAATATCTGTGAAGGAATAAGAAATTTTATTTGGTAAAGAGGAAAACCATCAACTTTATCTTCCATTTTACATCAATTGACCTTTTTATGTGGAAAAAAAATTGTATATAGTTTACAGAATGGTAGAATTTATAATTATAATACATAAATATTCAACCTATCATTTACTAGTAGAAATTATATAGTAATTAAAATTTCATTTTATGTAGAAATAACATACCTATGAATCATATTCTTTATGTATAATACGCTTTAATATATGAATTCACTTCATCATCATCATCATGATAGTATATATATGTCATGATGAGAAACATATAATTATTTTTATAATATTAATTACTCATACCACAATACATTAATTGTGATTACCTTCAATTAAAAGCATGCTAGAACATATTAAAAATTGAATATGTATTTGATGTTGTAAATTCACATTATAAATGTACAAATGTTTATGACTGGTCACATAACCTTGATATTCTATATTAATTAGTTTTATATTTTGAAGATATCTCTATATATAATAATAAGAATTTCATATAATGAACCATCAAAAATAGAATATAGTTTTCAATTATGTCAATAATTTCCTAGTGTGGGTTCATTATGTTTATATAAATAAATTCACACTCATCTATAGATAATGGTTTCTTTTTATATTTATTTTTTGTTTCTAAAACAAATATTTTTCCACATTCATTTTAAATATGGAAAATGAAATTTCATGTTTAAAAAATCATATCATCATCTTCATTAGGTTTTCCTATTTTTATTCCATGTAGTCATTATTTCATTTTATAATTCGTTGTATACCTTATCTAGAATTATTCAGTGGATTTTATTCACCATTGATGATTCCAAACCATAATTAAAAAAAAATATAATTTATATATTTCATATTATTATGTCTACAAGTTTATATTTTTTACATATCTTACTGAATTTATTCTTAATTTTTTTTAATTTGTTCCCAATCAAAAATCAAGTTCAGCTAAAATTACATGTTTTCCAATAGTAAAAGTATTTATTCCCAAAATATGATCAATATTACTAGATGAAATAGTTCCGTGATATTTAAATATATTATTTAGTTTATATATTTAATTCAACTTTGTGTGCATCCAACTTGTATAATTTATTTATCAACCATTATAATAATTATTTCTTCCATTCATCAAATACAGTAGTCATTGATGTTGTAAATTCCTTATTACTTATTCCTTCATCCAAAACACCACATGTTCTTTTTTAATTAACTATAAAAAATGAAAAAATGGATTCTGTGACACCTAAAAAATAATTTTAGTCTACACCATCGTCATGGGGATGCACTTTTAAATATCATTTCATGCATCCGCAAAAACACATTTTAATTATTTTTACTCTTTAAACCCTCTCTTTGTTTTCTTCAACATTATGAAATATAGATTATACCTCATTTAATTCATAATTACATAATACCATTTGATATAGATCCCCCAGTATATTTTTATTTTATATATAATCTCTATTTATGTCTTCATTTATTTTTTGTGTGTAATTTTAATGTCAAATAAATCATCCCATATTCTTAGGTTTCTTATATATTTTCATGATTTTGGTGTTTTGAAAAAGAAAAATAATAATGATAGATATAAACATGTACTCATTATCGGTCTCTTCTCAAGTCCCATAACTATATGATGTATCTTAGTGTCATATATCCATGGATATAAATGATGTTTATTTAAATATATATTTCATCAATATAATTACTCTAGGATGAGGAATCATGATAATTTTTTTGATGAACATATTTACCTATAATTATCTTTATAATATATATTTGTTTTTATAATAACATTTTTAAATTATTTAATCATCTTCTGGAGATGTCCTAAATATTATAGGATTATTCACATTATTATACTGACTAATATTCATCATTCTCCTTAATTTGGTATTTTTCAATGATGTTCCTATTAAGATAATGATTATAACATAATTTATAATCTTTTTTCTAAATTTCGTTTTCCACTATTGAAAATATTTTAAATTAGAGTTATTAATAACTAATAGACATCATCTTCTTTTTTATTTTCATACTCACTAGTATACTCACATTAATCATCATTAACATTCATTTTTTATCATTTCCATAAATGTTATTTTAGTAATGTCTATATTATAGACTATCTGATATTTTGTTTTCTTATAATTGTGATGTGTAATATACATTTCATTGAGAGATAGACTAATACTATCTAAAAGGGTGGATGAATTAATATTTATATTTTAGGGAAATTTCCACAGCAATATCTTCACCATAGTTGAATCATAAAATATTTTCTCATAACCTCCATGATTGATTACTATCTTATTAGAAAATTTAATTTTATTATCTAAATATTTTTCATCATCCATCCAATTTTTTCCAACATCAACTCTCAAAATATTATTTGGTTTGTTAAGAATTAAATTTAGCATATTTATTTTCAATAATATATATAATCTCTTTGCTATATTTATTTACCATTTAATTGGTAACTACATCTGTAGAAAAATATGACACAATTTAATTTATAGAATTCTACTGAAATACATGATTCCTCATGTGACTGTAAGTCAATAAATAATATCATATATTTGGAGAAAATTACAATCATTTTAAATTATTCATATTATAAATATGGAAATGAGTTATGGAATCATTTAATCCTTAAATATTGAAAATTTATTCCAATAAAAAATTATTACACCTCATGTATTAAATTATTTTAGATTTTTTATTCAACTTTAATTAAAAAATTTATACCATTAAGATGAGGACCTGGGTTTTATGAAACTACTTGTAGTTCCCAAATCTGGTGGGATCATTTATATTGGTTTTATCAAAATTAGTTATCCCTTTTTCATTCAAATATTCCATCTTTTAATTCATTCCCTATGAAAATTTAAAGCCCGAGTCCTATATTCTCATTTTTCATATTCCTTCCCCGATTATAGGGTAACCAAAAAAATTCACATATTGTTATATGGATTTAAATTTAAATACAATAAAATATAAAAAAATTATGATATCATATTAATAAATACATCACTATTAATTATACAGTGTCATTTTAATTATCTTGAACTAGAATTAGAGGAAATATCATTATATGCTACAAAATCAATCAAATTTCTTATAATATTGTTCCATAATGGTTTCATCCTTCATATATTTGTTATATATATCTCACAAAATAAAATCCTTTTTGATAGATTTTATTTTCATGCAAAATAATTGTAATGAAACCTTCCTGAAATGTCATTGGAGTCGATCTTTAGATCTATTATCTCCTTGTATATTTTTCTATCAATCTTATTCTCTTAAAATACATTCATCAGTTACTCTTCCCTTTTTATGGATCAATTTTCACTGATTAATATAGAATTATTTTCAACCTCTCACTCAAATTTTGGAATTCAAATAAATAACATAATGCATTATAATTCCATTTTTTCTCCTTCCATGATGTATCAGTGATCCAAAATATCATACAATTTATATTTTTCAATGTACAAAAGAAAATAAATTGGTTATGTAGTATAATGTTCCAGACATACATTAATTATCTTCATCTAAAAATATATATTTACAGATTTCAACATTATTATTGTTTCACTACAAATTTATTGAAATTCATATTGTCATTAAATATGATATTTACTAATTTGAATACACAATAACAATCATTTTTAGAAAGTAAAAATTTTTATTTAATATAACATGATGTTTATGTCATGAGAATCCAAGAAATATTACATTTATATTATCTTTTTATTCTCTAGGAGAAATGTGAAATTCGAATTTTTTTCAAGTCTACATGAATCATGAAATAACAAGAGATGTTGCATGACATATATCTCCCCATGATGGACCATATAAAACATCAAATGATGACGGTATCTCAAAGAAATAATAATTTATAAACCATGAAATGTTCCATATAAATTTTTCTACCTATAGAGTTTCAAATAAAACTTATATTTCCTAGAATATCATCCTATTTTTTAATGGTTATAATATCCCACAAAATTTTTTTTTGGTTTGTTGTGTAAATTTTAAAAAATTTATCAACATGAAATTAACTTCTCTATGGGAAGTACAGGGATTATATTTTATGTAAACCCTTTTTATCATCATTACCTTTAATGACCAATGTGATATGGATCCATAATTATCCCTACTTTAGACACTATGAATTCAACTGTGGAATGACCATCATTATATTCCTATTTTTTATTCATAACTCTCCGTTCATGTAATACTACAATCCTAATCATGATTATTGACTTTTATAGTTCCCATATACAATTTCAGGCCTCCACAATCCCACAATGATAAATTTATTGATGAATATATTCTTAATATATCCAGTAGAAACATAGATAAATCATCAAATTCATTAGATATCTCTCTACTTGTGTAGTTCACTATAGATCCTTCCATGGTGATTCTATCCAAAATTTTGTATCAAAAAATTCTAGGTGCACCATCATAAGCATAGATACAAATTGCATTAGCCTTCATAATCATCTACATGCAACAATTGGTTGTTTGGTTTCTTAACCGAGGCTCTGCATTGAATTATTGTATGTTTCAAAGAAGTTTTCTTCAATGATTACGATTTATTTACTAAACAAATTTCTTTTATATCATCAAAAAATTTAATATTCTATATTAATATATTATAGATTATATACACTCCCAATATACTACTAGTCAATTTCATAATTTTCACTACAAAAAACTTTTTTCAAAAGGATATGGTCAAAATGTTTCATTCACTAACACATGTAATTAATTACGCTGAGGAACAACACACCCATAGTTACAAATAATCCTACTTGAATTAATTTAAGAAAAAGACCACATTCTTCAGATTTTTAATCCATATAAAATATGAAATCATCAGTATCACTAATCACTTAACTCCAACAAATATTTATTTTTTCTCACAAATTCTATACTTTCAAAATTTACATTCCATGAGTGGGATCATCAGATTATTTTACATATAATAGTATATCAGGTTAAATATGATCTATACAAATCATAGTTATATTAATATTAATTGTATTATAGAACACTTTAGATGGTTATAAAATATTTAAAAGACTTAATATACATAAAAAATTATTTTTAAATTCAATATGTTAACTCAAAAATACAAGTGTTTCAGTAAGAGAGATAAAATCCATTTTAAAATAATTTTATTAATATTGAATTGAATTATAGTACCAATGAATAATTTTTTATTTTGAATAAAATATTTTAATAGATATGACCCTAAATAAATACTGTGTATATAATGAAAAAAATTTCTTATTTAATCATAGTTATTGATATTCTTTTAAAATGATAGATCTGTGCATACACATTAATTGGGAAGTAAAAAATTATTAATTATGTGATTATATTTTTTATGATTGGGAATGTATAATAATATATATAGTTTTTAGGAGAGAGTGATGTATATATATAGTATTTATTTAAGTAATTATTATATACTGAATTAAAAAATTATCTATTTATTTTTAAAATAAAATTAAAAATTAACAATAAAAAATACATACGGGTTTTCTAAATCATATCACACTAATCCATTGATAGATGGTTTTCTCTCATTTCATGGATTAATATAGTTTCATAATAAAACTCTTTCAATTCCATACACACTACCAACATCATTTCCCAATCTGATGAAACAATCAATGTACTTATTTTTGTTAATCAACCTATTTATAATTTACCATATTTTTTCAATTAAAATATTCTATAAATTAAAATATTTTATTATGGAAGAACTATAAAAATAAATAATTTGATATCCATAAATAATTAACAATACATAAATTTTCATATTTAAAATATAAAATGTGTAATTATTAACTCTTTCATACCATACATTTAATTAATATTAATTTTCTATTATATTTCAAATAGTATTATTCAATGTCCATCAAATTAATTATAGAAGGTAGTTCTATGCTTGAAATTTATATTATATACAAGTTATTAATAATAATTTTCTTTTATTTTAGTGCCACATGCAATCAAAATTATTATATATTGTAGATATTTACACATATTACCATATAGAATAATATTCCAATCATGACTCTGTGTTGTAATTTCTATTATTTATTTCATTGTGTATCTATTTTTTATTAACTAAATTACCATAGGTCAGATATAAATCCTTCTTGTGGAATCATTTTCTTACATAAAAATATTTTCATCCAATATTTGTATCATTACTACATGTCACAAATATACTTGCATATATATTTTATATTATATATATATATATATATTAAATATCATTATTTTTTATTTTTTATTTAATAGTATTTTTAGGATAAAATTTTGAATAATATTAAATTCATCATGAAAATATATACTATAACTACTAAAATATTTATTTCAAAAATTATTAATTACACTTAAAAATTTGATACAATATACTTCATAATGTTGATCATATGAATTATCAATGTATAATTTCTCGGAATACCAAATACAAAAAACATCAAATAATAAATAATATGTTTTATTAATTGAGTTACTAGTATATGTAAATATTTATATCATAAATATATTTTAATGATAAAGAATGTATAAAAAATATTTAATATAAAAAATGTTACATAATATTATATTAGAAGGAAGTATGATGTTTCAAAACACCTTCATCTACTACCTTCAAATAATTATATAATATCTCTGATTTTCAATGTAATTTTTTAATTTATATGGAATTATTTCGCGAGCGTGAAATTGGACGGCACGTAATTCTGATGTTTGAAGAGCCTATAACGAAATTTTTAACTATTTTATGTATTTTCAGTAAATGTGAAAGTAGGTTTTTCTATCATTTGAAACATAACTCGGATAAAAAATCTGAAGGTACCATTGAATTCTGAACTCCTGGATTCTCCTAGAAATGACTAAACTTCGGCCGAAAAGGGCCGAGCAGAAAAGTTATTTATCAGAATGTAAGAATAAAATTTAAATTAATTATTTTATTTTATTCCTCACTTTTGAGTGGTGGATGGAAACATAATGGGAAATCTACCTGGAGAGGACGATTAAAATCAATGAGGCTCATTAATGGCTCGTTAAACTCACAGTGTAATGACGCTTTAAGGTTGCGTGACAACAATGTTGTTTCATATATAAAATTTTGTAACGAAAATATGTCAAATCATAATGGGAATTCTGTGACATACTCTTATTTAATGTTCGACATGCTGGGGAAATATGGATTTGATATTTGGAGGATTCTATGGTGAACCTCTAACGAACATCCACCTTAGTGAAGAATGACGAACACTGGATGATCTTCACCATCTTTGCCACCTTTAGATGACTAGAGCTAGAAAGTGTCTTCAACGTCTTAACCCCTCGAGGATGAACATGTGGAAATGAACTTAAAATAGGTAGGTTTTTTAATTAGAAAAATTATTAAACGATCCTTTTCTGAAAAACTACGGACGCAGATCAACCCATGAATAGGTTGATCCGCATATCGTGCATTATAACTGTAGGGTGACTTTTATTTTGAGGTGATTATTCAAGGTTAAACATTTACATGAATTACAGAACACCAACCTCCCCAGCTTCCCCATTGTTAAAACCTATAACGTGACGGCCTCGTGCCAACTTGAGTTAGGCCTGAGCACCTCATCTCGTGTGTTCTTGGTAGATACATTTTAAAACAATGACAATGTTGGTTTGAATGCTTCAAGGAACATACATCCTCGCACAGATACCATTAGCGCAGGCCGCTCAAAGAATAGACCATATAAGCATGTTCGGTGGGCTGTTGATATTTCTATTATCGTGCTGGCACCAATTGCAACAGTGGTAGATGGTCTCAGCTGCAGTGTGGAGGTGGCGGCCCGCACCGGTGGGAATTGTAGACTAAGAGGCCATGATCTGTCTTCAGGGGTGGTTCATTTGAGGATGCGGCACTAGGTGGGTGCAGCATGGTGGGGTGGCCCACGTCCGGGCCACCCAAAAGGCTAGAGGTGTCATGGACCATCAGGCGTTACCGGAGTAAGATGCGGTGACAGGAGGGGTTGCGTAGGAGGTTCAGCTGCCCTTGCGGGCCACGTTCGGACCGAAGGTGATGTGGCTGGCTTCCACATCGTAGGGGCTCACACAAGTTGCACCATAGGTCTGATCCCCTTGCTGGCGGGCCGAGCCCCCAGCAGGCTGGGCCAGTCCTGCTGCTCGGCATCCCGGACCTGTATGGGCAGGTTGAACCCGCAACGGTAGGCCAGACTAGTGCATGTTCGGGTCGAACCCTCGCACCTTCGGACTGGGCCCAATTAGTCTGTGTCGTGTAGGATACCCGGATAGGTGGACCCTCGGCCAAATCGATGCAGGTCCAATGAAGCCTATGTTAGGTACAGGGACTACACAATGGAAGCTGGTGGGCCTAGAGTTAAAATTTTATGCATCACTGAAGAGACATAACCCTATTAACTCTAGTGATCATGTCCTAGTTTGTTCCGAGGATAATTCTAGGTTTAAACAGAACATAAACAAATTAAACATGTAGATAGTTCGGATTTGATGTTTGAAAGTCCACCGCAGGACACCGATGATCGTTACTTGAAGAATCAGACGTCAGAGCCCTCTAGATCGTCCACACGTGCCTCTCAAATCTTCTCACAAGCATTTCTTTGAGATCCGAGTGACAACATGGATCTTAAATGCTCACTTCAGTGCACGGATGATCACCGCAAGACAAGATCCTTTAATCTGTGATGTATAAACATGAAGATATTTCTTTGCTGGATAGACTCTCTTTCTACATTCCAGTAGGAGAGAGAAGCTCTCAAATCCCACAAATGAATATTTACATGGGAGAGCCTCTTCCTCACTTATATAGTAAATGTTTGAAACATGTGGTATGGATTCCCGACCCCGTGTAATCAATGTCCACTATATAAGTGTTATAAATAATTATTTATGACAAATAAAATTATGCCATAAATAGTATTTATTATTTATCACTTACCCATAATATACATATATATATTACATTATAAACATGAGTCTTTAACTCAAATAATACCTCCTAATATTAAATGAGCATTAGGATATTAAAATCCATTCCAACAATATTAATACTTATATTTAATATATAACATGTAAATACATATTATTTAAAACTTCAATGACTTTTTCTAAACATGAATAATTAATGAATTTATTTATTATTTTGTGATCCATAGAACCTGGATAGTGTTCATACCATTTGGTGGGGCCCACCAATTTCTTCATTCATATTCCTAGAATACGGTATAATTTCTAGTCGATATTGTGTGTGAGCCTATAGTACCTTACCTCAATAGTAGTGGCTAATATCGACCAACCTTGAGCAGGGTATAGAAACCCATCGAGGCCCATATAGAGACAAGGAAAATTCAAAGCAATGACTACCTTCCCACGAACATGGTCCATGTAATGTAATCTATTCATCGTCGATGTCTCAATAAATCAGAATGTAGACTACTGTTATCATTATTTATTTTTCTTTATTTTATTTATTGATTTGTCTAGATAGTCTAAACTTCAACTACTAAGGCAGGGGATTTAATGAAGGTGATACCATCCTAATCAACCAGTCCTTATATATCTCTTCTTAAACTCTATGGAAAAAAATCATTTCTTGGTCATTCAATCAATTCCATGTCATTAATTACGTAACTGATACAAACTACCTCACCACAACTTGGTCTCCCTGGTTTTCACCTTACATCAAATATACATAAATAAATTACATCCATTGAAATGTTCTCAAGTCTAAATACCATTTCCCATGTCTGTAGTTATGAACGACCAACTATACCTAAAACACGTGGTGTTCCTTTTATGCGGGTCTGTCCTCATGATCTCAACTACTATAGATCATCAAGTGCGAACTTCATGATTGGAAGTCTCAATGCTTATGAGCCCCCAACAGCTGTTGGTCACACAACATTTGTGTCCTTTCAGAACGATGTAACTGTAACATAGGATGTTACATTAAGATTACTGTCATGGCTTCTCAGGGTTCTCATTATATCTAGGGATCTACTCTAACCCTTTGATACAACAGGTAATCTAAGGATATTTCCAAAAACCTAGTGGATGTAGATGAATCCACAATATTTTTGAATGATAAACACATGTATTATAAAAAACTGAATACATGTAATGGTAATAAAATTACTAAACAAGTTGCGTCTAGGGAACCCACTTTAAACACTCCTGCATGAACTAGTGCTAACTGATAATAGGTTTGAGTGTTCTATCTCTCACAAGTAAAACATTATTTTGTTAATAAATGGCTTCATTCAGGGGTTCTACCACGTTGTCCTCTATGGATACTATGCTAATATTCACTTCACCTATTTGAGTAAAATCCCTTAAGAAATGGAACTTCTGAAGAATATGCATTGTCCTCTGGTGAGACCTGGGATTCTTGGTAAGCACCCAAACTGCAGTATTATCACAATATACTAGAATAGGGTATGAACTACTAGGTACAACCCAAATGTATGAGATAAATCTACGTATCCAGACAGCTTCCTTTGCTGCATCGGATAGTGTAAATATTGTCAGACTCTGTTGTCGAATTAGCATCCACAACTTTCTTCGAGAATCTCCAACTCACTGCACCACCATTAAGGCAAAATATGTAGCCCAACTGCAATTTCATATCATCCTGATCTATCTAGAAACTAGCATCAGTTTATCACCTCACAACTAGTTCCTCTTCTCCTCCACACACCATGAACATATCCTCAGTACTCCTCATGTACTTTAGTATAGTTTTAACAGATGTCCAATGCATCTCTCATGGATTGGCTTGATATCTACCCAACATGCATAAAGAAAATTTGACATCAAACCAAGTACATGGAATGGCATAAATGATAAAACCCACTGCAGAAACATAAGGGAGTCTACCCAGTCTGTCAATATCCTCCTATGATTGTGAACCCATTTTCATGGATAGATTTACACCATGTGACACAAGTACCAATCCTCTCTTGGATTGTTCCATACTATACCATTTCAGTACCTTTTCAATATATGTAATTTGGCGTTGCCCATTAATTCTTTGAGATCAATCTCGATAGATATTTATCCCTAGAATGTAGGCTGCTTCACATAAGTCTATCATTTAGAATCATTCATTTAACCATGTCTTAACTGACTGCCAGACTTGATCCTTGTTTCCCATAATTAATATGT
The DNA here is from genome assembly GCA_963277665.1 of Viscum album. NCBI lineage: Eukaryota > Viridiplantae > Streptophyta > Magnoliopsida > Santalales > Viscaceae > Viscum > Viscum album. Next base: position 1,903,214,556 of record OY728160.1, read on the forward strand.
CAATAACATATAATACTAGGAAAACGATGGCATTCCATTCCACCTTTTTATAGACACAATGATCACATTCATTTTTGATGGAATCAAAATATATTATGGAATCATCAAAATGAAAATTCCATGATCTTGATGACAGATTCAATCCATAAATGGATCTCTGTAGCTTTCATACGTTATTGGCAGTCATTGACATAACAAATCGTTCAGGTAGAGTAATATAGACATCTTCAACCAACACCCCATTTAGAAAAGATTTTTTGACATCCATTTTATAAAATTCATAATCATGAAAGGCTACTGTAGCCAAAAATATTATGATGGATTTTAGAATTTCTACTGGAGAGAAGTTTTCATCATAGTCAATGCCATTACATTGTATGAAACACTTTGCAGCCAGTTTTTCATTAAAGGAATTAACCTCAACATCAATGTACATATTCTACATGAATACCAATGTGCATCCAATGGGATCTACATCAGGTGGAGGGTGTACAAAAAACCAAAAATTATTTTTGTACATGGACCCCATCATAGAATTCACGACTTCTTGCCATTAAGAAACTTATTTACCTTCTACTGCTTCTTTGTAGGTCATAGGATCATCATCCTCAAGGAATAATGTGTCACATAAGTCGATGGCGAAAAAACTATAATTATCTTATTCTCTAACCTCTCACATAGTCCTACATAGTATCTATTTCTCAAGAACAATTTCTTATTCCACTTGTTCTTGTGGAGATTGTTCGCCTTCCCACACTTGCGCTTCTGGAGAATTAACTTCATCGAAGTCAATCTTGCTCCAACTATTTCCAAGAGAAATGTGTTATCTTTGTAGAAATATAGTGTATCATACCACAATGATTTTTCAAAATAAAGGGTTATATAAGTAGTATCCTACAGTTTCCATAGGATAAACTATAATGATGCACTTAGTGCTTCTGGAAGTTAATTCGTCACTTGGTAAAGTCTTGAAAAATATCTTGCACCCCCATATATGTATGTGTGTCAGGTTGGGTTTCTTTTAATACCATACATGATATGGAATCCTATCTGTAGATTTAGTTGGTACTCAGTTATGAGTACATGTTGCTGTCTGCAAAGCATATCCCCAAAAGGATAATAGAAGGGTTGAATGACTCATCATTGATCTGACCATGCCAAGCAAGGTCCTTTTCCTCCTTTCACTAACACCAGTCCATTGTGGTGTATAAGGAGGAGTCAGTTGGGATATAATCCCACACTCCATCAAGTGATCAATGAAATCTTGGTTAAGATATTCTCCACCTCGGTCTGAGTGAAGTGATTTTATCATCTTACAAAGTTGGTTTTCTACTTCATTTTGGTATTTCTTAAATATCCGAAAGAAATCTGACTTATAACAAATTATGTAGATATATCCATACCTACTATAGTCATCAATAAAATCATGAAATATGGAAAACCACCCCTTTCCTCTACTAGAATTGGACGACATATATCAGTATGTATTAATTCCAAAATTGCATTGTCTCTTTCTTCCTTTCCTGAGAAATGTGCTTTGGTTATCTTTCCTTGTAAAAAAGATTGACAAACATCTAACGGTTCCAACTGTACTGAGTCTAGATACCCTTCTTGGTGCAATCTTCGTAATCACTTCTCGTTTACATGACCAAGCCCGAAGTTCCATAAGAGGTTGTTAATTGAGTCATGTTGGATGTTTTTTTCATTGATTTCCATTACTGAGATCACAAGTTATAGCATATATAAACCATTATTAAGATGTGCCATACCATAACCTATGTTATCCTTATAAAAGAGACAACATTTATTTCCAAACATGAAATAAAAAACCATAGTGTTTAGACTTGACACATAGATAATGTTTCTGGTAAAATAAGTTACATAATAGAAATTTTTTTAACATAATAAACAATCAAGTTGGCAAGGTTAAGTGATGTTCTCCCACTGCCCAGGATTCCAAACATGCACCATTTGTAGAAATGAGATCCACTTGACATTTTGTAATCTTCTTGAACCTACTTGGTTCTTGTATATGAATTCAAATTTTTGAGGCACATGTTGTATCCAATACCCAACTTGTAGATAAAGATAGATTATATTCTATGAAAAAAATACCTGAAGTAGAAGCGTCATTATTCTTCTTCTTCCCATCTCCACAATTCTTCTTCCACTGGCCTTTCTAGCCACATCCAAAGTAGAAATATTCCTACCCAATACTTTTCCTCTGAATCATTGGGTTCATTGGAAGATGATCCATTATTGTCTTAGGTCTTGACTTGTCCTTAGGCCCCTTTTCCAATCCCTTTTGTCCTATTCAACATATGTATAGATGAATTGGTATTTTTTATATCCTTATCATCTTGGATAACTAAAGACAAAAGGTCCAAGAGTGACTTTTTCATATCATTCATATTATAATTGACAATAAAATTTTAGAAGCTTGATGGTAAAGAGGTATGAATGAGATCCACTGCATGTTCATGGTTCAGTTTCAACTGAAGGGATTAAATCCTCTCAATATACCCAATCATCTTGAGTACGTGAGGACCGACATGGTGCCCTTATTCTAGACTGCACTTGTAATGCGCACTTGAGATCACATAACTTTCTTGTCTGGCCTTATCCTCTTATTGTTCTTGGAGATGTGAACTCATGTTCCTAGCATCCCCATCCTCATGAATTTTTTGAAATTGGATAGACATGGATGACAACATGATTCATTGTACATCAAGTGCATCGTCTACATGCATTCGCAATTTATATTTTTCCACCATACTTTCTCTCTAAGGATGCTCAGTAGGAATTGGGGATTCCGTCACATTTAACATCCTTTCATGGCGTAGTACTATTCCCAAGCGCATGTACCACTCTAGGATGTTATTTCTAGTTCGAATATTTTCTTTATCCAAAATCCATCACAGTGATAAAGTACATGTGGTGTTAGTGATTTACATTTTGAATCTACATCAGATAAATATTTAGTAGTTAGTACATTGTCTTGATTACCTTTTTACATTTATGATTCATAAATTATTATATCATTTTAATGTCTCCCACTATTTTAGCGAACCATAATAGCCCTTCCTATTATATTCAGAATACTCTATCGTTTGAGTAATCTAGTGTCAAGGATCCTTGAAACCTCTCTCATAGTCTATAATCTTGGGCTACACCTCTACATGGAGGGTTCAAGGAAGGCTCTAGGCTATCCAACCACTTGTTCTTTTGCTTCATTGTGTGGTTGAGTAAGGTCCCAGCATTTGGAATTTGAACATGGTTCCCTCAAAATCACGCCACTAAAGTAATATAAAGTTATCTAAGGATAATCCATGACTACTCAATTCAGATATGTCAACCCAGTTCTCCAATGAAAATTCCCCTGTAGTAATAGGAACCCTTAGCTATGGATGATGAGCGCCACAAATAGATGGTTTTGTTTAGATGTGATGAATGGAAGGAATTTATTTGACTTAATATATCTTTGAGAGATTTTTAATATTTATTGAGAAATATAATCCTTTTCTATTTATTATGTTCAAATTGGGGTTTCGTTCTCACAAGTGAACATGAAATGGAATAAAATTCATCACAAATTCATGCATTTTATCTTGTTTATGATTCTATGTGATCACAAAATAATCATGCAGGCACATAAAATAAAAAACTATGCATGAAGTAAATCATGAATTCTGACTGGTCTTGAGAATTATATAAATATCAATCAATAACAGACCAATATTGACATAGGGGCATACATACATGAGTCATTACTTGACTCACGTCGTACCTAGCCCAGTGTAATTTGCTTGTCTTCCATCTGGTTTACTCCTTGTCCTGGTGGGGTCTGTGTCTCATATAATCATTTAATTAAAAATATACTAGCATGCGAGAGAGCGGGTATAGGGGTACAAAATATATCTTGTGCATTGGAAACGGAGGCCCATATACATATTTGAAATTGAAATGAATATTCTAAAACCATAATTTATCTAATTAGTTATTACAATTATCGCTTGCATTGAATAAATAATTAAATAAATAAATAAGCCCATGACATACCAATTTCGATAGCACGGTTAAGATCAGTCGGGGTAAAATATGCACTAGAAAATTAAATTATAATAAAATTAAATAGTGTGACAGTGTTCTAAAAAATTAAATGAATTAGATTAAATTAAAATAATTTTTTAACTGTTCCATTTTTTTAATTTAATTTTAATTCTAAAATTAAATTAAACAATAAATTTAATTTTAATATTAAATTAAATTAATATTTCTAATTAAAAATAAATTTAAACACCCATATTAATTATAATTAATTAAATTCAAAAAACTAAATTAATTAAAATTGATTTAAGAGAGGGTTACCTCCGGACTGGGAGGAGTCCGAACACACTGCAAACCGCCGCAAGGTGTTGTCCTCGAGCAGGGTGAGATCACGGAATTACCACAGTGTGAACATGGCATGACCGCTCAGCCCAGCAACTCCAGTGATGACAACAACTTCTGGTGAGGTTCGAAAGGAGTAGGAGGAGGCTGGGTAACATTCCGGACAGCCGCATGGCTGATAGCCCACTGCTCCGGCCAGCCGGCTGGGTGGCGGCCCGGCGTGGTTCCGTCCAAGGTGGCGTGAGGCGGAGGTCCGGAGGCCCGGTTTCGGGAGCGGCATGGCTTGGTGGTCTAGAAGGGCTTTGAGCATCCGTCTGGTGGGCAGAGGTGAGGAGGACCGAGTCGGCGTCGTACGGCTGACAACGAGGCGAAGGGCAGGCTGTTCGGCATCCTAGAGCAGTGTGGGGTGTGGCTAGGGTTCTGAAGGGGATGCCAAGCCCCATGTGAAGAAGAAGACCCCATTGGGTCTTCTAATTTTGTGTAAAATTTTTCCTTACACAAAAATCCACATCCATGTCCCCACCGTTTTTTATATAAAAGTTAGAAGATCGCAAAATGGGGTCTTAGTCTCCCTTTTATTTATAAAACTAATGGAGGATAACATGACCCCCAAATGAGTCTTCACCTCCTCCCCTTTTAGCATTTATAAAACTAAAAGGAAAGACTTGACTTTGCCCCATGTCTTTAAATAATTTTCTATTTGAGAAAAAAAATTATTTTTTAAAATAATATTATTTTATTTCCTAAAAATTAACCTTAACGAATTATATCCAGCTACCTAATTCTAGAAAAAGCATGGATGGATTTCATTAATTTTGATAGAACATATTAATAAAATTATAATGTTTTCTTCCCAAATAATAATCAAAAAAATTTTAAACTGGCGTATCGGTCCAATTAAAATTTTCAAATTGACACAGCTTTTCCATTCGAAAACGGATCGACACACAGTTAGTTGCAATGGAACCAATTTATTCCCCCTTACTAAAATATAATGGAATTAAATTTTTCATTTGACTCTAAAAAATCACACATTCCCTCTAATAGCACTATTACGTACCAGGATGGCGCAGCGGACGCTGGTGGGCCAGAATTTAAAATTTCATGCATCACCAGAGTGACATAACCCTATCAATTGTGGTGGTCTTGTCCCAGTTCAGTTCGAGGATCACGCATGTTTTAAAAATAGCACAAATAAATTTAACATTTACCTAGTTTGGATTTGACGTGGGAAAGTCCGGCGTAGGATATCGGCGATCGTTGCTCGAGGACTCTGACATCGAAGTCTTCTAGATCGTCCACACATGCCTCTTGAATCTTCTCACACGTTGTTCATTGAGATCTAGGTGCTAGCCTGGATCATCAACGCTCACTTCAACGCATGGACGATCACCTCAAGGCAACATCCTTCAATCAGATATGGATAAACATGAAGATCTTCCTTCTCTCGAGAGACTCTCTGTCTAGATGCTAAGAGGAGAGCGAACCTCTCAAGTCCAACACTTTAATAGTTACATGGGAGATCCACTCTCTTACTTATATTGGGAATGTTTTAAACACGCTGTATGGATTCCCAGCCCCGTGTAATAAACGTATACTATATAAGTGTTATAAATAATTATATATGATAAATTGTCACACCCCAAGTTTCCACGGTAAGTTTTCCTTTTAATAATGCAATGACGTGCGTTGTACGCAACTTCGAGACTCTAACACACCACAACCAATCAAACTAGCTGTTATGAATAGTAATACCTACTTTTTGAAATATTATAAATTTTATCTTTTGAAATGGACTTTAGTTTTAAATTCGTAATATCTAAATTAGCTTAGGGTGAAATTTTGGTACTTTTCGGATAACTTTCACATTTTGATGAATAGTGAAAATTACGAAATTTTAATTAAAAACAACTTTTTTAATAGAAATAATTAATAGTGATAAATTATTAATTTGAGTGGTTTTAAAGTATATTTAGAATATATTTTTACCATTTAATACAGTGTTGTTCATTGGATGATATTTCACATTTAAACCAAACATAAACAACTGTCAATCTTTTGATAGTTATTATCACTTAAAAACACACTTTTTGTTTTGACGACGGAAATTAATTTTTAAATTAATTAATTCAACTGATTTGTTTTTAATTTGGGAAAATAGACATCATTTTTGAATTCATAATATCAAATATAGCTTAGGCCTAATTTTTGGTATTTTTCTGAGTCTTCTATTTTTTGATGAATAGTGAAACCACTAAGTGGTAGTTAAAAAACTAAATTTTTCATAAAACATAATTTTACCACTTCTGTGAGTGGAATTTCGAAAATCCGAGAGATACGGTTAATATCAAAGAGTAATATGTGGTTCATTGAGATGAATATAATTTTTGGTGAATAATAACTTTTTACATTTATTTACCACGGTTAAAAGTTAATAGGGTAATTAAGGGTAAAAATGATATTAATATTACCCTAACACATGTCCTAATTCTATTGGACAAGTCTATCTCGACCAAAAACAACCTTAAGAATAAAATATTATCATTTAGGTCCACTTGGATTAGATTAGGACATTTATTATTATTTAATTCAAAGAAGAGTTAAAAGAGTTAAAATCAATGATTATTTACTAAAACATTTTTAATATAGGGTTACACATAATACAAATTCTACTATAAATATTAATTATAAATAAAAAACGATTTCCTACTTAATGGTATTTTATTTATAAATTTTAGACATTAAATAATTTATTTTATTTATGACACAATGGTGATGCAATAATTTCCATATTAATGAAAAATTAAAATGATTGATATTGTAGATACCCAAATAAATATAATTTGAGAATATTTATGAATTAAAATAATTTAATAGCTTAATATGACATATTAGGATTGCTTTAATTGACTTTTATCGATGTAATCATTCTGATATGAGTTTCACAAAAATCAATTATTGAATAGTGTCAAAATTGACATAAAAGAGTTTTCTAAAAAATTATTATATTATTAATTGATGTTAAATTCCTAAAAATCTATGGTTCGGCCAAGAGACTTATTTCATGATAGGTGTATCATTAATTGACCACTTGAGGGTCTGTTGGATGTTTATAGTATGTTTATTAACCATATAATATAAAAATACAAAGGGACATTGTAAAAGTGAAACTAATTAACTAAGAGTTAATACTTAATGATAAGGTTAATATAATGACCCAAACATGTCTAAATTATAATGGTTGAGTGGTTATCGAGTTATCCCCACTTTAGCCTTTAAATAATCCACTTTGGATCCATTAAAAACAGAATATTAATTTATTATAAAATAATATTCTTAGCTTTTCCAAAGGTTCCCCTCACCCCTCTTATAAAAGGTCACTCCCCCTTCTCATTACATCACACCTTCAAAGCCTTTTGGTTCGGCCTACCCCTACCCAAATACTCTCTCAACTTCCCTCACTACAACCTGAGGCCTTAGTTTGATCATAAATCCATTCTAAGGAGCCCTTTTGATCAAATCAAAAGGAAGAACCCGAAGAAGAGGTAATGTTTTTACCACCCTTTTTCAAATTCTTTTCTTCTTCAACTTCTTCATTCTTTGTTATTACCATTCTAAATTAATTAATACAGTATCTACTATATACTGTAATATTATTATAATTATAGTACAACCATATTCAGTATTCTATCCATCCTTTGAATGATATGTCACCATACGTGCGTACGTATGGCTTACCCTCTCCACGTCGTGGTGTAATTGTCATTCAATAAATTATTATTTGTATGGGTATAATAATGATGTGTAATTAATGTAAATAATAAATATAGCATGATAATTATTCTGTATATATGATATACCATCCAATTATATATTATTTTAACATCAAAAGAATGATATTGTCGCTCGTGCGTACGTACGGACTACCGTCTCCACGAACGCGATGAGATTCATTCTCCATCGTATCCATTAAAGTATAATTACCATTTGACTATTTAAAAATAATGATTAAGGACTTGATATCTTTCTGGATATGAATAAGATACAACTTATCAATGACAAAGATGGCTTACTTAACAAAACATATAAAAGAAAATGAGTAAGTTAACACCCGAAACAACGATAATACTAAGATATTAATAACAAATAAATGTTAAAAGATAATATATGATATCATATTAATGTAAATGATTCTTGTATAATTAAATAACAGTTATTTAACCATTATACAGTAGTTTAACCTACCGTCGACCAAGGAAAAAGTACCAAGTAAGGGGGTTCTTATCTCACTTTAAATTCCATGAGAATTCCATTGTTCACCACTTATTTATTACATGTGGTGTGTGTACTGCCCATGTTTGTATTAAATGTGTAATATACATTAATTCATTTATATTTACATCATCATTGTATGATCCTTCTTTTGTGTGTGTATATTTTTTATGTTACCAAATCAATAAGGGAATTTGGAATTTCAATTTCCACTCATTCGGCTTTACGCATACTTCATTGATTATTTTACTCCAAGGTTATGTGTAGAATCACTATTCTTTTTATTATGTCATAAATTACACTCCAATTTCTGTGGATATACTTTTTATACACATAATCACTCAATTGATAAATTCTCAAGTCATCGGTATGAACTTGATAAGAGTAATTTTTACACAATATCGCTTTGTTGGGATAAATATCCAATTCATTGGTGTTTTTTTACAAGAATATGTGTGAATGTCCTTTGATTGTTTTAAAAATGAATATCCAATCATATTTAGTGTATTTATATTTTTCACACATAATTATGTCATTGAATTATCCTTCGCCTAAGGATACATCCTTTATGAGAGATTTCATCTTAATTTGCATTCCATTGATACTTCTTTGTTGTTATACACCAAATCACTTTTTTGTGGTGTACTTTGACATAGTATATCATGAATCCATTTATTTTCATGATATTACAAAGTTTTGATTACCTCAATTATTAGTATTCAAGTGTATCTATTTTGGTTAGAAACTCTAACTAAAATACAATTTTTAAAAGTTTTAAAGACTCATTATTCTATATCTTGCTCATTAATGTCCATGTTTTAAAAATGGTTTTAAGGATTTATTTATATGGAAATTAATGCTTTAAAATCAAAATTAATTTTATAAGTTTCAAACTGGTATGGGACACTTTGATTCTAAAATCTATTTTTAATGGATTCTTGACAAATAGTGTGACTTTTAAATGATTTCAAGAAAAAGGAGATATTCCACTCTAATTGTTTTGATGATTATTTTCCTCTATGTTAATATCCTTCATCATTCTTGATTGAGGTTAATATGATACAATACAATATTTCATATTGTATCGAATGAGTTATGTTTAACTATGGATGTGCTATTTTTATACCATTCAGGGTTTGTGGATAAATTATTGACATTTCGTATGCTAGTTTTATTATGAATGTTTATGTTATGTTTAAAACTTTTCATATGAGGAATGCATTGGACTTTGTAAGTGTCAAGTGGAGCCCGCTATAGCTCCTCGATGCATCGGTAGGTCTCATGAGACAAACTTGTGTCTTGGCATAAGGCCTTAGGAAAATCTTATTTGTAGTCTAGGCACGAGGCCTTGGCTATGTGGTTATGATAGTCTGACATTATGAATTCTATCATTATGAAAGTGGTTATTGATATTTCATGTGATTGTTTGACTAGTAGAATATTCTTGTGAATATGTAAATGGAATTATTTCATTTTATCTTTTCCGTATTATGTTGAAGTTCATGTTTAAAAGTCGTTTGTTTTAGTTATAAATTGATTTAATTGTTTATGCTTATCTACTAAAGATTATGCTATATTGTTATCCTTACTAAATCTGAGCTCACCCCTTTCAATGTTTTATCTTTTCCCAGGATGTGAAGAAGTAATTTATGAATGACATGCAGGGATAGTATGAGGGGATATGAAGATAATATGTTGTTGTAGTTTTTTACCTTATGATGTAATGTAATACTTATGAATATATCTAGTGTTTCCAAGACTTCTAAACTAGTCGGTATTTTGAGACTTGATCCTTTGTGATCATGCCAATTTTATGTAATAATGCACCGACTCTGGGTATCTAGGGTCGGGGCATTACAAAAATAAAATTATTTCATATATAATTTTTATAATTTATCACTTACTCGTAATATATATAAAAATAGTACATGATAAAATTGAGTAATTAACTCGACTCATACCTCCTGATAATATTAAATTAACCTTAGGATATTAAAATCCATTTGAAAAATATTAATACTTGTATTTACTATATAACATGTAAATACATGTTATAAAAAATTCAATGAATTATTCTAAACTTGTATAATTAATGGATTTATATATTCTTTGGTGAACCATAGAACATTAATAGTGCTCAGAATGTTTGGCGGGGTCAACCAAGTTCTATATTCCTATTCGATTTATAGGGCAGATTCTCAAGGTGCTATTTTGTGGGTCCCTCTAGGCCCTTACCTCTACAGTAGTGAATAATATCCACCGACCCAGAGCAAGTTCTTGAAACTGATTGAGGTCCCTATAGAGATAAAGAAAATTCATAGCAACGACTACCTTACTACGAAATGGAATGTTTAATACAATCTCTTCGACATCAGTGTCTCAATAATGAAGAATGCAAACTAGTGTCATCATTCTTTATCTTGCTTTATTTTATTTGTTGATTTTTCCAGACGGTCTTACCTTCCACTACCATGGAAATGGATTTAATAATGGTGCTACCATCCTAATCAACCAGGCCTAATATATCTCTTCCAGTTATCGGACGCGACATATACATTCTCGATCATTCAGTCAATGCCATGCCATTAATGACATACCCGACACTATCTACATTGCCACGTCTTTGTTTCCTTGGTTTTCTCCTTGAATAAAATGTATGTAATTAAATGACATCCATTGACAATGATCTCAACTCTAATGACCATTACACGTGTCTGTAGATTGGATCAACCAATGACACCTAAAACAATTGGTGTTCCTACTATGTGGTTATGTCATCATGATCTGAACTACAAGAGATTATCAAGTACGGACATCATGAAAAGAAGTATCAATGCTTATGGGCCCCCACCACCTTATTAGCAGACATCATCTGGGTCATTTCAGAATGATGTAACATGACCCTAGGAAATTACCTTAAGATTACTATCATGGAATCTCAGGGTTATCATTATACCATGGGATCTACTATAACACTTTGATGCGACTGGTAATCTAATGACATTTCCATAAAAATGTTGATGTAGGAGTATCTACACTATTATGGCAAGATAATCACTTGTATTATAAAAAACTGAATACATGTAGTGGTAATCAAAGTACAAAACAAGTTGTGTCTAGGGCACCCAGTTTCAACAACCTATTGGTCATGGCCCACTAGCCATGACAAACCAAACCAACCTTCACCATACCAGGTCAGGTCAAGTTTTTATAAATGAACCGAGGTTTATGGTACCCTCGGCCTGGGTTGTTTGGGATGGTCTGACCAGGTCGGCTCAAGCGTCGCCACAACCAGTCCCCTGGTTACTAAAATGCATGTATCGTGCATACCATGTGTCTGATTGATGGGACTTTTGCAGCGTTGGGACGCTCTCTAGGGGGCAGAAATATTTTCATTAATTGTGGTGAATTTCACGGACACTGAGAAGAGATGATTGACTTGAGGAATGGTTATCCCAAGTGCTCTATGAATGTAACACTATGGTTGGATGAGGCCTGAAGATTTCTTGAGGATGTCCTAATTGGAAGTGTCTCTATGTGACCATCAGGCCCACGGTGGGGAGGGTCTCCATGAGACCTGGAAGAACCATAGTATTAAATAAGAGGATTAACATAGTTCAGCCAAGGTGGGAAGGGTGTCACTGTGGCCCAACTAGAACATGGCAGAGAGAGGTTCTATGTGACCCAGAATACCCATAGTACTAATCAGGGATGATTACCAGAGCTATTAGTGTTTCCAAGACTACTAAACTAATTGGTCTTTCGAGACTTGATCATTTGTGATCATGCCAATGTTATTTAACAATGCACCAAGTCTGGGTATCTAGGGTCAGGGCGTTACAGTTGGTATCAGAGAAGGTTAGTACAAACCTTGGAAGCTAGATTTATATAAACTCTGATTAGAGCACGTAGACCTAAGATGAACATTGAATATTAGTATAGAAGATCTTTCTAAAATTTTGGTATTGTAGAGATTTTGTGAGTTTTCCAAGCAATAAATCCATGTCTGGATACGAGCAGGTAGAGGAGGCTCTAGCACAGATGTACCTAGGGGTAAAACCCGAAAACACCACTTTGAGCTAGTCTCGAAAGGGAACTGGTGCACGAAAACGGGCCTTGCTGCACTCTTGGTTACGACACTCCTAGTGGATATGCTTAGGATACTTTAAATTTTCCTTAATAACCGATTTGAAGTATTATATATAAGATGTGATTAAATGACCTTCTTTAATCCTAATGTGTTTCAAATTGAGAATATGGTGACATGTTAATCACTAAATGATTTTATGACTACTGTCACTCACACAATGCCTTCTGGTTTTAGTCAATGGCGGGATTCCAAGGAAGTCATAGTGACTTTGAGAATGATGTAAAAGGTGGGAACAATGGTGGAAATGAGAAACAAAATGGAAGGTTGATAGGTGTAAATGATATTGTCTTTATTCCAAATAAATTTTCCAAAAATATGATTAACAATATATATATTAAACAATTACCAGACTCAACAAAGAAGAGAAAGGTGATAAATGATAAGAGCTACAGCAGTCGAGACAATGGAGAATGGAATCCTCAATTTCCATCATGCACGAAATGTGGAAGGATACAACCAGGAAAGTGTCTCAATGGGACAAAGAAATGCTTTACATGCGGGAAGGAAGGACATAAAGTGAAGAATTGCCAAAGAAAATGAAGATTACTATGGAAGAAGATAAAAATTGTCCCAAGAATCCATTTACAGTCATTTGTCGTAAATGTAGGGGACCTGGCCATTACCCGAGTGAATGCCCTATTATATAGGATATTTTCTTGGTCAAAGAAGAAGCTATGTAGAAATAAATGGTTGGATAAATGTTTACAAATTAATAGTGCTCCTTATTGATGGGTTTACTTTGGAATCATTTTCTCTTGTAATTTTAACCCTGCAGTTTTCCATGTGATAATGATATTTGAGGAAGAATTATCTTTTCTCTTGCGGATATTGTTATAATTAACCATTTGGTTTTATATGATCACTGGGTTTGAGGAAATTATAAGTTATTATAATTTGGGATGAAAATGCAAGGTATGAGATAAGATTTGTGGTTAAATTATGTTATGGTTATTTTGAGGAATTTATCTCATTTTGGTAATGTTATAAAATATAGTTTTTGAAAAAGGACAACACGCAGACTGTGTGACAACCCGTCGTGTCGGACAAAGCTGTGGGAATCGAACGCACAACCAAAGTGTGATTGAGAGTTATCGCCTACCACTAGACTACGTGAAGTCCCTGGTTAGTGTGACTATTATTTTTAGTTAAATGATTTTATTGATCCATGATAATTTGATTTGGGATCTTGTGTCTTATCAAATGAATACACTTAGTATAGGAAAATGATTTGGTGATTAAGTGAGAAATGTTATTTTGGAAGTTGTTCAATGGGTTGTGAAAAATATATGCCCAAGGAAAATAGAATATTATGGGATTTCATTTGAGGAGTAATGGTGGATTTTTATCTATGTTTTTTTATTGTGGATTTATAGTGATTTGGGTTATTCATGGAAATGATTAGGTTAATTACTTTTAAGTATGTGACTTTAAGAGTAATTAATGTCATTTGGAGATTCAATTTAACATGGAAGACTACATTCTTATAAGTTTTGGGTTTTAATATTATTTTGGATTATATTGAAGGATTTTAAGGACAATTGATTATTGAATGGTATTTATTTAACTTTGGGGTATTGATGGTTTAATTTTAGAAATTAAGATTAGTGTTTTTTTCTCTCTAATGGAATATTTATTTGGGGGATCATCAGATATTATTCTAACCATTTTGGTTTTGATTAATATCTTAAGACAAGGTAAATATATAGTTTATCCTACATGGATCATGTATTTCTATAGATGTTTATTCTAGCTCTTCCATTGTGACCAAGTCATCTTGAATACTCATTGTTCAAAAAAATGAGTAAGTGGTAAAAAGTTATTAAAGAATGAAACTCTACTTAAAAAGTAAGTATATCTCTTTATGTTCCTAGTTAATATCATAAATTAATTCCTCATCCTTATGTAATGTAACTTGAAACAAAAAAATGTTGTCCGTTTACTTTTCCTACTAGGAGACTAAGGATAGTTTGTCCCAACACAAGTTTGAGATTTTCTTATTGTTAACTTTCTCCTAATCATGTTTTCTATCCCTCTCCATCAAAACTGAGCACTTATTTTATCATCCATATCCATTTTTTCCTACACGGAATCCTAGTATGGGTTATCTTGGGTGACATTTATACCTCTCTTCCTTTCTTTTAAAGTTATAGTTTTATTGACACTTTTTCCAATGTGGGACAGTCAATTATATTCTCAAGCCTAATTTTAAAAAAATTGTGAGGATGCAATTTATTGAAGGAGGGGAGAATTTAACACCCCAAGCTTCCACAGTACGTTTCCCTTTGAATAATGAAATGACGTGCGTTGTACGCAACTTCGAGATTCTAACACACCATAACCAATCAAACTAGCTGTTATGAATAACAATACTTAATTTTTGAAATTTTATAAATTTTATCTTTCGAAATGGACTTCAGTTTTGGATTCATAATATCGAAATTATCTTAGGGTGAAATTTTGGTACTTTTCGGATAACATTCAAATTTTGATGAATAGTGAAAATTACTAAATTTTAATTAAAAACAACTTTTTAATCGAAATAATTAATAGTGATAAATTATTAATTTGAGTGGTTTTAAAGTATATATAGAATATATTTTTACCATTTAATACAATTTTGGTCAATGGATGATATTTCACATTTAAACCAGACATAAACAAGTGTCAATCTTTTGATAGTTATTATCTCTTAAAAACACGATATTTTATTGACGACGGGAATTAATTTTTAAATTAATTAATTCAATTTATTTGTTTTGAATTTGGTAAAATAGATATCATTTTTGAATTCATCATATCAAATATATCTTAGGCTTAATTTTTGGTATTTTTCTGGAAACATTCATTTTTTGATGAATAGTGAAACCACTAAGTGGTAGTTAAAAAACTGAATTTTTCATAAAACATAATTTTACCGCTTCTGTGAGTGGAATTTCGAAAATCCGAGACACACGGTTAATATGAAGGAGTAAAATGTGGTTCATTGAGATGAAAACAATTTTTGGTGAATAGTAGTTTTTTACTTTTATTTACCACGGTTAAAACTAAATAGGGTAATTAAGGGTAAAAATGATATTAATATTACCCTAAGACATGTCCTAATTCTATTGGACAAGTTAATCTTGTCCGAAAACAACATTAGGAATAAAATATTATCATTTAGGCCAACTTGGATTAGATTAGGACATTTATTATTATTTAATTCAAAGAAGAGTTAAAACAGTTAAAATCAATGTTTATTTATAAAACATTTTTAATACAGGGTTACACATAAGATACATTCAACTATAAATATTCATTAGAAATCTAAAAACATTTCCTACATAATGGTATTTTATTTATAAATTTTAGACATTAAATAATTTAATATATTTATAACACAATTGTGATGCAGTAATTACCATAATAGTGAATAATTAAAATGATTGATATTGTAGATACCTAAATAAATAAAATTTGAGACTTTTTATGAATTACAATAATTTTATAGGTTAATATGACATATTAGGATCGATTTAATTGACTTTTTTAGAAGTAATCATTCTGATATGAGTTTCACAAAAATCAATTATTGAATAGTGTCAAAATTGACATAAAAGAGTTTTTAAAACAAATATTATATTATTAATTGATATTAAATTCCTAAAAATCTAAGGTTCGGCCAAGAGACTTATATCACGATAGGTGTATAATTAATAGACCACTTGATGGTCTCTTGTATTTTTATAGTATGTTTATTAACAATATAATATAAAAATACAAAAAGACATCGTAAAAGTGAAACTAATTAACTAAGAGTTAATACTTAAAGATAAGGTTAATATAATGACCCAAACCTATCTAATTTCTATTGGTTGAGTGGGTTTCGACCTATCCCCACCTTAAAATTAAAATAATCCACTTTGGATCCATTAGAACCAGGATATGAATTTATTATAAAATAATATTTTTAGCTTTTCCAAAGGTTCCGCTCACCCCTTTTATAAAAGGGCACTCCCCCTTCTCATTACCTCACACCTTCAAAGCCTTTTGGTTCGGCCAACCCCTGACCAAATACTATATAAAATTCCCTCAATACAACCTAGATGCCTTATTTTGATCATAAAGCCATCCTAATGATCCCTTTTGATCAAATCAAGAGGAAGAACCCGAAAAAGAGGTAATGTTTTTACCATCCTTTTTCAAATTCATTTCTTCTTCAAATTCTCATTTCTTTGTTATTACCATTCTAAATTAATTAATCCAGAATCTCCTATATAATTTAATATTATTATAAATATAATACAACCATATTCAGTATTCTATCCATCCTTTGAATGACATGTCACCATACGTGCGTACGTACGGCTAACTGTCTCCATGTCGTGGTGTAATTGTCATTCAATAAATTATTATTTGGATGGGTATAATAATGATGTGTAATTCATGTAAATAATAAATATAACATGATAATTATTCTGTCTATATGATATACCATCCAATTATATATTAATTTAACATCAAAAGAATGATATTGTCGCTCGTGCGTACGTACGGACTACCGTATCCACGAACGCGATGAGATTCATTCTCCATCGTATCCTTTCAAGTATAATTATCATTTTATTATTTAAAAATAATTTTTATGGACTTGATATCATTCTGGATATGAATAAGATACAACCTATCAATGAAAAACATGGCTTACTTAACAAAACATATAAAAGAAAACGAGTAAGTTAACACCCGAAACAATGATAATACTAAGATATTAATAACAAATCAATGTTAAAAGATCATATATGATATAATATTATTGTAAATTAATCTTGTATAATTCAATAACAATTATTTCACCATTATAAAGGATTTTAACCGACCATCTACCAAGGAAAAAGTACAAAGTAAGGGGTTTCTTATCTCACTTTTAATTCCGTGAGAATTCAATTTTTCACTACATATTTATTACATGTGGTGTGTGTACTGCCCATGTTTGTATAAATTGTTTAATATAAATTAATTCATTTATATTTACATCATCATTTTATGATCCTTCTTTCATGGGTGTATGTTTTTTATGTTACCAAATCAATAAGGGAATTTGGAATTTCAATTTCCACTCATTCGGCTATACGCATACTTCATTGATTATTTTACTCCAAGATTATGTGTAGAATAACTATTCATTTGATTATGTCATAAATTCCACTCCCATTTCTATGGATATACTTTTGATACACATAATCACTCCATTGATAAATTCTCAAGTCATCGGTATGAACTTGATAAGAGTAATTTTTACTCAATCTCGATTTGTTGGGATAAACATCCAATTCATTGGTGTTGTTTTTCCAATAATATGTGTGAATGTCCTTTTATTGTTTTACACTGAATATCCAATCATATTTAGTGTATTTATATTTGTCACACATAATTATGTCGTTGATTTATCTTTAACCGAAGGATACAACCTTTATGAGAGATTTCATCTTAATTTACATTCCATTGAGACTTGTTTGTTGGTATACACCAAATCACTTTTATGTGGTGTACATTGAAATAGTATATCATGAATCCATTTATTCTCATGATATTACAAAGTTTTGATTACCTCAATTATTTTTATTGAAGTGTCTCTCTTTTGGTTATAAACTCTAACTAAAATACCATTTTTAAATATTTTAAAGACTCAATCTTCTAAATCTTGCTCATTAATTTCCATGTTTTAAAAATGGTTTTAAGGATTTATTTATATGGAAATTAAAGTTTTAAAATCAAAATTCCTTTTAGATGTTTCAAAGTGGTATGGGACACTTTGATTCTAAAATCTATTTTAAATGGATTCTTGACAAATAATGTGATTTTTAAATGATTTCAAGAAAAAGGGGTTATTTCACTATAATTGTTTTGATGATTATTTTCATCTATGTTAATATCCTTCATCATTCTCGATTGAGGTTAATATGATACAATAAAATCTTCCATATTGTATCTAATGAGTAATTTTGACTGTGGATGTGCTATTTTTATACCATTCATGGTTTGTGGATAATGTATTGACATTTTGTATGCTAGTTTTAATACGAATGTTTATGTTATGTTTAAAACTTTTCATATGATGAATGAATTGGACTTAGTATGTGACGGGTGGAGCGAGATATAGCTCCTCGATGAATCGGTAGGTCTCATGAGACAAACTAGTGTCTTGGCACAAGGCCTTGGAAAAATCTTATTTGTAGTCTTGGAACGAGGCCTTGGCTATGTGGTTTTGATAGTCTGGAATTATGCATTACATAATTATGAAAGTGGATATTGATATTGCATGTGATTGTTCGACTAGTAGAATATCTATGTGAATATGCAAATGGAATTATTTCATTTTATCTTTTCCATATTATGTTTAAGTTCAAGTTTAAAAGGCTTTTGTTTTAGTTATAAATTGCTTTAAGTGTTTATGCTTATCTACGAAAGCTTCTGCTCTATTGTTATCCTTACTGAGCATCTGAGATCACCCCTTTCAATGTTTTATCTTTTCCCAGGATGTGAAGATGTAATTTTTGAATGACCTGCAGGGATAATATGAGGGGATATGAAGATAACATGTTATTGTAGTTTTTTACCTTATGTTGTAATGCAATACTTATGAATATATCTAGTGTTTCTAAGACTACTAAACTAATCGGTCTTTCGAGACTTGATCCTTTGTGATCATGCCAATGTTATGTAAAAATGTACCGACACTGGGTATCTAGGGTCGGGGCGTTACATAAATAAAATTATTTCATAAATAATATTTATAATTTATAACTTAGTCGTAATATATATAAAAATATTACATGATAAAATTGAGTCATTAACTCGAATCATACTTCCTGATAATATTAAATTAACCTTAGGATATTAAAATCCATTTGAAAAATATTAATACTTGTATTTACTATATAACATGTAAATACATGTTATCATGAAATTAAATGAATTATTCTAAACTTGTATAATTAATGAATTTATTTATTCTTTGGTGAACCATAGTACTTTAATAGTGCTCAGAATGTTTGGTGGGGTTAACCAAGTTCTATATTCCTATTCGTTGAATAGGGCAGATTCTCAAGGTGCTATTTTCTGGGTCCCACTAGGCCCTTACGTCTATAGTAGTGAATAATATCCACTGACCCAGAGCAAGGTCTAGAAACTGATCGAGGACCCTATAGAGATGAAAAAAATTCATATCAACGACTTCCTTACTACGAAAATGGAATGTGTAATACAATCTCTTCGACATCGGTGTCTCAATAAAGCAGAATGAAAACTAGTGTAATCAATCTTTATCATTCATTATTTTATTTGTTGATTATTCCAGACGTTCTTACCTTCCACTACCATGGAAATGGATTTAATAATGGTGCTACCATCCTAATCAACCAGGCCAAATATATCTCTTCCAGTTCTCGGACGCGACAAATACTTTCTCGATCATTCAATCAATGCCATGCCATTAATGACATACCCAATACTATCTGCATTGCCACTTATTTGTTTCCATGGTTTTATCCTTGCATCAAATGTATGTAATTAAATGAAATCCATTGACAATGATCTCAACTCTAAAGACCATTACATGTGTCCGTAGATTGGATCAACCAATGACACCTAAAACAATTGGTGTTCCTACTATGTGGTTATGTCCTCATGATCTCAACTACTAGAGATTATCAAGTACGGACATCATGAGAAGAAGTTTCAATGCTTATGAGCCCCCACCACCTGATTGTCAGACATCATCTAGGTCATTTTAGAATGATGTAACTTGACCCTAGGAAATTACCTTAAGATTACTGTCATGGAATCTCAGGGTTATCCTTATACCATGGGATCTACTATAACACTTTGATGCTACTAGTAATCTAAATACATTTCCATAAAAATGTTGATGTAGGAGTATCTACACTTTTATGGAAAGATAAACACTTGTATTATAACAAACTGAATACAGGTAGTGGTAATCAAAGTACAAAACAAGTTGAGTCTAGGGCACCCAGTTTCAACTACCTATTGGGCATGGCCCACTAGCTATGCCAAACCAAACCAAACATCACCCGTACTAGGTCAGGTCAAGTTTGTATAAATGAACCGAGGTTTATGGTACCCCCGGCCTGGGTTTTAAGGGATGGTCTGACCAGGTCGGCTCAAGTGTCGCCACATCCAGTCCCCTGGAAACTAAAATGCATGTATCATGCAAACCATGTGTCTGATTGACGGGCCTTTTGCAGCGTTGGGACCCTCTCTAGGAGGCAGAAATTTTTTCATTAATCGTGGTGAATTTCCCGGACTCAGAGAAGAGAAGAATGACTTTAGGAATGGTTATCCCAAGTGCTCTATGAATGTAACACTATGGTTGGATGAGGACTGAATATTTCTTGAGGATGTCCTAATTGTAAGTGTCTCGATGTGACCTTCAGGCCCACGGTGGGGAGGGTCTCCGTGAGACCTGGAAGACCCAAAGTATTCAATAAGAGGAGTAACTTAGTTCAGCCATGGTGGGAAGGGACTCACTGTGGCCCAGCTAGAACATGGCAAAGAGAGGTTCTATGTGACCTAGAATACCCATAGTACTAATCAGGGATGAGTAACAGAGCTATTAATGGTTAGTGGGAAGTGGCTCTGTGTGACCCGGTAGGCCCAATGTACTCGATAGAGGTGGAGTTCACCAATGGTCATGGAGTTAGATATTTGTGACTAATTAATCTACTGTTACTACCCTTGAACATACATGGTGTTAGATGACTTGTGTTTTCTAATTTACATTGATAATTGATGTTTGGTCTTTCCTCTTTAATTTTGGGGTCCATACTGAGTGCTGTGTTACTCACCCCTCCATGAGCTTCGCTCACACATGTTTCGTCTGGTGGAGACACCTAACGTTTCAATAGGGGTGCTCAGGGAGATAAGATTGACAGATTCAAGGAGGGTGGACTTTGTGGCCAGAACTAGTTGGCTCCCAGTACGACTGGGTAGAAATTATATACTAATTTTTATTATTGTACCTTCACTACTCTCATGATCAGGTGGGGTTTTCTTCAGATAGGCATAAATGTTTCCTTTTTGTACGTTCGGCTTTCAGTCTTTGTTGGTTTCGTATTTCAGCCCACATACAATAAGTTGTAAATGAACTCAACATTATTTTTAGTGGTACTTGTTTCCCATTTTTCAGTGAGTTTGGATGTGGTTGGGGGTGTGGGATCATACAGGTACTCAGGAAAATGCCTCTCACTTAAGGGATGATGCCTTGGAGACTAGTCAGTAACCTCTGGACATCAGGAGGTGGGCATGGGGTAGTCATGGAATGAGCCCCTGGGATGGATTGTGATAAAATGGTATCAGTGGATTGTCAATTTCCTCTCAAAGTACAAGAGTATGATGGTTTGTTTTGGTGAAACATTTTTAGGTGTTGCGTGTTTGACATTCATATTCGGGGAGTCAAATGTTGATGCGGAGGCCTATGTATCAATAAAGGATGACCATGAAATCTATTACCAGCTGAATTCATAAAAATGGAAGTTTAAGAAGTGTCTCCTTATTTTCGAATAACAGTCTTCAAACAATATATAACCTTATAACCATGTTATATATTGATCTATCTCAGGATGACTCAACATGGGCCATTAGACATGATCCCGATACGATGTCGTGAGGAAAGCCAACCTAACGACAAGGAGTTCCTTCATGGATCAGTTCTAGTGATGGCCCCATTGGATGATGCACAAGTACTGCCACTACCTGAGGTTTATCATCTACTTCAAATTGTCCCGATATGGGACGTTCATAGGATCAGTGCCCTATATGAGATCTAATGAAAAAGACATACAAGGTTCAGGGTAGAGATAGGTCCTCAGGTCACTAAGAACTGGCTGGAGGATGTGACGCAGGTCTTCCACTATGTGAGGAGACAACCTGACTATATGGAGATAATGGTAGAGATATTTTTACATGTCTCACTAGGAACACTATGGATTTTGAACATCCAGCCTCTGGATGAGGTGAACCTCACAAGGGTTGACTTCAGGTGGCCATTCTGGGAGTAGTTTTTTACCATGACCTTGCGCTCTCTGAACATCTAGGAGAAGCTTCACCAACAAAATGACCATTTGACAGTGGAATAGTACTCGATAAGTTTCATAAATCATTCCCAATGCTCAATGGTTATGGTGTGAGACCATTTCTTCAAGGCATGCACTTTTGACCATGGAATCAGGAAGGAGATCATGGCATCAGTGGTGTCTCTCATCATCCCCACCCTGGCCGGGGTGCTAGAGCATGCCCTTATGATGGTGAGCTTTTTGGAAAAGCAGGAACATGAAAATAGATCTATCAGATGACCTTAGAAAGGTGAGTCTTTGACATGAATTAGACAATAGATGTGTGGGCCCATGTAGGCTAGGTCTTTCAGAGGCTAACCCTAGGACTCAAGGTCAATAGTACGATGCTCCCAAACCAGAAGGAGTAAGATGGGGGATAGTATTTGCAACATGTGCGGTGGGAAGAGACACCTGGCTTGTGACTACCCGACTAGACATATAAACAAATAGACGACGATCGAGGGGCATCCAAAGCTGTGATTGCGGTTCGATCAAGGAGGTCCGTAGGGCGGTGGAGGTGGCATGGGATCTTGTCCAGCGACAGGTAGTGGGGGACGGTTTGAGATAATAACACCACCACCCCTAGGTGGTACACCATTTCCTAATGGAGTAGGATGATTGGGGTGAGATCAGCTCTAGGCAGCAAAGGATTAAGAGCATGGTGATCCAATGATGATCTGAGGTACAATATGTGTCTTCTCCACCTTTGCTGCAAAACTTATAGAAATGTTTTATAGTCACTTCTTCCATTCCATAGATCTTGTTTGGAGCTCAGATATTCCAGTGGAGTTGTTGGCTCAATCCTTATGGCTAGAGACTCCAATAGGAGGGGATTCGACGATTATGCACTAATGTTGGCTATGTGAGATTACATTTGGAGGTGATAGCTTCAGTTGGGATCTCCTAGTAGTAGTGTTGGGGCCTTACGACGTCATCATGGGTATAGAGTAGTTACCGACAGTCCATGATCAGATCGACTATCTTAGATGTACGTTGTTGTGTTTCCATGATAATGGGACCATGTCTTCCTTCACTGGTGAGAAGGAAACCCTTACAGTGTAGGACAAACTCTCATAGAGGAGGGTGTAGTTGATCATTCACCAGTTGGCTACCCTCACCCTCGATGCAGTAGAGGTGTGGATTCCAAGTATCCTTGTAGTGGTGGACGAGTATGAGGATTTTTTCTAAATGAGGTTCCAGGGATACCTCTTAGTATAGAGGTATACATCTATATTGACTAGTACCACAATACGACACTGATATCCTCCACGGTATATCGAATGGCTCCCATAGAGCATCACGAGCTGAGGACACAATTGGATGACACGTAGTAGAATGGATTCGTAAGGCCCAGTGATTCACCATGGATAGCCCTCGTGTATTTTTTGAAGAAGGAAGATGAGAGTATGAGGTTTTACATGGACTTATGATGCCATAACTAGGAGACCATGATGAACATGTACCCGCTTCCAAGGATTGATGAAATATTTGACCAGTTGAAGGGTGAAAATTTGTTCTCAAAGATAAACCTCAGATCATGTTATCACAATCTTCGGGTACGAGATGAGGATGTACCCAAGACAACCTTTAGGATCTGGTATGGTAACTATGAGTTCCGGGTGGATACTTACTTCAGGAAAAACGCCCCATGAGTGTTCGTGGACTTCATGAATAGGATCATCCACCCCTACCTCCACTGGTTCATTGTGGTCTTCATCAATGACATCTTGGTGTATTTAGAATTGGAGGAGCATCACACTACACACCTGCAGAGAGTCTTGGATACACTCTGAGAGAAATAGAATTTTGGTAACCTCATGAAATGTCTCATCAGGATATGAGATGTCCAATTTCTTAGAAACATCATTTTGAAGGCTGGAGTTGTAGTAGATTCGGAGAAAATAGAGGTTCTCCTTGGATAGGAGCTTCCCAAATGCGTGACTGATGTGTAGAGATTTTTGGGGATGGTGGGTTACTATGAGAGGAGCATTCCCAAATTCTCTAGATTAGAAGCACCATTTTCAATTTTGACATGGATGGGATAGCCCTATATGGGGACAAAGAAATTCAAGCAAGTTTTCTAGGAGCTTAGGAAGAGACTGACTATTTCCCCCATCGTGAGACTACCAGAAATGGGCATGGGGAATGTAGTTGTATGGGATACGTCAGGGACCAAACAGGGTTGTATCCTGATTTAGGAGCGAGTGGTGATCGCCTATGGTTCGCGATAGTTGGGGAAACATGAGTAGAACTATGCGACCCATGACCTGGAGTTGGATGTAGTGTTATTTTCATTGATGATGTGGAAGAAGTACATGATTGGAAAGTGGTTTACAATTTACTCTGAACACAAGAGTCTTAGGTATATCTTCTCCTAGAAGGACCTGAAACTGAGATAACGACAATGTTTAGAGTTTTACAGGACTATGATTTTGAGATAGTATATAGTCCTGTAAAGGAGGCCATGGTGGAAGACACCCTATGTAAGAGGATTGCGTTGCAGCTGATGAGTGGGGAGACATAGTAGTTATCCATAATGCATATATACTTTGTGGATGAAGATGGAGGAGCTTACCTTCATTCGATGACTATTACTCCACCACTCATACTGCGAGTCAAGGAGGAACAATTGGTGGGTGTTGACTACGATTCCCGACATTCTCAGTTATCCTCATGAAGGTCTCTTGATGGATTTTAGATATGTGGGGATCATTTCATCCTTTTCAGAGGGATAACTTTAGTGCCAGTGAAGTTATGGGAGGATCAGTTGAGGGAGTTCCATACTTCCCATCAGGAAGCACATTTGGAGTGGAAAAGATGTACCATGACCTCAGCATCAGGACTGGTGTCCATAGATAAAGAAAGCAGTGGACGATGTCATTTTGTTGTGCATCAATAGTCAACAAGTGAAGGTCAAGCACCAAGTTATTACATTCTTGACTCTGGCACTCGGGGTACCAGAGTGGAAATGGACTGATATCATGATGGACTTTGTGATGGGGTTACCAAATAGGTCTAGAGGTCATGTATCTATATGTCTGATCATTGACTGAATCACCATGTCATCTCACTTTCAACCCATCTGGAAGTAAGGACCAGTAAAGGGATTGTGACACCTCTACATCCAGGAGATAGTGTGCCTTCATGGGGTTCCTTCGATGATCATCTTAGATCATGAGGCACACATTACCTCTCTTTAGTGGAAGAGATTACAGGAGGTGTTCACGATGTAGTTGCATTTGAGAAAAAAAATTTATCCCCAGTCGGATGGTTAGATAGAGTGGACTATACAGACCATGGAGGATATGAATTGTTCTTGCATCCTAGAATTTGGTCGTAGTTGGGAGGACCATCTTCCAAAATTTGAGTTTGAATACAAAAAAAATATATCACTCCACCATTTCTATGGAACTATTTGAGGACTTGTACGGGAGTCCTAGTAGATCAACCATATACTGGTAAGACCTAGAGAAATCATTACTCATGTGCCCAGACATGGTTCGTGCAATAATTGAGATGGTGCAGATCAGCATGGAGTGGATGAGGGCTGCATTGATTAGGCTGCAGTCTTATGCCAATATGAGACAGAGACCCATGGAGTCTGCAGAGGGAGATCATGTGTTCCTTCGGGTCTCACCCCAACTAGTATTGCAGGGATTTGGTTGGGGCGGCATGATATCTCAGAAGCTCATCATCCTTTTTCATATCCTATACAGAGTTGGCGAGGTGGCGCACCACCTATCTCTCCCCCCATTGATGCACCAGATGCATGGTGTTTTGCACAGGTTGCAGCTGAGGATTTACATGCATGATCCATCTCACCTCATATATTGTGGAGAGTAGGATATTGATGATGGCGAGATGTTTGCAGAGTTTCCATTGGAGATAGATGACAGATGTGAATAGGTCATTTGTGGTCAATCGATTCCTCCTATGTGTGTTCGATGGAATCACGTGAATCTCCATGTGATCACATGGAAGTGGGATGCTTAGATTCGTGCTCAGTACACCCATATTTTTGTTTAGTTATTTTTTTTCATTCGAAGAAATTAATCCCTACAGTGTGGAGAATATATGTTGATGGAATTTCCGGGTATTTTTTTATATTGTTGTATTTTGAGAAGATGAAATTTGACATCACGTAATTCCGAGTTCTGAAGAGATCTGAATGGAATTTTTATCTTTTTCTAGGTATGTTCAGTAAATGTGTGAGCGGGTTTTATATCTTTAAAACCATCTGAAGGATCCAAAATCAACAAGCATCGTTGAATTCAGAGCACTGGGATTGAACTAGAAATTAATAAACTTCGCTGGCAAGGGTGGTGCAGAAAAGGTATTTTTTGGACATTTCATATATAATAATATAATAATTTTAATGAATTATTTTATTTTCATCCTAACTTTTGAGTCAAGGATGGTGACATAGTGCATAAAAAACATGGTAACAATGATTCACATCAATGAGGCTCATTAATGGCTCATTAAACTCATAGCATAACGACCCTTTAATGATGAGTAACAATGTTTTCTTTTCTTAAATAAAATAGTGTAACGATTCAACATCGAAAAATTGAGGGTCCAAGCCAACACGTACAAGACCTGAGCACATACATTCGTTTTTTCTTGGTTGTTGTATTCTCCATGCGATGGTAAGGCCAGTTTAAAGGCATCACTGCAAATAAATCTTCACCCAGAGATTGAAGGTGCTTGAAGAGCATGAAATGGACCACCAGATTGCGTCTGGTGGCCCGCCAAAGATTATGCTGACAAGCTAGCACCGATAGAAGCATTGGCGACCAACCTCACTGGCTATGTGGAGGCATCATCTTGGAACGACGGGCCATGTTGACCCAGAGGTCATGGCTCGTCAGTTGCGGAGGCATGTGGGAGGATGTGGGGCCATGTGGGCACCGTGTGGAGGGGTGGCCCGTGTTCGGGCCACTTGATAGGCTATAGGCACTGCATCCCATTGGCTGCATCATGAGTCATACACGGAACCATTAGGGAACCATGCAGGAGGTGCGTCTCGCCGTTGCGGTCCGTGTTTAGGAAAGAGGGTACGCAAATGGCTGTCGAGTCCCAGGTTCACTCTCCAGCCGTACCGTGTGGCTGTTCCCCTAGCTGGTGGGTGCAGCCCCCAGTGTGCCGGGTCTGTGCCTCTACCTGGTGGGCCGGGATAAAACCATGTCGGTGGGACATACCTACCCTGATGAGCTAGAAATGTGCCCCTTCTGGATGATCTGGATTAAATCGGTCGTTGGGTGACCCAGCGGGCTAGGCCCTCGACCAAATCAGGCTAGGTCCTATGAGGCCTATTGGGCCTGGCCCACTGGCAAGGCCGAACTAGACTGACCTTGACCTTTTCTAATTCTGGTCGAGTCCATCCAAATGAAGCGTGGTTTTTTGAATCCTCAGGCCGGGTTGGTTGGGACGGTCCAACAAGGCCGGACCAGGCCCCATCGCAACTGAACCCCTAGTAACTAGATGCTTGTATCTTTCAAACTGCGTGTCTGATTGACTAGTATTTTGCGGCATTGGGACCCTCTCGAGTAGGTGGATCTTTCATAATGATTTGTGGTTACATTAATGGATGATGAAAAGAAACAACTAGATTGAGGAGTGATTCTCCCAAGTGTGCTTTGTATGGAACCCGGTTGTAGGCTATGTCTTGAAGAATTCTCAAGAATGGCCCAGTGGGAAGCGACTCTGTGTGACCCAGTATGACCAAGGTGGGGTGTAGCTCTATGTGACCCAGTATGACCAAGGTGGGGTGTAGCTTTGTGTGACCCAGCATTCCAACGAGGGGGAGCGGCTCTGTGTGACTGAGCATACACATGGTACTCATGAGGGAAGAGTAAAAATATTGTTTATGTTTAGTGGGATTCTACTTTGTAAGACCCTATAGGCGAACTGTACTCGATATATGAGGAGTTATCCAGTGGTCGAGGAGTTCAACATTTGTGACTGATGATGCTATTTTTACTAACCTAGAATATACATGGTGTGAGGTGTCTTACGTTTCATGCTTCACATTGAAAATTGTGGTGTGGTTTTTCCTATTTCATTCTGGGGTCCCTACTTAGTACTATTTTACTCACTACTGCATGGGATTTTCATCCGCATGTTGTGTCAGGTGCAGATGACTGAAGTTTCAACATGGGTGCTCAGGGAGACAGGAATGATAGATGCGAGGATGACGGAAATGGTGTCCTTAGGCAAGGTGGGGCCTAGTATAACAGAGAAGATATGACGTACTACATCGTATTTTGGTAGGCTGACTACTCTAATGATCAGGTGGAGTTTTCTTGTGGATGGCCATTAGTGTCTTTTTTGTACTTTTTGTCTTCAGTCATTGATGGTATTGTATTCTATCACACATAGATTCAGTAATACTTTCATTAAACTTTGTGTTTAGTGGTACATGTTTCCCATTTTTCTGTGTGTTGGGATGTGGTTGGGTGCGTGTGTGCATACTGGTACTTAAGAAAATGCTTCCCACTTGCAGGTTGACACTTTCAGTTCTAGTCGCCAGCCCCTAGCCTTCGGGGGGAATGATTGCGGTAGTCACAACACGGGCCTTGGGGGACAGGTCATGAAAAAGTTTCTTTATGATTCTTCCAAATATCATTAAAATATAAGAAATTAATCTTATTTATCATTTTTTAAAATTTCCTACAACATTAATTATTTAAATTAAAATAGAATATTACATTTTCCACTAATGGAGTATTCCGTTACCACATTTCATTTTATTTATTTTCATTTATATTGAAAACAATAATTCGTATTCATATTGGTTCAAATGAAATATCTTATTTTTTATTTATTATTAATATTTTTATAAATTTTATATGAGGAAGAGTGAACAAATAAATTTATTAACACATAATGCACTAGGTGTTGAATTATTTTCAAATGAGGTTGTGAAATGATCCATTAGATATTACAGCACCATTAGAATGTTAATTAAAAAAGGGGGACCGATAAATTTTTTAATATTTATACATTGATAATGTTCACTATATCTATAAAATATGAGTTGTTTAAATCCTGAAAGAATCAGTCAATTAAATGTGGAATTGAGATAACATTATAAATGAGATCATAGTATGAATTTCTTCTCATCATAATTTATTAATTATTTTTTATGGTTACTTCATGTCTTTTATTGAATTCATTCTCATTGATGTTTGATTGTTGAGTTAGTTCTATCTTGTTCTAATATAATGAAAATTCTTATGAATCAATACATATAAAATAGTTCTCACCAGAACAAGACATGATGGGTGGGAATAAAATTTCTAATGAATAATGTTTGATAGGACACCAACATAGATAGTCATAGTGTCATGAAAGAAGGATGGTTTTCCTATGGAAGTAAAAAAATGGGAATACAGAACAATAATTTTCAATAGAAAGTAGTTATAAATTTGTGTGGAGGGACATTCACAGATCTAAGAAAAATAGAGTATAAATCAATACAGAACCATTATATTTTATGGTGTAATTGTTTTTTGGAAAATCAAGTGTTAACTGAAAATAGATTCCTATATTCAATTGTAAAAGAAGGAACAGTAGTATTGAATTTGATTGTTTGGTGTTGTATATTCATAGAACATAGATAAATAAATATTCCATGGTGAATTTATTAGATATTATTAATAG
Organism: Viscum album; assembly: GCA_963277665.1. Classification (NCBI taxonomy): domain Eukaryota; kingdom Viridiplantae; phylum Streptophyta; class Magnoliopsida; order Santalales; family Viscaceae; genus Viscum; species Viscum album. The sequence goes on from OY728160.1 coordinate 1,903,245,147, forward strand.
TGGGTTATATGTTTCCATTAAATTTTTAAATAGTATTATATCAAAACATTATATTCATAATTTTCATAGGATATAGATTCTTATCCATGGATGATATCCAGGCAACATAACGAACACATCATTATATATTTTTAGGTCATCTATTATAAAATATAAATGAAAAAATTAGATATTTGATAAAACCTTTAAAATGTGATTTAAGAGTGGGATTGCATTGATTCTATGAGAATAATTAAGGTGTTCACATTAACCTATAATAATGAAACAAATGTATTGAATTGTAATGAATTGTGATTGACAATACTAAAACAAAAATAATTTGTTTTCATGGTATTTGTTGTATCAGGGGGTAATTATCATTTATTTGTATAATTGAAGTGCAATTTTAGATGATCATTATAGTATAATCCATGTTTTTTATATGAATATCTACATTTTTTCATTGTAGGATAGCTGGATAAGAGAGTTTGTTTTACTATTTGTTATTTTACAAAGATCAATGAAGATGTATTGGGACATTTTTATTGAATCCTAAAGGATATTCCCCTATATTTTTGTTCCATTATGTTTAGTTGGTATTTATTAAAAATATTATGATTATAGGTGTCGTGGTACTGAGAAAATCATAGGAAAATCACATGGTATTATAATTTATTGGATCATTTCAATGTAGTGGTTTTTCATCATTTTGATCCTAATATAAATGATTACAATGTCTAAGGTGGAAAGTTATGTACTATTTTCATATTCCTATTAATTCAAGTATTTTTTGGTTAAATTTTTTATTGTTTCATTTCCATAATTTTTTTAGAAAATTATAAATTCATAAACTCATTTTTTAAATGAACTACACAATGTCATCCAGAGTAGAAAATCATATAAACATGACCTAAAATGTAACAATGTGACATTATATTTTTAGATATTTAAAAAGAATTTGAGTTCTTATAATAATTTCCAATAAATGATTTTATATTATTTTAATCCTTGAGAGTAAATGGTTTATATATATATATATGTGTGTGTGGGGGGGGGGGTGTTTGTGTGTGTGTGGAATACCTTTTGGGAATTAGTCCTTCACATAAAGCAATCAATCCCTTTTAGGTGAAGGAATTCCTTTATGATGATGTTTTACCCCACTAGTTCTTCCAAATTAGTAGTGGATGATAAATTTATCTATGTTTTTAAAAATGTTACTAAAGGGTTTTGATAGTGGTATTATATTATTATGTGTTTTAGTGAATCCCTTTGATTGGTGGTGACTTATTCTTTATTCCATTATATTCCTAAATAATAATTATTTAATTATAATATGAGATGGGGGATTTGGAAGGTATCTTAATTATTAAAATGTGAATAAGAAATTTTAATTTTTATGTTTTCTATATATATTGTTTTAATTATATTGAATAATAATAAGGTGTCAGTTATATGAATAGGGTACATGGGGAGAGGTGTCAAATTACCTTTTAAAATGAAGTTAACAAAATATATAAATTCCAAATTAAATGATTTTATAATTGAAATTTGATAAATTTGAAAAAACTAAATTCTAATGTTAATTTCAATATAGATAATATTATAATGCATAATGTAATTGTAATATGTCAATTTTTTCACTTATTCATATCAATCATGAATAATTTAATGTAGAAAAAAATAAACTGAAAACAGGGTTTTATAAAGGGGGTCAACAATACCTTTGTGTGAACCCCTAGGTACCCTTCCATGGGTTAAATATATTTTAATTAATCCCTTGATGTCTTTGGTCATGAAGAAACCCTTCCTTCATAATTGTTGTTTTTGAGTAACCTTTGGATAATCACTAGTATCTAAGGATCTCGTCATACACTTTTTCAATGGTGATAACACATTGATAAAGAGATGAATGGAACAATTTTTTATCATCTGAAACATGTTACTAATTTTATTTATAATATATAGAAAGTATTATTATAATTGTAGATACTATATTTAAATATAACATTAGATTTATTCAGGAATATTTGTAGAATAAAAGAGATTAGCTCTTTGTGTTTGTATAGAAACATAAAGAGTATTTATGTAGGAGTTTGAAACAAGAACTAATGAACATATAATTATAATGGTTCATAACATAATCATCCACGTTAGAAATGGCCTCCTATTATAACATCCAAAATATATAGGAAGGATTTATAAATAATCTGATTCAATAAATCTTATGAGGGTTGAATTTATTAATTTATTAATTTTTTTTCACCCCCATATGATATTCTTTTATACCAACGATTATTAGGTGCCCTATATCTGTAGTCATGTTTTTCACATTATGCTACATGGATTTTGAATCACACTAATAAATATATACAATTATCTAGTGGCTTGCAGGGGTTCCTCTAGAATAATGCTAATTCAAAACAACTATAAATGGCCAACTAATTTTTTCCCCCGAGAAGATAGGGCTACTGAAATAACCACTAATTTTCTAATGGCCCTACACTAGAAAGTCAATGATTCCAATAATTCTCCACATATAACCAGAGATGGAATGGACTCCTCCTAAGGTGATTGAATAGTATTCTAATATCATTTGATAATCATTAAATAGGAATAGATGGTGGTTTTATCATGAAATAAGATCATAAATATGTATTTGGTAGGAAAATAGTAACTCCATTTATTACATCAATAACATGAAATAAAACCAAAATGTTTTGTCTAAAATTACTCAAATGGAAGCACAAGATATATATATATATATATATATATGTATGTATGAAATCATGAAATTAGATGAGAGATGTAGAGTTAAAATACTATCCTACTTTTTATGATACCAAGGTCTTAAAAAATGTATATAAAGTGTAAATCAAGGTTTTATGATGTATTAAATGTAATTAAATATTTCAATATATAAATTTATTTGAAAAATATTTTTAATTAACAAATTATAATTTGATATTAAAAATAAATATTCAGAAAATGTTAATCAACCGATTTCTTATGGGAGTCTTAATTTCAAAAATATCATTAAATTCATCAATATTTGTTAAAAATCCCATGTCAAGTCTTATCAAGGAGAAGATGGAGGGAATTTGAATTTTTAGTTGTATATTATATAATAGGATCAATGAAGGGGATTTATTTTGTGTGGAATCTTCCATATGGCCTCCCTGATTTTTTATTATTCTATAATTTCAATTATTTTTCACTGGAGGAGAAATATCAACTCATCTATGAATTTGTAGTCAAATAACTGGAAAAGTATGATAGTTATTATCATCTAATATTCTTGTGTTCTGAAAATTGAAACAAATGTTTCAAAAAAAGCTAAAATTATACACACCTAAGACTTTCATCCTATTAAAATCTAGGATATGGATATCAATTAAAACATTATTAATTAGGAATTATTTTTGTTTTTGTAATTTATATACATTTGAATAATATCTTTTATCAATAATAGGGAAAATAGAACTTGGTCTATGATTTTGGAAAAAAGGATTCTTTCATCCATTTCCCTCATATATGGTTGGATTTTTATTTCAAATTATCCATTGATGAATTTATTAAATCTAATAGAATTATATTGTGCTCAAAATTTGACCTTTTTAATCAACATTGGGATGAAAATGAATATTTATTATTCGCAATTTTACTACTGCAGCCATATGGATAGACGTTGCTACTCTTTTAAACGTGATGATTCATCATGGGGCCATAATCCTAGAGAAACTAACAATATTCAATGATATACCAGTCTCCAAGAAACTTGTGAACCTCTTAGTAGATGCTATATTAGATGATAATCATGACCTATGTTTAATATAGAATATGCTAGTCCTTGAAAACATTTCACTTTATATATTTTCAAATTAAACCATAATTATCCTTGTTTTGAAAAAAAATCTAATACCCCTCAATTACATTTTTGTGATAATTATATTCATTCTCTTATCCCGCTTATGCACCAATGAATTACATGTAATTATTTTCCACCTTATGAAACATTATATGTCTTGTGGATGCCACTTTTTTGGGGCTATATTGAATAAAATAATGATATATCTCCATCCAGGAATCTCTTCCCCTATTGATATGTTCATACTTTTTGAAATCATAATATTGATGATGTGGGGTTCATCTTTGGATATGGTGGAATCACTACATCTCTTGATGTATAAGTTTCCGACATAATTAATACTGTTGAGATGGAAAACCAATATGGATTGATAAACATCTGACTTGAATGTGATTCAAAAAAAATTTGTAAGGTATCTACTATTTCACTCTTATTCTATAATGGAGGGTGACTACAAAATGGAAAATTTCTTAGACTCCCAAATCATCACACATACATATAAAGAAAAAATTCGATAATGGTATTTCTAATAAAGGAGTTACTACATCTGAATTATTTTGGATTATTGTATTACTTGATGAGATTATCTCTTTTTACAAATAAAATTATTTAAAATCCATTTTCCTGATTTCTATAAAAATTTTATTTTTTAATAACACATTCTTGTGTTTTTAGAAAAATCAACATTCTATTTAAAAAGATATATTCAGAATATAAAATAATGTAATAAAATATAAAAATATATTAAAAAAATATATTCATTAATTATATTCCTTAATGATATTCAATCCTGATATCAATGTCCCCAATAATATAATGATACAATACAGAATTCAGAAAATATTAAAACATTTAACTCCCATTTTATTAAAAAAGATAGGTATGAGTCAAATTTATACCCTTATTAAATCCAAAATATCAATTTTTTTTAAATACTCCACCTTTCTAATAAATAAATTTCATCAAAAAATAATCCCAATATTTTGATAAAAACATTCCATCAAATTCAAATAAATATATCCCCAATTGTGATTATAAAAAAACTAAGGTATATTTTGAAAATGAGGATTTTGTAAAATACAAATGATTTGATTAAAATTTAAAGGGATATTTTTAATGATATTTGAAAATTTTAAACTACAATTCATTTAAAAATCATTTATATATTAAATATAAAAAAATGTATTTTAAATGGGATGGGAGATATATGAATAAAATATTATCAAAACATGAGTCTCTTCTAAACTCCTAAAAAATTATAATTAGATAGAGGGAGGTGAAAAATTGTGTCTGATTTATATTTAGAAATGGTAGAAAATGAAATAAATCATAATGATAGAATATGTGTAAAAGGAATAAATAATGGTATATGGTAAAAAGAATGTGAAGTAAAACAAAATTTATATACAATAACCAAGAATATCATTTCCCCCATGAGTGGATATTCCATCAATTAGTGGATAATTATTTTTAAAATGCTTGATATTGATTCATTGGGCTGTAAAAATTTATATCAAAAGCATAATCCAATTTTCAATTATGTCAATGATGGCTCATAAATCATAACTAAACACACAAGTATATTTAGAAACTTTCTATAATTGTTAATTATAAATTAATATTGATAAGAAGAAATGTTTTTAAGATATTATGTATATAATATAAATATATTATCATATATGTTTTGATTAAAATTTTAAAATTATAAAATTTATATAGAAAAATACTTGTTTTATACATTATTAATTTGATGTTTTAAAATATGTGACAAATTTTTTGGTGTTTAAATATAAATTATAAAACAAATGACTCTATGATAGAGAATTTAATAATTTAAGAGTCAATACTACCCTAAAATTAATAAAATAATATAGAAATCACATCCAAGAGATAAAATAGAAAATGGGAAAAATAAATATTTCCGACAAGTTGAATATTTGAAAAAAAATTCAAAGTGATTACTCCAGAATGAAATAATCAATAGTATATTTTAACTAGTGCACCACTCACTATTCATATTTAATGTAATTGAATAGTTTTCTTTCATGAATTTTAGGCATAACACCCATGAGTTGATATTCCATCCAAATAAATTTAAAAATATATAAGCATTTTTAATGTGATCCAATGGAAGATACTATCTAATTTCAATGTGATTTATTCCAACTCACAAGATTTTATTTTTAGATATATTAATAGAAAAATTATTTACAAATATTATATAGATATTTTCATTTTTATAGTAGATGACTAAGAGAGTGTGTTTCATCAATATTGTTTACATACCAAAACTCCAATGGGATATCTATTCATATTCTAATGTAATATGAAAAATATTTTTCTTATTATTTATACTATAGTAGATAAGTGGTTGTGTAAGATTGTATAAAGTCAGAAATATAATATACCTATCTTGATGGCGTCCCAAAAAATAATCATCAGAGGAAAAAAAATCTAATTAAATTGATGTTTTTTGTATAAAAATTGAATTTATGTTACATTTCAATAAAAATTAGTTTTTATGACCTAATTATATAATATTTTACTTAAAATGAGATCAATTGAAAATAATAAAATTTATATGACTCTAAGTCGAATAAGATAAGCTAATCTGGATAGTATTATTCTATAAATAATTATGTCATCTATCTTATTAGATTCATCCAATATTATCTATCAGGTTGAAATAATAGCCATTCTAATTAACCTTTCCCTATCAATGCAGAAAAATTATAGAAGTCAATCAGTTTATTTTACCTTTTTTTTGAGAAATAAAATTTATATTTTGATAATTTTGGAAAAAAATGATATAATTTTATTTTTACAATAAATATCATTTCAAATTAATTTACCATTAAAATAGTAAATTTAAAAAATGTTATTTATTGGTTATAAAATAATTCAGATCATGAATGTAAAATTTGACAATTAAAAATTAACATGAGAAGTATTTCTGAAAAAAATGGAATCTAATATTCCCAATTTAAATCTATTTTATAATCCATAATATTAAAATAATTTTCACCAAACACTTGGGATATTGTTTAGATCAGAAAGAGTTTTAGTATATTGTAAAACAAGATTTGGAAAACTGAAACATAAAAACTAGGTCGCTATTTCAAAAAAATCAATTAATATAAAATATTTAAGATCACTTTTTATTTCCATATGAAAGAGTATTAAATTAATGTGAGATATAATTCCTAAAAATAATTTAATATATTCTAGCCAAGTGATTGGTGCACTTGCTTCAACATAGTCAATTCCTTCCTCATGGTTATATTAGTTTGATAGAGAATACACATTATTTTTGGTGATATTACAAATCTCATCAAAATTATTCCCATAAACCCATTTAGAGCCTATCATTAGAGAGAAATTATATATTTCCATGAGATTTTATTAATTGTTTATAGAAGATTGATTTAGATCATATTGTAGGGAATGAACATAAATTTTATCCTCAAGGGAATCATTAATATTATTGGGATATAAATGATAGATGGAGGAATGAAGTTAAACCTTATTTTAGAAAAATTATCTTGTAAGAGATCTATATTTGAAATTTATAATGAAATATTCATTGGTTTAGTCTTCAGATTTTTTTTAATCATGGAAATAAATTCATATATTTGATTCTAGTCCAGAATAATTTTATTTATATTTGAACTGTTTATTTTTAAAATAATTTCCACAATATATATGATTAAATGTTTTTGGAAAAATTTCAAAAAAACAACATGTAGAGATTAATTCCATATTTTAATCCATTTCTGAAAAAATTAGTTTTCGTTTAGAGAGATAAAGTTCCCAATAAGGATTATTTCATTTGATTTTGAACCATATTATTTTAATAATATCTATTGAGTTGATAAAAAATCATTTCGAAATAAATCAATTATAAAGGGATAACATTATGATTTTTATGCTCATTGGGTTTCTATTTTAGAAAAGGTCTTAATATATCATGATAAATTATTAAAAAAACAATAATGATGGACTCACTCCAAAAATATTGAAGTTAATTAAAATCATATTAAAAAGATCTTGTGATTTACTGAATAGTGTCATTTTTTCTCTATACTAAACAATTATGTTGAGGGTTTCGACAATAATAAATAAAATATTATATCATTGGGAACAACATAAATAATTATATTCATTACAATTAAATTTCCCACCATAATAAATTCAAATATAGATGGATATACATAATTTTCAAGGATGAACAATTTTTGTAATTTTAATAAATTGTTGGATATCATCAATTTAATAACATAATAAGTAACCTATAGTGCATAATTTATACGAATCAAAAATTAAAACAATTTGTATTTAAATAATAAATATATTGTTTTATAATGTTAAAATAATTAATGAGGAATTAATTCAATTAAATTAAAATAAGAAATCACTTTTTTATTAACAAAAAAATGATTTAGATTTCTTAGAATATTTTTGTTCTTAAAATTTAATATCTTTTTTAATTAATATTCAGAAGATCTCATACAATTTTATAATAGTTATCATTGACAAGAGTGATTCCATTATAGTGAAAAATTAATTCATTCTAGTCTATTGACTCAGTAAAATTTCAATTCAGGAATTTGATATTTTGGATTGAGATCTATTTTAAATTGATTGTATAAAAATTTTGAAAAGGAGAAGAGATAAATATCTTATTTCATATTGAAATAAAATATTTCACAATTCATTTTCAAAATTAATATTTAAAACTATTATTACAAAACTGTCATTTTCAAAGAAAATAGTGTGTCAATCCATTATCAAATAAATGTTTTCAATATGAGTTGATTGTTAAAATCTAATCAGTAATTTTCAAATTATATTACCATGATACTAATCACCAAATATTATGTGTTCTATTTAATGTTTTATAATTTGGTGTATTCTGAAGAGGTATCATAACATGTGTCTTGAGAAACCATTGTATATATAGAATGGTTAATATTATGAATTTATATAATGAAAATATTCCAAAAAAATTAAATCATTAATGTTTTTGGTACCCAAACAAACATGATTCATCTCATTGTTACTAATAATGACATAGGAAAATATATTTTTTATGTAATAGATTTAAAAAAATTAATAATGACCCATCTATTTTCTTCACTGGAATCACATACTCTTATAATCACATTAAAAAATTAAATTTCCTATTTATTTAAAATAGCTTAAAATCATTTCAGTAAATCAACATTTACTAAAAGATATTTTCAAGAGATTTTTTGGCGTAAAAGCATGATTTGATAAACTCATAGAAACCCGGTCCTTTCCATGTTTTTAAAATTACAATATTTTAACTAAATAATCATCACCTTAGTGAAATTAAAAAGTGTACATATAGAATTTTTTATTATATATTCTTTCTTATTTACATATTGTTTATTCTTAATACTAATGAAAAAATATACATTATCCTTGAATATTTATTCCTTATATTTTTTATGTCATTCACTATTAAATATAGAATGACTAATTATTTATCAATTTGTATTATTTCAAAACATATATCATAAAAAAACTTCATGTAGATCATTAACATATATTAGGTATTTCTAACTAATGTGACTTGGGTAATAAGTGGGAAAAAAGTGGGGGAAATTATGATAAGCAGAGAAAGTGGAGGAAATTTGAAGAGGGTTACTTATAGTAATTTGTTCATCATATAATTTCATAAGGAAATTAACACATGAGTCACATGAATATGTTGTGGAAGTTGAGTTCATTGAGTCATCACTTATAATACAAGTAGTTGTTTTGACAGCCTTTATTATTGTACTTCCTTTCAGTAAATTTTATTGGTATATCAAAAATTTCATTTTGATGTGAACCTTTATCTCTCATTTGCAACATGTCATATCTACTTTCAATTTTTTATGTACCTAATTTTTTTAGTTTTAAGAAATAATTTACTTTTTTTATTTTTTTCATTTTCATGGAATGTTGAGGAAAATCATTAACATTACCCCTTGATGAATAATCCTTTGATGCTTTGATGGTGGTAGTTTTTTACATATATTTCTTTATTTTCCTCTACTTCATTTATCCTCATAATTATTTTACACATCATTTTGGATCGAATAAGTTCTTCAAATTTTGTTTTCATCCCGGGCATATCTTTTTGAATATTAGTGAATTTTAAGTCCCAATTACCTGGAAAAGAACCCCAGTATATCCTTCACTATGGTTAGTGTAGAAAAATCATATATATGATAATTTAAACAATTTTCTATGTTGGTAAAATATATAAATATAGTAGTAATGGAATCAATTGGATTCATAATAAATATTTCAAAATTATTACAAAAAATGACTAATATAATATTTGTGACATTGTTTATTCCATAATGTGTGACATTTTTGAAAATTTAATATTTCTTGGTCAGTTTAACCATTAGATAAATAAAAATCTGTTTGAGAAAAGACCACATTTTAAGGAATTAATGGAATTTCAATTAAGATTAAATGATATAAAATCATTGGAATTTAACATAACCTCAGGTTCTAAAATAACAATATATTCATGAATAACCATTGTCTAGATATGGAATAAAATTATATTATGATATGTTGACATATTATTTTACAATAATAATAATTTGTTACATATAAATAGGATCATCAGAAGAATAATTATATTTCAATTTAAAAATAATGATCAACGTTAAAAATTAGGATTAAAAAAATAATTTACGGTTCTATAAAACCATTAAATGTTAATATAAAAATAAAAAACCATCTAAAAATATATTTTTTGACTATAATATAATTATTTGGGATGAATTATCATTTTAAAAAAATAATTCAAATAGAAAATAAAAAATATAAATTTAAAAAGTAATTATTTTTAACGATTAATTTGTAAAATGATACATAGATAAATTTATATGTATAGTATGTTTTTCATTTTTAATTTCCAAATAGTCTATTAATTAATTTACAACATAAAATGATTTAATCGAATCTATTGAATTATGTTTATATATGATAAATGAATAAATTTCGAATATAAAATATATAGAAAATCAGGACTAATAAATAAGTGTGGATATAAATTTGTGTGAGCCCCTACATATCTCCCCTTTGTTTGATAGATTTATATTATTACTATATTAATATTATTGGTGATTATAAAAAAAATTCCTCATATTTATGGACTTCAAAAAACATCTTTTGGTTCATTGATTTTTATGGAATCCATCCAACACATTTGTGCTGGTGAGAAAAAAATAATGAATATTATGAGAATATTAAGAGTTGAATTGTGGAAACATATTAAATATGAGCAATATAAACTCTTAGATATTTGATTAAAATTTGATTTGATATATTGGGTGATGTTTTTAGTAGAAATTCATTATAATTGATAGTGAAATGGAAATCTGTAGTTTGAGTTTACTGAGAAACCACTAGTGTTTTTTCATTAAAGTGTCAGGCAAGAACCAAGGATCTGATAAGATTTATTGGAAACCAAATAATATTCCAACCCACTATGTACATCCTATAAAGACTCTAAAAGAGATAATATTTTTTTTGATTCATAAATGTCATTGAATCCAATAGAGAAAAAATTTATAACATTTTTTTCACATTTAATCATCCCCTAAATGACCTTCCTTGATGACACCAGATAATCATTTCACTACACGAGCTGGATGATGGGTTGCATATATTAGGATAAATTTGGAAACACAACACTGGTGAGATGCTATTAGATGGATATTTTGTAGTAGACCCATATATGAATTTTTCAGGTATAGAAATATCATTGGTTGGCTGTTGATACTTCACCAACTAGTTGGTTGTATTTCAATAAATGATGAGGCTACTTTCCCTACCATTAGTATGCTATCGGCTCAACAATATCTTGTTGTATCCACATTTAATGACAAAACGTCAATAACAAATACAACTACAACCCTCATTATCATCTAATTTGTCATAAAAATCATTCTATGCTCATTAATGGTGATAACATTATTGTCTAATAATTTATTAATTTGATACCAATTTATTTGATTTGTAATTTGTAACTCTACCTAGTCCATAAATGAAATGAATTAAAGAAAAAAACATGAAACTGAAATCAATCGAATTTAAAATTTTCATTCATTTATGACTGGTTTTAATAATTAAACCATATAAAGGTGGGAGGTACAACATAATAAACTAGTTAATGTGAATTATAATTGGAAAAATTGATCACATTATATTATCTACTTTCCATGATATTTTTGAATTCTGATATCTATCTTCAATCAATAAATAATGGTTTTTTGCATCTAATTTTTTTATTGTTTTTCTAGTAACTAATTTTCAACAGTCATAATGGAATAATATAATAATGGTGGAAATGAAATGGAATATATAGATTAATATTTAATTTTTCCTTAAACGTGTAATTGTATAATGGTTAAAATAATATGGGTGTCTGACGAATTGATATTGTATGAAAACACTTTTTAATATATATTCTTGTTCTTGAGGTTGTTTTTTGATTTATAAAGTTATGTTTAGAGTTGTATTGAAAATTTATTTGGGACATTTTTAGGTAAATGATGTTCAATGAACTTTGTTTTGGTAGATAATTTTGTTGGTGTGGAAATGGAATTACATTATCACTGGGATAAAATGTTATAGAAGAGTATGGTGAAGATTATGTGGCTATGGATGTGGTTATATTATAGGATGTTGTAGGGTTTTCCATATTTCAGGGTAAATTGTAAATTGGATTAGAGTTATAAAATTTATATAATGGCGACACTCATGAATGATATGAAGTTAGTGGTTTAGTGAATCAATAGATAATAATTAATAAATTAACTATAATCTAAATAAATAAATGTAACTAATTAATAAATAAATATTACTAACCAAAGAGAAATTAAAATTTTAAAATCAACAATTTTGTAACGATATAATAAATTGGGAGGTTCATATTTTTTTGTGGTTTTCTATAAGGTGGTATGGTTTTCTGTTTTGTGACTAGATATTGAAACAGTTATATATTATATGTATTCCTGAGGAAACTGTTATAGTAGGTCATACAAATAACATACATTTTTTTTATTCATCCAACTATTATGTGGTTTTAGAATATATATTGATTGTAATTTTATGTTATTTCATACACAATACCACCATATTTTCGTAGCATTACAAATTACCTTGTAAGGGAATGAGTTTAGGGTGCTTTATCCATCATCTATGATGTATGTGACATGGAAATACAATTATATCCCCTTGATCACACAACATATAAAATGTATTATATTATTGTGATTTCCTGAAGCCATTCTATTTATGTAATAACAGATCATGTTTATAGTTTCAATGATGGTAATGTGGTATATATTCCATGTAGGGGATGTGTATGGAAGTATGGGGGAATGGGTAATTGGTAAGTGGATTTGGTTAGATTTTTTTAAATCATTATAGTTTTCTATTTGATGTAGTAACACTATATATAATTTTTTTAGATTTCCTTATGGTTTGGGTGTCTCTATTTGGTTATGTGGTTATGTATAAATTTAGGGATGAACGAACCCATATAATTTCCTTTGGGGTGTGAAGATAAGAGGATAGGTGGGAATATTATAATGAAGTAACATCATGATATGTATTTTCATTAATGATTATTTTTTAAAGTACATTGATATAAAATTAGTTATTTGAACTTTGTTGATGATGGGTGGTAGTGGAAAATATCTGGTAAATTTAATAGTGTATCTATTTATTAGATAAGTATTTATTGTTCTTGTTCCATATTATTTTATCAATAGTTTTTGGGATCCTACTATGTATATCTAAATCCTATAAATCAAACACAATCACAGATATATATATATATATATGTGTGTGTGTGAGGTTGTGTGTTTGTGTGTGTGTGTGTGTCTGTCTTTGTGAGTGAGCTTAATAGATTCCTTGTAGGGTTTTATTGATCTGGATTAACCACACATGATCCTTGGATTTTTTTTCTTATGCAGTTACATAAATATGTCTTCCATTGGCTATTATATTATTATATCCTTTCATGGAAGATACTTATATGGGTTTTTACAATGTTTTATTTACTATATATGTGATGGAGTTTATAAGTGGTTATTTTTTTAATATGATTCATATTTATGACTGATAATCCTATAATATTTGTGTATTTATGCCCCCAATTACTCTATTTATCATGTAACTTATTCGAGGTTGGTATCATGGGTTACTCGACTCTTCACATTCAACACCTGATATGTTTTAAAAGGAAAATACCAAGACATAGTCAAATTAGATCCTTTTTAGATATATATCATAGAGTAGTTATTTACTAATAGACCTAGAAAATGTAGTTGTGGAAATTAAATAATACCAGTTTAAAATATCTCATTTTTTATCTTGGGATATTTTTTAGGAAATACTAATTTAGATTCCATTTACATATGAAATAATGTACATAAGAATATTTATAATCTAAAAGGGGTTGATTCTGATTGTTAGATACATTACTTTTTATGCTCCAAAATTATATTATTATTGATTATATTTGAAATTATATAATCAAGGGAATATATTAAAAATAATCTATTATAGAAAATATAATTAATGTTCAACTCCTTATGTAAATAATTTTCCAATTTATATGTTATAGTGATAACTTGTGAATATCATTCTCTTGAATTTTTTGTCAAGGTATTGTAAAAGAATAATCATATCGACTATAAGAGGGAAACCCTATTAATAGATTATAAATAATATAGGAATACCCTTCATGAATTTTGATATTAGATTATATAATACTATTTAGAGACTATGGGTAATTTAGATATAGAGTAGTTGTCAGAGGGGCTCCAGATTATATTTAGTGAGATCCATGTGTGGAAGCATCATTAAATTTATTTGTTTGTTATCCTTTTGTGGGGATATTATATAGTGGTAGTTATTGTTCCTTGGTTATTATAAGGATTCATTAATTTCATGGGAAAATTTATATATAAGTTTCATGTTTGGTTATTATTTTTGAAACTAATTTATTTTTAATTTTATCATGAACATCCACTAAATTAATAGGCTGGGGTGTGAAATTTTTGGGATTCTTTTTATCTATAGATATAGTTTATGTTATCCACAGTTAGTTTTCTATCCAATCTTGAGTTGGTGTATGATGATTATATTGAAAATAATGTTAATGTGCAGTATGATTCTCCCCAAATGGGGACATTTTCATAACATAGTAAGGAGTAATGTATAGACGAGGGATGTTAATTTTCTATGAATTTATAGATTCCACATGATGGAAATTGATATCATCATGATTATTTTTATTTCCTTTTACCTGGAAGCTCATAGTATTTTTTTTGAGTTGTAGTCTGATGAGTTATTATGGAGTTTATTTCTAAAAATAGTAATAGTATGTAAATATCAATGGTTTTATGCATATGGAATAAAGACAATTTTATGTACATCCATTGTAACCGTTTACATCAAGAACATATTATTATTATAGGAGGGGGAAATAGTTTTTTGGGTATTAAAAAGTGGATTGAAAAGGAAGAGGAAACCCCCTTGATTTTGTTTGATATTCTGGTTCATTGACAAGGAGAAACTATATTTCTATAAAATAATATATAGAAGAATCATTGGGTATCATGTCCACAAAAAATGATATGTTTTGTGTTGGTAAGGTAAAATGACTAAAAATTTAAAAATAAACCAATGAACACATTTATGAATATTTTGGTGGTAATTCCCTATTTAAAAGAAACATATGAGTTGTTTATAATGGTTTTATATAGTATAAGAAAATTAAATTATGAAAATATGAAGAGTGAATAAGAATAAAGGGATGGTGAATTTATTTTCTACTTAGTTTATATAATATTTTTATGTATAATATTAAACCTAATTTGAAAAAATAAAATCAATATCATTGTTTAAATTATTTTCCAGAAATTGATGATTCTAATGTTCATCACTTACAAAACTAATTAAATTTTTAAAAAAAATAGAGTGTCTAAAAATGATAAATGTTTTCATAATTTTTTTAGAATGATTAATTGGAGAATCCTATGCATCCTCACACATGATTTATTTCCCCAAAACCTTTTTAACTTTTTCTTTATGTCATTATAGATAATGAGGGAATGAAAAATGAAGAATATGATTCATTCTATGTTAATTATATAGAGTAGGAATATCTCTAAATCTACTAATATATTTTGTCGTTTATTCTCTAAAATTAACTTGTGTTAAATATATGAATGAAAGAATATGGATTGAAAATAAATGTGGGGCTCCACAAAATATATTCAACATTTTGATTGAAAATTCCAGGCCCATCTCAAATGAATTCTCATGGTCACCACTTGGTAACATCTCCCTTATCTTGGAATGTCCTGACCTGAGTGCCACATAGCGGTGCCCCGAGCCAGTTTTCCACATGACATTAGGCGCGTCTCCCCATTTGTTAGAGGCTTCTGACAAACAGCGAGGTTTTGGTAAGTCAGTTTTGGGGAAACTATACCCTCTTTTATTAGAGTAAAAATAGCAGTGGATGTAAAAAAGAAATAGAAAATCAATATATAATTATAACAGTAAAAATTTAACAAGATTAACCATTATAGGAAGTAAAGTACTCAATTAAAAACATGAAATGTCTATAAATATGTATCAAGTTTCTAAAAAATTGGATATATGAGGCTAGAAACTACCAAGCGGGTACCGAACTATGTTTGGTTCCCTCAACCAAGCTCCATCCCAAATTAGCAATCTATACCTGGGATCTTGAACAGACCATGTCTTTCAAGAACAATGACTATTCAGGTACGGATCAGGCAGCACGATTAGGGTGTGAGTACAACTCAGTAGGTCACCACCAATAGTGTCAGAAACAAATACAGTCAGAAGGAATATATATAGTTGTATTAATAATAAAATAACGCCATAAATGAAACTGTTTATATTTATCCAACTAGCCTTTATTTAGTAACATAAACTTCCATGTTCCTGAGGAAACCCAAATTACAATACGTACTACGGCCCGTGTCAAAGTCTAAACCCTTTCCCCTATTCAATACATAATCATTATGTCACAATATTCAATTTATAAATAATAGAAGAGACCATTGTACAAAATAAATGGAGTGTGGGACGTCATATCGACCACACATGTGAGTATTTAGAGAGTTAGTCCCTATCTAACAACCCCATGGGTATTTGTAGCATCAGTCCTTATCCCATAAAATAATAATTTCCTTAATCTAATTGGTTCAAGTGTGCCATGTCTAGAACACTTGTGTGTATTCTGAGCATTAGTCAGTGTCCAACAACCCTTTCCCAGTCAAATAACTATTTCACATATACAACCTCATTCTATACTTAATAAGAATTAACCTTCCATCACAATGCTCATTCAAAATACTTTATAATTTATTCAACCATTAACCAAAACAGTTGTATCATTAATTCAAATAAAATTATTTAACTAAATCCACTATAAAAAAATCAAAATAACAAACCATCTATTAATTATTTGAAATAAATAAATAATTTATCAAATTATAAAAATAAATTAATTCCTAATATCCATCATCACAAAATATTTTTAAATATTGTATTAAATAAAAATTTATGCCTACCAATTCATTTACAATTTTAAAATTTACGAAATTAATTAGTTTACCTAATTAATACATTGATAAAAACTAAATTATTATTTATGCCATGATATTTGTAGAACCGTATAAACATAACAAGATGGGACTATGGGATTGGATTTTAAGCCACATTTCTTATGTAAAATATAATCACATGTCAAATTTGAGATATGTTTTGATCTGGTTCAAGTGCAAGAGGACGGGTGAACACCCTAAAAACCCACGTCTACCACCAATAAATATCTTACGATAATATCATATGTATTTTACTTGTAATAATTCCATATTAGTTATTTATTAATATATTTTATGTTATTAAGTGAAGATAATAAAGTGATAATTGTTTAATGGTTATTTTTGTCAAATCATACATTGATAATTTATTTTTTTTAAACCACGTAATCACCATTTGAAAACAAAACTATCAATTATAAATATATCCACTCTTTTCATTTTTTTATCAATTTTTTAAAATAATTAATGTAAAGGGTTGAGAAGATAATAATAATAGATGAAATAAAAAAAATCCTGGTTTTTTTGTTCACCAGGCTGAAAGGAAAAAGGAAATGGCGCAAACTCTCTGGGTCTTAAGATGGAAGATGTTGATTGTCAGTTATGAAAATATCATCCAGATTATTACGCATATGGCTTCTCTATCCCACAACACAAAAAATGGGGTGTTTTAAAAAGCGATATAGAACTTTTCAGATTCAATAAAATATTCTAAATTTAAACTCTTTATTTGATGCATGTTTGATATTTTTCCTATTGGCAGAGTGATTTGTTTTACTCATAGAAGTCATTTTATAATTTATTGCATTTAAAATGGTTCATAATGAGGATAGCAAAATAATCCATAGAAAAAAATGGGAAACGACGTATGTAGGAGATGAATTAATAGTAACCTTCATATTAATTAATTAATTAAATTATTTAATCAAATAAAACAATTTTAATTTGTTACATTAATAAAATGTTTGATGCTAACAAAAATTATAATCTAACTTGGGTAAACCCCCCATTTCAGACCCATCAGTGGTCTCATATTTCTTGTATGATGCATGGATTGTGAGTTATAAAAAATTTATTCATTAAAAATTAGAATAAATAAGTAATTAAAGTAAAATGGAAGTTTATTGCGACGGAGGCATCCAAACGCTCGAAGAACGAAAATTTCCTATACTACATAGGGAAAACACCCCATTCCTGATACATCGATGATCGTTGAATACTTATATGGTGCACAATTTTGATTTTATTCAAATATTTTTCAGAATGTTTTTTTTGTTTTAAATAATTTAATTAATATATTTATTTCTTCTAATACGAGGCATTTTGGGCCTCTAAATATGTCACTACTCAGTGACTAACTTTAAAAACATTCCATTAAAAATATTATAATGTATTCACTATGCATTTTTTCTTATGTAAAGCCGGTAATCATTTTTTTTATTTTTTAATGAAAAAATATTATTATATTATTCACAGAATGTATTTATAATCTATAAGAAGAAGTGATTCAAAGGAAAAAATACCTAAAAATAGAATATTAAAATCTCACCAACTTATAAGAGCTCTTCCTTGAGCAATAATCCCAAGCCGCTCTGAGATTACAAGGTAAAAAGATCAGGCCACTGAGGCTGCATATCTTCCTCCCATTCCCATGTCTCTTCCTTCAAATTTCCATGTTTCAATAATACATGAACTATCGATACAGTCTTTTCCCTCAACACATTCTCACTGTGATCCAACACACGTATCAGATGCTCCTCAAAGGAAAAATATATCTCAATCTCTACATCATCCACATCGATCTGATGAGAAGGTTTGGAGTGATATTGTCATAGTTGTGAATACATTTAAAGCATCTGTCGTAGCACTATATTTATGTGGAAGAGACAATCGGTATGATATCGGCCCGATTCGATTCCTGATCTCAAATGGTACAATAATCATGGGTGCCAAATTTCCTTGACTTCGTATCCTATGGTGACACAAACTAGGTGACACCTGAAAGAACACGTGATCACCCTCTATAAACTCTAGGGGTCACCTCTGTCTATCAGCATAATATTTCGGCCTACTTTGAGACGTAGCCATTCATTTCTAAATCAGCTGAACCTACTCTCTCATCCCCTGAACAAGAATGGATCACAAAAAACTCTGACTCACCCACTTCCATCCCACATAGTTGTGATCTACATGGCCTTCCATAAAGATCCCCATGTGTTTCCATGTGTATAGTTTCTTGATAATTATATTTATAGGTAAACTCCAATAAAGATAGTTGATTCCCCCATGTACCACCAAATTTAAGTACACACTCCCTCAACATCTTCACAAGATCTTTTAGAGTATACACTAACTGTCCATCAGTTTGTGGATGGAAATATTTACTCAATAAAATGTGCAAAACAGGTGCCTTTTATAAACCCTTCCACAAGTGTGAAGTAATGCATGATCATGATATGAAACTATATTCCATGGAACCCCATGAAATCGAACTATCTCTTGTAACAACAGCTCTCCCAACTGCTAAACTATAAATGTTTTCCTTATAGAATGAAATGTGTTACCTTTTTTGTCAATATACAATGACTCAAACAACACCATTCTGCCTAAGTGATGTTGGATGACTTACCACAATTTCCATGGTTACATCATCAAACTTCCATTCTAGATTGGGAAAAGGATGTAATAAACCACTAGGTCATTGATGCTCTGCCTTCATGTACTGACGTGAGAATCATCGTGTTAAAAACCCTGCTATCTCCTTCTTCATCCCTGGCCACAAAAATAGTCATTGTAGTTCATGATACACTTTCTTCAAATCGTAATTAACAACCCATTTTGAGGCATGAAATTCCCACATGATCTCCTCAAGCATGCTCATAGGAACAATAACCATATTCTTCAGTTAAATGATGTCATACTCATCTAACTTCCATTCCAAAGGTGTCTCCCCACCATTAATGTTTTCCCTCAAGGACAAGCACTATGTGTCCACATATTTCCTGACCTTTATCCGTCTCAAATGTGTAGAATCAACTAAAACAAACATGAGTGTAATCTAATCCTATATTTCTAGAACCACAACGTGCATCTCAGCTGGCAGCGACATCATCCTGCACTCAGCACTAGATTCTTGAACCATCTGAATCTGAGTTTTCCTACTCAATGCGTCAGCCTCATTATTTCCTTTCCTAAGTGTATATCCCAACTCAAAATTACAAAACTGCATATACTCAACCCATATCCGCTGTCAAATAATCAAATCACATTGATAAAATATGTACTTCTTGCTCTTGTGGTCTATATAAACTGTAATCCTTTAGCCCAAGAGGTAGTGTTTCCAACACATCAAAGCATATACCACTACTTCCAACTCAAGGTCATTCAGAGGATAATTCTATTTATGCGGCCTCAGCTGTGGAGACCCATACACACTATCTTTATCCCTTTGCATCAACATTTCCCCATTTCCTATCTTAGAAGCATCATAATATGTCATGTACTCTTCACCTGACTCAGATAGAAACAAAATTGGTGCAGATGTCAAATGCTTCTTCAAATCCTAAAAATATTTCTCTCAAGCCTCTGACCATTCATACAATACATCCTTTTTGGTCAAGCCCAAAACTGGCACTGCCAAACAGGAAATGTCTTGGATGAATCTCCTGTAATATCTCGATAACCCCAAAATGATTCGGATTTCAAAATCATTCTTGGGCTGGTCGCACTAAACCACTGTCAACACCTTCTATGGATACACTGAAATTACATCCATCTTGATAATGTGTCTCAAGATGTGTACCTGATCAATCGAAAATTGACACATATATATCTTGGCATATAGTCAATGCTCTCTCAGAGTATTCATGATGATGTTAAGATGTTGGTCATGATTGTCATGAGTCTTGTAGTACACCAAGATTCCATCAACAAATACCACCAGAACCTGATCCAATTACGAATGGAAGATCATATTCATCATGGCTCTAAACATTGATGGTGCATTTTTTATCCTATATGGAATTACAAGAATCTCATAAAGCCCATACCTAACCTAGAAAGCATTCCTCGCTATATCAGATTTTTGAACTCTCAACAGATGTTACCCCGATCAGAAGTCGATATTTGAGAAAACACAAGGTCTCTTCAATGGGTCAAACAGATCATCAATACACCGAAGACAATATCAGTTGTTCACAGTCATCGTGTTTTACCTCTGGTAATCAACACACAAAACTAAACTCCCATCATCCTTCTTGGAAAATATCACCGGTTATCATGAAGGTGATGTGCATGGATAGATACATCAGTTATTCATCAAGTCTTCCAATTGATCTATGAGTTCTTGAAGCTCTATTGGTGCCATTATATATGGTAGAATATATACTAGCTTAGCTACCTACATGATCGCAATAGAGAATTCATCATATCTCTTATGTGGTAGCACTATTATGTCTTCCAAAAATACATCTTAAAACAAATTAACCACTGGAGGAAGGAAATATTGTCTAACACCTTTGACATCCAGTAAAAGACCATCATCTTGGGCTGTGGGCTGTCCCAGTTGTTGAGAAATTGGCCCTGCATGGCTGGCTTTGATATCCCACTCCCCACGTTTAATGTAATGGTAACCCACACGTGATGTAAATTTCATCCTCTGATGATACAAATCAATGTGGGCTTGGTATGAAACTAACTAGTCCATACGAAAAATTAGGTCGAAGCCTGTCACATCAAGGATATAGAGATACCGCATAAAACAATACTCCCCTATCTAAAGAGTGAATCCCTTTCACATAAAAATGTCTCTACACCATACTCCCCAAGTTGTATCTGTCGTCAAAACCCCACTCACAAACTCCACATCCAAAAAAAACCATTAACATGTTATTTAGATATAAAAGATTGAGACACACCAATATCAAACATGGCACTAACTAATGTAGAATCCACAAGAATAGTAGCTCTCACTATCGATGGTCTAGCCTCATTATCCACAAGTGAAGGATGTACTACATGAAACTGTGATTCCCCTCTTCCCTATGATTCCATCTGACTAACCTGACTTGTACCGCTCTAATGATATGGGCGTTGTTTCCCAAAAGCACCACATTTGTTTCCTTTACCACCTCGGCCTATAAAACTCTAACTATAGGACTAAAAAGATGTAATATATCCCATTCCCACACTCTGACTCTATTTATTTGTTCCATGACTACCGGACTGCCTTGTGTTCCTACAGAACCTCTAGAAATTTCTCATCCTTCCATATGATCAGCATTCAAAAGGGGTTGGAGACATTTATTGTGGTAATTTAATGGTCTACCATGGTGGTTGAAAAACACTCAGTTAATGTCTTGTGTAACTGACCCCTCTGTCTGGTTACTCTATTTTCCACTTCCCTGGATGAAATTATCATAATGTCGGTTCTAGCTCTCAAAAGTCGAACCATATGATTGTCCAGTAAAATCCACCTATCCACCACAGGAAGCCTCATTCAGGTTCCCCTCTAAGATGAGAATCTGATTTACCAGTTCTGAAAACATATTTACCCTGAAAATATTCACTTGAGACTTAATTTAACATTAAAGTCGATCATAAAATATTCATGCGGAAGTAGACTCGTCTGCTGAAAATGCTGGATCAACATATTGTACATCTGTAAGGAATCCTGCATAGTTCATCACAGACATTTTCCCCTGAGTTATACTCATGAACTCAACTTATTTCCCCTCCCTGAGCATCCCTAGATAAAATTTCCCAAAGAACATCTCCAGAAATTCATTCCACACCATTTCTTCCATCTCTCCATCACGATTTTATATGTCCCACCAATGTTTCGCTTGACCACACGACATGTAAGAATCCAATGTGACTCTATTCCCAATCGGTGTCTCTAGGTGGTCGAGTATAGTATGGATTGATTCTATCCAGAACCTAGCTTTCTTCGGACCACCCTCTCTAGTAAAAGACAGTGGGTGCTGCAAATGAAACTCCCTCGTCATATCAGACATGATTTTTATAACCCACCTCTGATGTCTTTCAATAATTTTCATGAAATGGGTGAAGTTATCTCAAAACTATTCAACCAGTTCCTCAACTAGTACTAATGGTGCCTCAGAATCAACTACTAGTGGACCATTCCAATCTATGCCACCAAGTCATCCTCTCAATTATCATTATGGTGGATTATTTCTATAATTCCAAGCACTCAGCTTACGTAATATTTTAAATTGTTAATACGATTAAATAAAACCAATTTATTTATATCATTTTAGAATTATTTTTTTATTAACATCAAATTTAGACACAATATTAATTTCTATTTCATAAGAAAAGAAAAAATAGTTTATGTTCAACAAATTACACATAACATGTTTTCCCGTGCGTGCCTAAAATGATGATTGACACAATAATCTAGAGCGCCTAGAATGATGCATGCAGATGAAACAATCTTTCCATTTTGGGCCACGAATCAATACTCAATAAATTCCATAAATAATAATCACATCAAACAACATGTGCATCATCCAAGGTGAAATAATATTCAACTATAACGACAAACATCCATAACACCAATCCCACCCTGACTACCTGTGTTATCCCTCGTACATGGGTTTTCAACTCCCATGAATGAGCTCATTATCTAGTCCCGACATTACCAAGTATCATGTCTACCTTTACAAAAATAATAAGACAAAAAAGAATTAATAATACCTCCTCTGATACCACTTTGTAACGTCTTGAAACGAGTGCCACAAAATGGTTCCCTGAGCTGGTTTTCCATATGACCTCAGGAACATCTCCCCATATGCCAGAGGTTTCTGACAAGTATCAAGGTTCTGGTAAGTCCGTAATGGGGAGACTGTACAATATTTTATCAGAGTAAAAATACCAGTGGAAGTAAACAATTAATAGTAGAATAATATTAAATTATAAAAGTATAGATGTAACAAGAATAACCAAGACAGAAAATACAATACTCAACTGAAAACATGCAATTTATATAAATATGTATCAAGTGTCTAAAAAATGTATGTAACTGGCTCAAAAATCTCAATAGGGTTCCAAAAATTTTATGGTTCCCTCAACCCACCTCCATTCCTAATCATAAATCTAATCGATCGCCCTTTCCCTTTCCCTGTCCTATAACAAAAATGTTTATTTCTGTACCAATCGGACATCCCGAGTAGGGTGTGAGTATGACTCAGTAGTTTACCACAAATAGTAAAAAACAAATCCAATCACAAGTATTGAATTCATTTTTAATAATAATAAAATAATGTAATTGAGGAAACCATTTATATTTATCCAATTTTTGTTTATTTAATAACTTAATCTTCCAGGTTCCCGAGGACACCCAATCCACAATACCCACTTCAGACCGTACCGAAGCCGGAACCATTTACCATGTTCAATTCATAATCATTATGTCTCAATATTAAATTTATAAATTGAAAAATGAAACTATTGTAAAAAATAAATGAGGGGGTGTAGAACGTCATGTCTATCACACATGTGGGTACTTGGAGCATCAGTCCCTGTATCACAACCCCATTGGTATTTTGAGTCTCAGTCACTGTCCCATAAAATAATAATTTCATTCATGTCATTGGTTATAGAGTGACTTGTATGGAACACCTATATTTATTTGGAGCATTAATACGTGTCCCATAACCAATTCCCGATCTAATATATATTTTACATATTAAACATCATTCAATGTTTGATAAACCTTAACCTTTCATCGCCATTCTCATAAAAAATATTGATTAATTAGTTAAAAAATTAACCACAACAATTGTTCCATTAATTCAAATAAAATTATTTAATTAAATGCATAATCACAAAATCCCCCTTACAAAACAACCAATTAATTATTTTAAATAACTAACTAATTAACCACAATATGATCATCAATTAATTAAAAAGCTCTATAATCACAAAATATTCTTAATTAATTGATTAATTTATAATTTATTCTAGCCAATTCAATTACGAATTTCACACTTCCCAAATTAATTAATTTACCAAATTATTTACTTTTAAAAAAACTCAATTATTATTTATGCCATGATATTTGTACAACAGCATATCCATAAAAAAATGAGACTGTGGGATTGGATTTTAAACCACCTACCTTATATAAAATATAACTCACACATCAACAATAAAGGTATGGTTCGATCTGGTTTGAGAACTCGAGGATAGAAGAACACCCAAAAAAATTGCACGACAACAGCTGATAAATATCTTATGATTATATCATATTTATTTATCTTATAATAATTCCATATTATTTCTTTATAATTATCTCTGATATTAACATGTGAAGAAAATAGAATGATAATTATTGATTAAATAGTTTATCAAGTCATTAATTGGTAATTTATTTTTAAAAATTTCATGTAATCCCCATTCGAAAACAAAATTATCAATTATAAAACAATAAAATCTTTTATTTTCATTTATCATTAATTTTTTTAAAAAAATTATATTTATGAGATGAGAAGATAATAAAAATAATATATGAAATAAAAAAACAAAAAACCTGGTTGTTGTGCGCACCAGGATGAGAGTCAAAAGGAAATGGCGCACACTCTCCGGGTCTTCGTATGGAAGAAGATAAAGATCGGTTATGCAAATATCATCCAGATCATTTCACACAAGGCTGCACAAACTCGCAAGTCAAAAAATGGGGCATTCTAAAAAGATATCTAGAACCATTCATATTCAATACAAAACCCCTAAATTAAAACTCTTCATTTGATGCATTCTTTATACTTTTCTTGTTGGTAGAGTGATTCATTTCACACATAGAGGTCTTTTTAAAATTTATTGTTTTTAAAGTGGTCCACAACGAGGTTCAAAAAAGCATCCACAGAAAAAATATGGGTAACAGTGTTTGTAGGAGATGAATGAATAGTAACCATCATATAAATTAATTAATTTAATTATTTAATTAAATAAATCAATTTTAATTTGTTATTTTGTTATAATGTTCATTGTGAATAATAATTTTACTTTTCCTAGGGTAAACCACCCATTTAGGACACATGAGTTGTCTCGAATTTCTTGTACGATGCACGATTTCTGAGTTATTAATGATTTATTCTTCAAAAATGGAATAAATAATTAATTAAAATATTAGGGAAATTTCTTGCGAGTGAGGGATCCAAATGCTCGACGCAAACTAATGTCATACACTACAGAGGGAAAACACCCTATTCCGGATACACTGGTGGTCTCAGATTTCCCATATGATGCACCTTTTTGATGTTATTCAAGTATTTTTCACAATACATCTAGATATTAAATAATATAACTAAAATATTTAATTTATCTATGTTGAGTCCTTTCGGGCCTCGGAATCTCTCACTACTCAGTGAGTAACATTGAAACAATTCCATTAAAAAATTATAAAGTGTTAACTGCGAATTATTTTTAATATAATGCATTTAATCATTTATTATGTTGTTTCAAAATGAAAATTATTATTATGTTATTCACATAAAATATTTGTAACCCATAAAAATATGTCATTCAAAGGAAAACATAACTAAAAAAACAGAATCTTATATATCTGAATGTGGAATGCTCGTCACTATAAATCTATACCCAATAGTGAATTGAGTATTTTTCCATTACTAAACCCCACATTGTTCATGTGGTTACATATCCAATGCCTTGACAATTTTTAAAATTTTATTTCATTATCAAACTTCATATCTATAATACAGGCACTGTAGATTTCTCATCTTGGCTCAATAATTTTGGGCATTTAAAAACACTTTCAAGAATCAATAAGACTATTTATTTTCACCATAAAAATACACATGCTATGCATTTACTCTGAATAGAATGTGGAAATTTTCTTTTAAATCCTCATTGTTTTTAGATTTCAGAGTGAAAAAAATTTAAGGTGGCATATATTTAATTTTCATGGCCCTTTGATGCATTAATGTGACATGAACATAAAAATTTCATCTATCTTCTATATCATGATTTTATAAAAATGAACACATACAAAATCAAATCCATTTTCATTTTGTTATCAAATAACACTTTATATCACCCAACTTTTTGACTCTAACTCCTATAATGAATATTCCAAATCATGGGTGATAATATAAATGGAACTAAAACATCATAAATGGGGTCTCCCAATGTCCCATCAGTATTTTAATGAGATGAATTTTTTTAATAAATTCTATTTCTAATGTATGTGTGTTCTATTATATTGTTCACAACAAAACCATGTCATTTCATAATAATGCTAATATATAGGGAAATGTGAGAATATAGTTTTGACCATTATTTTTTAATTTATCTATATGTCCTTATTCAATATGACTATTGGTCAATATGACAATTGGGTTATATTCTCTTGATAATAATTTTAATGTTGTCTTTTGAGTTTAAATTTAAAATTTTAACTATAGAAAATTTTAATAGGAATTATAGTTGATGGAATCAACAAGTACAGTTGTTCCATTTGGTGCCCATTTATTACAGCTTGGGAGGGAGGTTTCATCATGATGATTTTTCCTTCATAAATCCCAAACTTATCTTCAACATGTGAATCTTGAACTAAATCACATATTGGAGTAGTTCATGTTTCTCGAAATTACCACTCAGTTGATATTATCTAATCCACCCCAAGAGTCTATCACAATGACATGCCTCAATATTAATAAATACTCCATTTTAATAAATGTTTCTATGTAATTCCCCTAGTTACATAATAGTTTAATTCCATTGAATAAAAAATTATTTTCCTTATTATTTCATAAGAATATTTTTGCATAAAAATGTTTGATTGATTTGATACCTTCGATTTTCAGACTGAAACTGTTCCATTCAAAAAAAATATAATTATTTTTAAATAAAGTATTATGAATAATTATTATTCAAATAAATTAGTTTCATAAAAACATCATATTTAAAATAAATTATATTTTTTTTAGTTTTCTGAAAATTCGGTAAGTATTTTAGAACCACTATTATTTATAATAAACTGGTTATATAAATATAAGTATAAATTATCACATTTATTTAATTATTAAGATGAAATAATTATCATTATGGAAATTATCACATTGGAATTAGGTTAGGGTAAATTTATGAAAATTTTCTAAAATATTCTCTTTTATACTGAATTGTAAAAATACAGTTCATGTTTTTATATTTGATTAATGTAAGAATTATTATGTAATATTTATTTAATAATTAGATAAAAAAAAATACACGAATAAAATTTTTATATTTTATTAATAACAATAATTTTAATTATTTTTAATCATTTTATAAATTATTAAATGAAATATTTAACCTAAAAATGATATTTTTGGAAACATTAATTTTACCAAAATAATTTATTAATAAAAATTAAGGATGAATATTTTTGGATAATATTAAAAAATATATAATCTATGTGTCCATTTCCATGGTAAAATACCACAGTCATGCCCATTTTTTTAATTACCATGACCTACTTTTCAAATTCATATATATGAATATTAATAAACAAATCCCTAACTTTTTCTATAAATACCCACTGATTTCTCCATTTCACTCTACTCACATTTCACCCTCCATAATTCTATGATTTTTTCTATATCATGAAGTCCCACCAATGTTTTCCCAATCCCCCAAGAACCCAATCATCATGTTTTAGGAGTTAATCATTTTTATGATGGAAATATCACATTCTCTTTATGTTTTATGTCCCATTCTCATGTGGTACATATTTTAAATTTCAATATGGTGTTCTTTTGTCTAGTTAATTTCAATACAATAATTTATTATGTGTATTCAAATAATTGTATATCCTTTTTCACTAGTTTTTTTAATTTTTTGTAGAACCACATTTTATACATGATATCATGTGGATTTTACTTCTCAATTTTTCTCTATTCACAAAATGAAATTCTCCTTTATTTTTGTATGAATAACCAAAAACATTATATTTTTGGGTTATTCAATAGTATTTATAAAATAATCATTTTATTATGATTTTTACATATATAGTACCCATATTTTATTTTATGGATTAAAAATGACCAAATGATCACGTTATTCAATCACTTTTAATGATTCCCTTATTTTAATATTAAATCCATTTCAATAATTCTCCATTTGTTATTTATAAAATGATATATTATGATCTTAGTGGATCACATGATTATTAATAAATATTAATAATGTTCCTTAACAATACTTAAATTCATTGGGAAAATATTTTTATCGCAAGAGTTGACATGTCTTATGATACCATGGTGAATAAGATAATAATTTTTATGGTATCTTGGTGAAAAACCTTGGTGATATGCTTATGAAGGTCTCATTTAAATGTTTAATACAAAATAGAAATTTATTATTTAGGTTCATAAAATTATTATATTCATCTTTTTAATTCCATTAATACATTCCTCATGTTTTTGTTGATGATTTTCTTGATCACATTCAAATTGTTTCCCTTTCATTACCTTACTAGGTATTATTCTTACCCTTTCCTTTGATGTATTTCCATAGGTAATGAGATAAAAATAATAATACTTTTTATGAACCTATAAAGTATCCATAGATTATTATTAGAATAAATTTATTTGTTTTAATGTATTATGTACCTTATTTTCAAGAAATGAAATGCTAAAAGATCCTCGACCTATTCAATTTAATGCAAAGTTATGTAATAACAATTCATGATACCATAGGTGGTATAAAGGGGGTTTCCAATTATTTGTGGAAATTATGATTTGAAAACATTAAAAAAAACATTTGGGACAAGTTTAATATCATGGTTTTTTGGTAAAATATTATGTATATGGTTTCCATGAAAATAAATCCCTATCCCCATATGAACAAGTAAACGTGTTTCTGGATGGGATATGTCATTCGTTAAACAAATATATTTTTATGTTTAACATTTCAAATATATTTTTTTGTTACTCAATTATATTAAACAATAAATTAACTTTTTGAATATATTATTTTTAATCCCATTTCATTTCAGTTAGTTAATCATGTTTCAATCATATTGTTATTGAAACACTTGTTTTTCTATGTTTTAATCTAGTTTTTTTAGATTTATATTTAACATTATATTTTCCAATGTTTTAGCCAGGATTAAAAAATATTTTTATTAATCACATTTCGTTTCCACGGGTTAATGTTGTTAAATAATGATTGGCATGAAATTAATTTCCTTTTAATTGGTAAATAATGTTTCAAGGGGATTGTTATATAAAACATTTTTGTCCGTTTCATAATCATGTTATTAAATGAATGATGATTTTTGACAGTTTTATGATGAAATAAAATCTCTATTTATTTATTTTTTATTGGTCATTGTTATAAATTTGGATCAAAGAGATACCACTAATTCGGCCCAATATATCAAATACTATTTGTGCACCAATATAGAAATCCGAATAATTGGGTAATTATTATTTTTAGCCTGGAACTATATTGTATCACATACATATGGATATTATGTTTGAAATGTTACTGTAAGAATTCTATGGGGTTAATGTCCTAATTTTCTGATACATTTTATTTAGGCTTGTTCTGGTTTATTAACATTTCCTTTTATAAATATTGACATCAAAAATCCCAAGATTATTAATTATAGTGACCCTTTCAATTGGTGAATAATTATTCCATGTTATCGTTATTCATTATATAGGTGTTGCTGCATATGAAAATAATTATCCATGGATCATTTACTTTCATTATATCGCCATACTCTAATGCACTTATTTTTCTCACCGATGGAATTAAATTGTTAATGAATATGTATACCGTTACGCATAATTTGATTTCTCCCTTCATAGATTTCACATTTCCCAAGGTATCCAATATTTTCTTAAATGATTTTCCCCCTAGAATGGATTCATATTGATGGAGATGATGAAATAATGTGAAATATGAAATGCTAGGTTATATTGGGTAAATTATCATTTATTAACATGGGTTTTATTTATGTAATAGTTTTTCAATGTTATAAAAAACATTAAGACTTAAATGCTCATAGGAAAGTATATGATCCAATTTTTACGTCTAATATTATGTGTTTTGGATAAAAAAAATAGGTCTTCATTATTGGTATCAAAACAAAAAATTTAATTTATAGGATTTCAACACCAGATCTTGGAGTAAATTATTATGAATATTGTATATGATATTAATGGAGGGTTTAGATATTATTTTATATTTGGATTTATTCTTCACATGAGTAATGGATATGATCATAGGATGAAGAGTTCAGTGTAGATAAAATGATTAATGAAATTGAGATCCAATAGGGTTTTTATAATATTTTATTATTAATTACTGTGATGTTAAACATATTTCTAGTTATGTTATAAATATATACTTTTAGCAAAATGGTTAACCAGAAACCTATACATCAACCTGTCACATCTGGAAAGGATGTGGAGCTTAAACCCACAACTGAATGGTGAAAGGGGTGAAGTTCCTTCCAATAGAAAATTTTATTTAATGGATTTTATTAAATCATAAATTTTTAACATTAATAGTCATATTGATAATTTTAAATATTAATTTTAGAAATTTTGATTTATCATATGGATAATTAGTGGATTTAAAAGTAGTTTGTGGTAAGGTTATTAAACTCATTTTAGAAGAGGATGACAATAATTTTTTGAATCTTCTTACCATATTTTATGAATTTTGTTTTTAGTTAATTACTAATGATGGATATAATATATTTATTATAAAATTTTATGATATTTTGATTTAGAATCTAATTTCTTTCATAAGGTTGGATGAAAACAATTCTTCTTCAGTATATATATTTTGTGTAAATTGATGTGATTTTTTGGAAATTGAAAAAACGATTAAATAATACTCATCATGTAAATAAATTTCCTTCTCCTTATAATATAAAATTTAAATGAAATAAATAACTCTGAGAAAGGGATATTGAAAGAAAATTATTTCACTGTTATTTTAATTATATTAATGAAGGTTTTCACGCGTCTTAAGTTTATTGTTTTGTGATTGTTAACATTATAAATATAATTAAAATTATTATGATTTCTTAAATATTCTACTGTATATAATTATTTTTGAATAATATATGTCTTCCTTGTCCAAATATTAACATACCACTTATTTTCACCTTTTTATAAACTTACTATGTGTTATTACAGATGAACATTATATGTCCTTATCACTTTTATGAAGAGAATTTTTAATTAACACTTTTACGAGGTTGGTTTACCATTAAGGAATTTTGAAATATCTATCCATTCATTACTGAAATAATTGTAATATTGTGATGAAATAATTTATTAAAATGGGGTGGATGTATGAATATGATATTATTGAAAATTAAACTTTGTTAGAAAGCATGTTTTTCATGCATCATTGATATTAAATTGCCCATGAAATATAAAACTGTTACTAAATTAAAATTAAATTACAGGTTATGCATATAAATAAATATATTATCAAATATAAAGATTTATTTATTTACTAATGTAAATATTTTATTGAAAACAATTACTAAATAATCAATCAAATTCTAATAACTTAATTTTATTCTTTAAAATAAGTTTTCATTAAAAATTATTTTATTTTATTTGATGAAAAAATATAAATAATTTCTGAAAATTATAGAAATTGTATTTTATTAAATTCAATTAATTTTTTAAATTTTCATATGAAAATTTACATTGGGTGAAATATTTTGATTTTTCTTACAATATTTATTTTTTGTAGTGAATAATGAAAATTAGGGATTTTGTTAAAACAAATGTAATTTTTTTCATTATATTATGAAAATTTATGATTAACGTTATTTTTTATATTATTTCAAATGAATTTGGTATAGACTAATTCTATAAAATAAATTTAATTACCAAAAAATAATCTTTATATTGTGTTTTAGTATACATTCTTTTTTTGTTTAATGAGGAGGTTTTCATCAAAATGTTTCAATGTGAATAATGTTTCTCAATTTAAATTTGAAAAAAACACTATTGATTAATTTAATAAATGATATTAATATATTATATATTAATAAAAATAATTTAATTACTGGAAATGATGATTATTATTCATATAATTATTATAAAATTATATTTTCTTGGGAAAACACACTTCATAAAAACCTTTTTTTTATCACTCCTGCAGATTGTGTTATAAATTAACATTTACCACTATATTAATTTTAAATAAAAAATTATTCAATATTTTAATCAGAATAATTTATATTAACTAATTAGAGGTAAATAATTATTTTACATAGTGAATAGTTAAAATAGTAAATATTATATTCAGTGTTTATGATGAAAACATTTAAACTAGTGGGTTAAACAAAAAGGATATCAGTCAAAATGTATTAAAAATATATAAATTTTATTTTCTGAAAATATATCAACCTTATAATTCCTATTTCTTTATAATTAACCATTTTTGAGCCTTTAGGCGTTTAGTAAATTTGGGTACACCATTTTATTTTAATAAATTACATTTTTCAACTAACCTCACTTCTTAAAGGCCAAACTCTCTCATGTCCTACTCACAGATTTTAATCCATTTTCCTCCAATAAGAACTAAAATATTTATTACTTACATCTCACCAAGATATATAAAAATAATTTTGTAACATGATGAGTTTTTAAAAGGATACACATTGTTTGATAGTGTACGTAATACATCAAATCGATCATAAGTGAATCACTAAATATTATTGTATTACCTTATAAAGTAGATGTTAAAATGGTGGGAATGAACTTAATTAATTGATTTATGAATATATTGTTTAAAATTTTATATAACTACTTATTTTTTGAAAAATTTCTATATATGATAGTTAAATCATTTTTAAATAAAAGAAAAGGTTTTTCTAAAAAATGCTTTAAACGAAAATAAATATGTTTATAAAGTAAAAAGTAAAAATTGTTTTCTTATTAATTAAATATGTATTTAATATATTCCATTTAACATTTTAAATTCAAATAAATGTTTTCTATACATGATATACTATCAAATTCAATGTTTTGGGTAAAAATGTATTTTTAAAAAATGTGCAGTTTTACAACCTTTTGATTATGAAACCATTTTATGTCATTTTTTTAATGTTTTTAATGATCTATTTTTAAAATTTAATATTCTACTTTAAAATAAAGGAATATGATTTTAGTTTTTAATATTATTTGGTCTTTTTCTGATAATATTCATTTTTGTTGAATAGTGATAATATACTGCATTTTAATTCCAAACTGCTTTTCCATCTACAGTTTTTATATAGATAGATTGTCTTTTTAATTAGTTATAAAATTTTATTTACTATATTTTTTTATTTTATAAAATTTACGTATTTGGAAGTAATTTCACATTGAAATTTGATATAAACACACATAATATTTTGATGGTTTTTACATTTAAAAACCAATTTTTTTTCATTTTGAACATGTTTATTAATATGAAATTTTTAACAGAAAATTATTTATTTAGAATATGGAAAATTATATCCCATATTTGGAATCAGAAGGATAAAATTTTGAAATTGTGCCCATTTTATTTTTAAGATTTATGAATATTAACTAAAGTGGTAATTTTTATTACCCCAAATGAAGGTAAATATGGTAATTGTAAATAAAATAGTATAATAATATGAAACGACCATAACATATGTCCTAATTTAATTGGATAAGTTAATTCTGACCATTATCATCCTTTTATTTATTTTAGGACCACTTGGATTCCCATTGATTACTTTAATATATTTATAGTATTGTATTCATTGGATAGTCATTTTTATTACACTTTTGTTTTTAAAAACTAATATATATTAATATACAGTTATACAAGGGATATCTTGACTATAATTAGAATTTATGAATGTAAAAAAATTACCAATATAACAATAATTGTTTATAATTTTTATGAATTTCATAATAAAATGTAATTGTGAAACAAAGATGATGAAATAATAGATTTATTATGGAAAAACCCAGGTAAATGATATTAATAAAAATAAATAGATATTATTTGGCATAATTTGATCCATAAATGATTTTTTGGGATATATGTAACATTTATTTGATGTCATAAATGACATAATTTCTAACTTATATATTTTGGTGATATTATTTAAAGGTCAGCTAATGAATAGTGTCAAAATTGACACTATTGGTGTTTGAAAATAAAGAATTGTTTATTAAATGATATAAAATTCCTTAAAATCTAATCTTCATCCAAATGGTTATTATGTGTCAAAATGTTTCATTAATAACACTTTAATTTTTTATTTTCTTTTTTTGTTAATTATTTTTACTCTTAAAGGAAAAATTACATGACAAATCGGTAAGAGTTAAAAGAGGTTAAAACAAAATGATATGGATTGAAAAGTATACAAATGTAAAATATTAATTGTATGAAGTGAAATTGACCCAAAATATTATTTATCATATAACTTTAATTTTTTTGGACCATTGGTAATTTAATTTGAATTTATATTAATTTAAATTTTTTAATAATTATGGTGTTGCCCCTCTCATCTCCAATTAAAATGCACCGATTCTTCCCTATTAGTCACCTGACCAATAACATTTGGTTTTTCCTTGATCAAACTAATCTCATTAATATAATCCCTAAAAAAATTATTGAGGCCTTATTATAGGCATAATACCATTTTTATTGGTGTTAAGGTATTCTTCATATATAATCAACCGAAGAGGAGGTATCGTTTTCTTTAAGTATTTTTATTTTATTTCTTCTTAAAATTCATCAAATATAAAAAAATGATTAAATAATAATTATAGTATCCTAAATATAATGAGATTTTATTTTATTAATATCATTATCTGAATCCATCTACAAATTCAATAAATGGGAAATGACCTTTTCGTTTATCATTACGACATACTACCCCCTTTGGAACCGATATAGTTCATTTTTCATCACCATCATCATTGACTGGTTATACTGATGGAATTAATGTTAATATGTTATATTAATGAAATATTGATCATTATCATATATTAAAATATTAATTATTTTCTCACATTCCATGAACCTAAAAATGATAATGACGTTCATGCATACATGTGAATTATCACCTCTACAAAGTGATGTGATTCATTTTTATTCAGAACACCACTAGTATGATATATATAAGTAAATTTAAATTATTATTATGATATTAATTATTTTATTATAATTATGGAAATATGAAATTTTACTTACCATTTTTCAATAACAATCAATGAAAAATGAAGACATCATTCATGCGTACGTATGACTTACCATCTTCATGATTGTAACATTGTCCATTTTCTATATCTATATGTAATGAATGGATTTAAAGGTATAATTTTCATAAAAAAATTATTATTATACGATGAATAATATTCAGGATATGGTGAACTTATGACCTCATGGACTATTGACATCCTACCATGTTCATTTTTGACTCGACTACCGAATATCAACAAAATGCCCGATGAGAAAATAAATAATTAAGTAATTTTTATGAAATGATAATAGTAATATAAAAGGAATAGTAAACATTATTAAGGTTCTCAATAAAGTATAATATTAACCTATGTTTATTATTCAGGATTATAAAGTTTTTATATGTTTAGTCAGACTCAAGTTAGGGGTCATTTTAAAACAAAACCTCATTTTTATTTCTGGATTATTTATTATTATAAATATTTATATTTGATATTCATGTCTTGTAAAATGTTTTAAGGATTTATTTATCAGGAAAATAATGTTTTAAAATTTTAACTCCGTATAGATGTTTCAAAGTTGTATGGGACACATTGTTTCTAAAATCGTTTTTTAATCTTTTATAATTGTGTTTTAAATTGGTTGTGTTATTCTAATATATTGAAATGATATATTCTTATTTCAATTTTGAAATTTATTTTTTCATTATTCTTGTTAATGTGTTATGATTGTCTTATGATTATTGGGAATTTATTATATATATTGGTGATTCCATTAAAACCAAGAGTGGGTTAGACATGATAGCTCTCTAATTCATTGGGTAATGAGATTAAATTAAACGATATGGTTTCTCCAAAGTGATTTATGGAAAATACTGGGGTAAGTATTCCAAATGATACCATGAGGGCTACTCTCTATGTAGGTGTGAAGGATAAAATATATGTATGATATGGATTCCAGAAGTTTTCTTTATGTTTTATGATTTTCATTATGTTTTATTAGAACATTATGATTTCATAGGTATGACAAAGATTATATGTTATATGGGTGAAATGTATAATTTTTTTAAAATGTTATCATGATTTTAAGATCTTCATGAAATAACAGTTTCATTAATTATTTTTTATCCCTTATTGATATTATTTGTGCTCATCCCATTGTTTTAAATGTTTTTTACAAGTATTATGATTTCCATGGACAAAGAAGATTCAATTATGAACATACTGTGGATATATATTGAAAATAAATAATTTTTTATTTTAAAAATGTTTCATTTGGTGAAAAAATGGATACTGAGTATAAATGTCCAATTGTAATGTAAGGGTTTACTATGTATTATTTTTTACCCATGCTTTAAAAATCTATAAACTAAAAAGATCCTATAATGGGAATTGTAGTTAAAAACAGTAGAAAATGTATCATTTAAGGATGGATCCTTATAAATAGTATCATAGGATGGTTTCAATAACTATGTTGACTTGGATGTTTTCTTAACAGTTATGGATATCATAATGGGTTTAGAATTTTATGGTCTATCTTATGTTCATTGTCTTAGAAACCGCTCTTGAAGATTTATTTTATGAAATATTAACGATACTAATGAGATTTTCGTATGAAATAATTATTGAGAAAATTTTGGGTTTTTATATTTTGGATGAAAAATTAAAGGAATTAGATAAATATTGAGGTTAAAACATTTTATTGTTATTTTTAGGATTTTATAACATTTTTTTCAATTTTATAAAAGTATATAGTTTTTAAAAAATTTCAACACCCAGACTGTGTGGAAACCCACTACATCAGATAAGGCTGAGGGAATCAAACCCAAAATCTAATGGTGATAGGGCCTTATCGCCTACCACTGGCCTATGCGAGGTATCAAGTTAGTTTTATTTTTTTCCTATTCATTTAACGAGTAGGTATATTAAGAATAAGTTGGTTTTGGGATCGTTAGTCTTATCAAATGGATATCATTGGTATTGGAAAATGATATGGTGATTAAGTGATAGATATTTTTTTGAATACATTCATTATTTGGGGATCTTTTTATGATAGATGTAAATTGAATACAAGGCATTTTTGGTTGAATTATATTTTGGAAGAATCTACATTTTTACAATGGACATGTAGTGAATTAGGATATTTATATAAATGACTGAACTATCAAGGGGAATATTTGATTATACTAATTAATTTTTGGTATGAGAAAATTTAATTGAAATATGTTTTTTTGGAAATAAACTTTTAAACATATCATGGAAGATTATTTGATTAAATTCCTGTGATTTATGGGATTAAATATTGGTTATAATATTTTGACGAATTTTAAGGGTAATTATTTGTTAAATGGTATATGTTGAAATATTGATATTACAGATTAATTTTGGAGATCAAAATTAGGATTTCATTATATAGTGGTTTATTATTTTGGAAGAATTATATTATCATATCCATGTTCTTTTTAGTTAATTTTTCAACATATGATAAAAAGATAGTTAATATTTTGTTGATTTATAAGTTGATTCATCCTGAATTATCATTGCTTGGAAAAATGATGAGTTTTTGGTAGAATATGATTAAAGGATAAAAACTATACTTTTCAATTTTGTATAATTCTTGATGTTCCTATTCGATGTAGTAAAATAATTCCTCCACTTAAAAAAACGACCATAAAACAGAGAAAATTATATTTATTTTTCCTATTAAGAAATCAATAAACATTTAGCCAATCCCAAATTTATGGTTTTGTGATTGTTAAATATCTCCTGATCATGTTTTATATCACTCCACATTATAACCAGAGGGTTATATTTTCTTCCATAACCATGTTTTCAACATGAAATCCTTGTATGTGTTATCTCATGTAACATTCATACTACTGTTTATTTCATTTAATGTGGTTGTTTTATTAATCATTTTCTTCTATGTGAGAACTCAATAAAGGTTTCACAAAGACTCATACCTTAGTTACTTATCCTAAAATAAAATTTTGAGGACTCTATTTCCAAATGGGGGAGAATTTAACATCCAATGTGTTTTAAAAAAATGCATTATTTTTTATAGCATGCATAATACACCGAATCGAACATAAAAAAACAACTAAATATTATTTTGTTACATTATAAAAGATCTATTAAAATGTATTGAATGATCATTATTAATTAAATGATGAAAATATCTTTCAAAAATATAATAATTAATTATTATTGTGATCAATTATTGGTAAATGAAAGTAAAACCCATTTTAAATAAAATTAATATTTTTCTCGAAAAACAATTTTATCGAAATAAGTTGAGTATATAAAATATAATAAAATCAATATTTATGGAATTTATTGTGTAATATATATTTATTATTAGAAATATAAGGTATAAAATTCATCTTATATGTTTTGTGTCATGATATATTAACAAATTCAATTTTAGGATATAAGAAGTACTTTAAAAAACTATAATTTTAATCCCTTTTTATTGCAAACCAATTTTAAATAATGTTTATGAAAATATATTTATTTATATTTTAAAACATAAAATACTAAATTGGGTTTGGGGAATTATATTTTACTTTGGATAAAAAAAATTTAATTGTTCTGATAATATTCTTTTTTAATGCATACTAAAAAATACTACATTTTAATTCAAAACAATATTTTCTTATAAATATTAATATAGATATATTATGATATTAATTAGTTATAAATTATATTTAAATTATTTAATTATAATGTAATCCAATATTTTTCATTATAAGTAATATCACATTGAAATTTGATATAAACACTTGTTAATTTTTTGTTGATTGTTTCTTTTAAAAAACTCATTTTCTCATTTTGACAGCATGGATTAATTATAAATTTATTATAGAATCATATGTGTTTCTAATATCTAAAAATGGATTCCATATTGGGAATAACAAGTTCAATATTATTTAAATTTTTCTCCTTTATTTTTAATCATTGTAAATAGTATCGTTAGTAATTATTTATATTACTTCCTTGGATGATAAACAGGGTAGTTAAAGGTGAAAATAATATTATAATAATATAAAACTGTCCTAATTTTTTTTAATTTAATAAGATGATTTTATTATGACACTTATCATCCTTGTATCAATTTTATGATGACATGTATCAACATTGATGACTTTAATGCATTTATAATTTTATATAAAATGAGTAGTATTTTTTTAATCTTTTGTTTTTAAAAAGTAATAAATTTTAATATAGAGTAATATAAGGGATATATTAGACTATTAATATTATTTAGAAACATAAAACGTTTACATACATCATATTAATTTATTTATAAATTTTAGTAATTAAATAATTATTTTTAATTTTGACACAAACATGATTAAACAATAGATTTATTAAATAATGTATAAAGTAAATGATATTAATAATAATAGGATAAATATTAAATGAAATAATTTATTTTAAAAAAATTATGGATATATATGAAATTTTTTGATGATTTATTTGAGTTTTATCGAACATATATTATTATTATGAAATTATTTACAAGTCAACTACTAAATGGTATCAGAATTGACACTCTTCGCCTTTTAAAATATTAAATATGTTATTAAAATATATAGAATTCCTAAAAAATTAATATTTATAAAATTTAGGATTATAGATCTAAAAATTTCATTAATAGAACATGCATTGAACATTTTTCATGATTTGGTAATTACTTTAACTCTTGAATTGTATATTACTTGACAAATCATTAAGAGTTATAAGTTGTTAAAACAAAAACATAAGGATTAAACAATATTTAAAAACAGGACTAATTTTAATTTTATGATAGATATTATACCTAAACTCAACATAAAATATCAATTAATTATCCAGGGACCTTTTGGAATCAAATTTTAATTTATATTAATTTAATAATATTATTAATCCCAAAGGGTGACCCTCCCATACCCTATTAAAAAGTACACATTCATATATTTTACTCACACTTTGAAAAACATTTATTTCATCAAAGAACATCCCAAAAAATATTCATATAATACCAAGACACATTATTCAGGCCTTTTCTAGTCATATATCTATCTTTATAGGTTTTAAGGTTTCCTTCAAAATGATCAATTGAAGAAGTGTTATTGTTTATTAGGTACTTCTATTTTA
This sequence comes from Viscum album, assembly GCA_963277665.1. NCBI lineage: Eukaryota > Viridiplantae > Streptophyta > Magnoliopsida > Santalales > Viscaceae > Viscum > Viscum album. The sequence goes on from OY728160.1 coordinate 1,903,287,020, forward strand.
TTTCTTCTTTCAATTATTCAAAAATCCTTAAAAAATAAGGAAATAACAATTACATTATCCTAAATATACTAATATGTTATTATGTTAATATAATCACTTGATTCCATCTATAATTTCATCAAATGTGAAATGAACCTTTCATTTTTTTGTTTGACCGACTACAACCCCATGAATTGATATAGTTTGTTTTTCACCACCATCTTAGAAGACTAGTTATTCTGATAGAATTAATGTTCATATGATATATTAATGAAATATTAATCATTATAATATAATAATATATCGATTATTATCTTAATTTTCAGGCACATGTAAATGATAACATCGTTTGTGCGTACGTTTGAACTATCACCTCTACGAAGAGATGCGATTTAATTTTTTTACTACACCCCTTGTATGATATATATACGTAGATTTAAATTATTTAAATTATATTAGTGATTTTATTATCATTATTTAATGATAAAATATTAATTATCTTCTACCAATAAAAATCAATGAAATATGGAGATGTTACTCATGCATACACATTTCTTACCCTTTCCAGGATTGAAAGGTTGTTCATTTTTTATATCCGTATTTAACAAAATTAATTTAACGAATTATTAATATATTTAATTTATGATTATTTCATTAATATTATTCTGGTGATGATAGAATAATGTCCACGTGTACAATTCACATCCCCATAAGTTCATTTTTTGACTAGAGTATATAATATCGATAAAATGCTCGATGTGAACATAAAATATTATGTAATTGTTATGATATTATAATAGTCATATAAAATGAATAATATACATTATAGTGTTTATGAAGAATATATATAATTAAAGTAATTTTTTATACATGATTATAAATATAGTATGTGAGAAGTTATACAGAAGGTAATGATCTTTTTAACTCGAAACCTCAATTTACAGTTTTGGTGATTTATTCTTATAAATATTTCTATTTAATATCTACATTTTGAAAATATATTTAATTATTTATTTATACGGAGAGTAATTTTTTATAATATTATTCCATTTGGAAACATTCAATTTGTAATGATACACATTTATTCTAAATATTCTCTTTAAATGTGTTAATTGTGTTTTAAAATATATTGATTGTGTTTATATTGTGGAATGATATCTTTTTATTGAAATTTTGAAATGTTATTTTTCTATTATTATAGTTAATGTTTTATGATTAAGTTATGGTACTAGAGATTTAATAATGTATTTGGGTTTTTCTATGATAAACTGAGGGAAGTTGATCCTGGTATAGCTATTCTATTTTTTAGGTAATGAGATGAAGTCAAACAATAAGGTTTCTCTGAAGAGATTTTTGGAATATATTGTGATGTGTATTCCAAATGTAACCATGAATTTTACTCCCTTTATTGATGTGAATTCTATAATGTATGTTTGATATTTATTCTCTAATTTACCTTTATGTTATCTGATTTTCATTGTGCTCAATAAAAATCAGAAGTTTTCATGTGATAAGCCAAAGAGTTTGTGTTTTATAAGTGAAATATATGATTTTTTGAAAATGTTTTAATGATTTTAAAATATTCGTGGACTAATGGATTCATTTAATATTTTATATCCCTTGCAAATATTTTTTTTCCTCATATAATGTTTTTAAAAAGTTTTTCATAGGTTATAAGATTTTTATGGAAAACAATTCCAAGATTAATTTATTGAATATATTTCATGAAAATTATTCATGGTTTATTTTAAAAGGTCTTCCTTTGGTGAATAATTTATTTTACGTATAGGTGTCCACTTATAATGTACAAGTTTACTATATAAGAGTTTTTTGTCTTAATTCTCTAATATTATAAAATGAAAATATCATATAATGTTAATTATTGTTAAAATAACACAATAATATGTAACTTTTAAGGATGGTTCCATATATTTTTACCAAAATATAATCCAATAAGGGATTTTTGTGTATACCTAAGGAGTTTTCCTGAAGAAGAGTTATTATTCTCAATGAGAAATCATTATTATATTTATTTTTCCACATCATAAAAAAGTTATTCAATTATGAACATATAAAAACACAATTATCTCCCATAGAGTGATACAGAACCATTTTATTATAAGAACCAAAAATTTTCACTTCTTCCATCAAATGGGATACGAAATCATTATTCGTATGTACTGTAAACTACCACCTCACAAACTAATGTCATTATGTTTTCAATAAAACATTACATGCAAGTAAATAAGAATATTATTAATAAATATTTCTCATTTAAATAAATATTAATTATATATATGTCTTAATAAACATTATATAAATCAAAAAAAATTCACCTTCTTTTATACACTAAAAAATGGAAACGCCATTCATAGATGTGTGCACTACTGCCTCCATAAAGTGATTTTATTCATATTTCATAACTAAATAAAATGGACGTGATATATAACAATATTTATTTTAATAAAATTATATTTTATTTTTCAATTTAATTATATAAGTTGAAATTAATTTATATCATCTTTATGGTCATTACATTGCCCATTTTATATAACCATATTTCATGATTTTTTTTATAAATATTAAATGATTTTTAAATAAGATAATTTTGTAATGATTATTTTTTAATATTTTGAATTAATTACCACATTGAACATAGATTACAAAATGAACCTATTTTGATATAATTAACTAAGAATCCTCAAAACACTTTATGTGGACTTTAATGATTAAATATTTAATTATAGTCATAAAAAAATGATTTATGTAAAATTTAGTAGGATAACAAATGGATATTATGAAATAGAATAAAATAATATATATATATATAATATATTAGTACAAGGACACACATAGAAATATATAATCTAGGAAAAGGTTTTCTCATCTTACATTATATTTTTATTAGACATATGCCATAACATATACATTCTTTTATTATGTTGTCTATATGCTTAGAAATTTTCATTTAATATTATTATTCATTCAAGGATCATGGTATTTTCGGTATATGTTGTAATTATTGTATTAGGGTAAATTTACATGAAATTTACTAGTTAGTATTTAATTTCATAACTCAATTTCATATAATAGGGTTGTAATATTTATTCCATTACATTCTTATGTCCTGATTATGTGCATAGTGATTTTTTATTATTTAATTTATTATTTATGTTTCCTTTATGTGACTTATATTCGATACGTGTAATATATTAATTTATTAATTATAAAAACAATGGTATAATTTTGGTAAGGGTTATTCGTCTCAAATTATCTCTTTTTGAGACATAAGTTTATAATATGCTCCATTATTCATTTTTGAGGTTTATATTCTGACCATTAACATGTTACCCCCTAAAAATAATTATGTTCAATATATTTAAAGTATCATATGATTTTATTATGTCATGGGGATTATGATTTAAGAGTTACAAATGACTTAAATGCTATATGATAAAATCTCATTTCTTTAGATATTTTTTATTTTCAAGGTTCATTCGTATGGAATAATGTGATGAAATTTAATTGAGCCATATATCATATATTGTCATGTAGAAATTAATGTCCTTAACATATTTAAATTTTATTCTTGTGTATTTTTTTTAATCCAATATTGTGGAATTCATTTGTATGTTATACAGATAAAATGTATTCTATTATATTGCTTAACATTCTCTTCTATTTCCATGTTTTCTAAAACACTAGAAAAAATATATTATATAAATAAATAACTTCATAAATCCAATTTACATGATATTTTTCATTCTATTCAATGAATTTAAAATAATCTGTTACTTTTTCCCTATGGGTCACATTTAACTCCCAATATCAATGTTTATTGTAATTAATGTCTTATTAATATTAATAACATTAATGGATTTTTTCCACCATCCTATCAGTTATTTTCAATGATGATTCCATAATATTTCTTTGAGGTTGTATTCAATGAAAATTATTTTTTCAATATCACTTGAATTTTGTTTATTTGGACATGTGTTTTGACAGGAAATATTTAATTTACTCAAAATGAGTTTTTTTTAAAATTTAATTGAAATTACATTCATCAAAATAATGAATATATTGTTTCAATTATTATCTTTTCGGGTAATACTTAAATGATAACACCCTAATTTGTTCCCTATATGGATTGTTATTTTGTTAGGATACTATAATGCGACTCATTTCATTTTAACTATTTAATCAAATTTTAATTACATTGTTATTGACTAGTTTCTTTGTAATGGATAAATCATGTTTTAATAGTGTTATTATGGAACCCAACTCATTCCAATGGGTTAAATAAGTAAAAAATGTGAATATGATTGAATATGTTTCAATTTCATTAGTTAATCATTTTTAAGGAGATTTTTATTGAACACCTTATTTCCCATGGGTTAATATTGTTTCAATTAAAATGTTTTAGAACACATTAATTTTACATGGGTTAATCATGTTTCAAATATATTGATAGTAAACATGTTTCTTTTCCATATATTAATCATGTTATAAAAGGGGTAATTATTTTTTATGAGTTTTATGATGAAAAAAATTCCCTAGGTTTTTTATTTATTGGTTTTGGACATTTTTATATATTGGGTGCAACCTGGTTAAACATGGTGACACTAATATAACAAAAATATGGGTTCCCATAGAAAACACACCTACAAATTGGGAAATAATTATTTAATTCCAAAATAAATATTGTAAGGCTTCATTTTTGTTGTTCAAATTGTAATATTTCTCTAATGGTTCAGTGAAGATAATTATATAAGATAATAATAAATATTTTTTATGATTGATATTGGTTAGAAATGGGTTATTTTATCATTATTATTATAACATGGATCATGATTATTGAATATGATTACTGTATACATTGTGATATCCTTATTTCAAGTTTATATTCTTCAAGAGGGGTATGAATATTTTTTTCTATTATCATGTACATTAATTATTTCATCATACCCTTATCCTATTCAAACACTCACTTATTCCATTTAATTTCTATGAAAATTTTTACCCTTAATGGGGAATATTTATCACTCTTTTTATTTTTTATTTTACACAATATATCTAGAATTTATAAATGTTTTTTATTTCTATATGGGTTATATATGAATGATGATGATTCTTATTGTGAAAAAAGAAAATCTAGTTTGAGTGGAATACATTCTCATTTATAGACATTGGTTTTGTTGTGTTGGATTTTTTAACTCATCAAAATCTCAAGACCTAAATGGTCCTTAAAAATGAATCTGAACAAATCATTCAATCTTATGTTTTATTTGTTGGTTATAGAATATTGGGTCACTATCCTAAGTATCAAAGAGATTAATGGTAATAGTAATATTTCATAAATAGATTTGAGAATGTAGATTCTTTGTTGTTATATGAATTATTTCTTGTTGATCATCTTCAATAACTCTCTCACATAGGTTTTCAATTGGGAATTTTAATTTTCTATTATCTCATCAATCATATTCAATTTTTTGCTTTGATGAGATCTTGATTGTAAGACTACAATATTTCATTCAAAAAATATAAAATATATCAATTATACAATATTGTTTCATATAATTTTTTAGATTGTATTTAGATAGTTTTTTATTTTTTAAATTTTTTTATTTTATTTTCATTGTTTTTATCAGAATTTTACGTTTCCAAAAATGTTATTACATCCATGGTAAAAAATGAAAAAAATGTATACCCATGGTCCTTAAATATCCAATTCTAAATTCATAAAAACCAATAGATAACTATGATATAGTGTATCATTTCCAAATACACTAAAATAGATGGTGAAATTCTAGGAAGATAACTAATAACATTGAAAACTAGACAAAAATACACATGAATTAAGTACTATGATGATAATGAACTATTGTGAATAAATATATTAGTTGTATAAAGAATTTTCACTAGATGAAGAACAATAGCAATGGAAAATGAATATATTACGGATTATAATCAAGAACGGTGAACATTTTTATTTTCCAGCTATTGTATTTACTATTTTTTAAATTTTAATTGAATAAAAAATAAAAAATATATATATACCAAAAATGTTGATCAAGAATATAGACTAGATATTGGATGATTCTTCAGTTGTTAAAATAAAAATTTCATTATATTATAATGAAGATAATGTTGATAAAATTTTATAAATGTCCTCATAATGAAAATTAAAGATTAGAAAAATAAGTACCATAAACAACCACATAAATGATTATTATCCAAAAATCATTTTTAAATTCATCAATTTGAAATTGTTGATCATGAAAAATTGAAAAAAAATAAGCTGGTGATTTTTATTCCATTAATTACCCTTTAAAAAATATATAACCTCCACTACTCTCAATTATTGTCTATTAGGAAAATTAATTATTTGATTATGGCCTAAATGGTGTATTTTTGATTGAAAAAATATGTGGGATCCTCAATAAATTTTTTTATTTTTAAATGAAACATCCATACCTATCTCAATTACACACCCATGGTCACATCTAGTTAACTTCTCCCATAATTTAAAATGGAATTCATATTAATTTATATCTTCCTCCTATATTGAATTTGTTGATGTTCAATTAACAAACCATGATTCATGAATGTGGTTATGTGTATAACGGACCACAAATTTCCTCAATATTCATGTAATGAACTAATAAATATCAACATAATGAGAATAGATTATTTCTATTTATATCTTTATATGATGATTAATTTCTTACTTCTTTCTAGTATCAATAAAATATTACATTATTATTGTAACATTCCATAATCCTCTACTTCAATCCATATTGAACATTTGAAATTTATTTCAATAAATCCTTAACGATGGATCAAGTTTGAAGTAAAATTGGTCATATTACAATTTCATTTCATAGTAACAGTGCATCAAATCCATGATGTGAACTCTGATAATAAAAATCTACCAAAATGTCACAATTTATGAAAAATAAGCACATAGCCTATTAAGGAAATTATTTACACATGTTTTCAAAAAATCCTATAATATCATTAAAAATGGAGACACTTAATTATATCACAAAAATTTCATAGGATGTGAGAATTTTTAAATGGATATATAGCTCCAACAATTGGGATTTACAACATGACTTCATCATCTACATTTTTCCACAAGACAAGAATAGTGTCACAAACTAAACCAAATAATATCCATCTGATGTGGAAGGATAGAAATATTTATCCTAAAATGTCTCAAATACTTATATGTATCAATTTGTAATGAGAATAAATATTATAATTTTGGTGAAACTCATCCCATGTCCACTTTGGATTATCATCATTTAGTAAAATCATTGGGCTTGCAATCAAATTAGTATGACACTACTTCTGGATTTTATGGATTTTGTGATTTATCAATGAACTCTTTCTCTTAAAAACATACAAATTGAGCTAATTTAAATTTCTCATCCTCTATAATAACTCAACATGAAATTGAAAATCCAAAAAACCAACATTTCAGTTATGGAATTACCAGATACAATTTACATAGGAATCAAAAACATTAACAGATGTTCTCAGGGGTTCCTCATCAATTTTGTGTATTTGAAAGTACTGCGAGAAATATTCCCGATGAATTTCATGGTTCACTATTAATTTTCTATATTCTTAAATTACTATAGGAATTATCCAAATCCATTTTGGTAGGCCTATAAATCAACACCATATTTTCATCATTTGTTTTCTTCTTCGGGAATGATTTTATTTTCCATATCCTGGGATAGCCATCATATGGTTCATCATTATCATTGGATTTTCGATTTCCACAATATCCCTTGATGGGAACATGAAATGGGTTGTATATATATTTTTTATTGGCAATTTTTTCAATACTCGATGGCATTTCTGATTCATTATAGTAAATGAAACATTACTTTGATGTTTGATGTTCAATAGATATGTGAGTATTGGCCTTAATAACATCTCTATCATAACAAAATAATGGGGTTGGTACTTTTAGATTTTATTTCCTAATTTTGGGTGGAAAATTACTCTTCATACTTGACAGGTGAACAAATGGATAGTTTTAGGTGTAATGCATCGGGTAGTGTTCGACTTCAAATCATCTATTATGGATAAAATCAGTCTCTTCTGGATTATGTTGTACGTTTAGGAAACCCATTATATAATAGTGAAAGGGAGAATACAATACTATAACAATAATGGTATGTATTGATTTCTCTTCAAGGTCACCTTATAAAAATGTTCATGGTAGGTTTATCGCATTGAATAATATTACTTGAAGTTGATCTCATAATGGTAGATATGTTCTTCACTCACATTACATCAACACATTTACATAAAATTTTCATGTTTTATGATGATTTTCTCATCTACGTTCAGTTGAAATTTACCACCCCTAGTCCCAATGAAATTCATCATGCGGTCAATATAGTTTTCATAAATCCTGTAATTAATTAGACCAATCATGGTAAATATACTAACAATGTAAATCTCTTATGACTTGTCCATAAACTGTCAAATTTTTTGGCATCTGATCTCTTCGTCGCACAGTCAGTATATTTACTATAGATTCTCCTTGTGTGCACAGTTATAAGTGACCACGACATGTATATACATAATGAATGAAAATTTTCAAAAATAAATTCATAATATAAATATATTTAATGAAATTAAATTAAAATAGTAATAAATTATTCTTTTTAATAATAAATAAAAAAATTATTTTAAAATTAATTTAATTAAAAATAAGAAACTAAAAATACAATTTGATTGATTATTATGATATACAATGAAAATTTTAAAAATAAAAAATTTCATTTGGAGTAAAAATGGTGGCTACAACGAATTAATTATTCAACTTTAAGTATCCAAAAAACTAAAATATAAAATTCAATTTAAATTATAAAAAAAATAATATTTTATATAATATGACAAAAAACTAACTACTACGTTAAATTATTCACTTAGACACATTATTTTGAAAATAAGAAAACAATTAATAACAATAATATTTATGATGAAATTAGTCATATAAATAAAAATCATTTATGATCACTAAATACATAAGGATATTTATTTTCTTGTTGGTGGTATATATTATGAATAGTGGGGTAGCTAATTCAAGAATGTTCAGTGACATTATATAAAGATTTCATTTATAGGAGAGCATATTAACATTAGAAATACAATATATTGATTTTATAACAATGATTAAGCAATGATTGACTCAATAGATTCACACACCATTGTATGGAATAACATGGTTAGGAATCAATGACTCAAGGTGCTGGGGACATCAATGTTTTTTCATATCTAATAGAGTTAGATGTAAATTTAGTTTTCAGATGTTTTTTAATTATGTGATATTATTATCTAGTCGTATTAGTTATTTATATATTTTCTCTAACATTATGTAAAATAATAAATTGTAATTCATCACAAAAATATTTTATGGTATATACATGATATTACATGTTTCTTATAGAATATTATTTTCATCATTGACATGAAAAGTGAGAATTCTGTGATCATTGGTTATTTCGATCATCATATTTGTGGTACATGTATAGATATGATTTTTCTCACCCAGAAGAGTTAGTGCTGGGTAATTTGGAATATTTGCCACATCATTTCATAACATTGCTGATATGGTTCAAAATGTTCCCCTAAATATGTTTTATCATTTCCAATAAATGTGATATAGATTTTGGGATGTTTTACTCCACAATTATCTCTTTAATATTTTTTCTCATTTTTGGATATCTTGTTCAGAGTAATTGGTCATATTTAATTTTATCAAACATTTATTGTAGAAGGGATTTTTTTTGGATATTATATCTCACTTGGGTGAGTCTATATTATTTTAGTCTTTATTTTTTATTAATCAGTGTTTCTATATATAATATATGATATATAATTTCTTTATATTAGAGAAAAACTATCGTTTCCATATGTTGGATGATCTATTGGATCTATTAACAGGATGTATCAATTTTTCAATGATTGATTGTCAATTTTGGTGAAATTTCTTGAGTGTGAATGAAAATGATATCACATAGACTATATTCATTGACATTATTAGCATACTGAGTTAATGGTTATTACTTTAGGTTTTATAAATTCCATATATATTTTTATGTTCATGAAAAATTCAGTATTCAAAAAATTCATTGATCAACTATGGAACTGGTCACCAACTATATCCTTATGTACTCAATTTATAAAGAGGATCATTTTGTGCTTTCAAGAGTTGTTTTGATGGAACATTATAGGAATTATCTCTATCATTATTTATAAATGTATATGTTATCAATGTTAGTTTTTTATCATATTTTTAATATTGTGTCTCAATATGTTTTGGTGGTTTATACATGGATGATAGAGGATATATTCACTTTTGTGTCACATATGAATGTGGTATTGGATTAAAAAATCCTATGATATTCAAGATAGTATAAGTGGTTCATGTGGGATTTCTCTTCGAATGGTTCAAAAATGATCATTTTTATAGTGAATAAGCCAACCTTATTTTGTTAAGGTTAGTTATTTGTAGTGTTTGAAAAATAAGAGAGAAGGCTAGCTTGTTCGGTATCAAAACTATCATTGCTGAACCATTATAATTCAAATCCCACATGAACCACTTATACTATATTGAATATCATAGGATGTTTTAAATTATTCAAAGTGATTAATTTCATATTTTTAAAATATTTTTACATCTAATGTTTTTTGGTCATTTCTTGAAAAATATTATTCCAAATTTAGTTATTCTTTTTTCTTATCCTTATTTTATTTATTACAACTTTCACTTTTGACCAAGGGGTTTAGTATAAAATCCAGAGTCCTAAAAATTCTATGAAGTTGATGATTTCTTCGGTAGGAAACATGGACCCCACCACTATTACAGAACCAAATCTCGGCCTACACACCATCTAGGATGGTGATTTCACTTGGGATAGAACAAGAACACATAAAAGAGGCTCTAAAATTAATTTTTGGTAGTTTTGAAGTCATTGAAGATTATTTTGGGATGTAATAATATTAGAGGAAGAGTCATGGATCCTTCATCATTAAAATGAAACCACCAATGAAAAAATAATTACTAATACATTTAGAAGAAATTGATCTCAAATTTGGAGTTTGAACGACCAAAACATTTCGAACTAATTACATGAAGTGTTCTGTGGGTGAATCAGCAGATTAATGGGCCAAAAAGGCTCAACATTTTTTTGGATGAATTTGTCCTATAAAGGGAGGCCCTTTTCTCCTTCCCAAATCATCACCTAGACAGGCACCACCAATGAGGGATCCAACCAAGGCATGGACCACTACTTTTATTCTATTTCCTCTTCATTTATTCTATTTAATTTTTTTATTTTTGTTTTTTCATTTTAATTTTAAATTTCAAATGAATTTCTTCTCAATAAATATTTGCATTTTATTTTGGTTTTCACCTATTAAATTCTTAAATAATAATAATAATAATAAATTATTATTATTATTAATATTTTATTTTTTATTTATAATATCTCAGTCAGAATTTCAAACTATTTTATTTTATCACACTTTTTTCGAAAAATATTTTCCTAATAATAATAATAATAATTTTGAATAATAATAATATTATAACTTTAACAAAAATTATAAATTATTTATTAGTCATATATATCTCCTCTATATCTCTCACTATACTCTCATACATACACTGTTGTGATATCATACTCTTGGAAATGACTGGATGACCCTGACGCTTGGCCCGGGTAGAGGTCAAGGTGTTTTTGAACATCCCTTAAAATTTATTCTATATTTGTGATGACTTGAGTAGTGTGCTTGGGAGAGGTGGATTTCCAAGATTGGGTAGTGTTACCCAACAACATTAATCTCATGCTATATCAATTTTGGAATATAATTGTGATTCAAACATGAGATTTCATGTTTGAGTTATCAATCTTGAATCAAACATATAAAAGAGAATAACGATTGAGGCTGAGACTGAACCCCAAAACGAAATCCTTTCTTCTTAACTTCATCCTATATTGATTTCATATTATTTTAAATATATAATTCTTTCTTTACATGTTATTTTATTAAATAATTAAAAAACCCAAAAAATAAATAGATTAAGTGAATTAGATTTTGATTGAACCCATGACTGAACCCCTCTATTTTTTTGAGCTTAAATGACATGATTGTTATTCTTAATGGAGTTGTTTTCATTTATAGGTTCATATTGGTAGAAGGAATCCTCATACATTGAAGGGGAATGACTACGTTTCATTGAAAAATGGAGTTCATTTTTAGTGTTTTATCTTTTAAAATCTCTTCATTTTTTTCCACAACATGTTTTGAGCATTAATGATAAAATGGAATTCCCACACATGAATTATGCTTTACTTGAATGATCTATGAGACCTGATTTTTTAAGAAACTAGTGGTTCCCTGTCTTATATTTCAATTTTATATGATTAAATGATTTAAAATGATAATTGAAATTTTAAATGTGAAGCATAGATATTCAAATGATGACCCATGATTTGAATGAATTAATTGATTCATCTAAATGAAATTTCTTAAAAATATGTTATGATTTGAATTTCGGAAATTCATGTGAATTGTTTTTTTATTTTTAATCCTATCATGATTGATTTTCACAAATAATATGTGTCATTCCCGAGAGTATTTCTCAACCATGTACTTCCTATTTATTCTTAAACATATTTCATTAGTGATCTTTGGATATGTAACCGACCAGAGCATGTATTCAAACTTTTCAAAGTTATGACTATGAAAAAACACATTATAAATGATTGAGGAATCCCTTAAAAAGATACATTTACTTAAAATACTATATTCACATCAATCAATCTTCTATCCCATAGAGACTATGAATGGCCTTTATAGTGAGGAGCCATGTTTCATGCCATTTTTATCCATTCCAATGATCCTCTTTGAATTTGCATGATATTTTAAAGTAGAAGTGTGGTAGTAACGGGAATAATGGTGAACAGTATGTTATACATTTTAATGATGATTTGTGGTAGTATTGTTGTGGGAATTGTAAAAGGTTGTGTAATCATTTATTATACTCTATTAGTTTCACATATCGAATTAAAAAAATGATAAAAAATGAAAAAAAATCATAAAAATAGATAAATGGGTTATTATTTGGGAGAACCAAAAATCAACAATTTCTAGATTGATGATCTTATGATATTATGTGGTTAGGTGATGGATGTGAAGTTTTATCTAATAATAATTTTTCAAAAAGAAAAAAATGTACAATTGTAAAAAAAATATTCAAGAGAGTGCACAAATAATTTATTATGCATAATTTGATCATGACCTTACATTGAGTTTTTGGGAAATAGGTGTTACTAATTTAAAGTGGATAATTTCATTAATATATTTGATATCAAGTGTTGTATGTACTAGACAAACCGTTTCCGGGAGCCTTAATTTTTATGGAAACAAATCCTATCAACATTAAGCCTTAGAGTCATTTGAACCATTATTACAAGTCCTCGTGATTTTATGCCTCTTTTATTTTTACAATGTAGAGAAAGTTATTAATTTACACACCTAGGATAAGGATATTGTTCCAATGATATGAGAGTATCTATTCGTGAATTTTATAATTAATCAAGGATCTCTAATGAATGAAAGGAGATGTTCGAGGAATTTTCAAAGGAGAAAAGTAATATATGTGTATTATTTGTTTCATTAAAAAATTAGTGATTAAATATATATTTTTTTTATAATTTTAAATTTTTTATTTGACATGGATTTTTTTTATTGAATTGTAATTTGAATATTGGTAACATTGGTGTCCTTGGATTTACATTATGAGATTTTTTTGCTTAAGGTCAAGCATTGATTATATTTGGGAGTATTTGACAGTGAAAATTTATGTGCATATTTTTAATCAAATATTGAGTACATTTTAATGTTTTAAAATGATAAAACCAATTTATTTTATTGTTTTATAAAAATATGTGGTAATTTTATTTTTAGAATAAAAATGGTCTAAATTGTTGAAAGTGCATAATTTTGGATTTTTAATAAATTTGTACATCAAGGGTATTTTGATCATTTGTTGAAAAATATATTTCCAAGTTTATTGATTTTTTAAAATAATTAGTTTATTTCCTCCAACATTGCCTTCTTGAAAGGGGGCTGAATCGAAAATCTAGGGGAAATAGAACATCAATTAAGTTGAAGATTTTTTCGGGGGGATAACGTGGACCCCCCCCATAGTTACTGAAACACATATCACCCAACATGCCTTCATTGAAGGTGATTCAACTAGGAATAGAATGATAACTCAATGGAGAGACCCTGAAAATAATTTTAGGTGGTTTTAATTCATTAATTGAGCCATAGGAAATTATTATTTTTGAGAAACATTCCTGGAACCATCGTCAATAAAATGAAACTTCCAAGGAAAAAAATCATAACTCATATTACTTGTCTCAAAATAATTAGAAATTGGGAGAGTGAATGGAAAACAATATATGAACAACATTCATGATGGGTTCCACATAGGAATATGCCAAAAAATGTGCCAAAACGCACTACATTTTGGAGAAAAATTTTGCATGTAAAATGTGGCCCTTGCATTCTTCACAAGTCATCAGCTTGAAACCCATTGTGAAGGTGGGATCCCACCTGGGCATGGGATGCTGATTTGACTCTCTTTCCCCCCTCATTTGTTGTTTTTTATTTTAATTTAATTTTTTTTGGTTTGATTTTTACATTATATTGTAATTTGATTTTCTTTTCAATAAATCCATGAATTTTTATTTTTGTTTCCCCAATTTAATTTATCTTATAATTTTAATAATAATAATATTAATCTATTATAATTATTATTAATATTATTAGAATTATTATTTATAATATCTCAGTCTCAATTTTAAACTATTTTATTTTCTCCCTCTCCTTATCAAATAATATTTCCTTAATTATTATAATAAAAATATTTAATAACAATATTATTATTATTTTAACAACAAATATAATTTATTTATTATTCTTCTCTCTCAAATATTTATCTCTTCCAATCTTCTTATCCATCTACTGTTGTGGTCTATTTCTCTTAGAAATGAGAGGCTGACCCAGAGGCTTGGCCCGATGGAAGGCCAATGTGTTTTTGATCTTCCCATAAAATTTATTCTAAATTTGTGATAGACATGAGTAGTATGATTGGGTGAGTTGAATATCACTGATTACATAACTTTACAAAATGACATGAAAATCAAACTATTTATATTCTGGAAAATAAAAATTATTCAAACATGAGATTTCATGTTGGAGTTATCAAACTAGAATCTAACATATAATAAAGAATAATGATTGAACCGAACACTGGACCCCAAAACAATGTCCTTTTTTTCTAACTTCATTACGTTTAGACATTAATCTTAGTATAAATATAGAATTATAGAATTAAATTTAATTGTTAAAAATAATGAAAAACAAAAAAAAAATAGATATATTGTAACGCCCCGACCAAAGATACCCAGAGTCGGTGAATTATTATATAACATTGGCATGATCACAAAGGATCAAGTCTCTAAAGACCGATTAGTTTAGTAGTCTTGGAAACAACAGATATAGGAATAATTATTACATTACATAATAAGGTAAAAAAACTACAACAACATCTTATCTTCATATCCCCTTATACTATCCCTACAGGTCATTCAAAAATTACTTCTTCACATCCTGGGAAAAGATAAAACATTGAAAGGGTTGAGCTTAGATGCTCAGTAAGGATAACAATATAGCAGAAGCATTCGTAGATAAGCCTCAAGACTTAAAGAAATTTATAATTAAAACAAAAGCCTTTTAAACTTGAACTTCAACATAATATGGAAACGATAAAATTAAATAATTCCATTTAAATATTCACATGGATATTCTACTAGTCGAACAATCACATGCAATATCAATAACAACATTCATAATGATGGAATGCATAATTCCAGACTATCATAACCACATAGCCAAGCCCTCGTGCCAAGACTACAAATAAGATTTTTCCAAGGCCTTGTGCCAAGACACTAGTTTGTCTCATGAGACCTACCGATGCATCGAGGAGCTATAGCGGGCTCCACCCGTCACTTACTAAGTCTAATTCATTCCTCATATGAAAAGTTTTAAACATAACATAAACATTCGTATTAAAACTAGCATACGAAATATCAATACTTTATCCACAAACCATGAATGGTATAAAAATAGCACATCCACAGTAAAACATAGCTCATTCGATACAATATGAAATATTTTATTGTATCATATTAACCTCAATCATGAATGATGAAGGATATTTACAGAGATGAAAATAATCATCAAACCAATTAGAGTGAAATATCCCCTTTTTCTTGAAATCATTTAAAAGTCAAACTATTTGTCAAGAATCCATTTAAAATAGATTTTAGAATCAAAGTGTCACATACCACTTTGAAACTTCTAAAAGGAATTTTGATTTTAAAACTTTAATGTCCATATAAATAAATCCTTAAAACCATTTTTAAAAAATGGACATTAATGAGAATGATTTAGAAGAATGAGTCTTTAAAACATTTAAAAATGGTATTTTAGTTAAAGTTTATAACCAAAAGAGAGAAACATGAATACCAATAATTGAGGTAATCAAAACTTTGTAATATCATGAGAATAAAGGGATTCATGATATACTATGTCAAAGTACACCACATAAAAGTGATTTGGTGTATAACAACAAAGAAGTCTCAACGGAATGTAAATTAAAATGAAATCTCTCAAAAAGGTTGTATCCTTAGGTTAAGGATAAATCAACGACATAAATATGTGTGACAAATATAAATACACTAAATATGATTGGATATTCAGTGTAAAACAATCAAAGGACATTCACGCATATTCTTGTAAAAACAACACCAATGAATTGGATGTTTATCCAAACAAATCGAGATTGAGTAAAAATTACTCTTATCATGTTCATACCGATGACTTGAGAATTTATCAATGGAGTGATTATGTGTATCAAAATTATATCCACAGAAAGGGGAGTGGAATTTATGACATAATCAAATTAATAGTGATTCTACACATAATCTTGGAGTAAAATAATCAATGAAGTATGCGTAAAGCCGAATGAGTGGAAATTGAAATTCCAAATTACCTTATTGATTTGGTAACATACAAAACATATACCCATGAAAGAAGGATCATACAATGATGATTTAAATATGAATGAATTAAATTATATTACACAATGAATACAAACATGGTAAGTACACACACCACATGTAATAACTAAGTGGTGAACAATGGAATTCTCACGGAATTAAAAGTGGGATAAGAAACCCCTTACTTTGTACTTTTTCCTTGGTCGACGGTAGGTTAGACTCCTGTATAATGGTGAAATAATTGTTATTGAATTATACAAGAATAATTTACATTAATATTATATCATATATGATCTTTTAACATTGATTTGTATTTAATATCTTAGTATTATCGTTGTTTCGGGTGTTAACTTACTCATTTTATTTTATATGTTTTGTTAAGTAATACATGTTTGTCATTGTTAATTTTTATCTTATTCATATCCAGATTGATATCAAGTCCCTAAACATTATTTTTAAATAATCAAATGATAATTATACTTGAATGGATACGATGGAGAATGAATCTCATCGCGTTCGTGGAGACGGTAGTCCGTACGTACGCACGAGCGACAATATCATTCTTTTGATGTTAAAATAATATATAATTGGATGTTAAATCATATTTACAGAATAATTATCATGTTATATTTATTATTTACATGAATTACACATCATTATTATACCCATCCAAATAATAATTTATTTAATGACAATTACACCACGACGTGGAGACGGTAAACAGTACGTACGCATGTATGGTGACATGTCATTCAAAGGATGGATAGAATACTGAATATGGTTGTAATATATTTATAATAATATTATATTATATAGGAGATACTATATTCATTAATTTATAATGGGAATAACATAGAAATAAGAAGTTGAAGAAGAAAAGAATTTGAAAAAACGTGGTAAAAACATTACCTCTTTTTTGGGTTTTTTCTGTTGATTTGATCAAAAGGGATTTTTAGGACGGATTTCTGATAAAACTAAGGCCTCTAGGTTGTAGTGAGGGAAGTTGAGAGAGTATTTGGGTAGGGTTTGGCCGAACCAAAATGCTTTTACGGTGTGAAGTAATGAGAAGGGGGAGTGCCCTTTTATAAGAGGGGGGCCACCTTTGGGAAAGCTAAAAATATTATTTTATAATAAATTCATATTCTGTTTCTAATGGCTCCAAAGTGGATTATTTAAAGTTTAATGTGGGGATAGGTCGAAATCCACTCAACCAATATAATTTAGACAGGTTTGGGTCATTATATTAACCTTATTTTTAAGTATTAACTCTTAGTAAATTAGTATCACTTTTACAATGTCTCTTTGTATTTTTATATTATATGGTTAATAAACTTACTATAAACATCCAAAAGACCACCAAGTGGTCAATTAATGATTCACTTATCATGATACAAGTCTCTTGGCCGAACCGTAGATTTTTATGAATTTAATATCAATTAATAATATAATATTTTTTTAAAAACTCATTTATGTCAATTTTGACGCTATTCAATAATTGATTTTTGTGAAACTCATATCAGAATTATTACTTCGAAAAAAGTGAATTACATCAATCCTAATATGTCATATTAACCTATAAAAGTAGTTTAATTCATAAAAATGCTCAAATTATATTTATTTGGGTGTCTACAATATCAATCATTTTAATTTCTCACTATTATGGTAATTAGTGGATCACCATTGTGTCATAAATAAATTAAATTATTTAATGTCTAAAATTTATAAATAAAATACCATTATGTAGGAAATATTTATGAATTTCTAATTAATATTAATAGTCGAGATTATCTTATGTGTATCCCTATATTAAAAATGATTTAGTAAATAAACATTGATTTTAACTCTTTTAACTCTTCTTTAAATTAAATAATAATAAATGTCCTAATCTAATCCAAGTGGACCTAAAAGATAATATATTATACCTAAGGTTGTTTTTGGTCGATATAAACTTGTCTAATTGAATTAGGACATGTGTTAGGGTAATATTAATATCATTTTTACCCTTAATTACCCTATTTACTTTTAACCGTGGTAAATAAAAGTAAAAAATTACTATTCACCAAAAATTATTTTTATCTCAATGAACCAAAATTTACTCCTTCATATTTACCGTGTCTCTCGGATTTTCGAAATTCCACTCACAGAAGCGGTAAAATTGTGTTTTATGAAAAATTCCGTTTTTTAACTACCACTTAGTGGTTTCACTATTTATCCAAAAATGAAAGTTTCCAGAAAAATACCAAAAATTAGGCATAAGATATATTTGATATTATGAATTAAAAAATGATATCAATTTTACGAAATTCAAAACAAATCAATTGAATTAATTAATTTAAAAATTAATTCCCATCGTCAAAACAAATAGCGTGTTTTTAATAGATAATAACTATCAAAAGATTGACACTTGTTTATGTCTGGTTTAAATGTGAAATATCATCCAATGACCAACATTGTATTAAATGGTAAAAATATATTCTAAATATACTTTAAAACGACTCAAATTAATAATTTATCACTATTAATTATTTCAATTAAAAAAGTTGTTTTTAATTAAAATTTAGTAATTTTCACTATTCATCAAAACATGAAAGTTATCTGAAAAGTACCAAAATTTCACCCTAAACTAATTTCGATATTACGAATCCAAAACTGAAGTCCATTTCGAAAGATAAAATTTATAAAATTTCAAAAAGTTTGTATTACTATTCATAACGGCTAGTTTGATTGGTTGTGGTGTGTTAGAATCTCGAAGTTGCGTACAACGCACGTCATTGCATTATTCAAAGGGAAACGTACCGTGGAAGCTTGGGGTGTTACATTCTCCCCTCCTTCAATAAATTGCGTCCTCGAAATTTTTTAAAATTGGGCTTGAGAATATAATGGAATTTCCCACATCAGAAAAAGATTCAATAAAACTATCACTTTAAAATAAAGGAAGATATGTATAAAGGTCACCCAAGAAAACCCATACTAGGATTCCATGTAGGAAAACATGGATATGGACGATAAACTAAGTGTTCAGTTCTGATGGAGAGGGATAGATGTTATGATCAGGAGAAAGTTAACAATAAGAAAATCACAAACATGTGTTGGGACAAACGGTCCTTAGTCTCCCAGTAGGAAAAGTAAACGGGCAACATTTTTTGTTTTAAGTTACGTTACATAAGGATGGGGAATTCATTTATGATATTTACTAAGAACATAAAGACATATACTTACTTTTTATGTATAGTTTCATTCTATAATGAATTTTTACCACTAACTCATTTTTTTGAACAATGAGTATTCAAGAAGACTTGGTCACAATGGAAGAGCTAGAATAAACATCTATAGAAATACATGATCCACGTAGGATAAACTATATATTTACCTTGTCTTTAGAGATTAATCAAAACCAAAATGGTTAGTATAATATCTGATGATCCCCCAAATGGATATTCAATTAGAGAGAAAAAAACACTAATCTTAATTTCGAAAATTAAACCATCAATACCCCAAGGTTAAATAAATACCATTCAATATTCAATTGTCCTTTAAATCCTTCAATATAATCTAAACTAATATTGAAACCCAAAACTTATAAGAATGTAGTCCTCCATGTTAAATTGTATCTCCAAATGACATTAATTACTCTTAAAGTCACGTACTTAAAAGTAATTAACCTAATCATTTCCATGAAGAACCCAAATCACTATAAATCCACAATAAAAAACATAGATAAAAATCCACCATTACTCCTCAAATGAAATCCCATAATATTATATTTTTCGTGGGCATATAGTGTTCACAACCCAGCGAACAACTTCTAAAATAAAATTTATCACTTAATCACCAAATCATTTTCATATACTAAGGGTATTCATTTGATAATACACAATATCCCAAATCAAATTATTATTGATCAATAAAATAATTTAACTAAAAATAATAGTCACACTAACCAGGGACTTCACGTAGTCCAGTGGTAGGCGATAAATCCCAATCGCACTTTCGTTGTGGGTTTGATTCCCACAGCTTTGTCTGACGCGATGGGTTGTCACATGGTCTGCGTGTTGTCCTTTTTCAAAAACTATATTTTATAACATTACCCAAATATGATAAATTCCACAAAATAACCATAACATAATGTAACCAAAAATCTTATGTCATACCTTGCATTTTCAGCCCAAATTATAATTACTTATAATTGCCTCAAACCCAACGATCATATAAAACAAAATGGTTATTTATATCTATATCTGCAAGAGAAAAGATAATTCTTCCTCAAATATCAATCTCACAATGAAAACTATAGGGTTAAAAATACAATAGAAAATGACTCCAAAGTAAACCCATAAACAAGGAGCACTAATACTTTTTAAAAATTTCTCCAACCATTTATTTCCACATAGCTTCTTCTTTGACCAAGAAAATATCCTATAGAATAGGGAATTCACTCGGGTAATGGTCAGGTCCCCTACATTTACGGAAAATGACTGTAAATGGATTCTTGAGACCATTTTCATCTTCTTCCATAGTACTCTTCATTTTTCATCAGAAATTCTTCACATTATGTCCTTCCTTCCCGCATGTAAAGCATTTATTTGTTCCATAAAGACACTTTCCTGTGTGTATCTTTCCACATTTCATGCATGATGGAAATTGATGATTCCTTTCTCCATGGTCTCCACTACTGGAGCTCTTATCATTCATCACCTTTCTCTTCTTCGTTGAGTCTGGGAATTGGTTAATATATATATTTTTGATCATATTTTTGGAAAATTGATTTAGCATAAAAACTATATCTTTTATGCCTATCAACAATCCATTTTGTTGCTCATTGCCACCACCATTCACACCTTGTACATCATTCTCAAAGTCACTATGACTTCCTTGGAATCCCGCATTGACTAAAACCAGAAGGCATTCTGTGAGTAACAGTAGTCATAAAATCATTTAGAGATTAACATGTCACCATATTCTCAATTTGAAACACATTAGGATTAACATAGTTCATTTACTCTCATCTTATATATAATACTTCAAATAGGTTAGTAAATAAAATGTAAATTATCCTAAGCATATCCCCCGGGAGTGTCGTAACCAAGAGTGCAGTAAGGCCCATTGTGGTGCACCAGTTCCCATTCGAGTCTAGCTCAAAGCGGTGTTTTCGGGTTTTACCCCTAGGTAAATCTGTGCCAGAGCCGCCTCTACCTGCTCGTATCCAGACAAGGATATATTGCTCGGAAAACTCACAAAATCTCTAAAATACCAAAATTTTAGGATGTTCTTCTATACTAATATTCAATGTTCATCATAGGTCTACGTGCTTTAATCAGAGTTTATCTAAATCTAGCTTCCAATGTTTGTACTAAACTTCCTATGATACCAACTGTAACGCCCCAACCCTAGATACCCATATTCGGTGCATTATTACATAACATTGGCATGATCACAAAGGATCAAGTATTTAAAGGCCGATTAGTTTAGTAGTATTGAAAACACTAGATATATTCATAAGTATTACATTACATCATAAGGTAAAAAAACTACAAAAACATCTTATCTTCATATCCCCTCATACTATCCCTACATGTCACTCATAAATTACTTCTTCACATCCTGGGAAAAGATAAAACATTTAAAGGGGTGATCTCAGATGCTCAGTAAGGATAAAAATATAGCACAAGATTTCATAGATAAGCATAAACACTTAAAGCAATTTATAACTAAAACAAACGCCTTTTAAACTTGAAGTTAAACATAATATGGAAAAGATAAAATGAAATAATTCCATTTACATATTAACATGGATATTCTACTAGTCGAATAATCATATGAAATATCAATAACCACTTTCATAATGATGGAATGCATAATGCCAGACTATCATAACCACATAGCCAAGGCCTCGTGCCCGGACTACAAATAAGATTTTGCCAAGGCCTTGTGGCAAGAAACTAGTTTGTCTCATGAGACCTACCGATGCATCGAGGAGCTATAGAGGGCTCCACCTGTCACATACTAAATCTAATTCATTCCTCATAAGAAAAGTTTTAAACATAACATAAACATTCGTATCAAAACCAGCATACGAAATGTCAATACTTTATCCACAAACCATGAATGGTATACAAATAGCACATCCACAGTCAAAAATAACTCATTCGATACAATATATAAGATTTTATTGTATCATATTAACCTCAATCGAGAATGATGAAGGATATTAATATAGTTAAAAATAATCATCAAAACAGTTAGAGTGAAATATCCCCTTTTTCATGAAATCATTTAAAAGTCACACTATTTGTCAAGAATCCATTTAAAATAGATTTTAGAATCAAAGTGTCCCATACCACTTTGAAACCTCTAAAAGGAATCTTGGTTTTAAATCTTTAATGTCCATATAAATAAATCCTTAAAACCATTTTTAAAACATGGACATTAATGAGAAAGATTTAGAAGAATGGGTCTTTAAAACATTTAAAAATGGTATTTTAGTTAGAGTTTCTAACCAAAAGAGAGACACTTGAATAAAAATAATTGAGGTAATAAAAACTTTGTAATATCATGAGAATAAATGGATTCATGATATACTATGTCAAAGTACACCACATAAAAGTGATTTGGTGTATAACTATAAAGAGGTCTCAATGGAATGTAAATTAAGATGAAATCTCTCATAAATGTTGTATCCTTAAGTTAAGGATAAATCAACGACATAATTATGTTTGAGAAATGCAAATACAATAAATATTATTGGATATTCAGTGTAAAACAATAAAATTACATTCACACATATTCTTGTAAAAACAACACCAATGAATTGGATGTTTATCCCAACAAATCGAGACTGAGTAAAAATTACTCTTATCAAGTTCATACCGATGACTTGAGAATTTATCTATGGAGTGATTATGTGTATCAAAAGTATATCCATAGAAAGGGGAGTGTAATGTATGACATAATCAAATGAATAGTGATTCAACACATAATCTTGGAGTAAAATAATCAATGAGGTATGCGTAAAGCCGAATGGGTGGAAATTGAAAATCCAAATTCCCTTATTGATTTGGTAACATACATAACATACACCCATGAAAGAAGGATCATACAATGATGATGTAAATATAAATGAATTAAAGTATATTACACAATGAATACAAACATGGGCAGTAGATACACCACATGTAATAAATAAGTAGTGAACAATGGAATTCTCACAAAATTGAAAGTGAGACAAGAAACCCCTTACTTTGTACATTTTCCTTGGTCGATGGTAAGTTAAACTACTGTATAATGGTAAAATAATTGTTATTGAATTATAAAAGAATCATTTACATTAATATGATATCATATATGATCTTTTAACATTGATTTGTTATTAATATCTTAGTATTATCATTGTTTGGGGTGTTAACTTACACGTTTTATTTTATATGTTTTGTTAAGTAAGACATGTTTTTAATTGATAGGTTGTATCTTTTTCATATACAGAATGATATGAAGTACTTAAAAATTATTTTTAAATAATCAAATGATAATTATACTTGAATGGATATGATGGAGAATGAATCTCATCGCGTTCATGGAGACGGTAGTCCGTACGTACGCACGAGCGACAATATCATTCTTTTGATGTTAAAATAATATCTAATTGGATGGTATATAATATAGACAGAATAATTATAATGTTATATTTATTATTTAAATGAATTAAACATCATTATTATACCCATCCAAATAATAATTTATTGAATGACAATTACACCATGATGTGGAGACGGTAAGCCGTACGTACGCACGTATGGTGACATGTCATTCAAAGGATGGATATAATACTGAATATGGTTGTACTATATTTATAATAATATTTCAAAACAAAGGAGATACTGGATTCATTAATTTATAATGGGAATAACAATGAAATAAGAATTTGATGAAGAAAAGAATTTGAAAAAGGGTGGTAAAAACATTACCTCTTCTTCAGGTTCTTCCTTTTGATTTGATCAAAAGGGCTTCTTAGGATGGATTTGGGATCAGAATAAGGCCTCTAGGTTGTAGTGAGGGAAGTTTAGAGAGTATTTGGGAAGGGTTCGGCCGAACCAAAAGGCTTTGAAGGTGTGAAGTAATGAGAAGGGGGAGTGCCCTTTTATAAGAGGGGTGAGGGGCACCTTTGGAAAGGTAAAAATATTATTTTTTAATAAATTCATATTAGGTTTCTAATGGCTCCAAAGTGGATTATTTAAATTTTAAGGTGGTTATAGGTCAAAAACCACTCAACCAATAGAATTTATACAGGTTTGGGTCATAATATTAACCTTATCATTAAGTATTAACTCTTAGTTAATTAGATTCACTTTAAAATGTCTCTTTGTATTTCTATATTATATGGTTTATAAACTTACTATAAACATCCCAGAGACCCCAAAGTGGTCCTTTAATGATACAAATATCATGATATAAGTCTCTTGGCAGAACTTTAGATTTTTAGAAATTTAATATCAATTAATAATATATTATTGTTTTTAAAAACTCTTTTATGTCAATTTTGACACTATTCAATAATTGATTTTTTTTGAAACTCATATCAGAATTATTACTTAGAAAAAAGTCAATTAAATCAATCATAATATGTCATATTAACCCATAAAATTAGTTTAATTCATAAAAAGTCTCAAAGTATATTTATTTGGGTATCTATAATATCAATCATTTTAATTTTTCACTATTATGGTAATTACTGCATCACCATTGTGTCAAAATAAATTAACTTATTTAATGTCTAAAATTTATAAATAAAATACCATTATGTAGTAAATCTATTTATCTTTCTAATGAATATTTATAGTCGAATTTATCTTATGTGTAACCCTATATTAAAAATGTTTTAGTAAATAAACTTTGATTTTACCTCTTTTAACTCTTCTTTGAAGTAAATAATAATAAATGTCCTAATCTAATACAAGTGGACCTAAATGATAATATTTTATTCCTAATGCTGTTTTTGGTCGAGATACACTTGTAAAATAGAATTAGGACATGTGTTAGAGTAATATTAATATCATTTTTACCCTCAATTACCCTATTTACTTTTAACCGTGGTAAATAAAAGTAAAAAGTTACTATTCACCAAAAATTATTTTCATCTCAATGAAGCACATTTTACTCCTTGATATTAACTGTGTCTCACAGATTTTCAAAATTCCACTCACAGAAGCGGTAAAATAAGGTTTTATGAAAAATTCCGTTTTTTAACTACCACTTAGTGGTTTCACTTTTCATCAAAAAATGAATGTTTCCAGAAAAATACCAAAAATTAGGCCTAAGCTATATTTTATATTATTAATTCAAAAAATATGTCTATTTTACCAAATTCAAAACAAATCAATTGAATTAATTAATTTAAAAATTAATTCTCATCGTCAAAACAAATAGCATGTTTTTAAGAGATAATAACTATCAAAGGATTGACACTTGTTTATGTCTGGTTTAAATGTGAAATATCATCCAATGACCAACATTGTATTAAATGGTAAAAATATATTCAAAATATACTTTAAACCCACTCAAATTACTAAATTATGACTATTAATTATTTTGATTTTTAAAAAAAATTAAAATTTAGTAATTTTCACTATTCATCAAAATATCAAAGTTATCCGAAAGGTACCAAAATTTCACCCTAAGCTAATTTAGATATTAAAAATCCAAAAATGAAGTCCATTTCGAATGATAAAATTTATAAAATTCAAAAAGTAGGTATTACTATTCATAATGGCTAGTTTGATTGGTTGTGGTGTGTTAGAATCTCGAAGTTGCGTACAACGCACGTCATTGCATTATTAAAAGGGAAATGTATCGTGGAAGCTTGGGGGGTTACATATATTGGGTGAATTAGATGAAATAATTGAAAAACATTGAGATATCTCCTCAAGAGTGATTTCCCTAGACAACCACTGAGATGCGCTAGGTGAAATATAATTTCTTTTGTCCACACACCACGAAAGGCATGCGTGGGTGTGGGTTTCATGCTGATGATTTCCAAAGGAGGTGATGACCACTTTTTATAGGTAGAATTCGTCCCCTAAAATTTGGCGTGTTGTTGGACAATAAATTTGCTGATTCGCATATGGACCCTTCATGAAGGGTTTTTTTAAATGTTTTGTCCTTTCACCCTCCAAATTGAATTTCATTTGGCCACCAGATGTATGAGATTTTATTTTTTTCATTGGAGGTTTAATTTAATGGATGAAGGTTCCTGGAAGATTCCTCCAAAATTCTATCATCCAATGATACCCATAATGTATCAAAATACCTCAAATTCTTTGTAGAGGTGCTCCTATGTTTTCTCATTCTATACCTAGTGGAATCACCTTTATTGAAGGTATGTATGCTGAGAAGTGGTACTGCTTTGGTGGTGGGGTCTACACTATTCACATGGAAAAATCATCGACATCATTGATTTTTAAGGTTTGTGGATTGCAGAATCTGCCCCTGGTCCAGAAGACACAATTTTAGTAAATAAAATAAGTATTATAAATTAAATGAATCACTAAATTTGGAATTATATTTTTCAGTAAATGACCAAAAAACCATTGATTTGAAAATCTATTAATAATATCGAATTATGAACATTCAAAAATTCTATAACATTTTTTAAAAAAAAATAAATTACTCATTATTTTAATAAATTAGTTAAATACATGTGTTTTATCATTGAAATACATAAAAAATAACCATTATTTGATTAAAAAAATGCACCTAAATTTTCACTATAAGATATCCAACTAAAAAATAACATTGAGTTCTCATATACACAATGGCAATGAAAAGACGTTGCTTATGGGGTGTCTAAGAAGTCTCTTGGTGGTTTAATTTATGATTCTAGAGATGAATAATGGGTGATTGTGGAGCTTGAAATGATACATAATGACATGGAGAATGCTAGCTAATGTGTGTTTTTTGTATAATATAATATTCCAATCATACTTAATGAATCGTGTTATGGAATCCCTATTATGGGATCATGCGATGGAGTTTTGAAATTATCATATAACAAGTAGAATATTTCTTGAGGATTGATGGGATGATGATTGGTATTAAATATTGTTCTATGTACTGATATGTTTATTCCTAATGGTAAGAGATGTGGATTATCACATCCTATACATATTATCTACAAGAGATCATCCAATTATGTCAATGATGTTTTATCCAATGAGGATTGGGTATTCTTATTCATGGATTATTGGTTCACTGTCTTTTTTAATTTGTAGATGCCTTGTTTTTCAGCAAGTTAATAATGAGAATCAGGTATATACTTTTTAATTAAAGATATTTTGTGTCAGTAAATAGATGTGAGATAAATTTATAATGGATCTAATAACATGGATACAATGATCATTGGGATGATATACTTCTATCCTAGTTATTGAGGATTTTTTTGACCTTGGCATCTCATTTCATGTATATCTTGGTTCACACCTATTGGATTCCTTAAAGACATATTTTTGGTGGATATTGTGGGATGTTTTGGGAATCTGAAGAATATCTCGGTTAACTAGTATCCCAGATTTAACTCATCAAAGTGGAAGATAATCGAACATGCCTTTGTATATGAATTATTTCCTAGATTAAACTTAAATAATAAAATTGAAGTATTAACATATTTGATGATCTATAATCTATAAGGCATGATGAGAGAATCCGTTCTTTATTTTAGGGAATCACTGGTAAAGATAAAACACCATGTATTTTTTTACATTGACAAATTGAATTTCATGTTTCTTATGAAACATTGAGCTAAAATTAACCATGATATATTTTTTAAAAATAAAATATTACAATATAGAATAATATTAAATAAATTAAGAGAATGTAAAAGGAAATATCATTTTGAATATGTTTAGAGGAATAAATCCATAGTAAATTAAAATTTTATTGAAAACAAAATCTTCATCCGTTTGGTTTTCCATGACAATAATACAATAGATTTTAACTATACAATGAAGGAGAAATTATAATTTTTTTTTGAGATAGTGGTAAATAATAAGATGTATTAATTTAAATTAAGAAAATAAGGATATATAGAAAATGAAATTTAACCACTATATATTGGTAATATATATATATGGTCATTTACGATATGGAATTATATATATATATTTTTGTTTGAAATGTGAACATCAGATATACATGTATCCGATATGTATATTGACTTTTGTATAGTTAGATGATAATATTTTTAATTTTAATTTATTTTTTCTAATAATTAATTTAAAAAAAACATTGTAGAAAAAAATCAAGGAATTAATGATAAAATAATATAAGTAATATATAATATATGAAATATATGTTTTAAATAAAAATAAATTAATTATTCATAATAAACTAAAAATATAATTTATAAAACATATTTAAATATTTTATTATTTAAATGATTAGTTTATAGTATTGGGTATATAAAAATAAAACAAATCTAATAAACATTTTATTAAATAAATAATGAATAATTTAATGATGATTTTTAATATATAATTTAATGTAATTTGTTTTCTTAATTTTTTTTATTAATGATCTATTATTTTATTTTAATTTAAAATTAAATTTATTAACTTTTAGAAATTAAACTTAATAAAATGAAAATTCTAATGTGAATTAGGAAATGAAATTAGGTAATACTGTTACTTTCAATTTTCATTAGAAATAAGTATGTTACTTAGGCGGAGGTCAGTTACTAGGACAAATGATAAAAATTTAAAAATAATAAATTAAGAGATAAATTTAAAAATTTTGTAAAAATATTATTTGAAAATTTGTGGATGAGGTAATTCATCAAACCCTAAGGCCTTTAATCAAATAGTTATCGACATTCCATATAAGAATACATTACATATATATTACTAAAAGTGTAATTTTGGGAATTCAACTCCAACACAACTATAAATGGACACATCCTCTTCTAATATTGAACCCTAAATTTCATTTCATAATCTATTTAATTCCTTAAAACATAACTTCTATTAATGACTTATAGAATATTTGGTTGCCTATAGTTTTGAGAACAAGGCCAAATTAATTAATTCCATAGGAACACATTTTCAAAAGAAGCTAAATAATCATATGTATCTATGTTGTTCTGTGCTATAAAATTCAATTACGTTATCATCTCAAAAAATTATCAATATAATCCATAATAATATTTAAATGTTATTAAATATTTATATAAATATAAAAATGATATTATAATAGTATAAATACATACTCTTGCTCATTATTTATTATAACATGATCTTGTCTAGGTCAGTTCAACACCAACATCAATGATACTATTTGAAAATCAGTTTTTTAATATTATTTATTATCACGAAATTATTGTTATAAATATATATTTTTTAATTATAATTCTTTCGTTATTATTTCTCGGTAATGGTGATATTTTAATGATTTTATTTTATAATATAAATTTATGTTTTCTGTAAAATTACCTAAAACATCTTCTTTATTGATTTCATTCTCACAAAATGTACACATATCATCCATTAAATGAGTATACAATATCATAATTCATTATAATAAAATAATTCCTTTACATTTAAAATCATGAAATGATCAAATTTATAATGATGAATAGTAATCTAGTAACTATTATGAAATATGTGTAAACAATATTACTAAAATATGATGATAATTATAAATAATACCTAGGTAATAAAGTATTATTAAATAAATATGATAGATTATTTTAAAATGTAATAGAAAATTTTATGGTTTATACATATCCTATTAGGATGGGTATGTCTATTATATAGGGGATCAAATATTTTTTTAGTAATTCAAAATTTATGGTAATGGTTTCACATAAAATATCATATTTAAATTGAGATTAACTATGCCTAATTTTATATTTGGGATATTTTATATAATTAATATGTAAATTCCAAATTATATTATTATAAAAAATTTATATCAATGGTTTACATATTTATTTTCATTTCACACAACATTGGAAGGAAAGTTTACTAAATGGACTCCTGTGTGTGGGGACGAGATAATATTTAATTTTTTTTTTCATATAATCACTCCCCTCCATGTCCATGTTTTTTGACATATTTGTATGTTAATTCATACCCATACATCAATTATTAATTATTATCATTTCCAATCAAATTTTTTCAAAAGATTAAAAGGAATGATTTTAATTCTTTTTTTATATTCACCTTTTTCCAGCATTTTTTTTTGTTTTTTAAATTATTCCATGCCTAATTTTCATGTTTCTTTAATGAAATATAAAATTGAATTAATATTATTTTTTAACAAATATATATTTATCACATATTTGGATATATAAAAATATATATTAAAAATATAAATCATCATTATTCTTATTTTTTAACTAGTTATATAATTAAAATCAAATGTGTTTTCATCTATGTCAATTTCGTATAATGTTTCTTAGGATTCATGTGGGATAAGCTTTAATGATATCAACCTAGTTTATTCTATGGATGTAAAATTGTCATGTATTGTATAAATGTTAATGGAATTTTTTTAAATATATTAATTATGATATGATAGAATTATGAATGATTTCATGATTATATTATATATATATATATTATTTATAATTATTTGATCAATTGTTCAATATTTATTTTTCTCTACAATGTATTAGATAAATCATTATATCATGTGTGACTTCCAATAATGTAATCTTTATTTAATAAAATATGTTTTGTTTTTTGTAATGAAGTGTCATTAAAATCCACTCTCAAAAAAGCTCATGACTGGTGCACCGAAATATTGTTCTAAAAATGTATTCTGTATATTCTAAAATATATACTAACTAAAATGAAAAATTGTAAACCCTCGATGTTTATAATATACACATCCACCAATGATTCACATATGTACCTAGAAATTTTAATTATTTATAGTTTTCTTGAATCATGGAAACTCATTTACATAATAAAACTTATGGTTTTCAACTCAGTCTAATATTCTTATTATTATGATAATATTTTCATATACCTTAAGAATTAATTAATATCAACAAAAATATTCATCATACATGATAATGTTCTAGACTAGTATTTTATAATATCATTTTTCAAAACATAGGGAAATTAGAAACATAAGAACTACATGCATTATTTTCACAGTATGGGTAATCATGGATTATATCAGTCATGTAGTATATAAGATACTTGGATGTTCATATTGGTATTAGGTCCAGATCAAAAAAATTGATTTCCATAAATAATTTTTAACATATAACGATTCATGATTCCTTGAATAAGGATTTATGATTTTATAATACATTAGTAATAAGAGTATAGAATTATCATTTTTGAATCATGATCCATGAGGGAATCTCAAAACAATAAGATCAAGTAATTTTTTTTGGAATCAATATCATTCGGAAACATAATAAAATGAACATAACTATTCATAATAATGGTCATTCATATACATGTTAGGATAGGTGGAATTAAACATACTAACCTATCAAAATGTGAAAAAATGAATTTTTAACGATGTCGAAAAAAATTCATGTGATCATATCTAGAATAATTAGTACAGTTTATCACAATATGAACATATTTTTCCACTATAATGTGGATTATACTAATCATCATCATGTAGTTAGGTATCTATTTCACAATACCCAATGAATTTTTTGGGAATATATTATCAATCCTATACCTAAAATATTGGAAACCAAACATGTTTGTTCCTTGTAATAACAAAACACTTATCAATTCAATATTTCATAACGTATGGTTTGTATAAATTTTTCCTAACAATTATTTTTCACAAAATAGCCAATATAATGAATCATGTTTGATAAATATTTCATCAAAACATAACAAACACATTGGAAATAATATGGATTCATGAAATCATCCTTAAATTTTCTTCATATGCTAAAAATAGAGTTATTGATTAGGAATTAATAATATCATATCCAATGGGAGGCATAATAATCCTTAATTTATATTGACAATGATGAAAAATTCCTTTATAACTTAAATTTTATATTTCATTGAAAATATGAAAAATAAATTTTCATTCAGTATCATTAAAATATTTCACATGTTATTAGGAATTTATTTATAACTAAAACAAATCAAGATATATTATAAATTAATATTCAAGGTAAATTGTTTTCATTATGGTAGGAAAATAACTTAATGTGTTAAAATATAAAACAATTTTTCCTATTACACACTATTTAAGTACTCATAAAAACATAGTTGGAAAATAATAACAAAATGAATTTAAAATAATCAAAATAAATTAATGTAATTTTTTTAAAAAAATCCATCAATTATTATATAATATAAAATAAAATTCATGGATTTTTTTAAAATTACAATGACATGGATAAACATATTAGTCCACCGAAAAGGACAAATGAATGAATTTTCTTAAAACAAATCTCATTCATTTCCAAATTGCAATTAATAAAATTATCGTAAATTTATTCCAAAATAATTTTGATACATATTTTTTAACATAACATAGTATTTATAAGGACTAATTTCCAATTGCATTTCCTTAATAAAAATTAAGCAATGAAAATCTTGAAAGGAAATGATATAGTAACATAAATCCATTAACACTTGGGAAATTTTTGAATTATAAAACCATGAATGGGATAGGATAAAATAAAAATTCATATACCATTTATATAATGATAATAATGAGTTAACATACAAAATGGGTTGTATTTACACCACATGAATGAAAAAATCCCTTAATATAGCATATGTCTCACAGAAATAAATGTGAGATGAGAAACCCTAAGCATAAGTCTTATCTTGAATCATAAGTGATTTGGACCACATCTGTAAAATTTATAAATCTATTATAAATCTACAATATAACCATATTAATATTAAT
Source organism: Viscum album (assembly GCA_963277665.1). Classification (NCBI taxonomy): domain Eukaryota; kingdom Viridiplantae; phylum Streptophyta; class Magnoliopsida; order Santalales; family Viscaceae; genus Viscum; species Viscum album. The sequence goes on from OY728160.1 coordinate 1,903,321,051, forward strand.
AAATAAATATATGATTCAAATATTACATATTTTAACCCATTTATTAACATTTTTTATTAAAATCAATGATATGTGTGATACCAATTCTGTTTTCCATGCATGTTTTGGTTTGGATGCTCAAGTCCTTATACAATTTACAATATTACATAATATAATTAATAATAATAATATAATTATAATCCTATTTTTTTAATATATATACTTTTATTTATGTTATGTATGGTTGTTATGAAAAAAATACATCACATCATGGAGATGGTTGTCTGTACATACGCATGAGTGATGCTTCCACTTTGTAATAGATAAAAAAAGAGAAATTAAAATAACTTTTAATACTAATTAAATCATAATTATAATATGAATATTATACATATTCATTAAGTATGTCATTATTACCATCAATGTGAAGGAAAAATGAATTCAATCCACATTTTTTCATTGATGTGGTGGACCACACATACCCACATATAAAGTTATCATTTCACAAAATATGTAAACGTAAGATGAATAAAATATATTATAGTGAAATTTGTATAATTATTTCATAAATATAGTTTCTAAACAAAATTAATAAACTTCAGAATAACCAAAAATGTTAGGAATACATTTAAAATGAAATACATAGCATCTAGTAGATGGTAGTCCTTATGTACACATCAGAAATGAATTCCTTTGAAATTTGGATAAATATGAGATAAAAATGGTTTATTACATGATTATAAAATTTCATATCCATATCCTATATTGTTTTAAACACATAAAAATACCTTTTCGGTTTAATTTTTTTGTTAATGCATAAAATCCCTTAATGTACTACAACCCACGTCTCTCTCCAGAAATGGGCAATTTTTAATTATAACTTGATATTCATGTTCCACAATATGACATAAAAATCATAAAAAATAAATGATACTCTTCAAGACCTACACTACATAATATCATTATTCTTAATCTAGGAAAAATTGTAACATATGTAATAGTGATATAAAATACATGTTTAGGGTAAGAAATAGAGATATGATTAACTATAAGATGTATGTTTTATAATATAAAAATTTTATCAGATCATGATCATAACATACAAATTTTATAAAAAATTTCTCATATATTATGATTGAAAAATCATGGAATAAAAAAATTTTATTAGAAAAGACCTAATTCATACATGTGTGGTATCATCACAAGTCAATAATTATCCATTATATTGTATCAAATACATAACATCATGTCATTAGTCTTTTGTGAAATCATAACGATATAAAATCATAGTCTTGTGAAAAAAGATAGTCATTATCATATTGATGAATAATCTTGCAGGAAAAGATGGAATAAATAAAAATCAAACATCAAAAATGAACAATTCTATTTGTAATCATGTCCATGTGAAATAATATGATATTTGATAGAATAAATCATACTCAAGAATAAAAATGTGAGAATATATATTCAGAATCATTTTAACACTTGTCAACATCATCTCAGTATATATATATATATATATATATATATTTAAAATTAGATAATGATTAATAAGGATATATAATTTTTTATGCTCATTCGAGAAAAAAACCATACATGTGTGTCACGACCTTGAATTTTATCAATGTAATTTACGTTCTAATTATATGATTCTGAATATTTTGGTAATATAGGATAACATAATTTATACAAAATACAAGATAGCCTAAACAGAATTTTATTATATTAATTTTTAAATTACATTTACAGAAATAATATTTTCATAATATTTTATAATTTTATAATACGATAAAATATATAGATTAATTAAAATATAATATATAAAATATAATCTCTATGATCTATTAGAATGACTGAACTCATGAACAAAAATTTATAAGTTAAAATTTTTTAGTATTAAATTATTAAAAATGAAAATTAATATATATATATATAACATTCATATTAAATATAATTAAACTAATAATGAATGAAATATTTGGTATTTAAATAATTTTGGGATTTTATAGGACTATTAAAAAACTAACCATTATAACTATAATTTTACTATTAAAATATTTATCTAATTATGTGAATGGATATATAATTCCTATGTATACAAACCTAACTATTATAAAAGTATCATCCCCTATGGGAGTGTAAAATAATATTTCATTACCATATAATATTTAAAATGAGATATATTAATTATGAAACATGTAAATAAAATTTTTATAAATGATAAAAAGGGTGTTTGTATTTTTTAAAAACATAAATTTTTTATTTTAATTTTTATATAAAATATATTTATTTAATAAGAAATCAATATGAATTAAGTGTATTTATAAATTTATTTAATGTATTATTAGATTCAACATATAACTTAATGAGACCATAATTAATTTCTAAAAGTGTAAGAAGACCATTCATAATATTTTTATTGTTACTTTTCAAATAAAAATTATTTCAATAAAAAATAATTTTTTCATATTTATGAATTTATCATAAAAAAATTGATTCACTTTATTGAATATACAAATTAAAAACATTAGTTTCAATTTTTCATATTTTTCAAAAAACAGATGACATTATTTGAATTTTGGAATACCACAAAGCAATGTACATTTTATTTAATGATAAATGCATGATTTATAGGGAATTGAATGGTACAATAAAACATTACATTCCAATAAAACAAAAATATTATTATCTATATTCATAAGACTAATTGAAATTTTTATTCATGAGAAAATGTAACATACATGTGAATAAAATATTCAAAAACATTCCTCTCATCCCCTTATAAATTATACCCCTCACCACCACTTCTCTTCAAACATTTATAAGAATACATATAAAATAATCATTGAACAATTATCTCCTAATATCTCCAATATGTACATATATTTCCTACTATCACTATATATCGTTCCATGGTGCCTTTATGGTTATCCTATAGTGAGATAACAAAACATTAGAGTTAAATTCACAAAAAAACCTCAATTATAAATATTCTCATTCAACCACGAACATAATATTTCCATCCACCCAGACATGGTAATATTAATATTAAATATATAGTAACATTTTATTATTATGGTTTGTAATATAACATATATTATACCTAGATTTGATTTGAATGAAAAAATTTCATAATCTAGTTGGCTCACCACCACCATAGAAAATATACTTCATTTTTCTAAACAGACTATATGGATATATATATATATAAATATCATTGTTGATAAATATGATGAAATCAAGCATATTACAACTTAAATCATGAATGATGACTGTACTTTAATTCATGAACATAAAAAAATAAATATAGGTCATGGTGGTTTGAAATACCAACTAAATGTACTGACCATATAAATAATAACATTAATGGTAAATGAATAATTTTTATGTCAGAATTATTTTGGATAATGTGGACCATTCCAATTTCATGATGAATATGAACAATATTTTAATTCTGTTTTGGTGTTATAATCCAATTTTACTATAACATCAATACGCATGACCAATTTATTCCACCTGGGAACCATTAAATGAATACACTCATAACAAAAATATTAATTTTTACAATAAATTTAAATTGATTCATATAGATATAATGTAATTATATTAAATATAATATATTTGATAAATAATAAGAAATAAGTCATTAATAAATCAAATTTTATTATTCAGGATGCTTAGAGTACGTGGAATATAAGTTAGGATTAGATTTCATTTAGGTTATAATTTTTCTATATTTACCTCAAAATTACTCTACATTTTTCTTATTTACATATTCTAAATTTTATTTATATATCTCTATAATATTTCATTTTTATTTATCATTCATTATTTAGATATATGTGTTTTGATGGTCACCTATTTAATTTTATTTATTAGGAATCATTGATATAAGGATAAATCAATTGTTTTTTTGTAACTGTTGGAGTAAAAAAATAAGTTAATTGTATTAATTCTTTTATGATTTTTAAAAAATTAATATTCTATGAAAATAAATTTTCATTACTTTATATTTTTATGTAAACTATTATAATAATACTATAAAACCCATGTAATGATAGAATAAGTATTTCCCATATTTATTAATATTTATAATATATTTACAAATTTTATCTTCAAGGGAATGTATCTCCAATAGCGCACATGACATGGAATAATGAATTTATTTGTAATATTACATTTACTGCTAGATTTAGTTATATCTAACTATAATATATAGTTGATATAATTATATTTCCATTAATGTTATCACAAATCATTTTTATAGGAACTAATTAATATGTATAATTAAATTATATTTTCACATGTTTATAAATTGTTTTTATATTCTTATAACAAATTTTATATGAAAAATATAAGATTATATCCAGTTTTTTTATTAGAAGGTATGTTTTTCTAAACAAGAAATTTTCGGGCCTTTTATTGTAGCTTCTATTTGAAAAATAAATTTTCACACTTACTGTTTTATATGAATAATATTATTTTTTAAATAGAATTTGAATAATTTTCTATGGATGAATTTTTTATATATTTCTGAGAAGTATAATATTTGGATGAAAAATGAAATACATTGATTTTGAATTGAATAGTCAATTTTCAGATAATTTATTTTTATAGATAAATTATGATTTTATTTGTTTATAATGCTTACTTTTTTTATTTTAAATATATAAATCCAATTTAATTAATTTTAATCAATTACTCAATGAAATTGGATATAAAAACATTTAAAAACATTAATCATGGTTTCTTAAAAAACTCGTTGTATTCTCTTGTATATGCATCTAGTTTTAAATTAATTTATGATAGTAATGTGATTATAAAATTAAAAAATAGATTACATATTTGGATATATAATAATATATAATTTCTAATATGATCTATTTTATTTTTTACCAGAAATATTAGTGAAATCAATTAAATATTTTTACAGTGATTAAGGTAGAAATGTCTTTACATTGTGGTTGAACATTAATCACAGTTGAAAAAAATGATCCAGAAACATGTAAAAACCCAATTGATAAGAGATTATTTTATCATATACCATATTTTATATAATTTTAACTATTATTAATGTCACGTGATTTATGATAGACCTCCAAATAGTGTAAGACTTTTAAATTTACAAGGATTCCACTTCCCCTCCAACATAAAAAGTAACTCGTATTTCCACCATCTTCACAACAATAATTACATTTTTTATAGTTCACTATATGAAACAATGAACTCCCAACATACATAAAATCATCCTAGAAGAAAATAATCATGAATAAATGTATCCAAATAATTCCTTTGGTGCAAACTAAAAGGAGTTACCCGAAAAATTGTTAAGTTTCTTTAGCCTACAATTCAAATTTATTTCTGTCTTCACCCCTTAATTTCATATAGTTATATTATTGCATAATAACCTATGTATCCAATACACACATATATTTTTTTAGGTGTTGGTTTATACCATCACTTACACACACTTATACCGAATAGCTAACAAACATACCATTATTGTGTATGTAGACTCCCACCTATTGAAATGAAATAATTTATTTTTAGCATACATATCATGGTTCAAAATTATGATGTACATACTATTTTATATGATATTTATGATTTGTATAATTTATTTGTACTTTTTAATTTTCATATAACACATACCAACATGATTTCCCTATCATTAATAAAAATTTGTGATATAAATGACATCTATATGAAATTTATGAAATAATTATCATTCTATAAATAAAATATATCATTGTCATTATTACATTTTGACGCACTGCTAACATCATTTGTGAACGTGTAGACTACCACCACCTCGAATCTATGTGACTAATTTTATATAAAATTAATTATATTTATATACATATATGATCAAATAGTAAGATATTTAGGATATAATTATCTATATTTAATTTTTTATGTTTCTTAACATCATTGCATAATGATCATTGAAACATGGAAATCTTACCAATTCATATGTATGACCTATAATATGAATGACTATAATGTTGGTTACTTTTTCATCACCATATCTAATTATAGGTTTTAAAATTATAATTCAGTTACAATTATTATCATTATTTCAGTATTATTGTTCTACATATTTTCCATTAATGAACCCTTTGACCATAGTTAACCAACAGGAGTATTTTTTCACACATGAGATGTCTTTATTCAATACAATCGCTGTAAACATAATTTTATATGAATTTTCATAGAATACATGTCATAAGTGAAATTAAAGTAACTAAAAATATAAAAATGTTTCTATTCTAATTAAATATTTAAAATAATCTTATTACTAATTAATATAAAGATAGACATGCAAATTAAGACTCAATTGAAATGGATTTCATCTCAATATCCATTAATCAAGGAATGTTTTTATTGTAAACACACATCTTATTTTATGTGGTGTATATACACGACCATTGAAATATCATATCACAAATTTACTTATTATTTATAAATTTTATTTTTGTTAGGTTATTAATTCATGGGGAATCTGATTTTTTTGTTCGAAGTGGAAGGACACACTTTGAATTTTTAATGATTTAATTTGAAAATATTTGTCTCCATTTTAATATTCATGATATTGTTTTACATATTCATTTATATTTCTATAAAATGAATATATTGGAAATTTATATTTAATATAAATATAATTACATTGTTTTCAAAAGGAATTGTTTTTCATGTTTTATATGGCACATATTGTCAAACAAAAAAGTAATGTTTTATTTTTATCATAAACCGAAATAAAAAAATTTCCACCTCCATTACTATTATTCAATTACCAACATACTTTAACAGCTTATGTGATTTCATAAATGAATATCCTTCTGTTTAATTTTATGTATCTTATATTGAAAATGGGGTTTTATAATGGATTCATATATTCAATTACATGAATGTTTCCCCTACAATTGGAAATAATATACTATGATTGACATTATGAAAATTTCATTCTATTATGTGTTATGATTATGTAATTCTACATGGACTATTGATGTGTAGTTAGATGATAAAACAAATATGGATGGTTTCATGGTAATCCATTGACGAGTGGGTTTGTGATATGCCTCTAATGCATTGGGAATGGATGTTAACCATATACAATTTCCATTTGTATGAGTGACATATATACATGTCGACCACATTGTTAATCTATTTAAAAGAGTTAATACTACAATAATTCCTCCAATATTGATTTATGTGTTCTCTATGATTGCAAGGGTTTTATTATAATATTGTGATTAAAATATTGTATGTGATGAAATTATTTTCTGAGGAAATTATTTACTACTTTATAAGGTTGAAAAGTATTACATTATGATAATGTTTTCAAGGGATTTAATGAGTATCTCTAGACTAATGGAACTGTAACACCCCATAGTTTTAAAAATAAAATGAAATGAGTGATCCTTTTTTATGTAGATAGTTATAACCTTGATGTTAATGTTAATATTTATGCTTCTAAAATTATAATTTTTAAAAATGTTCATCTACAGTTTTGATCGGTATGTTATTGGTGGACTGATAGAAACAACTTGTTTTTTTGGTGTATAGTAACATAGCCTTCAGAATAGTAATAGTAATAGTAATATGACCCTTATTAATAGTGATTCATATTTTTATTTTTAAATTCATTATTTCATATTATAATGAGGTCTTGAATAATTTGTGATGCTGATATAAAATGTGTTATTATTTTAAAATTGTCATATTTTGAATTAATTTTAAATTATTTATAATTAAATTCATTATATGTTGAAAATTAATTTCAACAAATGGAGTTCATTTTTCAATTATAAAAGTCGAAAAATGTATACGGTGTTTTTTGGGATTTTACAAAGATAATTGAATTTTCAGTGAATAGTACAAATATTGTTTTATGTTTTTGGATGCTTGATGACATATTCTTTATATTATAATGATTCAATCATTCTGGTAAACTCCTCTGGAATAAAACTTTATATGAGGATTCCATGTGGCCAATACCATGGAATAGACAATGGGAAATCACATGTTTTTTCAAATACCACTATTAAGGTGTCCATTGAAATTTATTAGAAATTCCCTCACATTTACTATAAATACCACCCTCACACCCCTCTTCCTCTAGAACTACTAAAGCCAAGAAAAATGTCAAAATTATTCCCAATCCCATTACCAAGGATCTTCCTCACATCTGAGACCTTATGGTATCACCAAAAGGCCAAAACCAAAGGCCTTAAAGGGGATCTCCAAGAGAGGAGATCAAGAGGTAAAGATCCTCTTTCATATTATTGGGTTTTCTTTTCAATTATTTTATTTTTCTTATACACTCTTCACCTCCCCTTATACATGAATAATAGAAGCTATATTATTATCTATATTTTGGATTTTTATAATCCTTTTGCTAAAATACATAATCATTATTCCTCTCTCATTCCTCAAAATCTTTAAATAAAAACATCGTCTGTGATGTGTCCATTTACGGACATCGTGGATGATGTGTCTCCAATTTCCATTACATACTTCAAATATGTGTTTAAAACCATTTTAATGGATGAAACATATTGTAAATTTTATTATATAACCTCTCTAATTATTTGTAATTAACATATATTCATAATATTAAAGGTATTGGATGAAACAATTTTAGGATTATTGAAGAACATCCAAAATGATCTAAATGAATATCACTACTGACTTATCTATTGATTCATATGCATACCATATATTCACAATTATTTATAGAATAATTTTATGTTATGGATAGATATAAATAATATCTCATTCCACTTTTGGAGTTTCTCTTTAATTGGAGAAGAATATTCTTTACGAACCAACCATGGAAATCGTGTGAACCATGCACCTGAAATAATGGAAATAAAAAATGTTATAAAAAAATGGGTCGAATAATGAAATATAATGATAATATATGGTGTTATAAACAATAATAGTTTCTTTTAAAATATCAGTAACACTCTTTGAACTATTATACAAGTGTTTTAAACAGTTTTATGATGAATATGACGTAAGTCAATTCTTAACCAAGATTCCATTTTTTGGCTTAACATTATATTTGCTTATTAATGTGGTAATAATATTATTTGTGTAATAAATATAATGGATGTTATTTTTTGTTATATGTATTTATAGTGTATACACATATTAAATTCTTTCTATCAATTCTCACATAAATTATTTGATATTTGTAATATATTTTTCTTTAAAACCCTCTTTTAAAATACTTTTTTACAAAATTCAAGAGTTTTGTTTTTTTGAAATTATTCATGTTTTATGGTTATTTTCTGGTTCTTGGGAATTTTTTATGATGAAGGGTGGGACTTCTATCTCTATCAAATTAGTTGGGTATGTGTATGTTGGTGGTCTTACGTATGTTGACTATATGTGTAACTATGATGGTTACACTATAAGGTAGTCGTGAGGGATACATTGTATGGTTGTCATGAGTATAATAACCTAACAGTTTTTAATGAATATTCTCCCTTCAGGTAGTAATGTCAGAATCAATCACATAAGGAAAAAAATTACACATCATGCATAAATTAACAACTATGAGAGCATTAATCACAAATTTCCCACTTTTGTGTTTTGAATTTCAAAAATCTAACATACAGGGTTGTGGTCAGTAATATGTTTGGAGTCTGATAGGAAAAACATAATTTTGGGTGAATTGTATAAAATCCTTATTAATGGTAACCTACCCTTATGAATATTAATATTAAACTTATGAATAACAAATCCTATAAAATAATTGTAACCTCTCCCTTAAAGATATAAATAAAATATGTGCATCTTATATGTGACAATATGACCATATTAAAAGTATTGTTATTTTTATAATTCATAAATACCTAATTATAATTAATTTAATAATTTAGAAGAAATTTTTTTACCTAAAATTTGTTTATAAATTATTAATTCTTTGTCAACCAGTTTTAGGATAATTTTATAAGACCTTATTTTATTTCTGAAAGCACTATGAAATCAGTTTTTATTTTAAAATCTGTATTTTCAAAGTAAATTATAATTTTATTTTAAAAGTAATATATTAATATTTAAGAAATAATTATTGAAAATGGAGTTAATTTTTTTATTCTACACATTTGAAAATGGTTTGTGTAATTTTTTGGGATTTTTCGACAATACATGAATTTTTGACGAATAATAAAATACTATATTTTAAAATATAAGAGAAATAGATTAATTATATAGTCATTTATGATGTTATTATAATTTAATCCCAATTTTTTTAACATAAATTCACTTTTTACTATTCTTTATCATTTAATCATCAGTATTTCTTGTCTTCCGGAGAAATAATAAATTAATGAATACAATATTGTGAAACCCCTCCCCCCACACTAAATAAACCCCCCCACAATAAATCCTCATTTCGTCACACCCATCAAGATTCAAGACATGTACAAATTCTTCCCAATGTTATTCCCTAGACTCTCCGCCATTTCCAAGAGATATTGGTCTCATCAAAATTGCAATAATAGGTTTTTACGGAGGATCTCAAGATGAGGATTCCATATGTAATTCCAATCTCTCATTTCTTTCAAATTCATTTCAAATTTCATTTTGTTTCTTCTCTTATCCTCAACATATATAATTAAAATTTCATTATAACTCAAGTAATAATTATATACTAGTTTGATATCAGGTTAATGAATTATTATTCATTATACTCCTCCCTCTCTCTTCGTGTTTATAAAAATGAAATTATTGCACGTGATGTGTTAATTTACCTACATCATGGGCGATGCCGTAAAATTTTCCATAAACTCCTTCATGGATTTAAATGAAACCATTAAATTGATTATTTTTTTTATACAATATATTTTAACCTATTTTATGTTCTAGAATAAACATGTATTCATAATACTGACTGATTGATGAAAACATGTTTTTTGTGATAAAAAAACATCCAAAATTAACCTAAAATGATAATCATTAAATTTTAACTAATGATTAAGTCATAATGAATATAACATAATTCATTATAATATCATTTAAAAATCTATAATATCATTAATAACTTGTTATATCAATTATATATGATTCATCATGATCTACATAAACATCCATTCATGTTAACACGTGAACCGTTTATGAAAACTAAGAAAGAGAACAGACCCGAACAATGAATTTAGACACTATAAATCAGAAAAAGGCAAATAAAAGAACATAATGAAACCATAATGAACCATATTTCAATATAAATTTTTATTTAATTTAAAATTAATGAATATACAATCATTATATTGGAAAATAATGTCTAGGAAGCGTTCAGATGCAATGTAGGGGGAAATTCTCGAACCCAACATTCTTTCATCGGGTTCTCCCTATTTCACTATATTTCTGGTATGATTACTCCTTAGAAATCAGTTTTCCATCTTAATATTAAATTTTATGGTATATACATGTTTTCCATTTTAGATTACATCAAAAAAATTGTTTTTTAAAAGAACTCTTGTTTGAAAAAAAACCATTTACTTCTCACTCAATGTTGATAGTTCTTTTGTCAAGTATGTTATTGAATAATTATTTTGGGAACCCAATGTTTATGAATGTGTTCTTATGAGATGAAACCCATTGAAATACATTTGTTATTTATCCTCATATATGGTATATGTAGCATTCATGATAATAAAAATGTTATGATGTGATTGGTGCGCTTGGAATTATATAGTGTAATATTATAGATTGAATGTGATGGGCACACGAGAAATTATACAGTGTTCCAATGCATTGGGTAAAGTGATGAACCCAATGAGTTATGGATAAATGATGTGTGAACATGATTCTTGTTATGTTCAAAACTATTTTTGGTTATTAACCACAGTAACATGATGTTTCATTTTATTGCATTTCCACATTCCTAGTCTTTTATTATTGTTTCCTCTCATGATTATGATCTTGCGGCCATGTAATGGTGATAATTAATATTATCATCTCATGTTATATTGTTTCATGTTTTGATGTATACTATTACTGGTTTTTATTCTCACCCCTTTTTTATTTATATCATTTGGTTACTACATATACTATAGAGAGCTCATGGGATAATAAGAATCTGGAGAAAAAGGAATTAAATAAATGTTTTGTGTTTTCAATGTTATGTATGGTACTAGTTTTACCATTACACTAATCCATTGGATAATAAAATTCTAATGTTATTATGTTTTTTATCAATAAAATGAGGTAAATGTAATGTATAAAATGTGGGGTCATTATAGATGGTTTTAGATGAATGGTTTTGTTAATTTTGGAATTATGATTAGTGAACCCTAGAGAAATCCTAAATTATGATACTATGTATAAGTAAGAATTAATGAAACATTGAATAGAGATCCCAAAAATAATTCATTAACTATAAATTTTATAAATCAATATGTTATTTATATATCAATCATTTAATTGTGTTTTTTTCAAAACTTTTCTAATTTAAAAGATGGTGGGAACTAGGAGAATCCAAAATAAACCTCTAGGGGGACCATTCAATGATTTCTCGAACGACATCCCCAATGGTTTAGGAGGTGGAAAACAAAATTTCATGGTGATGCTTACCTAACTATCTCTAGTTATAAGAAATAACTTTTGTAATGGGAAATTTTACCATACAACTAAGAGGAAGTAGTAGGCTCTCGAGTGTTTTATGTAGAAATGACCACCGATGTTTAGTGGATCTTCTAATCCACTAATTGTGGAAGAATGGGTCAACTGAATGGAGAATATATTTTCTATGCTTCATAATTATGAGACAGATTTGGTGACTCTGGTTGTTTTTTGTCAAGAAGGAAAGGCCGATCAATGGTGGGATTTGGTTAATAACACCAATCCAAGAGAAGAAATTAAAGAGATGGAATGGGAAGACTTTAAGATCATGTTTAATAATAATTATTTCCCATGAACTATTAGTATGAATATGGAGAGATAATTAATTGATATTGGGAAATTTTAAGGATAATAATTCAAAATCGATGAAATGAATTTCACACGGCCTTCAAGATGAACTTATGTTTTATTTATCATCAATGATAAAACAATTTATAGATTTTTCAGTGAATTGTAACCAAACATTTGAAAGGATATTTAAATTTATAACTTTTGGTGTTATGAATATGTTGTTTGTTATACCCTCAAAGTGTAGGTAACATTTGGATAACGGTCCCATGGCTATGGTGATAAGAAAAAAAAGATGATGTTTCAGGTTTGAGGATCTAATGATAATAGTTGAAAGAAAAATCAACCACACTCATTTATAAAATGTGGGAAGACACATCATGGAAATTTTCATAAAAGGGATGAATAAATGGATTATGTTTGGGAAAGAAGGACACCAAGATCATTAATTTCGAATATACATTAGAGGTTAGGAGAATGTGGTCTAAGAATGGAGAGTACCACCCATGGATCGATGCTACAACTATAAGGAGCTAGGGATCTTTGAAATCCTGTGCACTAAAACACAAGTTGTTAAGGGTAATCGAAATCATCATCTACTATTACCAAATGAATAAGGGAAGGGTTATTTTATAACTACTATAGAATTGGAGAATGATAATGAAGTCATACAAAGTACACTTTCTATTCACTCAATAATTGAAAAACTATTATTTGATTCTAGTACAGAGAATTACATTATATCATGCAAGCTTGATAAACTATATAATTGAAGCCTTGAATACATTAAGTAGATATTTCTATAAATACTCCAAATGGTCCAATCAATGCAACCCAAGTGTTTCACACTTGTCTAGTTGGTTTATGTGGGAAGATTCTTCCCGTAAATCTAATAATACTTCCCACAGTGGAATTTGATCCTATAATGGGAATTGATTAGCTCTCTTAATATAGAGTACATATCAACTACTAGGAAAAGGAAATATCCTTTCACATTCCATGCCCTAGCATGCTCCTATACAAATTCAAGGATGATCACAAATCATATTCGAAAAATCATTCAATGGCGTCGGTGTTGATTCCATTTGAAGAGGAATACCTCAGAAAAATGGTTGAGTCAAAGGAATGTGTCAACATAGTGAAAATTCCTATCATGAGGGAATACATTAATGTTTTTCCTAAATATTTACAGATATATCCTCCATATCATGACTTAGTGTTCTCCATACAACTCATATCCGGATATACTCTTATCTCAATGTGTCCCTATAGGATGGCTCTTCTCAAAGTAGAGGATTTGCAGAAGAAATTGTAAGAGAATTTGGAAAACGGGTCCATGCGCCCTAGTGGATCACTTTGGGGTTCACCACTGCTCTTATTTAATAAGAAGGATGGAAAATTACAGTTGTGTATCAATTATCAGTGACTCAATATGATCACCACAAAGAATAAGTACCTTCTTCCCAGGATAGATGTCTTTCTCGATTAGTTAATACGATCTCAATTATTCTCAAAGGTGGGTCTTCATTCTAGATATCATCAACTAAAGGTGAATAAGGATGATATTCAGAACACTTCCTTCTGTAAAATGTAAGGGAACTATGAGTTTATGGTGATCCCCCTTGGAATTACTAATTCCCATTAAATATTCATGGATTTTATGATTGGTGTATTTAGACATTACCTTGATAAAATTTTGGTATTATTTATCAATGATACTCTCATCTACTCCAAGGGAAAGGAAGAACATGAAGAACATCTCAGACTTGTGTTGGTGACATTCAGAATAGAGATGTTGTATGCCATGTTAAACAAGTGAAACTTTTAAATAAAGAATGTCCAGTTTTAAGGACATGTGATCATAAGTGAAGAAATTTATTTAGACACTTCAAAAACAATTGTGGTTGTCTAATAGACCAAACCCTCAAGTGTTATAGAAATATGTACTTTTCAGGGATTAGTAGGGTACAACCAATGTTTTTTGAGTAATGTTTCACGATGTTATAGCTCGCTTACTATTCAAGGAAAGAGTTAATGTATGTATGGATGGATAAATATGATGAATTATTCAAGGATCCAAAGAGGAGGATGATCACTCCACCTATACACACATTACCAAAAATTGGAAAATGGTTGGTGATATAAAGTGATTCTTCCATGAATGCATTGGGTTGTGAAATAAGGAAGAATGATAATGTGATAGCCTAAACCTCATAATAGTTTAAGATCCATGAGAAAAACTTATTGACTCATGATCTAGAGCATGTAGCCGTGATTTTTTCATGGAAAATATGGTGGCAATACGTTTATGGTGAGAAGTGTTCCATATACACTGACCATAAGAGTGTAACTTAAATATTCACAAAAAATAGATCAACATTCATCAAAGGATATTTCTAGAGATAATAATGGACTATGATTCCTCTATTCCTTATCATCCTAGAAATACAAGCATGGTAGTTGATTCATAAATTCGAAATGACCCCGCCACCCTATCCATGTTATTGATTGAAAAAAATCCAATATTCATGGATATGAAAAGGAATGATTTGGAAATCATAAGGGTATTCGAAAAATCCTACAGTAACCAAATGATTGTGAAACCATCAATCCAAGATACTATTAAGGAGGCACAAAAGGATGATCGTGAGTTACAGAAGAAAGTTAATGCAGTAAAGGAATGGAAGCTGCAAGATTTATATATTGATGATGATGGTGTGATTTGATTTCTAACGTGGATTTGTGTAACTTCATCACCTAGGATAAACAAGGGTCTATTGGGAAATTCATGTATTTTAACATTATATTCCCATCATGGTACCACCAATATGTACCAAGATCTCCAAGAACACTTCTGGTTGGACAGCATGAAGAGGGAGATTGAAAAATATATCTCAGGGTTCTTAGTATGTCATCATGTTATATTAGAGTGAAAAAAGGCTAAATGGACCATGAAACCATTTCCTATACCCATGTGGAGATGGTAGAATGTCACTTTTATCTTTATCATGGGTCCCCTAAAGACGTTGAAGGGAAATAATGCGATATGGGCGGCTGTTAACTGTCTCTCCAAGACTGCCCATTTTATTGCTATTTGGAAAGATCAATTGCAAGAACAACATGAAACAATATATGAGAAGAATGTGGTGAGACTTCATGGTGTTCCATTATCGACTGTCTCAGATCATGATTCAAGGTTTACATCTAAATTCAGGAGAAATCATCCACATGCTATGAGTACCAATTAAATATTAGCATAACCTATCCCCCTAAATTGATGGATAATAAGAAAGGCTTATTCAAACACTTGAATACAAGTTAAGATCCTTCTCTTTATAATTAAATTTTGGATGGGATCAGCATCTCTCATCGGATGAGTTCTCTAACAACAATTGCTTTGACTCGACTATACAGATGGCTCCATGTGAAGCCTTATATTGAAAGCGATGTAGAACATCAACTATTTGGGATAAAGATGGAGAATTAAATCTTCTTAGATCTGATCTAATGAAAGATATGACATAGAAGGTTCATGTCACCCAAAAACATATCTATGCTGCTCGGAGTAGGAAAAAAATCTATGCTGATAAACATCAAAGGGGCATTGAGTTCGACTTTGGAGATAAGGTTTTCCATCAAATATCCCCATGGAAGGGAGTCATGTGGTTTGGAAATAAAGGGAACCTAATCCAAATGTAAATTTTACCCATTGAGATCCTTGACCACAAAGGATCTGTGGCATATCCATTTTCACATCCACCGAATATGGCCTTAGTTTATGATGTGTTCCACATATCACACCGGATGTAGTACATACCAGATCCCTTACATGTAATGAAATCAAATGTGGTAAAATTGGAAGATGATATCTCTTCTGAGGAGCATCCATTAATGCTTTTGTACCAGAGAGATAAGGTTCTACGAAACATGACAAAACACCTTATAAAAGTTTTTTTAGGAACCATATATATGAAGAAGAAACATGGGAACCATACGATGCGATGAAGGAGAAGTACCCTTATTGTTTTATATAAAATGAAATTTCGAGTGTGAAATTTCAAAAATGAGGAATAAGGTAATAGGAGAGTCTTTTTCCAATGAGAATTCTACCTTATTTTAGAAATTTAATAAAAAATAACAATAGGAAACATGATGAAACATCATGCTCAAATTAACTACTATGTGACCCTTAAACATATATTTTCTTCTTCTGTGAACTGAATTTCAAAAATATGACCCACACAGTTGTGATTAGTAAGATGTTTCCAGTCTGATAGGAAAAACTTAATTTTGGGTTAGTAGAAACCAACACTAATGAATAACAAAATTCCATTATAAATAGTAATATAACCCTTATGAATAAAAAGTCCTCTAAGAAAATAGTAACTTGAACCATGATTGTATAAATAAACTTTAGGTATATTATAAGGGACAATATACCCATAGTGAAAGTATTGGTATTTTTGTATCTCATGAATAAATAATTATAAATAATCTATTAATTTAAAAGGAAAATTTATTTTCAAAAATTTTTCACAGATTATCAATTTTATGTCTTTTAGTTTTACGATAATTTAATAAGACCTTATTTAATTTTTGAAAGCATTACAAAAATAGTTTTAATTTTAAAATATATATTTCTCTAGTATATTATGAATTTAATTAAAAATAAAATTATGATTATTTAGAAAATAATTTTTAGAAAATTGCCTTCATTTTTGGAATCTACACATAATAAATGCATAGGGTGAATTTTTGTGATTTTTATGAAATACATGATATTTTTATGAAGGGTGAAATACTATAATTTTCAAAATAAGTAAAATACATAAATTATAAAGTCATGTGTTATGTTATTATTATGTAAGAACAATTGCTTTCAACTCACATTAACAAATTTCTATTCATGGTAATGGAATCATCACAATTTCTTGTCTTGTGAAGAAATAATAAATTAATGAATATAATATTGAAAAACCCCTCTATCTTCAACTATAAATACCACCCACCACACCCTCATTTCATCACATCTCTCATGCTTCAGGACTTGAACAAAGGACCACATAGAGGAGATCTTGTTCTCATCAAATGATCATGATGAGGTTCCTTAAGGAGGATCTCGAAAAGAGGATTCAAGAGTTAATTACTCTCTCTCATTTCTCTCAATTTCCATTCAAATTTTATTTCTTTTCTTCTTTTATACTATAATTATCTTATAAAAATTTCATGATAAATCAATTATTATTTATTTATGAGTACGATATCATTTTAATGTTATATTATTCATTGTACTCCTCCCTCTATCTCTCATTGATTAAAAAAATGAAATCATTTCCCATGATGATATAATATACCAACATCAGGGATAATGCACATCTATTTTACATAAAATCCATAAAGACACTCAAATAAAGCATTAAATTATTGAAAAAATATATTATTATATATTTTTTAAACCATTTTATGTTCTAGAAAAAACTTTTATTCATAATACTAATTGATAAAACAAAACATGATTTTTTTATCCAAAAATAGCCCAACTTTTGCTAAAACAATTATCATTAAATTAGAGATAATGATCCATAAACATGGAATATAAAATTATTCATTATAAGATCATTAATATTCAATAATATCATCAATAAAATATAATGTTAGTTTTGGATGTTTAACTATGTTATACATGAACTTCAATTCATGTGTACAATTGAACTGTTCATGAAAACTAAGAAAACAAATAGTCGATAACAATGTATTTAAATCATATAACTCTTCCCAAGGATCATAAAATAAAATAAAGAAACCATAGTGAACCATATTGATGTATTAAAGGTTCCATAATTTCTAATTAATAAATTTAATGTCATTAATCATTCCAATTATTTGAAGGAAGCGTTTGGATACAAGGTAAGGGGAAATTATCGAACCCGACATTCTTTCTTCGAGTCCTACTTATTTAAATACATTTTTGAAATGTTTACTCATTAAGAATATATTTTTTAAATTATATTACCTTTTCTAGGATAATCATGTTTTCCATGACTGTTTATGTCAAAATAATTCCAAAATAATTCTTCTTTCAAAAACACACTTCTTACATCTCACTCAATGTTGGTGGTTCTTCTATCAAGTATGTTATCCCTTATTTCATATAGGAACCCAATGTTTATAAATGTGTCCTTATAATAAGAATACCATTTATTTAAATGGTTTATTTTATGTTCATATATGTTCTATGTGGCATTCATGACACTGAAAATTTTTTGATGTAACGGGGTCACCCGGAATTATATATCATAATTAGAATTTTTGAATGTGACAGGTGCACCCAGAAATATATAGTGCTCTAAATCATAGGATAAAGTGATAAACCTCATGGTTTAATGTGAAATAATATGTGAACATGATTCTAGTTTTGTTCACAACTATTTTTGGTATTTAACCACTATGACATTATGTTTCATTTTTTATTCATTGCTACATTCCAAGACTTTTCTTAATGTTTTCGCTCATTATTGTGATCTTATGCACATGTTATGATGATAATGACTATTCTCATAACATACTATGTTATTTCATGTTCTTACCTATATTCTTACTAGGCATTTTTGTCACCCATTTTTGAGGTATATCCTTAAGTGTCTACATGTACCATGTAGAGGTCAAGACCTAATAAGAAGTTAGATAAGATGGAATTAAAAACAATATATCATACATGTTCTATATGTTCCAATTTTTTCTGAGACACTAATCCTTTGGATCCTCAATTTTTGATGTTTTCTATTTTATTATCACTAATAAGATTTAAAGGTAATGTATGAAAATATTTTCATTTTAGTGGGGGTTAAAAATCATAATGTATCCATGAGGGTTACAATATCATTATGTAATGCATCATGATACCTTTATGGTTTTATATATGTTCTCCAATGTTTTATGTAAATATCATGTTTCACAATGTTTTTATATATGTTAGAGAAGTACGTATGTGTGAAAATAATTTCATATGATTATATGTATTCACTGACTAATGGTTTTTTTCCATATTTATATATCCCTTGATGGGATTTTTATGCTCATCCCATGTTTTTAAATGTTTGTCACAAGTTATAAGGATGTGTAACTGAAAGAAGGAAGTCATGTTGAATTTTATGAAGATTTTAAATGAAATCATGTTTTTGTTTTGTCCTACATTTTTTGGAAGATATTGATACTATTTTTCTGCTACCCACATTGTATGATTTTGGGTTGATATGTATTAGTTTTTTCCTAACTTAACAAAACTATAAACTAAAATGATCTATGGGATTAAAAAGATATAATATCAGGTTCAAATATGTAGGTTATGTAATGTTTATAGTTGGGTCCATATAGTTGGTTTCAGAGCACTAATTTCATAACATTAAGGGTTGGGATTATTTTAAAAGAATTCCATAATTGATTGTTACCTTCTATTTATGATGAAATTGTATTGAATTTAAATATTACCGTGTTTCCTTATTAATGATATGTCAGTTTAGAATGGTTATCAGTTCACTAAATAGGGATACTAATGTTATAATGAATAGAGAGACTAATATCATTCTGAATCTGCTACTGGAAATAGTGGGAATGGGAACTAAGCAGTTTTTTATAGTAATGAATCAACTGACACTAGCATTAATGGAGGTCAAATCCATGGGAGATAACAACCCTTACTCCAAAAATGGAACATGATTAGAGTGGAACATTCTTTGAGGAAACACTATACTTCATTTAGTGGATATTCATACCAAGTAGTAGATGAATGATGGATTAAAAACCATAAAAAAATATCAGATGTAATGGTATGTTTAGATAACCAAATTTTTTGTCATTCCATTAGTGGATTTTAGTTAAAAATGATCAATGTTTGTCAATCTTCAGGAATATCAGGGATATATAGGAGATTTAAGCTCTAGTGTGGGATGAATATAATAGTATTTTCCTTGAAAACTGTTTTCCTAAGTTGTTTTGACATTGGATGGAGAGTTATTTCCTAAATTGATGGAAAAGGAGGATGATTCAGTGGCTGTGTATGTAGTGAAATTCACCCAATTGGCAAGGTATTCTCAAAATCTTATTAAGGATCTCAATAGAAAAATCAATCACTTTAGCTCCGTATTGAGGCCAAGATATTGAATAGAATTGGCCTCGTGAGAATTTATGTCATTAGAAACTTGTTCGATGAGCTATGAGGGTCGAAATTGATTTTTTGGTGATGAAATTTACTTTCATAAAAACAAGAATAATATGTCTGTAAGGAAATGTGATGGGTAAGATTTAATCAAAGATATCGAATAGTATGAATGTTCAGTCTCCATTTTTTGAATAGTGTGGTAAAAATTAATTTGAGATCCCTTGCCAAAACTAGGAAGAATTTTTTATGTGGTATTTTTGGACATACAACTCGATATTGTAATGAAAATGATAAAAATATTAATTTTTTAAGAAAACTATAATGTGTTTCAAATGTAGTGAGGTGGTTCATAAGGAAAATGCTTTCTTAATGAGTTTTATGAGTGATGGAATGTAGATAGACTATAATAGAAAATTTGTAGGAGATCATTTGAGTCTATGTCAGTAGATGTCGGGTCATCCAATGAATTTGTATCATGTACATTGTTTATTTAAACAAAATTTTCTAAAGTCTTGTTTGATATTAGGTCACCGCCTTTCATTATTTCTATGAATTGTTTTCAAAAATTAGTAATATCACCTCACCAATTGTGAATAGAACATTTTATTGAAACTCTATGGTGAAATGTAACAAAAAATTTATTTTGATGATATTTATATTGTTATTTGTTGAATGACATTACCTATAACCATTGTTTTTTCATTAGTAGTGTTCTATGTCATTATGGGTAAGGATTGGCTTTCTATTTATCATACTAATATGTATTGTAGGGATAAATAAGTTGTTTTTCAGAAATATTTTCAGTTTATATACGGGAATGAATCCATAAAATATATAACATATCAGTAAGATGATAAATATTGAAACATATAAATGAATGTAATCATTATCATTTTTTATATATAATTTAACTGTTTAGATTAATGATGTTCAAGTGGTAAATAAATACCATGATTTTTTTTCTGATAAGTCACCTAGTGTTATACCTAATCAAGAAGTAGAAGTCCCAATTGACTGAGTTCATGACTATATTCCAATTTCGAAGACACCTTATCGAATGGATCAAATAGAACTTCTTTAATTAAAACATCAGTTAAATGATTTTCTTGATAAATGATTAATTCATTCTAGAAATTCACCATGAGAAGGTCCTATATTTTTCATTAAAAACAATTATGATTCCATGATACTTTTTGTTGATTATAGTGATTTGAATAAAATTAATATTATGAATATGTATCATTTTCCTCACACTGATGACTTGTTTGATTTGTTATAGGGATCTCATTATTTTTCCAATATTGACATGAGATCTGGGTTCCATCTATTGAAGGTTAAAAATGATGAAATTATAAAAACACATTTTCCAACTCGATATGGTCATTATAAATTATTTTATCCTCTTTAGGTTAAATAATGTACCTTCTATATTCATGGATATTTTTAATGTAATATTTCTTGAGTTCTTGGATATGTTTTTGGTTGTGTTTATTAATAACATTTTGGTATATATTATAATTAAGGAGTAGTATGAAAACATCTAAGGGTTGTATTGTAAATATTAAATGAAATTAATCTATATGGAAAATAAAGAAGCTTTGAAATTTGGTTGCAATAATCTTCATTCCTTGGTCACATTGTTTGTAAATATAGAATAATTGTGGATCTTGTTAAAATGAATAATTTTGAAGAGTGGCCAACATAACAAATATAATTGATATTCATAGTTATCTTGGTCATTCCAGCTATTTCATGAGGTTTTTTGAAAACATTACTAAATGATCTATCCCACTAACACCATTAACTAAAAAAGTAGTTAAATTCATCAAGACAAAAAAATGTGATGATTTTTTAAAAATTTAAAATAATATTGTTGAATGCTTCAGTTATAAACCTACCTTCTATAAATGAATTGTTTTTCATCTACAATGATGCTTCATTAAAGGGAAATGGTTGTGTTCTGATGCATAAGGATTAGGAAATTAATTTTGTTTAAAGACAACTAAAACCTCGTTACTTAAATTATCCCACATATGATTAGGAATTATCAGCTGTGAATTTTTTCATTAATGGTTTGGAGGCCTCATGTATTCGGATCCAAATGTGAATTATATACACACTATAAATGTATGAAAAATATATTCACATTGATGGAATTAAAAATGGGGTAGAGAAAAGTTCATGAATTGATAAAGGATTGTTATTGCATGATCAATTTCCATCCTAGAAAAGAAAATAATGTAGCAGATTCATTGAGTGGAAAACATAATGCATCATTAACTATTTTATGGTTGGAATAAGACTCTTTGATTTATGATTTGATTAATTTTGGCTTCATTGTTGTTGGTGTGGGTAATTCCTTGGTTTTTTTAAGGTTTCCATGTATTCATATTTTTCAAACAGAA
The DNA here is from genome assembly GCA_963277665.1 of Viscum album. NCBI lineage: Eukaryota > Viridiplantae > Streptophyta > Magnoliopsida > Santalales > Viscaceae > Viscum > Viscum album. The sequence continues at coordinate 1,903,344,514 of OY728160.1, forward strand.
TTAAGAAACCACTGAAGGCATATGTGGAGCTACAAGAAAAGATAGAATTTGATAAAATGGGTAATTTACAAGAATTTGTCCTTGATAATGATAGTGTTATAATGTTCATAATGATATTGTGAGTGATTTTGACTCTTGGAAGAATAAATATTTTTTTATAAAGCTCATAGTTCTCCATTTTCAGTTCATCTTGACTGCACAACGATGTACAATGACTTTCACGAGTATTACTAGTGGTATGTTATAAAATGGGATATTGATGATTTTACCATTCAACATTTAACATGTTAATAGGTTAAATTAGTGTGGTAGTTACCGAACGTGATGCTTCATCATTTAACAGTTATAGAGTGGAAATGACAAAATATATCGATGTACTTCATTTGTGGGCTAACAAAGACTTCTCGTAGTAATAATGCATTATGGGTAATTATTGATTGACTCACTCAGTCTTCTTATTTCCATCCTATTAAAGATAATATAACATTATACCAGCTTTATCAAATTTACCTCTAACAGATTTTCTGGTTACATATAGTTATTATTTATATTATATCTTATAGTGATCCTAGGTTCACTTCAAACATTTTGAGGATCCTTCAAAAGATATTGGCAATAGAATTAAATTTCATTACAGCCTTTCACCCTTAATCAGATTGGAATTCTGAACATAAGATTGAAATGTCGGAGGATATGTTTCGAGCTTATTCAATTTATTTCCATGGATGTTGGGATTAACATATTTATATACATGAGTTTTTTTATAATAACAGTTTTCATTCTGGTATATAGATGGATCCTTTTGAGGCATTATATGGGAAGTGATATCGAACTCCGGATCTTTGGGATGAATTCTGGAAATGGAAGTTGATGTGACCAGAATTAGAAGAAGAAATGGATATGAATGTGATGAAGATCTAGCAACACATGAGGAAAAATCAGAGCATGCAGAAAAGTAATGTCGATAATAAGAGGAAATCATATTCATTACAGGTAGGTAATCATGTTTTTTAAGAGTCCCACCATCGAAAAGTGTTATGTATTTTGATATGAATGGAAAGCTATGTCCATGCTTCATTAGACCATATGTAATCTGAAATGAAGTTGAACTGGTTGCCTATCGCATAGCTTGGAATCTGATTTTATCTCAGGAAGACAATGTTTTTCATGTTTTGATGATAAGAATGTATGTACTATATTCATCTCATGTTTTGATCCCAGAAGAAGTTGAGCTGGAAAATAACCTTTCATATCAAGAGAAAACTCTTCATATACATGAATTAGGATAACAAGTATTGTGGAATAAGGTAACCCATCATGTGATGATTTTTTGGAAAAACCACCTGGTTATGAACCAACATGGGTATCTAAAAATTCCATGAGGGTTAGGTACCCTCCCATGTTTTATAAATAAATTAAATTGTGAGGATGCAGTTTGTTGAAGGTGGGGAGATTGTAAAACTCTAAGGTTTTAAAAATATATTGAAATTTATGGATCCTTATTTTATGTACATTGTAAAAATCTAGTCGTTAAACATAACTTTCCAGCTTTTATGATTTGAATTTAAAAAAAATTGTCATCTATGGCTGTGATAAGAATGTTATTTGGAGTCTGATAGAACCAAATAGTTTTTTGTTTAATATTAATATTTCTATGTAAACAGTGAAATAAATAGTAATATGAAATTTATGAATAGTGAATCATAATATTATTTAATTTCCTTAAGGTTATACGATAATGACATCTTGAATAAATTTCCAAGCTGATATAAAATGAGTTATAATTTTAAAATTTTTATTTTTCTAATAAATTATGATTTTATTTTCATGTTAAATTCATCAAATATAAAAAAAATATTTTAAATAAATGGAGTCTATTTTTGATTTCAGAACATTGAAATATAAATAAGCAGTTTTGTTCATATTTTTCTGAGATAGTTGATTTTTTGGTGAATAGTAAAAATATATTTATATGTTTTTTTCTGTTTAATGACATCATAATTATGTAATAAATATGTAATAGATATGGTTGACTCATGAGGATTAATATTTTAAAGTATGTTTCCCATTTGGTCAGTACTATAGGAAAAAAGCATGGGCGAGCCAATGGTTTTGAAAAAACCACTAATGAGGTGTCCTTTGAAATTGATTAAAATTCCCTCACATTCACTATAGATTCCACCCTAACACCCCTCTTCATATCACACCTATCATGCCTTGATAATTTCTTATATTCGCCCCAATCCCATTCCCAAGTTTATTTCCCATGTTTAGGGCCTGCTAGTATCAACAAAATGCCAAAACCTATGTCCTTATGAAGGATATCATGGAGAAGAAATCAAGAGATAATGATCCCCTTTCATTTTCTTCTTTTTTATTTTTAATTACATACATTTCTCTTTTTCCCTTCACCTCCCCTTATGCAAGAAGAATTCAATAAATATTATTAAAAATATTATAAATTTTAATCATGTTCAATGAAAATTTCATCATCATTCTTCCTCTCATAATCTTATTATTCTAGAAAAAATAACAATCGTGATGTGTCGATTTAACAACATCATAGACGATGTGTCTACAATTTCCTTTATAAATATAAATTCAAGTTGTAAAAATTGTTAACGATATAAATATTTGAAAATTGAATGATATAAATTATATTATGCTATTGAATTAAATTATACACATAAAATAAATGTTATTCGATGAAACAAGTTTATGATTATCAATGAAATGATGAAATGATCTAGATGAATATCACTAATGATTTATCTAATGACTCATAGTCAAACATATAATCAAAACAATTTATTGAATAATTTAATATTATAAAATCATATTATTAACAACTCATTCCACTTTGGTAGTTTCTATTCCAATCAATAGGAAAATTCATTATGAACTAACCATCGAAACCATGTGAAGCACGCACCCGAAACAATGGAAATAACACAATGTTATTTATAAATATGTAAAATGATGTTATATAATAATCTTATAAGGTCTTATAAACATGAATATGTTTTTATAAATTATTATTAACACTATATTAACAATTATACCAAAGATTTAAAAAATTGTTATGTAAGATGAACCCGAGGTAAATAAATCTTAAATCAATTTCAATTCTTTGGGTTAACAATATATTTCATTAATTATGTCGTACAATGATTATTTTCGTAATAAATTTAATTCTCATTATGTCTTATTATTTTTATTTATTGTTATACCCCTATTTCATTTATTCTATCAGTTCCCACTTCAACTATATTATATTTTTAAGGTTCATTTTATAAAAAAATATATTTTAATATTCTATTTTATAAAATCGAAATGAAATGTTATTATGAAATTATTCATTTTTATGACTATTTTTTGGTTCTAAGGAATATTTTATGTTTAATTGTGAGATATATATCTCCCTACAATGCTTTAGGTATGTGTATGTTTATGGAATGTTGTATGGTTATTCCAACTGTAACTGCGATGGTTACACCATAAGTTAGCTGTGAGGGTTACTTTGTAATCTAGTCATGAGGGTTAAAAATTATATGATAGATGGGAGTTTTAAAATATAAGTATGTAATTCACCATGATACCATTATGGTTTTATATAAGTTATATAATTTTTTATGGAAATATCATGTTTCACATAGTAAGTATATATGGGTGATAATTATTTCTTTGTATAAATGATTTCATATGATTATATGTAGTCATAAAGTAATGGTTTATTTACCTCATTTTATATCTCTTTCTAATATTTTTATGATCAAAATGTTTTTTAATTTTTTTCACATGTTATAATGATGTGTAAGATAATTAAGGAATTCATATTAAATGTTATGAATATTATTCAAATAAAATACATTTTTTTGTGTTAACAATTTTATGTTTTGAATGAAATGAATACAGTTTTAATTTTACCCACATTGTATACTTGTGGGATGATATGTATTAGGTTTTCCCGATATTCTAAAACTCTAAACTGAAAAAATATTTCGGATTGAAAATAAGTTAAATCTAGTTGAAATTTTTATTTTATATAATGTTTAAGGCTAGTTCATTATATGTGTCCTACTATATATAACCCATAATATGAATTTTTATGCTTAAAATTTTTTACTGCTTATCAAAATAATTAATGATGAATAAGGGATTAAAATATGGCATGTGTAAGGTCATTAAATGTTTTCAAAAAAGAGATCATACATTATTTGAAAAGATTTTTATTTTTTGATAAATATAGATACATATCAAAAGTGTTGAAATGGTATTTTATGGTTTGTTATGTATTATTTGTAGAATTATTTTCAAAAACTCTAAAGCTGAAAATATACTCGATTTGAAATGTAGAAATACATCAAATAAAACTCAGGATTATGTAATGTATGTTTGGGTCCATATAGTTGGTATCATATGAAAACTATAGATAACGTCCTAGGTTAGGATAATATTAATAATGTTTCCAATATTAGTTTTCCTTATAGCTATGTTAAAATACATAGATCGTAATTATTACCATGTTTCTTCATCTAATTTATTATATATAATCATGGTTATTCATGGAGAAAATAAGGAATCTATAGTGGAAAGGCACCAAGAGGAAAATATCATTCTGAATCAATATCATGAGATAGTTAGAATTGGATCTAAGATAATTTTTAAAATGATGGACCACTTGAAATAAGCTATAAATGGTGGTGTTGCATATATACGAGAGAAAATAGATCTAACATAGAGGAACATTATGATAGTGGAGAATTTTAAGTGACAACATCCTCTATCATTCAGATAATCATCAAACCTCATGCATGATAAAGGCTACAGTAAATTAAAAGAAAGGATATTTAGTGTCATGTGTTTCTTGGATCACTATAGGGTAACCAATTTAATTTATTGTTTTGAAGGTGAATCAGGCTTTTAGTGGTCATCCGTTTAGTGTATTATAGGAAGTGAATAAATGGATGCCTTAGAATTGGATGAATTTTAAAATATTTTCCTTCACAAATGTTTTCCTAAAGATTTTTTTACATATGATGAAAAAAAATTATTATAATTGAGAAAAAAATTGAACTTTATTAGGTTGTTGTATATGAATAAAACATCACTAGAATGGTGTGGTTCGTAAAAAATTTTATATAAGTCAATACTAAGATAAATCTATTTCAGTCATGGTTGAAGACAAGTTATCGATGGCATTGGATTCACGTGAGTTTAAGAGCTATGATAAAATTGTTGGATTTGTTGTGATGTTAGAAGAGTTGTTTTCTAAAATAACCATATGTACCATGATAAGAAGAAAAGACGAGGACTAGTTGGTAGGAAATATTAAACAATTTATCATTAATTAATAGAGGTAAGAAATCCAAATTACTATCCTGTGAGAATTCTGGTTAAAATCATCCAAGATAATTTCATTCATTGTATGGGATGTTCTCCAGAAGATGTCTGTTTTTTCCATAAGAATTGTGGCTACAAGGTTGATGATCATGCATGAAATAAAAATCTAGTGGTAATATGATTTAGGTGAAATGAGTTAGGGCAATATTCTAATGTGTGTCCAATGATATTTTCAAAGAATGGAAATATTCATGATCTGAAATAAAATTATTTATTGAGGTTATTTGACACTAATGGAGATAATGATGGACCATCATATTATGTGGTGATAGGTATGTCACGTTCTTATTTGATTTATTCCAATACAATATTTTACTACAGATATTAAAAATCAGTTATTTCTTCGAAATTTTCATGTAAATTGGAAATATTACCTCATGAATGTAACATACAACATTTCAAAAAAAAATCGAGGTGTGATTATTCAAGAAAATACAGTTTACAAGAATCTTCTTATTGTCTATAATGGTATTTTATTTCTAGAATATCATTTTAAACTAATCGTAGGGTAGTTTGATACCATTTTGCAGTTGGCTTGGATTTTAGCATATCGGGATAAAATAGATTGAAATGAAAATAATGTTTTATTCAATGATTTCATACAATTAGAAATGTACCAGTAAGCTAAAAAATAGAATAACTAGGGAAGTGGATTTCCTACAGAGCATGTTTTTGAAATTAATGAAATAGTTCTTATTAGATACATCCCGGTACAAAATGAATTTATGAGAGATTTGGCTAAAAAAATTTCTTGTCTTGTTCCTGATTGAGAAGTTGAATATACTATTGATTTACTTCCTGATTATAAGGATATTTCTAAAACCCATTTCTGAATATATCATTTATAAATTTTTTAATTTACAAATAGTTATCTTTTATTATTTCTATACAGTTTTTAGGATAAATGTGAGAAACCAAATAGTAAACCACAAAATATTCATGAAATATATGAAATAGATTAACCATTAAAATCATTATTGATGCTATTTGAAGAATTAATCATAAATAATTTCTATTGGAGAGACCTTACCTCTGTATTTGTGTCACCTTTTTTAAGATATGCAATCCAATAAAAGAATATGTCCCATATTTCAATGTAATCCTCCACATTTATCATCCTTATATTGAATTATTTAGTTAGGATGAGATCATTCTTATTGATCATGTTTCATAGTTCTTTATTAGCATGCACATGTAATGATATATCACAAATTTGGTCTACATCATATATAGGGGAATTAATCACAGTGACCTCATCAATAATTTATTCCTCCATGTGGATGTAAAGATCCCAAATTTCCCTCTTCTACCAAACCTCGTTACTTGGCACACGTTGCTGACCAGCCATCTATGAATTGATCACAATATCCACCACTACCAATTTTCCCTAATTTTGATTAGGTACAACAAAAACTCCACATCCAAGTTATTAATACATATAAGCTCCACCATTAGGTTCCTGTTCATTTAAATTGTATACACTTACCATCAATTTTTCCAAAACAGAATGATAAATATTTTCTCAATTTGTTGGGGATGATGAGGATAATATTTTCTACATTTTTTATTCTTACACTATACAAGAATGTCGTTCCCAATGTCCTTGATTCCCTTCCACCCCTTCCTCCTCCATAGGACGTGAATCTCTCAGCCATGGTATCCTTAATCACTATCATATGAAATCATGTCATACACCTCATCGATGGATTCAACACCACTTAGTACATTATCAGTATTGGAATTAACAACTCAAATCAACTCATGTTTTTCTGGAATTTCCAACCCAATAAAATAAAATATATTTCATAGGGTTAAAGAAGAAAATTATCTTCCTATAATGATTCCCTTCATAATTTCATCCCACCTTTAGTACCATTCATAGTTTAGAGACCCAAAACATGACGTACATGGACATTACATTACTTTTTCAGAATACTTAATACATAACAAAAACATACACACAAGGACCATAATAGTTTATTGTCTTTTGAAACTCGGAATATAAACATCTAATCATGTTGAAAGATCTTCAACATCTCACATAACGATCTTCCCCTTTTCATTTCCTTACCTAAAACCTTTATTTAAATCCAGGGGAAAAGAAAACATATAAAGGGGGGAGCTCAAATGATCAGTAAGGGTAAGCATAGAGAACATAAAACAATCCTTAGACATTTGAATGTAAAAAAACATGAGCATAAAATCTAAACATCAAAATCTTGATCAATGACATAAAACATGGCAGTACGTAAGGAATAGATCATGAAGAAACAGTAATCATGATAAATTATCATGGGAATAAAACATGTAATTGTGGAATCCATTAAGCACATGTAATTATTTCCATTTAGCAAAGGCATTGCTTCCAAGACCATCTTAGTGGACCAAGTCCCTTTCTGAATCGAGTTCAATCCTCATTCCAGCCGTGTAATACTGAACTGGATTAACATACCGTTCTAGCCATGTCTATCTCCTGAGATATAAATATTTACCCAATTCATTGGAGGGAGATATATGTCCCACCCATCTCATAATGAAATCATTCTTACTTGTGCCCCAAAATAAAGATACATCATTCATAATAACCCAACGAATAAAATGGGTTTCATAAAAATAATCCCATCATCACATAATCCATATAAAATAAATGGATATCATTTCATAATAAAAAAATTGAAACCATGTAAATCATAGAGACATTATACTTGAAAAATACACATATGAAATAATGTCATCTTAGATGGAAATTGGTTTTGATAAAACACTTGAAATGAATTCTTGAGGAAAATATCCTTTCTTCTTCAAAATCATTTTCTTCTCACAAAATGTCATGAAATTTTAAAAGAAAGGGATTTTTTTGAAAATATTCATGAAATATTTTGGAGGAAGCTTCCTGAAAATAATTCATTATAAACCCATAAAAAAAATCCTTTCATGCCGTATAAGTTAAAAAAACATTCATCTCGTACTTTTGCCGGAAAAGTCAAAAAGTACCTCGTAAAAAAAGATTCCATACATACCACGTAGTAAAAGTAAAAAAAGAGTAAAAAGGACTTTAAACATAAATGAAAGCATTTTTATAAAACTTGGTCATGGATGATAAATATAACCCCAGTAAATACTTACGTATAAGTAATCTCGGATAGAAAACAATTGAGATTGCAACATTATCTCATACCTTAGGTTCGATATGATTCGTACGCATCCGAACCTCCTGTATAATGATTTAAATAATGTCATTGACTTATTAATGAATCATATTCATTGTTATTATATCATATATGGTCCACTTATGACATTATATTACCCGTTCTTTTGTAAATTCATGTTAAAGTAGCATTTTGGGTAAAATCGTTTCATTTGTCATTTGTGTTTTAACTTGTAATTATTCATATAATTACATAGATCATGATTACTTACATACAGAATGTAAAACATTATTTATATATAATATATTTTCAGAATATCAATATATATAATAGATCGATAAATGGAAAGAAATACACCATTCATGGAGACGGTAGGCCGTACGTACGCATGAATGTTGTTTTCATTTCCTTATTGAATTGAATGGAATTAAGTAGATGAAATAAATATATATATACATAAATCTAGTAGCATTATTATGTCATATATTTCATGATTACTTATTATATATACTTTATAATCATTCTTGAATGGTTAACATGGAGAGTGAATCTCATCGCGTCATGGAGATGGTAGTCCGTACGTACGTACGAGCGATGATATCATTCTCATGATCTTGGAATTTCATTAAAGTGTATGTATACTATTAAATAATATATATCACTTTACAATAATCATATATAGTTATTATTTAGACCATTATACCCATCCAAGTAATGTGGTGCTGGAAAATAGATTACACCATGGTGTGGAGACGGTATTCTGTAAGTACGCACGCGCGGTGATTTCGTTTTCCGTAGGATGGATAGATGAGAAAATAGGGTTGTTTAATACATATAAAAACATATCATTATATTATTGATACTGATTTTATTACTTCATAATGAAAAAACCTAAGAAGAAGAAGTGGAAGAAGAAATAATGTTGAAAGAATTGGTAACGGACATTATCTCTTCTTTGAAGCGCCTCTTTGAGACCTCCTCTTAGGGCACTGAAATTGGTCTTTTAAGAAGACCAGAACCTCTAGGATGTTTCTATGGAAGTGGAGAAGAGAATTTGGCAGGGTTTGGCCGAGATTGAAGGCTCAATGTGGTGTGAGGAAGAGAGGGAGGAGGTTCCCTTTTATAAGGGAGGAGAGGGGCACGTTTGGAAAAACTAAAAATATTATTTTATTATAAAGTCATATTCGTTTATTAATAGCTCCAAATTGATTTATTTAGAAGATAATGTAGGGATGGGTCGAAGTCCTCTCATCATATAAAATTTAGGCAAGTTTATATTTCTATTTTAACCTTATCATTTTGATTTGACCTTAAGATAAATAATTTTACTTTTACCGTGTCTTCTTGTTTTCTTACACTATAAGGTTAATAAACATACTATAAAAAGAAAAAGAAACCCAAGTTGTTTATTATTAATATATATAACCTTATCTAAGTCATTTGGCAGATCCTTATATTTTTAGGAATAAAATAACAATTTATAATATAATATTTGTTTTAAAAACTATTTTATGTGAATTTTGACACTATTTGGTAATTGATTTTTGTGAAAATGATAACAGAATGATTAGTTCGAAACAAGTTAATTAAATATATAATAACATGTCATATTAACATATAAAATTAATTTAATTCATAAAAAGTCTCATATTATATTTATTTGGGTATTTATACCATCAATTATGTCAATATTTCGTTAATAAGATAATTACCGCATCATCATTGTTTCATAAATAAATTAAATTATTTTAAGTCTAAAAATTATAAATAAAATAACATTATGTAGGAAATATTTTTTTCATTATAATGAATATTTATAGTCGAATTTATCTTATGTATATCCCTATATTAAAAATGATTTATTTATTAAACATTGATTTTAACTATTTTAACCCTTCTTTAAATAAATTAATAATAAATGTCCTAATCTAATCCATGCGGGCCTAAATGGTCATATTTTATTCCTAAGGTTTTTTTTGGTCGAATTACACTTATCCAATAGAATTAGGACTTGTGTTAGGGTAATAATAATAACACTTTTACCCTGAATTACCCTATTTATTTTAACCGTGGTAAAAAAAGTAAAAAGTTACTATTCACCAAAAATTATTTTCATCTCATTGAACCACATTTTAGTCCTTGATATTAACCATGTCTCTCAGATTTTCGAAATTCCACTCAGAGAAGCGGTGAAATTACGTTTTATGAAAAATTTAGTTTTTTTAACTACCACATAGTTGATTCACGATTCATCAAAAAATGAATGTTTCCAGAAAAATACCAAAATTTATGCCTAATCTATATTTGATATTATGAACTAAAAAATGATTTCTATTTTACCAAATTCAAAACATATCAGTTTCATTAATTAATTTAAAAATTAATTCCCGTCGTCAAAACAAATCGCATGTTTTGAAGAAACAATAACTATCAAAAGATTGATACTTGTTTATATCCAATTTCAAAGTGAAATTAATTCCAATGAAAAACAGTGGATTAAATGGTAAAAATATATTCTAATTACACTTTAAAACCAATTAAAAAGATAATCCAACCATATAAATTAATGCGATGAAAAAAGTTGTTTTTAAATACAATATAGCATGTTTTTACTATTCATTAAAATATGAAAGTTATCAGAAAAATATCAAAACGTTATCCATTGTAAATTTTTATATCCTGATTAAAAAGAAGAATTTTATTTTGTCAAATTGAACGTATAAACATGTCGGCAAATAGATTTAATGTTGGTGCACCATCAAAAGGCGGCAAAACTACATTTTTTAAAAAATACATAGTTTACCCGAAAAATTTATTTTGTTCTTATACTATGTTCTAGAAAATTTGTAATATGAATAATAATGTTATAAAATTCCAAATTTATTTAATACTATTCATAACGGCTAGTTCATAATAATATTATAATAATATATAATTGTTTAGTAAAACCTGGTATTGCGTACAACACACGCTATCGAGAAAGGTCGTGATTGCGTGTAATGCAAGCCAAGTCAGGGTTGCGTGTTGTGCAAGAATCCTTCATTGTTTCTTATAACAAAATCCAACCATATTTCATTTATACATTGAATATATATATATATATATACACTCAATGTTGCGTAGAATGACTATTATAAAATGAACATGAAATTGTGTGTAACACGATCCAAGAATAGTGTTACGTATAGTACAAGCTAATACGGTGTTGCGTATAGTACAAGCTAAACATGGTGTGTTGTATAATATAAGACATCAATGAAATTAAAATAATATTTTTCATAAAATCTCGGGGTGTTACATTCTACCCCCCTTAAAATGAATTTCTCCGTCGAAATTTTTCGGGGTTATAAATGGTTTAGTACTCGAAAGTATCTTTAATAGAAACCCACATCGTAAAAAGGAATACCAAAACATGGCTTTAAAAACAAAATTATGAAATTTAATGGTTACCCAAATTAACTCATCACTGGGTTTCCACGTACGAGAAAATAGGTGAAAATATGGATATGGAATAAAAATCTAACCATCACGTTATAATGGAGAGTGGTAGAGAACATGGCTATGAAAAAGCCATCAATCACAAATCCATAGATTTTTTATGTTCTAAGGTACAATCTGATTCATCGGATATAAGAGCACTAGGAAAACATTTTTGGTTTTCAATATCATTTTCCTAAAGCTGATATATTGAATTAGAAGAAATACTTGCTTGATTTTTGTACAATCTCACTGTTGTTCGTGCTTTGAACAATTTCCAATTCATCTCTTAAAGAAATGAAGTTGAATTTGTAATTCGTGAAGTGCTAACAGATCATGTGATAGAATGATGGGTAATTCCATCTGTTTCAAAAAAAATATTTGCAAAAGTTATCAAATATACATAAGTCTATCTATGGTGAGGTTAATCATATATGATTCCAAAAATGAACTTATACTTCATATATCATACCGCTTAATAAAATAAAACTAGTTTCTACTAAATTGGGACTTCCTGTAGGCCAGTGGTAGGCGATAAAGGCCAGTCACACTTTGGTTGTGGGTTCGATTCCCATAGCCTTGTCCGGCGTGATGGGCTGTCTCCCGTCCTAAAGGTTGTCCTTTTTCTAAAACTACATTACTATAACATCCTATCAATAATATCGAAAAAACTTCTATCCATAAACAATACTAACTTATGTCGAATATAATCCATTCCAATCTTTAGGCTTATCCATAATACTGTATTCCACTCTCATATTATAGTGAAAACGATAACCAGAGATATCATATAACAAGCATGTTAATACTATCGTTGATCCCCATATATCATAAGATATGTCTTTTTGGTCATATTCCAAACATTTAAAGGCCTTAATCATGTATTATCTTGAAAAAAATGAATACCCATATAACCTTTGTGAAAACATGAATTCCGTTACAAGTTAACATTTTCCACATACCAAAATCCTCAAAATTCTATATAATCAAACCATGAAATTACTTAGTCCTTATATCAATCATGATCTCGTGAATATTGTAAAACAGTTCATTTTCTCCTTATCCATTCATTATGTGCATATCATCTGCTTTCCAAAATATTTGAATCACTTTTCATGGTTATCAGTACCATTCAGCATATGCTTTCAAATACTTTAGGAAACACAATAGTGTAACAATCCTTAGAAGATTCGTTATTCAATAGTACCATTAACTATACAACATAACTCTTGATAAACATACAATCACTCCACTACCTTCTTAAACAACTGATTGAGCTTTAACACTTCTTTTATCTCATATATCATTTGCAGTCTCCTCATCATCATCCACATAAATACTACCCATATGACCATTCTGATTCTCTTCATGACATTTTCCCTTAGGGCATTGGTTTTCATAATGCTCGTACATTCCACATTTACAACATTTAACCATTGTTAATGTCGTAGGAATACCATTATCCTCATCTATGGTGTTAACTGAACATTTTTGTTTTCACTTACTTCCTTTATGTCCTTCTTTTCCACACCGAAAGCATCTTCCAGTTCCTTTGAAACATTCTCCTTGAGGCCTCTTCCCACATGATTTACATAGGGGAAATTGAACTTTCTTTCCTCTATGATCATCATGAAACTCCATCTTTCTCTTATTATCTGAGTCGAGAAACATGCCAAAGTTGAGATTATTGATCATATTATGAGATTGCTGATTAGGCATAATAACGATGTTTGGACTTCCAAATCCCGTTTCATTTTGTTTTCCATGAAGAATATCATTCCATTTTCCGTCATATCCTCCATTATCGTGAATCTTCCTATTTCCAACCATTTTCTAAAACCCAAAACGAATAGTGTGAGAGGAAAAAATCATGCTAGGGGAAAAAACATATTAAAGGGGGAGTACCTTCAATATCTAACATTTTAGGTTAAATTCTAAGATTGTTACCGTAGTTCTAGGACTATATCCTATACGTATAATTATCCTTAGGGACATCCCTAGACATACCATAGAAATATATCTAGGGATCTCACTAAAGTTTTCGCATCCTAGTTTCCAAAGGATGAATAAACCTTTCCTCTAATACCAACTGTAGAGACCCGAAACTTGACGTACATGGACATTACATTACTTTTGAAGAATACTTAATACATAACAAAAACAGACACACAAGGACCGTAATAGTTTAGTGTCTTTGGAAACTCAGAATATAAACATCTAATCATGTTGAAAGATCCTCAACATCTTCCATAATGATCTTCCCCTTTTCGTTTCCTTACATAAAACCTTTCTTTAAATCCTGGGGAAAAGAAAACATATAAAAGATGAGCTCAAATGATCAGTAAGGGTAGGCATAGAGAACATTAAACAATCCTTAGACATTTTAATGTAAAAAAACATGAGCATAAAATCCTAACATCAAAATCTTGAGCAATGACATAAAACATGACAGTACGCAAGGCATAGATCATGAAGAAACATTAATCATGATAAATTAGCATGGGAATAAAACATGTAATTTTGGCATCCATTAAGCACTTATAATTATTTCCATGGTAGCCAAGGAATTTCATTAAAGACTCATAAAATTCAAGGGAAATTTTTTCTTAATTTTCGTTGTGATTTTACAAGAACGCAGTTTCTGACGGCACCTGATTCCGAGGCCTGGTGTGCTCGGAATCATTTTCCAAATTTTGGCTCGGGTACGTTCAGTAAACGAACGAGCGGGAATTTCTAACTTTTGAACAGGTGCCCGGAATCGAATTCTGAGGGCACCGATGGAACCGCACCACTTGTAGATGCTTAGGAACTCCTGTTCCGGAGTTGCATTTACGCGAGTGTTGATAATAAAAATAGTGGAAGTTTATTTTATACTTACACTACAATTTTTATTATTTTACTCTAAGTGTTGTCTTGATGTATGTTGGGTAACCACCCAACATCCCATGGGAGGTTATGAGGGTGGTGGGGCCCACACGAACCCCACCCCTTCATATCCTCTAAAACCCCCCTCAAATCCCACTTTAATTTTTTTATCATAAGTTATAACCTATGACTTAAATGTGATGAGTTTAATGAGGTGAGTTGTGGGTGGTTTTGAATTTCAAATTCTTGACATTCAAATGTGTTGTTGTGTTAATAAAATAAGAATGAGTCTTATTTTATTTTCTTTGGTTAGAGTTTTGTCACTTTGAGAGAGTTGGGAAGCATCTTCTTCTTCTTCTTCAACCTCGACAAAGAACACGAAGAACGCTTAGGCTCCGACGAAGAACACCATCACCATAAGAAGAGAAATATGTGTCGTCTCTTCTCTTCTTCGCAGCCGGTGTGTTTCCAAAGATCGACGACACTGCTTCTTTCAATCTTCTTCCCATGCCAACGAAAGGAGATGCCGCTTCCTCCTCGGGCTTTCTTCGTCAGCTTACGATGCTTCTCCAGCGACGTTACCTCTTCGGACGCACCTCAACGTCAACGGAATCGACGTTTGATTCCCGCGACGCCCGACCTCCGCGAAGCTTGTATTCCGTGGCTTGTTGACGTGCTCCACACTTATAACCGAGGTAGGGGAATTTATTTTGGGATTCTCACATCTTTTGAGAATAGAACGACGAGCGCGGACCAACCAATTCCAGGTCGATCCACGGATCGTTCGTTCATGCGGATTGATGTTGATGTTTATTATTTAATTATTTCGTTCGTGAATTATACCTTATCATCCTTCATGATTTTACAACCAGTTGTTATTGATTAATGAGAGGGGGCCGGACCGCACAAACACGGCCGACCCTCCTCCATTGTTGATATTGTTTCTAATATGGATGGAACAGAATGGCGTGGTGCCGTCGCACCACGTGAGAATCGCTCGGCAAGTATAACGCGACGCATTCACGCCACACTGATAAGTCGAACAAGAACGCGACGCCGTTGTGCCGCGTCGAAGGATGTAGAAGGCGTCGTGGCCGGAGCGGAGCCACGACGAAGGGGCGCGGCGCCAGCATGCCACGCCGGAGAACCACGAAGATGGCGCGTTTAGTTTTTGACATGCGGATTGACGGGTGACGACAAACGAGGCTGCAAGGTAATTTTGAGGCATTTGCAGTGAAGGTTGGGTCCCGGGGGGACCATAGGCGAAGACGGCAGGAGAAAGGGACCACCAGAGCGCGTCTGGTGGTCCGCGGAAGGCGGCGGTGGCGCGCCGCCGGAAGTGGCCGGCGGCGGTTGCCGCCGGTGTCAATCAGCGGCGAAGGCATGGCAGCCACGCGAACCCCCGCCGCTCCGCGGCGCCTGATCACCCGCGGCCGGCCGGTCGGGCCGGGCCGGACTGGGCCGGGCTGGTTCGGCCGACCCAAGGGGGGGGGGGGGGGGGGTCGGGCCGGGTCGCCCCGGGCCCAGACCCCCGTTTTTGGGCCACTATCGGTCAAATGCTCGTAACTTCAGCTACGGGCCTCGAAACGACTCGCCGTCAGCGGTGATGCGATCCTTGTATAGAGACGGTCGTTTCAGTATATCGCACTCAAGGTTTCGGAATACTTTGAGTTCGAACGGGTTGGTTCATACACGAAACCCACAGGGCCCTCGGAGCGGAAACACTCATATCTTGAGCTACGGATGTCTGATTGACGTTTCGTCGACTTTGTTGAGTTTTTCTTAGTGAGACGAATCTTTTGGAAAACTCCGCCCAAGGTTTGGACGCAGGTGGAGTATGGTTGGGTTGGTTTTTCATTAAAAACCAACCGGGCCCCTGGGACGAAAAAGCCAATAACTCTCAGACAGGGCGTTCGATTGATGCGTCGTCTATTGCGTTGAGTTCCCGTTGACGATACGAAACTTTTGGATACATCAACTCTGGACATTGTGACAGTTGATGTATCAGCCTCTCGGCTCATGGAGCGGACCCTCCCGAATGAGCTTGCTGTGTGCGGGAACCCTAGAGCTGGCTGCGACTACTACTGTGACTGCGACGACGACTGTACAGAGATCCTCAGTGGACAGCGACGATGAAGAGTGCTGGTCTTGTATCCTATGTGGATCCTAGCCATGCTGGTCTTGTATCCTTTGTGGGTCCCAGCTTAGATGATTCAATACTAGTCTTGTATCCTATGTGGGTCCCAGTATAGATGAATTAATGAAGACAGCTGGTCTTGAATCCTATGTGGGTCCTAGTTGTGCTTGTCTTGTATCCTATGTGGGTCCCAGCTTAGATGATTCAATACTGGTCTTGTATCCTATGTGGGTCCCAATATAGATGATTCAATGAAGACAGTTGGTCAAGTATCCTATGTGCGTCCTAGTTGTGCTGGTCTTGTATCCTATGTGGGTCCCAGCTTAGATTATTCAATAATGGTCTTGTATCCTATGTGGGTCCCAGTATAGATGAATCAATGAAGACAGCTGGTCTTGTATCCTATGTGGGTCCTAGCTGTGCTGGTCTAGTATCCTATATGGGTCCCAGCTTTGATAATTCAGTGCTGGTCTTGTATCCTATGTGGGTCCCAGCATAAATGAAACAATGAAGACGGCTAGTCTTGTATCCTATGTGGGTCCCAGCTTAGATGATTCAATAATGGTCTTGTATCCTATGTGGGTCCCAGTATAGATGAATCAATGAAGACAGCTGGTCTTGTATCCTATGTGGGTCCTAGCTGTGCTGGTCTAGTATCCTATATGGGTCCCAGCTTTGATGATTCAGTGCTGGTCTTGTATCCTATGTGGGTCCCAGCATAAATGAAATAATGAAGACGGCTGGTCTTGTATCCTATGTGGGTCCCAGCTTAGATGATTCAGTATCTATGTCTGATCATCTCTTCAACTTTTCGATGATGTAAACCTATGTGAGCTGAATCATGTGCTTCCTGTTTCAATTGTGTTGTGCTCTCCTGTGTGGATTACGTTTGCTTTCCTGTGTGGAATACGTATACTTTCTTGTGTGGACTGAGTTGTACTTGGGCTCGGAGGTTGGAACGTATTGGAATCGATGACTTAGGTATATGTATGAGCATATACCTAAGAAGTGTTGGTTGTTACTTCGTGATTGTTTCTTTTCTTTGTGGTTTATCCTTTGAGGATTTTGGGAGACCTTCAGGGGTCTCAGGGTCCCCACTGAGTAGCTTATACTCACCCCTTCACGGGCTATGCCCGCACTACGTTGTGTTAGTTGCAGACGACAGACATTGTTTATCGTGGATGAGGCTCGCAGAGCAGGACAATACCTGGAGGTGGACCACTGGGCAGGACGTGCTCGGAGCGGACGAAGGGACCCGAGGAGCAGTGGAGCTATCTGTACCCACCCTTCAGGTGGGATTTCCAGTGGACAGCTCAACGTAGCAGCTTTTACTTTACAGTTGCTGTTTTCCCTTTCGAGTTGTACTTTACAGTTGGACTTGTATTTCCGGCCCCTTTTACTTTCTGTACATACTGTTGTACTCAGTGTTTACTTCTTCCGCTTGTACTCTGTGGAGCTTGGTTACCTTACTAAGGCAATGCCTTCCCTTTTTACCAGGATTTACACCTTGGTGCTAGTTGCCAGCCCCTGGCCTATGGAAGGCAGGCTTGTGGTAGTCACGGAACGGGCCCCGAGGACGGGTCATGACAAATTGGTATCAGAGGAGTTCGGTTCTACCGCGAACTCTGATCTTTTCTACGTGAAGCAATAGTGTTTAGCGTAATGAGTGGGGTTATCAGTCCAGGGAGTCCAGTGTTGGTGCGGTGGCCGACGTATCCGTACACTAGGACCCTGACTTCTAATTTCCGACTTAATGCACGAAAACATTGATTGCGTGTGTGTTTCATGTTTTCTTTGTGATTACTTGTGTCAGCTCACCAGGTATACTATTTGACCGTGGCGCACCTGTTTCCTTTTGAGGATGGGCCCATGACGGCAGTCGGCTAGGGTTCCGAGAGTCGAGCGTGACGACAACCCACCGATCGATGAGGCCTCGGTGTAGGGCCCTTTGTCAGTAGTGTCACCGACGGTAGCACTACCCGCCGAGCCACCGATACTTCCAGCACCAGCCGCTGACAATGCACGTCGCCTTAGCACGCTGCACGAGTTCCAGCGCCAGCGACCACCCAGGTTCCGTGGGGAGATGGACCCCCAGGCAGCCGAGGACTGGCTGGAGGTAGTCGTACGAGTTTTCAGGCTAGTGAGGACACCAAGAGACCTCATGGGGATCCTCACAGCGAGCCTACTACACGCAGCAGCGAGCCGACGGTAGAGCTTGATGATCCAGGTGCACGATGAGACATCTCTTCTCTGCACGGACTTTGAGAGCATCTTCTACTCCGAGTTCATCCCAACCACCCTCCAAGCAGTGTGCATCCAGGAGATAATACAGCTGCGGCAGGGCAGCATGACAGTAGCCCAGTACGCGGCGAGGTTTACTGATCTCTTGCGCTACTCCAAAGATATGGTACGGGACCCGTTCTTTCGGGCTCAGACCTTCAAGCAGGGACTGAGGCACGAGATCAGGGCTTCGATGATCTCCCTCAACATTCCTACGCAGGAAGAGGTGTTGGAGAGAGCCCTTCTAGTAGATATTTTTCTTGCCGAGCAGGTACTAGTGACAGGGCCCTCCGCAGGATGGCCCGTAGCAGGGTTTTCTATAGCTGGCAGTAGACAGGTGACGCAGAGGTCCAAGCGGGCTAGACCATCAGATGGGCAGACTCAGGATGAAGATTCGGTTGTGCGGGTCACACAAAGGAGAGCCAGCTACACGAGGGATAGGCATTGGTACACATGCGGCGGGCAAGGTCACATGGCTCGATACTGCCCGACTCGTCTTACAGATGAGCAGCAGGTGGTAGAGGGACCTCCCAGACAAAGGTTCGGCCACGGTGGTCCGCAGGGTGCAGGCGGAAGAGGCAGGGGAGCTGGCTGAGTAGCCGATGGTGGGAGACACTTCGAGGTGTTGCCACCACCACCATCAGGAGGTCCGCCACGACCGTAGGGAGTCGGTGGACATGCGAGAGCTCAGTTTCAGGTAGCTGAGGCCTTTGATCATGGAGCTCTGGGAGAAAATGGACAGGAGCAGGAATAGTGGATATGTCTTTTGTACTTCTAGTTCCTTGTTTCTATTGTGTAGCGTCTTTGTATTATGAGCTGCAATAATAAAAGACGCATACCTTTGTGAGTTTTCATTCATGTCCTCTTTTGTGTTGTTACTAAGAGGTTCCATTTTTGACTGTTGACTTGACCCTCACTTGTGATACATCTACTGGAGGAGACCTAGTTACCACACACTGATGCCGACAGTGTGACTCGACCCTTGGAGGCGAGAGTAACAGTTGGATCTCTTAGTAGTAGCGTCGAGGCCTTACGACATCATCCTTGGTATGGATTAGTATCATCCATATCAGATTGACTGTATTAGGAAAAGAACGTGGTTCATCCAAGGGATGAGACGTGATTTCTCTTAATCAGCAAAGTAGAAATCATAATAGCTCTTGTGGGACCAGAGGTGGTCCAGGCCACGATAGAGAAGGTCCAGGTCATCTAGGAGCAGATGAAGACAGCTCAGAGCCAACAGAAGTCTTTCGCTGGCAGGAGGTGGAGGCCACCGGAGTTTTAGTATGGCAACCACGTCTTCATGCGGGTCTCACCTCGGCGTGGATTACGGAGATTTGGCCATGGTGTCAAGTTGTCTCCATGCTTCATCAGACCCTTCCAGGTCCTCAACAGGATTGGCGAGGTGGCCCTAGCTCTACCGCCTTTGTATCCCTAGTTTGTGTTGAAACATTACGGGGTCGTAAAGCCCTGTGGTGGGAGTAATGTAAAGACCCATAAAATTCAAGGGAAACTTTTTCTTAATTTTCTTTGAGATTTTACAAGAACGCAGTTTCTGACGGCACCTAATTCTGAGCCCCGGTGTGCCCGGAATCATTTTCTGAATTTTGGCTCGGGTACGTTCAATGAACGAACGAGCGAGAATTTCTAACTTTTGAACCGGTGCCCAGAATCGAATTCTGAGGGCACCGATGGAACCGCAACACCAGTAGTTGCTTAGGAACTCCTGTTCCGGAGTTGCGTTTACGCGAGTGTTGATAATAAAAATTGTTGAATTTTATTTTATACTTACACTAGAATTATTATTATTTTACTCTATGTGTTGCCTTGATGGAAGTTGGGTAACCACCCAACCTCCCTTGGGAGGTTATGAGGGTGGTGGGGCCCACACGAACCCCACCCCTTCATATCCTCTAAAACACCCCTCCACTCCCACTTTAATTTTGTTATCTTAAGTTATAACCTATGACTTAAATGTGATGAGTTTAATGAGGTGAGTTGTGGGTGGTTTTGAATTTCAAATTCTTGAAATTCAAATGTGTTGTTGTGTTAATAAAATAAGAAAGAGTCTTATTTTATTTTCTTTGGTTAGATTTTTGTCACTTTGAGAGAGTTGGGAAGCATCTTCTTCTTCTTTTTCAACCTCGATGAAAAAAACAAAGAACGCTTAGGCTCCGACGAAGAACGTCGTCACCATAAGAAGATAAAGACATGCCGTCTCTTTTCTTGTTCGCAGACGGTGTGTTTCCGAAGATTGACGATGCCGCTTCTTTCGATCTTCTTCCCGTGTCAATAAAAGGAGACGCCGCTTCCTCCTCGAGCTTTCTTCATCAGCTTACGAAGCTTCTTCAGCGACGTTACCTCTTCGGACGCACGTCGACGTCAATGGAATCGACGTTCGATTCCCGCGATGCCTGACCTCCGTGACGCTTGTCTTCCGTGGCTTGTTGACGTGCTCCACACTTGAAACCGAGGTAGGGGAATTTATTTTGGAATTCTATTATCTTTTGAGAATAGAACGACGAGCGCGGACCAACCAATTCCAGGTTGATCCGCGGATGATTCGTTCATGCGGATTGATGTTGAAGTTTATTATTTAATTATTTCGTTCGTGAATTATAACTTTTCATCCTTCGTGATTTTACAACCTATTTTTATCGATTAACGAGAGGGGGCTGGACCGCACAAACACGGCCGACCCTCCTCTATTATTGATATTGTTTCTAATATGGATGGAACGGAAGGGCGTGGTGTCGTCGCACCACGCGAGAATCACTCGGCAAGTATTACGCGACGCTGTCGCTCCGCGCTGAGAAGTCGAACAAGAATGGGATGTCATCGCACCGCGTCGAAGGAATTCGAAGGTGCCGTGGCCGGAGCAGAGCCACGACGAAGGGGTGCGGTGCCAGCACGCCTCGCCGGAGAACCATAAAGATGGCGCATTTAATTTTTGAAATGCGGATTGATGGGTGAAGACAAACTAGTCCGCAAGGTAATTTTGAGGCCTTCGAAGTGAAGGTCGGGTCCCGGGGGGACCATAGGCGAAGACAGCAGGAGAAACGGACCACCGGAGCGCGTCCGGTGGTCCGTGGAAGGCGGCGACGGCGCGCCCCGCCGGCGTGGCGGCGCCGGCGACCGGAAGTGGCCGGCGGCAGTTGCCGCCGGTGTCAATCAGCGGCGAAGGGGTGGCAGCCGCGCGCACCCCCGCCGCTTCGCAGCGCCCGCTCAGCCGCGGCCGGCCGGTCGGGCCGGGTTGCCCCGGGCCCAGACCCCCGTTTTCAGGCCACTTTCGGTCAAATGCCTGTAACATGAGCTATGGGCCTCCAAACGACTCACCGTCAGCGGAGATGAGATCCTTTGATCGATATGGTCATCTCGGTATATCGCACTAATGGTTTCAGAATACTTTGAGTTCGGCCGGGTTGGTTCGTAAACGAAACCAACCGGGCCCTCAGAGCGGAAACACTCATATCTTGAACTACGGACGTCCGATTGACGTGCCATCGACTTTTTTGAGTTCCTCTTAGTGAGAAGAATCTTTTGGCATACTCCGCTCGAGGATTGGATATAGGTGGAGTACGGTCGGGTTAGTTTTTCCTTAAAAACCAACCGGGCCCCTGGGATGAAAAAAACAATAACTCTCAGACCGGGCGTCTGATTGACACGCCGTCTATTGCATTGAGTTCCCGTTGACGATACAGAACTTTTGGATACATCAACTCTGGACATTGTGACAGTTTATGTATCAGCCTCTCGGCTCATGGAGCGGACCGTCCCGAACGAGCTTGTTGTGTGCGGGAACCCTAGAGCTGGCTGTGACTGCTACTGTGACTGCGACGACGACTATGTAGAGATCCTCAGTGGATTGCGACGATGAAGAGTGTTGGTCTTGTATCCTATGTGGGTCCCAGCCATGCTGGTCTTGTATCATTTGTGGGTCCCATCTTAGATGATTCAATACTGGTCTTGTATCTTATGTGGGTCCCATTATAGATGAATCAATGAAGACAGCTGGTCTTGTATCCTATGTGGGTCCTAGCTGTGCTGGTTTTGTATCCTATGTGGGTCCCAGTTTAGATGATTCAATGGTGGTCTTGTATCCTTTGTGGGTCCCAATATAGATGAATCAATGAAGACAGGTGGTCTTGTATCCTATGTGGGTCCAAGCTGTGCTGGTCTTGTATCCTATGTGGGTCCCAGCTTAGATGATTAAATACTGGTCTTGTATCCTATATGGGTACCAGTATAGATGAATCAATGAAAACAGCTGGTCTTGTATCCTATGTGGGTCCTAGCTGTGCTGCTCTTGTATCCTATGTGGGTCCCAGCTCTGATGATTCAGTGCTGGTCTTGTATCCTATGTGGGTCCCAGCATAAATGAAACAATGAAGAAGGCTGGTCTTGTATCCTATGTGGGTCCCATCTTAGATGATTCAGTATCTATGTCTGATCATCTCTTCACCTTTTCGATGATGTATACCTGTGTGAGCTGAATCCTGTGCTTCCTGTGTGGATTGTGTTGTGCTATCCTGTGTGGATTACGTTTGCTTTCCTGTGTGGAATACGTATACTTTCCTGTGTGGACTGAGTTGTACTTGGGCTCGGATGTTGGTACGTATTGGAATTGATGACTTAGGTATATGTATGGGCATATACCTAAGCGGTGTCGGTTGTTACTTCGTGATTGTATCTTTTCATTGTGGTTTATCCTTTGTGGATTTTGGGAGACCTTTAGGGGTCTCGGGGTCCCTACTGAGTAGCTTATACTCACCCATGCACGGGCTATGCCCGCACTACGTTGTGTTGGTTGCAGACGACGGACATCATTGATCATGGCTGAGGCTCGCAGAGCAGGACGGTACCTGGAGGTGGACCACTGGGCGGGACGTGCTCGGAGTGGACGAAGGGACCTGAGGAGCAGTGGAGCTTTCTGTACCCACCCTTCAGGCGAGATTTCCAGTGGACAGCTCGATGTAGCAGCTTTTACTTTACAGTTGTTGTTTTCCCTTTCGAGTTGTACTTTACAGTTGGGCTTGTATTTCTGGCCCCTTTTACTTTCTGTACTTACTGTTGTACTCAGTGTTTACTTCTTCCGCTTGTACTCTGTGGAGCTTGGTTACCTTACAAAGGCAATGCCTTCCCTTTTTACCGGGATTTACGCCTTGGTGCTAGTCGCCATCCCCTGGCCTATGGAAGGCGGGCTTGGGGTAGTCACGGCACGGGCCCCGAGGACGGGTCATGACAATTTCTACCAAGACCATCTTAGTGGACGGAGTCCCCTTCTGAATCGAGTCCACTCCTCGTTCTGGTCCTGTAATACTGAACCAGATTAACTTACCATTCCAGCCATGTCTATCTCATGGGATATAAATCTTTACCCAATGAATTGGAGGGAGATATAGGTCCCATCCATCTCATAATGAAATCATTATTACTTATGCCACAAAATAAACATACATCATTCATAATAACCCAATGAATTAAATGGGTTTCATAAAAATAATCCCATCATCACATAATCCATATAAAAGAAATGGATATCATTTCATAATAAGAAAAGTGAAACCATGTAAATCATAGATATATTATACATGAAACATACACATATGAAATAATGTTATCTTAGATGGAAAATGGTTTTGATAAAACACTTGAAATGAATTCTTGAGGAAAATATCCTTTCTTCTTCAAAATCATTTTCTTCTCAAAAAATGTCATGCAATTTTAAAAGAAAAGGATTTTGTTGAAAATATTCATGAAATATTTTGGAGGAAGCTTCATGAAAATAATTCTTTTTAAAACCGTAAAAAATCCTTTCATGCCGTATAAGTTAAAAAAACATTCATCTCGTACTTTTGCCGGAAAAGTCAAAAAGTTCCTCGTAAAAGAATGATTCCATACATACCATGTAGTAACAGTCAAAAATGGGTAAAAAGGACTTTTAAAATACATGAAAATATTTTTATAAAACTTGTACATGGATGATAAATATAACCGCAGTAAATACTTACGTATAAGCAATCTCAGATAGAAAACAATTGAGATTGCAACATTATCCCTTACCTTAGGTCCGATATGCTTCGTACGTATCTGAACCACCTGTATAATGATTTAAATAATGTCATTGAATTATTACAGAATCATATTTATTTTTATGATATCATATATGGTTCACATATGACTATATATTACCCGTTCTTTTGTAAATTCATTTTAAAATAGCGTTTTAGGTAAAATCGTTTCATTTGTCGTTCATGTTTTAACTTGTAATTATTCATATGATTACTTAGACCATTATTAAATAAATCAAGAATGTAAAACATGATTTATATATAATATATATTTAGAATATAAATATATATAATATATTGATAAATGGAAAGAAATACACCGTTCATGGAGACGGTAGGCCGTACGTATGCATGAACGTTGTTTTCGTTTCCTTATGGAATTGAATGGAATTAAGTAGATGAAATATATATATATATACATAAATCCAGTATCATTATTATGTCATATATTTCATGATTACTTATTTTATATACTTTATAATCATTCTTGAATGGTTAACACGGAGAGTGAATCTCGTCGCGTCGTGGAGACGGTAGTACATACGTACGCACGAGCGATGATATCATTCCCATGATCGTGAAATTGTATTAAAGTGTATTTATAATATTAAATAATCAATATAGCTTTACAATAATCGTATTTAGTTATTATTTACACCATTATTCTCATCCAAGTAATGTGGTGGTGGAAAATAGATTACACCACGGCGTGGAGACGGTATTCCGTACATACGCACGCGCGATGATTTCATTTTCCGTAGGATGGATAGATGGTGAAATAGGGTTGTTTCATAATTATAATAACATATCAGTATATGAGTGATACTGATGTTATTACTTCATAATGAAAAAACTTAAGATGAATATGTGGAAGAAGAAATAAATTTGAAAGAATCGGTAACGGACATTACCACTTCTTTGAAGCGCCTCTTTGAGACCTCCTCTTATGGCTTTAAAATTGGTATTTGAAGAAGACCAGAACCTCTAGAATGTTTCTATGGAAGTGGAGAAGAGAATTAGTCAGGGTTTGGACGAGTTTGAAGGCTCAAAGTGGTGTGAGGAAGAGAGGGAGGAGGTGCCCTTTTATAAGGGAGGAGAGGGGCACCTTTGGAGAAAATAAAAATATTATTTTATTACAAAGTCATATTCGGTTTTTAATATCTCCAAATTGATTAATTTAGAAGCTCATGTAGAGATGGGTCGATATCCTCTCATATAATAATATTTAGACAAGTTTAGGTTTCTATTTTAACCCTATCATTTAGATTTAACCTTAAGATAAATAATTTTACATTTACCGTGTCTTCTTGTTTTCTTACACTATAAGGATAATATACTTACTATAAAAATCCCAAAGAACCCCAAGTTGTTTAGTATTAATATATATAACCTTATGTAAGTCATTTGGACGATCCTTATATTTTTAAGAATAAAATAACAATTTATAATATAATGTTTGTTTTAAAAACTATTTTATGTTAATTTTGAAACTATTTGGTAATAGATTTTTGTGAAAATGATAACATAATCATTTTTTCAAAAAAAGTTAATGAAGTCAATAATAACATGTCATATTAACAAATAGAATTATTTTAATTCATAAAAAGTCTAAAATTTCATTTATTTGGATATTTATAACATCAATTATGTCAATATTTCATTAATAAGATAATTACTACATCTTCATTGTTTCATAAATAAATTAAATTATTTTAAGTATAAAAATTATAAATAAAATAAAATTATTTAGGAAATATTTTTATCTTTCTAATGAATATTTATATTATATTTTATCTTAAGTATACCGCTATATTAAAAATTATTTAGTTATTAAACATTGATTTTAACTATTTTAACCCTTCTTTAAATAAATTAATAATAAATGTCCTAATCTAATCCAATTGGGCCTAATGGTCATATATTATTCCTAAGGTTATTTTTGGTCGAATTACACATATCCAATAGAATTAGGATATGTGTTAGGGTAATAATAATAACACGTTTACCCTGAATTACCCTATTTACTTTTAACCGTGGTAAAAAAAAAGAAAAAAGTTACTATTCAGCAAAAAATATTTTCATCTCATTGATCCGCATTTTAGTCTTTGATATTAACCGTGACTCTCGGATTTTCAAAATTTCACTCACAGAAGCGGTAAAATTATGTTTTATGACAAATTCAGTTTTTTTAACTACCACTTAGTGGTTTCACTATTCATCAAAAATGAATGTTTCCAGAAAAATACAAAAATTTAGGCCTAAGATATATTTGATATATGAATTCAAAAATGATGTCTATTTTTTCGAATTAAAAACATATCAATTGCATTAAATAATTTAAAAATTAATTCATGTCGTCAAAACAAATCGCATGTTTTTAAGAAACAATAACTATCAAAAGATTGATACTTGTTTATATCCAATTTCAAAGTGAAATTAATTCCAATGACAAAAATTGGATTAAATGGTAAAAATATATTCTAATTACACTTTAAAACAAATTAAAAATATAATCTAACCATATAAATTATTACGATGAAAAAAGTTGTTTTTAATTAAAATATAGCGTGTTTTTACTATTCATTAAAATATAAATGTTATCAGAAAAATATAAAAACTTTATCCAATATAAATTTTTATATCCTGATTAAAAAAGAGAATTTTATTTTGTTAAATTGAACTTATAAACATTTCAACAACTATATTTAATGTGGGTGCACCATCAAAAGGCAGCAAAACTACATTTTTTGAAAAATACATATTTTACCCGAAAAAATTATTTTGTTCTTATACCATGTTCTAGAAAATGTGTAATATGAATAATAATTTTATAAAATTCAAAATTTAGTTAATACTAGTCATAAT
This sequence comes from Viscum album, assembly GCA_963277665.1. Taxonomy (NCBI): domain Eukaryota; kingdom Viridiplantae; phylum Streptophyta; class Magnoliopsida; order Santalales; family Viscaceae; genus Viscum; species Viscum album. Next base: position 1,903,372,761 of record OY728160.1, read on the forward strand.
TTCTAGTTCATAATAATATTATAATAATATATCATTGTTTAGTAAAACCTGGTATTGCGTACAACACACGCTATCGTGGAAGGTCGTGATTGCGTGTAATTCAAGCCAAGTCAGGGTTGCGTGTTGTACAAGAATCCTTCATTGTTTCTTATAACAGAATCCAACCATATTTAATTTATACATCGAATATATATATATATATATATATATATATATATCTATATATACACAATCAATGTTGCGTAGAATGACTATTATAAAACGAAAATGAAATTGTGTGTAACATGATCCAAGAATAGCGTTGCGTATACTACAAGCTAATACGGTGTTGCGTATAGTACAAGCTAAACATGGTGTGCTCTATAATAGAATACATCAATGAAGTTAAAATAATATTTTTCAGAAAATCTCGGGGTGTTACACATAGAATTTTGTTTTTCATTAAATATGATTAAACATCACTCAATTGTCTATGGAACCAGTACCTTAAGAGTATTTCAAATTCCATTTCTCACATTCCATGAATATGAGTTGGAATTCACATAGGTGGGGTTCTATTCCATGATAGGAGAAGCATGCACCACCTCAGTTCACATTCACCCTAAAGGGGCCTAAACAAATTACAAGGGTTTATCCATGTTGTCCCTCTAATGGTTGAAGATTTCGTCCACATTCAAAATAGACTACATGGGTCATGAATCATTTTGGAAGGTATTGTCCCAAATAGGATCACAAACCTCATTTTCCATAGTTGTGTAAATAAGATTCCAAATTCATGATAGTTATTTAGATATTGAATAAAATTACCCAAGCCCCTATTTATTGTGTAAATGAAAATTACAAGGGATATGACCCATTCATTAAAAGTAAATATAGTAATATGTACATGTTTCAAAAACAACAATATATATTAAAAAATACACTACACTAACATGGATAAAAATGCCCCCACGAGCAGTTTGGTGGAATATAATATAACACACATCATCGGTGAAATTATATGAAAAACAATGTTCATTAGTCTATTCGAGAAAAATAACTAACAAACCATATATCTAAGAATCCTAATAATATATGAATTTTGAAAGGGATGTAGAAATCCGTTGAAACGTACTCTTGCATCTATAATTGTAGAAACTCATTTCATATTAAATTTGTATAGCCCCTAAAAATGAAGAAATTGGTTATATTTTAGGAACATATGGAACTTGAAAAATCATGATTCTAATCTTATGATGAATCATATCGGCTCATTAAATGCCTCACATTGAAAAGAACCATATTCACATGTTCCTACAAACCTGTTGAACCATGGATGAACATGTTTAATGTCACCACTGGAATCCTATGAGACAGAAAATGAGTTACAAATATCAGATTTAGAATGTCGGATACTTCTGATAACTCTAACAATGATAGTGAGAGCATATTCAATGCATCAAAATGGGATTTTGAAAATTTTATATCGATCTAAAAGGTGAAATGTGAGTTTCATCTGATAGGTTGGATGTATAAGGTGGTCAATTTGTTTAAGGAAAATTAAAATCCGCTCCTCCTTTAGTGGATAGAATTTTAATTGATTATAGAGACTTTAATAAAATTAATATCCAGAATAGTTATCTATTTCCACATATTGATGATTTTATTTATCAACTTTAGGGGCCATAGTTTTATTCAATGATTGATATGAAGCTCAGGTAATATAAACTCGTTGTAATATAGACTTCCATTTTTAGGGAAAAGAAATTAGATTACATATGGGAATTTTTATTTTTTATTCCATTTGGGATGTCTATTTTACTTACTATATTTATTAAAATTGTTAATAGAGTCTTCCATTAGTTTTTATATCTGTTTTTGTTTGTGTGTGAATATAATGTTTTTTTAAATTTTAAATACACTGAGGAACCTGAAAGACACATATGTATTATTTTGTAAACAATTATACAAAATAAACTATATAGAATATTCAGTAAGAGGTAATTTTACATTAGAAAAAACTCATTCCCTGGATATTTTTTCTATAATTATAGAATAACCAATGAACCCTCTAAAATAATTTTCTAAATAGTTCCATGGACCTACCAATGTCATGAAGACAATTTTTTCAGGGATCAGTGGGTTATGAAAATGGATTTGTTGAACAAATTAAATATTACTCTAGCCCAATAACTATGTTAATAGGAAAGGGACATTGTTTTATCTCCACATGTTAATGTGATGTTTTTTCTCAGAATCGAATAAGTGATAGGTCATTTCCCAGGTGTTTCCCTTCCTTCTGAAAATGTTAATTATTTATTTATACAAACACCTCATTAAAATTATATGGTTCCTTCCCTGCATATAAAGAAAAAATATTTTCATATTCTTCTAGTCCAATGAAAAATCATGTGCTAAATTACACATCACATGATTTGGAATTCTCTTCTTTTATTTCATCATTAATTATTATGAGGAATCATTTTTTAGAGAGAATTGTGAAATATATAATGAGCAGGAAATTTTGAAATATATACACAATCTTGATGATCTGAACATGAGATAAAGAAGATGGATGGAATTGATAAAGGATTATGATTTCAAAATTAAATATTATCCTAGAAAATAAAATAAGGTGGATTATGCTTTCAGTCAAAATATTAATGCTATATTAACCATGTTACATTTTTAATTTTTCCATTTGGTTAATGATTTTTATTTATTTTTTCCTATAGTTATTGGATATCGGGGCCTGCTTATTTTTATTTTGGGATTCAATGTAGCCAAATTTATGAAAATAAATTAAGAAGGATTAAAAAAAGGATCAATCATTACAAGAAAGGGTGTAATATATTTATAAAGGTTTTTTGATTTTTTTAATATTGATTATAATTGTATTTTATGATTTTTAAAAATTTTAAGGGCACCCTATGATTCACAGTTGAGGAAATAGTTGTTAACTAAAGTACATAGTTCATCATTTACCATGCATCTAGACAAACTAATATTTTAATAAATAACTACAAAAATTACTAGTGGGGTGGAATGAAAAGTGATATTGATAACTGTATCATGATGTGTTAGAATTTTTAGTAAGTTAAAGTAGATAGTTAGTTACAAAACATTTCATCGATATTTTCATTTTATGTAGAGGAAATTGTATAATATATCAATGGATTTCAAGGATGGATTCATAAATACATCCCAAGGTAATAATTGTATTTGTGTTACTATTGAAAAATTAACTAAATATTCAAAAATAAATCTCATTTAATATAAAATTGTATTTTATTATATTACTAAAATTTATTTAAAGGATATTCACTTGTTACTTGGAGTAAATATCTCCATTGTATCAAACTGTGATCCCAGGTTCACATAAAATATAAAAAATGGACCTTAGAAGACACTAGGTACTAAATTAAATTGTATTATAGATTTTCATCTTCAACATAATGATTTGGCGGAGTGGCCGATTCATACCATTGAATATGTGAATTGTTCTCTTTCAATGGATGATCATGGAATTTGGTATTGTCATATTTTAGTGTTTTAATTTTTTGAAAATAAATTTTTTCATTCCAGTTTACATATGGCATAGTATGAGTAATTATATAGAATTTGGTTTCGAATACTAACTTTTTTAGGAAGATTTGGTTGATGTGAACTGAATTGGAATAGAGTTTACAGATTAAACATCAAAGATAGTTCATTTGATTCACAGAAACTTGAGGACACCTCATATCAAAAAAATTGTTATGTGGATAACATGAGGAAAGATATTTTATTTTCATTTCGGGAATCATTTCATTCTAAAAGTTTCTCCTTGTAAAATATTGATTTATTTTGGTAATATTGGGAATCAAAGTCAATAATGATGGATCTTGATATAGATGTATATATATATAAATTTTATATTTTACTATACAAGAGGGGGTTGAATTGTATGTTTAAAAAAATTGTATTTAAACACATAATAACGAACTAAGTTTAAGAATCCTTAAACTAATACAGTTCAAAATCAATAAGATTTAGCACAATGATATTCTATCTAAATGATATTATAATATTTCATACTTATATGTAATGTAAAACAATTCTATTCTAATTGAATACAATAATCAAAGTAATATGAATGAAAAAAATTCCACCATAAAATGTATAGAATCTATTAATATGATATATAAAAAAAGAATCGTAATTGAAACAATTATAATTGAAATGATAATAAAAATAAAGAGGAAAAAATATAATACCATTTCTAATAAAAATAATAGAGGAAATGTAAAAGTATTACATTTATTTTATCCAAAAGTGAATGGTATCCTCTACCCTCAGATAAAGGTCGGTCTGACCACCACCTTGGTAAGCCCTCGATACGATGATCATCATGTCAGTTTTTCTATCCCCGTAAGCCCTAAATTTTATAGGTAATTGGTACCTCGGACATTTAAACACTTGAAAGCCCTAGATACGAAGATCAGTCACACAGTCTGCCTATCCCTGTTAGTCGTCGATCGATATCACCGGATCAGTCACCCAAAGAAAAACAATGCACTTATTGAAATAAAAAAATTAAGAACGAGTTGTTCACATTTTGTAATTCTAATTCTTTCACATGAAGCAAGTGAGAAGTTACTGTGTCTCTCCCTAGAACTTGATAGTAGAATATTTTTATCAAAGTCACTTCCCAATTTCAAATGACCTCTTATTTATAGGCCACTAGTTCCAACAGTCATATTTTATCCATGAGTCATATTTCTATGGAAAACATGGCGCGACATGGACACATGGCATTGTAATGGTCATATTGAAACTGAAAAAGTGGCCTTATTTTGTAATTTTGTAACTATATCTACGACATCATTATGGTTAAAATTATAATAATATGAGAATGATATCATGTGTATGATTAAAATAGATCAACTATTTTGATAAGATAAAAAACGTGTATGTGACACAAGTAAAAAATGAGTACTATTATTATTACTATGTGAAATGTATTGATATGATGCAAAGTGTGTATGATGAACAATATGAGTTTGATGAACTTATTCAGTTCGATTGACATAGTTAATTAGATTGACAGAGTCAGTACAATTGACAGAGTCAGTAAGATCAATAGAGTCAGTATGACTGACAGAGTTAGCACGATTGAAAGAGTCTGTAAGATTGATAGAGTCAATATGATTGATAGAGTCCGTATGATTGACAGATTCATTATGATTGACAGCTTAAATACTATTGAATGAGTCAGTACGATAATCATAGTCATTACGATAAACATAATATTTGTCTTCAATGTAAGTCCTTTATTTGAGAAATGAATATAAAGAGATTTTTTATTTCCAAAACAAAACACATAAAAGTAAAAAAGGATACTTTTGAATGAAAAATCTCCCCCTTTTTGGAATAAACAAAACACAAAGTAATACTAGAAAATAAATACATATATCCCCCTGAGTAATAAAAACTATTCTGAATATGAGGATGAATACAACTAACTCTCCGTTAGGTATAGACTTTTCTAAGGATGGTATTCATAGATTTTCATTGATCAAGATGTTTTATAAAAGAGTAAGACATTAACAATGTCCCCTTTTTTGGAACATTATCTACTTTTTATACAACATTCTCCCCCTTTGTGACATAAAAAAGAAAGGGGTAACCATGAGTTTCTGGAAGATGATATAGGGAAAAAATGAAAACCAATTGAAATGTAGTCATACAATTCATGAAGTAATAAAATATTAACTATCAAAACAAATAAAGAATGATACAACAAAACAACCATTTTTTTCTCTTTCTTTCTCATTCTTGATCAACTCATGATGAATAGTTTTCATCTCCTTTATCTATTTATAGTATTCTAAGATAGAATCAGACTTATATTTGAGAATCTCTAATTGGTCGGTAAAAAGTTGAACTTCATTTTTGATACACTCTTCTGGAACACCAATCACTTCTTCAAGTGTATCAATTATATCATGCAAATTATTAATATCTAGAGTCAGTATTTTTTTCTTCCTTAAAACTATTTCATATATGAAAGATGAAACCTTTGAAAAATCTGACTAGAAAACAATCATCCTTTCTTGAAACTATTTTAGTGAATGAATATCATCTCCATAGGTTTTTGAGATCTGCTTCAAATTGTCAATTGTTTCATTATAAATCTTATTAAATGAAATATCCACATCATTTGAAAGTCTTTTTATGTACTCAAGTTATTCCTCATGTTCATTCACTGATCTTTATTTTTTATATGACCTCTTATTCATCTTGTTTCAAGTCATCTTATGAGCAACAGATAAATCACTCAATACATTTAAATTAGCTTCTATTGAGAAAACATTGTTTCTATGCTCTCTTACAAAACCAAGTTTCATACATTGGTTGTCTGTGATAAAATCAATTTTTTCATAAATTCTATGAAAATAATGAATAGTCTTTTAAATTATTCTCAAAACATGAACAATGTAATCACTTATCTTCAAGGAAATTGTGTTTTCTAAATTAGTATCATCATCGTACGATTATAGTTTATTTGATCGACTAGAGACTTTAGCAAGCTATTTTCCTTTTCATTTATTTTATTCCTTTTTCATCCTTTCTAATTATTTCTCATCTCATTATTCCACATTATCACTGATAAAAATTACATCTTCGGTATGTGAATGTTGAGAAACTTTCTTGAATAGATATGCAATTCATTCTGAAAGGGTTTCTAATAGATGAGCTGGTGCTTGATCGTCCTAAGAATTTAGTTTAATTCCATAAATTTTCTTTTGAAATGAAGATTATTCTCTTCTCTTCTTAGAACACAGATGATATTCCAAAAAAAAATTTCTCCCACTTCATTACTTTCCTGATCTTCTGAAAATATTTGTTTCCTTTTATCTTTCTGAGTAAAATTTTGTACAATTGGTTCTTGTTACACTTCTTCCATTAGTTGAGCACATTCCTACTAAATGACTTTTAGGGATTTAGGAACATGAATATATTGAGCTTTTTATTATAAAAGTGTCTTATTTTTCTTCTCTACCTATAGGTTATTCTCTACCATTATCTTTTTAGCTAGAGTATCAGTTAGATCAAGACAGAACTTAGGATCACCTTATTTTCTTTATTTTTTCTCCTTTCTCCACATGGCCACAACCTCCTTACTATATTTTGTTTTCTTCTTAGTATTTTTGATGATTTTCGTATCTGACATTTGAGAAGAAACTATTGTAACTTAGTCTTTTAGCATTAGAGCCGACTGAATTGGTGCTGATTCTTGTTCAACATCTTTGACAAAGTGTTTTGATTCTTCATCAAAACAAATATACTATTTCTTCAGCGTATTATTACTAATCCAAGAATTCTTCAACTCTTTAAATTATTTTTTCAGTGGAATATTACAAAACATCAAACATTCAAGAATGAACATTTTAGGAATAGATGGATACAAGATATGATTATACTTGATTCGTAATGAATTCACATTCTTTATGGGTTTGAAAATAAACCCCATGAAATTTAAAATTCTCTTGTTTACAGGGTAATACAGCCTAAATATGTCAATGAATTAAGAGATTATCTATCCCCTTTATATGGAATTAGAAACACTTGCATCCAAATTAAAAAAACTAGATGTCAGTAGAAAGATGAGCTACATTTATTTTATCCTCACCAATAAGAAACAACGACTTTTAATATCTTTCATTGTAATATTTTATAACTTCCTTAGGTAGCTTATGAGATAGGAAAAAGTAATCACTTCCGTATGAACAATTATAAATTGTGCGTCTTTTTTACAGACATGGAAAATTTTCAAGCATACACCGAAATGATAATCATCATATTCATATCAATAGAAACTGTATTGTAGAATTTTATATCCTCTTCAATAAGAAGCATTCCATGAGATATAGTTTTCTCAACACAAATATGTTCCCAGTCTTGGAATAAGATAATCATGTTGATTATTGAGTCATAAATGTCAATGAAATCCAAAGAAACTAACCTTTCACTGAATAAATACCTCTCTGAGAAATTCACTAATGACATTTTGGTAGGAGGGTTGGCCGAATACTGAGTCATAATGATGAGTGGAAAAAAAAATTACCAACTCTTATAGAGAAAAGACAGATCTTCCAAGAGAATACCTGAAAACCCAATGTGGGTTTTAAGAGGGGGTCCTCTCTTTACATTTGAGTTTTGATGACTGTTCGTCTCCTACAGTTGAGATTAGATGATAAATAATCCAATGGTGGAAAATAAAAGGCAAGGTTTTAATAGTTATATTTTTATTTTCTAAAAAAAATTAGAAATAATGATACAAAAGGAAGACAATACAAATATAAGAGAGAATGTACCAATAAGTGATTTAATCTAAGTTGTTGGTTTCATAGTATTTTCAAATTATACATAATAAAATACAATATTGAAATGAAAATATAAACAATCACGAAACTGATGATTTTTTTAATACAATCTGTTTTCATACCGATGGAAAACAATATCATTACTATCGGTTTTCAATCCGATGGAAAACAAAATCATTACCATAAGTTGTAAAAATGATGGATTATAAATTCATTACCATAGGTTTTGAATTTTATAGAAAACAATGTCATTTCCATAGGTTGTCAATGCGATGGACAAACAAGTCATTGCTATAGGTTTTCAACACGATGGAAATCCATGTATTGACCATAGGATTTCAAGCAGATGGAAAACAAAGTCATATCCATATGTTTTCATGACAATGGAAAACAGAGTCATTACCATAGGTTGTCAAACTTATGGAAAACAAAGAACATAATGTCAAGACAAAAAAAATAGAACAACAAAACAAATGAATATAGTATAACAAATATAACTATAAACTTAAATAAATAAGATATAATAATATAATAAATATGAAACATAATAATATAAAATAGGTAATGGAAGTAAAATAAATATTCTCCCCCATATAAGAGGAGTTACAAAATGTAAGGTGAAATGTAAAAAATAGAATGTAGATTTGAATGATTATTTTTGTGTAATCATTCCTATATTATATTTAATAAATTCAAATCTATCAGAAGGAAATTTTTTTGTTAAAATATCAGCATGTAGTTCTTTAATTTTGATAAATTATTAAATAATATCTCTTTTTTCATTTGATCCCTACAAATGTGATGCCTAATATCTATGTGTTTTTCACATGAGTGAAGTGTAGGGATTTTAAAAAGAGCAATGGAACTAGTATTATCACATATTATTTGAGTTTTTTATAAAAAAACATAACATAGTCAGTGAGTATGTGTTGCATCCACAACACTTGAGCACAAAAACTTCCAACTGCTACATATTTAGCTTCAATAGTGTAAACTGTGACTGAGTGTTGTTTCTTTCACGACCAAGAAACAATAAAATCTCATATGAAATGAAATGTTATTGATGTACTCTATCTATCAATTCTACCGCCACCAATGACAGCATCTAAAAAACTATTCAAAAACAAAATTGATTCCAGAAGAATAGAAATGACCTAAATTCCAAGTTCCTTTTAAATATAGAAAAATCATTTTCACGTCTTTTAAATTGGATTCATTGGGATTTGATTAATATCTTGAGCATAAACATACAAAAGATATTATTTCTGGACGACTAGCTTCCACGTATAACAAAATCCTTATCATAACTCTAAAAGATGTTTAACCCAATGGTTTCCCAACATCATCCAGATTATGAATATTTTATGTGCCAATTGGAGTGATAATTATTTTAGTGTTGTCATATACATACATTTTGTGTAAGTCATTGATATACTTATGTTTATATATATTGGTTCCGTCTAGTATTTGAGAGATTAGAGAACCTAGAAACAATGTTAACTCACTCATAATACTCATTTAAAACTCAAATTTCATTATATTTGCAATAGAGTATATTAGATATAATGAGTTGATCTGAATATAATGTCATCAACATAAATTTGAACAATCAAAACATTTTTGTTTTCTATTTTTATAATAATAGTTGAATCTACAATTCTTTTTGCATAATTATTTTGTAATATAAATCAAGTAAGGTTTTCACACCATGCTCTTGGGGCTTGTCTATGGATATAGAATGAGTTTTTATGTTCAAAAAAATGATCAAGATGATTTGGATACACAAAAACGTGGGTTTGATCTATAAAAATCTTATTGTAGAAAACCATTAAGAAAAGAACATTTTACATCCATTTGAAATAGTTTAAAATTGATGTATGCAGCAAAGTCTAAGAGAATATGAATAAATTCATGTCTAGCTACCGGAGCATAGGTTTCTTCATATTATATTCCTTCTAGTTGATTATAGACCATAGCAACAATTCTTACTTCATTTCCATCAATGACTCCATTTTCATCACATTTGATTTTGAAAACCCATATTTAACCATTTATAGTTGTTTCATTTGGTCATTCAACAAAAGTCTATACTTTATTACATTAAAATTCATTTTGTTCATCTTGCATTGCTTTAATACAATCATCATCACCTAACTCCTCACATGGAGTTTTAGGTCCAAATTGAGATAGAAAAGAATGATGTTATATTTCATTTTTCAAGTAATTTCTAGTCCTCACATGTTGAATTATATCAACAATGATATTATCACTATGATGATTTTTAAGAAATAATTAATTAGGGTTTTGAAAAAATTGTTAAATGACATACGATAGAAATTATTCTGGGGTAAATGTTTCAGAAAAAGATTCTTGAGTATTTCCCTTATTAGAAGAGTTTCTAATCATTAATTGATAAATAGTTTGTTAGAATACTTCAGTTGATGTAGATATTAATTTTTTAAAAACAATGGGGTCAGTATCATCAAAATTAACATGAACTATTTCTTCAATAGTACACGACTTTTAAAAAAAAATTGTATATGCCTTAGAATCTGTAGAATAATCTAGAAATATTCCTTTATCAGATATGTGTGAGAATTTATGTACATTATCATTTTTATTCAGTGTGAATACATTTTATCCGAATACTATGAAGTATGAATCTTTAGGTTTTTGGCCAGTCCACAATTCAGAAGCTATTTTATTATGAAAAGTTCAAGTTAAAACAAGATTTATTGAATAACATACAGTACAGAAAACAATATCCCAGAAATGTATTTGAATTGAGTAATCACTCAATATGGTTCTTGTCATTTTGTGAAGAATATGATTTTTTAAAAACAACCCCATTTTGCTGAGTGGTTGTTGGAGCTAAAAAGTTGTGAGTAATACCTTTATTATTACAAAAAGATTCAAAATCCCAATTTTGAAATTCACCATCATAATCACTATATATAGTTTTTAGTGGAAGGTTTTCACATTTTTAACATGGTCACTGAAATTTTTGAAATAGAAAAATTATTTAGAATGAATTCCTAGAAAATAGACCCAAGAAAATCTAGTGTAGTCATCAAATAAAAAAATATGTATTATTTGCCTCCAATGATTCCAGTTTATATCAGACCGAGAAGATCCATGTGCACTAGTTGTAATTCATAAGAAGTTGAAACTTCATTGACTGATTTAAATCTATTTTTATATTCCATTTTATATTGACAAGATCAAAATCCTTCGAATAATCATACATAAGATATGGTAGATCCTTAACATGTCTTCTATTTGATTGTATACAAAGGATTCTATTGTTATAATGACCAAAAATTCAATGTAATGAAGGAGATTTCTATTAAATTTCCTTAAGCAAGGTATGCCTTGGATACTATGGTCTTCTATGTTAATTGTGTATACATTCACATTCTTCTGATCAGACAAAATGAATTCGTCAATATAATTGTTTACTAAACACTAATCATTCCAAAAATTCACTAGGTATCCTTCATCACATAATTGACATATACTGATGAGGTTTTTCTTAATACATTTTACAAACAATACATTTGAAATTAAAACTTTACTAATGAATACAATATTACCAATAAAAAAAATATTTCTTTGATAATTTTCTCTGAATGTAACTTTTCAACCTTTTCTTTCAATAATCTTTTCAAAGAAATATTTTTTTCTAGTCATGTGTTGAGAACAACCACTATCCATGTACCAAATGTTCTAGGTGTTGGTACACTCCTTTTTCCCTGAAACGAAACAATTATTTTTTTTGAACCCAAACATGTTGGGATTCAGAAATGATAGATAAAATAATTTTTGGAATCCTCATTTCATTGGGAAAATGAGATTTAAGAAAAACCAAAAATTTAGTTCCACTTGGAGAACAATTTCTTTCCCAATGTCCACCACATTTACATTTAGTACAAAATAGGGCAGTTTGAGGATATAATAGTTATTACAATATACTGGTTTAGAATGAGTGTATCGAAATCCAGAATGAATCCTTAGAGGCCGAATTTGGGAATACATCTTGTCAAATTTTTTTTACCTATGGTATAATTTGACTAACACCTCCTAAAGGAACATATTTCTGACATTAGTTTAAAAACAATGTTTTTATCCTTATAATAATTTGTTTTAGAAATAGAGTTAGTCTATAAAATATTATTCACAGAAATTACATTTTAAAGATCCTTGAAATGTTTATAATTCTTAGAATTGACTTTCTCAAGGTTTTTCGACAAATTTTCAAAAAAATAAATTTATCATATAAAGACCTCTAGTTAGATCTAATACTTCATTAGTTAAAATATAAATTCTATAATTTTCCTTATCATTCTTTTTCTTTAGTTATGAATTTTCATTCACAAGAATTTTACTAAACATAGACACTTATTTGTATGTTGGTTATATATTTTATTCATCAGAAGAATATTATTCATCTGAAGACTTATAGTGTTTATCATCAGTATAATTTTTTTCAAAGATACATTGGTGATAGGTTCTGCATTTTGTACCTTGGTTATTACACAATGATTTTAAATGTGTAATATAGCTAGTAGACCAAGATTAATCTTACTAGATGATTCAAAATCTAAGGATTCATTTGATGATTCTCCACCACTAACACTCCAGGTGTCATTAGCTTTCATGAAAGTCTTATATTTAGCTTTGTAGTATTTCTGTCTATTAATTTTAGAATTCTTTTCATTTCAATATAGTTTCTTAATCACAGGACAATCTGCCATGATATGCCCTACTCTTTTCCAATCTTAGCTAGTTACTTTTGAGGAATTCATGATTTTTCTTTCAATATTCTTATACCTATACTAAAAATAATTCTTTTTAACTATCTTGTTCATCCTTCGAGCAAAACTAGCTTGCTCTTTCTCACTATGTTCACTTTCCCTAGATTCAAATAAAATAGTTACATTCCTTGACATGGATCTTATAACCCTTTTAGAAGTCTTGTCATTATTAGTAGAAAAATATACACTACCAATAACATTCTTCTTATTATTTATATCATCATCTCTTCTCATTCTTGTCTCATGTTGAAAAAGAGTTCCAAAAATCTCATCAACAGTTATTTTCTGTACTTTTCTACTCTCATCAATATAATTTCCCTTAGATTCCCACTCATTAGGCCTGATATCAATAATTTTGTCCGCATGTTCCTCGTCATATAATCTTTTCTCACACATAGATTGTGAATTCCTAACAATTATCAATAACCATTGTGGAAACATTCAAACTGGCTCTCCTTATGGAAATATAATTACATGATATTATCCTCTAATCATTTCTCTTCTTGTTTCTATATATTTGGATGTAACAGAATGTGTGACTTCTAGTTTCTTCTAGTTACAATTGACTATATCACCTGATAATATCTAGCTATATATATTCCTTGTCATAGAGCATAATAATGTATTGTGTACCTTGTAATTCAGTTGATATTCTTTCTTCTCTTGATTGATAAAAGTACTGACTTCTTTGTCTTGGATTTTGTAACCTCCAGTAAGCATAAAAAAATTTCCATAGTAGTATTAATAAAAAATGACTTCATATGATCATTCGAGTACTCATAATCCTTTCTGTAAAAAATAGTTTTTCTCATTGGATTTAAATTTTCAATTGAACAAATATTCATTCATGGAATCTAATAAAACAATATTTTTCCACTCCAGATGTTCGAGTAGTAAGCATATATAAACGTAAATTTGTAATAGAAATACAATTGTACTGTCAAAAGGAATAATGTAGATAATACAGAATTAGTGGAAAAATCTTCTAATACCAATTATTGCATCATAATATAGATTTATGTGTATATTAGATTGCACAATACAAGAGGGGCAAGGGTGAATTTTAAATTTATAAATCATTTATTTAAACACTTAATAAAGAACTTATATAAAGATGTCATAAACTGATATAATTCACAATCAGTAAGATTTAACACAATGATCTTATATCTAAAAGATAGGATAATATGTAATACATATAAATAATTTAAAACAAATGTATTCTAATTGAATACAATTATCAATGTAATACAAATGAAGAAGATTCTTTCATACATCGTATAAAATCTATTATTACAATATATATAAAAATAATCATAATAGATAAAATAACAGGTGAAATAATTATGAAAATAAAGAGGAAACAATGCAATTCCATTTCTAATACAAATAGAAGTGAATTAAAATTACTACAATTATTTTATCCCAAAGAGAAGTGTATCCTTTCCTGTATGATAAAAGGTATGTCTTACCATCACCTTGGAAATAACTAGATATGAAGATCGACACATCCATCTTGCTATCCATATAAGACCTTGATTTTATAGATAATTGGTACCTGAATCTTTCAAAAAATGGAAATTCCTCTATATGAAGATTGGATGCACCATCTTCCTATCCCCTACAGCCCTTGATCGTTATTGCCTGATTGGTCGCACAAAGAAAAGAAAATAACTTATTTAAATAAAATAACTATGAATGATTCATTCGTGTTTTGTAATTCCAAGGATTTCACATGAAGAAAGAGAGAAGTCACAATGTCTCTCTATAGAACATGATAGAAGAAAAAGTGGATCAATGTCACATTTATATTTCAAATGACCTCCTATTAATAGGCCTTTAGTTCCATTGATAATATTTTCTTCAACTGTTATATTTCTCTGGAAGACTCAGAGGGACTTGGAAACCTGGCGTTGTAACGATCATATTGAAATAGAAAACACAACCTCATTTTTTTAGATTATAACTAACTCAATGACATCATTTTGGTTAAAATGATAAAAATATGAGAATAATAACATGAGTAATATTAATATAGAAAAATTCTTTGATATGAGAAAAAATTTATGTGATACTAGTAAAACATGTGTAGTAATATTATTATTAAGTGAAATGTACTGATATGATGAAAAGTGGATATGATGCACAATATGGGTATGATGAACATAGTCAGTTAGATTTACTAATTCAATACATTTTACAGAGTCAGTATGATTGAAAGATTAAGTACGATTGACAGAGTCAGTATGATTGACAGAGTCCGTACAATTGACAGAGTCAGTAAGATTGATAGAGTCGGTACGATTTACAGTGTCAATACGAGTTACTAGGTTAGTACAATAAAAATAGTCATTACAATAAACATAAAAACTATATTTAACATATGTCCTTAATTTGAGAAATGAGTATAATGGAATTTGTGATTTCGAAAACAAATGGCATAAAAGACAAAAGAAGACTTTTGACTTAACACATAAAATAATAGAGCATATAAAATCTTATATAATATTGGATCTGTTTCATTCGAAGGGGATTTTCCACAGATTTTATCTGAGATACAAAATTTATTTCATGTTTTGTTGTTATGGAAGTACATACTAGATTCATCCAATTTTTTGATCCATAAATTTGACCAGTTAGAAGTGATTATTTATTAGGAGGAACAAAGTATTCAGATTCTTGCAACCTATAGATCATGTATTGTAGAAGAAAGAAACTCACAAGGTTAAGGTATTTTTAAAATACTATATGGTTGAAAAAGAAACATAGTAATCCTAAAATGTTATGATTGAAAGATAACACAAATTTTTTATGTGAATAAAAATTAAGATGACACAATTTCCACAATGGGGGAATAATGTAGAAATCCCTGAAATGATAGAATAATTCATTATTATATTAATAAGTATTTTTTAATAATCCATAAATTTTTCCATAAATTGGACACTATTTCCAATATCATGCACAACAAACAACATTGTGTTTCATTGAAATCTTGTTTTACACAAAAGACAATTTTTTGTTAAATAATAAAAGTTTGTTAATATTATTATTCAAATATGATAGTTATCACCAAAAAATTTTATAGAAAAGAATAAAACGGGGAAACTATATTGTTTTACAAAATTTTAATTTTTTTACATTAATCTAATAGATTTTATAAGGATACGATAAAAAAATTATGTTTTATTCTTAAAAGCTCCATTTTTCTAAAAATATTTTTTAAGACCTTTTAATGATGAAACTATTTTAAAAATAAATTTTAAAACATCAGTAAATATTATATGAAAAATTAATCTTAAATTTTTAATGATTAATATTAATATTTACATTGGAAAAATATTTATCATTTTTTTATAATGTTTCCTATTTTGATGAATGGTGAAAATAGTAAATTTTTTTAAAACTAAATTTTCTACTTATATATTTATATATTAAAATTATATTTTTATTATTTAAAAGTATATTTTGTTTAATTTTAAATATATAAATTCAAATTTTTTCCATTTGAATCAATTTCACTTTCAAATTATATATAAATATATTTCAAAATTTTGAATAATTGTACTCCAAAAATATGTTGTTTCATCCCATTTGGGGTATTAATATTAAATTTACATTTAAAACTAATGTTATTCAAAAATCAAGAAATTGAAAACATATTTTAAATTATCATACATTAAAATTTATAATAAGATAAACATAGTTTTGGACGAAAATAATAATGAAATTAATTACAATTATTAACAATGAATGCATTAAAAATGTATTTACATAATTGTTTAAATTTAATATTACATAGAAATATGAACTAAAAACATGTCTAAAACACATTGGATGTAAATTATTTGACCATATATCTTCCATTATATAATTTTGAGAATTAATTTTTTCCCATTATATAAGTTATACATCCCAATGGTGTTGGGCATTATATATTTACAAGAATGTCACTCCCCTGACACTATGAGAAGGCTCTCAACCTCTCCACTTCATGAAACCTATAAAGGAATTTGTATTATCATAACTCATCATAGATAATTTCCTAGAATCGATAGTATAATATGAGAATTATCACTTTTGGAATAAATAAATCCGAAGAATCTCTTTAGTGAAAACCATATAGAGTCACCCAAAAAAGAGGTAGCATTCTTCATCATGCATTTCGTTTATTTTATTTATCCAACCATTTATTTATTATTTTTCCAAGAATATATAATACCATAAGAATCATCAATTTACTAAGATATTTTTATTTTATGTTTTTACCATCACTTACACACAGTTCTATCATATTGTTAACAAACTTATCGTTCGTGTGAACGGCTGACTACCGCCTTATGAAACGATATCATCCTTTATTCCATTTCCACTCTAATGGATGGGAAATATAATGGATATATATTTTTTAAATGAAAATATTAATAAATTTTTCATTATACATAATTTTAATATATCTAAAAAAACATTCATGGTTTCCATATTGTTGAAATACAATCACATCTTCTGTAGAAGTTTGGACTACCACCTCCCCAAATCGATATGATACATTCAAAAATTATAAATAATTTATTAAGTATTAGGTTAATAAACCTATGTGTCAAAACTTATATCTATATTATATTAATTAAATTATATAATTTATGTAAAAATAGTATATCATTTTCGTTATTACCATTTCACACACTATAAAAATAAAAAACGTCATTCATGAACGAGTGGGTTATGACATCCTTGAAGCAAAGTCATTCCATTTACATAAAAATATTTATATATATAAAAATATATCATAAAATAAAATGGTTTTTATGATATAATTTTAATTCTGGAAACATATGTGTAACATATTATCTTTCTATTACAATAGATGACAAATGGGAACAGTACTCTTCCGTGCATACAACATACTGTCTGAATGATTATAAAATTTGTCATTTGTCATAATCAACATTAATTATTTGTTCTAAAAATATAATTTATTTATAAATATGATAATTATTTCAAGATAATTATTCTTTATACGTTTTAATATTGAACGCTTTAACCATATATGACTAACAAAAGTCATTTTGGACAAATGAATAGAATATTGTCAAAACACCATATTTAAAATTTATTCTTTTTGTTTTTTAATGTCTTATAAATTTTCAAATAGAAGTAAAAACATAAATGTAAAATATTATGAATAATTTTCTTAATTTTCATTTTTTAAAATGAATGTAATGGTACATTGGACAAGTATTACTCGTGATTATGGATTTCGTCTCAATATTCATTCATTGATGCATGCGTTGATGTTATACTCCCACAATATTGTATGAGTTTTATATAAATCACATTTGACATATATTATCATGAAATTAATTATTCACATGTTATTTAATTTTTTGGTTAAATTTTATTATTTTCAGGGGGCTTAAGATTTAAAAGGTAAATGTTTTATGGGACATTTAATGTTTAAAGATAGAATTTTAATCTCAATTTATACATTTACATATTCATGATAATGTTTTACATATTTATTAAAATTTATATAAACATATTATAAATGAAATTTATTCCAATTTTTAATTTAATTCAATGTATTGAAAAATGAATATTATAATATTTCTTATATGTATTATTTTTTATAAATGAAAAAATACAGTTCATAGTCTAAAGATAAATGGATAAAATGATTTTTCCATCGACATGACTATTATTCAATTTTTATCTTCCTTTACACAATTAGAAGTTTTCAAAATTAAAAATCCATTCTTTCTTTTTTAATTTTTTATTTGAATATGTGATTTTAAAAGATGATGATTGTTTCAAATAGATTAAAATGCTTTCTTATGAGTGATATTGATATATTATGAGTGTTACATTAAAATTATAATAAATTTATTTCTGATGAATATATAATGTTAAACTGAAATTTTAGGAGAGGGAATGTGATAAACCATTTATGGGTAGTTTTTTGATAAAGAAATAATGAGGTGGTCTATGATAGACCTCTAGTACATTGTTTATCGATTGAAGATGTATGGCTATTCATTTTATAAGGGTGAAATATATGGATTTCAACAACATAATAACTCCATTTAGAATATTGAAATGTATAATAATTGGCCAAGATAGATTTATTTTTTTCTAGAAATTCAATGGGTTTTATGGTAGTCCTGTGATTAATGAAATGGTACGTAATGAAATTATTTTCAAAGGAACATATATAATATTTCTTAATGAATAAATTTATTACATTGTGATAAAGTTTTAATTGTTTTTAATTTTTATAAATTAAATATTAGATTCTGTCATATTATATCTCATATCATCCTTTCAATATCATCCCATGCTTTTAATGTTTTTCACAAGAATGATGATGATTAAGGGATACTAAGAATTCATTTTGAATTCCATGAACTGTTTTCAAAAAATATATGACAATTTATATTAAAAAAATTATATTACGGGAAAATAGATACTGTTTGGAAGTTCCCACATTGTATTTTTTTATTATTTTTTCTATGATATATAGAATAATTCCCTAAAACGCTAAATCTGAAAATTTCCTTAATGTCAATGAATGAAATTTTATGAATAAAAAAAATATTATGTAATTATTGTTAATGAGGACTTATGCATTCCCTATTTAATGTCCATTTAAACATTTTCCGCAAATAAAACAAAAGAGGTAAATTTTTTAAAAAATATCAACTAATAATGACATATTAAGTTTTCTATGACTTCATTTTTAAATGGTTATAATTTTTATCCATTTATGAATATCTAATATATATTTAATTTCTTAATTTAGTGTTGGAATTAAAATATTTCATGTGGATGTGTTATTATACTTGTTTAGGTAACAAATTTCTATTCCATGTTTTATTATAATGTTAATGCCATTTGTCTAATTTAAATATGCGAAACACATATGCATTAATATTTTTTGGTGGGTTCTCCTAGATAGACCTCCAATGAATTGGGTAATATTTAGGTCTCATGTGATGATACCTATGAGATTAGGGAGTAATCCAAATCCCTTGTTGGAGTCCATCCACAATGTTATATTGACCAGGTAGTCCGATTTTAATTCTTCTTACATAATGATTTATCTTTTTTACACAATCCATGATTACATGATCTTCTTATTACATTATAATTATTTACATCTTCCAATTAACAATTCTTAGTAGTTATAATTTATGATATCAAGTTTTTCTTTTTATCTCATATAATATTTCACATTTCTTGTTTAATCATTCACTTGGATATTTATGTTATAAAAAAGTAATTTTTTGTGTAAAACACATTGGTTGTTATAAATGGTATTAGAGAATTTTATACTAATTTTGAGTATTATAAGTAGAATAAATTAGTGTAAACAATATGAATTAAAATTTGTATATGAAAATATAATGAAATTTTGGTGAAGTATAGAGTGAGTGGACGCCATGAAATTATACCATTTTCGGGATAATATATGTTTATAATACCCTAGAATAGATGAACCTTGAGGTAATTACACTAAATTAATCATTTGGTATTACTAGGACATTCCCTTCATCATGACAAATTGATCTCATTAGATAGTTGATTCTATCACTCCATGATATTATGTTATGGAAAATTTTGATACTCTATATAATTAATTGTAATGGATATGATTTGATCATTATGTATAAAAAACTAATAGGTACATCACTATTAATAACCTATATTGAGAGTCAGAGACTCAAACTATATGATAAATGTGTAATTTATATGTCTTTATTTATATTTTTATAGTTACATTATTTATATTCTCATTAGATTATGTGATTCCATAACAAAGATTATTTTTGGTATCCTAAATGACAAAAACAAAAATTTAATAGTATATTTTAAAGTCATTATCCATTCATGGGATTAAAATGCCTAATATTATTATATTTCTACAAATTATTTTATATCATTCATGTTTAGTATATATTTTTAAACACCAATTCAAAGAATACGGGTTGAGAAATCTATGAGATAAACATACAATTAAATTATTTCATTCCATGTATATAACTCCTCTGTCAAATCATCTACAATAATAATCCAAATGAGTCTTTTCATACTTACTTTAATAGTTTTTTTTGTATTTGGGTCAGATTTTATACCATTAAATAAATACAACACTAACTACTTGGGTATGGAAATAGTGATTAAATCTCTTGTCATCCTATGAATATATTCAAGTATTATGGGGTCATTGAATGTATTTTGGAATATTAATCTCTGGATTGGATGATATATTATTATGGGAATGTAAATGTAGATCATATAAATAAAAAAAGTGAGACATAAATTCCTAAATACATTTACAGTTTGTGGTATTACACTAATTTATTACCTGATGGGATGTCTAGTCATCTATTTGAGCAACATGTTGAGTTCTCTATTGAACATATACCTTGATTCCCTCCCATAATATATAATCCTTACACAACACAATATGTTTTCATAGATAAACTAGAGAATAAGTTACAAAAGAATAATTATGAGTGTTTTATATTCCAAATTACATCACTATGGTGTGTTTGATTCCCCTTTTACAATAATAATTCCGAGTCAATATATGTATGAATTTATTTTTGTGAACTAAAAAACCCTGATAAATAAAAATTACCATACCTAGATTCGATGAATTCTTTGACCTCCTAAATGGAACCCAATAGTATTCTATAGTGGGACATTAGTTAAGTTATCAGTAATTAAAGTGGAATAAGAAGGATTTTCTCATGATTACCTTTAATACATGGTATAGACACTCTGAGTCAATAGTGATTCTCTTAAGATACAATATTTTCCTATAAATCAACATGGATTTGATTAATATAGTCTTTAATGATTTCACAAAAAAATTTATTATAGCATTTAGATATTATGTTTTTTCATACATAAAAATGAAAGGAGGATCATGAGGAATATTTTAATACAATGATAATGTGTTTTTGAATAGAGAAAATATATGAAAGGTTTGTAAATTTGAGGTCTGTTTGGAGGACGTATCACTATTAGGGCTTTCTATCTATAAAAAAGCCATGTATGTGGACTCTTCTATGGAACTGGTTTTTTTAGAGTACCCCAAACCAACATCTATAATGGAAATATATGGTTTGATGATAATATGTGACTATTTTATTTGATTTTTGGGAATCATTTTTCCATTATCAATTCCACAATCCAATGTCATTTCGGAGGGAGTAAATATTATTCTGAACAAAGAATATAAATACCTTGTTAAGGAGTTAAAATCTATGAATATCATTACAGAAATCATCATGAGACCCTCAGGGAGGAAAAATTCGTGACATATAGTGATGAATCTAAAATAATAATGTGTTGTGTTCTCATGAAAAATTATATTGTGACAAAATGTACCTCTAGGAAGTCTAATGTTCATTGGGGGAACTAAAAACGGATTATCTAGAGTTTCATGTAGTGGAATTAAAATTTATTATTTGGATTCAAAAGATTTTAATGGATGATTTTAATATATATAATGATTATAAGGGTGTCAAATATACATTCACCATGATGGAGCTTAATATATTCAAGAATTTATGGTTATATTTAATCATGGATTAGTCAAACTCAATCTATTACCATACTAGGAAGATGAATAATGTGAAAATTTATCTATGTTGAAAGGATAATATTGTGTTATCCATCATGGGTTTTGGGAAGGATCCAATACTTTTAGACAATACAATGGATGGATATGGATGTCATTATTAATTGAACATAAAAATTTCATTCCAAAATATTCACTCAACCGTCCCATCTATAGATGATAAATGATGCTTAATGGGATGAAATAAAAATATAGAAGAAAGTTCATTAATTAAGAAAAGTCAAATTAAAATTGATTAAAATTTATGAAAAAGGTTTTATTGAGTTGGGACTCATATATTTTTACTATCAATGACTGATGTAAATAGGGAGTTATTGAATGATTCATATAGTGTTATCATGACAACAATTATAGGGATAATATAGATGAACTTTGAGAATTATATGTTAGATAATTTAAAGATATATATTGTTGAATAGACATCAAAGTGCATGTATGTCCGTAAGTGATGGTAGAGTAGAAAATGTGTATTGGATGATGAAACTAAAACCCATTCCCACATGGAAATGGGATAACATCACTATATATATTTAATGTTATATCCAATTCATATTATGGAAATAATGTGATATGGGTTGTATTTTTATTTGGTACAAAAACTAGTCACACCATTTATTTTTGTGAGGACATATCACAAGGTCAAATATGTAATGTTATACACCAGAACAGTGCGGATGCATCATAGAAATCCACTATAAATTATATCCATTCAAGATCCCAAAATGTTCCTTCAAGTTCTAGAAAATAATGAAAGACGTTCTGAAGACCTTTTTAAACATCAGTAAGAACTATCACACCCAAACATATTTAAAACACTAAGGGAATGTCCTTAAAATTTTTAAAATGTTAATAGCATTCTCCAGAACATCAAATGAGGATGAGATCAACGTATTCTATTGGTTGAGTTCTCATTAAATAAATTATTTCAATCATGAATACAAATGGATCCATGGGAATACCTTTTTATTAAGAGATGAATAAAAACTGTGTGTTGTGTTGAAGTTGGATAAAATACGTTTCTAGAATGTCATATGGTCATATAAATGATTGAAATGGTATAATAATTTCAATGACACATAATGGTATCTCAATGTGAACCTGAGTGATACTTTGATAACTATCAGAGTGACCTAGATTATGAGGATAGAGTAAAATTTCTCATAATCATATCTACAGGGTAGAGAGTCATGATAATTAGGAAATATGAACTTTAATTAAATGATAATATAACATATTGAAATTTTTCTTTTCATCTTTGTGGTGTCCCATATACTAAAAAACATACCAACCGTGCCTCATGTACATGACATGTTCCAAACATTTCTCTTGTGAATGTGCATAACAAATATCTCACATTAATTGAATCATGAGGATGTATAGTATGTGTATAATCCCTCAAATATGGAAAATATATTGAAAATCATGGATCATAGAGAAGTATATCAACACAATAATAAATTAAACCTAGTAAAAGAAATATAGGGGAACAAAAAATGTGACAATGAGATCAAAAAATTGATGGAATAAATGAAATATTATTACAGTCTTTGGTTTTAATGTTACCGGTTGAAATAAAATTTTAGTGTATAAAATTTTTAAAAGTTATTTAATGAAATGATCTATCCTTTTGAAAATTTAATTCCCAATATAATTATATAATTTATTCATATTTAGTGATTTATTTAATTTTTTATCCAATCTCCCTATATAATAGATCCAACAAAACAATTTTTCATTATATTGAACATTATATACATAGAACAAATAAATCATTAGTAATCTAAATATTAAAAAAGATAAAAAGTAAAAAATATCTATAATTTAAAAATTTGAATATGCACAATTCAAAAGAATGACCACACTCACAAACAACCCATTTTAAGTGAAAAAAATATTGAGAATTCAAAATTTATCATTTAAAAGGATATATAAATATCATTGATAGACAGTATAAGTTAATTAATATTGAATAAATAATTTGGAATTTATAGAATGTAGGGAACCCATATGAGTTTTTAGATCTCTTCATTAATATAGAAATCCAACCCATAGAATTTTTGTTTGGCCATTGGAATAGTAATACTATCATTAAAAAAAAGTATCCTAACAGTTTGGATAGTATCACCGACAATGGGAGTGTAAAATTATATATTTTATATTATAAAATGAAATTATGAAATATTTATGCCACAATACACATAAATTATGGTTTTAAGGGTGATAAGATAAGACTTTTTATTTGTTAAAACAAAAAATATTTCATTAAAATTTTTATAACAGATGTATGGATTTAAATGTAATCTAATTTTCATAAAATGTCATTTAATAATATTATTATATTTTATTAAAATAATTATATAATTTTATTACACTATATGTAATTTTTGAAAGTTCATAAAATTGTTCATAATATTAAAACTGTTATTTAAAAAATAAGGATTTTAATAAAATATATATATATATGTTATTTTTATCATTATTATGTTAAAATGGATATCATTTTTAGACTCTACTCATAAAAATGATAATATTTAATGGTTATTTTTTAAAAAAATATAATAATTTTTTTAATATATAAATATGTTAAATAATGTATTTAACATTAAAATTTCAACTTCCAATTTACTGCATATTGGATGATGTATGAACTCATTAGTTTGAACTAAAATGACGCAGTAACTATAAATAGTAAAAATATTCAGAAATATTTGCATATTTGGTGAAAATATAATTTAAAAAATTAATAAAGTAATTATGAAACTTTCATCTCCTCACTGCCATATAAATACCACATCTGACAACCAACTATTCTAAAAAAATAAGTTTTTGAGCATAAAAAATGTTATGAATTTTCTTATTATCTCTCCAAAATTTAATATAAAATTTGGAAACACTATATACAATTTGAAGGATCCATTAGTGGTATCCTATGATGATATAACCAAAGGGATATGTAAACTCTCAAAACAATTTCTTTACATTTCATTCTCCTATAACCACACACATATATTTTATATACACATTGTCATACTAAAAAATATATCAAAAATATTAAAAATAATAATGATTTATTAATATAAAACAACTACCATACCTTCAAATGATTCCAAAATGAAAATTGTGTACTAGATAATGTCATCTCCATGTCCCTTTGGACAACACATTTCATTATTTCTATCTCTTTTATTTATGGTTATACACATGTGATTAATTTTAAATTTCATAACAATATGTTTATTAAATGTTCTATATATATTATTTATATTTATTAATAAAATTTTAATTAAATAAAAATTATTTTCTTGGTTCTCTCTGAAACAATCCAAATGAAGTAATTTAAGAACAAAAATTTATTAAGTAAAATAAATGTTTGAAATGGATATAAATGAAAATAATATTGTTATATAAAATAAATTATTATCAAAAAAGAATATAAATTAACTATCTAACAAATACAATTTTATTGTTATTGAATTTTTATTAATGTGTATAATGGGTCCTTACACATTGTAAGGTATCTCAACCAACCACCCTATTTTTTAGTTTGGAATTCTCTCTCTATACATCAAATTATTTATTAATTTTCAATATTAACTCCTTGTATATTTGTTATGTATATCCCTCATAAAATTTTATATGTATATATATTATAATTCACAATTCCATGAGAGGAATGCACATTTTCCTTATTCTCTCATAAATTTACTTTGTTTTGAAAAAACATATAAAAGTAAAATTGTTTGTTTTAAATTCTTCTATTCATGTAATATAAAATTAAATGGTTTAAACTTCAATTGTTCAAAAATAAAACTCATTTTAAATGGAAATATATTTTCTTTCCAATCTGGCTTTAATGAAACTATTATTCTCTTACTCACTTAAAAGACAGTACATCATTTTCTGAAGTGCCATATTTATAGGTAAATTTTCAATGTGATTTCTCAATTATTCTTTATGTATTCTCTATAATTCAATTTCAATTTTTGTGGAATATTACTATTTAACACCTATGGAATTTAAAACATTATTTATTTATTATATTATGGAATCCATAACGATATTCCATTTGGCTATGTTATATGACAGGATTGTGTGACAATTTTACATTCCATGGGGTTTTATAATGCTATTACATTGTGATTTATTTCTTTTCATGGCCCACATATGCAAGATCTTGATATAATGGGTTCTCCCAAATAACAGTATAATATATTGGGTGATGTTTATGTCACATCAGATCAAATGTATGGGTTTGGAGAGTAATGTAAATCCCTACTGAGACTCTACTATTTATGTTATCCTGTCATGGAAACACGACATAACATATGATTATATCATATTTTATATTGTTTCTGCATTCCTATATTTCCATAAAATTGTGATTTCATCTCATTTATGTATATTTTTAATACGATTAGATCTTATTAGTGTCATAATGTTATTATGTTATACCTTTTGAAGAAAATTTTAATCTTTATATCATGATTATTACCATACTATGATTTTAATCATTCCCTGTTATGTATTCTATAGGCTATCCTTTGATATTTCTGGTTATCAAAGGTGTTTAGTAGCATATTTTATGTTATAAAATAAAAAAAACTCCTATTTTAGTTAATTTAAATATTTTATGTACCTATCCTCTCAGAAACAATATGCCACTAAATACTTTGGTTGTATATATTTGATATAAAATTAAAAAATAAAGTAAATATATGTGTAATTGACATTGGAAACTGTAGTTGGTAACAAATAATGTTTTTTCCAATTTTAGGGGGTTAGATAAATAATACCTTAGTAAAAATCCTTGTGATTATTCTAGGTGTAGTAAAATAATTCTGAATTTTTAGTCAATTAAGAGTAGATTGTTTCAGAGCATTGACATCCTTTCCTTGATTTTGAATGTGGATTTGGATATTCAATAAATGTCCATAGTTTTACTATCTATTAAATTGATCATTTGTTACTACCTCATTATATTATTGGTGCTTAGTCAATAGGCCTTACTATATAGTCTTTCACTTCTGAGGTATATGATGTGTCTAATTCACAGAACCATTATTAACCATTAAAAATTACATTAATATATTGTTTTATCAAAAATCTAATAATGAAATTAATATGGTTAAACTAGTTTGTAACATATATACACATAAGTTTTTATATATGTGTAATTTATAAGTTATTACATCAATCATAATATTTTTCCTATTTATATGAATATCATTTCATATATTTTCATCATTATGTTTATTTTTATAACATAATTGACTTCAAAAATAATCTAATAGTGAAATGTACACTAAATAACCATTAATGAGATTCAAATATTCTATATAATTATATTTCTACACATTTATTCATATTATTAAGGTTTACTAGAACTATTAAAACACTAGATCAATGAATGATGGTTTTGAAAAATGTGAGACTATTAATTAGTGAAATTATTGTATCCCATATATTTAACTAATCTCATGTCACTATTTTTTTATTGAACGTCCCAACTAATACCTTCATACAACCTTTTGTGTAATTTTCTGATATATATGGAATGTATTATATTTCTATATATAAATATTACATCATCTTACTTGATATAAAGGCCACTCTTCACATCCTTATACATCCTCAGATTTGAAACAAGTGCAAGTAAAAAAATAAATATCCTTTGGCCTCGTCTTCTAAAAATGGATATTATTGCCTTATGATGAGGAATGTCAATCACAAATGATTTAGAAAAAGGTTATCATCATAATAAATTACAGTCCCATTGCGAGGTATTATAGTAATGAATTCATTAATTTGGTTCTTCATATCCCTCATGATGGTGTGGTTTTGTTGTCGATTAAATCTATATATAGATACAAACCCATTCCAAGACTCCAAAGAAAATTCCCTAAATATACTTAGAATAACTGGAGATGGTTTTACCATAAATTCAATATAATGGTATTTAACATATTAGGTCATCATCATGGGTCATACTGATCATATTTTTATATAATAATGATTGGTCTTTGCAGACCTATATTGATTTCCATGATCTCAAAAAAATTATGATATACAATGATCTCCCTTCCCATATGTAGATGACTTTCATGATCATATTTATGGGGACCAATTACTATCTATGATATAAATTTTCTTTCAATAACACTAATTCAGTGTTATGTTGGTTAATATTACCAAGACATCCTTTTAAACATGGCGGGGACACTCTGTGATCGTTCTGTTTTATCTAGAATCACTAATTCTCCCATAATATTCATGAACACAACGAACAATTTCATTAATGATTACATGATGTTGTTTGTGCATGTATTTATAGATAATATTCAAAAATAATAATATAAATATTTTATCCACACATTTTTTTGTATACAACGATAATGACATTATGAATGGAGGATCTATGTGAAAATTAAATTAAATAAGAGTACCATATAAACGATATATCATTTATTGGGAATGTTATCAATAAGAAGCTTACATATTTGAACTCTTATTAGAAAAGGGAAATTTAATAGTTTTCCATGACAATATTTATAATGGAGATCGATATTTTTCTTTGACTAAATGGTTTTTATCAATGATTTGTTAAAATATTTTAAAATATTTCCAAACTGGTAAAAAAAATTCTAAAACATGATAATTTCTTTTGGAGAAGTTAATGTTAATAGTGATTTATGAATACAAATTGGATAATTATCACTAAATCAATCCTCATGTCACCCTTAAATGGTTCCCATGGTATATAAAAATTCTTAAAAAGTTTATTCGGTTCAATATTGATGCTAAATAACAATGAGATTTCCTATACCTTATCAGTGATGAATGTTCCTGAGAACAACTAACAACTCCATGGTCTAGATTTTTCTTAAGTTACTTTAACATTAAAAACTCATAATAACTATAATAATGGTGTTATGTGATAAAAATATTCCATTTGTAGGATCCATAATTATTTGATGACACAAAATGTTCTTAATATGGACAAGTGAAGATTTTTAGAGATAATCATGGACTATGATTTCTCAATCCATTACCATCCCAGGATGGCCAATAAAGTGGTATAATTAATTTGTAGAAATGAACATGAAACCATATCAATGATATGAATTAATAAGTCTATATTCTTCTCAATCATAAAATGGATAAATGTGGAAGTCATAGAGAAGGAAAAATTATGTTAATTTATAAAATTATTTCCTACTTATACCAACTATTGAAGAAAAAGGAGGCCTAAAATGATAAAACATAAATACATAAGAATATAGAGAGAATAATACAAATTAAATACCCATATTTCAAAATTCCTCAATAAGGAATGGTAATGTTTTGGTATTTGATTTATGGACTATTATAGACATATATAAAAATGATGACATATAATGATTAAGATAACTAGACATCCTCCATCAAATGAGGGATAAGGATGATTTATCAAGATATGTGGTAACACTATTGAAGGTAATATATGTTGATGATATTCATATAATATACATTAATGTTCAGGGTATTCCGAAAAGTGTAGGTATAGTGGAAAATGTAAAAGGTGGGGATGAAACTATAACCCCCAACCACAACGTAATGGGAGTACATTATTATGGATTATTTCATTGGTTCTGTAAAGAAATAAAAATAAGATAATTACATTTGGGTTATAGTGTATCATCATAAAAATAATACCCTCTTCACCTATATTCCAGGGGACTTCTAACTCAATCAAAATGTACGATTAAACATTAGACACATAGTGAGGGGGAAAGGAATGCGACCATCAATTATTTCTAACTCAGATATGATATTTACCTATTTGATTAAGAAAATGATATCCCATGCTCTAAAAACTATTTTTTTACTTCCATAAGGACATTTACACCCAATAATGATATATAATATTATAATAATATCAGAAAACTAGAGGAAATTTTTAGATCTTTCTCTATGTACTATAAAGGTTAATAAGATAAACATTTTTCTCTGGTCTATTTCTCATACAACAATATCTCTCACTAAATCATCCAATTATCCCCATGTGAATTTCATTATGTTAATTAAATCCTATTACCTATGTTTTTGGATAAGGATAGTGAATAGAAGATCAAGTACATGAAATGATTTATGAAATTGTATAATAGGAACAACCAATTTTCCAGTTCCTGAGAGACGATTAGAGTTGATATAGTATATATTTGATAACTATGGGAGAGACATGTATTTTGAGGATACTGTTTAGGTATTCATCAACATATGTCCATGGGGTGAGTAAACCAGGATTGAAATTGAATTATCAAATGTCTTAAAGGGTGTTTCGAATTGAATGTTACCTTAGGTTGTTTCTTGTTATAGAATCCTAAAATTTTGGATCATTTTTTATTGGTTTCACTATAAGTATATAGTTATTTTTATTCATGAGGTGTTTTAAAGATAAATGGAAATTCATATAATTGATCATTGGTATATTTTATGTCATATTGTGATATCCTTGCTCTATGATTTGACTAGTATTACATGCTAAAATACATATATATTGGGCTCAGAGATGTAACATGAGGAATAATATAATGTAATTCTTATGTTTAGTGGGCTTGGACCTATGTTGTACTATAATTCATATTGAGAGTGGGATATTCCCTATCTGATATTTTAATGATTATAGGGTTCTAACCATTATGCTGCAATCCTTATAGGGAATTAACTCTGATTTTTTTGACTGTACCAGGGTTATTTGGTTGTGGTTTCATGGTGATAAGCGATTCAATGAGATATTCATGTATGTAATTGATTATGGAAGTTTTAACAAGGTTATATGGTAGTTGTTTTCATGGTAATAAGACATGCTCAAATATATTCTAACACAGTGCTGAATAGGGTTGTTATTTTATTTTCTTAATTATTGAATAAATTTATACATATATTTATTTCCATATTTCATAATGTTCCTAACAGAATGGTTTGTATAAGTACATTGTTGTCGACCTATTCAGTTATACTCACACCCTATTCGGGACACGATTTCGTTCCCAAGAAAATTACATGGATGCAGGTTTGGAAAAGGAAGAATGAACTTACATTTGATTTCTCATTTGTTGGATGTGATAGAAATTGGTCATATAACCAACATTGGGTTTGGAAAAAAGGACTATGAGTCATTATGTTAGTATTATAGCATTTTCATGTATTTATTCTTTTAAGAAATTTGGGTACATTCTATCATATCATTAAATTATTCTTTTATTATTTATTTGAAATTTCAGTTGAATTATCTTGTTATCCTTTGGTCAGTCTATAGACTATTTTTATTAGTTTTTTACTGCTATGTAGAATTCATAAATATGGATTATAGTCTCACCAAAATAAATTTCATAGTACTGCAACTAGTCGATATCCTCTAGAATATGTGGAGGCATCCTTAGGGTCCCCTTACTAACACATTTGTTGCCACAATGAGACATTGAAAAACATAGGGATGTTACCTTGTCGTATCAAAGGATATAATTTTCTTTTCATCTACATTACTATTTATGAAAGGGTGAAAGGATACAAGGATATTTAAAGACATGGTAATGATATTTTTTAGGGGATTAGATAACCCATGTACAAGGGAAATCATAGTACCCATGTTTGGGATTTTTGTTTGTGTTTTATCCACGTTATAGTTGATGTTATTTCACCCTGGTTGATTCACATATTGTATGAGGTTGTTATATTATGATGTTATTGTTTCATGATATATTCAATCATGGACCAGTATGGCACAAGATGGGAATTCATGCATCATAATTGGAACAATATGATATATTAACATGTATTGCACATGATAAGGGCATATTTATTCTTGCCTGTGAAATATGCTTGTATATTGATCTGTGATATGAGTATTATGATTCAGGATATAAATGAAAATAGTTGGTTAGTCCTACTAAAACACTTTTAATCTATTTGAAGTGAGAGTAGTAGTAAGTTATTCTTTTTATAGTCAACTAACGTGGTCGAACCTGTTGCTAACTAACTCTCTAAGGTGTGAATTTTTAATACCAAGAAATTCCATCCTCTACATCATCAATTTGAGAGTCATGATTATTAAAATATACAAACTCCTAACATAGTTGAACTGAATCTTCTCTTATTTCATGAGGAGCAGATGGATGATTAACTTCAAGATGCCTACGGTGGGTTATGTGATCCATGGAAAATGTTATTTTTCCTACCATTCCATTGATATGTGAGTAGACACAATAGATTCATGTATAACATCCACCATGTTCTATTGGGATGATGGACCCCACGAATATATGTTAACGATCACATTATTCTATAACACCATTATATATCCTAGGACACCCCTATATAAGAAGGTGAATCTTGCTACGTATATGGTTTGTGGACCTACCATGTGTTGGTGGAATATATGGGAGAAGTTATTCAATATAATTATCTATCTATGAATTTAATTGATATGATTTTAATAATTAATTTCTATCCTGAGCCATTGAGGGTATAATTATATTTTTTTCAATGATCTAATATAGGAGGGAATGTTATTTTTAGAGTATGTTGAACAATTCACCGACCTACAATGAATTAGGTCATTTTTTGGCTGATAAGAAATGATTGAGGGTAGTTTTTAGGATGATCTTAATTATGAGATTATGTCACAGGTAAAAATGTTATGTTTATTTATCTCTGAAGATGTGATGGACTGGGAACTCATCATAGAAGGAAATCTGGGAGAGTGTCTTTGAGTATTGGAAAATATATTTCCGTAGGTTATAATACTAGTTCTTCATCAAGTGAATAGTAGTGACTCGATGATAGTTTCTTTCAAGGTAGTAATGGTTAGATAAATTATGGTTGTGCAGAACCATCCCATGGACATGACCTATTCTAGTTATATCAGTGTGTAAATATTGTCCATAAGTTCCTACAGTTTCTTTACCCTATAGTCGAGAGTCATATATGTTGAAGAGTGGATCATAACCAAAGGTTATGTGGAATCATTACATAGTAGACAGGTGGAAGGGGATTAAAATTGGAACATGGGTATGGATGGGGCTCAGTTACCTCTTATAACGATCATAGCTACTGTTCGACTGAGCTGTGATGCCCAGGACGGGGTTGTCGTATAGTTGCATATGAGCAGTAGAACCTGGAAAGGTAAATAGCTTAGGGTAGTAAGAATGGAGCCCAAGGTGGAGGGAGAAGTTTGCTACATGTTATATAGACTACTAAAGCAATCACATATGCGTGACTGTCTACCATTATATGTATGATAATTGTATAATCTACTATATCATGAGTTTTTTTTATATTATATTATAATTTTTTTCAATTTTCTATTTTCAATTTTAAAAAATTGTTTCATATTTTATGTGGATATCATATAAGTTGTCTTAACAATCTATACACCGTTGGGAGTTCAATCAGAGAATATGAAACATTTCAAGGCAAGTTCTCTTGATATTAGTGGTTATTTTGTATGTATACCATTAATGCTAGAAATAATGGGATTCAATTTGATTATCTATATGGATTGGTTGGATCCAAATACGATTAATATCAACCGTTTTCTTAGGAATGTTATGTTTCTATCTCTAGAATGAGGTAGTTATTTTCATAAAGTTGACTTGGATCTTTTGGCAGGTTGTGCAGGACCAATTCATTGCAGATTAGATTTTCATATGGATAATATTTTTGGTCATTCTCTATATTATGGTGGAATTAATGATGATTATTTTCCTCCTGTGTAAGAACATTTTCAAGATGTTTTTGAAGATTATTTATACTACTTTTTGAAAAAGTGAGATATTAAGTTCACGGCCTACTTGTTACCAGTGGTAGATATTGTTTTTATCTCACCTTTCTAAATCAATCAATAAATTCATAGGGGTGAAATTTCAGATGTACGATATAAAATATGAATGTTTCATATATCCAAACTTTTTTCAATGAGGTTCCCTGGTTTTATTATATTAAAAGGAAAATTGTATGTTTCAATTTATCTAGAATATTAGAGATTTTACCTGATGGAGAACAAGAAGTAATATCCCCTTAGACACCTCAATGATAATTTTTATTAGCTGAGATGTGAATGTGTTTTCACTTAGGATAACGTGTGACCGTGGTATCATTACATGAGAGTGATAATATTATACATAACCTATAATATGTCTTATATAATTTATGGATTGTATGAGTCCATAGTTACTCTTTTTTAGATTGATTATTACACTAAAAATATTTTTTTACTTTATCCACCATATTTTCTACCCATTCTTGGATCAACATGTGAAAATTTTTGTTAATGAAATCTTAGTTTACTTTGGGTATTTATAAGATAGTTCTCATAATGTATACATCATCATGAGTAAATTGATAGAGCATCATCTTTATGAAAATATAACCAAATGTAGTTTCCTGATTGGTAAAGTGCACTTCAACGGTCATGTCATTTAAAGGATAGAGTGTTGTTGGAAGTAGAAAAGGTAGTAACTATTGTATGTTAGGATTTTTATAAAAATGAAAATGAGATTTTGGTCTTACTAGGTTTATTTGGATATTAACTCATTTATATTTAGTTATTATCCCATAGAGTTGCACCGATTATTGGGATTACAATGAAATGGTGGAGTTTTATTTAGAAAAACTCTTACAAGAGAACTTTTTTCCATCCAAAGAGATAGATGAACTCTACATTGGTTCTCTACTTATCTTGTCATATAAGTCATATATCAAGTATCTTTAAACATCTGAATTTGGAATAAGATAATTTCTAATTCCATAGGATCAAGTTGTTGCCTATGAGTCCAAACAATTAACATCATATGAGAGGAATTATCATAATATCAATCTGGAGTAATATTTGTTAATTCCATCCATGATATTCTTGATAAATAACCTTATTTGAAAGAGTATTTTGGTGTACAAGAATGATAATATCATTGGCTAAAAAATTTTATAGTGGGGCATGATCCTTTGAAGAAAGAGGTGGTTGTAGTATTTGTTGTCTGTTGACATCAAGTTGTTATATACACTAGGTAAAATAAACATAATTTTTTATTCCATGTCATGGATAAAAAATATAGAGGAAATTATGGAGTATTATGATGGGTGGTGGATGATTTATTTCTATTAAAACGTGCATCTATATGTTCAAAAGTCCATTGGATGTGTATTCTCAAATTTAACATTTATTTGATGAGTGATTTTTGGCCAGATAAATATAGGGATGTCATCTAATATGAAGTGATTATCTCTTAGGGATATAATATATTATGGGGATACATAATGATTATGATATCATTGTAATGTAAATGTAATTATTTTCTATATCCTTGTATTGTTTGCTTCATACTTTCATGATTTGATTGTAAAAGGGTTATATGCTTTAACATGGTTAGTTAATCATAGTATATAAATGAATTATCATTATCTCTCTAGATGGTATTGTATAACAGTAATACAAAAGGCTCTAGTGGGGTTCATGGAAATATGTTTCACCTTGTAGTATTTGAAGACCAATCTTTAGAGTCATATAGGGATAATTTTAACCGCATCACATTTCATAATGGAAATGGGATGATGTTAGTTTATATTTTTTGATAGGATTACATAGGGAATATATAATGAATGATGTTGTGTGGATAATTATAGATATGTTGTTTATTATACATCATTTCGTTCCTTTTTGGGTGACCTTCATTATTGATGACTTGGGTAGATTCTGCCCGCATGAAATAGTTTGATAGTATGATGTCCAAAGAAGTATTATTATACTATATATATTAATTTCACATCTTGATTATAGAATTCAATCCATAAGCTCTAGGATCATTTTTTTAGTATAACCTTTCATAATTAGACTGATGTCCTATCCGATGGGATTATTTTGATTCCACATGACATTTTATGAGTCATTGTTTTAGAATTCAGTTGTTCATGGGAATGAAATTATACACTAGAGGGGTTTTCTTATAATAACACCTTCCATTAATCAATAAAAAACCCACATTTTGAAGACCATTATTTTTATTATCCCCACTCTCTTATTTATTGGATATAGGTTGGTGAGTTATATCTTGATTGACCTAGTACCGTACCAGATACATTTATGCATGTTCAGTTGATCAATATGTGGTTAGTGACGGAGTAGATTTCTCATAAATCATATGCTAACCAACATAGACAACATGTTCAGTTTGAGTTCAATTTGAGTAATTTCTATCAGGTTTGACATAGGTTTGGATAGTTTCATATTTGGAAATAGTTAATTAAAACAACCTTGTTTTTATATCATTCAAAATGGTTGAAAGGTTCAATCAAGTGGTGTAATGATTTTCCCTTACTCATTGATTAAATAACAAGATGGATGTGATTCACATGTTTTAGGTTTAGATATATCATCAAGTCCCATATCATGAGGTTGATGTTTATGCTGGTGATATTAGTCTGTATGAATCCTTTTAGAATAATTTCACATAGATTGTAGACCATAGTGATTTGGATCTTTATATAAATTATACACCTACTGATCGAGCGTACTACTAGATTGAGCGTGACCATAAAGAGACTTAGAAGATAGAATATGATATATTATCATAATTAATATAAATTTCATTTAGTACCCCATATTTATGCTTAATGTATCTCGAGGATGAAAGGTTAAATGTTTTTGAGGGTGTAAGATAATGATTTTTTCTTGGTACATATATCTTTGATCTTTGGCTGAACATATTTTATTTTCTTTTTCCCTACTTCATTAATACCGTGTGTTTGAGTTTATTTTAGTGATTGATTTAATTTTCATCTAATATTGACCTAAATATATGGGATGTATGTTTATTTCAATTCATGGAGTATGGGTATAAACATTGGATGGGAATATAAAGATTTGCCATTGTTTTGAAGGCTTTAGAGTTGGTTTCTGTTTTATTATAATATGGGTTATATAGTATCTTCGGGACACATTCACATTGTGATATGGTTTCCTAACATTAAGTTGTTTCGAACATGATGTCATGAAGTGATTTATTTCTCTATATATTACATATATTGATTGAGGTTCACATCATGAAATGATACATTGAATTTATTTTTACCCAAGTGAATAGTTTTTCATCACATTTCATAAATAATGAAATTATTTCTATTAATATATTTGAAATAGAAGTTTACAGCCATTTTTATCAATTATTTTCATTCATCCACTGTAAAGCCTCCTCTATCAAACACTTTGTAAAATACAATAATATTTTTAGTCATTATTTTCCTTCAGAAAGTCATTATCTAAAATTTAATCTCTATAGAGTTTCATTTATTTGGTGTTCCCCTCTCTTCATCTTCAAATATAATATTTGATATGTGATCTCCTCACAACTATTGAATAAATAATTGATCTTGTTGTCTATGTAATCTTGGGTTTCCTTGGGATCACCATTTCTTTCATTCATTGAGGAAATTACTTATTGAAATCATTACATTGAACTCTATATAAATGTTGGTGGTCTAGAAAAATTCCATATAGACTTATTATATTTGCTCCATTATGTGAAATATAATTTGTTTGCAAGGATATAATTCTAGTGTTAAAAATTAAAATAGTTTCTCGTGATAATCTGGTGGGAGGACTAATATTTTGATCTAGTTAAATCTAATAGTTTTGATACATGGATTTTGGAGACTTTTAGGTCGATCATACCATTGAACAAAAAAACACTTTAAGAGATTAAAATATGTTTTATCGTTAAATGATATGTCATATGATTTCTTTTGATTTAATCACTAAGGATAATGGAATATTTAAGAATCAAAATGGCTAGAGATAATTGATATGAAATTGATGAGTACACTTCCATGATAATATATTATGATATAATTTATTGAATGAGTGGGTAATTGAATGAATAATGGAAATTAGTTAAATTTTCCATTATTTTGTTTGATATTATGTTGTATTATTCATGCCATTATGACTTGTGTTCTGATTCACCCAAAAATTATTATACAAAGGGATCTTTATGGTTCAAAGGAATTAAATATTGAATGGTTTTTTCCCAGTTATGTAAAAATATATACATGAAGAGAATTTAACATTTATTTATAAATGATTATAAAAAGAGAAAGACACCTTTATGATGAAATTATTATATAATGATCCTAAATCCACTATGAAAACTGATTTTATGAATTTCGTGTTGTAGTTTTGTTGAAATACATATACAATGGGATCCTCTGTGTTTTGTTTTACATAATATATAATGGTTTTTATGGTCATGGTTAAATTATTATATAAATGAATTTTCTTGGTTTTGTTGAAATTCTAATATAAAGGGATTCAGAAAATTAGGACAAAATAATTATATAATGTCATGGGGATGGTTATGCTGAAATTATATCTTACAAGTCAAGGATTAGTTTTACTATTACCCTTGTTAATGAATCTCCATAATTTTCCCTAAAACCCTTCTCAAGGTTTATATTTTCCATGTGATTTATCAACAAATTTTCAAATAATCACTTAAATAGGAAAAAATTTATTTATAATAGTACTAATTTTCAAAATATGGAAATCCAGGACAAATGGAATTTTTTATTTCAAAGAAAATATTATTATATTCCAATATTTAACATTATATGACATGACTATCTAACCCATTACATTACCATGATACTTTTTTATGATTATGGATTATGAATGATTTATATATATGGGTCAAATATTCATGAAAATATTATAATATGTGTGACTATGTAGATATTTAATAAATAGTTTTATTTTAATGTCTTATTAGATGATAGGTTTGTGAATATTGAGTAAAAATAATCTATGTTGTCACTCTATCCACATTGTTTTTCATTTTTTATTGTCAACCGTTACTTCAGATTAAATGCAATTTTATTTCATTTCCTCACTCTAATGATACAACGATATTATGATTCCTTTTTTATTATTTTATTCATCCATATGATTATTCATGATCCTTATCATTCGTGATATCATGTTATTTCCTTTGTCTAATATGTTATATTTTTTCTCATGCATATCCCCTCAATGATTTTTTAGCTCACCCATTTTTGTTATTCCCAGCATAGTTCATCCTAAAAAATATCAGGATCTTAATAACACTTATGAACTCACCATGGAAAATTATATATATAAATGTTTATCCTAATTTAAATTTTTTATGTATATATTCTCACAATGAGATTAATCCCCTCAGTCCATTGGTCATTTATATTGGATATTTATTATATAAATATTGAAATTATAGGTGAATGATAAATGGGCCACTATAATATTTGTACCAAATTTTCATATGAAATTCATCAATTAGTATATCATAACCAGTTGAAGGTAAATTGGTTTTATTCATTCATTAGATTATATAATAACATGACAAAATATATCTAGTTTCATAAAGAATTAATAATTTCACATTTAATCAATGATAATGAATTGAATTTCATAGATTCTATTATAAATCATCAATGTACTTTATATATAAAATGATAGTTTATGGTTTTATTAGTGGATATCCCTAGTAATGCATAAAAATCATTAAATGATGATGACCAGTATGAAAAATACCTTTAGAAATGAATCAGAACATTTTTGTTGAAAACTGGGAAACTACCCTTTTCGTTTGGTATAATTAAATTATAGAACATCACAGAATATTGAGAAAAATATTTTCATTGATGATATCCATTAATAACTCTAATGTAATCATGAAATAAAATAACTATCATTATAGGGGTAAAAAAATTTTATATGATCTATGTTAAATCATATATTTCTTTCCCAATTTTGGAAAAATATCCTAAAGAACTTGTTTGAAAAATATTATAAAAATAAATATTAAAGAGATTAATAATAAATTATAATATGGTAGAAATTGAAATTATAATATCACTGGATAATAGAAAATAACATTCACAGAAAAATGTTAATGAGAATGTACATAAAAGAAAAATCCCATCAACCAAAGTAGAAATAAGGATGGATTTTTGTAATTTAATTCTCATAGTAATTTTTATTTACAAATAGATTAAAATAGTAATATTATGTGAACAACATAAAAATGAACATTAAATATGTAGTTTCCTGTTACATAAATTTATAATTAACAATCCGAGAAATAAATTATATTTTAACAAAAATAATTTACCGCTTTGGTATGATTGAAATAAACCCCCATTGAAGAAATTAATTCAAATCGATGCATAAATTCCTTGAATATAAATAAATTCATTTTATGAAATATCAAATGGTCAGTATATTGATAGTATGAAATAAATTATTTGTGAATATGGCTTATTTCAAGAAAAAACAAATGTTGGATGAAAAAACCTTTAAACTAGTAATGTATTACATAAAACATGATCATAAAATCATATATAATAAAAAATATTAATTGAAAATTAGAAAAAAGAATAGTATTTAAATTTATCATTTATTAGTGATTAAATTATGACATAATATCAGTAGTTTACTAATATTTCATCCTTAAAATCATTTATTTTATTGTTATCATTTCAATTTTTAATTATTTTTTTATGGTTCTCGTACATGCACTTGGTGATCACAAAATATTTAAAATAATAATAATTTTCTAATCATATTATTTATGAAATATATATATATATATTATAAAAATAAATGTAAATTTTCAATGTAATATTAATTATATCACATAATGAAGATGATAGTTTTAACATGTACATGAGTGAAATTTAATTTTTTATATCGATAAAACAATTCAATGGTAGATAATGATACACGATTAAAGGATCATATTTATATCATAAATACAATATATATTCAATCAATATATCTTTATTAAAATATATATAATGCAGAAATTTAAACAATCCACATAAATTCTGAGAGGTGGTAGTATACACCTACTATTGAAAACATGTCCATTTTTGAACTAATGTAATGGTAATAAGTAGAAAAATATTATAATTTTGAAAGTATTATAATGTAAAAATATAATAAAAAACTAAAAACAAACCATAATTACAAACCCTGAATGGAGAAGATTGAAAAATAAATACATTCCTTCTTTGGATGGTAGTATGTATATACACATAAATGATGCCTTCGTTTTCCATTGGGATGTTAAATAGATAAAAAATCATTATTATAAGAACATTATAACATTTCATTATATAGATGAAATTGGTTTTCTAATATAAACATGATTAAAAAAATATTTATAAGATATGGAAAGAGAAGTAAACATAGAAATAATTATTTAAAAGTTATACCTATACATTTACAAATCATTCTTGGTATAAACATTAATCATTCCGTGGAATGTCTTCTTGTGATATAGTGGATTCTAATACAAGTGTAGATCTGTAAGAATTGAATTTATGATGTTATTTTCCCAAAAAAAAATTATAATATGTAAATCATGGAGGATATGTGGTGTCGCTTTATATTATTGTGGAAGACACACTTATACATATTGGGAAAATTAAAATATAATAAAATTAAAATAATTTAAAGTATAATAAAAATGAGAAAATTGAATAGTAATTATTTAAATATAGACATCCCAATAACAAATCCTATTTTTATTGGTTTGTGTGTCATTTTAAAACATATATTTTTTGGATTATCCCCTTTGTGAAACATTTTTAACAATAAATGTAAACATGAATTAATCAATAATGAAAGGATAAAAAATTACTTCTAAGGTGTAAAGTAACTGAAAAAATAAAATGTTGATGAAATATTAATAGTTTTCTCATTCCTTGTGTATCATGAATTGTTTATTTTTATTTTTATCTAATCTATTAAAATATTTATTAATCATAAATTTCATTTCAGTCATTTTTGGGATTTCTCACAAAATTTTACTTTAATGAGTTCAATATAATAATGAAATTAGAGTATGAAATCATTAAACATAAATTAATCATTATTATGAATTGTAAAATATATTTATCTAAAAAATTAATAAAAAAATATTTCTCGTATGTTTTTTAAGGTCATTTACATTCATTTACCTGCAGTTTACCTAAGCATTGTGTTAGTATTTCTGAAACATTTATTTTAATTATATAATCTATTCAACTTAAAAATAATTTAAAATTATAAAAATAACATATTTAAGTACATATTTATCATTTATATTCATTTTTAACATCATTGTATCATAATAAAATCATGTAAGATAATATAAAAACAATATAATCATATTATTATAACTATACTTTTCTTTATATAGTATAATGGTAATAATAAATAAATAGTTTAAAAAAATATTCACATATTAAAATATGCTTCCAATTTGGTTGAATTATACATAGAATGAATAATAAATAATTTTTTTGGCATATTTTCATCCCTTACTTGATAGTTGGAATCAAATTTGTTTCATTTTACAATTACCAAGGTGAAAATATGTATTTCAACTTTACTGATCATAATGAAAAATATAAAATGGGGACATATCAAAAACGTGAATCCATGATTGAAGATATAAAACCACATTTCAATATTCATTTTCTAAAATTGTATACTTTCATTTGTAATATAATTTCTTAAAACACAATGATATATTTTTTTGGAAAATTTTGTTTTATGTAAAAAAATGTTCATATACAAAATTCAAATATGAATATAATAAATTTAAAATTACCTATATAATTTTTAATTACTGGATATTTATTTTACTTAGGGGAAAATAATAAATAAGGGGGAAATAATATTAATCTATTTAATGAAAATATATATCAATTTTTTTAAAATGTACTTTTTTAAAATTCACTAAAAACTAACTATTTTAAGAAAATCAACAAAAATTCACATATTGATAATTTTTAGTTGGTAATTTAAAAACAATATTCATTTTTAACAATATTTTATAACATTTTATGAAATTAATTATAATAAAATCTATCAAAATTTCATTAAAAATAATTTTTTAAAATATAATTTTTGAAATATTTAATGAATTTATTATTATATGGGTACTTCTATTTGTGACAACTAGGCCCCGGTGACAGCACATACACCCAGCCTTAACATGGTCGTCCGGTCTTTTCCCACCAGGTACCACCAGTTACCCCGCAGACACATGTTCCCCACTCAGGGGCCCACCTACATGTCCAAATTGGGCATCTGATTAATGATTATCCCCACATGCCAACACTTTTCCTTTCTAGTGTGTTTTTTCCTCACTCACACACACCCCATGCAACTTTTATAAAAGTTCACCCATCCTGATCACTACTCCAGGCCAAGGATGCTTGACTATAGAGTTCTAATCAGGTAGGCTCCCGAAATGAAAGGTCCACCTTATCGACATGAGTCATATCATTTATCCATTTAACCCATTATCGTTTGGGGGTGTTACAATCA
This sequence comes from Viscum album, assembly GCA_963277665.1. Lineage (NCBI taxonomy): Eukaryota > Viridiplantae > Streptophyta > Magnoliopsida > Santalales > Viscaceae > Viscum > Viscum album. Next base: position 1,903,416,954 of record OY728160.1, read on the forward strand.
CCCCCCCCCCCAATTTAAAGCACAACATCCTCATTGTGGGCCCTACACCTCCACCCAGGTAGTGCACTGCACATAAGGCTGGTTACCACCTCTGATACCAATTGTGACAACTAGGCCCTGGTGACAAAATAGACATCCCGCCTGAACATGGATATTGGGCCCTTGCCCAGCATGTACCACCAGTTTTCCCCCATACACCTGGTCCCCACTCAGGGGCCCACCCACATGTCTGAACGGGTCATCTGACTAATGATTTTTCCCACATGCCAACACATGTCCTTTCCAGTGTTTTTTTCCTCACTCACACACATCCTAGGTAACTTCCCAGAAGGTCATCCATCCTAATCACTACTCCAGGCCAAGCATTCTTAACTATAGAGTTCTAATCAGGTAGGCTCCTGAAAAGGAATTTACACCTTGTTGACATGAGACATATCATTTATACCTTTATACTTTTATCATTTGATGGTGTTACACTTTCTTTAATCATTAACCAGTAGATTATCATTATGATAGAACATTATATATATATACATATCTCTAATTACTTTATTACACTTATTCATACCCCCTAATCTAGTGACTATGATATTATATATCCATATTTGATTATGTTTAATTTTGTATTTATCCCAACATTTCATACACATGAAATTTATTAAAGAGAGAATATATTAAAAAATATAATGGTGTCGAAATATTGTTATTTGAATTTTTGAACTATGTGTGAAATAGAATTTTAGTGATACATTATATATGGCAGTACATTGTATTATTTTATATACCCAACATTATTATTTTACATTTCTCTATTATTCCATGTTCCTGTGCTATGCACCATTTAACATTATAATTGAAACATTTTTACAAACTTATATAAATATTTTCTAATTTTATTCTGAAATCAAAATATCATCATTCATTATTTATTTTCCCTTTCTTATTGTTTATGTGTTAATTATGATGTTTTCAGGTACCGTGAGTATATATCTCTACCCAAATGTTTCTATAATCCTAACTTATGATCATTGAATAATATTTCTTTTGTTTACCATTATCGATAATATCATATCTTCATGCTCATTTTCTTCTATTCCTTAGGTAATGAGGAGGTTTATTATGTGTAACATTTTTATAGTTATATCATGTGTAGTGAATTTTGTTGGTGACCTCAAAGAACTATAATGAAATTATATGTTCATATGGATAATCTATAATTATTATAAACATATTGGTTCCATGATGTTATTTATTATGATATTTGAAAATTATTAATGTAAAATGATTTGATGTGGTTTCTTTTTTTTCTTTAGTTACCTCATTTTGTTTCAATTTGTGGATTAATTAAATTTATTGATTTTGATTATGGGGTTAAAATATTAATAAACATCATCAGAACCAAATTTCATATAGTTAAAACAAATGTAACATAAGTTGAAATTACGGTTTTATTTTAATAAATAATTGACATTATGTTAACTATATTGTTATTTTTTACTTTGAAAACATATTCTTAATATAGACATTAATGTTTTTTATCATTAAAGTGATCTTGGAACGAATCAGGAAATTTGGGATGTGATTGTTATTCTCATTATTGGAAAAATCATATTTATGTCAATTTTTATTAAATTTTCCATTTATTGAAAAAACATTATCGATACTAATTGAAATCCCTTATTATTATATATTTTATTATAAATAAAAACTTCTAGTGGTGATATGATTTTACCTCTTCTGTATTACTCATTTTCTTTATATGTTTGTTGAGAAATTATTCTAAAAAATACTATTTGTCCCCTTTTAAAATATGTGACATATTGTTCTATATATGGATACCATTTTCAATGACCTTATAATAATAAAAATTATTATTATATGAATTTTTATATAAGAAATCTATCATTGATCATTAATTAGTTTTTGGTTGACTATCAACACACTATAGAAACTACTTCTCTTTTATGGTGTCAAATTTCCAATCATGAGTGTAACACCCTAACCCCAGTTACCCAGAATCGGTGAATTATTACATAAAATTGGCATGATATAAGGAATCACACTCTAAAAGGATAATCAGTTTTGTATCCTTGAAATCCCTAGATACCTACATTAGTTTTACATTATATCATGAAAAAAAATTAACATTGTGTCCACTTGTAATACTCTTATATTTCTTTAGTCTATTCCTACATGTTAATCATAATATACTTTTTGGAATCCTAGGAAAAATAAAACATATGAAAGGGGTGAGCGTAGATGCATAGTAAGTATAAAAATATAGTGGAAACATTCATTAATTAACATTAACATTTAAGGAAATGTATAAGAATAAAACAACAGTCTTTTAAAAATAAACTTCACCATAATATTGAAAATATAAATCAAAATAATGCCATTTTATTATTCACATGGATATTCTAGTTGTCGATTAATCACATTCCATATCAATAGCCAATTTCATAATGATGGAATTCATATTTCTAGACATCGTAACCACATAGTCAAGGCCTTGTACCATTTCACTATTTTGTCTCATGAGACCTACTGATGCATCAAGGATCTATATAAGGCTCCACCCATCACTTACTCAGTCCGTTGTATTTCTCATATGAAAGGGCGATATGTAATAAAAAATTCATATTAGAACTATCATATGAAATGTCAATACATTAACCACAAACCATTAATGGTATAAAAATAGTAAATTTACAGTCAATCATATCACAAAACCATCAATACAATTTGGATTATTTTTATTATAATAGATCAACTTAAAACATGTTTAAAATCCATCAAATGATGTTGACATAGATGAAATGAAAACTATTTGAAATAAATACCGCTTTTTATTTTGAAATCATTTAAAAGTAACAAAATTATAAAAGAAAACATTTATTTGGAAAATATTTTTATAAGATTATATGGGAATATTCGACGACGATATAATGGTAAAAAATAGCCACACCTACCATATATGTTAAAAAAGACATTCTTACCGTAATTTTGATGAAAAGGTCATAAAGTACCTTGTTTGGAAAATGACAGAAAGTCTTCTTTCAAAACATTTTAATAAATGTCATCCAAGGGTATAAAAGACATTAACCCATTGTATATTAAATAAAAAATTGTTTTGAGACACATTTTTAAGAATCATTGATGTGGTTGATAAAGAGGTATATGTAGACACTTACATAAAAACAACCTCAGATAATAAATAGATTTTGAATTTAACCCTTACCGATTTGGTAGCATATGAAACATACACTCCATGGAAGAAAGATCATCCAATGAGGATTTAAATCCCGATAAATTAAAGTATATTAAGAAAACAATATAATCATGGGTAGTACATACACACCACAAAAGGTAATAGTGTTAAATACATCAAGAATCTCATGGGAATAAAAGTGAGATGGAAACCCCTTACCTTGTAATTTTCCTTACTATATGGTAGTTTAACCTCCATTATATTAGTGAAATCATTGTTAGTAAATTATATAAGAACCAAATACATAAATATGATATCATATATGATCTTCTAATATAGTTTTTTTAATGATGTTTCTGTAGTATCATTGTTTTGGTTGTAAACTCATCTGTTTTCCTTTATATGTTTTTTAGGTAAGTCATGATTTTAATGTATGGGCTTTATTTGATTCATATCAAAAATATTAATAATTTCTTAAACATTATTTTTAACCTTAAAATGAAAATTATTCCTGAATGATTACGATGTGGAATGAATCTTATAACATTCTTGGAGACGGTAACCCGTATGTACGCACGAGAAACACTATCATTGTATTCAAGGTGAAATAGTATTTAATTGGATGTTAAATTGTATATAGAGAATCACTATCATGTAATATTTATTTTTTACATCTATTATTCTCATTATTATACCTTTCCTAATAATGAAGTGTTTGAATAAAAAACTACACCACGACGTGTAAACGGTAAGCCACATATACGCATTTATTGTGACATTTTCATTTATATGATGGATTAAATAATGAATATGATTTTACTATATTTTTAATAAAATAACAGTATGTGTAGAGTAATTTATATATTATTTTGGTGTGGAGAAAAAAAATAATGATTATATGGAAGAAGAAAAGAACTTGAAATATGGTGGGGAAATTATTACCTCTTCTTTGGGTGTTTCCTTTTGAGTTGATCAAAAGGGATCCATTGGTTGGCTTTATGATCAATGTAAGGACTCTATTATAATTTGAGGGAAGTTGGGAGGATATTTGGGAAGGGTTTGTCTTAGCCAAATGGCTTTGGAGGTGATATATTGAGAAAAGGGGAAGTACCCTTTTATAAGAGGGGTGATGGACATTTTAGAAAAAACATGAAATACTATTTTATATTAAAACAAATTTAGATTTATAATGGCATAAAAATGAATTTTTTCATGTATATGGTGGGTATGGGTCTCAAAAATATAAACAAATATCTTTTAATTTGTTTTAAGTATGCATATTAACCTTATATTTTATATTTAACTTTTTGTTAAATTTATTGTCATTTATCCAGTATCTCTGTATTTTTTTATTATATGGTTAATAAACAAAATAGAACAAACTAAGAGAACCCCAAGTGGTTAATTATTAATATATATAATCTTATCTAAGTATTTTGTCTGATCCATGGATTCTTAAAAATATTATATCAATTAATAATATAGTATTTGTTTTAAAAACTCAATTATTTCAATTTTAAAACTATTTAGTATCTGATTTTTTTGAAAGCCATGAAAATGTTATCACATCGAATAAAATTTATTTAATAAACCATATTTTTACATATTAACCTATAAAATTAGTGTAATTCATCAAAATCCTCAATTTACATTTATATGGATATTTATAATATCAATTATTTCAATATTTCTTTAATAAGATATTTAATGCTTCATCATTGTGTCATATAGAAAAAAAATTATTTAATGTATAAAAATTATATATAAAATAAAATTATGTAGGAAAACTTTTTATCTTTCTAAATAATATTTATAGTCAAAAATTTTCTTATGTGTATCCCAATATTAAAAATGGTTTAGTTATTAATCATTGAATTTAACACTTTTAACTCATCATTAAATAAAATAATAATAAATTTCCTAATATAATCCATGTGGACCAAAGAGGATCATATTTTATTTTTAAGGTTGTTTTTAGTCTAATTAAACTAATACCATAGAATTTGAACACCAGTTAGGGTAATTATATTATCATTTTTACCTTTAATTACCCTATTTAATTTTAACAGTGGAAAATAAAAGTCAAAATTTACTATTAAAAAAATTATTTTTATCATATTTAACCACATTTTATGTAATTATGTTAACCATCTCTCTAGAATTTTTTAAATTCAACATTGAGAAGCGGTAAAATTATGTTTTACGCAAATTTTTAAATGTTCCTTGGAGGTGGGTAAAAGATGGTAAAAAAATTAATAAAATTATATATATATAAACTATTTATAAAATAACATCAATGAATTAAATTGAACATATATAGGTATTATGTATATATTTGGAAATAAAATAAATTAAATAAATAATTATATAAATAAAAAATTTGTTTTAAAAAATAATGCAATGTTTTTCACTATCAGTCAAACATTGAATGTTCACAGAAAAATACCAAAAATTCACCCTAAGATAATTTTTATATTCTAAATTCCAAAATTATTTCTATTTTATCAAATTAAAACATAAAATATTCATTAATTAATTTCAAATTAATTCCCATTGTGAAACTAAAAAGCGGGGTTTTTAAAAAGTAAAAACTATCAAAAGATTGACCTCTGTTTATGTCAAATTTAAATGTGAAATTACATATAATGACCTCTATTGTATTAAATTATAAAAAAATATTCTAATTATACTTACAAACCATTAAAATGCATAATTTAATACTATAAATTATCTTTATTAAAAAAGCTATTTTCAATTGAAATTTAGTATTTTTCTATATTCATCAAAATATGAAGGTTATCAGAAATGTTCAAAAAATTATACATAATAAATTTTTATGTCTCAATTATAATGAATCATTTAATTTATTAAAATAGAAAAAATAAAAGTTTCATTTATTGGTTCTAAAATAATTTTCCATTAAAAGGTGTTAAAAATTTATTTTTTTAAAAATACCTCTTTTATATGAAAAAATGATTTTGTTCTTATATTATGTCTTAGAAAAACATAACATGGATTCTAAAATTATTTGGAGAATATAAAATTCAAACTTATTTTAATACTATTCATAACTGCTTTCTTAACATCAAGTTTGGTATGTCATGGTGAGCTAGAACTCGGTGTTCGGTCTAGCGTAAGATATTGAATTAAATTAAATAAAATAACTTACTATGAAATCTTGGGGTGTTACATTATTCCCCCCTTTTGGAAATTACATCCTCACAATTTTAAAATTGGGCTTGATAACTTTGTTGAATATCCCAAATTAGAAAAAGAGTTAAGAAAACTATATCTTTAAAATAAAAGAGACAAGTACAAAGGTCACCCATGATGACCCATACTAGGATTCCATGTATGAAAACATGGATATGAAAGATAAACTAAGTGTCATGTTCTGATGGAGAGTGATAGAAAACATGATCAGTAAAAATATAACTACAAGAATACCACAAACTTTTGATGGGATAAATGGTCATTATTTTCACATTCGGAATAGTAAACGAACAACATTATTTGTTTTATGTTCCATTTCATAACATTTTGGAATTTATTTATGAGTTTGAATAATAAAATGAAGAGATATACATACTTTTTATGAAAGGATTCATCCTTCAATAAATTTCTACCACAAACCCATCTTTTTTTCAAATGATGTGTATTCAAGATGACTTCATCACACTTGAAGCGCAAGAATAAACTTCAAGAGAATAAAATAATAGAAAAAAGATAAATTATCATTTACCATGTCTTCAGAGATTAACCAAAACCAAAATGGTTAGTACAATATTAGATGATCCCCCAAAAGGATAATCCATTAGTGAAAGAAATACTAATATATTTTCTAAAATTAAACCACAAATACAAAAAGTTTAATAAATAACATTCTATAAAAAATTGCCCTAAAATACATCAATATAATACAAACTAATATTGAAACCCAAAACATAGAAGAATTTGATTATGCAGTCTTCCATGTTAAATTTTATCTCCAAATAACATCGACTACTTTTAAAGTCACATACCTAAAAGTAATTAACGTAATCAAATATTCTTTATTATTGGTTAATCATTTCCATAAATAACCCATATCACTATAAATCCAAAATAAAAACATAGATAAAAATCTACCATTACTACTCAAATTAAATACCATAATATTCTATTTTCATTAGGCATATAGTGTTCCCAACCGAATGAACATATTCCCAAATAAAATTTATCAATTAATCATCAAATCATTTTCATATACTAATGAAATAAATTTCATAAGACTTAAGATCACAAATAAACATATTATTGATAAATAAAATCCTTTAAATAAAAGTAATTATTCACACTAACTTGGGGCTTTACGTAGTCAAGTGGTAGGCATTAAATCCCAATCGCACTCTAGTTGTGGGTTTGATTCCCACAACTTTGTCGGATGCGACAGGTTTTCATATGATCTGTGTGTTTTCGTTTTTCAAAAACTGTATTTTATTACATTCCCAAATTGAGATAAATTCACTACAATAACCATAACATAATTTCCCCACAAATGTAATCCCATACCATTCATTTTTAACCCAAAATTTTATAACTTTTAATTTCCTCAAATTCAAGGATCTTTTAAACCAAAATGGTTATTTATAACTATATCAAAAATAGAGAAGATAATTCTTCCTACAAATTCATTTTCACCTAACAAACAATAGGGTTACACATACAATATAAAAGTCTTCCAAAGTAATCCCATTCACAAAGAGCACTAATACATTTTAACATTTCACCATTGATTTATTTCCACATAGGTTCTTCCTTGACCAAGAGGATATCCTATGGAATATGGAATTCCCCCGTGTAATGCCCAGGTCTCTTATATTTACACAAATGAATGCAAATGGATTATTTGGATAATTTTTATTTTCTTCTATAGTACTCTTCATTATTTCTCGGCAATTCATTATATTGTGTCCTTATTTTCCACACATAGTGTATTTCATTGTTCCATTGAGACACTTACCTAGGTGTCTTCTTCCAAATTTCCTGCATGATGGAAATGAAGCTTTCTTTTCTCCATGGTCTCCACACTCGAACTGTTATCATTCATCTCCTTTACCTTTTGTTTGAGTCTGGGAGTTTGTTTATATATATGTTTTTGATCATATTTTTGGAAAAATGATTCTGCATGAACACGATATCGTTAAAACCTATTAAAATTCCATTTCATTTCTCATTTCTACCACCATAACCACCGTGTACATCATGTTCAATTTTACTATGACTTCATTGGAATCCAACCATTGACTAACACATAAAAGCATAGTGTGAGTCGTAAAATCATTTAGATAATATCATAACACTATATTTTCAATCTAAAACACCTTATGATTAACCAAGTCTATTTTCCCTCTTCTTATATTAAAATCCTTCAAATATATTTGTAATGAAAATCTGAATTATCCTATGCATATCCTCCGGGATTGTCGTAACCAAGAGTGAAGAATGGCCTGTTGTTGTGTTCCAGGATACCCCGGGTCATTCCCAAAACTCTTTTTCCATGTTTTCACTTCTAGGTACATTTGTTCCAGAGACACCACTACCTGCTTGGATCCAGAAAGGGATGTATTTCTTGGAAAACCCCCATAATATTTACATTACAAACATTTTATGATGTTCTTATATACTAATCCTCAAGGTCTATCTTATGATAGTGTTTCCTAATCAGAGTTTTTTTTTCTAAATCTAGATTAAAAGGTTTGTAATAAACTTCTTATGATACCAACTGTAATGCCCAGATCCCAGTTACCTAGAAACGACACATTGTTACATAACATTGGAATGATGAAAGGAATCATGTCTGAAAGACCAATTAGATTAGTAGCCATGGAAGTACTAGACACATTCAAAACATTCACAATACATCATGAAATAAAAAACAACATTGTGTCCCCATTGAACACTCTTATATTAATTATTCTATTCCGGAGGGTTAATCTTAATATACTTCTTTGAATCATGGAAATAATAAAACAGAAGAAAGTGGTAATATCAGATGCTCAGTAAGGATATGAATATAGTAGAAACATTTATAAATATGTATAAAAATTTAAATCATTCTATAAAACTAAAATATAATCTTTTTAAATATAAATTTAATCATAATAAAGAAAAAAATATATCAAAATAATAACATTTACTTATTCAAATGGATATTCTACTAGTTGAGTAATCACATGCAATATCAATAGCCAATTTCATAATGATGGAATGCATAATTCCAGACTTCATAACCACATAGTGAAGACCATATACCAGGACTACTAATAAGATTTTTTCAAGGCCTTATTCCAAGACACTATTTTGTCTCATGAGACCAATCGGTGAATTGAGGAGTTATAGAAGGATCCACCCATCACATACTAAGTCTAATTGATTCTTCATAAGTAAGGCTGAAACATAATCTAAACATTCATATGAAAACTAGCTTGTGAAATGTCAAGATTTTTACCATAAACCACGAATGGTATAAAAATAGCACAACCACAGTAAAACATATCACAAAACCTTCAATTCAATTTGGATGAATTGTATCATAATTAATCAACATCAAATGAGTTTAAAATCCATCAAAGGATGTTGAAATAGATGAAATAAAATCTATTTAAAATAAATACCTCTTTCTATTTTGCAATCATTTAAATGTCACATAATTATAAAAGTAAACATTTAATTTGAAAATATTATTATAATCTTGTATGGAGAACATCAACTATTATATAATGGAGAAGAATATCTACACCTTCCATATATGATAAAAAACACATTTCTACCAAAAGTTTGTCGAAAAGGTCATAAAGTACCTTGTTTGAAAAATGACGGAATGATTCTTTTCAAACAATTTTATAAAAATTCAAAAAAGGGTATAAATGACTTCAAACCATAGTATAGTAAATAGTTAAAATGTTTTAATATATATTTATTAATAACATTTATTTGGATGATAAAGATGTCCTAGTAGATACTTACGTAAAAACAACCTTAATTAATAAAGATATTGTGAAATTAACCATTACCGATTTGGTAACATACGAAACGTACACCCCATGGATGAAGAATCATCCATTGATGATGTTAATACCCACAAATTAATGTATATTACGCAAACAATAAAATCATGGGCATTGCATACACCACACAATTAGTAATAGTAGAAAGTATAGCAGGAATCTCATGGGAATAAAAGTGAGATGAAACCCCCTTACCCTGTACTTTTCCTTAGTATAGGGTAGTTTAACCACCTATATAATGGTGAAATCATTATTATTAAATTATACAAGAACCAAATACATATATATGATATCATGTATGAACTTATAATATTGTTTTGTTAATGATATTTCTATAGAATCATTGTTTTGGATGTTAATTGATTTACTTTCGTTTATATGTTTTGATACGTAAGTCATGTATGTTATGTATAGGATGTATTTGATTCATATACAGAATGATATTATGTTCCTAAAAATTATTTTTAATAATAAAATGAAAATTAATCTTGAATGATTTCTATGGGGATTGAATCTCATTGCGTTTGTGGAGACGGTAAGACGTACATACGCACGAGTGAGAATATCAATATATTGATTGATAAATATTATTACATAGATAGTATATAATATATACAGAATAATTAAAATTTTATACATATTACATACCTCATTTATACTCATTATTATATCCATCCCAATAATTGAGTGTTTGATTAATAAACTACACCAGGATGTGGAGATGGTAAGTCGTACGTACACACGTTTGGTGACTTTGTCAATTATTGGATGGATACAATAATGAGTATGGTTGTACCATATTTATAATAAAATCACAGTATATATATGGTTCTGGATTTATTAATTTGGTATGGAAACAAAAAATAATGAGAATGTGTAAGAAGAATAGAACATGAAAGAGGTTGGTGAAATTATTATCTCTTAATTGGGTGTTTCTTCTTGAGTTGATCAAATGGGCTCATTTGGTTGTATTTCGGAAAAAAGTAATCACTGGAGGTTTATTTGAGGGAATTTTTCAGGATATTTGGGCTAGGGTTTGCCGAGCCAAATGTATTTCGAGGTGTGCTTTTGAGAGAAGGTGAAGTGACCTTTTATAAGAGGGGTGAGGGGCTCTTTAGGAAAATATTAAAATCTTATTTTATAATAAAATCATTTTCGGTTTATAATGGTTCCAAAATGATTTTTTTCAATACTAAGGTGGGTATGGGTTGTAAACCTCTCAACCAATAGGTTTTATATTGGTTTATATCACTATATTAACCATATATTATATATTTAACTCGTAGCTAAATAGTATGAAATTTACCATGTCTTATTATATTGTAATATTATACGGTTAATAAACATACTATAACAAGAAAAGAGAACCTCAGGTGGTTCATTATTAATATATATAATCTTATCTAAGTAATTTGGAAAAAATTCATATATTTAGGAATTTTATATCAGTTAATAATATAGTATTTGTTTAACTCAATTATGTTAATTTTGACACTTTTTAGTATTTTATTTTTTTGAAAGCCATAAAAACATCATCACTTCGAATAAAATTAATTTAATCAACCCTAACATGTCATATTATCCTATAAAATTAATTTAATTCATCAAGAGACTCAATTAATATTTTTTTGGATATTTAAAATATCAATTATTTTAATAATCCATTAATAAGGTAATTACTGCATCATCATTTTGTCATATATAAAATTAATTATTTAATTTATAAAATTTATAAATAAAAAACCACAACGTAGGAAATATTTTTATATTAATATTAAATATTTATAATCAAATTTATCTTCTTTTTATCCCTATATTAAAAATGGTTTGGTTATAAAACATTGAATTTTACACTTTTAACTCTTCTTTAAATAAAATAATAATAAATTTTCAAGTCTAATACAAGTGGACCAAAGAGGATCTTATTTTATTATTAAGTTTTTTTAGTCAAATTAAACTTATCCAATAGAATTAGGACACGTTTTAGGGTAATTATAATATACTTTTTATCCTTAATTACCATATTTACTTTTTATAGTAGTAATAAAAGTCAACAGTTATTATTCATCAAAAATTATTTTTCATCATATTGAACCACATTTTACTTAATGATGTTAAAATTTTCACTCAAATTTTGGAAATTCAACTCACAGATGTGTTAAAATTATGTTTTACGAAAATTTTCAAATGCTTCTAGAAGGTGGGTAAAAGACGGTAAAAAGTTTAATAAAATTTTATATATCTAATCTTATTATTTAATGACTTAAATTAATTAAATTGAACATATATTGGTATTATGTATCTTTACTGGCTTAAAATAAATAATTATTTAAATTAAAGTAGGTTTTAAATAATAATGCAGTGTTTTTTACTATTCATCAGAAATTGAATGTTTTTAGAAAAATACCAATAATTCATCCTAATATTATTTTGATATCTGAATTCAAAAATTAATTCTATTTTAGAAAATTAGAAACATATAATATTCAATAATTAATTTAATATTAATTCCCATTGTCAGAACCAAAATGAGGGTTTTTTAAGAAGTGAAAAACTATCAAATTATTGACCTGTGTTTATGTAAAATTTAAAAATTAAATAACTTATAATGACCAGAATTGTATTAAATTATAAAAATAAAAAAACTCATACTTACAAACCATTAATATTTATAATTTAACACTATAAATTATTTAAATTAAAAAAGTTTCTTTTAATTAATATTTTGTATTTTTCACTATTCGTCAAAATATGAGTGTTATCTGAAAAGTACCAAAATATTATCTTAAACAAATTTTTATTTCCTTATTATAAATTTTAATTTAATTTCATTGAATTGAATATATAAAAGTCTTAAATATTGGTTTTAAATGGGGTTTCCTTTAAAAGGTGTTAAAATTACATTTTTTTTAAAAATACATCTTTTATTTGAAAAAAGAATTTGTTCTTATATTATGTCTAAGAAACACATAATATGGATTCTAAAATTATATGGAGTATGTAAAATTCAAATTTTAGTTAATAATATTCCTAACCTCTTTAATAACGGCATGTTTGGTATGTCGGGGTTCACTCGAACTATGTGTTGCATGTAGCGCAAACAATTGAATTACTTTAAAGATATTAACTTACTATGAAATTATGTGGTGTTAAAACAAGGGCTACACAACTAAAATGGTTATGGATAATATCAATATTTATGTTACACCTATAATATTGGAATTTTATTATGATATTTTGATACAATATTTGGGAATTTCCCCTTAGCCATGAGAATTACATTTCTATTGAAGTCATACATGTATATCTTCCAAAATCAATCACCTCTAATAGAATGGACATAGTTGAGAAAAAATAATTAATTATTCCAATATATGGGAATTTACATATTTTTTATATACCCACGTTCATCACCATCTAGTTCACTATTTCACGTTTTTATTATGTAATTTAAAGCAATGAATCTTCTAAATATAAACATTAAAAAATCATCATAAATAACATTGAACATTTATCCCTTGTTGATATATTACATCATGAACTATGAGGGAATCAATAATTCTATAAAAGGATATTGTATTAAAAAATAAAATCTTTTTTTGATTAGAGGGGATATAACAATAAACACCATATATAACTGATTTGACCACCATTGATTTGTAGTGATGCATTCCAAACATAGAAATGTCGAATTTATCTTCATGGTTCAAATGAATATATTCTTTTTAGATCACCATAAAAAACATTTGGTGAAATTAATAGATTATATTCGGATATATTCCAGAAGATGGTGTATCATGGATGTTATATTATTATTTTTCTAGTTGAAATGAGAAATTATAATACATATATAAAAAAAATAGAAACATTGATTTTTCGGTAAAAAATCATCATTTATGGATCATCTAATACCATTTTCCTATATATATATATACATCTTTTATAGATGTTAACAATTAAGAAGTAGAAAAAATAATATATAACAAGGATTCATTTTTTTAGCTTAGATAAATAACACATACACATTGTGATTTATTTCTCAAGATGAAAAAATTATCAACAATGTTAACCTAAAAGGTAGTGTTTTTCTTCAATATAATATATTTTGAATGTAGTTTCATGGATCCTAATCGGATTTTTTTCACCTAATTGTTACTGGAACAACACTCTAGAGGATACGAGTTTATTATACATAAGTGTAAATATTTAAGGGTTTAAAATCTTTTATTATACAAAATGAAATGTTGGTGGAATGTTGTTACAACAATTTAATGTTATTGGTAAAAATCACATGATACAACAATTGTATCTAAAATGTTCAATATAGGAATTAATAATATGGAAACATTATTTTCGTAGATATAACAATAAATTATATATTAATTGAAGGTTTTTATTATATATATTAACACCAATGAATTTGAACATACATTAATATATATGTTTGATGATGATTTTAGAATATGAATTGTAAATATATAACCTATATTAGAAGTAAAAAAGGTTATTGATACCCTAAATAAGAAAGACCAGGTTTCTATTTCCATGATGAGGAATAATATATACCTAACAATCATGGATTATCAAAGGATGTAATAGAAATCATATTGGAATGGGATAAAGTATATATTTAATACTCTACTACTCAACTATCCTTCCATGTGACAATCATGGCGTCAATGATGTGTGATATGGATCTATAGAAGATATTAAATGATATTCTAAAATTGAACTGTGAAAATGGTCAGATTATATAAATGTTGTGACATGTATGTGTCCCTTAAATACCATCAGTTAATAATTAACATTATTTGGATTCAGATAACTCATAAGTCACTATTAATCATAAAATCGTATTGATGTGTATATTTGTCAAGAATTATAAATTGTGGTAAAAATTAATATATGCAATTGAAATGAAAATCTATCTATAATTTATCTTCCAAGAACCTAATGAAAAATGGGATAGGTAAAATAGTATGATTTAACCATTAAAAATAAATGTATTTAATTGGTTGAACATCACTATATATTTCATTATAAGGAATCATAATACTAAAAATTTCCATAATCCAATTTTGGTCATAAAATATCTAATTATAATGTTTTGATACAAATTTATAATTTAATAATATCCCCTTTAATATATTTCTTCCATGGTACAAATAAATGAATTTTTTTTGACACAGGGAGTAATATATTTAATATTGTTTGGAAAATAATTGGGGTTCACTGTGATTTTTTAGAGAAGTGTTCATAATTAGTTGATATAGAAATGGGACATAAATCAACTTTTCATCAAAAGAATTATGGTTATTATGAATGCACCTTTCAAACTCAGGAAAAAATACCTTTCACTGTATTTAAACGAATTGTTATATAACTATCTTTTCCTCTTATATTTGACATATAACTACTATTTCTGTTTTATCATTTAAGATCCAAAATATGTTGATTTTTAATGGATTGGGTGAATAACTCTAATTTTTTTGGATGATGATAGGGATTGAATAAATGTATATTGATACATTTCCCAAGATAATCTATAGATTATTAAAATCATTTATCAGTTTATAAAAGATTGATAAATATTATATTAGATCTAAATTTATAATCATTTTAATGAATTAGAAAATAATGTTCTAGAACTGGAAGTACTTTAAATTTAATCATGGACTAGGGTAACAAGATTCATGAAGAAGGATAAATGGTTCCCAAGATCTATATACAATATAAAAACTCTAATAATTAAAGGTAAGATGGATTCTAACCATTCACATCCATTGAACCAATAAATAGTTAATTATGTGTTCCATGTATAACTTTTGAGTATTTATAAACCACATCTATGAAATCTATAAATATCTATGGTTTTATAGAAAAAATGAGAAATCTATATGGAATAACAACCAATACATATCATTGATAAAACATATTCATTAATATGAAATAAGTTAACCCACTTGGAAAATATTCAATAGGTGTACCATAAGTCAAATGAAGTGATGTGATAATTAAAATAATTAATGAGAAGAAGTACCTTCATATATTTTTATATATGTAATAAATTTTCAAAAACTAATTTTTTTATAATGGTGTAAAATGTATCAACACTTATTTTTTATCCCTTAGACTATTGACTATCTTTTTTTATTCAACAAATAAACAAAATGGACCCTGATATATTTTATTGAGGAATATATTAAAATATAAGATAAAACATAATATATAATGTAACCTAACTGTGAAACATTATTTTGATAATTATAATAGGAATAAATTTATAGAAAAATAGAAATACCATTTTTATGCTGTAATCATCCTTATGGGCAGTCATGATGATCAACCAATTGATTTTAACAATGGAGGGAAGGAATCATTATTGAAATATATAGAAAATTTAGGTAATTATCTGATTAAATATATTGAATGTTATTGAATTATTGAAGTTAATATATAAAAATTTATAAAGACTATTATATATCTGGAAGTTCAATGTATGCCAATTCATTATATTTTTGTTTCTTATAAGGCAATTTTGAATGTGCTAGTTGTGTAAAAAATTATCTAATAGTAATATTATGTAGATTATATATATATAAGTAATGTTACATGTAAAGACCTGTAAATTTCAAGGGAAATTTTTTCTTACATTTCTTTTGGATTTTTAAAGTATGCAGTTTCTAACGGCACCTGATTCCGAGGCCCGGTGTGCCCGGAATCAATTTCCGAAGTTTAGCTCGGGTACGTTCAGTTAACGAATGAGCGGGTTTTTCTAACTTTTGAATTGGTTCTCGGAATCGAAATCTGAGGGAACCGATTAACCTTAGCGCCAGTAATTGCTTATGAAAACCTTTTCTGGAGTTGCGTTTTCTCGGGTGTTGTTGTTAAATAAATGGGTTAACTGAAGAGTGAAATAAAAATTTGTGCTACAATTTTTATTTCAATTCTAAGTAGTTAAAACCTATGCATGGATGTTGGAGTGGGACCCACTAAATCCTAAATCCACTGGGTAGGATATTTGTGAAGTGGGGCCCACCCGAGCCCCACCCCTTCAATTCCATTAAACCTCCCTCTTGCAATTTAATTTTGTAACTCACCCACTCCCCCTCTTAAATTGCAAGTCACCTCTCAAATTAAATGTATGGTTTTAATGCTATTTAATTATTTTAATTTTTTCATTTGGGTTTTTGATTTTTAAAATTGTTGACATATGTGAATAAAATAAGACAAACTCTTATTTTATTTTTGGTTGGTTTTCATTCTATCGAGTCTGGAGTGAGATTTCGCAAAGCATTGAAGATCTTCATCTTCTACGTTGAAGATCGTGAAGAACGTCGGTGCATACCTCAACTCTCTTCTTCTCGACCCTTGACAAAGTGACACCGTCATCCCGTGGCAATGACTACGGAACAATGGGACTTTCCCCTTCTTCTTCAAGCAATCAATATCTATGAATCGAGGTAGGGGATTTTCATCGTTCAAGAATTATCAATTGACGCTCTTTCTTATTTCTTGGATGCATGTTATCAGATTAACGGGAGGGGTCCGGACCGCACAAACATGGCTGACCCTCCTCCCCTTTGTTGTTGTGTCTTATTGAGGATTGGAACGGAGCCAACGTGGTGCCGTCGCACAGCAGGTGAATGAGAGAACCACGACCGGAGCGGGCCGCGACGAAGAAGTGTGGTGCTGTCACGCCGCGCCGAAGCCGAAGCACCCACAGGCCAAGGTCGGGCCACGACGGAGGGGTGTGGCACCGTCGCGCCATGCAAGAAGGAAAAGGGCCGCGACCTAAGGCCGCGGAGGTCACTAACAGGGGGTGGCCAGACTCCCCTGCTGCCGGAGCATCAAGTGTCGTGACCCTTTGGCCACGGCTGAAGTCCTGGAGGCGGCTTAATAAACCGGCCGCCGGTGTTTGGAAGGTGAGACCCGCGAAGGGGGTCCCACAGAGGTACACTGGCCGGCCAACTGGGCCGGCCGTTTGGAATTCTAGATTTCGAAACCCCCAGTGGCAGATAGGGCAGTCTCCCACATGGGGGGCGCCGTTAAAAATTGAAGGGACAATGCCCCCCTTCGCGCAACTCGGTCACGGACCGAGCGCCCAGCCGAGCCGGGCCGCTCGCGCTGGGCAGGGGCACCCGGCCGCTAAACTGGCCCACCCGCTGGGCCGGGCCGCACCCAAGTGGACTGGACCCGGACCCAAGTCGGGTAGACCGGGTTCGGGCCGACCCATGGGGGTCTCGGGCCGGGTCGGTCCAGGCCTAAAACCACCTAAAATCGGATAGCTACGTTTAAAGGCCCATAACATGGGCTACGGGACTCCGATTGGGGCACCGTCAGTTGCGATGCAGTCCTTGGATTGAGGCGGTCGTTTGGGTATATTACACTCAAGTTTTCGGAGAACTTTGGTTTCGGATGGGTTGGTTCGAACACAAAAACCAACCGGGCCCTCAGAGGGGAAACGCTTATAACTTGAGCTCTGGACGTCTGATTGATGTGTCGTCCACTTTGTTGGATTCCTATTAGTGATACGGTCTTTTTGTCTAACTCTTCTTGAGGTTTGGATATAGTTTATGTATGTTCAGGTTGGTTTTGACTTAAAAACCAACCGGGCCCCTGGAACGAAAAACCTATAACACTCAGACCGGGTGTCTGGTTGACCCGCCGTTTGTCACGTTGAGTTCCTATAGATGTGAAGAAACTTTGCTATACATGTACTCCGGTCAACATGAAAGATGATGTATCAACACCTTGGCTTGTGGATCGGACCCTCCCCGAACGAGCATGCTATGTGCGGGAACCCTAGAGATGGCTGCGACTACGACGAAGATGAATACCGTATTGGGATCCTCCGTGGGTTCGACGAGGACGACTACAGTACTGGGATCCTCCGTGGGTTCAACGAAGACGACTACCGTACTGGGATCCTCCATGGGTTTAATGGGGAGGACTATTGTACTGGGATCCTCCATGGGTTCGACGACCATGTTGGGATCCTCCGTGGGTTCGGCGACGATGACTACTATACTTGGATCCTCCGGGGGTTCGGCAGCGAGGACTACTAAACGTGGATCCTACGTGGGTTTAGAAGAGGAGATGATTCAGATGCTACATATAATCATCTCCACCTCTCTTCATAAATTGATACCTTTGTGAGCTGAGTATTGACATTCAATAATTATCTTCCATGTGATTGAATTGATATCATGTGTGGATTTGATTATGCTTTCCTATGTGAATTTGGTCGTACCTTCCAGTGTGGATTAAGTTTTACTTTCCTAAGTGGACTGGATTGTACTAGATCTTGTGAGTTGGATCTGAACTGGATTTGATAACTTAGGTATATGTATGAGCATATACCTAAGTAGTGTTGGATGATACTTCGTGATTGTATCATTCATTGTGGTTTATCCTTTGTGAAATCAGGGAGACCTTCGGGGGTCTCGGGGTCCCTAATCAGTATTGTATACTCATCCCTCCATGGGATTCACCCACACTACGTTGTGTCGGTTTCAATCAACGGACATCACTGATCGTGGTTAGGGATTGTTGAGCTGGACGGTACTCGAAGGAGGATCTGACGAAGAGTCGGTGCCCGGAGGTGTATATCACGTCGAGTCGGTACCCAGAGGATATGGATGAACGTGGAGTGCTGAGGAGGAGATCTATAACTACACTTCAGGTAGGAAGCCGGAGGACGATCTAGGAGTGGATTTTCATCTTTTAGCTGTTGTCCTTGAGTTGTACTTTACTTTCAGTTGTATTGCACCTTTAGTTGGGTTTGTATTCTGGCCCATTTACTTTTCAGCACTTACTTCTGTTTTCAGTTTACTTAGTGTTTACTTCAGTTTGCGTACCCTGTGGGTTTCTTCTTTATAAAGTCAAATCCTTCCCTTTTTATCGGGATTTACGCCTTTGGTGCTAGTCGCTGGTCCTTTGCTTATGGAGGGAGGGCTTGGGGTAGTCATAGCAAGGGCCCCAAGGACGGTTCTGGACAAATTGGTATCAGAGAAGTTCAGTTCTACCATAGAACTCAGGACTCTAATCTTCCTTCTATGTGAAGCAATAATGTTAAGGGTATTGAGTGTGGTTATCAGTCCAGGGAGTCCAGTGTTGGTGCGGCGGCCGATATATCCAACACTAGGACCCTGACTTCTGATTTCCGACTCAGTGCTCGAAAACATTGATTACATGTGTGTTTCATGGTTTTCTTTGGGATTAATTTGTGTCAGCTCACTAGGTATACTGTATTGACTGTGGCACACCTGTTTATTTTCAGGATTGCCCCACAACGGCAGCAATCTAGGGTTATGAGCTTTCTGCGAGGCGATAACCCACCGAGCGACGAGGCCTCGGTGTAGGGCCCTATTACAGCGGAGGCACCGTCTATACCTTTACCCACCGATACACCGATGCCACCAGCCCCAGCCGCTGGGAGTGCACGTCACCTTAGTGAACAACATGAGTTTTAGCGTCATAGACCACCCAGGTTCTGCGGGGAGATGGACCCTTAGGCAGCCGGGAATTGGATGGAGGGTTTTGTAAGAGTTTTCAGGTTCATAGGGTCACCAGTTTACCTCATGGTGATCCTTGCAGCGAGTCTCCTGGATGCTGCAACAGGTAGATGGTGGAGCCTGATGCTCCAGGTGCAGGACGAGGCATCTCTCATTTGGTCGGACATCAGGAGCCTCTTTCTCTCAGAGTTTTTCATATTGAATCTAGCTTTGTTTATGTTTTGTGTCTTCATACCTTGTGATGCAGTAATAAAAGACACTGTTCTTGTCACGTTTTGTTCCCAGTCCTTTTTATGTAGTTGATACTAAGAGGTTCTGGTTGAAAACTGTTGACTTGACCCTCACTTTTGAGATACCTACTAGAGGAGACCCAGTGACCACACACTGATGCTGACAGTGTGACTCAACCGATGGAGGTGAGAGTAACGGTTGGATCTCTTGGTATTAGTGTCGAGGCCTTATGACTTCATCCTTGATATGGATTAGTATCATCCATTCCTGGATTCATGGTATTAGGCAAAGAACGTGGTTCATCCAGGGGATGGGACCAAATTTCTCTTATCAGAAAAGAAGAAATCATAGAAGCACTTGTTGGACCAGAGAATGTTTAGGTCATCCAGGAGCAGATGAGGACAGCTCAGAGCCAACAGAAGTCTTATGCCGACAGGAGGCTGATACCACTAGATTTTGAGGATGGTGACCTCTTTTTCTTCTAGGTCTCACCTCGACGTGGATTATAGTGATTTGGCCAGGCTGGCAAGTTATCTTTGCACTTCATTAGACCATTATAGGTCCTCAATAGGGTAGGCGAGGTGGTTTACCACTTGACCCATCCACCTAAGTTGCACCAGGTGCATGAAGACTTCCACGTACCTTAGATGAGGAGATATGTGCATGACCCGACGCATATTATTGACCATGGGGAGCTGGACATTGACAAAGGGGTGAATTTTGTGGAGGTCCCGGTGGAGATCGAGGATCGACAGGATAGGGTCCTACGTGGATGGTCGATTCCTCTAGTGGGAATTGGGTGGAAGCACGGGAACCTCCAGGAGGGAACATGGGAGAGGGAGGCTCAGATGTGTGCTCAGTACCCTCATTTGTTTTCCTAGTTTGTGATGTATCTTTATGTGGACGTAAATCATTGAGGTGGGAGTAATTTAAAGACCCAAAAATTTCCAGCGAAATTTTTTCTTAATTTTCTTTGGGATTTTACAAGTACGCAGTTTCTGACGGCACCTAATTCTGAGGCCCGGTGTGCCTGGAATCAATTTCCAAAGTTTATATCTGGTACGTTCAGTGAACGAACGAGCGAGTTTTTCTATCTTTTTAACCGGTTCTCAGAATAAAAATCTGAGGGCACCGATGAAACTGAAGCACCGGTAATTGCTTAGGAAGACCTTTTCTGGAGTTTTGTTTTCTCGGGTGTTGTTGTTAAATAATGGGGTTTACTAAAGAGTGAAATAAAAAATAGTGCTACAAGTTTTTATTCTATTCTATGTAGTTATAACCTATGCGTGGAAGCTGGATCGGGACCCACTATATCATATCTCAACATGGTAGGATATTAGTGAGGTGGGGCCAACATGAGCCCCACCCCTTCAATTCCATTAAACCTCCCTCTTGCAATTTAATTTTGTAACTCACCCGCTCCCCCTCTAAAATTGCAAGTCAACTCTCAAATTAAATGGATTGTTTTAATTCTATTCAATTAATTTAATTTTTCAGTTTGAGTTCTTTATTTTTAAAATTGTGGACAAATGTGAATAAAATAAGAAAAACTCTTATTTTATTTTTGGTTGGTTTTCGTTGTGGGGAGTCTGGGGTGAGATTTTGCAAAGCCTTGAAGATCATAATATTCTACATTGAATATCTCGAAGAACGTCAGTGCCTCCATCGTCTCTCTTCTTCTTGACGCTTGAAGAAGGGACGTTGTCATCCCACGACAACGACTACGGAAGAGCAGGACTTTCCCCTTCTTCGTCTAGTGATCAATCTCCGTGAATCGAGGTAGGGGGTTTTCCTCATTCAAGAATTATCAATTGACGATCTTCCTTATTTCATGGATGCATGTTATCGGATTAACGGGAGGGGTCCGGAACACACAAACACTGCCGACCATCCTCCCCTTTGTTGTTGTGTCTTGTTGCGGATTGGAACAGAGGAAACGCAGTGCCGTCGCACCGTGTGGGAACGAGTGAACTGCGGCCGGAGCGGGCCACAACGAAGATGATTGGCGCCGCCACTCGGCGCCGAAGCTGAATAACCCACAGGCCAAGGTCGGGCCGCGGCGGAAGGCCTGGAGGTGGCCGGATAAACCGGCCGCCAACGCTTAGAAGGAAGGACCCGCGAAGAGGGTACCATGGTGGCACACTGTCCGGACAACCGGGCTGACCGTTTGGAATTCTGGGGGTCAAAACCCCCGGAGGCAGACAGGGCGGTCCCCCCCCCATGGGGGCCACCGTTACAAAGCGAGGGGGAAGCGCCCCCCCCCCCCTTCGCGATGCTCGGTCACGCACCGAGTGCCAAGCTGAGCCGGGCCGCTCACGCAGGCACGGGGTGCCCGGCCCCTGGGACGGGCCGCCCACTGGTCTGGGCCACGCCCAGGTGGGCCGGACCGGGACCCGGGTGGGGTCGACCCATGGGGTCTCGGTCCGGGTCGGTTCGGGCCCAAAACCCCCTAAAATTGGACATCTACATTAAAAGGCCCATAACATGGGATACGGGCCTCCGATTGGCGCACCGTCTATTGTGATATGATAATTGGATTGAGAAGGTCATTTCAGTAAATTACACTCAAGGTTTCGGAGAACATTGTGTTTGGCCGGGTTGGTTCAAAAACGAAACCAACCAGTCCCTCAGAGTGGAAACAGTTATAACATGAGCTCCGGATGTCTGATTGGCGTTCCGTCAACTTTGTTGGATTCCTATTAGAGAGACGGTCCATTTGGATTATTCCACTCAAGATTTGTATGCAGTTGGAGTATTGTTTGGTTGTTTTTTACATGGAAACCATTTGGGTCACTGGAACGAAAAAGCCAATAACACTCAGACTGGGCGTCTGGTTGACGCGCTGTCTGTCGTGTTGATTTCCTATAGAGGTGATGGAACATTTTGATACATCAACTCTGGTCTACGTGATAGTTGATGTACGGACCCCTTGGCTCGTGGAACGGAACCTCCCGAAATGAGCATGATGTGTGCGGGAACCCTAGAGCTAGCTGCGACTACGACAAAGAAGACTACCGTACTGGGATCCTCCGTGGGTTAGACGAGGATGACTACTATACTGGGATCCTCCGTGGGCCCGACGAGGAGGACTACCATACTATAATCCTCTTTGGGTTCTACGAGGATGACTATTGTATTGGGATCCTCTGTGGGTTCGACTACCGTGCTGGGATCCTCCATGGGTTTGAAGATGATGACTACTATACTTGGATCCTCTGTTGGTTCGGCAGTGAGGACTACTAAACTTGGATCCTACATGGGTTTGGAAGAGGAGATGATTCAGAGGCTACATCTAATCATCTCCCCCCTCTTCATAAATGGATACCTGTGTGAGCTGAGTCTTGAATTTCAATCATTATCTTCGATGTGATTGACTGGATATCCTGTGTGGATTGGATTATGCTTTCCTGTGTAGATTGGGTCACACCTTCCTGTGTGGATTATGTTTTACTTTCATGAGTGGACTAGACTGTACTAGAGCTCGTGAGTAGGAGCTGAAATAGATTTGATGACTTAGGTATATGCATGGGTATATACCTAAGTAGTGTTGGATGAATCTTCATGATTGTATCTTTATTTTTGGTTAATCCTTTGTGGATTTTGGGAGACCTTCGGGGGTCTCGAGGTCACTAGTGAGTACCGTATACTCACCTCTACACGGGCATCGCCTGCACTACATTGTGTTGGTAGCAGATGACGGACATCACCGATCGTGGTTGAGGCTTGTAGAGATGGATGGTACCCGGAGGAAGATCTCACGACAAGTCGGTGCCTTGAGGTGGATATCACGTCAAGTCATTACCCGGAGGAGACGGACAGACATGGTGTGTTGAGGAGGAGAGTTGTACCTACCCTTCATGTAGGAAGTCAGAGGAAGATCCAGGAGTGGCTTTTCACCTTTCATTTGTTGTCCTTGAGTTGTACATTACTTTCAGTTGTACTACACCTTTAGTTGGGTTTCTATTCTGGCCCATTTACATTTCATCACTTACTTGTGTTTTCAGTTTACTTATTGTTTACTTCAGTTTTCGTACTCTGTGGTTTTTGTTTTCTTTATAAAGGAAATGCCATCCCTTTTTATCGGGATTGAAACCATTTGTGCTAGTCGTTGGCCCCTGGCCTGTGGAGGGCGGGCTTGGGGTAGTCACGGCACGGGCCCCGAGGACGGGTCGTGACATGTCAGATATCAAATTTTTTACATGTAATAGATTGTAAAATTATTATAAGAAAAAAATTAAAAAAAATAATTTTTAAAAATATTAATGATTTCCATGAATTGTTTTATATCTATGTAATTTGTTTTTATTTGAAAATATTATTATTAGTGAATCATGCATAAAAATATATTTAACATATTCATGGAATTATTGGTAAAATATGTTAATAATATAGTTAAGTAGTTATATATAATTAAAACATAATGATTCAATGTAAATTATAATTTTTTATTTAAATTATTATCTTTATATGTTTTTATAAAATAACATTATGATATTTGAAATCAAAAATATAATTAAATATATGTACTATATATAAAATGATATAAATAAACATTTATTTATGGAATATTATTAGAAATGGTATAATAATAAGTTTATTATTCTACATAAAATATATATTTCTAAAAGTCATTTTTTATAGTTATGGATATCATATACAAATTTAATGTTAATAATTCATTAAAAAAATTATTTTTAAATAGCCATAATGAAATATCTGTGTAATTTTAGTGAATTTTTTTTATATGGTAAAATAAATTTGTTGGGAAAAAATTATGTTACATAAGTGATAATTAGTTACCATACAATATGGTAGATCATGTTAAATGGGATTAAATATGTATTAATTTCCTAAAATACTAGAAACATGATATCAAAATATATTCATGAAGATATTCTAGAACCCCCATCCTATATTCTATTTTGATCCACTTTTATAGTAAAAAGTCATTATTTACACATTAATTAATGGAAATTTCAATTAATTCAAATATTAATCACTGATAATCAAATCTATCCAATACCCAATTCATTACACAAATTTTAAATAGTATTACAATTAATATAATTCAAAAATCATTCTATTAATTTATTCCATCGTGTATTTTTTCCTATGGTTCCTTGAAGGGGTGATGAATGATTCATTATAAAGGAAAAAAATTTATGAATTGGTTAATTAATAGAATTATTTATCATTTTTTTCCTCGTTATTATAATCTACCTACTCATTTATACTAATTATAAATATCATCCTTCAAATTAATGATATTATATTCTCATCCCTATGAATACATTTTTTGGGCTATTATTGATGTTTAATATTCATTGGTATTGTTCAATGGATCCAATGTAGGAATTTTTTTTCAATATTCCATACTTTATGTCCATCGACCATATTATACGACTTAGTCATTGATTATGTTTATTGTTTTAGAATGTCCATATAATCAAAAAAACCTTAATTTATCAGTTTTTTATCATTTCACTATATATTTTGTGATACTTCCCGATCCATATAATGGGGGTTATCAATATTGATGTGAATTATTGAGGATCACACCATTAATATGGATCATTTGAGTGTTGTAGTGGGAATATCCTATTATTAAATGAGTTTACATGATTGTATCAACTTAATAAATATTCCCTCAATGAAATGTAATGTAATATTTAGAGATTTTCTATATTTTTAACTATAACTATTTAACCATGATTATAATGTTTTTTGGCTATATGAGGTCATGTGTTTATAGTGTTTTCCATAAAATAAATCATAATGGTGCCTTATCTGACTCACTACTCCCCTTTTCACTAACTCTATTGAAGAAAATGTATACTATGTGATAGAATGTGGTTATGATTAATGGGATATAATGGCCTTAGTATATAATTCTAATTAATTAATTGTTGTGTTGATAAATATTGTTCTATGTGCAAAGAATATTTAGCGTATGAGGTTTATATGCTTCATGTTCAAGTTAAACTAGTTTGATGAGCCATTGATGGGGGGAGATGACGTGATGAGGTGTCATGTGACTGTATATTTTTTTTATTCTAGTATGTATGAAGTATATATTTGTAGATATTTTTCTATGGAAATAAATTTGTTGTGATGTTTTGTGGTTAGGTTGATAAAGAATGATACGAGACTTTCAAGATTATTTTTCTTTTGGTGTGAAGTAAAGAATATTTAGGTAGTAGTGGTGACATGGGGAATATTTATATATATTAAAGTAATTTATATTATGTTAGTATTAATAAATGTGAAATTGGGAGAGTGATCCTTTTTAATAATGGTTTATTTTTGACATAGTAATTGTGAAAATTTAGATTTTTTTTAGATCCTATAATAATATAATTATTTAATAAAATTATTAGAGGATTAGGGGGCTATTAATGAGTATAGTTATATTATCACAATCATAGACAATCATATAATATTATACATTATTCCAAGGGGGATTTTTTATTCAACAAGAACATACTATCTTCTGATTATCATTTGTGTTTATAATATTTTTATCACCAGAGATTCTAATTGTTTTTATAGACCATTGTGTATGTAAGAATTATAAATTCCTTTCAGGAATAATGGTTATTTAAAATTTATGGGATGGGGTGAATTGAGATTTTTTCCATATGATCAATAAAATTTTGAGGTTAATGTATCAATTTGTTTTATACCATGTTTTTTAATATGTGATATATGGACTATTGGAGGAGTACATTAGAGGTCACACACATCATGAATATTATCCTAGAATGGGTTCCATTTGAGAAATGTAGTGAAATGAATGATTGATCAAGTTATATTGGATCATCCAAAGCATTATTAAGAATTAGTTTTGTTATAATATTCGCACTCCATTTTAAATTAATTTTTAATTTTTATCATAACATTTATAGTTAGATCAGAACTATTTTGTACCATGTAATAGAAACAAAATGAGAAAACATTTTACAAAATCCAAATGCTATGTTATTAACATGGTAAAAATCAACGGGAACATACCATATAATATGTTAATAAGTATATATATTAAAATGAGATAAGTCTTCTTAAAATAATATATATTAGAATATACATTATTCCATTTCTTCATTTTATATAAAAATAATTGATATAGGATAATATTAGAAACTAGAACACCTCATGATTTTTAAAGACAAACATCATAATCGATATCAGATATGAAACGAAACATCAAAAAAAGATCATAATATAAAGCCTTGACACATTGATTTATAATTAAATTTATATAAATTCAATCTCTTTTATTTCCTATAATAAGTGCAACAATGGGTTTTAACAAAACAATAGTCTTTATTAAAATAATATTATTAAAACATGACCACTATAACCTTCCAGTTAGGTTTCCTGGTAAAATTATTAGTAACCCAATTATGAAATTTATATTATTTAATAATTTATAAAATAAATTAAATTTTTATCAACATAATTATTTTTTAAAAATAACCATTTTAAAGAAAAAGAAATGTTTTTTGAGAAATTGAACTTTTTCTAAAATACTATTTAGTATCATTTTACTCCGTAATTTATGATTATTTTAATACAATTCAAATTATTTTTGAAAACATAATACTATTTTTTAAAATCATAATGTATGAATTATATTTGGTTTTATTTTTTATAATTTTTTGAAATTTCAATTTTTTTGTGAAAAATAACCAACATAGAATATTAATTAAAATTATAATTTCTTTTCAATGAATTTACAAGATAAATAAATCATTAAAATGGATTTAGATGAAAAATGGATAAATTATATTTATATATATATCCAATTTAGTTAGTCTGCATATATTTTATATGGAATTTGGATATAATAACATTTTAAACATATGAATCATTTCTCATTTGAAAAGAACATCGTTGTTTTGTCAGTTAGATAAATTTTATATTAAATTTCACAATAAATTTTATTGAAATTTAGAATATTCGATTCCATATTCCGAATCAGTATAATTTATATTACATAACACAGAGTAAAAAAATTAGAATAATAATTAGAAAATACAAAAAAATAGTGTTACCACATTTATGGTGGAAGTGGGTTTGTTAAGCGATTGAACTAAGAAGATAATGGGTAAAATTATCTCGAAACTAGTTCAACACCCACATTATAGCCATATCTAGACCTTATAACCTATAATATTATTATAGATTAAATTTTTTATCAATTCCTTATGATAAAAACTTCGGTTCACCTTTTTCATTTATAATGATAAATGTGTACTACTAAAGTCGCTTATAAAAGACCATGTACTCTCCTATCCTCTCAACACATAAATACACATCGTTTAGAAATATAACTAACCCAAAATCACCATTTTTTCATACTGAAAACCTATATAGATTTTTAATCATAAATACAACCTAGTAAGGCTATAGGTTAAACCTAAAGAGGTTGTGCAAAGAAGAGGTTATGTTGTTAAATATTGGGTTCTGTTGTGCATTTTCTTATAAAATATAAAAAAATTTAAAAATAATGATAAAATAATAATAGTAGTATTTAATATATAATTAGTTTTTATTATGTTAACGTAATAATTTATATCCATATCCACTTCCATCGAATGGGATATGGGACCATCATTCGTTTGTACGGTGGAGTACCTCCTCATGACCCGATGTTGTTCTTTTTCCCTTCACTGCATATTAAGGATGGAGATAATGATGTATTTGTCATATTTATATTATATTTATGATATAATTATACTTATAGAATTATAATATCACATATAAATTCTTATATTTCATTTTATGGTAGATACAATAACATCACTCATGTGTACAACAGTCTACCACCTCGTAAATTGTTGTGAATAATTTCCCGCATACAAATTATTTGGAATGTTGTAATGATAAATTAATTTTATATATGTTATAGATATGAACTAAATATAATTCTATAAATATTACATCATGTATAAATACTTACCTTCTAATATATAGTAAAACAATAAATTTTCTTCTATATATTTGTGGGCCACCTTCTCCACGTAGAGATTTTAAATGATTTTAATTTTATTTTTACATAGAAGTGAATAATGATGGTTTTTATTAATATATTTCATATATATAATAATAATGATTCTATTGTTATTAATTAATAATTATTTTCCATTCATTCCAACTGTTAAGAAAAATTGAAATAACATTCATCCAAACATTCAATCTACCACCTCCAAGAACGATGTAATCCATGTTTTATCAATAAAATTTATAGTTTAATGTAAAAAATTTCACTAAATATGTATATTATTTATATCATTTTCAATACTACTTATATAATCTATTCATGATTAAATATAAAATTCCAAACTCTTCAAAGAAAATCTTACCATAAAAAAGAAGCAAATATCCCTAAAAATAGTGATTTTAACATAATGTATTTAATAAATAGGTGATGAAATAAAATAAGTAAATAACATACTGTTTAATATATATTATTACATTTATAAAATATATTTATAAAAAAATAATTTTATTATAGAGGAGTAACTTTTGAAGGATAGTGAACATGGGGTAATGGTTTCTCGTCATACTTTTACTTCTGTGATACATAAAATATGCTCACCACTTATTTCAATGTGTGTTATATATACTACCCATTATAATAATTTAACACATAAAAAATTTTATGTTATTTTTATTTATAAATTAGTTTGAGATTTTCTCATTTATGGTTCTTATGATTCAAAATACACCAATGTGGTAGGGTTTTTTTTCACAATCTCATCATTATTCAGTATTTTTTTGTTTATATATCTCTTTTGAGAATTATTTGATATTTATATCTTTAACCAAGTATATTTTATTATAAAATTTCTATTCATGATTTATTTCTTCTAATAGTACATTTTTTCAATTCTTTTAAACTATATCTGATTGAGGGAATGTTTTTATGGAAATATGACTATATATTTATCTTCTATGGATAATACATTTTCTTCAAAACATATGTATTATAAAAATGTAATCAAAAATGTTTTTATCCTTTAAGAAGTGGATTAATAAAGTAATATTACCCATTTTTAATTTGAATTTTTTAATTAAATCATTAGGTATTTTTCATAACAAGGCATGTTTAGATTTTGATTGTAATGCGAATGAAATCTTTGATTTAAAATGTATTGTATGAATTGAATTTTAACCTGTTTATACAACATAAATTTTAAAAGTTCATGTAAATTTTTTAGGGGATAATTCCCGTGAAATGTAATTTAAAAAAATTTTGTGATTTTTTTTACATTTATTTTTAATTTCAAATAATTTTTTTCTCAATAATTTTTATTAACATTTTTATTGTACATCAATTCATCAATGAAATCAACCCTTTATATTTATCAAAGTCCATAATAGATATTTTTTATTGATATAATAATTATTATTATTTTTAATGGTTTGTTATCAATTTTATAGATGATGTACTATTTTATTACCACTCACATATTACTCGGGATATTTTATAATTAGGTTTACATTATTAAGGTATGTAATAAAAATTTGTATATATATTTAAAAATTAAACTTTTTATTTTTATTACTTTTGACCACAATCATGTGAGGAATTAATTATAAATAAAATTTGATTGGAGTGGCATAATTATATATATTATCTTGATGCATCAACATGTTTCATGAGAAAAATATGTTTGAAAATTTAGATAGGTTTTTACCTAGAAATTTAAATTTTCTTCTGAATTGTCTTGAATGTTTCCAAAGTATGTAATTACGCATTCCCTCTTTATGAGATCCAGTATTTACACGTAATTATTTGATTGTTACAATATCATTGGATATGATTCAAACTTATGAGTTTTTTCATTTGGATATATTTGATCAACATGTATTTCTTTCTTATTATACTCAGTTTATTATTAAAATGGATTGTGTCATATTTATTTAACATTGTAAATTTATTTAGCCAATTTATCTATGTTAAATCCATTTCTATAGTATCGTTAATGAGTACCTAATTTCCCCCCTTAACATTATTTTTCCCCTGTATACGAGAAAGTGTTTTTTATTTATTTTCCTGTATATGCTACAAGGAATAATTATGTTTACCAATTTTCGTGTGTATTCTGTATTTATAATAAAATTTTAATTTTAATTATGTATCTAGTTTACCAATAATTTTAAACTCATCGGTTCTTTCATATTTTGATACCTTATATACATGTATATATTTAATTTAATAATTTTGACACTAACTATAGGCTACTGGGGTTTGGATGATTAATGTTTGTATCAATTGAAGTTAATTATAATTCATTAGAACTAGATTTATAAAATTATATATTAGAGAACATAATCCTATGATATAATTTGTTGATAATAATAGATGAACATACAAATATTTTTTTTAAGTAGATATTATGTAGTTTTTTCTAGAAATTTATCATCTTCTTGATATTATATGTGTATGTGGATTTGGAATAAGTTTATTTTCGGGAAGTAACTCCAAAATATGCATATTGGACTTTAACTCAGATATCAATATGTACATGAAAGGGGGATTATTGTGATATTATTTTTTTCACCACTATGGAATATTATATGGTCAAAACAAATTTTCATTAAAATATGATGGATTTAAATAAATTTTAGGATTTTAGGAATATTCCATTGAAACCATGTTTACTATTATGAGATTAGTCCGGTATAAACATATTAATGTATTAATAAGGTATCAATTGATTTGTGATTATACATTATTTTTCATAATTTTATAAACTAATATTGTGTATGGATATTTTTTAAATATATAACCTAGGGGAAGGAATGTGAACCAAAATAATACATGTAATCGAAAGAGAAAGATATATCATTTCGTTGATGGTATCATTCCAATATTTTTAATTGAATAAGTCACTAAAACATTATCATCTTTCAAGGATATAATATAATATACATAAAAAATGTATAAATAATTACTTTTGAATTATAGATTAATATAGAAGAAATAGAATAAGAGGAAGGTATATAAAAAATAGATTAGTGGAAGATTAGACAGAATGGATTTCCACCATGTGATAATTTTGGAAGGAAACACCTTTTACATTCTTGATGGTAATATGAGTTTTGTACTATGACATGGAGAAAAGTAACCATTATTAAAATTTCAAAGGATATAAAGAAATATTCAAGGGTTAATTATTCAAATATAATTATACAGGAAGTACGTAAATTATTTCCCAAATAATCATGTGAATTTACATCGAAAAATCCAGGGGATCATATACATGTTTATTCTATTACCATAGATGAAGTTGAATAATTAATGCTCTTCCATTTGGATTGATTATTTATATTATAGAATTATTTTTTCAATTATATTCATGTTATATAAAACATGAAAAGAATAATTATATTACTATAGTAATTTTTATAATGAATTTTACAAAATATAATGAATGGTATGATTACCAGGAACTGTTTTTCAGTGACATGTTGAACACTTTGAAAACATATGGTTAAAGAAGGATAAAAAATAATATGCTCTTGATGTTTCTATAAAAATGATATTGTTATGGGATGGTATTGGTGACCATATAATTTGTTATAGTATTAATGGTTCATGTCATATATACAAGATTTAAATACATTTATTGATTTATTGAAAAAAATTGACAAATTGAGATTATTTTTTCATAAGACTTAATGTATTAGTTATCTTTTATGGAAAAAAAGTTATTCATGTTTTTTAAGTGACATTAATAGCCAGATTATATTATATTGGGAATATATAAGAAATTTGTTGACCATCAAACAAAAATAATATAATTCTAATTTCGGAAGACATATTGTGGATGATTCATAATGTTAAGTGTGTTATGATTGGAATAAGATAAAAATTTTAGTTATTAGATAACATGTATAACCATTTTTTGAGAAACATTATTTATATATTAGGAATCATTTTACTTTATATAGATCTACTGAATGTGCTTCATGAATTAAAACATTATTATTGATATTCTTTCTATTGAGTTTCTAGTGAACAAGGAATTGATAAATGTAAAACTAATGGATGAAGTTTTTCTTATTAAATAGAAACATATAAGGAATGTATACGTCCATAAATTCATATAAAACAAAATAATTCCTCAACCCATTGAAATGGAGAATGAAACAAAAATTTTATCCAAATAATTCTATTTTTAAGAAATATATGGTATGGTCATGCATTAAAAATTTGTTGTTTGTGGTATCTAACATTCTATGTATCACCCACATTGTTTGGATAAATGATCAATATCACCATTGATAAATAGTTATTATTTTATTTGATTTCCCTATATTTAATATATACCTATTTTATCTAATTGGAAATATAGTTATGTAATTTTTTTAGATGACCATCATACATCACTTTATCTATTATTAAAAGGATGTTATGTTATCCATTATTATTATTTTTAATTTCAATAATATTATTTCCAAATTTCATTTCATTGATTATTGAGATCAAGATTAAATTGTGAGGACTTAGTTTATTTAAAGGGGTATAATTTAACACCCTATGTTTATAGAAGTGTAAAATAATATTTAATATACATTCAAAAGAAGGAATAAAATAATATATTGTAATAGGGAAATTATTATTTATATAATTCTATTTAATAAAAATCAATATCTATGAAAGATTTAATATCACACAACACTAGGGTGGAATGAAAAAATATACTCTCTTAAAATATTATTATACAAACATGACCACTAAATCCGAGATGATATATTGAAGTGTATGATTTATACATACTAAATTATGAAAATCCAGTGGTTTAAACATTTATAAATTAAATTAATTTAGTTTATAAAGATTATAAATAAAATAAGATATATTTAAAAGAAAAAAACTATTCTAAAAAATTATAATTTTTTCTAAAATGTGGTCTATTCGCGCATCACACAAATGTAAAAAATCAATTATTTTCACTTGTATAAAATATAGTTGAAAAAATGAAACATCATTTATAATATCTAAATTCTAGAGTAATTATTTTATGTTTTTTAAATTTTAATAATTTGATTATTTTTTTAGTGAATTACGAAAAAACAATGTTATAATTTGAAAACCTCAATTTCATTAATATCATTTTCAAGATAAATTATCACATAATATGTTATTAAAAGTAAATTTAAATAAAAAATATATATTTATTAAAGTTATGATATTTTAACCAATTTCTTATATACTTTTGAAATAATGTTTCTTTCTCTTTTGAAACATTTCTTTCTCGAAATTCCCATATTCATCGTGTTAGAGGGAATGATTTTGAATTAATACTTAAAAATATTATTAAATAAATTTCAGAAAAAATATATTACATATTTGGAATCATAATAATTTATGTTATCTAATAATTTCATATTATGTTTTGGTGATAATAAATTGTTAAAAAATAAAATATTAATTACCATGGTTATGGTGAAAATGAGTATACCATGGTGTTAAACTAAAATTATAAGGGTTAAATTACCTTGAAATGTCTGTAAATTTTATTTGATATAGATGGACAGTATATCATATAATTTTTGGTTATTTTTTATTTTTTATACCTTTTCATTTAAAAAATATAGGTACAGTTTTTCTTTTTAAAAATTACAAGTTTTCCACTCTCCTCACTAATATAATACCACCCCCTCTCATATACTTTTCAGACATCCAAAACTATATAAAATGTATAATACAAACCCATATATCTTCTTTAATTTCTTACCAAAATTATGTGTAACATTTTTTTGTCATAATTCAAATTGAGGTGTTGTTTAGGATAAATATAAACGGCTTCTTTGATGAAGATGTAACATTTTTATGTATGTGTTTTTTGTGTTACATCATCATATAACTCCATAAAAATGAAAAAATTAGAAAAATATATTAACAAAATTAATTATCTCATATAAACATAGATGTTATTATGTCAATATCGTAACCTATATCCATCTCCACATACATCAAATATGATTTTAAAACATCATTCTTGTGTAATACTGACTATTACCCTACAAATTGATGTCTTTCGTTTTCCATCATGACCATTCATGGATAAATTTATCAATAGATTTAACATATTTATATGATATTTATGAAATAATTACTCTAATTGAACTATTTTATTAGACACACCTACTAATGTTCAATTCTATGGGGGATACCATAAAGTCACACATGTGTATGGCGGACTACCGCCTCGTGAAGCAATATGATATGGATCTCGATTTTCCTTTACATGGATTGTAGTATGGGTAAAGATAATTTCTATATGTGATATATATAAAATAAAAAAGTCTACAAATATTAAACCACATAAAATGTTTAACCATACAATCCATTGGGAATAATACTATTGATCATGCGTAGATGTGGACTACCACCTCCACGTAGTGATGTGAAATGATTTTTATTTTATTATTTCATAGATAGTAATAAGGTTGTATTTTATTAAAAAAATAGATATATATATATATATATAATATTAATGATTTATGAATGGTTATGTAACATTTATTTTCCTTTTCCTCCATCTATCGAGAAAAATTGAAATGTAGTTCTTAAGTACGTATGACATACCTTTTCCATAAATAGTGTACTCCATATTATATCCATATCATTTATAGATTACTCTATATAGAAATAGATTGAATATATATGTAATTTACATAATATTAAAAATCTAATATATGATTTATCAATGATAAAATTTATAGTTACAAATTTTCTAATTGAAGACATAAATGAAAAACGATGCAATTACCATGTGAATTTGTGATTTTAACAATGAATTGTTAATAAAAACGTGGTAAAAGACTATATGTAGGTCATATATTTTATAATATTAATTTTTATGGTTTTTAATAAACTTATAAAAAAATTTATGATATAATAGGTTTGGAAACATGCGAATAAAGTTGAACAAGTGGTAAGGGTTTCTCATCTCACATTTTCTTCCATGAGATATACGCCATATACCTTGAAATTTTTTTATGTGGTCTATATACTACATATTTAGATATTTTATTATCAAAAAACTATTTATATTCATGGTATTTACTGTATAATTTTCATTTATTTTATTCATGTAGTATATAATTAAAATGTTACCAAAGAGGTAATGGTTTATTTCACAATTTCATCATTCTTCAAGATTGTTTTGGTTTTTGTGTCATTTACAGAGGAATCATTCTACATTAATATATAAATGTAAATATATTTTCTTTTTATATAATCTTGTGATACTCATACATAAATATTATATATTATTAGATGAATATTCATCACATTACATAAATAAACACTTGAGGATTCTAAAGGAGTAGTAGCATTGTAAATATATAAAAAACATCTTGTATCTTGAATGATATTATAAATTTCCCATAACTATCATCCCAAAACTACCCTTCTTATGAATTTCAAAATTAAAACTGTTCTTAATAACTTGTGTAATGGAAACATAATAATGGGTGATCTCATATTAGTCGTTAGTTTAATCAGATGTGGTATCAATATATCATGGGTATAATGGTATGTATACCTGAGAATAACATTTACAAGACATAAACTGTATATCAAAGATCAAAATAATGAGTCATGTAATTATGATAAGAAGTTTATAAGAAATGGATCATAAGGAAATCATTGAATAACATCCATCTGAGTCTAACATTAGAAAAATTATTGGAATTTATGAATACACATAAAAATATAAAATAAATTCCATCTTTATAAACGCTTAGTACCAATGATATGATAATAGAATGGGTTCACTCCAAAAACAAATATAGGACTCAATGTCAACATTCAAAACCATATTAGTTGATAAAAAAACTTAATAAATCAAACTCCACATTCCTTTCAGGTTTAAATAATGAGATATAGATATATACCCAATCAATTGGAGGTAGAAATAAGTCCCACCCATCACATAATGGCCATAATATGAATCTAGGGACCAACATCATAAACAATTCATAATGTACTCATGAAATAATTAAATAGGTTCATAAATTTTTTCTACTTTTATAACCTGTTACTATTCAGGGGTATCATAGACATTTAATTATTTCATCAAATCATAATCTCTAAATTTAATAAGTGAGATAAATAATTAATCTATTAATTATTGGAAAAATAATATTTTAACATAATGAGTGATATACATAATTAATATTAAAAATAGAAAACCCATTTTTCAAAATTTCTGTAACCTTATTGAGAAATTATATTTTAAAAAAACATGCATATGCGATGAGGAAACATTTTTCGAAAGAGAAAATATTCAAATATTTCAAAATAATGAATATAAATATTCAAAATGACATTTATTAAAATGGAATAAATTTATTTATTTTATATATAATTTTGGTTATTTTTTACATTTAAACCATTTTACATAAAAAATTTTTCATATAAAATCATTAAAGAAAACGATAGTTTTTAATAAAAACCATTACTTGTCACTAATCAGAAAAACAATTTGTCTGGAAAAATCCCCAAAATTCATCCAAATATAATTTTCAAATTTTGCATTCAAAAATGAATATAATTTTAAAAAATTAATTTTCCAAAATTGAAAAAATTAAATATTTCATTGTTCAGAAAAATAAATAATAATCTTTTTTTAGAAAAAATTATTTTTGAAACATATAAAATCATTTTTGAAAATGAATTATTTTTTAAAAATTAAAATCTATATATAAAACCATTATAAATAATATTTAACAAATTTTAATTACTAATCATTACTATCTGTTAAATTTCTAGATAATAATGTTATTATTTAAATAGTAATATTAATAATTTTATTTCTGTGTTAAAACTCGGTGGTTCGTGAAACACATGATAGTAAATAAATTTATTTTCTATGAAATTAAAATTCAATAAATCTAGAGTAGTACTATTATTCCACCATTAAAACACATTTCATTCTTAAAATTGTTGCACATTATATAGTGAAATGAGAATACATCTTACTCATCATCTCCTCATGTTCCCAATAATCTTTATTAAACATGTGGATTCATATCAACACATTGATAAGGAAGTTTCCTTGTTTCATTAAACTTTATTAGGGTTCTATAAAATAATTAATAATTGTTCCTCGTAATAAATATAATGATCAAATAGTATAATATATGTGTTTAGTAGATGTTATGGATCCAGTATGTACATCATCAAGATTGATACACTGAATACATCATGAACATGAGAGTGGTATGGTAGATGTTCCATTTAATAGGACACCATCCCAAAACAATCATGAGTTTAAATGTGACTAATATATATAGGGATTAGATTTCACATATTTCTAAATATCATTAAATTATTCCATGGAGAAATCTAAGAAACCACTTGTAAACAATATTAAATACATGATCACATCATCATTTATTAGCATAACATTTCTACTGAATCTAATCTATGTTTTATGTGTTGATGAATATATCTAAAAATATATTATTTTAGATATATTTCTCAAGTCTTAATAGTATTACTTCTCCTTCATTATTATATGAATTTTATAGTATACACATATTTCCTTAGTGGAGGTCCTTATGAGCCATCTCAATGCCCGAGTGAAATATATTGTTATGTGAATATATAACTACAAGATTACATTGATCAAGATTACCATTGAAAAACATGGAAAATTATCTCAATATTTTTTATTAGGATTTAATTCTTATCCCATTCTGACCATATATATAATGATGATATACAGTTTTGATAAATAATACAATATCACAATCTTATTGATGATCGTTCCAGAATGTTAATGTATACCTTAGATCCTGATCAGATATATTTAAATTTTATACTCCATGAGCCTTATATCTTATTAATGTATATCCTAGAAAAGTGAACTAGAGATTAATATTATTTGATACTGATGAATTATCCTAACATTATAATGAGATTGACTAAAATCCATATAAGAGTATTCCCATTAATCGTTTTGGAGAGTCTAACAAAAAAATAAAAGAATATGTTTTCCCACATCCATTATGGTATGGGAATAGATGTAACATTCCATTAACCCTTTTTCTTCCATCATTAAATGGATTATATAACAATCAATGAATTAAAAATTATGAGATATATTTTTTAATTCCATTACACATGAAGTACTGTTTCAATTATTTGTACATCTTCGTATGTCCCAGATGAATGATGATTCATGAACTATGATATTCATATAAAATATTATTCATAAAATCTATTATGGAAGGAAGAAATATTTGGTTAATAAACTTTATCATTTAATCTCGTTCATGGTTAATCTCAGGAACATTTATATCATTTTTTACATCTCTACATGTCCTTTTTGTGAATCATTAATATTTAAATAGATAGATTGTTGAACATTCAATTAATAAATATAATATATATCCCCTTACTACAAGATTATATAACCAACATTTTTTAATCTAATTTATTATATCTTTAGTGATCCACATCGTGGATAAGTTACCATAACCCTTTCAACTAAAATCATTGACCCCATTCTTTAATTTTAAAGGGTTGATATATAATTCGTATTTCTAATCATTAATCATCTCTAAAATATTTTTTTTGATGAATATGAAACTCCATTTGTTATAATATGAACAAGAAAATTATGAGATCATTATATATATGTCACACTTTTCACTATAATAATAATGCCTACATTTCATTAATGAAAAATGCACAATAGCTAACTCTAAATCACGCTTTGGGAAATTTTTCTCATGAACTTTCCATTTTAATGAGACATAATCTATATCCATGTCCTTCTTGATAAAAACAAATCCCAATCCCTTATTTTATTCATAACTATAGATTTCAATCCCTTACCCACTATCAGTTATTTTATGCACATGTTTTCCAATAAATCATCTCATCAATTCATTCAAATTTTTATCACACTCATCAGTTTAGGTGAACATAGCGCATTTACATGTTTACTAGGTTAGTGGATTATATAGACATCATAAGTTATCTATAAAAAAAATAATAGATTGTTATACAATGATATCTCTGAATCTTAGACCCCATGATCAGTCTAAGCCAAGACTCAATCGTCCCCCACATTGTTGGTTCTACTGGTATACCGGACATTGAGATTGTTTTATCCATGAATGAATCATTTTATAGATACAGTTCATAATATTTATGATTTTATATGCTTTCTATTACTATATGGTCTTTATTACACGTTTTAAGTTATCTTAATGATCTCCATTTGATTTTAATGGATAATAATATCATTAATAAAATC
Source organism: Viscum album (assembly GCA_963277665.1). Lineage (NCBI taxonomy): Eukaryota > Viridiplantae > Streptophyta > Magnoliopsida > Santalales > Viscaceae > Viscum > Viscum album. The sequence continues at coordinate 1,903,458,256 of OY728160.1, forward strand.
TACCACAAAATGTTCAATGTAATCGCTAATGACCTTATTCATTAAATCCAATATGATAGAGGTGAAATTAGTTATAAAGAATGGAATTACCATATATTGATTGTTTTGAGGAACTTTATGATATTATATCATGGGTATAACTTCCTTGTTAACCACCAATTGGTGATATAGAGAACAATGTTCAATCTTGGGAAATTATTGAGCTACACATAGTTGATCAAATTGGACATATATATTGGGTAGATGAAACTTTTCATGATCTCAATCATGTTGATCACCAAATAAACAATCCTGAGTAAAAAAATCAATATTTATTTTTAACAAAAATAATGGTTGAAATCCATGGAGACACAACAGGAAAAAATAATCCATTTTAAAGGTTCTACAATAGTTTCTTATTCAATTCATGTAATTCTGTCAAGTAAATTTAGTAAATATTCATTGAAATTGGCGTGTCATTATGTATTATTACAATTAAGAAACTAACATCACGTGTTTTTTGGATATGGAGTAAAATATTATAGAATAATATCAAAAAATTATCATAAAATATTTGTGTAACTGATGCTGAGCTTCTCCCAAACAATCAGAGGTAAATCCCTCTCTTGAATTAAAATCAAAACCCACATAGTGATTATAATATCCATTAAAAGTTCATATTTACTACCTAAATAATAAATGATCATAGTATGGCATGTAATATAAAATTTGTCATCAATTCCTCAAAAACTAATGTCATAGGTAAGTATATATTTTAAATATATCCCATTTAAAGTCAAATTCAACTAGAGTAAGAATGTAAAGGTTTGTAGGAATTTTTTTCTTACATACATCAACCTGGGAACAATAATTGACATGGGATGGGGTCATCGAAGAATTAGGGGATTTTACTTCTACGTATATATCAAATAATTTCTGTGGAATCTTGATTTCCTTGAAAATTTTATCAGAAATAATAGAATGGGTATATACATAATTAAATATGACATTATTAGTTCCAGATTGGTTAATAAATTAACTTTAGTAGCATATTTATCTCCCCAATCATTTCAAACAATAGTCACAAGATACACTTCATTTTCTATCTTCTTCAGAGGTTTCTAATGTTTATCATACTCATTAACCATCAGATTTGGGAACTACATGTCATATATCCCATACTCATTACATTAGAAACATTATCATGTTAATTATGTATTATATATAGCATTATATCTAATTGAAACGTTATCTAATATCCTCCCATATCATTGTAATCAAATTTTATAATTACCTTCTTTTCTATATTGAAATAATTTACTAGTCACCATAATATTTTTTCCTGCAGTTTACATCTCAAAAATTTATCATAAATGCATGTTCATCTTCATCGGTCCATTTTTATTGTATTTTTCATTGAATTCTATTTTTCTATTCAAATCAGAACCATGAGACTAATTCATAGCTCCAACATCCACATCTACCTTATTTTCACATAAAAAAAAATCAATTCAAATATAATTATGATTGTTATGAATAAAACCTATTGGTGGCTTGGTTTTAAGCCACTAATTGGAACAACCAATCATACATTCATGTTTGATTATAAATCCAGAAGCATAAATCACAAATCTTCTAAATTATTCCTCTTAGGTAGAAAACAAATTCATATTTATTATTCAAGGAACTCTTTCCATATATTTATATGATCAATATGGGGAATGTACTTATTAAAAATCATTTTGGGTACTTACAAATACATGATGTCAATTTCATCATATTCTCAGGTATTCATGATGAGAGTGCACTACTAATCTGATTCATATTCCAAATGATATAGATATATAATTACTTTTTCATGTTACAAGCCATGATGAATTTAAAATATCATTTTATTAGAAATGATCCACTTCTCATTATTTATAAAATTAAAATATTAACCAAAGGAAGATTCATGTTTCCTCATGATGTACAGAAAAGAAATTAATTATTCTCAAAATAGTATAATAAATATTTTGACATAGATATTCATTAAATTATGAAAAAAAATTCTAGAGGATAATAAATGTAATGTTCCATTAGAGAATGGACACAAAATCTTCTCATTAAATGAATGATATTAAACATTTTCTATAAAGGGCTCCATACATATTACCCTTCTTACACATACATTACTGAATCCCATTATTCATAACTGATATACAAGAAAAATAAGAAAGGGTGTTCTCAAATGATCAGTAAGGGTAAAAAATTGAGATATAAACAAATCATGAGTGCATGTTTTTTAGAAAAATATAATAACATCTAAAAACCATACCCTTCTCATCAAAGATTATTATTGAATGATCCTGTTATTTTTTAAGTATATATTTTTTGAGTTTTATATTTTTTCCTATAGTTTTTTAGGGTATATATTTTTTTATTTTCAAGGATTTGATGTGGTAGGATATTTTATATATAATATTTTGTGCAAAAAAATAAATGGAAAATGTACACACCGTACAAATGGGATAGAGGTTGTGTATATTTTTAATCAAGATTAAATCACCTAAGGTGATGGGTTTTATTCAATAAACCATTCAAAATTATCACACAATATATAATGGAATTAAATACCATGATATTCCCCATGAAAAAATTAAACCTGTGTCAAGTGGTTATTTTTTAGCCAGACTTTCATGCATCATTTCTCCATACAACCTTAGAGTGGTTCTGAGCTATTTAGTTGTGATCTCGATATCAATGAATGTTGATGATTGGTGATTGATTCTTGGTAAGACCATTTACAGTTGTTCAATTCAATTCTTACTTTTTCCAATGATGAGGTAGAAACATTTGATCTTTTGGTCTTGGGGTGGTTCTTGATCCAAGTAATTATTCTATATCTCAATTACATTTATTGATTCAATCTTCTCAAAAAAATTGATGGTTATAGTTGGGTAATCATTCGTCAAATATTTTTAGGTAGGTGGTCTAAATTGAAAATCCCTTTGTCTTCATTATATATTATTTATTGAGTTTTGAATTAGAAATTTCCATTCCTGAAATTCACATCCAGAATTGGAAAAATTAATTAGTTAATTAATTATTGGAATGATAATATTATGAAATATATTGGTTAATGTTTCCATTAATTTGGTTAATTAAAGGTATTGTGCAAATTCTAAATTAATGGGTTTTGTAATTTTTTATTATAGGGATTCTATTGTTTGTATGTTTTATATTGTAGGTTTAACACATTATATGGATAAATTTTGATAAATGGTTAAATGTGGATTTATTAATAATTTTCCAAGTGGTTAATGTGAAGAAAACATGTTGGTCTTAATAAATTGTAATAGTATAACATGATGTAAAATGCCTATAATGTGGTTAATATTTATTAGTCCTGTTGAATGCGATATATTTTTTTGATTGAGAAATGAGGTGTGGGACAAAGAGTGATTCTCCAAATACCCTCTGGGTATTAGATATGATTTTATAGGGCCAAATGGATGCATGTGAATATTAGTATGGGATAGGGATTTGATCTCTGAATACTCATATCATGTGGGATAGAGACTAAGGATAAAAATTTCATTGGGTTTCATTACATGATGTTTTATGCTTATGAAACTAAAAATGGACTATGGGTCAATGTGGTCATGATATGAATTGAGATAAAAAGGATAATGAATTACCTTGTGTTCTGAAACATTTTGAATTGAAGATGTGACATTTTTATAAATCTATAATGTTCCATAGTATGTATTTTGTATTCTGGTGTTCTTGGGAACTAGGAATTTAAATGGAAACATATATAATAATTTAATATGTAAATTGTTTACCTTATTTCATGTATTTTATTATTTATACAACAACATACACTATCACTTCCTATATATCATTTTATAAACTATTATAGGTGGCCGAATATGTTCTACTCACACCCTACATAGGCTTCTTGATCAGTAACTGAAAAGTTATTGTGTCTGTAGGAGAAGAAAATGATAAGAGCCCCCAGTTGGATGGATGTTATGGGATATAGCATGGACTAGGGAACTAATCAGGGTGTCGGGATCCTCTAGGAGTTTTTAGTCCCTTTATTTTTTATTTATCATTATACACACGAATATAATTATGGTATAACATATATAATATTTTGGATTAGATATTGTATTCCACTTTTTGTTTATCATGTTAAATTGGTTTGTTTTTATTATGACATTCAGTTTGGTTATTCATTTGGATTTTTTTATTTCCACTATTTTGATACATTGATAAAGAGGGTATAGTCTTCCTATGATCAATAATTGATCATCACACATAATTGATAAACATCAGTATATGGAGTGGCATTCTTGGGGTCATGTGACTGATCGGTATCGGGTAGAAGTGTGTTTAACCTGTGTCGGGACATCACTATGTAGTATAAGAGGCATGTTTTGAATTACTTACTTTTGATTTTACTTATAGTTTGGGAATGTTAGACCTAATAATTAGATGAGATGGGAATATATTAACAGCTCATACTTGGGATTAAATACACCGTGTACATGGTAAAAGTAATGTACCCATGGTGGGATTGTTTTTTCGATGTATATTGTTAGAGATGGATGTTATTTTACCAAGAGTGATGTACTTGTTTTTTTTGATGTGATAATGTTTTCTGAGATACTCTGCGATTTGAATAATTCACCATCATGGCATGGGATCTGATATGCATTCAGAATTTTAGGAACGAAATATTTTTATTGCGACATGCATTATTTTTGGCATGAATAGGAATAGTAGGTTTTTGGGAATATGTTGAAAACTAAATTCATTTTCATAAATTTTAAAATTAGAAAAATATCGGTCCCTATCATGAATTCTGAATTGAAAAATGGAGGAAATATGGATAAATTGGGGCCCAATGAGAACCTGAAAAATGACTTTGTTTATAACATTTTATATCCGTGACTTGGAATATAAATGGTTATATGTAATGTTAACTACTCACATTTGACCATGGGGTGGGTTATGTGGGTTGAGTTTTTATTTATTTTTTTGAATCCTCATAAATGGTTAAATAATGTATTTTTATGGAACCGATAATGTGTGTTGGGAATTATAGATAATTTCATCCACGAAGACACCTGGGGATTGGATGACTATTTTATTTGGATAGAAATGATCCCCCAGTATTGGAAGCAGAGGCTCTGAATGTTCCTTGTGATGAAATCAGAGGGAAGTTTCATGAGAACATTTTTAGTTTTATTCTGTCTATGAATAGATAACTAGCGAATCCTGGGAATAGTATGTTATACCTTACATGGGAGTTCTAGTTGTATCACCCTATGAAATTAACTATAGAGGATGGTCATGAGGTATCTTATTAATGGATTTAATATATCAGGAAAATCCTTGAATAATTAGAGGATCATTTTGAAAAATGTGTCTATATAGTAGCATATATATTGTGAGGATTAGTGAAGCATTTGAATGACATCAAATATCTGGAGGGACAACATAAAAGGATGGGTTTGGATGACAGTTATGAAATTTTCTTGGAGTAATGGTTTCTGTTTAATCTCATGTAGGATAGATAATCTATGTTTATAAGGATGACCTAGGGGATCATGCTTTTTATAGACTATGATTACCACATTATGTAAATACTAATATTTTTTAATCATTGGGGGGATGATGGTACTGTGGAAAAGAGGTTTCATTATAAGATTTATTGTGAAATTATGTCTCAGGTTAATAACTTTAGGGATAAGAATTTTTCAATTGTATAAATTGGGCTCTCATATATATGGAGAACTAGATAGAGGAATCCAGTGGAGGACATATTGTTTCTTCTGGGAAATTAGACGGTGGAACTTCCAATAATAAGAAGCTTCATTATGAGAATATTTACTACTATTGTGGAATGGAGAATGTCTATGAATAAGGATCAGTTACTCAAGATATTACCAAATATCTCTACCACTATTGTAGTTGACCCGGTCAAATGTGAAGTAATATTCCCCGAATATCAGTTGAGTAATGATATTGTGTTAGGACCGGATATCTAGTATAGGTCTGTAGTAACCCCTGAAGGATGGGTAGTAATTGAGGAGCGGTATAGAATCAAATTGTGTGATGTGGAAATATTACAACATATCAGAATAAAATTTTTAGTTTTTCTTTATTTGGTTGTTATAGTAGTGGATGAGGTTATTCTATATAAGTGAACCCATACTAGAAATGTGGTGAAAATTAGTGAATTTATATTGAATAAAAATGAAAAGGATTATGACTATTACATGCAATTAGGCATCCAGTTGTGAATAGAGAGGCTGGACCATTGACAGTTAGAGCTTTTATTCCGGTTTCTTCTACCTGTTCTAGTTTTTTTGTTGATATAGAAACATTTATTTATTTTATATATACAAACACTATTAATACGATGAGTAAGAATTTTATTTTGTGAGGGGGGTTATGATTAAAAATTCTCCTATGGGGTTATAGTCGAGAGACATCTATTTATCAAAAAGGTAGTTCTCTTCATTTTGGTGAGTGTCATTTCCATAGCGATATTTATATTTTTGATATATCATGTATTGACTTCATAATGGATTTGGACTGGATAGTGGTCCACCAATCCCACATTCATTATATCCACAAGAGAGTGATTTTTATGTCTCCTAATAATAATAGTTATGTCCACAATGGATAGTTGGGAAACTAGGTAGGATGTAGAGGGATAGTTCATCAAATACTTGGGGAGAACACTACCACAGATGCTACATTTTTTTGAATTATAGAGGTATGAAAAATAATTTATTTTCACTAATATATGACAGTGTCAAGGATGTATTTATGAAGGGTATATTAGGGATTCCATGTAAGAGAGATGTGCAATTTACAATTGAGCTCATGTTGGGGATAATCCATTTTCTATTACACCATATAGACATGAACCAATATAGATTTAAGAGTATATGACTCAACTATATGTGTTTACGGATAATGGTTTTATCCAAACTAGAAAAGTGACATATATTTCTCAAATTTTTTAAAAAATGGATCATGGGACATTGCAATTATGTGTTGATTATATCATGTTTAATCAGATGAATTTGAAGAAGTGATATCCACCTAAATATATTTATGATCTCATTGACTAGATAATATGGGATTCCTTTTTCACTATGATTGATAATGATTAGCGTATCATGAGTTGAGATTTTACCATCTGATATACGTACACTTCTTTTAGTGGTAGGTATGGCCATTACGATCTCTCTATGATGCCAATTTTAATAAGAAAATATCATTGATTTTTTATGTCCTTGATGAATAGAATTTTTCACCCATATCTAGATCAATTTTTGGATGTTTCTATGGATGACATCATGGTGTACTCCACAACTCTTAATGATCATTCCAAACATCATGAAGTCTTTCTTGAGTACACACAAAGAGAATCACTTATATTCAATGTTGACTTATTGTCGATTTAGGATTGATCGTATACACTACTAGGGTAACATCATCTGAGGGGAAGGTGTTTGACTGGACCCATATATTGTTTAGAAAGTGGTTTCTTTGGAGAAGGCCATTAATTTTTTTTGATATCCATAGATTTCTATGTTTAACTATATAATATGGGAAGTTCATCGACGACTTTTTACACCTGTAAACACCTATTTCATGCTTTTCCCTGAAGGGGGTGATGTTTTAATGTTCAACATTGTGGGAAATAAATTTCTAGGACTTGAAAACGTGGTAGACTACTCAACCATTCTTGATCCTACCCGAGCTAGTTGGACTATATAGTTTTTTTCGACTCATCCAGAATCATTAATAGGAAAGAAGTAATGCATGGAGATCATGTTGTGTAATATGGTCCATGTTAGTTGAGTCCAAATGAACTTAACTACCATACTCATGAACATATGTTAACTATAATTATTTAGTCATTGAGGTTTTTATGGAATTATCTGTGGAGTGAAATGTTTATTGTGAGTACAACTCACTGGAGCTTAAAGTATATCTTTTCGCACTGGGATTTTAATCTCAAACAGTGGAGGTGGGTCTAATATATTTAGTTTTTTAATTTTTTTTCTAGCATATATGTATGATATGGGGAATGCTGTTACTAATTATTTAACCCAGAATATGTAGACTCTAGTAGTTCAGGATTCTAGTTCTTAGTGGTAGATGATGAGTTTTTTGGATGATATTCATGTTGTGATTCAGGAGGGCTAGGAAAAGTTGACCCTCGTATTAGTGGCAGTGGTATCAACACATTTGAGTCAGATAAAGGAGATCTAGTATAATGATCTTGAGTGTTTGATGATGAAGTAAATCCTTGAATCTGTGGAGTCACCAACCTATTGAACTTTATATGAGGATGAGATCATATGTGTTTTAATTGTGTTATTGTACCTATATGTATGTAGGAGAAGATGATGCTGAAATTTTATTACTCAAAGTGGATGATTAATCTAGGTTTGACTGAAATATTATGTTACCTATGTCAGTAGTATGGGTGACTAGCTATGAAAAATTAAATTTTAGTGTTTTTGACATCAACTACACCTATCAGCAAGTGAATTATGATAATTAACCAATTAGTGGTTTACTATATCATTATCCCATTCCATAATGGTAGTGGGATAGTTTTACCATAGAATTCATGGTGGGTCTCGGGAGGATTCCTTGGAAGAATAACATTGTCTTGGTAGCTATGGTCCAACTGAAGAAGGTTTAAAATTTCATTCCGATAAGGGAGACTGTCACACTGTTTCAGTTAGTATATAAGTACGTTTAGGAGATAGTAAGTCTAAACATAGTTCCACACAGTATTGTTTCATACCATGAAACACATTTTACATGGATCATCTAGTAGGGATTATAGAAGGCGCCTTGTATACATGTTATATTCTATATATTTATCCCACATCAGAGTATGGGTAGTTATAATGTACTATATATGTTTTGGAGGATATGATTTGGGTGTGTGTCATAGAAATTAGTATGTCTTGGGAGAATCTAAAAACAATGGTTTAGATCACATATAATTTTAGTTATCATGAAAATATATAGATGGAAACTTTTGAGGAACTTTAAGGTAGACCACACTAGTGTCCTCTTTGATGTATGGAGATAGTGAGTGATATTTATTGGGTTTCGGACTCATTCAGGAGATGTCGAAGCATGTTTAGGTAATTTAGAAATGTATTTATATGGAATATAATAGCCATAATTTGTGTGATAGTTTATTTTTATAACCACTTGAGTTTGTAGTGGGTGATCATGTGTTCCTTCAGGTGTCTCCTAGATTGGGTCACCATAGGATTCATAGGTAGGACTTGTTGGTGCTATTGTTTGATGGAACATGTAAGGTTATACGGAGAATATGAGTGGTGGAATACTATTTGGATCTTCCAAAAAGGTATAGTGTGATGGATTATGTTTTTCATGTGTTATATCTTTCGTGGTATAACCATTACCCTTCTCATGATATCAATGTGGATGATTTTTAGATTCAGATAAATGTGTCCACTAAGGATAATATGATATGTGTTACGGATCACAATCTAAAAGTGATGGCGAGAAATGATATGATGATTGTTCATGTTTTATATAAACATGGGTATGTTATTTGGATACATTGGAGAGTGAAACAGATTTGTGATCTTAGTGCATAATAATTCACCTTGGATTATTAGAGATGCTTTACAGTGCAGCTCGAGAATGGGATGTTATAAAGTGTGTATACTATAAGATACCCTACATTTTCCCGGAATGTCACTTTTGAGATTTATCTTTTGTACTAGAGTTAGAGAGGGATTTAATTTTTTTTTGAATTCATGGATGTGGTACGATCTAGTATGTATAATATTTTTTTTCACAAAACCATCTATAGAAAATTTACATTCCAAGTAAATGGGTTACAAGATATATAAAATTTTTAATGGGGAAAATCACCCAATGTGATTGTTTCATAGGTGTAAACCATAGAAAGATTACATAAAAATGGAATCTAATTACATGTAGTGCCATTCCCCATGAAATATATTAAAAATTATGATTCGGTTCATTTTGATTTCAATACATCATATAATATTTTTACACTCAAACATAGAGATAATCTCAGTTGTTTTAGATTTATTTATTTATCTTTGAATGTCATGGTTTTGTTTTTGTTTCTCTGTATAAATATTACATTGTTCCATTATGTTAATATTTCTTCCAAAGAAGAATTTTGACCTTTGGAAGATTTTTGGTTTGTGGGTCAATCGTGATCCTATGCTTTTTCAATAAATATTCTTTCATTGATGATTCGAGAGGCTTACATCAATTGTGGGTTTTGGATGAGCGAGTGTTCATTAATGACTTTGAGGTAGGATATTAAAATTGTAAATCCCATATTCATGATTATATTGTGTGTGTGTAATTTTTATTTATATATTTCTATTCAAGAAATTATCATGTTGAATTTGATTAATTAATTGGTTAACTGATTAATGGAATGATGTGATTGTGAAATGCATTGGTCAATGGGGTTATGAAAATGCTCAATTAAATGGAGTGTGTAGTCTTCCAATCAAAGGGTTATTAAATTATTATTATTTAGGATTGATTTTTTGGTTTTATTAACCACATAGGGTTAATATATTATATCGTTAAATGTTGGAAATTTGTTTAATTGGTATTTTTTCATATTGATCCATGTTGGAATTGTATTGAACCATGTGTGTGGTGATTTATTTTATTGGTTTACCATGATGTGAAATGTTGATAGGGGTAATGTTGCTTATGCTTGTCGAATATAGTGTATGTGAAATATGTTATTGACTAATAAATGTTGTGTGGTACAAGGGAATATTTTCCAAATACTCATGGAATCCTAAAGATGATTCTATAGGTCAAAATAAATTATTTTAAATATTTTTATAGGATAGGGACCGATGAACTAAATACCAATGAGGATAGGATAGAGACCAATGATATAAAAACAAACATGGTTCTAGACATGATGTCCAAAACCTGTGTGTTTGGAATTATATTATGGTTCCATGTGACCCTATTTTGTACTGGATTGAAATGTCTAATGAAAGTGCATGTTTCATAATAAATTCTGAATTTAATATGTGATACGGTTCAGACAGTTTCATGAGACAAAGTAGGTATTCAGCATTCATGATTCCTTAGGAACATGAGGTTTATGTTTTTTAAAAATGAATAATTGAATATGTAAAATACTAATCTTATTGGGGGTCCTTTTTTTATTTATAAAACAATATCAATATTTATTGACAAGATATTGTTGTTGTTAGAGTTGGTGGTTACTATCTATATTATAATCACACCATATAGGTGTTGCCTAATCATTACCTGAATAGACATCATTTTGGAATGGAATTATAATTGAATATCTCTTTCTTACATGCTCGGGTAAAGATAAATCATTAATGAGGGAATAATACATGGTTTTAGGAGGAACATGGAGTGGTCAGTGTCTTTATTTATTGTTTTTCATTATATAGATGACAATTTTTATAGAATGAAATATTTACTATTTAGGATTGGGTATGGCCTTCCTTTTTTGGGTCAACTTTTGATATTGGTCTATTTTTTTTGTATTCTGTCTTGTTATTCAGTTGGATTTTATTTAATTATTTCATCCATTGAGATTCTCTAGTAAATAGGTTACAATATAACCAATATCGATATTAAACCATTACAACTAGTCTTCATACTGTTGCATGCTAGGAGGTGTGGATGAGTTCATTTTACTGGCGGTATCAGGGATCCTGTGTTTGGAACCCGAGTCATTACATTAGAGTAATAACGATTCATAGAATAATGATATATAGTTCAACCGAAATGGATCCGAAATAAATCATAGAACATGACCCATGGGAGAATTATATTTGTATAAGACATGGAATTATAGATATCATGATGAGATAGAAAACATCTTCCATAATAGTTAACCACCTCAACCAAGGTTATCATAGTGCAATGGAATCACTCTCCAAAACATCATCATAACCAAGTTTCACCATTAGGTATAGCATAGCTAAAAAATTACCTAAATAAAATGAGTTCACTCCTTATTCTAGTCCATCCTATTTTATGATATATAAATCAATATTAAATAAATTGGACGTAGTTATAGGTCGCACCAATCACAGAATTAATGTAATACATATTTGTGCGACCAAATTGTAAAACAATGATCATTTAATACCCCTTAAATGAAATTAATTTTATACCCATTTCATCATATCATAAACATTAGAAAAGTGAATGGATTCATAATCATTTAATAATTTCATTATAGCGTAAGTGGTGAAATGAAGCATGTTTCAAAAGATTTCATACATGGTATAACCAAATGAATTGAAATTGGTTTCATAAAAATCATCTCATCATAGACTTAAACCATATAAATAATGAAAAGAATGGTATCATTAGATCATATCCTCCATAAATGATAAATATAACAAAATTATTTTATATTTAGTGGAAAATTATTTTGGAGGACCATAATCATGATTTCTCTAAAAAAGGATTTTATTTGGAAAACAATCCCTCAATCTAAAATTCATAAAATAATTGATAAATAATTTTCACTTAATTTAACATATTTAAAAAAATAATGGAATAATAAAAAATTATTCAACGCATTTCTTGATGAAAATATTCTTTTAAGATTAGAAAATATATTTTTTAAAACATAATATATTTTCAAAAAAATCATGGAAAATAACCATTGAATATTTATAAAAGAATCATTCAAGATAATATTGGGCATGAAATTGAGAAATATTTTTCATTTCATACACATTAAAATTACGATTCATTAATATTTTCTATAATATCCTAAAAGGACTTGTTTGGAAAAAGAAATTAAAATTACATTAAATTTTTAAAAGTATACAATATGGGAAAAAACATAATAAATTATTTGTATAATTTGAAAATAAATTTGAATTTATTTAGAAAATATGGTTTTGGATGAAAACAGTTTTCTGACTAAAGAGAGTAATAAAGGTTAATTTTTATATGTTTTCTTTGAAATATTGAGATCATAAAGAGTGGAAATTGAATGGAAATCATTTATTCTAAGTATATAAAAAATAAAAGATTAAAATTAATTAATTTATTATGATATATATTATACAATATCGTCATTGTAAACATAATCATAATCAATATTAGTAAATGATGAAATTGTATAATAAAACAGTTACATAAATATAAATTTTTAATCTTAAGTGCCATGATGGAATGAAATTTAATTAAACATAAAATTCCAAAATAATAAATATATTTAGGAAATTTAATTTCATATGGGTAGTATATAAACCTCATAAAAAATATAGGTTCATTACATAATATAATTATTATGGTAGTAAAAATGAGACAAAAATACATTACCTCATATTTAAATTTAGAAATATAAACCCCATGATTGAGAGATCCTAAAATTGATATGTTAATACACATAATTTTAAGGATAACAATCATAAAATATAATTATGTTTTATATATTAAATACATAAAAGAAACACATTGGGAGTGTTGATTTTGAATCACTGTAAATAAAAGTAAGATGGGAATCACATACCAATTTAGTAATCATTTCGGTCATAATAAAAAATATATAATAACATTAAATGAAACATTATATATCATGATATTAATTATATTAATTTTATAAAATGTAATAGGCTCAGTATATACACCACAAAAAAGAAATGTGTGGTAAATGTTTTTATCTCTCCAAGAAATAAAGGAGAGAGTAGAAATCCCTTAACATAATATTGAATTCATTATTATGGTTTATAATAATAATAATAATAGTAAATAAATTTTTATTATAAATATAATAAAAAACTATAAATATATATATATCATACCATGTATTATTTTATGGCCTTTTACTACATGTTTATTAACAATCACATGATAATGTGACTTTTCAGGATGAATAATCATTTTTTGAGTATGTTGTGATTTTTTATTCCTAAAAATATTACATTGGAAATGGATAAATTCTATTCATAATTATAAAAAAATATATAACTACAATATATATTAAATATACATGATTTTATAGTAATCAAACATATTTCGAGATAAAAAATGCAATACACAGTTCATAGTAACGCTATGTCATACAAACAAATGAACCCTAATTACATTTTTTAGTTTATTTTAAAAAATAATTATAAATAATATATAAAAATTTTATAATTATTTTAATTTCATATATATCACACATATTTTTGAAACATGTCTTTATTACATTCATGGTAATAATTAATAAATATCATCGCTTTATAAGGCGATAGTATGACGTACACATGAGTGATGTTTTTATATTCTAATATAATTGAAATTATAAAGGGTGTTACCTCTTTTTTGGATACATTTTTTGGACTTTGATAAAAGGATTATCACGATGTCTTTATAACCAAAATAAATATTCAATGATTGAACTGGGTAATTCTGTATTTTTTTGGAATTTATATTCAAAAAAAATTGGATTTGGATGTGTTAAAAGGACATGGTAAGGGGTGACATTTTATAATTGAGGTGGGTTGTATAATTGTAATGTTTTTAAAATAAAATTTTTATGTAAATTTCTATCATTCAACAATGCTCAAAAATATACTGTTTTAGATAATATATAGGATAATATTGAAATATGACCATCCAATAGATTTTGGACTAGTTTTGGATCATTTTTAACCCATTCTATTTAATCATAAACATATGAAACCAAATTTTTACCATAACCATGATATTTTTTTATTATTCATTATGGTAAACATTTATGTTCCCTTTATTAGATAATATAAATTTATATTATTAAAATTATGGAATCAATTTATCTAATTTCCATTAAAATAAGTGAAAAAATATAATTTAGTGTTAAACCCTCGTATAGGACATGAAATATTTTTTTTAAAGAGGTAATATTCAAAATCCTTAAAATTTTATATTTGAAATGTATATATGAAAATTATTCCAATGAAATAAATTTGATTAATTGATATTATATTTTAATAAACAATCCTTTTAGGTATTTTATTAAATTATCATTTGGAATTAATTAAATTAAAATATAGTTTTAAATAAAAACCAGTATATTTCACTATTCATTGAAAAATACAATATTATTTGAAACTTACAAAAACATACCTCTGTTAATTATGAAATTATGATTTAAAACATTTATTTCATTTAATAAAATTAAATTTATAAAAATGTTAACAAAAATAGTATTATTCTAAAAAAGAAATAAATAACGTTTTAAGATTTTTTTAAATTATTAAGACAATAGAAAATTATATATTTATATATATTATAATTTCTTAATAAAAAATCAAAATATTAAATATTCAAATATTATTTATTATTATTCTTATATCTATGTTTATTATCAAGGTAATAATGGTATTATTTGAAATGAAATAAATATTAATGGTTTTTTGGGGTTCGTTAAAACATGATGTTTTTTGTAACACTTGTTATTAATGAAATTTGATATAATGAAAATAAGAATGAAAACATTTAAGGTTTTTAAATTTCTATTATTGCTAAAAAATAATTTTTTCATGTAATAATACTATTTTACTATCCTTTGGTACTAAAAATGTCTAAGAAAAGTCTATTTAGAAAATCTGACATTATTTCCATCCTCGGTTTGAAATCCATTTTCTCTAAATCCATATCTTCTATATATTTTTTTAAAAAATGTTTTTTATTTTTACAGGTGAATTATTAAATTGTTTTTTAAAAAAATTCCCATTTATCAATTTTTTTCAAATGAATCTTCATGTTGTTTTAAAATTAAGGCTCATTTGGGTTTTTCCAAAAGTGGGGACGAACTCTTTATTTTAAAATGAATGACATGACAAAATTTCCCAACATCATTACCATTGATTGATTTATTTAATATTTTAATAGTTTTCAAGGGTTATTATAAATTAATTTTTTTTAAAATATTTTGGGAACCTTTTGATCCAAAAAATTTTCTAATAGAAAATGTTACCTTCATAAAAAATGTTTTTAAAGCAATTTTTATAGTACATTTAGTCATCAAAGAAATCAACAGATTATTATAATTTTGATATACATGAAATAGGATATATTAATATCAACCATATTATTTAAATTGAATCTTTATGATTATATTAGTAGATAATTTAAACATTTTTTACCATTCACATATTAATCATGGTGGTTGGAAATTATGTTTATTTATTTGGGAAATTAATTAAAAAAAATTAGGTAAGATTTTCAATAACAATGAATGTGATTATTATTTTTAACTTTTTAATACTATTTATTCATTGTACATAGTATGTGATGGTTGTGTTCTATTTTTATATATCCCATTTATGCATTGAAATGACTTCATAGAGAAATCAATTTATAAAATTAGATGGGATTCTGAAAAATGATTTGGACTATCCTGTAAATGATATTGATAGATTTAGATGTTATAAATTATACATTCCCTTATTATGAAATATTTTATTTCCATTTTATTACTCAATTAGTTATATATTTTATGAATAAATTTCTTCTTTATGTGATTATTTATATGGATTTATTTTATCATCATATATTTCCTCCCTATTTTTATATGTTTATAGATTATGTATAATGTGTTTTAGTTATATATGTTTCTATATTGATTATTATTATTTACTCTTGATATATTACACATTATGAATACCCCTACTATTAAACTAATATCACACAATTTAAATGTTTTATTTTCCCCATTATTCTATGAAGATTTTAGTGATTTATAGGCAGGGATATTCTAAGTTGAATAATAGTGTTCACAAATATAACACAGGTGTATTATTTGTCTAAAATGAAATTGGAATTCATGTATGTATCTATTTTATTATGAATAAGTATATATTTTTTCTGAATTTGATCCATTATATCTAGTGTAAATATAATAATCTACACACTGAATCTAGGATATTATTGTCGAGATCAGTATAGATTCTTTTTAAAAAACATTAAAATAGGTTATACATCTACCAACACTTATAACCACAATTATAAATCCCTAAAAATTGGAGTATATTTAAATTGTTTTCAAATTCTATATCTATGGATTAAATACCTAGAAATAAATATATTTCTTTAAGGAAACAATTACTAACATTTTATCCCATGTCATCAATTAAACAATGAAGTGATCAAACCACACAAAAAATACATGATTTTAATTTTTTCAAATATTTTAATTTATATATTTATAAATACTAAATATTAACCAAATAAACATAAATTTCATTATAATTATTCATAAAAAAATTAAATAAAATATTTATAATTCATACCAACTGTTCACAAAAATCGTATAAATAGTTATCCCATTGGATTACCCTATTGTCAGAGTATATAAAAAAATATTATAAGTGGTTTGTGTATCATATATATAAATCAATAATATAAAACATGGTACTACTTCTCATTATTTTCATGGATTTCATTAAATGTTTAAATAAGTGGTTCCCTTTATCCATGGTTCTTTTAATCATGTAAATATGGGTTTTATTATAATTTTTTTGGAAAAACTATCCATAAATCATTAATGTATCCCGAATTTATAGTAGTTTATTATTATAAAGGATCATGTCAACTCTTAGATTAATACATGGACTCTATATTTAATGACTATGTGGATAATTTCATTATGATATGGTGTTTTCATAACCCTTGATTCACTTCCTCTCTTAATGGATGTCTGTCTCTCACATGGGCCTCATAGTGGGTATTAGAACATGTTTTTGAAATTATTTATATTCTAGAGAACAAGAGTTGGTTTTTTAATAATAAATTTTTTAAATTGAATATATTTATGAAGATAATGAATTACTTTAATGAAAATGGATTTAATTTATTTTATGGTATTTGATTTAATATATGGAATTAGTGTATGGTACCAAATAGTAAATTTCATATTTTCGATGATCCTTATATCATATAAAATTGTTGAAATACAAATTATTTTCAGAAAAATATATATTTAATACTAAAAATATTAATTAATATAATTTAATTGGATAAAAAGTTAATTCTTAATTCATCTTGAAAAATGTGGTGACCGTGATGTTTGGGTTTATATAATTTAATATAATTTGGACAAATTATATTATATCTATTAGATAAATAAGAAGATCAGTGTTCTATGATAATAATCTAATTGTTCACTGTATTTGGATATCAATATACTAAAGGTAGTAATGTTTTATGAGTACATCATTTAGGAAAAGAAAATAGATGTATCAATTAGATGTTATAGTGGAATTCTAGGATAAAATACTATTGTTATAAAACATATGAGGATTATTTTATAAATGTATGATCTAAAAAAAATATCACCATAGGCTATATATAGGAATGAAAAAACCATAATGAATCTAAATAAATTGATTAAATCATATCTTATTATAACGGGATAGATTTAATGAAATTATGATAAAATAATAGGGATAATTTAATTAAATAATTAGAATTTCAAAACACTTTTGATTATACAATGTATCATATGGAAGAAACCAATTCAAATGAAGGTTATATAAATTACAATGAGTTTATATATGATTTATAAAATGATATTTTGTTACTAATAGTTATATATAATTCTTTTTCACTATTTAATAATCTCAGCTATTGGAATATGGGATTTATTTTAGGAATCATCTTATATAATCATGAATGGGAAGAGGAGTACGATCAAACAAATTTATGGACAAGGATTAAATGGTCGAATGTTCTCAATGTAGATATAAATTATTTGGATACAATGAAATTAATAGTACATCAATAATGATGATTTTTTTCTAAAATCATGATATTTAAAAATATAATTATGATAGTGAAAATGAGTAACTGTAATTATAGGATCAAAATTACAACCTTATATAGATAAATTTCAAAAATAATAAAAATATTATTGGTAAATTGAATATTGCATTAGTAAAGTGACAATATATAATGAGGATAGACACTAGGAATTTCTATTATTAAAAATAACATTATACTAATCAATGAAAAAAAGATTTAAATACTAATTAAATAATTTAATTATGTTATAGTTTCATTAATAGAATATCTAGATTAAAAATGGTTTGAATATTCCTATCATCAAGAAAAATTTCAATTGTCAGGTATGTCATATTATATAAGGCATTGAAGTTGGAGAAAATAATAATGATATTACTGTGTAAGACATTATTACATTTATTTATATATTGAATAATCATGTGGTGAATAATATTGCATCTAAAAATTCATGAAACATTTTTCAATATGATCATTTCAAAAATTTAATAATACAACTTTTCTAGTGATCTAAATTTAATATGTAGATGTAAATGGAATAAATGATTCATAAATATATTCCTATAATTCCAGGAAAACTGGTTTTATATTTTTAAAATGTACTTAAAATGGTCAATATAGGGAATATAATAAGTATAATGTGTTTAATTCACCTATTTATGGTGATACAACAACATCTACACAATTAAATAGGAACTAAAATAAAAAAAATGTTGTGGAAATTCACATATAATAATTATCCTCCCAATGTTATATAAAAATTTATATAGAATTTTATGAATAATGGGGAAGTGTTTCAGTTGAAAATAAACACAAAAAATATATTAATTCTCAATTATATATTCAGGAGTAATATTAGTAATCCAGGAAATTTATTCCTAATGGAAGATGTTGTCATTGAAATGTGTATTGAAACAAAACCACTATATACTATTATAATACATGACCCTCAAATATAGAGAGGCCTTTCAATAATAGGGGGGATGAGTATAAAAATATTAGAAGAATGTGTCAAAATTTAAAATTGATTTTGAATTTTATAAATTCATTTAATTATTATTTTAATTTTTTTGTGGTAAAATCAATCTAGATATTACACCAGTATGTGTCTTACCATACTAAAAACGTATAAGAAACAATATTATTGGCCATAGAAAATCCAAAATAGGAGTAATTAAAAAAATATTTGTGGGTAAAGTTATCTTATAAATTAATTAATTGAGAATTCCATGGATTTTAGACAACATTTATTCATTGAAAATTATTATTAAAAACACATCATTATTTATATATAAATATATATAAGGGGATTTATTTCATTTTAAATCTATTTATAAATAACTATTAATTTATTTTAAGAATGATTTTATTGGAAGAAAATGAAATATAGTAATGTAGTATTTGTTTAATAGTCACATCATAAAAAATTAATACTCTATTAGCATTATTAAAATGAAAATTTTGTGATCTTTCATAATAAGGGTTATTTCATATGAATTTTTAAAGTTAGTTTTTTTAGTAAGGTACATTGAGTAAGAAATAACATAATATATATTTATAGTAACAAATATTCATGTTTCTTGAGTCGGAGGGAAGGAAATGAACAATCAAAGAAAAGAAATTTCATGATAGTTAAAAAGTAAAATGTTACAAACTATCATTTTTGAATCATGAAATAATTTAGTAGTGATAATTCAAAGAACCAGAAATGCACATGATTTTTTACAAAATGGATCTCTATTTAACAAGAGACTAAAATTTAAAGATATTATTACTATGAATATACATGAAATGACACAACCAGATGCATATAGTTCATTATGATCTAAATCTACTCATAAATAGAAGTTATTTTATAAATTCTATTATAATAATTATATAATAGATTTTTTATAATTCATTTCAAGTAAATAAAAAACACAAGATAGGTTTTTTATCATTTAGATGTGTAAAAAAGAAGTTTTGTTATATATTTTAAAAATGATTCAGTACAATAATAGATCAATTTAAAAAAATAATGGAAATTAAAAATAAAATTTTTTACATGGGATTATAGATGACTATACATTTCCATAAATAGACCAATTAGATGAATTAATTGAAATAATTAGTTTTTTTAAAAAAAATAAGCTGAACAGTGTTATTAGTTAATGGAACATAAAATTTATTTTTCAAATGTGATACCACTAGGGATTTATATATCATTAGTCATGGTTTAAAATATTTAGAAATAGTTAAATATATTCATGGTATTTTTATGGGATAAATCACATTTTATTCAATACAAATATGTTTAGTACATAATATTAAGTGGAAATAAGTAGGTGCAACATATATACATATTATGATTTGTTTTAAAATGAAAACATCTAAGATATACAGCTGGTTGAATATGTATATATTTTCTCAACATATTCTTTGAAAAAACTATAAAAATAGTTATGTTAATACTTTTATAAATCAAATATCATTTTATTTATATTATAAAAATAATGATGATATTTTAGATTCGAAATGAATTGTGATTGACATCATAGTAAAGAGTATGATGTAATAGCTGATATTAAAATTTATATGGTTTATTTCAGAATATGTAATGATTAAGAATCCATGAACAAAGAAAAAACTTCTTTTGTAGAAAGTTAATGAATTTTTAATCTTATAAAATCAAGAGAAAAGGAAGAAATAGTGTAAAAACATAATGAAGTCATTGTAATTCAATTCCTACCCTATCATGTTAAAAATTTAAACCCACAAGTCTGAGTGAATCCATACCCCATGATGATTAGATTAAAATTATTTTATAAGTTAAAAAAATACCGCAAACAACAAATCATTGGATTTAAATTCGTTTGATATATACTGTATTTTGATTGGAATAATTTGATTCTTTTTAAATAAGAACAAAATTAATTAATAATTATCAAGGAAAAAAGTTTTATATAGTTTATTAATGTTATAAAAAATGGATTGTAAATACATCAGTTAAAATTTTATCTACTAGGAATTCATGGTACAATTTGTATAATTCATATCAAATCATTTTTATAATACTGCAATGTGTTATAAATGAATTTAATGTTATATGACATGATTAGGAAACTTGAGGAAGAGTTTTATACTGAATAAATTATATGTTTTATTATTTATGTTGGGAGTTTCAATTATTTCAATGTGATGAACATATTAAATGGACCAAATGATGTTATATAAGAATAAAATTAATTTCGGGAATATAAATATCTTTAATGATAGAAAATTCATAGCTGATTGTAATTTGTTTTTCATGGGTGATTACAAAGGAACAACTTTATATTTTTTATATCACTAAAACTATTTTTATCAAAAAAAAAAGAAAACGTATATCAATTTTAATACATGAAGAAATATAATTTTTAAATTTAAATGAATATTGTGATGATATTTTGTTAATAGAATGTCATAATTATATTGGTTGATATTTTTATCCCACAGGAGAAGTGTTTTCTTCAGTTGATAACATTGTTCATGAAGAATGATTATATATGTTCATATAATATTATAGAACATTTAAATAAGGTTTCCTTTGATGAGAAATGAATGACTATAAATTCAAAAGTTATTCCAAAGAATTTTTGAAAATTTACTCCACTTGAATGTTTCTTAACCCAATAATTTATTAACACTACTCATTTTTACAAAATATAATGTTATCAAAATAAGTCCCAAATTATAGGTAAATAAAATTATTCAAGTATTAAAAAATGATCTTGATTATATATTATTGTATAAAAATAGGAAAATTATTTAATAACAATAGTTTTTCTAATAAAAATTAAAAATGTGAAATTGGTTATGCAATACTTACTTGTATAGGTCAACTATTTGTTAAAGGAGAGTTCATTTATTTTCACCACATGAAGAAATAATTATTCCAATTATATAAAATGGTTACTGAGTTTTTTTATACAATATGAAGACACATCTAAATTGGATAATTTCTTTCTATGCAGACTTGGGGGAAGATGTTTCGTGACCATTGCTGTTCAAGTTTGATAATAAATGTAGAATCAATTTTTCAAAAAATATTGGGAAATTATTATTTTTTAATCGATTTTATTATACATTTACAAATCATGAAAAATTACCCGAAGTAGTGAATCCGAAATTATATATTCTATTGATGGAACAATAAGTATATATTTTCTAGGAATCCCTCAATTTAGGATTCTTTTCAGAATATATGAATTCTTATCATGGAGAATTTCCTCCAAAAAAAATACTTATGAGTTCCATATTTATTTTCCCAAATTAATTACACCATTTATTTAAAAAAATTATCGAAAATAATGGGAACGATTCATGTAAATAGGCGCATGTTATAATCATTTATAGTGGAAAAGGATGTTGTATAAGGTTGGTGGAGAAATTTATTTCTGCTATATTTATGGAGTGGAAGTTTCTTAATCACTAAGATGATAAAAATTTTCTTTATCATGTTATAGTGAATTTTAATGTCTATTATTTTGATGCACATTGAAATTGAGGATCCCATGAGAAGTGACTTTTTATTGGAGAAGCTATGCAAATATTATAAGTGATATATGGTTAATAATGTCTTGGTGGTAACATCAAGAGTTAGATAACTAATAAATAATTTATATTTTATGACACTATTGTGTTAAATTTAAACCTTATTGAATGTATATCATGAATTATATCCTATGATAATTTATTCATGAGCTTTATGGTGATGTCATAGTTTAAATTTTGGAGACATTTACATAGGAATATAAGAGTCTAGTTTTAGATTACAAGGAAGAAAATACCTATTATATTTATCAAAGAACAATATTAATCATAGTTACTATTAGTAGAGAGAATTAGTAAAATGAGAAATACTTATGATAAATAATATGACATGAATCAATTTTTATAATGGTTATATAATAATAAATGTTTTCTGTTTAACATGGAAATATGTAAAAGACCAAATTGAATATCAATTATTTCATGGTGTAATGTAGAAATAAAATGGAATATCAGGGAATAGTTCTAGAAGATATCAGAAATAGACTAGAGATACGGAATGGGATTAAATGGGGAAAAATAGAATCATGATTTCAATGTTATTAAAAATATAGTATTCTATTCATAAGGAAAATAAATAGATTTTTATGATCTAGAAATTAAGAAATATAATGTGGATAAAATTTAATTTGATGGTCATGTATATATGAGATATAATAAATGGCTAAAAGATAAATAATAATAGTAGGGAAAAATTTTGTCCAATACATCATTTAGATATATCATTGATAAAATCTACAATCATTTTACTCAAAATAACAAGCCATGGTTAAATTATATTTTTTAAATACTAATTTCTTACTCTATTAAAAATGAAAAACATTTCGATATGAATATATACATTGAAATTTATATTTTGGTGAGGATTATGATGAATTTAAAAAAATATTATAATTTTTAAGCTTAATAAATTCATGGAGTCACTTGAGAAGGGAAGAAGAAATGAAATTGAATTATTTATTTTTCTTTAAATAATCCTTCATAATATATTTATATTTTTTATATTGAGATAAAAACGTGAATGAATGACTCATGATCATTATAAATTAGGGATTCTACATATGATAATAACTCCTTGAAAACCATGAAAAACACTTTTTTGGTGAATTTTTTTGAAAAATATTTATTTTCATTTATTATTTTATTTCATAAATACTGACATCAATTTAAATAGGAAAATTTTCACTGAGGTTTGGAGCATCAGTAAGTATTGAACCAAATCATAGTTGTTATGAATCTCTCAACTTGTCCTTACATAATGTTAGAATTGACCAGATTGGATATTCCATTTTAGATGATTATGTGTGAATACAATTGAACTGATTTTGAAGGGCCAAAAAATATTATTTTTTGTATTATCTATATTCTTATAAATGACTATTCCTTATAATTAATATTGAATTCTATTGATATCTGTAGAAAAATTACCATCCAACTGATTTTAAGATTATGAAAACATTTATTATCTTACATGAGTTTACCGAGATAAATCTATCTAAAAAAAATTAAATATATAATATAACATAATTTACTTTTTTTCCTAAAATAAAAAGATTCATTTCATTATTTACATCATATAGGGACTTATATAATAATTTTATTCAATGAAATTATTTTAAAGATATTACAGATTATAAGTAATGTTTATGAATACAATTTTCATGTTATACTTGTTTTTCATGAAATATGTCAGTGAAATATTCTGTTTAACTTTTTTTTGAAAGAAATGGATGATTATATGGTTGAATATAGTGGTTCTTATAATATATGATTAATGTTTATGGAACATATTTCATTGAATATCTAGTCCCAATGTTACTAGAATTTTTCTAGTGGAATAATTTATTTTTAGATTGGCTCTCATTTGTTATTAGATAATGTTTTTAGCTAACATAAATCACAATATTGGTGCAATTATTTTTTGAGTGCGTAATAATAAATAATTATAGAATTCAATTTAAGAAAAAAGGGTTGAAACCATTAATATATACCCATGGTTTAATGAAACTGTGGTTATATATATTCTTTCCAAATCTATCCCCATGGTTTTGAAAATCCATAAGTATAGGTTGAGCTATATCAATGGGTTTTCAGAAACTATGGGTGTAGATCATTAAAAAATTATGATTCCCCACAAGCTACCCCTCCCCTCATCATTTTATTCTTTAATATACCCTCCCCTCATATGATTCGTGATGTCCTCAAACCGTCCTCAAGTTGCACTACCCCCTCCATCCATGTGTTCTTCCACCATTTAAGGATTTTTTTTAAGATATTCAATTGGTAATATGAACTTCCTTACTCATTGTTTTTTGACTCTGATCTTCTTCTACATCAAAACAGAATGTTTCTAATCCATATTCTCTTATTTTTTTCTATTATTTTCAATTTTATTTATTCTTCTGATTATGCTAAACCATGGATTCATCACAGTTGTTTTTATTTTATAAAAATTTATACTATTATAGATATCAAAACAATAAATTTAAATACTTAAAACTACTATATTAATTATAATTTATTTAATTTGAAAAATATTATAGGGATTTTTATAAATTTATCTTAAATTTTATATTCTTTTGTGGACTATTATTTGTATTTAGATATTTTTTGAGTTGGTAAACATATTCATGTTAACTACTTGGGTTCATGTTCTATTTTATTGTCTTATAGTTATTGGATTTAACTAATAAAATTTCTTAATTTTTTATCATGAACCATGGTTTAACAATTTTTTGAATTGTTTTAACCAAAAAATAAATTTTTTTACAGTGATGAATGTGATTATACAATGATAATTAACTATTGAAAATTGTTTTCTCTATGAAGGTTTATTCTTCAATAATTCACAATTGGGTTTTTATTAATTTTAAAGAATGATTATTATAATTTATTATTATGTTTTAGAAATGAATGAATGATAATTTATTATTTAAAATAATTAAATATTTATATTTTTAATCTTTATGAATTTTAAAATCATAATCATATATAAATAATTATAGAATCTATAGGTAAATGTTATGAAATAATTATATAAGGTATACTTGAAAGAATGTTATATAAAATTCTTTTAATGAAACAAGGCTTCCTTTAATAATGTTTTACATAATAATGTTACTTATTAAGAAATATTAAATAGTATAAACTTAAATTTCACTTATTATGATAAATTGTTGAGAAAATCTTATTTATTTTTTATGATTATTTCCTTAGTTCACTTATCATGTATTTATTAGATATCCCTTTAATTTTACTACATTTTATATTAATTGAAAACCATGTAAAAAACACTTTACCAATATTAAGAGGTTTCATAGGTGTTGATGTAATGGTTGTGTTTCATAATTTGGGAAGTAATGGATTAATTATTTATCTTTGACGTATCATCCCCAAATTAAATATTGGAGTCAGTTTTCTAGGGCCAACTTTTTCTACATTAATTATTTATTTATTTTAATATTATACATATTATTACATATTATTCATTATCCATTATGAATATTATGTAATAATGTATTAAATTATTTCTAACATTAGAAAGGTCATAAAAGTTCCTCTCTATGATGAAAAACTTGAAGTGTTATGAAAATATTCTTAAATATAGATTTACAGTTGGATGACATACTAGGATGGGAAACATAGTATACATACTATCTTGTATGGGTACTCATAAGAGTATGAGACATCTTCTCATAGAGTTTTCACTTAGTATTGTCATAGACAGGAGATTATAAGAAAAGTCTATCTATTAAGAATTCTCCATGTTTTGGTGTCACTGGATATTCTTCTATATGAGCATGTGTCATGGAACATAGAATTTAATATTATCCTAAATATGTGTCATGACTCTTACACATTGTTTTAAAGATGAAAACAATGAATCCATGTGTTGGTTGGATGTAAGGTACATTGGGTGAATCATGAATTATATACTATTAGTGGATTATTCGATGAAGGATATTTTCCTTCCATTTTTGGATGATGATATCTCAGTCCTTTCATTGAAATAGAACCATCTCCATAAATTCAATGGCTATGGTGTGATGGTATATTTATTTTAGGCAATCAATGAATGACGTGTTAATCATATAGGTTGATGAAACTATCATGAAATCTGATTTTTGAGATATTGTGAAAAATGGATTATATTACACAGTGATCATTCGTATGTGGATGTCATCTTTTTGGAATTATATTATTATTTTAGGTGCCTTGAACCATTTCTAGACATTAATCTTGGAAATTTGGCAAAACCACCTAATGGGAGTAGGAAAGAATCCTAGAGTTCCACACACTGTGTGATTCTGGTAGTTTCAATTAGATTCTATTTTAATTTAATTAATGGAATAAATATTATTCTAAATAATAAGGAATAATTTTATCAACGTTAAAATGATCTCATAAAATATATTAATATTTATTCACCATATTGTGAGTAAAATATTTTTATTTATATTATTTAACATTTAATATTTATTGATTTACTAGACTGTAAATATTTTTTTAAGAGAATAAAATATTTTATTCAGGTGATCAATAAATGGAAGAGGAGTAATAATGGACCCAGACCATGTCGGTTGATAAATAAATTATTTTCAAGTTAGAAAATAAGGTATATCTTTATGGTGTAAGGAATAAAGATAGTAATTGTATCATTATGTATAATGGGATTCCATTTATGGTTCCAAAATTAAAACGTGGTTTCAGAACAAATTATGGAAATATTATTGTTATTATGTGGCATTGGTTTTCTATAATAGTTTTAATTGAATTTAATTTTAGTTTCTCAATTAAATATTTTAACATAAAACCCATGTCCATTAATAGGAAGGCAAATATATTGTGAAAACCCCCAGGTCAATTGATAATTATTGAGCCAATATTTTTTTCTCTCAACTCATGTCCTCTCTCCCACATAAGAATAAGAAAATTTTATCAAGACCTAAGAATGAGTGATCAATAATGATCGACACCAGACATTCTATTCACTACACTCACACCCGGAGATCAAGTGGAGTTTATCAAAGACCATTGAAGCACATGTGGATCACCACTAGAGGTATTCTACATTGGATAATAAAAAGTGCAATGAAGCATACAAAAAAGGTCCCTTATAGATGATCATCAATAATAAAGGAAAATTTTAATGATGACCAAGGTTTTTAATTTCATCAGAAATTAAATAATTAATTATAAACATCATGTGAATGATCCACTTTCTTAGATCAGGCCCTTTTACTCTCCTTGTATAAATCTGTGATTTAAATCCATCGATACTAGAAATCATCATCATATTGATCTAGGATTGGTCTTTGATTATGGTAAAAGAGAAGTTGAGCCCCACCCAATGTCATGCTTTTGATGCTTGCAGATCCTATAAGTGGTATCGTAGTGGGTTCATCGTCGTTTATAATTATATAAATAATTCATTGATGATTTACTATTTAATAATTAAGTTTTTTAATTCGTGTTTAATTGTTCTTGTAATATAAATTTCAATATTATATCTTCTTGTTTCTTTTTCTTGTTGATCTAATAGAAATGAATATTTTTTTGATTAAAATTAAATTTAGGATCACAACAAGAGGCTCCAATGATTCTATCTAGGTTAGACGATAATAATCGCAGTATATTCAAAAATACAAGTTGGGTAATATGGATTACACCCCATGTAATTTTGTTCATCCCATCAGGAGTAATTTGGAAATTACTCAAGCCTTTTGCATTTAAAACACAAGGATTAGTTAATTCATACACCATGTGTTGACCAGGGAAGATAAGAACATGGTTACTAGATGACATGTTGTGTCTCCCACTGGCCATGTCGTGTACTACAAGATTTCCAATGTATTCCTCACACATAGAGTCCCTTGGCATGTACATCAAATATTATGGTGAAGGCAGTACATTCTATGTAGTTAGAACTACATTTCATGTACTTTACCAAATTAAAAATAATTAAAATATTAAATTTTATGAAAGGTTCAGAACTATATATCATGTATAAATCTTACTATAGGCTGATACATTGTGCATTAAGGCATATCACGTTGATGAAAAAATCATGTGATTCGTGTAATCATCAGTTATGAACATGTTGTGACAGTAGAAATTAAATCATGTGTTACATCTATCACACGATTAGAATAGTATAAAAATATATTAAATATTGGGAAGATTCGAATAGGGTTTCACCTTGTTACCTCTAAGGTTATAGATGAGAATCTCATGGAAATTTAGAAAATTATTAAGATAAATATATTGGTTAATTATATGTAATAATTAATCAATTCAATCATGATTTATGTTAATAAGAATGATTTAAAATGGAATCTTAGTGTTATTAAATGTTTAAATTTTTGCATGTATGTGGATGATCATGAGCTAGACTAGACCTTTTTATGTAAATAGTTACCTTTAAATTTTTATTAAATTAAATTGTTCTCATGCTTTCCATATACCCTCATTAATACATAGAATTTACATGACCAGGATTTATTTAATGTTAAACACCTTTCTACCCCTCAGCTATAAGTGAGTTAAAAAAAAGTCATATGTAATGGATGGAGCTCCCAATCGTGTGCAGGTGGATAATGTAAGGATCTATGGTGAAACCAATCAAGGAGATAGAAATGTGGACAGGTGGAAATCTATAGACATAACCCATAAATGGGTCAAGGTGTTTCATCCCTATTCCATCATTTAGTTTATCCACGAAAACATAAACAAACCATTATTAGAGCTCATTATCATGGCCTTTACTTTGATTTATTTCTGTCAATTTCATTATTATTCATATGAATGTATGGTGGTGAATACATAAATAATGAATTAAAAATCATGCAATATGGAACTAATATAAACAAGGATTATATTTATATATATTCAAGACATGTTTTATCACTTAAGTATGTTTCACATAATTTTATCAAGCGTCTAATAAAGATCATATGGAAATTTATTCATATTTTATAATAATCGCTTAATAAAATATTTTTTTAGACTAAGACTTCTGTAACCTAATTAATATAAAGACTCAATTAAACTATGTGTTTGAACAATCATTATTGGGAAACATAATTTCATACAGGAACATCTTATGAAATGTTCATATTGACTTAACCATTTTACCTCACGAGTAGTATCCCTCCGTAGAATTAGTGTAAATTTGGAGGCATGTGTTGAGGAAAACCATTTTTGGATTTTAGTAATGGAGAGTGAACTCAACGGATCAAGGAGGTGAAAGCCCGTAGTTGGTAATGAACTACATAACAAAATATCTTCAAATAAGTTGCCCAACCATTTTTAGGGTTATTTGTAGGGAAATGTGGATCGTTGCCACTATAATGTTCAAGAACCTAGAAATTTTGAGTTCAATGATTTGGGCCATTGTGACATGATTAAATAGTGGAGTAATTAAGAAAATAATTTTATTATTTCACATAAAATGTAATCATGAATGTACTACATATCGGATCATTAAATTTTATAATAAAAATGACATGATCTCTAAACACACCATCACTATAATCAATACTGGATGATGAAAACATCCTCACTAGTAGTAACAACCATCATTGGTTTAGACGACATCCGGTTATTCTGTTCCATGAATAAAAATATTATATGTTAGAGTCTTCATTACATGATCCACCTTTCCAAGTGGAATGTAAGGAAGATATAGTAGTCTATGAATAAAATAACAATGACACAGTCTATGTTCAATGTTTTAAGTTATCATAAATGTCTTGTAAACTCATGAAGTACCCTGAAAACAGGGATTCTTATAGAATTCTTGAGAACCTCCTTTTTGTTTTCTAGTAGAGATATAGATACTAATAGTTTTAGCTTTCCAATGTGCTCTTTCATAATATTCATTGAAAGGGTACCCCACCTAGGACCCAAATAGTCAAGTTCATTGGCTACATTGAGTGCCTTGAGGTTCTATGATTTAAAATCCCTGAATAATTGGGCACGGATATCATTCCTGCATCACTTCATCAGATAATCTATAGTTTTTTATGATATTTAATAGGAACAACATTGAGATGTCTCTACTAGATATTCATATCATGCTTTTCCAAGTTGATAAAGATATAAAGAGAGATATGCCCTGTATCCTTATGGTGAAAATAATCAAACAGAATACAAAAGGGCATTATGCCCAATGATTCTTTAGGCCCTTCCAATAAAAGGTAGATAAAAAGATAGGAATGGGAACCGAAAGTTGTGTGTTTCACATATGATAATCTATATTGAAGATATTTTACAATACTTATACCAAAACTAACATTTACTTCATCATATCGGTCATGTATATGAGATATTCTTGAAAAAATTATATCAATATGGATATTTATATTCTTTAATACCAAAACAACTTGGTTAATGTCATGTTTATTTACAAGGTAAATTGACAAAAGCCCCATTTAATGTGAATGATGAATGTTCTGAAGTGGTTCATGAATTAGTTCATACTGGCGTGTGTGGACCACTTCTAGTTGAAGCAAGGGGTGGGTGCTCATAATATATAATATTTACTGATATTTATAGAAGATATGGATATATTTACTTATTGAGGTATGATATAGATTCTATTGTTAAATTCAAGGAATACATGAATTATGTTGTGAACCATCTAGGTAAGAATTTAAAAAAACTCTTCATAGAATTTGGTAGAGAATATGTTAATAAATAATTCATAGATTACCTGTCTCGTTTGGGATCCTATCCCAACTCAGTCCTCCTTAAACTCCCCAGTGGAATTGTGTTAGCAAAAGGAGGAACAACACCATATTGAAAATGGTGAGACCAGTGATGAGTCATGACATTCATTCATTATCTTTTTACGGATATTCATTATAAACTGTAGAACACATACCAAACCATGTACAAACTAATTGATAAATATTATTCCATAAGATATATGGAGTGGATGAAAAGCCATTGTATCTAATTTACATGTGTTGGTACATGAAGCATTTGTTAATGGATCATTTTTTAAAAATCTCACAACCAGAGGCCGAAAGTGTACCTTTATTGGATACCCCAATGAAATAAGCGGATATTACCTATACATCCTCCTAGAAAAAAATGTATTTATTAGTAAGACATTCCATTTTAATTGAGAGGGATCACATCTCTTAATGACATAGAGGTAGAAATATATACTTTGATGATGTCGAGCCTCATAGTGCACAATAGTTTGTATAGGTGTAGATTATACAAATCCCCATGGATGAACGATCTATTCAAGAGACACTTGTCATGTGTAGGAGTACAAGGGTGGTTAAAGAACTAGAACTGTATGTTTTTCCAGTTACCAAAAGTGAATACTCATTATTAGTTGACAGTAATGATCCTCCTACCTACAAAGAAACAGTAAGTGGCACAAACGTTGCTTTGTGGAAAAATACATCAATTCTAAAATGGATTCAATGTACCAAGACCATGTCTGGGTATTGGTACATCCTCCAATAGATGTACATCCTATGGGTAAAAAATGGGTATTCATGAAAAAAATAGAGAGGGAAGGAAAATTATGCACCTATACAACACAAATAGATTCAAAAGGGATTAAACAATATCATTACATTGACTGTGAAGAAACCTTTTCTCCAGTTTCAATACTGAAATCCCTCAAAATCTATGTGGCCATTATCACATATCGTGACTATGATATTTGGAAAATGGATGTCAAAATAGCCTTCCATAGTGATATCCCTTATCAAGATATCTATATGGCAAAACATGAATACTTTTTAACTCCAAATGATGAAAATAATATAAGAAAGTTTCCAAAATCCATGTATTGATTAATGAATGCATCCAATCCATGGAATTTTATTTGATATATCCTTAAAAAAAATTGTTTTATAAATAATGAATGTGAAACTTGTGCCTATAAACGGTTTTTTGGGAGTGCAGTTGTTTTCCTAAAAGTATATTTTGATAAAATAATACCTATTGGAAATGAAATACCAGTCTTGCACATTTTTTAGGAATTGTTGAATACATTCATCTTCATGAATGCCATGGGATAAGTAGCATATATTCATGGGATCATGATCAATCCTAATAGAACCATGAGATATCTAGGGTTATGTCAATGTGTATATATTGGTAAGATGATGAAGATATTCAGTATAGAAAAATATGATAAGGTATTGATTCCAACATCACATAGAAATCATATTTCCAAGAAAATGTGTCATTAGACACATGAGGAATGTAATAGAATGGTAATTATTCCTTATTGAATAGTGATTGGGTAAGTCATGTATGTTATGATATGTACTAGGCTAGATATCGCCTACAATGCGAGCATGGTAGGAATATATTATGCGCATCCAGGTGAACTCCATTAGATTGAACTCAATACTATCCTTTTGTATCAGAGGCATACTGAGGATAAGTTCCATGATTTTGGAGGAGATTTGAAACTATTCATCAGGGTATATGTAGATGTTAGTTTCAATATTGAT
The DNA here is from genome assembly GCA_963277665.1 of Viscum album. Classification (NCBI taxonomy): domain Eukaryota; kingdom Viridiplantae; phylum Streptophyta; class Magnoliopsida; order Santalales; family Viscaceae; genus Viscum; species Viscum album. The sequence goes on from OY728160.1 coordinate 1,903,492,143, forward strand.
CAACATGACATGATGTCATAAAAGGGATACATAATCACTCAGAATGAATGTATTTTTAGTCAGATGGAACAATGTAGTGTGTGGTCGTGAATTCTATATCAAATTATGAGTATAACGCAGCTTCTAAGGCAAGTAATGTTATAGTATGGATAAAATGATTCATCTAAGAGCTGGATGTCCTGCCTAGAAGTAATGATCCCACTATAATATATTATGATAATACTGCAGCGGTGACTCTTAGAAAAGTTCCAAGGACACATCTGTAGGCGAATAACATAATTAGAAAGTATCATCTCTGGAAGGATTTTTCTTATAGAGGTAAATTTGTATAGAGTAGTACTTCCATGGAAGAAAATGTGGAAGACCCGGAGACTAAATCATGAATTGAGTAGAGACATGATCATAATGTGTGGTCTAGAAGACTAGAATTTGTTGGTAGTTAGTTGTAGTCCATGTGTGAGTTTTTTAGAGTTGGTGTACTGCAAATAGATTTTATTACATTAATTACAATGATAATTAATTTTTTTTAAATATAAATCATATTATTACATTTTGTTCATTGTTCTGAATTACTATAATGTAATGATGTCCAATAGTGTTTGTCTCATTAATAAGTTCATTGCAATTTCCTACTGTGATGAGAACCACGAAGTCCAACGAAAATATTGATAAATATATTTCAATGATTTGATTAAATATTGTGGTTCGAAACATTGTATACATACCATTAGGTTCAAGTAACCGTAAGAAGATAAGACTACTTCTCAAGATGCTAAAACTCGGTAATCATGAAGATGATAGATTATGAAAATACAATCATTGGTAAAAATTCCATATGTTTTGGTGTCATCAGATACTCCTATTTATGAGCATGTGTAATGGTCTATAAAAATTAATATTATCTTTAATATTTGTCATCACTCATGCACTTTGACTTACTAATGAAAACCATTATTCCATATATTAGTGGGAAGTAGGGTATGTTGGGTGTGTCATGAATGAAATGTTATTAATGGAAAGGTCAAGGAAAAATTTTTCTTGTAAAATACATATCTTATTTTAAATGTTTTTTTATTTTAATTTTAATTAATTCTTTTTTTGGGGTTTCCAAAGGATTTATGTAGAATAGGTGAGTTTTCATGAATTGGGCCAAACTGTGAGCCCAATTCCAGATATAAAAATAAATATTGTTTCTTTTATAACCTTTTCATTTTTTAATATTTTTCACTAATTAAAACTCCTAAATGTCCTCCCCTTATATATAAACACTACAAGTAAAATTTTGAGCTTTTAGAAATCCATGAGCAATGTTTATTTTGGTTTTTATTTAAGGGATTGGGCCTGCCCGGAAGCCCATATCCAGTTTTAAAAATTAATTGTAGTTATTTAATAACATATTCAATATTAGGTATTGTTCAGTGATTCCAAGTCTCCCACGATCCCATTACACCTAGTCGCGCCCTCAGCCTCTTTACCCCCACTTTGGAGCTCTTAGAAATTGCGATTTATGGACGAATATCTTAGGGTTCCTCAAATCGTCCATATTTGAGAAGGTAAGTTTATTCTTTCATAAATCATTTAATTTTCACTATTTTTCCCCCATTTCAGTCCCCACATGACCATCGCATCCCCATTAGATAATCCATGTCAGTTTTGGTTGCTTGGAGATTCAAATTCTGGTGTATTTGGTTCTTTTTATTCTAGATGTTTCAAGTATGTGTTTCTTTCCTTGATTTCATCCCCTTCCCTAGGGTTTCTTTCACCCTTTCAATAATTTCATCATGTCTAGAAATTAAGGTTTGAAACAAGGGTTTTATTTGGTGTCTTTTTGGTCAAATATTGTGGTGTAGGTCTGGATTTATATTTCTTGAGGTTCGGTGGTGGTGCGGTTGATGTTTTGCACCATGTTTTGAGGGTTTTGGCATAAAAGGTAGGTGATTCCATGTGTAATCATTTCTAGATGAGTTGGTTTGCATGATTTACATATGATGAATGATCTTAATATGCTTTGTGTGGTGCGGGAACTGTTTATGTTGGATTTGGTAAAGCATTTGTTTTTATATTTTCATTTCATCTTAAAATTGGGTGTTTTCTTGTGCAACCCTTTGGGTATTGTTTGGGTGTGTTTTATACCATATGAAATTAGTTTAATAAATCTTTATTGGGATGAAAATTCTTATTTGGTAGGTTTTTGTTGTGACATTAGGCCTTAAAGAGGTTTTTAATGGGTTTAAGTTGTAAAACCTTATTGTACTTCTTGATAGTGATTTTGAAAATGTGTACTTTTCATGTGGATATTGTGTGGTATTGTTTGAGGAGTTTGTATAACACTTGGGGGTAGTTTAATAAATATTTTTTTGGCTACAAATTCTGTTTTGAATATGTATTTGTGATATTTTTTCCTTGAAATACAGTTTTGAAATGGGTTTTATGTGAAAATATTTGGTACACTCTTTAGAATTGTTTTATGAATGTTTTGAATGGGTGAATGATTTATGTAATAGGTGTAACCATATTGGAAAAATTGTTTTTGGATTTTTTATAATTTCAAATGGAAAATCATAAATGTTAATAGGTCTATCATGTGATGTGTATCTTCTTAGAAATGTTTTATAAAAATGTTCAATGGATTTACTGAAATGTGAAAGAGGTGTGAATGTGATGTGGGATGTTTGGGTGAGTACGATGTGAAAAATGGATTTTTGTTTAGAAAAATAGTTTTATGAAACAATTGAGTGGTCTGATATGTGTTATTTATCATATTTGTAGGGACTTTATAAAATTTTTATTGTTTTTGTTGGATTGTGAAAGTTATGCACAATGTTTTATCGGCTATTTTGGTGCGAGTTGATTTCAAAATGCATTTGACTGAAAAGTTGAATTTCTGACTTATTTGATGTAAATGGGGATATTTGGTTAATGTGTAATATAGAAGTGATATCTACATGTTAAAACTATATTTCTTGGTTTGTTGAACTTGTTTGAGCACAAAAGGAAAATTAGGGTATCTTGGTGGGTGGACGTGTACTTGTATGCTAGTGAATCCGTGGGGTTTGGCCTCAGTTTCACTTAGCGGGATTGACACATAAAACTCTAACTAAACTATGATGATGATGATTGTGGACCACTAGGTTATGGGTATGTTCCCTACTAGTGGCTCATGCACAAGAATGGATAATTTTTGTGGGTACTCTTACTGAGATACGAGGTACATGGGACCCAAATCTAGCTAGTGCCTAGGGGTTACTTCCTATTGCTTATGCTCATTAGATCCATTATACTTACCGTCGGCATACGGAATATTTGGTTGGAAAATTCAGTAGCTTTTGAATTTATTTTAAAAGTGTTTATTCTTTAAATTATCCCACATGAAAACTATTTTACTTGTTGCATCTTTTAGAAATTGTAATTAGAAATTACATGTTTTTTAAAACATGCATGATTGTCATCATTGAATGTTTATCACATGGAATATATTAGTGGTGGTATCCTACATGGCATTGTCTCACACCCTACTTACACCCTTGGGTGTAAGTAGGCTTGGTTATTTTCTTTGTCATAGGTTTGGGTACAACTTTTGTGCCAACAGTTCAGGTTTTCACCGGTCATTCACGATGTGTTGTTGTGGAGATGGCTTGAGGGTGATGCCTCTTGCCATGTTGAAGTTATTGCGCTGTTTTTATTTTGGTTTTGTACCTTTTTTATAGTCCTGGTTAGTTATTTTAGACTATGTAATTCAGTTGTAAATTTTTGTAAAACATTATTTGGTTTGAAAAATCCAGATTTGTTTCATTGGATTCTATTGTTGTTTTATGTTTATAAACTCAGGTAAATCGTTCCCAATTTTCATTTTATGATACCCAGGAACTTGTGCCAGCCCATGGGGATATGGAACGCCCTTCGGGCATTGTCATGGGCTCGGTTTGGTGCCAGTGTCGGTGGCGATCGATTCGGTTCGTGACAAAATGGTATCAGAGCATGTTCCCTCTCTTTGGGTCATGTTATTTGGGGAATTTTCGAGATAGTCTAGAGTTAGGATTTTCGGGACATGGAATTTCAGTTATGACTAGTGTGGCTGATCACCACACCTCATAATGGGATTCATGTCTCCAGTGGAAGTCGTGACCTTTTGGAGTCCTTTAGTTTTCCTGGTTTAATGATGATTAGGGGACATGAAAAGAGAGTTGGGTTAATGGTCTCAGTATGATCGCAGGGCCTGGAAGGCCATGTGGAGCTGGGGATATTCCCTAGAACACTCTTTGTGACAGTGATGGTATTGGAATATGGCCTCCAACTATATGTACATGTCACCCACTAAAACTAGTTTCCTCCCGCATTGTCTTGTGTTCTTTAGTTTTGAAATCTTGGAACTTTGGTTTTATTGTGACTTGGTTTTAAGATGTGAATGTTTTTGTGAAATGATTTTTAAATAAATATTGAATGGTTTGATTTATGAAATACTGGAACTGAATATTCAGAATTATTTTGAAATGGAAAATGTTATGCTTACACCTCTTTTGAAGCAGAAACTATACTATAGTTGGTTTTGAAAACGTGTTTCCAATAGCGTTTTCTAAACTATCATAGGGTGTTTTTATGGGATGAAATGTTATAAAATTGATGTGAAAAACCTGAAATGGATTTCTTGTATAAATTTATGTGTCTTTATGAAAATTTTAGTAATATTTGAATTGGTATTTGGATCTCCTGGTTAGCAGTTTTGAAATAAAGGATGTGTTGGTTGACCGTTTTGGTTTTGAAAAGTGGAAAGAATCTTTGTTTTAACCTTTTCTATTTTTGAGAGTGAACACATGCAAGGGGTTATATGGGATTATGGATGGTTGATGGCATGAATGGATGTGTACCGGGACAGATATGAGGAGGGTGCCCGGTGCGGCACAAAAACATGCATGTGTGAGGCCCATGGGGTACCATTGGTGGATACGCTTACTGCTAAACCATTATTATTTTTTCAAAGAATTGGTTTTAAAGAAAAACATGATGTCTTGATGAATAGTTTGGTATGGTTTGTATTATGGATTTTTGAAAATGTTGATGTTGTGGGTTATTTTGAGTCCAAGAACCCCATCAGTTTGAACTGTGTTTTGGGATTGTGTTTGGTCGGTAAGCTGTGTTGTAGGGATGGTTAGTGGTCTCTTTTGAAAAATGTTTTGGGATGCCTTTACGGTGGTTACCTTCGTGTGTTTGGATATGGTTTGTGGCATGTTTTGAACAATGGAACATCTTGGTTGGGTCCTTGGGTTCTCTCATTGGATAAGGTTAGCCCCCAATAAGGGTTAATGCACAACTGAAGTGCAACCCGTATTATTTCACCATTAGAAAATCCTCCAGATGATCAATATAAGGAATATTTTATCGATCATTGTTGATTGAGTCTACACCCATTCATTTCGTTGATTTTTGGATCCTCTTGTAGTGGGAGAGTGCATGTGGAAGGTTGAAAGGGACCTTAGTTTCTTATGTTTCATGATTCATAGAAGGTGTAAGTGTTCTATGGTTGTTAGTGTGAATGAGTGTCATGATGGTGTCTAATAGGGCCCATGGGTTATTTATAGTTTCTTTGTAGCAAATATATATTATTAAACCACCAATTTTGAGATTTTGGTCATGATAGGATATTGTGTCCACTTTTTGGACATGTATGTAGTTTAGGGACATGGAATATGGTCTCATTCTATGTATTGTTTATATTAATCGCAAGGGTTAGGTTGGGAGACACATTGTGATGTTGTGTTCTCTTTTGACTGTAAAGGTGAAGGTCACACAATCCTCAGAGGTTCTCTGTTATGTTGGGAGTATGTCTCCCTCGGAAAAAAATCAAATCCTCTATCTTAGAGGAATGTGTCTATACGTGTCCTACCCTTATATTGTTTCTTACCCAAAGAAACAAGGTGCGATGTGTGTGCATCTTTTGATCACTTTTTTCAGTTAAATGTCTGGTTTTGGTAAAGTCAGTTATGGAGTGTTTTATGTCTTGATGAATCCATCGGGGTATGTGGTGTAGTTGTTTGTGGAATCGAAAGAAGAAGATCCATATAGGGGTTTCCACATCTTAACTGTGAGGTCGAAGATGCTTCAATATTTTGAGCTCCATCCATACGTCCTGGAGAGAAGCTGTCACGTAGTTAGGGGAAACCCCAGTGTCGTTTAAACCCTTGTACAAAGTCTTATCCTCATTCTGAAAGAGAGGAATATTTTATACCTATGGTGTCATCATATTTCTTCTATTGTTCCAGTTTGGTGGAAATAGTTGGATGGTCTTGTATCCATGTCATCACACAATGTTATTCCCTCCCCCTTTGGTTTCTATTGAGTCTTTGGAGAAGGGTTGGAAATTTGACTAGACATGTTGAGCACACGGTTTTCACATGGTTAGTTCTAACCATGAAAAAAATAACCATGCAGATATAGGGATCCACATATTATCACACAGTTTCCCAAACTAAGCATACTAACCATGCGGTAGTCACAACTCCTTAATTTTGGGGACTTTTCATGTCGGCCCAGGTCAGTCGGTTAAGATGGATTGTTCTTGTGGTGGGAAGACCCACCATGGGTATCATGCATATAATTTTGTAAATTTCTAATCGATGTATACCCCTTATACTAGGGATTCTATTTTGGCCTCCCCCTATTAGTGTCTTGATCTTGTCTCGGGATAAAATTTAAGCTACCTATTACAGTGGGGAGCCCATTTGTGTCTTTTCATACGAGTAACTCATATTTTTCCTTGGAATTTTCTGAGATGTAGGTGTTATCATATGGAGATATCTAACTACCTACATATTCCTTGGGTAAACATTGATATTGGAGAGTTCCCAATGGTTTAGTTATAGTAGGGTAAGTTTAACCTTGTTCGATGTTCTGGTTTATTTGGGTAAATCGATTGAGTATTGTTCATTTTGAGTTTGGGGAGTTTTCATTTGGGATAAATCATTAATGTGATTTATTGTTTCAGTAAAGTGGTGTATGTTTTTTTTGAGAGTATCCCTTCCTTCATTGATCACTAGTGGTGTTTTGGCCTTTGGGGGAGAAACCTGACAAGGGAGTACCTCTTGGTTTCTCAGTTGGTTTTGGTTTTTTGCTTTGGCCTTGTTGTGACTTTCTGGGGAAAAAAGTTTTAATGGCGGGGTTAATTGTAAAATTAATATCTTATTTTAAATGTATTTTTATTTTAATTTCCATTAATTCTTTGTTTTGGTGGTTTCCATAGTTTTTATGTAGAACAAGTGAGTTTTCATGAATTGGGTCAAACTGTGAGCCCAATTCCAAATTTATAAATAATATTTTCATTTTATAATATTTATCAATAATTCCAACTGCTAAATTTCCTCCCCTGATATATTAACACTACATGTAATATTTGGAGCTTTTGGAAATCCATAACCAATTTTTATTTGGGTTTTTATTTAAGGGATTAGGCCTGCCCGGAAGCCCTTATCCAGTTTTGAAAATTAATATTATTTATTTAATAACGTTTTTAATATCAAGAATTTTTCGGTGATTCAAAGTCTCCACTGATCCGATTACACCCATCCGCGCCCTCACCCTCTTTACCGCCACCTTGGAGCTCTTAGGAATCGAGATTTAGGGACGAATATTTTAGTGTTCCTCAAATCGTCCATATTTAATAAGGTAAGATGATTCATTCATAAATATTTTAATTTTCACTCTTTTTCCCCCATTTCAGTCCCCACATGACCTTCTCATCCCCATTAAAGAAACCATGTCAGGTTTGGTTTCTTGGAGATTCAAATTTTGGTGTATCGGGTGCTTTTTATTCAAGATGTTTCATGTAAGTGTTTCTTTCCTTGATTTCTTCCCCTTCCCTAGGGTTTCATTCACCCTTTCAATAAGGTCATCATGTACAAAAATTTAGGATAGAAACTAGGGTATGATTTGGTGTCTTTTGGGTCAAATATTGTGTTCTAGGGCTGGATTTATATTCCTTGAGGTGCGGCAGTGGTGTGGTAGATGTTTTGCACCATGTTTTGAGGGTTTCAGCATAAAAGGTAAGTGATTCCATGTGTAATAATTTCTAGATGAGATAGTTTGCTTGAATTACTTATTATGCATGATCTTAATATGTTTTGTGTGGTGCGGGAACTGTTTATGTTGGATATGGTAAAGCATTTATTTTTATATTTTCATTTTAGCTTAAAATTGTGTGTTTTTCAAGTGCAACCCTTTCGGTATTGTTTGGGTGTGTTTTATAACATATGACATTGGTTTAATAAATCTTGTTTGGGATGAAAATTCTGATTTGGTAGGGTTTGTTTGTGACATTAGTCCTCAAAAAGGTTTTTTTAATGGGATTAAGGTGTTAAACCTTATTGTACTTCTTGAAAGTGATTTTGAAAATGTTTTCATTTCATGTGGATATTTTGTGGTATTGTTTGAGGTGTTTGTATAACAGTTGGGGATAGGTTAATAAATATTTTTTGGGCTACCAATTCTGTTTTGAATTTGTATTGGTGTGATTTTTTTCTTGAAATACAGTTGTGAAATGGGTTTTATGTGAAAAGATTTGGTACACTCTTTAGAATTGTTTTATGAATGTTTTGAATGGTTGAATGATTTATTTATGAGGTGTATCCATATTGGAAAAAATATTTTAGATTGTTTATACTTTAAAATGGACAATTTTAAATGTGAATAGGTCTCTCATGTGATGTGTATCTTCTTGGAAATGTTTTATAAAAATGTTTAATGGATTTACTGAAATGTGAAAGAGGTGTGAGCGTGATGTGGGCTGTTTGGGGGAGTGCGATGTGAAAAATGGATTTTTGTTTGTAAAAAGCGTTTTATGAAACATGTGATTGGGATTTTATGTGTTATTTATCATATTTGGAGGGACTTTATAAAATTTTTAATGTAATTTTTTCATTGTGAAAGTTATGCGAAAAGTGTTGTGGGATATTTTGGTGTGAGTTTGATTTCAAAATGCATTTGAATGAAAAGTGTAATTTGTGACTTATTTGAGGTACATGGGGATTTATGGTAAATGTGTGATGTGGAAGTGATATCTACATGTTAAAACAATATTTCATGGGTTTTTGAACTTGTTTGAGAACAAAGGGAAAATCCGTGTATCTAGGTGGGTGGACGTGTACTAGTATGCTAGTGAATCTGTGGGGTTTCGCCTCAGTTTCACTTAGAAGGATTGATTCTTACAACTCTAACTGAATTATGATGATGATGATTGGGGAACACTAGGTTATGGGTATGTTCCCTACTAGTGTCTCATTCACGAGAACAGATAATTTTTTTGTTTACTCTCACCAAGATACAAGGTACTTGGGACCCACAGCTAGCTAGTGCCTATGGGTTATTTCCTATTGCGCGTGCTCATTATATCCTTTATACTTACCATCGGCACACGGTATATGTTTCTGGAATATTCATTAGCTTTTTAATTTATTTTAAAAGTGTTTATTCTTAAAATTATCCCACTTGAAACAAGTTTTTTTATGTTGCATCTTTTAGAAATTGTAACTAGAAATTACATGTTTTTGAAAACAAGCATGCTTTTCATCTTTTAATGTTAATCACATGGAATATCTTAGTGCTGGTATCCTACTGGGAATTTTCTCACACCCTACTTACAACCTTGGGTGTATGTTGACTTGGTTATTTTTGTTGTCACAGGTTTGGGTACATCTTTTATGCCAACAATTCAGGTTTTCACCGGTCATTCATAATGTGTTGTTGTGGAGATAGCATGGGGGCGATTCCTCTTTCCATGTTGATGTTTGTGGGCTGTTTTTTTGGTTTTGTACCTTTTTTATAGTCATGGTGAGTTGTTTTAGACTATGTAATTCAGTTCTAAATTTTTTGTAAAACATTTTTTGGTTTGAAAAATACATATTTGTTTCATTGGATTCTTTTGTTGTTTTATTTTTATAAACTCGGATAAATATTCCCAATTTTCATTTTATGATACCCAGGAACTTGTTCTAGCCTATGGGGATCGAGAAGGCCCTTCGGGCCTTGTCACGAGCCAGATTTGGTTCCAGTTTTAGTATCAATCATTTGGGTTCATGACATTTCCCTTCCATTTATGGAATTTGATATCTAGGACATTTTATGGAAATTGAATAGTCACCCAAAATCTCATGTCAATGGTGCAACGATAATTTTATTTCAGTTACTCATAAAATGAAATACCAAGTATATAGTTTGATGACACAATCATGAAACTTGATTGATGATATATTGAGAAAATTAGATTATATTACAAATTAACCATTCGTATTTGGATGTCATATTTGCACCTTTATAATCTTTCTCTTGGGTCCCATAAATAGTTTCTGTATAGTAATCCTAGAATTTAGGAAATTATGCATAATGCCAATGAGAATGAAACCAAGAGGATCCTATAATATGTGTTTCTAGAAGTCATGATTAAATTCAAATTATGATTAATTAATGGAATAAGTATTATTATATAGATTGAGGAATAATTTTATTCAAGTTAAAATGATCGCAAAAATAAAATAAAAATTTATTCCAAGGATTATTAGTAAAATATAATTATTTATTTTATCAAAAATTTAATAAATAATTATTTACCTGACTGTAAATAAAAATATTTATTTAAGAAAATATAATATATTATTCAGGTGTTCAATAAATGGAAGAGATGTTTGAATGGACCAATACAATGTCTGATGCTAAATTAATTATTTACATATCAGTATATAATCAATTTTCAAAATAATTATTTACCTGCCGGTATATAATGATTACCCTATTGGAACATGAATAAATATTAACAATGTTATCATTATGTGGCATGTGATTTCATTTATGGTTCTATTTTTCCCAAGTAGCTACATAAAAAATAATGGTGTTGTTATTGTTATTATGTGTCATCAGTTTTCTATAATAGTTATAAATGTATTTAATTATAGACTAAAAATTAAATATTGTAAATGAAACCCCATGTCGACTAATAGGTAGGTATGCATATTATACCAAATCATGGGTGATTTTCTAATTGTGGAAAAAAATATTTCTCTATTCAAACATATCCTCTATCCCTCTGAGGAACTAGGGATGTTCTTCAATATCTAAGAAAGAACAATCTAGAATGATCAACACTATACATTCACTTCACCATGCTAGCACCCATTGAATGTGAGGGGTTGATCGGAGGCCATTACAGAATGTGTGGATCACTACTATAGGGGAAAAACATCGGATCCTCTATAGGAAATATGAAATGCTCATTCTAGATGATCAATGATGATCAATGAATAAAGTATCGTAGACCGAGTTATTTAATTTCTTGAAAAATTAATAAATTATTTTCAAACATGATTTTCCTAATCCCTTTTCTCGGATCTAAAAAATTCACCCTATTTTTCTTAATCATTTATTTAAATATATCAATATTATTTTTAAACATTGTATTTATCCCATAATTTTCATTGATTATGAAAAATTAATTGTTGGTCCCTAGCCAATACAACGCTTCCAATGTGTTTAAATCCTAAATTCAATACTTCTTAAATTGAAACATAACATCTTGTAAAATCTATTATTTGAGTCTGAATACAATAACGAATGATATTCTTAATTAATATCTTTTCATTTCAGAAATATGAACTAAATTATCATTTCAAATGAGAAGACTTTAATAGATAAGAAATATACATTTTTCAACAAATAATTCTTAGTTTTTATTATTCCAATTAAATATCCTCATTTTAATTTTTGTGATTATGACTTTTCTTTTTCATAGGATTTTAATTTTTCATTGTTTTATGGATATAAGTATTCTATAATGGTTAGTTTCATCATTTATTGTATTCAATTTGATTTCTTATTAGTGTTATTTAATTTCCACTACACTATAATTTTAATTTGTATTTGAATTTGTATGTAATTAAAATTATGGTTTTCATTATCAATAGGATCATAACATTTTTCCCTATACAAATATATAGATTCTAGATGTATCTTATTGATTATATTTTCACCATATATTAAATGAATTTTGAATTTTTTGGTTTTTAATTTCAAATGATTCAAATAGAAGTCTTATATAGTATCCTTATTATAATTGTGTTCTAATACCATGGCTATGCAAGGAAAAAATTATATACCATCTTAAAAACTATGGATTTCAAAGATACTATAATGTTTGGTATCATAATAAAGATATAAGAAAATTTCAACTGATCGTGAATGAAAGGAAATAAATGGTAAGGATAATTTTATATTTCATTGGATTTTACATGTGGATCATATAGAGATATATTATATGAATATACTAGAAATAAATGATATCAATACACATTAATAAAATTCTCATTTTTATAATGATGATTGAGTGAAAATATTAATGGATTTTTGTAGATTTCTTGCATATTAAGAAAGTAAAACAATTATATTGTTGTAATGTTTATTGTTGTTATATCATGGAAAATCCATGTATGGAATTTATAATACATCCATTTATTATAATCATCCCTTTTTAAAGGACTTTCTTCCTAATGGTGTGGGTATCCCTTAAATTCATTATAACGAGTGAATGTTAATTAAGCCACACGGATTTCTACTAATAAAATTCATGTTTGTTTGAATGAATTCAGTTTATGTTGGAATAGATTAGATGAACATAATGACTATAAATAATGTGGTACATCTATATGGAAGTAAAATGATAATGGAACACTGTATCATTATAAAAAATATTCATGCGAACCATTCCATTGATTTTGAGGCTTCAAAAAAATTTTCCTTTGCATAAATCTCACCCAATATGAAATTTCATGATGCTAATATAATAAAAGGTATTTATGAGTTGATTTATCCTCTAAATATGTTAAAATTTGAGGAATATTATGCACAATATCATGTTTTTTAGGTGAGGCGTGTAATGTTAGGATGGGTATATCCAATGATGGTTTTATTATGTTTAGTTCGATTATTAATTCTCATATCATGTGTATTGTTTTTTCCATGTTTATAATCATTCGTTGTGGATTTTCATGAAAACCCTCTCACACTCTTGAAGATATATATATCCAGACCTTCTAATCTAGGAATTAATATATATCTCTACATGAATCCTTTTTTTAATAGAGTTGAAGAAGCTTTGAGATATCGGTGTGAGAACATTTGATTCTTCTGCAAAAAAACAGTTTATGACGTGTGATGACTTTCTATAGACTATAAATTATTTTACTAGTATTTTAAATGACATATTATTGGAATATAAACGGAAAACTATCAAATCTTATTTTTTTTTGATGAATACAAAATCGTGAAGGATTGAATATCTTTAAATTTATATTTTCATGGGGAATTAAGGATCCTTTTTAATTTATCATAACTAATGGAAGACTCAATAAATACTTGATAATAGTATTTACATTGAAAAATTGACATAACATATCTCTAGAAATAATTTCCTTAATAAATTTAAATATTTTATTTCTTAATTAGTTAAAGGTGGGTTAAAAATGAAACAATTAATAATGTTGACACTAAATCTAATGTCAAATGGAAAAGGAGAATTAACTTTTTTATGTTTCTATATTTGTATAGTAATTTGATACAAAATTATTTATATTTTATGTGAATGGAGAAAACTATATGTGAGATTGTTCATTCAATTCATCTAAATAGAAGTATAAGACCAAAGTTGACATGAAATCTCACTATGAATTTTTTGATTGAGGTATTCAATAAGAATTTCATCAACTGTGAATGGCTGAAATCTAGTGGAATGTTTGTTATGATTATTATGTAATGAAACCTTTAGAAAAAAATCATTTTCTATATTTATTATAGAATATTAAGGTTCTTTAATGGATATTCTAACAAAATCTCTAAATGAGTCATATAAATGATATGATACTAAAATCTCTAAAAATCATGATTATCACATACTTCGTCAAGAATTTATTTCAATAGAATTCTTAATTTTTACCTATAGTAATGAATGGGAGAAAAAGATTCACCTGTACCAATATTCATGTCCCTAGATCTAAAATCATATCTTAGTATTTCTTCAAAAAAAATTAGAATGTGGATCTATTAAATTTCTATGAGTTAGGATAATATTTTCCACCATAATTTTTTACAATTATGTTATATTTAATAGTTTATCTTAAAACTGAAATACTTTATGGGGGACCCATTTATTATTGGTGGTTCTAACCTACTGAAATAAATATTTTCTCAATAAAATATTATGTCTTAAAATAGAATCATCCTCAAGGTTCCATTATGAGAGTTATTGGGATCAAGAATGTATGGATTTATTTTCATTTTATATGTATGATTTGAGAACATGAAATAACTGGCCAATGAGAAATGAAGATGGTTAGTTGGTGGAAATTGATCCATTATTTCCATTTCATCCCCAAATAGAATGAATTTATGGGTCATATTCATTTTCTACATTGTGCCTTGAAGAGAGGGATATGAAAATTCACACAATATTGTTTAACAATTGTTTGTTTTATGAATATATCTAGTATGTTATCTGAATATTTATATATTATCTCTTACAATTTCATTTAACATATACCATAAAGATTTATTATCATATTATGTAGGGAAAATAAAAAATTATATGTAGAGTTCGTCATTATATTCCATTGATAAGGATTGAGGAATTTCATAAAAAATAGCTTCTCTCTTAATTGAAATCAATGGTATGAAAATTAATTTAATTAACATAAAATAGAGATGTTCAATTAATTGTATCATTAAAATAATTTTATGTTACTGAGTTTACCCATTCCCTCTGTTTCAAAGTAATTATGAGTGGAGGATTTTGATCTCAAATCTTTTATTCATGAATGAAAATAGTAATTGTTTAATTAGTAAAAATATATTACAACTGGTCAAGTGGTGAAAATGAGATCATATAATGATAGAGTTTTGTTAACTTCTACAATGTATTTTTATTCATTTTTATAAGATATTAGGCCTCAATATGAAAATATTTCTTAATATCAGATTATTTAGAGAATATTATTATTGGATCACTACTATCATTGTCCAGCCAATATGATTAAATTTAAATGGTTTGAATCGATAACGAAACATAGTACAATTATTATTGAATTTTTATTTAGAGTTATGTACATGATTCAATTCATATCTACCTAAGAATCATATATTTTGGAATCATTAAAAAAAATCTATTTTATATGTGATAGATCACACGAGGCTTAATTATGGTTTCATTAATATTGTAATTCAAAGAAATATTTTTCATGATGGTAGGGAAAAATTGACAAAATTGATGCCTCCATTAGTGTTTTCCAAAATATATCATTTTAGGACTCAAAATTACCCTTTGTGAGATTTTATATTGAATCTATGGTAGTGATGGGTAATATATATAAAAATCAATTTATTTTCGTGGTTCATTAAATTTATCTTCATAATGGATAATCATGTTGGTACTATTGTAATTAAATTAATTATGTTTCATTGGTATATGATATGTTTTTTAGAGTTTCTTTTATTCATTCCATTTAATTATATTTATTTTTGCTCACAAAACTGGGATTAAAATAGGTTTTTAAAAATGAATATATTGTTTTAAATTAATGTTTCTAAAATATGTTATTAAATTAAATATGAATTCTATTACATAAAATTTTTATTATTTATTTCTAAAATGATTTTCTAAAAAATGTATATTTCATTCATATGAAGATTATAAAAAATTATAAAGATGTTCAGAGAAATAGATTATTTGATAATGATATATTTATGTTCAAGTGTGGGTTACCTCATCTATTTTCCTTAATATATATAACAATTGTAATATTTTTTATCTCAATTATATAAAATTTCATGTTCTCATGAATTATAAATTTTTTTAGAGACATTCATTTGAACCTGGGGTTACTCTTTCTCAAAAAACATGTATGCGAATGAGCAGGGGTGGTCCACCATGGAGAGTGTGCACCCATAATACTCATTCCCACCCTAACCTACTAGTTGACACATAATCTACCACACATTTCCATCCACAAATTGACACAGTAGGGTTTTTCCACTCATGACACTAACATCATGTCATTTATCCTATTATTCCCATAAGCTATCTACACTGCCTTCATGGATGTTTCCACCATTACTATATCAAAAAATATTGATGTGTCCCCCAACATAATACCCATATCATTTCATGACTACACCTCCTATTTTTTCCTACTATCTATCCTAGATCTGATTATTCTATTCCTTCCACTTCCACTCTACTTAATGCATATCACCCAGGGCATTCATTCTAATTTTAATGTCAATCAAATGAAATAGATTAATAATAGACCATAAATACATCAATTATTAATGAGTATCATGTATAATTTTTTATTATAAGTTCTTAAAATTACATCAAAAAAGTTTAGTCCTATTGTACTATTAAATAATTCTTCCCTTTTCCCCTTTTATCATATTCAGTGTGATAATCTAGTAGGTGTTGTGTCCTTACACGCATTATTGAATCCTAAAATCTCCAAACTCAAATAATGATGGAATTCAGTGAATTCAATTAGATGATAAGTAAAAATGACAAGTATTGTTGATTTTTCATGTGATCATTATCCAAGAAAAATATTATCATTCTAGGGTAACTACTGTCATGAAGACATATAGGAAATGAATCAAGGATAAATCATGGGTACAGATATAGGTATGAAAATTTGATAAATTTATATCTATATTTATTTTTTGGTTTTATGTTTTAAAATGTTTTTATTTTTCTTTATTAATAATTCCCAATATTATAGAAATTAAATATTCAAGGTTTAGGTGATATGGGATGTTCTAGATATCATAGAAGCATGAGTTATATGTTAATTGAATGAGTTGAGATGGTTTTGATTTAATGGGTGTACCAATATTCCCCCAAATTTCCTATAACACAATATCCATAATTGATATCATATAATAAGAGTGATGAGTTTAAATAATTCCTAATATGTAATGGTTTTAATTTAAAATTATATTATTATTACTTGTATTGATTTTTTTTATGCCTCATTAATGAAAAAAAATCAACGACTTATAGGAACACATGGGGGCACACTGCAATTACTGATCATGAGAAGATCATGGTACTTTTTTATGAATAGAAATAATATATTGATTTATAATATTACATATAATATTATAATGTTGAAATTTATGTTTTAATATCATCATTAACATTAGTATAATGCTGGATATACCCCTTTAAAATGTCCTAATGATCTAACGGCTTATTGGCCAATTAGGTAATTTGAAAAATGGACTAATAGCCAACAAGGAAATTGTTCTAATTTCACCATGGCCAAATTTCCAATCACAAAATTTTCATATGGAAAAATTAAAAATATTTAAAATTGTCCTAATGGTCTAAAGGACTAATGGTGTAGTGGGTCACTTCTGAAGGGAATGATGGTTTATTGTCTTAATGGCCTAATGGACAATTGTAATAATTTCCTAATGTCATGATTACTTAATGTAAAAATGGATTAATGGACTAATTGAATAATGTAATAATGGCCCAAATGGACTAATGGACTAATTGAATAAATGGAATAGTGGGAAAAATATTCCATGAGGTATTAATTGTCATAAATTGCATAAATTGTCCAAAATTGGCTAGAATTATCAAGAATTTGACTATATTTGCCAAAATTTTCTAATTGTCTTAAATTAAAAAAATAAGTGTCCTATATGAACCATATTGTCCAAAATTATCTATCCTTGTTTATTTTAAAAAAATGTTTCATAATTGTAAAATTGTGATAAAGGATGAATTACATAATGCCCAATAGGCCAACTAGAATAATTTTAAAATTATCTAGTGTCCTTATTGCCTAATTGGATAACAGGATTAATGGCCTAATGGATTAATGGATACATAGATTAATTATCCTAATGGAAAAAAAGATAATTGTTATAATTTCCTAATGTCCTCATGGGACAATTTTCCTAACTGCCATTTGGCCTTATAACCAAAAAAATACGCTTAATAGACTAATTGGCCTAATGGCCTAATGGGATAATGGCCAATTGTCTTAACAGAATAATTTCCTAATAAAAAAATTAGCCTAAAGGCCTCGTGGCCTGATGGACCATTATCATAATGGCCTTATTGCATAATTAGACACTTGACCTAAGGCCTAATAGCCTAATGTATGATTATCCTAACGGTCTAATAGAAAACCTTCCAATTTTACAATTTTTAAAATTTTCCAAATAGCTTTTTAGTCATTTGGAATAATTATCATAGTGGCCTGATGGCCAATTGGCCAATTTTCCTAATGGCCAAATGTCTAATTTGACTAATGTTCTAATGTTAAATGGGAAAATTTGACTAATTACATAATGTAAAATTCGAATAATTTCATAATGGATAATATGAATAACTACATAATGTCCTGATTGGACTAATTATTATTGGACACTAATTAGCCTAAATGGTCTAAACTGACTAAATGGACAAAATGTACTATTTGTACAATCATTCTAATTTTCTTAATAGCATGATTTTCCGAAATTCTCAAATGGGAAATTATCCAATTAGAAAGATGTATTAATGGAATAATTAGCCAAATGGCCAAATAGAAAAAATGTAAAAATTGAAAATTGAAATTCTGACTTACTTACAAATTATCCAGTTTTCCTAATTTTCAAATTTTGAATTAGCCTAATGGAATAATGTCGAATTATACTAATAGCCTGATTTAACAGTATACCTTCTTGTAAAAAGTTCATAATTGAACTAAATCACCTGAATGTATTAATTTCTAAATTGGACTAATTGGTATAATTTACCAAATTATACAAATTTTCACAAGTGGATTAAATAAAATAAATGGATTAATTGGAAAATTGGATGAATTAGACTAATTCACTAATTGGACTAAAGGGTCTAATTATCCAAATAGACTATTGTCTGATTGGATGAATGGATAATTGACCTATTGTGCTAATTACATAATATAACTTTGTTCCAATGGACTAATAGAAAAATGACCAATTGACCAAATGGGGAAATTGGTCAATTAGCCTAATGATATAATGCACTTACAACTAATTGGACTACTGGACTAATGTGCAATAGACCTGATAGAGTATTGATTTAATTGGAATATTGGCATAATTTCCAATATTCCAAATCACCAATTGGTGTATTGGACTAATGTCTAATTGGGATAATGGATATTTCGAAAATTGTCCAATAGTCATAATGGATTTAAGTAAAATATGAATAAAGTACTAATGGACAATTTTTCTAATTGTCTAATTGACAAATTGCCAAATGGACTAATGGAAAATTGTCCCACTAAACTAATGTCCTAATGTATAGTTATCCTAATGGCCAATTGGCCAATTGGCCTAATTCCCTGATGACCAATTGACTTAGTTTCTTAATGTCCATATCGAAAATTTTCATTATTTAACAATTTCCCCATTTTATTAATGCTATAATGGGCTAGTGTAAATTTTCTACTTTTCATGATGACCTAATTGCATATATGGCCAACTGGACTAATCGCATAATGTCATAATTGAAAATTAAAATAGTATGCTAAAGGATAATTGGACAAGTCTACAAATGTCATAATAATCAATTGGCATGCAGTCCTAATTTTTGATTGGACTAATAGACTAATTGGCCAGTTATATTAATTTAAAAACATACTAGTGACTAATTTTCCAAATGAAATAATTGAACAAAGGGAAAATTAAAAAATTTCCTAATGGAAAATTGGCCTAATAGTGTAATTGGACAATTATTATAATGGACAAATGTCTGAATGGGAAAATGGGAAAATAGAATAATTGTAAAATTGGCCTATTTTCCTAATCGAAAAATGGTCAATTGGCAGTATAGACTAATTATCCAATTGGCCCAAAAGATAAATGGCCCAAGGGATAATTTTCTAATATTATAATTACCATAGTAGTATAATAGACAATTAGACTAGGGTCTTAATAGTATAATGGTATAATGTCCTATTATGCCAATGGCTTAATGGAATAATGGACAATTTTCCTCAGGGATTAAGGGAAATTTTCCATTACTACGTAATGGAATAATGGACACATGGATTGATGGCCTATTGTAAAATTGGCATACTTGGCCTACTAGACAATTACCCAATTATTTAATTGGACAGATGGTGTAATGGATAACTGTTCTGAGGTCATAATGGAAAACTGGCCTAATGGCCTAATTAAAAAATTGTCATAATCGCTGAGTTTTCAAAAGGGAAATTTTCTTTAGTTTCATAATTTCATATTATCTATATTCTAATTGTCCACTTGTAATTATGTCCTAATTTCTTAATTGTCTAATGGTCTAGTGGTCTAAATAGCCAAAATGGACAAATTTCCCTAATTGGCATAATTTCATTAATGGGGACGAATTGAATAATTATACTAAATTTTAAAATTCCAATAATTTTCTTAATTAACTTAATTGGACTAAATTGATTAATGTTACCAATTCCCATAATTTTCCTAATTGGTCTAAATTCCCAAAACCATCTAGAATTAACCTGAATTCGCATGAATTGGTCTACATTGGCCTCAATGGCCTAATGGGAAGAAATTTTCCATGATTTTTTAATTGGAGTAAATGGAAAATTTGTCCAAAATAACCTATTCGGATTACATTTCCTAAATGGTATGTATTACATAATTGTCATAAATTGTCCTATGAGTCCTATTTGGCCTAAATTGGCCAAATAAATGGCATAATTATCCTAATTTTCCAAATTAGACTAAATGGAGTAATTGTATTAAATGGAATAATGTCCTATATTTCCAAAATGGCCTAATTTTCCTAATTGGAATGAATATATTTATATGAATAATTTTTCTAAATAGACTAATCGAGAAAATGGGCAACTGAAAAAATCTTTTAATTGAAAATTAGAAAAATGAAAAATTAGTCAAATAAAATATGATGAATTATCAAATTAACTAAATGGTAAAATAGAAAAATGTGAAATTTTACATTTAGGAAAATAGCAATTTTATTAGACAACCTATCCTAAAAATGAACCTAATGAGTGAATGACCAAAATTACAAATTGACTAGTAACCCAAATAATGTAACACAAGTAGAATTGAACTGAAATGAACATACAAGTGGAATCCAAATCATACCCATGTTAAGCATGATAATTAGTGTTTATTTTTTATATTATTCCAATAACATTAAATTTCTAATTAAATTTATTATTTACACCTTTTTATTTTATGTATTTCCTCAACAACATCTTTTTTAATTAACTATAGGTTCATTATATTCATATTAATCGATAATGTTTTTGTATATTATTCAATTTCATTTTCATCAAGTATAATTTGGAAATAAATTTCATTTTCCTTTATGAAAATTATTTTTCACAACATGGAAGAAAAAAGATAGAAGTGCAGCAAATACAGAAACATTTGAAAATATATAAGATTTTTATTGATATTTCAAATATTTATACATAACTCAAAATTAATTTTTTCGTTTATATGTTAAATAGTTTTTCATGTAGGCCCTATATGAATAAAAATATGAGATCTTCAGGCTAAATGATCTTTTTGGTCATGTAATCAGTTAGGAAAACCATGGGTGAGTCCAATGTTGACAAAAGAATAGCATCATCCCAACTTGAAATTCCCCCTCCTTTGGAACCTCTCAAACCTATCTGACCAGCAGGTTAAAAAATGACCAGGCAGAAGTAGATGATGCCCAAAAAATAGATTTAAAGGAACATCAAAGAAGTAAAATGATCATTAGACACTTCCTGAATTCTATGTCAATTATAAATTTTTCATATAAATTATAGGTTACTAATACCTTTGATTCATATATGAAATCAATAGACTCTTTATATGATTACCTATGTTATGTCAATGGGGGTTATAATGGCTGTTGAGATACTACAGGTGGTGGTAGTGGTGGTGGCAATTTTGATGATAATGATGATGATGGTGGTGGTGAGCCACATGACATTGTTAGTAATGAGGATAAATATTTTGATCCTGAGAGTGAAGATATTGGTTATGGGGGAGATATTGAGCCCCTCTATTTTTGAGTTAGTTGTAAGGGGACATGTAATTGATGTTTATGTACTTTATTAGATAGTTTGTTAGGATGTATAATTATGTTTTAGTATTTTATATGATTCTAAATTATTCAATGTAGTTGTTTGAATGATAAATATAAAATATTAGTATTTAATTAAATTTTCAATACAGTTTTTATTTTATTTATAGTATCTGGATTGGATGGAAGGGCTACTACTTCCAAATAATGAAAAGTAACTATACCCATGGTTCAATGAACTGTTTGTATATGGTTTATCCTAGGAAAATATTTTCCCATGGATTAATCAAAACTGTGGGTAAGAATAAATATCATAGTCTATACCCAGGGGTGTTATATAAACTATGAGTTTAGATCTATATTGACTTCTCCATCAGCCAAAGTACATAAAAACATGGGTATATTCTATACCCACAGTTTTATGGTCTGTGACCATTGTTCTAAACAATAGGTATTATATTTGATTCCAATAGTGATTGTTATATTTTATGAATTGAGACACATTTGAAAAAAAATTATATTAATATCTAATATTGAATGTTTCAAATTCCAGGTTCTTCATTGAGATATGAGGCCTTTATATTTTTTTCCAATTGATTAGTTTTGACAATTTTTTCATTGAGGAGGTTTTATTGAAAATGTAGGTGTGTGAGGTGTGATTGAGGGCAAGAGACATAGATTTTGTAGGAAACAGCTAGGTCACATAGTTAATAGAAACCATGATTCCCATTTCACATTGGTAGAGAAAACTATGTAGGGAATTATACTGAATAGAAAAGGATTTCATGGTGCACCCTAGTCAGATGACCATGCCCGCATGGTCAGTTGAATTTTCTCTAATAAGTTATGGAGGTATAACACTTTTGATGCACTAGGATAGTAAAATCATGGACCTTACATATGTGAATTATGCCCTTGGAAAGAATCTGGTTAATGATTGGTGCACATTTCTTTTAATAATTTGGAAAAAAACGGTGCACCGCTTTTAAAAACGAGTGAAGCAAAAAAAATGCTATTTTATCATTAAAAAATAAACACCTTCTACCTCCAATGGGTTTCTCTAATATCTGGTAGTGTGATTCTCCTCTTCCTCCAATCTAGAGCCTTTGAAGCCATCTCCTCATCTTGAATGGTTTAGTGGATGGGAAAGCAAGAAGGTACATATACGAACCAAAGGCTGATGGTCTGGTCAGTTTCACTAAATATATATTTCATTTTATCATGCATAATTTTTTCACTACAAAGTCCTCTAAATAATCAAACATAAATTATATTAAATTAAATTAAAATTTCTTTCCAACCATAACATGGTGCTAGAATACCGAGATTCAATATCTTGGGTTCATTTCCTTGATGTGATAAACACATATGTTTTCTCACATCTATACAGGCTTAAAGACATATGTTTGGAATTAAATAGAAATAACCAACTAATGTTTTGGTTTTAAATAATAATAAATAAAATTGAAATGATAAATTATTTAACAAAATAGTTTGGACATCAGTTTTCCATTGGTGATTTAATCTATCACATTATTTTTTTAAATTAAATGAATTTTACAACATGATTAATGTTTTATGACTATATTACATTTATGAATGGAATGAGTTATGGATAGCTCAAACATACTTTATACTAGTCCAATTACAATACAAGGTTCCCAGATAAATGATCCCTTGTATTGGATCTTTGGGTATTATAATTACGATTTTATATAGATTATAAATATGATGGGAGTCAAAATTGGAATCCTTAAGATTGGTATAATAGGTGGATTATATACTTATCCATGAGAATTAAAAGTTAATTATAATATTAACCATCGATTTCATTGATTAAATGGAATTTATTCAATGATATGATAGATACAAGGTCTGTACCATGAGATATTGGGTATTATATCAGAGGTTTGTTCTCTACACCATTCTAACAGTGATATGTGGAATGACATTATGGATAAACTTAAATAAATTATTAATGTGATTGGTTTATAAAATTCTCCTTATGTGATACATGAGACACCTTTTAAATATCAAACTCTATGGTCTCAAGCTTCCATTTAATAAATTATAATAGTGTAACCAATTATCCCAATTATGAATCCGCAATTCCAAATATAATTCTTAGGAAAAATCCAAACATTATTCTTATTTTTGATGACTCATCACTACATCCATATAATTTATGTATTGGTTAAACTTAGTTTAGAGACATCTGGATTATTCATTTTGAGTTAGTGTTGGTATAGTGTGTCTGAGGGAGCAAAATCGATATGTTTTATTTATCTTTTTTTAATTTGTTATCTATTTATACACATCTCTTTTGATATATATTAAATTTGTAGTTTTAGAAAATGTTGGTTTTGGACTACATAGTATATTTCATACCATTTCTGGGCTTCCTATGTTACCAAAAATGAAGTCATGATTTCTTGTATTGAATATAGGAAGTGGTTGGCTTCAAATGCTTGATTTTTAGTACTATAATATTTAACAAGAACATAGGTTCAATCCTATAATCACGATGAAATATGATAAATGTTTTCATATTTTTTTATTTTTTATAGTATGTTTAATATAGTTATATCCCTTTTATCCCATGAAACATTAATTTTTATTTCTACACGAAATGATCAACATAGTATTGAAAAACCTTATGATTTATCTTATGCCTGTTTATTAATTGGATTTTTTTTCATAATTCTACTCATGCTTATTTATTTTTGTTTCCCTGTATTATTACCAATTTTTACTCTATTAAAAAAGGAT
The DNA here is from genome assembly GCA_963277665.1 of Viscum album. Lineage (NCBI taxonomy): Eukaryota > Viridiplantae > Streptophyta > Magnoliopsida > Santalales > Viscaceae > Viscum > Viscum album. Next base: position 1,903,517,017 of record OY728160.1, read on the forward strand.
ATAGTCTTCCCAATGTACCATCATAGACCCCCACATCTAATCATCATTCTACAGGGCACTGATTAATGGCTTTCGGGTTGAGAAAAAAATTGGTATCAATGATTTTTTATTTCTTCCTTTCTATATGGGTATTTGATAGAAAAATATGATGAATCATAAAATTTCTATGATAATATTTTTATAATATGATTTCCCACATACTGGGGAATCAAAAAATATTTATTTTAAATAAATAAAAAAATTTAATATTTATATTGAAAATTGTATTTTTATTTCATGTATTTATAAATTCATATTAAATTTTTTATTAGTATTGAATTTTTTTATTTTAATTTAATTTAATATAATATAATTATAATATTTGAAAGTAATTTTAAAATTCAATATGGAATGAAAAAAAAATTCTCTTAAAATTTATTTTTTTTGGAATCAAAAGTTGTTATCATATTTTCCAATGTAATTTTAAATTTAATTATTCCACGTCGGATTGTCTTTAAAAAAAGAATCCATATTCCAAATTATGAGGTAAATAATTTCTAAATAGTGTTATTTTATTTTTTTTCTATTTAATTATAATCCATATAATTTTTTATAGTAGTAAAGTGTAAATTAGATAATTAAGGGTTACAAATAATACGATGATAACTATAAAAAACATCAAAAACCTTCTATAAATTATTTAGATTCATATATTTCGTCCCTACTAATTAGATATTCACTTATGTGCCATTATATATCAATTTGGAAGTGATTATGACCATTATAATAGATTATTTAATTAAAAGTCAATAATATTAAACTCTTTCAATTAATCAATAGAATATTATTTTAATAATGAAACATTGAAAATATTTTTTGTTATATATATTCATTTGAAAAATAGTTTCATAATATTCATAGTGGTAATTTATTTGTATTTTATTTAAAGAAATACTTTTTTAAAATAATTTTTCCACATTGACACACTACCAGTGCATCTAGTAAAAATAATAGATTAAATGATTTTGAAATAATTAAAAATATATTATATGTTTTAGATTTTCTGATACACAATTTGTTTTTAAAAAGACATATTTTTTTTAATGGATTAATTTTATTAAAATTAAATTTTCAGACTATTATATTTAAAATTAAAATTAAATGAATATTTATAAAATAAATAATAATTTTATTTTATGACATATCATATTTTATTAAATGATTTAAAATTCATAAAAATATTATATTTTTTTCAAGTGATTGGTATGAAGTAATAAATATAAAAATGGTCAAAATATGGTCCTGCCTTCATTTAATGATGTCTATAATTCCCCTTTAATAATTAAAACATTGATATCACTGTAATTGTCAAAAGTGTTAATGAATGGTTAAACCAAAAAGATAATGTTAAAAATATAACCCATTCTTTTCAAAAAGAAATTATATGAAATTATTGTCACACATAGATATATAATTTGTAAAACGAAAAAATTTTGTTGAATTTTGGCATAATTATAAATTTATATTAAGGTAATATTTTATAAAATTCACAATTGATCATCCCCTATCTTATTAAAGGGAACCCTTCTTACCATTTATTCCCATATTAAAAAAAATTATTCACTTATAAAAACACTTCCCAATCACTTCCTAACATCCTATATCACATTATATGTATTTTCACACCCTTCCACATTGGCTTGAGTAGGGGGTGCGGTGCTACTAGGCCTTATGTGACATTCACAATGCACCAAAGGTTGGAAATGAATTTCAAGGTATTCAAGAATAGATTTGGGAATCAATTTCCTTAGAGTTAAACCAACTGACCAAACATGTCATTGCCAAAAAAACAACATGACGCATGTCTGTATAGAAATCCAGATCATATAGTACCAAAAGACATCAAAACTAAACTATAATAATTCCAAAAAGAAGTACAACCATACCATAAAAAACCAAAATCTAAGCGCTCGGCTGAAGACAACCGAAGAGACCTAAAGAAATCCAAGGCACCCTCCACTTCTCCACAACAATCTACATGATCCATGCACCAACAAACTACCCAAGCATCATGAAGAACTACTAAAAAAATGAGATTCCTTACTAATACTTATGTTCTGAAAACAATCTCTGCAAAATCACCAATGTTCCAAGGTTGGCGTGAGTATTAACACTATATTGGATTTCCCCAAATGAATTACATACACACACCACTGTGATAAAACCATTAGTATATTTATATAAAACAGTTTATATAAAGCATCAAATATTTTAACAATTACCTAGAGGAAAAACACACCCTTACCAAGACAGCTTTACCAAAAAATGAAACCCAAGGCATATCTACAAAACAATTTCATATTCCATTTCACAATTTCAAATTAGCACAAAAACTTTTTTTATGCATGGTAAGAAACAACAAGCCAAACAACCATCGTTGAACTTCCCATCCAAACCCGTTTACTACTATTCGAAACTAGTGATACTTCCCAGCCACTTTTTCATAATTATGGCCCTTCAGTCCACTGTACATATCCCTTTAATAGTGATGCATCCCTCTCAATTCACAAAAAATCAACAAAATACATAATACTTCACCAACCAAAAATAATAAAGCACATGAAGTCTACAAATTATGAACCCAACCATTTCCAATACATCCCAATCACTTCACTAAATAACAAATTTATTTAAAAAAACCTTTAATATTTTTCCATGAAAAACAAAATTTCATTAAACAAAAAATTTATTGAAACCCATTTTAACAAAAAAATTTAATAAAATGAACCATGAAAATAAATTTGAAATAAATATTTTAAAATTAAACAATAGGGTCGTTTTTTTACAATATCCTATTTGACCCAAAATCCCAAAATCATCTCCAAAATGGGTTTACACCAACATTTTCACATCTTATTGAAAATTAATTTAATGAAAAACAATTTAATTGCAGTCAGGCCCTAATGTTCAAGAAAAGTGGAGTTGAGAGGGAATCCACCAACTATTGGGGTTCTGGCGAAATCGACCCACAAGAAACTGCACCACCAATCAAGAAAAACACTCCATAAAAACCACTCTAAATCCACTTCTCTATCATCAAAATGAATTCATATCATCACTAAAGGAAAAAAAACATCCCTATATCTACTTGAAATAAATGTATATCTGGAAAACCAGGAGATGTAATAATGTAGATCTACAAGAAGCTACAAAGATTCCAATGGAGAAGTCATTCCCAAGATGAACCACCATAAAACCACATTAAAATCCTTTAAATACCTCCCAGCATGAGTGGATGATCACCCCTATCCCTTGATATGATAAAATACTATGTATGGTTAGAATTGGAGAAGAAATGGGTGAGTTAGGGGAAGTCCCGACTACCCTAGTTTAAAGAGACTTTTTTTAGGGGATGCATAGTTTTCAAGAATGATTTTTGAAACCGTGCAAGAAAACCATGTAGATGATACTATCCGAATAGTGGAATATATATTGGTTACCTCAGATTCTCAAAAGTTATCCCCTATCTTTTCTCAAACCGCGCTAACTTAAAAAGGCATCCAATTTTTGAAAAAATCATTCCATACTCTCCCAATCCATTCCCAACAACATCATATAAATTAATTGGTATAAACAAGGTCACATACCTCCAACTGAGGGTAATACAATATCTCCACCATTAGAGATTCATTCCTTGGAAAGTGGAGAACCATCTCTTTAGAAAAAATTCTCGTCCCATTGTTCGACCATATCTTCTTCTTACTCGCAATTCTCCTTCTAAATCGGACCATGGTGACACAGAACCCAAAATAAACTCATTGTATTCCCATATAATACATTATCTTGTGTATACCTAATCTTCACTAGCTCATGAACCAAATAATCCTTCTGATCTGATACAAAATGTTCCCATTGAATCACATGGTCACGATGCATGTGATACTTTTTGAATTGCGTTACATGAAAAACATTGTACACCATGCTAAAAGATGGTGGAAAATCCCACTTATAAGACACATATCCAATCCACTCAGGAATCTCAAAAGGCCCAATATACCTCAGAAAAGACACACAGAACTTTCCCAACTGATGATTTCCCATCCTATGATAAAATCTCAAAAACACAATATCACCCACATGTAATGGAATTGGTCATTTATGATGATTGGCATATGAAATATGATGACTTTGAGCAGTTTTGATCCTCCATAAAATCATCATTATATTCTCTGTAATATCATGGAAAAGGCTTAGTCCAAACATCGTAGTCACACCTATTTCAACCCATCATAGTGGAGAATGACACAGATTCCCATAGAATTCCTCAAAAAAATCCATATGTATTAATGCCTAAGATTTTTTATTATAAAAGAACTCCACCAATGGTAAGTGAGTTGTACATGAACCACTAAAACCTTCCCACAATCCCTTAAAATATCCTCCAATGTTTTTATTTTCCACTTGGATTGGCCATCCATTTGAGGATGATACATCGTGCTCATCATCAATTGCGTCCCAAGTGAATCTTGCAAGGATTTCCAAAAAACTGGATGTGGACCTCAGATCTCTATCAGATACAATTCAAATTAGAACACCATGCCTCTATAAAACTTACTATATATAAATTTTGGAAATATCCTCTACCTTACCACATTAAACAATATGGATAAAATGGGACAAATTAGTGAGTTGATCCACAAACACCCATATGGAATCATGTTTCCTTACCGTTCCTGGCAGACCTATTAAAAAATCCATATTTGTTTTTTCCAAATTCCACATTAGGATAGGTATAGATTGAAACATTCCTACTGGACACTGATGCTCTTCCTATACTTGCTAATAATTCAAGCATCTTAAAAAAACGTACCATCTTCTCTTTTCATATAAACCCCCCAAAATAGAACATTCAATTCCATATAAATTTTATGAATTGCAGGATGGACATACCACATGGAATGGTGATAATCCCTGAAAATTTCTCCTGAAAAGAATCTGGTACAACCACATGATTCCAAAATAGTTGAACTGAATTACAATTCAGTTCCCAACCCCCATTGGTCTCCCCATCATTGAGTTATGAACTCATCACTAAAAACCTATAATCTGATGCTTGTTCCTCTTTAACCAGACTAACCAAGTCATAAAAATGGAAACTAAAAATAAGACCGCTCTATCACACCAATAATCACATTCCATCCACAAGTCGGCTATGAATGACATCAACATACACTCATCTGATGAAAGTTTCACCACATGAACATATTATTCTCAACTTCATGCATCCCCAAAAAATATTTCCATACTAGTATGTACATTAATCCAAAATTAGAAATTTTCAATTATGATATCTGAATCCTTTACCACATGTTCTATTATCTATTTGGGGGAATGTTGTTGTAAACTACTGTGATTGGAAAACACTATGAATTTCTCACAAAAGAGATAGTGAATCCATATTTTCAATGAATATACCACTACCACCTACTCCAAATCATGTGTTGGGTAGTTCTAATCATGTAAACATAACTGTTGTGATCCATATGTAATCACATGATCCTCCTGCATGGGAAAACACCCCAAACTAGTTCCCAATGCATCAGAATATACCACATACCCTTTTCCTAGTTCTAGAAAATCCATGATTTGTGTTGTTGTAACGTGACACTTTAGCTATTCAAAACATTTATAACAGTAATTATCCCATTGAAATAGGACATTTATCCTTGTCAAATCTATCATCAGTGAGACCATTCGTGAGAAATAATGAAAAAATGTTGATAATAGCCAGCTAGACCAAGGAACCTCCATATCGTGAAAGAGTTCTTTGGATATTTCCATGAGATAATAGCCTTTATATTTTCTAGATCAACTGAAACACCCATCATAGAAATAATATGAAAAAAGAAATGAACCTCATGAATCAAAAAGTGACACTTAGATAATTTATCATAAAATTGACGATCCCTCGATATCCCTAGCACTATCCATATGTTTTGCGCCTTTTCTATCCTCGTTCCCGAATACACCAACATATCATCAAAATATACCACCACCAAAAAAATATATATTTCTTAAATATCATATTCATCAATTCAATGAACACCATAGGTGAAATAATTACACCAATGGTCATAACCACTTACTCATAATGGTCATACCAACATTTGAAAGTTGTTTTGGGAATATAGTCTTTCATCACCACTAATTATTGATATCTTGATCTCAATTTAGTCTTGGTGAACCAATGTGAAACCCTCAACTAGTCAAATAAATAATGACTGTGTGGAAGTGGAAATTGGTTCTTTATCGTAACCGGATTAAGTCAACGATAATCAATGTAGATCCACAGAGTTCAATTATCCTTTTTAACAAACAAAAAACAGCACTTCCAACAATGATGTGCTAGGCCGGATGAACCCTTTGTTTTTTAACTCCGCCAACTACACCTTAAATTCCCTGAAATTATATTAGATCCATCTAGTATGATGTATTTGAGATAAGAAATTTCTCTAGAAAGAGATGAATCACATCATTTAGTTCTCTCATGGCTTGAAACCTTGAGAATTCGTTAGGAATGACATCCCTAAACTGATCCACAACTGCCGGGAGAACACTCTTCTCAACACCTTCTACTGATTCCAACAACAAAAGATACAAACAATAATATGATCATGCCAAAAACTAGTTCAAAAATCTATTTTACCATTATTTTCATTTTTCTCCCATCTAAAACGGTGTTCAACGCCATCCTCCACCATAAAAAAATTTGTTCAAGGATATAAATCTATGTTTTCCTTAAACAATTCCATTAAATCCATTCCTAGGATAATATCATAATCATATATCCCTATCACTGAGAAATCCCACATCATGTAAAATTCATTCACAACTAAGAAACATGCTCCACATAGGATGGATAGAAATTATCATTGACCCAAAAGAGTTTGATATTTAAAATAGATGGAATGATTTCCATAGTTAGAACTAGAAAAATAATAAAATGAGAAGAACCAAAATATTTGGAAGCACCTGTATCAAACAAATCAGGCATCAATGTGGATGTCAAAAGAACCAGACCTCACACTATGGATGGTCACAACTGATCATCCATCACAAACATTTCTTCTCTAAACAACTATATTATTGACACACACTTCTCTTTATTACTATGGTGAGGTTTCATGGTAGTTCCAAATTCACCATGACAACTCTGCTTTGCTAATGAGGTGTATCGTGTTACCCATGTCTCGTGGAGGCATAGGACGCCTGCAACCCCTAAGGAGTGTCACGTTCAACCATCAACAGATCATTACATTAATACCGACGAATATTCCCCATCTTTATACAGTTATGACATGCAAGAGTTTTTTCCATACCATCCTGATTGATGTGTCTCATAGAGCCACATTCAAAACATCTCATCTTACCCTTAGGCTTTGGAGGAATATTCACTGATCATGCTGTCGTATTTTGAGATGTACTCCAACACTGGAAATAAGTGTCCCTATTCCTCTTGAACTCGTCATTTGTGTTACCATAATTCCTTGTGAGTACCAACATAATTCTTCCTTATGTTTCCCCCAAATTATCTCTCTCATCCACGATAGATCTATTCACCATTTCTATGTAATCATTTATACACAACACCTTAATATTTAGATGAGTTTCCTTCCTCAACCTAGATTCAAAAATGCATGACCTAAAAGATGTGATACCTACTACCTTGGGTGAAAACCACACTAAATTCAAAAAAATTCTTACATATTCTGTTTGCAAAGGGAACTCCTACATGAAATGGAATAAATCCATTTTGTGTTCAATTCAGAATGTATGAGTGTAGAATTATTTGTTAAACAATTCATCAAATCCATCCCATGTCACACCTTGTTCCATCCCATCATGGACTGGAAGCACCCAACGCTGGAGTGAAGGATCTTCCAACATGTACATGGTTGAATTAACATTCTAATAATCTAGTATTACTATTAATTAAAATATCATATTAATTCGGTCCATCCATGCTTCATCCCCTTCTAGCTTCGAATCCCACCTAAAAATTTGTGGAGTCTTCCTCTGAAACTGAACTGAATTATCCATAATAATTGGTTCATCCAAATTATTCCCACATTATACTGCATGGAAATATTTAAGTATACTCTACACTATTATTTTTTTATTTTGAGGCTATGTTACAAGCATATTTTTAGCAGCCTCCTCTAGTTTGACACTACGATGTCTACCCGGTGCCATTTCGGTCAACATAAATACAACTATAAGTCCCAAACCCATAAAAGTATAAATTTTATGATTCTAATTCATTTAAACTACAATTATCACCACTAGTCATTCCACAATTTAAAATTTATGATGTTTCATTATTCTGTAAACCTCACCTTGTTAGTAAAATCAACCGACATTCAAAATTCCACTACCATTCACATTTCAATTCCACACATTTGAATTAATTTCCATATTTTCCAAACATCCATATAATAATACCATAAAATATGTCATTATACAAAATGAAAAATTCATCCCAGAGGAAATTAATTTCTACCATTCATGCCAATCTCATCTTATTCGATACACCCACAACAAAGAGATATTCATTGCCTATATGTGTCCCCAAAACACTTATGTACCCAACTCCTTGATAACATGATGTTCATTATAAAATGGTTATGTACATCCCTTTATGTTAAATATTCTATGTTCCAACAATCCTGCACCTTCATACAATCCTAACTCAATAAATGGACCAATAATGAATTCCATCACGAAGAAAAACAATTAACTCCAATGGATCAGACAAACTAAAACCACTTGAAACATCCCACCCCTTCTTCATGGGCTTAAGAACGCAACAATGAGATATCATGCCTTATTCGATGTTTCCAAGGCACCAAAGGATGGAAATGAATTCCAAGGGATTTAAAAATAAATTGGAGAATTATTTTCAATTGAGTTACACCAAACATCCAAACAATCAATTACCAAAAAATACTACATGATGAAGGTTAACATAGTTACCCAGACAATATAGTACCAAAAGAAAACCAAACTAAACCATAAAAATTCCCAAAAACCAATACAACCAAAAAATACACAACCATTGTCATTTTTCTAGGAGTAATACTAGACAAGAGACCAAAATTTATCCAAGGAACCCTCCACTAGTTCAAAACAAGCTCCATGCTCAGTGTACCAGCAAAAAACCCACGTATCCTGAAGAACCACTTGCAAAATGAGATGCCTTACTATTACATATGTCCCAGAAAACATCATCTATAAAAGAACCAACATTAAAATTAATGGGTGAGAACTAATACTAAATTTTATTTCCCCAAATGACTTATCTATTCATACCAAAAGCATAAAATTGTTAGCACATTTATATAAAATAATTTATACAAATCATCAAATAGTTTAACAATTACTGATAATCCAAACACACCTTTAAAAATCCATCTTACCAAAACCATGAAACCCAAGGGAAAGCCAAAAAACCATTAAATAAGTCATTTCAGAATTTCATATTATCAAAACAATTCTCATCAAGCATATCAACACACAACAAGGAAAACAATCACGGTGGAACATTCCATCCTAACATGTTTACAATATTTTGAAACTAGTTGTACTTCTCGACCAATTTTACATAATGGTGGCCCTTCCAACACAATTAATCACCCTTTAGTAGTGATAAATCCTGCACACTTTCGAAAAAATCATCACAATCCATAATACATGAACAACCAACAAGAACAAATCACCCCAGGGATAAACATTATGCACACAACCATTTCCAACGCATGGAGATCACATCAAAAAAATCACCCATTTATTGATAATAACCATTAAATATTTTTCATTTCAAACTACATTTCAATTAAGAACATTCTAATTGAAAATAATTTTCCCAAATCAATATCATAAACCAAACCAAGAAACTAATTTTAAAATCAATATATTAAAATAACACAATAATCACCTTTTTGAAACAATATCCCATTTCACCGAAAATCCCAAAAATCATCACCCTAATGTGTTTCTAACTTGATTTTAACATCATAATAATAATTAATTTCAAGGAAAAAAATTAATTTAAACTGTGGCCTCAAGTTCTAGAAAAGTGGAGTGGACAGAGAAGCCACCTACCTTTAGGGTTTGAATGAAATCGACCCACAATAAACTGCACCATCAATCCAGATAAATGCTCCACCAAATCCACTCTAGATACCCATCCCTATCACCAAAAAGTATAAATATAATCACATAATGAAAAAACCCTATATATAATTATAATAGATGTAGAACAACAAAACCAATAGAGGGAAGATAGTAGATCTAGAGGAAGCTACAAAGAATCCATGAGAGAAGACTTATCCATGATTAACTGCCTTCAAACCACCTCGAAATCCCATCATATCGCTTCCAAAAATGAGCTAGAGAGAACCCTTATCCCTTAAAATGAAAAAATCCTATGTAGATTTTGTACGTGAGAAGAATTTGGTGAGTTAGTGAAAATCCCAACAAACCCCATTAAAAATCATTTTAATGGGATGAATTTTTATCTCACACAGTTTGAGAAACTATGTACTATGATTACAGATGCTGATGTTGTAATAGTGGCATATCACACAATTATCTTGGATTCTCACACAGTTTCACCTAACTATTCTCAAACCCTGCATCCATAAAATGGCCTTCAAGAATTTCCAAAACCTTTCTAAAATCCCCCAAACAATTCCCAACCACATAATTTACATAAAAAGGTATAAAAAGGTCACAAACAACAAACTATGATGCTAAATTTTATATGATTTAATTTATCAGAAATAAACCTATCAATGTTTTTTGTTCAAAACATAAGAAGTTGTTAGAAAATGATGTTTTTAGTTGGTAATTTTAAAAACATTTCCTCTGACATAAAATATTATATAATAATTATGAGATAAAAAATTATTATATCTAAAATAAATATATTTTATCATTTTAATTAAATAAATAATTTCAATCTCTATCATCCATCAAATGAGAAATGAATTAACCATTTTTTAATATGACAGACTATAACATTGGAGAATGATTTAATTGATTATCCAACACCACCTCTTATTAATGGTTATAAAAATATAATTATTATTTATATAATATATTAAAAAACAATTTACTTTTATTTTATTATAATATAACTCCTAATTTTGTGAATTTCAATTTAATTAAAATTATAATATTATTCGTGGGTACATGTTCTTATCACCACTATGTAGCGATGTGATTTGTTTTTAAATCACCGCATCACTTAGATCATATATTAATATTTATTTAAATAAATAATAAGATAATTATTAAATTATTATAATTATAAATATATATAATAAAAGTTTCATTCATTCCTTAATGAATCCTTAATAATTGAAATTTTATTTATACATACATAAAACCTAACCCCTCTAGGATTGTAACACTGTTCTTTTCTCATAAGAATATCTATGGTATTGAATTATGGGTATAATTTTTATATAATAGTGAGCATTATTTCATGATTATTATTCTATATATTATTGAATAATAACCACTCTGAACATAATCAACCAACTACAATCATTGTGGACTAATGAAATGAAAATCAATAAAAAATACTACATAATCACAATTGATTGAAAAATTTTATAAAACAAGAAATTAATCAAAATTTAAGTAATAATGAAAATAAAAAATATGCTTAATAATTTTGGTTGATTAATATAATTTTATTATTTAGTATGATATAGAACATATATGATGAGTCAAACTCACGATAGGGGATGCATTAACATAAATCCACATTTTTAGTATTCTAAATATTAATATTTATACACATTATCTTCCATGTTAGGGTTTTTAAAATTGAATTAATAATATTATGATTTAATAATAAATGGATGAAAAGTCAATTTTAACCATATTCAACTAAATTTAAAATCTTATTTTATATTAATCATTTATGGTTTTTCTAAGGGACATTTTTAAAAAATTATCTTTTAATGTGTTCCATGAAACCATTTTCCTTCAGTATCAATATTTTTAAAATTTATTTATGGAAGTATTTAGATTTACATAAAATAAATTGAACATACATTTTAGGTTTCATTGTATGTTATTCCCCAGGTTTTCATTAGTGAATATTCTTATGAGATTTATTTAATTTCTTTGCAAAGGGAAAAAAGAACATTCTATTTTAATATATACAGTTACAAAGAGTATTCCCTCCACTATAACCTTTAATTCATTTAGTATACAATATAGGATTTAATTTTTTATTCAAATAAGAATCCACAATTCCAAATTTTGGTTTATTTGATATATAAAATATGGATTAAAATTTATTTTGTAGATATCCTAATATATAATCTACATGTTTTTAAAAGAGTTTTTCAAACATTTCATGAGAAAATGTTCAAGTATAAAATATTGTATTCATGATATGATACATGAAAATTATATATGTGAAATTGGAAATACAGATTCCTATTATATAATGTGTTAATTACCATATATCTCTATAAAATGGTTTATCCTGATATAGCTCATACGATCAGTGTGTGTAGAGAATTCTCTAATGAATTTGGTAATGTTCGTAATCATAATTGGATAGAAGGTGGGAGTTACTATAGGGTTTCCCAAATGTATTTAATTGGAATATAGTTATTTTATAAGTTAGTTTAACATACATTATGAATGTGATGTTTTACATTTACATAACGGTTTTTTATATTCATACTATTGGCATCTTGTGTTCTAATTAGAAAAATAAATGGTCATTTTAATTGTAAATGATTTATTTAAATCTCTCAGTAAATTTTTACATAATGATAAAAATTTCATAGGATTTATTTTTTTTAATATACCAGAGAATTAAATCAATTTTTGTCCCATTCATAGAATTTTGCAATCATCCATCATTTAAAATTTATATCCATATGGTTTAAGGATTAGTAAATACAAGGTTTGGTTAGTATAAAATTTCTAATCTATTTCATGAATTGAAAAATGAATATTTATAAACGTTTTATTTTTTTAAGAAAATTACATACTGAACCAAGGTCTCTACATTTTATGAAATTTTTTATTTATATCATGAGACCTAACTATCTAAATCTCTAAACTTGGTGACGTCATCAAAATTAAGATACTGAATTATTAAAAAAATGATTATTTATTATTTATAGTTGTTTCCATACAAATAGAATATAAAAATGTTATCATAAATACATAATAATAAAGTATTTGATATATTGGATTCATTGAAAATGAATTTTTAACTATGTAATGTTAGTATTTTATAGTAAATAATATGATACATTATGTTTATATTTCATCAATGTCTCATACATGACATGTAATGTATATTTATTTTAAAAAATTAGACATTTATTGAATAGTGTATTCCCAATAAGGATTATATTAGATTAACATAAATTAGTTAATGAAGAGGTAAATATAGTTATTATAGTCATAATCATGATTCACTTTAATGGTTTTAGTGATACTGATTGAACAAGGTGATTTACTTGTGTCACAAAGAACAGTATCCCACTAAGAATTCCATAAAATTAAAAAAAATATAGTTATGATATTTGAGATGAAAACATTCCATTTGAAGAAGTCTATTCCCTAGTTCTTAACAAAATTTATGTGGTGGGTATGTTCTTTTTTGTCGTTTTGTTCCTTTATTCTAGAAAATATATTAAGAATATGAATTGATCCATAGAGAGACAGAAAAATATAAATCAAAAATTTATTATATAGTGTATTTTATGTGTTTGAACATAGGAATATCTGATTCTACCGATAAATATATCATCCATGTAAATTGAAAAAACTAATATAATGATGGAGAATAGATGGAAAACGAATCTCCTATTTATCTTCAGTTAGTTTGAATATGTATATAACTAATGATACAAAAATATGATTTGTGTTTCCCATCTAGGTACCATTGAAATTATGTCATAGAAATACTTCTATATGACCATATAGAATCCACTCTATAATAAAGAGGATGGATACAAGTAGAACGGGCCTTAAGAGACACCTTTGGTTAAATATTTATTCATATAAATGATCATCGATAGAGAAAAAATACTATAAAATATCAATAATAAGAATAATTTGAAGGATCTATTAAACCTAAATCATGTTATAATAAATGAATATGAATGGAAACATTTATATATCAAAATTGAATACCCACAGATCGGTAATATTATAAAAATTATGTAAATAAAATAAAATTATGTTCTAAAACATTCAGTGAGGCTCAATGTACTCATCATCCATGTTTTCCGCCCCATCCAATAAATACTAGGCCATTAACCAATCTAAAATTATGAACAATGATTTATACTAATTTTTTGCACTATTAGGGACACTAGAACAAGGTCATTTGGAAAATAGATTTTCCAAAAAAAATATGTTCACAAAATAAAATTTAATAAAAGCTAGTTAATATATGGTTTTATAATATTGATAATTTAAAAATCACAAACAAAATATAAAAAATCATTATTGATTATTGGTTTATATAGTGACACTGAAAATTTTCAATCCCCACAAAAATTAGAGAATGATTTCTTTGATAATAGTTACACCAAATATGGTGGTGATTCTCCAGAATAGATTCTTAAAATACATTGAAATATTATTGGGTATTCAACCCTACACAGATCACCATGTACCCGAATAAAAACCAAAGGGGGGTAGTGCCCCGGCCCCGCAAATTTCATGTATTAAAATAAGGTGAATAACTATCACCTTTTAACATCCTATATCACATACTCAAAAGGGGAGAAATAAACACCAACAAAAAAACAAATATCATATAGGTGGATTGATCCAATGTCATAAATATCACATTTTATTTAGGGGCATAACACCCACTTTTTACAAATCATATCTCATACATAGGGGATATAATTCCCAAACATCATATCTCATATCTATAATGTCTCATTGAGTGAATAAATCCTATTCATTCATATCACACATATTTTCAAGGTTAATAGATACCCCCACATACATAACATATCTCATAAATACGATGAAATTGTGGCCTCCTCACACATCTCATCTTTCTTATATAACATTGAGAGGAATATGGACCACCAAAATTATCTCACATTAATAATATATCTTAAAGGTGAATAAAATGAAACACAAGCAAGTAAAATTTCATATAAGTAGGGAGTAATTATTTATCTTTATGGACATATAATAGAAATAACGAAAATTTTTAATTATAGCCTACCCGATGACACACCATTCTGATTTAATGTTTAATAGTAACTCAAACAGAGACCCACATCTAATGATGGACCTTATTTTTCAGAACCACATTATTTTGATGGTTATAAAGATATATATAATTGATATAGATTATAAATATGGAAATATAATTATGCTATATGAATACTAATATATCATACACTTCCTTACCCTTTCACCATTAAGGGAATTGATATCATTGCTCGTGTGTATGTATGACCTACCATCTCCACGACGTGATGCAATTCACTTTCAATATTATCAATTAAATAATAATTAAAAAACTTATATAATAAATGAATATCATATCTAGGACCTTTATAACAATATATATGAGGTAAATATATCTAATTTACATGAATCAGTACTTACAAAAAGAAACTAGCATATAAATACGTAGCAGTTAACATAGTAAACAAGGTTAATAATGAAATATTATTAACAAAAAAATATATAATATAATATAAGGGGATCATATATGATATAATAATTATAAATATGGTAATGGTATAAATTAATAAAATTATATAAACCATTATATATGGGGATCAGATATGTAAAATGGAAATCAGAACTATGACGAGCGTTATTTCACATTCAAATTATTATTTGAGATTCTATATGTTTATTTCTCCACTAGGGTATAATTTCCATCCATGAACATGTTTTCTATAAATGATTCCAAAAAAATTCTATTAACCCAAAAATTTAAATTTATGTCAACCAATGTTATATATTTTATAAAATATTTTTTAATGAATATTTTTTTAATTCTCAAAATGAGGTACTAGTTGAATTTTTCAATAAAAACATCGAAGAAATGTTTTCAAACATATGTGGAATGAGACGTTTTCTATTCAATTATTATGACATAATTTTTTTAAGAATCCATTACATTTTTCAAGGTTGTATATAAATAAAATGTTTTTCTTTTATAATTTCACCGATTTTAAATATAAAATTTCAATGTAAAAAATGTTTATCTATGAATTTTTATAATGGTTTTATTGGAGTATTTTTATTTTTGTTAACATCATTTATTATATCTTATTCATTATGTAGTTAGATCTATTATGATACAATCTACCATATTTTATGGAATTTTTTAAAATCATTTTGACTATGGATGTGTTATTTTTATACCATTAATTATTTATGGATTAAGTATTCACATTATGTTTGCAATTTTCATCATATTAGTGTTTATGTTGTTTATGTTTCTATCTTTTCATATGAAGAATTCATTGGAATTAGTACATGATGGGAGGGCCTTTATATATCCCTTTCATTCATCAGTAGGTCTCATGAGACAAAATATTTTTTGTATTGGTTGAGGACCTACCCATTTATGCATTGTGTCTTGGATGAATCCATAATTGCATGTTTATGAGGTCCAACATTATGTATCACCTCATTATGATATTTTTTATTGATTTTCTATGTTATTATTTAATTAGTAGAATATCCATGTGATTTTTGATATATAATTATTTTGTTATCATTTATTCTTTCCATATTATGATCAAGATTATTTTTAAATGGATTGTGTTTCATTTATTCACCTTACCTTAATGTTTATTCATGATTATTTATAATAGAATCCACTGTATTCATGCCCTTACATAGCATTTATTCTCACCCATATCTTTTGTTTTAATTTTCCTTTGATTATATAATTTACATTATTATTTTCATGGAATTATAATCTAGGTGGAAATTCTATTCATAAAGGAATCATATTGTTTTATTTTTAAGTGTAATGTATGCTTCATGTTTGTATATAGTGTCCTAAATCAACTAAAATATTTTGTCTTTTGTGATTTTATTAGTTGTAAAATATTATAACAAAATTATGTAACGATAATCTTTGGGCTACTAGGTTTGAATTATTTATAGTTTGTATCAGAGGAGTTTAGTTAAAAAATTCAGAACCAGATTAATAATAATACAGATTAGGGAAAACTATGCTTATAAAAAACTTTAAAAATATACCCAAAGTTACCAAGATTTGTATTTTCATATTAGTTTTAAAATTTATGTTATGTATTATAATATTTTGAAATTATTTTTTATGATTCATAATTTTATATTGTCTATTTCAATTTTTTTTGAAACAGCATATTATAGAAGGAATTCAAATCATATCCACACACATGATCAATATATGGATTTCCATCCAATTTAAAATAATATTGTAGAATTAGGATAAGAAACAAGTACTTAAAAATATATACCTATACTAGAACAATAGATTTTGGTTATGATCAATAACCTTAACCATATGAAATAGTGTGATCTATAATATAGAAGAACAATTTTAGACCACTTCATGTGACAAGATCCTCCATCATTCATTGGGACGGAAAATTCATTTGTAGAAGAGAATGAGATAATTTATTTATAGAATATATTTCCATCTCGGAAAGTAATGATTGAGAGTAGGATATCATGGATATTTATTATATCTTAGGAGATATAGAAAAATAGTGGTTATTTATTCAAAATAAAATGATGGGGGAAAATAAGAAACATTGAATCGAATTATTTTAAGTATATTTTCTTTGCAAATTATATTCCCCAAGATTTATAAGGGTCTATGGAGATAAAATTCTCGAATATGTGGAAAATATATGTTGAGAGTGTTGATATATATGAACCCGAAATTACAATTTTAGAAATGCATTCTACTGATTATGTAGGTATTCCAAATAACAAGATTGATTGATTATATAATCATACATATTGATCAATTTGATAAAATCAACACTATCTATTGGATTTCAAAATAACATGTGGAAATAAATTTATAGAACAAAAAAATGATGATTTTCGTGGAAGATTTATAATTCTATAACATTAGTTGTGATACTTCATTATTTTATTATTATATAAATCTATCAATAATAGATTAACTAAATGAAATTCCTGTGCAAGAAGTCAAAAAAATATTGAGATAAATTTTATAATCGTAAAATTTATGATATATTTATTGTGAATAAATTCATTGATGAATTTACTAATAAATTACATGGGCACACCCTAGATCATGAAGTTTATTTTTATATTGATTTAAACCCTAATAAAAGTCTAATATCAATAAATCCATATTGAATATCCATAGTACAAGTAGAGGACCAGGAAAACAGTTAGAGGAGATAAGTAAAAAATGGATTTATTATCCCATTATTTCTCTAGGATATCACATTTTTTAATTGTTTATAATAATTATGTTCATTTATGATACAATAAATATCAATCTTCCTATGCCCTGAATTGATTTTTTTCTGTGATCAACATCCTGGAACTCCATTTTGCGGATGATTGACCTTTTTTATGGATACCATCAATTTCCAGAAATTAAGGAAGATAATTTGAAGATATATATTTGGATGTGTTGTAACACCCCAAGCTTCCACGGTATGCTTCCCTTTGAATAATACAGTAGCGTGTGTTATACGCAACTTCGAGTTCTACCACAAACCACAACCAATCAAACTAGCTGTTATGAAGAGTAATACCTAATTTTTGAAATTTAATAAATTTTATCTCTCAAAATGGAATTCATTTTTGGATTCGGAGTATCGAATTTAGCCTATGGTTAAATTTTGGTACTTTTAGGATAACTTTTATATTTTGATGAATAGTGAAAATTACTAAATTTTAATTAAAGACAATTTTTTTAATCGAAAAAATTAATAGTTATAGATTATGAATTTGAGTGGTTTTAAAGAATATTTATAATCTAGTTTTAACATTTAATACAATTTTGGTAATTGGACATAATTTCACAATTAAACCGGATATGAACAAGTGTCAATATTTTGATAGTTATTATCTCTTAAAAACACGGTTTTTGTTTTAACAACTGGAATTAAATTTAAATTAATTTATTCTACTTCTGTGTTTTGAATTTGAAAAAATGGATTCCATATTTGTAATCAGGATGTCCAAATTGTGTAAATAGGTAACTTTTTTTATAGAAATTTTGAATAATTACTTCGGTAAAATTTTTATTTATAACGGTTAAAGGGTAAATCCGGTAAATAATTGTTAATAAAATAATATTATAATAACACTTAATTACCCTAAAACATGTCCTAATATTATTTGTGGATACATTTTCGACCATGGGCATCTTTGGGTTGATTTTGGGACCCCATGTAGCCACTTGTAGGTGATAAGGACACTTTATTTTAATTAAGTTAAAATAAATACAAAAATGACATAGGCATATATCTTTTAGAAACAAAATTTTTAAATAGGATTATATATTTTGGATTTTCGACTATAAATATTCATTAGAAAGATAAAACGATTTCCTACATAATGGTATTTTATTGATAATTTTTTCAAATTCAATAATTAATATTATTTATGACACAATAATGATGCAGTATTTTCCTTATTAATGAAAGAATCAAATAATTGGTATTAGAAATGTTATAATTAATATAATTTTAAATTTTTTATGACATCAATGACTTTTATTGCTTAATATGACATTATATGATTGCTAAAATTAATTTCATTCGAATTAATAATGTTTTTATGACTTTAAAAAAAATCAACTATTGAATAGTGTCAAAATTTACATAAAAGAGTTTTTAAAATAAATATTATATTATTAATTGATATTAAATTCCTAATAATCAAAGGATCTTTCAAGGGAATTAAATAATAATATTTTTATCATTAATGGACCACTTGGGGGTCACTTGGATGTATATAGTATGTTTATTAACCATATAATACAAAAATACATGGTGACATTGTAAAAGTGAAACTAATTAACTAAGAGTTAATACTTAAAGATAAGGTTAATATAGTTACCCAAACCTGTCTAAATCCTATTGGTTGAGATTTTTTAGACATATACCCACCATAAACTCTAAATAATCCACTTTTGAGCCATTAGAAACCGAATATGAATTTATTATAAAATAATATTTCTAGCTTTTCCAAAGGCGCCCCTCACCCCTCTTATAAAAGGGAACTCCCCCTTCTCATTAATTCACTCCTTAATAGCCTTTTGGTTCGGACAAATCCTGCCAAAATACTCTCTAAACTTCCCTCACTTCATCCTAGAGGCCTTCCTTTAGTCTTAAATCCAACCTATGGAGCCCTTTTGATCGAATCAAAAGGAAGAACCCAAAGAAGAGGTAATGATTTCACCACCCTTTCTCAAGTTCCTTTCTTCATCCACTTCTTCTTTATTTGTTATTACTAGTCTAAAATAATAACTCCAGTATATTATATATACTTTGATGTTATTATATAAATTTTACAACCATATTTAAGTATTTTAACCATCCTTTGAATGACATGTCACCATATTTGCGTGTGTGCGGCTTACCGTCTCCACGTCGTGGTGTAATTGTTATTCAAAACTTTATTATTTTGATGGGTATAATAATGATGTGTGATTAATTTAAATAATAAATATAACATGATAATAGTTCTGTATATATGATATAACAATGAATAAAATATTATTTTAATATCAAAATAATGATATTTTCGCTCGTGCGTACGTACGGACTACCGTCTCCACGAACGCGATGAGATTCATTCTCCATCATATACACTCAAGTATAATTCTCATTTTATGATTAATAATAATGTTTATGGACTTAATATCATTATGGATATGAATAAGATACAACCCATCCATAACAAACATGTCTTACGTAACAAAACTTATAATAGAAAATGAGTAAGTTAACACCCGAAACGACAATAATATTAAGATATTATTAACAATGAAATGTTAGAAGATCATATATGATATCATATTAATGTATATGATCTTGTATAATTTAATAAAAATTATTTCACCATTATAAAGGAGGTTAACCTACCCCTAACCAAGGAAAATTACAAGGTAATGGTTATTTTTCACAATCTCTTCATTATCCAAGGTTGTTTATATGTCATTATCTACTGGGACTTCTTTATCATCCACATCAATGTTTCTTAAAAATGTATTTCAAAACATTTTTACCAATCCAATATTAGATATTTATTTCATTTTAAAAAGGTAAATTACAGAAAAAACAAAGAAAACCCACATTGGGTCCTAAAATACCCCCCCCCCCCCAACAGACCTAAGGAGGTCTGAAATAATGGAGGCCCAGAGCATCCCCACGAACCAAATATACCCCCTTTGGTTTCATAGAAACAGCTGTGTGGAAACAAAAAGGATCCGGTCTAGGAACAACAAGAGAGGCAAGATGGTCAGCGACCTTATTCCCCTCGCGCCAAGTATGGGTCACACTGGTATTATTAGATATCGTACCTTGGCATGCCCTCATGCTATAATGAACCGACCAAGGAATGGAACCAGAACCCTGCAAAGCATTAAGTAGAATATGTGAATCAGTTTCAATTTGGGCAAGGATAATTCCTTCTTGGCGACATAGTGAGTGCCCCAACTTCAAAGCCCCTGCCTCTGCTTGTAGTGGAGTACCACGTCCCAACCGGCCTGAGAAAGCCATGATAACTGACCCATAACTATTTCTGACCACCCCTCCTCCTTGATTAACCCCCATGTTGCATGATCCATCGAAATTGAGCTTTAGCCCTCTACTGAGAGGATTCCACCTCACCCATTTCCCTCTGTTGTCACTCCTACTTACGAGACCACTAGTATTTCCTGTTTGAAGATGGCTAAGAGAAGGCGCCTCCAGCCATTGATTGAAAGATCTGATGATATCACAAATCATGAACTTGGTACGAAGGATAATCCCTCATCCAGAGATGGTAAACCCCTCGTGGCGGGCCTTGTTCCGAGCTTTCCGGATCATCCAGCATCCCGCATGGAGAATCAAAGTCTGGGCCATCTGCTCAGGGCCCCTCTCCACCGCTCCATGGTACCATCTGTCCAGAAAAGGCCTGTCGTTCATGTGGTTATCTGAAAAGGATGTGAACTCACCGAAATGAGTCCAAACCTCCATCGCCCATTTGCCTTCAAAAAAAAGTGATCAATGCATTCTTCCCGATGCTCTGAGCAACACTGACACTTTGAGGCTAAAGGAATGCCACACCTCCTAATGTTTTCATCCGTAGGAATGGGTTTGTGCCGTATCCTCCAGTTTAGAAAGTTTTGTTTGATCAGGGAAACCTTGGACCAATGAACCTCATTCCAGGAGGTGTTGTGATCGGGAATGGCCAAGGAGCGGCGAAAATCCTTTGATGAGAAATAACCCGATGCAGAGAGGGTGAAAACGCACATGTCTGGTTCGGGGTTGATTTCGATCACCTCTTAAGTGGCACATTGATCGTCGTCAAGTACAGCATCAATGAAGGCTGGATGGTCATTAGCTTCCTTGAACGTGATCATGGTACCTGGACACCCTGGGAAACCGAGGATGGTCCCAGCCCAGTTATGATGCCAGAAGAGAATATCCCCCCATCCCACGAGCCATCTGGAGTTGGTTTCAAGCACCTTGATGAGAGACGAGATCGTCGACCAGTAGGGGGATACATTTCCAGAGCCTACGCTTCCAAACATGGAACCTGCATGGGAGCTGTGCATGGTGATCCCCCAAAGCGTGCGTTGTTCCAGCACCTCCCAAGCTAACTTTGCTTGCATGAACATGAGTGTGTCGCTGAGCCGGCGAAAATTTATACCGCCTTCACTAACAGGTCTCGCCACCCAGTCCCAAGAAGCCCAGTGACGCCTACCCTCTGTTCGAGGATCCCATATAAACCCGAATAGAATCTTGTCAATCCTTTTGATAACGCTTTTGGGAACCATGATCGACGATAGTGAATGAATAGGAGTTGCAAGAAGGACATTGTTGACCAGCGTTATCCATCCCCCAAAAGACAGGAAAATGTTCATCCAATTAAGAATTTTGGATGTGATCTTATTGAAAATACCCTGGAAGTCACCCACCCGAAGCCTCCCAGAGGAGATCGGGTCACCGAGGTATTCGATGGGAAAAGTTCCTCTTTGCATGTCCATGTTTTGTTGTTGGTCATACGGCCGAGAAGCGCCGCATCCATTGGAGAAAAAGAAATTACTTTTTTCCTTGTTAATAACCTGCACACTCCAAAAAAGATATTCTTTCATGATTCTGTTGAGGCCGTTGATAGACCTCTGGCTGCCATTGGTGAAAATAATTGTATCATCCGCAAACATCAGGTGAGAAACAGGGGGGGCTCTCCTTCTTCGGTGATAAGCAACAAGATCACCTCCTTCAAGACCCTTGTGAATATGTCGACTGAGAAAATCTTGGGTCAAGATGAACAGACTTGGGGACAAGTGATCACCCTGTCTCAAACCGCGGGCAGACTGAAAGAAGCCACAACATTTCCCGATGAAGATGACGGCCATCTAGGAAGAACTGAAACATCTGAATATGATGTCAACATTCCATAGGGAGAAACCCTTCTTTCCAGTACCTTGTTGATGAAACCCCACTCAACTCGATCATATGCTTTGCTCATGTCTAGCTTGATCTCCACATTGGAGCAATACGTCTTGAAGATTAAATCCCTGAGTAACTTCTGTGCGAGGGCAATTGCCCCTTGGATTGAACTTCCTTTCACGAAGTCGTGCTGTTCAAGGGACACGCACCAGGGGATAAGAGTAGATAGTCTTGCATTATTCAAACTGGCCAATATCTTATAAGGGTAGTTGCACAGGCTTATTGTCTGGTACTTAGATATGGAAAAGGGGGTTGTTAATCATGGGAATAAAAACAACGGACGTGGCACAAGCTACCCTTGGGAGATTGCCCCCTCGGAAAAAATCACGCACTGCATGAACAATATCTGCCTGAACAACGTCCCACGAAGCTCTGTAAAACGACCCCGGAAAGCCGTCAGGCCCTGGAGCGCTTTCTAGATTAAGCCTCATCATGGCTGTAAATATTTCATTCTCGTCCGGCAAGGCACTCATATCATGGTTGTCCCGGGCCGATAAGTGATTGGGAATCACGTCAAAATAACCTCCTTCCTCTCCCAGATACCCACGGGTAAAACAGGTGTTGTGGCCTGTGAGTAAGTCTTTCAAAGAAGCCAAAGCCAAGGCACCAAGAGTGTCCCTATAATCAGAGTACGTACCGTCCTCCAAACGGATATTGGGAGTCACCTTGCGTCTCCTCTCCTTAATGAAGGTGTGAAAATAACTTGTATTATGGTCACCCACTCTCAGCCACTTGATCCTGGAGTCATCTCTCGCTAGGCGTTCCTGCTTGAGAAGCATGTCTACCAGATCTTTCTACTTGGTGGAAAAAACATCGAAGGTTTGGTCATTCCATTCTGCTTCCAAGTCCCCCTCCAGACGATCCACATCCTGCATGGCGGTAGATATTTCCTTGTCAGAAGTGGGTTGGTCCCTATCCCAAGTCTCCAACCTTGCCTTGAGTCTGCACAGCTTATTATGGATGGCCATCCATGCGTGACCCACCGTCGGCTCATCCCAAGTGTCCTTAACCAAATCATGAAAACCCGGGAGGCTACCCCAGTGATGGTAGTAATGAAAACCACCATGATGGTCCTATCCAGGGGAGAACGAGACAAGAAGAGGAGAGTGATCTGAAAGCCCCCGTACCAAATGCCTAACCTTGGTGTTAGGGAACACAGATATTGCATGAACGTTGGCACGGAAACGGTCCAAACGACACCATGATCGATTCCTCCCCCTCTGATTGTTGCACAAGGTGAAAAGTTTACCCGAAAAACCGAGATCAACGAGTCCCTTCCCTGCCATGAACTGGTCAAATCCCAAACATGCATTACACTGGAAAGGCCCCCTCCCTTTCCTCTCCGTCACATCGACGACCACATTGAAATCCCCCCGACAAACCAAGGAAGATTCCCCGGAACAAAGTAGTTGAGATCGCTCCAAAGTCTCTATCATTGTCCAGCTACGCAGCTCCCATAGACGAAAGAGATGAAAATGGCCAAACAACCGTACCCTATTATCGTTGTGATGAACTGGTCGGAGGCCTACACTAGATCAACCGAAACACTCCTGTGCCATATAACCCATATATTCTTGTTCGTCGGGTCTGCATGTATGCAACCATGCATGTTGAGTGACCGGGAAAGGTTCTTTAAAAAAGAAGGTGGATGTTTGTGCTCGAGGATAGCAACCACAGAAGCCTTGTGATTTTTAATCTCCCTGGAAATGAAGTCCACCTTGACCCTAGCCCCAATGCCACGAGCATTCCATATGAAGAAAGAATTCATTAAGAAAATAGAGTCCTAGCATTGGCCCCAGGAGACATGGCCTTGTCATCATGAGAAGAAGAGGATTCCTTAAGAATCCTCATTTGCGATCGGGTGCAGACTCATGCTGACTTGGGTGTCAAAGGAGTAGCCGGTAAAAGGGCCTTCCTAGGACCCTCAAGGGAGTGGCCTCTAGGTCTCCACCCAAAACGAGGGGTGTCTCGGCAGGTGGTAACAACCTCCGAGATTCGCCGCGAGACTGGGACCGTCATAACAGGCCGCCACTCACCAAGGCATGATTGGGAACAGTCTGAGACCAAGGCCTTAATCATCCTAGGAAAGGTTTCCTGAGAATGAATGTCCGAAACAAAAAAAAGGTTGAACCTCTGAATCACACACCATAGTCAGGGGATACGACAATTTGGAATCCATAACTTTGAGAAAGTCTGTTATCCTGAAAGAAAACCAACACCTATAAAGAGGGCTCTGGGACAGCGAAGGACAAAGCAGCAAAAATGCACAAACAGCATCCGAGGGTAAGTCCTTGTCTTTTGTAAAAGAAGCCAAATCCTGTCCATTCTCTGACAGTGCAGGAGCCAAAGATATCGAGGCCTCTGTGGGATCAATAAAAACATCGGCTGAAGGAAAACCTGGCCGCGGATGGGCCACTGCCTCAGAACCAGATTTAGAAAAGGAGCATGGGCTGGGTTGTTCCTACCGGCCTGCCGTCTGGTGACGTCGTCTATAAACATTAACAGAGTGCCCCTGGAGAAAACATGTAGAAAAATAACGGGGAAAACCAGGTAGTAAATATCATGTTCCCAGACTAAACCGTCTTGCACATGGAGGGAGATAAGTTCCGGAATGGAATGGGAGAGATTCATCTCAACACAAACGCGGGCCGGAGCATCAACCATGTCAACAGCGCAAGGAAAACCTCCTAGACCGTCACCTATAGCTTGAAGAAAACCCATGTTCCTGAAAGGCAAAGGAAAACCAGAGAGGGTTAACCAAACCGCTGCGAAAGGGCTCTCTTTGCCCCTGTGAGTAATCATGGACCAGCGAGACAGGCTAAACTTCCAGCGTCTAAAGACGCGGGGAGCGTTGCATCAGGCCATCACAAAGTCATCACGCGTAGCAAGGGAGAGGCAGAAAGAATTGCGATGAACAGGTGATATCGGCACCGGGGCCTGGAGACCCCAAGATGCAAAAAAGCGTTGAAATATCGCAAGAAGAGGTTTCTGAGTGCCAAAGCATGCCGTAAGAGTCCATTTGAGGTCCTCCTCCGCTGTCGAAAATACCGATGCAGGGAAGACCATTGATACACGAGAACCATCGCGGGAGACGTCCGAAACCACCTTTGGGGTACAGGGATCAGGAAAATTCCTACACGGCCCGCGAAGAGCATCCCTGAAAGATTCTGGACAAGGAACCTCGTGAGGAACCGGCACCGGTAGCGAAGTTTCTCCTGAAAGCACGGGCCTCGGATCCAGAGAGGGCTTCAAGAAAAGATTCCCAGGCAAAGAACCAAAGGAGATCACCGGACGATGGGCGGCGGTCTCGTTGGAATGGCCAGGCGAGAGGGGCGGCAGATCCGAAAACTTGGCCGGCGGAGTCGCAATGGGAAAAAATTCGAAAACTTCGGTCGCGCGTCGGGCGCGTTCTCCAGGAGGCTCAAAACCGCTCTCCATATAGGTTCAAAGAAGTTTTCAACATTTTTACTATTTACTAGAATACGGGTTAAAGTCATGTATACTCTTGTTTGACTTTTATAAGTGGTTTATAAAGGATTCTTTCCATCCTTTTCCAAACAAGGTCCTTTTTAACCTTTTCGACAGAATTAAGGTAGGAATGTATTCTTTTAACATATACGGAAGGTGTAGTTATTTTCCACCATTATAAAATCTTCAAAGCTTCCCTTACAAGCTTATAATAAAATTTTCAATGTTAATGTTTTATTTTAAAATTATGTGACATTTAAATAATTTCAAAAAAGGGATATATCTCTCAAATAGTTTTGATTTCATCTATGTCAACATCCTTTGATGGATTGTATGCTTATTCGAGGTTGATTTATTATGATACAAAACTTCAATATTGTATTAAAGGTTTTTTGATTTTTTTGACTGTAGATGTGTTATTTTTATACCATTCATGGATTATGGAGAAAGTGTTGACATTTTGTATGCTAGTTTTAATACGAATGTTTATGTTACTCCTAAACCTGTCCATATGAGGAATGTATTGGAATTAATATGTGACGGGTGGAGCCCGCTATAGATCAGCGATGCATCGGTTGGTCTCAAGAGACAAACTAGTCTCTTGGCCCATGTTCTTGACAAAATCTTATTTGTAGTCTTGGCACGAGGCCTCAAATATGTGGTTATGATAGTCTGACATTATGCATTCCAAAATTATGAATGTGGTTATTGATATTGCATGTGATTATTGATATTTCATGTGATTATTCGATTAGTAGACTATCCATTTGAATAATTAAATGCAATTATTTCACATTATTTCTACCATATTATGTTGAAGTTCAATTTTAAAAGGCTTTTGTTTTAGTTATGCATTGCTCTAAATGTTTATTATTATTTATGAAAGTTTATGCAATATTGTTATCCTTACTGGGCATTTGAGCTCACCCCTTTCAATGTATTATTTTTACCAGGATGTGAAAATTAATTTATTAATGACATGCTAGGATAGTATGTGGGGATATGAGTGTGTACAATGGAGAATATGTTGTGGTAGTTTTCTTTTTGGGATATAATGCAAACGTTATTAATGTATCTAGTTGTTCCAAATCTACTAAACTAATCGGTCTTTCGAGACTTCATCTCTCTTGTGATCATGCCAATGTTATGTAATAATGCATTGACTCTGGGTAACTGGGTTCGGGGTGTTATAGTTGGTATCAAATAACGTTTAGTACAAACCTTGGAATCTTGATTTAGATAAACTCTGATTAGAGCACATAGACCTAGGATGGACTTTGAGGATTAGTATAGAAGAACTTCCTATAATTTTGGTATTGTAGATATTTTGTCAGTTTTTCAAGAAATACATCTCGGTCTGGATAAGAGTAGGTAGAGGCAGCTCTGGCAGAGATGTACCTAGTGGTAAAACCCGAAAACACCGCTTTGAGCTAGACTCGAACGGGAACCGGTGCACGACAATGGGCCTTGCTGCACTCTTGGTTACGACACTCCCGGGGGATATGCTTAGGATAACTCTCATTTTCATTACAAATCATTATGAAGGGTTTTTGATTATTTACTTCCTGAAAAAAAAAATTTATGATTATGGATTATATCCATAAATAGTTCAATTTATGTTAAGTGTTTTATAAGTATGAAATTAGGTATTTTGGATCATAAAATGATCTAGTTTATGGCATTGTTTAGAAATGGAACCTAGTGGAAGAAATGGAAAATGTATCAATGCACGCACACCATGTAGGGATTGACCTCCTACTCAAGATAATTATTGTGGATTTGGTGATGCAACCGGTGCTGATCTGCTAATCACCATACTAGGAAAACTCACTCAGGTTATGAATAACAACCATACCCGTATAGAGCACCCTGATCCACAGTGTGGAGGATCAATGTTTGATCGCTTCATGAGGCAGCAACCACCATCATTCAATGGGATTAAAAATCCATTAGTAGATGAGCAACAGATAAGTTCCCTAGAGAAAATATTTCAGGCTTTGGGGAGTAGTGAAAGGGAAAATGTTGTCATGGAAGTTTATCGCCTCACTGGAGATGCTGATTAATGGTGGTCGTTGATTCAAAACATTAATGAAGATGATAAAGTATAAAATATGGAATGGAGGGAGTTCAAATATCTGTTTTTAGAAAAATACATTCCTCGTAACCATCGAGCAGATATGGAAAGGCAATTTCTGAGTCTGAAACAAAAGGAGGATGAGAATGTTGCAAAGTATGAGGCTAACTTTACAAGATTAGCAAGGTATGATGGAGATTATATACGTAACCCAAGAAGTAAGATTGATCATTTCTTTGATGTGTTAATACCATTTCTCCATCGAGCATTAGTCTCACAATCCTTCTCATTGTACAAAGACATTGTCTCATGTGCTATCAAGACAGAAAAAGAATTATCTAAGTATAATGACTTTAAAGAAATGAAAGCAGTGAATAGATCTGCTGATCAATCTGGGAATGGAAATAAGGGGAAGAAGGGAAATGTTGAATATCCACCCTACAGTAAATGTGAGAAGAAACAACCTGGTACTTGCTTAAAATGAATGGGAGTCTGTTACAAGTATGGTGAAAAAGGCCACCAAGCTCATGATTACTTGGGGAAGAAGGAAGCTACTGATGTCCAATGCTACAATTGCAGAAAGATGGGACATTATGCAAATTAATTTCCTAAGAATCAGAGGAACTTACCTCAGAAAAGGCCAAGGGATCAAGGAAAAGCTTATTCTATCACTACTTCTGAGGTAGAAGCTCCAAAAGACGTGGTGGTAGGTAATTTAATGGTTTCCACATGTTTAGAAAATCTGTTATTTGATTTTGGATCATCGCATTGTTTCATATCTTCCCAGTTTTCTAAGAAAATTAGATATTTCCAATTTGATTTAACAAGGGAGTTGTCGGTTAATACTCTTAATTGAGGTATCATTGCAACAAAGTTTTGTGAATCAGTCCCCATTAGAGCACATAAATGTTCTTTATCCGCTGATCTCATCGTCATCCATATGATTGAGTTTGATATAATACTTGGTAAATATTGGAATTTGGACCATGATGCAAAGATTTATTATAAGAAAAATGAGGTTATGATTTTTTTATTATGATGATAAGGAACACCTTATCTTTAGAGATGAATCATCCCCACCTAATTCTTATCTAGATCCACCCCCAGTAGCTCAACTAAATTCAATTATTGGGGAGGAAGAGAATGAAATGACAGTGGGTGAGGAAAGGAATGTTTAAATAGAGGATGTACCTATTGTGAAAGAATATGTAGACATATTTCTGGAAGATTTACCTGGACATCTTCCAGGATGAGAAGTTAAGTTTTCCATCGATTTAATTCCTGAATCAAGGCCTATATCGAAGACCCCTTATAGAATGGCCACTGTGGAATTAGTTGAACTAAAGAAACAACTAGAGGAATTTAGTAATAAGGGATTTATTCTCCATAGTGTTTCTCCATGGGGATCCCATGTTCCTTTTGATAAAAATAAAGATGGATCTATGGGGTTATGTATCTATTATAGGGAGATTAATGCTATAACCATAAAGAACAAGTTTCCCATACCTCACATTGAAGATTTATTTGACCAACTACATGGAGCTCAAAACTTTTCAAATATTGAATTCGATCTGGATTTCATTAGTTGTGTGTGAAGAATGAAGACATTACGAAGACCGAATTTTGAACAAGGTACGGGCATTACCAGTTTACGGTAATGTGATTTGGGCTAACTAATACACCCTCTGTATTCATGGATCTAATGAATTGAGATTTCAAGGAATATATCAATGACTTTGTATTGGTATTAATTGATGACATCTTCTTATACTCTAAAAGCTACAAATATCATGAAAATCACTTGTGCATTATATTGAATAATCTTGGAAGACATGACTTATATTGGAAGTTTAGCAAGTGTGAATTCTGGCTTCCGGAGATTTCTTTTCTTGGCCATATTGTCTATATGGATGGAATTTCTGTTAATCCTTCTAAAACCAAGGAAATCCATGAATGGCCAGCACTGACAAGTATAATTGAGGTACGCAATTTTATTGGTTTGGCAGGTTATTATCGAGGTTTCGTCCAAAATTTTGCCTGATTGCCTAACCTATTAACGAAGATCACACGTAAAGGGGTTAAATTTGTTTGGAAAAAAGTGTGTGAAGAATGTTTCGAAGATCTGAAGAAGAGATTAGTCAATACTCCAATATTGACTCTACCATCGGGGAATGATGGGTTCGTTATTCATAGTGATGCATCAAAGAAATGACTTGGTAGTGTCCTTATGAAAAATGATAAGGTTATTTCCTATGCATCACGATAGTTGAAAATTCATGAGCAAAACAATCCTACTCATGATCTCGAGTTATCAACTTTGATCATTCCTTTGAAGATATGGAGAAACTTCCTCTATGGTGAATAATGTGAGATTTATACTGATCACTAGAGTTTGAAGTATATTTTCTCACAAGAAGAACTCAACATGAGGCCAAGGCGATGGCTTGAACTACTAAAGGATTATGATTTCACGATACACTACCACTCGGGTAAAGCAAACAAGGTGGAAGATGCTTTGAGAAGAAACGATAATGGAGTTTTCAACATGATGAGAATTGAAAGGGGTCATACTTTTATGGATCTAGTAATGTTGGATATGGGAATTACCATGGAAGGTGAAACATAAATGATTTTTCAAATAGCTGCAAAACCATCATTACATGAAAGGATAAAGAGTTCTCAGACTGATGATGATGAATTTCAAAAGAATATTAAAGCTGTGAATGATGGGAGATTGAGAGACATTGTGTAAGAAGAATGAATTTTGAAATTCGGGAAGAGACTTTGCGTTCATGATATACCTGATCTAAAAATGGAATTGCTGGATGATGCTAACAGTTCCAATATCTCTAAACACCCTGGGAGCACCAAAATGTATAGATATTTGAAGGAACATTTTTGGTGGGACAACATGAAGATGGAGATTGCTGATTCTATGAAAAGATGTATGGTTTGTCAACAAGTGAAATCTGGAAGGCAACAGCATGGAGGAGTCATGGAACCTCTTCCCATACTTGAGTGGAAATGGAACAATATTACGATGGACTTTGTTATGGGGCTACCAAAGACTCCTAGAAGGAACTATGAAATATGGGTTATTGTTGATCGTCTTACCAAGTCAGCAAATTTTCATACAATAAGAGAAGATCTAACAATGGAATGTCTAGCAAGACTATATTTTAATGAAGTTGTGAGACTTCATAGGGTACCCCTATCTATTGTTTATAATCGTGATCCCCATTTTAGTTCAAGATTCAGGAAGAGTCTTCAGAAGGCCTTGGATACTGAACTTCATTTCAGCACTGCCTACCACCCTCAAAGAGATGGACAATCAGAATGGACTATTCAAACCCTATAAGACATGTTGATATTCTACTCGCTTGACTTTTAGGGTATGTGAGATCAATATTTTACTCTGGTAGAATTTTCCGATAACAATAGCTTCCATTCTAGTATTCTGATAGAACCATATGAAGCGTTATATGGAAAGAGATGTCACACACCAACTTATTGGGATGAATTTGGTGAAAAAAACTTGTAGGCCCAGAACTGGTGGATGAAACAATTGAAAAGGTCAACGTAATCCAAAACCACATCAAAGCAGCTAAAACTAGGCAGAAGAGCTATGTCGATAACCGAAAGGAAGGATTTGGAATTTCAGGTAAGAGATCATGTTTTCTTCAAGGTATCTCCACGGAAGGGAGTTATACGTTTCTGTAAGAAGGTTAAATTGAGTCCTAGTTGCATCAGACCTTTTGAAATTCTAGAACAAATTGGGGTTGTATCTTACCTTTTGAAATGCCTCCAAGTCTCTCTGAAGTTCAGGATGTGTTCCATGTATCACTGTTGAGGAAATACATGCCTAAATTAATGCATGTACTCACCTACGAGGAATTAGAACTGGAACACGATCTTTCTTATTGTGAATATCTCACCAGGATTCTTGATACGAGAGAACAAGTACTGAGAAACCGAACAACCCGTCTGGTAAATTTTTTGTGGAGACACTATAAGATGGAAGAGGCAACGTGGGAACCCGAGGAACTTATGATGAAGAACCACCCAAGTCATTTAATGTGGAAGTATTCTAGAAATTTCGAGGACGAAATTATTTGAAGGAGGGGAGATTGTAACACCCCAATCTTCCACGACACGCTTCTCTTTGAATAATACAGAAACGTGTGTTATATGCAACTTCGAGTTCTAACCCACACCACAACCAATCAAACCAGCAGCTTTGAATTGTAATACCTAATTTTTGAAATTATATAAAATTTATCTCTCAAAATGGACTTCATATTTGGATTCATTGTATCTAATTTAGCCTAAGGAGAAAAAATTTGTACTTTTCGGATAACTTTTATATTTTGATGAATAGTGAAATTTACTAAATTTTAATTAAAGACAATTTTTTTAATCGAAATAATTAATAGTGATAAATTATGAATTTGAGTGGTTGTAAAGTATATTTAGAAAATATTTTTACCATTTAATAAAATTTTGGTCATTGAACATAATTTTACAATTAAACCGGACATAAACAAGGGTCAATCTTTTGATAGTTATTTTCACTTAAAAACACGCTTTTTGTTTTAACATCGAGGATTAATTTTAAATTATTTTCTGCCACTTCTACGTTTTGAATTTGGAAAAATGGATTCCATATTTGTAATTATGATGTCTAAATTGTTTAAATAGGTAACTTATATTTCTAGACATTTTGAATAATTACTTTGGTAAAAAAAAATTTTGCCACGGATAAAGGGTAAATCCGGTAAATAAGGGTTACAAAATAATATTATAATAATACTAAATTAACCTAATACGTGTCCTAATATTAATGGTGGATACATGTTCGACCATGGGCATCATCGGGTCGATTTTGGGACCCCATTGAGCCACTTGTAGGTGATAGGGACACTTTATTTTAATTAAGTTAAAATAAATACAAAAATGACGTAAGCATATATCTTTTAGAAAAACAATTTTTACATAGGATTATATATTTTTAATTTTCGACTATAAATAGTTATTAGAAATCTACAAATATTTCCTACATAATGGTATTTTATATATAATTTTTAGAAATTTAATAATTAATATTATTTATGACACAATAATGATGCAGTATTTTCCTTATTAATGAAAGATTCAAATATTTCTTATTATAACTATTAAAATTAATATAATTTGAAAGTATTTATGAAATCCATGACTTTTATTTCTTAATATTGCATTATAGGATTTTTTAAATAAATTTCGTTCGAATTAATAAATTTTTTAAGACTTTAACAAAAATCAATTATTGAATAGTGTCAAAATTGACATAAAAGAGTTTTTAAAACAAACATTATATTATTAATTGATATTAAATTCCTAAATATCTATGTTTCTTCCAAGAGACTTATATAATGATATTTTTATCATTAATGGACCACTTGGGGGGTCACTTGGATGTATATAGTATGTTTATTAACCATATAATATAAAAATACAAAGAGACATTGTAAAAGTGAAACTAATTAACTAAGAGTTAATACTTAATGATAAAGTTAATATAGTAACCCAAACCTATCTAAATCATATTGGTTGAGTTTTTTTAGACCTATACCCACCTTAACCATAAAATAATACACTTTGGATCCATTATAAATCGAATATGAATTTATTATAAAATAATATTTCTATCTTTTCCAAAGGTGCCCCTCACCCCTATTATAAAAGGTCACTCCCCCTTCTCATTAATTCACACCTTCATAGCCTTTTGGTTCGGCCAACCCATGCCCAAATACTCTCTAAACTTCCCTCACTTCATCCTAGTGGCCTTCCTTTTGTCATAAAGCCAACCTACGGAGCCCTTTTGATCAAATCAAAAGTTAGAATCTGAAGAAGATGTAATGATTTCACCACCTTTTTTCACGTTCCTTTCTTCTTCCACTTCTGCTTTCTTTGTTATTACCATTATAAATTAATAAATCCATTATATTATATATACTGTGATGTTATTATAAACATGGTACAACCATATTTCAGTATTCTATTCATCCTTTGAATGACATGTCACCATACGTGCGTGCGTACGGCTTACCGTCTCCACGACGTGGTGTAATTGTTATTCAAAACATTATTATTTGCATGGGTAAAATAATGATGTGTAACTCATGTAAATAATAAATATAACATGATATTGATTCTTTATATATGATATACCAATAAATTAAATATTATTTTAATATCAAAAGAATGATATTGTTGCTCATTTGTACGTACGGACTACCGTCTCCACGAACGCGATGAGATTCATTATCCATCGTATCCATTCAATTATAATTCACATTTGATGATTAATAATAATGTTTAAGGACATAATATCATTCTTGATATTAATAAGATACAACTTATCCATAAAAAACATGGCTTTCATAACAAAACATATAATATAAAATGAGTAAGTTAACACCCGAAACGACAATAATATTAAGATATTATTAACAAAGTAATGTTAAAAGATCATATATTATATCATATTAATGTATATGATTCTTGTATAATTTAATAACAATTATTTCACCATTATACATGAGGTTAACCTACCTCCAACCAAGGAAAATTACAAGTTAAGTGTTTTTTTTCACAATCTCTTCATTATCCGAGATAGTTTATACGTCATTATCTACTGGGACTACTTTGTCATCCACATACATGTTTCTTAAAAATGTATTTCAAAACATTTTTACTCACTACTATAATATGGGTTAAAGTCATTTATACCCTTTTTTGACTTTTCAAAGTGGTTTATAAAGGAATCATTCTGTTGTTTTCCAAACAAGGTCCTTTTTATCCTTTTTGACAGAATTAAGGTAAGAATATCTTTTTTTAACTTATACGGTGGGTGCGGTTATTTTCCACCAATATAAAATCTTATAAGCTTCCCTTACAAGCTTATAAGAAAATTTTCAAAGTAAATGTTTTATTTTATAATTATGTGACTTTTAAATGATTTCAAGAAAAGAGATATTTCTCTCAAATAGTTTTGATTTCATCTATTTCAACATCATTTGATGGATTTTAAGCTTATTTGAGGTTGACGTATTATGATACAAAACATCCATATTGTATTGAAGGTTTTGTGATTTGTTTGACTGTGGATGTGTTATTTTTATACCATTCATGGTATATGTAGAAAGTATTGACATTTCGTATGGTAGTTTTAATGCAAATGTTTATGTTATGTTTAAACATGTTCATATGTGGAATGCATTGGACTTCATATGTGACAGGTGGAGCCTGCTATAGCTCCTCTATGAATCAGTAGGTCTCCTGAAACAAACTAGTGTCTTGGCACAAGGCCTTGACAAAATCTTATTTGTAGTATTGGCACGAGGCCTTGGCTATGTGGTTATGATAGTCTGGAATTATGCATTCCATCATTATGAATGTGTTTATTGATATTGCATGTGATTATTCTATTAGTAGAATATCCATGTGAATAAGTAAATGGAATTATTTAATTTTATTTTTTCCATATTATGTTGAAGTTCAAGTTTAAAATGATTTTGTTTTAGTTATTCATTGCCTTAAAAGTTTATTCTTATTTATGAAATTTTCATCTATATTTTTATCCTTTCTGGCCATTTGATCTCACCCCTTTCAATGTTTTATTTTTCAATGGATGTGAAGAAGTAATTTATGAATGACCTTCTGGGATAGTATGCGGGGATATGAGTGTGGACTATAGAGAATATTTTGTTGTAGTTCTCATTTTATGATGTAATGTAATCTTTATTAATGTATCTAGTTATTACAAGTCTACTAAACTAATCTGTCTTTCGAGAGTTGATCTTTCTTGTGATCATGCCAATGTTATGAAATAATGAACCGACTTTGGTAACTGGGGTCGGGGCGTTACATGAGGTATAGACATTATGAGTTTATAGTAATTCTATTTGGATTAACTAATTCGCCCTCTTTTATTATGGATTTAATGAATAGAGTATTGTGGGAATTTCATGATGATTTTTTGTTGGGGTTCATTGATGATATTTTGTTGTATAATTAATGTTATGATGAACATAATATTCACACGAGGATAATTCTTAAGGATCACATACAGAAATAGTTATATGGTATATTTTGTATTTTTTTTAATTTTTGAATTAGGAAATCTATTCTATAGGACATTTTGTCTCCAATTATGGAATCTCTGTTGGCCCTATAAATACAAAGGCAATTGTAAAATATACTACTCTAACGAGTTTATCGAATAAAAAAATTCTTTATTTTCGAGGGATACTTTCAAAGTTTCATTAACAATATTTCACTATTGGATAACATATTAACAAAGCTCAAATTTAAAGGGGTTAATTCCACAATGGGAAAAAATGTGAGGAATGTTTTGAATAATTGATGATAAATTTATTCATTTATTCGATAATCATGTTATCATTGAAATGGTGGGCTAGTAATTTAGTATCATTCATGAAGGAAAGGACATGGTTGTGTCCATATATTAAAGGATAGAGTTATTTCATATGAATTAGTGTATTAAAAAACACAAAAAAACATTAAAACTAATGATATTGAGTTTGTTGATGTAATAGTTACTCTACATATATAGAGACACAATCTCTTTATTGAAAGATGTGTGATATATATAGATCAAATGAGATTGAAATAAATATTATTATATAAAGATATCAAATGAGGAAAAGGAGATGTATTTTTCTACCCAATTATTATGATTTCATAATACATTACAACCATGTGAAGGAGAATAACGTAGTATATGCATTAATTATGAATGATAATGGAGTTTTAAACAAAATGAAGATTTAAATATATCATACGTTCATGGATCTAATAATGATAGACATGTGAATTATTTATAGAGGGAAACATCAATACTCTATCAAATGGATTCAATAAAAAATTTACTAGAAAAGATAAATATTTCTCATTGTGATGATAATAATTTCTAAAATAAAAATAATTCTATGATTGATGAAAAATTAGAAAACATTATATATGAAGTTTGTATTTCGATATTTGGAAGGAGGATTTGTTATCACTCTATACACGATCTAAAAAATAATTATTGGGTGATTCTCAAATCTCAAATTTTTCTATACCCCATGGTACACCAAGATGTAAAGATATTATAACAAAAAATAATTGGGATAATTTGTTGAAAGAAATTGCTAATTATATGTCAAGATTATATGTTTTACAACATTTAAAGGATGAAATAAAATATCCAAGATTTTTCATGAAACCTCTACCTACACCACCATGGAATTGAGATGGCAATACTATAGACATTTTCACTGGATTAAAAAACCTCTAAAAAAATATTGTGATATCGGTTACTGTTGATCACCTTACCAAATCAGAACATTTTCTTCCAATAAGAAAAGATTTACCACTAAATCACCATTGACGAATATATATTAGATGAGTTTTATGGATTTATGGCTCAATAATTTCAATTGTATGTAATCAAGATATAAGTTTTACATCAGATGTCTAGAAATTTATTCAGAAGTCCCTTCATAAGAAACTACATTTTATAACCACTAATCACCTTTAAATTGAATGGAATTTTGAAAAAGACAATAAAAAAATTAGAAGACATGTTGATGTAAAATTCACGTCAATTCCAAGTTATGTGGGATCAATATTGACCTTGGGATTAATTTTCCCTTGAGAATGGATTTTCATCATGTATTAAAAATAATCTGTATACAACATTTTATGGAAAGTGATTTTGGACCCCATCTTATTAGAATGAAATCGTGAAAGGAAGATTTAATGACTACAACTTGTGGGAGAAAAAAGGGTAAATGTAGTGTCAATTCATAACCATATGAAATCATCTCAATGTATCCCAAATATATATGTTTATTACTAAATGAAGGATATGGAATTTGAATTAGGAGATGATGTTTTTATGATGCTATCACTATGTAAGTGTGTTGAATGATTCTATAATAAATAAATATTAATCCCCATTTACATAATATATTTTGAATTTTTTTTAAATGGAATTGTGGATTATCAATTTAGCATTTATACTTATCATTTCTAAAGTAAACATTGTGTTTCATACCACCATGAAAATGATGTACATGTTTGAACCAAAACATGTTATCAAATATTTATAAATATAATTGGAATTATTTTTTTCTTACTTTGAATTGAATATCCATATTTTTGAAACTAGTGATGATGTTTTTATGAATTGGATGGCTCAGCTAGTAGATTTACTATTGAAAAACTAAAAATTTGATGATGTGACACAGGAACTAAAATAAATTATGATGAAAAACTACCAAAATATTTATATGAGTTTATATTAATGAAATTTTAAGAATGAATTTTTTGTGGGATTTACAAATGAAACCCCTGATAACTTTAACGTATGTCTTCTCTTTTATATAAAGAAAACTTCTTGTGTTACGCACAAAAACGACTTCAAAATCACCATAATCTATTAATAAGTTACTATTATAAATTATCAATTAACATAAATCAAATGAATTGTATTAACCACATTATAAAATTTATATATTCAATAAAAGGTATTTATACTCATCAAAAATGTTTTATAGGTATAAGATAATAATGGACCCAATTTTACGCATCAAAAGGCTACATTTTTCTAAAGGTTATTTTACTACAATTTAATGGTGCACATTTATTAAAAATAAATTCTAAAACGTTTAATAAAAATATTTCAAAAAATAAAATTCATATTTAATGTGGAATATAAAAATAAACTTTTAATTAAATTTTGAATTTTTCTAATATGTTTCATTTTATTTGGATAATAAAAAATTAGATCATTTTAACTAATTTGTTTATATAGAAAAATAATATTTAAAATTGGTATTAATATATATATATCTAAATAATATATATTTAATAACAATTTCTGTCAATGGTATCAATTTAACATTAGATTTATGTAAATAGACACTTAATTATTTTGGAATATTTATACATTAAGAACATGTTGTTTCATCTCTTCTGTAAGATTATTTTTATACTAATTTCAACCTCATATGTGAAATTAATTATGAAAATGGATACTATATGTGGAATTATATGATCCAAGTTCTGTAAATGATTTCATGTAATGTATGGAAAATATGAATAATAAACACTGTAATTTTAATTACCACGGTTATGGGTCTATCGGGTAATTAACAATTAAAAATAACATTATAATGATATTGAAATTTCCCAAAAAAATTCGATGTTTTATTGGATATGTGAGTGTCGACTAAAATAAACCTTGGGAAAATTTTACGCACTCATTAATCTAATTTTATTACTTTATTCCTGTTATTTTATTTTATTTTTATAAAAGAAAAATATGCAATACTCATGATCTAAATAAGTATTACATTTTTAAAAAGCAGTTTATCATAACGCATCTTAGACTATGAATTGTAATTCAAAAGATTATATTTATATCTTCATCATGAAAATTTATTTGTATTTTTCAATATTTATATATTTTCATTACAATATTAATGTTGTAATTAATTAGTTATTGACTATATAAAATAATATACATTAAAATATTAAAATAAATTTACTTTTAAATAATAAATTATAGGAAAATTTATTAGACGACATTGATATGTTATCAATGATTTAAAAGAGTTTTTTATAAATCTCATGTTGTCATGATATTTTAAAAAGTTCCACTAAGGAATAACATTAAAAATGAGATTAATGATATTTTAAAATAAATAATATTTATTAAATGATTAAAATTATAAAATATAAAATTTGGCCTTATCATTGGTGTAAGATTGAACATTTGATTGATAATACATTTCTAGTTATTTTTTGAATTTTGGAATAAATATATTGACACTTTAAGAGTAAAAAAGACATGTTATCATGGTAAGGGGATAAATATGGGCCAAATAAAAAATATAAGGGTAATAATATGATCTAAACATGTATAAAAATCATTTTATATGATGACATATACCCAAATTCATTGTTTATTCGAAATTACCCACTTTTAATATATTTTTAAATGAAAAATAATGTATATTAATTTAATATTTTTTTTTTCAGAATTCCCCCTCAGCAAAATTATAAAAGAGTACCTACTCATTCATTTCCCCACAGTGCATTGAACCTTCTATATCTACAAAAACCTACCCATTTTACTTCAAAAAATCTATAGGGAATCCTTATAGATCATGGCCTTCCAGAATGAGTAACCCTATATCCCTTGATAATATATCTAAATGATGGCCTCTAAAGAAGAGAAAATTATTTTTATCAACTCATCCATGTTCATTTAGTCATCTACTACCTCCTAATGTGTTCATTACCTTATTAATTAATAACTATATTATCATATATATTCCTATTTTTTATTATTAATAAG
Source organism: Viscum album (assembly GCA_963277665.1). Taxonomy (NCBI): domain Eukaryota; kingdom Viridiplantae; phylum Streptophyta; class Magnoliopsida; order Santalales; family Viscaceae; genus Viscum; species Viscum album. The sequence goes on from OY728160.1 coordinate 1,903,558,694, forward strand.
GGAAAATATATTCTACTTTTAATCCATCGTAAAAAAACAAAAACATTGTGCATGCATATGTACAACATAGCGCTTTTGTAACGTGGTCTAGTTTACTATTCATCGCAATTTTATTTCGATGGTTATAATGATAGATATAAGGGATATAAATAATAAATATGTTATTATATTGATTCTGTAAAAATTAATACACAATATAATTCATTTCCCTTTCACTATTAAAGGAATGATACCACAGCTCGTGTGTACGCACGACCTACCTTCTCCACAATGTGACGTGATTAATTTTCCATGTTAACCATTAAAAATTAATATTAAAATTATATAATAAATAAATATAATATATATTACATAAATAGAATTATAGATTTTACATATCTATATCTTATAGAAAATAATTAGGACTTACATGAATAATTTTTCTATGTAAAATGAAGCAATTAACAAATTAAATAATGTTAATAATGAAATGTTATAAATAAATGTATGATAAGATCATATAAGGGGATTCTATATGATGTAATAAATATGAATATGGGTCTCGTATTAATTAATAACATGATTTATACTACTATAGATTTGTTTCTGATACATACTATTATATAACACCTAACATAAGTGTTATTGAATGATATAAATATTATTTTGGATTATTTATATATATGTCTCCATTCGGGAAAATTTTACATTCATTCCATTTTTTAGATAAATTTTTTCAAAATGATTTTTAAAATTATTCTAAAAATGGTTAATTACATTTTACACATTATTTAATTTTTGTAAAGTGATTTCTAATCAAAATTTTCTCTATTTTCCAAATGAAGTAGTTTATTTATTTTTCGACAAAAATATTGAAGTAGTGTTCTATTAGGATTATACATAATGAGGGGATAATTAAACCATCATGCCAAATTAATTTTTTAATACGTCCTTTATAAGATAACAAGTATGTTTTCAAGGATTTTTTTTTACAATTTCCCCTCTATTGAATATATGATTTCATAGTAAAATTAGTATTAATATCAACAAAAATTTACTAATTTTATTAGTGTATTTTAATATATGTCAACATACGTTGTTAGATATTATTATTCATGGTTTACGGTTAATGTATTCACATTTCTTTGACTAGATTTTCAATCGATGTATTTATGTTGTTTATGTTACACCCTTTTAGTATGTGTAATGAATATGAATTATTACGTAATGGGAGTGGAGCTATATATTCCCTTGATGAATCAATAGGTCTCAATCCACAATGATGTTTCTGTCTTCTTCAAGGCTTTACCTAATTATATAAGGTTTCATGGAAAAATACTTTATGGTACATTTATGATGTTTAAGATTATGCATTCCATCATTATGAGAATTGTTATTGATTTTCAATGTTTTTATTTGATTTCTTGAATATCAATGTGATTATTTTATGGGTATATTAGATTATCAGATATTCTGTTCATATAATGGTCAATATATTGATGAATTATGTTTTTTCAAGTTATTCACCTTTATCTCATGTTTATTCTTATTTATTCATGATAGGTTCTACAATTTTCATATAATTACTGAGCATCTGATCACACCCCTTTCATATTTTTTTCATGAAAAAATATGTATATTATGATTCAAATATAGCTATAATATTGAAGAATAATATGTTTCTGAATGGAATCATTATGTTTCATTTTCAAGTGTAATGTATGCAGAAGGTTCATATACAGTTTTCAAAAACAACAAAATTGTTCGGTCCATTAGTATGTGAATCCTTCTAAAAAATTTAAATGAAATAAAGTGACCACCGAATCTAAGAAACATTGGTCATGGAATTTAATTGATTACTATCTTGGGGTTGTCTTTATAAAATCCATGAAAAGTACCTATCATATTAGGATAATTCCAGAATGATTTATTAGAATCAATTCAAAAAACCCAATCATGGTTTGAAAAATCCACAATTATAAACTAACTATTTTTTTAAAAAAAATATTCATAAATAGATTTCTTATTTGAAATATGCTACATAAAATTCCTTTTTATCCATTGTTAATTTAGAGTCTAATATTCTTGGTATCATGGATGGAAACAATGCAGGATTCTAGGTGTGATAACCATAGTAAGAGGCCTAAAAACTATCTAATTATCATTTATATATTTTATTAATAATAGTATTGAAATTTTGGATGAAAATTTAAAAAATATATATATTAATTTGGATTTTTCTTTAATAAATTATTCCTCATAAACTCCTTCCTTCATCTAAAACTCCCATAAAATCCAGCAGAACATTTCACACAAAACAATTATTGCCTCCTTCTAAAATTCATACTTCTGATCAACTCCACCAACAGAATTCAAAATTTCTAAAATAGTTCACCCACAAATAACAATAAATGTAATCCATTTAGGGTTACACCATCCATAAATAAACCTCTATGATCAAATATTTTAGTCAAATATTACTAGGAATGATGACATCTAGAAAATCATCAATCTCATGATAACATTAAGGAACTCTATTTATTAGGGGCCCCAACATATAGGACAACCAACCATTCAAGATTCTAACATATATAATCCTATAATATATTTCTCCTTTATATCCCCAAATTATTTAAACTCTTCAGAGTAATTGTATGAGTACTTCTCTACAAAAGTTAAAAAATGAGTTGAATTTTTTAAAATTTATGTAATGTATAATATATTCCAATTATGAAATATAATAAAAAAAGATATTATCCATAAATAATATCTAATTAACATTAATTAAACCTTCAAGTTATATTATAACAATTGATTAATTATCTTTTAGTGAATATGTATGATATTATTTTAAATTATATAGATTTACTATTTATAGATCCTTATTATTTGTTGATAAAAATCCCAATATAATCTCATGTTCTTTTGTAATGAAAATTTTCATCTACAACATAATATTTTTTTATCTAAAAAACGTTACAAAATATAATATCCCTCAAAAAATATTCATATGATGTACATTGATAAACCAATCATTTTATACAAAAATATGACTTCTTATTATAGGAATATTTAATACATAACATTATGATTAATTCAAGAAATATAATGGAATATTTTATTTAGAATCATGGATAAAGAAAAAAATAATATATTAATGATCTAAAACACATTCATCGTTGTTTTCCCTAACTAGAACCATTTTTATACAAATCATACTGAAAAAAATTTATCATATCCAGAGAAAAAAGAAGCAAAACAATGAGTGAGGTAAGTTTATCAGCTATTTTAATTTTGAGATATAGAAATAAAATATCATTTTGAAGAAACAATTCATCATTTTGTGTGAATATAATCATAAAATTTGAAAATAATACCAACAAATTCATATATTACAATAATGAATCACATAATAAAACATGGATGTTCATAAAACTTGAATCGGAAGGAAACTAAAGAACATAGTCCACAATAGATTTGCATTGGTATAATATCATGTCATTATATTGAGGAACAAACTGTGGCATGAAAAAAATCATATAGTTATTACATAAAGGATACAAACCATGAAATTAAACACTTATTATGCATGGGATAACCACAGATGTAGTTTATATAGGCTTGGGATATACTCTAATGTTCTGATGATGGTCTCATATTAATAATAAATGATTAATTTGTGGTAAAAAAATAAATATATACTAAATTTAATGGAGGGATATGACATACCAAACAATCACATATTCATAATTAATTTATAGGATATCTACAGAATCACAAAAACATTTATAATTTCATTAATGAGTAACTCATAGAATAGAAAATGGGTTTCATTGTTATTTCATCTCTCTAATTATATATCATTAAGAGGATAAAATGGACAATATCAAAGAATCATATCCCAAATGAATCATATTAATCATCAAAGGATGATATCATAAATTAAAAATTCCGTTAAAATATAGCTATAATATTGACTTAGGAAAATACCAATTTAATTCCATGATAAAATATTTCAAATATAAAAATATCGCAAATATTATGAAAATTATTTTACTTCCAAATAAACTAGTTTGACATTCAAGGTATGATTCAAAACATAGTGGACTCATGATGGTGGGAAAATAAATTTTTACAGTTTACATAAAATTAATGATCAAATTAACACTACAAATAAATGTTTCTTTTCATATAAGACATTATGATTGATTTTTAAAAATAAAATAACAATGGAAAAAATGTAAAAATTGACTTCAATAAATCATAGGATAATATAATAACATTAATGATATCATTTTAATGAAAATATGGATAGTGAAGAATTGATTCTTGATTGAACATAGAAATAATGTATATTTTCATTTAAAGCCTTATTTCATGATTTTGAGTGTATATATATATATGGAAAAATGATTATAAAATTAATATTTCCAGACATAACCATATGAAAAAAATATCATGTGAATATTTAGATATTTATCACCCAATTTCATCAATATAAAATCCATCACAAAAAAACAAAAAATATATAAATTTAATGTATACCCATAAATTATTTGATAACATTTGAACCATATGCCCCATGAAATAATTAACATAAAATGAATCCTTAAATTCCTTGAATATGAATATATTTATTATATAACATATCCAAGTGTAAAAACATAAATCACATTATTGAAATATGTGATAAATATGGCATATATATCACCATATAAAATGTTAGACAACAAACCCTTACATCATGTACAAATTTCAACATAAGGAAAATAATGGCTTCTAGAAAAAATATAAAATTTATTATAATTATATAAAATAAAAAAAAATAATTATTTTAATATATTATATATTTAAATTAAAACATATTATTAAACAATTATTGAAAATTAATTTTTTAAATTAGTGTTTGGGATGAAAACTCTTTCATTTTTCATCCATGATTTCATTCCACCATTCTGGTCGATTTAATTTCATCATGGTTTTATAATACCATTAATGTTAATAATTTATGAATTACCTTATGTAATTATTATATCCATGTTCAAAAGTATTAATATAAATTGGTGATGTAAATTTAATTACATCACATTGGGGGATGATATTTTACATGCACACGTATGTGACGTTTCATGATTTTGATGGATGGAATGAAAGAAATGCATATAATAATAGAACATTCAAGAATAATTAACATATCATTAAGATAATTTATATCAATTTAATCCGTCATTATATACATCAATTTGGGTTGGTGATATAAAATGAATCACATTTCTATGTGGAGGTTGTAGTCCCATATATTCAAAACTGATACATTTACTTTCCATTTGATGGAATATAGGTATATAATAACTATTTTATAGCATTAATAATATCCACATATATTTAATATATTATATTAATAATATTATAGATGATATGTATATTTTGAGGATGAATATGTTGATATATGTTGAAATGAGTTGGGTAAGAAAAATAATAATTCTTTGGGAGACTCCATACACTAACTCCATAAGAATTGAAATGTTAATATTAGGCGAAGAATACGGATTTTAGGGGAAAATTAAAGAATATATTAATGTTTTTGGGTACGTATTTAACTAGCTAGATAGATCATATTGTGTTAATAATAGAGGTGGAGAGATTAATGTATATAAGTTATGGGAGGGAAGATATGGAAATACAAAAATGATTTACATTGTTTAATGTTACTTTCTAATTATAATTGAATATAATGTAACATACATAAGATATAAGACAATATTATGTCCAAATATATTCAAACAATAATATTTTCATATGTTTCTTTGGAATTTATACCCATATCACTGGGTAAATCCCCTCTCTAAATCCAATTAAATGATATCCGAGGTAACTATGTTTTAGGTGATTAGTATTCACTATGAGCAAATAGAAAATTGTGCTCAATATATTTTTTGGTTAATATTCATGTTATGGAATCCATTTTATGAAATTGAAATAATATATTAGTAATAAAAATAATCCCTAAAAACAAAAAAAAATTAAAAAGTCATTTATATAACTTAAACATGTAAAATCCATTAAATTAATATTAAAATATATTATGGAACAAATATTAAACAAATTTCATTAAAATTATATATCAAGAAATATTTGTTAAATTAATTTTGATGAAAAACATTGTTCATATAAAAAAATAAAAAAATCATTTTTCCATCAAATTATTTTATCTTCGAAAATATATATTAGAAAATTAATGGATAAATTATTACTACTAAAATAAGAATAAATTTTATGAAATCACTTTTTCATAGTGATAAAAACATATTTTCAAAAAAATTACAATGGCAAGAAAAATAAATTTCATTATATAAACAGGTATTTAAATACAATTGTTTTATTAAAAATAATAATATTATTTATATGGAATTTATAAATACATTTGAATTAATGAAAAAGGAACACACATGCCCAAACACACAGAACATAGATATATATATAAATATATTAATTTGGTTAATTCAATTTTACACCAATAAATTCAATAGATCAATTATAAAATCAACAATATAAAATTGTCTAATTAGACTTATGGATTATTATAAATAAATCTATAGAACGCATCAAATTTATTTAAATGAAATAATTAAAAAATCTCGAGATTTTACATTATAAACCCTTAAAATGAATTTCCCTTATGAAATTCGATTACACTTATAGTAACATTTTAAGACAATTCTGTATCATCCCATCCTTGAGTTCCAAAATCACATCATCCAAATTCAAATAAATCAGAAATAATTTTACCCAGATACTAGTCTAGTTTGATAAAATATTATACATGTGATCTAATATCTCATCTTGTTATAATTTTTATGATAAATAATTACATACCAGTATACCCATTTATTTTTTAAATGAAAACGATTAGGTATACACTTCTTCAAAAGAGACACATAAAACATATCATGAAGAAGATAGAATTTTAGAGAAAGAACCAATATATAAGAAACAATCATGATTGGATCAAAAATCTTAAAATGGCAGATATATCAATTTTTAAACTGATCCTTCATTGAAAATGACATAAAACTATTCATGGAATAAATTCATTGAAATAACATCCCATCAAAATCAATTTCTAAACCTCTCCAGTAATCTTTTACATAAATTATCTATATACACTAACCCACCTAAATGTGCTTCAGAACGTTTGTAACATTATCTACAATATCAAGAACTATATTATGTCCCAATATATTTCATTCAATTAGATCCTCCCAGTATAATGAATATTTGGACTTTTTCTCCTAAAGGGATTCATAATTATACCCCTAAATGCTCATTTAAAATCCATTGTTATAATAAATATTGATAAGATGATGTTGTTTATCCCAAATTGCATTTAAAGAAGATATAATTTTCATAAAATATACTCCATCGATTGAATGGTTCTATATGAAAGACCATCTATTTGAGGATGATTGGTAGTAGTAAATCTCAAATACATGTCCAAAATCTAATAAATACATCTCTATAACGTCAAATTTAACCTCAAATCAAGAGTAGATACAATAGAATTTGGTTCACCATTGAACCTTACCACTATCATCATGTATATACAAGAAATATGATCAATAGATAAATAATCCCTAACAAAAATGATGTTTTCATACATTGTTTGTTGTTTGAATACATCTCAAATTGAATCACACCCCATATATTGCATGGGATGTCCTTTGAGGAAATCCATGGTGATTGTTTCTCATTCCCATAAAGTTATGAGTTTTTGTTATAACATCCTATTAACATTATATATATCACAATAATAGGATGACATACCAATCACTAATATATATATAATCTGTAATATTTATAATTGTATTTACAGACCAGCAATAATCATTCAAATGTCATTAAATATTTTTATATCCCTAATGAATAGATAATTATGAGTTATGAGATTATTCCAATATATCTTTATTCATGTATGATATTGGTGAGACATATACATTGTTCACTAATATTGTCATTCCATCACAATTATGGTTCAACTCAAGTTCCTTTCACACCTTCTTTTAAAACTAAATATCCCCTTTTTGGTCCACTATAATCGTCAAATTCATATATATTTGAACACTATTTTTTAGAAAATCAATATTTCTCACCTTAATTCATGAATTAGTGGCCTATTTTAAAAAAAATAAAAAAATACAATTTCATTTCAAATCCTTGTCAAATTTCATTCATCTCTAAGCATGAACCACCTCATTCACATTCCCTATGTAGTAATGTATTGAGGAGTATTATTCTCCAATTAAATCCAACCATATTATCAAGAATATTTTTAATAAATTATACGAGAATAAATAATTTATGAATTTATAATCATTATATATGTAAAAATTTTCTACATAATCATTATCCCTATATATCATTCATAAAAATATTACACATGTTAACTCTATATCATGTGTCAGGTAATTTTTCTCATAGACCATTAGTTCATGAGAGGCGTAAGATATAAAACTTGTTTTATTTCAGAAGAACACATCCATATTAGTTATTATTTATGTTAATATAAATTAAATAACCTAATATAATAAAGGGTACTGTGAGAATTGATGTAGTAACCATCATTCACTTCAATTCCAAAAAATTACCTTATACTCATCCGTCCCATGTTAATTAAAATCATAAAATTTTAAGATGGTTATTGGAATAAACAACCATTATAAAATTTTCAAAATAGGTAATATTATATCGAAATTCCACAACACAATGAATCTATATTATAGTGGTTGTTCTTAAAAATTGTAGACTGACTTTAACCTCAAAAAAGTATACTGATATACCCTTCCTTATGATCATGTATCCCATGTTTGATAAATTTATACAATTCATATCACACATTATTAATTTATTATATATTTTTTACTTCATATGGATATTAAATAAATTCTCATGTGATCTTAATTTCCTTCATTACTCTTATGTAATAAATTAATATTGTCTATATAGACTACTACAAATTGATCAAGATAATATCTGAATATACTATTCACTAAATCCACAAAGATATAGTTGGGGAATTAGTAATTCCAAATCACATCTCTATAATTTGATAGTGTACATAACATGTTTAAAAGGAAATATTAGGAATATAATAATGTATAACCCTCAATTGATATTATATATAACAATGATAAATATTTTTGAAGTATTTAACTCTTTCTAATGGATTGATAAAATCATTAATATTGTCTACGTGATACATATTACTAGATTATATTTTATTTATTACTTATAATCAATGTAGTGTCAAATTAACACAACATTATTGTTGATAAAATTTATTGTTTCACCACATAGTATTGGAAATTGATGAATTCATCCTTTATCAAATACTCCTAGTGATACATATTTAATTCTTAAAACTCCATTATGCACATTCTATACAGTCAAATTAAAATAGGTGTATCACCATGTACGTGTTATATTTAAAAAATTCACTTCAAAATACATAAAAAAACTAAGAAAATTAATTTTTAATAATAACAAAAAAACTAGTATAATAATAATATCATTGATGTTTGGTCTCCCATAAATGAAATGATATATATAACCGTTATTAAAAATATACAAAACCACAAAATAGATGTAATTTCCACTTGAATATTTTGTTCAGGCTCACATGGATAAATGTTCACCAGTCCATTCAATCTAAAAAAATTACGTTCCTTATTCTATATGTTTTTTGGAAATATAATAAGAGATAGATAACTAATGCTCAGGATTAGACAATATTCCACTAATTATTAGAAAATGAAATTTTTATAAATAATACTCTTAATATATATAGCATCACATTCCAAACTCTATCATAACAGATAAGTGTTAATTGACTATCATGATCCATATAAATTATTAAAATATCAAGGAACCATTCTTGGTATATAGTGAAACCATAGATTAGTGTATTATGTAAGATAGCGACCATGTTTTCCAAACATATATTACTAAAATATAAAAGGTACCCTATGATGCATATTATTTACCTTTATTGGTCTATTTGTTTTCCTTAGCAATAATTTTATTTATTCATATATTTTACACACTTAATGAATCATCCCCTTATTTTGATACAATTTCCTAGGTTCTTCTCCTCATATTATAAAAATATAAGAATCACAATATTCTTTTCTCCATGGTCATCATCAAATCATATCCCATGACACTATAATTTTATAAAATTAGTTATTTTGGAAACACACACATGTTGATTTTCCTAATTATATATGCATTTCATTTCACATAAATTTTCATAATATTCCTTATCCTAGCTTCATTTTTATTTTTTTCATGATGGAAATCATTTTTTTACCTTAGATTTAGTATTTAATGGATTGATTATTTTTTTAACCACATAAAATAAAAAAAATTGAGAATTTTTTTTTATAAATCATATAATCATGAAAATTAATTATTATGGCGTCTAAATCATAACACATTATTTACAACAAGTTACTCTTTTATATTAACATATTCCATCCATAGTGATCTTAATTTTAAATCCATAATTATAGTTTCCTATAAAAATGTGAATTAACACAATCATATAACCCTAGACCGTCAATAAAGATGTGTGGTCTCAGGCCCAATCATCATCCACCATCGACTAATGAGTTATTTTAATATCCTCCCCTATTAACTTATTACACCTAGGTTCTTCTATTTCAATGATATATTCACATGACAGTCTCTAGTTTTGTTTTTATTTAATATGAAATACATACACCTTATAGTACCATAACATATTATGTTCTCCGATAATTAGGAAAATCCTAAGTGTTCTTGCTAAATTTATTTGATCATAATTTCTAAAACTAACAAAACCATTATTTTATATGGACTGATTTAACACATTTATTTCATACATTAATATTACATCATATTATTTGAATATTAATTAAAAATTGTTAATATACATTCTAGAACTATTAAGGTTTAGTTTACTTTTAGATTTTTATATAAAAACATCTTGTATATAAATTATAGAATTCATATCACACTATGTTCATCACAACTAGAACCCCACATATACATTCTGTTGACAAAATAATTCTTCATTTCCATGGGTGAGGGAATATAATAAAGGGTGATATCAATATTTCCAACATGGTAAATTAATTTTGTTATCAATAAATTATTGTTTTGAATAACATGTGGATAAGGGTATAATAAAATAAAATAAATAATTCTAAATAATAAAATAATGTTCATATATCATAATCAAAATTCATTTAATGAATCTTGGAAGTTCATGCGACATCATTTTAAAAAATAATTAATGAATATGATACTGAGAACATCACATTTACATATGTTCATGGAATAAAACAATCCCATAATCTATGTCATAAATGTAATCATACAAATATTATGTCAATGATATAGGCTAATAAATTCCATACATGTAATATGGATCATGGGAATACATTGTCCCGCTCTTCAGTGAACAAATAGGAAAACCCCAAAAAAATTATTGGTCATTTATTGATGCTTTTCCCAAATGATCTATCATGTAATCTGAGGTTGTAATGGGTGTTACTAAATATATTTTTTCATGCATTTACCCCAGGTGATTTTGAAAAAAAGGACATTCAGATATCACTTTCTCAACGAATGAGGAAAAAAATTATTTCTTAGGGTTTACATATTCTTCTCAATTGAAAATTATTCAAGTATAGGAACTCATTTAACATATAAATGATATAACATAAATAAATTTAATTTTCAGGATTTCATATCTATATATTGAATTATTACAATGTCGTCTTTACAGAGATTTATAAGATGAGTAATATATATTTTTGGTGAGATATGAATGGTCATTTGGGAGTTTTTTATGAATTTTTTGAAATAGAACCTAGCCATTAATCCTAATATAGAGTCACCTATTGGTCTAGCCTGGATTGGATTTACTGGAATTCCACAATATTTTTTTCAAACATCATGTATTCATCCAATTTCTATTTATTATTTGAAAACACCTCTATTTGGTATTGGTGATGAGTAACCTTTCAAGTCCCTTGGTTATTAGTGTTTTTACTGAGGTCGGCATTTCTCATGTTCTTAAATGTCAAATTTGGAATCAAAATGGAAGTAATAGATTCCATTAGGATGTGGTATATGAAAAAAATCCCAATTTATTGAAATTATTTTGTTAATCATGTCCACTCCTCAAAGTTTTGTGGTGATAGGGAAGCTCATCATTTGACTTCCAAAATGAGGTGTATTGAAAAAGAAAATTAATTACATTTAGATTGATTTCTTAACATGTCAGTTTGTAGTCATTATGTGGTCCAAAATAAACTTTTTGAGAAATAAGTTATTTTTAATAATTCTTATGAGGTTGATACTCAAGATGTGGTAAAAAACCAAAATAATTAATATGTGATCCATACACCAGAGGTCAATGGTATATCATTTTTTTGGATTATATTCACATTGTTTTAGATACAAATTATAATCATCCCATTCATGTGTGGAACATGTGGAATAAATAAAATCTCATGATATTCTAAAATAAAAGGAAGATAAATATGCCCTCTTTTACTTGGATTAAGTATATCATGATGAATGTGATCAGACCTGTTATCTTGAGCAATCTTCTATTATGTTAAGCTCAAGAAAATAGGAAAAAATTCAACAATTTTCTAAGATAGTTTTATCAAACTACATCACAAAGAACCTAATAATCGTTATTATTATTATAATATTAAAATAAAATATGTCACAAGATCCTTGGACACTTCTATGTTACAGAAAATAGACTGCAATTCAGAGAATTTGGATATTCAGCCTGTATCCACAATCATTGCTGATGGTGCTTCTAGAGTATTTATTTTCGATGAGGATATTTATCCCACTCTAAAAGGTGAATATATGATTAATGTAGTGTGGGAGGAGAAACTATTAACTTTAATTGAATAACCTGATGTATTTTGTCTATAAAAGTATAAAGATGGTGAAATCAACATTCATCCTTTGCACCAAATTAGTGAAATAATTATCTTAAATTTATTGGAATAATATATAAAAAATCAAACACTCAAATATAACTAAAATATATAGAAATTAATATATTACCTATCTATTTTTTTATCTGATGAATGTGGAATGTTTTATTATGGATATTTATCTAGCTGCTCGAACTAAATCATAAAAAAGTGTCTCAGTATTTTCTCTTTTTCTTACTCTTTTTATATTTAAAAATCTATAGTGAAAAATATATGCTTCGTACTTGTTATTGGATATTAGTCTACTAGATTTTTTGTGTACATTTTATGGTCAGATGATTCCAGATATATAGTTCTCAGTTGAGGTTTCTGTTACATTTAATTACATTATTGTTATGTGATTTTCTAGGGAGTTCTAGATGACCATCGGGTCTTTTTCATGATTTTATTCAGATATTTGTGTCACTTGTGTTTTCATGATATGAAATTCTGTTTCTGGGGGATATATATTTTGTTTCAACATGAATAAGGGGGATTAATATATTGTTGTGATTAGAGCATTGATGAAATAACTCATCTTTTCTAGGTTTTTATTCCATTGTCTAATTATTGACTACTAGAACATAAAAATATTATTAATGGATGATAAAAAATCATGTTTTCTTAGTGGATTCATGTATGTTGGCTCTGAACATCATTTTTTTAGGTGATGTTTCTCCTGGAAGTGGATGATACATGATAATTGGGGACATTTCACACATGAAGAAGCAATCTTATCTAATTTCATTGACATCTCATCATATGGGAGAATGTTGCATTATGGTAATGTGGCATGTCGTAAAATTAGATTTGACATTATGTATCTCAAAATTTCATCACCGACATTTCATTTATGGTGTATGGTTGTTACACCTCATGATTTTACAATTAACCATTTATTTTTTAATAATGTTCTTATAGGCATGAATTAGTTGGAAAACTCATGACATTTTCATTAAAAAAACAATAAAAATTAATTTCATGTTGGGAATGGTCTAACCACTTGTTTTCTTATTATTGGTTAAACAAATCCTAGTTTTTACTATAATTTTAATGTACTAATGAATACTTTACCCTATAATATCACAAAAAATAATATTTATCTAAATCTTTTTTGTGATTTAATATACCTATCTATCACATAATAAAAGTTCACTCGTAGTTATTCTACAATATTAAGAATCCATTTATCATGTTATCATTACATAAAAAATGGAATTGAAAATGTGTTCTATAAATATTTTATAAAGAGAATTATAATCGTCCCAAAGAAATAATATTCATGTTATCATATAATCATAACCCCTTTGAATCATATGTAAAAATATAATATGTTATTATTGAGTAAAAAATATTAAAATGATCAATGGAATATTTTATAAAGAAAATTATGATTTCATTTTGAAAAATACATTTCATATATAAAAATTTCCAAAATTTTATATAAAATATATTATTTTCAAATAAAAATTGAAACATAGAAACAAATATTCAAAATAATATTTATTCTTAATTAAAGTTAAATATGTTTCATTAGTGTATTTTTAAGAGAAGATTATGTTCACAGATATAGTAAGAAGTATGTTATTTAGAAATAGAAAAAAGGAATACAAATAAACAATTATATAAAAATTCATTCGTGGTTTATAATTAGTTTATTCAATCTTTATTATAGTATGATTATTCTTGAGTGGATATTTTTTTAAATAAAAAAATAGAAAATGGTATTCTATGTTAAATAATTATATGATATGAGTTTTCTAAAAAATATTTCAAAAACATGATTACGTAAGGGATGTAAATGGAAGGTAATATTATTATCTATAAAATTAAATAGTGTAAATTAAATTTAATTATAATTTTTATATCTTGGTCATACTATTTCATTAGAAAAAATTTAATCATAAACATTTCAGGTAAAATTTATATTCTATCATAATGTCATTAAAGATTTGGTATAATTTGAATATTAATCTCCAATATTGAAATAAGATGAAGTGAAATATTAAAAACAATTAATTTAAATATGTTATTTATATAACATATAAAATGGGTAGTATATACACCACATAAATGAGACATGTTTTGAATATGACATACCTCTCAAAATAATATGTGATGAAAAAGTCTTGTCTTATGTCTACCGTCAGTCATAAACACCATAACCTACTATAAAATAATGTAAATGTTTTAAAAAATATATACAAAAGCCTTGTTTTCAATTATACTTACATTAATTATTTACTTATAAAAAATTATTATGTATTTATTAATATTTCTTTTTTAAATATGATGTTTTTGTTGATAACACTTTCCTTTGTCAATTTATTTCTATTTAGTTATTCAAGTCCTTTTATTTATATCAATGGGAAATATACTATAAAATCTGTATCATGTAATAATATCATATATAATAATTATACACACTTTCAAGACATTCCATATAATTTAGTGATGGATATTGAATTAAATCACATCATGTAAGTGATATTACATATGTACACTGATGTGATGAATCCACTATTCGATGGATTGAATGAATGAATCGTAAGAAATAATTGTATCCTCCAATGTAACATGGTGATGGAAAATGATTCATTTTGTAATTTGGAGGTGGAAATCCACAACTTTTCATGAGCAATACTATATTTTGTCCATTTTGGAAAGGTAGTGGAAAATGGATATTCAATCATCATAATTACCTATTAGTATAATTATGTCAAAAAAATTATTCATATTAATATTATGAAAACTTATTTATATTAGTAAAAAGATGAAATAAATTAAAATGAGTTTTGTTAGACAATTACCAATTCTTTATGATACCCACTTTGGTATAATACTCAATTCTTGAAATTATGTTCTTTGGAAAATACCAAAGGATATTGGAAGAAATGAAGGATTATTATAAGGTTTTATGTATGGAATTTCTATGATATATAAACAAAATTTTGTTAATATGGAAGAATATGTAGTTCATGTTTATAAGTGAGTGGAGGGATACACATGGAATTAATGGGAAAATTAAATAACACAACATCACATTAATATGAAAGTGAAAAACAATGGACCATTATTAAAATGTATAAAATTATATTATCGAAATATATTTATTTGATAAGATTCATTTAATTTTTATGGTTCATTTATATCCTTATCTCTTTGTAACATCCCTTGATTAACTTGTTTTAACTATTACCCTTGTAAGAAATTTTTAGTAATTTTACTAATAAACATGAAAAACAAGAATGTCGGCCAACAAAAAATTGGAAATGATGATTACAAATATGGAAACCATTTTAGAAAATTCATTTATAATATTTTTTATAAAATTAAATGAGTAAAACATAATAAAAAATATATTTTGATAAATATATTTTTATGCATAAAATGGAATTTATTATAATTCCATTCCTGGTAAATACTATTAGAAGAATGTAATTTTGTTTATTTTATATATTTTCAAAATTTCATTTAAATCATTAATAATTATGTGGTTATGAAAAATTTTATTTTCAAAACACATTATATTTATGATAATATATTTCTCAAAGATAATTCTTTTGACCCTCAATTGATTGTATAGTCATTCTGAACCATTATGTAACTAAAGTATAAACTATTATTCATACATAAGTAATTATTTTCATTAAAATATAATTTTAATAGTGATTAATATATATTTTATTTATAGTAATTCATTCCACCTATAAAAATAGACAATATTTTATTTTTTGTCTTCTCAGGAAATTGTTTTGGCATGAGATGTTCCTTTCACTTCTGTTTCAAATTGATTATGAATCTGATTTTATTATTTTTATCTTATTTTGAATAATCCACCTAGAAAGCACCTAATGTTTCTAATGGGTCTTTAACTATTTTTGTTTCTACATGGTTAATTCCCAACTTCCATGGAAATCGTTGTTTGTTTGAGATAGTGATGTGGATTTGGGATGTTGATAATGTCTTCAGAGTGTTTTGAAATCCAAATGTTTTTAGAGATTTTTTTGTTTTGGTTATTCTTGGGAGTTCATATTTGTAAGAATGAGAGTTGTTTTTCCCACAAATTAGGCTATATGGGATGATATGGGATGATTTTAATTTCATCTTTCTTAGTTGTTTTATAACCGAGGAGGTGAAGAAGAAAAACAGGGAAGAGATCCTGAGTGTCTGACAAGGTCAGTGGGTGGTGAAGGATTACGTTGAATACATCAAAGACATAGTTTTCTTTTTTCAGGAATGGTGTCATAGGATATGCTAAAATATTCTCTTTTTTGGGGTCTTAATTTAGATATCAATGAGCGAGTCCTCTTCTCCAAGGATCTCCATTTTGAGAAGTAGGTGGAGGAAGCGTTTTTTGGGTGAGTTGTTGTGAAATAAGCATAAACACATTATATTAGTTGTTGTATCCAGTGTTGGGGTTCCCTGCCCTAGAATTAATATTTTTTTGAATGTTTGTAAAAAATATTATTTATGTAATTATATAAATTAAAGTTTGAAGTATTTATACTATATTTATGTTTCTGGAGTTTATGTTTTAAATTTCCGTTCATTTAAATTCTATATTGTGACATTATTTTGTTGATATTTGGTGTGTTTTTTGTGTGGATCCAGTGCATTTCTGGTGTTTCACTACAATGTGCTATAACTGTAACACCCCAAGCTTCCACGGTACGTTTCCCTTTGAATAATGCAATGACGTGCGATGTACGCAACTTCGTGATTCTAACACACCACAACCAATCAAACTAGCCGTTATGAATAATAGTACCTACTTTTGGAAATTTTATAAATTTTATCTTTAGAAATGGACTTCAGTTTTGGATTCGTAATATCGAAATTATCTTAGGTTGAAATTTTGGTACTTTTCGGATAACTTTCATATTTTGATGAATAGTGAAAGTTACTAAATTTTAATTAAAAACCACTTTTTTAATCGAAATAATTTATAGTGATAAATTATTAATTTGAGTGGTTTTAATGTATATTTAGAATATATTTTTACCATTTAATACAATGTCGGTCATTGGATGATATTTCACATTTAAACTAGACATAAACAAGTGTCAATCTTTTAATTGTTATTATCTTTTAAAAACACACTATTTGTTTTGATGACGGGAATTAATTTTTAAATTAACTAATTCAATTGATTTGTTTTGAATTTGGTAAAATAGAAATCATTTTTTAATTCATAATATCAAATATATCTTAGGCCTAATTTTTGGTATTTTTCTGGAAACTTTCATTTTTTGATGAATAGTGAAACCACTAAGTGGTAGTTAAAAAACTGAATTTTTCATAAAACATAATTTTACCGATTATGTGAGTGGAATTTCGGAAATATGAGAGACACGGTTAATATCAAGGAGTAAAATTTGGTTCATTGAGATGAAAATAATTTTTTGTGAATAGTAACTTTTTACTTTTATTTACCACAGTTAAAAGTAAATAGGGTAATTAAGGGAAAAATGATATTAATATTACCCTAACACATGTCCTAATTCTATTGGACAAGTGTATCTAGACCCCAAACAACCTTAGGAATAAAATATTATCATTTAGGTCCACTTGGATTAGATTAGGACATTTATTATTATTTAATTCAAAGAAGAGTTAAAAGAGTTAAAATCAATGTTTATTTACTAAAACATTTTTAATATAGGGTTACACATAAGATAAATTCGACTATAAATATTCATTATAAATCTAAAACTATTTTCTACATAATGTTATTTTATTTATAAATTTTAGACATTAAATAATCTAATTTATTTATGACACAATGGTGATGCAGTAATTACCATAATACTGAATAATTAAAATGATTGATATTGGAGATTCCAATATAAATATAATATGAGACCTTTTATGAATTACAATAATTTTATAGGTTAATATGACATATTAGAATTGATTTAATTGACTTTATTCGAAGTATTCATTCTTATATGAGTTTCAAAAAAATCAATGATTGAATAGTGTCAAAATTGACATAAAAACGTTTTTAAAACAAATATTATATTATTAATTGATATTAAATTCCAAAAAATCTAAGGTTCGGCCAAGAGACTTATATTATGATTTTTGTGTCATTAATGGACCACTTGGGGGTCGATTTTATGTTTATAGTAAGTTTATTAACCATATAATATAAAAATACAAAGAGACATTGTAAAAGTGAAACTAATTAACTAAGAGTTAATACTTAAATATATGGTTAATATAATGACCCAATCCTGTCTAAATTCTATTGGTTGAGTGGTTTGCGACCTATCCCCACCTTAACCTTTATATAATCCACTTTGAAGCCATTAGAAACCGAATATGAATTTATTATACAATAATATTTTTAGCTTTTCCAAAGGTGCCCCTCACCCCTCTTATAAAAGGTCACTCCCCTTTCTCATTACTTCACATCATCAAAGAATTTTGGTTCGGCCAAACCCTTCACAAATACTCTCTTAACTTCACCACTATAACATAGAGGCCTTATTTTGATCAGAAATCCATCCTACGGAGCCATTTTGATCAAATCAAAAGGAAGAACCCGAAGAAGAGGTAATGGTTTTACCACCCTTTTTCAAATTCTTTTCTTCTTCAACTTCTTCTTTCTTTGTTATTCCCATTATAAATTAATGAATCCAGTATCTACTATATACTGTAATATTATTATAAATATATTACAACCATATTCAGTATTCTATCCATCCTTTGAATGACATGTCACCATACGTGCGTACGTACGGCTTACCATCTCCACGTCGTGGTGTAATTGTCATTCAATAAATTACTATTTGGATGGGTATAATAATGATGTGTAATTCATGTAAACAATTAATATAACATGATAATTATTCTGTCTATATGATATACCATCAAATTATATATTATTTTAACATCAAAAGAATGATATTGTCGCTCGTGCGTACGTACGGACTGCCGTCTCCATGAACGCGATGAGATTCATTCTCCATCATATCCATTCAAGTATAATTATCATTTGATTATTTAAAAATAATGTTTAAGGAATTGATATCAATATGTATATGAATAAGATACGACCTATCAATGAAAAACATGGCTTACTTAACAAAACATATAAAAGAAAACGAGTAAGTTAACACCCGAAACAACGATAATTCTAAGATATTAATAACAAATCAAAGTTAAAAGATCATATATGATATCATATTAATGTAAATGAATCGTGTATAATTCAATAACAATTATTTCAACATTATACAGGAGTTTAACCTACCGTCTACTAAGGAAAAAGTTCAAAGTAAGGGGTTTCTTATCTCACTTTTAATTTCGTGAGAATTCCATTGTTCACCACTTATTAATTACATGTGGTGTGTGTAATTCCAATGTTTGTATTCATTTTGTAATATACATTAATTAATTTATATTTAAATCGTCATTGTATGATCCTCCTTTCATGGGTTTATGTTTTTTATGTTACCAAATCAATAAGGGAATTTGGAATTTCAATTTCCACTCATTTGGCTTTACACATACTTCATTGATTATTTTACTCCAAGATTATGTGTAGAATCACTATTCATTTGATTATGTCATAAATTCCACTCCCCTTTCTGTGGATATAATTTTTATACACATAATCACTCCTTTGAAAAAATTCTCAAGTCATCGGTATGAACTTGATAAGAGTAATTTTTACTCAATCTCGATTTGTTGGGATAAATATCCAATTCATTGGTGTTGTTTTTACAAGAATATGTGTGAATGTCCATTGATTGTTTTACACTGAATATCCAATCATATTTAGTGTATTTATATTTTTCACACATAATTATGTCGTCGATTTATCCTTTACCTAAGGATACAACCTTTATGAATGATTTCATCTTAATTTACATTCCATTGAGACTTCTTTGTTGTTATACACCAACTCACTTTTATGTGGTGTACTTTGACTTAGTATATCATGAATCCATTTATTCTCATGATATTAAAAAGTTTTTATTACCTCAATTATTTGTATTCAAGTATCTCTCTTTTGGTTATAATCTCTAACTAAAATACCATTTTTAAATGTCTTAAAGATTCATTCTTCTAAATCTTTCTCATTAATGTCCATGTTTTAAAAATGGTTTTAAGGATTTATTTATATGGACATTAGAGTTTTAAAATCAAAATTCCTTTTAGAAGTTTCAAAGTAGTATGGGACACTTTTATTCTAAAAACTATTTTAAATGGATTCTTGACAAATAGTGTGACTTTTAAATGATTTCAAGAAAAAGGGGATATTTCACTCTAATTGTTTTGATGATTATTTTCATCTATATTAATATCCTTCACCATTTTCGATTGAGGTTAATATGATACAATAGAATCTTCCATATTGTATCAAATGAGTTATGATTGACTGTGGATGTGCAATTTTTATACCATTCATGGTTTGTGGATAAAGTATTGACATTTCGTATGCTAGTTTTAATACGAATGTTTAAGTTATGTTTAAAACATCTCATATGAGGAATGCATTGGACTTAGTAAGTGACGGGTGGAGCCCGCTAGAGCTCCTATATGCATCGGTAGGTCTCATGAGACAAACTAGTGACATGGCACAAGGCCTTGGAAAAATCCTATTTGTAGTCTTGGCAGGAGGCCTTGGCTATGTGGTTATGATAGTTTTGCATTATGAATTCTATCATTATGAAAGTGGTTATTGATATTTTATGTGATTGTTCGACTAGTAGAATATCCATGTGAATATGTAAATGGGATTATTTCTTTTTATCTTTGCCATATTATGTTGAAGTTCAAGTTTAAAAGGCTTTTGTTTTAGTTATAAATTTCTTTAAGTGTTTATGCTTATCTATAAAAGCTTCTGCTATATTCTTATCCTTGCTGAGCATCTGAGCTCGCCCCTTTCAATGTTTTATCTTTTCCGAGGATGTGAAGAATGAATTTATGAATGTCCTGCAGGGATAGTATGAGGGGATATGAAGATAAGATGTTGTTGTAGTTTTTTTACCTTATGATGTAATGTAATACTTATGAATATATCTAGTGTTTCCAAGACTACTAAACTAATCAGTCTTTCAAGACATGATCCTTTGTGGTCATGCTAATGATATGTAATAATGCACCGACTCTGTGTATCTAGGGTCAGGGCATTACAGTTGGTATCAGAGAAGTTTAGTACAAACCTTGGAAGCTAGATTTAGATAAACTCTGATTAGAGCACGTAGACCAAATATAAACTTTGAAGATTAGTATAGAAGAACTTCCATAAATTTTGGTATTGTAGAGATTTTTTGAGTTTTCTGAGCAATACATCTCTATCTGGATACAAGCAGGTAGAGGCGGCTCTGGCACAGATGTACCTAGGGGTAAAACCCGAAAACACCACTTTGAGCTAGACTCGAACGGGAACTGGTGCACGACTACGGGCCCTACTGCACTCTTGGTTATGACACTCCCCAGGGGGGATAGGATTAGGATAATTTACATTTTCTTTACTAATAGATTTCAAGTATTATATATAAGATGAGATTAAATGACCTTCGTTAATCCTAATGTTTTTAAAATTTAGAATATGGTGACATGGTAATCTCTAAATAATTTTATGACTATTGTTACTCACACAATGCCTCCTGGTTTTAGTCAATGGTGGGATTCCAAGGAATTAATAGTGAATTTGAGAATGATGTACAAGGTTGGAACGGTGGTGGAAATGAGCAAAAAAATGGAATTTTGATAGGTATAAAAGATATCATCTTTATTCAAAATCAATTTTGCAAAAATATGATCAACAATATATATATATTAACCAATTCCCAGACTCAACAAAGAAGAGAAAGGTGATGAATGATAAGAGCTCCAGCAGTGGAGACCATGGAGAAAGGAATCCTCAATTTCCATCATGCAAGAAATGTGGAAGGATACACCCAGGAAAGTGTCTCAATGGGACAAAGAAATGATTTATGTCCGGTAAGGAAGGGCATTAAGTGAAGAATTGCCGATGAAAAATGAAGAGTACTATGGAACAAGATAAAAATGGTCTGAAGAATCCATTTACAGTAATTTGCCGTAAATGTAGTGGACCTGGCCATTACCTGAGTGAATGCCCTATTCTATAGGATACTTTCTTGGTCAAAGAAGAAGCTATGTGGAAATAAATGGTTGGAAAAATGTTTAAAAAGTATTAGTGCTCTTTTTTGATGGGTTTACTTTGGAATCATTTTCTCTTGTATTTTTGACCCTGCAGTTTTCCATGTGAGAATGATATTTGAGGAAGAATTATCTTTTCAATTGCGGATATAGTTTTAAATCACATTTTGGTTTTATATGATCGTTGGGTTTGAGGCAATTATAAGTTATTATAATTTGGGATGAAAATGCAAGGTATGAGATAAGAATTGTGGTTAAATTAAGTTATGGTTATTTTGAGGAATTTCTCTCATTTTGGTAATGTTATAAAATATAGTTTTTGAAAAAGGACAACACGCAGACCATGTGACAACCCGTCGTGTCAGAAAAATCTGTGGGAATCGAACCCACAACCAAAGTGCGATTGGGATTTATCTCCTACCACTGGACTACATGAAGTCCCTGGTTAGTGTGACTATTATTTTTAGTTAAATGATTTTATTGATCAATAATAATTTGATTTGGGAACTTGTGTCTTATCAAATGAATACCCTTAGTATAGGAAAATGATTTGGTGATTAAGTGATAAATGTTATTTTGGAAGTTCTTCGTTGGGTTGTGAACACTATATGGCCAACTAAAATAGAATATTATGGGATTTCATTTGAAAATTAATGGTGGATTTTTATATATGTTTTTTATTGTGGATTTATAGTGATTTGGGTTATTCATGGAAATGATTAGGTAAATTACTTTTAAGTATGTGACTTTAAGAGTAATTAATGTCATTTGGAGATACAATTTAACATGTAAGACTAAAATCTTAAAAGTTTTGGGTTTCTATATTAGTTTGGATTATATTGAAGTATTATAAGGACAATTGATTATTGAATGGTATTTATTTAACTTTGGGGTATTGATTGTTTAATTTTAGAAATTAAGATTAGTGTTTTTTTCTCTCTAATGGAATATCCATTTGGGGGATCATCAGATATTATACTAACCATTTTGGTTTTGATTAATATCTAAAGAAAAGGTAAATATATAGTTTATCCTATGTGTATCATGAGTTTCTATAGATATTTATTCTATTTCTTCCATTGTGACCAAGTCATCTTGTATACTCATTGTTCAAAAAAATGAGTTAGTGGTAAAAAGTTATTAAATAATGAAACTCTACATAAAAATTAAGTATACCTCTTTATGTTCTTATTCAATATCATAAATTAATTCATAGTCCTTATGCAATTTAACTTAAAACAAAAAATGTTGTCTATTTACTTTTCCTACAGGGAGACTAAGGACCATTTGTACCAACACAAGTTTGTCATTTTCTTATTGTTAACTTTCTCCTGATCATGTTTTCTATCCCTCTCCATCAGAACTGAACACTTAGTTTATCATCCATATCCATGTTTTCTTACATGCAATCCTAGTATGGATTATCTTGGGTGACCTTTATACCTCTCTTCCTTTCTTTTAAAGTGATAGTTTTATTGACTCTTTTTTCGATGTGGGACATTCCATTAAATTCTCACGCCCAATTTTTAAAAAATTGTGAGGACGCAATTTATTGAAGGAGGGGAGAATGTAACACACCAAGCTTCCATGGTATGTTTCCCTTTGAATAATGCAATGACGTGCGTTGTACGCAACTTCTAGATTCTAACACAACACAACCAATCAAACTAGCAATTATGAATAGTAATACCTACTTTATGAAATTTTATCATTCGAAATGGACTTTAGTTTTGGATTTTTAATATCGAAATTAGCTTAGGGTGAAATTTTTGTAATTTTCAGATAACTTTCATATTTTGATGAATAGTGAAAATTACTAAATTTTAATTAAAAACAACTTTTTTAATCGAAATAATTAATAGTGTTAAATTATTAATTTGAGTGGTTTTAAAGTATATTTAGTATATATATTTAGCATTTAATACAATTTTGGTCCTTGGATGATATTTCACATTTAAACCAGACATAAACAAGTGTCAATCTTTTGATAGTTATTATCTCGTAAAAACACGCTATTTGTTTTGATGACGAGAATTAATTTTTAAATTAATTAATTCAATTGATTTGTTTTTAATTTGGTAAAATATACATCATGTTTGAATTCATAATATCAAATATATCTTAGGCCTAATTTGTGGTATTTTTCTGGAAACATTCAATTTTTGATGAATAGTGAAACCATTAAGTGGTAGTTAAAAAACTGAATTTTTCATAAAACATAATTTTACCGCTTCTGTGAGTGTAATTTTGAAAATCCGAGAGACACGGTTAATATCAAAGAGTAAAATGTGGTTCATTGAGATGAAAATATTTTTTGGTAAATAGTAACGTTTTACATTTATTTACCACGGTAAAAAGTAAATAGAGTAATTAATGGTAAAAATGATATTAATATTACCCTAACACACGTCCTAATTCTATTGTACAAGTGTATCTAGACCAAAAACATCATTAGGAATAAAATATTATCATTTAGGTCCACTTGGATTATATTAGGACATTTATTATTATTTAATTCAAAGAAGAGCTAAAAGAGTTAAAATCAAAGTTTATTTACTAAAACATTTTTAATATAGGTATACACATAAGATAAATTCGACTATAAATATTAATTATAAAGACAAAAATATTTCCTAAATAATGGTATTTTATTTATAAATTTTAGACATTAAATAATTTAATTCATTTATGACACATTGGTGATGCAGTAATTACCATAATAGTGAAAAATTAAAATGATTTGTATTGTAGATACCCAAATAAATATAATTTGAGACTTTTTATGAATTAAACTAATTTTATAGGTTAATATGACATATTAGGATTGATTTATTTGTATTTTTAGAAGTAATCATTCTGATATGAATTTCACAAAAATTCAATTATTGAATAGTGTCAAAATTGACATAAAAGAGTTATTAAAACAAATATTATATTATTAATTGATATTAAATTCCTAAAAATCTACGGTTCGGCCAAGAGACATATATAATTGTAGGTGTATCATTAAGGGACCACTTGGGGGTTTCTTGGATGATTATAGTATGTTTATTAACCATATAATATAAAAATACAAAGAGACATTGTAAAAGTAAAACTAATTAACTAAGAGTTAATACTTAAATATAAGGTTAATATAATGACCCAAACCTGTCTAAATTCTATTGGTTGAGTGATTTTAGACCTATCCCCACATTAAATTTAAATAATAAACTTTTTAGCCATTATAAACCGAATATTAATTTATTATAAAATAATATTTTTAGCTTTTCCAATGGTGCCCCTCACCCCTCTTATAAAAGGGAACTCCCCCTTCTCATTACTTCACACCTTCAAAGCCTTTTGGTTCGGAAAAAACCTGCCCAAATACTCTCTAAACATCCATCACTACAACCTAGAGGCATTATTTTGATCATAAATATAACCTATGGAGCCCTTTTGATCAAATCAAAAGGAAGAACCCGAAGAAGAGGTAATGTTTTTACCTCCCTTTTTCAAATTCTTTTCTTCTTCAACTTCTTCTTTCTTTGTTATTCCCATTCTAAATTAATGAATCCAGTATCTCTTATATGCTGTAATATTATTATAAATATAGTACAACCATTTTCAGTATTCTATCCATCCTTTGAATGACATTTCACCATACGTGCGTACGTACGGCTTACCGTCTCCACGTCGTGGTGTAATTTTCATTCAGTAAATTATTATTTGGATTGGTATAATAATGATGTGTAATTCATGTAAATAATAAATATAACATGATAATTATTCTGTATATATGATATAACATCCAATTTTATATTATTTTAACATCAAAAGAATGATATTGTCGCTCGTGCGTACGTACGAACTACCGTCTCCACGAATGCGATGAGATTCATTCTCCATCGTATCCATTCAAGTATAATTATCATTATATTATTTTAAAAAAAAAATTAAGAACTTTATATAATTCTGGATATGAATAAGATACAACCTATCAATGAAAAACTTTTCTTACTTAACAAAACATATAAAATAAAATGTGTAAGTTAACACCCGAAACAACGATAATACTAAGATATTAATAACAAATCAATGTCAAAAGATCATATATGATATCATATTAATGTAAATTATTCTTTTATAATTCAATAAAAACTATTTAACCATTATACAGGAGTTTAACCTACCGTCGACCAAGGAAAAAGTACAAAGTAAGGGGTTTCTTATCTCACTTTTAATTCCGTGAGAATTCAATTGTTCACCACTTATTTATTACATGTGGTGTGTGTATTGCCCATGTTTGTATTCATTGTGAAATATAATTTAATTAATTTATATTTACATCATCATTGTATGATCCTTCTTTCATGGGTGTATGTTTTGTATGTTACCAAATCAATAAAGGAATTTGGAATTTCAGTTTCCACTCATTCGGTATTACGCATACTTCATTGATTATTTTACTCCAAGATTTTGTGTAGAATCACTATTCATTTGATTATGTCATAAATTCCACTCCCCTTTCTTTGGATATAATTTTGATACACATAATAAATCCATTGATAAATTTTCAAGTCATCAGTATGAACTTGATAAGAGTAATTTTTACTCAATCTCGATTTGTTGGGATAAACATCCAATTCATTGGTGTTGTTTTTACAAGAATATGTGTGAATGTCCTTTGATTTTTTTACACTGAATATCCAATCATATTTAGTGTATTTATATTTTTCACACATAATTATGTCGTTGATTTATCCTTAACCTATGGATACAACCTTTATGAGAGATTCCATCTTAATTTACATTCCATTGAGACTTATTTGTTGTTATACACCAAATCACTTTTATGTGGTGTACTTTGACATAGTATATCATGAATCCCTTTATTCTCATGATATTACAAATTTTTTATTACCTTAATTATTTGTATTCAAGTGTCACTCTTCTGGTTAGAAACTCTAACTAAAATACTATTTTTAAATGTTTTAAGGACTCATTCTTCTAAATCTTGCTCATTAATGTCCATGTTTTAAATATCGTTTTAAGGATTTATTTATATGTAAATTAATGTTTTAAAATCAAAAATTCCTTTTTGAAGATTCAAAGTGGTATGGGACACTTTGATTCTAAAATCTATTTTAAATGGATTTTTGACAAATAGTGTGACATTTAAATGATTTCATGAAAAATGGGATGTTTCACTCTGATTGTTTTGATGATTATTTTCATCTATGTTAATATCCTTCATCATTCTCGATTGAGGTTAATATTATAAAATAAAATCTTCCATATTGTATCGAATGAGTTATGTTTGACTGTGGATGTGTTATTTTTATACCATTCATGTTTTGTGGATAAAGTATTGACATTTCGTATGCTAGTTTTAATACGATTGTTTATGTTATGTTTAAAAATATTCATATGAGGAATGCATTGGACTTAGTAAGTGATGTGTGGAGCCCGCTATAGCTCCTTGATGCTCGGTAGGTCTCATGAGACAAACTAGTGTCTTGTAACAAGGCCTTGGAACAATCGTATTTGTAGTCTTGGCATGAGGCCTTGGCTATGTGGTTATGATAGTATGGCATTATGAATTCCATCATTATGAAAGTGGTTATTGATATTTCATGTGATTGTTAGACTAGTAGAATATCCATGTGAATATGTAAATGGAATTATTTCATTTTACCATTTCCATATTATGCTGAAGTTCAACTTTAAAAGGATTTTGTTTTAGTTTTAAATTTCTTTAAGTGTTTAGGCTTATCTACGAAATCTTCTACTATATTGTTATCCTTAATGAGCATCTGAGATCACCCCTTTCAATGTTTTATCTTTTCCCAGGATGTGAAGAAGTAATTTATGAATGACCTGCAGGGATAGTATGAGGGGATATGAAGATAATATGTTTTTCTAGTTTTTTACCTTATGATGTAATGTAATACATATGAATATATCTAGTGTTTCCATGACTACTAAACTAATCGGTCTTTCGAGACTTGATCCTTTGTGAGCATGCCAATGTTATGTAATAATGCACCGAATCTAGGTATCTAGGTTCGGGGTGTTACAATAACAATACAATGTATCCGTTCTCTTAAAATCATGGATAAAGATTACATTTATCAGTGTTTTTAAAAGCGCTGATAAAGGATACATTTATCGGTTATAAAAAGAACATATAAATGTACCCTTATCAGAGCTTCTAAATACACAGATAAAGGTTCTATTTATTAGTGACTTTGTTAAAGATAATAAAATTCCTTTGATTTTAACTTCACTCAAGCAGTCATCACTCTTCTAGCACTAAAAATGGCCATTTCTAGCACTGTTGAAGGCTAGTTTTTTAGTCGGGATTTATCCATCTTTATATATTGGTCGGAGTACATCCCAAAATAAGTGAATTTCAATTGTCCTAATCTTGTCACCATCCAACTCTTAAAAGACACAATGTATTAAACTTACATGTCAACATCTATCCCACATTGAATTTGATTTATCAAAGGTAACAAATCCACTAGAATTTTATCTAACGATAACGACACCAGTGTATTTTTTCCATTATTTTCACATTACACAGTCACTCACATCATATTGAATTTAAAACACCACCACCACATCCTAGTCAAGTATATACACACATCAGTCATGATGTATACAAAAAATAATTGAAAAAAATAACCCAAATATTTTAGGAGCCATGTTATACACCCCACCACAGTTCATTACATACAACAACACTCAAGCATGAATCCATCTACTATAAATCATCACATTCAATTAATTACATCCATGAATCACTATTCCTATATATATATAAAACTATCTTGTAGAATGTTTCAATTTCTCATAAACAAACATTATCCAATACATTACAATGCCTTTAGTATCAATGAGATATTCCTCCCATCCACATAAATACATTAGTCCATCAATCTTATAGTAATTTCATCAATTCCATTTTCAACTCATAGTGTCACAACATCCCAAAACTACCATTATACAAATTCAATTGATTCTTCCTAATAAATAATAACACAACTCACATTATCATTAATAGACATTATGCAAAATATGTAAACATGTTTCCACCTCAAACCCTTTCAGAATCACCAATACAATATGAATTAAAGTAAAAAACATAAAATAAAATGAAATCAAAGCATAATCCTAAAAAATTACTAACATCACTGTGTGTTTTCTTGTTAATATTACTCTACCCACAACATATTGCATTCAAAAGTTAACTCATATAGCCCATTGAAAGATAATATAACATTTTATTTTATTTTAAAATTTGGAACAATAGATTTTGTTACCGACCATAAAATCCCAAAAGGCAGAAAATCTTCTTCTACAATATTATACAACCTGACTCGTCTAGTTTGAGTCTTTTACCATTAATAAATGGAATTATCATCTAACCAACCATAAAATCATAACATTTTTTCAATTTTACCCATCAAACAACAATAAAAAATACATTATTTCACATTCAAAAAACCTATGACTTCCTCATGACTATATCTGATACTCAATAACACTTATTGTGAATAAATACCAATCAATATTTACCAACATAATCCTATAATATATAATGAAACTCACATAACTATATTAACACCTCTACTAATATTCCCTAAAATATGACATCTCAACATAAATAATACCAAGAGGATATCCAACTATACGAATATAAATATTGAAAGTAAAATAAATTATGCGTCATTATAACATTATCATGAACCTGCACATATCCTACAAGTCACATCCCAAATAGATCACAATAAGAAACACATCATTTGAGATATTATTTCAAATATCATAGGGAAACTCACAATATATTGCAACCCATCATGGGGTAAAATTTATTTATTCATCAATAATATCACACTATAAATAACAACACGCTATAGGTTATAATTTTTTACGATATTTAATGGTATGAAACTACCCCCTCGATTAACTATTCCACATTAATGTATATATGGAGAATTTTTTCTCAGATGAATAAAATTTAGTACATCATAGTCATCAAGTTTTGAAATGTATATGTGTAGAAATGTTTTATTTCATAAATTGAAAATAAGTTTTTATAGAGAACATAAATAACTAAAAAAATTTATAATTATTAGAACTATCTAACTCATGGGGAATAATATATTATAATTTCATAAGGAATATATACAAGAGAATAATATATTCGTTTTTACTCACACATTATGTAACTAAACATTTTTTCCATTATTTTTTTTAATTTATAAAAAAAGAACTATTGCAATCACATAAAAGACAACACATTTCATATAAACATATGTTCCTCGTATGATTCATGAACCGACAAACTAATTCCATCATGGGAAAAGTTTAAAAAATTTAATTAGAAATTAAATAATATAATTAATAAAATGAATTTTATGAATTTAGACCTAAAAAGATGGAATCAATGCCAAATATTTATCAATAGGGAAGTATTTTATTACTTGATCTAGAAAGGTTCATACTATAGTCCAATTTAATATCCAATATATCAAACAAAATTAATAACATTAATAAAAGCTCGTATCATGTCATGAACCATCTAGTTTGACCCTAAAATGGTCACTCGAGATGTTCGGAATCATGTTTAGAAGGTAATTCCTAATCCCTATAGGCCAGCAACTTTTGATGGGGATGAAAATAAATTTTTTTAAACAATTTGGCCCATGAATAAAATATTAATAAATAAATGAAAATAATATGGAACAATAAAAATAAACCCACATTGAGGAAATAAATAAAATGTTACACTTACCTCCACGTGGCCTCATGGGTCACCACCATACACTGAATGAAGCTCACTCCAATATTGTTGTCAAACTGGGAAAATATGAAACTGAAAATATAGAGTATGCGTGGGCACCGAAATGCTCAGTAGAAATGTCTAAAAACCATGCTCGATACCCCACCTCAAAAATGAAATCATTTCATACAAGTTTATAAATAGGATATATAAAATATGGTTTCCCACACTTTTATCGAAATAGGTAACATGCAATTTCTTTAATTAAAACCCCACTTTTCATATCATTTTTCTAAATCATTTACCAAATAATACAAGTCATTGAAATGAATTATTATATAATCCAACTATTACAAAAACATGCCATTTAATATGAAAAGGAAAGTAAAAGTGTCATGAGATAAAATAATACAAAGTTCTATAAAATTAAGCTTCAAAAGGTAATTTTTCAACCATTGTTATTTCTTAAAAATCCTGATGTCGATTCCTATATGTAATCAGTTCTGAACCACCTATTAGTGTATGTGGATGTTCCTACATCTACATCCAACTAGCCTCCGTAAACTGAACAATCTATTGGTACAACCCTCCTGGCCTAACAAAAATTCAAAGGGTACCAACCCTTCTAATCTGGGTTGATCATCAACCATCATTATACCCACTAAAAGACTTCCATGAATCCTATTGTAATATTATCATGTATTTGTAGGAGGCCCTCAAATGTGTGACTCACCTTACATGTCATCACCACAATTTCCTTCCCCAAACACATACATCCCCTATACGATAATCCATAATGATATATCCAAGATATGCACTCCCTATATATATATATATATATTTCACATCATTGATGGTTCCAATCAGGTTGCAACATCAGTTAATCTTTCAACAAGTTCTTTAAAAACATGCATGCTACCAACCGGGATGTCATTACCCATAATAATTCATATAAATTCATAAAATACATTATCTTTCCAATAAAGCATTTATATTTTAAAAAAACATTCATTTATCATTATTAAAAAGATCCAATGGGTCCTTATATCATGCCCATATCAAATACACTTTTAAAATATTTCTCATCCATTTTCCAAAATTAATACAAACCACCACTTCCATTACCACAAAGCCAAATGGGCGGTAAATCCAAATCAATCATTATTTCAAAAACCATGATGAAAACACACACAAAAATAGAATCCAACCGGAATTCCACATCATTAGAAAATAATCACCATTTACCAAATTCCAAAAGGGCCATTTTTTGAAGGGCATACTTTAGACCACCTTTGATGCCACATAGGATAATGCATATGGTAAAGGAAAAGGGGAACCATTTATGTTCTAGGGTTCAAGGAAAATGTTCTTTTTTTAGTTCCATCTTTATTTGGATGCCCTTCCATGTGTGCACCTCATGGACCCACGAGTATTTCCATATCCAATAACACATTTATCTATGCAAGAAAATACCCAAAAATATTTTTCCTCAAATGATAACATCATAGAGGAAACAGTGTCACACCCCTCACAGACATATGGATTATATCACAATTATCCATTATATGATTATAAAACAAAGGCCAAAAAACCATTAAAATATCCAAATTCATTTTAAACATGCCAATTGGAATTTCACCCAACAGTTTGCACACATATATATAGGTATATTTATTAAATCCCTTGAAAAACTAATTCACACCAACATTCCATTATAAAATAACTGTATTATCTATATTAACACACCACAATTTTATAATTGCAGATTTAAAGAATTGAATGAAAGCTCAAGCATTAACTGATTGTGAGGAAAAGAATTGATGGTAACACCTAAGGATGAATATATATATATATATATATATATAATAAATTAATATAAAAACATGCTTTAAAAATCCTATGTAATCAGTGAGAAATAATTAATGGTGTGGGAACAGGAAACCAACCTAAATAAGGGAGCGAACAATGCCGGGACACTTCACCGCCTAAAAAATTCAGTAGTGACCACTCATAACTAACCCACAGTGGGGCACACATACATACATACAAAGACACACACACACACACAGAAACACACACACACACACACACACACATATATATATATATATATCTGTATTACACTGCTTATATTACCTACGCAATGAGGGAATACATACATAGAGGACATATATATATATATCCAATGTATATGCATGTGTTACCTCTATCATTGTCTAAAACCCACTATATCATCAATAGGTGCCCTAAATTATGGAAGAAAAGTCCAATATACCATTCATTATATAAATAAGGATCATAACCAACATAGGACTGTAAATATGATGGTGAAAACCAAGAAAGAAGAATAAAAACTCACCTTGGAAGTTAGTGGGAAAAAAACAACATGAACCACCATTCCTTTGGTAGCAGGTGATGGAATATACAAGAAAATGTCCCAGGGAACCATTCACACAACCCTAAACAACATGAAAATTTGAAAAAATACCCCCACCATTAGGGTTTTGAAAACATGAAGAAAAACCCAAAAAATAGATTGAAGAAAAAACTCACTAGAATTATTGTTGGACTCACAATGAAGAAGCCACCAATGGAGAAGGGGAGGCCACATAAATAATGGGGGTCGCATCGAAGAAATCAGGACATTGGACATATTCCTGATCAGAGGAGGAGTTCATGTCGGAATCAGACAAGGTGGGAAGGGAATCATTGTAGGGATGTTTGCTAGAAGGAGGGCCTGTTAGAGGGCATGGTTGGATGGAGTATGGGGGTCATCAAGAAAGTATGTCACAAGGGGGTGGGTTGTTTGATATAATATAGGAGAAAATGAGTGGGAGGTGTGCTTTGTAGAGGTGAAGAGAAAGGTGGTGATGGCCCTAGGGTTTCTACCCTCTAAAAAATTAAAATAAAAATAATAATACATAATAATAATGTTAATAGAAATTATGATAATAATAATAACCATTGTAATATTAATACTATAGAAAAATATTATAATAATAACAATATTAATAATAATAATAATAATAATAACCTAATGATAATAATAATTATAATATCTATTAATATTATTATATTTATTTCTTAGACATTATTTAAATTAAATATTCATAAGATTTTATATAATTTTATTATTGGAAAACCCCACAGTGACCATGGCCAACCATGTGGTTACTTCTAACCATATGGTCCCCATGCACCTGCCTGAAACCCCCTAAAAATATCAAACAACAAATTCTTTAAACCTACACTCATCCTAACCCTCTATGATATAACGAAAACCAATAAATTATAAAATAAGATAATTTATAATGGTTGGGTTGGGATAATTATCCCCCCCCCCCACAAACCTTTTACCTACAAAAAGTCTCCAATGTGATTGTTAGTAAAAAATTGAGTCCATTACTGAACACAACCATAGAGAAAAAGGAATTATAAGGTGACTATTTATTTCCCCAAGTCACACCAGACCAATATTGGAGAAACCCCAACCCAAAATTTTGCATATCATGAGAGGTCTCTCCCCATCACATGGATTCTCCTAGAATATATGTTAAAACCCAAAAACACCACCCTGGGGAGGGCGATAATGTGGGAACTGCTAATATTGACTAACGACCTTCTAGAGCACAAGAATAGAAACACCAATGTTGAATCATGTAACTGCCGGCCAAGACCCAGTACCCCCACCACTAGGGAAAACCCAAGGGAATAATAGAACCCAAATAGTGAACACAATCACAATTACAAACATCTATTCTTCCATAAGAACATAATTTTTCAAAATAACATAGCTTAACCGAGATCAACACAAACAAGGTCCGGACACAATTTAGTAAAATCAAATGATTTAGAAAACCATATTTAGATAAAAAGTATTATTAAAAAAAACATGTTTCTTATAATATCCTAAGGAAATGATAGATATACATTGACGAAAATTTATCAGTAGCAGGAAAAATGATGAAAAGTATTTTAATTTTCCAATCCCAACATGGAACACAAAAACCAAACTAAGGCTTCCCACCCCTGGAAATTCCTCATTGTGCATTAGAATTTCCCCAAGACCAGTTGCTGAGGCTATGATGACTAAATCATCTCCTGCCTCATAGTCAGATACAAGCATCTCTCGGTCAAAATATTTTCTTCATATGACGCTTCCTACAAAACATCTTCATATTACCCAGACTGCCACAATGATGCATGTCTTCAGAGGGATGTAATATGATGGCAAAGAGTGTCTTCACTAGCCACAATTATGGAACACAACTGAATATTCCGTTGTACTGGATTCCAAAACCAGAGAATATGAATCCTTAGAAATAGGTTCATCTGACATGAACTTCTCACTAGATGGGAAACCTTCATGAGCAACTGGGTACAATGAAATAACAAACACCAGTGCTCCGAAGAAAAACGTATCATGGAATGTTTCATCTACTAGATTCTTAAATGATGGTCTTTAAAAGGCAGGACTCAATCCCTGATATCTGGACGAATACCGCCAATTAAGAGAGAATTCATTGTGATATTTAATGATGCTACATCTAGATAAAGTGAAACTACTTCCATTAAACGGTCTATATATGATTTCACCATCCATTTGTCTTGTTGAATATGCATGAGGTCTCCCCTTTTCATCATCTTTAGCTCTTCATGTATGAACCATCATATGAAGACTGATTTAAAGAAATCTGTCATCATCCCAACTAGAATTGACGATGGGGCAGAAAATACCCATTCCTCTAGTGCTGGACCTTTTAATGGGACAAAACGGCACACACTCGGACAGCCTTTAGATTTCTCAAAATCCTAATGATATTCATCGACTTTTCATGCCACATCAATACATATAACATACCTCGATCACAACGATGGACATGGAACATCTATGGAGATAAAGAAACTAGTAATTAATCAATAGAAGTCTTGCGATCCATTATGTGAAGGATTTTCTGAACAACATGAGAATGATAAAATCAATTCCATCATTAATCAGAATAATAGTTGAAAAGAATGTCTTAGGCCAAAACAACATGATATTAATCAAAATAGATACAAACACAACCATAAATTTATCTTTCAAAAACCCATTTCCATTTTAATTTAAAAAACTCATCATTTTATTGTCACTTTCCAAACATAAAACCATTTTCTATTAAACTAAACCCAAATTTTAAAAAACCATTTTTAAAGCATTTTCCCCTAAGAAAAATAAATTTATAAAATAATGCTAAGCCTATAATCTCAATCATTCACCCATGGAATCCCACGAACTGTTGCTATTGTGTTCATTTCCTTCTATTCATACATGCCAACATTTAATTTCCAAACACAACCTAACATGTGAAATGTTTAATAAGGAATACACATGGCTACACCAAATCAATTTTCTTAAAAAAATCCAAATTTTCTCCAAATTCTGAAAACAAAAACACATTAAATATTAATATCCACATTACCAGATTCAAAACATTATAAATAATGTATTTCTATTTATAAACCATTTTCATTTTCAACATATGATTAAACCAACAAAAACCAAATTGAATGAAAAAAATGATTTAGTTACTGGAATGAGGAACTACTATCTATTTCTAACCCGGTTACATGGTACATTTCCATGCCCCAAGTAAGGCATAACACTAATAGGAACATGAACCGACCACTTGGACTCCTCATGGGTCACCGTGACATGTGATACCAAAACATGACCCCGATACACATCCATTTTCATCCATCAATTAAAAAAAACCAAACCTAAAGAATCAATTCCTATACTACCCCTATTAACTCGAGGACCAATGTGATATTTTGTTTTGATTCTCAACCCACACCTACCTCCATGATAGTTCTAATATAATTATATCAGACCCCACAAATAACCAGATCCACCAATGATACAATTTTATCAAAAACCATCCTTGGTTAACCATGAACCGATCACCTGAGCCGATTCGCGGCATGGTATGAAGGGCATTCCATGTCCCCACGTTCTAGTAACTATTTTTAAGCATCAAAATAAAATATGTGGCAATTATTTACCCATAAAGAAAGATAAATAAATAAATGATAATGATAATGATACGGGCTAATAAAAATAATCACTCATAGAGGAAATAAATAAAATGATACATGTACATCCATGTTACCTCATGGGTCACCACCAAACACTAAATGAACCTCTCTCTAAGAGAAATGTGATACAAGGAGTGCGTGAAAAATGAAAATATAGAGTAGGCATGAGCACTGAGATGATTAGTATGAATTCCAAAATAAACCATGCCGAATTCCACACCTCTAGAATGAAATCCTTGATAGATAGTTTGAAAAAAGTATATATAAAATATGGTTTTACACTATTTTATCGAAATAGGTAACATTGTTTTACATTCATGAAAACGTGTTTTTTTCATTTCATTTTTCTATGTTAACTACCAAAGAATACCAGCCATTACAATGAATTCTTTTAAAAGTAAAATAATAACAAAATAATTTTATAAGATGAAAATCAATGTAAAAGTCTCATGAGATAAAATAACCAAATGTGACATAAAAAAGTAGGAACATTAAAGTATGCATCTATTGAATGTTTATTAACATCTCTAGAGAAACACCCAAATGTACTCGGTTCGGAATCACCTACTGACATGTGGTGAATCTCCAATGTCTATAAACAATTTTCCACCCACAACTGACTAATATGGTGGCATATCCCACCCAACCAAACATCATATCAATGGGATACCAACCCATATAATCATGGTTGATCCGAAACCATTACTTGACCATCTAAAAATGCCTAGGAAACCCATGTTAAAAATATACTATGTTTTTTGGAGTCCCTCGCATGAATTACTCACCTTACCATCCATCACCACACTTTCCTACCCCAAACACGAACACCCCCTATACGATAAACCATAAATAAAAATCCTAGATATGGGTTCCTACTATATACATATACATATTTCACATCATTGAAGATGCTAATCTAGCTGTTACATCACTTAAGAATTTAACGATTTCTTAAAAAACATATGCATATTTCCAACTAGTTCCGAATTTCACATAAACATTCAAATCATTTATTAAAATACATTATGTTTCCAATGAAGAATTTTATTTTCAAAACCATATTCATTTATCAATATTACAGTTTTCATACTGTTCCTCATATCATGTCAATCTTAAAGACACTTATAAAATATTTCTCACCCAATTTCCAAAATTAATACAAACAACCACTTCCCATACCACTTTTCCAAACAGTATTTTAATAAAAAGACATCATTATTTTAAATACCACGATGAAAATATACAGCACACATAATGATTCCAATCAGCCTACTAATTCATTAGAAACCAATCATATTTTAAAAAAATAAAAATGGGAAATGTTTTAAAGGGAACATTTCATACCACCATTGAATCCACATAACAAACAAACACACCATTTATAAATAAATTAATTATTATGAAAGGAGAATGGAAAATAAATAAGTAACCATTTTAGAACCATGGTTCAATAATAACATTATTGTCATGTTTCATATTCATTTGGATGTTCATCCATATATTCACCACATACACCAGTAAATGTTTCCATTTCCAATGACACGCATTAATTATATTTGAAACACCTAAAAGCATTTCACCGTAAATGCTAATCCCATACTGGAATATAATTCACACAACTTACATACATATGGCTCATACACAATTATCCATTCCACTATAACTAATCCAAATCGAAAAAACCTTTAAAATACCAAAAATTCATTTTAAACAGATCGATTTTCATTTGAATGAAATCTTAGAATGCATATATATAGGAGTATTTTAGAAATCCCATGAAAAAAAATCAGACAAATTTTCCCTCATAAAAATACAATGGTAATTTATACTCACACACCATAGAATATTATAACAAATTTAATGCATTGAATGAATTTTCAAGAATTAGAGGAATGTGCTGTAAAAAAGTAGATAGAAAAAACTAGGCATCTATATATATGTATATGTAAATAAACCATAAATATTGAAACAAGAATTTATGATGCTAAGAAGAAAGGGATCTATAATTAATTGTTTGGGCCTTGGAACCCTACATCAACAATGGAGCTGACCAAGACGAGACACATCGGTAGTTGACAAATTAAATGGAGACCACTCGTAACTGGCCCGCACTCTCACACGCACACACATATATATGTAATCTAATGCACATATTCCTTACACTAGTAGATAAAACATACTTGGATGACATATATATATTATATAAATATATAACTTTTGTACATGCATGTGTGCCCCCTATTGTTGACCAAAACAGACTAAAACATCAATAGGTATCCAAAATTATGATGACATAGACCAAAAAACCTATAATTAATACCAAGGACTCATAGACATCATTAAAATCTAAATTGGATGTTGAAAAATGTAGCATGAATCACACCTCTACTTAGATGGAAATTGAAAACTAAAAAAACACGAACTTCCCAGCCTTTGGAAACAGTTGATAGAATCCACAAGAATAAGTCATGGGGAACCATTAATATAACCCAAAACAAAGAGAATAAATCACCAATCATAGCCCAACCATTTGGGTTTGGACAAGTTGACCCCCCCTGAAAGTAAAATTTGAATAAAAGACACTGAAAGTACTGATGGTCGTGCAAGGGGGAGCATCCACCAGATAAGGGGATTCCTTCAGAATAAGGTGGGTCTCATCGTAGAAAGGGGCCACCGGACAGATTTTGGCCAGGAGGAGGAGGTCACATCGGATTTTTGTGAGAAAGGTTATGGCACTGTTGGAGGGATGTTGGCTGGAAGGAGGGTCTGCTGGAGGGCATAGTCAGCTAAAGCTGGGGGTCACTAGGTATGTGCGGCACAAGGGGGTGAGTGTGATTGTGGTCGTGCATGGAAAATGAGGGTAAGATGTTCTTTGTGGAGGGCAAGAGGATGGGAATACACCCATTTGGTTTCTCCCCACTAAAAAGATTAAAATAAACACATAATAATAAGCTGAATATTAATTTTGATAATATTAATATTAGTTGTAATATTAATATTAATAACATTAATTTTAATAACAATATTATAAATGTTATTATTATCTTAATGGAAGTAATAATAATAATAATTATTATTATTATCATTATTACTTTAAAAAATTCATTAAAATTTATCTTCAAAATAATTTAATTATTTTAAATATAGGGAAACCACAAGTTAACCAAGACTGACTATATGGTTACTATTAACCATGCGGTTCCCATGCACTGGCCGGAAACCCACAAAAAATACCAAACTCCAAAATAT
The DNA here is from genome assembly GCA_963277665.1 of Viscum album. NCBI lineage: Eukaryota > Viridiplantae > Streptophyta > Magnoliopsida > Santalales > Viscaceae > Viscum > Viscum album. Next base: position 1,903,599,956 of record OY728160.1, read on the forward strand.
TTAAACAAGCTCTCAACCCGAACTTCAAACAGAGTAAAAAACCCAAGAAATAATAAAATAATTTAATGTATAATAGTCGGTTTATGACAAATTCTTCTATATAATGGCATGTATAATAATAACTCACTAGTTTTATCATTAATGATCCATATGAACTCAATTATACCATCTTTTTATTCCAAAATAACTTTATTCATAGTGAGGGTCTAAGAGGTTACTGTGATTAGAATATACCCTCATATCAGTGTGTAGAAACCAAATTAAACAAAAAAATAACATCCAAAATAATAAATAGTTTATATAGAATCCAAAATATATGAATCGTTCCCTGTAAAATAAATAATCATGAACCCTAATATATAGCCCAAAAGATCTCTCAATGGATTAAAATATATTCAAAATAATCATAAGAAATAAAATATGAGGAAGTTCTAGTACCATCGTTGAGAATCATCAATGATCCCCCTCAGTGTTTACTAGATTAAAACTAGGACACTATGCCTCTATCCTACTATAATCATTGAAAAATCAAGTCAACATAAGTAACAAATTTCTTGGGAAACACGAGAAGGGAGTGATTGAAACTTGTTAGACCATTAGTAATGAGGTTCCTTATATAACAAATAAATTAAATTATAGAAAATATGATATGAACAGAATGGTTAATACACAATTATAATTATAATAAATTAATAACCACTTAACTTGGGGTTATGAGGTTAAAATCAATATTGATTGTAATTTATTTATCTAGTTCAAGATACATTTATAAATAGTACACACTGATCAATGTAGAATGATGTCCCACTATCGAACCTCCAAAATAAAAAATGATATGGGGATGGGGATAAAACCATCAATTACCATCATGTAATTTTATAATACTTTGGGAGAAGAGCCGTAACTAGACTTATCAAGTCTCATACTAATGGAAATATAACCAACCTTAAAACTTCATTGATCTAATACTAATGAATAGGTATTATAGACCACCCCACACAATTAATATCTCAATGATTGATATATAACCATCTTCAAATTTCTATATCTCATCATGGAAGAAATCACATACCATTTACATCTCATATCATAGTCTTGAGTAGATATAGTTCCCTAACCACACATCTCATTTCCCCCATTTATTATCATGGTAGAATAGTAGACACCACATTATATATCAAAGGTTATAAGGGAAACATCACAAATTCAACACATCTCTTATGTTACACTTGGGTGGAAATAGATCTCATAACACACATATCATATCTCATTGAGGTGAATGGTGACCACCTCATACAGATCATTTCTCATATTGAGGAATAGATCCCATGTCATACATCTTGTTTCTTAAATAAAACATGGAGAGCATTATCTCTGTGGGATCATAAAATGGGATGAAAAAAATGTCACTATATATCACTATAAATTATTAATTTATTCTCTATAGTGTGTTAGTAACTCAGACCTATACATACATATCAATCATCACATTTTAATATATCTATCTATTTGGACTTATATCACATGATCATTTGAGTCACAAAATATTTTCATATTAAAATAATAAAAATTATTTTCATACCCAGTATGGAATCAACTTGGATCATTAAAATCCCTCTTTATTTCAACATATTAAAACCAAACCAGATAAAATACCCCACCATGTTTTCATAGAACATGGGATCTATATTACAATATATTTTGGAGTTTGAAAAAACCCCATAAAAATCTTAAGATACAATTATATCCCAGTATAAGAGACCATCCCGATCTATCTCATACTGACCCTCCTTGACCCCACATAAAACATCATCTAGACAATATAAAAAACCAACACTTCGATCTCACCTCATATATCTCATCGACAGATCTTGAACCATCACCTAGTGCATTTCCTCTTTTCATATAGCATCATATCCAATAGATCACACACCACTAATGGAAAAATAAATTTATACAATTCACCCAAAAAAATTCGAATTATGAATAATATTATAGAAAATGGAACATTTTAAAATAATGAATATTGAACTCATTCACATAATAATAGAACATGGAGACTAGCCTTGGATTTTCATGTCTCATTTTAGACTGAAGGACTCATCCTAAGACTATCATTACTTAAATATCCATTTTCAACACCATATGAACATAGTCCATAGTCTACCCATTCTTCCACAACATCACTAGGAACCTACTACTAACCATGGAGGATCATAGATACTCTATATCTTATACTTCTCTGGTTATTATCATTATTAATCTGAATTTACATTTTTCCTTATTCAACATATCACATTAAATAGTTAATAAAGCAGTCATCGATGTCTATGGAATCATTATAGAGTAAAGGGTCCCTTGATAATATTTTCAATTCATCAGCATTGAATGAAAAATGTATTATAAATTTCTGTTCTATTGAGAATTTGTGTGGAGACTTCATACCAAATGAAAAACAATGAATCATTATACTTATAAATATTTTCAGGTACTAGATACCTTATATATATCAATTAAAATAATATTTATAGATTAATTTGTCTATTGAAAGCCCATCCTGGCCCAATTTATCATCATCCATCATCAATATGCCAAAACATTATCATAATCATGGAATATTAAATAAAAATATTTGTAATATTTTTTTACATTATTACACAATGATTTCACTGATTTTTCTCTATAGAATAATCAAATCAATACTTATAATTTCTATTATATGAATGAAATCATGATAAAGTGGAGAAAAATACTTTTGGTTTCCATGTGAGCATTTAATATAAAAACTCATAGTATCACAATTTAATTCTTCATCCAATATTCCCAAAAAAATACAAAAAACAATAACCAAGTAAATGAAATTACATACCATCATAAATCAATACCAAACTTTGAGAAATATTCTCCTAAATGTCCCATTTGGAGAAACTAAGAAAAATAACCCATCAAAATGGGATTATTACACTAGAATCTAGTGGAATTATTAGAAACAAACTAACCTATATTTCTTAATTAAGTTGTTAATATATAGTTTATGAATTCAAGGAATAATCAATCAAGAGAATTGGATTCCCCATAGAATTATTTTTGGATTAAACAATTTTAAAATATAGTATGAATGATTTGATATATATCCTTTCACTTGATGATGGGAACATCTCACAATTTATAGCATTCTAACAGCATTAAATTTCACAACACCCATAATTATATTCATTAAAATTTAATTTTAATATTAAAAAAATTAAAAGTCTGTTAAAGAAATATAATTCACCTATTCAAATTCTCCCTTCAGAAATTCTATTCCTAAACCTATATAATTTTAGAAAAAAACCTATAATCCCCCAAACAATTATACATGAATTTTCTCATCCCAATTTTCAAAAAAAAACCATACAACTCTACCACCTAGATTAATATAAAATATAATAAATTTTCCACCAATATCTTAATTTATAATCCAAACCGATAAATCCCTCTAAGAATAACATTTTTCAATCCATAAATTCATATGATTTATTCTTTATAGAATTAAAACATAATAAAAATATACACACTATGTATAAATTTTTGTAACTCCATTCAGGGAACCACAACATCTATAAAAATTTATTATCTGATATTCAAAATTATAAACATATAAAGAAATTATCGTCTTGCTCCATGAAATCAAAAACTTTTATGTGGTCACCATTTTATAATTATTTCTAAATGATAATAATTGTCTTATAATATGTATCATCTGATTGATACATAAAATATTCACCAAAGTTATGAAGATCCCTACCCTTGTAGCCCAGTGTTTGTGGTTTCATTCTTACATTGGTGTTAGATATAAGGAATAACATCTCAAAGGATATAAAAGTTATGTAGTTTTTATAAAATAGGTACATATATTAATTTAAATTTTCAATAGAAAAAAAATAAAAAAAAATATATTATAAAATAGTTCTTCTAGTAAGAATATACCTACATATCGATCATAATGCAAATCAAGGAATCATGGAAAAATGTAATAATAGTATGTCGTGATTTGATACGATTAGTAAGGGTATGTATAAAAAAACTTCTCTCAAGAATAAATAGTGAATATTCAATATATAAATGTAGAAATATAAAAACACATTCCATTTAATCAATACAGAAACCATGAATAATAATATGGCTGGGTAAATTGATGATAAAATAATCCTATATAATCAATCATATGATTTGGAAAAAATGTTCATGGATATCATAACTTATAAAAATAATATCATGGAAATCAACAAATACTCTCATGATGAGTTATTTACTAATTTCGGTCATCATAAATAGAGTATAAGGGCCTCATTCTAAAAAATCTTACATAAATGGGTAAGCCCATTGTCGTATAGTAAATTCTGTTTTTTCATAGGACTTAAAAATGACCCGAGGGGCTATTGTGAGTCCCATTAATCATTTAATATGTATATTTATATAAATGTATTAAAATGGGATAAACATATTCATATTTACATTCTAATATAATACTAGAATTCAGAAGGAGAATAAATTCTCTTATCATTATACTTAATCATAAAACCATTCAATGTGATTTTCGAAAATTTGAATCAAAATAGTATATCCCCAGTCAAAGTAATCATAAATCATCTAGAGAAATAATAACTGTGATTTAATTAAAAATACACCATATTGAGTGACTTTATTATAAGTTTTTTAGTTATTGATAAATTGCAATACAATAAAATATCTTAAGAAATTGCTAAAAAAAATACATTTTTTAAATTTAAGATCACTACAAAAACAAATAAAAAAACATGGAACATTTTGAAGAAAAATATCATGAAAATTAATAATGTAATATTTTTTTAAAAAAAATCTGAGTAATGTTTAGTTATTATGATGGGAAATTCTATTCAAGCATAGTAAATTAAAAATAGGATTCCATTCATGATTTTTATAAATTGTTAAAAAGATATCATTTAAAAAATTACAGAAATATTATTTATAAAAAGTTTTTAAAATTTCAGTCTTTGGAAAAAATGTAATTTAAAATTAGTTTTTTAATAGTAAATTCTTATAGAATATAATTTTTAATACATATAATAGAAAGATAAAATATTTTTTATTATAGAAATAATTGAAGATGATAATCCATAAAAATATAATTTTGGTCTCTTGAAATCATAATCAGAGGAAATAGAAAATTTCAAACAAAAATTCAAAGAAATAAAAATATGAGAAGGAAATTTTATGTGTTTAAGAATGAAGGACTAAACAATTCCCCCAACAAAGACTTCACCAAAAATGATCCTGAATAATAATGAGATTGTGAAATATACTATAACCAATTCAGTAGTCTTGGAAAAATAACCCCATTAAATAAATAACAAAAAATTAAGTATTAAATATGAAGAAGACAATATATTAACTATATAAGATAACAAATGGTTAGTATATACACCACACACAAAATATAAGTTGTGAATATTGAATTTGTCCCCAAAAATAAAAAAAAGATGAGAAACCCTTTACTTTGGCCTAATATATATCTTACTAGTTAAAAAAACATGTAAAAGAAAAATAAATTTATTATAAATATATTATGGTAACATTAACACATATATAGTGTAAAAACCTAAGGTTCTAAAAGCTACAACTATGTTTGACTCTTTTTGTAGCATGCAACACTAAATCTAAATGAACCATGATTATTTAAATCAAACCATGGTATCCAAGTTATTAAATTGGAAATTATGAATAATATTTAAATTCTTTTGAAACTTATAGAAAGTTATGAACTAATATATATTTATTTTTAAACAATTAGTAACAAACTACAGTTTTTTTAATTAAAAATTAATTTGAAAACTAATAATAATTAATAATTGGGACAAAATATTATAATTAACTTCATTTATTTTATAAATTTTATTTAATAAAGTTAGATAATTTTTTATTTCATCCTATTTATATTATATTATTTTAAATTTTTGCGATTTTTTTGAATATATTATTTTTTACTAAAGAGTGAAAATTCCGATTTTTTTAAAAAAATTATAAATTATTTTATATAAAATATGTCCCATTATTCTTTTAATTTGATTTAAAAATAAAATAATTATTATTTAGTTATATTAAATAAACTAATTACATTTAAAACTTATTTATAATATAATTCTATAAAATTGTAAATTTAGTTTTTAAAACATTTTTTTGTAGAAACTATTTTAAAGATAATACAGTTTCACCATTTTTAATAATTAAAATAATACATAATGATGAATTACATAAATTAAATGTGTAGACTATATATATATATATATTAATTTTAATTCATTTAACTATGATTAATTTTCATATAGTAAACCGGATATCATATTTTTCCTAAAAATGTAATTTCTTCAATAATATAGTTTTTAGCACTTATAAGTGTTTATTTTTAAATTAAATTCTTCCAATTCATTGAAATGGGTTTGGAACAATCAATTAAATATTTTGAATCATATTTATTTTTATTTTTTTAAAAATCTCAACATTGTTTTTAACCAAAATAAATTTTTACCATGTTATAAATTATTTTCCATGGTTATGGTAAAAATTGTTTTACTAGGGGTTAAATAAAAATGAAAAGGGTTATAAATGACCGAAAACATAAATGTTTAATATTTAATATTAATATTTTAAACATTTTCATTTAACATATGGAAATGATATATTTTTTATCCATTTAAAAAGATAAAAAATGATTGCAATTATTTCTTTTCAAAATTTCCAATTGCGTGCTCTCACCCATTATAAAAGGTCACCCCTCCCCTCTCCACTTCACTCATCTAACCCATGTTAGACCAAGAAATACCTAACCATTTTATGTACATAATTACCTACCATAATTATAGTGTCATTGGGTTGATCATAAATCCATCCTAAAATGTATTTTTTTGAAAACCTAGAGAAGTTTTAATAAAAAGATTTAATGAACTTGACAATGACCTTTATTTTATTTCATCTGCCCCATAATTAAAAAATTAAAAAATTATTCTGTTATAATAAAAATTTTATCCATAATATAATTATGTTTTTTAATTTCTTGTTGATGATATACATTCATCTCTTCTCCCTCATGTGGGAAACAAAATCGTTGAACGTGTGAATTAAATACTATATCCCCATTAACCCATGTAATCATTTTCCCATCACCACTTTCAAAAATGGATATAATTATTTTTCAAAATTTATATATAGGACATTTATAATATAATTTTACTTATATTGTTGTAATATCACATATAAATTCTTACTTTCTATCCCATAAAAAATATAACAACATCTCTAGTATATAAGGCATACTAACAACTCATGAAGTGACGTGATTTGTCTTAAAAATTCAGGTAAAATAGAAGCTAATAAGGATTAATTTGATTGATTTATTATATTCAGAAAATTTTGATTAATCTAAAAAAATTATATATCACATAATTTAATACCTTATAACAAATTGTATGAATAAAAACGTCGTTGGTGTGTATGGAGCACTACCGTCTCATGAAGCGATGTGGCTTGTTTTTATTAATGCATCACACGAAAAATATGATTAAGGGTATTCAATGAAATAATATTATATTTATGAGATATTTATCATAAAATGATGATTACCTAACAACTACCTTCTATCCATCTTGATCATTGATAAATGGAATCATTACTCAAGAGTATGCACAACCGTCCATCAATATAATTGTAATGTTCTTAGTTTTTGAAAACCATATTTCATGGTTGGTATAAGAAAATATATTTAATGAATAAAATGATAATTATTTTATTATTAAAAAAATATTTCATATTAAATAATATTATATCCCACTATAGTCATGTTATAAATATCATTTTCGATATATGATTCGTTAATTTTAAAATTCCTATCATGACATTAATTATATATGTAATGGAATATGAATTGTTAAAAATTAAAATTAATGTTATAAAAATCTGGAAAAAATCATATAAAATTATATAATTAACATACATTTATTATTCTCTAAGTTGAATAACGCATGCAAAAAATCCTACACGATGTATGGGTTCTCATAAAAAACACATTTTTTGGGTTTATCAATTTTTTCTCACTAACTCACATTATCTATATCTTTAATTTTATGGAATTATTATAAAATTTCTTTGTTTTTCTATCACATATATAAATGGATCTTATTTTTATACATTCCGTCAGTAACACATTCTTTATGATCATTTCTTTAATTCCACCACAATGAAATTTCCATTGATTATGATATAATTGAAGATTATGCAACCAATTTTCATTCAATTGGCAATTAAGTTTTTATTACTCGTGATATAATTAATATATAAGAAATATGCTGAAAATGAAATTTATAATGATTAATTTGTAAAGATAATTCTCTAATTCATTGGGTAAATCATCATTCTCATGAGGTGACATATATGGGACTGGGGAGTAAGAATAATATACTATTTTCTTCATCCACCATGGGATATTTTCTAGGAATCGTAAATTGACTCATGATTAAATAATGTTATACTTTTCATCCATATTATATATGGTTTAATGATCATATGATACAATGTTCATTATTTTATACATCTATATTATTACTCGTGTTCCTGATATATTTTGATATCATGTTGTACCATTTAATGACATGGTATGTATCCTTATCATGTCTATTCCTTTATTCGGGTTTTTATTCAACCTTTAATTTTGTATTCCTCATGTTATCAAATGTAGTTTAAGGGGGTCAAATTGATTTTATGAACTGGATATAGAGAATTAAAAAAAGAAGTAATGTTTTATGTTTATTTGAGTTATATGATCATAGACTTCCAATGAATCTTGGCCTCACGATCATTGAAATTATACATATTGGATATTAATTTCATTAAGTTGTGTAATATTATTTTTAAAAGCCCCAGGTATCTGTGGTTTTTATTAGATAAATGTTTTTATTATCCATTAGAAACTAATATTTGAAAACATTAGTGAGAACCCTTTTGATATGTCCAAGGAAAAGACTAATTATAAAAAATATCCTAGAATATGGGTGATGTATTGAGTTAGAGGGTTCTAATAAATTAACTTCATATTAAAATTCCAAAAGTGGATGTGGTTCTAGAATAAATTTACAAATGGTTAGTAACATAGAAAACTTTGAATCAATGATTAAACTAGTGTTACTTGGTTCACAAAAATAGGTCATACTGTGAACCTAGCTTGAAATGTATGAGGTATTTGTTTTGGAAATTCAAAAACATTATACAAAACATTATTATTGAATTCAACAAAATATTATGTTACAATAAATATTAAGAAATTTTCATGGATAACCTATGATGGAAACTAGTTACTTTTTATTTATAAATTATTTTATATTCCCCCCATGTTTAAAATTTTCCCTTATGTATTTTTATTAGTTAACATATTCTCTTATTTTTCCCTTTTAATTAGTGGAGTTAATAATATAAAACATTCCATCAACAATCATAATATGAAATTTGATTATTTCCCCACTGATATTCTTTATGTTATGTGTCCAAGACATGTAAACTTGATGGATGTTCATGATTTACTATCTCAAATTATATATATTAACTTGAATCATGTGGAATTCCCTACACCTCTAAAGAAGGATACTGTTTTAGTTGAGTAATTTTTGTGAAAAATGCCCCTTCCTTTAGTGTATAATCTTATCCCCTCATCATTTAATAATTTATTAACTCTATTGAGAAGGTATTACATAGGATAACATACATTGAGAAAGTGAAAATTTGTCTAGCCATTTTTTTCATTGATGGATAAGTTTATTTTTTATCGAAACTACTCAAAAATATAAATTACAATAAGGTTATTGATTTCATTTAATGGGAGGAGACAAACAAAATACTTTTCAATAAATATGTTCCCCGAACACCCCATATATAAATGGAGAGACAGTTTGTCAGTTTGAAGAAATAGGTAGATAAGACGATTAGGGAATATTTAAAATGTCTAAATTATCTATCATTAATACTCTATAATTATCATAAACATGTTTATTTCTTCATTCATGGATTATTTACAAATATTTGAAAATCATAATATATTTGGGACTTTGTGGTCTATGAATGGATTATATGTTATTCCATTAATGTTGAGATGACTATTATTTTCTCTCACTGTTTTTGAAGAACTCAAGAAAAAAACATAAAATGTATATTCTTTTTGGAATATCAATAGTTAAATATCACGGAGGAAAGAGAACCCAATTTCCAACTTGTGAAAAGTGTGTGATGTAGTAACCAATAAACTACATAAAGGGAATGAGAAGATGCTCCAACTATATAAAATAAGGGATTCTATCTAATCAGTTCCAAAGGAAACTAATGAAATCCACTAATTAGTATTAAAAAAATTTAAATAAAAATTATTTTATAAAAATATATTTTTAACTTCATGGAATATGATAACTATGAAATCTAATGACTTTATCCTAGGGATACTAGATATAATTATCTAATACAATCTTCATGTTATCCGGGATGGAATATATTATCACTAAGTCTAAGGAGGATGGTGATAATGATGTTTTGATAGGAAAGGTAGTTATTAATTGATGTAGAGTTTGATGTAGTTTTGGGAAATTTATTGGATATCCTTACATAACACAAACGTTATCGGTTGAGAGAGGGAGATCACTCTTCACATCCTAAGTCACCCACCTATTAAATAAAATTTTATAGAGCAGGTGGAATATGAACTAGAATATTCTTTCAATGAATTGATATTATTTCATTATTAATAAAAATATATGGTCTAAATGATTGAGGTAGAGGAGATTATAATTCTTTAAGAAATTACAATTGTGATAGATTGTACTGGTTTATTCCCTAAAGTGTTTCCTTGTCTTCCTCCAGGCCATGATGTTGAGATCTCATTTTAACATATTTATGAATATATATATATATATATTAATAAATCTCGAATGGAAACCATTTACTTGGATGTATTGAATATGTATTTACATTTGAATATGGAAGAGGGTTTTATATGCTAGAGTTCTTCACCGTATGGTTCATTGGTTCTCTTTATTAATAAGAGTCATGTGTCAATGAAAATCTAAATGTATTGTTATGAATTCCACAAGATATTGATAAATAATAATTATCCTATACCATAGATATATGACTTTCTCAATGAAATACATAGTTATAAGTATTTCAATAAGATGGACCTTTAGTCGAGATATAACCAATAAAGGATAAATAAATATGATAATACCAAAACTGCCTTTTGAAAAAGTGATGGAAACTTATTATTCATAATGTTACATTTTTTACTCACAAATGCTCTAGAAATATTTGTGTATTAAATGTAAATTATTTTATTTATTACCTCAAAACATTTTGGGTAGTCTTTATAGTGAATACTATCATTTACTCCAAAATAAAGGAGGGGAATGATGATTTTTTTATTATTGTGCTATACAATTTACAACTGAGAAACATATAAAAAATAGTTACATTGAGATTTGGATAAATTAAATATCATTCATTGGAAATATTAAAAATAATAAAGGATTCATATGGACTGTTATAATAAAAAATATATAGGAGTAACCTAGACCAACATTGGTAACTGAGTTCTATAATTTCATTAGTTTAGCTTGGAATTACCGTTGACATTATAAAAATATTTCTCAATTTTCAAAACCACTAAAAACATAAAATTGAGTGAAATAATATTTCTCTAGACTAGTGAATAAGTTGATATAATTATGAAGTTAAATAATATATTTAATAATATACAAGTACTAACAAATCCATCAAGTGGATAACTTTTTTGGGTATGTAATGATTCTTCAACTATGGGTTTTTGTCTATACTAATGATTAATGATAATGTGATAACATACACCTCAATGATTTTGAACATTCTTGAGTTTAAATATCACAACATAACCACCTGTTATAGGTATTGACCATTTTTTTAGTATATCGTGACCTTATCACTACTTTGAGAACTGTGAAATATATACTGAATATAAGACCCTCAAAAAATTATTCACATGTATGGAGATTATTGTTGAATAATGATGTTGGTTAAATATAATAACCTACTATCACTTCTCAATTGATTATCATTTATGGAATAAAAACCTACTGGAATATTCTCTATATAAAAATGATCATGTAATTTCATCAATAGTGAAAATTAAGTAGTTTCCAAAAATTTTATATTTTTTAAGGATTCACATAATAATTTTAAAATTATCATCATCATAAATTTCTCAAATAACTACCCCACCATCCATTCTTATAATGATCGATGAGGAAAATAAATACGATAAGCTGTTATAGAAAAAGATATCAAATATTCTCTTGTTCAATCATGATATAGATGGTGTTATAAGTTTTCTAACCATGAATTGTGTTGGATGAAAAAAATAGAAGAAGATGGAGATTCTATAAGATGATAATACATCATCAAAATATATTCATATAGGAAGGAATATGATGTATACAGATATGAAGAAAATCATCTAATGGAAAAACATGAAGAGCGAGATTGTGGAATTTTTCTCATGATTCATTGTTCATAAATGAGTCAATTATTAACAAAAGAAGTATATTTATATGATAAAATAATTTCCTATACATATATTTAAATGAGAAATCATAACCTTGGAGTTTCATATGTTTTCCCTATGACACTTAAGGGAAATGATGACATTTGGGTGTAGTCGATCACCGTACAATGTCTACACAATTCATTTATATTATGTAATATTTATATCTTGAAAAAATATTTTCAATATATATATGGGAAGTTCAAATATTTCATGGAGTGACACACGATTTTATCTGATCTTGATCTGAGGGTTTCCCGATGCTCTGGAGAAGCCTTAATCAAGAATTTGTTATTGAACACGGTTTCAGAACTACTAATCTCTATTAGACGATTGGTTATTATAAGAGAACCTTGAAAAACATAAAAGATATGTTGAGGTATTGTTAAATGGATATGGTGGAATATTGGGATTAGTACATTCCCCTATTAGAGTCTTCAAATAACAACATTTTCAATTAAATCATTAAAATTATGATTTTTTTTGTTTTTTTGGTAGGGAAGTAATTATAGATTACTACTTGGTGTGACGATGTTGTAGATTTTATTCTTATGGGACATTATCATTCCCATGATGCGACAGATAAGTTTCACACCAAAAAACTTCACATAAAATTTATGTTAACTTAAATGAATATCTATAAAGATAATTTTTAAAGAGATGTGTAGTTTGAGGGATTTGAAAAACTGTTACTATAAATATCATTATTGAATAATGTCAAGAGGATTAGGAAAATGGTAAATATTATTTCTTTTTACATTGTAACACATAATATCATTGATATCATCAGTGTGGTGGATAACTGAGTATAATTCCCACTGAATATATCACAAGTACATCATATGTTCTAGGTATCAATCTTGAAGATGTGGATATCATACCACTAACATTTAATGAATCTGTAGGTTTTAACATTAGAGAAATAACATATATTTGAGTAAAAGACAAAGTATATCTTTGGTCATGGAATCAATATTCTTTGAAACAACACAACTCAATTGGTCAATAGATTATAGTAAATCCAAAATATCGATGATATATCATGGTAACCAAAATTTATTATTATAAATAAAAACACCCCCTCAAGTTTCACCTTAGTATGTATTAGAATTTTTTGGGGAGGAAATTTATTATGGGGGGATAATGTAACACCACATGATTTTAATATAGAAAACAACGTATGAAATCATATGTGACCAAAAATAGAAATTCTGAAAAAATATTATTTAAATATGGCCTTCATAAATTAATCATTAAATTTATTTTTATCATTAGGATTTATGTAATTTATATACTATACTAGCTAGTATTATTTTATTTTTTTAATAACTTGGAATTATGTTTTAAATTTTTAAAATGAGATTTATATTTAAAATTATTTTCATTTTTATTGTAATAATGTAATATAAATACTTTTTAGGATTTTTATATGATATTAAATAAATTTAACCTTATTTTTTAAATCTCTTTTTTGATATTAGTTTTTGGGGAAAATTTTATATTTTTTAAGAAATATTAATTTTCCAGTGGACTGAGAAAAATACATGTTATTATAATGTTTTCAATTATCTATAGTAAATAAGGACCCATTATAATTATAATTTGACATAAAATTTATATAGGTATTATATATTTATAAAATACTTCAATTAATTATATCTAAATAAGCTTCATATTTTATTTTAGAATAATTTTATATTTACGCTTCAAAAGAGTTTTTCCAAAAACTGTTTAAAATCCAAAATGATTCTCCATTTTAAATAATTAAATTAACCCATAATGAGGATTGATTGAAATTAAATTTAATGTTTATATATATATATCTGTGTGTGTGTGTGTGAATATAAATTCATTTATATTTCATTAATTCCCATATAGATAGAATAAGATCATATTTTCCTTAAAGAATGAATTTCCTAAAATCTAATTTCTTGATATGTTTACTGGTTCAGTTTTAATTTAAATTCTACCCGTTTAATTATTTATATAAGGAAAAAACGATTCCATATCTAAAAAATAAAAAATCATATTATCTGATATGTTTAGCATAATTTATAGCAATAATTAATGGTGAAAATTGAAACAATTATTTTTTTGTGATTAATGTAATAAATGGTTTCTCTTGTGATTCAATAAAATTGATAAGAATTAAAAAATGAGAAAAATACAATAATTCAAATTTTATTTTAATATTTTCATCTAATATAAGTTTATTTGTTGTTAATGTGGACAATTGTGGAGCCCTGTGGCATGAGAAAGTTTTGGTAGTAATTATCTCTTTTAAAAAAATCTATGTTTATCCTCCTCCACACATATAAAAGGAATCCCCGTCTAATCCACATAGATCATCCAAAAAATATTTAAATCAGCTAATAAAATCTCATATCACATCCTTAAATTCCTCCTGTGGTCTTATATTTCTTGGTTTGATCATAATTTCATCCTAGAAAGTATTTTTATGCAATCCTAAATAAGTTTTTTTTGAAGAATATGTAACATCCATAATTGGGCATTTCATTTTTTTTCTTCTTACACCATTCAATAATATTATTAAAAAATTAAAAAATAATAACCATTTTATTATAAATATAATAATTTTTTTATGATTTTTTAATGACAAAAAAGGTTCTCCCTTTCTTATAAATGGGAAAACATTGATCAGGTGCATGTTAGAAAAACGCCTTACAAACAGATGTGATTCCATTTCCACCACCACTTCTCACATCTAGATATAATGATTTATTTAATATAGATAAATGATAAATGATATTTATAATATAATTAAAATTATGTATTTATATTATCCAATATATCTTCTTACTTTCAATTGTGTATAGAATATAATAGCGCCAATCATGTGTACAACATGTTACTTCTTCTTGAAGCGACACCAAAGAATTTTTCCCAAACGCATTTTCAGGAAGGTAATAAGAAAAAATTTATTGTTGATAAGTGATATTCTTGAAATATTAGTCTCTATTAAAATTTATTATATCATATTCATTTTTAACGTACAATCCTTTTAATAAATTGTAATGTGTTTCCCATATATGGATCACTATGACCACAAGATTTGATGTGAATTGTTTTTATTACCACATAGAATAGATGATAATTGTTAGGGTATTTAATGAAATAATATTCATTTATGATATAATGACTATATAATTATGAGACAACAATTACCTTATTTAAAATATTTAAATTGAAAATTCGATACCATACACATGTGTTTGTACGACCTATTATCTCTATCATTATAGCATAGTTCATTATTCATAAGATTATGTCATGATTGGCTTTAAAATTATAATTTAACTTTAAAAATGCTAATTAATTCATGTTTTACAATATTTATAAGATAAAATAGTAGAACCATTGACCATAGTACACTTAATAATTTTATTTTGGACATATGATCTATTTAACATTAAAAAATATGGTATGAAACAAATCGGTTGTGTATTTCAATATTACAAGTTAAAAATAAAAATAAATGGAATTAAAAAGTCGAAAAATATTCTTAAACATGTAAATAATTAAAATAAATTTATTATTCATGAAAATAATGAATTCATGTTACAAAATGGGCTCATGTAATGGGAACTCTCTAAACAACACTTTCCGTTAGATTAGAGAATTTTTCCATATAACATAACATTATCTCCCTATTAAATGTAATTTAATGATTATAAATTAGGTATATTTGTCCCTCACATATATTTAAACATTATTATACCTTCACATGATATGGAAACTCAATCCTTATGAACATTTCTCAAATTTCATCATTATTAAATTTCATTTGATTATGATTTCAAGACATATTATGCCACTAATTTTTTTAAAATCATGATTATTATGTCATTCACTATGATTTATCTAATTTGTGTGCCAGACATAGATCTTGAGTATTTTAGTATGGTTTTCAATGATTTCACTATGATGCATTGGGTAAAAATTTACTCTCATGAGTTATCATTTATGGGATTATAGATTAAACCTAATCTGTTGAGGGACTTTTTCCACCATGTGATTTTGTCTAAAAAGGTAGAAACGAAGGATATTTATGTAATGTTATAAATTGATTAAAATTTAAATAATAATTCATGATATTATGATACCATTTTATTATGCTATTCTTCCTTGTGATTACTCGTGGGCCCTCTCTTTTACGATATAATGTCATAATAATGACTCGCGTGTTATGTTTCCTTGACATATTTTTTTCCCATACATCAATTATTAGCACAAAAAATTTTCAATTAATTACTAATGTATTACCCTGAATTTAATGGTTCTAAAGTGTATTTTTGTATTTCAATATAGAGAATGAAATAATAATTTCATGTTTTAAGTTCCTTTGATGTAATATGAAGAAATTCTCCCAAATACACAAGGTGTCACAATCATTGTGGTTATACAAAATTCATATTTATGATTATAAATCATGTAATAATATGCTTTAAAGGATTAAGTAAATATATACCACGCCATATATGATATTACTGTGATAATTTATTCCCCTTTCATTAACAATTCATTTAAAAAAACAATTTTGTGTAATATATTTTTATTTTTCATGTATTTTTTGTTTTTATAGTTTTAGTACATTTATATTTATCAAGATTCAATATTATCAATAAATAAAATCATGAAATTTTTAAAATATGTGTTCATTATATTTAAATATATAGTAATTTATAAATTTAATTGTTTGAAAATGATTCACATCATTCAATAAGAGGATATGTCATATGTACACATGAATGTTGATTTCATTTTTTTGATAGATGGAATAAAAGAAATGTAAATATTTGATCATTTTTATATAAACATTTTTATTTTAAATATAAAATATTTATCCATTAAATCTATCATTAATTCATTTCATGTAAAAGATAATTGAAAAATGACTCACATTGCTTTATAGATGTGATAGTCAACATGTATCCAAAAGAGACATCATCAATTACCAATAGAATGAAAAGTATGAAGGTATATATGAAAATATAATTAAAGAAGCGTAATTATATCATAAATACTATATATATATATATATATATATGTAATGTCCCGGTTCCGGAAGCCACCCAGAGGCACCCCGTACCCGGTTGGTCACATGGCCTCTAGTGCATTTCCCCGAATGCCAGAGGCTGCCGACATGCAACGAGGGTCTTGGGTGTGATATTGGAGAAAATATGCCCTCATTGGCAGATTACATAGCATAATTAAACAATACATACAATAGCAAAAACAGTAAATATCCAACAACGGTAAACTACGGAAGTCTAAAGCAATAAACTGGAGCACACACACACACACACACATATATATATGAAATGATGCATAATACATTTGTCTAGGAAAGCAGCCAAGCAAGTCACAATGCTAAATTAAATACTAAACCAAAGTATAAAAGAAAAATATATAAGCAACTCCTCAGCATCGCAAGCCTCAGCTTGGTCTCATTCTCTCTTGCATTGATGCAGGTCAAGCACCGGAAGTGGAAGGGTGCTTTGCCTTGACTATACCTGCAACAATATAATATGTTTGGGCCCAAAAGCATGACCCAAACAGGGTGTGAGACTAAATCTCAGTAGGCACCCACCAAATGATCTATACCTAACAGTCAGTGAGTATATGGTAGGTAATATTATAGTAAGCAGTAACAGTAAGCCGTAAAAAGGATGATACACAACAGTAAACAATCCATAGATCAACAGGCAGCAGTGAAGCGAACAGCTAACCAAAAATAGGAAACCCTCTGGGAAGTACTCACAGCCATCCCCTCTAGTCCTATCCAATAAGTACCCACAACCCTCTGGGCAGTACACTCAGCCTATCCCCTCTTGTTTGGTCATACGAATTTATAAAACTCTCTGAGGAAGCACGCTTAGTCAATTCCCCTCATAGTCTAAGATAGTCAGGGACTCTCTGAGAAAGATCATGCTGTCAATTTCCCTTATATCCCCAAGGTCTAGAGACTCTCTGAGAAAGCTCACTCAGCCAATTCCTCATATTGCCTTAGGTCTATGACAGACTCTTTGAGGAAGCTCACTTTGTCAATTCCCCCTATCACCTTTAATGGTTTAAGGAATTCAAACAATGATGAATATCCGAAAAAGCTCACTCAGTCTACCCCCGTACAGTATATAAAGCTCAAGACTCCTTGAGGATGCTCACTCGGTCCATCCTCATATAGTCTATAATATCCAAGACTCTCTAGGAAGCTCACTCAGTCTATCCCCTATAGTCTATAATGTCCATGAATCTCTGAGGAAGCTCACTCAGTCTATCTCCTTATAGTCTTTAACACCAGGTTATCACGACCACATAAAAGTTAGTGCATATTAATTATATAAGGCCAAAGTAAACCAACAGAGCTACATGGCTAACCAGTCTAAATCATTACAAGCATGTCAGGGAACAACACTCCATCCTACGGTCGCAAGGCATGGAAAATAGTTATAACAGCCAAAGGCTGAACAATACCTAAAGGTCATTAATAGAACAAGACATGGGAAAAACATCCAATCATAACAATTATCCTTCTACATAACCAAATTACCTCTACACAAGCATACAAGCAAGGCAGGATAACCACATGGGAAAACAGTAAACACGCAATACCCCATTCAAGGGTATTGATGGAAATTACACATAAAATTCAAATACTTTGAATGGAAAGGCACAAACCACCTACCATTATTATAGGATATCGATATTCTTGAACCAAGAGGCCTAAATCTCTTTAGAATGTTGTATATCTACAAAAATGAAAAAAATTATCAACCCATGATAACATGAAAAGGAAGAGGAATTGGAATACAAAGCTCTTGGAGAAGGAAGATCATACCGATGAGATTCCAATGCAATCGACGATGGTCAATTCGGAGAATGGATGGAGGCTCGGGGGATCAGAGGAGGTTCACGGCCTTATGGGATGCTCTCATTCAAAGAAGCTAGAGAAGAAGTCAGTTCTGGGGTTATGACGCAACCCTAATGAATTTAATGAAAAAAACAAAGCACACGGTGTGTACTTTTGAAGTACAGGTCGTGTACTCACCGTTTCCTTACTCCGCTTTAGGCGGCCTCCACATCACCCCAACATTACCATGTGAACAGACATGACATGGCCAGCACATGGCGTCAAGGGGCATCAAATGACACAGCTTGTACTTATAAAGTACACTATGTGTACTTCAAAAATTTCTAGAAACTCCTCTTTTCTCAAAAACTCCAGAAAGAGTAAAAATATAACTAAAAAGAAGTTTTGGGTTCTTACAAACTTACCCTCTTAAAGAAATTCATCCCCAAATATTCCTAGCAAGGGGTAGAAGAAGAAACCTCGAACAGCTCCACCCACTACGACCATACATCGGCCTCCCTCTCCCAAGTCTCGTCATGTACTCGCATGTGATACCATTTCACCAGTACTAGAGAAACAAACTGGCCATGGATAACCTTCGTACTGCGATCGATAATCTGTATAAGATGCTTCTCAAATGATGCATCAACTCGGATCTAAACCTCTTCAGGTTGAAATACATCAGAAGGGTCTGAAATGTAATTTCGGAGCTGAGAAACGTGGAATACATCATGCATAGACTGATACTTCTGAGGTAATTGCAACTGATAGGCAACTGGCCCAACTCTCTCCAACACCACAAACGGCCTGACATACCTGGGTCAAAGCTTACATTGTCTCAGAATCCTTTTGTGACCCAACATCGATGCGACATGAAAAAAACCCTAATCCCCAACCTTGAACTCCAGAGGTCATATCCACTGATCAGCATAAGACTTCTGTCGAGACTGTATTGTATCCATTCGCTTCTGAATCAACTCTATCTGCTCTGAGGACTCTTGAACAAGATGACATCCAAGAAAAGTTCCCTCTTCTACCTCCAACCAGTATAAGGGTGATGGGAATGGCCTACTGTACAAAGCCTCGTAAGGTGCCATCTGAATAGTCGCCTGAAAAATGTTATTTTAGGAAAACTCCACAATAGGTATATTCTTCACCCAATAAAATCCAAAATTCCAGATGCATGCTCAGAGCATATACTCAAGCACCTGAATCGTATGCTCGGACTGGCCATCTGTCTAGGGATTGTATGTTGTACTCAAAAGTACCTGTGTATCCAAATCCTTCTAAATCCCCTTCCAAATCCGAGAAGTAAAATGTGCATCCCTGTATGAAAAAATAGAGTATGGAACTCCATGAAGACGTACAATCTCTTGGATGTACAACTATCCCATATCATTAACGCTGAAGTTCTACTTGATCGGAAAGAAGTAAGAAACCTTTGTAAGCCTTTCTATGACAACCCATGCAATGTAGTTTCCTCGAGGAGTCCGTGGAAAACTGGTCACGAAGTCCATTACGACATCATTCCACTTCCCCTATAGAATGGGTAACTGCTGCAAAAGACATGTTGGTCACTGATGATCTGCTTTCACCTACTGATAAGTGGAACACCTCCTGACAAATCTAGAAACATATATCTCTATACTTGGAAACCAATACTGGTGGTGTAGATCATGATACATCTTGGTGACACTAGGATGAACTTCCCAAACTGAGGAAAGATAATCCCTCATTGGCTCCACGTGTATGTCTTCTGGCACCCATACGCATCCCTGGAAACACATTATCTCATCCTTGCCTACTGTCCATCCAAGAAGAGGGTCCTCTCCTGACACACTCTCCAACAGGACTTTCCATTCTGAGTCTGATAGTTGTGTCATTCGTACCTGATCAAGAAGAGTATAGGTAACAACTACAGATGATTGAAAAGACCATCCCTGACTATCGTGTACCTCCAAATGCATCTCAGAGAACATATCAATAATCATCCACTCACTGCTGGCCTCTTGAAATTCATGTATTTGAGTCCTTCTACTCAACGCATCGGCCACTCTGTTGCATTTCCTTGGTGTATAGGCAAGCTCAAAGTCATAAGACTGATGATACTGAACCCACATGCGGTGTCCCAGATTCATATCACGCTGAGTGAATATGTTCTTGAGACTTTTGTGGTCGGAAAAAACCACAAAATTCTCAACCAAAAAATAATTTCTCTAACAGCGTAGGGAATGAACAATAGCTTCCAACTCCTGATCGTGTGTCGGGTGATTCCAATCATGTGGCCTTAAATGCCGAGACCCATAAGAAACGACTTTATCTCCATTCAAAATCACAGCTCCCAACCCGATATCTAAAGCATCATGTTAAACAGTATAGCTCTTTCCGGGATCTAGAAAAACTAGTATTGGTTCTAAATTCAACCCCCTTTCATCTCCTGAAAGGCTGACTCACCAGAATGTATCTATAAAATTTTCCCCCCTTTCTGGGTCAGACCTTTAAGTGGGGCTGATAGGCATGAAAAGTCCTGTATGAAGCGTCTTTAGTATCCATCCATCGCTAAGATACTCCGTACCTCAAAGACATTATTGATCTACTTCATGGAAACTACTTCCCTCACTTTCTCTAGGTCCAATGATACTCATGTCTATGAGATAACATGACCCAAAAATTGAATCTGATCCATCCAAAAGTGGCATTTTTTAGAGCATAGCATATAAATGATGCTCCCTCAGTGTACTCATAATGATCTCATGATGGGTAGCATGGTCGTGTCGAGTGTTAGAGTCCACATTAATGTCATCCACGATAACCAACATGAAGGAATCCATGTATGGATGGAACACTCGGTTCATCAGTGCCATGAAAACTGCAGGTGCGTTCATGAGATAGAACGACATAACCATATACTCGTATTGTAGAGACCCGTATCTTGACGTACATTGACATTACATTACTTTTTCGGAATACTTAGTACCTTACAAAAACACACACACAAGGACCGTAATAGTTTAGTGTCTTTGGAAACTCGGACTATAATCTTCTAATCGTGGTGAAAGATCTTCAAAATCTCCCATAAAGATCTTCTTCTTTTTTACCTAAAACCTTTCTTTATATCCTGGGGAAAAGAAAACATAAAAGGGTGAGCTCAAATGCTCAGTAAGGGTAAACAAAATAAATATCAATCACATCATATTCATAAGAACATAACATTTTGGAAATCATAACCTGCAAAAGAGAGCATAATTTCATAATCATGGGATAAATCATGGCAGTGAAAAAGTAATCCCAATAATCATAACTTAAAACATGAAACTTTGTGGCAAACACACATAATCATAGAGAATCATTTCTTGTTAGTCAAGACTAATTGCCAAGACTATCTTAGTGGACAAAGTCCCTTTCTGAATCGAGTAACCCTCGTTTCAGTCCTGTTTCACTGAACCGGTATAACCTACCATTTCAGCCATGTCTATCTCATGAGATATAAAATCTTTACCCAATGCATTGGAGGGAGATATAGGTCCCACCCATCTCATAATGATACCATTCTTATGTGTGCCACAAAATCATAAATCATACATCATTTCATAACCCATGTAATAAAAATGGGATTCTTAAAACAACATGACATCATAAAACCATTCATATAAGATAAAGGAATTCATAAACATAATTCCATCACAACATAGTCAAATCAATGTAAAAATATGGATAGAAACAGAACCCTTTATTATCTTAGATGGAAAATAATTTTGATAAAACACTTGAAATGAATTCTTGAGGAAAATATCCTTTCTTCTTCAAAATCAATCATGCAATTTTAAAAGAAAGAGATTTTATTAAAAATAGTCATGAAATCTTTTGGAGGAAGCTTCATGAAAATAAGGCTTTATAAAACCATAAAAATCCGTTCATGCCGTTTAAGTTAAAAAAAACATTCTTCGTACTTTTGTCGGAAAAGTCAAAAAGTACCTCGTATGAAAAAGCGACAAAAGATTCCTTTCATATTCTTTACTAAAAACTCACCGAAGGGTAAAATTGGATTTAAACTATTGTAAGTGGATGGAAACAATATTACATATTGAGGGAACATGGATGTGGATGATAAAATACACCCCAGTAAATACTTACGAATAAACAATCTCGGATAAAAATGAGATTGTGATATTTCCCTTACCTTAGGTCCGACTTGCTTTGTAAGTGTCCGAACCTCCTGTATAATGATTTAAATCATGTTATTGACTTATTACAGAATCATATTCATTGTTATGATATCATATATGGTTCACTTATGACATTATATTACCCGTTCTTTTGTAAATTCCATGTTTAAGAAGCGTTTTGGGTAAAATCGTTTCATTTATCGTAGGTGTTTTGACTTGTTGTTCTTGACATCATTATTACTTATATCATGATTTACTTACTTCCAGAATATAAAATATGATTTATATATCATATATATTCAGTATATATATATATAATAGGTAGATAAATAAAATGAAAAACACCGTTCATGGAGACGGTAGTCCGTACGTACGCATGAACGTTGTTTTCATTTCCTTATTGTCTTGAAATGGAAGTAAGTAGATGACATACATATGTTTATATATACATAAATCCAGTAGCTTTATAATGGAATATATTTCATTATTATTTCTTATATATACATTATAATCATTCTTAAATGGTTAACATGGAGAATGAATCTCATCGCGTCGTGGAGACGGTAGTCCGTACGTACGCACGAGCGATGATATCATTTCCATAAATATTGAATTGAATTGGAGAGGATTATACAATATATCAGAATCAATATGATGTTGTAATAACTATGTATAGTTATTCTTTACACCATTATACCCATCCATGTAAGGTGGTGGTGGAAAATAGATTACACCACGGCGTGGAGACGGTATTCCGTACGTACGCACGCGCGGTGATTTCTTTTTCTATAGGATGGATAGATGGTTAAATAGGGTTGTTTCATAAATATAATAACATATCAGTATATGAGTGATACTGATGTTATTACTTCATAATGAAACAACCTATGAAGAAGAAGTGGAAGAAGAAATAAAGATGAAAGAATTGGTAACGGTAATTACCTCTTCTTTGAAGCGCCTTTTGGAGACCTCCTCTTAGGGAACTAAAATTGGTCTTTGAGGAAGACCAGAACCACTAGTATGTTGCTAGGGAAGTGGAGAAGAGATTTTGTCAGGGGTTGGCCGAGCTTGAGTGCTCAAATTGGTGTGAGGAGGAGGGGGAGGAGGTGCCCTTTTATAAGGGAGGAGAGGGGCACCTTAGGAATATCTCAAAATATTATTTTATATTAAAGTAAAAATCGGTTTATAATGGTTCCAAAGGGTCTTATTTCGAAGCTAAAGTGGGGATGGGTCGAAATCCTTTCAACCAATAGGATTTAGACAAGTTTAGGTTCTTATTATAACCTTATCAATTAGATTTAACTCTAAGTTAAATAATTTAACTTTTACCGTGTCTTTTTGTTTTCTTTCACTATATGGTTAATACACTTACTATAACATGCCAAACGAACCCCAAATTGTTTATTATTAATATATATATCCTTATATAAGTCATTTGGCCGAACCTTAGATTTTTAGGAATAAAATAACAATTAATAATATAATATTTGATTTAAAAACTATTTTGTGTCAATTCTGACACTATTTGATATATGATTTTTGTGAAAGTCATAACAGAATTATATGTTCGAACCAAGTTGATTAAATCAATACTAATATATCATAGTAACCTAGAAAATTAGTTGAATTCATAAAAAGTCTCAAATTACATTTATTTTGGTGTTTATAACATCCATTATGTCAATATTTCATTAATAAGATAATTACTGCATCATCATTGTGTCATAAATAAATTAAATTATTTAATTTATCTTATGTATAACCCCATATTAAAAATGATTTACTTATTAAACTTTGATTTTAACTATTTTAACCCTTCTTTAAATAAATTAATAATAAATGTCCTAATCTAATCCAAGTGGGCCTAAATGGTCATATTTTATTCCTAAGTTTGTTTTTGGTCGAATTACACTTGTCCAATAGAATTAGGACATGTGTTAGGGTAATATTGATATCATATTTACCCTTAGTTACCCTATTTACTATTAACCGCGGTAAAAATAGTAAAAAGTTACTATTCACCAAAAAATTATTTTCATCTCATTGAACCACATTTTAGTCCTTGATATTAACCGTGTCTCTCGGATTTTTGAAATTCCATTCACAGAAGCGGTAAAATTATGTTTTATGCAATATTCTGTTTTTTAACCTACCACTTAG
This sequence comes from Viscum album, assembly GCA_963277665.1. Lineage (NCBI taxonomy): Eukaryota > Viridiplantae > Streptophyta > Magnoliopsida > Santalales > Viscaceae > Viscum > Viscum album. The sequence goes on from OY728160.1 coordinate 1,903,625,775, forward strand.
TAGTTTCACTATTAATCAAAAATTGATGTTTTTCAGAACAATGCCAAAATTTCTTCCTAAGCTATATTTTCATATTCCGAATTCAAAAATGATTTCTATTTTACAAAATTCCCAACATATAAGTTGCATTAATTAATTTTATAATTAATTTCCGCTGTCACAACAAATAGCGTGTTTTTAAGAGATAATAACTATCAAAAGATTAACACTTGTTTATGTCTGGTGTAAATGTAAAATTACATCCAATGACCAACATTGTATTGAATTGTAAAAATATATTCTAAATATACTTTAAAATCACTCAAATTAATAATTTATCACTATTAATTATTTCGATTAAAAAAGTTGTTTTTAATTAAAATTTAGTAATTTTCACTATTCATCAAAATATGAAAGTTATCCGAAAATCACCAAAATTTCAACCTAAGATAATTTCGATATTCCGAATCCATAAATGATGTCTATTTTGAAAAATAAAATTTACAAAATTTCAAAAAGTGGTTATTACTATTCATAACGGCTAGTTTTAATAATATCTTAATAGCATATCGTTGTTTAGCGAAACTTGGTGTTGCGTACAACACATGCTATCGTGGAAGGTCGTGATTGCGTGTAATTCAAGCCAGGTCAAAGATGTGTGTTGTGAAAGCTCCTTTTGGTGTAGCGTATAACACAAGACATTAATGAAATTAAAAAGAATATTATTCATAAAATCTCGGTGTGTTACACGTATAGACCATACCTGCTCCGGAAATCCGAAACAATTATATCAGAAGTTCTAATGCGCAACTGATGGTAAAAGGATCCCAAGTCAATCTTTGAGAACACTCGGGCTCCTAGAAGCTGATCAAAAGATCTTCAATCCTCGAAAAGGGATATCGGTTCTTGGCAGTCGACTGGTTCAACTTCTGGTAGTCCACACAAATCCTAAGGTTTTCATATGCCTTATTAGAAAACCAAATAGGAGAAACCCATGGATAAGTACTGGGTCAGATTAATCCCTATTCCTGTAACTCTTCCAACTGCTTCTGGAGCTCCTGCAACTCAGGTGTAGCCATCCTATAAGGAGGAACGGACACCGGTGCCACTCCTGGAACGATCTCAATAGAAAAATATACCTCATACTCTGGAGGAAAACCTAAAAAGTCCCCTGGATATACATCTTTGAAATGATCAATGACTGGAGTAATGTCTAATTGTGAAGTCCCCTAGTCATTCAGATAAAGTCTAGCGATCTGGGCTATAACTCCTCTTATCCCATGGTGCTCAGGTCATGCACGACTCGCCTGGACATCCCACTCACTTCTATGAAGGAAGGATCGACCTTATGGTGATATGAAACTCACCCTGCGGTGATAGATATCGACGAATACCTGGAATGGGACTAACCTTTCCATTATTAGAATGACATTGTAGCTCGTCATCTCTATGAAATTGAGGTCCCAAATGAAGTAACACACGACAACCTCAAGAGGGCACTCTCTACACTGACGTACACAAACCAATCTATTCCACAACAGTGTGTCTAGTGTCAATGTATTGGCAAAGGAAAAAATACAGATCCCAAGGCTCTCCACAATAGAAACAGAGATAAAACTATGTGTAGCACCAGTGTCGAAATGAGCTGAAGAAAAAACTGCGGATACTAAGATCATACCTAGAACTGTAGAATGTATGAGATCCTGCTATTGATGGGTCTTCTCCAAAGTAAAAGTCTTGCATGTACCATGGCCCTACGACCCTGGATGGCCACTCTGAGCTGATCCACTCTACTGTCGCTGGTAACCTGGTGACTGACCACCACGGACGTGACCTCCACCTCACCCCGAACGACCGGAAGAACTACATTTTCTAGACTAGTGAGAAACTAGAGATGCATCTCTTATACGCGGGGTCATAGAAGAACCCCTACCACCAGTTGTAGGTGAGAATTTCTGATAGAAACGCTAATGAAGGCCCATCTTGCCCAATGATTGGCACTCCATTGAGCCTCTTTGGCACTGAGGCCTAGTATGCCCACGCCTCCCGCATTGGTAGCATTCAACCTGGCTGCCCGAAGATACATCCCACCTACTCTGATCTCCTCGAGCAGACTCCCTGTGGCGCTTCCTACTATTAGGAGGAGGAACACTAACTCTTGATGTTGGACCGCCCTGGATCACTACTCTAGAATCCCTCAGATTGTGCTCAGTGATCAGCATCCTGTTGATGATAGATGATATCGAAGTCATCATAAATATGTTCACCTGTGAGCAGATGGCGTGCCTCAGACCATCCTCGAACTTCTACGCAAGGAAAATCTCATCGCCTCCTAGAATAGGCATGAAACTATGTACCTCATTAAAGAGATACGAGTACTCCGTAACTGAAAGAGTACCCTGATCCAGACACATAAACTTCAGGGCTTGATCGGCCCTCAAGGTCTCTGGGTAGAATTAATCATAGAAGATGTGTTGAAACTCATCCCAAGTCATAACTTGCTGGCACCCTGACTTTGAGATCACCTCCCTCCACCTCTTTTCGGAGTCTTGGATCATATAGGTAGCGAGCTTCACCCTCTTCTCTGGAGGTATCTCTAGATGCTCGAAAATCATCAATGCGGCCTCTAGCCCTGACTCTGCAACATGAGTTCCTCCATACACAGAAAAAGTAGGAGGATGATGCTGCTGGAAAACCCAAGTCAACTCTCCCATCGATGGGGAAGGAGGCGGTGCTCCCTAGAAGGTTTGCATCATCCTCAGAAAATATTCCCCAAACTGTACACTGACGCCTAAAACTGGTATACCTATGGGTGCCAAGGCTCGCACAATATTAAGATCTGTAGGAGGTCCTTGATTGGCCATATCCCGTGTCTGATCACCATCTAGTAGCTTACGTACAATCGGAGGATGTCTCGATGGCATAGCTCTGAAAGGACAAAATCACACCTTAGTACTCGATTATCAAAGACTGAGAACACAATAGTACAAGTGGGGAACATGAGAAGGAAACATTCAATATTAAAAAAAATGACTACACTGCGTGTATAATAACAACACCACATGTTCTTTTAAGCCATACACATGGTCTTGTGCTTATGCCACAACTGGTTGTGTAATTCCCCAACCACACGGCGTGTTTTCCCCACACACGACGTGTACTTGAACTCTATTCCCTTGCTCGAGTCTCCTTATATGGCTAACCCACATGGTACTCTTAATCATAGACTACACAACGTGTTCACAAAGGATGCGGCGTGTACTAGAAAAGGTTTCAATGACTAGTATTGTTAGTTACACAGCCAGATAAATGGTTCACTCTACACGGTGTACTCCCTGAGAACACGGCGTGTACATGAAGGTTTTCCACGACCCGTGTTGTTCGTGACATGGCCGGGTACTAAGGATACATGGCACATCGTGTGATAATAGGAAACAACATGTAAAGTCAATGTTTTATCCATCTGTGTCATTATCCACATGGGTAAACAAAAGGTTACTACAACACGGCGTGTACCTACCATACACGGTGGGTTCCTGAAGTTCTTTCAAAACCTCGTGCTTCTTCCCACACAGTCAGTGACACAGTTTTAAAAACTTCATGGCATGTATTAATAAAGTACACACCGTGTATTATGGGTTTTTCCAGGAAGTAGCTGAGAAACTGCTCTAATGCCCAGAAAACACAGAAAACAAGGGTTAAGGTGCCAAATTCCAATATATGAGGGCCCATACTCCCCACCAATAAAATCTTGGCATCTTATAAAATTTATAACATGGAAACAAGGAAATGATCCACCAAATTTTGGTCCACGAGAGCCCATAACTCCTCAATAACCAATGATTGGAATTCATCCAAGAAAGGTACTATGCAAACAAATTCTCTATCAAATAGAAGATATTCTATCAAAGAATCTATCACAACAGCATGCATAATCTACACAATGTCTATAACAACAACATGAAATCAGTAATGCATCCTTGATTTCATGGCAAGAATTCATGGTGTGTGATTTATAACAAGAGATAATATGATGCATGATATAGAATACCGTAATCTCATCGGGTTGCGATAGAAATAGAACTGCAATAACAACAACGGTAATAACACAAAACATGTGAATCACCCAATGGTGAAATCATATCAACTTTAAAAGTGCAAACAAGAAAAACGGAAATAAACGAGGTAGTATGGATTTTCCCTATACATGGGTTAGCTACTCCCAGGAATAGCCTGTAACCAAGTACATATTCTGTCCTATCCCTGGCTATAGGCGCTAAAAAAAATTCAAGACAAAATAATCGCTCTGATACCACTTTGTAACGTCCTGGTTCCAGATGCCACCCAGAGGTGCCCCATTCCTGGTTTTTCACACGGCCTCAAACGCATTTCCTCGAATGCCATAGGCTACCGACTAGTAGCGAGGGCCCTGGGTGTGGTATTGGAGAAACTATTCCCCCATTGGCAGAGTACACAGCGGAAGTAAACAATACATACAATAGAGGAAACAATAAATATCCAAAAATGGTAAACATCGGAAGTATAAAACAATAAACTGGAGCACACACACACACACACATATATATATATATATATATATATGAAATGATACATAATACATATGTTTAGGAAAGAATCCAAACAAGTAACAATGCTGAATACAACACTAAACCAAAGTAGAAAATAAAAATAGATAAGCAAATATTCAGCATCGCAAGCCTCGGCTTGGTCCCATGCCCTCCTAATCCAATGCATTCCAAGCACCTGAAGTGGAAGGGTGCTTTCCATTGTCTATACCTACAAGAATATAATCTGTTTGGGCCCCAAAACATGGACCAAGAAAGTTGTGAGACTAAATTCCAGTAGGAAACCACCCGAAGATCTGTGCCTAATAGTCAGTGAGTATATGACAGGTAATAGTATAGTAAGAATTAATAATAAGTAGTAAAAGGAATGATACACAACAGCAAACAATCCACAGATCAACAAACAGTAGTGAAGCAAACTGCTACCCACAAATAGGAAACCCTCTGGGAAGTACTCACAGCCATCCCCTCTGGTCCTATCCAAGAAGTACCCACAACCCTATGGGTAGTACACTCATCCTAACCTCTTTGGTTTGTTCATACGAATTTATAAGACTCTTTGAGGAAGAATGCTCTGTCAATTCCCCTCGTAGTCTAAGATTGTAAGGGACTCTCTGAGGAAGATCACGTGGTCAATTCCCCTTATAGCCCCAAGGTATATAGACTCTATAAGGAATCTCACTCGGTCAATTCCTCGTATAGCCTCAGGTCTATCACATACTCTCTGAGGAATCTCACTCGGTCAATTCCTGCTATAGCCTGGAATGGTTTGAGGAATTCAAACAACAAAGACTCTTCGATGAAGATCACTTGGTCTACCCCCGTACAGTCTATAAAGATCAAGACTCTCTGAGGAAGCTCACTCGGTCCATCCTCCTGTAGTCTATAATATCCAAGACTCTCTGGGAAGCTTACTCGGTCTATCCCCTATAGTCTATAATGTCCAAGACTCTCTAAGAAATATCACTCGGTCTATCCCCTTATAGTTTACACCCTTAGGTTCTCATAGCCACGTGCCATTCAATGCATAATAATGCTATAAGGCCAGTGTAAACCTACAGAGCTACTTGGCTAACATGTGTATAGCATAACAAGCATGTCAGGAAACAATACTCCATCCTCACATCGTAAGTCATGGAAAACATTGATAACAGCCAAAGGCTGAACAAGACCAAACAGTTGTAAATAGAATAAGGTATGGTAAAAACATCCAAGCATAAAAATTATCCTTATACGTAACCAAATTACATCTACACAAGCGTACATGTAATTCAGGAAAACAACATGGGAAAAAGTAAACACGCAATACCCCATTCAAGGGTATTTGTGGAAATTTCTCGTAAAACTCAATGACATTGAATTGAATGGCACAAACCACCTAACTTGATGCTAGGAGATCAATATACTTCAACCATGATGCTGAATCTCCAAATAAAATCATAGATTGGTGAAAATTCCCAAAACACTCAACCCATGATAACATGAGAAAGAATAGGAATTGGAAAACAATGCTCTAGAAGAAGGAAGATCTTACTGATGCGATTCCAACGCAATCAATGATGGTCAATTCATAGAACGGACGAAGTCTTGGGGGATCTGAGGAGGTTTTTGGACGTATGGGATTCTATTGGTCCATGAATCTAGAGAAAAAGATATTTATTGGGTTAAGACGCGACCCTGGTGCATTTAATGAAAATAAACATAGTACACAGTGTGTACTATTGAAATACACAGCGTGTACTCGCCTTTTTCGTACTCCGCTTTAGGGGGCCTCAACATCACCCCTACATGGCTGTGTGCATGGTCATGACACGTCTATCACACGGCCTCAAGCAGCATCCAAGTACACGCCGTGTACTTATAAATTACACGGCGTGTAATTCAAAAATTTTCGGAAACTCTTCTTTTCTAAAAAAATCTAGAAAAATTAAAAACATACCTGAAAAGATGGTCAGGGTTCATAAAATATATATTAAATATATAATTATATCTAATACAGATATGTGGTGATAGATAATGAATCATTTTGGGTCAAGATGGGGTTGTCCTCTGTACACATGCTAATTAGTTTCATATCCAATTTGATGGAGGAGGATATTGATATTGGTGATTAACTTAAAAAATGGGAATATAAATTTATAGAAGATAATATTTTTGTTAATTTAGAATATTTGGAGGATAATTTTATGTGTGTAGAGGAATATATAAAATTGATATTAATAGTTGAGAAGTATTCATATGGTTCTGATAAAAACATTACGTTTACCCCTAATGCATTCTAAGATTGGTTTTATGACCAAAAAAGGAACTCGATATCATAGTATGGTATTTTAGGAATGTATTTTAATTATTATTGGTCAATCGAAGGGGATTTTTATGGGTGAAGTGGATAAGAGAATGGGAGTAATTTTATAAGGGGTTTGAAGCACACAACCTGAATTTTTGAAATTAATAAATTATACCCTCATTTTTTACTTTCCAAAGGTCCCTAAAAATTCACAATATTGATCATTATGTGAAATTAGATTAAAAAATGACTTAAATTGGATTTATACTATATTTTATATCAATTTATCCTTTATCATCATTATTTAACACCTGGTAAACCTATTTAAATGAAAACAGATATAATTGTCTTTTAATATTTGTGCGGTTCAATTTTACAAAATTTTATGTTGAATGAATTATATAATTTTAATTATTAATATTTCAATAATTGAATCAATTTTACCAAATTAAATTCTTATATTTTGTATATTTTTATTTAAAATTTAAAAAATAAAATTGATGCAGAATCAGTTTTTTAAAGAAATAGATTTCATAAGTTTAAAAAAAATTTATCAAAATTTATCATATAATTTATTCTGTTAAAAAAAATTTGTTTAAATATAATATAATTATAATAATTTTAATTTTATGAAAATAATAAAAAAAATATCTTTTTAATTATTTAAATTAAAAGGTATTTTTAAATACAAATCATCATATTTCAGTATTCCTTGAAATTTTAATTATTTCATAATATTCACTGAAACTAATTGTAAAGTAATTTCAAAAATTTGATTTTATAAATTAATTTCATTTATTAAAATAATTTTTTTAGAAGTGTAATTTATTAGTATTAACATTATTATACAATAAAAAACATTTTTAGAAAAAATCAATTTTTAATAATTTTTTTCTTTTAAATGATATTAATTTTTATTTCAACTCAATTAATAACTAATAAATTTATTTACCCTTTTGAAACATATAGATATTACCTAATTCAATTTTTTATAATCATACCCACCAATTTAATAGTTGGGTTATAATTATATACTTTTTTATGGATCTTTTAGACTCAGTGTGGTGTATATCAAAAATTATTAATGAGATTACAATTATTTAAAATTAAATATATCATAATATATTTGGTTGTTAAGCTCATACCTCAATTAAAATATTTAAATTTAAAATTTTTAGAGTATATATTCATTAAATAATTTTGAAATATTTTCCTTATAAATTCCTTTGGATCCCACAACAGCTATTATATCATATAATTTCTCAAAATTTATTTTTACCAATTGACCTATCTATTTCCTCCAAACATGTTCTATAATTTCCATAATAATGATAATCTCTTCACATTATTTTAGATCAATTATTGATTCTATTTCTATATAGGTGATAAAATGGAATTGGTCTAACATGTACTTATTTAATTGTTATATGTGAAACACATCATGTACTTTAGGGATACCCAGTGGCATTCCCCAATGGTATGTTACAACAAAAATTTACTCTTCTAATTTAAAAAGTAATATTTACTTAAAGATTCGTTCCCATTTATTATTGGAAAATATAAAACTATTTTCTTGAGGTGAATTTTATAAAATGGGATCTCCCACTTGAAATTATAATCCATTCAACTTGTTATAGAGATATATATTTTTCTCAATCTGACATTCAATTATATGGGATTGAATAGTAAATTTAATTTATCATTGTTTCCTCATCATGTTTTTGGGCTATAATATTCCTTTCACCAAAATCATCCTAAAAAGAGTTTTTACTAAATATCTTTATATATAATGCTTTATATGATAGTTTTTAATTACCGGAGTGGAGTATATTTATATAGGAGTACTCTATAAATGGTAAATAATAATCCAATAATCCTTGAAAATCAATAGATCATGTCGTCAACATGTATAATAATGTTTTTATTATACTTTATTTCTATAAATAAGGCTGAGGGTGATAAGTGGTGCTCAATGAATGATATTTTTAATGATCCTTATATATAATTTTTTGGAATTTTGATGTAACTAATAGATCTGGATCAGAATCAATTGAATGGTGGTTCACCATGAATCCTTACATCATTGTTAATATAATTATTTTTTCAATTAACTCAAGATATAAATTCAAACTTATAGTTATGAAATGAATAAATTATTTAAGGTTATTAAAAACTAGTCATTATACATTATCCAATCATGGATTCATTTGTAATATTATGAAACATTCCAATGTAATGTCATCTGATTTCCTAAAATTAATGGGTATAGGATTCATGAATCCTCTAGTATTATTTCTCTCAGCCATCACATATTGATAAACCAAACACATTCATACAAAATACTCAATTTCAGACCTCATATTATATCCCCATAAGTGCTCCATTGAATATCTACAGATCTTTTCAATACTAGGTTGTATGGTGAAATTCAATCTGAGAGAATAATTTTAAAATTCTATTTTAATATCCGATATATTTGGATCACATAGTATTATTCAAAATTTTATAATTTTATCTTCTTATAAGAAGCCTTTAATCTTCCCATCATTCACTACATCAATTTTCATTTGATGATTCTCAGTATTTTGTTTTGAATTTTTTATATTTTTAAATAATTATTATTTTGAAATCAATTAAAAATGGATTGATTCCCTAACATCCCTCATAATTACTATATCCATATATACTAAATCTAGGAACATGAAAATTGATTCAATAATCATATGGGTCATAAAACTATGATATTTCTAGATTAACACATTTGCTACCCCATTTTCAATCACTAGGTGGTATATAATCAATCATTCAAAGTCCATGATTAGGTCTATCTATTTCCTTGGTCTCATGTTGGTATCATTATGTGAAAATATGTATTTAAACCTTTTATAATGTGTATATGTTATACAATTTTCACTATAATTATATTGTCTCCATATATTCAATGAAAATACTATAGACGTCAACTCAATATATTTGGATGGATTGTGTAGTTCCTGAATTTTTGAATTCCTTTATGTGTAAATAACAACAATATCATTATTCATTATAATAAAAAGAAAGTCTCTTATTTGATGAATAAATATATATTACTTAATCATCATTTCTTGATGATGGATTCCAAATCAGATTTTTCACTAATATCTTCTTGAATTCATCAAATTAGTGTCAAATAATTTTTCATTTACAGACATCAAACCTTTTTGAATATTCTTGATCAGTGAGTTTTAGAATCGGGAAAATTTTTAACATATGATCAATAATAACCTTCCAAACCACTGATACTAAATTCCCTTATTAGGATTGTTTTTAGTATTTTTTTGGTATTGTTGTTGTCTTTTTATTATCAATTGAGATTCCATAAATAAATAAAAATTTTACAACAAATGAAACATTATGAAATATGAATTCACATATTCAAAATTTTAAATAAAATTGTTTTCATCTAAGTCTCTTAATATTTCTCCTCAAGTACTTACCATGTTCTGTATAGATCTTATAATACTAAAATATATCATAAATAAATACCACAAAACAATTATCAATATATTATATGAATACATTTTTCATTGGATCGTTGAAGAATGATGGTCCATTAGTCAATAAAAATGGAATTACTCTGAACTCATAATTTTTATGCCCTATATGATATATTACATTATGAATATCAACCTTCATTAGTCCAAATTTATGATACCTAGAATGAATGCCAAAATTTGATCAATACTAATATCTATAATGTTTATTGATTAAGTCATTAATGTGATGTATATGAGACATGTTCATTATGATAATTACATTGATTTCCCTATAATCAATTCACAACCACATTGATACATCTATTTTCATTATGAAAATAATATGTAGTCCTAAAGGTTAAATAATATGCTTTATAAATGAATTATCAAAGAATACTTATAGTTTTTTCTTCAAATACACTAATTTAGTGGTGTAAATTATATTGGGAGTCATTATATTTTTCTATTATAATGGATTAAATCAATATAAAACTCAACATCACAATCTAGATGATTTAATGGTAATTTAGTAGGAATTAATTCAATTTATTCATATAAAAGAGTCACATCCTCAGTATGAAAATTTAATTTTCCATTAAAAAAAAATTTCTACATATCTTCACAAAGAATATCTTGTAAAATAGCAATTGTGTTTCGATGAATACAATGATCAGATGATTAACCCTCCCCAATAATGTAATGAATTCCGAATACCCCTCTTCAATAATAATTTCCTTTTATATTCTATAAATTTTAATAAAATATTTTTAATTTGAACACATAAAAATGATTTCATTGTAATCAAACATGTGTATAATAACAATGATATAAAATAGTGAACATTAATTTTCCGTGAAGGGAAATTACAAACACATATTTATTATGGTGAGATCTCCACTATGAATCATGAATTATAAAATCCTTCTTATGTTTATAGGAATATATCAAATTTCATTGGAAAATTTTGAAGATATAATATATTTTAAATATTAATAATATAATATATAATTTTCTATATTTACAGATGTTGTTAATGTATATTTCATAACATCATTGGAATCATCAACCATATCTTCACTAATTGAAGAGGTTTCGCCTTTCCCAATTTTCCATTTTAAGGGAAAAATCACTTGATTACAAGGGAAATAATTTTCATTGTGGCCAATATCCCAAAAATTAAATTATTGATATTTTTATTCTAATTTGATAACCATGAAATCATAGGACAAATATCATTTCTCTCCATAGATATAAAAAACTCTTATTCCCCAGAAGAATGTTTTATTTCTCTTTATTCCACATTTATTAAAATAAGGAAACACAATTATTATATTCTTTGTTGTTTTTATACTTCCATTTCTAGAAATCTATTCATCTCACTTCTTATTTTTTTTCCAAGGATTCCATATGAATTGGAGATTTTTTCAATATGTTGATTGCAATTATGATATATATTAATTTGATGATAAAGTATGGTGGACTAGTTCCCGTTGAAGGATTCGATTAATTCCAACAAAGAAATGGTCAATCATTTTCTTTAGATTATGTACAACGTCCAAAACATTTCATGATAACCATGTAAACATGTATTCATATCTAGAAATATGTGCTTTCATTTATTTTTCATAGACTAATGAATTGTTACTCTATATCATGTCATTACTCATGAGGAAAATATTTTACCATGAATTGTACATTAAATCCTACCATTGCATGATAAATATTTTTTTTGACACTAGTGTTTTGATTCAATGGTGACTATTGATCCATATCAAATAATATAATATAAACTAGATTGAAAAATTCCCCCTTTCATTACCACCCAAATTTAGAAATATATTCTCTTGGGATCTTTTATATTTCATATATATTAAAGGATTTTATTCCAATTTTTTCATTTAAGATGTAAATGCATGAAGTTGTCTAAAACTATTACATACTATTATGGGTATATACGTATATCCATAGAGGGTAATTTATTGGTCATATCTATACTCAGATACCCAAATATAGTAATTGTTTTCTTCACCTCCAAGTATAACTATATCTCCAAATTCATCTCTTTTCTAGGAATTAAATACCTACATGGTTTACTTTCCCTAATATTTTTACCATCACTTCCAATGGGTAAATCAATAGAGAATTGAATACATTAGATTAAAATTTAGAAATATAAAATAATAAATATCCAAAAATGGGTGGAGTTCATTACATAAATATAAAACATTATGTATATTTTATATCATAATAAAAAATATAGTTAATTTGGGAACATTTTCACATTATAAAAAAAATTTCAACTCTATTATAATGGTTTATATGTAAAATTTGAATTATCCTAAGAATATTCCAATGGGTTGTCAAACCAGATATATAGAAAGGAATATTGTCAATCACTATTTGATAATGAAGTGAAATCCCAATAACCCTTTCTGTGTTATTACCGATAGGAACAACTGGACCAAATCTAAAAGCACATATATTATCCAAAAAGGTATGAATTTCTTGGATGTTCACATAATATATACAGTAAAAAACATTAGGATTTTATCCTATAGATTGAAAAATTCTCAAATTCATTGGTAGTGATGCACTCTCAAACCATTGTATTCCAAAATAAATTTACCATGGATTACAGTAAAATTTATATGATACGAATTGTTATGGTAAAAACCATGATAGCCAAGATTTGGTCATTACATTATTATAATGGAATTAGATATAGGGAATCACATCTTGAATGACTGAATAGTTATATTGTCCTAGTAAAATATATACATACATGAATCACAAATTATAATTGAAAATAGAAAATTCAACATTTTTTTAGTTCACCATTATTCCCCTTATAATATCCCCTTATATTAGTCATTATACACATCCTAGAATCTAAGGGAAATAAATCATAAAAAAGGTGAGATCAGATGCTCAGTAAGTTTATTCTTATAATAAATGATATAATTATTAAATATCATATTTAGATGTTAAGGTTAATATCAAAAAACAGATTTCATCTGTTCAACATATTGTGCATGACAAATAATATTATTGTAAAAAATATTATAAAATTTTCCATGTAAATATTCAAATTAGTTTGAAACTTATACAATGATATCCTTAATAATGAAATAATAAGATGAACCTCAATAATTCATATCATAATTTGTACATTAAAATTCCTAAAAAATATATATATTCTAGAATTTCATTTTTCAATGATATATTACAAAAATCGGTAAATTCATGACCAAATATATGAGCTAGTTTTTCTAATGACTCATTCAAATACATCAAGGTGAAATAAAGGGACATATCTAAAAATTCCTAATTCTAATGGATTCAACAGTGGAATGTGGTCAAACATAATTAATGTAAACATTAATTTTTAAATACTAGCAAAATTTTTATTATCGTATTCCTATTAATTTAAACATAATCATAAAACATCCACAAAAATATGGAGAATTGTATCAAAATGTTACATCTATTTCAAATAGATAATTATATAATAAGTGAAATAATATTGAAGGTATATATATAACATATCCCTAATAGAGAATATGTATAATAAATATTATTAATATTAATTATTATAAATTTAATAATATTTTATAAAATACAATGCTGAGGAAAATATTTTCTTTTCAGTTAGAATTAAAATTTAAAATCGATGATTTTAAAATATAGTAGGAAGAATATTTTATTAAAAATATAATTCAAATAAATGATTTTAAATGATTTTGGGATATTTTATTTGTTCTGAGAATTCTAAAACAAATATTAATTTCACATTTTTGGTAAAATGTTATAATATTACTCATTAAAAAAATGATAGAAAGATTCACATTTAATCATTTATAAAATATAAAAAATTGGTATAACTGACTCATAATAATCATATATGAATATTAAAAACTTTTTTCAAATCATTTTTGGAAAACATGTACATGGATGTGAAGGGATTTTAGATATATGCGTGAAATGATGCTTTTTTTACTTATAATAATTATTTAAAACTCTATATTTCTTTAGTAGTGAAATTTTAAAAGATAAATTATATTTATATAATTAATCCAAAAAGAATAAAATATGTTGGTATTAATATAGATAGTTCAAAAAATTTCCCTATTTGATACTTTCAAACAGTTAATCCTGAAAAATGTTGTGGTTGTGAAATAAATACTTATCAAATTACTATCTTTTGAATGACAACCATAATGAAAGAAATAACATATAAAGATACATTAATTTAAATGAAAATAAATATATTTATGATTATAAATATAATAGTATTACAATATACACAATAAAATGAAATTAGTATAGAATACGACATATGTTCCATTAATGAAAAAGTGATACGAGAAACACACACCATAGGTATGATTTTTAGTGTACCAATTACAACCAACTATATAACATATATATATAGAAAATATAATATATACCAATAATCAATTATTTCACAACTAATCTGATTTAATTGTAATATTTTACACAAATTTATTAAAAAATATTTTAAAAACATATATTTTTGCAATAACTATTTTTTCATGTATGTTTTTGTTTGTAGTTTTGATAGTTGTACCTTGATCATGGTTCCATATTATAAAAAATATATAAATTTATATCAATACCATATAGGATAATTATATAAATATTAATTTCCAATAATAAAATTTATATATTGAAATTTATTAACATTTCTTTGGAGACAGTTTGTTGTACATAATCATGAACGTTGTTTTAATTTTTTGTCAATTAGAATGAATTAAACATAAATATAAAATTCCCTTTATATAACCATTTTTATTTCGTATATATATCATATATATCCATTAAATATATCCACATTAAATCCATTTAAAATGTAAATGAATAAAAACTCACATCGATTAATGGAGGCAGTAGTCCACACGTTCGCACGAGCGATGTTGTCATCATTCAACAGATTGGAATGTAAGAAGGTATATGTAATAGTGTAATTCATGAAGTATAATAATATAATAAATATTATATATATTGAAATTAAATCCAACATTGTATCTAACCACAATATGCGTTGATGTAAAATGAATTATATCGGTTGTGAGGATGCAGTCTGCCATATATATAAGAGAAGGATTCATTTACCATTATATAGAAGATGAAATATATATTGTTTATTAAATTTACATATTAACATATAAATATATGAAATTTAAATGTTTTATTATTATATCGTATATGGAGATGATTTTAAGGGGCAAAGGTATAAATAAATTCAAGATGCATGTTTAATAACTACAGCTTTTCTTTAGAGAAACTCTTTTGGATTATCCACAAATCCCTATTAGAATGTTTTAATAATACAAACATTGATTCTGGGTTATTATTAAGGATTTAATAAAGGATATTTCTATTTATTTTCAAATCCAAATGGATTTGGATGTGTGAATAATAGATTATAATCATTGTATTTTTATATGTGGGGGAAACAAATTTTAATTTTCGAATTGATTAAATTTCAGATGTGTTTATCAAATTAAAAAGGCTCTTAAATGAACAATTCATGATAATGAAATTATATATGGTGTAAAAAATGACCATTAAAATTTAATTATACATACTTTTATGAATTTTAACCATTATCGTCTTAGTTGAACTGTCGATAAATAAGTTTTAACATTATCCACATTAATTAATTTTAATCGTTTGGACTATACATTATAACCAATAGTTAAGATGATAAAATTATATTATATTATTTTCTTTAATAATATTAAATCAATTTTAAATAAATAATTTCATATAATGCAATAATGTAATTTAAAATTACACATATAAATATCATGAAAAATTGTTTTCCCAATAAAATGTTTTTCAGAATTATAAACCATTTTTTATATAAAAAGTGAACATATAATAGACGGTAGTATGAAAATTATATTTATAATAATAATATTTTTGAAATTTTACATTAGAAAAAATAAAAAAATTAATTTCATAAAAACTGTAAAAAAATCCAACTGTATTTTAAAATACGTATTTTAAAGTATTTTTAAAAAATTTATTTTTTAAAAAATTATAAAATATTCACATTATTATTAGATGGAGAAGCTTATTAAAAATTGTATCTTAATTTTATGAAGTAAATTATTTAAATTGGTAAATTTTAAATTTAAAAAATCTATGAAAAGGATGATAACCCATTTATTTAATTTGCTTTTTTCAAAAAAAATCATTTTCATTCAATTGATAAGTAAAAAATTTATTAACCCATGCATAAAAAATATATATTAAATAAATTAGTTATTTATATTCATTCACATCAATATAAAATATATTTTATAATTGTATACTATTTTACAAATCATTTAGACTAAGGCTTTCATCTATCACTAACAATAAAAGTGATTGAATTTACATACAAAAATATATCATAAAGTACAATTATGTTATATAATTTATTCGTATATGAATGATTTATTAACATGGAATTTTTAATTGATTTATTATTTATTCCTTCACATGAGATCCTATATTCCAAAACCATGAATTCGCAGGAATACATATGATATTTATTAAAACATAATATATTTTATATTCAATAATATTTTTATATTTTCAAATATTATTCTCTTAATTTAATATATCCATTTGATAGATAATATTTTATTATAATTCACAAGATTTTATCATTTGAAATAAATCATTGTCAAATCATTATCCTCTATGAAACATTCCAATGATGTATTTTCTTTACAATATGTATGATTTTTTTCAAATAAAAAAATGTTATGCACCATCATTATATATTTACTATTTGTTCTATTCAAAAAAATAATAAATAAAGTATAGGTAAATATAAATCTTCAAATTGATATGAATTTCATTCTACTATATAACAAAATCAAATTAAACAAAATTTATTAGAATTAGATAATCAAATTTAAATAGATCGAATTCTAATTAACATTCTCATGAATATTCACCTTCATATCATCAATGGTAAATCTTTTTTATATATAACTTCCAATAAAATTACACCCTACAACCAACAGACATACCAATTTACCCATGTCCCCTCAAATGACTCTATAATGTAGAAATATATATTATCATTAAAATATATATCTCACACATGAATAACCTATTTCTATGGTGTGAATTTTATACCATATATATGATTATAGACATAGGAAAATTTAGAATATATTTATCTAACTCAATAATACAAAAACAAAGTAATAATTCCACAAAAACGTCTCATGACATTCAAAAAAATCCTAAATCATGAATGTCAAAATAATATAACATAGAATACATTCCAAAATGAGCCTATATATTTAGAATCACACCCCCACCCAATAAACTCTCTATCCTCAAATACCTCAATAGGGTATAGATAATAATTGTCAACCAATGGTCTATCGTAATATAAAGTGTCTGCATACATAATATATCTGAATTTTCTTTCCACAATTTTAAACTAGTCAGTAAAGGCACATCTCATGCATCATACCACTTCTAGAAACAATATGATGAAAATAAAAAACACTAAAATTCATTATCTGAATCCAAAATTAAAAAATATCCCCTTCTTTGTTGCAAAAAATTAATATTTTCACTACATATTTTGACTTATATTGTCCTCACTCAACAAATGATATCTCAATTTCATATGTATTAATGGTTTAAATATACATACATAATAATCCATGATTAAGAACCTATTCTATGATATATGTATGTTATATTTTATGAATAATTTCAATGAAACCCTTCATATAACAACAGAATAAGGAAAAGAGTTTAATGAAGTTAGTAAAGTGGTGACTTGGGATAATATTTTCATCAACATTAAAACATATCAAACAATATCATGAATTTTTAGGTAATGGCATGTTATGTTCCCGATAATGATAGATATTAATTCAAATTATTCACTATACTTTATTAGTTCTATTTTTTCTGTCAATGGCATTACTGGTCATCATCCGGAAAACAAAATGTGATGTTATGTGGGCTTGGGATTATTACAACCATTAATAAGAGTTTTAGTAATTCACCTTACATGTTAACCTCAATAAAATCTTTTTTGTTAAATATTTTATTTATGTCAAGATTAATGTATTTTCCAAAAAAATCAATTATTGGAAATGAGTAAGATACCCATTCACCAAATGGATGAAGTTGTTGGAGTGGTGAATATTTATTCATATGATACATGTCAGTCACATTGATTTACATTAATCTCAGTGTGGTTGAACCTATCTTGGGGGAATATCATATAATGAAAATGAATCCTTGTCTGGAATTATCTCTATATACATCTCAACTACTTCATCAGACATTGATGATATTTGATTTCCCTTACATTCATCCATGATCATGAAATCTCAATTTAGATAATGATTCGCATATATGGAATGAGTAAAACCCAGTAGGCCACCAGTAACGGGCTACCTAAAGAAATATAAAATATATAAGTACATGATTTTTATAATAATATTGTAAACCATCATCATAATGTTATGGATCGATAATAATGGAATACTTATTTTAGAAATTTATTATATGCCTATTTAAATATATATTATATATATTAAACAATTAAAATTCTTTTTAAATAATTATTTTTTACATTATAACCTTTGAAATGACAATACAAATGATTAAAAAATATCAAGATCGGGATTTCATATTTTGATCCAATTATTGATAAATATTATATTTAATAGGTGGTTATTTTGAATCATTTTTTTAAATTATTGTTGATTTTTATTATTATTAAAATCATTGATATATATTCAACATGGTATAAAAAGGTAATGTGAATATTCAATTAATATTAAATATTTAAAATTATATGAATCTTATTTTTAATATAATAATTTTTTATTTAATATATTATTTTAATAAGTATAAATTTATTTTTAAAAATATTTCATAATTTGAATCATTATGTAAATGTATGTAGTAATATATTTTGTTAAAATATATAAGTAATAAGTTATGAATATAAATTATAAAAACATTATATAATAAAAATTCTAATTTCATAATAATAAAGGAATAATTTAAATGATATTTTCATTTCTTATATTTTTTAAAATGACTGAAAAAGTAGTTTTAATTCATATATATGAAATACAAATAATTATATATTGACTGATTTATATTAAATCCCACAAAATAAGAGTTTATCTCGAAATCGAATATTACTGCACCTTTTTTATACATTACTCAAATAATTATAAAAATTAAGTAATATAATAGATATATAATTATATTTTAAAAACCATACACTGGTATTTAAATTTTATATATCATATGTTCATTTTAATATTCTTTAAGATATAGAGTCAATGTCACTTTAAAAAGTTATAATAAATAATCAAGGTAGAATTGAATATTAAATAAAATTATTTAATGTGTTTTTAAATGTATTAGAATATATTATATGTTTACGGGAAATGTTGGAGTATATAATAAATAAAAACCCCAATGATTTATATAGTCAATACATGAATTTAAATTAATTTGAGGTTGACTAACATATATAAAATATTTTCTAAAATAATTGATAATATTTTTGGGGATTGTGATAATGATATTTTATTTGGGAACTCATCAATAGGTCTTTATAGATGAGGAATGTTTATCCTCCAACTAGATTCTAGGTCAAGGATAAATAAGATTCTTTTTTTCATCTGCTATCTTCTTTATTCTTGGTTGTCTTTAACGTGTAGCTTTTATCATTTTCAGTGGTTGGTATTTTCCCATAGTTTTCCTTATATTATTAATATTATTCCCAATTCTTTATTTTCATTGAACCATAAAATTTGAATCATTTTTTATATTATACAATATGAAATTATTTTTAAGGATCATCACTTTGGATGATTCTATGAAAAAGAGAATGAAATAAAGTGTTACATTGATTGATATTTTGGCGACCTTGTGTTGCTGATGACAATGAAATACTATTCACATGGAGAGTGGTTTGAACTGGGTAATGATCCATGATTATACACTATTATGTCGTTTTAATTATTTTGAATTTCTTTGATAAGGGTCCCTGGTAATCTAAAATTTTAACCATCCTTGGAACCCTTATAAGGTAACTTATTTTATATTTTAGATATATCCATCTTCTTTAATTAAAAAATTAGAAAAGAAAACTATTTTAAAGATGGAATGTTAGTAAATCCATTTTATTCTTTTAAGTTGTTCAATATTTTAGGTTCTTTATGCCCTAAATTTTAAAAAAATGTTAATGAAAATTATGTTCTATATAGTTTGAGTTTATTTATTATAGTTTTATATGGTTAGATGTTTCTCTCATGTTCTCCATTAGTCAGTGTAGATTCAGATTTTAATTTTTGCCAAAAATTATTGGATTCTATTGAGAGATCATATTATAAGGCCCCACACATATTTTTATTGATTTTTCTATGCTATACAATGTGGATATCGATCTATGGAATTGAATGAAATTATTTCTTTTGATTGATAATTTATGATACTTTATATGTATCTATAGAGAATATATGACCCCCACCCCTCTCATATGGCATAGATGTATTATTCATTCTTATGGGTATATATGATTAAATTTTAATTTTCACTTTCGTTTAAAGTGTCTTTACATTATTTTATGTTGATTGTTTCTATTTTATTTCGTTATCATCCTATTCAATAATTATTTTATTCTAGTTTATTTTACTTTGGTATAGTTTCAGTTCATTATTATGTAGATAGTTTTTCTATTACTAATGTGGTTATTTTATATGTGATAGTGGTCGGATCTGGTCTATTTTAAATTGGGTAGCATATTTATATTGATGATTGGTTCATAATTTATAGAATTATAATTAATGATGATATATATTGGATGATTATAGAATTGTATACATAATTTTTAAAGACATGTGAGTGGGTGGTGTTTGTAAAATAAGGTGGTACTGACATGGGAGATAATCATTAATTTCATCAATTTTAGGGTTTCTATTCTTCTATAATTTTTTTAATATTTGATATGTTCCTATTATTTTTTTTTCATGCTTCATATTTTTTATCTTTGATGTTGTACTATTGGTTTTTTATGTAATATTTTTTAAATTATCAATTTAATGAGGTGTGAAATATAACACATCAATAAATTATACATGGTAGAAAAAATTTCTTATAATGACATCTCATTCCTCAAAATTATTTTTTCTTATCATTGTTGGACAAAATTTCTATAAATGATTCATTGTAAGTGGAATGGTTGAATCATGTTATTTCTTATTAGTCTTTGTTGTTGAAATTTTATTAATTTACAATTTGAATTATTAGTCAATCATTGTAACTTATATCTTCATAATAAATATATAATTATATTTTTAGTTCCAAAAATATATTCCTGTATGAACAGAATTCTACTACGTATTTTTAATTTATATTTAAAAATTTATAGATCTATTTAAAAATATACGAGTCATTTTGTAATAGAAAATATTTTAACAATACAAAATAATTATAATTAAATTAATTGATATTAGTTAATATATCAAAATAAATTCCCAAATTCAAATGCATAAGTGACACATTGCTTTCAAATTATTAAAAATGTTAGTAAATGTGGACATATGATTTGTATAGCTGTATAATTTATAAAATATGTGTTTACATCAATACTGAATAGATGATTGTGAAGATTATTAAATAATATAAATTTGATAACATGAATTTGAAAATTTTATAGATACTTATATATATATATATATATTAAAAAGCAAATTAAAAACACCATATATAGGATTTTTCCTCAAATATCTCACTTTAATCCATTGATTCCGGATTTTATCTAATTTTAGACCATATTTACACACAAAAACAATATAATTTCCTTAAATTCATATTTCAAATTTTATTTCACAACATTAATGCTCGATCAATGTATCTGATTTTAAAGAATTATGAAGTTATTTTTTAATATTATTTAATTATTAAAATATTCATAAATTCATATTATTTTATTAAGAAATATATTTCACCAGACATCATGAAATTTTCAAAAATAATTTCTTACTATTAAATATTCTTTGAATAAATAAAAAATACACATATAACATATCAATTATATATATATTTTATTTTTGTTTCACTTTCACTTTTATTTTATTTTTTCAATATATTCCATTCTAAAATAATTTTTTATGATGGTTATGGGTATGATATAACACTAAAATTTCATATATTTGTATTATTTTACCTTTTTCGATTTATTTGTTAAAAAATTTGAATATAGTATATATTCACTCTTTGATCCAAATATAATAATGTGTCAATTTAATATCCCTATATTAATTTTTTATAATTTACGTGAATTTTTTTTATTATTTAAATATGAACCAATGTGCAAGTAATTGATGAATACTCTTCATTGTCACATATATATAAATAAAAAGTCTATCCAAATAAGGTATTTTTAGTAACATTCTCCTCTCGATCATTTTAAACAATATAGTACTGTTGAATTAGGTGTTATACATTTTTTTCAAATTAATGTTTCTTTTTATGTAAATACAAAATTTTATATGGAGCCAATGTTATTTTTTATGAAAATATTTTCCTTCATATTATTTAACAATCACCTAAATCACATGAAATTCCAGAAAATAATGAAATCATATCACACAATATATTTTTACAGTATGATATGGATGTTGAAAACCTATGTCTTTCAATGATTGGGTGTTTTCCCAAATTATTGATTATATTATCTACTATGTACATTTTTGAATTAAATGAGTCTTCAGGACATGATAACTCCTAACAAACTGATAAATCCTCTTATCATGAATGAAAAACATTTATCTTATCACAAATTTCATAGAGTCACACATGGATATGCTTGCATTGGATGAGTCACAGTGGTTCCACGTCATCATACAATTTATATACATGGTTTTTATTCCTGTCCACTTCGACAATATTTCCATTCATTTAGGATAAAATGACATTAAAATGATTAAACCCAAATTTTCTCAATAGATTCACTAAATTACTGCAAATCATCATGGACAATGCATGTAACTGAGTGTTTTATAGTAGTATAGTATTATAGATCATTAAAATAATGTATTATCCATTTTTTTCAACTCAAACATCTTTTCTAGTGATCTTTACAAAACTATAAATGCAACTTGAGTGTATCATCATGTCATACATGAACACAATCATCATATTTAATCTCACATCAGCATATTTTTAACAAAATTATTTCTACCACTACTTATACTAGATCAATACTGAAGGATCGCAGTTGAATTATAATTTCATCTTTTTTTATACTCATTTGATGAATATTAATCAAAACAATGTTGGAATCACCCTATTAATATTCATAAATATTTTTAAATACTTCTCTACATCTCAAGATCTTATTTCATGTTCCAATAAGTTTTTTTTCATCAATATCCTACTTTTTCTATATTAAATAGTGGTAAACATCAATATAATTTATATATTATGTTATATATACTGACATTGATTTTTTATGGGTGATAATAATATTTTACTCAATGGTTTTAAGATTAATATTCTCCTATGATATCCTTTTAATTTTATTTCATTGTCAATCATTTACTATTATAAATTTCATGAGGAAACCTTTATATTTTTTTCCACAGTTCTCTTAGTAGAGAACATCTTCCATATACATTAACAGTACGATTTGAGTCAATTTATTATAAAATTATTCCATATACACCAAAAAAATTCTCCTCTTCTCAATATCTTAGATACAATAGAAATCATACACATCCTTCTCATATCAAGCACAACACAATTGGTGCATAACACTCAATAACAAGAAAATTTTTATTTCCCAAATAATATTTATCTCTAACTACTTAACTATATCCCAACCTTTATAAAAACTCATATTTTTTGGCTGAGACACTATGTAATATTTCCTCTATCATCCAATATATGTATCACTTTTTATAAAAACAAATGTTTCAAGTTTTCCCA
The DNA here is from genome assembly GCA_963277665.1 of Viscum album. Lineage (NCBI taxonomy): Eukaryota > Viridiplantae > Streptophyta > Magnoliopsida > Santalales > Viscaceae > Viscum > Viscum album. The sequence continues at coordinate 1,903,650,149 of OY728160.1, forward strand.
TTATAAATTTATTCAAATAATATAGTGTTTATACTATCTTCAATTTCATTCACCTTTCTCAAATTTTTATTGGGAAATGGATATATAAATCATCATGATTTATATATCATAATTGAAAATATCAAGCCTCATTAAATTTTTCTTTTTGATTATACTATATGTTTCTATAAATATTATCATATTTTATATTACTTTTACATCTTCAGTCATAAATGTATTTCAGAAAGGAATATATGGTAGTAAATTCAAATTCCCTTATTTTTTGTCATATGATATAAGTATAATATTGTTAAAATATGTTAAACATGAAAATATTTATATTGGTTCAATTTATTTAGATAAAGAAATAAAATTCATACTTTCAACACAAAATCATAGTCCTATATTCATATAATTTCTTTCACAAGAGTCATACTCATACTCAAATTCACAGTAGCATTATCTCAAGGTTGGTCACTAACGTCAATGTCACGTTTTGGGTTTATAATAATGATATGTTCCACAATTAATGTATTATATATGTATAGAATGACCATTTTTAAAAAATGGAATTTATTTCATCTCCTATAATCTCACACAAAATACTTTAATCCTTAACATAATTACATGGGAATAATTTTTACACACAAATTAGAAATATGAAAATCATTATGTTACTCTAGAAATTATATAAAGACCCTATTTATTTATTAAATATTACCCAAGAGTATTTAATTATATATTTCATCGTTCATTAAAATTATTATACAATGGTTGCTTTGTCTAAATCTCTGGATAGATTTCTTTGACCATTGAAACTATTTAATCTATTTCACACAACGTTTCAAGATAATTTTAATTATATGGTTCAATAGTTTCCTATAATATTTTATAAATTCATACATGAAATGTTGAAAACTATTATCTTTATCAGTCATTCATCACTTTTTATTTCTAAACACACTATCTCAAAAGTTATATGAATATAAATTCATTTCTCATGTTTCATCCAACTTCTTCATTTCTCCATTCCCAATATAATAAAACATCATCCTTCACATGATAAATTAAATAAACATCAATAAAATTTACTCATATACATGGGTAAAAATCATAAATTGATTTGTTTTTTAGACAATGTGTCACCAATTATCTGCAAAACAAATGTTAAAATTCTCATTTACAATTTATAACAATATAATCCTATTAGAAAATCACTCTCCCCTATAGTCTTTTTCCTTCTTTTAATATTCAAAATTCAATATATTCAAGAAAATACCACTTTTTTATAACAATTTTTATCTTCCCCTCCTTGAAAAAATATTAATACATGAAAATGTTTTTATCTCATATTTTTTCAAAAAATATATTCTAGGGAAGGCCATCCAATGGGGAATTGTTCTCTCTCTTATAGTTATATATTTAAGAAAAAACATCTATCAGTATTAAAACTCCTTTTATGATATCTAATAATTCCATAATAGAAGGTTTCAATCACAAAATATCACAATAATAATGCACAGAAAAACAACAATATATAATTCCTTGAACTAAATATAGAAAACAATACATACTATCTATTAATAAATAACAATTTTATTTCATCTAAAATTTATTTTATCTGCATTTTATTAACATATAATAAATAATGATTTAGTTACAATAAATCTTCCTAAAAGAGTATATTATTAAAAAAATTAAAACTAATCATCTCCCATATTAATTTTTATAGTCACTCCCCCTTGTTAGGAATATTCAATATTGGTAAAAATAATAGGGAAAAGTGAAAATCAAAAATTATAATTATCCAATTGATAAATTTATCAATATTTCATGATTCATCAATAATATAAAATATTTGGGTACTTCTTTACATTGGCATATCCCCTTCAATGGATCATCTTTGAACTCCATAATGATTTACTTTTTATTCATACATACTCTCAACGAGTTTTGATAATTATTTCTCTGTTGGAATTTTTTTGATATTCTATAAAAATTGGGATGTTGTCATGGATGGGTGAATTTCATCATCACAGAGCCATCAAATCCAATTATATTGTCATATAAAGATTTATTTTCAATAAACTGTAAATAATAATTTTTTTAAAATTATTCTAATAATATTGGTCATCAATAAGAATTATATATATAGTTAATGGGATAATAATTTTTCATCAAACTAAAAAAACATTAATTATCAATAATTTATAGATATCGTTATACTTTCACCACCAGGGAGTTTTTAATTCATTATATCATTGAAAAAATAAATTTCTCTTTATCTTCATAATTTTTTTAGTCTGAATGTTCTATGATATATTAAAAGATTAATAACACATAATAATATCCTTTTTACCCATCCACATTAACTCTACCAATTATGTTTTACAAATAGTGATAAATTCTATATAAATATTTTCAACCTTATCTTTCTCTATGAAATACCTCTTCATTTATTATTTATTGATAGTGGGAGGAATAATTGATTAATTTTTTCATTATCATCTCTTTTCTTCCAAGATGTGATTTCATACAATTTTTAGTTATTTTCATATATCTTATTATTTTATACACACATTTATAATCATTCAATATTATTATCATCTGAATTCTCTATACATTTTGTGGGTATCAACTACCAAAAAAATATTATTTTATGACTCTATCATGGATTAATTTATTTTTTGTTCCAGCCTATTTCCATTTAATTTAATATTTATAGAAATACTAAAGATGTATATATTTTGACATTTTTAAACATATTATATTATTATTATTTTCTCCTTTTATGATAGGCTTTTTACATAACATATTATAAGTCATTGATTTATAATTACACATTGATACACTACTCAAGGATAAAATTATTAATTTCATTAACTATTAAAAAATATGATGTGTACATTTCTTCTAATTAGTTTTTCTTTTATGTTAAGATATTATGTATTAATATTCCTCGAAAAAGCTTAAATAATTATTATAGAAATCATAGAAGTTATCTATAACACCCTGGTTTACATGGAGGTATGCCTTTTTTATAATTTTCATATCAAATTCCTTATAAATTTTTATTTAAATTTTCATTAGGTGTATAAAGTTCCTCAGGGGTATTATATGGGTTTAGGTCATGCTATGATAGAAAACCAAGCCATCCACATCATGTCACATGATTATCACACAGTTTAGTAAAACGTGCAGCCTCCACAGGAAAACCGAACATCTTTGGACAGTGGCATTATGCAAGGTTATCACAGGGTTTTTTGTACTATGTTGGGTTTACTAGGTATCCATGTGACCCAGATTCCCTTAGAAAATGTATTCTAAAATGTTTGTGCTGCATTATGAAAAATTTACGTTCAAAATACGCACCTCATTAAAAGTGGGAAATTTTATAGTTTTTTCATCATGGGATTTTCAGATCCCCACAAAATTTCTCCCTCATATCATGCCCTATCAATATTTGGGATAATCCAAATAAACCCAAAAATCCCAATGGTTGTTATACATCTATTCATGATCATTTGGGGTGTCTTTGGTTGTGTTTGTGAGCTCTGAGTATGTCTAAATTTTCTCTACCAACATTTTTTTGGATTAGGGTCTATAGATCCTCTCGTCTTCTTCTCAAGCCCTTAAAAAAATTTAGTAGAAAATTTTTTGGGTCATAAAATGGTGTTTACTTCCAGATATGATGAAATTATTAAGTGTTCATTCATCATCACAATAATGGTTGGTGGACGGCCTATTATATCCCAGAGTTTTTATATGGACATGGGCATGGGGGTTTATGTTCTTGGTTCAATCTTGTTGTGTTTCATGCCATTATTGGGATCAGAGTGAAATAGGTGTCTAAATGATGAATTGAACCCATCATGATTTATATGGGATACATTGAAGATGATTGGACTAATTTTGGGCTACCCATGGGGTGAGCCGAAATTCCAAAACATTGAAATTTGTAATATTACTCATGGAATTGATATGTCATTAAATAGATCCATGATGAACATGTTGATATGTTAATTTGATTTTAAAGAGGACTATTTTTAGATGTATCTAGAATTGGATAAGGGAATGTTGGCTCATTTTTTCTAAATGATATTGGTTTATAAGAGATGTTAAATGTCAAACAGAAATTGGTTGATGGTCTAAGGATTATGATTGATCAATGGGCTCGTTGGGTATGATATTCTGACAAGATTGGGAAAATGGTTCAATTCATGAGATATGATGAATTATTAATTGGGATAATCAATAAAAAAAATTAAATAAAATAAATGGGTTGATTTGATTAATGTGAAAGTGAAAAATGGATTATGAATTTAACAACAAATTCATTAGTGGTTTAATGAATGTGAAATGTGGAATGTGTTATATGGATTAACACAGGGGAATTGATGGGTATGATAAATGTAATAATGTTTGGGAATTGATTAATATTATTAGTGATCATGGAATGTGAAAAGGGAAATGGTTTAGATGGGGTATGCAATGTAATTGTAAAATATGGTAATGGGTTATGGAATAATATTAATTCCCATGTTGATGGCTATGTATTGTGATTGTTATAAGTATTCTTTAGAGAATGGGAAGTGATTTGTTTTGTGAGAGGATAATGGAAAAATAAATCAATTGAACATGGCTTGGTTGTATAGGATATTGACTTAAGATACTATTACCATGGTTCTAGTTAGAATAAGGCTCCAAAATCCACCCAAAAATAGAGGACATGGGGAAGGGGTTGGAGGACATATTCTGTTAATGGTTGAATTCGATGAGACAACATGAATAGAGGCATTGAGTTGAGTATAATGTGTGCGTTGTAATGTTTTTACCCCCAGTATGATAGGTAACTAACTTATTCCCTTGTAAATATTGATTGGTTTCCTTACACCCTTCTATAGATGATGTAAATTCCTAACCCATGGAAGAAGTATTAAAAATGGATTAGGTATTAGAGATAGAATAGATGGTGGTTATGGTAATAATGATAGAAAATGGGTAATGTCAATATTGTTAACTAATGGTTCTTCAGTTCTCCTTTGTTTACATGAAATTTACTTGTTATTTGAATGAGTGTTTTTTTAAACTACAATTTTTATGGACACCATTGTTGGTGGAATACTGAGATATACTCAAACCCTACTCTGGATGTCATTGGGTAACCAGGAATACTTCTTTGTTTCTAGTTCATAAATGGGAAAAGGTGAATTCTTGGAAGCTGAGTTGCACTTAGGATGTGTAGTGATGAGGTTCTATATGTGGAGTCAGTACCATCTTAGGGATTCATATTTTTTTCACTATTACGGGTATTCTAATCATTTTTCTATGTAATCATAACATAGTATATTTATTAATTAGTTTCGGAGTTGTACCCGATTTGAGAAATATTTTTTCATGCATGTTCATTGGCTATAACATTTTTATTCACATCTTTCATTGTTATATTTTTAGGTTTTCTCAGGTAATTTATGTATAGTCTTCCCACATGTATTAACAAACCGTCACGGCTAATAGGAAACCTCATCCATATGGGGAGGTGTTCTTGAAATCATGTAGAGACATGGCATGGGGCTTCAGTTTAGTGACCTCTGAGTCAGGGACATTAAAATGTGGTATCCGAGGTAGTAATTTTCTATAGTATTATTAGTTGGCATAGTAATAAAGGATAATTTGGTGTGTCGGATCTTGATAATGAGCTCATTCATTGAAGTAATTGTCCAATATATGAGGGAAACACCATGAACCCATGGTGGGAATTGATTTTATTAGTATGTGTTGTGACAATGTAATGATATTTCAGTACTAGGTGATTCCATTGTTGTGTGATGTGACTTTTATGGGAATTTTTCTCGTAGAATGAATTGAATTAGTCTGTCTATTCATGCATTATTATTAGACCCTAGGAATATATGTGGCATGCATCATGGTATGCACAAATAGAACATGTTTGTGGAACATGGAAGCTTCGATGCATTTTATGTTCACAAAAAATTTGAAGAAAATGGTCTATAATAAGGATGATGAAAATTGGTATATGGAACGATTGTAAATGAATGGTAACATAATTTTACTATTAATGAAACATTAATAATTTGATAAATGTTTTGTGTTTTGATAAACTAAAAACATTAAATGGTGAATTAAAGAGGAATATTTACACTGTAATTGTGAAATAGTTAAATAATTGTGACAAATGAAGCTTGGGAATTAGTTAAAATATTGGCGGTAATATGTTATGACATGGGAAAGGTTCCTTAAAGAAGATGATTTTAATTGTGAATGAGGAAATGGATTAAAAATATATTGTGCAATGAATGGTGTGTTTCTAAATTTGTTGGCTTACCTATTGTTGACCAACGACCATGAAAGGGATGGTTTAGTGTAGTGTTAGAATTGTGAGTATGTCTTCTGGGATAGTGTATGTGTATTTAGTTGATTATAAAAGGTAATGTGTTTTCTATTTTGGTCTCTAGTAATGATATATTATCAAAACGTTTTGGATGAAAATGTTTTGATCTATGAATTTGAATAAATTATGGATATATCTTGAAATATTGGGTAAAAATAATACCCCAAATAGAGAAACATGGGATCTCAAAATATGAATTAAATTATAGTGGAAGGTGTAATAAAAAAATATTCGGTGAAGACTGATATTAAGTACACCCTTATGTTTCTTTTTTTTCATGTGTTGGTGGTTTGGGAAGTGAGAGTGCCCCAGGAAGAGACCCTGATTATAATTTAGTATACCAAGATGGATATTTCTTGGTGGATAAAGTTCTGTTTATTGTTATACATTTAGTACTGATGTCAGAATTTAGTTTTGAGGTGTCACATGATAATTTTAAAGAGGTAACAGTTATGGGTTTTGTTTACATGGGTGGTGCATTGGATTTAATAATGTGTTTATTGGATATAGAGTGAATAGTTTTGGGGGATTTGTTATCGGTGCAGTGACATATGTGGCTTCTGACATTTGGAGTGGCATTTTGAAACTATAATTGGGTATTTTGACTCATGGTGTTGATGTAGTTGTGGGATTATGCTTCGCATGTGAACTAAACTGAATTTTTTTAGGGTATATTGGATGCAGTGTTCTAGAGTGGGGACATGAGAGCCACCTGTGAGGGATGACATATTGTGGGTTTGATATGTGTGGCCTATAGAGAGGTTCCAGTGACTTGTTACCCCTAACCATAGTTGGATGTAATTATTTCTTGACCCTATGGGTTGATCTATGATGGGTTAGTCGACTATTTTTGAGTCCTACTTTTCATGTTGGGTACAGTTTGATATTTTGATTTTAGACAGGTTCATATTTTTGATAGATTTATAATTTAGATGGTAAATAGTTTTTGAAAGGTGTGACTTGAGTTCTAGAAATGAGTTTATAGTCTTGATAAAATAAAGGGTGACCTCAAGGTTGGTATGCCCAATGTTTTATTTGTCTCTGAATTGTAAGCATGTGAGATGAATCCGAGATGGAACTAATGCATAATGAGTTCCATCACATTCCATTATATCATATTGTTTTGACCTGGTTATTTTAGAATGGAATCTAAGTACTTATAGTTTGTTGTGAGGTTTGACCTAAGGGTTGTATCAATTTGATGACTAAACCATATATTTAAAGGATGATTAATGGGTCTTGGATGTTTGTTTTTTGAAGACGAGATAGAGGTGTCTAAAGCTTTGATTGATTCTTTTTTATAAAGTTGACACCGATGGTGAGGTCTGGTTAGGTGGTTTGGGTTGATCATATGAATGGTTTGGTCATTGATTTATATGTTGATAATGAATTGTGATCGATGGCATCGAAGGACTGGAATGAGTGGTCTGAATAGTGAGAATACATTGGGATAGGCTTGGGAGATGTTTGACTCTTGAGACCTAATTTGTTTTTAGTGTGTGGTTGTAGGAATGTGTGAGAACCTGATGACTCTGCAGTGTTCTACCTGTGGGTAGGAATAAGTAAGGTTCAATTTGGAATGGAATGGAAAAATATGTGACACAAGATGAGAACCTATTCACTAGGCAACCAATGTGGGATTCATATCGATGTGAGTGACCATTGGTTTTGGTTGGTGTGGTGAACCATTGTGTCAGGTGAAAACTGCATGGGACATGCTAAAAGGACTCGATTGATGTGGTTGTAGTTGTGGCATAGGAAACTTTTTTTCACTACTATTGTCAAATGAATATGGAATGGTTGTGGGTATTGGTTGACAATTACCCCTGAATAATGCCGGTTAAGTGTTATGAAGATGTGTGAGGGAAGGAATGCCTGAAACATTGGGATGTTTATGGTTTCCCCTATTGGGTGGTGACCTCAGTATTAGATGACTTTTCATAGTGTTATTTGATAACTTCTTAGTTAACATTTAGCTATTGATGATTATGCTCATCATCGTGAAATTGTCATTAGTATGATGAGAAAGCTCTAGTTTTACACCAAGAAAAATGATTGTGATTGGGAATGATGTGGGAAATCATGAAGTTTGTGCTCATGGAGTGTTATATGTGGATCTATATGGTGGTATTCACACCATCTATAGGTTACATGATAGGTTTTTAGGATGGACTAGGTGACGAAAAAGGATGTGGGTGTCGTTCAGAGAAGCTAGGGATGGGTGGTCGGTGATGCTTTTTATTGTTGATCTAGGAAAACCTATTTTTCCATGTCCATATTCATGGGAATAGATTTTGATTGAAAAGTGATAGGTGGTGGTTTAAATTCCTTGAGTAATTTTAGAGTAATGATAGGAAAAATTTGTAGAGTGATAAGTTAGTCATGGATCTGCAGAGAAGATTGTGGAGAAAATGTGGTGACAAAGTAATAAAAATGAGAAACCTATGAGTTGTGCGTTAGGTTCCTTCATTAAATAAAGTGGTCCCTGGATGTGGTGATTGAATGATGCACAATTTAAGGTTTTTTTGCTTTGTGAGGATCCAAATGAAATTCAGTATACATGTGATTGAGTCATTGATGGGTTGGTAAGACGTGAAAATAGTTTGTGGAATGGTAGGATGGGTTCAAGAACATCATCAAATCAATTCAGCACATACTGCAGTAGGTGTCTATTGGTGACATCATAATGTCTATAAGTGATTAAGGATATGATAGATGTGATGTAGTTCCATGAAAATAGTGAAGATAGGTGTCCTAGTATAGGTCGAATGAGGATGGCCTGATTCTATAAAAATGTGTTACAAAAGGGATGATTTGTAAACCCCCTTCTATAGATATTTTTGGAATGAAATGTGAATCATTATAAGGTATAGGGATTTTGTGAAGGAACTTAATTTACCATACTCGATGTATAGATAAAGAGGTTCTTGTGTTTAGAATATTAATGGGTGTGATGGAGCATTATGATATTTTTAAAGGTAGTGGATTCCTTGACGATATTGTTATAGGTTGTTAGGGAATGTCCCAATTATGTACCTTGGTAATTGTGGTATTTCAAACATGAGGATGCATTATGGGAATGTTTTAAGAGAATAATGGAAACAGTCGATGGTGGGTAATCAAGGATAATCTAGACCAGTTGTTCTTACATTATGTTGTAAATGGTATGGGTGTAGTAAATGTGACCAACCTATAGTTTTATTTTTTTAGTGGAATGTGACATTAGAAAATGAGGATGAACTAGATTGGGGTCAATTGTTTCTTATTCCTCAAATGGATGGTGTAGGATTGTCTTCCTTGGTTTTTTTAATGGTAATGATTTATTCCATTACTTAGATAAGTCCTACTGCTTGTCCAAGTGTGGTTGGTTAGGAATTAATCAAGTGTGTCATGAAGTTCAGTATTGGTGATGGGTGTCCTTCACGATAGAGGGGGTTCTAATCATAGGAAGATGGAATGGGTGAGATAAAGTGTATGATGGAGATAACTATAGTAAGAATGTGGTTGGGGGATTTTTGAGATTAGTTTTCTGGGTTGGATAGACCAAGGATATTAATATTCAGGGTAGTTGTCTAGGATAGTGAGTGTTGGCTCAGGTTTGACCGGTTGAGTTCATTAAGTCTGGTTATTTGGATTCAAACATTCGATTATGTAATGGGACCATCTGTACTCTACTATTTAATCATTACAGGTCGAAAATAATGGTTATATGGATCATTTGTTTCCTTTTCATGATGCCATGTTTTAGTCAGAAATATTATTTTGTAGAAAGTTTATAATGTTGCATGGTTATTTGGGTCATGATCAATGAAGAGAATCAGACCAATGGGGTGCCTATTGGATCTTCCATGGTGGTATGATGGTGTGTTTGAATATTCATAGTGCTAAATTATTGGCAGTGTTTTCTATGATTCAATAATGAGTTATCATGTTTAATTTGAGGATTTAACATGATATTCCCTTGAAGGGAATTCATGACGTCTTATGGATCACAATGAGACGGTTTGGTGCGGTAAAGTTGTAACTTCATAAAGACTGTATGGTATTTCGAAAATGTTCATAAAGAAACCTTGGAAAAAAATGTATGATGTGTGGGATTATTGGACCGATCCTTTAATCATGAAATCTTACTGATACTCAAGAGGAGTATCTTGAAAAAAGATCCATTATATGGTGGGGAGGTTATGAGACCCTTATTTTCTTAGAGGTATTTAACTATTTATATTTTTGATTTAAATCCTTTATAATTAATCAATAAAATTTTCATCAGGTGTATGAAGGGACATGGGGTTGTTGTGAGGTTTATGGTCACGAATGAAAGGAATCTTTGACTAACTTGTGCACGGTTCAGGGTAGACGCAGGGTTATGTAAACCACAAATCCTCTTGATGAAATCCACACAACCTTGTACAGTGGAATTAAACGCGGTTAGTCCCTGATTTTTCAGACCATGTGGGGTTTCCTATGAAACTGTGCGACCAAACTTTCCTTAGATGGTGGCTTCTGAATGGTTTATAAAATCATGTGGGTAAACCATGCACCCCATTAAATGATGGAAAATTTACAATTTTTACATCTCATTATTTCTATATTCCCACAATATTTGTCCCCCATTTCATCCCATCTCAACCCAAAAATATGAACAAAAACAACAAAATCTTCCCAAGGGTAGTTCTAATTAAATTCATGGTTGTTTGGAATGTCGTTGTTTGTGTATCAGTGATCTGAGTATTCTTAGCGATCCTCTTTCAAACATTTTTAGGATTAAGTTTTTTAGTTCCTCCCATATTTTTCTGAATCCCTAAAATCCATTTTCTCTGGTCAAAATTATGTTGGGTCTTCAATTGGTGTTTAAATCTAGATGAAATTCTACGATTAAAAGTCTTTTTGTCATATTATTTGAAGTTGGTGGTCTATATGTAATATCCCATAGTATTGATGTAGATTTATTCTTTTGTGTTTTTTTCATGGTTTCATATTTTAATTCTGTTGGTGCCTCTATTTGGACATGGGTGAAAAGGGTGCCAAAATGTTGAACTGAACCCCTCATGATCCTCATGGAATGCTTCGAGGATGAATGGACCAATTTATGGCTACCCATGTGTTGTGCCACCATTCAAAAAACCCAACAATTGTAATGTTACACATTTAATTTTAGTGTGACAAAATAGTGACAGGATGAACATGTTTATAAGTTAATTATATTTTAAAGATGAATATTTATCGATTTTACTATACTTAGAGAATTACAATAGGGATTTTTGCATTAATGATAATGGGTTATAAGAGCTATGGAATATAAAATGAAAATTGGATGATGGTCTAAGGATTAATAATGATTAGTGGGCTTGTTCGGATAAGAATTGTTGATAGGAATGCGTGAATGGGTCAACAAATTTGATTTGGTGGAAGTTATAAATTTTATAATGAATAGATTTTTCAATATAATTTATATTTGTTAATTGGATGAATGGGAAAAATCCAAATGTCTTATAAATTGTAAATGGAATACATAAGTGGGTTAATGTAACAGAAATGAGGGATGGGTTAAATGGTTTTACCAAATGGAAATTGATGTTTTTTCTAAATGGGATAATTTATAGTAATTATTTAATATGTTTAGTGAGATATTCATGAGAAAATGAAAATTGGTAACAAGGGTTATATAATAAAAACAAAAATTGTGTTAATGGGTTATGGAATAATATTAATTCCCATGTTAGTGGTTGTTGATTATGATTATTCTGAGTATTAATATGAATATTGGATATCATATGGCATGTGTTTCGTGAGTGGATAAATATGAATGTTCACATGGATTTGTAGTGTGTGGTATTTATGTGAGATTATACTCCCACTGATCATCTTTGAATGAGACTCTAAACTCCACTGAAAAATGCATCGATTTGGGAAGGGGATAGAGGATCTATTACCCAAACAGTTTCATTCAATGAGACCAGTAAGATGGAAGCTTAATGGTGAGACTAATTTATTGGTAGTGATGTGTTTACACCTAATAAATTCCTATCACGTAGTATGTATGTTGAAAATGGATAATGTAATGGAGATGGCATAGATGATGGTTATTGTAATAATTTTAAATAAGGGGTAATGTAATGATCGATCACTAATGGACTTCAAGTATTACATTGTTTACATGTCATTTATTTATAATTTTCATGACATATCTATTTAAACTATATATTTTGTAGAGACCATTGGTTGGGGAACAATGATTTAAACTCACACCCATCTCGGTCGGCCATTGGGTACCCAATAGACATATTTTTTTGTTTGGATATTGAAAATTTCAAGTGCTATTGAGTTAAGATGGGCCAGGGATCTAAATGGATGGGGTTCCAGATATGGGGTTAGGACTATCATGGAGATTTTGATATTTGTATCCATTTTGGGGTTCCTTCCATTTTTTCATTGTTTTCATGACAGGGCATATTTACTGTTTGGTTGTGGACTTGTACCTTGTTTGGGAATTGGTATGTTATATAAGTTCATTGGCTATTAAATTTCTTTTCTAGTATTTAATTCTTATCTATTTTGGATTACTTTGGTATTGAGGGTATTGTATCCCCATTTGGCTTAACAGACCCACACATGTAGTGGGAAATCATTAGGATATCTAGAGGCTTGTTTGAAGTCCTACGATGAATCGTCTTGGAGAACGAGTTTAGTGGTATGGGGGTTGGTGAAGTTACATTATGAAATGATTTAAATCAATTTTACAGGGCATAATTTTCATTATTTCTATTTTTTATTCTTTCTATATATTCCACTAATTGTTTAGAATTTCTCTCAACTACTCCAAACCTCCTATCATTTCTAGTATTATACATATTATGAAACAACTCTCTCAACATAGTGTAATACCTCCATCAAAAATAAAAGTATCACATAAATATCATATATTTACATGTAAACTCGATTTCATTATATTTATTATATTCTAAATATTTGGTGAGAAACCTAATGATTTTAGATCCTTTTATTTTTATCTTTACCTAAACATTCTAACATCAACCCATGATTAATTGTGTGGTTTAAAAATTATTTTATGCTTTATTATTTTTAGCTATTTTTAATTTATATATTCTATTGGTTTATCGTATTAAAATTAGTCGATAAACATTTATCTAGGTTGAGGGAGTCCTTCCCTGAGGATGTTGGTGATGATTCTCCATAATATCCAAGTGAAATTTAACAACATTTATTAGGTTTCATTGAAAAAAATGAAACATTAAAAGAATAAATTCATTTCTCATCTAAATGGGTGGTTTCATCTTCAGTTATTTTCAAATTTCTCAATTAGATATATAATTTTGGCTATGATAAGTTCGATTTTTTCATTTCATCCTCCTCTAATATCAACCTATATTCCCAACCCTTTTTTATATTCCTAGTATGATATTTGTTCAAATTGTTACTCATTAATAATGAGTTTTCATGACCCTTCACCATTTTAAAAAAATATTCAAGCTAAGAATCATTGACACTCATAGACATTTTATGAATCATTTTAGACACATGGATAAATTTATCAATATTAACATTACCCTGAGAAGATCATTTCGATTCATTATTATTTCAATAATTGGAGATATTTAAATGTGAGAATGATTTATCCTCTACCCTCGCGTGTTGTGTGTCAGTGAAATACATTATATCATTTTGATTTTTTTAATTTTACATAGTAATAAACTGTTATTAATGTGGTGATTTATCATCCATCACTTCCTTTATTAACAGATTTATGACTAGACAATCTTAAATAAATACCATTTTATGATAATCCAGAAATTTATAACAAAACCACTATGGGATTTACCATGAATTTAATCATCATATTCATGAAAACATGAACATACATCACTAAAGGAATAATAATCAACAGATTTAACTAATAAACATAGAAAAATTCTATCTACATTCAATTAATGATTGTTCGACTCTCATCATATTGTTACTTCCAAGTTTGTTATCTTCACTCTTTTTTCATTTATATAATATTTTTATTGATAAAATTTAGTTAAATACCATTAATATTAGATATTAATCCATCTACATTTATATAATAAATAAAATAAAATATTTGAAGTATATTTTCATGTACAAATAACTTGTAAATAACATTTATATCCAAATTAAAGGGTTTTTGAATCTTATAACCATTTCTATCCTACTAATAATCTATTTATTGAACTATATAAGAGTTGAATATAGTGGTGTCATTTTATTATACCAAAATATATATTTTTTTTTTTACTGAGCTGCTTGGAATTGGTAACTCTGTAATCCATTATGATAAAAATGTATTGACTGATTATTGATAAATCATTGTTAATATATGATTTTTATTAATTAAAATAAACAGTGACACAATATTTTTTACAAATTTCATCCTAACTTTGGGAAACCTACTACATTACTAGATTTGGTATTCAACCCAATGACATATTCCATTATCTACTATAATCATATAAATATATAATGATTCCTAAAACCCCTATATTGCATCAAATTCTGACACTTTTTATCATATTAAATACAATATTATCTTCTTATGTCTGGTTTTCCCATGTCATATTTTTTCACCATTAAAACTAATAGAATAATATTATTCCATAGCTTCTAATCATGAATATATTTGTATTTCCTTTATGTACCATCTATGTTAATATCACATACACTCATTATTACCATACAAAAAAATGATATGATATCATTCTTCAAAAAAGAGTTCTCAAATACTAGAATGTCATAAATAAAAATGTCTTAATTGTATTCTATTTTTGTTGGAAAATATCATAGATCATTCAAAATTATGATCACTTTATTCTCAACTCAAATTCAAGATCCATTTATCTTCAATAATATTGTCAGACCAAAAATATTATATTATCTCAAATCCTTAGATATTAAGAGAAAAAACACAGAAATTATATACACAGTCTATTTTTCTCAAAATTCATATTATCACTAAATTGAATACATTTACTCTATATCATATAGATTGGATTATTCATATTTCATTTTCATAAATATATAGAAGATGAATATTCTTCATCCTAATATAATCATCAATTTATTTTTATTATTCTTTTTCATTTTTGAGATTTCCGAATTCTTATTTATTCGATCGATCTCTTTGTTCCAATTCCACTCACACTTTACCACTCTATCCATTTTCTATATTATATATACAAGAAAAATAATATATTTAATTTAATTTTATATAGAAAATACCATCAAATTATTTTTTCTTATTCTCTTATTAACCTAGATGGTTTTATCTAAGGTGTACCTCAATGATCTCCTTTCTTGTCAAAATTGATATCTTATTAATATTGATGTGTAAACATCCCATTGGAATTCTAATTTATCTTAATAGAATAATATGTTTAGAAATTTTTATATTTGGATATGTATCTCAAAATCTCCAAAACATTTACACATCTCTAAAGTAACACTTTTTTTAGTTTCACTACTATAAAGGATCCTCAAAACATCTTGATCCTACTCATAACATGATGATAACAAATAAAATAACACACTTGAGAACATAAAAACATTTTTTACTCCAATATTATCCTTCAAATATTAATAGATAACACAATATAAACTAGTATCAAAACTATTTTTTTAAATACTCGTATTCATTTCAAGTATCATCAGATGTGTTAAAATATTTTCAATGTAAAATACCAGAATAATCATGTGAAACCATTGTAATATGTGTCATTAGTGTTATATGAGATTAAAAAATTATAGAGAATTATTTAATTCAATACATGATTATAATATATATAAGCTTACATGAATATGAAATTTTATATGCATCATCATATTTATCCTCACATTCATATTATATGTATCTCAATGTTATACAATTGCATCAAAGTCCAATGTTAGGAATCATAATGTTATATATTCCCTTATCAATGTTTTTTGATCTAACATAACATCGAATTCATAAGGCATTGAGTGTAACAATATATAATTTTAATTATAATGAAATACATAACATCATTATGATAATTTCATGGATATTTGTTATCCCAAAACTCAAAATATGTAACTATATTTCCACATTTTTCATATCTACAAAACTATTCCATGATTTTAATAGTGTTTATAACATAAACTTATAGTTGTAAATGGAAAATTAAAATTTTCATGTTTTTTCTAATTATTAATATGACAAAAAAATCTGTAGTAGTCCTAAAATAAATTGAAACATAATTTATTGGGAATTATATTAAAATTAATCTATATATTTCATAAAAATTCATAGATATCATATATGAAATACTCCAAAAACTATATATCCCACATTATTATCTTACTAAATTTCCCTTCAATCGGTTCAATCATGTATTTCCCATCATGAAATATGAATAATCATCCAAAAACCTAAATCCCTTGTGATTTAATTCAAGATGATGTTCAAAATTTCTTTAATACTTAGGTTTTCTCAAGTGTCTAAAAATAAATGTGGTTGGGGTATACAACAAAAAAAACTTTACTTCTGTAAATTAATCTTTATTTATCATCATTTTTAAAATTGATGTAATTAAACATAATTAGATATTAATATGGACATAATATAAGATGAATGAATATTAAATAATCTATAAAATTATATAAGAATGATTAGAATTTGAAAACATATTTTGTGAATATTATTGTTATTCCATTAATTGTAAAAAAATTATTTAAATCTGAAAATTATTTTAAAAACAACATATAAAATTTTACAATTATATATTTTAACATTATAAATTATTAGACGTTGTATAATATTCATAAAATATTACCATTGTATTTCAAAAAATGATATTGAATTGTTTTTTAGTTTCAATATTACATTATATAGATTGTTATTATTTTATCAATTCACAATATGAAATATAAAATGATTATCTAATTCTTGTTGACTATAATTATTAATTCATAACGTTGATGTCCATGTAATATACGTAATAATAATTTCACATGTAGTGAAGTATTACTATATTAATATTCTTATCCTAAATTAATACTTCAAATAATAATTCATGCTTTATATGATGATGATTATCTTTAGTTCTTTTAAATTTAATTTCAAAATATATTATTATTGATATTTATGATAATTTAAATGATGAGAATTAAAAATATTTCATGAAGAGGATTAAATAATTAATTATGTAAAAATCTATAAACTATCTAGGGGATAGAAAATGATAATTACATCCTAAAATGGTTAACATAATAATGGAATATGAAGTGTATTCATTATAAAATTTTATAAATAAAATATATGAAATGTGGAAAGTATCAATAACAAAGAAAATTAATTTTTCATTTTGTGGGAGTTTATAAATTTAATTGGATTAAACAAATAACTTTTCAATACATTGGTGGAATGTGTTCTAGTATATTATTATGTTTCCTATTAATGATTACTATATAGTGTGTTATAAACATGGGTGGATTTTTTTTCCTTATTTAATTTGTCTATTTTATTAAAATTAATAATTAATATAAATCCATTTAGTTGAATTTATTAAATAAAAAGTGCTTGAATATGTTTCTTAATTCTAATCATTGACATGTTTGAAGCATGATGAAATAAATATTATAACCTATTCAATTGTATTATTTTATATTATTAGTCACTACATAAAAGTTTATTTATGAGATTAAAATATTTAAAATATAATATTCAATAGATAATGGAATTAAAATTGGTGTTTGTAAAATACTAACTGTCATGATCTGAATGAATCTATTTATGATTCTGGGAGTCATTAATTCTATAGTAATAAAAATTTCAATAGAGCATTTGTAACACCCCCAGATTTCTAAGTACGTTATTTTTTCGAAGTAATTCCACAACTTGGACTACACGCAACACTGAGTTCAACCGCACCACAACTTACCAAACTAGTCGTTCAAAAGCGGTTATGAATAGTATTAACTAAATTTTGAACATTATATAATCCTTATAATTTTAGAATCCATATTATGAGTTTCTTATACATAATATAAGAAAAAATTCATTTTTTTAGGTAAAATAAGTATTTTTCAAACAATGCAATTTTACCGCCTTTCAATGGCGAACACTTTTCGAATCCAACATTTGAAACTTTTATATATTAAATTTGAGAAAATAAACTTCTTCCTTAAAATTTGGACCTATGAATTTAGTTTCAATAAATATTTGGGGTTTTTCCTAATAACATTCATATTTGGGTGAATAATGAAAGTTACTATATTTTAAATAAAACAATATTTTATTCAAAATAATTTATATTGATAAATAAAAAATTTTAATGGTTTGGAAGTATAATTATATTATATTTTTACCATTTAATCCAATGATGTACATTGTAAGTAATTTTACTCTGAAATTGGATATAAACAAGTGTCATTCTTTTGATAGTTATTATTATTTAAAAATACGCTTTTTGATTTTCAAAACGGGAATTAATTTTAAATTAATTAATTAAAAATCTATGTTTTAAAATTGGAAAAATATAATTCATTTTTGAATTAGGAATATAAAAATTATCATTAGGTGAATTTTTGGTATGTTTTCTGAAAACATTTAATTTTTTATGAATAGTGAAAAACACTGAGTTTTTGTTTAAAACCGACATTTTATTTAAATAATTATTTATTTTATTTAAATATATTTTAGGTAAAAATATATACATAATACCTATTTAAGTTCAATTTAATCCATTATATTCAATTTAAAATAAATATATATATATATATATATATATATATATATATAAATTTAATCGAACTTTTTACCGTCTTTTACCCACCTCTTTAGAGCATTTTTAAATTTTCATAAAACATAATTTTACCACTTCTGTGAATTGAATTTCAAAAATCCGAGAGAAAAAATTTATTTAAGTAAGTAAAACGTGGTTCAATAAGATGAAAATAATTTTTGGTAAATATTAACTTTTGACTTTTATTTACTGTTGTTAAAGTTAAATAGGATAATTTATGGTAAAAAAAATATTATTATAATAACAAATTACCTTAACACTTGTCCTAAACTTATTGAATGAGTAATGGCCGACCAAGGGCATCCTTGGATCGATTTTGGGACCCCATGGATCCACTTATGAATGATAATGACATTTTATTTTAATTAACTTCAGGCAAAAGAAAAAATGGCATAAACAAATATCTTTTAGTAAATCAATTTTTACATGGGGTTATATAAGGGATCCTTTCGACTATAAATATTCATTGAGAAGATAAAACGATTTCATAAATAATTTTTTTACTTATATTTTTTAGACATTATATAATTTAATTTTTATATGACATAATGATGATTCAGTAATTAACTTATTAATGAAAATATTATACTAATTGATATTATATATATCCAAATAGATGTGATTTTAAACTTTTTAGGAATTCCACAAATTTTATAGGTTAATATGACATTTTAAGATTGATTAAATAAATTTTTTTTCGAAGTAATAATGTTGTTATAAATTTAACAATAACAAAATAGAAAATAATGTCAAAATTGACAGAAAAGAGTTTTTAAAACAAAAATTATATTATTAATTGATATTATATTCCTAAAAATATAAGGTTCAGCCAAAAGACTTATATAAGGATATTTGTGTCATAATTAACCACTTCTGGTTCTCTTGGAAGTATATAGTATGTTTATTAACCATATAATATAAAAATACAAAGAGACATGGTAAATGTCAAACTATTTAACTAAGAGTTAAATAAAAAAGATAAAGTTAATATAGTTAACCTAACCTATTGTAATCCTATTGGTTGAGTGGTTTTACACCCATACCAACCTTATACATTAAATAATTAATTTGGGATCCATTAAAAACAAAAAATTATTTTATTATAAAATAATATTTCTACCTTTTCCAAAGGTTCTCCTCACCCCTCTTATAAAAAGGTTCTCACCCTTCTCTCTAATTGACACCATGAAAGCCTTTTGTCTTAGCCAGCCCCAGCCCAAACACCCACTCAACTATCCTCCCTTCATCCTCGAGGCCTTCCTTTAGTCAGAAAGTCAACCTATGGAGCCCTTTTGATGAAATCAAAAGGAAGAAATCAAATTAGAGGTAAATATTTCATCACCTCTTTCAAGTTCCTTTTTTCTTCAACTTCCTCTTTATTTGTTGTTTCCATTCTAAAATAATAACTCTAGTATATTCTATATACTATTATGATATTATAAATATGGTACAACAATTTTCAATATTCTATCCATCCTTTAAATGACATGCCACTATACGTGTGTACGTTCGGCTTATCGTCTCCACGTCGTGGTGTAATTGTTATTCAATACATTATTATATGTATGGGTATAATAATGAAGTTTAATTGATCTAAATAATAAATATAACATGATAATTATTCATTATATATTATATAACATCCAATTACATATTATTTTAATATCAAACTAATGATATTGTCGCTCGTGCGTACGTACGGATTACAGTCTCCATGAACGTGATGAGATTGATTCCCCATCGTATCCATTCAAGACTAATTTTCATTAGATGATTAAAAATAATTATTATAGACTTTATATCATTCTGAATATTAATAACACATATCATATCCATAACAATCATTACTTACGTAACAAATCATATAATGGAAAACGAATCAGTTAACACCCGAAACAACGGTAATACTAAGATATTATTAACAAACCAATACTAGAAGATCATATATGATATCATATTAATGTATATAGATATTTCATAATTTAATAAAAAATATTTCATCATTATACATGAGGTTAAACTACCCTTGTCCAAGGAAAGGTAGAAGGTAAGGGTTAATTTCCCAATCTCTTCATTATCCGAGGTTGTTTATACATAATTATCTACTGGGACCTCTTTATCATCCACATCCATGTTTCTTACAAAATGTATTTAAAAATATTTTTACTATTTACTAGACAATGGGTTAATTTCATTTATACCCTTATTTTAACTTTTATGTTTTCAATATAATATTTTAGTCGTTTTCCACACAAGGTACTTTACGTCATTTTCGACAAAATTAAGGTAAAAATGTATTTTATTTATCTTATACAGAGGGTGCTGTAATTTTCTATCGTTATATCATCGTAAAAGATTACCTTACAATGTTATAAGAATATTATTAATATAAATGTTTTCTTTTATGATTATTTAACTTTAAATGACATCAAAAAAAGAAAGAGATGTTTCTCTCAAATAGTTTGTAATTCATCTATGTCAACATCCTTTGATGAATTTTCTACTTGTTTGAAGTTGATTCATTATGATACAAATCATTCATATTGTATTTAAGGTTTTGTGATATGTTTGACTTTGGATGTGTTATTTTTATTCGATTCATGGTCTATGGTTAAAATATTGACATTGTTTATGCTATTTTTAATATGAAAGTTAATGTTATATTTCAACCTTTTCATATGGGGAATGTATTGGACTTAGTACGTGACAGGTGGATCCCGGTATAGCTCCTAGATGCATTGGTAGGTCTCATGAGACAAATGGATTTGGAATTGGATGAGGCCTTTCCCAATTTGATATATGGTTTTGGCCGAGGCCTTAATCAATTTTAGATGTCTTGGCCGAGGCCTTGAAAATATGTTTTAGAATGTTAGGCAATATAAATTCCCTCATTATGAAAACAATATTGATTGTTCATGTAGTCATTTGAGTAGTACAATATCCATGACTATGTTTTATTATGGCATTATTTACTCAGATCATTTTCCTATATTAAATCTATTCATGTTTATTAATGGTAAAGGCTGGTGGTTTAAACTATTCACCATGCTTAATATTTATGTTATCTTCCACTGTATTGCATACCCTTACTGAGCATCTGATCTCACCACTTTCTAATGTTTCATTTTTTTAGGATATGAATAAGTTAGTTATGAGTGACTTGTAGGCATAATCTATGAGGCTTGGATGATTCTAATGGAATATATTAATGATTAATTTCTTTTCATGTTGTAAAGTTGAACTTATGTATGAATCTTGTTTCCAATAATATTAAATTGATCAGTCTTTTGAGACATGATTTCCTTGTGATCATGCCTATGTTATGTAATAATGCACCGATTCTAGGTAACAAGGTTTGGGGTGTTACAGTTTGTATCAGAGGAAGTTTAGTACAATCCTTGAAATCTAGATTTAGATAAACACTGATTAAGGCACATATCCTTATGATATACTTTGAGGATTAGTATAGAAGAAATTCCTCGAATTTTGGTACTATATATATTTTGTGAGTTTTCCAATCAAATACATCCTTGTCTGGATATGAGCCGGTAGATGTAGCTCTGGCACAAAGTACCTAGAGGTAAAACCTGATAACACCTCTTTGAGAAAAACTCGAACGGGAACTATTGCATGACAATAGGCCTTGCATCACTCTTGGTTATGACACTTACATGGGATGTGCTTAGGATAATTATCATTTTCATTAAAAATCATTATGAATGATTCAGAAGTATATACCTCCTCTGTGAAAATATTTTTATGATTATGGATTATATCCATAAACAGTTCAATTTATGTTAGGTATTTTACAAGTTTGTAATTATTCATTGCAATTCATAAATTAACTAGTGTATTCCATTGTATATAAATGATGCCCAGTAAAAGGAATGTGAACTACAACAATACATATGATCCATAGAGTAAGAAGGATCATATCTTTCACGGTATTAACACTACATTTAGTAGGGAAATTGTATCCCATGTATTCTCAACATATAAAGAAATAGTATCATGTGTTTATAAGATATGTAAAGAATTCTCTAAGTCATATGGAATTGAAGGGCAACAAGTAATGAAATGGATGGAAGAGGGAAAGATGAATAAAGGGAAGAGGGAAAAGAAGGATTTTTCTCATATGTGATAACTGTGGAAAGAATCACCTTGGTAAATGATTGAAGTGAATGGATGTTTTTTTAAGTGCTGAGAAAAAGGACACCATGAACCATATTTCAAGGGTAAGATAAAGTTTCAAATGTACAATTCTTCATCTGTATGGAGTTGGAACACTACGCGAATAAATGTCCAAATCATCAGAGTATACCCCAAATGCTGCTATTGGATAATAATACCGAAGATGAAGAGGAATGATTAGATTTAATATATTTTTATTAATGTTTCATGTCATTTTAGTATTGTATTAATGATGTACATGTTATAGGAATTATAGATATATAAGGATTGTACTACAGTAATATTTAATTAATGATTTGAGATTGTGAGGAACCAAGAAAAGTGACTCGATAGCAGGTTAAATTTTTGGAAAATATATGGTTGAGAGAAAGATAAAGCATAATATGGTTTTGATACCGAGGAAGTTATTTTTGAATAATACATGATTGATTTGTATAAATTATATTTGATATTCTTAACTACTTTGAAACTGATTAATGATTTTTATAGTCCATCATTGTTGGAGTTTACAACATTTTTTTATAGAAGGAGTATATCCATTATTCTATTAGCAATAAGGGAGAATGAATGTAATTAATAAGGTTTTATGGTAATTTGGTATGTTTTAGTGTTTTAAAAGAATACATGATGAAGGTGTTCACATGTTATTATGTGGAAAAAAGGATCTTCATTGTGTTTACTTTCCTTATAAATTTTGGACTGTGAGTTTTGATAGAAATATTTTGGATAATTATATTTTGAGATTATTTTTGGATTTCCATAAAAAGGACAACTCAGAGGTTGGGCGGCAACCCGTCACGACTGGTAAGGCTGCGAGACTTGAACCCACAACCGAAGGGTGAAAAGGTTGTATAACCTACCATTGGCCCACGTGATGTCTTGGATTGAATAATTTAGTTTTTCTAAAAGGTCTTGTAGATGAATTATAAATTCATTTTTTTGGAACCCTATATGAATAGGATAAATAGAATATATTTATTATGTTCTATTATATGTTAGAGTGAAGGATGAGTTTGTGGTAGAAATAATTTAAAGGATGGAACTCTACTTTTCAAGTATACATTTTTTTCTTCTCTTAATCTATGAAGAAATTAATTCTTAATCTTTAGGTATGGGATCTTAAAACTAAAAATGTGTTATCCTAATACCTTATGTTTTGTTGAACCGATGATATTTTCAATCATCATAGATTGATGGCTTTGAGGCCCTTAATTCTACAATTTTTTGTGACTAATGGCCTCAATCACTCCCTATAAATATTTAAATTTTTCCTCCAATTATGTGTCTTTAATTGGCACCATGGTTCTCCTAATAGAGATGATAATTTGGTGGTGACATTTTCGTTCCCTTTTTTCCACTTATTAAGACTAAATTTTATTAACCCAATTTCTAATGTGGGTTTCCCACAAAGGTATTTTCTATATTCAACCTTTTATTTTCGAAAAACAATATCAAATTACGAGGACACAATTTATTTCAGGGAGTAATGTAACACTCCAAGATTTCATAGTACCTTATTTCTTTAAATTAATTCAATAACATTCACTACAGGCAACACTGAGTTCAAGCGCACCACGACTCACCCAACTAGTCGTTCAAAATTAGTAATCAATAGTATTAACGGAATTTTGAGCATTATATAATCCGTATAATTTTAGAATCCAGATTCTGAGGTTCTTATACATAATTTGAGAACAAATTCATTTTTTCAGCTAAATGGAGTATTTTTCAAAAAATGAAATTGTACCGCCTTTTAATGGGGAACCCTTTTTAAATCCAATATTTGAAACTTGTACATATTAAATTTGGGAAAATAATATTCTTCTATATAATCGGGAGATAATAATTTAGTTTCAATTTATTTTTGGTGTTTTTTTGATAAATTTCATATTTTGGTGAATAGTGAAAATACTATATTTTCACTAAAAATAACTTTTTTATTAAAAATAAATTATAGTGTGTAATTATAAATTTTAATGTTTTTAAAGTATAATTAGATTATATTTTTACCATTTCATCCAATGATGGTCATTATAAGTAATTTCACATTAAAATTGGACATAAACTAGTGTCAATCTTTTTATAGTAATTATTTCATAAAAATACACTTTCTGGTTTTTGGAAATGGGAATTAATTTTAAATTAATTAATCAAAATTATATGTTTTTAAATTGGTAAAATATAATTCATTTTTTAATTTGGAATATCAAAATTAGCTTAGGGTTAATTTTGGGTATTCCTCTGAAAACATTAAATTTTTTATGAATAGTGAAAAACACTAAGTTATTGTTTAAAACGACTTTTTATTTAAATAATTATTTATTTTATTTTAATTTTCTATGTCAAAATAGATAAATAATACCAACATATTTTCAGTATAATTCATCGGAGTCAGTTTATAATAAATTTTGATATATAATAATTTTATCAAACTTTTTACTGTCTTTTACCCACCTCCTAGAAGTATTTGAAATTTTTTATAAAACATAAATTTTCCACTTATGTGAATTGAATTTCAAAAATCTGAGGAACACAATTGATATCATTAATTAAAATGTGTTTCAATAAGATGAAAATAATTTTTGGTGAATAGTAAATTTTCACTTTTATTTACTCTAGTTAAAGCTAAATAAGGTAATTCAAGGTAAAAATAATATTATAATTATAATAATTTACTATAAAACATTTTATAACCTTATTGGATGAGTGTTGGACAACCATGAGAATCCTTAGGTCGATTTTGGGACCCCATGGAGTCACTTATGAATGATAATGACATTTTATTTTAATTAACATAAAGTAAAGGGAAAAATGACATAAAGAAATATCTTTTAGTAAATAAACTATTACATTGGGGTATATAAGTGATATTTTGGACTATAAATATTAATTGGAAAGATAATATTATTTAATAAATAATGGTATTTTATTTATATTTTT
Source organism: Viscum album (assembly GCA_963277665.1). Taxonomy (NCBI): domain Eukaryota; kingdom Viridiplantae; phylum Streptophyta; class Magnoliopsida; order Santalales; family Viscaceae; genus Viscum; species Viscum album. The sequence continues at coordinate 1,903,676,471 of OY728160.1, forward strand.
TAGACATTGAATAAGTTAATTTTTATATGACACAATGATGATGCAGTAATTACCTTATTATCGAAATAAGAGAATAATTGATATTATAAATATCCAAATAAATGTAATTTTAGACATTTAATGAATTAAACTAATTTTATAGGTTAATATGACATGTTAGGTTTAATTAAAAGTGTTTTTTATAAGTAATAATGCCGTTATGAATTTAACAGAAACAAAAAAGAAAATAGTGTCAAAATTGATATAAAAGAGTTTTCAAAACAAATACTATATTATTAATTGATATTCTATACCTAAAAATATAAGGTTTGGCCAAACAACTTATATAATGATAGTTTTATCATTAATGAAACACTTTGGATTCTCTTGGAAATATATAGTATGTTTATTAGACATATAAAATACAAATACCAAGGGATTTGGTAAATGCCATCTTTTTAACTAAGAGTTAAATCTATAAGATAAAGTTAATATAGTGACCCATACATGTCTAAAAACTATTGGTTGAGTGGTTTTAGACCCATCCCCATTTTATCCTTTAAATAATTTATTTTGGATCCATTTGATACCAAAAATGATTTTATTATAAAATAATATTTCTAACTTTTCCTAAGGTTCCCATCACCGCTCTAATAAAAGGAAACTCACCATTCTCTCTAATTCACACATTAAAAGCCTTTTGGATCAGCCAACCCTTGACAAAATATCCTCTAAACTGTCCTCCCTTAATCCTAGATGTCTTCCATTAGTCATAAATCCATCCAAATGAGCCCTTTTGATCAAATCAAAAGGAAGAACCCGAAGAAGAGGTAAATATTGCATCACCTCTTTCAAGATCCTTTCTTATTCCACTTCCCCATTCATTGTTGTTTCCAATATAAAATAATAAATAAATTATATTATATATACTGTGATTTCATTATAAATATGGTACAACCATATTCATTATTCAATCCATCCTTTGAATGACATGCCACCATACGTGTGTACGTATGGATTACCTTCTCTACATCGTGGTGTAATTGTTATTCAATACATTATTATTTGGATGGGTATAATAATGATGTGTAATTGATTTAAATAATAAATATAACATGATAATGATTATTTATATATAATATACCATCCAATTATATATTATTTTATTATCAAAAGAATGATATTTTCACTCGTGCGTACGTACTGATTACCGTCTCCAGGAACGCGATGGGATTCATTCCCCATCGAATCCATTCAAGACTAATTTTCATTAGATGATTAAAAATAATGTTTAAAGATTTCATATCATTCTTAATATGAATAATATACATCCTATACATAACAAACATTAATTATGTAACAAGGCATATAATGGAAAACGAATCAGTTAACACCCAAAACAACGATAATACGAAGATATTATTAACAAATAAATATTAGATGATAATATATGATATTATATTAATGTATATATTTCTTAAAAAATATTATAACAATTACTTCACCATTATACAATAGTTTAACCTACCCTCGACCAAGGAAAAGTACAAGGTAAGGGTTAATTTCTAGTCTCTTCATTATTGGAGGTTGTTTATACGTAATTATCTGCTGGGACCACTTTATCATCAACATCAATGTTTCTTAAAATTGTATTTCAAAACATTTTTAATATTTACTATACAATGGGTTAAATTCATTTATACTCTTATTTTAGCTTATATGTTTTGAAAGGAATCTTTCAATTGTTTTCCAAATAAGATACTTTACGACCTTTAGACAAAATTGAGGTAAAATTGTCTTTTTTATGACTTATACAGTGGGTGCAGTTATTCTCCACCATTATAACATTATCAACGCATCCCTTAAAATATTATAAGAATATATTTAATATATATTTTTTCTTTTATAATTATGTAACTTTAAAAGATTTCAAAAAAAATAAAGATATATTTCTCTCAAATAGTTTTGATTTCAACTATGTCAACATCGTTTTATGGATTTTATACGTGTTTGAGGTCAATTATTTATAATACAAATCGTCCATATTTTATTGAATTTTTTGTGATATGTTTGTCATTGGATGTGTTATTTTTATACCATTCATGGTTTATTTTTTATGTTTTGACATTTCATATGCTAGATTTAATACGAATGTTTATGTTATATCTCAACCTTTTCATGTGAGGAATGTATTGGACTTAGTAAGTGATGGGTGGAGCCCATTATAGCTCCTTGATGAATCAGTAGGTATCACGAGACAACTAGACGTGGAATTGGCTGAGGCTTTTCCCAATTTTATATATGGTTTTGTTCGAGTCCTTAATAATTTTTAGACATCTTGGTTTTGGCCTTGACATAATGTTTCAGAATGTCCATCATTATACATTCCCTCATTATAAAAATAATATTGATTGTTCATATGGTCATTTGACTAGTAGTATACCCATGACTATGTTTTATTATGGAATTATTTACTCATCTCATATTCTTTCCATAAAATTAATCTTGTTTATTATTGGTAAAGGCATGTGATTTAAATTATTCACCATGCATAATATTTATGTTATCTTACGCTGTACGGCTTACCCTTACTGAGCTTCTAAGCTCACCCCTTTCAAATGATTCATTTTCCTAGGATATGATGAAGTTATTTATGAGTGACTTGCTGGCATAATCTAGGATTCTTGGATGTTTCTAATGGAATAAATTCATGTCGTATTTCTTTCCAAGTTGTAATGTTGAACTTATTTATGAATCTTGTTTCCAATAATACTAAATTGATCGGTCTTTTGAGATATGATTTCCGTGTGATCATGCCAATGTTATGCAATAATGTACCGACTCTGGGTAACTAAGGTTGGGGTGTTACAACATTAAAGGACAATCCTAAATATTTTACATTTTATTCTCACAATATTTATATATAAGAATGATTTTAGGTAAACCGGGGATGGTTGGTTATTGGCCTAATCATTACTAGTTCATACTGTTGTTCAGGAGATGTTGGATCGTCAAGGTGACTATTGATTATTTTTCTTATTACCTTTAGTTGTATTTTATTTCATTAATGTAATAGTTTTATCATGTAATATAATAATATTGTTTATATTTAATTTTTAATATAGATTTTATTGGTATTTCTATCTTATCCCATATTCCTTAATTATCAATATGGAAACCCCTCCCATGAGTGTGATATATATAACATCGATGATAGTCTCCTACACATGTTCTAATAGTGGTGGATTCACATGTCATAATACATCCTCCATCTCTATAAACCTGGTATGGGAACCTTTTATGGGAGTGGGTAGTGAAATAGTGGTTACCAACATGTTTATGGGAGATAATGTAGAGTTTGTAGTTAGGCACTAGTGTGGATGTGTTTCTTTTGTAAGGATATTTTTTCAATTAGGCTTATTATGCATTGTAAATAATGGATAATAGACATGATATTAGATATCGTTCTCCATGTTGTTATAAAACATTGTCCTTCATGACTGGGAAATATGGTGAATGATGTAATGTTTAAAAAAATATTCTAGAAACACGGGTACCCTGGTACCCTAATACCGTAGCTATTCCTGATATAGCCTAAAGGGAATTCATAATTCCCATGGGTTGGAGTCAAGAACCTAGAATCATACGGGATAAAAAATAATCATTTTTTAATAATTCCAGTAATTTTAATGTTAACACCAATCATGGGTTCATTTAATTTTTTTTACGTCAGTTTTATAAATATCAATAATTAAAATTTTTATCAAATTCAAATCAAACTGTAATTTATATTTAAATTAGACTTTGGGGTTTTCCATAAATTTCCATACCAATTCTACAAAAATTTAAATTTGTATCAAATTGTTTTTTTCAGAATTTTGTTGAACGTGATTTCCACTGTTAGGAAATTCAATGGATATGAAACTGGATATCTTTAGATAGAACCACATTTGTTTGTCAGATAGATCAAAAATAAAAACACCTTCAAGGGGAATTCCCAATAATGAATGTAAAAAATGTAGATCAAATAATCAAACCAGGATTAAATATCTAGAAAATAATTTTTGGTTCATTAATAATAATATGATATGAAAACCACTTAGGATGATAGATATTGAGAGTGGTATAGATATAACAGGTTAATATCTCCTACCAAAGAGGAATCAAATGACTTCCTCAAACAATCGATCAACATCAAAATAGGTTTTGAAGATCTAAAAGATGTTATTGAGATGTCCAATGTCCTAGGAAATCTTCTAATACTAATATATTTTTGATTAGGTGATATAATGGTGGTTTGATGATTATTTATTTAACAATCATAATAAAATCTCCACTCACACGATTAGTGGGCCATGGCCACACAGTTAGTAAAACTGTAACCTTTACCATTCACCCTTCTAATGGGGGGAATGGTTTCAACTATGTGGGAAATTTTATTGTCAAACCATTCACCAACCATGAAATCCCACAAAGTTTGTTTTTGAACAGTTTTTACCTAGTCGATGCACAGTTTTGGAAAATTATGTGCCAATCGTGTATAACCTCGAAATTTTTAAAAAGTAAATTTTTTCCAAGAAAAAACATGTAATAATCCCCAAAAAATACAACAGAAAATGTGGGATGATGATTACATGAAATAATTAACTTGATTTTATAACCCCACTACCATCGATACAATATTTCCTGACAAAGGCACTCAAAATGTCTCCATGTGAAAAATATGAGGCCAATACTCTCTCGCCAGTTCATCTCTCCCCCAAATCACATGCATATCATAACCATTCATCCATAGTGGTTGAAAATTAGGTATATTCATCATATAAATTCCCATGTTTTTAGAATCATGTATCCTCACAAGACTATCAATCATGGATAAATTAGGTTTGATGTCAATATCACTCAATCATAGATAATGATATAGATCAAAAATATTCATTCACATCTATGATGTAAGGAACTTGTTATATATCGAAATCAACTTTGTTGGAAATGCTAAACTATAAGAAAATTTCCCAACCTTATCAAAAGACTAAATAGTTCCTATAAAATTAGGATCAAGATTATCATTCCTCCCAATCTGTCGATGACCAAAATGCATGAAGCATTCAAGAACACCAAGTCAGAAACTAAAAATTACAGCTATCTATAATGATAGTCTGCATAAGATTTATACAATACTTTAATCATCACAAATCCCTGATAAGTAAATATATTCATTATCATCATCTCTTGAACTACACTCATTCCAACTAAGTAACATTTACCCATATCTAACTACCACAATGGATATATACAAGGTCGTCTATATAAGGCCTTTAAAAGATCCATTTTAAATGAGGATTGGTAAATATTATTATTATAAAACTAAACCATCTCTAGACGGTCTTCCCAAGATACACCAAAATCAAGAATTATGGAATGGAACATATTCTCATGAATCTGTATAACTCTATCTATTGAGTTATATGTGAGTGCATGGTTTGTTATAGTCAAATACAACTGAGATCCCAGTTCCTTATAATGTCCTCTACAAAAGAGTGAAGTAAAATGTGGATCCCTATTAGAGACTATATTAGATGGTACTCCATGATGAAAAAAAAATTCAAATATATACTTCTCGACCCATTATCCTTGGTTGTGTCACGAATGGTTGTAATAAGGTCTAATTTTTACATCATATCCATAATAACCCATAACACTTTATTTTTTTCTAGGTATGAGACAACCTTATCACAAAGTGAGTTGGGATCTCATCCCACTTTGATGTCTTCACAGAAAGTGGATAACGAAAACCTGATAGTCTCTGGGGATCAGCCATGACCAATTATAATGTATTACAATGAGAGACAATATTTTTTATTCCATGTCTCAAACATTGTCCCTAGAATAATCACCACATATCAAATAAATTCATTGTGGTTGCTATGTGCGTGGACCACTGGAAATTATGAAAATAACCCATCATATATTTTCTCACAAAAAAGGGTATAACAAAATGTTTATAGATACATAGGATTATCTCCATTGATAATGACCACTCAACAATGGTATCACCACCATAAAGAGAGTTCCAAATTCCATGAAATTCATCATCGTGCAACTATTCATAGAGAATCATCATGAGAATAGTAGCGGTCAAATGAACATTAGAAAAAGAATCATATTCCCCTAAATCTCAAAAACATTCATGAAACTATGAATAAAGAGCCTTCATGTTCTACTAATCTAATGATTCCCTTATATCATGGGGTGAAATTGTCCTTATCAATTATTTTGTGATGATAATTACTTTCTATGAGGTATAGGTAATATAGAAATTTAGATATTATAGGTACTCCACCCAAAACCTATGAATGTGATTAAACTATTTTATGGAGAATATATAACTCAATATCATGTTTTATGAAAACATGGTCACTCTTTCTTCAAAAAGGTAATGAAAAAAACTCTTAAGAACATTGATCATAGCTACAAGTTCAAGGTCATGGTTTTGAAAATTCTCTTCAGGTTACATAAGATACTATGGTTTTAGGTGATGATGTGATCACCCTACATATGGACACCGCCCAAACCTAAACCTGATCCATCACTGAAGACCACACAGCCCAATTTGAGCTCTGTATGAGTGAAAATAGGTGTAGGAGTAAAAAAAAAAGATTATTCTCCGAAAATAACTCTGAAAATTTTTACCCCAAGAAAACACCACACCCTTATAAGTTAGAGATGTACTAATAGAATCCAACATAGATAAACCCTCCAAAAATTGAGTATAGTATATAGATAAATGAAATTATCTATGAATATTTACTATATTTTGTGGATGTTCCCTATAATAATTACATTACGCATCTTAGGATCAACTAAAATGCTATGTTATGACACCACATGTTCAATTATATTTCCCTCTTAGATATAGAAATACAATTTCAATATCATGGAATAAATTTTTTTACTTCACAAAAATTCCAGAACTACACTCATATTATGCACATGGTTTACATTGGACATACTATAAACAAGGATGTCATCCGGAGATACCACCACGAAGGTATCAAGATACTTAGGAAAGATATTACTCATTTATGCCATAAATGCATCAATAAAATTTCTCAGAGAACTTTTAATTACAAGGTACTCATAATAGTTTTACCTTCTTTGAATACTGATTTTTGGAATGTAACATTGAATTATTATCACCTGATGAAAACAAGATCAAATATCAATCATCAAAAACGACTTCTCCACTTTTAACTGGTTAAAAATGTCATCAATACATGAAAATTCATACTTGTTCATTACCATAACCAAGATAAGTTTTCACTAATGATCATAATGGTAAATTTTTCCATCATCTTCCATAGAAAAGAGAAAATGTTCCACCCAAGGTGACACAAACAAGAATATAAATCCATTCTTTAGCATATCATCCATATTAGTCTTAAAATATTTCAGTTTAGCTAGTTCCATGTGGTGATATGGAATAGATACAAGTTGAGTACCATGTCATATATTTGTTGAAAATATGACTCCATTAATAATCACAAACCAGAAAGTTAGAATGAATAATGTCTAGAAACATGATGAAATCTGGATGGACATCATAGCTCAAGGATGGTATCTCCAAGACATAAGTAAACATATATAATACTATTCCCAAATATAGATAATATCTTTGAGATTTTCTTTACCTCAGGACCCATTCCCCTTTAATGATATGACACACCCAATTAGTCATAGTAAAGGAGATACATCGATGATAGCTGTCAATTCCGGATTTATTAGAAATTATCTAATCCACCCCCAATAAGACATAAATAGATTTCATTTCAAGAACCATAATATCTTTGGTATGATAAAAATATAACAAATATAATACACATGTAGGAAAATTAAGACCCTACACTCTATTCATTCTGAGGTGTTTAGTAATTCCCATCACATAAGATAAAATTATGTTGGATTATTTAGACGATTCAAAATAAAATCCAAAATCGGTGAATAATATTCAACAGTATAAATTAAGTAAGTCCCTATAGATTAATCTATAGTGATCATACCACCCATGGTCCCTGGAACACATATTCTACCATTAAAGACACTTTCACTACATGAAGATGATTTATAATTAATTCCTAATACTGGATCTCACTAGTTTGTGATGAATATGATTTCACTAAATCACTTTTAAGTTGTAAAGTGAATGTTCTCATACATAAACTAGAATATACCTGAATGAACATATAAAAGTGACCTGAGTATTCACCTAAACCATATATCTTTGGATCCTCTCTATAAAATTATTTCACATACCCTGGCATACAAAACTTTTTGAAATCCAAGGTACAATTCCATGCACTATAGGAGGTCCAGAAGAACATTCCATTCAATGACCACAATGATAATCATCATAGTTTCTATTTACCTTAAAGGAACTCACACTATATCCACTAACAGAAAAGGGATCTTTTTTCAAAACTAATCTCCCAGCCAGATCATGCTCGACCATTAATTCTTCACCCATCAAATCAACATAAGAAAATTTCATCAACATGAAAACCTCTGATTGAATATCAAATCAATATTTATTGAGTAAAAAAATTCCCATTATATACTATCTTGGGTGAAAATTTCCAGATCTTATAAAAGTTATTTTTCTATTCAATCATGGCCCTATCATCTTGTTTCTGTTTAGATCACGTAATAAGTTTAACAAACACGATTGTCTATCGATATTAGTGGTCTTTGAGAATCATTTGAAGTCCTTACCCTCTATGACTACATGGTTCTTCACCATCATTGTCATGTACAACTATCTCATAATATTCCTTGCATATTTATGGAGGCACAATTCACCGTGATAGAATCAGTTGTCTCTAAGAAATCAATCCAAATTCCAATTCTTCTCAACTAATACTTATCCTCTTAAGGATCATTTTATGCTTGTAATTCTGGTGAATTATAATCAATGAACTCCTAATCCTGATTTTGAGGTTCATCCCTTAGAGGTTTCATATCTCAAGCCTAAATTGGAATGTTTGAAGGTTTCTTTCCTAGAGATTGGGAAAAAATTAAAATCTCAACCTTATTCTAGTCTATGGGGATTTTCTTGTTATCTTTATTTGGTATCTTTCAACTATGTTATATTCACATGTCTTATCAGAGGAATGATTCTACAAAAATTTAATAGAAAAATTAAGTCATCATAATATTACTTAGATCAATACTCAATCAAGATAAATGAGGGAGATTGATCCCATAAATTATGAAACCAATGTACTTTTTTAATCTACCCAAATAAAAAATAGTTAGAAGACAAGAACCAATATACAATACATCATTCCCAAAATACCCATGGTGACATATTTATCATTACGATGAGTGTTTGTCATAAACTCACTCATAACAACATACTATGTTTTGAATAACGTTTAAACAGAATGATACCATCAAGGAATGATTCACAACATGAAGCTATGAAAAACAATTCCTGATCCATTGGTGAATCATTTTTACCTTGATACTAGATATGGTCTTCAAATATCCCAAATGTAATTCTCGATCCCCATGTTTTTGGAGAAATAACATAGAATAATAAAAGTTAAAACTAGGAACGTTTTATCTAGAAAAATAACCAAAGAAATAGAGACATTTTAATATTAAAAAAAATCAATAATGAGAAATTTCTTGGAGTCAAAATGATATAAAGAAACCAAAATAGTATATCATATATGTACTATAAAGAAATGAAAATCAAACATAGTCCCAAATTTCTAGGAATCTCCAATACAAAGAGATCAACAACCTCCCCTTCAATGGCCACTTTCCCCTTGGTCAGATATGGATGAAATAATTCTACAAACACTCTATGGAAATGATATGGTGTGATCCAAAATCAATGTTGGGTATCACCATGTATTCCAAAATTGGATTCCATAATAAGTAAACTCAATAATGATTTAAATTTTCCAATAAACAATACATACAATTACAATTTCAAATATTTAAATAAAAACATTCAATTCCTTTAAATTCAAGGAAATATTTCAAAAAAAAATTAATAAATTTTTTACATCAAATAGTTTATATACAATGCTAGGAATTTAGGAATAAATATCACTTAAAAAACAAGATACATTTTTATTTGATCAAAGGTCTTATATTTCAATGCTATGTGATCCTAAAACTTATCATATTAGTGATCATGTAAATATGTGTACACACATCCCTCATGTAAGAAGTCGTGTTCTTTCAGACTCCAATTTTGAGCAGAAATTTGAACATTTTGCTGTTGGATGCTTGTGAGGGGTAAAATGGTCATTTTACCATACCAACTGATCTCAGATAATTTTTATGACAACTCTATTGGTCCTGGAATATGGTATTTACCCTAGGACAAGAGATTGGTGAAAATCTGAGTTGTTCAAATTTTAGCTGAATATTTAATATTTAATATTATTTAATTCAATATTAAATTATTTTAACAGGTTCATTTTTCAATAACATCAAAACGGAACATCGTATTGAGATTCCATCAGCTCCGTTGAGTACGTAATGGGGAGTTTAGCCTAGGGAACGCATTAACTCATGTCGGGCACCAGGGCCGGCTCGTGCCCATTTTACTTTTTCTCTTTTCTATTCTTTTCTTACATATCTTCTTTCCTACTCCTACTTGTGAATGTCTCCAATTTCACCCCTTTGGCTGTGACCTATGGGAGATATAGAGATTGAGAAATAGGGAGATTTGGAAGCCAAGAGGGGTACTCATTCGAAGCACTCGACGCAGTAAGTCGGCGTGCGACAACCGTGAGCCTTTAAATCAACCGAATCGTCAGAGGTTTCCACCCAAAGGTATGGTCGTTGGGGGTTTCTATAAAAATGGAGGGGTCTTCTACATTTATCAAGTTTATTTTTCACCGGAGAGTGAGACTTGGCATAGATGATTGTTTGGGTGTCCGAAAAAACAAAATTGAGACCTTTAATAGGAGATGAGCTATGAGCTATCTCCTTTAACCTATGCTTGAGAGGACATTCCCCTTCTAAGACGTTCCCCTCTGGCCTATGAGTCTTTGAGACCGGGTACTTTAAGGATCTCCTGCGGGATGCCTTTTCTTGTGTGCTGACCAAGGGAGTCTCTTATAGGATCTCTCTCTTATTCTTCTTTTTATAGGAACCATGTTATGGAATTACTATGTTGTCCTTAATTTGGGGATCCCGTGTAGGATTCATCCATTACTCTTCGTTAAGGATCCCATTTTGGATTCCTTCGCTCATGTTTACCAGGAGGATCCCGAGTATGGTGCCTCCTCTATGTTTGAATCGAGGGACCCATCAGGTGCTCATTTTTTGACCGACCCAGAGTTGTTATGTCGGGTTTGGGTAGAGATTGTGATCGGGTGTCACCTAGATCTCGTGCCAAATTGGTAATCCCTTTTGGGCTTGGGATGTATTTATGGGTTGGGCATTCGAGCCACCCTCATGGATTTTTATATCAGACTTGGTTTGTTGATGTTGTAGTGTTTACCAGAGGTGCTTCCTGGTTAGTGGCTGCTGAGCCTGACATGATGTGTCTTTCTTGTTTGTCGGGATGCCTACTATTCCTTGTGTTCCTGAGTTGAGGTTGTTTGTTTTAAAATAGTTTACTTTACCTTTTTGTGGATGTATTCGCCCATGTTGGTTGATTCTGACTGTTTGGTCTAGCTTAGCCTATTAGGCTGCCTTGTTTCCATGCCTAGTATTGTTAGGATGGAGTGGTTGTATTTATGACATGCTGATATGTTGTAGAATGTTATCCAAGTAGTTCGTAAGGTTTACTTGGGTTGTTATGTGATGTTATACATACATGAATTACACAGGGCCGTGAGAACCTGGTGTAGTACGCCATAGTGAGAATGGACATAAGGGATTTTCCAGAGTGTCTTTATAATTATACGATGCGAGACCATATGAGGAATAGATGTTGAGTGCTTCCCCAGAGTGTTTGTAGTTCCTCGACATGGGCCACAAGGGGGAATTGATGTTGAGTGCTTACCCAGAGCGCCTTTAGTAAGATACGAGACAATAGGGTTAATTGACGGTGAGTGCTTCCGCAGAGAGTATGTGCTTAAGCTAAACCAGTTGGGTGAGACTATTTGTGCTACCCAGAGGGTTGCTTGTGTTGCTAGGGAGGACCAGAGGGGATAGGATGTGAGAACTTCTTATAGGGTTACCTATTATTTTATCTTCTTTATTGTTTTTTTTTGGTTGAACTAGAGAGGACAAGTTGTGAGTACTTTTCATAGGATTACTTTTTTTGAGGTTTTCTAGAGACATAGTTATGGCGTTGGATGAAGTTGGGACATGTCGATGTGATTACAGACCCAGAGATCGACTTAATGATACACGGCTTGAGTGGCACGACGTCCTGCTCAATTAGCTTCCATTGGATGTTTGGTATATCGGTCATATGGTCCCATGGATCAATTAGTAATTTTTTTCTTATTATTTGAATCACTTAAAAATGAATATTTATATTTTTATATGTGTATAGGTATGGGACATTACTTGTGTTTTATATAGATATATACATCCATGGTGGAACTTTCCCAGTTGAAAGGTATTACATACCCTGAGTTCAACTGTGGTTGAACATTTGGTTTACTTCCTTTTCTTTGGTTCCAGCTCGGCTGAGCACATTGTTGTTGCATGCACTTTTAGTAGCACAGTTATAGGTTGCTGGTCGGGGTGCCCTACTGAGATTATTTCTAACCCCTGCACACGCACGTCGGTGTATGTGTAGAGATTATGTCTACTTTTTAGTTTGAGAATGTGTAACATGGTGGATAGGGCTGAGGTCTAGAGTTTCATGATTGAGCAGAGCTAGTCGAGTTGTTCTACTTATCGGGCTGCTGCAGTTCGACTTTTTCCGGGCATCAGGTACGTGGATTGGCTCGGAGTTAGTAGTTGATTCCTATACATTTACTTTCAATTTATAATGTACTTATATCTTTATGGGTTCTCGGTGGGTGACCAGTGTATTATTGTATTTCATTGTTGTTCAGGCTTTTACAACATTTTGCTATTATTGCTTGTTCAATTTCAGTTGTTTATTTCTTCCGCACTCTATTTACATTCCATTGTGTATGATACATAGTTATTTTGGTTGTTTTCTTACTCTGGTATGCGGTCATAGTCTCCCCACTATCACAACTTAGGACCTCACTGCTAGTGGGAAGCCTCTGGCGTACGGGGAGGCGTGCTTGAGGCCTTTTGGCGAACTGGATCAGAGCACCGGTTTAGTGGATTTCGGGTAGAGATGTTACAAAGTGGTATCAATGGAGTTTTATTTCCTAGTCTTTACTATTTGGGATGTATTAGATAGCAGTATTAGGAATTTGTCAGAACCTGTGATGGATATCAGGCTGGTGTGTCGAGAACACTTGTTCCGTGTAAGAAGTCCTGGTTGCCATGGTTTGGGATTTGTTGTTCTAATTTTGCGATATAACAGTTGTATATGATTTTTTCCTTGAGCGATGCACATGTTGTGTGGTTTTTGATTTACTATTGATCTCTGGACCATGGCCATTGGTAAGATTCCATGGATAGATTTTGACTCTTGGCCAGCAAAGGTAGGAGGCGTCTCATGCATCATACTAGTCACGTGGTATTCACAACATATAGTCCTTCTAGTGTGTGTTTTTACTGAGGACTGAGACCTTTCGGTATGATTACCCAAACTTTTTACTATGATGGCAGGTTATTTGGATCTATGATGAGGTGTTGGTGTGAGGATGATGACTTAGTTCTTGTGCACAGGTGGTGCAGTGACTCGAGTTGGACGATATGGCACATGATGCCTTTCTGTTTACCCCCTTTATTGAGTGTTGTTTCTCAGGTCTATGGTCATCTAATTGAATCAATGAGTATGATGTCGATAGATACCAAGTCTTTTCTTGTGAACTGGACCTCCTTGTGGTATTTCCATATACGGATACCCGATGATTGTCAGTTCAGTTTCTCTTCTACTTGGGTTGTGAACTCCAGGGAGTAGTTCCTTCTATGGATGCATAAATAGAATTATGGCTCTTGTAGGTTGTGTTTCAGTTTTGACTTTTGTTGTTTTTTGTGATCATTACCATCTTCTGAGAGGATGTGGATCTTTTGGGATATGTGATTAGACCTTGTGACCCAGTTGTGAGGATTTTTCTGTAGGGCTAGGTGGATTACCTAGAGACCATTGGTTTTTTCTCGAACCTTTGTAGGTCAATGTCTGTTCCCTTCTAGGTAAACCTATGTGAAAATGGTTGATCCGTTCATGAATCCTTGTCGGGTTTTTGCAGGATGTTAGTGTGGCTTAGTGGGAGATAGACACTCCTTCGGTGAAATCTTAGTGTACTTCTCTAAGAGACGATCATGCACTATCTTGTTTCGTCTTGAGTATGATGAGATAGCTTTTACCCTACATCAAGCTCATTTTTCTTTCTGGATGTTCTTCCCTATTCAGGATGGAACCTTTTATGGTTGTTCTCTCGGAGTGGTTTAAGGAATTCCATATGGTGGGGAGTGCACCATTGAACCTTTGAGGGTGGTTCTCCTTGTTTAGGTTAAACTGTGTTGTTTTCCAGAGATCTTTTGAGCTCAATGTTTTCTTTTAAGATGACGACAAGGGTATTCCAATGGAGGGGAGTACCAGTTTGGTCATAGTTTAATATCTTCTGTATAGAAGGTTGTTGTCAACACTATAAGGCAGGTCATTGGATAGTCTAAATAGCTTGGTTGTGCAGATGCTCGGGTTATGAGCATGGGTTCTGGTTCTTTCACTGGGCTTCTTGGGACGATAAGGTTTATGATGGGAAGTTTTTAAGAACCTCTGTTTTTTCAGACTGTAGTTTTGTGCAGATATATGAATTTTTTCTATGACATGCTCATGAGGGGTAAAATGGTCATTTTACCATACCATCCGATCTCAGATAATTTTTCTGAAAGCTCCTTTAGTCCCAGAATATGGAGTTTTCAATAGGACAAGAGTTTGGTGGAAATTTGAGCTGTTATAATTTTAACACAATATTTAATATTTAATATTATTAAATTAAATATTAAATTATTTTTGCATGTTCGTTTGTCAATAACGTCAAAACTGAATTTCATATTGAGATTATATCTGTGTTGTTGAGTCCAGAATATGTATTTGAGCTTAGGGAAGGCATAAACTCATATCGGGCGTCGGAGTTGGCTCGTGCCCCTTTTTCTCCTTTTCCATTTCTTTTCTTTTCTTCCTTCTCTTGTTTCCTCCTCCTTGTGCACATCTTCTATTCCTCCCCTTTGGACGTGACCTATGGGAGATATGGAGATTTAGAAAGAGAGAGAGTTGTAAGACAAGAGCTGTATCGATTTGAAGCTCTCGATGTGCTGAGTCGTTGTGCGGCAACCGTGAGCCGTGAAATCAACTGAATCTTCGGTAGTTTGCCCCCAAAGGTAGGTCCATTTATGTTTTCTCCCTGGATCCACTCTAAACACATTTTTTTACATCCTTAAACCCTTATATTTCTTTCTTGTAATCCCATGGGGCTCGATCTGTTGTTTCGGGGGAGAAAACAGGCATTTCGATAGTTTTTAGGGATTTACCGTAAGAAAACCCAGAATAAACGGTGTGTTTTCCAACGATACATGCAGTGTGTTCGTCCTGTTTGGAGAAGAACAATTTTTCTTAAGTACACACTTTTTACATTGAGTACGCATCATGTAGTAGGTGGCCGTGTGGCTGGCCGTGTGAAATATAACACAGAATAGTGGTTTTTTAGAGTACACGTTGTGTACTATAAGTACACTCCGTGTAGTGGTACTTGGGAACGTCTTTTAGTGAAAACAAACACGGGGTGAATTTTTGTGAATATTACACACCATTTACTGTAAATTACATGTCGGGTACTATTAAGAAGGATTTCCCAATGTGCTCTTTCCATGTGCTCCGGCCATGTACTACTTCCGTTTAGTAGTTTTCGGGATATCTTGGGCCCTGGAAGTCAGAATTGAGTGTGTGAGTTGTCGATTCTGATCATTTATCAATTTAGATCTTAATGGAGGAATCCTTTTTACATTTAGAGTTTATATAAAGGTTGTTTTGGTGGTTTTTTATAAATGGAGGGGTTCTTCCTCCAGTTATCGAGTTCAGTTGTCACCTGAGAGTGAGACTTGGCGTGGATGATAGGTTGGGTGTTCGGACAAACATAGTTGAGACCATTAATAAGATATGAGCTATGAGATATCTCTCGTAACCTATTATTGATAGGATGTATTCCTTGTGATATGTTCCCCTCTGGACTATGAGTCTTTGAGACTGGGAACTTCTAAGGATCCCCTGAGGGTTGCCTTTGCTTGCGTGCTGACCGGGGGAGTCCCTTATTGGATCACTCTCTTATTCTTCCTTTGATAGAAACCATGTTATGGAATTACTATGTTGTCCTTCATTTTAGGATCCCATGTAGGATTCCTCCCTTAATCTTTTCTAAGGATCCCACGTTGGATGCCTTCACTTGTGTTTACCTAGACGATCCCGAGTATGATGCCTCCTCTATGTTTAACTTGAGGGACCAAGTGGGTGCTCATTGTTTGACTGACCCTGAGTTGTTATGTCTGGTGTGGGTAGAGATGGTGATCGGGTGTCACCTAGAACCTGTGCCAAATTGGTAATCCCTTATGGCCTTTGTATGTATTGTTGGGTTGGGCATTCGGGCCACCCTCACTGTTTGTTTATATATGACATGGTTTGCTGATTCTATATTGTTTACCAGAGGTGCTTCCTGGTTGGTGGTCAGTGAAAATGATGTGTTGTGTCTTTATTGTTTTTCAGGATTCCTAATATTCCTTGTGTTCCTGAGTAGAGGTGGTTTTTTACAAATAGTGTATGTTACCATGTTGTGGATGTGTTTTCCCATGTTGCTTGATTCTGGCCATTTGGTATAGCTTAGCCTGTTTGGATACCTTGTTTCAATGCCTAGTATTGTTAGGATGGAGTGTTTGTATTTATGACATGATAATCTGTTGAATAATGTTAACTAAGTAGTTCTTGAGGTTTACTTGGGTCGTTATGCGATGCTATACTTTTTTGACTTACACAAGTCCATGAGAACCTGGTGTAGTAGACCATAGGAAGAATGGATGTAAGGGCTTATCCAGAGTGTCTTTATAATTATACGATGCGAGACCACAAGGGGAATTGATGTTGAGTGATTTCCCAGAGTGTATACAGTTCGTCGACATGGGCCATAGGGGGAATTGAAGTTGACTGCTTCCCCAGATATCCTTTAGTACGATACAAGATATATGGGGACATGACGGTGAGTGATTCTATAGAGAGTATGTGAACTAGCTAAAACAGAGGGGTGAGACTGTGTGTGTTGCCCAGAGGGTTGATTGCGTATCCAGGTAGGAAAAGAGGGGATAGGCTATGAGTACATCCCAGAGGATTACCTATTGTGTTATCTACTTTCTTGTGTTTGTTTAGTTGAAGCAGAGGGGAAAGGCTGTGAGTACTTCCTAGAGGGTTACTTGTTTTTTTAGCTTGTTCAGAGACATAATTTAGTCATTTGACGAAGTAGGTACATGTTGATGGGATTACGGACCCGGAGATCAACTTGATGATACACGGCTCGAGTGGAACAACGTCGAGCTCAATTCCCTTGCACACGATGTCTGGGAGATCGAGCATATGGTCCCATGGATCGACTGCTGATGTTGATCTTGTTTTTTGAATCACTTAATAATGAATATTCATATTTATGTATATGTGTATAGGTACGGGACTATACATGTTTACGTATATAGATATGGAAATCCATGGTCGCACTTGCCCAGTTGACAGGGATTACATACCCTGAGTTCAACTGTGGTTGCACATTTGGTTTACTTCATTTTGTTGTCTTCCAACTAGGCTGAGCACATTGCTATTGCATAAACTTTTAGCAGCACAGTTATAGGTTCATTGTCGGGGTTCCCTAATGAGATTATTTCTCACCCCTGCACGTGCACCTTAGTGGACTTGTATACTTTATGTCTGCTTTTCTGGTTAATCATGAGTTGCATGGTTGATAGGGTTGAGGCCCAGTGTTGCATGATCGAGCAGAGCTGCTTGAGTGGTTCTACTGGTCGAGCTGATGTAGTTCGACTTTTTTTGGAGATTGGGTTCATGGATTGGCTTGGAGTTAGTAGAAGACCCATTTACTTTTAGTTTTAGTTTCTTTTGTACTTGTATCGGTATGGTCTCCCAGTGGGTGGCCAGTGTTTTATTGTATTTCATAGCAGTTTTGGCTTTTACAACATTTTATTATTACTTCTTGTTCTATTTCAGTTGTTTATTTCTTCTGCACTCTGTTTACTTTCCACTGTAACACCCCAAGATTTCATAGTGTGTTATTTCTTCAAAATAATTCAATAAATTGCACTACAAGCAACACCGAGTTCAATTGCACCATGACTTACCAAAAAAAAAGCCATTAAAAGAGGTCATGAATAGCATTAACTACATTTTTAACTTTATATAATCCTTATAATTTTAGAATCCATATTATGAGTTTCTTAGTCATAATGCAAGAACAGATTCATTTTCATTATTACACTTTTATCAACTTTTGATAGTAAAACCTTTTTAAATACAATATTTTAAACTTTTTGACTAAATGGAGACATCAAAAAATTTAAAATGAAACATCCCAAGCTTCCACGGTACGCTTTCCTTTGAATAAAACAGTAGAGTGTGTTGTACGCAACCTCGAGTTCTAACACACACCACAACTAATTAAACTAGCCGTTGTGAATAGTAATACCTACTTTTTGAAATCATATATATTTTATATTTGAAAATGGACTTCATTTTTGGATTCGGAATATCGAATTTAGCCTAAGGTGAAATTTTGGTACTTTTCGGATAACTTTAATATTTTGATGAATAGTGAAAATTACTAAATTTTAATTAAAAACAACTTTTTTAATCCAAATAATTAATAGTGATAAATTGTGAATTTGAGTGGTTTTAAAGTATATTTAGAATATATTTTTACCATTTAATATAATGTTGGTCATTGGACATAATTTTACAATTAAACCGAACATAAACAAGTGTCAATCTTTTGATAGTTATTACCTCTTAAAAACACGCTTTTTGTTTTGACAGCGGGAATTAATTTTAAATTAATTTCTGCCACTTCTGTGTTTTGAATTTAGAAAAATGGATTCCATATTTGGAATCAGGATGTCGAAATTGTGTAAATAGGTAACTTTTATTTTTAGACATTTTGAATAATTACTGTGGTAAATATTTTATTTACCATGGTTAAGGGTAAATCCGGTAAATAAGGGTTAAAAAATAATATTATAATAATACAAAATTACCCTAAAACGTGTCTTAACCTTATTGGTGGACACATACCCGACCATGGGCATCCTTGGGTCAATTTGGGGACCCCTTAAAGCCACTTGTATGTGGTAGGGACACATTATATTAATAAAGTTAAAATAAAAATAAAAATGGCATAATATTACATCTTTTAGAAGAACAATTTTTACATAGGGTTATAAATGTTGGATTTTCGATTATAAATATTCATTAGAAAGCTAAAAGGATTTCCTACATGATGATATTTTATTTATAATTTTTAGACATCAAATAAGTTAAATTATTAATGACACAATAATGATGCAATGTTTACCTCATTAATAAATCATTGAAATAAATAATATTATAATGATTAAAATATTATCTAAAACCTGTCCAATTCTTATTGGTTGATGTTATTTAGAATATTAGTCATCTTATCTTCGACCTCAATGATTTTTGGACCATTATAAACCGAATATAATTATATTATAAAGTAATACTTTCACTCTTTCCTAAAGAGCCCCTCTTCTCCCTTATAAAAGGAGACCACTTCTACTCATTCCTCACACCTCTCAAGCCACTTGGCTCGTCCAAACTCTGCCCAACTAATCTCCCCACATCCCTCTCCCCCTCCTTGAAGCTTCTCCTTAGGCAGAAATCATTTCAAGAAGTCCTTTGGTTCCAACCAAAGTGAGTTACCTAAATTAAAGGTAACGATTTCTCTTAAATTATTTTCCTTTATTTTGCTTCTCCAACCCCCAAACTCTTTTTATTTCCTTTCTTTTGTAACAACACCAGTATCCTCAATATACTAGGATGTTGTTATAAGAAGGATTCAAACTACACATACACACAACTCCATCTAATGGATGATGAACATAATGTTTCTGTGGATGGCAAACTAACGCCTCACGAAACGATGATTGTTCAAATACATCTTACCGCCTCTCATGGTGGCCATTATGATGGCACTGTAATTAAATATGATATTAATGATATATATTTTATATATATGCTTCTGTAATTCCATTTTATTTCATACCATTATTTGTTTCATGTTGAATATACATACGATAATTTCATTTGAGGAAGTGCGGACTACCGCCCCCTTAAAATGATATGACTCGTTCATACCACACATGGAACGTATAAAGGATGGTGTTAATGAAATTAAGTAACATATATAAAATATTATATTATACTGGAATAGTAATATACCTATGTATCATTTGGATTCGATTCTTTTAAAATAAAAATTAAATGGAAGTAGCGTTCGTGCGTACGTACGGACTACCGTCTCCACGAACGCGATGAGATTCATTCTCCATCGTATCCATTCAAGTATAATTATCATTTAATGATTTAAAAATGATGTTTAAGGACTTGATATTATTCTGGATATGAATAAGATACAACAAACATGACTTATGTAACAAAACATATAAAGAAAATGAGTAAGTTAACACCCGAAACAGCGATAATACTAAGATATTATTATCAAATCAATATTAAAAGATCATATATGATATCATATTAATGTATATGATCCTTGTATAATTTAGTAACAATTATTTCACTATTATACCGGAGGTTAACCTACCCCAACCAAGGAAAAGTACAAGGTAAGGGTTATTTCACAATCTCTTCATTATCCGAGGTTGTTTATACGTAATAATCTACTGGGATCTCTTTATCATCCACATCCATGTTTCTTAAAAATGTATTTCAAAACATTTTTATTATTTACAAGAATATGGGTTAAAGTCATTTATACCCTTGTTTTACTTTTTATAAGAGGTTTATAAAGGAATCTTTCCGTCGTTTTCAAAACAAGGTCCTTTTTAACCTTTTCGACAGAATTAAGGTAAGAATGTTTTTTTAACTTATACGGCGGGTGCGGCTATTTTCCGCCGTTATAAAATCTTCAAAGCTTCCCTTACAATCTTATAAGATTATTTTCAAAGAAAATGTTTTATTTTATATGGATCTTAAATGATTTCAAAATAAAAAGAGATATTTCTTTAAAAAGAATTTTGATTTCATCTATGTCAACATCCTTTGATGGATTTTAAGATTATTTGAAGTTGATTTATTATGATACAAAACTTCTATATTTTATTGAAGGTTTTGTGATATGTTTGACTGTGGATGTGCTATTTTTATACCATTCATAGTTTATGGTGAAATTATTGACATTTCGTATACTAGTTTTAATACGAATGTTTATATTATGTTTAAACCTTTTCATATGGGAATGCATTGGACTTAATAAGTGACGGGTGGAGCCCGCTATAGCTCCTCGATGCATCGGTAGCTCTCATGAGACAAACTAGTGTCTTGGCACAAGGCCTTGACAAAATCTTATTTGTAGTCTTGGCACGAGGCCTTGACTATGTGGTTATGATAGTCTGGCATTATGCATTCCAACATTATGAAAGTGGTTATTGATTTTTGCATGTGATTATTCGATTAGTAGAATATCCATGTGAATAAGTAAATGGAATTATTTCATTTTATTTATGCCATACCATGTTGAAAGTTCATATTTAAAAGGCTTTTGTTTTAGTTATACATTGCCTTAAATGTTTATTCTTATTTATGAAAGTTTCCGCTATATTGTTATCCTTACTGGGCATTTGAGCTCACCCCTTTTCTATGTTTTATTTTTCCCAGGAAGTGAAGAAGTAAATTATGAATGACCTACAGGGATATTATGTGGGGATATGAGTGTGAATTATGCAGACATTATGTTGTTGTAGTAGTTTTTCATTTTATGATGTAATGTAAAACTTATGAATATATCTAGTGTTTCCAAGGCTACTAAACCAATCGGTCTTTCGAGATTTGATCTTTCTTGTGATAATTCCAATGTTATGTAATAATGCACCGACTCTGGGTAACTAGGGTCGGGGCGTTACAGTTGGTATCAGAGGAAGTTTAGTACAAACCTTGGAAACTAGATTTAGATAAACTCTGATTAGAGAACGTAGACCTAAGATGAACTTTGAGGATTAGTATATAAGAACTTCCTAGAATTTTGGTATTGTAGAGATTTTGTGAGTTTTCCGAGCAATACATCCCTGTCTGGATACAAGCAGGTAGAGGCGGCTCTGGCACAGATGTACCTAGGGGTAAAACCCGAAAACACCGCTTTGAGCTAGACTCGAACAGGAACTGGTGCACGACAACGGGCCTTGCTGCACTCTTGGTTACGACACTCCCGGGGGATATGCTTAGGATAACTCTCATTTTCTTTACAAATCATTTTGAAGGGATTATGAGTATATACTTCCTCAAAGAAAACATTCTTATGATTATGGATTATATCCATAAATAGTTCAATTTATGTTAGGTGTTTTATAAGTATGGGATTATGTATTTTGATTCATAAACTGATCTAGTTTATGCCATTATTTAGAAATGGCGCCCAGTAGAAGGAATGAGAACTCCAGAAATGCACATGATCCAAAGAGAAGGAAGGATCATATATTTCATGGTCTTAAGCTAGAATTTATAAGAGAAATAGTGTCCCATGTATTATCATCGTATGAAGAAATAATATCATGTATTGATAAGATAAGTAAAGAGTTTACTGAGTCCTATGGCTTTGAAGGGAAGCAAGAGAAGAAAAGGATGGAAGAGAGAAATATGGATAAAGGGAAGAGGAAAAAGAAGAATTTTCCCATATGTGGTAACTGTGGAAAGAAACACCCTGGAACTTGCCTGAAAGGAATGAGAGTTTGTTATAAGTGTGGAGGAAAAGGGCACAAAGTACGTGACTGCAAGGGTAAGAAAATGGTTTTAAATGTACAATGCTTCATTTGCAAGGAGTTTGGACACTACGCGATCCTATGTCCCAGTCATCAGACTATGCCGCAAATGATGTTATTGGATAATAACCAAGTTATGATACTACCACAGATGAAGAGGAATGATTAGAGTTCTTATGTTGATTATGTCAATTGAGTGTTGTATCAACAATGTACTTGTTATAATAATTATGGAATATATAAGGATTGTACTGCAGTACTATTTCATTAAGGACTTGAGATTGTGTGGAACAAAGAAAAGTGACTCAATAGCAGGATAAATTTTTGGAAAATATATGGTTGAGAGAATGATAAATCATAATATAGTTCTGATACTGAGGTAGTGATTTTGGAATAATATGTGATTGTTTTGGATAAATTATATTGGATATTCTTGAATACCTTGGAACTGATTAATGATTTGCATATTCCATCATTGTTGGGGTTTAAAACATTTTTGGATTGATGAAGTATATCCGGTATTCTATATGGAATAAGGGAGCATGAATGTAATCAATAAGGATTATGGTAAATCAGGATGTTTCAGTGTTTTAAAAGAATACATGATGAAGGTATTAATATTCTATTATAGGGTAAAAAGGATCTACATTATGTTTACCTTCCTTATAAATGTTGGACTGTGAGTTTAGACAGAAGTATATTGGATAAATTCTAAGTTTGAGATTAATTTTGGATTGCCATAAAAGGACAACCCGGAGGTCGGGCGGCAACCCGTCGCGTCCGGCAAGGCTGCGAGACTTGAACCCGCAACCGAAGGGCGACAAGGGTGTATCACTTACCACTGGCCCACGAGATGTCTTGGATTAAATAATGTAGTTTTTTCTAAAAATGATCTGGTAGATGAATTATAAATTCATTTATTTTGGAACCCTGTACGAATAGTATAAATAGAAATTTTTTTTACGTTCTATTATCTTTTAGAGTGAAAGATGAGTTTGTGGTAGAAATTTATTAATGGATAAAACTCAAATTATAAAGTAAGTATATCTCCTTATGATCTTAGCCAATCTCATAAATAAATTCATCAATATTAAGAAAAGCAACTTAGAACAAAAAATTTTTCCTAGATGGTACCATAAATCATCACTAATTCATGGCTTTGGGATTGTTGGCCTTTTCATAGCCATGTTCTCTACCACTCTCCATCAGATAATTGATGGTTATATTTCTCTTCCATATCCATATTTTCCTACATGGAACCCTAGTATGTGTTATTTTCGGTAATATTTATACTTTCCACTCTTTATTTTAAAAAGAGGCCTCATTAATTCATTTTTCGATGTGGGATTTCAACTAGGATATTTTGAAACGTCAAAAATGTGTTATACCAATACCCTATATTTTGTTGAACCGATGGTACTTCAAATCATCATAGATTGATGAGTTTAAGGACCTCAATTATACACTTGTTTGTTATTGATGACCTCAATCACTACCTATAAATATTTACGTTTTTCCTCCAATTATATATCTCTAATTGCCACCAATGTTCTCCTAATCGAGATCATAATTTGGTGGTGACCCTTTCATTTCTCTTTTCCTCATATTAAGACTAAATTTTAGTAACCCAATTTCCGATGTGGATTTTCCCACAAATATATTATCTATTTTAAACCTTTTATTTTCGAAAAACAATTTCAAATTGCGAGGACGCAATTTATTGAAGGAGGGGAGAATGTAACACCCCAAGATTTCATAGTGTGTTATTTCTTCAAAATAATTCAATAACTTGCACTACAAGCAACACCGAGTTCAATTGCACCATGACTTACCAAAAAAAAAGCGATTAAAAGAGGTCATGAATAGCATTAACTACATTTTTAACTTTATATAATCCTTATAATTTTAGAATCCATATTATGAGTTTCTTAGTCATAATGCAAGAACAGATTCATTTTCATTATTACACTTTTATCAACTTTTGATAGTAAAAACTTTTTAAATACAATATTTTAAACTTTTTGACTAAATGGAGACATCAAAAAATTTAAAATGAAACATCCCAAGCTTCCACGGTACGCTTTCCTTTGAATAAAACAGTAGCGTGTGTTGTATGCAACCTCGAGTTCTAACACACACCACAACTAATTAAACTAGCCGTTGTGAATAGTAATACCTACTTTTTGAAATCATAAATATTTTATATTTGAAAATGGACTTCATTTTTGGATTCGGAATATCGAATTTAGCCTAAGGTGAAATTTTGGTACTTTTCGGATAACTTTAATATTTTGATGAATAGTGAAAATTACTAAATTTTAATTAAAAACAACTTTTTTAATCAAAATAATTAATAGTGATAAATTGTGAATTTGAGTGGTTTTAAAGTATATTTAGAATATATTTTTACCATTTAATATAATGTTGGTCATTGGACATAATTTTACAATTAAACCGAACATAAACAAGTGTCAATCTTTTGATAGTTATTACCTATTAAAAACACGCTTTTTGTTTTGACAGCGGGAATTAATTTTAAATTAATTTCTGCCACTTTTGTGTTTTGAATTTAGAAAAATGGATTCCATATTTGGAATCAGGATGTCGAAATTGTGTAAATAGGTAACTTTTATTTTTAGACATTTTGAATAATTACTGTGGTAAATATTTTATTTACCATGGTTAAGGGTAAATCCGGTAAATAAGGGTTAAAAAATAATATTATAATAATACAAAATTACCCTAAAACGTGTCTTAACCTTATTGGTGGACACATACCCGACCATGGGCATCCTTGGGTCAATTTGGGGACCCCTTAAAGCCACTTGTATGTGGTAGGGACACATTATATTAATAAAGTTAAAATAAAAATAAAAATGGCGTAAGATTAAATCTTTTAGAAGAACAATTTTTACATAGGGTTATACATGTTGGATTTTCGATTATAAATATTCATTAGAAATCTAAAACGATTTCCTACATGATGATATTTTATTTATAAGTTTTAGACATCAAATAAGTTAAATTATTAATGACACAATAATGATGCAATGTTTACCTCATTAATAAATCATTGAAATAAATAATATTGTAACGATTAAAATATTATCTAAAACCTGTCCAATTATTATTGGTTGATGTTATTTAGAATATTAGTCATCTTAACTTCGACCTCAATGATTTTCGACCATTATAAACCGAATATAATTATATTATAAAGTAATACTTTCACTCTTTCTTAAAGAGCCCCTCTTCTCCCTTATAAAAGGAGACCACTTCTACTCATTCCTCACACCTCTCAAGCCACTTGGCTCGTCCAAACTCTGCCCAACTAATCTCCCCACATCCCTCTCCCCCTCTTTGAAGCTTCTCCTTAGGCAGAAATCATTTCAATAAGTCCTTTGGTTCCAACCAAAGTGAGTTACCTAAATTAAAGGTAACGATTTCTCTTAAATTATTTTCCTTTATTTTGCTTCTCCAACCCCCAAACTCTTTTTATTTCCTTTCTTTTGTAACAACACCAGTATCCTCAATATACTATGATGTTTTTATAAGAAGGATTCAAACTACACATACACACAACTCCATATAATGGATGATGAACATAATGTTTCTGTGGATGGCAAACTAACGCCTCACGAAACGATGATTGTTCAAATACATCTTACCGCCTCTCATGGTGGCCATTATGATGGCACTGTAATTAAATATGATATTAATGATATATATTTTATATATAAGCTTCTGTAATTCCATTTTATTTCATACCATTATTCGTTTCATGTTGTATATACATACGATAATTTCATTTGAGGAAGTGCGGACTACCGCCCCCTTAAAATGATATGACTCGTTCATACCACACATGGAACGTATAAAGGATGGTGTTAATAAACTTATGTAACATATATAAAATATTATATTATACTGGAATAGTAATATACCTATGTATTATTTGGATTCGATTCTTTTAAAATAAAAATTAAATGGAAGTAGTGTTCGTGCGTACGTACGGACTACCGTCTCCACGAACGCGATGAGATTCATTCTCCATCGTATCCATTCAAGTATAATTATCATTTAATGATTTAAAAATGATGTTTAAGGACTTGATATTATTATGGATATGAATAAGATGCAACAAACATGACTTATGTAACAAAACATATAAAGAAAATGAGTAAGTTAACACCCGAAACGGCGATAATACTAAGATATTATTATCAAATCAATATTAAAAGATCATATATGATATCATATTAATGTATATGATCCTTGTATAATTTAGTAACAATTATTTCACTATTATACAGGAGGTTAACCAACCCCAACCAAGGAAAAGTACAAGGTAAGGGTTATTTCACAATCTCTTCATTATCCGAGGTTGTTTATACGTAATAATCTACTGGGATCTCTTTATCATCCACATCCATGTTTCTTAAAAATGTATTTCAAAACATTTTTATTATTTACAAGAATATGGGTTAAAGTCATTTATACCCTTGTTTGACTGTTTGTAAGAGGTTTCTAAAGGAATACTTCCGTCTTTTTCAAAACAAGGTCCTTTTTAACCTTTTCGACAGAATTAAGGTAAGAATGTTTTTTTTAACTTATACGGTGGGTGCGGCTATTTTCCGCCGTTATAAAATCTTCAAAGCATCCCTTACAAGATTATAAGAATATTTTCAAAGAAAATGTTTTATTTTATATGGATCTTAAATGATTTCAAAATAAAAAGAGATATTTCTTTAAAAAGAATTTTGATTTCATCTATGTCAACATCCTTTGATGGATTTTAAGATTATTTCAAGTTGATTTATTATGATACAAAACTTCTATATTTTATTGAAGGTTTTGTGATATGTTTGACTATGGATGTGCTATTTTTATACCATTCATAGTTTATGGTGAAATTATTGACATTTCGTATGCTAGTTTTAATACGAATGTTTATGTTATGTTTAAACCTTTTCATATGGGAATGCATTGGACTTAATAAGTGATGGGTGGAGCCCGCTATAGCTCCTCGATGCATCGGTAGGTCTCATGAGACAAACTAGTGTCTTGGCACAAGGCCTTGACAAAATCATATTTGTAGTCTTGGCACGAGGCCTTGACTATGTGGTTATAATAGTCTGGCATTATGCATTCCAACATTATGAAAGTGGTTTTTGATTTTTGCATGTGATTCTTCAATTAGTAGAATATCCATGTGAATAAGTAAATGGCATTATTTCATTTTATTTATGCCATACCATGTTGACAGTTCATATTTAAAAGGCTTTTGTTTTAGTTATACATTGCCTTAAATGTTTATTCTTATTTATGAAAGTTTCCGCTATATTGTTATCCTTACTGGGCATTTGAGCTCACCCCTTTTCTATGTTTTATTTTTCCCAGGAAGTGAAGAAGTAAATTATGAATGTCCTGCAGGGATATTATGTGGGGATATGAGTGTGAATTATGCAGACATTATGTTGTTGTAGTAGTTTTTCATTTTATGATGTAATGTAAAACTTATGAATATATCTAGTGTTTCCAAGGCTACTAAACCAATCGGTCTTTCGAGATTTGATCTTTCTTGTGATAATGCCAATGTTATGTAATAAGGCACCGACTCTGGGTAACTAGGGTCGGGGCGTTACATCCACTGTGTATGATACTTTGTTATTTCCGTTGTTTTCTTATGCTATTATGAGGTAATAGTCTCCAAACTATCACACCCTAGGCCCTCGCTGTTAGTCGGCAGCATCTGGCATATGGGGAGATGCGCTTGAGGCCTTGTGGCGAACCGACTTGAAGCACCGGTTTAGTGGATTCCAGGTCGGTACGTTACACCTCAAACATTGGCCAAATAGGAGACATAAACATCCCATCTATGATATGTTCCACTATAGTATATTTTATTAGAGTTGTAAATAATCAATCCGTTCCTAGTGAATTACTATCCAATCTTGTTTTTCAAAAATAAAAGACAAAATACTGAATAATTCTTATGCTCAAACAATCAACCCAATGGGAGAATCATTTAAAAGAAGCTCAAAATAAAATCTCCCAGTTTCTAGTTTCAGTATTTCAATTTCAATTTAAAATCCCAAATGAAAACTTTTAATCAATTGAAGGTTTTTTTGAAAAAATCATCGGTTATTATCAAAACCATTTATGAAATAACTAATTTTTTTTACCATTTCCATTGAATTAAAATCTCACACTAATTTTAAATTCCATTAGATATGGGGGTATTTCCCCCAAATTTTCATTCGAAGTCAAATAAAATTATATTTTCAATCAAATTGGGTTTTCAAATTTTAATTTAATTCAATTTCAACAATCATTAAATTCAGGGGTTATAAAATTGGAAAACCTTATATAGATCCACCTACTCTTATTATAGATATCTTGAATCAAAATTCACACAATAGAAAATGCCAAAAATGAATTTTTTAAATATATATGAATGAATCTAAATATGATTCAAGATAAAATAAAATAGATTATATACATAAAAAATATAATCTCTAAAAAACCAATATAGATGTTAGATAGAGGTACTGGAACTGAATGAATGGGAGAGGATCTCTTGAGAGAGTGGAATCGAATGATGTTCTACAAGCAAATATATAGATCAAAATATATTTAGAGAATCTATAAGGGGTTATTCAGAGATATAAAGTCCTTGGATGTCATAAAATCATAGTTATAGTCGTTTGGGTGATGAAATAGCAGTTTTGGCAATTTTTATATAATTTTAATATATTTAAATCCATGTATTCATGGCCAGATGGGTAGGACCACATGGATTGACAAACCGTGGTCCCCTCTGATGGGGTATATGATTTCGACTTGTAAGGGAACATGAATTTTCAAAATATATTCCAACCATCCAAAACTCAATTTTTTTTCAAGTTTTCTACTTGGTTACTTAATAGTTTTTGAAATTCATTGTGCCAATCATGCACTGACCAAATATTTACAAAACTATCAATTCTCATCCTGAAAGGACCTGAAACTATCCCCAATCAAAGAACATATAAAAATATAGGATTCTGAGTAACATAAAATAGTAACATAATATTACATGTACTTTTTCACATGGAATGGAGTCCTAGTAAAATATAATGCATCAGGTTTTTATGAGATTGTGTTTAATGTTGATTGTAAATAGGAATTGATGAGTGTTGTACCATGCATTCGCAAAACTATTTGTGATATTATTACCAAGTAATGCATACAATTTTACCTATATAATAACCCTTATGATGAAATTGATTGAAACAACCAATAAATATTTAAAATAAATAATTAAAATAGATGAAAAATAGGAAATAAATTGGTGCTTTGGTTGGGTGATTTCCAAACAAAAGGAAGAAAATGAGAAAATATGTACTTTGTTAAAATAGATATGAATGATGCAAGTTGATCTAACTAACCCAATAATTAATAATTATAAAATATCCCTTAATATCAAATTCATTAAATTATGGTTCCATAATTTTTATCTTTGAACCCTGTGGGTGAAAACATGACCATAAATTCATATCTAACATTAAGACACCAAATCATGGAACCGTTATTTTATTTTCAAAAAATACATATCATACAACCAATGGTAAATAAGGAAATAACAGAAAATTTATAAATGTGAATGTATTGAAACTGCATATAAGATACAAACCCTAATAATTGTGACCATGTTCATTATATTAGATAATTAATTTGTCGCTCTCACAGTCATGAAATGTTGAACCTCACTTTCAGTGTCTTAGTAAATTATGTGAACAAAACATTTAAAACTCATATCATTAAAAATAATTTAATGAAATATTAAAAGTTACTAGATTCAAGTCACGTAGTTAATGTGGTAATGATAATATTAACCAAAAAATAACTACTCTCCCATGGGTTGAATTATAATACATTAGAAAATTTTCATAAGAAACAATTTATAATGTTAATAAAAAATATTAAACCCAGTCATAGATTTAAACACTAACAATAAATAGAAAAAAATTAAATAGAATAAGACATTTTTTATTTATTAGAAATATATATTACAATAATAAAACAAATATAACAGAATATTGAGGTGGTAGAGGAGTGCATCAATCAAAGAGATCCTTAAACTAAGTCTTCATTCCTATAAATTATTATACTTTTAAATGGTACCACAGAATTTGGAAAAACCTTCCGAAACCCTCATCCATAACTTCAAAATAGCGAAAACATAATTTACACACAACATATGAGGTTTAAGGATGCATATTTTTAATGGGTACATGTATCAATATGCCTCTAAAAGTAAATCTATTTTGAGATGTGTTATAGGCCACCATCCCATATGAACCATGTGGAAATACATATTAATTAAATTCTCTATATGAAATAATTTAACCCCAAAAACAATTTATTCCAAATACAAAATGTAATGAATATTTTATAGAAGAATATTATTGTGGGGTCTATTTATCTGAATTCAGTCATGCCCTATATTAATGTCTGTTTTTTCCTCCTTATGTGTCATCGAGATTAAATTATTATAATGATTAATGTATATATTTTTTAAAATAATTTGACAATAAAATTTATCATCTGAATTCACCATACAAAAAAAAAATTGGGATAAATTGCATAGGATATATTAAAGTGGTAAATACAAAATTCTCTTGAAACATTCATTTTCCGACTCAAAAAAACATATTTCCATTAATTATTCAAAAAATGTCCAGAGTGGGAAAATTATAACAATAATTATCAAAAAAATATCCAAAAATAAATTTTTTACAAACTCAATCACAAATTCCCTTTTAAACTATCAGGAACAACACAATGTCATATAATCTATAAAATAGTTTTTTTTCGAATGTATCAATCCACGATAGAAATTTCTGTATAGCGTGAATGAAAAAAATATTTCATTCTCCATAAAATTATATTTCAATGTCTCATAATGTGTATCAAAATAAAATATAAGGAGATAAAAGAAACTAAATTGGAAATAGCATATTTTTTTGTCAATTATGCCACAAATTACCCATGTGTGTGTACGAAGAATTTGATTCTTTTCGCTCCATAAATTATAAATTATAGTCAGGTCAAGAAAAAAATTTATCCAACCTATATTCTATTTCATTGGACCTATTTTACATCTATTAAAAAAATATAAAAAACCGCTAATTTATTAATTCCCAAAAGTCAAACCCTGTTCTTAGGATGATGATATCCCCATCTGTTTTACATTTCAATAATCCACTATTTATTTTTTTTTGAATTTTGAAATCTTTTAAATGATATAATAGTCATATAATAGGCACCAATACATAGTTAAATATTGCATAGTAATGGAACTTATCAGTTGAGAAATAATCATATTGAAACACCATGTTACAGGATGAAAATGCTACATAACATAGTAATACCTTTATATGGGAATGAGAAATCCCAGGGACATTATTCTTTTAAAATTTAATGGAATGAATAAATTATAATATTTTCCCATAACATCCCATCAAATACTGATGTCAAAATATCAAAGCCTCTATTAATAAATAGTCAAACATATCATTCCCCGTCTTTTATTTACAATAAAATAAACATAAAATGATTAAAACATGACGATGTGTAGCATAATTCACATGATGTTTAAAATATAAAATTTTATTTTTAATATGTTACTTAGATGTGAAGGGAAGGTCCCTTTAATTATTTTTTCATTTTGTTTAAAAGAAATCAATATTTTATATTTTTTAAAATAAATTTAAATATGATACACAAAAAAAATAGTCAAAAAGAAACTATATTAAATGTATTCCCCTACACAAAAATATAAATACCCATATAAATTAACGAAATGAAGATAGTGTATAGTAGGAATCAAATATGAATTGAAGATAAAACCTAGTATTTTTTATTTGTTGCTTTGAGTTAAGGTAAATATATATATCTGTTATAGAAATATAAATATAATAATTATATTACATAAAATTAATAAAATAATTTAATTATAAAAATTATAGATAAATATTTTATTTTTATGCAATTGGTTTTGTGTTAATACTATCTATAGTCTAGAAATTAAAGTTGGCCATCGTCGATCTGATGATGGATAATGTCTTTATGTGAACAACTATAATATTTTATTTATCTAGATATTCATATGAGGAAAACACAATGGATACCCACAATAATATAGAAAAATGGTCTCACCCCATGAATTGGAAAATAATACTAATAAGAATTTTCAAGAGAATTAAATGGCACTCAATGTCCCCTTTTATACTGTCCTCCTCATATAGTTGTTCATGAATATGTAGAGGGTGAAATTTAATCACCACTATCTTATTTATTTATTCTACTTTTTATTCTCCATGAAAACCATATTTAGTGTATTCCATGAAAAAAAATCATTGGTTTTTTTTCAAAATTTTTGATTCTATATAAAATAAATTTGTAAAATCATTTAATAATTCCATTTGATAAATATCTGAATGTGAATAACTCAAATCCTCATGGTCCCCTCATTATTATTGATATTCATTTCTACATGATAACCCCCAGAATGTATACATCATTTAATTCTAGCACATTCATCTCCTCTATGGTGGTCACTCCTTAATCATCATCACATACCAAGGGATGAATACGACTTGATTCTATTGGAGAAAAACTTTGGTAGTGAATTGGAAGTTATAGTAATGTAAACTGAAAAACATGTTAATACAGCATTATGTATACTCTTTCTCATTGATCAATGTGTTGTTATCTTTTTATGGAGGTACATTCAAGGTTTGTTTGGGTGTTGTGGGAGAAATAGGGTTTCAATATATTTTAAACATCCCAAATGTCTTCACCAAAGATCTAAATCAATTTTTGATCTTTAGAATAATGTTGATGAAATTCATGAAGTTATCTCTACAACATAGAGGGTTAAAACCCTATTTATTCACGACATTGGAACTAAATATATTATTTGATTTATCAAATTAAATCCTTAATCGCACCATCTATACGTGTAGTCATGTAAAACTTTTTACATTTTTTTATAAAATTTTATGTTTTCTCCTCAAGGAATATCTGTAAAAATGAATTAAATTTTATAATACTGTCTAAATTGATAATTATTTTAATATCAAATGATGAGGGGTTGATGAAGAAACCTTCATCTTCAAAAGTTAATCTAATTTGAAGGTTATTTTAATGCATTATGTCAAAAATATATGTGATATTGTTTAAAGGAGAAAACAGTGGTTTACCTTGGTCATCTCTCTTTAGAAGGATGTGAATTAATCATCACATAAAATTTAAAAAGAAAATAATAAAATAGTTAAACATTTTGAATAATGTTGTGGGTATTCGGTTTTGTGATTTCCATAAAATGAAACAAAAATTTAAACACATACATTGATAACGAAAATATGAATGATTTTGGAAGATATAACTCATGCCATTTTTAGTTATTTATCATTTCCCCTTAATATTAAATTATTTCCATTATGGTTCCATTAATTTTTAGCCTAAAATGCTATAGAAGAAAAACAACCACAAATAATAAATATATTTTTGGGAATCCAATCACTACACCATTCTTTTATTATTTCCTCCAGTTATTAAATGAGAATGTATTGAGTCTGGGGATAACATTTTAACCATATAAATAAATCCAATGTTGATCATAATAAAACATTAATGTGTAGCCACATAGTCAACGAGGTAATCATTTGATTGATTTTATATTTATAAATTTATTCCATTAACCATAATTATTTTAATTATATTGACTATATGGTTTCAATAAAAAATGAAATATTTTATAATAATATTGCCAAAAATATACTACTCTATCATGGGTATAATTTTCCATATGGATAAAATTTTCAAGAGAAAAACTCGAAAAGGGAAACACCCAATATCATCCCTAATCATTGATAACATCCCCAAAAAGTTAAAAAATAAATTTTTTATAATTTTTTTTTGAGGATGTTTAAAATATATAAAACTACTGAATTATACCACTCTGTTGAGGGGGGAATGTAACCCTTTTAAAAAGGATTTCCCCATAAAAATGGGAATAATGTGAAATGGATGAAACTCTTTTGTATAATAATTCAAAAATCCATGAAAACCCTTTTAGAATATTGAAAATATCATTTAAATTGTGTATTGGAGTGTTTTTCACTGAAATGGTTAAAATGGTATATATATATATCAATCTTCCTCTGAAAGATACCCAATCAATAGAAACATTTTTACCACTATCACAGGAGAGAATGGTGTCATTATATTTGATTGACATTATCTAATTTTATTCTATTATCACCGACCAAAAATTTTATCTGAAACAAATATGTATTGAGGATGTTTTAATTGAATTAGTATGGAGGGGTCCATTAATCCAAATTCACTCTTTAGATACATTAATTAAATTTTTCCCCAAAAATATTTTATCCACATTTAATGATCTAAATGAATGGTGTAAATATTTTTTGGAATAGTATGAAAATAAATTTTAAAATAATAAATAAAAAAATTAAATATTTATGTCCAAATTATTTAAGGGGTGTTAAGTGAGTATGAAGATAATTTTCATGGAATATTATATTTCAAATCAAAACCCATATTTCCATTAAATAATTAAATAATGAACAATGTGGGTAAATTATAGAAAATTATATCAAAAATATATTTAAAATACATTATATATCATGAATGAGTTTAAAAATGTATTAAACAATTATCCGCTAGAAATTCATATCTCGGCATAGGAGTCCATATTATTTCATTTTTTATATTAATGAATCGAGGCTAACATCTTCATTAAATTCACACCAAATATATTAAGTAATATGTTCCATAAAAATTTTATCAAAGGGAATTGATGATGATGATGATTGTAGGAGGACTCTATATGAGCTTCAGATCTTGAGTATAAAAAATAATAATGGATCTGTTTATCATAGTGAGGTAGTGGATGGTCAGGGGCAGTAGTGATAACGTCTATACTATTATATACTAGGAAAAAACACTTATATTTGTTTGGATCTGAATGATTCAACATTGTGTAGTTAAAAGGTGACTCTTATTTTTCATCATGAATTTCAGGGCATCTAATGTGTAATTGGGGTGATCAGAGATCAGTTTCATGCAGATTTTATTCCTTCAATAACATAGTCAACATGTTATATTGAGATTTTTTATGTCTACATATGGATTACCAAATTCTAATGTTGAAATTTTGTGGGATCATTAATCATTTTTTTGACCAAAATTTATCTAATTCTAGCTCCTTCAAGTGAATGAACAGGATTATCATTATTCTCCAATTCATCACCCATTAGAA
Organism: Viscum album; assembly: GCA_963277665.1. Classification (NCBI taxonomy): domain Eukaryota; kingdom Viridiplantae; phylum Streptophyta; class Magnoliopsida; order Santalales; family Viscaceae; genus Viscum; species Viscum album. The sequence goes on from OY728160.1 coordinate 1,903,712,904, forward strand.
TTAAATCAGGGAAACCACATAATTATCATGATTTAATGAAATATACTATATCATTAATCCATGATTGTTTTTATAACATCATCAATTATATTCCAAAACATTAAAATTCCATCATATATAGATTGTATAACTCATTCCTTGGTCTCAGTTTCATATTGGAGATATGGATTTTGGAAAATAGTTTTTGTGACCTAATTCAACCCAATATATAACTCTCTCCTCAAGGCCATACATTCAAATATATGTTCCTTAGAAGAATAATACCATCATATGAATCATATAATTCGACTCTTGAGGAATATTAGTAGAGAATTTTCCCTAGAATGGTTTCATTCAATTTGTTCTTTTACTTTAATGAACATAAAATTTTCTTATTCATGAGTATATCGGCCCTTGTCCTGGGAAATGAGATATTTTTTTATTTCTCTTTCATCTATTTTCAGTCTGGTTTTATATTATTATCCTCTCAATCATGAAATATTTTATTATATTCTATGATTACTATATGTGACTCTAATTTTGATAATTATGGGACATTATGTTCCCATATTTGTTTAGGAATATCCTATGATGTTAGTTTAAAACATTATAATGTTATTATATTCACTTCTAATTAAATTTAAATGAAATTAAAAAATGTATTGTATTTTAATGAGAATTTTTTAGTAAATGATAGTTGTTTAGGTATAATTAGACATACGAATCTTAATAAAGTATATTGTTTCAAATTTATTATTTCAAATGATAAATTTATAATGTTATGTTGAATTCCCTTTGTTTTTATTTATTCATGATGATAAATTTTCATTAAAATACATGTTAAATATTGTAGTATAGAAATTGATCATCGAGTAATTTAAATATCTTGTTGTTAATAATGGGAATAAATTTAACCATTTTATTTTTTTTAAAATTATAATATTTTGAGGATTATTTAAATTCAAGGACAATTGGTAAATAAAAATTGATAGTTTACATTATTATTTTATCCTTTGTAATGAAATTGTTTTGAAAAAAATAAATTTAATCTTATTTTCATAAATTAGAAACAATATTTCATTCATAAATGCTGAATTTATTTCAATACAATTTTATTTTCAAAATAAATTGAGAGTTTAATATAAAAGGGGGTTTGATGGAAACTCGTGATGAATAATGATTAATAATGGTTTTATCTATGGGTTTTTTAACCTATCATATTTCAAATTATATAGTCTTAGTGAATTTTTTTCAGTATTATTTGGAATTATTAATATTACTCCATGAACCGGTGTGAAACATTTTAGGGAAATTAACTATAAAAATTTAGAAAGAAAAAATATTTAATGATAAAGTAATGAATTGTTAACCAATATTTATTATGTGTATCATATGTATGTTTGATTATATTTTTTTGACAATTTTAATCTAATTTGTTTGTTGTATATTAAACATTAAATATATTTCTATCATTATTAATTTAAATTAATTCATTAATTATTTATACCTATTTTGATTAATTCTAATGAATGAAAAGTTAATATAGATAATATTTTTCATATTAATTCCATGATAGCACCTGAAAGATGATATAAAAAATTTTATTACAGCATGGTCCAATATATAATTATTGAAGTTTTAGATAAAATAATATATTTTAAATAATGTTTTATTTTTTCAAAAAAAATGTCAAGTGATTGTTTATGACTCGTGTTTCACTTCCTTTATATTTCATTATCATAATGGTTATTTGATTTATTTTCGTTTCCTTTTTAGTTTTATGTTACTATCTATGTGTGCATGGTTTTTATTATCTAAATTAAGTTGGGAACTTATGTTTTAGATATGCACACCTTATCATAAATTTATTGATGGTTTATTTTTTTTATATGGTTTCTTTTACCTCGTTTTTATATATTGTATTGAATTTTAATTTTGATGAAATATATTATTGATATCATTCTTCTTATTGGAGAGGTATCTCCACTAAGAGATATTGATATTATAATGGTGTTTGTCTATTTACCATTTTCTTTTGGTGTGATGGATGTGTTACTAATACAATGAAGTCCTTGTTAAGAACCCTATTTTTTAGAGGTGAATTAATATTTGGTTAAATTAGAAAAAATTATAACATTTTATAGTATATTTATAATTAACATGTTTTTATAATATTTTCCATAACTATTTTCTCTTTTATATTTTGTAATTTGAATATTTTTAAATAAAATATTACACTTTCATCTACACCATTTTTCTATGAAGATAAAATGGTTTTCCTAAAAAATTATATGCATATGATTTTTTCCTTATATGGACATAAAGCTATACAAGTAATTTTGTAGGCTATGAATATTTAGATTTTATATATTTTATGGTAGTTTTGTAATACAAAATTATTTTAAAAGAAAACTATCGTCGATGGTGTATGATAAACATAAAACAATTATTTAATGAACAATGTTATATTATTATTTCAATATGACCATTATAACCTAGTCTTTAAATTGGAGGATATGAATTGTATCAAACATATTATGGAATATATATTAATGAACTAATAAAAAAATTTACCCATTAATTATTACGAAATATGCAATCAATTATTTGTAATATAATTTTAGCCTTCAAAATACGCTTTCATCCTAATTATTTTGAATTTATTTTATTTTGGGAATAATATAATTATTTTTTAGAAATCATAGAAATTATATTTTATATAATGGAATTCACTTCTAAAATCATCATGTAATCATTATTATAGACTCTTATTGAGGTTTTTCAGAAAACATTGATTTTCAAGTAAATTGTGACAAATATAGATTTTGAGTATAAACCATATATTTCATTAAGGATTGAAAAATTTTAATATTTATTTTAAAATTAATTAAAAGTTATATTTTTTCACTTTTATTTAGAATAATAAAAATAATTTTATCTTATTCATTTTTACCAATACGTTTAGAATAAAAATATATTTATAAATAAAATATATTCTTCTAGAAATTTTTTTTGGCACCCCATGTATTTTTAGTTTAATAAATTAAATTAATGTATATTAAAAATTTATTTCTATGAAATAATATGTTATGTATTTCATCAAATTTTTTAATGTTAATTTACTATTTTTCTATGAATGGTTTGATAATGAACTATATTTTATGCTTAAAATGTATTTCTCTGAATAGTTTTCTTAATCTTTTATAGTTCAATTATTTTAAACTAAATTTCTTTGGATTATAGGTATTTAATTTGATAAAATTGATTACATATATTGAATTATCAGGTTCAAATTTATTAAATAATCCCCTGTTATTTTGGGTTATTTATAATAGTAACCATAGTTAAAATTTTCACCTCTTTGAAGGGTAAATAGGGTTGATCTATGATTGAAATAACTGATAATATGACATTTTTTCATCATAAATATTATTTTATTGTGTAAATGAAACCATAAGAGCCTTAGTATCAAAATTTATTTTTTAAATGGATATTTTTCCCTCAAAAAGAAAAACATATTGTTTAAAAAAAGAAAGTTATTGAATATCATGATCTATGTATTAAATTTCACTGATGTGTCCACATATGAAAAATATTGTTGATGAATAATATAAATTAATATATTTATTTTAATGAAATTATTTTCTTAATGGGAATTTATTAATAATTTTTATAATTTTTATTATTACCATAATATTTTATGAATCATTAATGCATTATTTATTCAATTATTAGAAAACAAATCAATGGTTTTAAAAGTATTATATGAAATATAATTTTATACATTTGTAGTGTTACCTGAATTTCACAAATGAATATTTATATTCTTTTGTATTAGATGGATATAGTTATATTATAAATGTTTCATTAATAATTCTATATTGAATTAAATTAATAGTGTAAAAATTAACATTAATAATATATTATAAAAAAATATTTGATTAAATTATATAAAATTAAAAAAATTATTCATGAAGAAAAATGTGGATAGGATATAGTCGAAACTATAATTTAATGACCGTTTACGACCCAATGTTTTAAATATTTGTCAAATTAATAAATTTTGAATGTGTAAAAGACATTGTAGTGATAATGGATGAAATTGGTTAAATATGTGGTTATTTTAAATGATTAGGTTTAAAAGGACACCACAACATGTCCAAATTTTATTGGATGATTTTATTTCAACCAAATCCTATCATTGATTCAAACTCAATGCATATCGAAGACATTTTGTCGGGATAATTACTTTATTTTATTTATATCTTTTAATATTTTATAAAAGTCCTCCATAGATTTAAATAGAGCACCTCTAAATTATTTTAATTACAAAACATTGTATATTATATCTCAACCTTCCACAGATAAAATGCCTTTGAAACAACATTATTTAAATTATACTGGAGATTTTATACTCTATATTTTAACCATGGGATCCTTAAGATGACATTTGATTATTTTATTAAAAAATGAGGTCATTTCTTAAACAAATAACAATATTTTTTTATTTAACTCTTATAAACCAATGTTTTTTATCTTAAAATGGAACAAAATTATAATAAATAAAATGAAATTTTATTATTAATATGAAATTACTATTACCCACTGTTTAGTCAGGTATTCACGCATGGAATGGGTTTCACTCCTCATGTTACTATTGTCACTTTTCACTGAAATCCCAACAGTTCCCCGACCTGCAGCTGGGTATGAACATTGTTTCCAAAGGATGGTAGTCAAATGGGTTTTATAGCCAAGTGACTCTTGGGGACTCTCATTGCTTTATAGGATGAGATGTTCAGATCATCGCACCCTTTGGGGGGGATTGTTAAGTACTATAAGAAACTTTTATATATTTAACACATATTTGTAAAATCCATCCCCGACGCTGTTACCAGGTGGTTACCCATGTGTCCATGAATTGATTATGAACATGTATCAACAGCGATTATAATGTGTAAATCACATGTTCTCTATAACTCTATTATTTAATTACGATGCTTTGGACTATGGCCATGCTTTAGCACTATGGTGTTTATAGTTTTCTAGAGGGGTGGTTGTTTTCCTAGAGATTTGATTGAACCCCTACGAGTCATCCAACTTATCCTATGATAACCGGAATCAAATCCCACATAGTTCCTTTGACGTAGTTTACGTTCATACGAATGGAACCATCCAGGCAGTTTAATGCCATACTGTAAAGATGTAAATTTTGGGCTCATACCTCATTGAGGTTTCCTATGTGTCCTTTTTAATACAGGAATTAGAGCCCACATAGTTCTTATAGTGGGAATCTGTGTCATGTGATGTATGACAATAGAGACCCTAGGTGGGACTTCTGCATATAAGACTTCCCAGAACTGCTTCATTGGGGATATGGCCCTTTGTGAAGAGGTGGGATATAATCATTAATATATCCCAGTGGTGAAGATCTCATATTGGGGGGATTGTCATCATTCTATTAGTATAATAAATTCTACCCTCTATTTCTACATGATCCATCCTTAGTGTGAGAAATAAGAGATAATTGTGTATTGGACATGTGTATGAGGGTATATCTACACAAGGATTTCACATTAAACTTTTCTATTGAGAGGAATACATACCCATATCATGGAATATATTGTATGGAGATCGGGACATAAGAGGCTTCTTACATATCCCAAATTTGATTGAAATCAAACTTTTCATAGTTCATATCTACCATAACATGCTGAAAAGATAAGGTAGGTGATCATGCATGAAACATTATGGAGATCTCTAGGATTCCATAGGATTATACTAAAATTGATTCCCTATCGATGGGGATATATTTTATTATGTCGATGTTCAAGGATTACACTCTATGTTTTCCCATTATTGGATCAATCATTCCATGTCATTAGTTTTGGTGTACACTCTGAGGCTGCTCAGTTGGTATCAGGTCATTGATTAGGGTGTACCCTCTGAGGTTTTCTGGTTTGCATTATGTCATTAGTTAGTGATTATACTCTAAGGCTTCCCAGTCCGTATCACTCATTCCATGCTATTGGTCAGGGCTTACACTCTATGGATGCCCGATTGGTTTCATGTCATTTTCAGGGATTAAACTCTATGGTCTTCTTGTTGGTACATTCATTAGTCGAGTCATAAACTCAAGGGTCACTAATTGGTGCACTCATTAGTTTGAGTTTCCACTATAGGTTATATAGTGGGTGCACGCATTTGTTGAGGTTTATACTCTAGGGTTTCGCATTAGTGCACTCATTAGTCAGGGAATACAATATAGGGTCTCCCATTTGTTCACTTATTAGTTTGGGCATACACACTCGGGCCACCTGTTCTTAACCTCATTAGTAAAGGATTAAAATGTTGGTCCACCAGTTGGTGCACTCATTCCCGATCTTCTGGTGGATTAGAGAGAGGTCTATCTGAGAGCATGACATTAGTGGGGTTGCATGAATGCTTTTTCTGAGCTCATCAAGGACGCCTTATTCATAAAAAAGAAATGAGGATGATAGTTCTAAACCAAGTTCCACCTAGCATTATCCCAATTAGGAATGTTGTAAAAAGTGGACATAGAATAGGGGGTCTCCTGGATATGACTCCTCCATCACTGGGAAGGTCTTTATTGTCTTCACAATGTGTTGGGGCGTGACTAGGTGGACATGTCACAAATGCTTCACATGTCTTAATGGACTTGTTTGGAGTGATTTGTGTGTCATGGTAGACATGCTAGGGGTCTTGCCCCGGATCAACTAACATGTCTTGGGTGTCTTCTTGTGACAGAAGGGGGAATATCCGGGAGGGTTTCACATGATCGATTGGCTCTCGGATTTCTTCGCCTGATCAATGTGATGATGTATGAGGTTTCCTACATGATAAAGTGGACATGTCCGACTAACTTGTCCGGAGTCCATGTGGAGCTATGATGGGGGTGGGTCATGTGTCTTTCCATCATCACGAACACCGCTCCCCTGCCTCCAATCAATCTCCTATGATTTATTTTATGAAGGATTAGGATCTCGTGACACGACATGAGTAATATACATGATTTTCAATTTGTTTTTGGGATCTCATTTACAAGAACAATATGGTTAACCTAGAGGGAGAACTTGAATATCATGGACATGTCTGTTTTCTTTTCCTTAGTGTACCATGGGGTCTTTTAGCCGCTCTTGGGGACTTCCTTGTAGAAAAGAGGACATGTATGTGGTATTTTCATCCAGATATAGCATGTTAATATAGACATGTCTACGGATATTCACATTGTCATTCCCATGTGTCGATGACTCCTTCTCGTGATAAAAATGTGTTGTCTTAGGATGTCTTTGTGTGATCATGGGGAGAATCTTCAAGGTGCCTCACATGACTGGTGTGACTTGTCCTTGTGTCATTTCATAACCATGGAGACACATCAAAATATTGAATTGAAATAAATAGGGCTCATCTATGTCCTGTCTGGAGATCAACATGACATGTTCACAGTTGTCTGAGGACAACATGATACCATCGAAGGGTCTCGTGAGTGTGATTAGGTTCTTGTGCTCGTTCAAGTGCTGTAAGGATGCATCCAAATGGATTATTTCCTATTTTCATGGAAGGAATATTCCCTTTAATGCTCTTGCTGAAGGAGTAAAACATAGGGTTTTCTTGGAAAAGGGGCCTCCCATCCATGGGCTCAAATGTACATTATGGGGATATTCTCATGACACCTATTTTCCCAATGAACTCTAGATGGGATCACAATGGATTATGCATACATTCTCAGAGGCATCCTAATAATGTTATGAACAATGAAGGGGGTCCCATGGTTCATATGTGCAATGATTTTCCTTGGTATTCATTGGGGTGATATGACTGCACACAAATGTTAGGGTAACCCGTTCTAAAAGGTATGTCTGATGCATTTCCACCCACACAATCACATGAATCCCACTATTGCCTTCTAATCGGCATGAGGGTGATATATAAATGTTACATATTCAATGTATTCATGTGCATGGAAAGGGTATGCACTACATGGAGAGGGTTACATGGCCTCTGGGCTGCGTATCCCAACTATAGGTCACCATGTTAGGGGAGTATGGGGGGATCCTCCATGATGATGCGACCATCAATAATGTTGCTTGCACAGTGGATGGGGTTTTGTGACCATGATCATGTAATGGCAGTTGGGAACCAAAGCCTTTATGTGCATGGGTAGAACCATCTATTGTATGGTAAGGGGTGTGGCCCAAAGGCCACAAACCTTTAATACTTTTCCTCATGTCGAGGGTGTCTTCATGGGCACTCCATGTTGAGGCAGACATGCTCAAGGCCGCATGTAGATTTCGCAGGCCATAGTTGGTTTTTTGAAAGGTCTTGGACATGTTTTGTTCATAGAACTAGTGTTAATGCTATGGAAGATGTATATTAGGGAATTCAATTACATTGGAATGAACCACATGGGTTCATGCTCAATCAAGTGGTATAATGATATTCAAAGGGATCACACAACATATCATGAAAACACATATATGAGTAGTGTATTAATTAATATGGCTTAGGGTCTTCACCACTGGGGGTCTTGCGATGGTCCCCACCATCACACAATGGAACATCGGGGAGTGTTTGCGGGATGATACGATCTTGTATGGGAGACTTTCTGGAGTTTCCAGAGGATAAGGATTCTCAGGAGATCATCGTTTATATGATCATTGGTATATATTTGTAGGAACTAGTATGGTTAAATCTTGCATTCCAGTACGCACATTTCATGAGAACATGTGATCTAGTAAGAGGTCTTGTTTGAGGGCCCATGAGCATCCACAGGGGGGGGGGGCTAGTATGAGATCACATGATCATATATGGATCACATGATGGGTTCTTCAGAATACATTTTTAGGAATAATCCCAGGTGAGGGACTTCCCTTAATTACCAAGAGATGTTTCTTAACGGCAGTGGATGGAACCTCTATCTATCAATGTATCACCTTTTTTTGAAGCTCCCCCTCTCCCACTTTCGTTTTTAAATAGGTGTGGGGTTTTATATAGGCTGTAAGAGGCCGAGGGTGGTGCAACATTTTATAGAATGAGGGACACATTATCATGGTGTCAAATGTCCCGAAAAATCCAAAATAATTAAGGTAAAAAAACATGGAGGTGGAAAGAGTTAGGAGTCATAAAATGACTCGTGAAAACCTGTTGGTTGCCTTATTTCTTGGTCACATCTGCATGGGTGATCATGTGATGACTTCGAGTTTGTCTAAAGGTTATCATGGAAGGCTAGCAAGGCTCAAAATTGCCTCTCCCATGTTTCCATGGTTCAAATGCATGATCATAGAAAGATATTGTGATGACTTTACAAGTATTTGGGGAGTCATATGGGAGACCACTATAGCTCACTATTTGGATACTGTGATAATTACCTCTATACCGTGATGTCATCTACAAATATTTGAAGTCATGGTAGTGATGGGGAGTAAGCATCAAGTGTACCTTAGGGTATCGAACTAGTGCAGAGGGAGGTTTAAGATGGGGGTATTTTGGCTCATGGGCTTTGGAAAGATTCGAATTCATGGTCTACTAGATTGATGGGACATCCAGGTTCAGTGGGGGAAAGATTTGATGCGTGGATCATCAGCATCTTGATCAGACGTGCCAGATTTGATCTTGTGGAAAAATATATGCCCCATATCAAAATCTTGTGCCTTGTTTAATCTGGTGTATAAGGCATTCTGCGGTGGATATCTTGTCAATCCAGCAATGAGGTGAACACCCATTCCACATGAAACACTCTCAAACAAGAGGGAATTGGACCACTTATGTGCATGCATGGATAAGGGAATGTACACCTCTATCCCAATACAAGGGACCAGGCGGATCCTTGGTAGAGCTATGCTTCCCCACTAGACCGTTGGTTGTCTTGGGCTGACTCCCATGGGCCATGTCGAACTTGTCACACAAGGCCCATGGTTGAGTGGGCCTAACTGGCTGCTGGGATAGACATTTTTTTGGCTAGTGGTGGTGCCAAACCCTCAACTATGAAAAATTAAATTCATAGTAGAGTATTGGGTCTATGATTTGTTTCTTTAATCCATAGATCTTCATGTGTGATATCCTCTATATATTAATCATTAGCATTAATCATGGATATTTGGTGGAAAAGTGGGAAATGCACAAATACTGGTGCCAAAAAATTCCCCCCATAAAATTAGATTCTCCATAATGAATAAAATATGATTCTATGGTAAACATGGATCACTTTTCCATGCATATATATATATCTGATGATCCATGGTACTAAACTCCTTGATTATATCTATATTGGGTATGTCTGAGGAGATCTCAAGTGCTATGAAGATGATACATCTTGCCCACATATTTCACCTAAATCCAATATGGGAGATTAATTTGACATTGGGCATGGATACACTGAAATTGGAATGTATATGATAATTTTAAACTAAAAGAGGGATAGGGTGGAATAGATCATGTGGCAAGATCCAAAGTAAAATACACTGATGTCACTATGTATTCCATGAAGATGGGAATCAAGCCGCAGGTAGTTATTAAATATATCACTATAAATATTGAACTAATTTATAGATAACTTATCAAGGGATAAAGAAGAATATAAAAATTTCTATATATAGATCTATCTCATACGTAGGAGTGTAAATGTGATTATTTTGTGACAAAATCCAGGGTGATGATCCATGTCTTCATAGAGATGTTGGTTAGATCATCCACTGTACAAGTACATTGTGTGTAATATGAAACAGATAGAATTTTATGGATTTGACATCCAATTGGATGAACTTCGAGGAATATTAATGAATGCCCGACCACATGAAATCTGTCATTAACGCTCCATGTCCAGTAGTCTTGACATTATCTTCTCTACGAGTACTATTTGAACATGATATCATTTCATATGGTCAAATGATCCAAAATTTACATAAGTTAGTGGTCTTAGGGAGCATAGTATGATTTTTTCTAGTTCTATATAGGGGGCCCCACAATCATTGAATATTTTCAATTTTTCTATACAGTAACATTTTCCTAAGCTTCATATTAGAGAAGTCTTAGTGGGAATTGAATTGGATTTTTCTCATGTCACCTTATTATTGGAATTCAACCAAAAATGTTTTTTCATATTTAAAAAATATTAATGATTCTCTGTATTTCCTAGACCACATGATGTATCTATCCAACATGCAGCAACCCATCATTTCGCCATGATTCCATCATTAGGTTTTCAACTCAGTTTGCATTGTGTCTCATGTTGTTCAAATGACTTGTATTCTAGACCATCAATATACTTTATTTTCAGGTCTTCCACCCCAGATATTATAGATTTTTGGTAGTTTAATGTCTTCCCACCATGGTTTTTGTTGTTCCACATAGTTAAAAGTCTTACCAAAAAAACATTTATGGAATATGAGGCTGGATAACTATGGGGGACTCAAAACACTATAGTGTGATGTATTCTATCATGGTGGTGTCAGGGATCGTGGTGATTGGAGTTCCATTCATAAAATAAGGGAATGTCCTTATTTGGTGGGATAAATCCCTTATGCATCGATAAAATGGCCAAAAAAGCTGATCTCCACTCTTTCCCAAGAGGATTTAAATATTCATGGGGTGGAAATGGATGAGGGTGAAAAGATATTAATGCTAAGAATTCATAGGTATTTGGGATGTGGGTGATGTAAATCACAACCCATATGTCATAGGTGATTTATATTGAATGAGATATAAAAGCCTGGAATGTCCCTTAACACTATTGGGATGTCAGATTCCATTTTGGCACCATTGAGGAATTGAAATATTAGGAAGCCCTTTATACAATTCCAAGATGTTTCTAGTTGCTGGGACAGATCCCTTCCATTAATAGAATGTATGAGAAGAGAAATCTCTACAAAATTCCTTGGGATGTGAAAAATTAATGAAGGACAAACATTAAGATGATGAATTTGCATATGGAAGGAAGGTTATCGAGGAAGGGTTCTGGACCCCTAGGGAAACAATGCTCTTGATTGAACTGCATGATCCCTATGACTTGTGGATTCAAATCACGAGGTATGAGCACCCAAATGGTTAAAGAATGAATGGCCTCATTAAATACTTTAGAATGGGTACAAAACAAGGTGATTCAAGAATAAGGATTTTGATTCTGCTTGGATATACTGATATGGATATTTTCAATAATAGCCCAAAGTTCATAAGACATGTGAAAGGTATGAGACAATCATTCACAGGTATCCTATAAAAAAATGAGGTGTTGGGTCCCACAGTTGAGACAATAGGATCACTAGAATCATAATTCCATTTACACAGAGCCAAGATATCACTAGTTTGTGGGTCTGAGCCCTCGCATCAATAACATGAAAAAGTAGAGAAATATGTTTTCATCTTTACGGAAAATGAAGGTATTATGACCACTTGAGATGCTTTGTATTATGAAGTGGGATATAGGTAAAATGTAATATGTAAGATGTTTTTGAGAACCCTAAATGTTGAATCACCACCTGTTCAACATATTCTCATGGTGAGGAGATGTGACGAATCGTTACACTTTTTTTCTTGGACAAGGGGGTCTAGCGAGCATAGATTGGATTTTACTACAACTATAGAATAGACCCTGCAATTCATATGCCTTATTTATTTGTGCTATAATGTTTTTCCTAATACTATAAATGAAGAGTTTAGTGAGTGGATACTTGAAGTTTTATCATTTTACACTTTTCATGCTTTCGTTCTGATGTGTTTTTCTATCTCTTTCGTTAGCAGTTTATGGTGTTCTGATTTGTAACATTATGGGATAGTGTTTAAGGTCATAAACATTGACCACAATGTGAACATTTTAATTTCATGCCACTTGAAACTAGAATAATGATATTACACAAGAGGATCATTAGTATACCCAAGGTCTATATTACTATAATATCCTTCATAGAAGGTGGTGGAGATGCCCTAAATCATGCATCAAGATTCTCAAGTCAGGAGGAATGATATGGGGTAATCATTTATGGGTAACCTTTAACACAATGTGGTGATGGGTTCCACATTAGTAATCGAAGGATCACAAAAATTAAAAATCCATTTACACTGAGTCAAGATGTCACTAATTAGGGGGACTAATCCCATCCTTTAATAGTGTGTCCATGAAGAGAGACCTCTTTTCATCTTCTAGGGAAGTGGAAGGTTTTAAACTATTCGAGATGATAGATACATGAAACATGGAAAATGGATTTAGGTTCATGAAAATATTATGGAATCACTCTATTCTATGGTTGGATGGTAAGGCTCTTATGGTCCTTTGATAAGGAAGGGAGATGGATGATGTCTTTCATAGTTTATCATCGTGTAATGGGATGTGCTTCCTTGTAGTTTAACTTCTTATGGTGAGGTCTTATAAATTTCAACATCATGTGGTAAAGACAAGGGATGACCGATGTGAATGAAAATAATTTTATGAGGTTCCTAATGTTTTTGGAATGAACCATTGGGGGGGGGTTACAAATATATCCCAGCTAGTTGGGAATCAAAGTCCCCATAGTTCTTGGATAACTAGGCTGTTTAATGTCATGTTGTTAGGATGTATATTACAGCGTAGATTTTTCATTCAGCTATGAAACATGAAGGATAATGTCCCACATGGGGACTTGTGTGGCATGGTATAGTATACCTAACGTGAATAAGGAAAAAAGTGTTCAACACCACACCCAGTGCATCTCTGGAGAGGACATAGGCCAAGAGGCCAAAAAAGGATGTGTAATGATCTGTGGTGCATTGGAATAGACCCACATATTAAATGATCAGGTATTACAATATATCCTACAAGGATAGGAATCAAGAAAAATGTAATTGTTGATATTCCATGTAGTTTAACGTCATGTGGGGAGGCTGATGGAAAAACCAACGGGAATAAAGGCCAAAGATACCCAGACCATGCGAGGATTTTTACCATCATGTTTTAAGTATGGAGGATGAAGAAATTGTTTATTGTCATGTGTATAGAAAAATAGGGGGATTGTGCCCCAAAGGGGATCCATGTGGTATGATAAAACAAACCCAATGTGAATGGGGACCAAAGAAACCCACACCATGCCATGCATCCCAAAAGGCAACATATGCCAACCGACCAGGGAAGGTCAAAGGGGCCTAGGGCTAGACCCGAGATGGAATTCTTGGTTATTACTACATATCCCAAGAAGATGTGAATCAAGACACACATAATTCTTAATATTCAATGCATTTTACTATCATACAAGGATGAAGAAGGTCATATGATGTGAATGGGATGGATTCCACAGGTCTGTGGAGTTTTATTTCATGTGCTAAAGTCATTGAATCACCCGACGTGAAGGGAATATAATCATATTGATGGTCCCTGAAATAGGGATTCATGTGTCACTACATCTCTCATTGATAATGAGAATCCAACCTCCCATAGTTCATTATATTTTGGCACAATAAGAGACTGACCATAGAGATATTTTCCATCTTGGATGAGGTCCACAAGAGAGTACAGTGTCATTTCGTGTAGGCGACACTGACCATCCAGTTTATCATCATGGAACAAGGACTCATGAAATACCCTTTATCTCTGTATACATAGGATGAAAATGGGTTCATCCCAGGCCCTCGCACCCTTTTTGTGGGGGAACCCTTATCAGAATTCCTAATCCCACGTGATCTATGCTCGGTGTGAGAAACAAGACTTAATAAGGTCCCCTCTAACTATTTAATGGCATGGATAATAGGATGGGAGTATTTTATGTCATGTGTTGGCTCATCCAAGACAAAACATCAAGGTGTCCCGACACATCCATCAAGGATGGGAATCTAGCCATATGTAGTTTTAGAGAGACTGCGATGTTTTACATCATTCAACGAGGACTTATCCGCACAATTTTTTTTCATGTAAAAGAATTTCCACGTAGTTTAACGTCCTGTGTCAATGATGTTTCACCATTGTTTAACAACATTTTGCTTGGACATACACAGATACATTATGGCGATGTGCTTCAGACCATAAGATGGATCTCCAAGTGTGGAGATGCACAGTGAGGTGAAATAAAGTAAATTGAGGTGAATGACGACCAAAAGGGCCTCAGACACACCATGCACCATTCTAGGAAAATTTTTATCAAAGGAAAAAAAACTCCATTTCTACGGGAGGGCATGAAAACGAAATGCATGGTCATCACTACGTATCCCGTGATGATAGAAATCAAGCCACAACTAGCTCTGAGAAAGAATATACTCTATGTAGTTCTTTCCCATACATACACTAAAAGAAAAAATTGGCATTTGAAACAGATTATTTTGGACAGTTCAGGGGACCGTCTCTAATAACCCATTAGAAAGGGTTATTTGCGACAGGACAATTAGTCTGTCGTAAATAAAAGATACTTACAAAGGGGGGGGGTAAGGACTTTTCGCAAATGGTTTGGCATGAAATGTTCACCGAACCACAGGGAAGGTATTTTCGAAGTGTTCATATTCCTGTCGCAATTGCTCGGTGGTGGTTTTTTGTATTTGCGAGGGGATACTTGTCGTGTCGCAAATAGAATGTCTACAGGCACCCATTTGTGATGAGGGTCATCAAAAATAACTTTTTATCGAACAGCCGTAATTAATACATAAAGTGGCATTAGCGATGGGACACATGGAAAATAACCCTGTCCCAAATAATCTTACAAATATATACCCCCTTATGTTTTCCCTCAAACTATACTCCTTTCTCAAATTCTCCCTCTATTTCTTCTAAACATTTTTGTAATGAAATTTTTAATAGTTTAAACTTATAAATCAGAGCATAATCCATTGTTTTTATGCTCTGAAATATTATGTTTCATGGTATTTATATTTTTTTCTTTAGTTAATTTATTTTCTTTTAAATAATATGCACTTTTTCCAAATAAGATGAAATTAAATTAAATTACAATTAGAAATTAGTTTTTTCGTTATTTATTTTTATGAATAATTATGTGTAAGTGTCAATTAGAACTAATTAGTAATAATTTTTACTAATTATAAATAATTAATAATATTTAGTATTAAATTGTAATAATTAGTAATAAATTGTAATAATTAGTAATAAATGGTAATAATTATAAACAAATTGTAATATGTAGGATTAGTTATTAGTAATTATTATTATTTATAAAAATATAATATTTTGTAATAAATTGTAATAATTAGCAATATTATATAATAATTAGTAATAAATTTTAATAATTATAAATAATTTCTAATTATTATGATTAATTAGTAGTAATTAGGATTAATGAGTAATTGTTAATAATTATTAGTAATAATTAGGATTAAATCATAATAATTAATATTAATTAGAAATAAATTGCAATAATTAGTAATTGTCATTAATAATTTGAAATAATTAGTAATAATTAATAAGAATTATTAATAATAAGGAATAATAAGGAATAATTAGTAATAATTATTAATAATCATGATTAATTAGTAATAGTATGGATTATTTAGTAATAATTTGGATTAGTTTGTACTAATTATGACTAATTACAAATAATTAGTAAAAATTAATAATAATTATGAGGAGTTAGTAATAATTAGGTTTAATTAATAATAAATATGATTAATAAGTAATAATTAGGATTAATTAGAAATAATTATTAATAATAAGTAATAAATTATAATAATTGGTAATAAATTGTAATCATTAGTAATAAATTGTAATAGATATTGATAAATTGTAATAATTACCTATAATTTGAAATAATTAAAAATAAATGGTTATAATTAGCTATAATTAGTAATAATTAGAAAAATAGAAATGATTAGGATTAATTAGGATAAATTAGTAATAATTAGTTAAAATTGGGATTAATTATTAATAATAAGTATTAATTATTAATAATTATTAATAATTATTAATAATTAGTACTAATTATTAATAAATTTTTATAATTGGTAATAATTATTATTAATTAAAATTAATTAGGATTAATTAGTAATAATTAGTAATAATTAGAATTAATTAGAAATAAATAGTGGTAATTAGTAATAATTATTAACAATAATAATAATTATTAATAATTAGTAATAATTAGTAACAATTAGTAATAATTTGGAATAATTAAGAATAATTGGCTTTAATTAGAAATAATTTGAAATAATTAGAATTAATGAGTAAGAATTAGTAGGAATTAGTAATAATTTGGAATATTTAGTAATAATTATGAATAATAAGTAATAATTAACAATAATTATAAATATTTAGAAATAGATAAGAATAATTTGGAATAATTATAAATAATTAGAAATAATCACCAATAGTTAATAATTAGCAATAATTAAAAATAATGAGGATTAATTAGAAATAATTAGTAATAATTAGTAATAATTAGTAATAATTAGAAATAAATAGGAGTAATTTAAAAAAAATTAGGATTAATTAGTAAAAGTTAGTAATAATGAATAATAATTATTAATAATCCGTAATAAATAATAATAATAATGAGTAATAATCCGTAATAATGAGTAATCAATAGTAGTAATAATTAGTAATAATAAGGATTAATTAGTAATAACTATTAGTAATTAGTACTAATTAGTAATATTTATTAATAATGAGTGATAATTAGTAATAATCAGTAATAAATAGTAATAATGAGTAATAATCAATAATAATGAGTAATATATAGAGTAAAATAGTAATAAATAATAATATATAGTTATAAATAGTAATAATTAGTAATAATTAGTTATAATTATTACTAATTTTTAATAATTAGTAAAAAATAGTTTTAATTAGTAATAATTATTCATAATTCTTCAAAATTTGGATTAATTACTCATAATTTGTAATAATTGGGATTAATTTATATTAATTGGGATTATTTAGGATTAATAATGATTAATTATGAATAATTGTTATTAATTAGGATCAATTAGAAATAAATAGGAATATTTTGGAATAACTAGGATTAATTAGGAATAATTAGAAATAATTAGCAATAATTATGAATAATTAGTAATAATTATGAATAATTAGTACAAATTAGTATAATTAGGATTAATTAGTATTAATTAATATTAATTAGGAATAATTTTGGATAATTATGATTAATTAGGATACATTTCTAATAATTTAGATTAATTAGTAATAGTTAGTTGTAATTAGTAATAATTAGAAATAATAAAGAATAATTATTAATAAATTGGAATAAATTTGAGTACATTTTGATAAACTGGAACAATATCCAGCACATTGGCATCATTGCTTTTAATCGACACCTCAACTCCTTCCAAACATATCCCACAGAAATCATTATGTAAAATCTGGCCCTATGTACTTAAAATTAGATTTGTCGGTGTGATATTAGTCATAAAAAGTTGAAAGGGGGTGAGGTCTCAAAAAAATAGGCTCTTTTACCCAACGACTTGTCTCCTTTGAACTTCTCTGACTAAAATAACTATGAATAAGTATCTTGTGGTGTATGAATATCAATTTTCATATGTACGAGCATGTTTAGCAGCACAACGAGGCATCCCTACTCTCCATCTTTGTGCATAAAACATGCATATTCGTACATTTGAGAAAACATTTCATATTGATTTTAGTTAGAGAATGTTGCAATGGGATGAGTCATCGGGAAAAGAGCTACCACCCATACGCTTGAAATTGTGATGATGGTAATTAAAAATAATTAGTATAAAAGACAAGTAATTAATAATAAATATTCATAATTAGTATAAATTTTTATAAATGAGTCTAGATTTATATAATATCAAAAAAATAATTTATATAACTATAAAATAATATAAATTATAATAAATTTTTAGAAAATATAATTTAAATTCCCTCTCTTTTTTCGATAGTTTTTATATTAAATCTAATTACTCAAAATATATAAATATATGATATTTTTCAAAAAAATGTGCAATAAGGAAGTAGAAAACATTCATTATTAAATGATTTTTCTTGGATAAATATGTATATGAATCCAAATGGTTCTGGTTTAGATCTTGTATATATTGTGGGTGTTTAAGCATTCTTATCATTTGCATCATCAGAACCACACTTTTTTTCTAAACTGAAAATTAAGTGTTGTTGTAAAAGATGTTCTCTAAGGACATATGACACATTTGAAAATGTCGGAGATCATTTTGTGAATTTTGGTTTTCAACTAGATTATGTTTTTTGGTATCAACATATCAGAAAAAATTCTAAAGAAGTTACCAATAATTTGGTTCAAAATCCATCACAGTTTCGAAATTTAGTATATTTTTTGGATGGTCCATCTTTTCCACAAACTAAAACATTAGATGATATTGATTTAACTCCAGAGTTGGATCCATATCATTTATATATGTCTTCAAGGTCCAATGAGGTTTCCTTATATCATGGTTGCAAGATAAGAAGTTTTTAAGTAGTTTCTAGATTTATTGCTATTAAATTAGATAATAGAATACAAAATATTTATATTGATCGGATATTATATTTATTATAAAAACTATTGACTTAAGGAAATGGATAACATATAAATTTATATATGGGAATGTGGATGATTCATAATGTGGGTCTTCTTTATCAGAATATTCACACGTGTAGAATGACTACATCTTATATTATGTTGAAAATGAGTCATTGGATAGTTTTCCAACATTTGGACAGTCATGGTACAATGAAGCTCATTTACAGAAGTATGGATTTATTCAAGTAAATAAATTGATATATATCCCGCTCAAACTATGATTACATCATTTATTTATATCACAGAACATAGTAGTATTGATTTCATGGCACAAAATCAATATTTTAACTAGTAAAATTATAAATCATCCCTTTTATATTGATTCATGGAAAAATTTTGAACAAGTGCATCCGTATTTTTCTTTAGAAGCCCATAACATGTTTTTAGTTCATTATAAAAAGTGTTTTATTTTATTTTGTTCTTACAGTAGTCAGTTTTCATGTCCGACTATCTTTGTAACTCAATACAGTAGTGAATGTTCCACATATATTTTTGACATTATTAATTCCAGAACATATGAAAAATAATATTGATGATTATTTGAAAACATTGATTGATGTGTTAAATCCATAGTGGTGTAATGGTGTCAGTTCATATGATGTTTCTGTGAAACAAAACATCCTTCTAAAAGGTGCATTTATGTGGGAAATAGATACTTCATTGAATATGTCATGTTATTTGGCTGGAGTACAAATGGTCCTAAACCATGTTTATTTTGTTAGTGATACAAGAAAGCATTTATGCTTGTAAATGGTAAAAAAACATTGTTTTTTCAACTATCATCACATATTCCTTCCATTTGATCATCATTTTTAAGAGAAAAAATGTCATTCAAAAAAAGAAACAATTAAAAAGATGGACTCCAAAAATGATCTCATGTAAAGAGTTAAAATTAATTGTCTCTTATTTTCCTACCATCACATTTGGATCAATAATAAAACAATAGGAAAACTGATGGGTTTGGAAAACTTCCCAATTGAATAAAATGGAGAATTTTTTGGGATTTCCATATTGGTCTAATTTGTTGGTCTGTCACATGTTGGATGTGATTCATATTGAGAATAACTATTTTGGAAATTTATTTTATATAGATTTGGAAACACCATGTATGTCGAAATTTAATTTAATGTGACCATTACATCATTCAAAAATTTCCAAGAGACTAGAAAATCAACTCTTTGAAAATTTCTGATCACAGAAGTTAATTAAGCCAAAAGGATCTTATACTCAATCCATATAGAGTTTCTTATTATTTTTTTATTGCATTACACATTTGTGACTTCCAGATAGTTATGCCTCTAATTTGGGTTGATGTGTCAGAAATGGTCATATTAATGAAATGAAAAGTCATTTCTATCATGTTTTACTATAATGACTTATAAAAATTATATTAAGTGGTTTGTTGAATCCTATAATTTGTGATTCTCTAACTAACATGCCATATTTTATTCGACACATTTGTACATTGAAATCAGACTTCGAAAAAGTAGGAAAAATGAAAGAAGATTTCATTTTAATATTATGTAAACAAGATGAAATATTATTTCCAGATTTTTTATTCTCAATGAAACATTTGATATTACATTTACAGTAAAAAAATGTGGAGGTTAGTATAGTTCTTATGGATGTGTCCATTCGATATATTCATGATGAAATTTATTAAAAAAGTGTGCACCAAAGCATCAATTGAATGCCCAATTGCATAAGATAATTTGAAAAATGAAATATCTTTTTTAAAATCTCATTATATTCAATTTGAATATCCCTAAAACCACAAATGTATGACACTTAATTTTGGAAATGATGAAGAGGACATGAGAAATCAATTATCTGTGTTTAATCAGAACGAACTTTTCTTTGGTGGTGTTCATGAACAATGGATTTTAGATGATGAAAATCACAGATCTCATACATATATTCTACTCAATTTTGAAGAAGTGAATCGATTTTCAATATGATTTCTCATATATTTAACTATATAATTTTTGTAAAAGTACATTTATTTTATTTTATTTATTCATTATAAGATAATCATATCAAGAAATGGTTTCCACAAATTACAACACCATCTCTTGAAAAACATCATTAAAAAATTCTACTCATTTCAAAAACTGGTAACATACATTACATTTTATATCACATAATAATAAATTTAATACATGTTATTATGATAATCATTTTACACATTTTCAGGTATCTCAACAAGATGATAAAATTGATAATCGATTTTTTTATTGACTAACCCACCATCCAATATAGTTAAATCTTATAATGCATATGTGCTGAATGTGTTTTGGTTACATAAATCTATATATGGGGAATAAAAAAAGGAATAGTGGTGTTTTCTTGAGAGGATCTCATCATAGAGAAATAGAGGATCCCATATATGGAATAGTAGAAGAAATTTTTGAACAATGTTATCTAGGAAAACAATATATAATAAAATTTAAATGTCAGTGGTTGGATATTGAGAGAGGTTTCTGTGTTCATCTAATCCATGGAATCGTTGATATTAAATATAAATGACTTTTGGTAGTAAATGAACTATTTTTATTTTTCTCACAAGGCACATAAAATTTATTACAAAAATTACTATTATTATTCAAGATATTTGGTTGAATAGTGTGGAATAATAAAAATTAAATATCGGGAAAATAAATTAACTAAAAGTGAATGTGGTTCCGCGGATGTTCATGGAATTAAAATTTTTCAAGAGAATCCCCGAAGTCAAAAAATTTCATGAAGAGACACAAAAATCTTTGATGACACCCCAAATTTAATGGATGAGGTTGATGATGATATTAATGATGTTACAACTGAATTTTAAATGATAATAGATGATAAAACTATAAATATTTTGAAAATTGATGATTCTGAGGAGGAAGATGAATACATTGACATCGAAAGCTATGAATATGAGGTCGAAGGTGAACATTGACATTTTTATATGCTGGTTGTAATCATATATTATATATAACTATATATAATAGTTGTTTTCAACTATTTTATATCAAAAATAATTATGTGTTTCATATGGATAATAATTTGTATCATCTGTTGTAGGAGACACATCTACCTTTGGACGGGCAGGATGTGAGATCTTTTATCCCTCTTACTTCTGAAGGTTTAGGAGGCACTCCTAGGGGGCGTGGTCTTTCCCAAATATTGATTCACAACCATATCCCAAAGAGACATCTATATCATGGGTTTGATCCCCGCAGGTAGAGGTACGTTTACCTATGTATTGTAGTTATTTTTCATTAATTTTTTATTTTCTAATTGTATGATTAATTGTTCATTTTTTCATAGCATTACACATAAAATTTTGGAATGGATAACACTATATAGAACAATTATTTTTCTAATTCATGGGTTTCATGGGATTAATTTACCTATAACGTCTAACATAGCATGTTCAAGAATTGGCAGGTACGTAAATAAATAATATTTATTTCGAAATTAATTTAATTAAAAATATAATATTATAAATTATTTGTAGGGTTTATGTTATCTAATTGATGATAACATGTGTGAGGCTATCTGGAAGTCATGGAAGGAAGCTATACATCTGCCTTGGACTCTGTTTTTACACAATTTGAAATAGAAAGAAATAGAGAAAGCAGGAGTGACAGAGTTTGACGAGACATGTCACATACAACGACCTGATTACAGTTCATCCTACGTTTGGGATGGGTTATGTACATACTGGTTGAGTAGGAGGATTTAGAGTAGATCATCAATAGGATGTTAAAATCAGGGGAGACATGGGGCGACATATCATGCCAGTATTCGTACATTTAGTACGCATAGATATAATATGGTATGTACATTTCCTTTAAATTTTTTATATAACATTAAATATAAATGGTTTGTATTATATTCAAATAGCTAGTCTCCCAACCTGATATTATAGTGTTCGACATTTATAGGTTCATGTACAATTGTCTATCCACTAGAGAGATTAGAGGTGCTCGCCAACATCATATTATGGTAAATGAAATTTTTTTTAGTTTTATATTAAACTACAAATAATATTTAAATTTATAAATTTTAAATTTCAGTTGTATGAGATATATGAGGCCACGACATCTTAGTCACATTTTTAGTGTCAGGCTGAGATCGATTGTTAGAAAAGTGCCCTCCCATTTGATGAGGCAACAAGGATGCAAGCAGCCGATATTCATTCTATAAAGGCCAAGTTGTTGGTATCGACTCTCGATTAACTCTTGGGAGTTTTCATGGCACTTTTGTGATTACATCATGTTGCTCGAGAGGATCTCAGAGATAATCGTTGATGTGGACTTAAATTTATAAAGTTTTCCACATCTTTTTATTATATATTTAATAATTTATTATATTCTTTTGACACTTTTTAGTAAATAATTTCACTTTTGAATTTCTATATATAATTTATTAATTTATAAATTTTTATAATAAATTATATATTTTTAACAATTTAAATTAGTAATTTAAAATAATTAATTTTTTAAATATAATAATTAATAAATTAGTTTTGAAATTATATCCTTCTTGAATCATAAACAATATGACCTATTTATAAATTAATCCATTAATTTTTTTATTCAATCATTTTAGTTTTTAATTTGAACATTCTATCTCTTAATATTTATTGATTAAAATTAATTAACACTATTAATTATATCAATGTAACAAAATTTAATAATATTTATCTATTATTTTTATTCTCTAAACCTTTTTATAATTAATAATTTTATTTTACTATTAATAATTTAGATAATTTTTTTATATATTTAGTACATAAGTTTTAATTTAATAAAATATTAATTTTCTAATTTTATGTCTACTATTATTTAGTTAATTAATTAATAAGATTAGTTTTTTTAATCTATAGCCTTTTAAAAGTATATGTTGATGATTGAAATATATTATGTCACCAATGATGTTTCTTTTGTTCCACTATATCCTTCCCATTTAATGTATTTAATAAATTTACACATTAAACCCTTTTGATTAAAAAAAATATTATATTTTAATTCATTTTGTAAATTTTCTTCAGTTGTAATTTTAGTATCTTAATTTTTAATTTAATGTTCTTTATATAGTTAAACAATTCACCATTATAATTAAATTAAATGTTTAACATATTTATTATTTATTTTATTTCAGTTCTTAGTTTTTAGTTTTTGCGTATTGTCATCAAATTATCTATTTTTTAAATGTTTACATTTAATTAATTTTGATTTATTTTAATTAATTAAAATTTAATTTATTATTTTACCATTCATTTTTATTAATTGTCCGTAGAAACCATGCTACCGAAAGTTCACTTTTTTTGCACAACCCCTACAACTGATGTTAAGAGCATCTACCCTAATCTTTCTCACCAACACTCACCTTTCGTGCTACTGTTGGTATCACCATCACAAACCAAGACTGACGTGCAATGCCTTCTTCCATCCATTTCTACTAACGTCGCATCATTATTGACTTCTTCTTCTCATCTCCATGAGTCTTCAGTGTCGTCGGACTATACTACCCCATTTCTCTCTTTCTATCACCATCCTCATACTGACAACCTCTATTTCGGCTGGCTACCAACACACATTCTCCACCATATCCTACCAATGATTTTTCATGTCTCACTATTATCCCCTAATGATTCATTGATGCCCCCTCTTCTATAGTTATAGTCCACCCTCATTTGTCTCTCCAACGCTTCACCTCACCGATCCTTCTTCATTTAACACACCATCGTTGATCCAACGACTTAACCTTATTCTAATGCTCCATCGATTCAACAGTTTCAACCTTCAATAATCCTACCACCCATGAATCCTAGATCATCAATACAATCCTAGGGACTTATTCAAACTACATATGCACATCTACTGATTCACCTTTTCAGATAAGAAGAGACACCACAATTGGCCACATCTCACACCACCGTAGACCACTTCCCAACATTTCCCTTGGTCACTACAGACTAGGCTGCACACCTCCTTATTTTCCGATTGTGGTGAATCATCTGAACCAACCACCATTGATGTATGTGAAGCTAATCTCGCCATTAATTTGAATATTCTGACTGATTTGAGTGTGATAAGGTTTCAAACCAACAGTATGTTAAAGAAGAACATTGTCAATGGAAAATCAAACCTCTTGATAGTGAAATACATGGATAAAGGTCTACTGAATCTCTATTTCAAAAATCTCAATTGGAATATGGGAGAAGTCGTGATTAATAAAAATTGAAGATCTAATTTTAGGTTTTAGAAGATATGAGATGCAGAAAAAGCTTCACAAGGAATTGAGATGCACCATCACAGTAGTCGAGTCTCGAGTTTCGAAGCCATCCAAGCTGATCATGAGCCTGGATGACGAGGTCCTATAGGAGAAGCCGAATCCACTGGCTGCCAATGGACCAATTCTTATAGAGGAGCAGGATGTGGTCGTCACGCCACTAGAGATAATGATGGCACTATGAGGGAGAGGTCGTCGTAGCGACTTATTGTTGAAGCCAGGGAAACCACCCCTCTTTTGCGTGCAGAAGAGATTTTAGGGGGGGGGGGTGATTGAAATATAATATATATATATATATAATAAAATATAATTATAATTATAATTATAATATGAAATTACTATAAATAAGAAAATAAATTATAAAAGTTATTAATTAAATAATATATATGAAACCACAATTATTTATATTAATTTATAAGTAAAATTAAAATATATAAAATAGTGTCATTATTTAAAATAATTACATTAATTTAAGAATATTAATTAAAATATATTCATCTAAACTAAACATTAATTATATTATTTTATAAAATAAATAAATAAAATAATAAATAAATAACATTAAAATTACACAAAATATAAATATAAATGAAATTTTTTTAAACCTAAAATATTAAAAATTATTTATAAAATTATTTAATAATTTTACTAAATTAATCAAGGAAATTTTAAATAAAAAATAATTAATTAAATAACAATTAAATAAAAATCATATTTAATTTTACAAAAAATAATTAATAAATAATTTTATCCTAAAATAACAATGATAGATATTAATTAAGGTAATTAAAGTATCAAATTCAATGTTGACATGAAAATAATTTAGTAATTAATAATAATAAATTTATTAAATAACTAAAAAACATAATTATAAATTAAATATTTAATAATAAACTAATTAAATTAAAATAAATAAATACTTCGATTGATTTGTTAGTTATTATTTAACAATTTAGATTATAAAAATATAAATATATAACTAAATTTTAAAGTAATTAAATTTAATTAATAATAAACTAAAAATATAATAACTATTTACTAAAAATATTAATTATATAAAAAATTGTAAATTATAAACATAGTTCTTTTATTAGTAAATTTATCCTAAAAAATAAATTAATAAAATTTTTAAAAATATTAAATAATAATAACATTAATCAATGTTTATAATATAATTGTAATAACTATTAATCATCAACTAATATATTTATTTATTAATTAATAATTGTAAACATTTTAATTTAAAAATAATAATAATATGTAATTAATTTTTCTTCGTGTTTTTA
This sequence comes from Viscum album, assembly GCA_963277665.1. Classification (NCBI taxonomy): domain Eukaryota; kingdom Viridiplantae; phylum Streptophyta; class Magnoliopsida; order Santalales; family Viscaceae; genus Viscum; species Viscum album. The sequence continues at coordinate 1,903,739,938 of OY728160.1, forward strand.
GTTGTTTTGTCAGTTTCACTATTGTGTAGATTCATTTATAAGACGGTACCCCATCTAGGTTCAACTCAAATAACTCACATGGAGTTAGTTACAAGGGAAAATCTAAAACTACATGTGTCGCACAAGAAAATACACATGTGCTGTGCAACTGTGTTGAACAAGACTATATTAGTGGAAGACCTGTAGTAAAGAGAAACGATTTATAGATGATATATTAAGGTGAAAATAGTGAATTTGGAGGATGTTGACACATGAGAGCACACATTAATTTTTTTTGGAGAATTAGAGAAGAGAATATCTGAGGAGTAGAAATTGAAACCCTTCATGTAGATCCAAGAACCAGTAAGGAAACAACACAGTGTTCAGGGGGGGAGTTCTTTTTCCCCATATTTCTTGAAATTTTCATACTTTATAAATATTTTCATTTAGTATTTGTTAAAAATATGATGGTAGGTTATAAATTCAATCTCTGGAGATTTAAATCAAACTCATTCCCCATTTAAACATCTTCACATTGCTTTCCATTACTATATTAGAATCATTTAGTGAGATTGTTTCTGATTATACTTAAATTGTTTACATCTCAGAGTTTAAAATTCTAAAATATTCAATATCAATTGGAAAAATTGAAATTGAATACATTAACTAGAGATTTAAATTTTATGAAAATGAATTTTATGGAGCATATAATTCTAATTGCATCATTTTGTAACAAATTCACCAGTAATATTAATTCTGGAGTGGATAACTCCCAGAATTAATCATTTGGGGGTTGAACCTCTTGGAGTGGGAGATTCAATAATCCTTTTCATGTTATGACACAATTATGATTCATGTAGATTTTATCTTTCAAAACTAGTAAATAAATAATTCCCCAGTGCTTTTCCTGAATTTTTTTTATAGTATTTTTTTCACTACCATTGCACTATTTAGCTGTTAGTAATCATAGTTTATTAAGACATAGTATGTTTAGATCCAAAATATAAAAAAGTAGAAATGTTAATAATATTAAAAGAAATGTAATGTTTTCATCACAACTGATAAAAGTGGTGTGTTTTGAATGGATTTATAGAGAATTGGTAGTCTGACCTTCTATGTGGGTATGACCCAACACTCCACTATAATGTAGTTTGTAGGAAACATAAATATAAAACATTTATCCAATTTCAATGATAGTTGGGCCACCATTTTTGGCACTGTATCTGGTGAGGGCATGAGCCCTAACTTTTAAAAAAATTAAAAACTTCAAATAAAAAAATTATTATACCAATAAAATGGAACAAATTTAAAACTATAAAAAAATCCCAATTTCATTTTCTACAGAATTTCAACTCTTTTTTGTACTCCTCAGTTGTTGTTTACTATTGATTCTTCTAAATTTCACCTTGCATGAAACATTTCTTGAACACTAGGCCTAATGGTGATATATTAAATCCCATTATCATGGAATTGTATAAATATATCACTCCTCTTAATAATAAACACAAATCTGAAATGGAAAATTTAGATAATAGAATTCCTACAGCTAATAACTTCAAAAACCATCCAAAACTCGTAGAAAATGAGTGGCCCTGAATCAGGGAGTTCCAACTCCCTCGGGATTCATGTAATGCTTCTTCAATCTGACTTTCACTTAGAGATCAATAATATGAGAAGAAATAGTCCCTCATTTCACTACTTAATGCATTTAATGTGATCTCTAAAGATAAGTATATTTCCTTCATTAGTGATTTCTTTAATAATTCTCAATAGTTATCTCTTTTATGACTTACAATAAAAGATATGTGAATGAGATCCATTCCATTTTTCAATAAAGGGAATGCTAGGAACATTTTTCTGATCCTAGATGAGAACATTTTTAAATATTGGTATCATGTGTACAATGTATTCATAATGAAATTTTATACCCAAATTTTAAAATGATAACTGATAAAAAAATTAAATATTTTTTATCAAGATGATAGAAAATATTTTCATGAGGATTTTGATATATTCAGAGACCTTATTCAGCAATGTCCTCATAATCAACTCCTATCACACCTTTTCATATATACCTTCTATGAAGGGATTTACTCCTCTGGTCAAATATTAGTTGTTCAAGCTGATAGAGTTAACTATAATGAAAAAATTGATAAATAACTATGGAAAACCATTAATAATATTGCTTTAAATTCACTACATAATATTCAATAAGAAAAAGAGACTATAAAAATATGAATTTCAACTCATGTTTAATTAGTGAAACTCTCACACATATTTTTGAAATCACCAATGAAATTCAATAATTAATGAACAATAATTAAACAAAAATCCATTAAACAATTGGGTTATCAAAACAATAAATAATTTTAAGGGAACAATGTGCCCTGTGTGGAATTTTTGTGCAAATTGAAAATTTTTGTCCCAATATTGACATGCCATCCCAATAAAAACAAAATTAAAAAAATTTCAAGTATGGTCCAAGGATGCCTTCCAATGGAGACCATTCGTTCAATCAATTACATCCAAGTCTATAGGAACCATCAAAATTTTTCATGGAATGATCAAGGCTTAATTAATTAATCCACAACCCCTGACTGCCAAAACTAATCAAAGGAAAACATTCAAAACCAACAAAGGGTTGAATCTTCAAACTCTCTGGGTAATAATTAATAATGTCTTCTATGTTAGATCTAATTTTAAATGAAATTAATTCCCAAGAATGAAGATTCAAGAATCAATAAAATAAACATAAAAATCAATATGAGTCAGATAGAATAAAAAATGATGCAAGAATGTATTATGGAAACAAAATTCTGTCAAATAGCAAGATAAATTACATCTAGGGATATAATAACATTGAGTATTACAGCTAAACCTAATCCTAGATAGAAACTATAATTTTTTTCACTAGATTTGTGCATAATACTCAAATTGTTGCTGAAAAAGTCTTTGCAAATTCTCAATATGAAAAACTTCTTGAATATGGAAATAAAATAGTAATTTTTACCCAATTTGAAAATCTGGAAAAAACTATTGTAAATGAAGAGAATCTGATTTTTTTATCTGAAAATAACTATGAATATTATTCTAAAAATAAAAAATAATAAATGAAGGGTGAAAATTTCTGAAGAAATTAGGGATATTCTTATTTTCCAAAGATACGTTTCCCCACCCATCAAATTCCATAAAAAATTAAAACCTCAAGATGACATGAATAGTGAACTTCTCCAAATCTATGGCCTCTTGTCTAGACATTAATTGAACATTACTTTCATCCATCCATTAATTGAAATCCCTTAATACATTAAATAACTTACGAAAATGGTTTCAATTAAAAGAACTGATAAATAATTTTCCAGCTACAGATTCACTGAAGATTGTAGTATTGTGCTCCTAAAGAAGATCCCAACTAAACTAAAGGACCCAAGTAGATTTATCATCCCGTGTAACATATAGATTTGGATTATCTCAACTACCCATGTGACTTAGGTTCTAGTATTAACCTTCTCTAATAAATTCGGTTTCAGAAGTTGAAATTGGTGGATCTTTAACCTACCACAGTCATACTACTGTTTGCTGACCTTTCATTCACCCATTATGTGGAGAGAGTAGATTACCAACTTGTTTTTGTTGGGAAGTTTTTATCCGAAAAAAAATTATGTCTTCCATATTGAGTGTGATCAAGGGGTTCCCATCACCTTGGGTAGGGACATTATGAGAATATGTGGTGCTTTAATTGTTGTGTCTAATAGATATCCAATCACTTAAATTGGAGAACAACAAGATGATTTTGAAGTGATTAAAAATGTCAAAGGATCAACCGTTATAAAAATTGTTCAAAGTTAGAGTCTTTGGAAGATGAAAACTGAACCGTAAGATTAAAATAATCTGATAATTAATCCTCTATTGATGAAATTCATTTGGATGTTAAATATCCTAATTTTCATTTCATAGAAGTTGAAAATTATACACATACACTGAATCTATAAAAATATCCAGATATGTCCCACTATCCATTTTCTACTTATGAGAGTCCTCTTTTTCTGAACATTGGAGTTTTATGAGTGAATTTGAGAGTGTTTAAATTAAAACCAACACTGCTAAAAAGTTTGATGATGTTGAGGGAAATCTGTTGAGAGAACATGATTTTTCTTCTTTAATATATATGTTTAATTTAAATCTGCAAATTCTGGATAGTGAGCCTTGCACTTTGGATGGATGAACTGTCAATTATGCAAATAATCTCGAAATTGAAAATCATTCATCTGTTCATAATCTCAATAATAGATATGTTGAAGGTCCTATAAATCATAGTCCCGAGATCCATTATTTAATGGAAAACCCACCCATTCTCGAATTAAAACCACTCCCTTCTCATTTGAAATATTCTTTTTTGGGTGAAAATTCTACGCTCCATATTATTATCCTTATTGAGATTAATGAAAATCAAGAATAAAAATTATCAAATGTTCTTAAAACGTTTAAATCTTTTATAGGCTAGAAAATAGTGGATATCTTGGTTATTAGGCCCTCATTTTACTTGCATAAAATTCCTATGGAGCTAGACCATAAACCTTTGGTAGAATTTCCATGTAGGTAAATCCCAATAATAAAGATGTTATAATAGAATATGTTATTAAACAGTTGGATATTAGAATAATTTACCTATTTATTATATCACATGGATTAGTCTGGTCCATGTTTTCCCTAAGACATGTGGTTTCACTATTGTAAAAAGTGATAAAATGATTATATTTAAGTTATAAAAGCCAACAAATGGAGAGTCATTATAGATTATAGGTAGTTGAATGTAGGCACTTGGATGGACCATTTTACAATTCCCATCTATGATCAAATTCTTCAGAGGATTGCTGGAAATGTATTTTTCTGTTTCCTAGATGGGTATTGTGGTTACAACTAGAATAATGCTTCCATAGGGGATCAGTAGAAGATCACTTTCACATTCCCCTTTGTGATATTGTGGGTAGCACTTTTGATACATGTTTAAGAAATCATCGATTAATTTTGGAGAGATGTATATATAACAATTTGGTTCTTCACCGGGAAAATTGTCAAGTTATGATCACTGAAGGTATAGTTTTAGGACAGAAGGTGTCACATAGTGGTTTGGAGGATGATACTGCTAAAATTGATGTTACTCAAAAATTTCCTCGACCTGATAATGTCAAGGGTGTAAGAAGTTTTCTAGGGCATGATGGTTTCTAATGTAGTTTTATAAAATATTTTCCCAAAATCACAAAGCCCATGTGTTCCCTACTTGCTAAAGATACACCCTTCATTTTGATCAAAACATTTTAAAATCAATCAATATACATAAAAAAATCATTACATAACCAATAATTACTACACCTGATTGGAAACGCCCTTCTGACATAATTTATGATTCTAGTGACATGGTTTTCGGTGGTGTACTTAGATAGAGGAGACATATGATGTTAAATGTTGTATAACATTCTAGAGCACTGTGAGAGGAGGCATAAAAAAATTCATACCACCACAGAAACATAATTGGAAATTATTTTGTTTTCTCTTGAAAAGTATAGACAATACCTCTTAGGCTCAAAGTCATCAATTTATCTAACCAATCTGATCTATGGTGATTTTTTTCTTGGAATGAAACCAAACCCATGATAATTAGATGTACTGTGTTGTTACAATAATTTGAAATAGAAATTAGAGACAAAAAGGGAGCTGAAAATTTAGTTGTGGACCAAATTTCTAGGCTTCCTCATACCCATTCTGAAGATCCTAGGGAGATCAACTCTTCCTTTCCTGATGAGAAACTTCTTGTTGTGTCAATTAGGTAGACTCCATGGTATGTAGATTTTTCAAATTTTGTGGCAGCTAGATTATTTTGTAAAAATGTTTCCAATACCGAAAAAAATTCATCTCTAAACTTAACTATTACCATTGGGATGACCCCTTGGTGTTTAAAAGGTGTGCTGATGGGATTAATAGGAAGTTTGTTCCTGGGTAAGAGATGTGGCCTATTATGGAGAGTTATCACTCCTCTCCATGGGGAGGTCCTTATTATAATCAAAGTAAAGCATAAAAAGCATTTCAATCTAGTTTTTATTGGCCTACCCCTTTCAAGGATGCATGGAGCACTAGGGTTGGATTTGATAGTTGTTAGAGGTTAAAAAGTGATGGTAAGAAGTAGGAGTTACCCCAAAAAAGGTATTCTAGAAGTACATAATTTTTGTGTATATGGATTATATTTCATGGGTCCATTTCCATCATATCATGAGAAAGAGTATATTCTAGTGGATATTGATTATGTGTCAATGTGGGATGAGGTTGTGGAACTTCCCATGAATCAAGCCAACAATGTCATAAAATTTTTGAAATGAATATTTTCTCATCATTTTTATCCCCAAAAGCCTTTATCACTATTAATGGAACTCACAGTAATAACTAAAAACATATAGCTTTAATGTAAATATATTGTTTAGTTCATAAAATTGGTACTCATTATCATCCACAATCCAGTGGACATGTGGAAATCTCAAATAGGGATCTAAAAAAAATTATGGAAAAACTCTCTCAAGATCAATAAAGGATTGGTCTCTTATACTAGATAATGATTTAGGGGAATACAGAATATCTTTTAAGACCCTAATAGCTATGTCTCCATATAATATATTATTGGGAAAATGTTGTCATTTTCCTGTGGAGTTGCAATACAAGTCACATTTTGCAGTTAAGTCTCTGATTGTTTATTTTAAGAGAGCTGGTGAGAATATATTGCTTGAGTTGAGGGAATTAGATGAAATTTTTGGGGGAATAATATGACAATTAAATAATATACAATGAATGGAATAAAATATTTCATGATTTGATCATTCAAACCAAAGAATTTAAACAGGGAAAGAAGGTCCATCTCATTAACTCTATATGTAATATCGTTCTTGGAAAACATTAGTCTACTAGGTTTGGACCATTCACTATTGTTAGAGTTCTTAAGAATAGAGCTGTAGTGATTGTGGGTGAGGAAAATAGGCCCGTGATGGTTAATGGTTAAAGGGATAAACATTATTAAGAAGAACATTCAATGAGCTTTGCTAGCTTAAATGTTTTTGAAAACCGATTCATAATAATGTATGGTTGAAGACATCAAAACATAAGACTCCATGGCTAGAAACCCATTTTTCTTTTCTTAATTTTATTATTTTCATTTTTTACATTTAATAAAGTGTGGTTGCATGATCTATTATTTTGAAAATATTATTGCGGACTCTCAGGGTAAATATTCTTAGAGTTACAATGTATGATGTTGTTGTGTCATTGAGGGAGTAGAATTACCATGCTGAAGATTTAATTATAATTTTCTTAGGGAATTAAATTATTATTGAATATGTTAAATTCATTTTTCTACTCCTATTTTCATTAATAAATTTTTTAACAGCTATTGGTGAGTCACTAACCCACTGATGAAAATGAGCCACCGATACACGACTGTCGGTGACTCATTGGTAGAGGTGTCGGTGGGTCAGTGATTTTTTTATATTCAAGAAAACATGTTGCAAGTTTTCTTATAGAAAATCTTCTACCTATTCCTATTAGCTAGAAATAGAAATTGAATTGTCATTGGAAAGAAATTTACTGCATGTGTTGTACTATTTTAAAAATAAAATTCTTCATGTTCATCCATTCTTAAAATGGATTATTATGTTATTAAAGTATCTTTACTACATGAAATTATGTCTGGTGGGATACATGCGGTCTAGAAATTTTTGTATTATATCTTCTTGTATATTTTGGGTGTTTGGAATGCATTTTTCAGCTCTATTAAACAACTTATTTAACTCAATCTGTTAAACTGCTACACTCTATTCACTATTCACCCACATGATTCCCATGTTACTGTTTGAACCATATAGAATTTTTTTACAATCATTCCTGAAAAATCATGTGAACCATTACTACTATAGTATTTTTTGGCTAAAAATATTCTTTTTAATTACAATGAGATCATATACATTTCATAAATCATTTTAATTGAATATCTACATTGAACAATAAATGTCAAATTATTATTCTCCAAAATTTAATTCAACATTGGGACCATGGTTGGGTATTAAGAGTGTGGGAGGGGGTCAACTCATTATGAGTTAAATTGTGCTAATTGAAAATCCTTCAATTCAAATGAACAATTTTTTTGTAAAAAATGGGCCCAAGATTTCAAAATTCTATCAAAATTTTAGTCTTAACATTATTTTTCAATTTATTCTTTCCTAATGATAATGCTTGACTGGTAGATAATATATTCTTTAAAGTTGAGATTTATACGGTGAATGATTACAGATTGAATATACTTACTGATTGAATGAAGATTTTTGTCTAGGGATAGCTTTTGAGAGTGGTATGGGTATCATTTTGTGGAATTGTGATCACAACATTAGGAACTGTAAATTTGAACTCTTTTCTAAGGGATACACCTTTATATTAATTATTAAAAATTAATCATCTTAGTGATTTGATTAAAATTGTTTTTTGTAAATCTTTTGAATGTAGAGTAATCTTGGAATTTGGGATCCCATGGGGAATATCTGAGACCCTCAATGCTGGTTGTGTTTCTATTTACATTAGGCCCTATGTAGACTTTGAATATGTGCATTTCATAGTGTATAGAACATGTTACATGGCTTGTGAAAAATTACATAATGTTTCTAGGGTTTAAAATGAGTTCATTAAGGTTAGGGGAATGATGAACTTCAACTGAAGAAGGGGCGATTGGTTTATATGGGAATCATTTAGATTGTATCAATAATGTAATTCAAAAAAATTATATTTATTTATTTTTTAAACTGAGGTGATGAGTCAATGTATATAGTTCCTCCGGTTATGTTCTTAATTGCACATATTTTTAAATTGTTGTCACAATCGAATTTAAGACATAAACATGTATTTATGTAAGTCATTAGGCTGGTTCATATATGAGGTAGGACATAATTAATGGTGGATGATTCATTTTTCTCTTAATTAACCTTTGAGTATTTGTTTTAGGCCATAACGCTTTTGAACATTACATTTTTTATCCTATATTCAGTTTGTCATTCCTCTATTTTTTAGTGTTAATCATGTTACATTTTGGGCTGAGTAATATATACATATTACTATTTTTAAAAGATAATAAGACATGGGTGTTTTTAGAAAAAATGATATTTATGTGTGGGGGAATTTTATGTGGCCTTAAAACGATACCGTTTTCCACATCTTTTATAAGTTACTTATTAATTTATTATATTATATTTACACTTTTTACACAATAATTTCACTTTTTTATTTTTATATATAATTTATTAACTTAAAAAAATTTATAACAAATTATAAATTTATAATCTTTAAAATAGTTAATCTATTCTAATTATTATTTATATTATAATAATTCATCAATTAGATAGTAACTTTACTCTTCTTGAATCATAAATAATATGAAATATTGTTCAATTAATCAATAAATAATTTTATTTAACCAATTTAGTTTTTAATTAAAATTGTATATCTCTTAATCATGAATAACTAAAATAAATTAACTCTATTAATTATTAAAATCTAATGAAATTCAATAATAATTATCCTTTAATCTAATTCATTAACTATTTTTTAAAATTAATTATTTTATTTTACAATTAATAATTTATCTATTATTTAATATAAGTTTTTTACTTAAGTATTAATTTTGATAAAAATATGTTTTTTTAATTTTTCTCTTATATTAGTTAGTTAATTAATTTATAAGTTTATATTTCATTTTTACCCTTAGCATTTTAAATTTTATGTTGAAGAATAATACAAATTAAGCCACCGCAACAGTTTCTTCTAGCTCACTGTATCCTTCCACTTTAATAAATTTAATAAATTAACTCATTGAGCTCTTTGGTTTAAAAAAATAATACATTATAATTTATTTTTTACCTTTTCTTTAGTTTTAATTTAAGTATTTGCATTTTGTTTTAATATTATTAATATATTTAAAAAAAAATTAACCATTTTAATTATATTAATTATTTATCAAAGTATTTATTTATATTATTTTAGTTCTTAATTTTCAGTTTAGTTTTATGGTATTTTATATATCATTTGATTAAATAATTAATTTCAATTAATTTTAATTTTTCTCTTAATTAATTGAATTTATTTTTTTTATTTTATAGTTCTTTTTATTTATCTGATAGTAGAAACCCTACTATCGAAAGTGAATTTTTTATGTACATCCAATGCTCCTGATGCTAAGTGCTTCAACCTGCATCATTCTCACCAACACTAACCTTTCGTGCTACTATTGGTCTCAACATCACACACTGAGACCGACACACAATGAATTCATCCATCATTTGCTATTGATGTCGTGACGATATTGACTTCTTCTTCTCGGATCTGTGCATTGTCAGTGCCATCGGTCTCTCCCACCCTATTTCCCTCTTCCTCTCACTATCCTCACACCGACATTCCTCTATTTCACCTATCTACTGACACACTTTATCCACCACAACCTACCTATTGCTTGGAACGTCTCACCGTCAGCCTTTTATGAGTCATCGAATTCCCCTCTGTTACGATTTCCAGCCATCACCATCGGTCTCACGGATGCTTCTCCTCACTAATCACTCTTCATTTAAGACACCTTCACAAATATAGCAACTTCAACTTCATCCAATGCTCCACCAATTAAGCAGTTTCACTCTTCAATCCTCCACCAACAGGTGTCTCTCAGATCATCAATTAAAACCTTGGATCTGCTACAAACTACATGTGCACATCTACTGATTCACCTATTCATATCTAAATAGATTCCACATTTGATCAAATCACACACCACAACAAATCTGAATCTGAATCTATTAATTGGATAAGTCGTGATCTCCAAAAAATAAAGATCTAATTTGAGGATTAAGAAGATCCAAGCTGATTCCAAAGCATTGTAAGGAAGGGAGAGGCACTATTACACATGCCAAGACCCCATATTCGAAGTCATCCAAGCCGGTAGTGAACCTAAAAGCAGAGGCCACATGGGAGGAGCCTAAGATACTTGTTATTGGTGGACCGGGTAGTAAGGAGGAGCAGGATGGGGTCGTCGTGCCACTAGAGATGCAGCTGGCACCGTGAGGGAGAAGCCACCGCAAACACTTGTTTTAGAAGCCCGGGAAACCACCCCCACCCTCACGTGGTGAAAAATATTTTTTGGGGGAGTGGTTAAAAACATTATATATATATAATAAAAGATAATTATATTTATTATTATAATATAAAATTATTATAAATAATAAAATAAATTTTAAATGTGATTAATTAAATAATATATATTAAACTAAAATTAATAATGTTAATTCATAAGAAAAATTAAAATAAATAGTATAATTAAATTAATAAAAATAATTAATTTAATTTAATAACAACATTGAATATAAACACATCTAAAATAAACATTAATAATATTATTTATTAAGATAAATAAATAACTTATTAAATTAATAAGATTAAAATTAAATAAAACTTTTTAAAACTAATTTTTTTAATGATATATAAAATTAATTATTAATTTTAACTAACATAATAAAATAAATAAAAAATAAAAAAATCATTATATAAATAACAATAAAAAAACTTATTTAATTTATCAATCAAAATAAATGGTTAATGAAAATTTTTATCCTATAATATTATTCGTAAATATTATTTAAGGAAATTAAAGTATCAACATAAATGATGAAAATAGAATAATTTAGTAGTTCATAATAATAATTATAATTATATAATTAATGAAAACAATTATAAATTGAATATTTAATAATAAACTAATGAAATTAAAATAAATAAATACTTTAATAAATTTATTAATTATATTTTAAAATTTTAAATTAAGTAATTTTAATTATAAATTTAATAAAGAAAATATTATAATTTAATTAATAATAAATTCCATATTTTATAACTATTTATTATTAATATTTATAATATAAATAAATATTAAATTTTAGACACAATTTTTTTTATAAATTCATATTAACAAATAAATTAATATATTTTATAAATATAATACATGATTAATAATATTAGATGACGATTATAATATTAATGAAATAATTATTAATCCTCAACTAAAATATTTATTATTTAATTAATAACAATTAACTTTCTAATTAAAAAATAATAATATTAATTAATTAATTTTTCTTCATGTTTTTAACTTTTTTTTCCTATTCTATGTTCTGCAGATTCATTCGTGAGACAGAACCCCATCACAGTTCAACTCAACTAAGTTGTGGGGTGTTAAATATAAGAGAAAATTTAAAACCATGTGTGTTGCACCAAAAAATAAACATGTACGCTGCAACAATGTAGAACAAGTCTTTGTCAACGGAAAAAAAAGAAGTGACAAGAAATGATTCACAGTTGGTATATTAATCTGAAAACAGAGCATTTGGTAGAGGATGACACAAGAAATAACACATTCACTTTTTTATAAAGAACTAGACCAGAGCATATCCAAGGAGGAGAACCAAAACCTCTTCTTAGAGATCCAAGAACCAATATAACTACAAAATAATAGTCATAGGGGGGTCATCTTTCCCCAATTTCTCCCAATTTTATTTCTTTATAAATAGTTGTCTTTAGTGCTTTTAAAAAATATGATTGTAGGATATAAATTTTCAATCAGGATTTTTAAATCATACATGTTCATCCTTTAAACATCTCTTCACAGCTACTATTAAAAATTTAGAATCATTTGGTGAGATTGTTTCTGAATATACATAAATTGTTCACGTCTCACATATTCAAATTTATAAAAAATTCAAGATCACTTTGTCAAATTGAAATTGAATACATTTACCAGAGCATTAACTTTCATGCTAATGAATATTATGGAGAATATATTTCCTATGGATTTCGTTTTTTATCTTTTTCAGAAGTAAGATTAATTATGGAGTGGAGAACTCCAAGAATTAGTCTTCTGGATATAGAACCAATTATTTAGGGAGATTCAACAATAATTTTTGAGGTGTGACTCAATTAAGATCAGTGTAGATGGTATCTTTTAAAACCTTTTGATTAAGAATTAATGAGTGCTTCTCCGGAATTTTTTTTTTCATAATTCTTGTTTCTCTGTCTCAACATAATTAAGATATTAGTCATCTTTGTTTAGTAATAATTAGTTCTTTTAAAACAAAAATATAAAAATGTAGAAATGCTAAAAATATAAAAAGAAATATAATGTTACCCCACTGGTGATAAAAGTTGGGTATTTTGTAAAAATTTATAGATAATTGGTAGTTCCACAATCCTGGTGTGTTTGACCCTACTTTTTACAATACAGTAGTTTGTAAGAATCATAAATTTTAGAGTTCTACCCAATTCCAATATTTGATGGGACGCAGTGATCATATTCTGATGGATTGTATTAGGAGAAGCTACGATCTTAGAGTAAGCTAATAGAGACTATGCCTAGAGTGCCAGAGGAGATGTGTCTGTGCCAGCAACAGTAACGTCAAGAGATTCTACGAAACTGACAGTATTAGCAGTACGAGATGTAGGATGAGATGCATCAATGACGACATCAGTAGAAGCCAGATAAGATGGAATACATGTGATGTTTGACTTGTAGTTTAGGGATAGAGTTTCCTCCACCATCTGCTCCAACTCCTCCTAATGACCCTCCCCCTAAATGTAATATTTTTATTATGTAATAAAACATATGAATGAAATTTTATTTTTAATATTATGTATATAATGTTTTAAATAGTTTTTTTCTAAAATTATTACAAATATTGAAATTTTTATAATTTATTTTATTTTTTATAATATTTTATATTTTATTAATTAATAAATTTTTTTATATTTGTGAATAATGTGGTTTTTAATATATTACTAAAATAAATATTTTTACTTCTTTAATAATAATATTATTATTATTATAATTTAAATATTTAATTATTTTATATTTAATTTTATTTTAATAATATTAATATTAATATTTCATTTAGGTTAATATTATATTATATTATTATTATTATTCTAGAAATAATTTTATTCTACTAACATTAATATTATTATTTTATTTCTGTTAATATTATCTTATTATTTATATTATTAAGTTTAATTTAATTTTTTTATTTTATTCATATTATTTGTGATGGGCCAGTCACAAAATATTTTATTAAAAATCAAGAAAAATATTTGCGACTGGTGGCCAACCTGTTGAAATATGTTATATTAAAAACTCACCAAAAAATATTTGAGAGTTTACCACTACACATTATAAGTTATTCATTTTTGTGAGACTGTTTCAAAATGTAATATTGGCCACACCCTTTTGTGCAACGAGTCATTTGCAATAGAAGCCCATTAAAAATAGCCCATTTTCTAGTAGAGGTGGGGGTGGGGATTATCTCTTGATAACAATTACATCTGGGCCCAAGATTTTAGATCCACGCATTGCTATGTCTACTATATGGAGATGAATCATGCTATATGTAGTTCTTGAAGGATCGTGCAGCTTTAAGTCGTATGTATAAAAACACACTCTCATGTGCTTTAACATCATGCGGTAATGACATATTTCCATGCAGTTTAACGTCATGCGATATGGATGAAACATGTCATGTAATATTACATTTTTCATTGAGAATGTTGTCCCTATATATTTTAATGTCATGTGGTCAGGATTTGGGGTATCATCCAGTTTAACGTATTGTAGTAAGGACGTGATCCATGCAGTTTAACATCTTGTAGTTAGGACATGGGGTCCGTATTGTTTTAAATCATGTGTCGTGGAGGAAGATGTAATTTAGTTTAAATATTTTTGGTAAGGAAAATATCCCTGCAATTTAACGTCTTGTGGTGAGCACATGGGATTTGTAAAGTTTAACTTCATGTGGTCAAGATGAAGGTGTCATGTAGTTTAACATCTTAGGTAAAGGATGTGACCACCATGTAACCTAACTAGAGAGGATCTCTTATGATGGATCTTGGAAATCTATTATGCCCATTGCATTAGTTTCTGGATCATTCAACTTTATCAATCCTAAAAACACATGTTCCTCCAACCGATCCTTGATGAAAAAGAAGTTTTTGATCATGTTACCAAGACGTCTGTGGTAAGGGAAATAATCTTCATGGCCAACCAACCCTTCCTCATGTATTTTCCTCATCATTGGGAGTTCTATAAATCCAACTTCTATGATGTGGTCAAAATATATAGATACATGATTTGTTTTCAATGAATACTCATTGTTTAGTCTTGCATCGATAGAATCACATTTCTCCCAAGAGGTAGGTGACTTCTGCTCTATCAGACAATCGGTTCTCCCAACATAGAATTATCTGGTGGCTGGAGTGGGTGTTCAGGTGTTGTTGGTTCCAGTATCCGCATGTCTATCAAATCTTGAAGCCAATATTTGACAAAAACGAAATAATCCATGCTATGCCTGAGATGCTGATGGTAGGGGAAAAATCATCACTGTTTACCGACCCTACCTCATTCATCTTCCCCACTATCAAGAGTCTCATCAGACTGTTCTCTAGGGAAGAGTTGAAATACTTAGGAGCATGTTTGGCATAGAAATAATATACTTTTTACTTCCTGTGTTCCATAGAGGTTATACTAGACTGCTTCTCTTATATGTTATCTTTTCCATTGAGAGTGCGTGGCTATGTCTGGAATCTGTGGTATGGAGTCCCATTCTCTTTTGATCTAGGGGCATGTGTCAGAGCTTTGGTGGCCTTTGATGATGTAGACTCTTCCAATTTATTTAAAGGTTATGATTTTCCTGGATGTTTTAAGGAGATACCTAAGGATGGATGGTTTCCTAGATATCCTCGATTTTTATGGGTAAAATAGGCAATTCCCCCCACCCTCGTAGGCTAGGTAGTGGTGGAACAGTTTTTGGATTCTTCCTACTGAGGAGATGCAATATAATAAAACACCACAGGCTCAGTGGGTTGAGGCACATCACTATAAGGAGTTCTTCTATAAACTGATGTAGGATCATAATCCTTGAGCTGATATATTAGGGGTATTATCACAAATTTCTCCAGAAGATCAACATCCTCTTGCAGGATTTGAGCGATTTATTCATCTCCAAGACGACCTCATCATCATCAAGGGGATATCCGGAAATAATTATGAAAATACACCTTCCCTTATCATTGGCATCGTGACTTCATGATGATGGGGGATCAAATGTGGATCCCAGAGACTGAATCCCCAGATTCCACAGTCCGTACAATCCATTATCCTAGAACTTTTCTACTACAATAGGGTTGGTAACACCTTCTATAGATGCTTGGTAGTTACGCTTGAACATTTTCTATCTTGTTCCAAGGGAAGGATGTAGGAAAGTCTACGATGACCTAGATGAATGTAAAAGGGTATTATTTTACCCTTTAGGATCATTCTTAGGGGGATCTAGAGGGGAGTCTCCAAATCTGACATATATCATATTGACCGGATCCTAAGCAGGATTCTTCTCTCCATCAATGGAGTACCTCATTTTGTGGTTCCATTCCTGATATACAGTTTCAGTGGTCAGTTCCCTATATACAGTTCGTGGGTGGGTGCCCATGATAACATCTGATGGGTCTACGCCCATGATGAAGATGACCGTAGGGTAAAATATGGAAAAACATTCCCCATCCCATTGTACTGGGGAGCTCCCTAGGATTCTACAGTCACCATAGGATAGTTGAGGTGATGTCAGAGGCTCTTGACTGGTATGGGTCTAGGATTGATCTTGGGCCACCATTGATCCATACTGGTGGAACATATTCAGGTTAGTGGTAACAAGGATATGATTCTTATTTAGATCTACATTGTTTTTATATCCCAAGTGGGCTCTCCTTCTGGTTTTTCCATGTTGGATTGTCTGTGTAGGCATAACATCCTCCCAAAATCCTGGTAGGATTACGTGCACACAATTGTGATGATGATCTGACTGGATGGTATCTCTTCTAGGATTCTCCTGGGTAAATGATTTTTCATGTTGACCATCCTCATCTGCATCCCCGACATAGTAATGGTGCATGATACTACCTTCAAGTGATAGGTTTCCAAAGCTATCAAATGATGTGATAAGGGCCACTTCCTCTTTTGCAGCGTTTCGTGGGAAAGATAGTCATTGATAATCCCTCCTCTGAAGTTTTTCATAAACTAATCCCAGTGTCATGATGGAGATATTTATGAGATATTCCTATACTAGTATGTTTAAAATCTGATGATAAAGACTATGTGTGGGTGAAAGTGCACATCAGGGACTCAGGATCAAGGCAACTTGTCCAACTATCCCAGAATCTGGTGTCACATTTGATGATAACATTTTGATTTCATGTTATATGGAGATTTACTTGAAGAAACTCATGAAACCACATCCATGAAGCATCATATATAAGAGTACATTATTTATCAATAACTTTCCGAGTTAAAGGATAAAGAGGCGATCCCATATTTTCATGCGAGGTTCAATGCAGTTAAAATAACCTCTGGAGTTCAATGTTTTGTTGTGGCACAAGAAAAATGTTAATCGGCCTCACAAGCATTAGAGAACTATATCATTTTTGACCTGTTAATGGGATGAAATAGACAATGGATTCACATTAGGATCAGATTTTTTATTTTTTCTAGTTTTTGGTGAGGAATGAGTTTCACCCATCATGTTACCATTGTCACTTTTCTCAAAAACTCCCAATGGTTCCCCCATCCGTACCTTGGTACATAACCACTTTCCAATGGATGGAGGTCATCTCCATTTTCAGGCCTAGAGAATTTTGGGGTCTCACATAGGTCAAGGGGATAGGAGGATAGGATCATCACACCCTTTTGAGGATAATTGTTTCCAAATCTGTGACTCTATTATATATTTAGGAAATATTAATGAAATCCATCCCATACCCCGATACCGGTATGGATACCCCTATATCAATTAATTTATTATGAACATGAATCGATAGATATATCAGGTGCATATCGTAGGTGTTCTATCGCTCTATTTTATAATTAATATGCTTTGGAATATGGTAATGCTCGAGCACTATGGAGTTTATTGTTGTATAGAACGATGGTTGGTGTCTTAGAGATGGTATTGAACCCCAATGAGGTGTCCTATGAATCATGTGAGTGTAGGAATCAAATCCCACATAGTTTGTTAGACATAGTTTATATTAATATTACTATACCATCCATGTAGTTTGACATCGCATGGTAAGGATGAAAATATTGGGCTCAGGCCTCAATGATGTGTCCTAAGTATCTTATTTAATATAGGATTCATATTCCAAATGGTTCTTATAGTGGGAATCTATGATGTGTGGGGTATGATAATAGAAACCATAGGTGGGACTAATGAATATAAAACTACCATGGACTAATTCATTGGGTATATGAACATTTCAGCAAAATTTGGATATAGTCACCCTTATATCCTATAGGCGAAGATCCCATGTTGGGGGATATTATCATCATTCCATTAGTACAATCATAACTAAGATATGGGACCACATGAGCCATTTTATGTATGATGAAGAAGTTATTGCACTAGATTGGACACATCTCATGAGTGTATATATGAACATAGATTACACATTAATGTTTCCCTTTGAGAGGAATTCTTCTCCATCTCATTGAAGATATGGTATGGGGGTTGGGAATTAAGGAGGCATCCCACATATTCCAAATTTGGTTGGAATCTGAGTTCTCATAGTTCATATCTACCTTAACCTGCTCCTAAGCTATTATAGGTGATATTGCTTGGAGACATTATAGTGATCTTCAGGATGACAAGGGGTATGCCAAAATGGATACCCTATCAGTGGGGATATATTATATTCTATTTATTGTTATGGATTACACTATGAGGTTTCCCATTATTGGTTCCTTCATGTCATGTCATTGGTCGAAGCTTACACTCTGAGGCTACCTGGTTGGTATTATTTCATTGGTTGGGGATTACATTCTGAGGCTGCTTTATTAGTATCATATCATTGGTAAGGTCTTACAATCAAAGGCTATCCATTTGGTATAACTCATGCCATGATGCTGGTCGGGTTTTCCCTCTATGGATTCCCTTTTGGTATCTTGAAATTGGTCGGGGAAAATACTTCGAGGCATCCCGGTTGGTATCATGTCAAAGGTTGGGCTTCCACTATAAGGTGTCCTGGTTGGTTTCATGTCATTAATCGGGGATTAAACACTATGGTCCTCCTGTTGGTGCACTCATTAGTCGGGGATTACAGTCTAGGTCACCCATTGGTGCACTCATGAGTCGAGGATTACACTCAAGTGTCACACATTAGTGAACGCATTAGTCATGGATTATACTATATGGATGGTAGTTGTTGAAATCATTAGTCGCGTCGTATATTCTAGGTCTTCCTGTTGGTGTACTCATTAATCAGGGCATACAATCTTGTGTTTCCCATTTTTTTATGCATTAGTCATTTCTTAAACTCAAGGGTCTCTCATTGGTGCACTCATTTTCTATCATCTGGATGATTAGAGAGAGGTCTTCCCTAGAATTTGACATTAGTGGCGTTGCATGAATGCATGATCCCAAGTCATCAGAGACACTTCATTCATAGAAGGGGAATGTGGCTGAAGGGTCATATCCAAGTTCTACCTGGCATGATCCCATTTAGGAATGATGTACAAAGAAAACATGATACAATGAATTTTCATGATATGTCTCAGCATTTACTTGAGAAGTATTTTTTGTCTTCCTGATATGTTGGGGAATGACTAGGTGGGAAGGCTGGGGTTGCATCACATGTCATAGTGGTCATGTGAGGAGTGTTTCATGTGTCCCGGTGGACATTTCATGGGTCTCATTCTTGATCAAATGACTTTTTCCAGTGCTTTAGCATGACCAAAGGGGGAATATCTGAGGGCTTGCACAAGATCAACTAGCTTTTTTCAGGTGTCTCCACCTGATTAAGGCAAACATGTACGAGGTGTCACGTGTGGCCGAGAGGACATCTCTTGTTGACTTGTTAGGTGGTCATGTAGAGGTACACTAAGGGCGTGTCTCATGTCTTTCAACGATCACAAACACTACTTGACTCCCTCCTTTCGACCTCATTCAATTTATTTAATTAAGGCATAGGATGTCATGATTTGGCATGAGAAGTATATTTTATTTTCACTTAATTTTTAGAAGCTGATTCGCATGAACGATATGGGTAATGTTGAGGGTACAGAAAAATATAATGGAAATGCGTGACTTCTTGTCCCTAGTGTACCTCGGGGTTGTACGGGTGATCTCAGGGACTTCCATGTGGTGATGCGGACATGAATGGGGTCATGCCCTCGGTCTATCACATTTCAATAAGGAAATGTCTGTGGATAATATCATAATCACTCTCATGGGTCAATGAATCCTTCTCAATTTCAATGTGCATTGACATTGGATATATTCATGTGATTGAGGCAGGATTCTTTGAGGTGCCTCACATGACTGGTAAATCTTTTCCTTGGGTCATCATATGATCTTGGGGACACATCAACATGCTATTTCCAGAACAATCTGACTCTTTTGTGGCCAGTTTAGAGATCGATATGTCATGTACATAGTTTTATGAGTACACCCTAAGACCAGAAAAGGGTCTCACGACTCTTCTTAGGGTCTTGTCCATGTTCTATTGAGGGAAGTGCTTATCCAAATGGATTATTACCTAAGTTTCATTGGAGGGATATACACCCATGTGATCATGATTGAGGTGTAAACCATAGGGTTTTCATGGAAATAGGGTTGTACTTTCCATGAGCGCATGTGTGACCTAAGGGGATATTGTCATGGAACCACATGGCCATATGAACTCATGATGGGATCATAGAGTAGTCTGTGAACATGCTCAAATGATTCCTAATAATGTCGCGAGCATCGAAGGGGATCCCCTGGTGCATATGGGTAAGTGTTTTACTTTGGATTTAAAGTGTGCCAAGGTCTCACATAGCTGTGAGGGAACCATATCCAATGGTTATGTGTGATTCTTGTCCACAAACATGCTCACATACCTCTCATTATGGTGTTGCGATCTGCCCAATGGAGATACATGAAGGCTTCATATTCAAAGTCTCCACATGAATGTATAAGGGTATGAACTGCATGGAGAGGGGTTCATAGCCCATGGGCTGTGTACCCATAATATTGATCTCCATGTTTGGGGAGTCAATGGGGATCCTCGACCTTGAGGCGATCATCTCTAAGGCCACCAGAAGAGTGGACGAGGTCTTGTAACTGTGATCATGGAATGGAGGTTATTCACCAATGCCTTTTTTTGCAAGGTTAGAAGCATGAATTGCATGGTGTGGGGTTCATGGATCATAAGACAAACACCATATGTACTTGTCCTCATGAAAAGGGTGTCCTAAAGGGTACTCCATGTGGATGCAGACATGCTCATGGACACATGAAGAGTTCGCGAGCAATAAGAGGTTGTTTTCATGGTTGTTGACATTGTTTTGCGACAGACCTGGTGGTTAGGTGACATATTTTTTATATCAATGCCTTAACGTGCATGGGCATGCACTACATGATTGTATAATCAATCATGAAGGCACATGGTATTCATAGGGACCACACGGTAGACCCTGCAAAAAAATTTACAAGCATCTTCTTCACCTATTTGGATAACGGTATTGACTGATGAGGGTCCTGCGAAGGACTCCACCAACACACTGAGGAACAATAGAAAGTGTTTTTGGGTTGAGACGATCATGTGTGGGGGACATTGCGATGTCCTCAAGAGACATAGATTATACTGTATGAAAAATTTAATGACATTGATAACTTAATATTATTTATGATAAAATTATTTGATATATTATTGGTGATACTACTATGGAGGTGTTTTCTTCTTCATTAGAGATAATGATAACAAGAGATGATTACCCAATGATTATAGGTTAACCAAAAACATAATTCACATGGGGTGTTTAGGATTCAAATTTAATTTTATGATAATAATTATCTTGTTGGCTCAAATGAAAATCATAATAGTATACTTATACCTATTAATATCTGTTATTAGAATAAAATTTTATTTTCAAATTAAATGGGAATTAAAAATATTAAAAATTTATAGTTTTTGGAGTCCATAATGATTAAATATATCACTTGATATAGCATCATTATAATTTTTTAATAAATATATATTTCAAAAGACTAATAATTAATCTCTTCAACTACATATAAACTTATATTATAAGTATAAGAAATAAATTATTTCATTATGAATATGTATTTTTTTAATGAGATTGAGGGTATTGAAATAAACATTTATTTATTGTTATATTTTAATGAAAAAATATGTATGAAACCACATGACTCAAATCATTGTTTTTATGTAGTTTTGGGGGACACATTTTTGAATAAATAGTTGGATTAAGCCCTTTTTTAATTCTAATTATTGTTTATAAACTAAAATTTTAAAATTATATATGAATTATTTGTTGATTTAATTAATCATTAATATATAACATGTCCTCAAGATATCATACTAAGAGATCTCTTTGTAGAATCTATACCCCCATACATAATTACGAGGATGAAATTTTTTCATTTTGTATAAAGTTATATTATTAATGTTTGAAGAATTAACTTGTAAATATATTAGTGTATCTAAATAATTTATGATCAACCCTATATCCTCACACTCATTATAAAAAATGGAAAAGGTATAGGATGAATAAAAGGTAGTATTTTTATGAATAGTACAAAATATGTAGCTAATAATATTTTTTGAAATTAATTTTGTGATATGTTAAATACTACTGATTTTTAAATTCTTAAAAAAATTATTTCTTTCATATATATAATTTTTGGAGTCCCTTCTTGATAATTGTTTCTATTACCAGGAGTGTTAGATAGACTTTCATTAGACTACATAACAATGATAAAAATAACTAGGTGGAATAAGATGATATGAGATTTGATACCAAAATTTAAATTTGTTAGTCATCCTTATATGATGTTGAAGGAAGAAAAAACTAGGGGAAATAACATATTTTATTATTTCAATGTGATAGATAAATTAGAAGGTACATTATCGAATCAAATCATCAATACCAACTATTTTTGAATGAGATGTTTCCTAAGAATTCATTCTACTAAGATTCTCTACATCCTCAATCATACTTGATTATGTGAAGTGAGATTCATGTTTTTACCCCCTATTACATTTTTTAGTCTAGAAAATAATATATAATTTAAAGGAACATATGCATAATCTAAATGTTATTCAGTTTATGTGTGAGTACCAATATATGATATTATTCATTAAAATACACTAATGTCAATTCCAACCAATGTTTTATCTAGATAGAGATATATTATGGATCATTTTTCCAAAAAACTAAAAAAAAATTTAGTTTAAATATGTCATATGTGGTGTTATATAATTTTTATGTACATTTTATTTCTAATTATATATATTGTTATGTTAAACTTACCATATTTAATAGTTTCTATAGAATTTAATGAATAATTAAAAGAATATAAAAATCTTTTAGAAACATACCCATTAGCATTTATCTCTTATTAATGATTGTAAAAAATAACCTCTTCTATAATGGTTATGTTTTATTATTTTTTTTACAACTGTTGAAAAATAAGAGGGAAGTTATATATTAAGAATATTAAAAAAATACCATTGATATTATTACTGGTCATGTTCATTCTATATTCATTTTTATTTTTTTTTTCTATTTATGATATTTTCAATTTTAGATTTTTTATCAATAAATAATGTTATCATACAATGATTGTATTTCCTTCTTATCTATTTAGGTATCTCTAATACATTGGCAATGAAAATAATAGATCATCTATTTATAGTTTCATGAACTATAAATACATTTACATTGTTTTTTAATAACTCGATATGAATTTTATAGAAATAAATAATTATAAATGATTAAAAATACATTGATAATGTGTTCTGATTCAACCATTCTATAATATAAAATTAGAATTATATAAATTATAAATGATATTCATTATGATTCTATTAATCTTCAAATGTTAATATTTTAGTTGAAATTTGATATTATGTGTATTCAAATTTTCATGTTATATAAAATATTTGTTATAATCTATACGTGGTAGAGTACAAAAATATTTTTCCTAATTTATTTTATTTGTTAGTATTATAATATTCTATAAGTTACATAATTTTCAAATTCTCTATTCATAATCATTAAAGTAATAATTACGAGAAAATTCAATGGACCGTGTTAGTATATTAATTGACATTAATTATTGATTAACAAACTATAAAAGAAATTATTTTTTAATATTTAATGGTAGATAGAATATACATTATTAAATACCTAATTTTTATTAAATATATTATATTTCATTTTTTAACAGTGTTTATTCCTAAAAACAATGTCATTTTTAGAAAGGTAGTGTTTAATCAATGTGTTATGTTTTACGATAAATGTTTTATGTTCCAATGACTGGAATAATGAATAATTTTTTAAAGAATTTTTCAATTAATATTTTTTTGTTTTAAACGAAATTGTGATATTTAAAATTTTATGACATGTAATATTTCATTGTATCATTATGTTTGACTAGTTGAAGATAATAAAAACAAAAAAAACCACCTTAGTTCATTTATCAACTATATTTTAGGATTTATTATTTTTTAGATCTGCATATAATATATATTTTATGTTTATTTATTTAAATTATCATGAATATGTGTTTTTATTGATTTGTTAGTGCCACCATTATTGATTAATACTGTAGTGATTCCAACCATAAGTCCTATAGTCAATGTCTATATTATAACATTGTTATAAGATACATGGAATCAAAAAAATAATGATTGATTACATTAGTTGTCTTTGGTAAATGATATATATAATTTAAATAATCATTAAAATTCAAAACATAACATACACAATGAATTTTCATTGAGAATTCCATTTTATTAGTAGCCTATCCATGTATGAATCGGAAAACCCTTCCCCGTATGGTGGGAAATATATTTCTTAAGAAATGTGTGAGGTCAATTGATCAGTAAGCTTAATTTTACAATTTAAGCTGTTTATTTATTAGGAATAATAAATATTGAAAGGAGACCAACTAAAACAATTTTAATTTAATTACTAACATGAGAATAACATAGTTGGAATAATTAATGATCAAATAATTCAATATAAAAAATTAGACGAGTAAAAAATTAATCCACGCATATTATAAGTAATCAAATAATAACATGTATTATCAATAATTTAATTCATAATTATGGAATTCATAATGATGGAAAATGAAAACATAACATTGAAGCCTTGGGAAATACAAACAATACCATAAATGTATTTTTCAAATTCATCTAAATAAATGTGGAATGCCTCATCATAAAACCAATCAAGTTTCTATCATGATACACAGTGAGACAATGATGGTTTATAGAGGGCCTATAACATCACTTAATAAGTATAATTAATTAAATATATTAAAGGGGTGAAAATAGACAACAAAAAAATTCATATTGAAAATATAGTATAAATAATGTTTAAAATCACCCCAATTAGTAATCATAATCATAAATTAGGTAGATTAATTTGAATGGTATAAAAATCGTTCATCCCCATTAAAACTAATCATCATCCATCCAAAGTAAGAGTTAGGATGATATTGATATAACATATCCCAAGTGAATCATATGTATAATGAATGGTTGATTAGACTAAATAAATATAAATCATCTAAAAATAATAAATAAATGTCTTTTGAGGAAAATAACCATTTAATTTTGAAGATAACCATTTAAAAAATGTTCACAAAAATATTTCAAATTAAATTTCTTCCAGAATATACATGAATTCATGTAAAATATTTTTTTAAACAATGAGTGTTCATGATGGTGGAATATTCCATTCAATCTGTTCATATTAAAACAAAATGTTTTATCACATTACATATAAAACAAAAATAATAATTTTTTAGTAAATGACATGTAAATTCAAATAATTGTATTTCAAAAAAAATTAAAAATGAGATATAAATTATTGAATTAATCATTTTTAAATTGTTTAATTTTTTTTAAAAAATCAATTTTTTGAAGAAAATTTATTTCTGTTAGAAGATAGAACTAATGATGGATTTTTTAAATTATGTTTTGTCAAACATTTTATGTCCTAAAGATTGTAAAATAGGAAAATTGATTCATATTTTTATGAATAACATGATTAGAAGAAAATATATTTATTTCATGATAGAAATAACCAATTATTACCAGATATAAATCATACACAAAAACTATCCTGAATAAGGATTGGACTATGAAATAAACCATTACCCCTTTTGTATTTTCTAAATCATAACCCCATAAAGAAAAGTAACATCAAATGATTTTTTTAAAGAATATAATGATAAATTGGTTATTCATAAAAAAATATCAATGGGAAAGTAAATACCTCAAACAAAATAAATATGTGTTGAATAAGGTATATATCTCAAGGAAGTAAAAGTGTGATGAGAATCCATTCCCTTGAGTCTAACTTGTCACAAATTCTCTTTATGATTTTGAATAATAATTATATATTATTTATTTAATTTTGTAAAATAATTTACATCTTTTTACGACAATTATTTCAAAAAAATGTAATTTCATATAGGACTAAATAATCAACTCATTTAACATCATATTTTTTTGGATGATATATGGATTATGTGTAAAAAATTCCTTCGGTAGGCTGAATTTTTCAGATATGTCATTATTATAATATCTACATAATAAATACCATTGATTTATTAAATATTTATAGGTTAATTATACATTTAAAACAAATAATTAAATTCGGTTTGGATAATTGGACTATGTTACAATCATAGAGATGGTAGGTTTTACATACATGTGCCTAACATTTCCATTTTTCAATGAACAATTTAAAAATAAGGTAACTAACATTTTAATTTTAAATATGGTTAAAAATATCACATGTAATCTATTGTTTCATTAAATATACTTATATATACCATATATGTTTTGTGGTGATGAGAAAATTTTAACATTACTTCGTGAAGGCGGTAGTCCACACAAAAAAAATTACATTGTTATTTTTAATTGTAAGAAATAAAATTATATATTATAATTTCATAAAGATAGTTATATTATTAATAATGAATATGTCATTTATAATACATATAATAATTAACATCATCCTTATCACCTTCCATATATAAATTTTATCAGTTATATTTTTTTGAAAAAATTGGCGACCGACGAACGATGATGAAACCACAGATTGAGATTTCTCATGGAAGGATCTAGTAAAATGGAGAACATTCTTCATAGATCAATCCACACTCCAGGTATGTGGTATTTTTCTATTTGATTTCAATTCCCCCTTCATGTTTCAAATGAAAAATTCAGATCCGCCCACGAATAGGTTGATCTGCGGTTTGATCACTTATGTGACATGGTTAAAATGAGGGATTAATGTGGGAATTAGATCATTAGGATTTTTAATTCATCAATCATGATCATGCTAACAATAAAGAATTTGGGTTTCCTTGAACATAGTCATAGATCCTTTCTTAATGGTGTTCTTTCACCATCCCCAATACTCATACTAGGATTCCTCACTAATAGTCCCTCTTGTTCTCATCGGGATTGATGGGAGATCGGACCATGACTAGAAAACCCCCCACATGTAGTTGGATCGGATGCAGCAGAAACCGCATCCGGGTGGACCTAATTGGTCTGCTTCAGCAGATCATCCGGGAGTCATCAATTTAGACTAGAAATGGGCTGGCCTAGACCCCACGGGCTGGGTGGACATGGTAGGTCAGGTGGGGTCATTTGGGCCTAAATTAGTACCATAACCTGACCCATCTAACACATTTTTAGTTAATAAACCATATTTGTCAATTTGTGGGTCCATTTAACAATACATTTGCGGCAATGAGTCCCTCGTGACGAGCCAATCCTTTTGGGATATTCTAACTGACATTCTGTGGATATTGGCATACAACATATTGGCTCATGTAGTAACTGTTCCAAACACGATAATGCTAATGATATAATCTTGTAGCTAGATATATCCTAAATGATATGTGATTACCTAGAATATATGTCTTACCAAGACTTCGGGTCTTACCAAGACTGTGTGTCTTACATAGACTGTGGGTCATATTTTGACTGTGTGTCATACCTCGACTGAGTCGGTACTCCACCGTCCCACTCGGGTGCAAGTCCTTTTGTCCTTAACAACACTCTGTGTGTTACCAACACACCATGTGTTACCTATAATATGTGTGTTACCAACCCTCCTTGTGTTACCTACACTCTGTGTGTTATCGACAACCCATTTGTTTCCAACACTTCATGTGTTACCTACTTGAAGGTACTATGAATTCTTCCCACAATCGCATTTACTTACCATGGACCTATACATGGTGTGACGTGACTATATTGACTCACATGACTGTACCTATTAGGGGATACACATCATGTGACACATTGGTAGTTCACATTGTGTACTTCTTGGGCATTTCTTTATGGTATACTTGATGTGTTTCCTTCGGGATGTACTTTTATTGTTTATTTTGTGGTGTACTTCATGTATTTCCTTAGTGGTGTTACTTTTTGGTTTCAGGGTCTATACTGAGTATTGTTTTACTCACCCCTACACGGGCTTCACCCACACATGTCGTACCTTGTCTAGATGATCGACATATTTGATGGACTACTTGGTCGGATGGAGATATGGGTGATACAGGGTGACTCGATGACGCGGTACACATCAATATTATTCAGAAAACTAAATATACCTATCCTTCAAGTAGGGTTTTCTCTAGATGAGATCTAGGAAGATGTACTCATTTATTTCAGTTGGGCTTGTATTCTGGCCTATTTACTTTATATTTTTTATGGTTACTCTGACTGGGGATTCACAGTGGTTTGCAACCAACTTTACTTAGTGTTTTTAGTTTCATCTTTTTCTTGGAGACGAGTGTGGGCATAGTAGTACTAGGGAAAATGCCTCTTACTTTTGGTATATGAATACCCAATTCTAGTCTCCCGACCTTGGAAAATGAGAGGAAGGCATGGGGTAGTCACGAAACAAGCACTGTGGGATAGGACGTGACAACCGTTTAAAAAAATAAATTTATCAAAAAATATTTCTTTTTTATTTCAAATAATTATAATTTAACAATAAATCAATAGATATCCTTTTTAATTATTATATATTTTCATACCCACCAATTTAATTTCATTCATATAATGGTAATGTTTGAATTATAATATTTCAATAGAATATCATGTTTCGTTCGATCTCAGTGTTGCATGCTTTGCAATATATCAAGGAGAATGAATTTATTTTAAAACAAATGTCATACTATATTTGTTTTAAATATTCCATTATAAATCCTATGTATCATGTCATATAATCTATTTAATATGATGTTAATATTTTAAAATCATTGGTTGGAATATTCTACCCTTAAATTAATTGTGTCCTTTCAATTTAATCAAGATATCAGTAGTCAAGAGTATTCTATTCGAAAGCAGACTTTTTAAAACTTCACCTTTTTAGAATGGTTAATAGAAAACTATCATGAATCGATAGATCACTGATCACACGAATGTGAATGGCCATATGTGTAACACCCTGAGCTTCTGAGATACACTTCTCTTTCAATAATGCAATAGCTTTCATTGTACGCAAGTTCGAGTTCTAACACACCGCGACTAATCAAAGTAGCCGTTATGATTAGTAATACCCACTTTTTAAAATTATAGAAATTTTATATTTCAAATTAGACTTCATTTTTGTATTCGTAATATCTAAATTATCCTAAGTTGAATTTTTTTTTAATTTTCAGAGAACTTCCAATTTTTTATGAATATTGAAAAATACTTAAAACAACTTTTTTAATCAAAATAATTTATAGAGATAAATTATACTATTGAGTGGTTTTAAAGTATAATTAGAATATTTTTTTACCATTTTATCCAATGGTGGTCATTAGAATTAATTTAACATTGAAATTGTACATGAACACTTGTCAATCTTTTGATATATATTGTTTCTTAAAAACAGGCTATTTGTTGTGACAGCGGGAATTAATTATAAAATTAATTAATTCAATTTATATGTTTGTAATTTTTTAATATATAATTCATTTTTGAATTCGGAATATCTATTATGTCTTAGGGTGAAATTTTGGCATTGTTCTGAAAAACTTCAATTTTTGATGAATAGTGAAACCACTAAGTGGTAGTTAAAAATTGGATTTTTCATTTAAATGAAATTTTACCACCTCTCTGATTTTAATTTCAAAAATACAACATACATAGTTTTCATTAGGATGTAAAATTTGGTTCAATGTATTTAAAATAATTTTTTGGAGAATAGTATCTTTTAGGTTTAATTAATCGCGATTAAAGGTAATTAGTGAAATTTTAGGTAAAAATGATATTATAAAAATATGAAAATACCTTTACAATTATCATACCCCTATTTTATGAGTCATGGCCGACCACGAAAATCCATGGGTAAACTTGTGGACCCCATGGAGCCACATTGGTAGGGAAATGACATTAAAAACGTTTTATTTAATGTAAAAATAAAAATGTCACAAACATGAGTTGTTTTACTAAAACAATTTTTAAATGGTGTTATAAAAGTAATATTTATTTAATTTAAATATTAATTATAAATATAAATAGATTTCCTAAATCATGTTTTTTGTTTTATAATTTTTAGACATTAAATAAATTAAATTTTTAATGACACCATGATAATGCAACGATTACCACATTAATTAACGATTTTAATAAAATGAAAAGATAATGTAAACTCTAAGACTTAAACTTGTAAAAACCCTATTTTATGGGTATATTTAGATCCCTTATCACCTTAACCAAGAAATATATAAGTTTGGGACCTTTAAAATCCGAAACACGTTATATAATAAAGTTTCATTTCATGACTTTCCAAGAGTGCCCCTCCTCTCCTCTTATAAAAGGCCCCCACATCTACCACTTTATTCAGACCATCAAGCCATTTGGCTCGGACAAACCCTGCCCAAATACTCTCCCAACTTCTCTATATTACTCCTAGAAGTCTCACTTTTGGAAGAATCATTCCCAATGAATCCATTGACTCAAATCAAAAAAGAGTTACCCGATTTTAAGATAATGTCTTCTCTTCTGTTCTTTTGTTTTATTTTTCTTCTCCAACCCCCTAAAATATTTTTATTACTTTATTTTGTAAGAAAAACAGTATCCTAAATATACTTGGATGTTTTTATGAGAAGTATTTTATTTACACTTACAAACACATTCATCTAATGGTTAAAGAACATACTGTTTCTGTGGTTGGCAAATTTCTGCCTCACGAAACGATGATTGTTCAATATTCTTTTAACACCACTCAAGGTGGAAATTATGATGAAAATGTTTTTATATATGATATAAATTATGTTTTTGTTTTCCTTATGATTCTGTATTTTTCACTTATATCATTCATTTATGATTTCCATTATGGGTAAACGCGATAATTTCATTTTAGGAGTTGCGGACTACCGCCCCCTCAAAGTGATTTGAATCGTTAATGCCTTATGTGGGGCGTATAAAGGATGGATTAAATGGTATTATACATTATATTATACTGGAATTATAGTATACCTTTATAAAATTATAATTTCATTCCATTAAATATGAAATATAAATGACAGTAGCGTTCATGCGTACGTACGGCTTACCGTCTCCATGAACGGTGCATTTCATTTCTTACCACTAAATGTTTTTTTATATTATAAATGCATGAATATACTAGATATATATGATATATATGATATCTACATCATGAATATAATTATGGATATAATGGATATTTTACCACATGAACAACTTGTAATTTTAAGAAGTTTATTTTTGACTCAAGTACCAAATATTGACAAAACGACCTTTATTAACATAAATAATTACATAATGTTCATAAAATGGTAATAAGTGATATAAAACGAATAATAAACATGAAAAAGGTTCTTAAGAAATTATAAATTAACTCTAGTTTATTATTAAAGAGGTTAAATAATGGTCAAGTCAATTCAGACACGAGGTAAGGGAATTTCTTAACCCAATTTCCATTTTTTGGGTTAATCACCTACTTCCAAATTATGACATGATATTATCATGTCCTATCCTGTATTTTTACTTTATTTATGTGTACTTATATTAAATACACATAATAGATCTATTTTATTTTAAAAATTATCTTTTTAAGGACTTCGTCTTAATCTCCTTTCATTGAGGCATATTTGGTTTTATACACAACATTCATTTATACGGTGTATAAACCCCTTTGACTTTTACTTTTATTCAAAAGGAATCATTTTATATGAAGAGTTTTTACTAAACGACAAAAGGAATGTTTTTTCTTACGTATGCGGCGACAACGACTTCTCTGCCGCCTTGACTATTATTTGAGTTTCGGATTCATCTATAAGATATAACTTTTTTTAAAAATAAAAATAAATACCATGTTTTAATTTTCTTTTATTTTGGTATTGAAAATTGTTTTGATAAAGTTTTCATTATATAAATTTGTTGTATTGATTTCATGTGATTTAATTGTGGAAATCGTATGTTTCCTTTATGCATGTTTAATGTGATACAATTATTTTATGGTTTATGATATGATTAAACCTGTTCATATGAGGAATGCATTGGACTTAATAAGTGACTGGTGGAGCCCGGTATAGCTCCTCGATGCATCGGTAGGTCTAATGAGACAAAATAGTGTCTTGGCACGAGGCCTTAACAAAATCTTATTTGTAGTCTTGGCATGAGGCCTTGGCTACGTGGTTGTGCTAGTCTTTCATTATGCATTCCATCATTATAAAAGTGGTTATTGATACTGCATGCGATTATTCGACCAGTATAATATCCATGTGAAAAAGTAAATGGAATTATCTCATTTTACCTTTTCCATATAATGTTAAAATTCAAGTTTAAAAATGTTTTGTTTTAGTTATACATTTCCTTAAAATTTTATGTTTATTTATGAATGCTTCTGCAATATTTTTATCCTTACTGAGCATCTGAGCTCACCCCATTCAATGTTTTAATATTTTCCAGGATGTGAAGAAGTATTTTATGAATGACCTGCAGGGATAGTCAGAAGAGGATATGAGTGTGGACTATGGAGACTTTTTTATTGTAGATTTTTTACTTTATGATGAAATGTAACATTTATGAATGTATCTAGTGTTTCGAAGGCTACTAATCTAATCGGTATTTCGAGACTTGATCTTTTGTGATCATTCCAAGGTTACGCAATAATGCACCGACCTTGGGTAACTGGGGTCAGGGCGTTACAGTTGGTATCAGAGGCATTTTAGTACTATCCTTGGAAGCAAGATTTAGATAAACTCTGATTAGAGCATATAGCCCGAAGATAGACTTTGAGGATTAGTATATAAGAATATACTAGAATATTGGTATTATAGTGATTTTGTGGGTTTTCCGAGCAATACATCCCTGTCTAGATACGAGCAGGTAGAGGCGGCTCTGGAATAGATGTACCTAGGGGTAAAACCCGAAAACACCACATTGAGCTAGACTTGAACGGGAACTGGTGCACGACAACGGGCCTTGCTGCACTCTTGGTTACGAAACTCCTGGTGGATATACTTTGGATAATTCTCATTTTCTTTAAAAACCACTATGAAGGTGTAAGGTTATATACTTCCTCAAAGAAAACATTTTTATGATTATGGATTAAATCTATAAACTGTTCAATTTACGTTAAGTATTTTACATGTTTGTAATTATTCATTGCAATTCATAAACTAACCTAGTTTATGCCATTGTATAGAAATGGCGGCCAATAGAAGGAATGTGAACTCCATCAATACGTATGATCAAAAGTGTAAGAAGGATCGTATATTTCACGGTATTAAGCCAAAATTTAGAAGTGAAATAGTCTCCCATGTGTTCTCAACATATGAAGAGTTAGTATCATGTGTTAATAAGATAAGTAAATAATTTTCTGAGTCTTATGGCTTTGAAGAGAATCAAGAGAAGAAAAGGATGGAAGAGAGAATGATGGATAAATGGACGAGGGGAAAGAAGAATTTTACAATATGTGATAACTGTGGGAAGAAACATCTTGGAACTTGCCTGAAGGGAATGGGAGTTTGTTTTATGTGTGGAGAAAAAGGACACCAAGTGCGTGACTGCAAGGGTAAGAAAAAGGTTTCAAATGTACAATGCTTCATCTGCAAGGAGTGAGGACACTACGTAAACTAATGTCCAAAACATCAGAGTATGCCCCAAATGAAGTTATTGGATAATAATCAAGTTATGATACTACCACTGATGAGGAGGAATGATTATAGTTCTTATGTTGTTATTAAAGAATTTTGTCATTTGTGTTTTGTATCAATGTTGTACTGTTTATAATAATTATGGAGTATATAAGGTTTTTATTGCAGTAATATTTCATCAAGGACTTGAGATTGTGCGGAACCAAGAAAAGTGACTCCACAGCAGGTTAATTTTTTTTGAAATATACGGTTGAGAGAAAGATAAACCATAATATGGTTATGATACCGAGATATTTATTTTGTAATAATACATGATTGATTTGGATAAATTATATTGTATATTCTTAACTTCCTTGAAACTGATTAATGATTTGTATACATTTTTGGATAAAAGGAGTATATCATGTATTCTATAAGGGATAAGGGATCATGAATGTAATCAATAAGGATTTATGGTAATTCAGGATGTTACAGTGTTTTAAAAGAATACATGATGAAGGTGTTCACATGTTGTTACGCAGAAAAAAGGATCTTCATTATGTTTACCTTCCTTATAAAATTTGGACTGTGAGTTGGATAGAAGTATTTTGGTTAACTATAAAGGTTGGAATGGATTAAGTTGAACCTCGGATAGTATTGTTTAAGGTTAAAACATTTTTGGATATTATTTTTGGAATATTATAATAGTATAGTTTTAGGAAAATGACAACCTGTAGGTCGGGGGATAACCCGTCGCGTTAGACAAAGCTGTAGGAATCGAACCCACAACCATAGTGTGACAGGCCTTTATTACCTACCACTAGCCTACAGGAAGTCCCTGGTTATTACAAAATATTTTTCCTAATGGTATGTGTTAATATTTTGAACCTTTTATGATTAGGAAAAATATAATATTTTTGAGTTCTATTATCTTTTTGAGTGAAATATGAGTTTGTGGTAGAAATTAGTCGAAGGATGAAACTCTACTTGTCAAGAATAAATATATATATACTTATCTCTTATTCGATGAATAAATTAATTCTTAAACATTAGTAAATGATATTAAAACAAGAAAAATTTTTATCCTAATACCTTATGTCTTGTTGAACTGATAATATTTTAAATCAACATAGGTTGAAGGCTTTGAGGCCCTCAATATTACACTTGTTTGGGATTGATGACCTCAATCACTCCCTAAAAATATTTATTTTTATCCTCCAATTATATGTCTCTAATTTCCACCAATGTTCTCCTTGTCAAGATCATAATTTGGTGGTGACTTTTTCATTCCCCTTTCCCTTTTATTAAGGAAAAATTTTATTAACCTTATCTCTGATGTGGGTTTTCCACAAAGGTATTTTTTATTTTCAACCATTATTTTTCAATGAAAAATTTCAAATTGTGAGGAAGAAATTTATTGAAGGAGGGGAGAATTTAACACCCTGATCTTCCACGATACGCTTCTCTTTCAATAATGCAATAGTTTGCATTGTACGCAAGTTTGAGTTCTAACACACCGCGACTAATCAAAGTAGTCGTTATGAATTGTAATACCCACTTTTTAAAATTATAGAAATTTTATATTTCAAAATAGACTTCATTTTTGTATTCGTAATATCGAAATTATCCTAAGATGAATTTTTTGTAATTTTCTGAGAACTTCCAATTTTATATGAATAGTGAAAAATACTTAAAACATCTTTTTTAATCAAAATAATTTATAGTGATAAATTATACTATTGAGTGGTTTTAAAATATAATTAGAATATATTTTTACCATTTTATCCAATGGTTGTCATTAGAATTAATTTAACATTGAAATTGGAAATGAACACTTGCCAATCTTTTGATATATATTGTTTATTAAAAACACGCTATTTGTTGTGACAGAGGGAATTAATTATAAAATTAATTAATTCAATTTATATGTTTGTAATTTTGTAAAATATACATCATTTTTTTGAATTCGGAATATCAATTATAGCTTAGGGTAAAATTTTGGCATTGTTCTGAAAAACTTCAATTTTTGATGAATAGTGAAACAACTAAGTGGTTGTTAAAAAACTGATTTTTCATTTAAATGAAATTTTACCACCTCTGTGATTTGAATTTCAAAAATCCGACATACATGGTTTTCATTAGGATGTAAAATGTGGTTCAATGGGATTAAAATAATTTTTTTGTGAATAGTAACTTTTAAGTTTAATTAATCGCAATTAAATGTAATTAGTGAAATTTTAGTTAAAAAGATATTATAAAAATATGATAATACCTTTACACTTTTCATACCCCTATTGGATGAGTCATGGCCGACCCAGAAAATCCATGGGTCGACTTGGGTACCCCATAAAGCCACATTGGTAGGAAAATGACATTAAAAACTTTTTATTTAATGTAAAAATAAAAAAGTCACAAACATGAGTTGTTTTAATAAAACAATTTTTAAATGGGGTTATAAATATAATCTTATTTACTTTAAATATTAAATAGAATGATAAAAAGATTTCCTAAATCATGGTAATTTTTTTTATAATTTTTAGACATTAAATAAATTAAATTTTTAATGACACCATGATGATGCAGCGATTACCTCATTAATTAATGATTTTAATAAAATGAAAAGATAATGTAAAATCTAAGACATAAAATTCTAAAAAACCTATTGGATGAGTATATTTCGAACCCTTATCACCTTATCCTAGAAATATATAAGTTTGGGTCCTTTAAAATCCGAAACTCATTATATAATAAAGTAACATTTCATGACTTTCCAAGAGTGCCCCTCCTCTCCTCTTAGAAAAGGCCCCCACATCTACCACTTTATTCAAACCATAAAGACATATGGCTCAGCCAACCTCTGCCCAAATACTCTAAAAAATTCCCTATCTTACTCTTAGAAGCCCCACTTTGGGCATAAGTTTTCCCAAGGAAGCCTTTGACTCAAATCAAAAAAGAGTTACCTGATTTTACGGTAATGTCTTCTCTTGTGTTCTTTTGTTTTATTTTTCATCTACAACCCGATAAAATCTTTTTATTACTTTATTTTGTAACAACACCAGTACCCTCAATATACTTGAATGTTTTTATGAGAAGAATTTTATTTACACTTACACACACCTTCGTCTAATGGTTAAAGAACATACTGTTTATGTGGTTGGCAAATTTCTGCCTCACGAAACGATGATTGTTCAATATTCTTTTAACACCTCTCATGGTGGATATTATGATGACACTTTATTAATAT
This sequence comes from Viscum album, assembly GCA_963277665.1. Lineage (NCBI taxonomy): Eukaryota > Viridiplantae > Streptophyta > Magnoliopsida > Santalales > Viscaceae > Viscum > Viscum album. The sequence goes on from OY728160.1 coordinate 1,903,777,450, forward strand.
ATGATATATATTGTGTTTTTGTTTTCCTTATAATTTTTAATTTTTCATTTATAGCATTCCTTTATGATTTCCATTATGGGTAAACGCGATATTTTCATTTTAGGAAGTGCGGACTACCACCCCCTCAAAGTGATTTGAATTGTTAATGCCATATGTGGGATGTATAAAGGATGGAGGAAATGGTATTATAAATTATATTATACTGGAATTATATTATACCTTTATATAATTATAATTGCATTCCATTAAATACTGAATATAAATGAAAGTAGCGTTCATGCGTACGCCCGGCTTACCGTCTCCATGAACGGTGCATTTCATTTCATGCCTCTAAATGTTATGTAATATTGTAAATGTATGTATATACTGGATATATATGATATATATGATATCTAGATCATTAATATAATTATGGATATAATGGATATTTTACCACATGAACAACTTGTAATTTTAAGAAGTTTATTTTTGACTCAAGTACCAAAGATCGACAAAACGACCGTTATTAACATAAATAATTACATAATGTTCATAACATGGTAATAAGTGATATAAAAGGAATAATAAACTTGAAAAAGGTTCTTAAGAAATTATAAATTTACTCTAGTTTATTATTCAAGAGGTTAAATAATGGTCGAGTCAAGTCGGACACGAGGTAAGGGAATTTCTTAACCCAATTTCCATTCTTTGGGTTAATCACCTACTTTCAAATTATGTCATGATATTATTATGTCCTATCCTGTATTTTTACATTCTTTATGTTTAATTATAGTAAATACGCATAATAGATCTATTTTATTTTAAAAATGATATTTGTAAAGAATTTTTCTCAATCTCCTTTCATTGAGGCTTATTTGGTTTTATACACAACTTTCATTTATACGGTGTATAAACCCCTTTGAATTTTAAATTTATTCAAAAGGAATCATTTTATACGTGGAGTTTTTACTAAATGAAAAAAGGAATGTTTTTTCTTACGTATGCGGCAACAAAAACTTCTCCACCACCGTGACTATTATTTGAGTTTCGGCTTCCTCTATAAGCCATAACTTTTTTTAAAGAAAAATAAATACCATGTTTTACTTTTCTTTTATTTTGGTTTTGAAAATTGTTTTGACAATGTTTTCATTATATCAATGTGTTGTTTTTATATCTTGTTATTGAAGTGTGGGAATCTTATGTTTCCTTTATGCATGTTTTATGTGACACAATTATGTTATGGTTTATGATAAGTTTAAACTTGTTCATATGAGGAATGAATTGGACTTAATAAGTGAAGGGTGGAGCCCGCTATAGCTCATCGATGCCTCGGTATGACTCATGAGACAAACTAGTGTCTTGGAACTAGGCCTTGACAAAATATTATGTGTAGTCTTAGCATGAGGCCTTGGCTACGTGGTTATGATAGTCTGGAATTATGCATTCCATCATTATTTATGTGGTTATTGATATTGCATGTGATTATTCGACCAGTAGAATATCCATGTGAATAAGTAAATGGAATTATCTTATATTACTTTTGCCATATTATGTTGAAGTTCAAGTTTAAAAGGATTTTGTTTTAGTTATACATTGCATTAAATGTTTATTTTTATTTATGAAAGCTTACGCAATATTTATATCCTTACTGAGCATCTGAGCTCACCCCTTTAAATGTTTTAATATTTTCCAGGATGTGAAGAAGTATTTTACGAATGACCTACAGGGATAGTCAGAAGAGGATATGAGTGTGGACTATAGAGACTTTGTTATTGTAGATTTTTTACTTTATGATGTAATGTAACATTTATGAATGTATCTAGTGTTTCCAAGGCTACTGAACTAATCGGTCTTTAGAGACTTTATATTTTGTGATCATGCCAATGTTACGTAATAATGCACCAACTCTGGGTAACTGGGGTCGGGGCGTTACAATATGAAAATTAAAAATTTGAAATCCATGAACAAAATAATTTTTAAAAAGGTCGTTGATATAATAAAATATGATGGTAAAATAATAGAATTTTTTTCAAGATCTTTTTCTTAATGTTGATGAATTTTTTTTGATGATATACTTAAATGATTTCATTACCTTTTATAAGATCAATCTCATCCTTTTGTAGTTCCTTGTTCAATTTCAAATTCTTAACTCAGTTTACAAAATGAAGAATAATTTGTAATGCATGAATCACTAAAAGGTAATAATATCCAAAATATATTGAAAAAATATTCGAAAAATCACTACTTATCAATAAAATGAAATGGATAGAACAAGTTATCCAATACACATTAATCTCCATATGATTAAGTAGTACAATAATATATAATACCACTTCAAAATTTCATCATAATGAATTTTATACATGGTTAACCATATCACCATTCCAAAATTTTAATATCCAAAACATTATAAATTAGGTAAAAATTTCTAAAATAATTAACATTAATATTTATAAATCATGATAGGGCCTTAATAATCACAAAACAAACATATGAATACCATCATAATGTATTGAATTAAAACATGGTAATAACTTAAATTACAATAAAACATTATTGAAAACATCCATTCACCCTTATTTCTTAAATATAACACATATTATTGGAAATATTCCATAAATACAAAAAAATTGTTAACTCCATCACTTATGGAAAACAACACTTAGTCAAAAAATCATTAATGAGTTAAAATGTATTATGTACTATAAAAATTACATTGTCCATATCAGTCATCACTTTTTCATGCCATAATTATCTAAGATTAATCAAATAATATGGGTTATTGTTATATAAATCACATGTTTTCCCATATTGTCGAATTTATAAGGAAACATTTTTCTTTTTCATCAGTACCATTCTACATACTCATTGAAGTAATTAATAAAAAGTACTACAACCTAATAATTATGAATTTAATAACTCATATATAATATATACCATTGACCTGGACACACCTATTATATAATTATTGAATCATATAATAATAACATTAATTATTCAACTTGATCTATATTAATGGCATTAGATTAAGCTTGATCCATTATATATTTTTGAGGTATATTTCCTTGAACCTTGGGGAAATCATTTTCATAGATCTCCATGTACATATAGTATAATATTTTCACATTGGAATATTATTTCATTCCCATTCAATCATGAGAATTTTGTACTTTTCGTCTATAAATGATGTAAAATATTTTTACATTTAAGCATCTATCAAGGTGTTTCCTTCCACAACCATCACATGTTTGAAAATAATTCTCTCCCTTATGCCATTTATCCTCGGTTTCTCCATCTTACTCCTCTAATCATACATCTATATTAATCCATATTCCCTTCTTAAATATTTCTATTTCTTGAAATAATATGATATTATGTCATCTAATGATGATATTTTTTGATACTAGTTCCCCTTGAAGGATAAAATTATTCCCATAATTGAAACATTAAATCTTAATATTTGGATTTTATACATAGTCCATAGAATTACTTTTGATCCATATAATGTTGGATTCATACATAGAATCATTTTTCCTATATTTTTTGTACTAGACACCTGAACTATCATTCCATATCATCTTGTTGATCATGAGTAATATTTTCCATGAATAGTACCATGAAATACTTCCACTCTATATGTTATTTATCATATTAATCCTCAGAGTTTAAGATAAATAATAACCATTGATCTACCGCTTTTGAGATATGATATAAATCAATGAAAAATTTCTCTATATTACTTGATCTAAGAGAAATAAATTTATTCTCTATGTAACTAATTTGTTTCTCCTTAAATGTAGAATAATAATCCTAATGGATGATTGAGGATGACATTACATGATGTGGACAAACATTATTACATTTCATGGTGTATTATTAAAATTCTCTATGTAGGAAATGTTATTACACATAACCTATGTTAAATTCCCTAATAAATATAAAATTTGATCAATTTATATTACATCTCAAGCCTTAGATTAATTACATTTCCCATGAGAGAAATCCCAAGATGTAGTATATTAATTTATATGGTTTACATTCCATATATTTTGATTAATTTTTAACAAATTTTATACACTATATTAGATCATAAACTTTTGAAAAATAATTTATAATCCCATATATAGTGAATCACATAACATAAATGAAAAAATATATTCAAAGATAATATTATAATAAATTTTTTTTATCATTTGGGGTATCATTAGTTTCAAATCCTTAATAATGGTATTGAATGAAAATTTGAATTATCCTAAACAAATCCCCCAGGAGTGTAAATCTTGTTTCAGGGTAGGGCCAATTATTATAAACTAGATAATGATCAGTTCAAGACCAATGAGAATTTTTCTGTGTATTAACCCTTTAGTATAATTTCCCGAAACATTTCAGGATGTATTATATATAAAAGGATGTTTTTATTTTTAAAAGAATAATCATTTCCTTTCCAAAACATTAGGATGTTATTCTATTCATATACCCTTGCCTATCATTGGGATATGTTTCCTAATCAATATTTTTCCAAATCTATTTCCTATTGTTTTTTCTAAATATCACCAGATACCAACTCTATGGACACCAATTGTAGTATCCAAGAGCTTATTCCTACATTTTTAAATTTTCATAAGATAGAAGGAATCAAAACCCAAATGACCATATAGTTTAGTATTCTTTGTAACTATAAACATAAATTAACTTAATATTACATTTAAATACATAAGACAATCAAATAATTTTTTATGATAATTTCACAACTCTCTTTAGTGTATCTATGCATATCAATCACAAAAAACATCCATGTATCATAGAGAAAATAAAAAATTAGAGGGATGATCTCAAATTATCAATAAGGGTAAAGATAGAGATAATATTTTAAAAAATAATGAATGATAATATTGAATGATAAATAATGGAAACCCAACATATTTAATCAATAACATGACCATAATTTTATAGGAATAAATTTTTATCAAATAAATATATAAAAATAAACACATGATCTTAAAATATTTACAATGTATTATATAATTACTCAAATAATCACATGGAATATCAATAACTGAATTCATAATGATTGAATGAATAATTCATTGTCAAATCCTTATACCAAGACATCTAATAAAGTCAATGCCTTATTACATGACATTTAAATATATTGTTATAACCACATCCAAAACCCAATATAGTTTGACTCATGATAACTATTGATTAATCGAGGGGTTAGAGTAGGATCTTCATATCATTCACTATGTCCAATTAATTTCTCATGTGAAATATGAGAAACATATTAAAATAACTATTCATATAAAAATACTATCATATGAATTGTTTTCTATAAAACCAATCAACTAATATAAACATTAACAATACAGAGGTATATGAGTGGTATTGAAATGGTAAATCCCTACTAAAAATGAACATAATAAACACATAGAAAAACTTATGATGATAACAATATACCATATCCCTTTTGGTTCAATATACAATAAATGGTTAATGTTGTTAATTAATTTAAAGACAAACAAAGATCATGAAAACATTGTTGAGCAGAATAACCTTTTCATTTTGAATATCACCCATTTAAAAGATGTTTACCAAACATTTCCAAATTAATTATCATTACAAATGAACACGACATATTGTAAAATAATTTTTAAAACATTGATTAATCGTAAGTGTTGAAAATTAGGTACAAAACATACATTTTAAAAAATACACATTTCAAAATGTCAGTACAAGAAAAAAAAATTTATATTTAAAACGACATCATTGTTTATTTCAAAAAACATTTTAAAAATTCAAAATTTGAAAAAAAAATTATAATTAATTTTTTAAATTTTAATATCATTTATAATTTTTAAAAAAAATAATGTGTTTTTATGAAAAATTATTTCTAACCGAACAGAGAAATAAAGTCAATTTTTTTTAAAAACAAATCTCAATAATATTAAGTAACAATGATTGAAAAAATCATAGTACAAAATCATAAGTTAATTAATTACAATATTAGGTGAAAAAATTATTATTTCAATATTGATATATTAAATAATTACCCCAATAGATTCATACGAAAAAAATAATAATGAATAATAATGAGACTATGAAATACGCCCTTACCACTTTGGAAATATCTAAATCATAAGCCAAATAAGATAAATAAAATAAAATGAAACATTAAATAAAAATATGAAAAAAATATTTATTCCATAACATATCAAATTATTAGTATATACACTACACAATTTAACCAGTTTATGGATACATCATATATCTATAGGAAGTAAAAGTGAGAAAATAAACCATTACGTTGATTCTAACAAGTAACCTAGGTTATTTAATATCCTAAATAATTATATATTTTATATTCATTATTATGATCTTTTTTTAAGATTATTTTTCCTATTAATTAACTTATGTCCATTTTATATATTATTAGAAAAAATATGTTGACATTGTACATTTTGATTAAATTTGGCTTCTGTGTCTAAAATGACATTAGTAGGATGAATATGATTAAAAATTTCATTATATAAATATATGTTGAATAATAATCATTAAATTAGTATCATATTAATTCATAAATTATACTTCTAAAACCAAACAATATTTATGTATATTGAAAAGGATCTATGTTTCAATCATGGATATTGTAGGTTGTACGTACACTCGAGTGACATTTCAATTTTGCAATGATCATTACAGAAAGAGGATAAGTAATATCATCTATGTAAAGAATGAAATAAAATTATAATGTATAATATATTATGATTTTATATATATATATATATATATATATATATATATCATTCATGTTATATGGTGATGAAAATTGTTACACATTTCTTCATGAAGGTGATAGTCTACACATACAAAAAAACATTTCATTTTTCAGTGGAAGACATAAAATGATATATTATCCCTTAGAAATGATAAATATATCATCATTATAATAATTATAAAATTTATATCACATATAATCTTTAAAATTAACATTATCTACATACAATTAATGTTTTAGTGAAATAAGAATCTCATCACTTCACAGAGGTTGTAGTGCACCGTACCCACGAGTGACATTATCGAATCCCCAATAGAATGTAATATAATGTATATATATGATATAATTACTCAAAAGGTAAAATAATATCATAAATATCATATATTTACTTTCTATTTATAGTCATAACGAATTGTGGGAGAGTGTAATGGAAATATAAATGAGATCATTTCACAAGGCGATATCACATTATACACATGAATAATGATTTTGTAGCCCATTTGATGGAATTGGGGATGGTGAAGGTTATTCCCATTAGATATCAACATCTATGTATTGGTCTCATATAGAGGTTATTATATCAACATGGTTAATTAATAATTTAATGAGGAGGAGGAAGAAAAAACACTCATTTGTGATTGCCAAATCCTCTTTGGGTGATTCATTAGTATTGAACCCAAACCATGCTTGGATTGTTTCCATACCAAAAAAATGGAATCATGGAATAAAAGATCAAATTTTACATGGGATATATATTGGACATGTCCAAAACAAATTTAATTTTTGGTGTGGTGTAGATAGAAGACGGGGTGTCATATTATAATTTAGGTGGGTGGCATGATAAGGTTGAAATATGGCTAGAAACTATACATTATACCTGAATTTAGTGATTTTACCCATATAATTTTAGTTTAACCACTCAGTAACCCCATTTTTACCTTAATCTTGGAAAATGATTTTATCTAATTCCTAATATATTATAATAAAAAATAATTTCGTCCCAATAATAAAATATAATTTATACCAATTCAAAAAGTGTAATTATTTTTACAGTATTCAATTACAATATGTGGCACCAATTAATTCAAATTTTTTCTCTAAAGAAATGATGGGAAATTAGGTTTTCAAGGAGAAAATATTTAAAATCATACAATTATTTTATATCAGAATTTAAAATGAAAAAGATTTTATAGACATAAATTGTGTTTATGTATATATAATTGAACTGATGTTTTATTAAATTGACTTTAAAATATAAATTATTTTAAAAAATAACATACAAAAAAATGTATTTTTTATTAAAAATTTATATTTTTACTATTCATGAGAAAAATGAATCTTTATAAAAAATATAAGAAATAAACCATTAGTTAATTTTGAAATGTATATTTTAAAATTGAATTTTATTATTTAAAATATATTTTCTAAATTTTTTCAAATATAAAACTGAATTATGGGTGCATAGTGCATCAAATCCACAATTTAGAAAAATAAAATTTTTTATAAATCATTTTTTCAATAAAAGTGTATAACTTTTATATCTGATATATGGATATCCATTTTATTTATTTATTTATTTATTTTAAAATATAATTTATATATTTTAGTTATTACTATTCACACACTCCAATATACTAGTTAGGTTATAATAGAAGTGTTTAAATAATAATATTTTATTAGATAAATGTATTTCATTCAAAACTAGTGTTTTGTGAATTGAAATCTATCAATGAGATCAACATTTTTTAGAAATAAATATTTTATAATTTCATGGGATTTTATATTGCCTTCAATTCAAGGTTCTTCATTTCTTTCACACTATCAAATATGATGTTAAAACTTTAAAGTATCAGGGTGTTACAACTATTTTTTCCATTGAAATTCATGTTATATGTCACGAGTCATTAATTATTTTAATATTTTTTCAAAAATAATTTGTATTGAACATGAAATATTATCAAAAATGATGTCAAATTCACATATAATGTCATTTTTAAAAAAGCTCACTGAATGTCCAATTATGTTGATTTTTATTTAGCCTCTCAATATCATATAATTTGAAAACCATCTTTAAATGGGGACATAATCAACAATTTTTGGTGAACAAATATTGTTGACAGAGCAATCTATGTATGATTTTGTTATAAAAAACATTGATATTCCCTCATTAATCATATTTATAGACAATTCATGAATTCTATTCCTTTGTAAAATTAATATTCAATTCCATATTAAAAATTAATTTTCATTCATAAAGGACACTAATTTTCTCTCTATAATATATTCAGTAGGGATTTATATTATGGTTTATATAGTTAATAATTTTTAATGTGGATTTAACAACATTTATAATTAATCATTTATAAAACCATTTTTTAGCATCAGTTGTATTAAAATAACATTTTCACTATTGGTAGAATTTTAATAAATAGATTTTATATGGTACCGTTATAATATTTTTATTTTATTTTTATTTACATCTGATTTCATTACATCAGTAAATTTAATAATTATGATTAATTTTGTGATCTTTTATTTTATTTCATTTTTCTATATTCAACCAATACGAAAATAGTAATTATTAATTTTAGAACACTTTATCACATTTACAATATATTAATAACATAAGATAAATTAAAAAGTAGATACATAACAAAATCAGGTTGTGTTACATTCGATCACCTATAAATAAATTCACATTTAAATTTAGACTATTCTAATAAATAAATTGTAATTTTATCTCCTTATATGTTTAGTTCTCAACATTGTTCTATCTTATTAATAATTCCTCTAAATATTTTTTACAAGGTGAGTGGTCCTACTCATAACACATTATCAATATGATCTAAAAATAATACCATCGAATTCTCGTACACAACATCGTAATTATTTTTTGCAATATATAACTATAGAACATGTATGGAATTATTTATGTGCTTCCACAAAATTAATACATGGAAGAGATCAATCACTGTTGACAGGTTCAGTTTAACTGTGTGGTGATATGATACTTCCTATGTGTAAGCATGGATCACAAGGGGTCCAATGCTTCTCTCTCTCTCATTATTCCCTTCATCAAGATTCATGTGACCCTTTTCATTGGAAATATTAAATTGAATACCTTCCATCCATCATAAAACTCCAAATCACATCAATTATTATAAATATAGTGCTCAAATCATCTAATTTATATTTTGATATTCCAATTAATGATTTAATCAGAAAATTACATTTCTGGTGGATTACTTATTCCTTATTCCTTCTTCCCAAAAAATATTGTCTCTCCATTTTTGAGTTCCCCTTATACTCCATTATAGAGAATCATATGCTTCTATTTCATTTATAAACCTAAAAGTATTATTTTTTAAAACAATTGAATAGAAATATATTGATCAAATCATATATTCAGAACCATTGTATGTGATCCTGACATCTCACATATAATGTAAATATTCCATTCAAACTGACCATCAATTTAAGGTTGACAGTTATTCTTAAATCATGGTTATAAAATAAATTCATGATTAATATAGCTGTAGAAAAAACCATGTAAACCACATATCTCAATAAAATACAACTAAATGTAGTAATTTATGTATATATAAAGCATTATTTATGTATATAATGGAATGATAATAATGAAATAAGGGATCCTAGATAAAAAATAAAGTCACTTAAGAAATTCAACACAACATAAATTCAATTATAGACATTAGAATAGTATTTAAAACTAATTATTAATTCAATGGTGATGTTATAAAATTCCATTAATTTTATGTGTTATGGCTATATCATCCATTTACATTCTTTACATTCATCCATGAAACGATATAACTCTAAACATTTATATTATGGTGAAATGAATTTTTTTTCTGTTGATTCATATGTGTTTTTCAATATTATGAACTTTCATTGTGGTGTTATTATTTAAATTTCACTTCAATAGTGTTAAATATTGAATTATTGTTTTTACTCATAGTGTTCGACACATTTCTAGATATTTTATGTGGATTTTTTATCCATGGTGTTATGGGTTATGGAATGTGGAATTGAAAACCGTTTGTTTTATCTTATGTTGGAGAGTGTGGTGTGAGTGTTACAAACGGTTTAACTTCAACTAAATGAAAATTTTCGAATGGAGTATTACAAAATATTATCAATCCATTGTATTTGGTTCATATATAAACTATGGGATGTTGTGACCTGAAATTCCTAGTGTCATCATGAAAGGGGTTTTAATTTTAGAAATTTAATCATATTATGATGTGTCACTACATGGTTTTATTATCCAATTCCATCACTATAAATAGTTGTTTATAAATAAACCACATAATGTTTCATCTCCCCAAAAAACTACACATCCTTTTGTGGTTTATTTTAATGTATATTAATCTCTCTTATGATGCACTTACATGTGGCATCATATGATGATTCCATTGTACATCTGTATTTTGGATTTAAGAAGAATATATTAATTTTATTTGAGGTAGGACAACATTGTCATAGCATTCTCCATCATCACAAGATTTTGGTATTATATCTATATATTGTTATTCAATTTTTTTCTATATGATATGTATTTTTTGACACCATATTGATCACTTTGAGATATCCTTTTTTTTATTGAACCCATATAATTTGTTTTCCAAAATCAGATATTTTTTAACTAAATCATTTTCATAAATCCCTAATTAATATATTTATTTGATTGATCAATGGCAACTAAACCTTAAGATTATAGATTTAATATTTTGTGTTCAGTATTGGATAAAAAACCTTAAAATTATAGTTTGGGATGGAAACAAGAGATTAATGAGATATTTCCATTGGGTGCCTTTAAGGGATGGTAATTTTATTTCCTCTTAAGAATATAGGGCTCTCATATATCACCCATTGTATAAATTAGGATGATCGCACCACAAAAACAGTTTTTACCCTATGAACACGACATTCACAAAGATATTTATGTTAATATAATCTAAATAACTCTTGGGGGATTCATATCCCGATTTAATCAAGCATAAGGTGAGATGTAAGATTATTATTTAGACTATATAATGGGGAGATAATTGAATCAGGAATATAGTATGTGCGTCATGAGGAAGTTGACTATGATCATACTCTATAACAAGAAGGAGGAACCTAATGAATGAATATGATGATTATAATACTAATAGGTTGATAATAGATACTCAATATGATATGGAGGGTTTCTATAATGTAGTAAAACAAATAAGTCCTAAATTTAGTATGGATATATACACATGTATGGATAATGATGGTCCATAGCTAAACTAATCCCACATGATCCCTTTGTTGGTGTTTATATATATTATTTTTTTAATACCTGGCTATGGAGAGGAGATAGAAAATCATGATCATTTTAAATGCATGATTTGAGGGAACATTACAATATATAATTAGAGGGGTGATACAAGGTGATTTAGGAATATTTTTATCTGTATATTAGGTTGGATGTTGATTATGTCTGAGAAATAATATCAGTGTTTGAATAGTTTGGGGCTCATATATTATCTTGTGAGTAAAATGGTGAGGTCCCCATAAATTATTCATTTGGTTTGTTTCCACATAAAATATATTAGGAGCATATCCAAAAAATCCAGGACCACTTTTCCAATCTAACTACATTGATATAGTGTAGGTCACAAATACATAATTGATGGAATGTGGTAATTAATATATTGGTCAAGGAAAAGGCCCTATATCCACATATTTTTTACTCCCTAATGAAAAAAATTGGTATAAATAGTGTGTACCTCCCATTCTGATTTTTTATACTGAAAACCAATATTTTTACCATGGGGAGTTGCAGGTCCCCAATTATATAGTCAGAGAGAAGATATGGGTTTTTTACCTTCGTATCTTTGATTATTGGGTTTCACATGAAATGGGTGTTCAATATATTGTTTTATGAACAATTGAATCTTGAAGTCATTTCTCAATGAAAAAATAGTCCACCACCATATTTTCTTACATTATTTAATACATTTATACTTCATTGATATAGAGGCCTAAGGATTCATATAAATATATATATATATATTCTATAAATTTCAAAAATTTAAGCATGATGACCTGAATGGTATTGTGACTTTGGATATTAGAAACATAATAATAAAATTTCATGTATTTTTTAAACACCTCAAATAAAGATCATTCTTTTTAGGACTATTCATTGGCATTCCCTAATTATTGTATTTCATTATACATATAGGAAATGAAACAAAAAATAGTGACATTATACTCTTCGTCATGGTAAACATGACTGATATAAATATATGATCATTTAGAATAAAAAGATAAGAATAATTGTATGATATCATGATCTCAACCTAAAGAGTTTATACCCAATCATTTAATAAACATATGAACGATTCAAGGAATAAATATTCATCATCACTAAAGACATGATTCATTAGTGTCATAAATTATAAAAAATCAATCATGAACCATGTATTATTTTCACTAATGTGTGGCATCATCATAGGTATAGAGACCATTATATATGTTAGGATTTACTTACTAAGGCCATAAAATCATAATAGATTAGCCACCAATACATTTTTTTCATAGTGGATCATACACAATGAATTGTCTTCTATAATTGATCAAACTCACTGACTATTTTCATTAAATCGATCAAGAACATCAACATGTTTTCTATAGTTATGTCATGACATATAAATCAATACCAAATGAATTATATGGTCATTAAATTGTAGAATAACCCACCACATTATGTAAATTATACATATCTGTTCCATATGATTACAATACATTCATTCCATCGACATATGGAAACCGGAATATGGAAAATGATTTCAAAAATTATTTCATTTATCCATTACAATATAACTCATAGAAAATAAAATATTTATATAAATATATTATCATCATAGTCATGAAAAACAAATAGAAATAAAATTATTGAATAATTTGGATAAAATACAAAGTTGAACATAATTTACATTAATGGATGTAATCATAGATGACAGTTCCTTTTAGAATAATCACTAGACTAATTATTAGGGAATATTACCTTCTCAATTATTATTAACTAATTTATTATTTAAAAAATTCAGAAATATTAAATTAAATATTTTTAAAAAAAATAATCCTTTTAATCATTTACAGGAAACTTAAATAAATTGAGTGGTTCGGATAGAAAAAATTACATTCATGCTGTATTTATTAAAATAATGATTCGTTTTACATTGTTGGTAACAATTAAAAAGTACCTCATTTTGAAATGATAATAAAAATCTATTTAAACCATATTATAAAAATATAATATTGGTTAAAGAAAAATTAATCAATCCATATATATTTTAAAACAAATTGGAAATGTTTTTGTAAACTATGTGTATGAAAGAAAACAATGATTAAGAAAACTAGTAAAACATAATCAATTTCCCTTTTAAAAATTATTTCAATATCTTGAGAATATTAATATGGGGAAAAAATAGATAAAATGCGTTCTCAAGAAAAAAATAGTGGATATAAAAACTAAATTCATTTATTAGATAATTATTATATAATTTCATAAATTGACATTCATGTATAAAGAATACAACATAAAATATGATAGAAACATATATCATTTACCACATTGTAAAATTTTGAATTCTAATCCCCATTAATCAATAAAATTAAATAATACATATAATATATTTAATATAAGGATATTAAAGATTTAAAATTTCAATCAAAATACAATTCAACAAAAAAATTATTGGTATGTATTGAATATGCCTTCCTGAAATAAAAGAGTGACTAAGAATTCCTTTCTCTCAGTCTTGCCTTTCTTTATACACATATTAAAATAAAAAATAATAAATGAATATTTATTGTAACTATAATATAGAATCATACTTTTATATATCAATCAATTTATTTCTTACTCATTAAATCTATTGTCCCTTTTAATAACAATTTTTTTAAAATCACCCTTCTAGGGGATATGTGCTTCGTTTTTTGTGCATGATTCCATTCAATAGTCTTGGGCTGTGAAAATTGATCATGGATAAGTTATTTATATAATTTCAATCATGATTAAATGCCATATATAATTATTATATATATATATTCATAAATAAAAGTTATTTATAAAAAACATTTCTAAACCATTCATAGAGACGGTAGGAAATACTTACACATGAATGTTGTTTTCACTTTATGATGGATCAAACATAAGAACAACAAATAATAATTCATTTTTTAAGAATAATTATTTTATCACATAAATTATATATATTCCCCATATCTATTTTTATTACTATCCATGTAATTCATATGTAAAAAATGAATCACATCGCTTCGTGGTGGTGGTAGTCCACTCGTACCGATGAGTGACATTATATTTTTCCAATGGTTTTGAACATTGTACGTTATATATTATATTATCAAAATTGAAAAAAAAAATTATGTCATAAAAATAATATAAAATCTACGTACATATCATTATAACATTCCATTAAATATGCTGAAAAAAAATAATTGTAACCCTATGTAGAGATTATAAGTCATACATACACATGTGAAACACTTTCACATCACATTTGATGAGAAATTTTATGGATAACATTGGTCTTGATAATAATATATTAATTATATAATATTTATTATATGGAATTTATTATTTTATAACAATTTAAATAGATTTAGACGGGTTAAAATAACATTTGAAAAGGATGTGATCAGTTAAGATAATAACATCATCTTTCAAATAACTCCTTTATATTTCATGTTGATGTTCTTATGGATTTTAATTTTTGATGAATATAACATCTTGATTGTGGATTTGAAATTGGAGAAGGTATTTCGATTGGGTATGATGGAGGTAGATAGTGCATAAGGTACGACGAATTGAGGCAAGGTGGTTCCTTTTTAAAATTTTAGAGAGGGGTACATTTATAATTTCTTAAATGATTAAATTATAATAATTTCATTCACATAAAAAATACTTGAAAATATATAAAAAAGATAATGTAATACATTATTTTATTCACATCAAATAGAAGAATGTTGATGGGTTTTGTGGTTTTTAAAATATTATATTTTAGTTTACACCATTAATTAACCCCTTTTAATGTTAATCTCGATTACAATTTTATCAAAATGAAAGAGTTATAATTTTAATTATAAGGTAAAAATTGATTCATAATTGGAAAAAGGATTCCATTTTTTGGCAATATAATATCCTAATTTTCTCTATCAATATATTTATAATTTTTAAATAATTTATATAAATATTATTTCTATGAATAATTATTAATGTCAATTTTTACTCTTTTATTTTTTGTTGAAATAAAATAAATATATTAAATGTGGTAATAATAATACTATAAATTAAAATAACTCTAATATGTCTTATGAATCTATATAATTTTTTTAAAACTATTACATAATCAAATTATATTATATATTATATTTTTAATATCATTTATTTTATTTTTATAATATTTGAAAAATATTGTAATAGTGTTGCTGAAGAATTTAAGGTGATTATATTAAAATAAAAAATATAAAGAGACTTTACTATTGAAAAAATTTCATTTTTGAAAAAATTATTATTATTATTTGTTTAAAACTTTATTTTCTTACAATGTGAATACATAAGAGAAATTTGAATCCATGGGAGTGACATTTGTTATTTTTCATTGATGTAAATGTTATGCTCGTCATTCTAAGGAAAACATTTCCATTAAAAATCAATATCACAAAATGATAAGTGTTGTATTAGTACAATAAAATGAGGACTAAAATGAAAAAATATGTCCTCAAAAAATTGTTTTAACCTCGATTAACTACATTTTCCCATTAACCATGTGATAAACGCCACCATGACCACAATTTATATTGTGAAAATATACGAGTGCTGTAATTAATAAATTCGAACATATTGATTATAAAAAATAAATGAATTAATTCATATTCAATACCTATTAATGGGAAACTTTCATTTCAATGTAAATGCACAAAATGCGATAACAACTGCTTTTAGAAAAAAAATACAATTCTTCTACACAAAACTATATTTATACATATATCATGCATAGTAACAATATATTTTGAATGATATAAAATGTGATTTTATATAAAAAAACTCATTTTATTTATTCATCATTAATTATCTATTTAATTTAATATGATATAAATTAATTCTATGAATACTTTTTTTCCAAAAAAATGCCTTTCCAAATAAAAATATGTTTACCAATGTCAATCATAAAAATGATTCCAATGAAAATAATTGGATTCTTTATATTAATTTAGAAATAATTTTGTATTTAATCTACCTAAAAAAATTATAAATTTCTACATTTTATATAAAAATGTATTTTTCAATAAAAATATTGTATTTACTATTCACTAGGAAATAAAAAATTTCTTAAAAATCCATGAAATTCATCATAAAATTATTTCATTATGATTATATCTAGTTTATTATATAATATTTTGGCATAAAATATCTATTTTTTGAAAAAAATGAATTTAATAATTTCTGAAAAATATTTAAGAATCATTTATGAAGGAAGTTAATTTTTTAAGAATAATATAACATGTCAAACTTTTTATTTCATATATCATAAGAATTATTCAATAAATTTATATTAAGAATGAAATTTTTATGTATTTAAATAATAAGTTAATCCTCCTTAATCCATCCAATTTTTTAGATAGTTTCTAATTATAATATTTAAATAATATTTTTATTTTCATTTGAGTATACTGTTTTCTATCCTGTATGCAATCAAATATAGTCATTATTTTAAATATATGGGTGTTACAATCTACCCCCATAAATTTATTATTACCTAAAAATTATAATTGGACATAAATTTATTAATATTTTAATATTACTATTTCATAACCCACATCATAAAAATGAATAATACAGATTCCTCTAAAATTGAATGTGTGAAACAAAAGACTAACATGAAATAAAATTAAATTATAATCCTATATATGGAGAATATTGTATGGATATTAAAATATGGCCATGGAAATGAAAATTATAATATAAGGAAAAAAAGAACATGAAAGAAAACATGGCTAATACACTACGAGAATAAGGAATATTTGTGGTGGGGAGAGGTCTCATTCCAAATAGTCCATCGAGAGAGACTATTTGTGACTGGGATTGGTTCCCATTTGAAATAAGAAATTATTTGCGACTGGAATTGGGTTATCCTCACAAATGGTTTGGCATAGGTTGCATGCCAAACCGTGATAAGGGTATTTGCGACTGGTTTTGTACCCATCACAAATTCCCAATGACGTTTTTTAATATTTGCGATATCATTTATCTCCAGTAGAAAAAAGTACGTCAAAATGTGCATATTTTCGATGGGACTTATCCCAAAAAACCATTTAACTACCACCCATAATTAATAGAGGGGTTGGTATTTATGATGGTATTCATCGAAGATACTCCCCGCACAAATAT
This sequence comes from Viscum album, assembly GCA_963277665.1. Lineage (NCBI taxonomy): Eukaryota > Viridiplantae > Streptophyta > Magnoliopsida > Santalales > Viscaceae > Viscum > Viscum album. Next base: position 1,903,795,674 of record OY728160.1, read on the forward strand.
TCTAACATATATATACCCACATCCAATCTTTTCACATTCCACTCCTTTGTCTACCCCTCCTGCTCTCTCTACACACATTTTCCCTCTCAATTTTTTTTTAAAGTTTACGATTCTACATTAGATCAATATTCAAGTCTTATATCTTATGAATGATTCAGTTTGAGGGTATTTATGTTATTATTATATTTTATAGTTAATTCAATTTATTTTATATTAATTATATTTATTATTAAGTAGCTACAATTAAATTATATAAGAATTAGATCGTTTTATTTTTCATTATTTATTATTACCAAATAATTACATGTGATTAGAATTAATTTGAATTAAATAATAGTAATTATATTAATTATATTTAATTAGTAATCAATAGTGGTAATTAAAATAATTATTAATAATTACTTATAATTAGTAATAATTACAGATAATTAGTTATAATTTGTGATAATTAGTAATAATTAGTACCAATTACTGATAATTGCAAATAAATAGTAATAATTAGTAAGAAAAATGTAGTAATTAGTAATAATTAGTAATAAACAAGAATAATCAGTAATAATTAGTAATAAATATGAATAATTAGAAATTATTTTTAATAATTTGTAATAATTAGATTATAATTAGTAAGAATTAGTAATAAATAATAATAATAAATATAATTAATAGTAATAAATAATAATAATTAGTAACAATTATTAATAAATTGTAATAATTAGTTATAACTAGCAATAAATAGTAATAATTAGTAATAAATAGTAATAAATTGTATTTATTTGAAATAATTCGTAATAATTAGTAATAATTTGTAATAATTGAGAATAATTATTAATAATTATTAATAATTAGTTATAATTTGTAATAAATAATATTAAATAGTAATAATTAGAAATAATTTTTCAAATAATTATTAATAATTAGTAATATTTAGGAATAATTACGAATGAATAGGTAAAAATAGTAACAATTTTGAATTATTAGGAATAATTATGAATAATTATTAATAACTAGTCATAAATAGTAATAATTAGTTATAACTAGTAATAAAAAGTAATAAATACGAATAAATACAAATAATTATTAATAATTATTAATAATTAGTAATAATCAATAATAATGAGTAATAATTAGTAATAAATAGTAAAAAATAGTAATAATTTGAAATAATTAGAAATAAATAGAAATAATAAGATATAAAAACAATTAATTAAGATTACTTATTAATATATAGTAATAAATAATAATAATTAGTACTAAATATTAAAAATTACTATTAATTATTATTAATTATTAATAAATACAATTAAAACATATAAATAGTATCAATTAGTAATAATTAGTAATAATTAAGAATAATTAGTAATAAATATAAATAATTAAAGAAAAATAGTAGTAAATAGAAATAAATACTAATAAATAAAAATAATTAGTAATCGTTAGTAAAAATTATGAATAATTATGAATAAATAGTAATAATTAGGAATAAATAGTAATAAATAGTAATAATTAGTAAAAAATTGTACTAATTAGTAATACATAGAAATAATTACTCATAAATTGTAATAAATAGCAGTAAATACCAATAAATACATATAAATAGGTATAATTTTTAATATTTACTAATAATTAGTAAAAATTACAAATAATTAGTCATAATTATTAATAATTTTAATTAATATTAAAAATTAGTAATGAATAGTTACAAATAGAACTTATTAGGAATAATAATAATTTATAGTAAGAAATAGTAACAAATAGTAATAAATACTAATAAGTAGTAGCAAATAGTAATAAATACTAATAAATAGTAACAAATAGAAATAAATAGTTATAAATAATTATAATTATTAATAATTTGTTATAATTCGTAATAATTAATATAAATAGTAATAATTTATAATAATTAGTAATAATTAGGAATAATTAAGAATAGTTAGCAATAATTACTAATATTTAGCAATAATCAGTAATAATGAGCAATAATTAGAAATTATTTTCAAAAATTATCAATAATTAGCAATATATAGAAACAATAAGGAATAATTAGTAATAATTATTAATAATTATAATTAATTTTCAATAATTAGTAGTAATTAAAAATAATTATCACTAAATAGACACAACTTCCAGCGGAGCAATCACTTAAGAAATTGGCATAATTTCCATTATATTGGAAGCAACCCTTTTGAACGATGGGTAAACTCTTTGCTTCTTTCTACCACTGAAATCACAATGCAAAATCTGGTCCCTCAAATAGATATCCATTTTCTTATGCCCGAGAATGGAAATCAGCCTGATGAGGCCCCCTTATCTCTATTCACGTGCATACTAAAATAGATCTGAGTACGTTAGAGAATATTTTTGATATTAATTACTGTCATAGAAAGTTGTAAGGAGATGAGTTGTCCGGAAAAAATAGGCTCTTTTTCGTGATGAGTCATTTTATTGAAACATTCTCCTAATGAAATCACTATCTAAATTCTACTCCAATGTATGGATACCCACTTTTGTATGAACAATAATTGAGAGTAGCGAGGCGAGGCCTCATAAATCTCCATTATTGTGAATACAAAAATATATATACATACATCGAAGAATATTTTTCATAGTGATTTTAGTCGGAGAAAGATGCAAGGAGATAAACCTTCCAGAAAAAGTGATTATTCTAATCCAGTAGAAATTTTTCAACTAATAATTAGTATAAATTATATTTGACTTCTAATAATAGTGGTAATTAGTATAAATTATTATAATTTATTGTCTATTATTATAATTTATAAAAAACTATAAATAACAATAAATTATTATAAATTATTGTAAATTTCTAGAGAAGTGAATATAATTTCAACCCTTTATTACATAGTGTTTTCCATATTTCAAATTATTAAAAATAATTATTTTATATATTTTAGAAAAATATGGAACAAGGAAGTAGAAAACTGTCATTATTAGATGATCGTGCTGGGATAAATCTTTCTATAAATTCAAAGAGTTCAGGTTTAAATTATATATATATATTGAGGGTGTTGAATCTTTATTATTATTTTCATCATCAAAAACAGAAATTGTTTCAGAAGGGATACTTTAGTTTCCTTGTAATAAATGTTCTATGAAGACATTTTACAATGATGGGGGTCATCTATTTCATTTTGTATTTCAACCTGATTATGTTAGTTGGTTTCAACATGGTGAATACTTTTCTTAAGAAGATACTAGTAATTGGCTACCAGATCCATCATGATTTTAAAATTTAGGAAATGATGTGGCAGGTCCACCTTTTTATAAAACTAAAACATGGGATGATATTGATTTAACTCCTGATTTAGAACCATATCAACTATATGAGTTGTTGAGGTCCACTAGGGATGCATTATAACCAAGTTATAAGATAAAAAATTAAAGCTAATGTAAAATTTATGACTTTAAAATTAGATAATGGAATCTCAAAAAGTTTTTTTTGAGATATTCTCTTTAACTAAATGAAAGTTACCTAATGGAAATGTGTGACGTATAAATTTTAATGAGAGAATGAAGTGGGTATTTAATTTTTTTTCCTGGATATCAAAAGATTCACACATGTTTAAATTATTGAATCTTATATAATGGGGAAATGGTCAATTGTATAGTTTTCCCACATGTGGAAAATCAAGGTATTAAGAGGGTAAATATGGGAACTCTCGATTGATTCTTGTAAAATTGTTGAGATATTTCTCTCTTACACAAATATTGCAATGTTAATTTATATCTCAGAACACAACGAAATTGAATTCATGAAAAAAACCAATATTTCAACAGGTAAAATCATAAATAATCTCTATTATGGTGATTCAAGCAATGATTTTGATCAAGAGCATCTACCTTGTTTTACTCTCAAAATGTGTGATTGTTTCTCTCTAAGGACAATTTATGACCAGTTGGTTCTTACAGTGGTCAGTATTAATGATGAACTATCTTTTTAACTATGTAAAATTTACCTCCATGGATATTGATAAAGGAGGCTTATATCTTTTTGACTGTATTTATTCTAGGACATCTGAAAAAGAATACTAATGATTATTTGAAACAATTGATTGATGAGTTAAATTCATTATTGAGTATTGGTGACAGTACATAAGATTTTTCTATGAAACAACATTTCTTACAGAATGATGTATTGATGTGGAAAATTAGTGATCACCCAACATTTGTAATGTTATCTGGATAGAGTAAAAAGCACCCAAAATAATTTCAATATTGTATAAGAGATCGCATGGAATTTATGATTTTAATAGAAATTTTTTTTTTCGACTTTTATCACATATTACTTCAAACCAATCATCCTTTTCAAAGGAACAAATATCATATCAAAAAAGGAAAAATTGAACGATATGGACCTCAAACAATGATCTTAGCTATACAGTTAAAATAAAACCATAGAAAATTGATGGTTTTGATCATGAATATAATTGGATAAAATAGCACATTTTTTGGATCTTCCATATTGGTATAATTTTTTTGTCTATCACATGTTGAATTTCATGATTATTGAGAATAACTATTTTGATAATTTATTTCATATAATTTTGGATAAACTTGGTAAGACAAAATATAATGTAATGGATTGTTTATATCTTGCCCAAATTTGCAGGGGGCCAGAACAGGAACTATTTGAAAATGTCAGATCAGAGAAGTTAACAATGACAAAATTAGCTTATACACTATCCAATGAAAATTAATTTTTATTTTACTAGTAGATTAATGTTTTCAAACATCCCATGTGATACGCTTCAAATTTGGGTATATGTGTTATAAATTGTCATATTTCCTAATTACAACTCCTGATTGTCATAATAAAATGGAATGAAATCTAAATAATCGATTAAGTTGTTTGATGATTTCTATGATTTGAGATTTTATAATAGACATATCATATTTTTTCATAGACATTTGTGTGGAAAAAAATAATAATGATACTATAACCAGATATGAAGAATATTTTTTTAATATTATCTAAATTAGAAAATATATTCTCTATAGATTTCTTTGACTCAATGGATAATTTTATATTAATTTTTTTTCATGATGAACCCTTTAGAGGGCTGGTATAGATTGGATGGATGTACCCATTTGAGAGATTTATAATGAAATTGAATAAAAAATTAATTAATAAATCGTTGGTTGAAGGGCCAATTATAGAATAATATTTCTAGGAGGAGATTTATTCTTTCAGCACTCATAATTTTTAAATTGAGTATCCCACAAAACAAAATCACATAAACCATAATGAGGGAATTGTTTGCAATAAAATGTGAAATCAATTATCAGTTTTTAATTATCCTCAATATCACTTCAATAGAGTTCATGAACGATTGCTTTCAGATGATTAAAATCACAGATCTCATACATATGTTCTGCTCAATTGTGAAAAAATAACACCTTCATTACTGTGAGTTATACTATAACTTATTCTATAATCTTTTTTAAAGTAAGATAATTTATTTTATTTATAGTTTATATAATAATCCTATCATGAAACAAGTTTCACTAATTACCTTAGCTTCTCTTGAAGAATGTTTACAAAATAATTTTTCATATTGTTAAAAAAAAGATATCATAGATTATTTATGGTTTTACATATGAAATAAATTTATTACTTATTATATTGATAATTTTTTTTATAAATTTTCTTGTATCACAACATGATGATAAAATTCATAATAGATTTTGTCTATTGAGTATCCCACCATCCAAAACGGTTAAATCATATTATGCATATATGGTGAATGGTTTTCAATTTAATAAAAATGCATATAGGGAATCATAAAAACAATAATTAGTGATGTATTCTTGAGAGGATCGCGTCATTGAGAAACTGAAGTTGAATTTTACGGTTTTCTAGAAGAAATTATTTAACTCTATTATCTTGGACAAAATTATATATCAATGTTTAAATATTAGTGGTTGGATACTGAGAGAGGCTTGTATGTACATCATTGCAATAGAATCATTGATATTAAATATAAAACTATTTATAGAGTAAATGTACCATTTTTATTGGTCCATCTGGAAGATCTAATTTTATATTCAAATTATTGTGCTGCTTCAACTGAGTTGGGAGATTGTTAGAGAGTAATAAAAATGACATCTCAGGAAAATCAGTTTACTCAAAGTGAATGTGGTTCCACTGAAGTAAAAGGAATTTATATTTTTCAATAGACTAATCAAAATATATATTTATCATTAAGAGACATGAATATAGATGATGTAACCCTGTATTTATGGGTAGATGGTGACAATGATGTTAATCACTATTCAAATGAATTTTAAATAACTAGAGATGATGAAACTCAAACTCAAATGAAAATTGATGGTGATGATGAGGAATATGATGACATTGACATCCTCAAATATAAAGATGAGGATGGAGATGAATAATGACATGGTTAAAATATACTTATAATCATATATAATATATATCAATATATAAAATTTTTTAACATATTTCTTACAACTTTCATTTCTGGGCTCAGATAGACAATGATTTATATCGTTATTTGAAAGAGGGTGATCTACATTTAGAATAGAAGGATATTGGATCTACTAACTATCCTAATGCTGGAAGATCAGGGAGGATTCTAAAGGGACATTGTCATTCTTGATTCATGATTCATGGCCCAATCCCGGAGTGATTACTACATCTAGCAACGATCCATGCATACAGAGGTATGCTTTGAATTATATTTTAGTTCGTTTTCATTAATTAATTTCTAATCTAAATTTTTAATTATTTTTTATTTTTCTCAAAGTTTTTCCCATATATCTATTGTTCGAGGGATTACTATAATGAAAATTTATTTTTCTAAATCATTGTTCATAGGGGATCCGTTTCCCATTGATTTTCAGCACCACATGTTCTATCATTTGCTGTTACATAAATAAATAATATTAATTTTGAATTTTAAATAATTATTAAATTGATATTATAATTTTTTTCTTGGGTTTATGGTATCTCATTGATTAGATCTTTTGTGGAGTTATCTGAAATGCAAGGGAGGGGAATTTGTGTCACTATTTCTGTTAGTTGTTTTTTTCAATTTGAGAAGGAAAGAAATGATGAAAGCATGTGTGATAGAGTTTGATGAGTCTTGTCCCACCCAATGACATGATTATATTTATTCTCAGGTCTGGGATGGATTGTTTTCACACTAGATGGGTGATCATTTCAATAGGATATCATCAGTAGGTCGACAAAATCGGGGTATACATGAGGTGACACATCGAGTCGTAGTTGAATATTCAATACTCATAGGGAACACATGGTAAGTACATTTTTTAAATAATTTAAATAACATTAATTGAAAATATTTTTTTATATTAATATAGGTATTCGAACAACCCAATGTTATAGTGTTTGAAATTTAGAGATGGTTTCACAATGATCTGGTCACTGAAGATATTAGAGGTGATTTTCAGCACCAGATTTCCATTATTGCAATTTCTGGTTATGTTTTAAAATTATCTTCAAATAATATATTATTTATTTTAATTAAAAATTACAATTGATGGAGTTGTATGATGCCATGAAGTCTTAGTCCCAGGCTAAGAGTCGGGATGAGACCGAGGTTCAGACAATTGCCAACCAATTTAATGAGGCGGGATGGATGAATTCGACACAGTACAACTTTGAGAGAGGTTGAATTGTCAGTATTGGCTCTTGATTGATTCTTATGAGTTATTATGCGACTGATGTGATGTCGACATTCAACTCGAGAGGATATAATTTATAATCATTGTCATATGCTACACATTATAAGGAGAAACTTTGAGCTTAGAGTGAGCATATAAAGAGTAAGTGTAGGAAGCAAGAAGATCTCCATTGATATCATCGGGAGTAGAAGTAGGAGGAGATCCCTTGATGGTAGCAATTTCATCTTGAGTAGGAAATGTCATACCTTCATCAACGACATCATGACTTGGGGATAGTGTTCCCTCCAACATCCCCTCCAACTCATCCAGAAGACCCCCCAGTGATATATTTACATTTTATAATAATGAATTTGAATTCCATTTGGTTTTTTAATATTATATATTAACATTTCTACATGGTTTGTTTTTTATATTGATTTGAATATTGTGTTTTTTATTATTTTTATAAATTTTTAATAATTTATTACTTTAGAATTTATTTATTATTTTAATTATTTAACTTATTTTAGTATTTATTTATTATTCTCTAAATGTTGTTATTTAATATTATTATTAAATTATTATTATTATTCTATTATATTTTCTATATTTTTGTGAATATTGTGTTTTTTATTATTTTTATTATTTTATTATTTTATTATTATCATTAATGATATTATTATTAATACATTTAATATTAATTTATTATTATTATTATTATCAATACTATTACTTATATAATTATTAATATTAATATTCTTTAACTATTATTATATTTTATAATATTTTAGTTGAATTATTATTATTATTATTTTATGAATATTATTATATTATTAGTAATATTATGTTATTAAATTTTATTAATAGTATTGTTTTTCTATTTTTTAATGTTCATTATGATGGGCTCATCAAAAATAATTATTTTCAAAGGCCTGTGGGGAAAACATATTGACAACGTACCTGTCATAAATAAGTATCTGTTAATTACCACATGTAAGCTATTTGGGATGAAATTTTCTACAACGGGTTATTTGCGATGAGATCCCATTACAAAAGACTGGTCACAAATAACTAATTTTTTTGGTAATGATAGATTTTTAATTATCACAAAACCATAAGTCTATAATAACTGAAATGACCATAGATTAAGTTGAAATAGATTTATAAGTATAAACAATTATTTTAAAGATCCTTTTATTAATTTTTATAAATTATTTTACTATAAAAAAATAGAAATTGGTAAAATGTAATTATTTTGTTCATTCGAAATCACAACAAAAAATCATCCTTCAATTCAAATTCATTCAATTAGCACTTCATCCCTAACCTCAACAAATGAATGATCAAAATGAAATTTTTAGGACATAAGAACTATATTTATGTTTTAACATATTGTAATGATTATAATTGAATGAAAATTATTTCTTAATGTATTTATATTTTTATCCAAACCATATTTTTTTAACATATCTTATCCAATATTTTAAAATCATACATTAATATCTAAAATATTATTCAATGTTAAAATTTAAAAATTATATAAACAGTTAACCTTAAACTCATCCCATATATTTATGATAATATTGAAAATAGGAAAACATAAAATTATTGTCACTTAATCTCAAAAACCATAATACTATTATTCCCCCAATAAAAATAATGATATTTTTTAATCTAAAATTTTATATGAATTTTACTTCACAATATATTCTCAAGAAACACGGTAATATCCATAATTACTATAGAATATAAATAAAAATATGTACACATTCTTGATTAATTTTCTCCCCATACCATAAATAAAATTACTTTTTATTTAATATTTTCAATATATTAAAATTTAGTTTATACTCCACAAACTATTAAATAAACAACTATGTCATGGAATCACTAATTAATTCCAAAATAATCAATAATATCCCATTAAAATTATCACAATCAAATATTTATTTATTTAATTAATATCTCATAATCATTTAGATGAAACGTTTAATCTCTACTTATTAATATAATTTATAAAACATATCATTAACAGAAAATCACTTTTCTCGATCAGAAATACCAATCATCCCACTCTTGAAAATAAATTCAAAAAAACCTCTATTGAAAAATACATAAATGATTAATTGAACTTATAACCAAAATATCATTATAAAATTACATCATCCAAATTAATGAAATCACATACCTAAATAATGATATAATCCCTCTTAAATAATCATCATAACATTTACCTCTCAAGGGTGTATGAGTTTTCTCTTAGATTAGGGTACTAATATAGATAATCCCAATATCACCCACACATAATACTTCAATGCAGAAATGGTAAATTAGGAATAAATTTATATCTCCCCATCAATATATTAATTAATCCTACAAAATTATAGTCTATATGACCATATTATCCATAAATAAATCATCCTCTCATTCCATTGAGACTTTCCCTTGGGGGATTATACCCACATTCTCATCATAGGGGAAACTACATCTTGTTACCTCCATGGTCTCTACAAAATTAATTCTAAGTAAACTCTATCATTATCCTTGTTAATGATTTAATGTTTTTTTGGTGGAAGTAATAAAAAATTATATCATGATAAATAATTTTGTGTAATTATAATATCGATCAGTCTAGTTATCACCCCATATGGTTTCAAAACAACACATTTTCCACAAAATTCAACATTTACCCAATTTTATATGGTTTCCACCATAGACTAAAACCCAAAATCATAGTGTAAAAAAGATTAATAATATCTTTGAACCACATAATGAAAAATAATAATAATTAGGATGTCCAAATCATGACCCCATATTATAATATATGAAACCATTGGTGTATCCATGGTTATCTATAATTTTCTACTATTTAAATCTGTTATATTGTTCAATAAATGAAATGTGAATTAACCCAAGAATATCATGTGGAGTGTCAATCTAGGTCAATAAAGGGAATACTAACCATGATCTTGAATGATGCATGATATATACTCTAAAAAAATTTCCGAGTTATTACCAACTGACTCACCTATTGTAAGGTCCCGTATTTCTCAAAAGGTATGTAACATTAATTTTTTGTCATAATTTTTTTATAGTACTTTCAATATGACGCCTAAAAGGATTAAAGGGGTATCATGTGAGTCTGATGCCCATTCAGGGACCAGATCCCTAAAATGGTAAGAAAAGACTGCATCACATAATTATATGAAACTGTGTAGCTATCCTATAAGGTTTCCCTAAAATTTTCTACTACAGATAGCGGGGTCCTAGATACCAAATGTTTTTTCTACAAGCATACGAACCTAAAAACATGGTTGATGGAGATTAAAGAGGTTTATGATAGTAAATTTTAGCATGGTTTGAGCACAAGTATATAAAAAATGTTCCTAACCATACCAAGTCACCTTTTGAAGAAGTAAGTAGTGCGTAGAAGGTGATTGGTTTTTACTAACATACGGCCAAACCAGGTGACCAGTTTTTTAGGTGAATAAACAAATTTTCAAACCTTTAATAAATTTATACCTCTTTTATTTCCTTTTTATTCTTATCCAATGGTTGATCCCTCATCCATCATTCCTAAATCTGTCTCCTCCTATACTATTAGATTTTTATTCATCTTGTCAATACAGAAACCAAATTATTCACCACCAGATACAAAAAAATCTATAGGTGATATCTCTAATTACTTCATTTTTATTCAATGTTTTCATTCCATCTTCTGTGTAATCTTAGTTTATTCTCATTTACCCCAATTTAGAGAATTTGAAGGATTAATAGATTCCGTACAACCAACCACAAATCAAATGTTCAAATTGGATTAGGGAGGATCTATGAGTAGATGATATGTTTTTTTATCTCCTTTACCTTCATTTAGTTTCACCCAATAAAAGGCATCATTGAGCCATGAGCCAGACTCTTCTTTCATTGCATTTTTTTTCAAATTAATTATATACAATTCCATTACAGTACTTTGGAAATAAATATTAAGGAAAATCAACCCCTTTTTTGATTTCATTAAACTATTCCACCCAATTGGGTATCCCCTCCCTTTGGGCTAATCATGACATTACATTAGTTAGATCAGACAACCCTTGGGATGGGTTTCTTAATAATTAATTGATTTCACACTTTCTTATTAATTAGAATCATGGTTGAACCATGATTATGAACCCATACATAATTGAATAAATGAAAATGGATGAGATAAAGGAGTTTTTCAACTATCGAATCTACTTACCATTGATCCACACATGGTTTCGTAATTGTGTGAATTGACCAATATGCCAATTATATTATAAATTAATGATTTAAAATGAAATGGACAGTATTACTAGAATTTTATATATATTCCTCTCCTATTAAGAATTTTCACATTAGATATAACAATGAAACAAGGGTTTCCTAAATAAGGACCCCTTGGAAAGACTCTCGTTCCTTCTTGTTTAAATTACTGATGCATGGAAAACATGTCGAGGGTGGAATATTATATGATTTGGATGGGTTCATCCTATATTTATTTATTTCATCTCCAGATGAGTGAAATTGGTTTCTGATTGTAAACCCAATGGATGGTTGAGGAGTAATGATGGTCATACCATGCAATGGGAGGGACTCTGACCCCTACATGAGATAATAGTTAAAAATTATTGTTTATACATGTATTCTAAACATCGTGCTTAGAATGACACATGGGACATCATCCTAATTCCACTGTGGATAGACTCATTTTCATTTTTCATTTGATGAGCCCCATGAATGATAGATGGAAAGACACATTATATTTTTAGGGATGAGATAGGGTGTTTAATTGTATTTTATAAAGATTTTTTCAATTGAATTAAATAAAAGGATAATAAATGTTTTCAATATTTAATTGATCACAGATTATTGGAAAGTCATGGATTTTTCCTACATGGCCAAGTGAATTCATGGAGACAATCCACATTCATACAAATATACTCACTTGTTTTACCATTATAGGACCCATTGGTTCTGGCTCCCCGACATAGCACTAGGTAGGTAAATTGGATGGGTGATGAAGTGGAACTCGGTACAATGAATATAGTTACTTATTTATGTTTTTTTTAATTATTAAGATACAGTAGATATTTTATAATGGATGTAGTTGATTGGTCTAGAATATGTTGGTGGAAGCTATTGAGATTGTATCTCACAACATTATTTGGTAGAACTTGGTAACCAAGGAGGCTTTATTATTGTATGTATTGCAAAGGGAATAATTTATCTACCGCTATTTTATTTGAAGCTTTAGGTTAGAACTGGGGTAGAGGACTAATCATATGCTAGAGATTATTTTCATAGCATTTTTTGGTCATTAGTATGTTTTTTTGTAGCATGTTGTATTGGCTTGTATCCCATATCCTTTGTGTGTTAACTTTTTATAGCTACATTACAAACATAGTAATGTTGTTTCATATTAATATTGAGCCTCCAATTATGGGTTTTTTTCTTTCATATTTTTCTACCATGAATCTGATTATATCTCCTAATTATTTTTAATTCTCTTGTATCATCTTCCTCATACACTAATGTGATGTACTCTGGCCTATTAGGGTATTGTCTAACCAAGAACACACCCTAGGCATCCGTTGCAAGTCGGTAGCCTCTAGGATTCTGGGAGATGTTCTTGAGGTCTTGTGGCCACCGTCTTGGGGCCCATAAAGTGTAATATTAGGAGCGATGTAACACCTATGGTAAAACCATATCTTATTTTCTTATTCATAAAGGGATTTATTGCTCGAAATGTCTTATAACCTCTTCCTTACCAAAACCATAGGATATTATATTATACATGGAGTTATCCAAAATGATTTCACTATATTTTCAAATACAAATCATTTAATATTGGCAACATTATATGATACTAAATGTTTTGATCACATTTTTTTAATACAGAAATATACATCATTGTCAACAAATGTTGTATATAGATCACATATATGATCTAATCGACTATAAAGGTCAAATGTTCTTGGATACTATATAAAATATAATTTTAATTTTTGACAGATCTTTTACATATTGAATTATAATATTACCATTTATTAATATTCATAAAAACTCCATAAATTATAATATTATACATTTCTTGGAAAAATGAATCATTTTAAAGGCTGAGATCATTTTTTTAGTAAGTGTACACATGGGAGATACCAATCGATGATCATATAAAATCATAATACAAACCAAAGGTTATGTGATCATGATCAAAACATCTGGAGTTTATACTCAATTATTCAATGCTAAAAAATGTAACATTTAATAAAGAGTTATCATATGAAATACATGACTCATAGAAGTGGTAAATAATCTCAAATCAATCAGGAAGAAAAATTCCATTCTATAAATCTGTGGCACCATTATAGCTAGATAATCATTTTCATATTTCAGGTTTAACATAAAAAGACAATAATATAATAATTTATTCGGACTTAACACATTATTCCTACTATAGATCAGGCATATTGGCTTGTTTCACATTATATATCTACCACATCAAATTGATTCCTTTAATTTAACATGAATATAAAATTTTTCCCCATTATTATCACATGGTATATATAACATTATGTATTTAATGGGAGGGATATATAATTCTTTTCCCACCCATCATATAATGAAAAAACATAATTTTTCCCCAACATCACTATGAATTTTGTGTATCATTATATCAATCTTCGAGTAATGAAAAAAAAATTCATAAAAATTTCATCAATAAATAATAACATAAGTCTTGAAAAATATATGGGTTCTATAATTATTTTATAATTGAAGAAATAACAATCAAGTGAAATTCTAAGGATTATATCTTTGGAGTAATGTAACTAGTAAAAAATAATTAATATTCTTGTTTGTTATTATATATGATAATTTCATTTAAAATAATACATGTAATATTTAAATAGGGAACATCATTTTTTATTTTGAAATGATTTATTAAAATAATGAAATTTAAAAAATATTAGAAAATTATTTTTTAACTAAATAAAACTTGTATTCTTGTCAAATATGGTTAAAAGAACTGATTATCCTCAATGGTATAATTTTTTTTCTATTATATATATTAATAAAATATAACTTTCATATTATTGGTAGAAAGTCTAAACAACCTCATTTGGACAATGACAATAATATTACATTAAATATATTTTGAAAAATATATACTGTGTACAATTTTAATATATAATAATCAGATAACATTAGAAATATTTTTTAACATATTTTTAGACGATATGGATATGAAGGAAAAAATTGTAAATACAATAGTAAAACCATGTTGGTTATCCTTAAATACACTATTTTTAAATTTTTGGTACATAATGTGAGGGAAATAAATAGAAATAATTTTCACTTCATAAATTAAAAAATATGAAGAAATTGAAATGGATTTATTAAATAGGTATCATATAATTTCCTTATCATAAATTCAATAATTAACAATTGTGGTTAATGTAGGATTTAAAAAATAATCCATTACAACGTCGCTATCATTTCAATCATTAGACGCATTAAAGACTAACATAAAACGAAAATTTATATTTCATAAATATAATTATATATCTAATATAGAATTATATAAGGTAACTATATACACCACACCTATGAATCATGTGGTGATTATGGAAAGGGAAACCATGAAATAAAATAGATACTATAAATTCTCTATATCATGTCGAACCTTTCTTCATACGAATTTAACAAAACTATATAATAAATATATATTTATTATAAATTTTTCTCAAATAAAAACATATATATATCATACCATTTATTATATACTAATGAAATATTATCACCACTTTATATATAATTTTTTATTCAAATTGATATTATGTATATCATCTACTTCATAAAAAATGCATATTTCAGTTTGGCAGTCTTGTTCCTTTTACTTTGATAGACATTAAATTATTTCCCAAATTTTCATCATTATATATATAATATAGAAATTATAAATATATTTAGATACATCAATAAATTTTATAAACTAAAAATTTAATTAAAACATTCACGGCGATGGTAAGTCGTATGTATCCATTAATGTTATTTTCACATTTCAATGGATGGATCAAAAGAATGCGAAAATAAAATTCACATCAAAAAAATAATTATTATATCATATAAATCATATATATTTATCAAATACATCCTTATTACCATCCATTTAATTAATTGATGAAAAATGAATGACATCATGTCATGAAGATGGTAATCCACAGAAACATAGATCGATGTTATCATATTTTCTAGAATTTTTGAGGTTAAGAAGTTAGGTATGATTTATTAATTAAAAATAATTATTTCATAAATATCATATATAATAATTAAAACAATCATTATTAAAATCCATTAATTATGGTTATTAAAAATGAAATCCATCACTATAGGGAGAGAAAAGCCTTATGTATGCTAGAGTGCCAGTTGCACACCACATTTAATGAGATGGGTTGTAGATAATGGTTGTATCATGACAAGAATAAAATTTATGAATATTTATTATATTAAATATATTTTTATTTTTTAGATAATATAGATTTATATGTGGTAATATAAGAATTAAAATTAATGTAATCGGTTATACCAATTACCTTATCATTGAAACAAATATTTTTGACATCCTCTAGAGTATCCTACAGTTTGTATATTGGGATGATCAGAACCTATAGAATGTGTATATGGAAAGTGGGAAGTGATTTTTGTAGATTATTATCTAGATATATTAATTAAAATGTGAATAATATTATGTGTATGAGGTACACTTTTCTTATTGAGCTGAGTGGGGAATTTAGAATTTCTTAAAATATTAAATTATAATAATTCCATTCTTGAAAAAATGATTCCAAATTTCCATATATTAAAATATAAATAAGGATTTTGTGGTAGCCCAAACATAATATGTAATTATTTATAGGTTAATGTGGTATTTTCCACCACAACCTTTATTTAATCCCCTCCATTTTCCAATTTTAACCGTAGTCCAAATACAACATTTTCACTCTTAATGGAATATAATTTTACGTACAATAAAAATATTAACTCATTAATGGAAAAGGGATATAATTCACTACACTAATTGTTTTTTTAATTTGATATTTTAATAAATTCATAATATATAAATTATCTCATAAAATATTATTTACTAAATAATATATTTAATTTTATTTTTGTCCGGATTAATTTAAATTAAGAATTATTATATTAATAAAAATATTGAATTAGAATCTAATCCATTAAAAAAATATTTCATATTTATATACAAAAATAATGCAACAATATAAATAAATCCAATTATATTACTTTTATTATTTTTAATATCATTCATTTTATTTATCAAATAAGTGAATAAATATTTTAACAGTGCTACACATGCCTTTAAGGTGTTTTTTTAATCACTAAAAAACATCATGAAAATAATTTCATTATTTAGGAAATTAAAATTACTTTTCATCAACCACAATAGATTTTCAATATGTGAATTAATAAGAGATATATAAATCAAAAAGTGTAAATTTGTTTAACTGCCCCAGATTTAAATTTTATATAGTTAATTTCCAAGGAGAGGTGTCAATTTTAAAAAATATTCAAACTATTGTGATATGGGTAGATTTAAAATCATAAAATAAGAATTGTGATTAAAAATTATGGCCTTAAATTAAGGTTTAACATAGATTACCTACATTTACTCTTAAATGACGTGACAAATGTTTCCATTGTTACAATTCATACAAACCCAAAAAAAAGAGTAAACACTTTTCCAAATTTGAACTTCTAGATTCCAAATATGGAATCCATTATATAAATTCCAATACCTATTAGTGGTGTGATTTTTTTAAATAATGTGATAAAATATGCTGAAACCCACTTTGATAAGAAAATATTATTTTAAGAGAAAATAAATAAATTTATTCTTATCCCATTGATAATAAAAATATTATATTAATATTAATTTTGTTTGAATATATAATTTAATATTTTATTGAAATCATTCCACAATAGTGATACATTTTTTAATGATAGAAGGACATTTCTCACATACAAATAGTTTTTTAGAATTTTTTTTACATATAAATCACATAATAAAGAGTTAAAGGATAATATTCATTAAAATAAAATTAATTTAATTGAATTAAACATTAGATAAATAATTTTACTTTGAAATCATATTAGAATAATGTTGAACTCTATACATTTTTGAAACAAAATAATGTTTTCCAGAAATAATCAATACTTTCACTAATTACAAGAATTTTTTTTTAAAATTTCATTGATATTCACCAAATTATGAATTTTTAATGATTATTTATGAATTTAATTCAATTTTATGAAATTAAAATTTTAAAATATATAAAACATTAAATATAATATATTTTTAGAAATTCAATATGAATCATTTTTATAGCTAATCTATTTTTTTAATGTAAATATAAAATTGGTAAAAAATGAATGAATACATTTATTACTAAATAAATAAAGATTTATATAGTGGGATGTTATTATATATTTCCTAAATTAATTGAGATAATTTATACCTGATAATTTTATGGCTAGTTAAACATGATAATATTTAAATAATAATATCATGTTATTCATTTAGGATTAGTGTTGTTTTTCATATACACTGTCAAACAAAGACATTTCTCAAAATATCAAGGTGTTACAGGTGAGGTGTTAATACCCAATTAAATTTTTAGTGAGATATATGGGATTCTACTTTCATAAGAATATATGATAATTTGGGGGTAAATGCTCCCTTTATTGATAATTATTTGTTTGTATGATGTGGTTTCTCTAATATGACTTTATAATAGTGATAGAATTGTTTTTAATTGTAATGTGATATACCATATTGAGTAATAAACATAACTTATAGTGGATTGATATTCTCCAAATATGGTTTTAAGTGAAATTTATTCGATTAATTAAATATATTCATCGAGAATTATGACTCTTCAACCAATCATTGTTCTTCCAATATGAAATTTACTATTATGATTTTTTTTAGATATTTGAATCCTTTTTATACTCAATGAATTTTTAGTTTCTCTTAAAACATGAAAATCAATGGTAAATATTCAAGATGACTATAATATGCTAGAGTCACTATGAATTATATTAGTAGAGAAATTAAATAATCATTCATTATTTTTTGTTCCAATATTTATAGGGTCTGAGTTTGAATGTATATTTTTCTTTTCATTATGGTGATTAGGGGGTCATATAGAGTGTGTTTGTGCATACCCATCAATGGGATTTGTGTCCACATGGGATGTCACTCTTTAGATGAATGGTATATTTTGGGTGAACCCTTTTTTCATGTATGTCAACCTTGATGATATTTATAGATTTATAGTTCATATATTCTATTCATCATTTTAATGGAACATATATTATCATTTTTCAAGAATGCACTATATACAGTTCATTTATATTTATATATTAAAATGGTGTTTGTGTTTATCTATTTCAATGTAGAATTGTGTATTTCACTGATTTATATATGCTAAGGCCTCCCATATAATATATTCCTTCTTGGATTCACTCAACAACCCCTGGTCTATGAGAGGTGTTATTGGGGTAGAAATCCAGACATAATACATGCCTGAGTGGTTTGTGTGAAATAAGTGATATGTACTATATAATACGAATCTAATTATTTTAACACCATGAATCATAAATTGAATATTAAAATTATTTTTTCTTTGGGGATGGATATTCAATTGCAATATATATGGAGAATCCAAAATATACTTCATCGATTATGTTATTTATGAAAAAAAGATTACACACAAAAGTATTATAATTCTAACACTACCAATATTGAATTATGTATAAATCCATTCCTTCTTCTAAAACACAACATGAACAACATATATTATAATGAACTATACAATAATTAATGAATAATCATTAACATGTAAAAAATAGGTCTACAACCATCCCATTTTTATTTTTTGGTAAATACCTTTATTTATATATATTATTGGTTGTAAATAAATAATGATTATGTATATTTAATCATGGTTCTTACAAATTCTATTCTCTTTCGACTTTGTTTCCATAAAATGGTTATAATGTATTGACTAGTAAGTGTAACTAAACAACCCAAAAAAAGAAACTTCATAACATGTTCAACTCCTTCTATGTGAATATATACGTTATTATTTATAAACCATTGTATATAGTTCAATATTATACATAGAGATTATTCATTCAATTCTATATTAAAAATATAACTTTTATAATCTAAAATCAATGTTCCATTATATTTCTTTATTGAACATTAGTTGATGCGAGGAAACACCTTCCACATTTTAATTTTGTAATAGCCCATGCTTCCACGGTACGTTTCCCTTTGAATAATGCAATGATGTGCGTTGTGCGCAACTTCGAGATTCTAACACACCACAACCAATCAAACTAGCCGTTATGAATAATAATACTTACTTTTTGAAATTTTATAAATTTTATCTTTCTAAATGGACTTCAGTTTTGGATTAGTAATATCTAAATTAGCATAGGGTGAATTTTTTGTACTTTTCGGATAACTTTCATATTTTGATGAATAGTTAAAATTAATAAATTTTAATTAAAAATAACTTTTTTAATCGAAATAATTAATAGAGATAAATTTATTAATTTGAGTGGTTTTAATGTATATTATGAATATATGTTTACCATTTAATACAATGATGGTCATTGGATGATATTTCACATTTAAACTAGACATAAACAAGTGTCAATCTTTTGATAGTTATTATCTCTTAAAAACACACGATTTGTTTTGACGATGTGAATTAATTTTTAAATTAATTAATTCAATTGATTTGTTTTGAATTTGGTAAAATAGACAAAATTTTTGAATTCATAATATCAAATATAGCTTAGGTATAATTTTTGGTATTTTTCTAGAAACTTTCATTTTTTGATGAATAGTGAAACCACTAAGTGGTAGTTAAAAACTGATTTTCTTCATAAAACCTAATTTTACCACTTCTGTGAGTGGAATTTTAAAAATTAGAGAGACACAGTTAATACCAAGTAGTAAAATGAGGTTCATTGAGATGAAAATAATTTTTGGTAAATAATAACTTTTTACTTTTATTTACCACGGTTAAAAGTAAATAGGGTAATTAAGGGTAAAAATGATATTAATATTACCCTACCACATTTCCTAATTCTATTTTACAAGTTTATAGCGACCAATAACAACCTTAGGAATAAAATATTATTATTTAGGTCCAATTGGATTAGATTTGGACATTTATTATTATTTATTTCAAAGAAGAGTTAAAAGAGTTTAAATCAGAGTTTATTTACTAAAACATTTTTAATATAGGGTTACACATAAGATAAATTAGACTATAAATATTCATTAGAAAGGTAAAAATATTTACTAAATAATGTTATTTATTTATAAATTTTAGAAATTACATAATTTAATTTATTTATGACACAATGGTGATGCAGTAATTACCATAATAGTGAAAAATTAAAATGATTGATATTGTAGATGCCCAAATAAATATAATTTGAGACTTTTTATGAATTAAACTAATTTTATAGGTTAATATGACATATTAGGATTGATTTAATTTACTTTTTTCTAAGTAATCATTTTAATATCAGTTTCACAAAAATCAACTATTGAATAGTGTCAAAATTGACATAAAAGTGATTTTAAAACAAATATTATATTATTATTTGATATTAAAATCCTAAAAATCTATGGTTCGGCCAAGAGACTTATATAATCATAGGTGTATCATTAATTGACCACTTGGGGGGTCTCTTGGATATTTATAGTACGTTTATTAACCATATAATAGAAAAATACAAAGGGACATTGTAAAGGTGAAACTAATTAACTAAGAGTTAATACAAAAATCTAAGGTTAATATAATGAACCAAACCTGTCTAAATTATATATTTTGAGTGGTTTTCGACCTATCCCCACCTTAACCTTTAAATAATCCACTTCGGATCCATTAGAAACAGAATATGAATTTATTATAAAATAATATTTTTAGCTTTTCCAAAGGTGCCCCTCACCCCTCTTATAAAAGGGCACTCCCCCTTCTCATTACTTCACACTTTAAAAGCCTTTTGGTTCGTCCAACACCTGCCAAAATACTCTCTAAACTTCCCTAAATACAACCTAGAGGCCTTAGTTTGATCCTAAATCCATCTTATAGATCCCTTTTGATCAAATCAAAAGGAAGAACCTGAAGAAGAGGTAATGTTTTTACCACCATTTTTCAAATTCTTTTCTTCTTCAACTTCTTCTTTCATTGTTATTCCCATTCTAAATTAAAGAATCCAGTATCTCCTATATACTGTAATATTATTATATATATAGTACAACCATATTCAGTATTCTATCCATCCTTTGAATGACATGTCACCATATGTGCGTACGTACGGCTTACCGTCTCCACGTCGTGGTGTAATTGTCATTCAATACATTATTATTTGGATGGGTATAATAATGATGTGTAATTAATGTAAATAATAAATATAACATGATAATTATTCTGTTTATATGATATACCATCCAATTATATATTATTTTAACATAAAAAGAATGATATTGTCGCTCGTGCGTACGTACGGACTACCGTCTCCACGAACGCGATGAGATTCATTCTCCATCATATCCATTAATGTATAATTATCATTTGATTATTTAAAAATAACTTTTATGGACTTCATATCATTCTGGATATGAATAATATACAACCTAACAATGAAAAACATGGCTTACTTAACAAAACATATAAAAGAAAACGAGTAAGTTAACACCCAAAACAACGATAATACTAAGATATTAATTACAAATCAATGTTAAAAGATCATATATGATATCATATTAATGTAAATGATTCTTTTATAATTCAATAACAATTATTTCACCATTATACATGATTTTAACCTACCGTCGACCAAGGAAAAAGTACAAGGTAAGGGGTTTCTTATCTCACTTTTAATTCCATGAGAATTCCATTGTTCACCACTTATTTATTACATGGGGTGTGTGTACTGCCCATGTCTGTATTCATTGTGTAATATATTTTAATTCATTTATATTCACATCATCATTGTATGATCCTTCTTTCATGTGTGTATGTTTTTTATGTTACCAAATCAATAAGGGAATTTGGAATTTCAATTTCCACTCATTCGGCTTTACGCATACTTCATTGATTATTTTACTCCAAGATTATATGTAGAATCACTATTCATTTGATTATGTCATAAATTACACTCCCCTTTCTGTGGATATTATTTTGATACACATAATCACTCCATTGATAAATTCTCAAGTCATCGGTATGAACTTGATAAGAGTAATTTTTACTCAATCTCGATTTGTTGGGATAAACATCCAATTCATTGGTGTTGTTTTTACAAGAATATGTGTGATTGTCCTTTGATTGTTTTACAATTAATATCCAATAATATTTAGTGTATTTATATTTTTCACACATAATTATGTCGTTGATTTATCCTTAACCTAAGGATACAACCTTTATGAGAGATTTCATCTTAATTTACATTCCATTGAGACTTCTTTGTTGTTATACACCAAATCACATTAATGTAGTGTACTTTGACATAGTATATCATGAATCCCTTTATTCTCATGATATTACAACGTTTTGATTACCTCAATTATTTTTATTCAAGTGTCTCTCTTTTGGTTAGAAAATCTAACTAAAATTCAATTTTTAAATGTTTTAAAGACTCATTCTTCTAATTCTTGCTCATTAATGGCCATGTTTTAAAAATGGTTTTAAGGATTTATTTATATGTACATTATAGTTTTAAAATCAAAATTCATTTTAGAAGTTTCAAATTGGTATGGGACACTTTGATTCTAAAATCTATTTTAAATGGATTCTTAACAAATAGTGTGACTTTTAAATGAATTCAAGAAAAAGGGGATATTTCACTCTAATTGTTATGATGATTATTTTCATCTATGTTAATATCCTTAATCATTCTCGATTGAGGTTAATATGATACAATACAATCTTCCACATTGTATCGAATGAGTTATGTTTGACTGTGGATGTTCTATTTTTATACCATTCATTGTTTGTGGACAAATTATTGACATTTTGTATGCTAGTTTTAATATGAATGTTTATGTTATGGTTTAAACATTTCATATGAGGAATGCATTGGACTTAGTAAGTGATGGGTGGAGCCCGCTATAGCTCCTCGATGCATTGGGAGGTCTCATGAGACAAACTAGTGTCTTGGCACAAGGCCTTGGAAAAATATTATTTGTAGTCTTGGCACGAGGCCTTGGATATGTGGTTATGATAGTCTGGAATTATGCATTCCATCATTATGAAAGTGGTTATTGATATTTCATGTGATTGTTTAACTAGTAGAATATCCATGTGAATATGTAAATGTCATTATTTCATTTTATCTTTTCCATATTATGTTGAAGTTCAAGTTTAAAAGGCTTTTGTTTTAGTTATAAATTTCTTTAAGTGTTTATGCTTATCTATGAAAGCTTCTGCTATATTGTTATCCCTACTGAGCATCTGAGCTCACCCCTTTCAATGTTTTATCTTTTCCCAGGATGTGAAGAAGTAATTTATGAATGACCTGTAGGGATAGTAGGAGGGGATATGAAGATAATATGTCGTTGTAGTTTTTTTACCTTATGATGTAATGTAATACTTATGAATATATCTAGTGTTTCCAAGACAACTAAACTAATCAGTCTTTCGAGACTTGATCTTTTGTGATCATGCCAATGTTATGTAATAAGGCACCAAATCTAGGTATCTAGGGTCGGGGTGTTACAAATTTTCCATAATCCACATCCCAATATATTAATTAAATAATAACTATATTTCATAAAATATTTTCCACTATAGTGAATTGTAACTATAGATGTATTTAAAAATGTCATGACCCCCTCCCCACAAGGTGTACCCCTCTTAGGAGAGAAATGTGATAAGGGAGATTGTGACCCCTGATTCCAGCCTTATGTAGGCCCTGGGATGGTAACTAAAATCGAGGGTTTAGTAAGCACACAAATTAGAGTTATTACCCTCTAAGAGAACACATGAAGTAGAGAGAGATAAGGAAGAAAAAAACCAACTCCAACTCAGAATGAAATATAAATGAAATACCAAGTACACATACGTATTGTAATGAAAAAACTACAAAAATTGAAAGGGGAAAACTGCAAGTACCAATAAATAAATAGCAGTGACCACGATGCCTGAACATATCCTGCAACTCCAGGATAGTAGTTACTATCCTGATATCCAACCTACTCATAATGACCATAAAATAGTTTATATATATTTATATATATAGGTAGGGTGAGTATAACAGTATAGTCAATAATAATACTCCAAGTGACCATGTATCATATTAAAGCATATATAATATGATAATGAAAATCATGGGTACTCTGCTACAACTTCCCTAGTGGTTTTTCGCTTTTCCCCAATGTCACACGTCCTATGAATTTCTCTCGAAAGGTAATTCTCACAGGCACCTAGTAATAGTACAATAATATGCACCTCCTTCACCAAAACTACCACGTCCACATAACCACAGTAAGTATGTAGTTTCTTGGAGCCCCCACAACTCGTATAATGTCTGCAAAACAACATGTATTGTTCTTCAAGAAATTAAATCCCATACACCGAGAAAGGATTCTCCAGCCATCACTGCATGTACACGTTACACCTGTAGTTTTCCAAAGAAAAATATATCCAGAATATATGAGTGTGAATACCCAGAGTACATTAAAGCCCTCACACACATATATGGGGAAATCTAACCATCTTGCCTACCAGCACATGAAACTACCTAGAGAGGAATGTGGGTCCAAAGGGGGTAGTCATCCACCCATCCTCCCACCAGAATGTTGGAGAAAAGACCCCCCAGTGATTAGAATCCTTGGGGTGTCATTTTACCTAACTGACGGTGTGGAGTAGCGTAAATAAACACAAAAATTACATAATATAATCTATCTCAAAACCACTGTATGGGAATAGCCTATTCATATACTCAACTGCAGCTAATGTCTCTTGAACTCCCTATTTACACTACTAAGACTATGTATCATATAAAAACACAACAATTTAAAGAACATTATTACATTACTTCATTTCCATTTTATCATTTTATCATTACATTAAATAATTACATAATCATTAATAATCTATTAAAAATTAAAAATTATATTTCATTATCATCACAAAAAAATTCTTTCCCTCTAGGCATAACCAACCCCTGTCCATAGCTTCTCAAAAATATTACATCAGCATTGCATCCCAATAACCTCCAACCCAATGAGTTAACATAATTTATTCAATCATTTATTAGTATCATTATTACATTCCCATATTCGCATGAATTTTAGAAAAACATTCTAACATACCAAGCCCATGTGGCTCTATATGGTGAGTAGAACAACTACCCGTCGAGTCTTTTCCACCATTAGTAGGAGCGTTGACACATCCTACCTCAAGAAGCTAAACACAAAAATCATGTGGCATACCATCTGTGTCATTTCCCCTTTGGATGGAGGTTAATAAAGAAAAACTACCATAATGAGTGGGGAATGTAAAACAGATTAACAACCCACAAAATTCAGCAAGAAAACACATTTTAAATGGCAGTTAAGAACAACTTCACTCCATTTCATCACCTCTGGTGTCCTCCCCGACACCCACCTACATAAAATGATGCATCTTACCTCTCTTGTCATCAACTGTTGCCACAACAACTACGCCTACCTACGCCCACATCTCACAATAGCCATCCAGGCTCACATCACATCACATGTACCAGGAAACAACAAGGAAATTGTGCTCTTGGCTCTAAACAAGGAATTATAGCTTTACAAGTATTGATCTCTCACAGCTCCAAGCATAAGTCTCTTTGGACATTACATGAAAGATGGTATCTTATAACCCTAATATGAATTATATTTTATCAAACAACCAGTTCTTTAATCTGTAATGATTTAACAGATTCATTATTAGTAAGTTCCTACTATTGGCAACATAAATAACAATCTTTCATAGGTATCAAAAATAATTCAACATGCTTGCTGAATCAATTTGAATAACATCAAATTGCAACACAAACAATCAGATTAATTTACATGAATCATTATCTGTATCATTTAATTATCAGTTAATTATGACATTATGTTCCTTACAAATTTATTCAATAAAGACATACAAACAATAAAAGAATAGAAATCACACTATCTATATAATCAAAATGCAAACCGGTATCCTGATGAATAGAAACAACATGCGATCAAACCAATTATTTCAATATGATTCAAGTATTTAATCAGTTCATTTCTATTGTGATCAAAAGGGATAAACATGATTACTTTATAGTTGAAAATAAAATAATAGAGAAGCAAATAATCCCATACCACAACAGGTTTTCATTGGTATTATTTTGAAACGGATCAATGCAACAGATCAAAATCACCTTACTTATAACAACTACATCCACATGAGGATGTCGTGACACAAATGCATCAACTAAAACAAAATGAAACTCCCTTAGAAACATGGATATTAAATACCATAGCATTTAATGAAGAAGACGGGAGAATACTGATTGAGGAAAACAAACAAATGGATGTAGATCTTACCTCAGATTGATATGGGTTGAATAAAGGAAGCGGGGAACCGATCTAGGACTAATGAATCCCTAAAAGATCAAGAGGGAAGCATCCGGGCCATCTAGAATTGAGAGAGGGTTTACCAAAGACTTAGGGTTTGATACAATTGAGCAGCTATGGGTCATTAAAACACCAATTCATAGGACAATACATGATGTGTACCTCCTCATCATGTCATGTACCATCTTGAGGAGACCTACGACAACAAAATGTGTTTCCTCAACACTATTTTTTTTATTTTTCTAAAACACGAACGGTACATATCATGTACCCCTTGGTCACGTCGTGTTTCCCTTATTTCTAACTTCTCATGATTGAACACCTACAAACATCCTCTGAGCATTCTCTACTTACATCAGTATCCCAAAAACACTGAATGGGTCAATCCACTTGGATCTGGGCCCTTAAATCATATTCCTCTCAAAACATTCTCATACTTGAGAATACATATCCAACCTAGATTGCAAATAGAAAATGGGATGTCTGAACAACCACCCCGTGAGATACCTTTCATGGCTCACGCCACCATAGGAGCCTGACCACCTCAAAAGAACAATGTGACCCCACAAAACAACCACAACAAGATCCCAAATGTTATCTTCGGGAAGATACCTATCTAAGAGAGTAATCCACAATAGAGAACAAAAAGGAAGCCATACCATGGAAAGGAAATGTCAACCACCACAAAATGAAAATTGTTACAAGGAAAGAGCTAAACATCATTCAACTTGAGGTACTAAGCACGTATTTGTGACTCATATTAACATGTACTCTCCTCCATGCCATCGTGCCACCACAATATATGGATAAGAGGGATAGAACACCCACTCAACTCCTTCTCCAAGTGGTCCTAGATATCCATAGGCCGCTACTAGAAGGTCACATCATAATAAATTTCGATCTCTCCCCAATCGATGATGTGAGATTCAACATGATGATAACGACGCAGCTCGGAAACATGAAAAAATTCATGTATCGACATCATCATTGGGGTAAATGCTAGCCAATATTCCACGACTCCAATAAGTGTCAACACCTCGAAATCCACAACAAACTAGGGAGAAAGCATACTCCCATGACCAAACCATTACATCACACAGTGTGGAGTCACATTTAAATACAAATGATCCCAAACATAAAACTCCAAAGGTCTACTCATTTGATCAACATATGATTATCGACGATCCTACACTGCCTTCATCCTCTCATGAATCACATGAACAATCTATATCATGTTCTGTACCAACTCTGGTCTCAGAATTTCTGACTCTCTGACCCCAATCCATCCAAATGGAGAATGGAACAACCGGCCAAAAAATGCATCATACAATTCCATACCGATGGTGGAGTGAAAACTATTGTTCACCACAAACTCCACCAAGGGTAAGTGCATCATCCATGAACCTCTAAAATCTAGGACATTAGACCACAACTTGACTTTAAGAATATGGATGGTCTGATCTATCTGACCCTATGTCTGTGGATGAAAATTAGTGCTAAGTCATAGTTTAGAACCAAAATCTTGTTGGAGACCTCTCCACACCATAGAGGAAAAATGAGGATATCAATCAGAAATGATTTTCCTATGGACTTTGGGGAGTCTCACCACCTACTCTATAAAATTCCTCGACAAAACATCCATTGAGCACAATGCCTTGATCTCTACGAAGTGGAATGATTTCATTAAACAATCAACTACCACCCAAATAACGTCATGGATTCCTTGAGCTAAAGGTAAACAAGTAACAAATTACATTGATATTTTCTCCCACATCCACTGAGAAATATCTAATGGTGGGATAAAACCACCATGGACACGGTGATAGACCTTCACCTTCTTGCAGACCAAACATTGAGACACAAAATCCGACACTGCATGCTTTATCCATGGCTACATAAACTAACTCTCCAAGGATCGATACCTCTTTTTCATGCCATAATGATTTCTAAAAAAGAACTATGGAAATATATGAAAACTATCTCATGCATATCTAATGGAAAAAAGCCTTCTCTTATACAAAACTCATTGTTTTTCATCCTCAGACCGAAAATCAGGGGCCTCACAACAAATAACTCAGTCTCTCCAGACCTCCACCTCTAAATCCCTCAACAAGAACTCTTCCACCGTATGACCCAAAGATGAATGCACTATCATGTGAAAAATAAACCATTTCCCCTATCTTCATTCATATCAAGACGTATTGTTGAATGTTCTTCCATCACTATCATCAAATCACCATATTCGGCCATTACATCACTATGTGACTTCCTGCTCTGCGCATCAGCTGCATCATTCCCCATTAATGGTTTTTTTAATATTTTTGATGTCACAATCCATTAAGAAATTCATCCACCAATGTTGCTCCAAGTTCAATTCACGTTTGGAAAATCCATAGCTCATTATATTATGACTGATGAAAACAAAAAATCCCCCCCCCCCAAGAGGTAATGTATCCATAACATCATAGAATACACTACTATCGCTAACTCGTGGTCATGGGTTCAATAGTTACATTCATGGCGATGAAACTACCATATCCCACAATAAATAATTGATCTTTTTTTCATTATAACAAAACCTTACCCAAGATGTGAAGCATCATAGAAAACATCAAACTGAACTGCCACAACTGGTAGACAAAGAATAGAAGCACTTAGCTACTTCTTATTCAGATTATTGAATGATTCCTTACACTAATCAGTCAATATGAATTCTTGATCCTTCCTAGTCAATTATGTTAGAGGAGTCAGAACCTAATAGAAAGTGGTTACAAACCTCATGTAATATCATGCAAGACCATGGAAACTTCACACCACTACCACTATCTTGGGGGCTTCCAAAAACACAACTTATTCATTCATCGATGGATCTACTTGTACTTTTTTCTGGGATACAACATTCCCCATGAAATAGAATTCTAAATCCTAAAACTCACACTTCACAAACATCCTAAATAGCTACTATTGACAAAGATGTCCTAAAACGACATACAAATTCATCACATTCTCCTTGACATACGGTGAGTACACAATGATATTTTTATGAGAACCAAATAAAACTTATCTAGAAAATCACAAAACACAACGTTAATCAATTAAATGGACATGGGTTGATAATTCGTCACAACTAACACCATTACAACATACTGATAATTCCCATGATGACAATGGAATGCAGTCTTCGGGATATCTGCATCCTTTGCACACATCTGATGATATCCTAACCACATGTCGATCTTTGAAAACCAAAATTCACCCTTCAGTAGATCGAATAAATAATAAATCCATAGATGTGGATATCAATTCTTTATTGTCAAATAATTAAAACAACGATAATCAATAAACAACTAGAAATTGTTGTTAGCCTTCTTCATGAACAAAAGTTGTCTACCCCACGATGACACACTCGACTGAAAAAACCTCATTGTAATATACTATTGATCTCTATACGTAGCTCCCATAAGTTATAAGGGAACATTCTATATTAATAAATGGAGATATTAGATGCTCCTAGCTGTTGCTCAATCCCAAAATCGTCCTCTCATTGAGAGGGTAATGATATAATCTCTTCCTGAAAGAAATCAGGGTACCCTTCAACGAACATGGGAAATGCCAAATGATGAACCTCTAAAGAACTGAACATCATCTCAACCATCATGGATGACAAGGATGGAACATGACTCTGACCCATCTGAGGGTCTTTCTCTCCAACAAACACATCTTTCTCTCCATTAGCTTCAAAGAAACCCAACTACCTCTTGAAAAACTCT
Organism: Viscum album; assembly: GCA_963277665.1. Lineage (NCBI taxonomy): Eukaryota > Viridiplantae > Streptophyta > Magnoliopsida > Santalales > Viscaceae > Viscum > Viscum album. The sequence goes on from OY728160.1 coordinate 1,903,826,814, forward strand.
AGGATATCAAGCACTAAATACAACCAGTCCATGACAAGAATGAAATCATATGGTTGTATCAATAATCACAGAAAATGTATCCAAGACGGTTGATGCCCCAGCACTAGCTTACAATCTCTACATACATCAATCATGTCTTCCCAACCTCCTAAAGGAGTATTCAATGCCAAGGGAACATGAATCGTCTCTTCCTCAAGTCCCAAAGAATGGAAAATGGAAGGTTATATAAAGTAGTGTTTCACACCTCAAAACAATTGATAGCCCAAGTAGAAAAAAATTAATTGGTAATTGGAACGATTTCTGGCTCATCTGGCATTGGAATTTCTAAAGCATTAATCTTACCTTGACCTCCTTCGTATCATCTAGGACCATGATGATTACCACTACCACAATCAAACTTTACTCTCTGAGTACTATTAGTGTCGTGGTGATATCCCATGCCTACCCCATCTTCTCTCCATTGATCAATGCTGGTACAACCTACTGATGTTGCCTTGGCTGGAACTTCCTCAATAGATCATCCTAGAGCAGAACACGTGGTGAATGATGACTACTCTAAGAGGGAGAGAACTCTCTATGCAGATTACCTTGGATCCCACAAGAAAAACAAGCACCTGATCTCTTATAAGAGGCATGAGAGCCGCCGCCCCTAGTGAAATGAGATAGTAAGGGCTTGGACCTACCCTCATCTGAATGGAAACTCTTCTTTCCTTAATACCTAGAACCCCAGACCTTAGCACTTCTTTGTCGGGAATCATTACGACTCCCCTCTTGTGATGATCTGGTTTTGGACAACGTCCTCTAGATGACCTCTTCACTTTCCAGACATCAAGATATGTCTTTTGTATAAATGGGGTGACCAGGTGCTAGAACTCAGTATGCAAATCCTCCTAAAAAATCATTTCCCTAGAATCTTCAAATGGAAATAGGTCTGAAACATATCTTAAAAGGTTATTGAAATGAATTCCAAACTCTCGCACACTGGAGCATCCCAACCACAGGGTAAGCCACTCTTACCGATTGGAATACTTCACGGTTGATGAAAGAAACACAAACATCAACTTATCTCAATACTCCTCCCATGAGATCGCCAACTCCACATGATCCTCGAGGAGAAAGAACCACCATTTCCTTGCTTACACATGCAGCATCGTCACAACCAAAGACACACACTACTCCTTCTAAGCACAGATCGAATTAACAAATATCTCAGCCTCCTCTAACTATTCATATGTGACTTCATCTAAAACTAATCCCTCATACTTCTTTAGACTCTGGCACTGAAACTCTCGGAGTGTCCTCTTCCATGTTTCATCATCGTCAACCTCAACTCTATGGTGATCCGCTGGTGCAGCCTACTTGACATCTTCTGCGCAAACCTTAAGAGGATGTCGACAAGGATCCATACTTGAAAAATAAAAAATAGTAAGTGCTTCTATACCTAAAATTGGGAATACATGACAAAAATTAATTAATTTCTTTCTTTAATTAATTTTTGGTTAACATATCCCAAGGTATACCCATTCAAACACAGTCACAAAGAAGAATGATGCATGATCCTTTACTAGGTCTCTACACTAAAACAAGTATCACCTCGTTTAGTAGCCACTATAAAAATAATGGTATGTGCATCATATCATAGGGGGCCCTAAACAGATATGTATCAGATAGTCTCTAAAGTATAACTCCCATGATAAACATAACTGACATTGTTTCACTAGCAACCCAAGAATCGATACCTGTCCCAAACACCAAACTCCATCCTATCCCTCAACTAGACCTCTAATAAAACTTTCCAAAACCCCTCCCAACAATATTTACCCCTCCTGGGCCATAAATGTGAGATGAGATATAGTGACCCCTGATTACCACCTCCTGTAGGCCCCGGGATGGCGACTAGCATCAACGGTATAACAAACACACAAATGATAGGCATTGCACTTTAAGAGAACACATGTGGAAGAGAGTGATAAAAAAATCCACTAAACAACTCCAACTATGAATGAAATATAAAATAAATTTCATGTACATGTATGTAATTTCATGAAATAACTACTACAACTGAAGGAGGAAAAATTCAAGTATGAAAAGAAAATAAAAATGGTAGTGACCATAATGAACTAACATCTCTTACAACCCTAATATAGTAGTAAGCAGACTAATCTCCAACTTGTACTATGAGACCTGAAAAAAAAGTTTACATATATCTAGGGTGAGTATAATAGTATACCCAGTAAGTTCCTCCCTAGAGCTTCTCTTGCAACTGTAATGAATTCATGCTAAAGCACAGTGAACAAAATGAGAAAATAACTTGTCAGCTAATCATGTATACTATGTTCCCAACTTCACCATGGCTACTCTCACCAAGTATAACATACAAGAGAATATAATATAACAATGAATATCATGGGTAACACACTACCACTTCCCTATTGGTTTTCCAATTTTCCAAAAATGTCGATTTTCCTAAGAATCTCTCTCCAAATGGATTTCCCACAAACACCTAGTTGAAGCACCACATTATGCAGCTCATGAAGCACAACACCACGTCCACGTAATCAATGTAACGATGATGTTTTTAGGACCCAACACATCTCATATAATTTGTATCATACGTCGGGTATCATAACTCAATCCATTACAACGCATACACCTTGTGAGGATCCTCATTCCATCACAAGCATTACACATTACTCCTATAGTAATTCATAAGATACTATATCTAGAATATCTGATTGTGAATAACCAAAAACCATTATATCCCTCTACACACATATATGGGGAAAACTAACCATTATTTATAGAAGTATATGTAACGACCAAGAGAAGAGAGTAGGGAAAGAGAGGATAATCAGCCATCCATCATCCCACTAGAATGTTGGGGAAAACACCCCTAGGGTTCAGAATCCACAGGGTGTAAATTTCCCTAACTGATGGGGTGGATTAGGGTATAGAAACACAAAAAGTACATAATATACTATATCTCAAAACCACAATATAGGAATAACCTATTCTTAGACTCAGCTACAGGTAACACCTCTTAGACTCCAATCTTCCACTGCTAAGACTATATATCCTATAAAAACAAAACCATTTAAAGAGATTTATTTCACCACTTTATTGACTTTTAATTAGTTTAACATAATTTAAATTAATTATTTAAAGATTAATTAAAAATTAAAATTTCCCTGTTATGATTTATTAGCCTCGCAAAAATGTTTCTTTCCGTCTAGGCATAACCAAAACATTTCCATAACATCACAAAAATATTACTTCCACAGAGAATCCCAGTAAGCTCCAACCCCACTGGGTTAGATTCATTGATTCAATCATTTATTAGCAACATTATTACTTTTCCATACTCCCAAGAATTCTAGAAAAATATACAATGCTGCAAAACCCAAGGGTCTCAACACAATGATTATATGATCTAAAGGTTGAGTCATTCCCACCTAAGGAAAGACCGTAGACCCATCCTCCTACGAGAATCTAAACATGGAATGCATTTGGGGGTACCCCATGAGTCTTCTCCCCTTTTTGAAGGAGGGTTAGAAAGATCAAATTCCAAAAGATGTGGAGAAACTAAAGAATATAAAAACCCAACAATATTACATAGTAAATCACATTTAGAATAGTGGGTAAGCCCACCTTAAACCCGTTACATCACCTCTGGTGTCCTCCCCGACACCCACCTGCATATACTGAGGCATCTCCGCACTCCAAGAATCACTTACTACCACAACCAATGGGCCTCCCTATCCCCACATGTCACTATATCCATCCATGTCACCTCACATATCATGTAGAAACAAAAAGAAACTGGGCTCTTGGCCCTAATTAAGGCATTCTTCCTTCATAGGCATTGAGCTCTCACAGCTCTAAGAATAAGGCTCTTTGGCATTTACAAGAAAGAGGGTAACTTTAATCCCAACCAGAAATTATCTTCCCTCAAAAAACCAGTTTTTTAATCCATCTTAAAATAATGGATTCATTTTTAGTAGGTTCTAACTATTGGTATCCTAAATATAAGTCTATCATAGCTACCACAAATAATTAATCGAGATTATTGTATCAATTTTATTAACATCAAATTGCAAGAACAACAACCCAATTCATTTACATCCATCTTTATCTTTATTCATATAATTTTCTTTATATTATGGCTTTATGTTCTTTACAAATTACATCAAGAAATACATGCTAACAAGAACAGCTTATATATCACACTATCTAGAAAACCGAGTGGCAAAGCGTTATCACAGTGCAGTGCAACGGCATGCGATAAAACCATTTCTTTTAATCTAGTTCAAGTATTTAATTAGGTCAATTATATTTCAATCCAAATGAATAAACATGCTACCTATATAGTTGCTTGTAAAATAATAGAGATTACACAAATCCCCTACCTTAAAAGGTGTCTGACATTCTCCACTCGAGAATGAATCAAAGCGACATATCATGATAGCCTTCCCCTCAAAAACCATATCCACCCAAGGATGTTGCAGTACAACCACCTCAAAAAAATCAAAAAGAAAATCTCTTAGAACAATAGAGATAAAATAACATATCATGTAATGGAGAAACATGAGTATATGGATCAATGAAAACTAAAGAGAAGAGGTGGATCTTACCACAGATTGAAGACATATTTAAGAAAGGATGTAGGGAAAGGATCTAGGAAGAAGGAATCCTCAAACATTGAAGAGGTTTCCATTGAGGTCATTTGGATTTCAGAGAGGGTGCACTCAATCCACTGGTTTTGAAAATCCCGAGCGTCTTAGTGTCATTAAAACACCCAACTATGGGGAAGTACACGACATGTACCTCCTCACCACACCATGTACCACTATAAAGAGACTTATGCCAAAAAAATCATCGCCTCCTCCCATTGTTTTATTTTTATAAAACCCGAACGATACATGTCGTGTACCCCTTTTTCACGTTGTATAACCCCCTTATTTTTTTCATATCATTACTAAACTACGAATAACTTCCTCTGAGCCTTCTCAGAGCACCTCTATCATGAAAAAATTCAGTGGGTTGATCCACAAAGATCATGGACCTTATAACAAACATATTCATAAGATTAATGAAATTTTATTACCACTCATATATCTGAAACAAAATTACAATATTCAAGGTTAACTATGATATCCAATATAAAAGTCATCATAATTTTATTAGAATGTTTCAATCGTTTTTACTCTATCAAATAAAACACCCCATATTCATAACATTTTCTATTCATGATGGGCCCCTAATCCCCTTTATCATTTTAGGACACAATGAAATAACCATTCCTTCCATTGCCTGACCTATGAATGACACTTTCTCAATGTAATGATCATATTTTTTTTGTATGGAATACAATTTATCCCCTCATACAATCATTATTAGCATGAAGTATTTATATTAATTAATGTACCTGCTCGTGGAATATATGAGAAAATAATTTACAAAATGCTACAAAAAAATTGATTATCATAAACCTTAAAGAGTATATACATCAGATTTGTATGGTTTATATGAGGATATTACGTTTTAATGGAATCAATATGAATCTAGATTTTCCATATCATGTCTAAATTATAATATTCATGTATATACCCACCATTTAACGTTTAATGATGATATCTATACCGAATGTCAATCTTTGAGTGTGATAAAGATCCATGAAGATAATCAGTGATGACACCAGTATAAGTCACATGATCCATTTTATAAATTAAAATATTATTATGTCTGAGAAAATCAATGGTTACATTCATTTATCCATCATTCAAACTAAAAAAATAGTATTGGTGTACCCCATTGTGATCACATTGGCATAAGAAAAAAACAACACACACAGAGACAAACATATATATATATTTATATCCGTTTATAGATATCGATTTATTCATCTAATTAAATGATGGAAATTCACAATGGGTCACTATTTTCTCATAATACCATATATGTGTTGTATTAAAAAATCTGGCATGAAACCATGGTGATGTTAAAGAAACTGTTCTTGTAATAAATCAAAATATTTCTAAACCAATGATATATTCAATTTTGAGATACTTTGAAATACATTATTCTCATTTCTACCAATAATTATGTAATATTTCCCAATAAGAGATACAATTTCCATTAATATTTTATAGTCATCCCAAAGCTGATAAGAAATCATGTTTTGATATGGGATATAATATTTTATTGCATCAACCTAGAAATTGATATGGGATCAATAAATGGAAATCTATTTAATTCCCTAAATATTTTCAAATTTTAACATATGGAGAATAAAAATATTTTTAAAAAGTTTATTCACTCAAATCTCATATAGATATGAGTTGTAGATATGGTGTGAAATCTTTACAAAGACTTGAACATTCAATGATAATTTATTATATACACAATAAGGGATTAATTTTATACTATTATTTAAATATAAAGATATAGATAATTTTTTGTAGACAAAATAAAATAAGAATTTTATAGTTCAACAGTGGATGATCATCCTACAATTCAAAAATTCACTTTTGGGAATCAAATTATTAATTTTCAGAGCATAATATTTCTAATTATACATTGTATTTTGATGTTATTAATGTGAAATTTCACGAATAATCATAGAATTTATACATTTGTGGGATTAATGTATATAAAACAAGTAATTGAATCTTTAATATATGAGTGGGTTATGAGGGTGATATTTATTTTCTTCAATATAATTTTTTTCCACTTCATATTTCATTTTTCTTCATGTTCCTGACAAACTTCTCTTACACATATGAGGAATTCAAATATTTAATTCAGTAATTCCCCTATTTATTTATCCTTAATTATTTTCATGCAGGAAGATTATTTTTTCCTCTATTGTATTTTATGCTAGTTTTATGAAATATCCACTTCCAATTACAATCCTTAAATAACATGAACTATGAGTCAATAATTTCAATTTCCTCATTAAATAAACACTCATAAATTTTATAATAGCTACCAATTTCTCTTATATGATACAATTTTCATAGACATATGAATGACACATTAATGAAGTATTCAATTTTTTACTCATGTTCAATGATAAAACATGAACTATGCCTTTAATTTATAGTGATTTTTCTTGATATAGAATTAATTACCCACCCAAATTATTCATTCCTCCATGGAATGGTCCATTTATATTATTTTGAATGTTTTGTGGATTATGTTTGACAAAATATAACTTCATAATACATTTCTATTTCTTACTGCCAATTTTATCCTTCTACCTTATAATATTATAGAGGTTTCCCCACATTTCGAATCCACCCTCAAAATTATAGGATATTAAAAACAACATTTCATTCTTTGGATTATATAAAATATGTTATGTAGATCAATTTTATTGAAAATTATTTGTTTGGATTCCCCACAAAGGGATGTTGGATGTTGATGTATTAAGGATTTAGTCATTTTTTTTTCATTTCTAGTTGTGTTTGTGAGTTTCATGTGGTTTATGCAATTTTTTATATCATTAGAAATTAGAGTGTGAATAACTATGACTAATTTCACTCCATATCTGATCCATTTGGGGTTTTCATTGGGAAAATAATTTAATTGTACATACAACCCATTAGATATTTAATTCTTCATAGTTCATATCATTTTGTTAACAACAAATGGACTTTTTATTGTTTGTAAATAATAAATCCTTTAATAAATCTTATGTTATAGAAAATAAATTTCAATATGGTATACATCATGATTGAATAATTTGGTCTAAGGAAATTTTAGTTTCATCCTACATCACTTTAGGATCACCATACTATATTTTCATCTCAATCAAGTTATTCTTTAGAACATAATTTACATTAATTATAAATCCTCAGCATCATGCCCTCCTAAAAAAAAATGATAATATATCTTCATTAAACATCATTATATAATAATTCCATTAAATACAATCATTAATTAAGCCTTTAAACCTATAAGCATCTTGGGTATTGAGATTATCTATTAGAATATATTATTTAATAATATATGTTTAATATTTCACAAAAAAGTACACATATACTGTATCCTCCTATAAGATTAAAAATAACACTATTTATCATTAATTGGTTAATGTAATATTACGAAATATTGATCTAAAATAATAATTAATTCTAAAATGTGAATAAAATTTAAAGAACATAAGAGTTCAAAAGATGGACATGATGGTACATGAAAAAAGTACAAGGCAACTGAACATTATATAAGTAAATAAAAAAAATATAATGTAGATAAAAAATCACATATAAATGTCACGACCCGTCCCCCGGGGGCTCGTGTTGTGACTACCCCAACCCCGCCTTTCATGGGCCTGGGGCTAGCGACTAGCACCAAAGTCATAAAATCCTAAAACTAGGAAGGCATTGCATTTATAAAATGTAAACAAACACATTAGAGTGCCAAATGGAAGTAATAAAATAAGTAAAACTGTATAAAAAGGAGTGCTGAAAAGTAGAAGGGGCGAGAAATACCAGACCAATAGGAAAGTACAAGTACAGATGAAAAACAAGTACAACTAAAGATAAGTAATGCAGCTACTAGGTCATCTCCAGGGTTTCCAAACTGAAGGGTAGGTAATGATAGCCTTCTCAACACTCCATATCCATCAGTCTCCTCTGTGTACCGACTTGTCGTATGGTCCACCTCCGGGTACCGTCCAGTCCTGCTACTCTGATCCTTACTTAGCCTTGTCCATCATTGGAAACCAACACAACAAGGTGAGGGCATGGCCCATGCCGAGGTGAGTATAACTATACTAATTAGGGATCGTGAGACCCTAAAAGTCTCACAAAATATAACAAGGATAAAACACAAACTATTAAAACAATAGAAAACCCCAATTAGGTATATGCCTATAAATATAACTAAGTTATCAATTAATCCATATCAATCATGAGATAAACACATGAAGTTACTGACTCATCTCTTTCCAGGATTTTTATTATTGAAACCACAGCTCCTAGAGAACTCCTACTTAATCAAGTAAAGTGGGCCGGCCACATCACATAGAGGTTCTTACCACTAACTTTGGACTGCTGAGGTACTCCTCCTATCGGGTACTATGGGTATGTCGCGTTCACACAGAGGCACTCCCCCTCGTAGCCTGCTAAGGTACTCCTCCTTTCGAGTAACATGGGTCTTCCATACTCACACAGTGGCACTTCCTACCATGGGTCTTCCGCGAGACCATGGAACTCCCTTCTTGGCCAGTCGAAACACTCCGAGTCGAATCAGTCAGCAGTCGTCAGGTCTCATCCAGCGACAAGGTCTCCACACTATGTACACTCGTCTTTAGAAGGATACACTCCACGAGCTACTGGTTGATGATCCAAATACCACGAAGTACCACGATGAAGTATCTCAATGGTCTTCCATGTCATAGAGGCCTCAACGCAACAGACAACCTATTAATCAGACGCCCAGTTTGTGAGTTATTAACATTTTAGTCCCGGGGGCCTGGTTGGATTCGAGCATGTTCCATACTGAACTTATCTAAACTTTACCCCGAAATCAAGTGGGTTATACTCAAAGGGACCGTCATGCTTAATCAAAACTAGCGCCGCTGAAGGTTTGTCAAATGGTCATCCAGTACCAAAGATATGGCCAAAAGAAAGTAAATGGTCCTGGTGGGCCCGGGTCTGGTCGGACCCGGTCTGGGTTGACCCGGTCAGAATTTTTAGGTCTGGACCGACCCATTGAGCGGGATAGCTTGTTTGGTTCGTCCCGGAGCATTGTGAGGGCGCGGCCCGGGGTGGCTCAGCTCGGAGGGCGCGACCGGGCTGGTTCGGCTAGGGCGCTGCGACGGGGGCCGGGACTTCGGCTTGGATAGAAGGCTGTGAGGAGGTCGGGAAACCAGCTCAGCAGGATTTCCATGAGGGGGATGGCTTGGGAATTCACATGGGGCATGCGCGGAATCCGGAAGTTGGGTCGGTGGCGTTCTTTTGGGCAGGGCGTGGCCAGGCGGGCCGACGGCCGGGATGCGGCCAGGCTGGCCGGATCGGTGTGGCTCAGGTCGGCATGGGCCAGTTTGGGGAGGAGCGCGGGGAGTGCGCGGAGGCCAGAAGGTGGGAAGATGATGTTCAACCATGCAGAGTGTGTCCAGGTAGGTCGGCGGCTGGGAGGCGGCAGGGCAGGCCGGTTCGGCGTGTCTCGGGCCGGCGGTGTTTAGCAGGGAGCACCAGAGAGCCGCGGGGGTGGCGCGGTTCGTAGAGGCCACATAGGTCATGGGTAGCATGACCTTTGTTGTCGCCGACTTCTTTGTTCCATCACCTCATATCCATACTGATGTTCATCATAAACAAGATTGGCGGATGGGTCGGGCTATGTTGGTTTGGCCCACACCCTCTACATTTAGGGTGGTATCAATTGGTTCATCAAAGAAGTACGATAAACAACAATTATTTTACAATCTCCGCATTGATTCCTTTATAAACAAATATAAGATAATAAAATGGATAATAATAATATAAAACCCCATACCTTTGATTGTTGATTGTCAATGTTGAAGTCGCAATGAGAAGATGAAAGAGTTTTTCATTCGTTGCATCAGCCACACGCTTCCAATCCCAAGTTGAGTCAGCTATGGAAGATGATCCACGTCGTTACGTGTCTGGGGAAGAAGTCGAAGAAGGATCATCGCTGGAATTTTTTATTGGAAGAACACGTTCTTCATTATTCGTTCATCGTTGGGAGAATTCTAATCCTCCTAAGCTCTCCTCTTCCCAAACTTCCACACAAACGCTAATATTGTTCCAAATAAAATATTAGAGTATCTATTAATTTGTTGGCAGGAATTCAAAAAGAATGAATTAATTACTTGGCTCTAACTAATTAATCTGAAGGGTTGGGACAGATTAATTAGGGGACATGGCACAATTGAATTAAAGGGACGGTCAAGAGGCTCTCCCTCATTAATGAGGGAGAGTTGAGAGGTTTTACTCTCTTCAATCAATAGGGGGTTATGCCCCATGTGGTCCCCATGTTGTAACCTCTCATAGGATGTTATGTTCTGGTGGGCCCCACCACCATAACCTCTAATGGGAGGTTAAGGTGTGGTTGTCCCTCCTCCAACTTCCATGTGGAGGTTTTATCCACCAATCACCCATATGGCGGCTCAAATAAAATAATGTAAAGCTCACCCTTTTTAATTACTTTCTATGAAGACACACAAATTAACATTTATTATTACCTCACTGCCATCAAAGTGAAAGTCTTATTAAGAGAATACAGGTCGTACGAATTCAATAGTGCCCTTGTATTTCATTTCTACGAACCGGCTAAAAATTTATAAAATCTCGCTCGTATGTTTACTGAATGTACACGAACAAAACTTCTGAAATTGATTCCAGGCACACCGGACCTCAGAATCACGCAACGTCAGTTTTCGAGAACTCATAAAATTCCCATGTATTTATGAAAAAAAAATATTTCCACATAAATTATGGGTCTTTACATTATCCCCACCTCAGGGCTTTACTTCCCGTAAAGTACAACTAAAAATAAGGGAATAATTTGGGGTACTAACCTTGCATCTGAGCCTCCCGCTCCCATGTGCTCTCCAGGAGGATCCTGTGCTGCTAGAGAATGCGCACAAGGGGTATCGACCATCCATATAGGACTCGCTCCTATTGATCCTCAATCTCTACTAGAACCTCAGTAAAATTATCCCCATCGTTGATGTCCAGCTCTCCATGGTCGATGAAATGAGAAGGGTCATGCACGTATCTCCTCAACTGAGATACGTGGAAGACATCATCCACCTGGTGCAACTGAGGTGCAAGAGATAAGTGGTAATCCAACTCATCATCTCTACCGAGGACCTGAAAATGTCCGATGAATCTCAGAGATATCTTTCCACCTCGGCCAAATCTCTGTAGACCTCATCGAGGTGAGACCCGTAGAAAGATGTTGTCGCCATCCTCGAACTCCATAGGTCTCTGTCTCCTGTCAGCATACGACTTTTGCATGATATATGTAGTCTTCATCCGGTCTTGGATGATCTCCACCTTCTCTATGGTAGCTCATACCATCTCTGGTCCCACTAGTCCTGACTCCCTAGGGTCTATCCAGCACAAGGGTGATCAGCAAGGTCACTAGTATAATGCCTTAAAAGGTGTCATCCCTATGGTGGAGTGATAGCTGTTGTTGTATTCAAACTCCACTAAAGATAAGTGATCCTCCAACCTGTGACTGAAGTTGAGGACACAAGCATGCCACATGTCCTCAAGGGTCTAAATGGTCCACTCCGTCTGAACATCCGTCTGAGGACAGAAGGTGGTGCTCTAATGAAGCTGCATCCTAAAAGCCTCCTCCAACCCCTTCCATGGTCGGGAAAGAAACTGTGCATCATGATCGGAGACAATAGATAAAGTTAATCCATGTAGCCGCACAATCTCCTGCACATAGAGGCGTCCCATGCTCTCTACTAAACCATACTCTCAGATCGGTAGTAAGCATGCCAACTTGGAGGGTCGGTCAACGATCACCCAAATAGATTTTTGACCCCTGGATGTACGTAGAAGTCCTGTCACAACATCCATGGATATCCAATCCCACTTCCACTCTGGGACCTCTAATGGATGAACCAAGCCTTCTGGTACCTGTTGCGCCACCTTCACTTGCTGACAAGTGAGATATCGAGACACAAACTCTGCTATTGCCTTCTTCATATCTGGCCACCAGTGCTGTCGACGAAGGTCCTGGTACATTTTCTCCATTCCTAGATGTACCGTTAGAGGGTATGTGTAGAACTCCTTCAACAATTCCTCCTAAAGGGACACTGGTACCATAGTACATCCTCTGAAAGATAATGACATGCTACCCACCTTCAGAAAATCCATCAGGATCCTATCCTGTGGATATCTAAGCACATCTTGTTTCGCAGTCAGAATCCCCATGCTGTGCCTCCCAGACCCGCTGAAGAAGTGGGGGAGTGACTATAAGAGACTGAAGAATGGCTCCTCTGTCAATATCCACAAAGGATATCTATAGAGCATCCATCTATTATGTCTTCTTTCCTAGAAGATGTATACCAGATCTCCTACATAGTGCATCTGTAACAATGTTCCCCTTTATAGTAGTATAGACTATCTCGAAGTCATAGTACTGTAGGAACTCAATCCATCACCGCCGTCTCAGGTTCAGGTCCTTCTGAGAGAAGATATAACCGAGACTCTTGTGATCAGAGTACATGGTAAAATGTTTGCCCATCAGATAGTGTCGCCAAATCTTTATGGTGAATACCACTACTGCTAAATCAGGGTCATGGGTAGCGTAGTTCTGCTCGTGTATTCTTAGCATTCGAGATCCATATGCGATCACTGCTCGCTCCTGCATCAGGACACACCCGAGTCTAGTCCCTGATGCATCTTAGTAGACTACAAACCATACGGCTTCCTCTGGAAGCCTCAAGAATGGGATACTACTCTGTCTCTTCCTAACCTCCTAAAACCTCTGTTGGAATCTCTCTGACCACACAAAGGGTTTCCCCTTCTTCTTCACGGTTGATAGTGGTGCTGCAACTCTAGAGATGTCTGGAACAAACCTTTGGTTTTAACCAGCCAAACCCAGGAAATTACGTACCTCCATCACACTCTTGGGTGGCTCCCAAGCAAGTATCGCCTCAATCTTCGCTAGATCCACTGCAATCCAGCCTCCGAAATGACATGTCCCAAAAATTGAAACTCTCAGATCCAGAACTGGCACATCGAGATCTTACCATAATTATGGTTCTCTTGGAGTGTGACTAGTACTTCCCGAAAATGGTAGGCATGCTTCTCCTCAGTAGTTGAGTAGATCAGAATGTCGTCAATGAATACTATGACAATGCGATCGAGGTATGGCTAAAAGAATCTCTTCATGAGTCCCATGAACACTACTAGAGCATTGGTTACGCCCAAAGGCATAACCAAAAACTCTTAGTAGTTGTACTGACAATTTATGGTTGTCTTCTACACATCCTATTCTTGAACTCTGAGCTGGTGATTGCCTGATTAGAGGTCTATCTTCGAGAACCATCATGCTCCATTTGACTGGTCAAAGAGGTCTTAAATCCACGAGAGTGGGTACTTGTTCTTCACGGTCATCTAGTTTTGGTGATGGTAGTCTATAAAAAGCCTTAAGCTCCCATATGGCTTCTTGTTGAACAGAATCGAGGCTGACCAGTGAGAAGCACAAGGCCGGATGAATCCCTTATACTACAAGACCACTATCTGTACTCGCAGCTCTTGTAGCTCTGTGAGATCCATCTGATATGCTGGTCTATATATAGGTGTCATACCAGGGTACATGTCAATGTAGATATCCACCTCTCTGCGAGGAGGTAGTACTGGAATATCATTTGGGAAAACATTCACGTACTGGTCCACCACTACAGGATAGCTCGGACTGTCCACGTCAACTGCTCCGAGGGTAAGGCAGGCCAACTGATGAGTCATCAGCTGCATCCTCCTCTGAGTGAATATGTCCTCTACTGTAAAGGCTCCATTATCGCTGGTGAAGGTAAACCTAGTCCCATCTGTATGGACACACAACACTTGTGCCTAATATAGTCAATCTGATCAGGGACTGTAGATAATCGGTACATACCCAAGATAACGTCGTAAGGTATCAACGTCGCTACAAGGAGATACCAGCCGAAACTCTCGCCTCCCAGAGTAAGCTCACACAACCACCAATAGTGTGTAATCATTGATTCTACTTCTATAGGACTTTCTAGCCATAAGTATCGAGCCAATGGATCCATAGAAATCTATGAGCTCAGAATGAGGGAAGTGGATATGAAATAGAGGTTGGCACTGATGTCTATAAGAACTGCAGTTAAGGTGGAGTAGACACAGATCATACCTTGAATCATCTCCGAAGCGCCATGATCGTAATCCTTAGCTACCTGGAGACGAGCTCTCCCATATCTACCAGATCCATATGGTCTGGGTGGACCTCCTGGGGATGGTGGTAGTAACTCCTTAAAACATCACCCCCACCAGCTGCACAACCAGCTCCTCTACTACGTCCTCCTACTCCTTGCCGACCACCTTGATCGAATCTCTGCCTCTTCATGGGAGGTCCTTTGACCGTCTACAAATCATCCGAATGGGGGTTCAGATAGTCATGAGACATGTGACCATGTCTGCCGCGTGAGTATCACTGCCCACTCTTGGAGTGTGTGTCTCTTCCCTGGGTGCCCCGTATAACTGATCATGAGTCATGCGGTCATCCACCCATGGGTCTAGTCCTCTTGGAACTCTGCGACATATGTCTACTTCCAGCTGCAGAAGACTCCACTGCATGTTAGCTAGTGGTGGGTCTCGCTGTTGGAGACTTCTCAGCATGAAAACTCTCTACTAATAGTGCTCACTCCAACACCCCCTCCAGGGTTGGGATGTTGAGGGAGATCACCGAAGCCCTGATCTATTTCCTGATCCCCTGCTCGAAGGTCCAGTCCATGAAGAATGGGTCATGAACGATATCTGCAGAGTAGATCGAGAGGTCAGTGAACCTCTATGAGTACTGTGCCACCATCATGCTACCCTACTGTAGATGAAGTATATCCTATATCTGTACTGTATTTACAGTGGCTGGGACAATCTCTGCCAAAACTAGCCTCTCAAAATCTTCCCAGAGTAGCATCATCTCTTCATGAAACATAGGGCATCAAGCTCCTACATATTCCCACTACATCATGTATAATTATGGCTTAATGAATCACTATGAAGTCATCTAGTGTCCCTACCAGTCTAAAGACTCTCACCATAGCCTCCAGCCAATCCTCAGCTGCCTGTAGGTCCATCTCTCCCCTGAACCTGGGTGGCCTCTTGCACTGGAACTCGTGCAGCATGCTCAAGTGGCATGAATTGTCTGCTACTGGGGATGGTGGCATCAGTGGCCCAATGGGTAGTGGTACCGCGGGTTCCTCCGCTAGAAGAGGGCCCTACACCGAGGCCCCGTCACTCAGTGGGCTATATATGCGTACAACTCTCAGGACACTCACTGGTCGTCTGCAGGGAGGAATCCTGAAAGAAACAGAAGCGACAAGGTCAAAAGATTTTACCAACTGAGCTGACCTGGTTGAGATGACTTAAAGAAAATTTTTTGAAAACGCACATGCAATCAGTGTTTTTGTGAACTGAGTGAGAAACCAGTAGTCAGGGTCCTAGTGTATGGATACATCGGCCACCACACCAACACTATCTCCCTGAACTGAAAAAATACCCAGTACCCTTAACAATATTACTTCATAGAGAAGAATGATCAGATTCCTATGTTCTGCGATATAAGTGACTCTTCTGTTACCAATTTGTCACGACCCATCTCCCGGGGCCCATCACGTGACTACCCGAAGCCCGCCTTCCATTGTCCAGGGGATGGAGAATAGAACCAAAGGCATAAAACCATAAAAATGGGATGGAATTGCCTTAATAAAGTTTAATGAAACACAATAGAGTACGAGATGGAAGTAAAACACTATGAGAAATTGTATACAAAGGAGTGCTGAAAAGTAGAAGGCGCCGAAAATACAAGCCCAACATGAAAGTACAAGTAAAACTGAAATAAAATTACAACTGAAGATAAGTAAATAAGCTATTGGGTCGTCCTCCAGGGGTTCCTACAAGAAGGGTAGGTACATATAGCCTCCTCAACACTCCATGCCCGTCACTATCCTCCATGTACCAACTCGACGTATGGTCCACATCTGGGTATCGTCTAGTCCTGATACTCTGATCCTCAGTCAGCGTTGTCTGTCGTCTGCAACCAACACAAGGAGATGCAGGCATAGCCCATACCAGGGTGAGTATAATGATACTCAGTAGGGACCCCGAGACCCTCAAGGTCTCACCAAATCAAACAAGGATAAAACAAAAAAAATATTAAAATAATAGATAACCCCACATAGGTATAAGCCTATAAATATACATATGTTATCAAGTAATCCATCTTAATCATGAGGTAAAAACAAAACGTTACTGACTCAGCTCAATCAAGGATTTTTATTATCGAAACCATGACAGCTGGAGAACTCTTTCTCAATCAAGTAAAGTGGGACTACCACATCACACAGAGGCGCTTCCCACTAACCTTGGACTACTGATGTACTCCTACTATCATGTACCATGGGTTTTCCATGCTCACACAGAGGTGCTCCCCACTATGGGTCTTCCACGCTCACACTGAGGTGATCCCCCTCATAGCCTACCGAGGTACACTTCCTATCGAGTACCATGGGTCTTCCATACTCACATAGAGGCTCTCCCCACCATGGGTCTTCGGAGACACCAATATGCTCCCCACTAGGCTTGTTGAAACACTCATAGTCGAATCAGTCAGCAGTCGTCAGGTCTCAAACAGCTACTATGTCTCTGCACTACGCATGCTCATCTCCGACTGGATCCACTCCACGAGCTACTGGTCGATGCTCCAACTACCACGAAGTACCATGAAGAAGTATCTCAAATGTCTGCCACATCATATATGTCTCAACGCAACTAACGATGCATGAATCAGACACTCGATTTGTGAGTTATTATCCTTTTAGTCTCATGGCACCGGTTGGATTCGTGAATGATAGAAACCTTACCATATCTCAATATTACCACGAACAGTAGTGGGGTATACTCAATTAGACCGTCATGCTCCAAGAAAACCAGTGTTGCTGACAGTTCGTCAAACGGTCATCTGATGCCAACGATATGGCCAAAAGAACGTAAAGGGTCGTGGTGGGCCCGGGTCCGGTCCAACAGGGTCGGACCGACCCGTTTTGGGTCGACCCGGTCTTACCTGTTGGGAATGGACCAACCCATTGAGCGGACCGGCCTGTTTGGTTAGGCCTCGCCAGTTGGTCCCAACCTAGCAGGCCGCGTGGGCGGTTTGTCCCGGGCTCAAGGCTGGTTCAACCCAGAGCATCGCGAGGGTGCGGCCCATCACGGCTCGTCCCATAGGTCATGGCTAAGCCAGTTTGACCAGGGTGCCACAAGGGGGGTCAGGACACCGGCTCAGCCGGGAAGCCACACGGAGGTCGAGACACCGGCTCGGCCAGGTGGCCGCGAGGGGGCAATCTCGGGGAGGCGTGCGGGGTGCGCGTGGAGTCTGGCAGGCGGGACGACGACGTTTATCTGGACAGGGCGTGGCTTGGTGGGCCAGTGCGGGCCAGTTCGACAAGGCATGTGGGGCACGTGCGGAGGTAGGCAGGCGGGCTGGTGGCGTTCGCCCAGGCAGGGTGCTGCGGGGTGGGTGATGGGTAGGCCGGTTCGGCACGGCCCGGGCTGGAACGGGCCGTTGGTGTTCAACTAGGATCACTGGAGCACTGTGGGGGTGGCGTAGTTGGAAGAGGCTCTGGGTAGTGAGACCTTTTTAGTTGCCTCCTTCATTGTTCTCTCGCATCATCGCCATGCTGAAGTTAATCTTAAACAAGTTCGGTGGAGGGGTCGGGCCACATTGGTTTGGCCCGCACCCTCCGCATATAGGGTGGTATCAATTGGTTCATCAAAACAGTATGATGAACACAAATTATTTTACAATCTCGGCATCGATTCCTTTATAACCGATGATGAGAAAGGAAAATAGATAATTCACAAATAAAACCCCATACCATTTATTATTGGTCGTCGACGTTGAATTCATGGGAAGAAGATTAAGGAGTTCTCTGTTCGTTGCATCTATCAGACGATTCCAATCCCAAGAATCATCAGTTGTGGAAGACACTCCCCGTCGGTAGGGGTTTGGGTAAGAAGTCAATGAAGAATCCTCTCCGACGTTATTCGTTGGAACAATGCGCTCTTCATTCTTCATTCTTCACTGGGAGAATTTTAATCCTCCCAAGCTCTTCTCTTCCCAAACATCCACCAAAATGCCAATGTTGTTCCAAATAATAGATTAGAGTATCTGTTAATTTATTGGAAAGAATTCAAAAATAATGAATTAATTACTTGGATTAACCTAATTAAGGTGATTGTTTGGCACAAATTAATTAGGGGAGTTGGAATAATTGAATTAACGGGAAGTTCAAGAGGATATCCCTCATTAATGTGGGAATGTTCAGAGGTTTTACTCTCTTCCATAAATAGGGGGTTAAGCCCTGTGTGGTCCCCACATCGTAACCTCTCTCTTGAGGTTATTTTCAGGTGGGCCCCACCCACATAACCTCTCATGGGAGGTTATGGTGTGGTGGTCCCACCTCCAACTTCCATGAGGAGGTTTTAAGAACCAATCACCCACATGGTGGCTCAAATAAAATAATGCGAAGCTCACAATATTTTATTTCATTCCATAAAGACCCAAAAATTAACTTGTATTTTCCACTCACTACCATTGAAGTGAAACTCTTCTTATGTGAATACCGGTGTTGCGAGTTCAATGGAGCTTTCGAATTTCAGTTCTGAGCTCTAGTTCAAAAGTTATAAAATCTGGATCGTACATTTACTGAACGTACCTGGACAAAGTTTCAGAAATTGATTCCAGGCACACCGGGCCTCGGAATCACGTGCCGTCAGTTTTCGCAAACTCGTCAAATTTACATGTATTTATGAAAAAAAATCCATGGAAATTCCAGGTCTTTACAATAAAAAACAATATCATTTTTGATAATAAAATATATGAGTCATTGGTGTGTGAAAAAATGTATGATTATTCAGGGGAAAAAATAAAATAAGAAAGAAATGATGAATAATATTTATATATGGCAGAAAAATAATCATGTAAAATCATTTCTACATAAATTTCCAATACCATTACTACAAATTTATACGTCATAGAGTCCTTAATCATAGTGGATTAGGTTCACATTCCTTCACCTATAAGCATAGGGGTTTATATTAATTCCTAACAATCATAGTTGTAGTCTCATGATATAAAAATATTATCCCATGGCATTAAATGAATATATCAGACCCACCTGATGTTTGTTGATTTACTATACATATGTGTGTGACATATTCATAATCTCAATCATAAATAATTTTTTTAAAAATTCCCTCAAATAATTGAAATGTGTTTCATATAAATTGTGATAAGACATAATAAAGACTCATCTGGAGATTGGGGTTAGATTATCCCATTGAGAAAAATATTAGGTAAAATATATGAATCATAAAATGATATTGAAATATATGAAATGAATATTATAAGATAAATTGAATGTTTCATATGATATTACAATAAATATACATTAAATTAGATTATAATGAAAAAAATATAATTTAATATTTTTAAAAGTAGGAATGAAAATTTATTTCATTTTTATTTTTATTGTGTACATGGAATGAACAATTCGTAAATAAAACCAAAAAATTGATTGTTAAAATATACTATGGTAGGAACCATTAGGGACATTTTATTAAGAAATTTGTAATGAATTTCCATGAAAATAGAAAATGAACAAATGAAATTATACAGTTAGGGAATATAGTAAGCCTGATAGAACACAAAAAAAACATTGAAATTGATGAAAAATACCATCCATATAAATCTCTATATAAGGTTTTTTCAAACTACAACATGAAACTCCCTGACCCAGATTCTACAATAAATGGTTTTGTAGACCAGTTTAACACTAGGCCTTAGGCTTCCCTCCCCTTATTCTAAATTCTTCCAACTATTAGTGAGTGTGTAAAGGGGTGATATTGGGTAGAAAATACACTCATGTGGTGATAATAATGATAGATTTTATATATAATAGATGAAAAAGATCATACTCTGCAGAAAAAAATATAACACTGTTATAAGCATAATACCATTAAAGAGAAATAATAAACATTCCCACGAGAAATAATAACATATGTTGAAAACATACCATAATAAGTCGTACATAGAAATAAAAATTCATGTTTTCCCATAGAAGACCATCAGTTCATATATATAATCAAATTATTCAAATGGAAACAAAAATATAAGATCCAGATGATGTAGGATCTTCCATGGTCCATTACCATCAATCTTATGAAAAAGGACCAAATTGACCCCTATGGATTAACTCAAGATCTTGTTCCATTATGTGACCACAAAGAAAAAATGTTTACTTGCATCCAGAGAGGCCCTCTAAGTGTTTGAGAATAAATCAAAGTAGTCCACCACCATAATGTTTCTATCTCATAACCATGATAATACAATTGTATACTAAATATAATAAAAATACATCACCTAAAATTTTAATAAAATACTATCTTTTGTTGTGCCCCACAACCATAATAAAGAGATCACATACTTTGACTCACACTAGTAATCACGGAACAAATTCAGTTGGTTATATATATGGAATATAGTATGTGTGTTCATATATTTAACTATAGTTGGATAGTTCCACGGCATAAATTCCAAGGGTTCACCTAATGAGTATAATACCATGTCAACCATCAGGTTCCACTTATAATCATGTCACCATCACCTCATTTGATTAGCCATATAATCTGTAATCGAATTGACATGCCCAATCAATATGTACTTTGTCCCTCAAACCGTAGCTCAAAAATCCCCATCGACACTATGGATGACGTACCAAGGCAAAAAAATGAATTTTTGATAAATAATAACCACTATTGGCTCAATATATAATTTCCTATTGTTGGATGATATATATCACCCAAATATCCCTACCCAACTGGCTCAACCATCACGATGACCATCAACCAACAACTGATGGAACAACTACATGAACCATTGGCATATCACCATTCAAATGGATGTCTCTGGTGTTAACCCACAAACATAACTAATGATTGACACCATCACCAAAGCTTTATATTCTAATGGGGTCATCGCCCACATGTTTAGTAAGAACTACCTCGATCAGAGTCTTGCCTATTTGCACATGACTCCAATAACACTTCGTCCAAAACACAGTGTCTATAAATCACAATAAATTTCCTATACAACACCATCTAGATACTTATTCCAATGATTGGTGTTGCTAAATTATTTTATTCATCACAATCTAAAATCCATAAATAAATTCCCTAATCAAAATGAACACAACACATTGATCTGATGACCACGCCACCTAACCTGTTGATCATCCCCACCCCAAGTATCCAAGGACAAGATGATCCTAATGGTCTAGGTCACCTTAATCAAGGGGACCATCATCACCTCAATAGTCAGTCCAAGACTATCACATTACCATAATACTAAAAAATCAAGTATAATCAATAAAATATAATTCAAATATACACAACCGACCAAAACATCCCAGGTTGGTCCAAGCCCCTCACATGACCTGAAAAATTGTTTAGTAGCTAGAGCATTCCCATAATAATTTCACATAACTAATTTTCAAATTTAATATTAATTAATTACTTAATTATGGACTCATTTGGTCATCCCACATAGTTTATATAGAGATAACCCTTGATACACTCAAAAAATCAAGGACGAAGATAGGAGCAACCTACTTCATACCTATAGGTTCTTGCTAATTAGATATCAACCTCTAATAGGAGATCAATTAGATGGAATGTGTTTTTTAGATGAAATCCCTAATTATATGGTTTCCATTAATTTAGCATTTTATGTGGTGAAATAAACAAAGAAAAGATGATAAGGAATTTACACAAATGAATTTATGAATATGTATCCACCACCATATCCAATATTATAGATAAAATGAAGATATTGGCTCAGAGATTCTGCGATACCAATATTGGAGAACCCCCTCTACATTCAAGAAGTTTTTTTTGAAGAAGGGTAAAAACATGTAAATAATGGTTGGGGAAGAATCATAATTTCAAAATATTAAATGAAGAACATGTTTAAGTCACATGGTTTGGATAAATATGTTGTAAAAAAGAACACGGATGGACAAAAAGTATCACCCATTGAATTGGTAGGTGAAAAATTTAGCAAACATAGTGCACCCAATGTTGAATCCATTATCCATGGTACCCAATATGCTTGGCATAGAAGATGGTTTATCAAACCATGCAGGGAATGTGAATCTCCTATGTTAAAAATTGTATAAGGGTATCAAATATATGTGCCCTCACCATCAAATTTTTTTAAATCATGTCATGTGACAATGGAGTTCCCTATGGTTTCTGATGACATACTTCACAATTTTTTTCAAAACATTTTCCACTTTAAAAGATTTCCAGATATTTATTTTCGAGGTCCACCCACTCTTGAAACACACTAGAAACCCTAATACATTTTATATGTCTTAAAATCAATATAATCATAACGACTATGTTGTAAAATTCTCTCATAATTATGTTCAAAAATAAATAAAAAAATATTTTCCCACTCACTAATGTCAAATTTTGAAATCCAATCGAATCGCCACCCTTTCCAAAAAACTGCACACAATAAAATCACCCCACAAAAACAATTATTATCCCTAATATATCGAAAATTAATAATATATTGCATTGAACATACCCATATAATATATATCTCATTGTTCCACCCCGATCAATCATAGTTCAAGTCCCATGGCAGCACTCCACTCCATTCGAATTAACTACTTGGTCGCTTTGCTAGCTAAAAAGCATCAGATAGTCCTCCTACCATCTCAAGACATGAAATTCCTCCCCTAATTCATTATCATTAGAAATCCTCATCAGGTATACAATTCATCCTCTATGTCACATCTAACACCAATCATGTCCCAAGATCATATATTCCGATAAATACATGTATCATAAAAGAAACCCATAACAACATGCACCTGATCATATTACCATGATCTTGTATCAAAATAGATTTTCTCAATAATACTATATTATATATAACTATGAATGCCAACCGAAATAATGATTCATAGACAGATCACATTAAAACTACATTTCATTGACTCCAAATTGCCCATAAAATCATATATATATATATATATATATACCACATTATAACCAATGACATCATATTATTAAGTTAATGTTTAGTCCAAAAATATTTTTTTCAACCTATTCACCAAAACCTTCCAAATCCTAAAACAAAAAAAATATATTCCATTCCCATAATGAAGGAATAAATCTAATAGTAATCAGATCCCTAACGTACTCTATTCCCGATTTCACAATGGTATGAAGCTAGCATGAATCCCAAAAACTAAATGACTAAAAACCATGTGCTACTTTGATAGCTACCGTTCAGTGACCTCTCAATCCAATGCCAGATCTCGGTGTTTTCTTTGGTAATTGGATCGTGGCTCTCCAAGGATAGATCCGTCCGAACCTCTCCAGATGTCACATGTCAACACATGCCATGTATTACTTTAGATCTTACTTGCATTGAGTCCTAAAATGTTCCAACTATCCACAAAAGAAGAACAATTTTTAAGACCCACTCCATGGTGGTTTTTTTGAAACTATGGCATGGTTACCATACTATGAATCCTCTCGACCATATTTCCTATTAACTAATCCATTCCTTCCTATCACAAATTATGTTTTAACCTATCTCAAATAATTTTAGTCTATTAGGATTCCATTTGTGTCGTAGTGTATTTTAATGATAAGAAAAATGTCTAATACCTGATGATATTTACCTTCAAATTGATGGAATTTCATAATACATCCATAATGGAATGCACCCTAATAATTTTATCATCCATAATAGTTGTAAATATTTTAATAGGTTTTTGAAGGGTGTTGAAAAGTCCCTGAATTGATTCCCCCTACTAGAGATTTATAAAATCATGGTCTCTATCCACCACCATCATCCCTACACTGAAGTTATCAAATTAACTAGGCTCAAAGTCCATCCTTGATAGTCCTTCAAATATAATTTTATTTATCTATAAGTCACATTCATATTTTATCGGTCATCAAAGATTGTACGTCTCTTGCTTCACCCTCCATCCTGGGGGTTTCTGGAGATAGTTAATGAAGGCTTGGATGTACTCGATCTAGTTCTATACTACAGACTGTCCAAAATCACCCTTTAATATCAATGAGATTTATGACTTGAATAATCAATTTAGTTTTTTAATAGAGGGATATTCTCCCCCAACTCCCAATTTGATACCATTGATAACCCAAACTCGGATCTTCCATAACTACTCATCCAACCATTTCCCAAACCCTTATATATATGGTTCTCCCACCAATACCATAATATATCCAATTCCTTATACCAATGCATATTGATAATCTCAACCCACCTGGGTCTCATACAGACACTCATGGGCCTCATCCCATGAACGCTCAAGAGGCAGAGTATAATCACCCCACTGATTCTCCACTGGAGGCCATCTTGGTAAAATCGCATTAAATAATAATCATGGTTGTCAAACTGCAATAACAATATATATATATATATACATATATAGTCTAGATACAAAGACCAATTTAACTTACAAATCTCTCCACCCTTAAACTTTCTTGCTACACCATGTCATGTGACATATGACTTCGTGGAACCATTCCCACCCATTTCAGAGCATAGTATCAATGGTAATATGATCTCATGGCCCCTAACCTACACATAATAGTGTCTTCTATGAAAATAAATCTGGCCTCATATCCCATTTTCATCCCAAAATAGTTTTAGGTAATATACATATCCCAACAATATATCACACAACCTACACATATTAGAGTCATGAATCACATACTATTTATGAAAATGGGGAAGTTGACTAGAATTCCACAAACGAGGCTATAAATGAAAACAATGATTAGCTTTATTGTTGAAACAATAAAAATCGAAAACTTATCATCTAGATGGAGTACACATGTCAGGGACAAGACCATGTATCATATAACATATAAACCAAATCATATAGCATCATATACATATCTCATTGGAACTACATGACTGTGTAAGATGATTAGAATTATACAAAAAAGAGGCTAAGTAGAAAAACCATATTTTTTTCCTTTATTAAATAATTTAAACAACACAATCCATTTTAACACAATCCTAGTTTAAAATTCGAATAAGAAGTAAGTAGATATAATATTATCGTATGTACCTATCATGATTCATAAATATATCTTCTTCTTTATACCTATCCTATGGTTAAAATCAATATTATTGACAAATATCACACCTAACTATTCCAGATAAACTGAAGAAAGAATGAGCTATAAAACAAAAGAGAATAACATCATTTACCGACCCTGTATAAATGATATGTCTCTTATGATATCAGATATAGGCACCCCAACATGATCCCTATACCCAGTTACAACTACATATTACTCTTCAACCAACCATATCCCAAATTGAGAACCCCAATAATGAAATAAATGTAATGTGATACCATAATTTCCAATACAAAATATTCTACTCGATCATAAATAAGGAAAATCATATGATACCATTTTTCATGCCTAGACCCGGATTCCACTATAAACGGATCTATTGGTCAATTGACCACTAGGCCTTACGTGCACCTTCCCATATGTTATAGGCTGCGGAATAGCAGTGAGGATGAAATGGGTTGTTAGTGAGGATAATTAATGCTAAGGGGGTGATTAATATTAACAATATATATATTAATTTAGAAGAAAGAAAACACCCGGTGGAAACAAACGATAAACAAGAAAAACAATAATAAAACATTAGTGGAATAATAAACAATATTATATGAAATAATATCATATGTGGAAATTATTCAATAACATGGAATACACTATAACATAATGTATCCCATGGTTTTCAACTAATAGAATTGTTTATAAATATGTTCAAAAAAGGGGACTGAAAACTAAACTCTAGCTGATACTGGAACTCACATGGCCCCTTTCTATCCATACCATAAAAATGTCAAAATTTACCACTATTGTCTATATTTTTAGATTGGCCCCTTACCAGATCGTAGAAACAAAAAATCCTACTCACATCCTGAGGGTCCTCCGTATGGTGTGGGAATAATTCTCTATATGAAATAAAAAATGTGTTCCTATATTACATTCATGATAATTATGGGGTATAAAAAAAGGTATTCCATGCACTTTTGATAAAATACATGATTCCATAGTTCTCCATAGACACATGAAAGTGATCACATTCTTTCGTGCTTGTTGGTAATCCTAAAATACATTCCCTTAGGTATATATATGGTATAAAACCTCTTTATGTACACAAATAATGTTATTAGTGAGCATCTAGGGAAGAAATCTTAATGAATCACCTAATGAGTATCATACCTGGTTAACCCTTATGTTCCATCTATAATCTATTAACCAGAGCCTCTTTATATCAAATATGTAATCCATAATCCAAAAAATAGACCCAATAAATACATACCCTATCCCTCATACCATATCTCTTTAATCCCCATCTACTTAAAGCTCACAAAACCAAGGCATAATGATGATTTCCCTCTAAATAATAATTATTTTTGTCTCAATAACCAATGTCCCGAGGTACCATGATATTTTTCCAACCAATATCCCAGACCAATGTCCATAAGTATCACGATGATACTCACCCTCTACCAATTTACCAAACACCATTAACCCATGTTACATCACCATCCACATGGATTTCTACACTAATTACCCACAAACATAACTTATGGTTAGGATAATGACCTATGTTGCATAGTCTATGGGGGCCTCCACGTCACAAGTGGTTAACACCACCATGATCTAAGTCATATATAAGTGCACATGAATCAAATGTACTATTGAAAAAAAGGTGAGAGGTATTCACTAAAACCTAATAATAAAAATCATTATTCACCTAGTTCCCCTACATCCATGTCGCCAAATCCTAATGCTCATCACCATATCAAATCTGGATATCCATTTCCTCACTTTTATGATAATATCAACTCGATCCTCAACTATGTCTACCATCCCGGTGATCATCGTCATTAAGAGTATCCAAGGATAAGTCCATACTAAAAAACTATGACGCATAATTCCAGGTGATCAATATCCCCTCAATCCATAGTCTATGACCATCATGTTCTTGAAGAACACATAAATAAAATATTCTCAATTTAAAATATTTCATACAAATACACCTAACCTAAACATCCATTAATTTTTCCATTCACCGTAGTCTCCATAACAAGTTCAGGAATAGTAGGATTATTTACAAACACTTCCCGCATAAAAAATTTGAAATTTTAATACTAATTAATTAATTAATTAGGGTCTCACTCATTCAACCCTCATCGAACCTATAGATATAACCCCCAAAAACTCACAAAATAAAGTAGACAACTAGGAGCCCCATAAATTATATTTGTAGTCTCATGAATATTTTCTATCATCATCTACCTCGATCCAAATTGAAATTAAATGAATATTTACATGAATTTCAAGATAATAGGGTAAAAGAGCTCAGATGGATTTAACATTATGTGTCGAATGATAAATAGATAATAGTGTATATGGGATTTATTTTTTTACCATGAAGAAAATGTTGCCACTAAGGGATCAATGATTGGAGCTCGAATGTAGGGATTGAAAAAAATAATAGGTCAGAAAAAATAGTAGAACCCATTTTACAATCCATATTAAATTGTTGACTAAGGAAGGGAAAATAGTAAAATAGAGGAAGGGAAAATATATAATTTTACTCATTTAGGTGAGGTGCAAGGATAGATTACACTATTTGGATAATTGTGCCCCAATAGATTTCTCTCACATGAAAAAGGTGATTACCCCTCACATTGATTGGAATATGATTTCCCAAAATATTATCCACATTTGTAGATCCCAGTATCCATGTTACCCAACATGCATTGTCAGCCTCATGGTTTTCCAGACTGTTCCGAGATTATTTGATTCCCATATACTAAATACTAAAAATTTCTCACGTGGTCCTAAAAACCCTCCTAAATGGTTTCTCAAACCAATTCATGTGTCACTAGAGTAATGCATGGTTACTCCTTAAAGACCGTGTGGTTTTTCCGATCTCTATACCTTTGTTATTAAGTTAACAGAATTTATTTTTGGTGGCAAACCACAAACGAAACTCATCCAAAACCACCAGATAATTGAATGGCCCTTAAAACCATATAAAAACATGCTATTAGATCAAAATAACTTTCATATGTAGGTTTTTAAAATTATTTTTTAATCCCACTAACCAATGTCAAAAAATCAAATTAAACTAGAAAATGACCCATTAAAAAATTATGATGTCACACATGAATTGTTTTTAAATTTTTAACCAACAAGATAGTTAATTATATTTAGAAATGTAATGCTTATAAATAAAGACATAAAAATAAAATGGATGGTATTATTGAATGTAATTAAAATATTTTTAAACAATATAATTTGGATTGATATATATATATATATATATATATATTCATTTTTAAGAGTGATTAGAAGTGAATCGATTACATCTGATTTCTCCTTGGACATACATGATCCAAATCCCTGTAAAATAAAATTAGATTTATTATAGTTTTGTGTAAAAATATTATTTACATTTATTTTAATTAATATAAATCATATGAAATTCGTTTTCACCCATAAAATAAATATTTATTGTTAATATTAATATTATCATATTAATTTTCAAATTATTCGACATATGATTTGTCATGGAGTTTTAAATTCATGATACAAGATCATTTTTAATACACCACATAATGTTTTAAAATATTTAATATAATTATATAATATTTTTTCCAATATAAATTTATGAAATATATAGTTATAGTTCAGAAATAATTCTTCAAATATATATTATTTTGATTATTAAATTATCAAAAGTATTTAATTTTTTTAGTAATATTATTTGTATATTAAAATTAAATATTCATGAGAAAAATTAAATTGATTATTGATTATTTATTAATTATTATTTGTTTTATAAAATTACTTTTATATTTATAAAAAATAGCATCCATGTATTTTGTAAAATTGACAAAAAAACTACAAAAAAGATTTAAAAATTTCCAAAATAAAAAATTCATTATTACAAAGTAATAACATATCATATAAATAATAATAATTATTGTAATAATTTATTATTTAATTCATAACTTAAATTTTACAAGATTTGAAAGAATATTGTTAAGAAGAATTATTAAGGAGGGGGTAAAAGATAGTTTAATACTAAAATTATCCATTAGAATTCAACATTGAAATGAGTGATTGGGGAATTCATAAAGTGATTTTTTTTAACACAACAAGGGTATGTATTTTTATGGTGATAAATTTTATTATTTAATAGGATATTAAATGGATGTTTTCATTGAAATGGTTAGGGAAGGGGTCCTTTTATAAGATATCAAGTGTATAATTTTCTGAAATAACGATTCCTTAAAATGAATGGACTATAATTTCTAAAGGGATATGGAAAATATAGGACAACGTATTACTAGATGTAAAATATACCCTCATCCACACATTTGTAGATAAATATTTCTATTTTTTTATGATTATTTCGATTATTTTATAAATTTTACGGAATTTTACGCATTTATGGGAACAAAGTTTAACATGAACACCATTTTTTTCTATAAATATTTGAACGTGAAAATATTATCTATTTTTTATTCACTAATTTAAAAATGATAATATATTATATAAAAATCATTCTCAAATATTTATTATAATTTAATTTAATTAAGAAACTAAATAATTTAAATAAATTTAATTTTTTTTTCTAATCTATAATTTTAACAATTTTTTTAACACATAAATTTTTTTTTATCAAAACAATTTTGTTTATATTTATTTATTTATCTATAAATATAGTTTATTATATTTTACAGTACTATTATTATTGTTGAATCTTATATTTAAAATCTTATAATATATAATAAACACAGTTTTTAAATGAAAACACTTTTCAATACAAAGATTCATTAATTTTTCATACATTACTACTCTGTAATTATTTATTATATATTATATTAATATTTTACAAATATATATTAAATAATGTAAATCAATTTTAATTAATTAATAAATGAAAAGCAAAAAACATTATTTATAATCAATTATGTACAAAAATCAATTTCATTATCATAATAATAATTCTCCAAGATTATTTAGTTGTTTTTAAATTTTCATCCAAATTTATTTACGTCAAATAAATTTATGATATTATGTTATAGGGATAATTTTTACTTCTACTTATTAAACACTCAACATACAAATTGGTTACATTAATTTCCATTGAAATCTGTTCTAAAGATTGTCTATCAAAAAACCACATAACTAATGACCATATAACCAAAACCATATGTATTACAGAAATATTAAATCTATATATACAGATATATGAAATCAAATCACTATATAATAATTCATTTTATTTAATAATATGTTCTTAAATATTTTTATCATAATTATATTGTGATGAATTTATCATTATTTATCAATTTTAGTAAAATATTTATGGATGATCATTGGATGAAAATTAATATATTTTTGTATTATATATTACAGTTTTTTACATTCTAGTCGTAATTTTTATAATTATTTTTCTACTATTTATAATCTAAATTTTATAATTTTGTATTTTAATGTTGTTCTATTATGATAATATGCATTTCTCACTATAGTTTTATGTCCTATTTATCACACCATATCAAATACTATTTATTTATTTTGATGGAAATACATATTAAAGGTATTATTTATTTTAATATAAAAATTTAGTTTCTACACTAAATTATACTCATCGATTTTATATGTGACATAAATTATATGTCACAATCTAAAATATATAGACAAAATACTACATATACAATTTTATAAATAATATTTTAATTGTAGATCGATATCGGATGGTTAAAGTGACATAGATATGATATATTGAATATTGAAAAAAATTACCGTCTATAAATTTTAAGCAATTAAAAAAAGGTAGCATTGATCATAATATCTAATAATAAAAAATACAGTGTTCTACATTCATAAAATAATGAAACATTTTAAATGAATATATATAAATCTGAATTTAAAAATAAAGAAAACCCAAAATACCAAATGGCACATGAATATCTTATTATATCATCCACACTAATTCTCTAAAACTGTGTAGGAAGTCCAATCGTAATAAATTTTTATATTGATTATAAATATATGATGATCGGCATAATGCATAACTATATACACATAATTGTGGGTATTTAAGGTGTAAATGAATGTCCTGTAGGAAAGTGCCTTGAATATGTTGAATTCCTATTTTAGACACAATAAAAAAAATATGGAATTGAAAATATTTTTAGAAATTCAATTTGATTCATATAAATGATAAATAATTAAAATAACATCTATTCATTTACCATTTTAAATTATTAAAATATTCCCATAAAACTAGATTATAAGAGTAGAATAATGCATCAAAATATATATCATGAATTAAATCACACAAGAAAATAAACTATAATAAGGAATAATTACTTCAATCCTACATATGAAATCAAATAGAACATTATGAATTCCAATTTTTTGTAATATTATGTATTCCAATATACACCTACCTCAATTTTCTTCATAAGAAGGAATCCACTTATCTTGTTTATGACATAAAAAATTGGATAATATTACAATAATAATAACAAATTATTGTAATATTTATCCTTTAATACCCAAATTTTTAAATACAACAATCAGGTAATCTTACTCAAACCTAAATCCATGGATATTTATCTATTTCATATTAAATTAAACATGAAAACATTAAAAAACCATTCAAAAAACATCTTATTTATCACGTTAATATCATAATAATAAACATTATAAAATTAAATAATTATATCAACAATTATAAAGTGAATTATAATATTAGAAAAAATCAATCAATAAGGATATAAATTATATGAATCATGAAATTTTAATTTTTAAACTTATTTCAAACCATGAAATTACATTAATAATAAAATAATATATATCCCATAAATAAATATAAATTTTATTTGAAACAAAATTAGTTTATGAGGAATTTTATAAAAAATCGTTTTTTAAGGTATTTTTTAGAATAGTTTGCACATAACATTGAAAACCAATTTATATGAAATATAATCTTCTTATAAAAATTAGAACTCTTTTCTAATTTCCCATAGGAGAATTTAATGCTGTAAAAAATTTCATTTATATAAATAAATATTAATTTTCATAAAAAAGATGATATGTTAGTTAAAGGGAAAACCATATGGGCACATACTCCGATCTAATTTAACTCAGACGACTTCACCAAATAAAATTAAATAGGTGGTATGAAAAGCTATTCCATTATCAATATAAAAAAACCATGAAATTTATTTCCTTTTAAATGAAAAAAACCTATAATATATCACTTATCCTCGGTAGTGAATTAAATTAATACAAAAATAGTGGTAGATGACAACAAAGTGAAATTTGGAGTAAAATCATACTTTTGAAATTCTATGGTAGTCCCCATGTAGAGAGTGAACTAGATATGGGATGAGGAATGAATCCCACATGGAATCCTGCTACATGGATGATTGTGTGTGGGAGTAGGTCCACTAAACTTTCAATTTCATTTTATTTAAATAAATAATAATAATAATATGAATATTGTGATATAAAACACACAATCAGTTAATAATCCCTCTACAATTTTGATGAAAAAATATTTCAAAATTCAAATCCAATGAAAAATATAATTATGAAAAGTAATAATATTTCAAATAATTTAAAACAAAGATATAAAAAATCAATAACAATATATAATACACTACTAATGAGAATATATCATTACAATGTAAACATAAAAATTTGAAGAAATTATTAAAATTATCGGAAAATAATAATATAAATTATCATATTCATAATATTCCATAATTCAACCACTATGATTCTTAGAAGGCCTGGATATGATGAAAAATATTCCAGTGAACAAATAGTAGTACAAGGTTATCATGAGATATTCCCAAAACCATTCACTAAAAATTCATAACACACTGTCAATAAATTATAACTGAAAAAGTTTATAATGAATGTTTTCCTAAACCATGGACAGAATAATCAGAATCCAAAATATAGAAAAAACTGAATTAGTTATTTTTTTTAATATACTAATATTTATTTTAAAAAGATAATAAAAGTAGAAAATGTAGGGTGTAACGTAAATCAATATTTATTAGGATATATAAAATTTAATAAAAATTTATATGTTATATTATTCAGTCTATAATTTTATTGATATGAATAAAAATTTTAATTATTAGTTTAATAAGGATGAAAATTACATTATTTCCCTTAATAATGATATTGTGAACAATGTATTCAAATAAATTTATCGTATTGATGCTATATTCATAGTATGGTATTGTCATAGAAAACTACTAAATATAAATTATGTTCAAATATTAAATTATTTAATGACATTTCATAGATTTGAAATATTAGTGAAACCTATAAATAAATTCACATAATTTTTTTTTAAGAATCTATTTGAGTAGATTACAGTGGCTTCATTAAATATTTAAATAAAATTTGAATTTTAAAATAAGGATTTATATAAAAATTAATATTTCTAGGAAATAATATTTACTAATGGTAAATATAAATTTCCTACTTAATTCTCAATTACTTTATGTAATAATAGAATCTATACAAAAAATTCATTACATCATTATTATAACATCTTGTATGTATATATATTATTTTTTTTATGTTCTATATTTTTTTAATATCATAATAAAATTCCAATTTGATTTTAATGAATGAAATTATATGGACATTATGAATATCCGAAACTATATAGAATTACCAATATATTAAATAATGGTATTATAGGTAGATTAATGTTTCTAATAATATTTTATTATGGTATAATCCTAAAACTAACATTATCGACATCAAAAAAAATTTAATTTAATTTTTTTGTCACATGGATGCATTTTTAACTATATATCATTAAATTATATAATTTTCTATTTTTATATATCCTAACAAGAATATAAAATCATATTAGATTATATGTAGTATTTTCATAGGATTAAGAACTAATTCACCAAATGTGATGTTTTCCAAATATTTTGGATCGTGTTGAGTTTTTTATGGCTTTATTAAAATAACACACGATAAACCACACATATTTTTATATAAATCTCATAAGATAACTCAATGATATATTCAAACTCATTTAATGAATTTTTATATTTATATAATAAGACATTATTTAAATAAAACTAAAAAGTTAATATTTAAAATTTAAAAATATCCATTTTATGAAATGTGTGATGTCCATTCCCAATCCCTTCAAATTAAATTAGTAAAATGATAAAGATACTAGATAAGAGAGTCTTCATAATTCTTCATTAATATTTAGATGATGTTTTGATATATTTTTTATATCAAATATATTTTTATTTATTATAAATTAGTCAATATTACATTATCAATATAATTTATTATGTCCATTACAAAAATATATCATGGTAATTATTACGCATGTAATATAAATATATGAATATTTATTCATGGTTAAAAACAAAATATTCTTATTTAAGATATTTTTCAATAAATCAATTTATTCTCAAGGATAGATAGTCAAATAGAAAAAATTCTCCTCCCTATGGAAATTATGGTGCATGTTCGACTCCCTCAACTATCTGAGATCTATATAATTTTGAATTATAAATATATGGGTGTAACATGAATGTTTATTAATTATAATTTCAAAATCAATAATATTATTAAAAATCTTATGTCATTAATTTATAAATATAATAAATCCTCTATAAGTCTTGGTAATTTATATTACCTTCAATTAAATTCATAATGAGTGTGTATAGTATAATAGTAGTTTATTTACTAACACCCTCATAACCCGACATTAATTTTTTATCCTATAATGTTTTCCCACTACATATATATAAGTACTATTGTCATACAATAATAGACATTTCCCTTCCATAAAAATAGTCTAACAATATATGATTTTCAATTAACAATTCCTTATTGACAATAATTTCATAGCTACTCATATAAATTACATTCCTATCCACTGTAAAACCACCACTATTGATAATCATACATTTAATAAATATATGATTCCTCATATAATAATATATAGACCAGCTATCTATCATTAATATTTTATTATAATCCATCATTAAATTCTAAAATCACATTATGATTAAGGTAGTTATAACTAATAGCATTGAACTATTATAAAACAAATTGACTAAGTTTGATAAAATAATAATTTTATATTTAATTTTTGGATCAATTTAATAAGAAAAATTTATTAAAAATCCATATTAACATGATACATAATCAATAATTTTACAATAAACTATCTATATCATTCACTAAAAATATGGTACTATCAAATAGTTGGTATAGATATGGTAATTGAACACATAAAAAATCATTATAAACTCTAATTTAAAAAATATTTGGTTATACAAATAAATACATCATTTGGAGGTCCTTCAAATATTATTTACACCTGACAAACTAACTTATACATTAATGAATTAACTACAAGGGATTTATGAAATTATTCTTTTTAAAACAAATTTGTTCAACCGCATGATTCACATGATTGACTAAACTAATTCATGTTGTGGTATATTAGATGAATTTTCAAGGAAATTGTGACCCTAATAAAAGCCATTCTAAATAAATATGTTAATAGAAAATTAATTTAATTTAGAGGATAATTAATTTTTATGATTTAATATTATAAAATATTTTTATTTCTCAAATAACATATTATATGAAGTGACATATAATTTATAATAATAATAAAATGTTACCACATATAATGCATGATTAAATAGAAAATAGTACATTCACATAATATTAATTAGAAATTATTATGGAATAAAATTAAGAACACATACAAATGTCAATTCTCAATAAAACATGTATTTTTGTTATGATTAAAAATATAATTTTAATAATCAATTTAAATTGTTCTTCCATAAGTTGAGATTCATTGTATATCCATACATAGTATATTAATAGTCGATATTTTAATTGTGTATCCACTAGTATGGATGCATTTTTGGACTGTTTGGAAACACATATACCACATATTTTGATCATAATAAATGAATTAATGTCATTTAAATAAATAACATTGAAAATATTACCTTAATTGTAATTTTACATCATAATAATAACCTTTTGAAAAGAAATGTTTTCAGAAAATATTTATGCTAATATTTGAATTATTATTTTTAACCCCCAATGCAATTTTAATAGAAATAAATTTATTACAAATATATAACCATTTATTACAAAGAATATAATAACACACATTTTTTTTGAATTAAAATTAAAATATTTACGAAACAAATAGTTACGATTGAAACACCCATAAACACTAACAGTGAAAAATCAGAGTTGAAAGATTAAAATCATGTTTTTTAAATAAATGTTTGAGGAATTAATTTCCATAATTCTTACACCACTCATTTATTTCCCATTATTTGATTCACATTAACATCAAATTGTTCCTTTATATTTTCATTAATATAAATTCCACTCCTCTCCCTTATTAATTGATCCATGACTCCCCTTCTCCTCACATCCAAATCCTCATATATTTATCAATAATATACCAACATTACTCTCAAAAACCACTATTTACTTCATAGTGTTTATGTTATTCAGAAAATATCATCTATCAAAGAATTTTTACGAATTTTTCTGGAGATCTTATATTGAGTTACGAAGTTAAATTTCATAATTGGAATTTTGAAATTTAGGTACCAGTATTTTCATCTCAATTATTAATTATTTATACATTTTTCAAATTAATCAATTGTACCATTTTTATTTGGTATTTTTTATATGTAGATATTTTTACATAATATTTCATGAAATAAATGATATTTAAAAAACAATCTCATGTTATATCATTAATTAGATTTAAATATTAGTGATAATTATGAATAATGGTGTTTCATATATATTACATTTATTTTTAAAATTTGTTTTTATATAGTATATTTCGTCTAATTACTATGTATACTTCCTATTAGATATATAATATCATTAATCCCATTTTATATATTGTGTTTTAATTTCAACATCAATACAATTTATTAATGATTTTTAAACATTTATTAAAATGTAATTGTAATTTATTACCAAAAACATATTTTAATGATTTATGTTTTTTCTTGTTGAAAATCATTCAACAATTCTTGGGTAATTCACCAATTAAATTTTATTATATTTTACCTTCACATAATCGCTTATATAGAAATGAATTTTTAATTAAAATCTACTTCCATTATTGATTTATCTCTAATAAAACCAAAACAATATTTAAAATATTTTACATCCTTACAATGTAATTTTCTTTTCCCTTCATATACATGTTTATTATTCCAAAAAATATTCTATTATATTTGTAAACATAAATATATGATATATCTTTTGATCACTAGATTTTCATTTCCCCTTTTTAATAGGTTTTATTAATACCCATTTTATTATGTTGAATTTCGACAAATTATTTGAAATATATCAAAATCATTTT
The DNA here is from genome assembly GCA_963277665.1 of Viscum album. Classification (NCBI taxonomy): domain Eukaryota; kingdom Viridiplantae; phylum Streptophyta; class Magnoliopsida; order Santalales; family Viscaceae; genus Viscum; species Viscum album. Next base: position 1,903,865,157 of record OY728160.1, read on the forward strand.
CCTAAGATGTCATTAACTTTCTTCCCAATATATATTTCCTTTTATAGTATCATTTTCAAGAACCCTGGATATAATTTTCATTTTAAAAGTAAATGATTTTTAAATAATTCCCTATCCATTTTCAATAATTTCTCTTCTATGTGATGATAACATCATATTTTCAACAACAAGAAAAATTGGTTTTCAAACATCCATTTTACAATTCAACATACGTTTTTAAATATATCTATAAAATATTTAATTCCGTAGAATATAATTATCATGAATATTTCAATTATTATTCCAATAAGATACTCTTTGAGTGAATTATTTGTAAAATAAATGGTTTATATTCATGATGTAACATCTCGTACTCAAGGATCCTAATGATGAAAGTTATTTTTCATTATTTGTACTTAATAAAATTGATATAGATGTATCAATGATGAAAATTCCATAACCCTAGTATCCAAGAGATAGTTGTTTCATTATTACATTGGCACTATATACAAGGAATCAATTTAAATACGTTCTAATAATTTAGTAGTATTAAAAATCAAGATACAAATATGAATTCTGCATAAAATTAGAAAAATTCGAAATATAAAATAATATTATATATGACTACACCATTGATCATATAAATAAATATAAATATCATACTGTCCAAGGAAAATAACACATAATAATGGAGTGTGTTGAGATACCCATTAAGGGTATGCATACAATATAATCTAAATAATACATAAATAATATCTAAAGAATAAATTATGATCAAATAATTTCATATAATTAATCATATGTGGTAGAAAAATTTAGATGGATATCATAACAATTAAAATATTTACATGGACATTAATAAATGATTTCACAATGATGAAATTTATAATGTTGGAGTTTATAAATGTATCAATTTGTGCTTGTAGAAATATATATGAATAAATTGGTATGGAATCAGCTCTAACCCAATATATATTTTATTATGAGACATAAAAATTACTTGGGGAGATACATTGGTCCCCTCAAATCACTGAAAAATTACATTAGATTCATCATATTAAAAAATAATACAACATGATCATTAGTCTATTTAAATCATTAACAATATAAATTTTAGGAACTATCAGAAGAAATATAAAAACATTACGTAGTCAAAATAACCATAGATAATAAAAAGAAATATTTTGGATTGTTTCTTATGTGTATAACCCCAATAAAGTATAATTTCTTAAAAGGATGTCAACATAGATGAATATGCTTTCAAAAAATCATAGGAAATATTATGGATTAAAATAATCCATTTCACTTTTAAAACACTTAATTAAAGAGTAAAAATTCCTAAAATATTATTGAAAAATTTTTCATTGATAATATCCAAAAAAAATTTTTACAAATGATACCAATTATGAGAGGTAATGATGGTAGAAAAGTATATTTGTTTCATAAAATATAAAAAAAAAATTATTTTCAAATACTATGAAAAAACATAAAAATTCCATGATCAGAAATTGACAAGAAGAATAATTTTACTTTATTTTCAAAAAGATAAATATTTGATAAAATTTAATTACTTTATAATTTAATGATTTTTTGAAAAAAAATTAAATTTTTGGTAGAATTGATGGATATGGAAGAAATAATATATTTTACTGAAGAGAGAATTTATATTAGTTTTTATTAGAAAAACAAAAACAATTTTTAGAACCACATTGAGAAAAATATCAAATGTATTTGAAAATGAATGAATAATCAGTGTATTAGAAAATTTTCTAGATAGAAATACCAAAACAATTCCCCCATGGTGAGTTTAAATGTAATGAATCCCAAATAATGATAATATTGGGAAATAAGAACTTTCTACATTGGAAAATATAGAATCATAACCCCCATTGAAGAATAATATCAAATATACCCTTAATATAGTAGATTAATTATATTAAGTATCATGATAAATTATATACACCATATAAAATAAATAATTTTTTCGAATTTATATGTCTCAAAAAATTTAAAATGAGAAGAGAAACCATACCCTTAGGTTTGACTTTCATTGTGTGTGTCTGATACTCATGTTTAATAAATTATATTTATTATATATTTTTACCATTAAATTATTCATTTAAATTTTATCATATATAATTTAATTATAATATTTTATCCGTATTTTATTAATATTTTTTTTAAAATAATTATTTTTGTGTAACATCATATTTTTTTTCAAGTATATTTTGTATGTACATTCATTACTTTTAATTTTATCAAGTAAAAATGATATAGAAAAGATAACCATTTTATAAATATTTTAAACATTATTTATAAATTCATTTTTAGTAATCCAGAAAATGTAGGTATATAAAAATAAACTACACCATTCTAGGAGAGGTTAGGGTGTGCATACTCGGAAAAAATTTATTCATTATTCAGAAGATGATAAAAAAATGTAAATACTAATTAAAATTTCTAGATTCATTATAAGAGCATTTATATCATTGGCGTTAATTTAATATTTAATTACTACCATCCAATATAAATGGATGTGAAAAATTATTCACATCGCATCGTGGCAGTTATAGTCCACATACAAGAAAGGGTGACATTATCATTTTTAAACAGATGGTAAAATAAAATAATGTATATATGATATTATTGTGAAAATATCATAGATATTTAATTCATATAATATAAACTCATTACTTCCATATTTTTAACCGTCATACTATGTGGTGATGAAAAATGAATTACACCGCTATGTGGAGATGGTATGTTTTATATTTTCATGAGTAGTGTTTATGATTTTCGTAGGATGATGAATACATTGAATATGGTTGTTCCATTTTCATAATATATTATTATAAAATTTATGGTACATGAGTTACAATTTTAGGAAGTGAAAAAAACATTAATATGAGGTATAAGAAGAAATAATATTGAAGGAGTCGATAAGGATGATTACTTCTTCATTGGTATACCTCTATTAGATGTCTTCTAAAATAAATTAGCATAGTATTTTTGAATGATAAGAATTTATATGAAATGTATATGGATGTTTTTAAGGTTAATGTGTTTATTTGTATTGATATATATGTCCTTATGTGTTGTCATAAAAATAAATTATAGGTGTTGTATTATAATTGTAGTGAAGGGAACATTTGGAATTTAATTAATGATTAAATTATAATAGTTATTATATAGATAATATTACTCCAAATGACGGGGATTACAATATAATATAGTATTGGGATTAAATAAAATCATAAAATAATATTTTTATAAGATTAAGTGTTGTTTTACCCTTTATCATTTTATTTAACCACATTGTTAACATATTTTAACATTAACTAAATTAATATATTTTTAACACTTAAAGGGTTATAATGTTACTTATAATGCAATGATTGATACAAAAATTGGAAGGATTTTAAATTTTCAACCACATATTATCCAAATTTTATTTCTTTCAAAAAAAAAAGTAGGATTTATTATATAATTCATAATTTATTATTTTGATGAAATTTCATTAATTTCATTTTAACACTTTTCATTAAATTTTGAATTGAATAATTCTATATGAAGGAGAAATTTAATCTTCATTTTCTAAAACCTCCCTAAAATGTTATATAAATATATAATCAACATGGGCCACATTAATCCATTCATTTTAGATCAATTTTAAGATTAAAAAATAATTGATTTTATTATTCATCAAATAGAATAAATATTGTATTATTGTCTCAATACAATTTTAGGGAATTATTTAATTACTATAAAATATTCATATATTTAAAATTTTAAACTAATTTAATTAATTTTAAAAAAATAACTTTTTTTTCATTCATATCCTTCATTTTTCTTTATATGATTACATATTTTAAACTAAGAGAGAGACACATTGTATCCTTTTTGCATTGAGTATTACAAAGGTCATTTTGTTGGAAAATTTTCCATTATTGTTTAAAAAAAATAATATGATATGTGTAGATTAAATACTTGAAATAAAAATGTGGATGAAAGTTTATGGCCTTATAACTCATTTTTATCCTATATTAACCAAATTCACCCTTCACCGTGGTGATAAATATTAAAATAGTTATGATTAATAATTAATTTAAATGAAAGAGACATATTCCATAACATTAAATAAAATAATTCCAAAATTTTAATAAATTTTAACAAATTCAATAACTTTTTTGTTGAAAATAATTTTTTTTATTAATCTATAAAAATTATATTGGAATCGTTTTTAGAGAAATACTTTTTTGAACATAAAACATTGTTCACACTTATCATATATTCCCCTAAAAAATGAAATGTAATAATAAAACATTTTAATCAATATATAATAAATAAATTACATCAAAATTAATTACCAATAGTAATTTATTAAATTAATTATGATTAAAATTCGTTATGTACATAAAAATCGGTTTTAAGAAAGTTTATTTTTATGTATACAAATGTTTTATAAATATTCAATATATAATTTATTATTAATTTGATTGTATAAAATATTATTTAAAAATATTTAATTTTAAATTCATTTGAAAAAATGGAATATTTTAAATCAATGAACCAAAAAATACAATGTTAAATAAAATTCTTTATTTGACACTATTCAAAAAATCCATCTAGTCAACAAAAGCTAAACATTTTACCCCATGTTAAATTTTATATAATGATATAAAAAATGATTTTATTTATATAAAATAAATTTTATAGAATTTTCATAAATAAATTATTATATTATTTCAATAAATATTATTGTTGATGAAACTGTAATTCTAAATCGTTAAATACCCTTACTGTAAATTCAGTAAAAATTTCCTAATATTTAATCAATGAGTTTTTATTGGGTGCTTAATTTTTTTATATTTCATAATTTAGTTAATATTAATCATTCTATAATATTCTATTTCTTGGAAATAACTATTATATTATATAATAATATTATATTATATCATTGTTCTCAAAAACATGATATTTTTTATTCCGTAACCTATTGGACATAATGTTATTTTAAGATCTTAAGTTTTTAATTCACCATGACCATAAATAAATCCCTTCCTAACAATTTTATCCTATTATTCATTGTCAAGGGTTTGAAATTTTAAAATTATATTATGGAAAACTCACAACATAAAAATGGATCCTAAAAATTTATCTTCAATTGAGATTACGATAAGTATGAAGGCCACTAATGAAATAGTTTTCCCAAAAGGAGAACACTAGTGTGAAGTTAAAATATAAACATAGAAGAGAAATGTAATAGCTCAATATTAATAGGTAGTGATATTGAACATGGTCTGAAAAAATATAACCACTAATAAACCATAAATATCTCATGAGTAAAAATAAAATTGATTAATCACAAAATGAATGCCAATAGATTTCATTTTTTCAGTATCCTTTTTATTATGTTCATAGATTATTTTACTATCAAGATAAATTACTCAGGAAATATACATATATTTTATATTTACATGTAATTACAATAATATGAATCATTTTTTATGCTACGATTTTTTCACACAACATCTAAAATACTAGGAAATGGATATTTGATATTATTTTTTAATTCCTGGTGATCATTTAAAGCATCCTAAATTCCATAAGTCATTACATAGTCGTCTAAATATCATCAAAACATAATTTTTTGTATAAAAATCTATCCAATATGATAAATCATTGTTCATACTCAATGAAAAATATCCAATGGTCCTCATAATCCATTCAATAAGTAGTTTTCCTTAATAACCTTTCTAAATATTTCTTCCCAATGTCATTATATTTCCAAAATCCTTATTTTCCAAAGCTATATAATGTAGCTATTAATGTTACATACCAAATATCTCAATACCCAGATCACCAAAAAATATAATGAAAAGAAAAATTTTATTATTTTGTATTCCAAAAATAAAATCACAAATTATCTAATATATTTAACAAATCAAAAAATGTAGTAAACTACATCATGAATTAATTTTTCATTAAACCAATAACAATTTTAAAGGTCACCTACACTATCATAAATAATTATTGAATTCTAATATTATCTTTATCCAAATAAATACCATTTAATCAACATCCTAAAAATATCAAGGTTTATATTTAACTTTATTTCCTATTTGTTAGAAATTTAAACTTACCAAAAAAGTGAATTTCTTATTTTTTTTGTTCAATTCAACATACTCCTTAAAATTCATAATTAAAAAACTATTAATTCATTATTATTATAAATTTCATTATTCTTATAATAATAATTTTATCGATAAAATAATTCTAAAATATAATTCCTGAATCTGAATGCACAAGATCATTACTAATTCAAATTCAGATGTAGGAATATCATCAAATCTACCATAATCGCTTAACATTTTCTATTGTATATTCCATTAAGGATAGGGGGTTTCACTTAAAAATTTTCAATTCTCCTTATAGATGAATCATTGAACACCAAACCCTTGTCTCTTAGTTTTAAATTCATGTGGATGAGGTCCATTCTCAATACACTTGTTGTATAATCCCACTTCCTTCAAGAAAGTACAATAATATTTCCTTGTGTCCTTATTAAATGTGAGAAAATAATTAGTTCCCTTCAAAAATTATGAATTGTTTATATACTATCCTTGTATTCTGTTACATTCCCTTGGGTTCATCAAATAAGGATAAACCATTCCATATATTGATTTTAAGAGATATCGTATCCTCATACAATGATAATGTTTTAAAGAATAGTTCCTTTTGAAGTTTTTTTCAACCCTTTAGTTAAATAGTAAATATTACTCTTTGGTTTATATGGATATTATGAATCAATACTTTCTTGATCTTATATTTTTATCTGTGTACATAAAATCATTTTATATGTCAAATAATCTTAGACTGATAAATTTTTCCCCCATATCCACTTTTTGATTTTGACGAAAATTTATATTTGATAAAAGTTAGATAAAATCCTCCCACTCCAGACTTTTTATTTTGTATTCGTCATTATTATTTTGAATCAATGACCACCACTAATCAGTATCCCTTGAGACATGATATACTGTGATAAAAAAAATTCAACCTTTCATTAAATCTATTATGGTAAATTTCTTCTGAAAAGAATGTATCCAAATCATAACTACTAATGTATTTATAGTACCATTGAATGGTGAGGGTCTTTAACACATGAAGTGGTATAAAATTATTACACAAAATTGTTGATTTTTAGGCTACTCGATATGGGAAGAAGTTATTAGTTATAACGTATGATATCTACCCAATATAGTTATAATTTTTTGATCACTTGTTATAACAAATGATTTTTATTGATTATTGTTAGAAATATATTAATTCATAAATGGATAATGTGTACTAATATAGTTCTAGTTTCCTCCATTAATTTCCATTTCTAAATAATTACAGCCACTATATAAGATCCTAACATTATTAATCATAATTTATAATCATAAAAATGGCGAAACACTATGATCATATATAAATAATTTAATAGTTAATATAATAATCGTAATAATGTTTTATTTATTAATTTTTTTAAATAAGAGAAATATTTTCAAATACATAATAATTTTATAAAAGAAAATGTGAATTTTCCATTGAATATCTTCTGGAGTTTCAAACTAGTTGTCCAGCATACATCATTATCTTGCATAAGGTAGTGACCAAGAAAAATACCAATATTCCCATTTCAAATTAATTATCCGTAGGTAAAACTATTACATAGACACATCCACTTGTATTAAACATAAGAAGAAACATTTTTATTAAAAAAAGAAGAACTATCTTAACGGAACATTATGATTTTGTTATATACTTAGTCTTATCCTCAACGTCAATTATGGTGTTATTTTCTAAAATGTATGTATTCCTGAATCTAGTTTCCATTGTTTACACTAAAATTCATATGAATCAAATAGTATTGAAGAAAAAACTTGTATAATATATTGAGTTTTTACATTCTTACATCAACTATATATATAATGAATCACAACGTATGTGACCAAAATTGTTAAAAATCATGGAAAATAATATAAATACTACATTTTTAATAACATTTCAATGAATTAAAAAACATATTATTTTCATTAACTACATTGTAAAACCATTTTTCAAATCCATTTATATATAAAGTAAGATAAATTATTTTATCCTAGAGATTGAAAACAATTGAAATGGGTGAGATGAAATTCTCTATAAGGAAATGTATAGAGTGGAAGAAAAATAATAAATTAATAAAATGACAAGAATAACATATGATAATAGTATTGCATAAAAAATAATATCTAGATATATAAAAATATGCATGAATATCATAAAAAATAAAATAATTATGTGGATATCAAGAATTGATTACATAATGATTGAACACAAAATGTTGAACATCTAAAATGTATTATCAATGAATTGTGAAATAAATTATGAATAAATGGGTATGGCCTTAGCTAATACCCAATATAGTTTTATATTTATACAAACCGATACATTGATGAGCTATAGTGGGCCCTAAAAATCACATACAACATCCAATGAATCTTGTATATGAAAAAATACTACTTAATCAACATGATATAATATAAATAATTATCTACTTTTAAATAACTCACATATAGAATATAAATAATTTACCTATTCATGTTGATCATAAAATATATATTGAAATATGGCGGATAGTACAATAATTAAATAACATTATTATATTATAGTATTCATCAAGGGATGTTATAATATATTAAAATACTATCGGATTTTTACTCGAATATTTATAGAGGAAAATATCATTTTTTATTATTGAAAAAAACTAAATAAAACAAAAATATTATAAAAATTTTAAGGAAAACATTTTAGTTTGAAATAAACATTTAATCATGTAGTAGGTGATATAATTTAGTGATGAGTCATAATTGTGGGAAAATATATTAATGAATTATAAGGTAAAAACATTCCTTTCACAATTTTGTATAAATGTAAAAATATACCTTTTTTGGAAAAATGACAACAATATACCATTTAGAACATTTATACATATATATAAATGGGTGAAGTATATTTATTACTTCATTTGGATAATTTTGGAATCATTCTTAAAAATATTTTTCGAAATCATGAATACAAATAAATAGACGTTTGACAGAAGATTGAAATTAATTCAGATTTTCTAAAAACAGTTATATAAAAAAAAATTAATTAATAAAGAGAGATAAATAATAATATTAGTGAAAAATTAATGAAAAAATATAAAATATGATAATATATTATTTTTATTATAGAAATATCAACAAATTCCTCAAATAAGGACTTAAATATAAGGAATCTTGAATAATAACGTCGTTGTGAAATAAACACAAATCACTTTAGTAACATTTCAATTAAAATAACAATTAAATAATAACATGAGATATTATATGAAAATAAAATATTCATGATGTAATATATAAATGGTAATTATATTTACAACACAAAAGTGGTTATTGGTGTTCATGGATAATGTATCTCAGAAGAAAAAGCTTGGAGATAAACCCTAGCATCGGTATAAAATTCCATCATATGTATCTATAAATACTATATAATAAATATTTATTTATTATAAATATATTATAAAAACATATTCATATATATTTTAACATATATTAATTAATTATAATAATTTTTTACATTTTTATCCTCAAATTATTGATTAAATAACATTAAGGGTAATAAACTGTGTTGTTTTTCATGTATTTTTTGATTTGGTAATTTAATCCCTATTATATATATTAATGATAGATAATTTAATAAATATAAACAATGATATAAATGTCATATATATGAATTATTTGTTATATTGAGTATCTCTAGAGGGGGTGAATTTAGTCCTCGATAAAAATTAATGTTATATATATATTTTTATAGTAAAATCCACAAATTTACTAATAAAAACCAAGTTAGAAAATTGTTAATATCGATATAAGTCTTCATATTCGAAAATAAAACTGAAATTTTTATTATCCCTCATTTAAACCATTATATAATATTTCATCAACCATTGAAAATAATTTACTCAATCAAAATCTTAAGTAACACTAATTAAGGTAACTATCAATGTAGTGGTTTTATATATAGATTAATGTATTTTGGGCATTAAATAATAAAAAAAATATTCAAAACACGTAGGATAGATGAATATAAGAGTTTTAATCTCAAAATGAGACATAACCCACTATACATTAAAATCACCTACTACCAATTAGTTTATACAAAAAAATATTTGATCCACACCGTGGATATGGTATACTACATCACAAATGTTGTACATGCCACACATGTAATCTTCCGTAGTAATCATAGGAGTATATATAAAAAATTACCCACATAGACCTGAAACACAACATGTGGAAAATTGGAATAATGAGTTTTGTGAAGATATCTACAATCTTTTAGTTTGAATGTGAAAGATAATGTATTTTTGATTAGAAATATAGAGTGCACACAATTCGTTTAATGTAATTGAAATATACATATAGGGAAATTAATGGCATTAGAAGCTATTTTTTAATGTCTAAAAAGTTATGTAGGTCATGGCTCCCTGAACGCGATCTTAAATGAGGCTCAAGTCATCTTTCTAAAATTTTCAATTGAAAAGTCTGTCATAAACAATTATATATAACAATATAACGTAGTATGAGTGTTCAATGAGCTTCACGTATTATAAATTTGATCGATGGAAAAGGTTATTCAAGTATTTCCCAACCATTTTCTCTTAATAATTGAATGTCTAACTCTATATCTATGTGTCTATATATCAGTTCTCAGTTCCTTTAGAGAATAAATATATTCAACACATGAGAGAGTCAAATTTTACTTTTATCAATATAATGAAGGAGTGTCCACATGGATAGAAATCATTTGGATATCTAGAATCGTCATACTCAGGGATGGATCATTATTAATTGCATATATTCATGTAATTGAGAAAAATATATATAATATGCTAGAATTAATAAATTTTATAATATATCTATTACATGTAGCTAATTAAAAATAAATAAAATAAAGGTAGTGACTCCATTGAATGATGGAACAACCCTGGAAATGAGACATTTTCTAGAGGTGAAACCATCTAACGGTCGCTTGTCTTAGTGGTAAGTAATTTATGGCGGTGACTCAAACTCAATAGTGATTCAACGATGGAAGTGGATCTTCATCATTAGTGAGTCCTTCTAATACATAGAATATTATCTTCCCAATAATTATTATATCACATAATATTATTATATTTCATATAAAACCATTACTATCATAGTAAACATGATTTAATGATCATTAAAATAAGGGTGTAAATAATCTCCCCATTTTTAATGATTAAAAATCATGGAATTTTGTATATATATTCTCAAATGAAAATCATGGAATTTTATCATTATGGTACGAATGATTTGGAGGGGACATATGGAATTAAATGTAAATAGATATTGAATAGTTTTAGAGAATATATACTATCGATGGAAGGAAATTACTTTTATATTTCAAGGAATATTAGTATGGTATGAAAGTAATATTATAGTATTAAAAATGTAATAAAATATAAAGTAAATAAATTTAAAATATATTTCCCCCTATTTGGATTATATAAAAGATAATATAAAAAAATAAATTCATAGAAGTTGAATACAGAGAAATAGAATATTAATATACTAATATTTGTGATTTATAAAATTACAGAATGTATACCCATAAATTTTCAACAAAAATATACTAGAAAGATCCCATCAAAGAAAATGCTTCTATGAATCAGGTATTATAAGGATTACTTAAGGGAATATGATTTGATTTTCCCTTCCCTTTATCTGATGTAGTGGTCTTATCATCTAAACCCAAAATGTTTAATAGCATTAGGAACATCAATATTTGAATAGAGATATCTAATTATCATTTTTATGATGTGTTTAATAGCATCAATGGGAGAATGACAGAAAGGATGGAAATATGAAAGCAATGTTTCATGAGGATCTTTAATCACATCATTCCTGAAGTACTCGAAATATGTATAATTATGTGTCAAATGAGATGTAATAGGACTGGCTGCATGAGATACAAAATTAGTTCCATGAAAATGAAGAAATTTTATCATGAGATTATGAAATCTTTGATGATATTAAAACATCACTCCATTTTACAGATGAGATATTTTTTCACCTCCCTAAACCAAAAAAGCACAATATCCATGACCATAAATTTATTTGTTGTCCCTTTAATGTAATGAATTAACTTTTGTATTCTATGATTCTCTTCTCGAAATATAAAATGAGCATTTAACTCAAGCATGGAAAAATCTATGAATGATAATAGTTGATCTCATTGGTGATGGATATTTCATTAGCCTTCATATATTTTGAATACTCTTTAACGAACATGTGTATATGATCCATGTTATATTAGATTATTCGTATTGTCTCTTATGGTTGATCAAGAAAATCACTAGAGGAAACATGAAGCTCTTCTCTCAAAAAAGTTATGATCATCTCAATACCAATTGGATGAGCTGTAGAAGTAGATGTTTTTGAGGGAATATTCATCGTCATATCAACCAAAACTTCCATATAAGAAATAAACAACATTTTTATCCCTTATAATACACATTTCAAAGAATCCACCTCAATGTAAAGTCCTCTATTTTAAATATATACTTCATAAATGTGTTTTTATTCATTTTCAATTGAATGTGTTTTATCACCGTATCAATGAAAAACCATAAATCATTTTTACATGACATAATCACCACTATCATTTGACTAATCAACAATAGACCAAATTCCAAAATAATCCATTCTCTAAAGGATTACAAATCACCTCTAGTGACCACATCTACTTGAACTAGTGGGACTGAAAGAGAATCTACTCTCCTAAAATCAATTATTTGTAAAATACCAGCAACTTCAATTTGATTAACCAATGATACTCCATGATCTATTTTATTTAAATGTTCATATCCATAATTATATTGTAGAATCCCAATAAACTTGGCTCATTACTCATACATTGGTTCAATCCATCATAACGAATATTTATGGATTGTCCCCAAAACTAAAGGATTTGGTGATGTAAACATAACCATGGTTGGTAAAACAACAATTGCCTCAAAGAATCTTTAAAATTCACCTTGTAGATCCTAAAAAAGAGAGGTCAAATACTATCTAATCAACAATTAACTTTTTAACAATAGATAAAAAATTCATTTGCACATCCACCAACTATTCAATAATAATCTTCACCAAAATATATAAAATTACTCTGAATACCAACACCAATTGTATGATAAAATAGAAAACATTCATGAATTCTGGATTCCTCCCCCTCAACTGATTCATCATTCACTTCTCATGGAGACATATCAAAATCTATAATTAGGCTGGGTATCTATTCTGATCTATAAACTAACACATAGAGAAAGAACAAGTCCTTAAGGAATTTTCAAATCCTCAAAAATAATTCAACCACCAGAACCATTTGGGTTAGACTGCTCATCATCATCATAATGTATATATCAATTACCATTTACACTTTTATCATAATCATTTTCTTTCACCTAAATATTTTCATCATTTTTACTCTTTTAAAAATATATTCAACTAATCATACAATTTTCTCCCCCTCACACTTTTGTATCCTCCTCATCGCTTCTTTCTGTGAACATAATTTCTCAGATAGGGAGTTTTCTAGGATTGATATGAGAACCAATGGATATAATTTGAGGATATTTGGGCAATTTAAGACCACTTTGTTAATCAAAATAAATCACTTTCTCCTCATTACCAAAGGAATAAGCTTCTGCTTCCTCTTCTACTGAATACTTCACTACATAATCAACTTCCAAAACACAGTACAAAAGGACTATTAATCTCAAAGGATGGTAAAGTGGGATGAAATCATGATATAGAATTTCACTATCATAAATCCAATATTAAATCTAGGGATTCTAACTGATTTTCATCCTTATAAAAATCACTCTTGTGAGGATGTAACCACTACAGTCTACTATAATTTCACCATATTTTTTAACCAAACCTTTTTATTCCATCATAATAGATAGAATATCAATGTAGATTGAAGATCCAGATCTTAAATATGGATTTGTAATTTCGTACTTATGTAGCATCTAATATATAAATATACCTTTATTTTCACCTCTCTTCAACATAAAAAATAATTACACATCTTGGAACCACATGGTAAAAAAATTTCATTTTCTTGAAATTTTTTTATGATGATTGTACTTGAAAAGAAACATGAATTCACAATCAATAACTAAATTAAGTGTTCTTCCTAAAAGTATATATATAATTGAAAAATCAAAAACCTATTCATAAACAATCATCCCACTATAATCTAGAATATTTCATTGCTAATATTAATAAACAACATCATGTGGATCTATTAAACATATATCCCACTATCATTAAGAAAAGAAAACCTTTCATCCATTAATTATAATTCACTCCCAGTCATCATTATCTTCAAAACTAAACTAAAAAAAACAGATAAACCTGATAAATTAACATAAGATAAGATGGTAACTATAGTAGTGAACCATTGAATAAATCATTGTTTATGTTGGACGTTCTACACTAATGACCTTTTAGTTTGTTATCATTCTTCAGGGAAATTTTTCTTGGGTACTAAAAACCACTTTGAAATCATTTTATTACGTAGATCTAATGTATATGAATGACAATATTCCACTTTAAATTCTTTGCAGGATATGACACATTAATAGAGGATTCTGAATCTTGATTCATCCGAACTATGTAGATTCGATCGAAAGGTTAAGATGAAGGGGAAGGATGGTCATTAGTTGGGAGAGAAAGGTCAAATAGGGTTGAATATAAAGTGGTGAGAAAAATGTGTGTTAACATTATAAAATATTATAATTTATATCATTTTGGAAATTTAGGGACTAAAAAATAGAAATTAAATAAAGAAAAAATAATTGATTTTAAATCGAATTAAAAAAATAAATAAATAAAGTGTTTCCAAAATTACAATATAAATGAATAAAAAATGTAAATAGTGAAAAATAAGGAAGAGAATGATGATTCCCATAGTTGGTAAACCTAAAGTTATGTTAAAATAAAATTTCAGTAAATAAATTGGTGATTAAAAACAATAGTGAATAAAAAATGGTGAGTAACCACAGTGGTGGGTAAAACATTACAGTGTGTAAAATTCAATGCTGTGTGAAAAAATATAGTGGGTAAAACTAAATGGTGTGTAAAACTCAATTTTGTGTCCCAAAAAATTAACCATATCCATAATTAATCATATCTAACTCCTGTTTGATGTTGTTCATTCTCTCAAAAATTCAATGAGTTAGTAAAAATATTAGCAAGTTGATGTACTGTGCCAATGTATTGATGATTAATATCACCATTATAAAATTTATATATCAAAAATTGATGTCTTACATCAATATAAATTTTTCTATAATGATATAAATGATTCATAGAAATATTTATAGGACTTTTATTATCTCAATTTCTAGGGAAAAGTTATAATTTATATCCATAGTTCTATAATGAGTGTTTCATCCCAAAAACATTTCTGTAAAAACTACCTACAACTATTTATTAAACTTCTGCAGTAGATAATGCAACAAATTTTTGTTTCTTAATAAACCAGGAAATTATAAACTTTCCTAAAAATTGACATGTTCTGGAGGTTATTTTCTATCTAACATACAACCACCAATATCAACATTGGAATAACTAACTATATTGAATTATTTTCCTCTTGGATGGTACTGTCCAAAAAATGTATAATATTTTAGGAAATAACTAATTATTTTTATATAAACCATGTGAGACACTTTTGGGTTTTCTTAATAATGGGCACACATACACACGCTGAACATAATATCATGAAAAATATTAATTATGTAGAGAATAAATCCAAACATACCTCCATAATGGGATTATTCCACTAGTTTCCATCTTCATCAGGATCCAACATAAAGGCGGTACTCATATGAGTATCATTAATATTAGTTATAACTAAATTAATGTGTTTAAAAAGATATTATATAAATATAAATGGATTCCAAATAATTCATTATTTATATTAAATATTTTAAATCCAAGAACTAATTTTAATTCACCCATTAAACTCATTTAAAATTTAGTTTTCATAGTCTTTAGAAAATTAATCAATAATGAAATTTTAGAATATCCAAATATAATTTCATATATATAAACTTTAAAAACTAAAACAAGTTTTGAAGTTTGTTTTATAAAAATGGTTACATCATATATACATTTTGAAAAATCTTTTGATAAATGAAAATTGATGATCCTATCTACCATGAACTATGATCTTATTTAAAACATTATTAAACTTTTGTTAATTTTAAAAAACTATTTGGGAAATGGGGATTTTGAAACCAAGGGGTATTTTTAGCTACAACATACTCAACTATATACACATTTAGTAATATACTCAATAAATCCATTTAATAGTTTTTAAATAGAGATGTGCTTCATAATATAACAATATTATAATGGATTTAATAATAGATATATGTGACATTTTTTCCTTATAATATATTCTCTCACTATGACTGTACCATTGAGGAAATAAATGATTTTTATTTCTTACTATTGTACCAGACTTATCTTCCTTGTTTATAAAGACTCATTTACTATATATTATCAGGGTTTCTCTGGGTCTATCAGAAGTTCCCATAATTTATTACATTCGAATTAACTATGTTTTTTTTCATATCCATTATCTATGAATTAATAATTAATTTCAAAATTTATTTTATTAGGTTTATGTTTGGGAAAGAATTCATGATGTTCAACCCAATTTAATAGATTTGATCTACACTGTGTAGCTCTAAATTGGTCTCCAACTAAACTATATAATGGATAGTATTTAAGGGTCCTAAAATCTCAAAAAAAATATGTGATGGTAAAGTCAGGGCTCTATACAGATTAGTTTTTATGTACTAGATGTTCCTCATAATTTTGTGTTTTCTTTGATTTCCTTATAGTTGAATTAGAAGGTTTTGAATTTCAATTCCTATTGGATAAATCATCTTCAATGTTTTATAAAGAGGTATTTTGTTTTATGTGGATCAATCACATAAAAAACCATATGAACAGACACACCCACAATCATGGATCTCTTATTAAAAACTCAATAATATTTACTAGATGTTGAATATCCATGGAATATTACTTCATCACTTTTAGAGGAAAAAATGTCAATATTATCCTTAGTGTTAATAATAAATACTTTTAAAACAAATAATATTAAGTAATTAACAATATTCATTCTATAATTCCAAACATTAGATGGCGTATTCACCAATAAAGGTATAATTAAAACACCATCTATGATATAGAAGGATATTTTCACAACCTCTTCACAAAAGTAGATAGTAAATTCATATTAATTAATCATAATTTGGGCTATCTTGTGAATTTTTATATTTAGTATTTCTTTAACTCTATTGTACTAAGGGGTCCTAGAAGTAGAGAGATTTTGACAATGATAGTTTTTATAGAATAAATCATTCAAATTCATAAATCTCAAACACATGGACACTTTCACTTATTAAGGTATTAATTCTATGTCCAATTAAGATACCCATAGATCAAACATATTTGGTAAAATAAATAAATGACTCACTACTGTGAGCTAGAAAGAATACCCATGTATACCAATAAAATTCATCTACTATAAAAAAATAATAATTCATTCCATTTTAAGAAAACATTATATGGTATATATAAATCCATATAAAACTTCACAAGACGTTGATATGTTCAAACTACATTTTTTATTTAAAATAAATCTTGTGTCGTTTCCATTTTTGATAGGGTTTACTGAATATGTCATTTGGGAACTAATGTTTGGGTAGATCACTAACATGCGCTTTGTTATTTAGTTTTCAATGTCAGTGAATATTATAGTGGACTACTCTCATATGCCAAATACATGATTATTTGAGAAATTCACTCAATTTGGAAGCATTTATGGGATCCAATGATTCAATATTATCAACAGAAACATTCTCATTCATTATAGTAGTAAACTGTAAATATATTTTAGAATTAATAACATGAAATGGATTTTCCCAAACATTACAAGAAAACCTTAACTGCATAATATTGAGATGCATATGAAATTTTACATAAAACCATCATAATAACATTATTTAGAAACTAATGTTGTGTTAGTGTTACCAGTTCGTCTAAGACTGGTGATCTTTCCATTATCATTATAACCAAAGGTTAGATAACCACCATCAACCTTTATAACATTCTTGAAAATAGACTAGTCTCTTATCATATGCCTAGAATATCTACATTCCAATTACCAATGAATTCAATATTAGCCATTTAATAATATTTTCTACATAATAATTTA
The DNA here is from genome assembly GCA_963277665.1 of Viscum album. Taxonomy (NCBI): domain Eukaryota; kingdom Viridiplantae; phylum Streptophyta; class Magnoliopsida; order Santalales; family Viscaceae; genus Viscum; species Viscum album. Next base: position 1,903,883,535 of record OY728160.1, read on the forward strand.
ATACAAACAATGTATTTAGTAACCCGACATTCTAGGGTCAAGATGATTTAGAAGTTAAATATTTAGGAACACACATTTTTATTGGGTGTAGTATAAAAATATTGTAAGTATATTTAGATAAAAACAATTTTTGGTCCCCTATAATAATAACTAGTATTAGGTATTTCATATTTATAATTTTGTTCAAATTTCCTCTTAAAAATTTTCTTTGGATATCTAGAAAACCTATACATGAAATGTACTTAGGAAAAATTATTCTTCCAAGATCATGAGAAACTATTTCTCTACCAATTTTACACTATTACAAATGATTATTCAATTTTTCATTAGAAAGTTTAAGTTCAGTATTTTCCTTTAACAACTGAGTATGAATCACATTCTCTACAATAATATCAGTTTTAATACAAGCAGGCATAACTTGATGATTCAATAGGTCTTTAAATTTATCTTTATGTTCATTAAAAGTGTCTTAAATCCTTATATGGGATTAAATAATATACTGTTGAGAAAAATCATCTCCATTTTGTTCAATTTAAGGGTTATGATAATTAAACACATATAATAAAGTAGATATAACTAACATTTTATAGTCTTTTCTTAGGAAAAAACATGTTGGATTTGTCAAACATATCTCTAGGTGTAGTGTCTGAGTCACTATAAAATTCCTCATTGGTAGTCCAAATTTATTACATAATTTTTTTACATTCTGTATGTGTCCCCAAATATATTTTTTATTGCAATTTTTTTCAATAATTCTTAATTTTTTCTTATTGCTTTCATATATAGTAGGTTATTTCATTTGAATTGTCATCATTTATCCAAAACATATTCTTGTTTTTCATTTAAATCATACATTCATTTGTAGATTTAATTTCTAAATATATTCTTATTTCTATAGAACTTTTTAAATATTTTGTTCATAAGGGCTATCTCCTCATCACTATTTGGTGGTGATTCATTATCATAGTAACATTCAACATTAATATTATCTTTTTTATTTTAGTTTGGATGAGTAGTATTGAAATATGTTGTTTTCACTTTAGTTTATCATCCTATTCTATATATAAATTCTCCTATTATTCATATATCATCAACATTCCAACTAATTTCATAACAAATATTTTTCAAATATTGAATGATTCTCAGATTGACATTGATGTCCCTTTATATCTCTCTATATGGAATCTTAACAGATTCATGACCTATTCATTATCATATACAGGAATTCCTATGGAGATCATAGTGTTCACTATTTATTTGAAATTTATTAAACGAATATAAATTAATAAATCAGTTCTCATATTAAAAGTGTCGTATTTAATTATCTGTCTGTTAAATTTTATATGTTTCACATTTGTGGATCCTTCATGCAAAAAAAATAATGCATCGCAAATCTAAAAGACATATATACTATTGGATATTATATTAAATTATTAATCCCATAAATTTTAAAAAAGATGAATCATTTATTTCTAGTTATTAATTTAATAATGCCTATTATCATTATCCTCTAATTTTCTAGGAGTCTAAGGTAACTCATATATATCCTGAATTAAAGTCCAAATTTCAAAAACCATTCTCTCTATATGAATTTTTATTATTATTTTACATAATCTATAACTATTTACCACAAATAAATGAGGTTTGTTAGTTAATTAAACCTCTTACGTTTTATCCATTTATGTAATTAAATATTGAAATAAAGAAAAAATTTATTTTATATATACAAGTAAAATAAAATTTCAAATGATTAAGAAAACCTATAATATCTAATATTGGTGGAAGACAGTATCTCAAGTAGGGGGATTGAATACCCAATAAAGATTCTAGATAAATATAGGTTTGAATTAAAATCCCCCAATTTTTTTTGAATTTTTTAGTTTTCCATTAAATTATATCAATTTATGTCTTGACCTTTTATAAGAATTACTAACGACTTGTTCGGTCTCTATTAAAACAATATAGAGTATTAAATTAACTACTGGCATCAATTTACATAGTCAAAATATTATATAAATACTATGTAAGCTTAACTATCAATGTTGTGGATTTTTTACATAATAAAACATAATCATTTTTAATGTTTAGAAATAAATCAAACATAACACACCTCAAAAATGAATAAAAGTGGTTCAGTCTCAAGCTGATCCATAAACATCCCTTCTTGGAAATCAACCATTTGAAAAATAGTTTAATCAAAATTAAATTTTAATCCACGTCCTATATAAGTTATACAATAGCAGAACATCTATCTTTGTTAAGAATAAACCCTCTTATATAGTAACCATGGGGTTATAGATAAAATAGACCACCAACATCCCTCTACCGCAACATGTGGAAAATATATGTATAGAATGTTTATATGATATCTAGTATCCTTCAGCTTTAGTGAAGGAGATAGCATCTATGTCTATATATATAAATTATAAAAACCTGAAATAATGTAAAATGAAATCGAAAAATAAGGAAATTAAAGGTGTAGGATGTTTTTTTCTATATAGATCGTGAATCCATTAACTTGATTTGAAATGAGTCTCGAGTCATATATAATAAATTTTCCACAGAATATACTATCATAAACTCATTGTTTTGAATGTAGTAAGTATTCTGAGTGTTTAAATTTCATCACTTATTCTACAGCTGATCACTAGTAAATATGCTTCATGTAACACACACAAATCATATCTTGATCTTGGAACGTCAAAAATTAACTCTTTGTAAGTGAATATTTTTTATTAGTTCTTTCTATGATTTTTTATACTCTAAACATGATGCACTATTCTCTTTATTTTATATACAACATGTGGGATATTCCATATAGGGAAAAATAATTTGGATAACCTGCATACTCATACTCTGGGCTACCACATTTTTTATTCAATCTCTGTAAATAAATTATGAATAATCCTTAAAATATGTTTGGTCATTAAATTCAATAATATATATAACTGTTTGAGATAGTTAATTAAAAATAAATATAACATGGTTAGTGAATCCATTGAACTGTAACACAATACTGGGGGTGATACATAAATTATAGGAGATTCAGGGTGACCGTTAGATAGGATGATAGTGACTAGAATTAGTGGTAATTAATTGTTGATGGTGAATCGACCCCAACATTGTGTCAACATTAGTGTTGACTCATCCTCAACTATGATTCCATCTCATACTTATCCAAATATCTTCCCAATCATTCGTGTATCCTAAAATTTTTTCATAACACATAATAATTATTGATATCATAATAAACATAATTTTATGATTCTTAAAAAATGTTTCAAATATTCCTTATATAATTATTTATAATAATCCATAGTATGTAGATATTAAAAAATTAACTACGTTGTTATTTAAGATGGTAGTCTGTACATATCAATGAATTATCCTTTCATCTTTAAAATGATGAAAATAATAAATATTAATAATAATTCATCATTATATAATAATTAATATAGTGTATATATCCTATATATTTATTATATATATCATTATCACAATCTAGTTACAATTTTTATTAAGAAAAACTAACATCGATTCCTAGAGGTGGTAGTCCATAATACGCACGAGCGGTGATATCATTATCGATCATATTGGAAGGTATAATGTTATATATGATATTATAGTTATATAATAATAATTATTTTAAAAATATCATATATAATCATTATTTAGATGTTTTTAACCATACATGTAATGTGGTGATGAAAATTTAATTACATTGTTATGTCAAGATGGTAAGATATATGCATCAACCGACAATGTTTTCACTTTTTATTCGATGGAAAAGAGATGTAATATAGTTATCACATTATCATATTTACATACAACTGTATTTATGATACTTTATTTAATATTTTAATTTGGGAAAAGAAAATTAGTTGCATGTTGAAGAAGAAGTAAATTTGAAAGGGTCGGTTAAGACAATTACATCTTATTTGATAGAATTACTTTAGATATATTCTCAGCAAAACTAGGTACGATATTTTGGAAAGATAGGAATATATTGAACAAGGATATGGATTTTTATAAGAGTAATCGTCAGATTTTGGTCATTGTATAGGGATCTTATTTTGTATATATAAGAAATGATAGTTTTCCATTTTTAATTTAGGTGAGGGATTGTTTTGGAATTTCATAAATGATTTAATTGTTATAAATTCATTATCTAGATAAAATGTATCAAAAATGGCTGGGATTCTATAATTATATAGGAATATTTTTAAATCCCACAAAAAATATAATTTTGAATGGTTTGTTTGGGTTTTAAAACAAACCATTGGGTTTTATCTCTTTTATAACCTATTTTCACATTAATTTTGGTAATATATTTTAAAAAATAATGGTTTATAATTTTTTATATAATGTAACTATTAACTCATAAATGTATAAGAGTTTCAATTTTTGATAAAATATTATCTAAATTTTCTTTTTTAAATATTGATAAGAACGTTATTTTTTTAATAAATAATTATTTTGATAATAATTCAATAAAGTCATTTTTACACTATTCATTTGATTTGAATGTAAATTTATCAATAAAAAGGATATATTATATTATGATCTTTTAAAACCTACCTAAAATTCCATGTAGTTCTATAAAATTCATGGGACCCATAAGTTCGTTCATTTTTTTTAATTTTTGTATTTCTATAATAATTTATTTTATTATTATATTAATTGAATATATATTATATTAGTGTTTTTAAGCGATTATGGTAATTATTTAATTATCAGAAAGTAGATATAAATTACAACAATAATTTTTTTATATATTGAAAATATAAATTTATTTTCGTTCATACCATTATTTTTTCCCAATTTAGACACATAAGATTTATCTTAAAATAATAGACTAATACATTAAACATACTTTGAAATATATATTATAAGGGACTTCCATGAAAAATTGTATATTTAAAAAAATAATTTCTTTCCAAATATGATAAAAGTATACTATAACATAATCAATAATAATAAGGATAGAAAATTATAACCAAATCATTTACATTTTACCTATATTAATCATATTTACACTTTATCGAGGTGATAAATTTTACCAGAGTGACTAATCATAGTGCCTTGATATAAAATGGAAATAATTATAAAATATGAGCCCCATGATTACAAATATTTAATAAATTGTTCAGATTATAATACCAATATTTTGATGAAATTAATTATAAATGACCATCGCAAACCTGAAGGATGCTTCTTTTTGAAAAAATACATTTGTAAGAATAAAAGTTAGACTATTCTTATCCCATGAATTTTAAAATAAATAATGAATTTTAAAAATTATTATTGAATTATAATATATAAATTTCATTAAAATAATTAAACAATATTGATTAATTTAATTTAATAAGATAAAAATAAATTTTGGGTATAAAAGAAGTTTTTAAGAAAAAAAATTCATTTTTATGTTTGTAAATGTTTTTATTAAATTTCAAAAATACATGACTAAAATAATTTAATAATTTTAAATATAATATGAATAATTTTACATTGAAATAATTAAAACATACAATATAGGGGATTTACACGATCTGTAAAACCCTTTCACATAGACTAATCCATAGTGTTTGGATTCCACTAAAAAATGAATCACATTTTCATAATTTTACCCCAAAACATAAACAACATGAATCCTAATTTTAAATCATATAAATATTCACACAATGTGAAATCAATCTGATTTGATATTTTAGTATCTTATCCCCTCATGATTTTCTCTGATCCTCCTGTGAGTACTTCAGACATTGGTACACTAAAAGGATTGATCCATGAAGATCGGGGCACATACGTTATATACCCACAAAAACATTGCCACGGTCAATAATCTAAAATCATCACATAAAGAAATAGAAACAATCTAATCTAAATAACCCCCATGACATACATCTCAAGGCTCTATGCACTATTGTAGCTCGACCACCTCACCATGTGAATAAAGAGAACTAATTTAACAATGACAATGATATTTTAAAAACTTTCTCCATGGTGATAACTCACAAAAGAGAGAAAACACAAACAATGAACAATATAAATACATATAAAAGACAAAAAAATTAAAAACAAATTATGAATAGTGTTAACACAGAATATCTTCACATCAATCATCTTGGGGTACTGAGGACATGTCTGTGACTAATGTTCCTAGGTACTTTGTTCCACACAACCGTTCTACTATAATACATTAACCATGGGGATATAATTCTAATAAAACTCATTCTCCTCTAGGACATGGATCTCTAGAGGCCACTCCTTGATGGTCACATCTTCATTAACATCCATCATTCCCCAATCGATGGCATGAGTGTTCTCAAGATGATAATGATACAGTTGTGATTTGTGATAAACAATGTGTATGTAGATCATCTATGGGGAAAGTTCTATATGATACTCCATGCATCCAATATGATCTTAGACCTTTAAAGGACCAAAACACTATGGAAAAAGCTTTCTCCCATGAAAAACATGCGTATCACACGATGGTGAGTCACATTCAAAACCATATGATCCCTAACATAGAACTCTAGAAAACTCCTCCTATGAATAAAATAGGAATTATGACAATTGTTCACTCCTTTCATCCTCTCATGATTCACTTGAAAAATATTAGTTTTGTCTTGTCTAGTTTTGGAAAGATAATTTCTAAATCTGTGACCTCATTCCAATAAAATGATGAATAGAATGGTCGGCTATACATGGATTCAAATGGTAGCATACCTATGGTGGAGTGAACACTATTCTTGTAATATAACTCTACCAAGTGCAGGTGCCTCATCCACATTCCTCTAAAATTCATGACACAAAGGAATAACATGTCCTCAAGGGTTTGGATGGTGTGGTCTGTCAGAACATCCCTCTATGGATGAAAAGCAGTGATATGGAAAAGGTGAGTTCCATATTCATAATAGAGACATATCCACACCCTAGATGAAAAATTATTATCCCAATAAGAAATGATCATCCTCGAGACCCATGGGAGTCTCTCAATCACCTCAGGATATTAACTTGGAAAAACCACCATTGAGATAGACTCTTTGACAACTATATAGTTGGATGAATTTATCAAATTATCCACTACCACTCATAAAGCATCAAAGACTCAATGAGATTATTTTAAACTGGTAACATGTTTCATTGAAATATCCTCCCACTTACACAATGGAATATCAAATGGATGGAGCAAAACCCTGGGAATATGGTGCTTGACCATCACTTTATAGAAAACTAAACATCAGAACCAAAAACCAGTAACTGCATGTTTCATCATAGACCACCAAAACTGACACCTCAAAACTTATTATACAATTCTCATTCCAGGATGTAAAACTAGTGTAAATCTATGGGAAAAAATGAAACCTACCTGATGTGTCTCTAAATTAATTAAAATCCTTCTATGGAACAACACTTGGTGTTTCTCATCCTCAAAAAATACATCATAGGACTCACCACAAATAACTAAATCTCTCTAGACCACCACATTAAGATCTCCCAACTGGGATTCATCATCCTGATGCACCGGATAAGACTACACCATCTTTGGAACAATCCAACATCTACCCCCCAACTTCTCACATATCTAGATGCAATGTAGAATGATCTTCAATCACCCAAAATGAATCAATTGATTCATGGACCACATCACTACTTGAATTTTGGGCCAATGAGGAGCTACAACATTCAACTTTCTAGGTTTATAAAAAATCTCAAAGTTATAATCTTGTAATAACACCATCCCCTATCATTATCCCATGTTAAAGTCACATTGGTAGAAAACATTCCTCATGTTCATATCAACATAGAATACCATAACTCTGTCATTTATGTGGTAATGTCCCCATAACATTCTCATAAACACTACCATTGCCACCCTGAGATAATGGGTGGCATAGTTGCGCTCATGGGGATGTACCATATAATAACCAAAATAAATGGTTGATCTATGATGAATCATAACACATACAAACCCAAGATGTGAAGAATCATAGAAATCCTAAAATATAAATCCTTCTATTTTTAGAAAAATAACTAGAGTGCTGACCAACATCACATTCAAATAGTAAAAATCTTTCTATCATTGATTAGTCCACATGAACACCAAAACCTTTTTCATCCACAATTTCATTGGAGTAGCAACATGAGTGAAATCAACGACAAACCTATGGTATTAACTTAAAATTACATGGAAACATCTCAACTCTATCACTGTCTTGGGGGGGGGGGGTTCCCAAGACATAAGTACTTCTATCATCGATGGATCCACACATACTCCATTTTTGGATATAACATTCCCCAGGAAATAGACTTCATGAGACAAAAACTAACACTTTAGAACAATCCCAAAAAATGTTCCCATGGTGATAAACTCCTAAAATGACGTACAAATTGTTCACCCCTGCATGTTTCATTGGTTTTTTATGTGTAGTGGTCGAATTAGAATTTACGTGTCTCCAAATTTCTTAAGTAAAAAAGCATAGTATAGTGGAATTTTGGGGTTGAAACTACGGGGAAGAAATTATTTGGAAGTGGGGATAACTAGTTTTAGAACTTGAGTAGTGTCTTTTCAAGATATCATGGTTTTCGAGAGTATTACATATTATATATTGGGGAGTAACATCAAATAATTAATGAGTGATCATGATCAATTTTGTGAATCTGAGTAAAGGATGATATTTAATCTAATTTTGGTAGGGTTATAATATTTATTTTATGAAGAAACCAGTAGAACCTAGTTGAATATTATCAAGATGGCCAGTTTTATATTGGATGTGATTATTCTATTATACGGATATAGTAACATCCAAGGTGCATTAAATTTCTCTTCATTGTTAGAATGTACATCATACTTGAGATTGTATCCTAGTATACATTAACCCATACAGGGTCAATAGTTTGAATATCCTGATATAAGGGATTACTGTATGAATGAGTAAAATTTGGTTATTTAACCTGATTACTAATCACTTATGGTTTCTAATATTAAAATTAATGAATAACTAAGAATGAAGATACATCTCCATTATATCCATACTACTAAGATGTTTAGCTACTCATAGTGGGTGGAGATACAATTAAATAAATAATATAAATCATTCTTCACATGTATTTTGACATATATTGAATTGAAATCATGTAAGGGGTTTGGGATTCATAAATGGTATGAAATTGAACAAGATATATCACTAACTTTTAAATAAATTACATACTTGAACTATGAAATGGAATGGAATAAAACACGCAGTGTTGAAAATTTTGGATTAACGATGGGGATTTTAATGCAATGATGAAAAATTGATCCACATTAAGTTGATTTATTAAAAATGTAAAACAAAAAGAACATTAAAATATAGAAGGATATGGGGTGAGGTAATTTTAAAGGGGATGAATATAGAGATGAAGCTTGTCAATATTTTATTTTGAAATACTCAGCCACATGCTTTTATAAATGGGAGAAATTTTTCACAGTGTGTACTGTATGTACACATCATGTATTATTGATCCATGTATATTTACCCATTTTTTGGATCTCCCACATATCTTGAGAAAATCTTATGTATTTATGATTTTTCAATGCATGTATGTCATGTACTGAGTGTTCACGACATGTACTGCACACCAGCTCTTCCTACGCGTGGATTTTTTGTGAATTTCTCACTCAATTGTTTTGATGGGTATCACGCCATGTATTGAAAATTCTTGAAATATAATTGATTTTCTTTTACCTTCCTAACATATTGGTCCTGGATTGGCTTCATGACTTAATGATGTTGTGAACCACCAGTCAATGTCGTCTACTAACAAGTCATGATGTGTATGGTCCAAATTCTACATTTTATTTTCATTTCATCATTTCAACATTGTAAATCCCTCTTCAAGATAAATTAATCATAAATTTTTCTTATTATCATGTAAATCAATAATAATTTAGAAAAAAATGATAGTATGGAGTGAATATAAATTGGGATTATCAAAACCCCCCACACTTGAACAATTTATTGTCCTCAAGAAAAAATATATCAATAATGTTTTCAGAAAATGATTAGAAAATTTTAATACAAGAAATTTTCATTTTTACATGGTAGTTATAGTTATGTGTATGAAGAAAAACTAGTCCACCATAATTTCCCCAGCATTGAAAATAAATTATACAACCTAGTCTAGCTTTTCAAAACAAATTCTATTTTTTAACTAGAAACTCTAAAATGTTCCTCTAATTCATTAACAATTATTAATTTACCTCTAAATGAAAATTCTCTCATAACATTGGGTGAAATGAATGTAGAGATATTCTCATACCCTAAGCACAATCTCCTAACCATAGACTTGAATTGTTTCAATCATCTCAAATTTTCAATGAGAGGTACATACTTAATCCTGAGGGATTTAGCAGTTAAGTACAAATGAGTCTATCAAATAGGTTATGTAGGTAAAATTTGAAAATAATGATCAAAAGGAAGATATTATATGAAGCATAATGCATTATTTTCACGATATGTGTAAAAAATACACCTTCTCGCTAATCGATTCCATACTCTACCATTTATGGTTGGATCCATAAATGTAATATATGTACCCAAAGTTGATTTCTTTCAATTAATTTTTATTTTTCATTTCTATTTTTCAAAAATAATGTCTAGTCCATATCCCACACCCATCTCCTAATCACATATGATCCTTTGCGGGATTCATTGATCTGGAAAATGGTGATTTGGGACCATCCTAGTACACAACCCATTATGAATTTTCATTTTTTTAGTATTGTGAAAAGGGGCATAAGTAATATGAAAAGCGTCAACACATATATGGATCACAACTCAATAGTATTATAAGAACATCATACATGTTCTAATTACAAAATCATCTCGGATCTCTGGATTCCTCTCTTACACTTGATCAAAAGTAGTATCATTCATTATACAAGGAGAAGGGTAGGAAGAGAAATAAATTTCAAATTGATTCATCCTAAAATTCCATTTATGGAAACTCTGGACAAAAAGGATTGATGCAGGGTGGGTCACATGAATAAATGGGTAACAAATAGTGCCACAATCATTTTAAATTTGTATATGTCCAATCATCGCCTTGATACAATCTCATTTCATGTTCTGATAGGTTGACACGTTCCGGGTATCACTCACCAAATATGCTCAGAAAAGAATGTGTAACTGAAGTCTTAGAATCCTCTTAGGAATGAGAATAAAATAGAAACTATCATTTACGACACATACAAAACTATGTAATCAGTGACTTGATAGTAATTTCAAAAATGTTGAATTTGAATCAAATCTCTAAACTCCGAAATCATTATAAAATTATAAACAATGGAAAAAAATGGATTATAACTTTTTTCAACTTATCATTTCCTTTAATTTCCATGAGAATAAAATTATTCAAGATTAATTCATCCTTAGTATTGTTCAATGAAATGTCTCATAGGTAAGAGAGAACAATCATAAATTCAATTGCATCATTAGTAAAAATTGATAGAACCCCCCCCCCCATAAAAAGAGAAAATCTCCCCAATATCCATGATGTGTTTGTGGGAGTGGTATATTAAGGAAAAATTAATGAATTTGAAATGGAATTTTGAAAATGTAAATGGGGGAATCGAGTTTTACCTAGATGTAGTGGTATTCCATGAGGTAATTTGAGCTCTCTGTATTATATGTACATACTAACAATATAATGGGTTATAAAAAAATAATTTACTATGATTAGAATTAGTTCACAAGATTAAACATTGTGATTTAAGAATTATAGGAAACTGAAAAGTGTAATAAACACTTATAAACTTTGATATTGAAATTTTAGAATTTTATACAATGTAGATCAATCTATTTCTTAAATAAAAATTAATAGACACAACATGATTACTCATACTAAAAAAGTGATCAACTATGGATTCCCTCCCATAAAGATTTAACTACACGTCATCACCCAGATGGGTGGATATAAATTTCCATTTTTTGGTCCACAATATCAGATGCTCTATTTCCTTTTACATCTACTAGAGTTTGTATTTTCAATTTCTCATAGATTCTTGGGTGGGTTGGTAATGTTAGGGGTTAAATCTTGAGCAGGAATGAGTTGAGGATGTAAAGTGATCACACATCGTGGTGGTGGCTGCAATTCATGTGTTTTAATAGAATGTTCTTGATGTTGATGTGTTACTTCTATGATTTGCTGATGTACCCTTTTTCCAAAATATATGGTCGTAATGGACCATCGAAACCCATTGATGATTCATAGGAGCTATAAATTTATATGTATATTGAATTAAATGAAAATAATCACAAAAAATGAAAATAAAATCACATAAATATTTCTCAATTGTCGTTAAAAATAATATATTCAATGATGAAAAAAATAAAAAACCATCCCAATCACAAAAAATTTCAAAATGGCCCAAAAGGTATGAAACATAATGATTAGGATTCTAGGCCGAAGAACTCATCTATCCCCATCCTTATTTTAGCTTCACAAGAAACATCATTAATTGGAGTGGTGACTTCTGTGGATGGTTGGGTGGTGTAGGCCGGTAGCCAGGCTGGGGTGGGTTGTGGAGAGGTACTGATCTATATGGAATCCATGTGTATAGAAATTGGATCCCAAAATTCTATATCATGGGTGGAATTAGTGGCTAAGCCCTTTCCTTGTCGGGCCTCATCTGAAAAGAACTCCAGCTGGGAATCTAGGTTAGTAAGGATAGTGGGAGGTCTGGCTAGGCAATGGGTGGTGTGGGGATGGTAAAGGATGATGGGATAATAGAGGTGGGTGGTGGTGGTGTGGTCAAATCGACCAGCTCTATGATGTGGAGGGGGAGATGATTGAATAACTGGTGAATGTTTGTGAGGATGAAAATTTTGTTTGCCTATATATTAGAAAGGGTGGGTAGGTTGGTTTTCAGAATGGTAGTGGAGGTAGATGTATGAGAGAAATGGGTGGTATATGTGTAGGTGTAGAGTGTGGTTGGATATGTGGGAATAATGCTGTTGGGATGGATGGTGGTGGTTCATGTGGTGATGGGTCCTAGACTCCATGCACCCTAAAGAATGTGTCGTCCTCCCTCACCAGCATCTGTATATTGTGTAGCATCACATGATAAATAAGATCAATAGGTCTAGGGGATGTAACGAGATGCGCCACATCTAAAACTTCCTCATAATCAATTCTAGGATTTTATCATGCCCGCACACATCCTATAGTACTATGAAAACTAGGTATCCATGTTGATGTGTTGATCATCCATGGATGCTACATGAATTAGAGTGTCCACATGGATGATGCTGCCATATGTCTCACTTGGGAAAAACAAGACATCTTCCATGGCTCTAGGTAGGATATACAATTTTGGACACTGTATCTGAGTAGAATTTTTGGGGAGAGGTTCATTGGATGACTATGGATCTTGTGGTACAATCGACCACAAATATGAAGTAGCTTTATGTGGTTGCAATTTCAGGAGAGTTTTATAGATGTCAGTGGGAAAAACACCTCAGTGTAGATGCCCTACTTGACCTCATATTTGGATAAAGATAGCTCAAGGTGTCTTCTATGCGATAGAAATAGTAGACAGCCAATAGCTATCTCAAACAAGGATAAGAAATCCAAAAATAACTCTTAAAAGTTATCCTCTCAATCATTGATAATGTTGTCAACAAGAAATGTCTACTAGAGGTACAAGATATAGACAACGACGGTCAGCTGGGACAGCGCATGCATATCTAGCATCTTCTTGGTACACATGCACATTGCTTGTAATACGATAGGATTAACCCAATGATTCATATTGGTGAATCAAAGCCTAGGGTACAGGTTCATATTATCATTGTTGTATGTTGAGGTTCTCTCATCTTGAAGAGACGGTACAATGAGAGGGTGTTTAGAAGCTAGATGTTCTTTGAAGATGAGAAGGCGTACTATGAATAGGAGGAGGATGTGGATGGCTGGAACCTTTTGGTGCAAGCCATGTGGAAGGAGGGTGGGTGTGCGGGATGGTTGTAGCACACAAGAGGGGAGGATACGAGATGGGGAAGTTGTGCATGGAGTGGGTATAGTGTGTGAGGGAGGAGCAGGGCGGGATATATGGTTTGTGGGTGAATGAATTGGAAGAGGGGGGATGGAGAAATCTAGCGGGAGTGGAGGGGTTGTGGGAGATGATGTATCATTGATATTTTGGGTGTCACGAGATGCGAGATTGTGACCAGGGACATTCTAAAAAAAATTGACCCAGTACACAACATGTACTTGTGGTTCACGTCAAGTATGGGTAAAATAAAATATATTATTTGGAAAAAGGGTACACGTCGTGAACCATACGTACATGATGTGTACTGAACTATTTTTTCTCAACTTTGTGCTCCTTCCATGACTTCAGTTCCTATCAATCTGAGACTCTTCTAAGAAAATCCTTCCCTAACCTAGTTTATGATGACCTACCATTGGTTCCCTCCCAGTTAGAACTTCTTTTTTATATTGGGATATGGACACCATTTAAGCATAGGTGAACATGAGGATGATGAAAAAACATTCCCTAAATGAATCTTTAAAAATCATCATCCTTTCACAATTTTCATTAATTGGTGGTTCTTTTTCTCATAGTATTATTATATTTCTATACATTAAGACTTTAGTGACATTGAATGGACATTACCATCATGAATTCAGTTTTATCAGAGGTATAATCAATGTTGAATTAAATAAATGGACTTTATTTCATAGGATAACGGTACACCTTGTGATTCACTAGTCGTTCCACTTCCTTGCCTTCCCTTTATAAATCTATTCATTTTTCATGTGCATCTCAACTACTTTCTTCCATCAATGTTAATTTAAATAACCTGGAATCTATAACGTAATAAAATTCTAAATTCATTTTCTTGATTACTTAGAATGAACAATGGGCCAGTTCCACTGGAAAATGACCTGGTTTTCTAGAAACCAAGATGAATGAGGGGGTGCCTAATGGTATCTTTTTGGAAATTCTTTAATACCATAGGGTATTTTCCTGTTTGATTCTCTAGTCCCTTCAACATATACTCATATTATTCTCAAATATTTTTGTAGCCTTCCTATTAGATAGTTCCACATGCCCAATTTTTTCAGGGGGTAGGGAGTTAGAGTATTGTAAAAATTCCATACCTTTATAGCATTTCTCTCATAACTCGGTTTCTGAATCATGTTCCATGATCACTAATGAGTAAACATGGAAACACATATTGGGAAAACACATTCATCCTTAGAATTTTTATGAAATATTCAGTCATGTCATGTGTTGTAGCTTTGGCTAAAACCCATTTTGATACATAATCTTCTAAAACGTGAATGAATTTTTTTCCATGTGATTTAGGGAATAGTCCAATTAATTCGATGCATCAAACATCTAAAACGTCATCTTACATGATGCATTTTAGTGGAATCTAATTAATTTTACTAATATTTCATTTTCATCGATATGTATAACATTATTGCAGAAATCCCCTTGCTTATTGATGTAGTGTGGGCTACAAAAATCCACCATGTAGAATCCTGGCCACTATACGCTCAGGTCTATGATTTCCTCCCACTGGTGATGTGGGAAACATCTTAATCACATTATGAGTTTCTTCTTCTGGGATGCAGTATCTAAAATGTACATCAACACACTGATTGAATAATATAGGATCATCCTAGTAGTAGTTATTGTAATCTGACTAACATTCATTCGGTACTAGTAAAAGAAGTCCTGATGGTTGAGTGTTCTGCTGGATCTTTTATGACATTGATCTTAGCAAGATCCACTTAATACCTTCATTGGAAACATTTTTTCCATGGCCTATTCCTCCTTGTACAATGAAGTGGAATTTATACTGCGTTGGAACATGAATTTTTCTACAAAATGATAGAGAACTAATTCCAGATTGATTAAAAAACATTGGAGGATCTCCCATAAACTAAGAAATAATCGATGAAGATTTTGAGGAAATCCAAAGCCATGTCATGGAAAATGTGTGTCGTGCATCATTGAAATTTTCTTATGTAATTTCACATTCTCAATGACATCCTTTTGTAAAGAAAGGTACCGAATAGGCATGTGAACATGGTTTTATGGTAATCATTGGGGTCAATAGAAATTTCATTGTATGCTAAGTATCCATCCTGGAAACAATTAAATTCATTTCCCATAAGTTTCTCTAGAATTTGTTCCATGAAATTTAAAGGAAACTAATCCTTCCTTGTTGCTAAATTTAGTCATCTTTAATCCAAACAGATTCTCTATCTTGTGATAGTTCATGTTGAACTAAATTCAATTTCTTCTAACTTTTCTATATGGAGTCCTTCTTTCTTCAAAAAAACATGGAGGGGGCTCACCCATTCACTAAATGAAATTGGAAAACTTATTATTGCATCCATGATATTTTGAATTTCCCTGTTGACAACCTCCTTCATCTGTGGACTTAGACACCTCTAAGGTTTCCATTATGTATTTTCATCATATTCAGGTAAGACCCTATCAGATCATTCTATAGCATTGATCATTTTAATGTCTACCACTCCCTAGGAAATTGATTGACTATGTATTTTTATAAAATCAAAAAAAATATATTTTTATGACTATTCTAGTTTTTTAATGATAATTATTTGAAAATAGTACGACTTATCTATGTATGAATATGTTAGTGTACTAGGTTGAGGTTTCTGTTATAATACAGGAGGATAAATTTTGAAAGAAATAAGTGGGGGTATAGTTTCTCTTGTGAGTGGTTCAATAACGAATATTTCTTTAAAATCATATAATTATTTACTTTTTTTAGAAAAAATCGACTCTCTATTCCTTGATGGCCATGTACTCATCTCTTTTATGAGTGAGAGATAACAGATTAAAATACATAGTATCATCAGATTTATGGGAAAATTTAATCATGTTAAACACTAGCTGCCCTTCTCCAACATTGAAGATCATACAACCTTGATTTACATCTATCAAATATTTTCTTGTTTATATGGATAAGGTTCCATGAGTGATATAGATTCACCTTCTTCATCCATGTCTAGTACTAGAGTGTTTTTGGGAAAGACAACTTTTCTGATCTTGAACGAAACTCCATCAAGAATGCCTCATTTATGTTATAATAAATAGTAGACTGGAAAAAATGCTACCCTTCTTTCCTTAATTTCTTATAGCCAGAGCTTGTGGAAAACACACATCGACATAATGTCAATGCTGGCTCCATGGTCACATAGTGCAATTCCAATATTTCACTCTCTTATAGAACAAGGAATCATGAAACTTCTAGGATCGCTCATTGTTGGAGGTATTTAATGTTATGAAATAGGATAGCATTCCTCATTCATGTAGATAACTTAGTGATCTTCTATTTATCATTTGTTTAATAATATTTCCTTTTTAAATTTGGTATAAATGTGAATTTTGGAAATAGATTCTAATACTGGTATATTTATGTGATGTTTATTGAACATCTGTAGGATATTTTTGTATTGTGTCTCCTACCTAACATTTCTAACTCTCTACAAAAATGGAAGAGGTGTCTTGAATGTAGGCATGGAAACATAAAAAGGTACCTATATTAATTCATTTTTTATGATATTTGTGGACATTACTTATTCTTGAGGTGGGGAGGGAATGGTTCTCTCTTCTTTTAATCTTATACTAGTTTCATTTTAGGCTCTTCTTATCCCCATTCTTATATTGGCTATTGAAAGTCCAAAACATTTCATCCTTTTAACAAAACTACATAGAATTCTTCTCTCAGGTATGTATTAGTGTTACTAGGTAGAGTACCTGGTAATCATTCAGATAAGGTCTTTGAGATTTGAACCATTTGAAGCTCAAGGTTCCTCAAAGAAGTTCTCTATTTTATCATTTTTGAGTCATGGGTTTTCATCCCTTGATCAGAATTTCATGAAAAAATAGCTACTGTATATTCTAGGTTACATTTAGGTGGCGTAGGTGGTTAATGAGGTCTTGGATGGGAGGGTTGGAATTTATGATGTTGGGGTTATGGTTGGAAAGTTTTAAATTTCATTTTATAATAGATATGCTATTTCACTTGTAGAATAACATTCATTAGTAGATACCCCGGTGGTCCATGATTGCCGAACTGGGCCTAACCACATCATATTTGAATATAGAATTAACTATTTTGAGGTAGCCACAAAGCTGGTCGTTGTTGATGGCATTGATGATGTTGTTGAAATAGCTGGTTTTGATGATTATAATTGACATAATTATGATCCTGATTCTCTGTATATTCTTCCTTGAGGTCGTAGTTCATGTGTGGTCCACCACTCATCTCACATGAGTAGGCTTACAATATGGGAGAATGAGGGGGTTATGTGGCCGGTATGTGAAAAGATTCATGTTTCTTTATTAGAGCCTCAAAAAGTGTTTTTAATCAAGTGTTCCCATGAATCTAGTGGATACCACATTGTGGTGGTCAATGATCACTCTTCCATAGCCTGGCATTATGTGAGACATCATCTTGTATTGCTCATCTGGAATTAGGAGTTTTATACATCAACACTCCCTCAGCAGCATCACCTACAAATGTTTATGTTTCTTGCTGGATTACATGATAAAAAGTCTATAGTGGAATCAATGTATCATGTCCATGATGTGGACGCATCCTCATAATATCCGTAAATATATCCCATGCTTCCCATATTGATTCTTCTTCTATTATAGAAATGTTTTGGACATCATTTTGGAGTTTCCATATCCATATTGGGGGAACATAGTTGTCTAAACACTTTTTGGCTAGATCGTACCATGTTGTGATCTCCTCGAGAGATTGGATTTTAAGCCAGTCCTAATCTCTATCTATCATCCAGAATTGGAAGACATGTAGTATTATGGAATTTAAATATAATCTTTAGTTGTGAAATATGTCACAAACTTCTATGAAGTTGAAAATATGTCCATGGGGGTCTTCACTCTGGTGACAACTTAGTTTTCCCATATTATATATCATATGAATGAGTCTAGGGATAGTTATGAAGTTGTGGGCTTAAATTTGGGGGAAAATGTTTCGTGGGGTCGTACCATGGATCAGTAACTAGCCATAACCCATGATGATCATTTTAGGGTGCATCAGGTGTTCTCCCAGAATTATTTGATGCGGGTTCCGTAGGTTGGTACCCACATGATTGTTCTTCTCATCCATTACTGATCGACGATGTGAAATAAATACCTTTTGATCTCAAGATCATTTTCCTGGGGTGTTTTAGCTCAAGGATTTTTGAAGGACTCATGGGACGTTGGTAGATGCACTTTTTCATAAAATTGGGACAAAAGGGCTTCATGAAAGCGAAGAATGAAAGGGAGGTGGTAGAGGAAATCCTAATTCATAGAGTAGAGTTATTTGAAGAAACAACAGCTCTATCTCAAAAATAGTGACAGAATATGTTCATAACCCCATGCGTTGTTGGTTTTATATGGTTAGTAGTCAAATTATAATTTTTGTGCAATGAGATTGAAACTAAAAAATCATAATATTGTAGAAGTGTGGGTTGAAATCCATGAGGAAGAAGCTATTTTTAAGGGGGTCACTGGATTTATACCCTGATAAAAGTCCTTCGATGATATCTTTTTGTCTATGAGTTTTACATAATCTCTAGTGGGGGAGTGACATCAATTAGTTAATGAGGGGACTGGATCAATTTCGTATATCAATGAAAAGGATGATCTTTATTCTATTGAAGGATTATAAGGTTTATGCTCTGAAGAATCTAATGGTCATTAGTTGACATTGTTCAAGCCACCCAGCTCTCCCTATGATGTATTTATTCAATGATTGGGAGATTGTAACATTTAAGGTGCATTAAATTTTGATTCTTTGGTACAATTCAACTTAGTGTAGTAATTGTAGCCTAGTATACTTTAATCAGGATAGGGTCATTCGTTTGAAAATATTGTTGTCAGTGATGCTCATATTAATGGGGTCGACATTGGTTGTTTACCATGATTACAAATCCCTCATGGTTTCCAATATTATATTTAACAATTAATTATGAATGCAGATACATCTACTCTTGATCCCTATTGCAATGAAGTTTAGCTACTCATTGTAGGTGGAGATGGAATGGAATAAACAATGGAAATAAGGCTTGACATACTATTTGGAATTAATTGAGTTGAATTAACGAAAGGGTTTAGGATTTGTAAAGTGTATGAACATGCACAAATTAAATCCCAAAAAATTAAATAAATTACATAGTTCAATTACAAAATAAAATTGAATCTAACATGTGGTATTAGAAATCCATGATGAGCGATGGTGATTGAAAAGAAATGAATAATAATAGATTCAAGGCTCTAGGATTGACTAGTATTTTAAAACATTAATAACATTACAATTTACCAAGATAAGGAGTGAGATAATTTGATAAGGGACAAAACATAGAAGAAACTCATCCATAAATTTTTTATTAATTCTCTGTCGCATGCCTATATAAAATTGAAAAATGGTCCATGACTTGAACTGGTGGTACACATTGTGTACAGTGCATCCACAAATATTTCTATAGATTTTGGATCTCTTATGTATCCCACACTTATCTGACTAATTTATGATGGAATAATACCTATATGCCATGTACATAGTGTTCACGACATTTACTGGCCTCCAGCTCTTCTGCATGTAGATTTCATGGGGATTTCGCACCCTAATTTTTTGATTGGTATCACGACGTGTAATATATATTCCATTTATAGCCTTGTGTCTAGGTCAAAACTTTCATCCACAACATTGGAATGATGTGAACCACAAGTACATGACATGTACAGACATGTCACGACGTATACTATCCATAATCAGTATTTCTGGCATTTCAACCATTGAATTCAGTGAATCCGTATTCCTAAAAAATTAAGCATATACCATGTATGTCAATAACAATCTAGAAATAAATGACAAAAAGGAGTGAATATAAATTGGCCTTATCACGGATTCTATGTTTTCTCCTCCTTATTTAGAAAGTAAATAAGGATTTTATTGATGAAAACCACCACAAACTTATATAAGAACTCATGGAACATGGAATTCATTAACCCCTTGAACACAACATGAGAAATTTTGACATAGAATGACATCACATCAAAATAGTAATTACCATGGAAAAAAAATAAAGCATTGTTTGGGATATATTCATCTTTCACGTGCATCTTATGATATCCTAGAAACCAATAAATATTTGAAAGATAGCTTACACCATTCAGTTTATCGAATAAATTTTTAATCATTGAATGTGGATAGTATTTCTTTATATTCAATAGGGTCAAGTGATGATAATCTATACACACACACAATCATCCATCAACCATTGTTTTAATAACAAAACTATTGCACCCCACAGTGACACACGTGGATGAAAAAATCCTCACTATAGAATACCATTTATCTGTATACGTAGATCTCTAAAATAAAAAGGTTATATCCTAAATGGAGATGTCGTGATTGGAGACATTCCAATCTATAGTTTGATATCATTCTTGATCTATAAGTAAAGAGGTAACGTTGTAACCTCTTATTGAAATATATCAGGGGACTCTCCAAAAGTACCAGGAAAAGATGACTTCTTAACATTAAATGATCCCCACATCCACCTATCCATCAATTATGATATTGTTGGAGCACAACTTTGACCTGTCTGAGGGTCTTTCTAGCCAAAAAACATAATTAACTCTCTATCATGATCAAATAACAAAACCATACTCTTGAAGAAATACATGATAGACTGAATTGATTACAACCATTCTAGGAAAATTGTTATTTCATATTATTGTATCCTTAAACATAGGGAATCTCCCAAAGAGTGTTTTTTCCTTAACATTATATTATTTTGTCAACATACGTCAAACAATTTATATAGTCATAAAACTGAAATATTCAACTCTAAGGAAAATAAATGTATCTATACCTCATGTACCAAATCATGGATAAGGGAACACAATCTGATTATGTTTTTTTCTCCTATATCGAACAAGGCGTGTACCTAAGTAGAAAAAAAATAAAAGGTTACCTTAAACGATGTATGGATCTCCTGCTGTTATAAATACTAAAGCATGAAGCTTACCAAGACATTCTCAATGACCTCTTGGAAAATACTAACAACCACCTCCCTGAATGTTCAATAATATCATGGGATGGGGAGAATCCCCAAGGTTTTTCTCCCTTCCCCATATAGTCTCTACTGATCCCAAACTAGAGAAACCAACAACTGTTTCTTTGGCTAGAACTACTATCATAGAGGAGACAATAGTTGAACTACTGGTAATCACTGACTACTCAAAAATATCAGTAAATCTCACTACCGATGACCACAACATCCCCAAGAAAAACATGTGTATCATACATTTGAATAGTACTGAGAACCAACACCCCTATAGAAATGAGACAATAAGGGGTGGGACCTACCTTCAGATGATCAAAATATATTATTACCTAAAAACTGGGAACCCCAAAAAATAGATATGCTTTTTGAGAAATCCTGATGACTCCCCTCTCATGATGATCCAGCTCTTGATAAAGTCCTTTTAATGACATCTTCCATTTACAACACATCGTGATACGTCTTCAGAAAAAAAAGTGGTGACCTGGATCTAGATCTCTAGTCGCAAATCCTCCTCAGTATTCCTCACACTAGCCTGCTCATCTGGAAATAGGTCTAAATCAAATATCACAGAAGGTTCCTAAATTTGACCCTGAACACTCGCACCCTAGATCACCCTTGCTGCTGGGTAAGAAGCTCCTAGAAATTTTCCACCTTCGTAGTCAAAGAAGAAAACATGGATCCAAATTAGTCTTGGAACTGTTTACATGATTCTATCGAATCCTCCTGATCTCCAAGGAAAAAAATAAAACGCACTACTTCTCAACCCCACAATATATCTTAACAGATTATGAAAACCAATGATCCTTCTAGTCATGGATCAAATTAGAGTCTATCTCAACCTACACTAACAAGTCATCTATGTCTGCATCTAAAATTCAGACATTGTACCTCTACTAACTTTGGTACTCAATGTCTCAAAGGTTACTCCTCCATGTATCATCACTTTCAACCACTACACTTTGGCGATATAATAGGGAAATCTACTAAACATATTCAATGTTATCATGACGAGGACATAGAACTGGATCCATGAATACAAAAGAATAAACTATTTGAGATTCTAAACCTGGAATAAGGAATAACTTGACATTACATTATTTTTTTCCTTTTTCTAATTTAGGTTTAACAATATTATATTCAACGGATCAAAAAATACATGCAAGGAATAATGGCGCATGATCATTTCCTAGGTAACTACCCAAAACTTGTTTCTCTTTGTTTAGTAGCTACTGAATGAATTAAGGTTTGTGAATTATATCATAAGGGACCATAAATACCAATTTCTATGCTAGTCTCACATGTTTACAAGGATTTATAAACTTATATTACATCATTTCCTTACCATTTGATGCAACTTCACCAATGTATAACTCCATTCTCCATCCTATCCATCAACCATAAAATTGATAACACTCTTTCATGACCCCTTCAACACAAATTGTAACCCTCAAGGGAAAAAAATTTGAGATGAGAGATAGTGACTCCCCAAACCAACCTCTAGTTGGCCCAGGGTTGACGACTAGCATTGAGGGTATAGTAAACGCATAGATGGGAGGCATCACCCTCTAGAAGAACAAATACGAAATATAGAGATAATACTGAAACCAACCAAATCCTTCTCATACTTTTATATGAATGAAAACCCAACATCACATATTTAATGTCATAAAAAACTACTACAACTAAAAGGGAAACTACAACTACAAAAAAAATTAAGGATGACAGTGACCATGAATCCTAAAAAACTCAAGCTAAACACGAAGATAATATACACCAGTCTAATCAGAAATCATGTATAAATGACCTAAAAATGTTTATTTATATGTATGGTGAGTATAACAGTATACTTAGTATGTTCCTCCCCATAGTGTCTCATTAAAAATGTAATGAATGGTTGCTTAAGAAAGTGATAAACAAGTGAAACTAAATCATCACTTAAATTGGTATACTAAGATCCAAGGCTCTCCATGTACACTTTCACCAAGTATTACATTAATAAGATTGATATATAATAATATATATTATGGATAACCTGCTACCACTTCCCCGCTATTTTTTTCTCTTCCCCAACACCACAATTCTAGAGCATCCCTCTAAAAAGGCTTGTCTGCTGACACCTGGGTGAAGCACCACAACAATCACCCCATGAATCACACCACCCCATCCACATGACCAAAACTAACCAGGTAGTTTATGTGATCCATAGTAGCTTGCATAACATGTATCATACATCATTTTTTATACCACATTCCATCACAACAAATCCACCATGTATTGAACCTCAATACATCACAACCTAGAAACGTTACACCTATAACTTTCTAAAGGAATCTATATATATAATACATGTGTGTGAAGATAACCACAAGAAATTACATCCATATACACAGATATATGGTTAAAAATAATCATCATACACTAGTACATGTAAATAAAATTAGAGGAGATAGGAGTTATAAGTGGAAGTCGTCCATCCAATATCCCACTCGAATATTAGAGGATACCCATCCATGGCTCTAAATCCATGTGGGTTTCTATTTCCTTTTTTGAAAGGGTGCATTATCACATTAAATACAAAATTTTACATGATATAATATATCTCAGTAGCACAGAATTGGAAAAATCTAGTCTCAGACTCCAATACAGCTAACATCTCTCAGACTCCCACCTACTATTTCTATGAGCATATATCTAATAAGAACAAAACAATTTATTGGGAAATATTAAATTATTATATTACATATCATCTATTTCACTTTAGTTTAATTAATTATTTTAACCATTCATTAAACATTTAAATTTCCCACATCACATTATATAATAATTATAAAAACGGTACATCCCCCAGAAGAGTAATCAAACCAAGTCAATTGCATCATGGAATTACGACCTATTCATTACATACAAGCAAGATAATTTACTATGTATTAAAAATTTATTCATTTATTGACATTATTACCTTCCATATTACCATATACTCTAGGAAAACATACAACGATTAAAAAATTCAAACATCCTAGCACATCCACATGCCTCAAGCAGTGAAGAAATAAAATTATTTAAACAAATAACATGGGAATCATCCAAAAAAAAGATTCAACAAACAATCAAATTTCATATCAATGGGAAATATTAGATTCAAATTGTTCTATCACCTTTGAGGACCTCCCTAACTCTAACATGCATATCGTGATGTATCTCAACCTCACAATCATCAACTGTTTCAATATAAACTGGTTCTCGCAATCCCATATACCAAAACACCCATCCAGTATCATCCATAAAAAAATCACAACACATCTAGGCCTCCCATCCCCACCTACCACAGCATCCCTCTGAGATCACATCAGAAGAAGCATGAAAAAAATAAGAAAATAATATGGCATCTAAGAACTCATAAAAAAATTCATCCTTCTATGACAATGAGCTATCATGAATTCAATGAACAAGGTACATATCATTTACAAAAAGAGGGAAACTGTGGAAATCTAAGAAATTATATTTTATCACAAAACCGGTTAGTATACCATCATGAATTAAAAAAATAATTATTCACAGTTTCCAACTATAAGAAACCTAAGTAAAAAAGATTTCATTAGATGTAAAAAATTATTTAAAAAACTTATTCAACATCCCTTTAATTATTTTATCAAAAAACATTAACATGATACACATCATTATTATATTCCCTTAACAAATGGAATGTAAAATAATTTAAACATGCTTACAACATAATGATTGTAAATAAAAAAATAAATTAAGCATGTATCTTTAATTATTTTATCCTATTAAGTAACAACTAATTCCCTAATTTAAGTTTTCCCATTGTCACATGATAATCCATGAATAAAAACACAATATAAACACCAGAATATCTATAAAAACAAGATCCAACATGTTATCATGGTATAAAGAAACAACATCACCATAAGATCTATCACAGTACTTATAATATATTTAAATTAATTATTAGGTTAATTTTATAATAATCGAGGGTTATAAATCATGATATCTCAATGATTGCATGTAAATAATTAGAGAAACAATGAATCCCCTACCTCAAAGGGTATTAATGTTCTTTTCACAAGAACAGATTAACACTGTATATCCTGATTGCCTCTTCCACAAGAACTACATCCACCTGAGGATGTCTCTCCATAACCACGGAAAAAAAACGAACAATACTCCATGTGAAACATGTAGATCATGATCCATAACATGGAAAAAGGAAAGATAGAAAAAAAGATTCCAGAAACTACAAGAATGGAGGTAGAACATACCATTGATTGAATATGGATCTAAGGAGGGATAAAAGGGATATTTCCATGATAAAGGGATACCCAAAATATTGAAGAGGGGGTCACTAGGAAACCTGGAATGAGAGAGAGGTGTGTTATAGTAATAAGGATTTAATAACCAAGTGGACGAAGTCATTTAAAACAAGAAGCATAGGGCATTTAAATGACATCCAATCCCATTTCACATCATAAAATCCTCAGGGTTCATTTTTTATAGAAATACACATTTTGTTTTCCTTATTAAACCACATAAATGTTCATGTTGTTAAATCTCCCTTCTTTAATAATTTACAATACATGTCCCTCCAGACATCCTTCATGCCTACTTTGAGTACTCCGGTCTTCCTAAATACGTAAAGGGTCAATAAATTAGGATCCACGACATTAAATATCCAATGGAAAAATGTTAACTATCCGGAAAAAAATATTTTACTACAATATCCCTTATTGTTAAATCTTATTGTTTCAAGTAATTCACTCTATCAAAGAAATTATTATTATTTGAAAAATAAAATATTTTATAAAATCTTATTGTGTTACAATACATGAGGTAAATGTTGATGATACCATATATAGATGATACATAATGTATTTATCATAACATTTGTATTTATGATGTGATAAATGATTATTTTATATCAGCACACATATGTATGGATGATTGATGGGTGAGGTTATATTTTTTCATTAATTGAATTATTTAATGATACATATCACATTATATGAATTTATTTTTGTAAAAACATATGAGAATGTATTTATAAATGTTTTATATGTAAATGTGTTGTTGGTAGATTTTGATCAAAATTTTTCTTGTTGAATTTGATTTAGTTAGTTTTGTTTATAGTTAGTTTTGAAAATGTGATGTTGTAAACATTGTTTACATATTTTTTTTCTTGACCTGAATAATTTCATCCCTCATGTATCCCAAAAGAATTCAATCATTCCACCCATTATGAAAAATGATTTAGACAATTATGGAGACCCTGAAATTAGATTTGGGAGATTATTCCCCCAATCCAATTAAAAAAATAACATTGAAAAAGATAAAAAAATATTTTCTAAAATAATCAACAAATTATATTGTAATGAAATAAAAAAATTATATATCAAAATGATCTAATATAGAAACATTTAAGCATTTTCCCAGTGGGCCAAACACACAGACACACACACATACACACATTTATATATATATATATATATATATTAAATTATATAATATTTCAAGGATTTTTTTCTCTAACCCCTAACCATTTACACCCTATCTATATATTTGAACAATATTCTATATAATTATCCACTGTAATTCATGTTTTAACCTAAAACTAACATATGGTCTTCTTTCCCACAGGGGTTCCCCTGCTGTGTGTGATAAAATACATCTCCATAGGGTCATTTCAAGTACCCCTAATATACATTGTAATATGATAGTATTTTACAAATGAAATGAAAAACATCTATGCATTCTCTCTAACATTAAATGTCCTATCCAAATCATGATGTAACATGGTATGTTTCACACACATAAGCTAGGTTTTTGGGTGCAAACTAGGCCTCCCAGAAACTAAA
This sequence comes from Viscum album, assembly GCA_963277665.1. NCBI lineage: Eukaryota > Viridiplantae > Streptophyta > Magnoliopsida > Santalales > Viscaceae > Viscum > Viscum album. The sequence goes on from OY728160.1 coordinate 1,903,911,530, forward strand.
CAATTCCTTTTACAATTTAAAAAAACCTAGAATACTATCATAAGAATTATTATTTTGATTGTTTAACAATGTTATAATTAAATAACTACATTCACAACATGACATAACAAAACCCATTTTATTAAATTAATTAGAACATTAAATTTTGAGAAAAAATACTTCCATATTAATTTATAATACTATAATTGGAATGAATATAAAATATATTAACAATAATATGTAATTTTCTATCAGACCTATCCATCTAAATAATCATTCACAAAAATACAAATATAGAAATGAAATAAAATTTGAGTGATTCAATATTAATTTTGAATATTAAAATATAAATACCCATTACTAAAAAGATAATTAAATTACAAATGAATTAAAAATGAATTTTTTATAGAATAGAGGGGACCCAAAGGACCATTAGAAATATAAAAATTGTAGTAATATAACTATTTTAATTTTAATTTGATAAATAAGATTAGTGATGTGACTATTAGAATAATATCCTCAAATATTTAAGTGTAATATTATATTTAGATATCATAGAATATTAAAATAAGAATAATTTATATTATGATACATCTAAATAGATTTTTTGTAAATGTTAAAATAATTGTTTTTTAAATTTACAATATACACATTTTATTTGAATATTTATTAAAAATATAAAATTTTATAGGAGATTATATTTTTAAAAAATATTTTTTAAATTAATATTTTATTATATTTTAGTGATAATATTATTATATGATACCATAAGTAATATTTCAATGGTCAACGAATTTATCGTAATTTAAATTTTTTATTGGTCTAATAAATAAGTATTATAAATAAAATATAAATTTATTATAGGTAGAAAAAAATATCATAAAATTATTATTTTTCTTAGAATCTAGAAATTTATGAAATATTAGTGAGAATTTGTTTATTTTTATATAAATGTAGACTTTTTGTTTCAATTTTAAATTGATTGAAATAAATTATGTTAAATAAAAAGTTAAAAATGATTTAATTCATTTAGGATGAATTAATACACCATTAGTTAAAAAATAACATAAAAATTAATCTATTTATAGATAAAATATCCATCAATATTATTATTTTTAACCCAAATAACAAGTCAATGAATATGAAATTAAAAAAACACATCATTCTCTCTTTATAAATAATGCCACTTACCACCTATGTGCTCACATATTATGACATTATATTATTTCTATATCACATACCAATTACCTCAATAACACTCTAAACATTACTCTATAATCTATTTTATCACAAAATACCACTCCAAGGTTACTTAATGGGTAACCTAAGAGGATTCAAACAAATGATTTAGTAAATTGTCATCTTAATGTATTTTAATGTTTATTCATCTTCACAGCCTCAATGAACAACATACATCATTTTTCTCCACCATAATGAAGACTAGTTAAATTAATATTAATATATTTAAAAATGATGAAACTGAGTATTTTGAAACTTTTTTATTTTTCAATAATCTCATAATATTATTTAATTAAAAAATAAAATATAGTTTGTGATGGTTTGTAAAACCTATTATAGGTACTAAACATATAATGGTAGCATTTTGATAAAATGAATCATCCATATGTAAGATTAAATAGAGGAATTTATGCGAATATCCATTTATATGGTATCAATAATATAATCCCAATATACTTTTCAATTTATAGTCTCATTTAACCATAACTTCCCTAATTATGATCTACATATTCATCCTTGGAAACACGAAACACATGTCCTCAGAAAAATGAAATAATATGTGATATCACGTTAAAATGGTTCTAAATGAATACAATTTAATTATTGAAAATTAAATATAGATATTAATGTTTTTGAATAATGTAATTAGTTAATCTAATTTTATTATTCGACATGGAAAGTGAACATGTAGAATGATTCATGTCATATGGTATGATAACATCTGAGCAACCTTACATTATTTTGTGTCATTCCTTTTCCCTCTAAAACTCACATTATCAAAAAATAATCCTTAATTTTTAAATTATCATTATTTTTATTATGAACTCTCAAATATATGTATATATATATATATCTTGTTTTCAAGAACATCAATTATTAGGGATATATAATTTTTTTAGGCTTCCCTCTCAATTTTATTCGGCAAGAAAACATTATTAACGTAATCTTTTCTCTTTCAGGGTAAATTTCATGTATCAATACATTAATGATTCTAAACCATCAATGGATTCTAATAGTTCTCATTATATTATATAGAAATTTTTTTAATATCTCTCATGTTCAAGGAAAATTAATTTTCCCATTCACCACATTAAAGAAACATTACTATTTTTTATAAAACCACACATTTACGGTACATTTCCAAAGCTACTGATCCACTAATTTACCTTTATTTCATGTATTGAAATATTTTTGACATTATTTTTCACGATATATGAATATTAATCCCTTCTTAAATTCCAATCATGTTTTAATCTCTTGATTCTTTGAATCAATTGTTGTTCAATATATTTTGTTCTCTACGACAAGACTACACAACCCATTTTTTTCCTTTGTAAATTCTTATGTTCAGGTCATCCATTTTATTTCCATTATCTACAAGAAAATCATGAACATGTTATTCTAGATGTGTAAATATATAACAATAATTCTTATTTAATTTTATATGTCTCGGGATTTAATATGTTTGTGATTATGGAGATAACCAATTCCCTGAGGGGACTCATTATAAAATGAAATGTTGTCATCTGGGTTAATCATACCTTGTGAATATGTCATGATTTGTTTTGATTAAAAATTATTTTATTTATTTGATCTTATGAGTCCTGCAAAATTATTTCTTGTGTCCATTTAATTTTTAAAGACCATTAACCTTTATATATAATGATATGTCATTTAATTCATATGTTATTGTCTTTTTCATTCTTATTCAATTATTGTGAATTCTAGATCAACCCATTATTTAATGTATTCAAAATTTTATTAGATATATCTTTTTAGAAAAAAACAGATTTAGTATCTAATTGTGTAAATTAATATAATGATCTTATAATTTTAGTATTTCTATTGATGTATTATCTATTTGGTATTTTAATGAATTTAGGTCTCATAACCCATTTATTGTGATTATCTGATATTTATTATAAAACTGCTTAAATAATATGGTAAATAAGACTTTTAAATCTATAATAAGTACCATTATGGAATGAAGGATTTCTATATAACCACATATCAAATCATTCCATGTGGTTTCTATCTTCACTTACTGCATCATGTCTCAAGGAGAAAATATATCTACGATCAGGACCCACATCCTAAACACAACAGAGTCAGAATATAAGGTTTCCAAATGCCTATTTTAGAGCCCAATAATAATTACATGTTTTAAATCTTGGAATGAGGGTAATTTCACTACGAACATATCAATAGTTAAGAACTATAAGAATGTATTATTGTTAAACACCATTTTTTCAACATGTCCAACTCCAACTCACACCATCGATATTTTATACATTTTTTCGAAACCCATCCCATTAGTTGTGTTACATTTACAAACAAACAAGAACAATCATCTTGGGGTTAACCATATTACAACACAAGTATATATGACTCTGTTGATACCAAATTACTGTAACAACCCGAGATTTTATGAGAATTATTCTTTTAATTTATTTTATGTCTTTCGTTATACGCTACACCAAGATTATCTGGCTCTATACACAACACTGTATTAGCTTTTAGTATACGCAACACTATTCTTGGACCGTGTTACACACAATTTCATGTTTCTTTGATAGTAGTTATTCTACGCAACATTGAGTGTATATATATAAATTTATATTCAATTTATAAGTGGAATATGGTTGGATTTTGTTATACGCAACAACAAAGGAGTCTTGCACTACACACAACCCTGAATTGGCTTGCAGTACACCCAATCACGGCCTTCCTCGATAACGTGTGTTGTATGTAATACCGGGTTTCACTGAACAATGATATATTGTTATAATATTATTATGGACTAGCCGTTGTGAATATAATTAACTAAATTTTAAATTTTATAACATTATTATTCATATTACACATTTTCTAGAACATGGTATGAGAACAAAATGAATTTTTCGGGTAAAATAAATATTTTTCAAAAAATGTAGTTCTGCCGCCTTTTGATGGCACACAAAATTGAAATCTAGTTTTTAACAAGTTAATAAGTTCAATTTGAAAAACTATAATTCTTCTTTGGAATCTGAATATAAATATTTACTTTGGACAATTTTTTCATATTATTCTGATAACTTTCATATTTTAATGAATAGTAAATACACGTTATATTTTAATTAAAAATAACTTTTTTCATCATCATAATTTATATAGTTAAATTGTATTATTTAATGGTTTCAAAGAATAAATATAATATATTTTTACTATTTAATATAATTTATTTCATTATCATTAACTTTAAATTGAATTCATTGGTAAACACATTTCAATCTTTCGCAATGTTTTAACTTTTAAAACTCCTTTTCTTAACAATGGGGTTAATGTTAAATTAATTGCTGCAATTTCTGTGTTTTGAATTTTGAAAAATGGATTCCATATTTGAATTAAGTGGGTCCAAATTATGTTAATAGGTTATTTTTATTCTTTTGATATTATGAATAGTAACTACGGTAATTTTTATTTACTTTAGTTAAAGGTAAATCATGTAATTAAGGGTAAAAATTTGATTATAAAATTTCCATAACACCTTCCGAAATTCTATTTGATGACTAAAAGATGACCCATATCACCTAAAGGTTGGAATAGACCCATTTAATGGACTTTTAACCATGAAAATAATTTAATTATTATTAAAACCAAAAAAGTGAGATCATGACAGTCTTTTAAATATTATAAGTATAATAATTTTAATTTAGTGATAAAATTCATGAAATTTAAAACATCAATAGTCTAGAGAAATATAATAAAATTTTATACATTATGTGAATTTATTTATAATTTTTAGGGATTATATAATTATCATTAAAGGTGACACAATAGTGATGTTGACATTATTTGTTGATTGAAATATCAAATAAATGGTTTCAACTATATTAAAATAAAAATTATATTAACTATTTCATGTGCTCCATGAATTATCTAGATAAATATGAAATTATATGAATCTATTAAATCAATTATTTAGAACATATCTTCGGTGTGGATCTTATTTAAATTCATATAAATGAATAGTGTCAAAATTTACTTTATTGTTATTTTATAAAAATAACATAATATAAAATTTTTTTAAAATACCAAAAATATTTAAAAATTATAAATTAAAATTTTTATGGTCGAACATGTCATAAAGTATCCAATTATGGACAATTCACAACACATAAGTAATTATTTATTACAATTTAAAATTTAGAATCGTATTACCACAAATAAAATTAAATAGATTAAATAAGGATAAATCAAGTTCATAAGGTATAAAATAAATATCCAACATGTCTAAATATTATTTGTTGATGAGATTACAACCCTAGCTCATGTAATATTAGAATATGAGTCATTTTTGGAGGTTTTTAAGTGGATTTTGATTTATTATAAATTAATATTTTTGAGGTTTCCAAAGGTTCCCCTCTCCTCCCTTATAAAAGGGAACCTCCTCCCTCTCCTCAGCACAACACTTTGAGCCTTCAATATCGGCAAAACCCTACCCATTTATCTTCTACACTTCCCTATAAACATTCTGGAGGTTTTGGTCTTCTCAATATACAAACTTTAGTCCCTTAAAATGTAGCTTAAATGAGGTTCGTCGAAGAAGAGGTAATCTCTTCTACGGGTTCCTTCAAGTTTCTTTCTTCTTCAACTTCCTCTTATTTAGTTTTTTCATTTTAAAGTAATACAATAAGTATCACTAATATACTGATATGATATTATAAATATGAAAAAAACCCATTTCACCTTCTATCCATCCTATAGAAAACGAAATCACCGCACGTGCGTACGTACGGAATACCGTCTCCAAACCATGGTGTAATTAGTTTTTCCACCACCACCTTACTTGGATGGGTATAATGATGTAAAGAATAACTATATATGGTTATTATAACATCATACTGATTCGGATATATTATATCATTCACACCAATTCTATTCAATAATTACGAGAACGATATCATCGCTCGTGCGTACGTACGGACTACCGTCTCCATGAATGTGATGAGATTAATTTTCCATGATTAACCATTAAAGTATGATTATAAAATATATATATATATATATATAATAAATAATAATTAAATATATTAAATAGTAAATCTACTGTATTTATGAACATATATGTTTCATTTACTAAATTCCATTCAATTCAATAAGGAAATGAAAACAGCGTTCTTGCGAACGTACGACCTACCGTCTCCATGAATGGTGTATTTCATTCCATTTATCGATCTATCTTATATATTTATATACTGAATATATATTATATAGAAATAATTTTTTACATTCTGGAATTAAGTAAATCAGGATATGAGTAATAATATCAAGAATAAAAAATCGAAACACGTACTATAAATGAAACAATTTTACGCAAATCGCTGGTTTTACAAGGAATTTACAAAAGAAAGGGTAAAATAAAGTTATAAGTGAACCATATATGATATAAAAAGTGAATAAGATTCTATAATAATTCAATGATATTATTTAAATCATTATATTGGAGGTTCGGATACATATGAAGAATATCAGACATAAGGTATGGGATAACTTTTCCAATATTGTTTTTATCTGAGATTGTTTATTCATAAGTATTTACTAGGGTTATATTTATCATACATGTCCATGATTTCTCAAAATGATTTCAGAAAATGTTTACTATTCTTACATGTATGTATAAATTCATTTTTACCCCTTTTTGACATTTACTATGATGAATGGAAGGAATCATTCTTTTGTTTACCATATGATGTACTTTTTGACTATTCTGGAAAAAGTACGAGGAGAATATTTTTTTACATATACGGCATGAACGGATTTTTATGTTTTCAAAAAAACCTTATTTCCATAAATAATACTCTACAATATTTCACAATTATTTTCCATAAAATCTTCTTCATTTAAAATTGTGTGTCATTTTGTGAAAAGAAAATGATTTTGAAGAAGAACGGATATTTTTCTCAAGAATTCATTTCAATTGTTTTATCAAAACTATTTTCCATCTATGATGACATTATTTATTATGCTTATGTCTCAAGTATAATGTCTCTATTATTTACATGGTTTGATTTTTCTTATGATTAAATTATATCCATTTTTTTATATGAATTATGTTATTATGAGATAATATTTATGAAACCCATTTTATTCTTTGGGTTATGAGGTATGATTGTTTTGTGGCACACATAAGAATGTTTTCATAATGAGATGGGTGGGACCTATATATCCCTCCAATGCATTGGGTAAAGATTTATATCTCATGAGATAGACATGGCTGGAATGACAAGTTAATCTGGTTCAGTGCTATAGGACTGCAATGAGGAGTGAACTCGATTCCGAAACGGAATTTGTCCACTAAGATGGTCTTGGAAGAAATGACTTGGATACGATGGAAATGATATCATGTTCTTAATAGTTTTCCACAATTACATGCTTTATTCCTATTATATTTTATCATGATTGATGTTCTATTATGATCTATGCCTTACGTCCTGCCATGTTTTATTTCATTGCTCAATATTTTGATGTTTAAACATTATGTTCATGTTTTTAAGTTCAAATGAATATGTTTTGTTTTATTTTCTCCATGATTACCCTTACTGAGAATTTGAGCTCACCCTTTATATGTTTTCTTTTCCCCAGGATCTAAAGAAATGTTTTTGGTAAAAAAAGAAAAAGAGGAATATCTTTGTGGGAGATGTTGACGATCGTTCACCAGGATTAGAAGATTATGTTCCGAGTTTCCAAAGACACTAAACTATTGTGGTCCTTGAGTGTTGGTTTTTTGATGTACTATATTTTCTGCAAAAGTAATTTAATGTCCATGTACGTCATTTTTGGGGTATCTATAGTTGGTATCAGAGGAAAGGTTTAGGTAAACTTTGGAAATTAGGATGCGAAAAAATTAGTGAAATCCCAAGAGATATTTCTAAGGTATGTCTATGGATGTCCCTAAGGTTAAGAATAAGTATAGGTTATTGTCCTATAATTATGGTAACAATATTAGAATTAAACCTAAGATGTAATATATTTAAGGTAATCCCCCTTTATTATTTTGTTTTCCCTGGCATGATTTTTGCCTCTCACACTATTCTTTTTGGGGATTAGATGATTGCTGGAACATGAAGGAACCGTGTTGATCAATGTAATGTGCAATGAAATGATTTTCCTCCTGAACAACCCAATGTTATGGGAGATGGAGTGAAAAATATTACTTCTATACTTACACAAGCTATGAATCATTCTGGACATCCAAATGAGTAGAGAAGGGAACAATATTCTTTTGAGTATTTCATGAGGAAACGTCCACCTTCTTTCTATGGGTCTTCTAATCCTCTTAATTCTGAACAATGGATCAGTACCATTTAAAATATATTTTCCATAATTCGCTATTCAGAACATGAAAAAGTCATTCTGCCTATTTACCGTTTAGAAGGTGAAGCAGAAAAATGGTGGATTCTAATGAAAAATACGAGGCCCTGAGATGAAATTGAATCCATGGAATGGGTTGAGTTCAAGAACATATTTTTCAATAAGTAATTCCCTCATATTCTTTGAAAAATGATGGAAAGGAATTTCCTTGAGCTTAAGAAATAGGATGATGAATCTGTTGGTATATACGAAGTGAATTTTACAAGTCTTTCAAGGTATGCATCTGGCTTTATCATCCACCTTGAAGGTAAAGTTGATCGATTCTTCAGTGGCTTAAAAACAAGTCTTTAAAGGGCATTAGCTATAATAGACTTCAATATCGATGAAGAAATTTTGCATTGTGCTATGAAGGTAGAACTGGAAGTTGGTGTCACATATCCAGATCATGGTTTTGACAAGAAACGAAAGATGGAGTTCAAGGAAAAATCTCAGAACAACGGTGAAAAAAAGATGAATGATACTTTATGCTTAATGAGTGGATAGAAGCATGGTGGAGATTGCCTAAAAGGTATTAGAAAATGTTTTAAGTGTGGAAAATATGGTCATCGAGCAGTTGAGTGTCGATGTAATTGGAAGAATTTAGCTAATGATGTGAATAGATAAAAGACTATAGTGAACCCTCCACTGAAACTTCAATGCTTCAAGTGCAAGGAAATGGGGCATTATGCTAATCAATGCCCTAATCCAAGGGTTAATGATGATTGACGTGAGAAAACTCTTAAGGAAAAGGTTAAAGGGAAGTCACATGTGATCACTATTTGTGATGTTGAGTATGAAAATGATGTTGTGGAGTGATTAAGTGTTTATGTAATGGGATTCCAAAATAGTATCATGCAATCTCATTTATGGTATCATGGAATTTTGGAATATCTATGTATTGGTTTTCAATAATTATATTGTACCAGTTACCATGAAATGTGATTGAAATATTTTTGGAATAAAGATGATATGCTCATAACGAAGGGATAAAGAGAAAATTAAATGATATCATGACTGATATCATGGTTTGAGTATATAGAAATTTTGGTATGTGGAAAGAGTTAACTTTTGACAACATTAATCTTTTCGCTAATGTTTAATGGGTATTAATTTTTCAAGAGAATACATGATTAAGGTATTCAAATGTTTGGAATGTGACCAACATGATATATCTTATGATATATGGGGGATAAATGATGGTATTCACATGTTCGGTAGATGACATTTCTAGTAATTGATTTCTTTATACTATGACCATGGACAGAGGTGTTTTAGATAAGCCTAAAATTTGGAATGGATTATGTTGGACATAAGATAGTATTGTTCAAGGATAGAATTTTTTTGATATTATTGATTGGATGTTACAGTAATGTAGTTTTAGTAAAGGTACAACCTGCTGGACGGGCGACAACCCATCACGTCGAACAAGGCTGTGGGAATCAAACACACAACCGAAGTACGACATGCCTTTATCACCTACCATTGGCCTATAAGAAGTCCCTTGTTTGTAGAAATTTGTTTTATTTTATTAAGTGGTATGATATATGAATTATAAGTCTATTTTTGAAAACTTATATGATTAATCTCACCATAAATGGACTTATGTATATAACTATTGCAAACCTTATGTTTGAGATAGATGGAATGACCTATCAATATATTGCATGATCCACTAACACTTCACGGAAGTCAAATTCAACATCATTCCTTTATGAGATGATGTGGAAATTTTTCAAGGCATGAAAAACAGTGCGATTGTACAAAAATCAAGTAAGTATTTCTTTTAATTAAAAAATTCTTCAACATTAGGGAAATGATCTTGAAAAAAAATGTTTTCATGTTGCCCTCATATCTAATGAATTAGATGGTACCTTAGATCATCACAAATTTATGGCCATGTGATTGTTGGATGTTTCTTAGCCGTGTTCTCTACCACTCTCCATCAGAAAAAGATGGTTAGATTTCTCTTCCATATCCATACATTCACCTATGTTCTCCTATATGGAAACCCAGTGATCAGATAATTTGGGTAGCCGTTACATTACATACTTTAGTTTTTTAATTGATGTTTTGGTATACCTTTTTACGATGTGGGTTTCTATTAAAGAAACCTTCAAGTAGAAAACCATTTATAACCTAGACAAATTTCGAGGGCGAAATTCATTTTAAGGGGGGTAGAATGTAACAACCCGAGATTTTATGACAATTATTGTTTTCAATTTCTTTGATGTCTTTTGCTATACACTACACCAATATTATCTTACACTATACGCAACATTGTATTAGCTTGTAGCATAGGCAACACTATTCTTGGATCGTGTTACACACAATTTCAAGTTGGTTTGATAGTAGTTATTCTAAGAAACATTGAGTGAATATATATATATATATATATATTCAATATATAACTAGAATATGGGTGGATTTTGTTATACACAACAACAAAGGAGTCTTGCGCTACACACAACCCTGACTTGGCTTGCATTACACGCAATCACGACCTTCCTCGATAGCGTGTGTTGTATACAATATCAGGTTTCACTAAACAACGATATATTATTATAATATTATTATGGAAAAGCTGTTATGAATATTATTAACTACATTTTGAATTTTATAACATTATTATTCATCATACACATTTTCTAGAATATGGTATGAGAACAAAATGAATTTCTTGGGTAAAATATTTTTTTTAAATGCAGTTTTGCCGCCTTTTGATGGCGCACCCACTTTAAATCTATATTTTGACATTATTATAAGTTCAATTTGGCTAAATAAAATTCTTCATTGGAATCAGGATATAAAAATTTACTTCGGATAATTTTTTCATATTATTCTAATAACTTTCATATTTTAATGAATAGTGACAACACATTATATTTTAATTAAAAACCATTTTTTTATTGCAATAATTTATATTTTTAAATTATTATATTGAATTGTTTTAATGTATAAATATAATATATTTTTACCATTTAATATAATTTATTTCATTACCATTAATTTTACATTGAATTCATAGGTAAACACATTTCAATCTTTGGCAATGTTTTAACTTTTAAAACCCTTTTTCTTAATAACAGGGTTAATTTAAAATTAATTAATACAACTTATATGTTTTGAATTTTGAAAATGGATTCCATATTTTAATTAAGTGTGTCTAAATTATGTTCATAGGTTAATTTTAATTTTTTTGATATTACGAATAGTAACTACGGTAATTTTTATTTACTGCAGTTAAAGGTAAATCAGGTAATTAAGTGTAAAAAAAAGATTATAAAATTACCCAAACACCTGAGAAAATTATATTTGATTACTAAAAGTACACACATATCACCTAAAGGTCAGAATAGATTCATTTTATGGGCTTGTGACCCTAAAAATAATATAATTATTATTAGAACCAAATAAAGTGACATCATGTCACTCTCTTAAATCTTATAAGTATAATAATTTTAATTTAGTGATAAAGTTCATGAAATTTCAAACATGAATAGTCTCCAGAAATATAATAAAATTTTCTACATTATGGTAATTTATTTAAAAATTTTAGGGATTAAATAAATATTATTAAGGGTGACACAATAGTGATATTGAAATTATTTTATTGATTGAAATATCAAATAAATGGTTTTAAAAATATTAAAATAAATATTATATGAAATATTTAATGTCCTCCATGAATTTTATGGAAACATATGACATGTTATAAATACATTATAACTTTTATTTAGAACATATCTTCTGTGTGGGTTTTATTTAAATTCATATAAATGAATAGTTTCAAAATTGATACTATTGCTATTTTATAAAAATAAACTAATATAAAATTTTTTAAAAATCAAAAAAATATTTATAAATTATAAATTAAAATTTATATGGTCGAAAATGTCATAAATAATCCAATTATGGACAATTAAAAACATATAAGTAATTATTTATAACAATTCAAAATTTATATTCTTATTACCACAAATAAAATTATATAGATTAAATAATGATAAATCATGTTGATAAGGTTTAAAATAAATTCCCATCATTCCTAAATTTTATTTTTTGATGAGACTAAAACCCTATCTCATCTCATATTCTAATATGAGTCATTTTTTGAGGTTTTTAAGTGGTATTTTATTTATTATAAATTAATATTTTTGAGGTTTCCAAAGGTGCACCTCTCTTCCCTTATAAAAGGGCACATCCTGCCTCTCCATTTCACAACACTTTGAGCTTTCATGGTTGGCCCAACCCTACCCATTTACCTTCTCCACTTCCCTAGAAACATTCTGGTGGTTTTGGTCTTCAAAAAAGACCAACTCTAGTCCCTTAAAAGGAAGCTTAAAGGAGGTTTGTCGAAGAAGAGGTAATCTCTTCTACCGATTCTTTCAAGTTTATTTCTTCTTCAACTTCCTCTTATTTAGTTATTTCATTGTAATGTAATACAATCAATATAACTAACATACTGATATGATATTATTAATATGAAACAAACCCATTTCAACTTATATCCATCCTATAGAAAACGAAATCACCACGCGTGCGTACGTACAGAATACCGTCTCCACACCGTGGTGTAATTAGTTTTTCCACCACCACCTTACTTGGATGGGTATAATTGTGTAAAGAGTAATTATATATTGTTATTATAACATCATACTAATTCTGAAATATTATATCATTCACTCCAATTCTATTCAATAATTATAGAAACGATATCCTCTCTTGTGCGTACGTACGGACAACCGTCTCCACGAACGTGATGAGATTAATTTTCCATGATTAACCATTCAAGTATGATTATAAAGTGTATATATATAATAAATAATAATGAAATATATTAAATAATAATTATACTATATTTATGAACATATATGTTTCATTAACTTAATTCCATTCAATTCAATAAAGAAACGAAAACAGTGTTCATGCGTACGTACGGCCTACCGTCTCCATGAACGGTGTATTTCATTACATATATCGATCTATCATATATATTTATATACTGAATATATATTATATATAAATCATGTTTTAAATTATGGAATTAAGTAAATCAGGATATGATTAATAATATCTAGAAAAAAATCGAAACACGTACGATAAATGAAATGATTTTACACAAAACGCTGCTTTACCATGGAATTTACACAAGAACGGGAAATATAACGTCATAAGTGAACCATATTTGATATCAAAAAAATGAATATGATTCTGTAATAATTCAATGATATTATTCAAATCATTATACAGGAGGTTTTTATACATACGAAGCATATTTGATAATGTGTGGGATAACATTTCCAATCTCGTTTTTATCTGAGATTGTTTATTTGTAAGTATTTATTGGGTTTATATTTATTATCAATGTCCATGTTTTCTAAAAATGTTTTAATAAAATGTTTACAATTCTTACATGTATGTGTAAATTCATTTTTACCCCCTTTTTAACATTTTCTACGATTAATGGAAGGAATCTTTCTTTTGATTACCATACGATGTACATTTTGACTTTTTCGGGAAAAGTACGAGAAGAATGTTTATTTAACTAATATGACATGAACGGATATTTACATTTTCATAAAACCTTATTTCCATAAATAATTCTCTAAAATATTTCATGATTATTTCCAATAAAATTATTTTCATTTAAAATCACGTGGCATTTTGTGAAAAGAAAATGATTTTGTAGAAGAAAGGATATTTTACTCAAGAATTAATTTCAAGTGCTTTATCAAAACTATTTTCCATCTAAAATGAAATTATTTAGTATGTTTTGGTCTCAAGTATAATGTATCTATTATTTACATGTTTTTATTTTTATTATTATGAAATTATATCCATATGTTTTATAGGGATTAAGTTATGATGAGATGATGTTTATGAAACCCAGTTTATTCTTTGGGTTATGATGTATGATTGTTTTGTGGGACACGTAAGAATGATTTAAATATGAGATGGGTGGGACCTATATCTCCCTCCAATGCATTGGGTAACAGTTTATATCTCATGAAATAGACATGTATGGAATCAAAAGTTAATTCGGTTCAGTGATACAGGACTGGAACGAGGAGTGAACTCGATTCAGTAAGAGACTTTATCTACTAAGATTGTCTTGGCAGTAATACCTTGGCTACGATGGAAATCATATAAAGTTATTAATGGTTTTCCACAATTAAATTCTTTATTCCCATTCTATTTTATCATGATCGATGTTCCATTATGATCTATTCCATACATACTTCCATGTTTTATTTCATTGCTCAAGATTTATATGTTCAAACATTATGTTCATGTTTTTAAGTTCAAATGTTTATGGTTTGTTTTATTTTATCCATGCTTACCCTTACTGAAAATTTGAGCTCTTCCTTTATATGGTTTCTTTTCTCCAGGATATATTGAAATGTTTTAGGTAAGAAAACAATAAGGGGAATATCTTTATGCGAGATGTTGGCGATCGTTCACTATGATTAGAAGATAATGTTATGATTTTCCATAGACACTAAACTATTACGGTCCTTGAGTGGTGGTTTTTGTTATGTATTATGTTTTTTTGAAAAAGTAATGTAATTTCCATGTACGCCAAGTTTATGGTCTCCAAAATTACAATATAAAAGTCCTTCCAAATCTATAAACTAACCACAATTACATTTTAGAGTCATTAGTCTACCATATTATTCCCAATCTCTCCCACTAAGGATAAAAACATGCCATGCAATTCAATTTGATACCTTGATATCATATATAATCCACTCGAAGAAATAAAATAATAAACAATATGATATATCATAATAGGTTAAAAAACATTTCATAATTCATTGGTCTCAAGGTAATCACATGTACACCATGAAAAGAAATATTGCAAAAAGATCACTTGGGACACCCTTGCAGGCCACTTCATGCCATTCTACATTAGGGTTTTCATGACTATAAATTCACACCCATTTAGAAAACTAAAAAATATAAAAAATACACCCTAATACATAGGTATAACATTTTTGACACCATATTCCAATCGCTCACCATAACACAAAACCTAGAAAAAGGGTCCATGTCATTATCAAAATACCCTTAGTATCCTAATCTCATATCTGGATTCGATCCCTATAGCCCAATCATTGGTATCATCTCACATCTATTTGGATGATTACATCATACTTTATGATTCAACTTTTATTCCTAACTATAATGGATCAATATAAATGACCTAGGATATTCAATAACCCATCTGACATCCTAAAGACTTCTATGGACAATCTCTATTGCATCAAGAACCTTTTCCCCTTAGATAAATAATAATTAAAAAATCCAGAACACCCCATGTTAGTCTATTCAATTGTCCTAGTTTTGGAGTATATGGACCCCTCCAACATCTCAATGAAGGGGATCTCAACAATTTCCATGTTCTATAAGCCGCCTAGAGGCGCCCCGTACCCGGCTGGTCACATGGCCTCAAGAACATTTCTCCAAATGCCATAGGTTGCCGACTAGCACTGAGGTCCTTGGGTGTAGTAGAGGGGAAACTATTCCCTCATTGGCGGAGTAACACAATAGAAGATAAACATATAACAATAGAGGAAGCAGTAATAATATCAATCGATAAGAAACATCAAAATATGGAAGAAATAAACAACTGGAGAAAATATATATAAATTATGAAATATACAGAAGTCTAGGAATGCATCCAAACATATCACACTACTGAAGATACAATACTAAACCAATTTACACAAAAAAATAGTAAACAACTCCACAACATCACAAGCCAATTCTTTGTCCCATGCTCTCCATCTCCAAGTATTCATGTACAAGAAATAGAAGGGTGATTGGCATTATCCATAACTACAATAATATAATCTATTTGGGCCCAAAAGAATGTCCCCAACAAGGTGTGAGACTAAATCCCAGTAGGCTACCACCACGAGATCTATTCCCAATAGTCTGTAAATACATCTGGAAGGCAATAAGAAAAATAAGCAGTAAACAAGGAAGTCCTCAACAGTAAACATTTTTATAGTTCAAAGAATTCAATTCCATAGAGAAAGTAAACAGATAATTACAAACAGGTAACCCTCTCAGATGTACTCACAAAATATCCCCTGTAGTCCTAACTAGTAATCACAAACAACCCTATGGGGACTACACACAGTATAACCCATCTGGTTTAGCTTCTGTAAAGGATCTATGAGGAAGCACTCAATTTCAATAACCCTTAGAGCCAAGTATGAATAATGACTCTCCGAGGAAGTACTCACCGTCAATTCCCCATATAGTCTTTTAACGAAAACTAAATTCCCTCTGAGGAATCACTCAACATCAATTCCCTAGATGGACTCATAAGGTAACTGTAGACCCTATGAGGAAGCAATCAACGTCAATTCCCCCAATGGTATCACATAGTGATTATTATAACAGACACTCAGGAGAAGCCCAGATGTCTATTCTTCCTATGGTCCACTACACCAAGTTCTCACAAACCTGTGTAAGTCAAAAATCATTGAAATACGTATCGTCCATAGTAAACCCCAAGAACTTCTTGGCTAATAGTCTACAATATAATTGCATGGGAGATAAGAAAAATCACTCCATCCTTTAATACTAGGAATGTAAATCATTCAACATCCTAACAAACAAACTATACTAAATAGTCATAAACAAAGTATTCATGGGTATACAAGTCCCAAGCATAGAAATTAACCCTATTCTCATTCAATTAACCCCAATTCAAACATACAAGCATAGTAGGAAAAAGGGCTAAATCAATAAACATGCAATACCCCGTTCAAGGGTATAGGGCCTTTTTGCACATATAACGCAAATAAATTAAACTGGAAGGCACAAACCACCTACCTCGGTGTTGTGAGATCACTATAAGTGAACCTCAATCCATGAATCACCCAATAACATTGTATATATGAAAAATTGAGTAAAATGTTCAATAGAGAATAACTTGATAAAGAAGAGGAATCAGAAAACTAAACTCAACCAAAAGGATGCGCTTACTGAGGCGATCCCAATGCAATTGGCATTGATCAATTCAGAGAACATACACTATCTCGGGGGCTCAGAGAGGATTCATTGCCGTACGAGTTCTCTCGGATGAACTAGGAATAAAAGTATGGCTTTCTGGAGATTAGACGTGACCCCATTACGTTTAATGAAAAAACGAAAATACACTTTGTGTACTTTCCTTTTCTGTACTCCTCATTAGGTAGTCTCTAGGTCCCCACATGTCCATGTCCATGGCCACTAAACGGCCAGCACACGACTACCCACAGTAATCGAGTACAATGCGTGTACTCATAAAGTACACGATGTGTACATATAATTTTTCAATAAAGTCATTTTTATTTCTCAAAAAATGAGCAGAAAAGTAAAAAATAACTAAAAAGAAGATCCAGGTTCTTACAATCATCCCCCCTTAAATAAATTCATCCCTGAATTTCCCAAGCAAGGAGGGTAAGAAAAAGAAATGCTGAATAACTCTAGTCACTATGATTATACATTAGTCTCCCTCTCCCAAGTCTCATCCTTTACTCACATGTGATTCCATAGGACTCGTACAAGAGGAACAACTCGGCCATAAAGAACATTTGTACTTCCATTAAAAATTATGATAGGATGCTCATAGAATGAGGAAACCACCTCTAACTCAACCTCCTCAGGTTGGAAAACATGAGACATGTATGAGAAGTAACGTCGAATCTGAGAAACGTGGAAGATGTCAGGAATAGCCTGATACCTCTGAGATAACTGCAACAGATAAAAAATCGGTCCAACTCTCTCCAATACCTCAAACGACCTGACATACCTTGGTGAAAGCATACCATGTCGCCTAATACTTTGACGTCCCATCATTGATTTGAAATATAGGAAAACATGATCCCAGACCTCAAACTCTAGAGGTCATCTCTGATGATCATCATAAGTCGTCTATCGAGACTGTGTAGTATCCATTCTCTTCCGAATCTACTCTATCTGCTCTGCAATCTCCGGGACAAGACAAGGTCCCAGCATAACTGCCTCTCATGCCTCCTGCCTACATAATGGTGATCAGCATTGCCTACCATAAAAAGCCTCATAAGGTTCCATATAAATAGTTAATTGAAATTATTGTTGTAGGAAAACTACAAAATAGGTATGTTCTTCTCCCAAGAACCTCCAAAATCATTGATGCATGCTCGCAGCTTGTCCTCAATAACCTAAATTGTATGTTCGGACTGTCCATCTATCTGAGGGTGGTAAGCTGTACTCAAAAGTACATGTGTACCCAAAGCCTTTTATAGCCCTACCAAACCCGAGAAGTAAAACTGGCATCCTTTTTTTGAAACAATGGAGTGTGTAACTCCGTGTAAATGTACAATATCATGAATGTAAAACCGTCCCTACTCATCGTCAGTGAAGGTCTTCATGATTGTTAAGATGTGATTATCCTTCATGATTCTATTAATGATAACCCATAGTGCATCATTCCTTCGAGGAAACCTCGGTAAACCTGTCACAAAATCCATCACGACATCATTCCACTTTCACTCGAGAATGGGTAACTATTGAAAAATCTCGTCTGGTAAGTAATGCTCTGCCTTCACCTTCTGATAGCTGGAATACATCATGAAAAAACCAGAAACATATCTCTTCATACATGACCACTAACACTGACGGTGAAGATCATGATATATCTTGGCGATTCCATGATGAACTGCCCAAACTGAAGAATGAAAGTCCCATATCAGCTCCTCCCATATGCCTGCTGACACCCATACGCACCCTTGGAAATGAAAGATCTCATCCTCGCATATGTTACATCCAGAAATAGGGGCCTCTCCTGACATGATTTCTTATAGGGATAGGCCTTCTAAATCTGATTGATGCCTTATTCCCACATGATCAAGAAGAGTAGAGAAAACAGATATAGAAGAATGAAAATTCTTCCCCTGTCTATCATGCTCTTCCAAATGCATCTCAAAGAACTGAGCCATAAGCTGCCACTCACTACTGGCCACCTGAACTACCTATATCTGAGTCCACCTGCTCAACGCATCATCCACTGTGTTACATTTCCCCGGTGTGTAAGAATGCTCAATGTTAAAGGACTCAAGGTACTCAACCAACCTTTATTACCTCAAATTCAGATCACACTGAGTGAAGATGTACTTGAGACATTTGTGGTAAATGAAAACCACAAATTCTCTCCCAAAATGTAATGTCTCAAACAATGTAATGCATAAAAAACAACATCCAACACGATATTGGGTGTTAGGTATTTCCTATCTTGTGGCCTCAACTGCTGAGACCTATACGGAATGACACCTTCCCCCTGCATATGTACAACTCCTTGAACAATACCTAAAGCATCACAGTAAACATTATAGCTCGTTCCTGGCTTTGTATAGTCTAGTATTGGTGCTGAATTTAACCAAATTTTCATCTCCTGAATGGCTGACTCACAAGAATTTGACCACAAGAACTTCAAAACCTTCTTAGTCAAGCCATTCAGTGGTGCTGATAAGCATGAAAAGTCCTGAATGAAACACATGTTGTATCCTGTCAACCATAGAAAACTTTTCACCTCAAATATGTTCTTCGAATGCTCCAAGGAAACCAATGCTCTCACTATCTCTAGGTCAACGGATACTCTTATGTCAAAGATAACATGACCCATGAAGTGAATCTGACCCATCCAAATGAGGCATTTTGAAAGAATAACATATAAATTATGGTCTCTAAGTGTACTCAAAATGATCTCAATATGGGTAGCATGGTCATGTCAGGTGTGAGAGTACACCAAGATATTATCCATGATGACAAGAATGAATGAATCCAAGATTGGATGGACCACTCGGTTCATCAGTTCCATGAATACTGTAGGTGTGCTCGTGAGAATGAATAGTATAACCAAATACTCATATAGAGCATACCTACTTCAGAAGGTTGTGAGAGGTATATCAGATTGTTTAATGCACAAATGATGAGAACAGGATCTCAAGTCAATTGTTGAGAACACCTGGGATCCTCAAAGGTGATCAAAGAGATCATCAATCCTCAGTAAGGTATATCAGTTATTGACTGTCAAATGGATCACCTTTTGATAATCCACACAAAACATGAGGGTACCATCTTCCTTCATCGTAAACATGATAGGAGAACCCCATGGAGAAGTACCGGGTAAGATGAAACTCTTTTCCTGCAACTCCTCCAACTGCTTCTTTATCTCATATAACTCTGTTGTATCCATTCTATAAACAGTTAAGGACACTGGTGTCTCTCCTTGCACATGCTCAATGGAAAAGTCTACCACATGCTCCAGAGGCAAACCTGAAAATTCCCCTAGAAAGACATATCTAAAACGATCCACCACTAGAGTATAGTTCAATTGTGATGTCCCATGGTCATCCAGGTATAGACTAGAAATCTAGGCAGTAACACCTCCTAACCCATGACGATCGGGTCTTGCTCTGCTCACCTAGACATCCCAATCACCCTTATGAAGAAACAATCTGCCTTTTGGTGATGTGAAACACACTCTACGGCGATAACAGTTGACGATTGCCTAGAAGGGAACTAAGTAGTCTATTCCAAGAATTTCATCATTTTTTGTCATCTCTAGGACATAATGGACCCATAAGAAGTGACACCCACCAACTTCTAGAGAGAACTCCTTGAACTGTTGCACACTAGCCGTTCTTGTCCCTAATAGAGTGTCTAGTGTCAATATATCAGTAGAAGAAAAGATGTAGAGCCAAAGACTCTCCACAACTGCAACATATATAATGCTATGGGAATCCCCTGTATCGAAAAGTGTAGAAATTAAAACTAAAGCAACTAAGATTGTACCTCGAACTATAGAGGGTCTTGGATCCTTCTCCTGATGGGTCTGCTCTATTGCCAAAGTCTAACATACACCGTGGACCTGTGACCATGCCTGACCACTCTAAGATGATCTACCCTGCTGTCTCTAAATGCCTAGTGACTAGATACCACATCCATGACCTCCACCTCATCCCGAAAAACCTAAAGTGCTCCAGTTCCTCGACTGATGGGAAGCTGGGGACACTACTCCTGAATGAGTAGTCATAGAAGAACCCATTTCACTAGCAGCTAGTGAAAAGATCTGATAGAAATGATGAAGGTGTCCCATCTTGCCTCATGATATGCACTCCACTGGGTCTCTCAGGCAATGTGGCCCTGTATTCCCCACCTTCCCACACTGGTAGCATACCACCTGGCTACCTGAAGGTACATCTCACCTACTCGAGTCTCCATGTGTAGTCTCCCTATGGCGCTTCCTGCTATAAGCTGGTGAAGAACTAACACTGGATGTTGAACCTCCCTTTCCCACAGCTCCAGAATCTCTCAGATTACGCTATGTTATTAGTGCCTAGTTAATGATAGAAGTGATGGAAGTCAACATGAAGATGTTCAGCTGAGCCTAAATCTCCAGCCTGAGACCATACTCATACTTTTGTGCCAGAAAAACCCCATCACCCCCCTAAAAAGGGTGTAAATCACTATAGCTCAGTGAAGCAGGAAGTGTACTCCATAACAGAATGAGTACCCGACTCCAAACTCAGAAACACACAGGCTTGATCGGCCCTTGAAGTCTCCAGATAGAAGTAATCATATAAGCTATGTGGAAAATCCTCCCAAGCCATATACTATTGGTGTCCCACCTATGAGATCACATCCCACCATCTCTTGGAGGAATCCCGAATCATATATGTAGAGTGAATAACCCTAATTTTTGTAGGAATCCCCATATGCATGAAAATCATCAGCAAGGCTTCTAGCCATGACTCTATATCCTGAGGTCCTCCTTCCCCTGTGAAGGTGGGAGGGTGCTGATGATGAAAGACATGCATCAATTCATCCATCGATGTGGAAGGAGGAAGTACTCCCTTGAATGTCTTCATGAACCTCATGAAGCCCTCTCGGAACTGTGCATCAAAAACTATGTCTAAAATGATTGCTGGTGCCAAGACTAGAACAAATAGAGGATCTTCGGGAAGTACTTGATCAGTCATGTCCAGTGTCTGATTGTTTCTCTGTAGCTGGCATACAACTAGAGGATGTATTGTTGTTATAACTTAGCAAGTTCAGGCGCATACCTTATTTCAATATTTTCATGGATTGAAAACTAGATGAGAAAGGAGGGAACAAGAGAAATAAAGAATTCATGTTTTTTAAAACATGAATACATGGCGTGAATAATGCCTACATGACCTTTTACCTTATGCCTTTAACATAGGTGTGTACCTCTTCCAAAATAGGTCGTGTAACACCCCATACACGGTGTGTTGTCCTTACACACGATGTGTAATTGAATCATCTTCCCCTACCCGTGTTCCCTCCCACGGCTAGGAAACACGGTTCTCCGAGAACAAGACTAAATGATGTGTTAGTACCAGACACGGTGTGTACAAGATGAGCTTCACTGACCCATGTTGTTAGTGACTTGACTGGATACACAGCTCACAGTACATGGCCTGTTCCTTACGAACACAGTGTGAAGTAATGTATTTCCACCAACTGGTGCTGTTAATGACAAGGCTGGTAACTTGGTTCCACAACACGTAGTGTACATCTGGTACACATCTTATCCTAGAATTGATTAGAAACCCCATGTCCTCTCCCACAAAGTCTAAGACACGGTTAGAGACTACATGGCGTGTATATACTGTAAATGGAGTGTACTTAAGAAAATCAGTTTCTTCTCGAACAGAATAACACATGGCATGTATTCAACATTACATGGTGTGTATTCTGGGTTTTTCCAAATAGTAATCCTCTAAAACTACTTTGGAACAAAAAAACACTGAAATGAACATTAAGGTGCCAAATTTTGATCCGTGAGGGCCCATACTCACTGAGAATCAATGAATGACATCCTATACTTGTTATAAAAAAGCATAATATGTCAATGATCCCTCAAATTCTGATCCATTAATTCCCATTATAACTCATGAACCAATGCCTGGAATTAATTCAATCAAAACCTTACACAACAATCCCCATCAAAAAGTAGATATTTTTATCAGGGTAGCTATCACAACAACATGAATATCTTTCACATCAACTATCAAAACAATATGAAAATTATCACACTACCAAAATGGCATGGAATGAATTCATGAAATGTGATTTCTAGAAAGTGCCTATATGATGCAAGAGATGGAATACCCTTATCTCATATGGTAGAAACAGAAATGGATCCTCAATAACATCAACAATAACAGCAGAAAACATGTGAATCAGTCAAGGTGAAAATCAAATCAACAATAAAATTGCAATACACGAAAAATTTCAATAGTCCAGGTAGATTGGATTTTCCATTTACATGGGTTAGCTACTCCAGGGCACAACTTTTTACCATGTATGAATTCCTTCATATCCCTGTCTGTGGGATCCAAATAGTATGTCAAGAGAAAATAATTACTCTACAACCACTTTGTAATGTACCGGTTCTAGAAGCTACCCAGTGGCACCCCGTACCTGGTAGGCGACATAGCCTCAAGCGCATTTCCCCTAATGCCAGAGGCTGCTGACTGGAAACGAGGGCCTTTGGTGTGATAGTGGGGAAACTATGCTCTCATTTGCAGAGTAACATAGTGTAAGATAAAAATATAACAAGATAAAGTATTAATAATATCAATAAATAATAAACAATAGAAGACTGAAGAAATAATCCACACGAGCACATATATAAAAATGATTCATGATACACATGTATAGGAAAGCATCCAAACATGTCACAATGTAGAAAATACATTACAAAACCGAAGTAAAAGAAAAACATTTAAAAAAACCACATCATCGCAAGCCAATGCTTGGTCCCATGTTCTCCAGCTCCACGCAGTCAAGTACCAGATGTAGAAGGGCGATTGCCTCTATCTATACCAGCAAAAGTATAATCTGTTCGGGCCCAAAAGCATGGCCCAAATAGGGTGTGGGACTAAATCATAGTAGGAAACCACCATGAGTTCTGTTCCTAATAGTTAGTGAATATATATGGTAGGAAATAAAATATTGAATTAGTAAACAAAGACGGTATCAATAGAAAACATTACCATAGTTCAAAGCATTCAGTTCCACTGACAAAGTATACAGATAATTACAAACAGGTAACCCCGTTGGATGTACTCTCAACCTATCCCCTCTTATCCTACCTAGCATCCATAAACAACCCTATGGGGAGTAAAAACAGTCTAGGCCCTCTGGTTTATCATTTGTAATGGCTCTCTGAGGAAGCACTCAATGTAAATTCCCCTTATATCCTAGTATGAATAATGACTATCATTATAATCCCACACCCTCAATTCCCCCTATAGACTTTTAATGAATAATATAGGAACTGTTAGGAAGCACTAAACGTCAATTACCCATGTGGCCTTGTAATGTAACAATAGACCCTCTGAGGAAGCACTCGACGTCAATTCCCACTTTGGCCTCACAACGTGATTAAAATAACAGACACTATGGAGAAGCCCTTACGTCTATACTCCCTATGGTCCACTACACCTGGTTCTCACGACCCTGGTTATGTCAAAAAGCCTAAAAAAATTCTATTGGCCAATGAAAACCTCAAGAAGTACTTAGATAACAGTCTACAACATAATATCATGTCATATAAGAAAAATCAATCCATCCTACAGTACTAGGCATGGAAGGAAAACAACATCTAACAGGAAAACTATACAGAGTAGTTATAAAATAAATATGCATGGGTAAACATTTACCAAGCTTAGAAAATGACCCTATTCTCATTCAATTGACCTCTATTAAAGCATAAAATCATAGCATGAAAACAATAGGGATAAATCAATAAACACGCAACACAACGTTCAAGGGTATTGGGAACTTTTGCACATATAACTCAAAGACTTTCAACAGAAAGGCACAAACTGCCTACCTCGGTGTTGGGAGATTGCTATGTGTGAACCTCAAGCATTGAATCATGAAATAACACCATAGATCTACAAAAACGTCTAAAACATTCAATGAAGGATAACATGAGATTGAGGAGGAATTAGGAAACGATTATCTAGAAGAAGGAATAGCTTACCGCGATGATCCCAACACAATTGGTGGAAATTGATTCAGAGAACAGATGCTCGATTGGGGGCATGGAGAAGATTCGCAGCCCTATGGGTTATCTCGGATGAACCAGACCATGAAGTAGGGATTTCTGGAAATTAGGCATGACCCCATAACATTTAATGAAAACAAATACACAGCGTTTACTTTAGATGTACACAACATGTACTTGCCTTTTTCGTACTCTGCTTTAGGCTGTCTCTAGGTCAACACATGGTCGTGTCCATGTCCGCTTCATGGCCATCACATGGCTACCCAGGGTAACAGAGTATATGACATGTTCTCATAATGTACATTTTAACACCCAAAGCCTCCACGGTACGTTTCCCTTTGAATAATGCAATGACGTGCGTTGTACGCAACTTCGAGATTCTAACACACCAAAACCAATCAAACTAGCCGTTATGAATATTAATACCTACTTTTTAAAATTTTATAAATTTTATATTTAGAAATGGACTTCAGTTTTGGATTCTTAATATTGAAATTAGCTTAGGGTCAAATTTTGGTACTTTTCGGATAACTTTCATATTTTGATGAATAGTGAAAATTACTATATTTTAATTAAAAACAACTTTATAAATCGAAATAATTAATAGTGATAAATTATTAATTTGAGTGGTTTTAAAGTATATTTAGAATATATTTTGACCATTTAATACAATGTTGGTCATTGGATGATATTTCACATTTAAACTAGACATAAACAAGTGTCAATCTTTTGATAGTTATTATCTTTTAAATACACGCTATTTGTTTTGACAACGAGAATTAATTTTTAAATTAGTTAATTCAATTGAATTGTGGTGAATTTGGTAAAATACACATTATTTTTGAATTCATAATATCAAATATATCTTAGGCCTAATTTTTGTTATTTTTCTGGAAACTTTCATTTTTTGATGAATAGTGAAACCACTAAGTGGTAGTTAAAAAACTGAATTTTTCATAAAACATAATTTTACCACTTTTGTGAGTGGAATTTCGAAAATCTGAGAGACACGGTTAATATCAAGGAGTAAAATTTGGTTCATTGAGATGAAAATATTTTTTGGTGAATAGTAACTTTTTACTTTTATTTACCACGGTTAAAAGTAAATAGGGTAATTAAGGGTAAAAATGATATTAATATTACCCTAACACATGTCCTAATTCTATTGGACAAGTGTATCTCGACCACAAACAACCTTAGGAATAAAATATTATCATTTAGGTCCACTTGGAAAAGATTAGGACGTTTATTATTATTTAATTCAAAGAAGAGTTAAAATAGTTAAAATCAATGTTTATTTACTAAAACATTTTTAATATAGGGTTACACATAAGATAAATTCGACTATAAATATTCAATAGAAATCTAAAAATATTTCCTACATAATGGTATTTTATTTATAAATTTTAGTCATTATATAATTTAATTTATTTATGACACAATGGTGATGTAGTAATTACCATAATTGTGAAAAATTAAAATGATTGACATTGTAGTACCCAAATAAATATAATTTAGAGTTTTTATGAATTACACTAATTTTATAGGTTAATATGACATATTAGGATTGATTTAATTGACTTTTTTAGAAGTAATCATTCTGATATGAGTTTCAAAAAAATCAATTATTGAATAGTGTCAAAATTGACATAAAAGAGTTTTTAAAACAAATAGTATATTATTAATTGATATTAAATTCCTAAAACTCTAAGGTTCAGCCAAGAGACTTATATCATGATAGGTGTATCATTAATGGACCACTTGGGGGTCTCTTGGATGTTTATAGTATGGTTATTAACCATATAATATAAAAATACAAAGAGCCATTGTAAAAGTGAAACTAATTAACTAAGAGTTAATACTTAAAGATAAGGTTAATATAATGACCCAAACCTATCTAAATTCTATTGGTTGAGTGGTTTTCGACCTATCCCTACCATAAAATTTAAATAATCTACTATGGATCTATTAGAAACCGAATATTAATTTATTATAAAATAACATTTTTAGCTTTTTTTCAAAGGTACCCCTCACCCCTCTTATAAAAGGGCACTCCCCCTTCTCATTACTTCACACCTTCAAAGCCTTTTGGTTCGTCCAACCCCTACCCAAATACTCTCTCAAATTCCATCACTACAACCTAGAGGCCTTATTTTGATCATAAATACATCCTAAGGATCCCTTTTGATCAAATCAAAAGGAAGAACCCGAAGAAGAGGTAATGATTTTACCACCCCTTTTCAAATTCTTTTCTTCTTCAACCTCTTCTTTCATTGTTATTACCATTATAAATTAATGAATCCAGTATCTCCTAAATACTATAATATTATTATAAATATATTACAACCATATTCAGTATTTTATCCATCCTTTGAATGACATGTCACCATAGGTGTGTACGTACGGCTTACCATCTCCACGTCGTGGTGTAATTGTCATTCAAAAAATTATTATTTTGATTGGTATAATAATGATGTGTAATTTATGTAAATAATAAATATAACATGATAATTATTCTGTCTATATGATATACCATCCAATTATATATTATTTTAACATCAAAAGAATGATATTGTCGCTCGTGCGTACGTACGGACTACCGTCTCCAGGAACGCGATAAGATTCATTCTCCATCGTATCCATTCAAGTATAATTATCATTTGATTATATAAAAATAATGTTTAAGGACTCGATATCATTCTGGATATGAATAATATACAACCTATCAATGAAAAACATGTCTTACATAACAAAACATATAAAATAAAACGAGTAAGTTGACACCCGAAACAACGATAATACTAAGATATTAATAACAAATAAATGTTAAAAGATCATATATGATATCATATTAATGTAAATTATTCTTTTATAATTCAATAAATATTATTTCTCCATTATACATAAGATTAACCTACTGTCGACCCAGGAAAAAGTACAAATTAAGGGGTTTCTTATCTCACTTTTAATTCCATGAGAATTCCATTGTTCACCACTTATTTCATAAATGTGGTGTGTGTACTGCCCATGTTTGTATTAATTATGTAATATACTTTAATTCATTTATATTTACATCATAATTTTATGATACTTCTTTCATGGGAGTATGTTTTGTATGTAACAAAATCAATAAGGGAATTTGGAATTTCAATTTCCACTCATTCGGCTTTACGCATACTTCATTGATTATTTTAATCCAAGATTATGTGTAGAATCACTATTCATTTGATTATGTCATAAATTCCACTCCCCTTTCTGTGGATATAATTGTGAAACACATAATCACACCATTAATAAATTCTCAAGTCATCTTTATGAACTTGATAAGAGTAATTTTTAATCAATATCGATTTGTTGGGATAAACATCCAATTCATTAGTGTTGTTTTTACAAGAATTTTTGTGAATGTCCATTAATTGTTTTACACTGAATATCCAATAATATTTAGTTTATTTGTATTTTTCACACATAATTATGTCATTTATTTATCCTTAACCTAAGGATACATACTTTATGAGAGATTTCATCTTAATCTACATTCCATTGAGACTTCTTTGTTGTTATACACCAAATCACTTTTAAGTGCTGTACTTTGACATAGTATATCATGAATCCCTTTATTCTCATGATATTAAGAAGTTTTTATTACCTAAATTATATGTATTCAAGTGTCTCTCTTTTGGTTAGA
This sequence comes from Viscum album, assembly GCA_963277665.1. Classification (NCBI taxonomy): domain Eukaryota; kingdom Viridiplantae; phylum Streptophyta; class Magnoliopsida; order Santalales; family Viscaceae; genus Viscum; species Viscum album. The sequence continues at coordinate 1,903,940,908 of OY728160.1, forward strand.
AACTCTAACTAAAATACCATTTTTAAATGTTTTAAAGACTCGTTCTTCTAAATCTTTCTCATTAATGTCCATGTTTTAAAAATGGTTTTAAGGATTTATTTATATGGACATTAATGTTTTAAAATCAAAATTCCTTTTATAATTTTCAATGTGTTATGGGACACTTTGATTCTAAAATTTATTTTAAATGGATTCTTGGCAAATAGTGTGACGTTTAAATGATTACAAGAAAAAGGGGATATTTCAATCTAATTGTTTTGAGGATTATTTTCATCTATGTTAATATCCTTCATCATTCTCGATTGAGGTTAATATGACACAATACAATCTTACATATTGTATCGAATTAGTTATGTTTGAATGTGTATGTGCTATTTTTATACCATTCATGGTTTGTGGATAAAGTATTTACATTTCGTATGCTAGTTTTAATACGAATGATTATGTTATGTTTAAAACTTTTCATATAAGGAATGCATTGGACTTAGTAAGTGACGGGTGGATCCCACTATAGCTCCTCGATACATCGGTAGGTATCATTAGACAAACTAGTTTCTTGGAACAAGGCCTTGGAAAAATCTTATTAGTAGTATTGGCATGAGGCCTTGGCTATGTGGTTATGATAGTCTGGCATTATACATTCCATCATTATGAAAGTGGTTATTGATATTGCATGTGATTGTTCGAATAGTAGAATATCCATGTGAATATGTAAATGGAATTATTTCATTTTATCTTTGTCATATAATGTTGAAGTTCAAGTTTAAAAGGCTTTTGTTTTAGTTATAAATTTCTTTAAGTGTTTATGCTAATCTACGAAAGCTTCTGCTATATTGTTATCCTTACTGAGCATCTGAGCTCACCCCTTTCAATGTTTTATCTTTTCCCAGGATGTGAAGAAATAATTTATGAATGACCTGCAGGGATAGTATGAGGGGATATGAAGATAATATGTTCTTGTATTTTTTTTACCTTATGTTGTAATGTAATACTTATGAATATATCTAGTGTTTCCAAGACTACTAAACAAATCGGTATTTCGAGACTTGATCCTTTGTGATCATGCCGATGTTATGTAATAATGCACCGACTCTAGGTATCTAGGGTCGGGGTGTTACAGTTGGTATTAGAGGAAGTTTAGTACAACCCTTGGAATCTTGATTTAGATAAACTCTGATTAGAGCACGTAGACCTAAGATGAACTTTGAAGATTAGTATAGAAGAACTTCATAAAATAATGGTATTGTAGAGATTTTGTGAGTTTTCCGAGAAATACATCCCTGTCTGGATACGAGCAGGTAGAGGCGGCTCTGGCACATATGTACCTAGGGGTAAAACTCGAAAACACCTCTTGGAGCTAGACTCGAACGGGAACTGGTGCACGAAAACGGGCCTTGCTACACTCTTGGTTATGACACTCCTGGGGGATATGCTTAGTATAATTTACATTTTCTTTACTAACCGATTTGAAGTATTATGTATAAGATGAGAGTAAATGTCCTTATTTAATCCTAATGTGTTTCAAATTGAGAATATGGTGACATGTTAATCTCTAAATGATTTTATGACTACTGTTACTCACACAATGCCTTCTGGTTTTAGTAAATGGTGGGATTCCAAGGAAGTCATAGTGACTTTGAGAATGATGTACAAGGTGGGAACGGTGGTGAAAATAAGAAACAAAATGGAATGTTGATAGGCGTAAAAGCTATCATCTTTATGCCAAATCAATTTTCCAAAAATATGATCAACAATATATATATATTAACCAATTCCCAGACTCAACAAAGAAGAGAAAGGTGATGAATGATAAGAGCTCCAGCAGTGGAGACCATGGAGAAAAGGATCCTCAATTTCCATCATGCAGGAAATGTGGAAGGATACACCTAGGAAAGTGTCTCAATGGGACAAAGAAATTCTTTACGTGTGGGAAGGAAGGACATAAAGTGAAGAATTGCCGAAGAAAAATGAAGAGTACTATGGAAGAAGATAAAAATGGTCCCAAGAATCCATTTACAGTCATTTTCCATAAATGTAGGGGACCTGGCCATTACCCGAGTGAATACCCTATTCTATAGGATATTTTCTTGGTCAAAGAAGAATCTATTTGAAAATAAATGGTTGGAGAAATGTTTAAAAAGTATTAGTGCTCCTTGTTGATGGGTTTACTTTGGAATCATTTTCTCTTGTATTTTTAACCCTGTAGTTTTCCATGTGAGAATGATATTTGAGGAAGAATTATCTTTTCTCTTGTGGATATTGTTATAAATAAACATTTGGTTTTATATGATCATTGGGTTTGAGGCAATTATAAGTTATTATAATTTGGGATAAAAATGCAAGGTATGAAGAATGATTTGTGGTTAAATTATGTTACGGTTATTTTTAGGAATTTATCTCATTTTGGTAATGTTATTAAATATAGTTTTTGAAAAAGGACAACACGCAGACCGTGTGACAACCCGTCGCGTTGGAAAAATCTGTGGGAATCGAACCCACAACCAAAGTGCAATTGGGATTTATCAGCTACCACTGGACTACGTGAAGTCCCTTGTTAGTGTGACTGTTATTTTTAGTTAAATGATTTTATTGATCAATAATAATTTGATTTGGGATCTTGTTTCTTATCAAATGAATACCCTTAGTATAGGAAAATGATTTGGTGATTGAGTGATAAATGTTATTTTGGAAGGTTTTCACTTGGTTGTGAACACTATATGCCCAAGGAAAATAGAATATTATGGGATTTCATTTGAGGAGTAATGGTGGATTTTTATCTTTGTTATTTGTAGTGTATTTATAGGAATTTGGGTTATTCATGGAAATGATTAGGTTAATTACTTTTAAGTATGTGACTTTAAGAGTAATTAATGTCATTAGGAGATACAATTTTACATGGAAGACTACATTCTTATAAGTTTTGGGTTTCAATATTAGTTTGGATTATATTGAAGGATTTTAAGGACAATTGATTATTGAATGGTATTTATTTAACATTGGGGTATTGATGGTTTAATTTTAGAAATTATGATTAGTGTTTTTTTCTCTGTAATGGAATATCCATTTGGGGGATCATCAGATATTATACTAACCATTTTGGTTTTGATTAATCACTAAAGACAAGGTAAATATATAGTTTATCCTACGTGGATCATGTATTTCTATAGATGTTTATTCTAGCTCTTCCATTGTGACCAAGTCTTCTTGAATAATCATTGTTAAAAAAAATGAGTTAGTGGTAAAAAGTTATTAAAGAATGAAACTCTACTTAAAAAGTATGTATATCTATTTATGTTCTTATTCAATATAATAAATGAATTCCCCGACCTTATGTAATGTAACTTAAAACAAAAAATGTTGTCCGTTTACTTTTCATACTGGGAGACTAAGGACCGTTTGTCCCAATACAAGTTTGTGATTTTCATATTGTTAACATTCTACTGATCATGTTTTCTATCCCTCTCCATCAGAACTGAACACTTAGTTTATCGTCCATATCCATGTTTTCCTATATGGAATCCTAGTATGGGTTATCTTGGGTGACCTTTATGGCTCTCTTCCTTTCTTTTAAAGTGATAGTTTTATTGACTCTTTTTCCGATGTGGGACATTCCATTATATTCTTAAGCCCAATTTTAAAAAAATTGCGACGACGCAATTTATTGAATGAGGGGACAATGTAACACCCCAAGCTTCCACGGTACGTTTCCCTTTGAATAATGCAATGACGTGCGTTGTACGCAACTTCGAGATTCTAACACACCACAACCAATCAAACTAGCCGTTCTGAATAGTAATACATACATTTTGAAATTTTATAAATTTTATCTTTCAAAATGGACTTTAGTTTTCGATTCGTAATATTGAAATTAGCATAGGGTGAAATTATGGTACTTTTCGGATAACTTTCATATTTTGATGAATAGTGAAAATTAGTAAATTTTAATTAAAAACAACTTATTTAATTGAAATAATTAGTAGCGATAAATTATTAATTTGAGTTGTTTTAAAGTATATTTAGAATATATTATTACCATTTAATACAATGTTGGTCATTGGATGATATTTCATATTTAAACCAGACATAAACAAGTGTCAATCTTTGGATAGTTATTTTCTCTTAAAAACACGCTATTTGTTTTGACGACGGAAATTAATTTTTAAATTAACTAATTCAATTGATTTTTATTTAATTTGGTAAAATAGACATCATTTTTGAATTCATAATATCAAATATATCTTAGTCCTGATTTTTGGTATTTTCTAGAAACTTTCATTTTTTGATGAATAGTGAAACCACAAAGTTGTAGTTAAAAAACCAAATTTTTCATAAAACATAATTTTACCGCTTCTATGATTGGAATTTCAAAAATTCGAGAGACACGGTTAATATCAAGGAGTAAAATGTGGTTCAATGAGATGAAAATATTTTTTGGTGAATAGTATCTTTTTACTTTTATTTACCACGGTTAAAAGTAAATAGGGTAATTAAGGGTAAAAATGATATTAATATTACCCTAACACATGTCCTAATTCTATTGGCCAAGTGTATCTCGACCAAAAACAACATTAGGAATGAAATATTATCATTTAGGTCCACTTAGATTAGATTAGGACATTTGTTATTATTTAATTAAATGAAGAGTTAAAAGAGTTAAAATCAATGTTTATTTACAAAAAAAAATTAATATAGGGTTAAACATAAGATAAATTCGACTATAAATATTCATTAGAAATATAAAAATAATTCCTACATAATTGTATTTTATTTATAAATTTTAGACATTAAATAATTTAATTTATTTATGACATAATGGTGATGCAATATTTACCATAATAGTGAAAAATTAAAATGATTGATATTGTAGATACCCAAATAAATATAATTTGAGACTTTTTATGAATTACACTAATTTTATAGGTAAATATGACATATTATTATTTATTTAATTGAATTTTTTCGAAGTAATAATTCTAATTTGAGTTTCACAAAAATCAATTATCGAATAGTGTCAAAATTGACATAAAAGAGTCTTTAAAACAAATATTATATTATTAATTGATATTAAATTCCTAAAAATCTAAGGATCGGCCAAGATACTTATATCATGATAGGTGTATCATTAATGGACCACTTTGGGGTCGCTTGGATGTTTATATTAAGTTTATTAACCATATAATATAAAAATACAAAGAGACATTGTAAAAGTGAAACAAATTAACTAAGAGTTAATACTTAAAGATAAGGTTAATATAATGACCCAAACCCGTCTAAATTTTATTGGTTGAGTGGTTTTCAACCTATACCCACCTTAAACATTAAATAATCCACTTTTGAGAAATTTGAAACCAAATATGAATTTATTATAAAATAATATTTTTAGCTTTTCCAAAGGTGCCCCTCACCTCTCTTATAAAAGGGCAGTCCCCCTTCTCAATACTTCACCCCATCAAAGCCTTTTGGTTCGGCCAACCCCTGCCCAAATACTCTCTAAACTTCCCTAAATAAAACCTAGAGGCCTTAGTTTGATCAGAAATCCATCCTAAAGAAGCCCTTTTGATCAAATCAAAAGGAAGAACCCGAAGAAGAGGTAATGTTTTTACCACCCTTTTTCAAATTCTTTTCTTCTTAAACTTCTTCTTTCTTTCTTATTCCCATTCTAAATTAATTAATCCAGTTTCTCCTATATACTGTAATATTATTATAAATAAAGTACAACCATATTCAGTATTCTATCCATCTTTTCAATGACATGTCACCATACATGCATACGTACGGCTTACCGTCTCCACGTCGTGGTGTAATTGTCATTCAAGAAATTATTATTTGGATGTGTATAATAATGATATTTAATTCATGTAAATAATAAATATAACATGATAATTATTCTATATATATGATATAACATCCAATTATATATTATTTTAACATCAAAAGAATGATATTGTCGCTCGTGCGTACGTACGGACTACTGTCTCCACGAACGCGATGAGATTCATTCTCCATCATATCCTTTCAAGTATAATTACCATTTGATTATTTAAAAATAATTTTTAAGTAATTTATATCATTCTGGATATGAATAAGATAAAACCTATCAATGACAAACATGCCTTACTTACCAAAACATATAAAAGGAAATGAGTAAGTTAACACTCGAAACAACGATAATACTAAGATATTAATAACAAATCAATGTTAAAAGATCATATATGATATCATATTAATGTTAATGAATCTTTTATAATTAAATAAAAATTATTTCACCATTATACAGGAGTTTAACCTACCGTCGACCAAGGAAAAAGTACAAAGTAAGGGGTTTCTTATCTCACATTTAATTCCGTGAGAATTCAATTGTTCACCACCTATTTATTACATGTGGTGTGTGTACTGCTGATGTTTGTATTCATTGTGTAATATACTTTAATTCATTTATATTTAAATCATCATTGTATGATCCTTCTTTCATGTGTGAATGTTTTGTATGTTACCAAATCAATAAGGGAATTTGGAATTTCAATTTCTACTCATTCGGCTTTAAGTATACTTCATTTATTATTTTACTCCAATATTATGTGTAGAATCACTATTCATTTGATTATGTCATAAATTTCACTCCCCTTTCTGTGGATATAATTTCGATACACATAATCACTCCATTGATAAATTCTCAAGTCATCAGTATGAACTTGATAAGAGTAATTTTTACTCAACCTCGATTTGTTGGGATAAACATCCAATTCATTGGTGTTGTTTTTACAAGAATATGTTTGAATGTCCTTTGATTGTTTTACAATGAATATCCAATCATATTTACTGTATTTATTTTTTTCACACATAATTATGTCATTGATTTATCCGTAACCTAAGGATACAACCTTTATGAGAGATTTCATCTTAATTTACATTCCATTGAGACTTCTTTGTTGTTATACACCAAATCACTTTTATGTGGTGTACTACGACATAGTATATCATGAATCCCTTTATTCTCATGATATTACAAAGTTTTTATTACCTCAATTATTTTTATTCAAGTCTCTCTCATTTGGTTAGAAAATCTAACCAAAATACCATTTTTAAATGTTTTAAAGACTCATTATTCTAAATCTTGCTCCTTAATGTCCATGTTTTAGAAATGGTTTTACGGATTTATTTATATGGAAATTAATGTTTTAAAATAAAAATTCATTTTAGAAGTTTCAAATTGGTATGGGACAAATTTATTCTAAAATCTATTTTAAATGGATTCTTGACAAATAGTGCGACTTTTAAATGATTTCAAGAAAAAGGGGATATTTCACTCTAATTGTTTTGATGATTATTTTCATCTATGTTAATATCCTTCATCATTCTCGATTGAGGTTAATATGATACAATTAAATCTTCCCTATTGTATCTAATGAGTTATGTTTCACTGTGGATGTGCTATTTTTATACCATTCATGGTTTGTGGATAAAGTATTGTCATTTCATATGCTAGTTTTAATACGAATGTTTGTGTTATTTTAAAACTTTTCATATGAGGAATGCATTGGACTTAGTAAGTGACAGGTGGATCCCGCTATAGCTCCTCGATGCATCGGTAGGTCTAATGAGACAATCTAGTGTCTTGTAACAAGGCCTTGGAAAAATCTTATTTGTAGTCTTGGCACGAGGCCTTGGCTATGTGGTTATGATAGTCTGGAATTTTGCATTCTATCATTATGAAAGTGGTTATTGATAATGCATGTGATTGCTCGACTAGTAGAATATCCATGTGAATATGTAAATGGCATTATTTCATTTTATCTTTGCCATATTATGTTGAAGTTCAAGTTTAAAAGGATTTTGTTTTAGTTATAAATTGCATTATGTGTTTATGATTATCTACGAAAGCTTCTCCTATATTGTTATCCTAACTGAGCATCTGAGCTCACCCCTTTCAATGTTTTATCTTTTCCCAGGATGTGAAGAAGTAATTATTGAATGACCTGTAGGGATAGTATTAGGGGATATGAAGATAAGATGTTGTTGTAGTTTTTTACCTTATGATGTAATGTAATACTTATGAATATATCTAGTGTTTCTAAGACTACTAAACTAATCAGTCTTTCGAGACTTGATCCTTTGTGATCATGACAATGTTATATAATAATGCACCGACTCTGGGTATCTAGGGTCAGGGTGTTACATACATGGTGTGTACTTCTAAAATATTCAGAAACACATCTTTTTCTCAAAAAATGACCAGAAATGAAAACATGCCTGAAATGAAGATCGGGGTCCTTACACACTCAGTCCTCATCTACTCCATCCAATCATATATAGACATTCAGCCACACATTCATAGACAATCACAATCAAACACATGGTTTTGAATGATTTGGGACATCTACCTAAATCGATGTTATATACACCAATATGATTAAAAATTAATTTTCCTATCTCGACCAAGCGTCACCAAAGAAAAACATTTCAATTGATATCTTTATATATATTACAAATAAAATATAAATTTTGGTAAATAATTATGATTATTTATTTAATTTTCATATAAAATGGAATAATTGAGGGAAATGTCATCAAAAATCATTTTTCACTCTAGAATATCTACTATCCACATTGATAGGGAACAAAACACATCTAATAAATCATCCATCTTGGAAACCATGTCATGTGCTGTAAAATATTCACAAAAGAAATTAAATTAATCAATGAAATATAAATTAATTTAGGTTAATGGATTTATATTGAAAAAATGGATTCCAACAAAATGTATATTGCTACCCAATGCATCCATCATGCTTGTAGAGAAAAAGTCCCATACTTAGGAGTCAATTAAATAACTATTTAGTTCAATCTACCTCAATTTCCAAAAAAATGGAATTAAAATATAATTAATGAGAGGTTAAATAATGAAATAGATTCATTGATCTTACCCTGATTAGTTATTTTATTAGATCTAAATTCAACCGTAGTCTAACGAATTGAATAAGATTCATTTTAAGGGAATTATTCCAAAAAATTTATATTCCTAAACTCACTTTACATTTAAAACATTAGGTCCCCAATATGGTAAAAGACAAAAATCCACCTATTAAAAAATTTCATGGTCAAACTCAACGGATCAACACTAGGTCTCATCACCAAACTGGTGGACCGCTAGTGACTGGTGTGAATAATAGTACACTATTTGTAATTCACACATAATATACTTGTTTGTGGTGGCTCACCAGTGATCAAATTATTATTTCGGAAACATGGATAACTCAACCATCATATTTTCATCCTTTAGAACACAAAATCAACCCCTACTATTAATCAATACCTAGGATAACATGATTAAGATGGTTAAACCTCATTATATGAATTTATAACCCATGTACCCAAATTTATTCCCTACTAATCATAGAATCTTAAATTTCCTAGTAAATTTCCAACACATCAGGATATAGATTGGTAAAATCTCCCCATCATAATTCTCGTTATCCTATAGAATATTTGAAAGTTCATGAACACATATCCTGACATATGAAGTCATCGAAAAATTTGGAAATTTCCACACACAATATTCAAATGGAAATTTAATTTCCATTGCACACAAATATCCTCTATGATATTCAATTCAATAGAATCCTAGCTACTAAATCATCTCTGAAATATAATTTGTTCAAATTTATGACAGAATTCTCACTTCCAATATGACTCAACATCTAGTACCAAAATTGACCAAAAAATATTTGGTCATTACTATAAGTCTCCACTTCTGAAACCTAATTTCAGCCTATTTTTCATCACTCCATTTATGTAACCCCTATAAAATGCACCATTATTGGAAAAATAAATTCCTTATACATTCAAACATGGGCTCTTATGGGGTTATCACTCCATAATGTCAAAAAAAACCCATAAAACACCAATCAATGGTTAGTATCACTTATCATTTCATATTCTAAAAAAATACAATGAGTCTCACTATCAATGAACAATGATAAAAAATTCCATCAATTCATAATTTTCCTGAACAGCTCCCATATATCAATGATTTTAGAAAAATTATTTAAAAAATAGTTATTGAACTGCATAAGGTCAACTTCCCCCCCCCAAACATTTATCCTTTTACAAAAAATTCAAAAAATATAAGATTCTGATTAATTAGATCATAGTAGAACCAATTGGTCACTTAATATAAAAAGTCATCTGAACTCAAGAATTGGTGTAACCCTTTATTGATCACCACCCACTTGTGTCAGATATCATGATTACTCACGGAGCGCGGACACACTTCTAATATAAATCTTCCTTGTATCAGATTAAGACACCCTAATTATAAAATTTATCCACCTAATCACATAAAAATTCCTTTATATTTTAATTTTTATTACATATAGGTGATATAAATCACATGGGATATACTAAACACCAAAACTGTAGATTTATATCAATAGTTCACTTAGTGATCAGTCACTAAATTCATGATCCTTATGATAGAATATATATTTACCTAGAAATGAACTAATGTTTCCTATAACTCTTTGTTTACCATTATCCTCCAGTAGACTTAGGAACCCATATCCAAGGAAAATGAAATATCAATTACCAAAAAGGGTGACTAGACAATTATATCCCTATCATAAACATGTGAAAACATTAACATTGATTACCTATCATTCATAACTCACCAAGAAAATAATTTTAAATATTTCAAAAAATAATACAGAACATGGGACACATCATTTAGCCAGCTAAGGTTGTACTTACATCCAAATGGATTCCCAATATTTTCACCATGAGAACACCAACAAAATATGGAACAAAACATCACACATAGATCTCATCCTATGTCACTCAAACATAAACATACTATCCAAGGAGCACTATTAAGAATTTACATATATCGATTGTGTCGCTACACTGAATACACTACTAACAAATCCTATAAGTATTAGAACCATTTTAAATTTCATCAAGAAAACCATCGGCCACCATACATTTTCACTCCTCATGAATGAATCTATAACATATCTCTAATAGAAAATATGAATCAAAATATTCACTACACGAGTATCATAGAATAATTTTCATTCCTCCACAATACAGATAATCCATGTTAAACATGTTCAAGGTATGCACTTGAATATTCGAAACACCTAGAAAAATGAAATGTCCATGGTGCATATATCCTATTAACTTTATAATTTTCCCAAAATCCTCTCTAGTATCATTACCCATTGTCCATGATATAATAACTATCCATGAAACCTAATATAGAATAGCACATAAACTTTTATTAAGTCTCACCTAAAACCCATGGAAAATCACTCACAAGTAACCTGGCCATACACCCCAACTCATAAACTACTGAGTAAGACCACATTGAAAGTGTTATCTTTCACCAAACATGTTGAATATACTTATTATAATGTCAATTATTTCTAAAAAAGAGCATCATAGACACTCTTCTTAATAATAGACAAGCTTTGGAATCAACGATTCACCATAAACAAGTAATCAAATGGGTGTTGATTAATATTTTGTGACAATATAACCTCATTATAGTCCTCTTAGTCACAAAAAATAAGTACTATACATATAAATATAATAAGAACTATATCATGAAATGAATGGATAGACATACACAAATATATACCTCATGTATGTAACTCTAATGTAAAAGATCCCCAAAACTCTACAATTTCCACACAAGTAATATCTCTCCTAAATTTATCTGCAACACATTTATGATTTCTAAAAACATTACCTTACCTTAAACACCTTATCATAATTTCTTAAGAAACTAATACATATACCAAACATTACATGGTTCCTTTGATAATCCATTAAATTCCAACACTGACCCACTATGGGTCAAATTACCCACAATACATCATCTTATAATAGGATCCAACTAAACAACAATCAAAAGACTGTCAAAAAATCTGACACATGTAGTCACATGTCAGGAGAGTTGTACATGACTAGGAAGATTGATGAACACCAACCACATTAAAATTATGAAGGAGATAAACAATGAAATTTAGATCCTTGATAATTAATAATATTATCTTATTATCTCCTTCAAACAAACAAATATCAAGAATCAAAATATTGTTACCATGGTAACAAGGAAATCCTACAGGAAAAGTAATCTTGAGTGACTATTATGGGGAATATAACTTTTATCGACACATTTCAAGACTATCTCTCTATTAAATACCAAAGTCATTAAACAAATCATCCTTTGATAGAATTATTTGACTCCCATATTGAATGATATGGTCTGGATAGTGTGACAGAAGACATCAAGCGAACCTCTGCATATGTTAGAGGCTATTGAATGTTGATTATATAACATAATTATAGTGGAGAGTCCATTTTAACATATCAATGACTAAAATGAAATGATAAACATTGAAATAATTTATATACACAATAATAATCAATTTATGAAATATATCACAAAACAAAATAATGTATCAACAAAATGTGATGATATATATATATACAATCATTTGCGACATCGTCTAATAAAAAAATATAATAAATTAAAAGGAGGATCCACAATAACCCTATGTCTCATGTAGCCTATCTATACAAATTCTTAATTAGAATAAAACCATTCCACTACAAGTCAAATGATCAAAATTAATATATAAATAATTTATGCACGTGAACATGGGTTCACATATAGGTTGTGAAAAATACATCGATATATGTTCTAATAAATAAAACATAAAATAATTTTTTGTATTTATGTATAATAATATGTAAAATATAACATAAGAAAAAAAATATCTATGATGTTGTGTTCTAGATTGGTCACCATGACACATAGAGGGTTATACACAGATCCGTCTATTTTTCCAATGCTATCCTAACCACCCTACACCCAAATATAAATAAATTCATAAGATATTGGAATAATTGATTTGTAAATAATAACATATTAATCTAATATTAAATGATAAATTCATCACATATCATAAAGAACATCAATACAAACACATGCGTCAAATTATTGTCCATAACATTCAATGCATATGGTTTGGCCATAAGGTCGTTATACCCATAGTTCAGTTTGATGTCATGTTCAAATTGAAGACATGTTTACATAATTTTTTGTGATCTAGGATCCTATAAAAGCTTTGCAACCTTATAAAACATGTCCTGTAAAAACATTATTGGATAGATGTGTCAAGATCTAACTAAAACCATCGACAAAACATACATGACACACCAAATCATACCATCATCTCATAGATCATTACATCCAAACTTGTACAACAATATTAGTCTGCATGCAATTATAACCCATTCATCTATTACTATATACATGTAAAATATCAATTTTTATTTTAGGCCGCATCCCAACAATCCCACATAAAATCTATATTAGATAATTCAGTTTTTATTGATGCACATTTTCTTTCTCTATGTAAACTCTTGGCCTGGGTAACACATAGTGGTGCCCCCATCTAGTTGGTAATGTGACCTCAAGTGTACCTACCTATAGTCTAGAGTATTATGACTAGAAGTGAGTGTCAATATTGGTAATGGGAAAACTATATCCCCTTTCATGAGAGTAATAAAATAGTTGAAAGAAAGAATGTGTAATAGAAAAAATAAAACCATAACCAGAATTGTACTGAAATCACATGATAATAAAAGTATAGAATACATTACCTAAAATAAACCATATATATTCCTTTCTAATTTATGCTCCATTTGTCAAAATGAAACTCAAAATTAAAGTCACTAACAACCTTGAAGATTCACTAGAATAGTGGATAGTTCCCTCGTCCATGATCCATCCCGACTCATCCATCTATCAGAGGATATTTTCCCCAATCCAATCCTATAAGCATGTTATCTATTCAGGTAATGATCAGGTGGAAAATTTAAGGTGTGATTACATATTATTAGGCCACCACTAATGATGTATAAAACAATATCTAGTCAATAATATAGTATGCAGTTGTATAAATAATAAATTAATAGAAAAATATTAACAACATACATTTATTATTTGTTTAACCACATACAACCCTGGTTCTCGAGGGAAACCGAACACAAATCATATACGTAAAATTCATTTTTAACATTTATAATTCCTAATTTAATTCCATTGTTACCATTTATTTTTTTATAATTCATGATTTAATATCCACGTTACCATTCATTATTTCATAATTGAATGTCCATTTTACCATTAATATGTAAAAGTACATGATTATAATCCATTGTTTCCATTCATCATTTCATAATTCAAGGACCCTATTACCATTCATATTTTATAATACATGATTGAGTTTCCAGGTTAACAATATTCATTTCATAATTGAATATCAATGTTACCATTCATATTTTATAATACATGATTTAATTTCCATGTTATCGTACCTCATTTCATAATTGAATGTCCATGTAACAATTCATATTCAATAATACATGAATAAATTCCACTTTTAGAAATCATAATTTCATAATTGAATTACCAAGTTACCATTGATTTTTTATAATAGATGATTTAATGTCAATGTGACCATTCTTTATTTCCAAATGGAATGTCCATATTTCCATTCATATATAATAAGTTTTAACATTAATCATTTCATAATACATGATTAAGTTCTCATGTTACCATGTTACCATTCTCCATTTCTAAATAGAATGTACATGTTATCAATCATAAAACATGGTTTAATTTCCATGTCACCATTCGACATTTAATATCACTTATATCCCAATATCACGATATATCATATATCAAAAAGAAACATGTATCACAAAAACCCAATAATTAATAAAAAAACTTAAATATTCAAATGTAACAATTTTGTATTCACATTATTATATTAATTAATTAAACTATTAATTAACTTCATCAATTTCCCTAATAAATAAGAAATTATTTTCTCACATATGGCCCATTAATTAATCAATAAATTAATTAAGCACCTCAATATCATTAATTATTTCCCAAATTAATTAATGAAAAAAATTACCATTAGTTATTTCATAAATAAATTAATCACATGAGTTATAATAATTAATCATATAATTTGTTAAACATATCAACTCTAATAGTTAATTAAAAAATTAACTAATTACATCAATACCATTAATTAATTGCAATATTAATTTCTAACAACAATTAAATTAGTTTATTCAACCATTAACAAATCAAATCAATAACATTAATTATTACAACAATTAATTAATCACTTTAATTAATTTATTTAATTAACCAATTAAAAAATGACATCAATAACATTTACTAATTCAATAATTAATTAGTCACATAAAATTCCTTAGGTAATTAAAAAATTAACTAACCACCACAATAATTGTAATTATTTCATATATTAAATAACCTCACCAATAACATTAATTATTTCAATAATTAATTGATCAAATCAATTCAAAAATTAATTCAATAATTAATTAATCACATTTTTTCCATTCAATTAATTCACCAACTAATCATTCATGTCAATTTCATAAATTAATTCCAAAATAAATTATTCACATTCAATAAATTCATCTAATTTTCAAATTAATTGTTCGTGCCAAATCTATTAATTAATTACAAATTTAATTTATCACATTAAATCCCTTCAATTTTTCCACAATTTAAGGGTTCACGTAAGTCCAATTAATTAATTATATAACTAATTAATAACATTAAATTTGTTAAATTAATTCCCCAATTGATTTTATGCATCATCTATATTAATTAATTCAATAACTAATTAATCACATAGAATCCAATAAATCATATTAATTAATTCCAAAATGAATCAATCTTATCAACTATATTAAATAATTCAAAAATTATTTATATACCGATCCAGACTTAAAAATTTCTTAATATTGAGTTAAATCAAGAATTCACATTAAAGATATTTTTAGGTTTAGAGTTTTAGAGAATTAGGCCATAACTATTACATATCAACTTGAATATTACAATGTAGACACTTATACTATAACCGATTATTTTCAACAATAAAACTCCTAAAAAAACAAGAGTTATTTTTTTTTATATAAATCTTCTTGAATACTTCCTTCTCTTAAAATTCCTTATAACCTGTGAAAAAAATTTCAAAAACATTGGATGAGCATAAAAAGCTCAGCAAGGGATACACAAAAAAGGAAAATATTTAGTTTTTTTTTCAAAACAATAATTAAAACATGAATGCATTATCATAAGTAATAATTTTCACATTTATGAAGTAGTAAATAATCTTCACTGAAAAAAAGATCATTGCTTACCCTTTTATAACCAAAAGATTTCCAGAAAACCCATATAAAGAACATATAACATATAAAGGTAACACAGGACATAAATATACAAAAATGGAATAACCATATGGTCGACTTCCACACATGTCACTAAATGGAATAACCATATAGGCGACTTCAATACCGAATGCATTGGAAGTTATAACCTAACCATCTGCAATGGTTTATCACGACACCACCCGTCATTTGGTTTATCAAGTAACCACCCGTCAAATGTCCAAGTACCATTATAAAATCATAAAACATAAAATATTATGAATATACACATTTCATTAATAACATTTCCACCTTTCAATTATAGTATATCATTTCTAAATATTTACATAGTCAATGCTAAATCAAACCATTTTCAAAACCATTTAAAACATTTAATGAAGTGAATTTTGAATCAAAGTTTCCCTTACCACATTGAATATTTTAATAAAATTAACGTTTTAAAACATTAATATCCATATAAATAAATACTATAAACCATTTTTAAATCATGGAAATTAATGAGAAATATTTAGGAGAATAATTCTTCAATGCTTTTAAAACGATGTTTCAGTTAAAGAGTCCCGTTACAGAAGAGAAACACTTGACTAAACATAATTGAAGAACATTGTAAAAAATCATATTATCCTTATAATAGATATATTAATGATATAATATTATAAATGGATATATATACACCTTATAAAAGTGAATTGGCACATAACCACAATGAAGTCTCAAAGGATTGTAAATTGAGACGAAATCCCTTATAAAGATGGTATCCTTAGATTAAGGATAAATCAATTACATAATTTTGTGTGACTAATTAGAATAAACTCAATATAAGTGGATATTAAGTTTGAATAGTCGTAGTTCATTCATAGATATTTATAACATGGCATAATCAAGAATTACAAGTTTAATTGAACGAATTGAAATTGGGTTAAGAAGTTCCCTTACAAACATTCTACAACCTAACAACATCACATTAAAATTGTGAAAAATAATTTGACGAGAGAAAAAAAGGTTATCTCATCACTTGGACATAAAATTTACATAATTAAGGATATAAAAGAACATATCTAATCATTATAAGATTTAAATTAAAATACATAACAAAATGAAGTCTTTAAAAAAGAGGAGGGTGAAATGTTCCCTTAACGATTTGGTAACATATGAAATATTCACTATATGATTGAAGGATCAGAAGATGAATATTTAATTACACATAAATTAATGTATATAACATAATGAATACAATCATGGGAAGTATTTTACACAACACAAAATGAAATATTGGCAATATAGCATGAATCTCACGGGAATGTGAAGTTAGATGAAAACCACTTACCACATTGTAATCAAATGAGTCGTATGAACAAAAGTTAATAAAAAATATTGAATCACTAAATACCATGAATATAAAGATAATAATGATAATATATATCAAATGGAAGTAAACAATAAATCACATTCATTAAATAAGTGGCGAACAGTAGAAATATCACGGAATTAAAAGTGAGATATGAAACCCCTTACAACATGTCCAACATGAATTATTTGTTCCTAGTTCCTCCTGAATAATAAACAAAAGTTAATTTATATATTCTTAAGATCCTTTTTTATGTATATTATTCCTTTTATATCACTAATTACCATATTTTAAACATTATGCAATCAGTTAAGTTAACGATGGTTTTTGGTCGATATTTGGTACTTGAGTCCAAAATGGAATTCTTATAATTACTAGTTGTACTTATGGTAAATATCAAATTATCTCTAGAATGATATTAATTATTTAGATATCATATATATCTATTATATATATGAATTTATAATATTACATAACATTATGTGGTAAGAAATGAAATGCACAGTTAATTGAGACGATATGTTGTACGTACGCATGAACGCTAATTTCATTTCGATTTCATATTTTAATGGAATTAAAACTAAATGATACATTTTTATATTAAAATTCCATTGTAATATCATATATATTACAATTAAATACATCCTTTATATTTCCAAAATATAGAATTAACGATTCACATCACATTGAGGGGGCGGTAGTCCACACTTCCTCAAATGCAATTATCACCTTTACCCATAATGGAATGAATAATGGTATGCTATAAATGATAAATATAGAAGAATAAAGAAGAAATAAACATAATATATATCATATATAAATATATTTCCATATTAATGGACACCATGAGGGAAGTATGAAATAATTGAACAATCATCGCTTTGTGAGGCGTTAGTTTCCCATCCCAAGATACAATATGTTTTTTCACCCTTTAGATGGAGGTGTGTGTAAGTGTAATTCAAATTATTCTCATAAAAAAATCTTAGTATATTGAGGATACTGGTGGTTTTATAAAATAACAGAATAAAAGGAGTTTAGGGGTTGGAGATGTAAAATAAATGAATAGAATTTAATATAATTTGTTACCTTTAATTCGGGTAACTTCCATTGGTTTGAAGGAAAAAGACTTCTTGAAGTGCCTTCTGCCTAAGGTAAGTCCTATAGGAGGAACATAGGGATATTCAGAGCTTATTGGGCATGGTTTGGATGATCCAAGGGGATTTAAAGGTGTGAGTAATGGGTTAGAAGTCGAGTCCTTTTATAAGGGAGAGGGGGGATCTTTTGGAAAGATTGAAACAATTATTTTATTATAAACATAACATTGGTTTTAAATGGTCGAAAACGAATTAAAGTCATTATTAAAATGACTAAGGTTTGAAATAGAATCATCCAATAAGAATTTGATAGGTTTTAGATTCTTTTTTAATATTTATATTCTTATTTATTTAAATCATTTATTAATTAAGTAAATACTGCATAATTTTTGTGTCATAAATAATTTAATTTATTTGATGTATAAAATTATAAAAAATATACCATGATGTAGGAAATAATTTTATCATTCCAATGAATATTTATAGTTGAAACGATAAATTATATAACCCTATGTGAAAAATAATTTACTAAAAGATATTTGTTTATGTCATTTATGTCTACTTTAAATTAATTAATCTAAAGTGTCTTTATCACTCTAATGTGGCTCCATGGGGTCCCAAAATAATCCCAAGGATTTCCATGGATGGACATGAATCATCCAATAAGTTTAAGACAAGTGTTAAGCTAATTTTGTATTATTATAATATTTTTTTACCATTAATCACACTATTTACCTATAACCGCGGTAAATAAAAGTCAAAAATTACTATTCATCAAAAATTATTTTCATCTTATTGAACCACACTTTACCTACTAATAACAACCATGTGTGTCATATTTTTGAAATTTAATTCACAGATGTGGAATAATTTAATTTAAATGTAAAAGTCAGTTTTTAGGTACTACTTAGTGGTTTCACTATTCATTAAATATTGATGTTTTTTAGAAAAATACAAAACATTCAGCCTAGCCTTATATTTGATATTAAAAATTCCAAAATAATTTCCATTTTACATAATTATAATCATAGAAGCTGAATTAATTATTTTAAAATTAATTCTCGTTGTCAAGATAAATAGAGTGTTTTTAAGAAGCAATATCTATCAAAATCTTGACACTTGTTTATGTCCAATATCAAAATGAAAATAATTTAAATGAACACCATTTGATTAAATGGTAGAAATATAATCTAATTACACTTTAAAACCTATTAAAAAGATAATCTATTGATAAAAATAAATTAGATTAAAAAGAATATTTGAATTAAAAAACAGTATTTTTCACTATTCATTAAAAAATGAATTTTATCAGAAAAATACCAAAAAATTTCCCAGTGTAAATTTTTATATCGTTATTCTAAAAAAAAAATTATTTGGTCAAATAGAACATATAAAAGTGACCAATACTAGTTTTAATGAGGGTTTTCCATCAAATGGCGGTAAATCGGCCTTTTAGTGAATATTAGAGCATTTTTGCTTAAAACAAAATTCTATTTATATTTTAAGCCTGCAAATTTTATTGGATAAATGTAGAAATATTTAAGAAACAGGAATATTCATATTTTAGTTAGTTATGTTCATTCACACCAATACAATAGGTAGGCGTTAAATACAATTTATATAATAATATTATATTATTAGTGTGCATCATAAGATTTTCAAGAAACCCATTATTGTGTATCGCATATTCCATCGTACATAGAATCCCCTTTAAAGTAAAATTAATATTTAATTCATAAATATTAATAAATATAAAAAATTTCAAGTTCATTATTTATCTAAGATTTTACATTCTTCCCCCCTTTTGGGAATTGCATCTTCTCTATTTTAAAATTGGGCTTGGAAACTTAATTGAAAGTACCACTATGGAAAAGCGTCAGTTTAACTATAACTTTAAAAGAAAGAAAGAGAAGTAAAAAGGTCAACTGAGATAAACAATACTAATATTCCATGTAGGAAAACCTGGATATGTAACAGAAAACAAACCATCAAGTTCTGGTGAAGATTGATATAAAAAATTATTTTGAAAAAGTTAACTACCAGAAAATCACATACTTATTATGTGTCAAAAGATATTTTATTACCCAGTAACAAAATTAAACCAATAACATTTTTTATGTTCAATTTCATAATTTTTAGTAATTAATTTACTATATAGAATAAGAACATAATGAAATATACATACCTTCAAGTAAATTTTCATCCTTTAATAATTTTCTACCAAAAACCAAACTTTTCTACAAACAATGAGTATTAAAAAAGACTTGGTCACATCAAAAGTACAAGAATCATCTTCTAGAGATTAACATAATCCACAAAATAAGAAATATATATTTCCCTTGTCTGTAGAAATCAACTAAAACCAAAATTGTTAGTATGAGATCATATAATCCCCAAAAAAGATAATCCTTTATAAAAATAAATACTGCTATTAATCTCTAAAATTCAAAAAAAATTCTCAAACATTAAGAAAAGACCATTCAATACACAATGGTCCTTATAATTATTCAAAATAATCCATAATAAGATTGAAACCCAAAACTCAGAAGGATTTAATCACATAGTCTTCCACAGTATATCTTAACATTTAACTCCAAAAACATAGACTACTCTTAAAGTCTCATACTGATGCATAATTATCCAAATCCCAAATTCTCTATGATAGGTCAATAATTTCCATATGTAACTAAAATTGTTATATGTCAACAATAAAAATTGATATTCTTCCAAAATAAAATTTCAACCATTACTCCACAAATATAATCTCATAGTATTATTTATTTCCTAAGAGTACAATGTTCGCAAAAGAGTGAACATCTTCCAAAATAATATTTATCACCTAATCACCAATTCATTTACTTATACTATGGTTATTCATTTGATAGAACATGAGATACCAAATAAAAATATTCTTCATCAATAATGTCATTTAGCTAAAAATAATAAGTCATACTTACCAGGTACTTGATGTAGTCTAGTGGTAGGTGATAAATCTCAATCTCACTTTGGTTGTGGATTCGATTCCTGTAGTTTTATCTGACGTGATGGGTTGTCACACGGTCTGCATGTTGTCCTTTTTATAAAACTCAAAAATAACCCTAACATATTTTAACCTCAATGTATTCCTTATACCCCTCATTTTCTTCCCAATTCATTATGATATCAACATCTTAATTCATGATGTCTTATATATATTTTCATTTTTTTATTTCACCACTATATGATTAAATAAAACGATCCCCAAAAATAAATAACATCATACCTTGATCATGGTGTTCCATTAGTTTCATCATTATTTTGTTCACGTTGTTAGAGGGTCCATGCATTGCAACAATGATTTACTGATCTTTCAAAATCATTTTCTTCCTTTACCCAAATACAACATGTACAACATGGGTCATATGCGTGTTCATAGAAAAACAGTTTTGGAAAATAATAAAGTATGACATATAATTTCAAAAAAAACTCATAAAATATGATTTCTATAAAACTGTCAGACCGAATTTGAGTTAAAACTTTCAATTAATGGTCCTTTTAAAATAATATAGGTATGTGCTGAGAGACTATATTTTAAAAGAAAATATAAATAGGTTGTGAAAGGGTCTCTTTCTTTATCACCTTTTTCAAAATCATAATATGCTTAAAAATACTATGATAAGGTAAAATATTTGAACATTCCATAATAATATTTACCTTTCTTGAAAATATGAGAATATAGTGAAAATATGAATTTTTTAAACACAACCCATGATCCATGATGATAATGAGGTATAGTGGAGGTGTTTGATATGTCAAAAAACTTCTTGCAAGTGAGTTGCATGCTAGAAACAGTTTCATAGTCATCCAATCATGACTTTGAAATAATTATTTCAAGAAATTCCTTAGGAAGAGATTGGAATGTCGTTTGAGATCCTCAGCCTTCTATTTGTTTCTGACATTACTTTATCTAAAAAAAGTTATAAAACAATGATTTAACTGAAATAATAGACATAGGGACTAACCATGTGTCTAACAGAAACTCATAATACCAAATTTTGTCTAAACCGACCTATGATACTGACTATAAGGACCCGACCTTAAACATTACTTAATCTAGAGTTAAATCATGAATTCACATTGAGGATCTTTTCAGGTTTTGTTTTTTATAGAATTATGGCATAACTGTAACATATCAAATTGAATATTAAAATGTAGACACTTCTACTATAACCAATTTTTCACAACAATAAAACTCCTTAAATAAAACAATAGTTCTTTTCTTTATATAAATCTTCTTGAATACATACATTATCCTACCCTTCCTTATAACATGTGAAAAATATTTCAAAAACATTGGATGAGAATAAAAATCTCAGTAAGGGATACACAAAAATGGAAAGATTTTATTTTTTTCAAAACCACAAGTAAACCATGAATTCTATTAAATAATTAATTCTTTTCACCTTTATGAAGTAGTAAATACTCTTCACTGAATAAAAGATCATTGTTTACACTTTTGTAAACAAAAGATTGACATAAAACCCATATGAATACATAACATATAAAGGTAGCTTGGGACATAAATATACATAAATGGAATAACCACATTATCTATATCCCCACATATCACTAAATGGAGATTCCATACGGCCGACATCCATACCCAATGCGTTGGAGGTTATAACGTAACCACCAGTCTTGGTTTATCAAATCACCACCCGTTATTTGGTTTATCACGTTCCAATCTGTCAAATTTCCATGTACCATTATAAAATCATAACACATAAAATATTGTAAATATAAACATTTCAATAATAACATTTACACATTTCAATTACAATATATCATTTCGTGATATTGAAATAATAAAATCTTAATCAAACCATTTTCAAAACAATTTAAAACATTTAAAAAATATATTTTTGAATCAATGAGTCCCATACCACATAGAATATTTTAATGGAATTAATGTTTTAGAACATTTATATCTATATAAATAAATTCTAAAACCCATTTTTAAAACATGTTCATTAATGAGAAATATTTAGATGAATAATTTTTTTATTATTTTAAAACGATGTTTTAGTTAAAGAGTCTCATAACACTTGAGAAGCACTTGACTAAACATAATTGATGAATAGTATAAAAAAACTAATAATATCATGTTAATAAGGATATTCATGATATTATAATCCAAAGGGTAGTATATAAACCATATAAAAGTGAATTGGTTCATAACAACAATGAAGTCTCAAGGGAATGTAAATTGAGACGAAATCACTTATAAAGATGGTATCCATTGATTAAGGATAAATCAATTACATAATTATGTGTGAAAAATAAGAATAAAATAAATATTAGTTGATATTAAGTGTGAAACAATAAAATTTAATTCCCACATTTTTATAACAAGGAATAATAAAGACGTATAAGTTTAACCTAAAGAATTGAAATTGGGTTAAGAAGTTTCCTTAGAGAAATTCGACAGCCTAACGACATCACATTAAACATCAGAAAAAATATTTTAATGGGAGATAAAATGGTATCACATCACTTGGAAATAAAATTTACATCATTAAGGATATATAATAACATATCCCAACATTAGAAGATGTAAATTAAAATACATAACAAAAATAAGTCTTTTAAAAATAGGAAGGTGAAAGGTTCCCTTAAAAATTTGGTAACTTATGAAACATTCACGATATGAAAGAAGGGTGATAAAATGATGATCTAATTACCCAGAAATTAATTTATATTACACAATAAATACAATCATGGGAAGTTCATACACCACACAAAAGGAAATAGTGGCAATATAGCATGAATCTCACAGGAATAAGAAGTAAGATTAAAACCCGTACCACATTGTAATCAAACAAGTCATATGAAAAAAAGTAAATAAACACCAATTAAATCACATAATATCATGAATATAAAAATAATAATGATAATATATTTCAAATTTCAATACAAAATTCACCAAATTTAATAAATAAGTGGCGAAGAATGGAAATCTTATAGAATAAAAAGTTATATAAGAAACCTCTTACCTCGTGTCCGGCACGACATGTTTGTTCCTTGTTCTTACTGAATAATATAATAAATTTAATTTCTACTTTATTATTTACATTTTTTATGTTTTTTATTCTTTTTATATCACTTATTACCAATTTATAAAAATTAGGCAATCACTTAAGTTAATAATTGTCGTTCGGCGGATATTTGGTACTTGAGTAAAAAATGGACTTCTTATAATAACGATTCATCCTAGTGGTCAATAGTCCATTTTCACCAGAATTATTTTCCTAATTTAGATATCATATATATCATATATATCCAGTATAGATATGTATTATTAATATTACATAACATTTAGAGGTATGAAATGTAATGCACCGTTCATGTAGACGGTAAGCCTTACGTACTCATGAGCACTAATTTCATTTCTATTTCATATTTTTAATGGAATCAAAACATAATGATACAAAGGTATAAAATAATTCCATTATAATATAATATATAATATAATTAACTCAATCATTTATATGTCCCATATATGGCATTAACGATTCATATCACTTAGAGGGGGTTGTAGTCCGCACTTCCTGAAATGAAATTATAACTTTTACCCATAATTGAACAATAATGGTATTCTATAAATGTAAAATACAAAAGCATAATGAAAACATAAAAATAATATATATCATATATAAATAAATTTTCATCTTAATGGCCACCATGAGTGGCGGTAGGAGATAATTGAACAATCATCACTTCGTGAGGTGTTAGTTTCCCATCCACAGAAACAGTATGTTCTTCACCCATTAGATAGAGGTGTGTGTAAGTTTAGTTCGAATAATTATCATAAAAAAATCATAGTATATTTAGGATACATGTGTTTTTATAAAATAATGAAATAAAAAGAGTTTAGGTGTTGGAGATGTAAAATAAAATAAAAGAATTAATGAGAAATTGTTACCTTTAAATCGGGTTACAACCTTTGGTTTGAAACAAAAAGACTTCATGAATTACCTTCTGCCTAAGGTAAGGCCTCTAAGTGGAAGAGATTGATCATGAGAGATTATTTTTTCATGGTTTTTACAAGACAAGAGGCTTGAGAGTTGTGAGTAATTGGTTATAAGTGAGGTCCTTTTATAAGGGAGAGGAGGGTCCACTTAGGAAATATTGAAACAATTATTCAATTATAAACATATCATCAGTTTCAAAAGGTCTAAAACTAATTAAATTATAATATAGGATGAATAATGTTCTAAATAAAATAATCCTATAAAATTTACATGTTTTGGATATTGTTTCAATATTTATAATATTATTTATTTAAATCATTTATTACTGTGGTAAATACTACATCATTTTGGTGTCAGAAATAATTTTTTTATTTGAAGTCTAAAAATTATAAAAAACAAAATGATGTAAGAATTATTTTTATCCTTCCAATGAATATTTATAGTCGAAATAATAACTTATATATCCCTATCTCAAAATTAATTTACTAAATGATATTTGTTTATGTCATTTTTTTATTTTCATTAAATTGATTAATCTAAGGTGTCATTATCACTCTCAAGTGGCATCATGGGGTCCAAAAATCAACCCAAGGATGTCGATGGTTGTCCATGACTCATCCAATAAGGTTAATACAAGTGTTAAGGTAATTTTGTATTATTATAATATTTTTTTACCTTGAATTTCCATATATACCTTTAACCATGGTAAATAAATGTCAAAAGTTACAATTCACAAAAATTTATTTTCATCATATTGAACCAAATATTACTTAATAAAAAACCATGTATGTTATATATTATAATTTCAATTCATAGAAGTATTAATATTTCATTTAAATGAAAAGTTAGTTTTTAACTACAACTTAGTAGTTTAGCTATTCATCGAGAATTAATGTTTTTCAGAAAAATACAAACAATTCAGCCAAATATATATTTGATATTATGAATTCAAAAATGATGTCTATTTTAAAAAATTAAAAACATAGAAGTTGAATTAATTAATTTATAATTAATTCCCATTGTAAAAACAAGTAGCGTTTTTTTAAGAAACAATATCTATCAAAAGATTGACACTTGTTTATATCGAATATAAAAGTTAAATTAATTCCAATGACCACCATTGGAATAAATGATAAAAACATAATTTAATTTCACTTTAAAATTAAATAAAAAGATTATATAACCATATAAATAAATTAAATTAAAAATCAAATTTGAATTAAAATACTGTATTCTTTACTATTCATTAAAAAAATATATGTTATCAGAAAAATAACAAAAAATTACCAAATGTAAATATTATTGTCTCAATTTTGAAAAATAATTTTACTTGGTCAAATAGAACATATAAATGTGGCCAAAACTAGATTTAATGATGGTTTCCATCAAAAGGCGGCAAATCGACATTTTAGTGAATATAAGATTAATTATGCTTAAAATCAAATTTCATTCTAATTTTAAGCCACTAAATTTTATTTGATACATGTAAAAACATTTAACAAACATTTATAATCATATTTTCGTTAGTTATGTTCATTACTTCTAGTACAATGGCTTTGCGTTAACTACCATTTAAAATAATAATATTGTATTATTAGTGTGAAACATAAGATTTCAATGAAACCCATTATTGTGTATCATGTATTCCATTGTACATAGCATCCCATTTAAAGAAAAATTATTATTTAATTCACAAATATTAATAAATATTAAAAATGTTAGGTTCTTTATTTACCTGAGATGTTATAAGTTAAACATCTCAATCCATTTCATAATGAGCTTAACCTCCAATAATAAATTAAAATTTTATTATTTCCATTTAAATTTCTCAATACATCAATAATTAATTCAACAATTAATTATTCTACATTACAATCCCAGTATAAAATAATTAATTAAAAAATTTATTATTCAACATCATAGTCTCAATATCACATATATAATTATACAATTAATTATTTATTTTGATACATTCTCAATATCACATAATTTATTCAAACAATTTATTATTCAATTTTTTCGACAACAATATCAAATAATTAATTTCAATAATTAATTATTCAAATTCACAATATTGATATCACACAATTAGTTAAACAATTAGTTAATTTATTTTTTCAATTTATTGTTCAAAAAATTAACACAATAATTAATTATCTTCAAATCAATATTTAATATAGTAATTTTTAACTCAAAAATAAATTATCCAATTCAACAAATCTCAATTCCCACATAATAATTTCAAAATTTTATTATTGATGATCCAAAATCCCAATATCCCCAATTATACAATTCCCTTAAATAATTTATTCACTACATTATTTAATTCAATCAAAAACACAATTTCTAAAAATATTATATAAATTATACAATTAAATAAATATAATTGCAATCAAGACATTGGGATATTAATTATTTTCCATATTTTTCAAATCATTGATAAAGGATCGCCCAAAAGAAATACCCAATATGATGTGAATAAATTTAGATTAAAAAATTGATAATAATCTACATCTTAATAAATGATAAAAAATGAAACAAATGAAGGTATAATAAACCATGATCAAGATCTAACAACCCTATATTTGGATTCTAAAAAAACTACATCTAGGTCCAAAAAAACAAAGGATAACACATATTAAAAAAATACATAATAACGTAAGAAGTATGGGAAACATACCAGAATGGGATTCATATTTCAGGAGAGGTACAAATTTTTAATCTACCTTTTGATTATCCACGAACTAATATCATAAACACCCTGAATGAATTCGGGAGCCTCTAAAAATGATATAGCATTATTTCTATTTATCTAGGGTCAATTTTTGGTTATTAAGGTTTTTTGGTAATTCTAAATCAAAATTTTATAACATTAATTACCATTCTCACGGTTTGTTGTGTTCGGTTTCATGGTTTCTACTAACCATGTTTCTAACTAGGCACCCCTTGTACACAAATTCTGCACACTCAGATTAATCATGTGCAGACCGTGTGACCCACTTGTCCAGTATTTCTAACCATGTAAAAAGAATTTGAAAACCATGAAACATCCTTGCACACTTTTTCTAAAAACACACAAGCCATTAAATATTTTATCCTCCAAAAAAATCTGTATTTTTCATACAAACTCACCCATGTTATGACCCAAAACAATTATAGTATGAATAAGTAAAAATAATACCTCTAAATGAGAAAGAGATATCATTTTAAAATTTTGGGATCTCAAAATCTCCAATGCTTATAACAGATCATCCTCGAGCTATACTCCAGTCCATCCCTATGATTCTACGTCAAAAATTTTTGGCCAGTGATCCATCATATCGGCTTATCTCCCCCATTTTCCTCCATAAATATACCATATTTTCACAATACTGCATCTCTTGGCATAATAATTCCCCAAAAAACATTCTCTCAATTTTCTGAAAAACATATCTAATGCACCAAAAATGATGAATCCATCTTAAGATCAAATTCATCAATAGACCTGATTTGATTCCTAACTCACCATGATATACATTCTTGAGAAAAAAATTCTACATTGAAATGCATCCTTACCATCAACCCCACATGAAATGGATGCACATCCACCACCAACAAATCCCACATGGACTTTCTCTGAGGAATTTAAACATGAAACTTATAGTTTATTCATTGATATTCTGATGCCACTAATTCCGTCCCATTTTCCATCTCAATGAATATACATCAGACACATTAATACCCACCATTGGTGCTTCATTAACATTGGGTTTTCAAGAAACATAACCACCATAACCTAAACATCAATTACAATTTAATCATTTAAAAAATAATGTGTCCTTCTAAAATTTAACTGCAAAACAAAACAACATAAAATTATACCTATTTATACGTCAGAGTGCGGATCCCAAGATAATCATTGACCTCTAGTCTATCAAAAGAGCATCTACCTTCTTCCATCCATCTCAACATATACCATTTCATAAAGGCCCCATATCTCACCAAAACACATTTATATTGCAAGTTTTAAAGCCATATATTTATCATTGAACTATGTATGATGTATAGAGAGAGAACATGATCATCAATAATTAAAATTATGATAATAATTATTCATTGAACACCACCACCAATCCTCTATCTCTGATGTTACCGCCCAATATGGAAACAAAAAAAATCCATAACAATTATTTTTCCCAAAACCACCACAAAAGATAAAAAAGGTGTTATCACTTCCATTAACCATCCTACATATAGGTCATTGTTTATGAAGGGTAAAATCATTATCACCAATAAGGATTCTCATTGAAGATATATTTATCTTAATCTTGTATCATTTTAGAAAACATTATTTTACAGTATGCACATTTTCATTTCGATTTCACAAGAATGAAAACTAGTTCATATTCAACAGCATAACCAAAAATGGTTTTCCCATGACTGCCTAAAATGATGCTTCTTAGAATAATCCATAGTGCCTAGAATAATTCACAATAACTTAACCCTCATGACATACTAGGCCATGAATCAAATATGAAAATGTTTTTGAAATGATAATAACATCACACAACCAGTGCATCACATGAGGAAAAATGTTTTTCAACTGTAACAGTGAAGAATAATAACTATAATCCCACCCTTGGTACATAGGTTCTCCCCCATACATGGGTTATTGTTAGATCCAGAAGGCTGAATACCCTGAGAGGGGGGGTGAATCAGGGTATGACTAATTTAAAAATAAATCCCGTTCTGATCTTGTTTCGCTGTTATGAAAAACACTCTTCTATCACATTCCTGTTGCACAATATAATCAGAATGTAAAGGAAGAACATGACACAACAATTTTTCTTGGTTCACCACTAAGGACTACGTCCAAGGAGTATACACCGACAGGTTTCCGGTCGTACCAAATTCCACTAAACATCGCTAGTTGTGGATTACAAGGTTTAGGAACAATCACTCTGTCCCAGGCTCACTGCCTTTACAATGTTTAGGGTCATCTCACTGCTTAACCAAGGGTCACACCCTGTTTCTCTCTCTCTGTCTCACTACCAGTACAGAGGATCACCGTCTTCCTCTTCCTTCGCTCAGTGCTCTGGAAAGGATCACTCACAGTTTATAGACTTGTAGGTCTCTTCATTTTCATGAAGGAATACATCTTTCTATATATGTAGATTCCCTGTTGAAGTCCATCTTTAACCCATAGATGAATATCTCTTTGCACCGAAGGTATTGGGAAAACTTCCAGCTTCCACGCAGCCCGAAAATCACAGCTGGAAATGATCCTTACTTGGCGTGTAAGTCTATCTCGGCAAACAAGTACCGGCACACAAGTCACAACTGGCACACAACTCCACCTAACACACTTTTGCAACAAAAGATTCTTCAACTATAAACTTGCAAAACACACTTCCCTTTACGCCCAATCCAATATTGTCATACAACAACCAACAATCTCCCTTCTTCAAATCTGGTGCGCATGTCCAACTTGCGCGACACACAACCACTTCCGGGACTTCCACACCTGCACGAAGGGAGCTCTGATTTCTCAAAGTGTTGAACTTTGGTGAAGAATGAGGAGGGGTGGCCTAGTATTTATAGGCAATTTGACCACCCTACGCGATGGCGCGCAAGTCTCGGCACGCAGGTCTCTTCCCCTGCAAGTCACTTGCGCGACCTACTTCCAGACTTGCGTGAACCTCTATCCATTGCCATATTTTGATCTTCTAATCTTGAAAAACCATAGGTGCGCAAGTTCTCAAGATTCCAAGGCATCATCACGCAAGTCTCTTCACGGCGCGCAAGTCACCTGCGCGACACCACTAATACTTGCGTGACACTTATCCCTTTGCCATATTTTGATGATCTGATATTGAAAAACATATGTCACGCAAGTTTAGAAGCCTTAAAGTACACGGCGCGCAAGTCCCATTGCCAAAAACCACTTGTCTTCATTTGTCTATTTCCAGACCCAATAATTTGGCAACCACTGGAAAATGGTGCCACATTGTATTTTTTATTTTTATGTCACCACAAGATCATCCATTCCATTATCGACGTTCTTGAATCAAAAATGGATCGTTGACCACAGCTCTTGAACACGACATTCCACCCTGAAATCCCCTTTGTAAACAAATTTGTATGTCATGGTTTACTTTGTCAACAATCACAACACAGTTTTCCACTTTGTCAACACACAAAATTACCTAAAAAAGGCTTCAATGATACCTTGAGGGATTTTTTCCCAATAATCTACCCCTTTGGGTTTGTTGACAACTCTTCCATAGAAATATGCATCATGAATTATTCAGCCACCATTCTCCTTTTGAGATTCTGATAGCGATCAAGGATTTACTCAACACATACTCTAATCCCACATGAGCAATGCTCGGTGTGAGAAACAAGAGTAAATGAAAAGTTCATCAATGAATCACTTCATCTCTGAAATCCACTGTTGACACCAAATTGATACCAATTTTAACCAAACTGATACCAATTGCTGAAAATATTCTTACCACATTCTAACATCTCTCTTTTACTTTTATCACGATCATCAGCTGTCGTGATATCTATTCTTTGATCGATCACTTCTAGCATCGTCTAATTTTATACTCTCCCCCTTTCTGTTCACAGTTTCATCACTTGTCAGTTTCAAAACCTCTTTAGCCTTATCTCCTATGTTGTCCAAGCTAATCTCTGGCTAAGAAAGTTCCACTAGCTTCAGCTCCCCCTATCTGGCTACTCCACCTGTCAGCTTCTCCACATATCATTCATGATGTATCAAATATTCATGTTGTCTCCCCCTTGAACAATAACTATTTTCTCCCCCTTTGTCAACGAACCCAATGGTCACTCCTTTGAAGTCTGTAACAGAGTAGAGAACACATATCAGTACATTTGGGAGAAACACATCAGACCTTAGGGAGAGGGGGGGTTCACATCTTCAATATTTAAAGTTCAGGGAATCGACTGAACTCCCAGAGCCAGTCGATGCCTTTCATGTGCTTCCTTGGGTAAGGTCTTTGTCAGAATGTCTACAACCTATAGCTCGGTAGGCACATACTCCAACTTCACGATTCCCTGCTCAACTTTATGCTTGATAAAATGATAATTTATCTCAATTTTCATTTTCCTTGAGTGATGGACGAGATTTTTGCTGAGATTTATAGCACATGAGTTATCACACTGGATTCCAATCAGATAATTCACTTCAACTCCCATATCTTCAAGCTGCTTCTTTATCCATAATAACTCTGTGCATGCATGAGTGGTCGCAATATACTCAGCTTCCGCGGTGATCAACGAAATGCAATCTTGCTTATTGATTAGCCAAAAAATACAAAATCCACCAAGATATAATGCACCACCTGATGTTGATTTTCTATCATCTGCTGAACCGGCCCAGTCTACATCAGTATATCCCAATAACTCCATCTGAGATTTTTCAGTATATGTCAAGCCGAAATCCACTTTGCCCTAGATATAACTAAGTATTATTTTCACTTCAATCATGTGGATTTCCTTGGGATTACTATGATATCTCGCTACTTGGAATGTGGCGAAAACAATATTAGGCCTTGTTACGGTCAAGTACAACAAACATCCAATGCTTTTCCTATATTTTATGATATTAACTGCCTTGCCATCCTCATCTTTTGATAATTTCATCCGGGTAGCAACCAGAGTCTTCTTCTCCTAGGAATTTTCCATTACAAATATTCTCAGAACCTCCTTAGCATACATTGATTGAGAAATGAATGTTCCATTCATTCCTTGTGTCACCTGTAAGCCAAGGAAAAATGATAGCTCTCCAATCATTGACATTTCAAGCTCATTTTTCATGAATTTAGAAAAATGTCTGCACTAAGCTTCATTTAATCTGCCAAAAATTATGTCATCAACAGACACCATCACCTTCATCCTTTGATTATTTTTCATTGATGAAATAGAGATTTTAATCAACTCCTCCTCACTAGAAAGAAAGCTTCTTCAAGTACTGATCAAGTCGTGAGTACCATGCCCTTGGTGCTTGTTTCAGCCCATACAACGCCTTTTTCAGCCTGCAAGCTTTGTTCTTATCCTCATGAATGGGAAAACTATATGGATGCTCAATATACACCTCATATTCCATAACACCATTCAAGAATATAGATTTGACATCCATCTAGAACAATTAGAAATTTCTTTGCACTACTATGACAAAAAATAATTTGATTTTCTCCATCCTTGCAACTGGTGAAAAAGTCTCATCAACATCTATTCCCTTTTTCTAGGAGTATCCCTTACACATTAGCCATGCTTTTTTCTGAATTACTATTCCATCTTCATTCATCTTGTTGCGGTAGACCCATTTAACCGCGATGACATTCTTGTCTGCTGGCCTCGAAACAATTTCCCATGTCTGGTTCTTCTCAATTTGATCAAGCTCTTCATTCATATCCTGAACCCAGTTTTCTTCTTTATCTACATTGGAAAAACATTTCGGCTCCACCTAAGGCAAAAACGATGTTTTCTGTAATGATTTCATTCTTCAAGTCTGAACTGCATCTATCTGATCACCAATGATATTCTTCCTATCAATTTCAGCTCGACTCTTTGGCTTCCTTGCAGACACAGACTTGACACATTCCTGTTCATTATTAGTATCTTCTTATGAGACAGTCTCTTCCACTTCTGCTCCCCTTGTGTTGCATACCTCATCATCACTTTCATCCAAGAACTATTCACTGAGTCGTTTAGTATTCTGTTCATTTTCAACTATAGTGACATCATTACTCTTAACAATTTTTCCCTTCCTTTTGTTGAAACATTATATGATTTTCTTTTCCCGGAGTAGTCGAGGAATATCCCCTCATCTCCTCATGACTCAAACTTCATGTGATTTTCTTTGTTTATAATGAAACACTTACTTCCAAATATTCGAATGTATTTCAACTTTGGATTCTTTCCATACCACATTTCAAATGGAGTCTTCCCTTGTTTCAGACACAATAAAGACATGTTCAAAATATAGAACGATATCAAAACTGCTTCCCTCCAAAATTTATCTAGTAGGTCATTTTTAGTAAGCATTGTTCGGGCCATGTTGTTGATGATCTGATTTCTCCTTTCAACAACTCCATTCTGTTGAGGAGTTCTCACTGTTGAGACATGATGCCTTATCCCTTGTTTCTCAATATATTCTTCCACTTGAACGCTTGTGAATTATGTACCATTATCTGTATGAAATTTCAAACTTTTCTGCCCAAGAATCCTTTCTGGTTCCCTTTTTTACTACTTTATGTAACTGAACACCTCTGTCTTATGGGTAATGAAAAATACCCATGACATTATGCTATAATCATCAATGGAAAGAACATAGTACCTTTTCCCATTTATAGCTCGTGGTGTGATAGGTCCACACACATCATCATGCACCAATTCGAGCACTCTAGTTGATTTCTGTTCATTTGGTCTGTATGTCTTTATAATGATCACTCCTTGTTGGAAAGAGTCACACGTATGAGTGCGATCATGTGATAGTTTGGGAAGGTCTCTAGCAGCATGACACTTTACCAGATCATCCATAGATGGTTGGCATAGATGACCATGTTTATTATGCCACATCTGGTTTTCATCCTCTCTGGATAAAAAACAAGTATCTTCTTCCCCACCTACAAGGTAGAGATTTCCCTTTGTCCTTTTTCCGGGCAGAACAACTGCTCCATCTTTTCCTTTCACAACACAAATCTTCATGGTAAATCGGATAGAGTGCCCAGAGTAACATAGTAGAAGGATATTGAGAAAGTTATTACTAAGACCCTCTACTACCAAGACATCAGCATGTATCATTTCTTTTCCCCCAAACTTGGCATTCCTTAAGCCAACAATCTTCAGGCCTTCATCGTTTAAAAATTTGATAACTCTTTCTTTGTCATATTTTATTCTTGTAATAAGATCATTATTACCCGTCATGTGGGATGTGCAACCACTGTTAAGGATCCACACATCAGATCGATCTGATGCTTTAAGGGAAATCTCTGCCACCACAGACTTCTCATTTTTCTTCTTCTTAGTCTATACTTTTTCCTTCACACTCGGCATGGATTATGGATTCTATTCTTTCTCATAGTATGATGGACCAACCTTATCATGCAGAACCGCAAATCTATTCTGCATTTTTAACTCACCTGTTGGTTTATTGATCTGCTTCTTGCGTACATTTTGATTTTTCTTTGGCACATTTCTCTGAATGGTCGAAGTGCAGTACCTAGCCATGTGCCCAAATCCTCCGCACCAAAAACATTGTTCTTGGAAATATGTTTTGGAAAACTGTTCTCTGTTTGACTACCACCTCTGTTCTTGTTCCCTTCCATATCTCTTGGCTATGGAACACACATACTGTGAATGTCCCATATTCCCACAATAATAACACCTGATATAAAGTGCATTCCTTTGTGTTACTTCAGCACAATGATTTTCCATTTGGGATCTCTGAATATTGTGATTTTTTTTGTGTGCCCAAATCAACCTTCAATTTCGAGACGGATGCTTACAGTCTGACCTCAATTGTCACAGATTTTTTTTTCTAATTAAGCCCTAAGAAAACCTTAACTTCTGAGCTCAATTGCTGCTTCTTCCCTGCTGAACTACTATGCTCCTCTTTCATCTTTTCAGTCTTCGTAACAACCTGCCTTCCCAGGAATGTGTTAGGAATCAATGTTTTCTCCTGGTCTTTGACTTTTCTCCACAGACCGACAAATTCCTCTTCAATCTCTTCGATTTTATTGACGTGATCATTCAATTTTTTGTTCAAGCCATCGATCTCCCTATTTTGTTCTTCAATCTTGAGCATATGCTCATAAACCTTTTTTGTGCTCTCTGCCCTTGAAGACTTAAGGTTTTCTATTTCTTTTATATGCACAGACTTCTCGTCTTCCTTCTATTTTATGTAGAGTTTGGCATCATGTAAACCTTATTGGCTTTCTTTGTTTTTTCTCTCCAAATATCTATCTCTTTAAGAGGTGCTTCTAATTCAGCTTTCATGTCAACTCTAGCTTCACTTTCTTCTTCTTCTTAAAAAGCTTCGGTTTCTTCCTTTTCTTAAGCACTACCCACAACAGCCACCATTTCATTTTCCATGATCTTTAGAATTTTCAAACTCCTCAACCTCTTCATCTTCAAACTCATCTGAACTGTCTAATTCTTGTGAAAGAACAATCTTCTTCTTGAAGGAATTTATCATGAATTTTTTCTTCCCTTTCACAAATGTTGTGCACTTTTTCTTTGGAATTTTGAATTCGTCATCATCATTATTGTTATTTGAAATTGTTTGGGCCACCTTTCCGTAAGATGAACAACATTTCCACATCAAAATCATTCTAGTGGAAGTTTCCCTTTAACGTTTTTTTCCTCTTTGATCATTTGAAGAAAGGAATGAAATAACCTCATATGTCTCTTCTTCTTCCTGAGAATCTTCAATGCTGTGTTTCTTCATGGCCTTAAATGCCATATACATGGATTTCACTTTTTCCATAGCCTCTTTATCATCATTTCTCATCTCATATGAAACCAAGGTACTGTGCATATTGTCCAATGTAAGCTCTTTGAGATCTTTATCTTCTAGTACTGGAACTTTCGGATTGAACCAAGGTGGAAGATTCCTCAAGATGCGATTTATGATCTTTATTTCTTAAATGACTTCACCAAGTACTCACATATCATCCACAACCATATTTACCCTGTCAAAGAATGCATCAACAGATTCATTTGGGTTCATCTTCAGATCTACATACTTATTCCACAACACTTGCAGCTTTGCCTCTCTGAACGTTGTATCTCCTTCATATATATTAAAAAGTTTTTCCCAAATTGAATGTGAGGTTTTTCATAACATCAATTTTGTGTAGATGAGAATGGAAAGGGATCCCCCTAAGGCATTGATTTCTTTTTCATCAGCATCCAACTTTCTATGCTCATCTCATCATAATGAACCACTATTAATATCATCTGTGATACCATGCATAGTTGCTGAAAACACATCCATTCCCAAAGATCAGAAATAGTGTTGCATTAAATTCTTCCATATATGAAAATTACATCCATAAAAAATCGGAATACCTTTATGATTAGTGACCTCTATTGATAGAAAAACATATACCAATCTTTCGCTCAGATACCAATTGTTAGGTTCACAAGGCTGAATACCCTGAGAGGGGGGTGAATCAGGGTATGACTAATTTAAAAATAAAGCCCGTTATGATCTTGTTTCGCTGTTAAGAAAAACACTCTTCTATCACATTCATGTTGCACAATATAAATAGAATGTAAAGAAAGCACATGACACAACAATTTTACTTGGTTCAACACTAAGGGCTACATCCAAGGATCATACGCTGACAGGTTTCCGGTCGTACCAAATTCCACTAAACATAACTAGCTGTGGATTATAATGTTCGCCCACAGTCATTCTGTCCCCATCTCACTACCTTTACATGGTTTAGGGTCAGCTCACTGCTTAACCAAGCGTCACTCCCTATTTCTCTCTCTCTGTATCTCTGTCGGTGGAGAGGATCACCTTCTTCCTCTTCCTTCGCTCACTGCTCTAGAAATGATCCACTAATAGTTTATAGACCTATAGGTATCTTCATTTGCATGAAGGAATGAATCTTCCTTTGCATGTAGATGCTCTGTTGAAGTCCAGATTTTACCCATAGATGAATCTCTCTTTGCACCGAAGGTATCGGGAAAACATCCAGCATCCACACAGCCCGAAAATCACAGCTGGAAATGAACCTTACTTGGCATGAAAGTCTATCTCGACACGCAAGTACCAGCGCGTAAGTCACAACTGGTGCACAAGTCCACCTCATACACTTGAATGACACAAGCTTCATCAACTCCAAACTTTCACGACACACTTCATTTTATGCCCTATCTAATATTTGCACGCAACAACCAACAACCCCCCTTCTTCAAATCTGGTGCACAAGTCCCACTTGTGTGACACACTACCACTAGGGCGACTTCCACACCTGCGTGACGGGACCTCTGATTTCTCAATTTTTTGAACTCCGATGAAGAAATAGGAGGGTTGGTCTAGTATTTATAGTCAATTTGACCACCCTGCGCAACGGTGTGCAAGTCAACCCTCAGCGCACAAGTCTCGGCGCACAGGTCTCTTCCCCTACAAGTCACTTGCACGACCTACTTCCAAACTTGCGCAAACCACTTTATTTTGCCATATTTTGATATTCTGATCTTCAAAAACTATAGGCTCGCAAGTTCTAAATCTTCCAAGGCATCGGTGCGCTAGTCTCTTCATGGTGCGGAAGTCACTAGCGCGACACCACCAATACTTGCATGACACATATCCCTTTTCCATATTTTGAGGATCTGATCTTGAAAAATTATGGCGCCCAAGTTTACAAGCCTTCAAGTACATGGTGCGCAAGTCCCTTTTCCAAAAACCACTTGTCTTCATTTTTCGATTTTCAGGACCAAAAATTTTGAAGACACTTGAAAACGGCACCACCTTGTATATGTTCTTTTAATGTCGCATCTAGATCATCCATTATTTTATCATAACCATGGAAAAACAATTCATGGTCTCATGTATTACTTTACAAAATAGTATGATATAATAATAGAAAAGAAAAATGGGATTGGATACCACATTCTAACATCCTGATCAACGTACCACATAATGGTGCCCATAGCCGATCGGTCACAGGACCTCATGTATTCCTCACCATATTCTATAGGCTAGTGACTAGTAGTGTGGGACTAATATCAAAAATAGGGATACAATATTTTTCTTTTCAAATTAATAAAAAAGAGGAAAATAAGAATCAATAATATAATAACATATATCCACAACCAAAATAATACTAAAATCACATGATAAACAGAATAGGGAATGAAATACCAAAACTAAACTATAAATATTCCATGCTTATGTGAGTGGTAAGGTTTCAAATGAAACATTAATGTTAAAGACACATAAAACTACCATGAGGGCCGCAAACCAAGTTTGGTTCCCATATAAATGCTCCAATATGACTCATCCATTGAACACATGGCATTTTCCATTATCCTTTCCTGCATCCATGAAATCTATTTGGGTGTTGATCTGGAATCTTCAGTTGTGTGTGAGTTCAACCCAGTAGGAAACCACCAATGGTTTCTAAAACAATATCTAGTAAAAAACAGGGTATGGAGTTGTATATTGAATAAAATAAAAGAAATAGATATAATGGGTTTTTATTTATTTCATTTAGTCCTTATATAACACATATCAACGTGGTTCTCAAGGAAAACTGAACTCAAATCATATACCTAACTGTCATTTTTAGCATTCATAATTCATAATTGATAATAATTATTAACATTCATATTTTACCAATTCATGACTAAATATTCATGTTAACATTCATTATTTCATAATTAAAAATCTATGTTCCCAGACATATTTAATAATACAAGACTAAATTCCATTATTTCCATTAATTATTTCATTATTAAATGACAATGTTAACCTTCATACATTATAATGAATTATTGAATGTCCACATTACCATTAAAAATTTCATAATTTAATGCCTATGTTACCATTCATATTAAGTTATAGATGTCTCAATTTCCATGTTACCATTCACCATTTCAAAATAGATAGCCCATGTTACCATTAATATTTAATAATACAGGATTAAATTCCACTTCTACCATTCATCATTTCATAATTGAATCATCAAGATACCATTCATAATTTACTATACATGATTGAAGGTCGAAGATACCATTCATCATTTCAAAATTGAGTGTGCATGTTACAATTCATATTTAATAATACATGATTGAATTAAACTTTTAAGATTCATCATTTAAAAAACGTGATTCAATGTCAATGTTACCTTTCATCATTTCATAATTAAATGTTAATGTTATCATTCACCATACATGGCAATATGTCCTGTTACCATTCACCATTTATAGTCACATATATGAAAATATCACATATATCATAATGTTACATTTATCACAACAACAAAATAATTATTTCCGTAATTAGTTAAAAAAAATTAATAGTTTCATATTCACATAATACAATTAGTAAATCTAAAAGTTAATTAACCATATCAACTTCATCAATAATTTAATTATTAATTTTCACATATGTACCAATATTTAATTAAACAATTAATTATGCACCATATTCTAATTAATTAATTGACAAATTAAACATTTGCAACAATATACATTATTGATGTGAATAATTAACTAATCACACCAATAAGATTTATTAATTCAACAATTAATTAATCATATAAATTCTATTATTTAATTAAATTATTAACTAATTACATAAATATCATTAATTAATTCAACATTTAATTTAGCACATAAATTTTATTATATAATTCAACAATTAATTAATCACATCAATAACAATAATTAATTCAATAATTCATTAACCACAAAAAATCCTCCTGCTAAATAAACAAATAAATAATCACAAAAATAACATTAAATAATTCACCAATTTATTAATCTAATCAATTTTATTAGTCATTTCAACAATTAACTATCCACATTAACATAATTAATTAATTCAATAATTAATTAATTTCATCAAGAAAATTAATCATTTCAATATTAGATTTACCAAATCAAATCTGTAACACCCCAAACTTCCACGGTACGTTTCCCTTCGAATAATCGATAGCGTGTGTTGTACGCAACCTCGAGTTCTAACACACACCACAACTAATTAAACTAGCCGTTGTGAATAGTAATACCTACTTTTTGAAATCATATATATTTTATATTTCAAAATGGACTTCATTTTTGGATTCAGAATATTGAAATTATCCTAGGGTGAAATTTTGGTACTTTTCGGATAACTTTTATATTTTGATGAATAGTGAAAATTACTAAATTTTAATTAAAAACAACTTTTTTAATCAAAATAATTAATAGTGATAAATTGTGAATTTTAGTGGTTTTAAAGTATATTTAGAATATATTTTTACCATTTAATATAATGTTGGTCATTGGACATAATTTTACAATTAAACCGAACATAAACAAGTGTCAATCTTTTTATAGTTATTATCTCTTAAAAACACGCTTTTTGTTTTGACAGCGGGAATTAATTTTAAATTAATTTCTGCCACTTCTGTGTTTTGAATTTAGGAAAATGGATTCCATATTTGGAATCAGGATGTTCAAATTGTGTAAATAGGTAACTTTTATTTTTTGACATTTTGAATAGTTACTGTGGTAAATATTTTATTTACCATGGTTAAAGGGTAAATCCGGTAAATAAGGGTTAAAAAATAATATTATAATAATACAAAATTACCATAAAACGTGTCCTAACCTTATTGGTGGACACATACCCGACCATGGTCATCCTTGGGTCAATTTGGGGACCCCTTGGAGCCACTTGTATGTGGTAGGGACACATTATATTAATAAAGTTAAAATAAAAATAAAAATGGCATAAGCTTACATCTTTTAGAAGAACAATTTTTACATAGGGTTATACATGTTGAATTTTCGATTATAAATATTCATTAGAAAGCTAAAAAGATTTACTACATGATGATAGTTTATTTATAATTTTTAGACATCAAATAAGTTAAATTATTAATGACACAATAATGATGCAATGTTTACCTCATTAATAAATCATTGAAATAAATAATATTATAATGATTAAAATATTATCTAAAACCTATCCAATTCATATTGGTTGATGTTATTTAGAATATTAGTCATCTTATCTTCGACCTCAATGATTTTTGGACCATTATAAACCGAATATAATTATATTATAAAGTAATACTTTCACTCTTTCCTAAAGAGCCCCTCCTCTCCCTTATAAAAGGAGACCACTTCTACTCATTCCTCACACCTCTCAAGCCACTTGGCTCGTCCAAACTCTGCCCAACTAAGCTCCCCACATCCCTCTCCTCCTCCTTGAAGCTTCCCCTTAGGCATAAATCATTTCAAGAAGTCCTTTGGTTCCAACCAAAGTGAGTTACCTAAATTAAAGGTAACGATTTCTCTTAAATTATTTTCCTTTATTTTGCTTCTCCAACCCCCAAACTCTTTTTATTTCCTTTATTTTGTAACAACAACAGTATCCTCAATATACTAGGATGTTTTTATAAGAAGGATTCAAACTACACATACACACAACTCCATCTAATGGATGATGAACATAATGTTTCTCTGGATGGCAAACTAACACCTCACGAAACGATGATTGTTCAAATACATCTTACCGCCTCTCATGGTGGCCATTATGATGGCACTGTAATTAAATATGATATTAATGATATATATTCTGTAATTCCATTTTATTTCATTCCATTATTCGTTTCATGTTGTATATACATACGATAATTTCATTTGAGGAAGTGCGGACTACCGCCCCCTTAAAATGATATGACTCGTTCATACCACACATGGAACGTATAAAGGATGGTGTTAATGAACTTAAGTAACATATATAAAATATTATATTATACTGGAATAGTAATATACCTATATATCATTTGGATTCAATTCTTTTAAAATAAAAATTAAATGGAAGTAGCGTTCGTGCGTACGTACGGACTACCGTCTCCACGAACGCGGTGAGATCCATCCTCCATCGTATCCATTCAAGTATTATTCTCATTTTAGGGTTAAAAATAATGTTAATATAATTATGATTATGAATAAGATTTAATCAATCCATTACAAACATGTCTTACGTAACCAAACATTTAAG
This sequence comes from Viscum album, assembly GCA_963277665.1. Taxonomy (NCBI): domain Eukaryota; kingdom Viridiplantae; phylum Streptophyta; class Magnoliopsida; order Santalales; family Viscaceae; genus Viscum; species Viscum album. The sequence continues at coordinate 1,903,984,384 of OY728160.1, forward strand.
AAGAACGAATCGATTATCACCGGAAACGACGATAATACTAAGATATTATTAATAAAGCAATGTTAAAAGATCATATATGATATCATATTAATGTATATGATTATTGTATAATTTAGTAACAATTATTTCACTATTATACAGGAGGTTAACCTACCCCAACCAAGGAAAAGTACAAGGTAAGGGTTATTTCACAATCTCTTCATTATCCGAGGTTGTATTATACGTAATAATCTACTGGGATCTCTTTATCATCCACATCCATGTTTCTTCGAAATGTATTTCAAAACATTTTTACTATTTACAAGAATATTGGTTAAAGTCATTTATACCTTTGTTTGACTTTTTATAAGAGGTTTATAAAGGAATATTTCCGTCGTTTTCAAAACAAGGTCCTTTTTAACCTTTTCGACAGAATTGAGGTAAGAATGTTTTTTTTAACTTATACGGCAGGTGAGGTTATTTTCCGCCGTTATAAAATCGTCGAAGCTTCCCATACAAGCTTATAAGAATATTTTCAAAGATAATGTTTTATTTTATATGGATCTTAAATGATTTCAAAATAAAAGGAGATACTTTTTTAAAAAGAATTTTGATTTCATCTATGTCAACATCCTTTGATGGATTTTAAGATTATTTGAAGTTGATTTATTATGATACAAAACTTCTATATTGTATTGAGGGTTTTGTGATATGTTTGACTGTGGATGTGCTATTTTTATACCATTCATAGTTTATGGTGAAATTATTGACATTTCGTATGCTAGTTCTAATATGAATGTTTATGTTATGTTTAAACCTTTTCATATGGGAATGCATTGGACTTAATAAGTGACGGGTGGAGCCCGCTATAGCTCCTCGATGCATCGGTAGGTCTCATGAGACAAACTAGTGTCTTGGCACAAGGCCTTGACAAAATCTTATTTGTAGTCTTGGCACGAGGCCTTGACTATGTGGTTATGACAGTCTGGCATTATGAATTCCAACATTATGAAAATGGTTATTGATTTTTTCATGTGATTATTCGATTAGTAGAATATCCATGTAAATAAGTAAATGGCATTATTTCATTTTACTTTTGCCATACTATGTTGAAGTTCAATTTTAAAAGGCTTTTGTTTTAGTAAATCATTGCCTTAAATGTTTATGCTTATTTTGAATGTTCCGCTATATTGTTATCCTTACTGGGCATTTGAGCTCACCCCTTTTCTATGTTTTATTTTTCCCAGGTAGTGAAGAAGTAAATTATGAATGACTTGCAGGGATATTATGAGGGGTTAATAGTGTGGATATGAAGACTTTGTTGTTGTAGTAGTTTTTCACTTTGAAATGTAATGTAAAACTTTATGATTATATCTAGTGTTTCCAAGGCTACTAAACCAATCGGTATTTCGAGATTTGATCTTTCTTGTGATCATGCCAATGTTATGTAATAATGCACCGACTCTGGGTAGCTGGGGTCGGGGCGTTACAGTTGGTATCAGAGGAAGTTTAGTACAAACCTTGGAAGCTAGATTTAGATAAACTCTGATTAGAGCACGTAGACCTAAGATGAACTTTGAGGATTAATATAGAAGAACTTCCTAGAATTTTGGTATTGTAGAGATTTTGTGAGTTTTCCGAGCAATACATCCCTGTCTGGATACGAGCAGGTAGAGGCGGCTCTGGCACAGATGTACCTAGGGGTAAAACCCGAAAACACCGCTTTGAGCTAGACTCGAACGGGAACTGGTGCACGACAACGGGCCTTGCTGCACTCTTGGTTACGACACTCCCGGGGGATATGCTTAGGATAACTCTCATTTTCTTTACAAATCATTATGAAGGGTTTATGAGTATATACTTCCTCAAAGAAAACATTTTTATGATTATGGATTATATCCATAAATAGTTCAATTTATGTTAAGTGTTTTATAAGTATGGGATTATGTATTTTGATTCATAAACTGATCTAGTTTATGCCATTGTTTAGAAATGGCGCCTAGTGGAAGAAATGGAAACTGTATCAATGCACGCACTCCATGTAGGGATTTCCCTCCTGCTCAAGATAATTATAGTGGGGATGGTGATGCAACTGGTGCCGATCAGCTAATCACCATACTGGGACAACTTACTCAGGTTATGAATAATAACCTTACCCGTATGGAGCACCCTGATCCGCAGCGTGGAGGATCAATGTTAGATCGATTCATGAGGCAACAACCACCAACGTTCAATGGGAATACAAATCCCTTAGTAGCTGAGCAATGGATATTTTCCCTAGAGAAAATATTTCAGGCTTTGGGGAGCAGTGAAAGGGAAAAAGTTATCATGGCAGTTTACTGCCTCACTGGAGATGCTGATCAATGGTGGTCATTGATTCAAAACATGAAGGAAGATGATGAAGTATCAAATATGGAATGGAGGGAATTCAAAGATCTGTTTTTAGAAAAATACTTCCCTCGCGACCATCGAGCGGATATGGAAAGGCAATTTCTGAGTCTGAGACAAAAGGAGGATGAGAATGTCACAAAGTATGAGGCTAACTTTACAAGGTTAGCGAGGTATGCTGGAGATTATATTCGCAACCCAAGAAGTAAGAATGATCGTTTCTTTGATGGGTTAAAACCATTTCTCCGTCGAGCATTAGTCTCACAATCCTTTTCATCGTACGAAGACATTGTCTCATGTGCTATCAAGACCGAAAAGGAATTCTCTAAGTCTTATGACTTTAAAGCAAAGAAAGAGAAGAAGAGACCTGCTGATCAATCTGGGAATGGAAATAAGGGGAAGAAAGGAAAGGTTGAATATCCATCTTGTGGTAAATGCGGGAAGAAACACCCCGGTACTTGCTTGAAGGGAATGGGAGTCTGTTACAAGTGTGGTGAAAAAGGCCACCAAGCTCATGATTGCAAGGGGAAGAAGGAAGCTACCAACGTTCAGTGCTACAATTACAGGGAGATGGGGCATTATGCAAATGCATGTCTTAAGCGTCAGGAGAACTTACCTAAGAAAAGGCCAAGGGATCAAGGCCAGGCTTATGCTATCACTACTGCTGAGGTAGATGCTCCGAAAGACGTGGTGGCAGTTAATTTAATGGTTTCCTCAAGTTTAGAAAATGCATTATTTGATTCTGGATCATCGCATTGTTTCATATCTTCCCAGTTTGCTAAGAAAATTAGATATTTCCAATTTGATTTAATAAGGGAGTTGTCAGTTAAAACTCCTAAGGGAAGTATCGTTGCAACAAAGTTTTGTGAATCAGTCCCCATTAGAGCACATAAATTTTCTTTATCTGCTGATTTCATCGTCATACCTATGATTGAGTTTGATATAATCCTCGGTATGGACTGGCTTTCGGACTATGATGCGAAGATTTATTGTAAGAAGAAAGAGGTTACGATTCTTGATGATAATGATAAGGAACACTTTATTTTTAGAGCAGAATCGTCACCACCTAATTCTTATTTAGATCCACCCCCAGTAGCTCAACTAAATTCAATTATTGGGGTGGAAGAGAATGAAATAACTGTCGGTGAGGAAAGAAATGTTCAAATAGAGGACGTACCTGTTGTGAAAGAATTTGTAGATGTATTTCCAGAGGATTTACCTGGACATCCTCCAGAACGAGAAGTTGAGTTTTCCATTGATTTGATTCCTGGATCAAGGCCTATATCGAAGACCCCTTATAGAATGGACACTGTAGAGTTAGTCGAACTAAAGAAACAACTAGAGGAATTGAGTAATAAGGGATTTATTCGCCCTAGTGTTTCTCCATGGGGAGCCCCTGTTCTTTTTTTTAAAAAGAAAGATGGATCTATGAGGTTATGTATCGACTACAGGGAGATCAATGCTATAATAATAAAGAAAAAGTATCCCCTACCTCGTATTGATGATTTATTTGACCAACTACATGGAGCTCAATACTTTTCAAAGATTGACCTTTGATCTGGATACCATCAGTTGTGTGTGAAGAAGGAAGACATTCCGAAGACAGCATTTCGAACCAGGTACGGGCATTACGAGTTTACTGTAATGCCGTTTGGATTGACTAATGCACCCTCTGTATTCACGGATCTGATGAATTGAGTTTTCAAGGAGTATCTCGATGAATTTGTGGTGGTATTTATTGATGATATTCTGGTATACTCCAAAACCTACGAAGATCATGAAAATCACTTGCGCATTATCTTGAAGACTCTGAGGAGGCATGAATTATATGGGAAGTTTAGCAAGTGTGAATTCTGGCTTCAGGAGATTTCTTTTCTTGGCCATATTGTCTCTAAAGATGGAATCTCTGTTGATCCTTCTAAGACCAAGGCAATCCAATAATTTCCAGCACCTACGAGTATAACTGAGGTACGTAGTTTTATTGGTTTGGCAGGTTATTATCGACGTTTCGTCCAGAATTTTGCCCGATTGGCTAACCCATTAACGAAGCTCACACGTAAAGGGGTTAAATTTGTTTGGACAAAAGAGTGTGAAGAATGTTTCAAATAACTGAAGAGAATATTAGTCAATGCTCCTATATTGACTCTACCATCGGGGAATGATGGGTTCGTTATTTATAGTGATGCATCGAAGAAAGGACTTGGCTGTGTCCTTATGCAGAATGATAGAGTTATTGACTATGAATCACGACAGTTGAAAATTCATGAACAAAACTATCCTACTCATGATCTCGAGTTAGAATCTGTAATCTTTGCTTTGAAGATATGGAGGCACTACCTCTATGGTGAAAAATGTGAGATTTATACTGATCACAAGAGTTTGAAGTATATTTTCTCACAAAAAGAACACAACATGAGGCAAAGGAGATGGATTGAATTACTCAAGGATTATGATTGTACGATACACTACCACCCAGGGAAGGCAAACAAGGTGGTAGATGCTTTGAGTAGAAAAGACCATGGAGTTTTGAACAATATGAGAATTGAAAGGGATCCAATTTTTATGGATCTAGTGAAGATGGACATGGGAATAACCAGGGAAGGTGAAACATCAATTCTTTTTCAAATGGTTGCCAAACCATCTTTACTAGAAAGGATTAAGAGTTCTCAGACCGATGATGAAGAATTCCAAAAGAAGATTAAAGCTGTGAATGATGGGAGATTGAGAGACTTTGTGTATGAAGATGGAATTTTGAAATTCGGGAAGAGAATTTGTGTTCCCGATATACCTGATCTAAAAAGGGAATTGCTGGATGATGCTCATAGTTCCAATTTCTCTATACACCCTGGGAGCACCAAAATGTATAGAGATTTGAAAGAACATTTTTGGTGGGACAATATGAAGAGGGAGATTGCTGATTTTGTGTCAAGATGTATGGTTTGTCAACAAGTGAAAGCTGGAAGGCAACAGCCTGGAGGAGTCATGCAACCTCTTCCCATACCGGAGTGGAAATGGGACAATGTTACGATGGACTTTGTCATGGGGCAACCAAGGACTCCTAGAAGGAACGATGTAATATGGGTTATTGTTGATCGTCTTACCAAGACAACACATTTTCTTGCTGTAAGAGAAGATCTACCCCTGGAACGTCTAGCAAGACTATATATTAATGAAGTTGTGAGACTTCATGGAGTACCCCTATCGATTGTTTCTGATCGTGATCCCCGTTTTACTTCAAGATTTTGGAAAAGTCTTTAGAAATCCCTGGATACTGAACTTCATTTGAGTACTGCTTACCACCCTCAGACAGACGGACAATCAGAACGGACTATTCAAACCTTAGAAGACATGTTGAGATCTTGCTCACTTGACTTTCAGGGTATGTGGGATCAATATTTACCACTGGTAGAATTTTCCTATAACAATAGCTTCCATTCGAGTATACAGATGGCACCATATGAAGTGTTATACGGAAAGAGATGTCGTACACCAACCTGTTGGGATGACGTTGGTGAAAGAAAACTTGTAGGCCCAGAGCTGGTAGAGGAAACGGTGGAAAAGGTGAAAGTAATCCAAAATCACATCAAAGCAGCTCAAAGTAGGCAGAAGAGCTATGCTGATAATCGAAGGAAGGATTTGGAATTTCAAGTCGGTAATCATGTTTTCCTAAAGGTATCTCCATGGAAGGGAGTCATAAGTTTTGGAAAGAAAGGTATATTGAGTCCCAGGTACATCGGACCTTTCGAAATCCTAGAACGAATTGGGGCTGTAGCTTACCGATTGCCAATGCCGCCAAGTCTCTCCAAAGTTCACGATGTGTTCCACGTATCTCTGTTGAGAAAATAAATGCCTGACCCAACGCATGTACTCACCTATGAGGAATTAGAACTGGAACCCGATCTGTCTTATTGTGAAGATCCCTTCAAGATTCTTGATACAAGAGAACAAGTACTGAGAAACCGGACGACACGTCTGGTAAAGGTTTTGTGGAGAAATCATAAGATGGAAGAGGCAACATGGGAACCCGAGGAACTTATGATAAAGAACCACCCGAGTCTTTTTATGCAGTAATACCCTAGAAATTGCAAGGACGCAATTATTTGAAGGAGGGGAGAATGTAACACCCCAAACTTCCACGGTACGTTTCCCTTCGAATAATCGATAGCGTGTGTTGTACACAACCTCGAGTTCTAACACACACCACAACTAATTAAACTAGCCGTTGTGAATAGTAATACCTACTTTTTGAAATCATATATATTTTATATTTCAAAATGGACTTCATTTTTGGATTCGGAATATTGAAATTATCCTAGGGTGAAATTTTGGTACTTTTCGGATAACTTTTATATTTTGATGAATAGTGAAAATTACTAAATTTTAATTAAAAACAACTTTTTTAATCAAAATAATTAATAGTGATAAATTGTGAATTTGAGTGGTTTTAAAGTATATTTAGAATATATTTTTACCATTTAATATAATGTTGGTCATTGGACATAATTTTACAATTAAACCGAACATAAACAAGTGTCAATCTTTTTATAGTTATTATCTCTTAAAAACACGCTTTTTGTTTTGACAGCGGGAATTAATTTTAAATTAATTTCTTCCACTTCTGTGTTTTGAATTTAGGAAAATGGATACCATATTTGGAATCAGGATGCTCAAATTGTGTAAATAGGTAACTTTTATTTTTAGACATTTTGAATAGTTACTTTGGTAAATATTTTATTTACCATGGTTAAAGGGTAAATCCGGTTAATAAGGGTTAAAAAATAATATTATAATAATACAAAATTACCCTAAAACGTGTCCTAACCTTATTGGTGGACACATACCCGACCATGGGCATCCTTGGGTCAATTTGGGGACCCCTTGGAGCCACTTGTATGTGGTAGGGACACATTATATTAATAAAGTTAAAATAAAAATAAAAATGGCATAAGCTTACATCTTTTAGAAGAACAATTTTTACATAGGGTTATACATGTTGGATTTTCGATTATAAATATTCATTAGAAAGCTAAAAAGATTTACTACATGATTATATTTTATTTATAATTTTTAGACATCAAATAAGTTAAATTATTAATGACACAATAATGATGCAATGTTTACCTCATTAATAAATCATTGAAATAAATAATATTATAATGATTAAAATATTATCTAAAACCTGTCCAATTCTTATTGGTTGATGTTATTTAGAATATTAGTCATCTTATCTTCGACCTCAATGATTTTTGGACCATTATAAACCGAATATAATTATATTATAAAGTAATACTTTCACTCTTTCCTAAAGATCCCCCCCTCTCCCTTATAAAAGGAGACCACTTCTACTCATTCCTCACACCTCTAAAGCCACTTGGCTCGTCCAAACTCTGCCCAACTAAGCTCCGCACATCCCTCTCCTCCTCCTTGAAGCTTCCCCTTAGGCAGAAATCATTTCAAGAAGTCCTTTGGTTCCAACCAAAGTGAGTTACCTAAATTAAAGGTAACGATTTCTCTTAAATTATTTTCCTTTATTTTGATTCTCCAACCCCCAAACTCTTTTTATTTCCTTTCTTTTGTAACAACACCAGTATCCTCAATATACTAGGATGTTGTTATAAGAAGGATTCAAACTACACAAACACACAACTCCATCTAATGGATGATGAACATAATGTTTCTGTGGATGGCAAACTAACGCCTCACGAAACGATGATTGTTCAAATACATCTTACCGCCTCTCATGGTGGACATTATGATGGCACTGTAATTAAATACGATATTAATGATATATATTCTGTAATTCCATTTTATTTCATACCATTATTCGTTTCATGTTGTATATACATACGATAATTTCATTTGAGGAAGTGCGGACTACCGCCCCCTTAAAATGATATGACTCGTTCATACCACACATGGAACGTATAAAGGATGGTGTTAATGAACTTAAGTAACATATATAAAATATTATATTATACTGGAATAGTAATATACCTATGTATCATTTGGATTCAATTCTTTTAAAATAAAAATTAAATGGAAGTAGCGTTCGTGCGTACGTACGGACTACCGTCTCCACGAACGCGGTGAGATCCATCCTCCATCGTATCCATTCAAGTCTTATTCTCATTTTAGGGTTAAAAATAATGTTAATATCATTATGATTATGAATAAGATTTAATCTATCCATTACAAACATGTCTTACGTAACCAAACATTTAAGAAGAACGAATCGATTATCACCTGAAACGACGATAATACTAAGATATTATTAATAAAGCAATGTTAAAAGATCATATATGATATCATATTAATGTATATGATTCTTGTATAATTTAGTAACAATTATTTCACTATTATACAGGAGGTTAACCTACCCCAACCAAGGAAAAGTACAAGGTAAGGGTTATTTCACAATCTCTTCATTATCCGAGGTTGTATTATACGTAATAATCTACTGGGATCTCTTTATCATCCACATCCATGTTTCTTCGTAATGTATTTCAAAACATTTTTACTATTTACAAGAATATGGGTTAAAGTCATTTATACCCTTGTTTGACTTTTTATAAGAGGTTTATAAAGGAATATTTCCGTCGTTTTCAAAACAAGGTCCTTTTTAACCTTTTCGACAGAATTGAGGTAAAAATGTTTTTTTTAACTTATACGGCGGGTGCGGTTATTTTCCGCCGTTATAAAATCTTCGAAGCTTCCCATACAAGCTTATAAGAATATTTTCAAAGAAAATGTTTTATTTTATATGGATCTTAAATGATTTCAAAATAAAAGGAGATACTTCTTTAAAAAGAATTTTGATTTCATCTATGTCAACATCCTTTGATGGATTTTAAGATTATTTGAAGTTGATTTATTATGATACAAAACTTCTATATTGTATTGAAGGTTTTGTGATATGTTTGACTGTGGATGTGCTATTTTTATACCATTCATAGTTTATGGTGAAATTATTGACATTTCGTATGCTAGTTCTAATACGAATTTTTATGTTATGTTTAAACCTTTTCATATGGGAATGCATTGGACTTAATAAGTGACGGGTGGAGCCCGCTATAGCTCCTCGATGCATCGGTAGGTCTCATGAGACAAACTAGTGTCTTGGCACAAGGCCTTGACAAAATCTTATTTGTAGTCTTGGCACGAGGCCTTGACTATGTGGTTATGACAGTCTGGCATTATGCATTCCAACATTATGAAAATGGTTATTGATTTTTGCATGTGATTATTCGATTAGTAGAATATCCATGTAAATAAGTAAATGGAATTATTTCATTTTACTTTTGCCATACTATGTTGAAGTTCAATTTTAAAAGGCTTTTGTTTTAGTAATTCATTGCCTTAAATGTTTATGCTTATTTTGAATGTTCCGCTATATTGTTATCCTTACTGGGCATTTGAGCTCACCCCTTTTCTATGTTTTATTTTTCCCAGGTAGTGAAGAAGTAAATTATGAATGACTTGCAGGGATATTATGAGGGGTTAATAGTGTGGATATGAAGACTTTGTTGTTGTAGTAGTTTTTCACTTTGAAATGTAATGTAAAACTTTATGATTATATCTAGTGTTTCCAAGGCTACTAAACCAATCGGTCTTTCGAGATTTGATCTTTCTTGTGATCATGCCAATGTTATGTAATAATGCACCGACTCTAGGTAGCTGGGGTCGGGGCGTTACAAAATCCATCAATTATTTCAACAATTAATTAATCTTCTGCAATCGCTTTAGTTTATATACCAATTGATTGTTCATGTACATTGCATTAATTTGTTTGATAATTATTTAACAACATTAACTAATTTTAATTAATTTTATAATTAATTGTACTTGTGAATTACATTAATTAATTACACTTTCAATTAAATTCTTTCATTCCTTTTAATTAAATCACTAATTAATTATTCATGTCAATACAACTAATTAATTAAATATTTAATTAATTTTTTTAATGCATTAAATTAATTCATAAATTAATTTAATTTTTCAATTCCATTAATTAATTACATAACTAATGAATCACACTAAATACGTTCAATACTATTAATTATTCTATCAATTAATTAATCATCTAAACTCAATTAATTATTTCAAAAAACAATTAATCAACTCAATAAAATTAGTAATCACATCAATCTCTAATAAAGAATTCCATTATAAATTAGTAAAATATATTATTCTCAATAAATCAATAATTAATTCATCAATTTATTATCCAATTTTTCAATCTCAATATCAAATAATTAATTGAAAAATTAAATATTCAACATACTATCTCAATATCACATATTTAATTATAAAGATAATTATTCTACTTCACAATATCAATCTCAAATAATTAATTCAATGAGTAATTATTCTATTTTTACAATCATAATATCATAGATTTAATTTCACCAATTAATTAATAAATTCATAAAATCTTAATATCAAATTAGTATTTTGAATAATTAAATATTCAAATTCCCAATCTCAATATCACAAAATTAATACAAAAATGAGTCATTAAATTTTACATTTCCAAATTATGATAATTAATGAAAAAATAATGTATCCCAAATCCCAATTCAGTATTCTAATAATTATCTAAAAAATTGGTTACCCAATTTGATAATCTTATCTTCCTCATAATAAATTCCATAATTGATTATTCATGATCTATAATCCCAGTATCTCAAATTTCACATTTCCATTTATTAATTAAATTAAAAAATTATTTAATTATATCAATACCCAAATTGATGAACATATAATCTAAATTAGACAATTATATTTTCTTAATTTCAATGTCTAATTTAGAATTAGAATTATAGGCCTCTAACCAGATATCGTTGATGAGCGATCATTGAATATAAATCCCCAATTTGTAGCCAATCACTCAAGAACACAATATAGAACATGGTTTAGATCTAGAACTTATAAAACAGATCTATTGAATAATGATATAATAAACATAGATCTAGGTCTAACATAGCCTATATCTACATCCTATAAATAATAGATCTATATATAAAGAAAAAAGAGTATAAAACCCCATAATTAATGTTAGAAGAACAAAAAACAAACTAGGATCCAATTCCCTTACCCAGTGAGGTGTCGATCATTAAACCTCCATCCTATTCACCAGGGACAGAGGTCCAGACCACTATTAGTGTGTACAAGAGCCTCCAAAAATGAGAAAATATGATTTGGGTTGATCTTGGGTCGATTTGGGGTTAATATGGGGGGAATGGGTAAAATTAAAACCATAATTCTATAACATTAATTATCATTCGAATGTTTTCTGGGGTTACACTGAATGGTTAGTAGTAACCATGCGCCTCCCCATTCACCTGACCATTCAACCAATGCCCTCTTAGGATGCACACTTGCTTTAACAATATAAAAACCATGTGACCCCTCGCACATGTTTTATAATCATCTAAAAACCATGAGGAAACCACAAAACCCCATTTTACACTCTGTCTAACAATGAGAAAACCATGAAAAGCCTCTACACCTTCAAACTTGTTCTAATTTTCACCCAAATTCACCAATTTTATGTCCTGAACACATTATACTAAAAATTTGAATACCTCTTAACGAACCTAAGAAATCTACAACAAAAGGTAGGGATCTTTCAATCTCCCACATTATAATAGATCATCCTCAATTATTACTCCCATGAATCACTAACATTCTAAGACAAAAAAAATTAGTCCAATAAGTCATCATTTCAACTTATCTTTCCCATGTTTTCTCCGGAACAGAACCACATTTCTACAATACAAGAACTATCAACATGGTATTTCCCCACTATAGATTCTCCCTACGATCTAATTAACATGTCATAACTTCTAAAAGGATGAATCCTTATCAATCTCAACATCATCAACATTATTAATTCCTTTCACAAATATCTATGATAAGGAAGAAAAATAATAGAATACAACATTGGTACTCATACATTCTATCAAAACCAACTTGACATGACCTACATTCACTACCCCCATGGGCCACAAAACCATTCTCTCGTGAATATAAAAAACACCTTATAGGTTCCTCATTGACAATATGATTCATCCGCTTCCAACACCTAGTCATTCCATATACAAGTACTATTGAAACATTAATCCCCACTTTTTTGGATTCATTAACATTGATTTGTAAATAAAAATATCCACTATGGCCCATGATTCTATGAATATTCAAACACTAAAACATGGATGTGGACATCAAAACGTTTGGATGAAAACAAAACAATATAGAGCAGTACCTATTCCAATAAATTGAGTGAGGAACCCTGAATATTCATATAAATTCAGTCCATTCTGAGAACATCGTTCCAAAACCATTGATGGTGTACCTTCCACCATCAACCACCACAACCACCGCTTCATAATAACAACCAATAAGAGAACTATATCATACCAAAACTCATTCTGATAGCTAGGAATAAAGGTAGATCTTTCTTAGTGTACCTGGGATGATGTCAAGGTAGTGGAACTGACCATAGAAAATTATAGGTACACTAATTTTTTTGGTGATCACAATTACAAATCCTCTACCACCAATGTTACCTCCACCGACATTAACTCAAAAAAAATCCATAACCAGTATTTTACCCATACCACACCACATGTTCCAAACTAAGGTATGTGTACCAATCACAACCATCATATGTCTCGGTCATAATTGACAAAGGGTAAAATATTTCTCATCATTTGAGTATCTCATTAGACAAAAATTTACTACCAACATGCATCGTTTCAAAATACCCAATTTCATATTAGGCACATTTTCATTTCAAATTTAAAAGTTGGAAAAAATTGGTCATGTTCAACAACATACACAAAACGAATTTTCCCATGAGTGCCTAAAATAATTCATGTAAAATTATTCTCAAGTGCCTCTAATGAATCATGGAAAATAAAATCTCATTCCATATCTTTCCAGGAGTAAAATCCCATAAAATATTTGAAACAATGACCACATCACACAACACGTTCATTTCACAACATGATATAATATTCAAATTTAACACATTATGATAATAACTAAAATCCCACCCTAGGTGCTTGAGTTATCCCCTATCATAGATTAGATATTCCCATGCATGAGTTCATAATAATGGCTAGGATCTTCCTTTTCCCATGTATACATTTCCTAAAAAGTAAGACTAAATAATGAAATTAAAAGTGGTATTTGATACACTTTGTAATGTACCTACCTTGGTTCCACACACTAGTGCTCCAATCTTGTCAGTGAAATAACCTTTAGCACACTTTCTCATATTTCATAACCTTCCAACTAGAAGTGAGGGTCTAATACCAATAATGCGTAGACTAAAACATCTTTTATTAGAGTGTTACACCAAAAAATTTAAGATACAACAACTGAGTAACAAATTACCATAACCAAAATAGTACCAAAATCACAAGATGAACAACATAGGGAATACAATAACAAATGATATCAATAAATACTACATGCTACTATACATTCCAATTTTCCATATGAAACTCTAAATTATTGAAATTGAAAACTCCCATGTGGGTTCCGAACCACATTTCATTCCCTCATCCATTATCTTCCACGATTAGGCATCTAACAAGGGACCTTTTTCCTTTCCCTATCCTACAACCATGAACTCTATTTAGGTGATGATTATGTAACTTATTAGGATATGAGTTAAAATAATTAGGCCACCACAAACGTAATCTAAAATAATATCCTTTGAATAACAATGTATTCTATTTTATAAGAATAAAATACCATAAAAAAAGTAAATATTTTTTTACTCATTTATTCTTTATGTAGCCACATATCACACTGGTTATCAAGGACACCCAAACTCAAATCATATATATAAATTTAATTATTAACATTCCGAATTAATTATTAATAATTTAATTCCATAACTAAAATGCATATTTTTGTTAAAATTGTTTCTATGTATATGTCACCATTCAACATTTCATAATTGAATGTCCATGTTACAATTAGTATTTAATAATACAAGATTGAAGTCAACTATTACCATTAATCATTTCATAATTAATTGACCATGTTACCCTTCATATTTTTCAATACATAATTGAATTTCCATGTTACAATTCATTATTTGATAGTTTAATATCAGTGTAACCGTTCTTATTTTATAGTACATGTTTGAATGTCCATGCTAGCATTCATTTTTTGATAATTGAATGTCCATGTTAACATTCATATTTTATATCACATGAATTAATTCCAATCTAACCTTTCATCATTTCATCATTAAAAGATCATATTACCAATCATATTTTATAATACTTGAATTATGTACATGTTACCATTTATAATTTCATAAATTTTTGTCTATGTTACCATTTATAATTTCATAAATTAATTCCCTTGTTACCATTCATATTTAATAGTACATGATTTAATTCCAGATTTACCATTTATTATTTCATAATACGTGATTCAATATCCTTGTTACCAATCATCATTTTAAAATTCAGTGTCTATGTTACCATTCACAATACAATGATGAATATACATGTTACCCTTCAACATTTAATGTCACATATATCATAATATCAAAATATAATATATATATCAATGTTACAAGTATTAGAACAACCGAATAAATAATTTACCATTAATTAATCAACTATTAAAAATTCATATTCAAATCATTCCATTAATTAACATTAAGATTAAATTTCCCCTATAATTTCATTACTAAATCAATAATTATTTTAGCACATAAGTATACTTAATTAATTGAATAATTAATTATACACCCCAATATCAATAATTAATTCACCAATTAATTAATCTCAATGATTTATATAGTCAATTAAACAATTATCTTATCACACACAAAACATTAATTTTTTCAAAATTAAAAAATAACATCAATTTTATTATTTATTTTAAAAGATAGCTAAATATATCAATAACATTAATTAATTTGACTATTAATTGAACTCATAAATTCTATTCTTTTATTTAAAAATTAACAAATTGCATAAATAACATTACTTAATTCAATAATTAATTAATAACATCATTTCCTTTAGTAAATTAAAAAATTAACAAATCAATTAAATATAATTAATTATTTCAATAATTATATAATTACATCAATTACATTAGATCATTAAATAATTAACTAAAAACAACAATAACATTAATTAATTCAGAAATTATTTGAACAAATCCATAAAATTACTAGATTCAATAAATAATTTGTCACCTCAAATTGGTTTTTTAATTAAAAAATTAAACAATTTCTCAAAGCCCATTCAATTAATTCACCAATTAATTATTGACATAAATTCTATAAATTAATTCCTTAATTAATTAGTCACATACAATCTATTAAATTAATTGACCAATAAATTGTTCACTTCAATTATATTAATTAACTCCGTATTTAATTAGTCACATTCAATCCCATCAATTAAATCAACAATTAATTCATCATGTAAATGACCTTAAATAATTCCAAAAATTAATTAATCACATTAAATCCCTTTAATCAGTTCACCAATTGATTGTTCAAATCATATATATTAATTAATTATACAATAAATTAATTTATGAATTAATTTATCATCTCGACACTATTAATTAATTCACTAATTAATTAAGAACCACTATATGATTAATTAATTTTTCAATTAATTAACCACAAAATTTACCATCAGTTAATTCAACAATTAACTAATCATACCAATAATATTTTCTAATTCAAAAATAAATTAGTCACAACAATTTTATTAGTTATATCAAAAATCAACATATTACATAAATAACATTAAATAATTGAACACTTAATTTATCACATCAATTTTATTAGATTATTCAATAATTAACTAATCACAGAAATTTAATAAATTAGTTCATAAATTAAATAACCACATTGATTCCTTTAGCTAATTCAACAATTTACTAATCACATAAATAACATTATTTAATTCGACAATTAAGTAATCACATAAAATCCATTTTTAAATTATAAAATTTACTAAAAATATTAATAACATTAATTATTTAACCAATAAATTAATCACATCAATAGTATTAATAAGTTCAACAATTAACTTATCACACGAATTCCAATAATTAATTAAATAATTATTTACTCACCTTTAATCTAATTAATTAAACAATTAATTGTTCATGTAAACTGTATTTATGGATTTAAATATTAATTATTCACATTCAATCCCTTCAATAAATTATCCAATTTATTGTTCACATCTATTCCAATAATTAATTCTATATATAATTAATTTCCTCGAATCCTATAAATTTAATCAACACTTAAATTATCAAGTTAATCCCATTTCATAATTCCAAAATTAATTAATCTCATTCAATCACATCAATTAATTAATCAATTAATAATTCACATCAAATCCATTAATTTATTCCATAAATAATTAATCATATTAATTCCATTCAATTCTATTAATTAATTCAACAATTAATAAATCTTCTCAACTCTATTTATTATTTCAAAAATTAGTTAATCATATAAATAAATTTCATAATCACTAATATATTCAATAATTAGTTCAATAATTAATTATTTCAATTTACCATTATCAATACAAAAAATTTTAATTAAACAATTAATTATTCAGCTATAAAATCTAAATATCACTATTTTAATTTAATAATTACTTATTCAACCATACCATCTCAATATCAAAAAATTAATTCAACAATTAATTTTTCATCTTTATAATATCAATATCAATTAATTAGTTCAATAATTAATTATTCAATTTTTTCATTCTCAATTTCACATAACTAATTTCATCAATTAATTATTCAATTTTGAAAATATCAATATCACATAATTTATTTCAAAAATTTATTATTTTCTATCCAAATCTATACATGACTCAATTAATTCAGTAAATAATTATTCAATTTTACAATTTAACTTTTTGACAATTAAATGAATAAATAATTATCACCAAATCCCATTTCAATATTCAGATAATTAACTTTAAAATTAATTATCCAATTCAAATATCTCAATTCCTTCACAATTAATTCGAAAATTAATTATTGAATATCTATAATCCCAGTATCACTATTTTCATATTTCCCTCAATTAATTAATACACCAAATTTTTTATTTGAGTGAAGAATTCAATTTCTAAAATTTTAATAACAATTATGAAATTAAAAACACATAATTGAAATATAAACTTTGGGATTTGGATTATAGACCATATACCGAAAATTGATGATGATCAATTCGCAAATAAGAATCCCGATCATGAAGTGAATCAATCAAGAACGTGGCAAAAATGATGATCTTGATTTGAAATAAAGATCCCAGATCGAATAAATCATGTTGTAATAAACATCGATCTAGTCCTAACATGATTATAAATAGATCCTATGTAATATAAATCTATATCAAGGAAAATATTGGATGGAATCCTTTAATGAAAGTTTGAATAATAAGAGATAAATGAGAAACCAACTAGAATGAAATTCACATACAAGTAGAGTAACAAATCATTAATCCCCCATTGACTCTCCAAGACTGGAGTTTAGGTTCCCTAGGTATGCCTCTTGGAGCCTCTTAAAATGTTATAATTTTATTTGGGTTGATCTATTGCGTATATTTAAAAAATAACTTTAATTACCATTTGGACATTTACCTAGCTCAAATACAATGGTTATTACTAACCATGTCCCAAAACATGTGAGCATTGCACACTTTTGCTGGAAACCTATCTTAACCACAAACTAATTGTCCAACCCCCATTCACACAATGATTAACCATATAAAAACCATGTTAAAACCATGTAACCCCTTGCAGACAATGTCTAACCATGCTAAAAACATGAAAAGAATATATTCCCTAAAAATTTATCAAAATTTCACCCAAATGTACCGATATTAATACTTTATCAAGTTATATAGTAAAAAATGAATTATAATACCACTAAAATAGCATGAAAAATATATAGAAAAGGTCGGTATCAAAAAATCTATAAGGAGTTTACCATGCTAGGATAATTCCACATGTTACCCAAATTAACGATATAGAAATATAATTGTGAATATTTCATAGACTGTATAGAATAAAAAATCTTAGGAATCATAATATAGGAATGATTAGTCTCAAATGTCATACACGCACAAAATATACATCGAATGGTTAATGTGTAACTTAATGGCCAACTATACACACCCACACATACAAACAAGGGACCTACGGACTAAAAATGCATACTTATAAACAATAATCCAAATGATATGATAAAAAGAGAAAAATAATAGGGTTAAATATTAGTGACACCAAAATAGAACCACCTCTATCCTGACCTCAGATATTAGGTTTCATTTTGGATCTCATGTACCATTGGAATCCCAATTCGACGTCCATCATAAATTCACACAATCAAAGCTAGGGTAATAACTCACATCAATATAGGGATTCCTTATAGTGAGTATCAATATTACCATTTATCCTATAAATAATTGTTATAAAAAAATACCTAGGCCATTACATAAACCATGTCAAATACCAAGATAAAAATAAGTCTATTTTCATTTAATGACCATAGATCACTATTGTGAAAAAATCATTAAACATATATAAACACTACAACATGTACAGATCAATTTCCCTAGGTCTTGGTATAAGTCACCAAAATTATATAGATTATTTTAATCATACTCTTGATCCAGAGTACTGAGTCCCACATAAAATTTTTCATCCACATGAATACCTATTCATAAAAATTAATCTGGTTTTTTTTATTGTGGACACTATCCCCAACTGGTGTTATCCACCATAATTTTATCAACTAGGACATTGATTATAAAATCCATTCCTTGAACACAAAAATAAATCAATTAATCTGATTTCCTTCATCACAAGACTTTGATAATTAATTTCTTAAATTTTATTCATAGTGAAAAAATTTCTGGAAAGATCATGGATCACCATGGTTGTGAGCATATCCCATCCATCCTCATCCGAAAGGTCAATGTTACACCTTTAGAATAATTCTTCACTAAATCCCAGTCATGAAATTATAAATTATAATATAACCAAATTAATTTATGTAATAATGATAAATTAATTTTTCGATGTGGAATACCTCTAATAGAATGGATTATAATGCTGTGGGGATGGTGTATCCGGATTTCCACTATGCAATTCGAGCTAATGATAAAAATATACTAATAGATTCCACTATATTTTAGTGAAGATAACATTACATTTTTAAATTAAATTGAAGCAATTGAGATGTAATGGATGAGAGGTTCGTTAATGGATGATAATTTTTGATTATACAATTATTAAATGTTATATAATACACTAATTCATCCCTAATGAAGGGGATTGAACAAGAGGATCTGGATATGGAATTAGAAGAGGGAATAAATTTTCTCAACCACTATAAATGTGAATATTGAGGGATATAACTCGATAAATAATGGGAAATATCCAATTTAAAATATCTTAATACTAAACCCAATAGAAGACTGGATAGCCTAGATGGAAACATGGCGTACTACTAACCCTACTAGATAGCTCAATATGTGTCACCAGCTTGCTGGTTATTTCTGTAGCCACCAAACAAGCTAGACCATCACCCAACATTCTTATGAAGACCCTAGGTCACCCTTATACTTCAAAAATCCAATATTTTTATTTTTATAAATATAATCCTATACATATCAAACACATACCTTGGTTCTCAAAATTAATTTTTTACTAAATGGAAAATATCATATTTCCACATGAATGAAATGAATATAATGATATTGTTCCTTATATTTCATGTGGATAGATGATTATAGAATCATTATTCATAGTATTTTTTAACACGATGTTGTTATATTTGTTCATAAGTTCATTGTTGAATGTGATTATTATGTCTTGGTTTGTTAGATTTAATCTACTTATACTTTTTCCATAATTCCAAATTATTCTCTGATTCAATAACATGTCATATTTATATTTTCATATTATTATGGACCAGTAAAAATATTTTTAGTTTCCTCACTCTTAAGACATGGTATATTAACATTCTTAAAATATTTCATGCACTTTTATATTTACTTATATAAAAATAATAATGTTGAGTGATCATTTTATTAAGATATTTTTCTTCTTCTCATGTGTTCCCATGATCTAAATATTAATGAAATGTTTATAATTTTTACCCTTTTGAGGGTTTAAACACAACCGTGTATAATTTTTCCCTACCCAAAATTTTGAAGCTGAGTATAAATTGTGATATGTATTAAGGGTAATTTTTATGTGTGATGAACATGATGAAATGTTTAAATGTATCAAAAAATAATTTACCAATATAGCTGATCATCAATGAAACCAAACCATAAGTGCTAGGTGTTTATTGATCATTATGATAAATAATGATTAAATTATTGAAAAACATGTTATTACTGAATGAGTAATCTCCCTTAGGTTCAAAGAATGTTTTAAAGTATTGTGGTTTTATCCCCACACCAGGGAGTGTGGGTACGGGCACCTCAGATGGAATCAAAGTGTTTTTTTATTATTTTGGGGGATTAGTTAAAAAATTATTGGGGTTTAGGGCGAGATAATACTATTTAAATGCATAAGGATATGTCAATTAATAGAATTAAAATCTAATATTTTTGTAAACTAATGACTATGTCATTTCCTGTATATTACATCCAATTCTAGATAATGTAATATTGATTCGTATGTGGAACTAATACACCTTAGGGTAATCACTCTGAAGAAGTCTGGTGGATTATTATCTCAGACATCACTTATTTTATAGTCAGTGGGTATAATGTTTATGATCTATATAGAAAATCAATTTGGATATTATTTGGTTAATTAATAATCAATTTATAAATTATTATAAAGGATTGGAATACATTTTTCAAGATATTGTTTGAGAACCTATTATTAAAATGATCAAGGAAAACACATGTTATATTAAAGTAGGTATTTGTCTATCACAACATATTATAGTAAAAATAAATGTATCATTGAACGAACTACACTTTTATTTCATAATGAAATCATAAGATTGACTATTCAAATTCAAATGAAAAATTACCAGTATTTTATAAATTTTTATAATAATATTTATTTATATTAATTTTTTGTTATAAAATAAATAATTAAAATGATGTTGTGAAATCTCATTCCCTTGTATCATCTATAAAAAGCTAATGAAGCATATTTATTATAAATAGTTTTGATGAAGGATAATTTTAATGCATGGAAACTATGAAGGAAATGATGGGTCTCATTGTATAAATGCTTATGAGGGTGAATTATCCATCGATAATATATCATTATTTTTAAATTGTTCAATTAGCTTTATTAGTTATATCAAAATAATTAAAATTGTGGAGAAACATTTTTTATATGGGGAAAATTGAAACACCCAAAATATAATGGAGTATAATTCTTTCTCAAAATGGATTTTTTATTCAAAAGATATATTCACTTGTACCATATAAAATTAAGAAATAAATTAAACATTAGATTAATATTTTCCATTAAATTTTAAGAATAATGATACCCATATAAAATAATATATGTATTAAAAAATTGTATTGTTATAGGATAAATAATTAATATGATTTAACATTAAATTTAATATTTTCTTTTGAATAAATTTTATTTTAACGTGGTGTATCTTTTAACAGTAAAATTAGAATAACATATTTATTATTATTATAATATTAAAAATAACATATTATAAATTTTTTCATAATAAATTTTAATGAAATAGTATTATGAATAATTAAAAATATAATTTCATGATGAAAGTATTTTTCTTCCGTATATTTTTTATTTCAATTTAAAAAAAATATAAATTTTTGTTTTTTAAATTATATAATTGAATTTAATTTTTAATCAAGAGTGGAAACATTATATTGGGAAAAAATTTAAAATTTTTCTAAAATGGTTAATATTTTCGAAATTTAAAAAATACTTATTTCTTTCAAAAAATTTCACATTTGTGATATTTTCATAATATGAAATAGATATCCAATTGGATAAAACAAATTTTAAAAAATATAAAATATAAATAAAAATAATGAATTTATTATTGTTTTATTATTTTTAAAACATGGTTTATAATTTTTGAAACATTAGAATAATTTTTCAAAATTAAAAACTTGTTTTGTTATCATTATTTTTACTACGTATCCTAATTTTCAAATTCCGTTTTAGATTGTTTTAAGAGAATACAACCTTGTATCTTCAATGAACCATCACCACCACACATTCCCCACACCCAAAGCCCAAAAAATTTGGCCAAAGTGTAACAAAATATCTCCGCAACACACCTAGAATCATCATAGTGGTTTATTTATCTAAAACTTACCACCTATGAACAACATAATATGTTTTTTAATAGATTAATAATAAATATTAAATAGTTCACATTACATTTTTTTGAAATTGGATAATTATGGTATTGTTTTTTGTATCACAGTTTTTCATTATTAAGATATGATGTCCATTCAAAACTTGTTTTTAATTATGGTTTTATTTATTGATTATGGATTTAATTTATCATAATTTCTCATTATATATAATAGATTGATAGATTAAAATCAATTAATAACATTCAAGGTTTTTTAAATTTGAATTAAAATAATTATTTCATGTTGCTTAATCGAAATTTTGTCCCTTAGATATATATTTTTTAAATTAATTGTATTTCAATTAAAATGATTATATGATGTCTATTAAATGTATAATTTCATAAATTATATGTTAATAATGAAATTTATTGATCAATTTCATGACCTATTTTTCATGGGGGTTTTATAAAAACCTCTCAAAACCTGTAATAGATATTGACAACTCAGGAAGATTTTTTTGAGTTATGATATTTGTTATTGAAATTTTTTCTTAAAATATTTTTTTCTTAAACATGAAAAATTATTAATTATTTTTATTCTATTCCAATCAATGAAATAATATATTTTAAATTTTCTTATTCTAATATGATGAATTTATTTCTCATATAAGTATAATATTGCCACGAATAATTCGCATCTTAAAAATTAAAATTATATATCATCAATATCCATGTTCCATATTACTTTCTATATTATACATTATATCTAGAAAAATAATTATTATTTATCTATAATATAAAACAAGTTTTTATTTTTTTTATTTTCCAATTTTCAAATGCAATATCAAATATAATTTTTTTATATGGGATTTGAAGGGTTGTATTTAAATATATGAAAAATTATTTATTCATTATTATAATATTTTATCATAAAAATATCATTTCCCAGAATTATTTTTTATATATTTTCCATGGATTGGTTATTTAATATTTCATAATGTCAAATATTAGAATTTTATTGACTCCACCTATTAAAAAATGAATTTTCATCATATTCATTACATCAAAATTTATGAAAAACATAAATTCTATTTCATAATAAACTTTTATGGTTATAATTCCTTTTTTCAAATCATTTATAATGAATTAATTCAATAGAAAATATTTTTTATGAATCAACCAAAAAATGTTTTTTTGAAATTAATGTTATGTGTTATTTAATTTTGGTTATCAATATTTTATATTATTTATTTAAATTACGGTAATATAATCAAGAAATGATAAAAAATGAAATTTTCATTGAATGGGTTATTATTTTATGATGAATGATTATTCTCAATTGAAAGACATTTCTATATATTATTGGTTGATGAATTATTATTTCATTGTCCAATTTATTTGTTATGAAATAAAATCATCCAATGTTATTAAATGTTTCATGAATTTGTTTCATGTATCTTTCTTCATAATGTTATTGTATTAATGTAATATGGGTTTTTTTGCACCTTTTTATTTTATGAACATGATGTCATCATATTTTCGCAATGATTTTTTCATTATTCATGATATGTGTATATTTTGTTCACATTTTGTGTGAATGTGATCTAGGTATCATTGTTCAATGGATTAATTTATTAACATGATGCATGAGATATTATTCAGAACTTGTTCTATGAACATGATGCATGTCTTTTTCTTCAGTAGATTCCATATTTTATTATTTATATAAATAATTATTATTATTATATATTTCAATTACATACAATATTTCTATATGTCAATGATTTGTCCATTGGATAATATTTAATTTCTCTGCACTCATATGATAAGATATCTTTTTGTTAAGTTGATATTTCATGTCCTTCTATCGCGTTCAATTGACAACAGAAATTATTCAATGTTTTTAAATAATATATTATTCACTTTGTCATATTTTCTAATTTTATAACCCTTTATTACATATTGTTGTATTTTCCCTTATATAAATTTTTAGAACACCCATTTCATGGGTTTCAAATCCCAGCATTTTGAAGATAACTAAAACTTTTTAGATATATATAATGTTGTCTCATGTTGTTTTATTAAGGGGAAAATTTCACAATTTTCATCAAATAAGATTTTTATTTAGTCAATATTCAAATACACTAAAAATAATGCTCATGGGATATTGAGTTAATTGTTATATTTAATTTTTAAATTATTGAACTATATATTTTTTAGTTTGTGACATCCCATTTAGTATCAAATATACTTATAATTGTTGTTATGTTTAGCACTATATCCTCGAGAACATGTCTTGAACTACTCAAAAAAAAATGCACCCGAACCAATATATCATTTACAATGGGATATACCATTAAATATGGAAAATTTCTATACTAGAAAAGAATAAAATTCCCATTTTCTTATAATAAATCCATAAGAATTTGTCATAAATTTTATAGAGGATTCATCTATATATTGAAAGGTATTATTTTAGGATTATAAGGAATATTAATGATGATTGATGGGTACAAACTACCTTGAAAAATGTAATTTATTATACATTAATATATGGATGTTTCAATTTTAAAATATATATGTGTAACATTTAAGAATATGTAGTAATTTAAAAAAATAAATCACATTCTGAAAAACAATAATAAATTTTTACAATAATTTATAACATTACCAATGATTTATACATATTCTTATTATAATTCATAGTAATACAATGGGATAAAAAACCAAAGATAATAACATGTATATATATATATATATATTTTAATATCATGCTCACGAATAATATCTGGGTCAAAATAATTATTATAATATTAAACAAAACATTTAAAAATATATTAACTATTTTTAACATGATGAACACACTTCATTGAGATAAATTAAAATTAATAATTAATGATGTAAATAAGATGTATTTAGTGGACTATAATTTAAATATGAAAATTTTAAAAGTAACATGGTCATTACTAATAGAAACATGTCAATAAAAATAGTGAAATTTCTTATAACTAATATTTTACATGAATAAATTATGTTAATATGAATTTAAAATTTATAAATATTAAATATTAAAATTTAGAAACTTGAAATAATTTATACATTAATGTTTAATAATATATTATTTTATGTATAAATATTAATATATAATATTTATAAATTTATTTGAACCAGATAATTTTAATTTTTTGGTATCAACGTAGATTAATTTATGAAGAGTGAATTTTTTATATTTTATGGAAAACGTAAAATTTTATGTGAATATTAAAAAAAATAGTTTTTGAAGTAAAACATTTTTTGTGATATACTAATGTTTTTAGAATAACCTAAAATGGTATAATGTTTTTAATTTAATTTTACTATGATAAAATAGTCATTGAAGAAAATTAAATTTAATTTTGAATAAAAAACTATTTTCTATAGTTTAAAAATATGTGATATGTCATTTAACAAATTTTAATATTTCCCACATTAATTTTTTATAATCTAACAATTTTTGGTTAAGGGGTATGAAAATTAGGAAAAATATATAATTTTAAATAATGCTTAACTCGTTATTTTGAAAAATACAACTCTTCAACATATTTCTTTTTAAATAATAATTTAATTAATATTTTAAATCAAAAACTAAAATACATTGTTGTTTCAACACCATAACTCCCTCTAATACTAAAATTATTTCTCCTAGCACATTATCTTTACAATTAAATTATTATAAGACTTGTATAAATCCTATTGATATTTATGTGCTATCCAAAACTAACAACTAAATGCTATACTTTTATTGTAATGTCATGAACACGCCCATTGGGTATTTCCTGGATAGAGGTAAGCCGATTGTGGACCCCAATATCACATCATATATGAAAATGGATGGAAACTAGATCCCAATAAGAATATAAACATATTTGATGATTTATTCTATGGAACATGTAAACACACACATCTCCAAAGACCAATAAAATGAATAAAGGAATGATAATGATTACACCAATTTTCATCATTACAACTAAATGAAAAATCATAGTACAAAAGAAGTATGGGAAAAAAATGGACATATAAAATCCCATATAATGTGTTAGTTAATCAAAACAACTTCTAAGAAGGTTTTTGATATCAATATGAAACTCCCTGAACTTATTTTGGTATTTTATGAAAAACTATTCTCCACCTCTTTCTTTTCCTCATAGGTATACACTAAATGACATGTCAACATCATAAGATAGAAAACATGTTGGATGAACCCAATAAGGTGTGAGTATAAACATGCCATGCAGAGTACCCCCAAATAACTAAAACTAAACCATCAAAGAAAGTCATCACATAATCATGAATAACATCAACTCATATATTATGATTATAAAAACATTGTCTCAATGTAATGCCACATCTATAATTCCATATTTGGATTCCATGTGAGGATTTTAGGTTATTTTTTTCAAAGAGAATCCCCACCATAGAACTTCCTAATTTTTTGTTTCACTAATAAATGATGTCATGCAGTTAGACATCACTATGGATAAGTACACACTTAAACTAATAGGATTTTGATACATTGATATAGGATCACAACTAGAACCTATGGGGGATACCTAACCATACCATCAGTATTCCACTTGTACGGGGATCCCACAACCGGTATTTCACTATCAAGATACCTTAAGAATACATTCGATTATTGATATAGGATGACACCCAAAGAAACAAGTTGGGATCCATGAATCAACACATAAATATCCCATTATGGGGGGCACTCATCCTATGTTTATGATGACATGCCACACAAAACCTTCTTATGGAAAGAATAAGGGAATATATCCTACTAATAATAATATAGACTAAAGATAATTGGGTCTTCATTCATTCCTATGAGGAGTACATTATGTGTGTGGGAAATACATGGCATGCCTTTTCTCGTCCATAAAAATATTATTCCATTATTGTTCCCTTGTCCCATTACATGTTCCCATGTACTATTTTCATGATCATGTACCCTGGTTCTGTCTGAACCCATCAACTCTGGTCACGCTCTTGTACTATGGTTTTTTAGTTCTCTTATATGATAGATATTCCAGAGTACCCATAGGCTATATTTTCGGTTAATATGAAAATGTCTGACAACATGTGAAATGTCACATGACGTGTGATATTTTATTCTCCATGTACACCCCAATTACAACAATAATGATTCATAAGGGATATTTTCATCCAATATAAACTCCTTAGAAATCTAATATTCATATATTTTACCATTATTATATACTAATTCCTAGAGTCATTGATTCATTTAATTACCTAAATAATCATGGAAATTGATCTTGGATTACGGGTTGACCATGAATTAGATATTTTTAGTGAACATAAACAGGGTATGACACCACTTTGGAATGCATCCACTACATCATATTTCAATAAAACCTATAATTGGATGATGGAAATGAAATTTGATTCCAAAACTCCCATCATAATCATTACAGCTCAATTGCGACATATACACCAAATATATACCCACATAAATTATCCATCATGCCAAATATTGATTTTCTAATGACCAATTTCTATATATTATTGAAAAACTACATAAATAGAAAACCAATGAAGATAATTTGTATAATATAGTGTGAAAATAATATAACAGATATTTGAAAGGATAAATTTCATCCATTGATAATTATATACTCAATCCATTGATTATAAAAATGATGAACATAAATGAATTATACAAGGATCATTAAATGATTAATGATTAAAAATACTATGATGAAAAAATCTACTATAAATGATCAATCAATCACTAAATAAATTTAAAAAAAAAATAATTACTGTATTTCATTGAAAAATAGAAAAATGGTGTTAATCAAACAAAATAATAATACTAACTCAATATTGGATTGATCAATATTGAGGAAGGTATTTCACATAAATATAATTTTTCTAATCATATAAATCCATTATTTATGTTTAAATTCATGGAAAATATATAATGTATCAATGATATCGATACAATTCATAAAATCCCATTACATAATTCTCCAAATTATCTAGGGTTTTGTGTATAATCCTTTTAGATTGCCTTTAAATTTTAAAATACATTTATAGAAGGACAAGAGAACTCAAAAAAATATTATGATACTTTATTAGTGTATTATTCCAATCATGTATTAAATAAAATAAAAAACATAATTGTGATACTTGTGATGTTACATTTAGGATAAAAAACTTCCTAAATTAATGATGATCCCATAATTCATATCTCAAAATCAATTTAATAAATATTATATTTATTTTAAAAACTACTTGTATGAGGTATAATATATTTATTATATCCGCACTGAGGCCATATATTACACGTAATAAAAAACTTAATATGTTCCTCACTCTAAAAATTTTCATTAATATATTGAAATTTGTTATATGGTAATAAATAATCATCATATTCTCCCCTCCTCATGTATGTTCATATGAAGAGGAATAGTATAATCATACAGGTGAACAAACTGAATATGAATTTTCTTTTAGGGTTCCCAACTGTTCTTCATAAAATTATAATGATACCATAGAACACTTAATATGGGGATATCTTACCCTGGATTATTTTCATGTTTTGATCAATGATCTCAACTTGGTACACTATGACGGTTAAACCATCCTCAATTTCTCACAAACCCATGTTAATAATGTGTGATGAGTTGGTGACATACCTCTTCATTGGAAACATGTTGAATACATCACACACCCAATGAAATAGTTCTTTTAGGTTTAAGTGGTACACCACATCACATTCCCAATATATTATGAAGAAAACTATAATGATTATTAGAGTTGAATTTCTATCCCAGTAAAATCTCAAAAAACCACATAGTGTTGAGAAATTAAAGAACACAAAATCTCCCCCATAAAAAAACAAATTCATATGTCATCATTCCATATAACAATTATAAAATCTATGGTCTTTCCTAATATACTATTTGATGAGAGGCACCTTCTATGTTTCTACTTAAACAAACTCTGGTCCCATTAGTACATACATCCTTAGATTAATCCAATAAAGTGGTGGAATACATGTTCTGTTGTAGAATAAATCAATTGGTTTTGTTCCAGTGGTTTAGCTCCAACTATTTTTATAAGTGAACTCCCCCATTGGTAGGTGATACTCCCAAATACTAAAAAATTCCATCATGAAAGTCCAATACATATCTTTGAGAACACGAAAGGCCTAATTAATCTGGATGTTTTTTGGGGGTGAAATTGTATTCAATGAAAAAAATGAATTCGAAAGGAATCATATAATACTCTCCATAACTATGATTTGAAGCAAACATCATGGTATGAGAGGAAAATTTAGGGAACTTCGGGATGCTAGATAATCTCTATCATGTAATGGTTTCCCAAACTCCTTTAGGGACTCTTCCCTTGATTCTCATTGAAGTGAGATGATTGGCTGTGTAAATATCTAATGATCGAGATTGAATCATGAACTCTAGAAGAACATATATGTATATTCAAGAATTATATATATATAAAATCCCATAAAACTCTATGGAAACATGTGGTTCAGAAAAATCTTGTAACACATAATTCTTATTCTTCACATACATTACTATGACATATAAAATGATGATCTAAACTATATAACTCGTTACCCCTGGCCACCACAACTGATGCCAATGGTCTTAGATCATATTTTCCACTCCTAGATAAAATAATAAATGGGGAGTACAAAACTCCAAAAGAATAACTCTAATAAAATCACTAGTATCATCATCTACACTCACAAAACAATTACAGGATCCAAACATTTAGAAAATGCATCAGGAGCATGTCTAGTGGATATCTGGATATTTAGGGACTCATAGTCAATATATCTATGATGAAATTCCGAAAATTTCTTAGGATGATGTTGGTTAAAAAACATTGACTACATATAATTTGTAATATCCTCATCCATTGTGAAAAATATATAATGAGTTCACTACTATAATACCTTGTTCAACCAATAAAAATAACATAGTCTACTAAGAGTCTCTTCAAACATGATCTCATTTTGAGGATATAGACTATCTCAATGTCATAATAAAACATGAACTGTTTACATGTCCTCTTTTTCAACATAATAACACTCACAAAAATAATATACTTCAGACTCTTATGGTCATAATGGATGGTAAATAAGTCTCTTATAAGGTTGGGTAACTACATCTTCAGGGTATATAAATCTATTTTATACTCTATATTATAGGTCATATATTTATTCTCTTGGTGTTTTAGTTGCTGGGACACATAATCAGTAATTTTGTTTCAATATATCAATACAAATTAATGGCTAATTTTGATGGCCTTAAAGAACACCTCCAATTAAGCAACACCATCTAGAATTCTCAATACGGGATCACTCATTATCCACTCCTAAATCTCCAAAACTCCTACATGATCCTCTATATCTACACAAAATGATTCCCCTTTAAGGTCAAAGCTATTAAGGGGGATGATATTCGAAAGAAATAAGGCACAAATCACTGATAGTGTCAAACAAAAAAATATACACACATCATTTCATTCATGATCTTATGTCTCTCCCGAGATATAAATACTCAACCTTTATTGGGTCTACAACATTTCCATCATATAAGACATCATGTCCAAGGAGTGGACCACATAAATCATGAATTGACATTACTAGAGCTTCCGATAAGGCTGGTTCTCTTGGAGTATGTAAGGTATCATCCCAAAATAACACATGTTCCCCTCATTACTCATAAGTACAATAAGATTTAGTCAGTGAAGACAACAAATAAAAATTACAATAAGGGCCCAAGGATCTCGTTCATAAGTCCCATTAACACAACTGCATTGTTCATCCAACTGAAGGGCATCATCCAATAATCATAAATATGTTTTTTATGTGTGTGATGATACTAAACTATATCATTTTTTATTAATTATGTATTATTATATGATATGTATGGGATTAGGGATTTTACCTCTTCTTTGATGGGACTCTTTATAAAATGAAATGTTTTCTTAGGGCTTAGCACGGACTTGTGATTATGTCTTATCTTATGTTGTTTTACATTTTTTTATTCACCTTATGATTAATTAAAACTTATTTCTTGTATCCATTTTATATTTCATATATAATAAATATTTTAATATCATGATATGTTATTTGATTCATATATCATTCTCTTTTTTGATGTGTATTATTTATGGGGAATAATAGATCACCTCATTATTTGTTGTGTTACATAGTTTATTCAACGAAAATTGATACATGTGAAATGGATTTAGGATATAATTATGCAATTTAATATAATTATATCGAAATTTTACTATTTTATAGATTTTTATGCATCAAGTCTTCAATAGAGACTACATCTCCCCATCATTTTTTGTGTTTATTTGGTATTTATTTTATAAATCATTAATTATATCTATAATGAGACACGGAAAAAAATAGTTACAATTATGGAAGAAAATATTCATATATCATCACATATAAAACCATGGAACATGGTTAGTGACATCACTGATTGAATCATGTCACATGGTTAAAACATATTTCGGATTAAGACCCACAACCCAAAAAAACTGGACCCAGTCCACACGGTTTTCACGCCCACGGTTCAGTATCATGTCATTCTACCATGATTTATATATTCACATTATGGAATGTCCCATAGTAAAACATCAAAAATTATGAACCATCCCAATTCAATACCAGCAAAACGCAATTTTTTCAACATGTAAATATTCAACTCATACCATTGACATTAAATACAATTTCCCTAGACTCATACAATTACCACAACTATAATCACTCTCAACTATTACCATCATCTTGTTGTATACCATGTCCCAACTTAGGAAGATATTACACAATATATTCCAAATTAAAATAAAAAATTGATTCCAAATATGAAAAATCACTATAATTATATCTCAGAGTCACTGATCTACCATCTATTTCGCAATCCCTTCCACTAATGAGAAAAACATGAAATTAGATTTCACTTGTTTCCATCATATCAAATGTAAACCTCCAAAGGGAAGTGAATAAAAAACAACACGGAAAATCGAAAAATTTCAAATATTTAGTTCCCAATTAATAGGTTTTATAGGCCTCACACACTCACCGTAAAAAAATAAATGAAGATCTCTTGGGACAACCTTTCACACCCCAGCATAATGTTCAATAGAAGTATTCTCATGGGTATTCACCAAAACTCATTCAAAAATATTTATAATATCATAAATACACCCCAACACATAGGTATACATATCTTGATAACATATTCCAAAGGATCACCATAATAACATCCCCATTAGAAGGGTCTAAGTCATTAATAAATTCCCTTTTTCACCCTAATCCCATGTACAAAAAAAATTCCCATAACATAATATACGATATTCTCTCACGTCACTGTTGGATGAATACCTAGTAACTGACCATTTCAATATTAATCCTAATTATAAAATATCCATGGAAAACAATTAGGTTATACCACAATCCATCTGATATATCAAATTATTCTAAGTACACTCTCTATTTCATCATGAACCATTTATCCCTAGGGAAATAATCTTTTTAATATATAATACATCACATATTATTCTATTTAATTATCCTCAGTTTAG
Source organism: Viscum album (assembly GCA_963277665.1). Taxonomy (NCBI): domain Eukaryota; kingdom Viridiplantae; phylum Streptophyta; class Magnoliopsida; order Santalales; family Viscaceae; genus Viscum; species Viscum album. The sequence continues at coordinate 1,904,017,738 of OY728160.1, forward strand.
AGTATATTGTTACCCATTTCATATTAATTAAGGACCTCTTAGTCCCCAATTAATCTTCCAAATCCAATATATACATTCACCCACGTATTCCAATTCCTTAAAAATCATATATATGGTTTTATATGATTGGGGAAATAGATATAAATTGGATTTATCTACACTAATGAGATCATACATTACATTTTCTTTCCTGAAAACACCTCACCAATGAAAAAAATTAACTTTATCACTTTATCTATATAAAATTTAATATATAAATTATAATAAATACTTATGATAATTTATAATATTTAATCAAACATAGAATAATTGATGGAAATTTCATTGAAAAACACTATCACTCTAGGATCTCAACCAAACACATGCAATGGGAACACAACACTGCTAAGACATCATCCATCATTCAAACCCTATATAGTGATGCTCAATTACTCAATAAAAAATATACATAAGAAATCATAAATTTATTTGGGTTAGTGAATTATTATTATAAAAATGGAATCTCTCATCATGTATACTATAACCCAACACATCCAGAATTCAGGTCGATCAAAATACCTATCCTCTTCATTTGATTACAAATTTTGTTGGAATAGGCATTAAAATACCATAAAAATTCAAGGGAATTAAAATGGAAATTATAGTATGTTTAATAATGGAAGAAAATATATGATCTTACTTTTCTTAATTTTTTTACTGGTTCTAAATTCATCTGTAATAAATGGGGTAGATGACGAGTCATTTAATTGAATAATTCCAAGAAATTGATAATCCTTAGATCCCTTTACATATAAATCATGGGGGCCAAGGAATGGCCAAAGATGAAAAATATCCCCACTCAAACATTCCATTATTGAACCCATTAGCTACAAACCATGTCTCATTAGATAATTGGTGGACAAACAGATGACTGGTGTTCCAAGTAGTCCACTTGTTATAATTCCATCCAGATATGACTTCTTGTGGAGGCACACTAGAGGCCAGCTGACAATTTTATGAATATTCTAGATCAACACTTCATCGCCTTCCATTCAACCACCTACACATTACCTTATCATCAATCCATGTACATAAGAAAAATTAACATGTATGAACCTCTGCATATGCATGAACTTAACTTACCCAAATTGATTCAAAACTAAAAATGGATTCTCAAATTCTCATATGAGTTTCCACCACGTAACTATGTGGGTTTTTAAAATATATCCACCACAAATCTTCTTTTCCTACAAAATATGTGAAAACTCTTGAATTATGTATCTTGACGTACTCTGACATCATAATGTTGATAACAGTCTATATTCTATCTTCAAATGAGAAATGAATTTACATTTCACTCAAGAAACCACTATATTAATCTATTTACCAGAATCCAATATACTCTATCATCACTTAAATAGACACTCTGCCAATTCAGGATTCACACCTCTCTTTTGGCAGACCTAATTATCTAAAAACAACTTTTCCCAATGATTGTGGTGGTCTTAAGTATATATATCCACCTATGAAATAAAAATATAGGATATTATGATCCCAAACATATAATTATCCCATAGGAAATGCTCCAATATTTGTACACTGATTGCGAACTACATCAAAACGACGATTCTGATTTGGATTTCATTCCACCATGTCAAAACACCACTATAGAACACCAATAAATAGACAGTAACACATATCATTTACAATATAAAAAAATAAATCAATTATCACTTCTGAGAACAATGATAAAAAATTCCATCCTTTAGTAAATATATAGAACTAATCACACATATCCATGATTTAAAAGATATTATATAAAAATTTGTTTTTAAACCTCTTATAGTTGACTTCCACCAAAACACTTGTTTCTTCATACCATTAAGCCACAAATTATATGATTTTGATTAATCAAATCTGAATAGATACCATTTATCACTCAATACAAATTGAAATCAATACACAGCACTCGATGTATCCAACTATGGATCACCATCCACTACCATTAGCCTTCTTGATTTCGCATAGAGCATGGACACCCATCCAATAAAACTCATCATTGAATCAGAATGAGACAACCTAATACTATTTTTAATCCATATAATCCAATAAAAATACTATAAAATTATTATTTTTTATGTATAGTGGATCCATATAACATGGGATGTATTCTAATCCACCAACATTTCTTCATATCAATAGTTCACTCATTGATCATTCACTATATTCCTGATATATATGATATATTATTCATTTAACGAGAATTGAAATGATGTTTTCCACGATATTCTTGTCATTACTATAACCCACTAAATGTAAATACCCTTATTGTTTTCCAAAGTTTCATCAATCACTATGAAGGGGTACCAGATGTGGGCAGCCTAGTCATACACATGTGCAAAAAATAACACTAATTACCTCTCTTTCATAACTCACTAAGAACATCATTGTTGACATTTCAAAAAATTTACTATTAACATACAACATGTAATTCAACCATATAATGGTTTCCTCCCTTCTATATAGATCCCAAGATTTCTTCTATAAGCACCGACCCCAAAATGTGTACCAAGACCTCACACAAATGGCTCCTCCTATGCCACACTCAAATAAGCATGCCATATATGGAACACTGTTTAGGATTTTCATGTATTTATTGAGTCACTATACTGAATCCACTACCAATGAAGCCTATTAATATCAAGAAATTATGAAATTTATTAAATAAAATATGGTATATCATTCATATGTTCACCTCAAGAATTCATTAGTGACCTCAATTTGAGATAATATATGAATCAGAACCATCTATGTGCCATCCTTAGGTAATATTTTATTTTCATCCACAATCTAGATAAAACAAATTAAACAAGTTCAAAGTATACAAACTAATGTTAAACAGAACGAGGCCCCAAATGTATCAAACATGAGTATGTCCACTTAAATCAAGACTTATCTCAAAGTCCTTTCCATCCTCACTTTTTTTTCTCCATTATATAGTAACAAATCAAGAAACCTCAAAATGGACCCCATTAAAAATTATAGTCGATCTAACCTGATAAAAATTGATAATAACTCCCATTTAACCTAATAATACACGTTAACTCTTACTCTAGTGAGTCATATCCCACAAAAATTAGGCTCATGCACCAAACCAACTGAATATTCTTATAAAAATTTAAGATTTATCTTACATAGATTGTCCTTGACACTCCCCTTAAGAACATATAGCTGTAGAAATATTTGATTCACAACCTAAAAGTCATTAAATTAGTGTCTATTAAAAAATGGTGACAATTTTACATCTCTATAAATATATTACTCTTAACCACTAAGGATTATAACTAGACTTATAAAAACTAATAAATCTCAAAAATGTTATTTAGACATCCACTGATCTAGAAGTGATGTATTTTCCTAAAAATTAAATGATTCCACACAGTCTTTAACTTCAACAGATGGAATATATCCCATACATTTCTATACAATACGTTCAAAATTTTAAAAAACTCAATAGAACTTTCTCATACTTAGACCACTTATTAAAAAACAAATCCATATACCAAACATGATAGGGATCCCCTAATATGCCATTAAATGAGAACGCTGACCCACTACGGGTCACATTAATCACTAAATTTCAACTTGTAGTAGGATCCACCTGGCCTACCATCAGAAGACTATCATAAAAATTTCATACATTTAGTCACATATCATTAATGTTATTTATGCTAATTAAGATTCATGAACACCAACCTCTTACCAATTAAAGGTGACCCTGACCAAAAAAATACATTCTCTATAATCCATCATAATATATAATGATCTCATTAAGAATAGTGAAAATGAAGAACCATAATATAGTTACCACAATAACAAAGAAATCCTATAGGATAATTATTCCCTACTCACCAGTCCAATGAATATCACATGTTTTGAAAAATTCCAAGAATTACAATCTCCTAACTCAAAAATTCATAAAATAAAACATCATTTGATACATGTTTTTGATTTCATAAAAGAATCATATAGTCTGGATGGTGAGGAACATTACCTTAAGAGAACCTCCCCAATTTCTAGTGGATTTAAACTTATGGTGGAGGACTATAGTTATAGTACTATTTCCACAAATCAATGACTAAAATAAAAAAAATTATTTATTTCTTATACGAAATAATCATCAATTTATTTAATAAATAACAAAAAAATTATGTATCAACAAAATTTGATCACAGATATATATAATAAATTTCCCACAAGGGTAATAAAAAAATAAAAAAATAAATTTTTAGGTGGCTCTACAATGTCCCTGAGCCTCATATAGTCTATTAAAAAAATATTTAGTTTCCTAAAACAATGAAACAATATATCACATGATCATACATAAAATGGATATGATTTGTGGACATTTTCTGGTGTTTTCTTATTGCGTGTGAGAAATAAATTTATGTAGGTTCCTATAAATAACCACTAATATACAGTTTAATCATTACATATAAGTATTTGTAAAAAATAATAAACAAATAAATATTCTCTCTATGATTTGGTGTTGTAGATATGTCACCATTAATTAGTGCATTATACGGACATATGTTTGTTTGTCCAATATTGACCTGACCACCCTACATCCAAACATGCATAATTTAACACAATATTGGTTAGATATTATTTTACATCATCACATATTGATCTATGATTAAATAATTACTTTATTAAATACCATATCAAACTAAAATGCCACCACTCATCTCATATTGATACCCATAACCATAAAAGTCAATTGTCCGGTAGTAAGGTCATTTCACACATGGCCCATTCTACTATCATATCCATATTTCATCCATATTTACATAATTTTACAATAATTTGGGTACTTAAAAACATATCATCCTTATAAAATAATAAGAGTAAAACCACCATTGGCTTGATGTTTTTAACTATAACATTAACCCTTGAAAAATACTACTCACTTCAAATCATACCATTGGATCATTGATCATCACACCAAGACTTGTACCATCAAATTAGTGTAAAAAGGATTCTAACATAAGGAACTATGTCCCTATATATGACTAACTACTATCATTATTCAAATCCACATCGCAACACTCTATATAAGTCTATCTTAGATTTTTCAGTTTGTGTTTGTGTACCCTATCACTCCTTAGAAGAAGCTTACCATGCTAGGAAAATTTCACATGTTACCTTGATTGAAGGAAAAATTATATACTGGGAAAAAATTCATATACAATATTGAATATACAAAATGGATTTAACATAATAACAAAATAATTTGTCCCACAAGTCACACACACACACACCATATAATGAAATGGTGATGTATATATCACATGAATCATAAACACACTTAGACATACACTATAGAGACCCAAATCTTGACGTACATGGACATTACATTACTTTTGAGGAGTGCTTAGTACATAACAAAAACAGACACACAAGGACCGTAATAGTCTAGTGTCTTGGGAAACTTGGAATATAATCTTCTAATCGTGGTGAAAGATCTTCAACATATCCCATAAAGATCTTCCCCTTTTTTTACCTAAAACATTTCTTTATATCCTGGGGAAAAGAAAACATAAAAGGGGTGAGCTCAAATGCCCAGTAAGGGTAAACATAGATAACATAAAACAATCCATAAACTTTTGAATATAAAAACATGAACATAAAATCTAAACATCAAAATCTTGAGCAAAGACGTGAATCTTGGAAGTACGTAAGGTATATATCATAAGGAAACATAAATCATGATAAAATAGCATGGGAATAAAACATGTAATTGGGGAAAAACATTAAGCATATGATATGATTTCCATAGTAGCCAAGGCATTGCTTCCAAGACCATCTTAGTGGACAAAGTCCCTTTCTGAATCGAGTTCACTCCGCATTTCAGTCCTATAACACTGAACCAGATTAACTTACCATTCCATCCATGTTTATCTGATGAGATATAAATCATTACCCAATGCATTATAGGGAGATATAGGTCCCACCAATATCATAATGAAACCATTCTTATGTGTGCCACAAAATCATAAATCATACATCATAGCATAACCCATGTAATAAAAATGGTAATCTTAAACATCATGCCATCATAACATAATCCATATAAGATAAAATGACATCAGAAAAATAATTCCATCATAAAATAATCAAATCAATGTAAAAATAGGGATAGAAACAGAACCCTATATTATCATAGATGGAAAATAATTTTGATAAAACACTTTAACCCCATTCTTGAAAAAAATATCCTTTCTACTTCAAAAACATTTTTCCTTTCTTAACATGTCATACAATTTAAAACTTAAATAATTTGATTAAAAATAAACCTGAAAACATTTAAATAAATCTTCATGGAAATAATTTTCTAAAAATCCATTCACGCCCTATAAGATAAAAAAACATTCTTCTCGTACTTTGGCCGGAAAAGTCAAAAAGTACCTCATTCGAAAAACGACAAAAGATTCCTTTCTTATATTTTATTAAAAACTTTCCAAAGGGTAAAATTGGATATAAACTATTTTAAGTGGATGTAAATAATATTACATATTCAGGAAACATGGATGTGGATGATAAATATTCCCCAGTAAATTCTGAGGTATAAACAATCTTGGATAAAAATGAGATTGTGAGATTTTTCCTTACCTTAGGTTTGATATGCTTTGTACGTATCTGAACCTCATGTATAATGATTTAAATAATGTCATTGACTTATTATAGAATAATATTCATCGTTATGATATCATATATGGTTCACATATGACTTTATATTACCCGTTCTTTTGTAAGTTCCATGTTAAAGCAGTGTTTTGGGTTAAATCGTTTTTTTATCGTACGTGTTTGGACTTGTTTTTCTTGATATTATTAATTATATCCTGATTTACATAATTCCAGAATGTAAAAAATGATTTATATATAATATATTTTCAGTATATATATATATGATAGATCAATTAAATGGAATGAAATACACCATTCATGGAGACGGTAGGCCCTACGTATGCATTAACGTTGTTTTCGTTTCCTTATTGAATTGAATGAAATTAAGTAGATGACATAAATATATATACAGATAAATTCAGTATCATTATAATGTCATATATTTTATTATTACTTATTATATATACTTTACAATCATTCATGAATGGTTAACATGGTGGATGATTCTCATCGCGTCGTGGAAACGGTAGTCCGTACGTACGTACGAGCGATGATATCAATTACATGATGGTGGAATTGCATATAATTGTATATATAATATTTCATAATCAATATCAATTTTCAATTATCCTATATTTTTATTTATTTACACCATTATACCCATCCAAGTAAGGTGGTGGTCGAAAACAGATTACACCATGGCGTAGAGATGGTATTCCGTACGTACGCATGCGCGGTGATTTTGTTTTCCGTAGGATTGATAGATGGTAAAATAGTGTTGTTTTATACTTATAATAACATATCAGTATATTAGTGATACTGATTTTATTACTTCATAATGAAACACATAAATATGAAGAAGTAGAAGAAGAAATAGTGTTGAAAGAATCGGTAACGGATATTACCTCTTCTTTCGACACGGATTAATGAAACCTCTGCTTATGGAACTAAGATTAGTCTTTGAAGAAAGACCAGAAGCTCTAGGATTTTTCTAGGGAAGTGGAGAAGAGAAATTTTCAGGGGTAGGCCGAGCTTGAAGGCTCAAAGTGGTGTGAGGAAGAGAGGGAGGATGTGCCCTTTTATAACGGAGGAGAGGGGAACCTTTGGAATAACAAAAAATATTATTTTATTATAAAGTATTATTCTGTTTTTAATAGCTCCAAATTGAGTTATTTCGAAGCTAAGGTGGGGATGGGTCGAAATACTCACATCCAATGGAATTTATACCAGTTTAGGTATCTATTTTAACCTTATCATTTAGATTTAACTTTAAGTTAAATATTTTTTTCTATGACCGTGTCTTCTTGTTTTCATACACTATAAGGTTAATAAACTTACTATAACAAGACAAACGAACCCCTAGTTGTTTATTATTAAAATATATAACCTTATATAATTCATTTTTTCGAACCATAGATTTTCAGGAATAAAATAACAATTAATAATATAATATTATTTTAAAAACTATTTTATGTCAATTTTGACACTATTGGGTAATTGATTTTTGTGAAATTCATAACAGAATGATTAGTTGGTAAAACTTTATCTAAATCAATAATAAAATGTCATATTTACCTAGAAAGTTAGTGGAATTCATAAAAAGTCTAAAATTACATTTATTTGGGAATTTATAACATCAATTATGTCAATATTTCATTAATAAGATAATTACTGCATCATCATTGTGTCATAAATAAATTAACATATTTAATGTCTAAAAATTAAAAATAAAATACCATTATGTTGGAAATATTTTTATCTTTGTAATGAATATTTATAGTATAATTTATCTTATGTATAACCCTACATTAAAAATGATTTAGTTATTAAACATTGATTTTAACTATATTAACCATTCTTTAAATAAATTAATAATAAATGTCCTAATCTAATCCAAGTGGGCCTAAATGGTCATATTTTATTCCTAAGGTTGTTTTTGGTCGAATTAAACTTATCCAATTGTATTAGGACATGTTTTAGGGTAATAATAATATCATTTTTATCCATAATTACCCTATTTACTTTTAACTGTGGTAAAAAAAAGTAATAAGTTACTATTCACAAAAAAAATTATTTTCATCTCATTGATCCACATTTTAGTCCTCGATATTAACCGTGTCTCTATGATTTTTGAAATTCCACTCACAGAAGCGGTAAAATTTAGTTTTTTGTGAATTTGCAAATTTTCTTAGGATGTGGGTAAAAGACGGTGAAAGGTTCAATAAATTTTTTATATATCTAAAATTATTATAAAATGACTCCAATGACTTAAATTAAACTTATATAGGTATTATGTATCAATTTTGACCTAAAATAAATTTAAATAAAATAATTAATTATTTAAATAAAAAGTCAGTTTTTGAATAGTAACCCATTGTTTTCACTATTCATAAAAAATTGAATGTTTTCAGGAAAATACCAAAAATTCACCCTAGGCTAATTTCCATATTCTGAATCCAAAAATGAAGTCCATTTTTAAAGATCAAATTTCAAAAAGTGGGTATTACTATTCATAATGGCTAGTTTATATAACATATCGTCGTTTAGCGAAACTCGGTATTGAGTACAACACATGCTATCGTGGAAGGTCACAATTGCGTGTAATACAAGCCAAGTCAGGGATGAATGTTGTGCAAGATCCTTTTGGTGTAGTGTAACACACAAGATATTAATGAAATTAAAAAGGAATATTTTTCATAAAATCTCGGGGTGTTACATTCTACCCCCCTTAAAATTAATTTCGCCCCCAAAATTCGTCGGGGTTATAAAGGGTTTACTAATCGAAAGTTTCTTTACTAGAAACCCACATCGTAAAAAGTAATACCAAAACATTTCTTTAAAAACTAAATTATGAAACGTAACAGTTACCCAAATTAACTAATCACTAGGTTTACACATAGGAGAACATAGGTGAAAATTTGGATATGGAAGAGAAATCTAACCATCATGTTCTGATGGAGAGTGGTAGAGAACATGGCTATGAAAAACACATCAATCACAAAGCCATAAATTTGTGATGATCTAAGGTACCATATGATTAATCGGATATAATAGCACTAGGACCACATTTTTGGTTTTCAATATCATTTCCCTAAAGTTAAAAATTTTGAATTAGAATAAATAGTTGCTTTATTTTGGTACAATCTCAATGTTGTTCATGATTTGAATAATTTCCACTTCATATTTTAAAGAAATGAAGTTGAATTTGTTATACGTGAAGTGTTAACAGATCATGTGATAAAATGATGGGTCATTCCATCTATTTCAAACAAAAGGATAGCAAAATTTATCAAATATACATAAGTCCATCTATGGTGAGGTTAATCGGATATGATTCCAAAAATGAACTTATACTTCATATATCATACCACATAATAAAATAAAACTAGTTTCTACAAACCAGGGACTTCTTGTAGGCCAGTGGTATGCGATAAAGTCCAGTTACACTTCAGTTGTGGGTTTGATCCCCATAGCCTTGTCCGACGCGACAGGTTGTCGCCCATTCTGCAGGTTGTCCTTTTTTTTCTAAAAATGCAATACTAACTTATGCCCAATATAATACATTCCAATATTTAGGCTTATCCATAATATTGTAGTCCATTCTCATATTATAGAGAAAATGATTACCATAGATTTCATATAAAAGGCATTCTAATACGATCGTTGATCCCCATATATCATAAGATATGTCTTGTTGGTCACATTCCAAACATTCGAAGGCCTTAATCATGTATTCTATTGAAAAATTAATACTCATTGAATCATAGTGAAATCATGAGTGCTTTCAAAAGCTAACTCTTTCCAAATACCAAACTCCCAAAATTTCAATATACTCAAACCATAATATCACTTTGTCCTTATTATAGTCATGATCTCATGATTACTATCATATTATTTCCTCCTTATCCCTTCAATATGCACATTTCATCTGATTTCCAAAAATATCTGAATAACCATCCATGGTTACCAGTACCATTCAACATATAAATTAAAATAATTTAGTACAAAAAATAATGTAACAATCCATAGATGATTCTTTATTCCATAGTATCATACATTATTCTTTATAAACATACAATCATTCCACTAACTTCTTAAACCACTGACTGAGCTTCATCATTTATTTCATCTCATATTTCATTTGTAGTCTCTTCATCATCATCCACATAAATACTACTCATATGAACATGTCGATTCTCTTCATGAGATTTTCCCTTAGGGAATTGGTTTGAATAATGCCTATACATTCCATATTTAAAACATCTAATCATTGTTGATGTCATAGCAATACCATTATCCTTGTCCATGGTGTTAACTGAACCTTTTCCTTTGCACTTACTGGCTTTGTGTCCTTCTTTTCCACACCCAAATCATCTTTCAGTTCCTTTGAAACAATCTTCCCGATTCCTATTCCCACATGATTTACATGAGGTAAATTGAACTTTCTTTCCTCTATGATCATCATGAAACTCCATCTTTCTCTAATTATCTGAGTCGGGAAACATACCAAAGTTGATATTATTGATCATATTATGAGATTACTGATTATGCATAATAGCGATGTTTGGACTTCCAAATCCCGTTTCATTTGGTTTCTCATGAATAATATCATTCCATTGTCCGTCATATCCTCAATTATCATGAATCTTCCTCTTTCCATCCATTTTCTAAAAATCAAAAATAATAGTGTGAGAGGAAAAAATCATGCTAGGGAAAACAACAAAGTAAAGGGGGAGTACCTTCAATATCTAACATCTTAGGTTAAATTATATGATCCTTACCATAGTTCTTGGACTATATCCTATATGTATACTTTTCCTTAGGGACATCCCAACACATACCTTGTAAATATCTCTAGGGATCTGACTAACATTTCCACATCCTAGTTTCCAAAGGTTGACTAAACCTTTCATCTGATACCAACTGTAGAGACCCAAAGCATGACGTACATAGAAATTACATTAATTTTGTTGAATACTTAGTACATAACAAAAACAGACACACAAGGAGCGTAAGAGTTTACTGTATTTGGAAACTCGGAATATAATCTTATAATTGTGGTGAAATATCTTCAACATCTCCCATAAAGATCTTCCCCTTTTTTCTTACCTAAAACCTTTCTTTATATCCTTGGGAAAAGAAAACATAAAATCGGTGAGCTCAAATGCCCAGAAAGGGTAAACATAGAGAACATAAAACAATTAATAAACATTTGAATTCAAAAACATGAACATAAAATCTAAACATCAAAATCTGGAGAAAAGACATGAATCCTAGAAGTACGTAAGGCATATATCATAAGGAAACATCAATCGTGATAAAATAGCATGGGAATAAAACATTTAGTTGTCGAAAAACATTATGCACATAATATGATTTCCATAGTAGCCAAGGCATTTCTGCCAAGACCATCTTAGTGGACAAAGTCACTTTCTGAATCGAGTTCACTCCTCGTTTTAGTCCTGTAACACTGAACTGGATTAACTTACCAGTCTAGCCATGTCTATCTCATGAGATATAAATCATTACCTAATGCATTTGAGGGAGATATGGGTCCCACCCATCCCATAATGAAACCATTCTTATGTGTGCCACAAAATCATAAATCATAAATCATAGCATAACCCATGTAATAAAAATGGGAATCTTAAACATCATGCCATCATAACATAATCCATATAAGATAAAAGGACATCATAAAAATAATTCCATCATAACATAATCAAATCAATGCAAAAATAGGGATATAGACAGAACCCTATATTATCATAGATGGAAAATAATTTTGATAAAACACTTGAACTCCATTCTTGAAGAAAATATCCTTTCTACTTCAAAAACATTTTTCCTTTCATAACATGTCATACAATTTTAAACTAGAAGAATTTTATTAAAAATAATCTTTAATACTTGTAATGTAATATTCATGGAAATAATGTTCTAAAAACCATTCATGCCCTATATGTTAAAAAAACATTCTTCTCGTTCTTTTGCCGGAAAAGACAAAAAGTACCTCGTACGAAAAACGACAAAAGATTCCTTTCATATATTTTATTAAAAACACATAAAAGGGTAAAATTGGATTTAATCGATTTTAAGTGGATGGAAATAATATTACATATTGAGGAAACATGGATGTGGGTGATAAATATTCCCCAGTAAATTCTGATGTTTAAAAAATCTTGGATAAAAATGAGATTGTGAGATTTTCCATTACCTTAGGTCTGATATGCTTCGTACGTATCTGAACATCCTGTATAATGATTTAAATAATTTCATTGACTTATTACAGAATAATATTCATTGTTATGATATCATATATGGTTCACATATGACTTTATATTACCCGTTCTTTTGTAAGTTCCATGTTAAAGCAGCGTTTTGGGTTAAATCGTTTTATTTATCGTACGGGTTTGGACATGTTATTCTTTATATTATTACTTATATCCTGATTAATGTAATTCCATAATGTAATACATGAATATATATAATATATTTTCATTATATACATATATATATATGATAGATTGATTAAGTGGAATTAAATACACCGTTCATGGAAATGGTTGGCCATACGTATGCATGAACACTGTTTTCATTTCCTTATTGAATTGAATGAAATTAAGTATATGAAATACATATATATACACATAAATCCAGTATCATTATTATGTCATATATTTCATTATTACATATTATATATACTTTATAATCATTCATGAATGGTTAACATGGATAACGAATCTCATCGTGTCGTGGAGACGATAGTCCGTACATACGCACGAGCGATGATATCATTCACATGATCGTGGAATTGTGTTGAAGTGTATGTATAATATTTCAGAATGAATATCACTTTTCAATAATCATATATAGTCATTTATTTACACCATTATACCCATCCAAGTAAGGTGGTGGTCGAAAACAGATTACACCACGACGTGGAGACGGTATTCCGTACGTACGCACGCTCGGTGATTTTGTTTTCTGTAGGATGGATAGATGGTGAAATAGGGTTGTTTCATACTTATAATAACATATCTATATATTAGTGATATTGATTTTATTACTTCATAATGAAACAACTAAAGATTAATAAGTAGAATAAGAAATAAAGTTGAAAGAATCGGTAACAGATATTACCTCTTCTTTCGACGCGCCTTTTTGAAACCTCCTCTTAGGGCACTATGATTGGTCTTTGGAGAAAACCAGAACCTCTATTATGTATCTAGAGAAGTGGAGAAGATAAATTGGCAGGTTTTGGACGATCTTGAAGGCTCAAAGTGGTGTGAGGAAGAAAGGGAGGAGGTGCCCTTTTATAAGGGAGGAGAGGGGCACTTTTGGAATAACTAAAAATATTATTTTATTATAAAGTCATATTCGGTTTTTAATAGCTCCAAATTGAGTTATTTAGAATCTAAGGTGGGGATGGGTCGAAATAATCTCATACAATAGAATTTAGACAATTTTAGGTTTCTATTTTAACCTTATCATTTAGATTTAACTTTAAGTTAAATAATTTTTCTTTTACCGTGTTTTCTTGTTTTCTTACACTATAAGGTTAGTAAACATACTATAACAAGAAAAACGAACCCCAAGTTGTTTATTATTAAAATATATAACCTTATATATGTCCATTTTCTGAACCTTATATTTTTATGAAAAAAATAACAATTAATAATATAATATTTGTTTTAAAAACTATTTTATGTCAATTTTGACACTATTTGGTAATTTATTTTTTTGAAAGTCATAACAGATTGATTAGTTAGAAAAAAGTTAACTAAATCTATACTAAAATGTCATATTAACATATAAAATTATTGTAATTCATAAAAAGTCTGAAATTACATTTATTTGGGTTTTTATAACATCAATTATGGAAATATTGCATTAATAAGATAATTACTGCATCATCATTGTGACATAAATAAATTAAATTATATAATGTCTAAAAATTATAAATAAAATATCATTATGTATTAAATCATTTTATATTTCTAATTAATATTTATAGTCTAATTTATCTTATGTATAAACCAAAATTAAAAACGATTTAGTTATTAAACATTGATTTTAACTATTTTAACCCTTCTTTAAATAAATTAATAATAAATGTTATAATATAATTCATGTGGTCCTAAATGGTCATATTTTATTCCTAAGGTTGTTTTAGGTTGAATTAAACTTATCCAATAAGATTAGGACATGTGTTAGGGTAATAATAATATCATTTTTACCCTTAATTAACCTATTTACTTTTAACCGTGGTAAAAAAAGTAAAAAGTTACTATAAAAAAAAAATTATTTTCATATCATTGAACCAAATTTTTGTCCTTGATATTAACCATGTCTCTTGGATTTTCGAAATTCCACTCACAGAAGCGGTAAAAATATGATTTATGTGAATCTGAAAATTCTCCTAGGAGGTGGGTAAAAGACGGTGAAAAGTTCAATAAATATTTTATATATCTAAAATTATTATAAAATGACTCCAATGACATAAATTGAACTTATATAGGTATTATGTATCAATTTTGACCTAAAATAAGTTTAAATAAAATATATAATTATTTAAATAAAAATTCGTTTTTTGAATAGTAACCTAGTGTTTTCACTATTCATCAAAAATTGAATGTTTTTAGAGAAATACCAAAAATTCACCCTAGGATAATTTCGATATTCTGAATCCAAAAATGAATTCCATTTTTAAAGATAAAATTTCAAAAATTGCGTATTACTATTCATGAAGGCTAGTTTATATAACATATCGTTGTTTAGCGAAACTCGGTATTGTGTACAACACACGCTATCGTGGAAGGTTGCAATTGTGTGTAATGCAAGCCAAGTCCGGGATGCGTGTTGTGAAAGCTCCTTTTGGTGTAGCGTAGAACACAAGACAGTAATGAAATTAAAAAAGAATATTTTTCATAAAATCTCGGGGTGTTACATACACACAAGGTTCATCATGCCTAGACATGCATTGTAATGCCAAACAACCAAAATTATCTCATAAAATAGACAAATGATTTGGTGTGCCGATAGTGAAACCAAAAAATAAGAATCACCTAAATCTTAGACTCAAACCATATGGTTCATTTCTAATCTAACGTCCCCTTGGAATCGTAATTCCATGTCATACACATATTTTGATGATCAATTCTAGTGTCTTAACCCTCATCTACCCCATGATTACTTATAATACATCACTAAATTCATCTTTTTCCTATTTATAATGTATGTAGAAAAACACATATTATATTACATAACCAATGTCACATAAAAATATAATATTAATGTTATTATTATTCAATCAATCCCCACTTCCACAAAGTAAAATATCATCAAACACACATAAAAATTTAAAAATATTTTATGAAATAATACTAGCTCTAGGAATAAGGTCACCCCAATATTCTAGATTAAGAAAATATCATTCCCCATTTATACAACCTAATCCCAAATATAATTTGAAACACATATGGAAACATATTTATAACCATTAATGCGGGTTTTTTTGATTTTTTCCACCTTCCCCTACTAGAGTTATCAACCAAATTGTTCTCAACTGAGTCTCTAACTAACCAATAAATTCCCCAACAAAAAAACCATCTCCAAAACTCCTTCACTATGTCATTGGCATGAGGTGTTTATTTTATTAATATTACTCAATGTGTCATGGTGTTTTTAAAGATCACCAATCACCTTCGTCATTCCAAAATCTCATCCAAACATATATGGAGTGTATACATCACATATTTTAAATAATAATTCAATAAATCATTGTCATGAAATAATAAATTATTATATATATGAATAAATTTAATTAACATTGAAAAATTAATTTATGTTTGTTCCCAACCACTAACAAATTGTCTTTTAATGGCGCGTGAACTTCTCCTTGGTATTTCCACTATGAATGTGAATCCAAAGATCAACATTTTTGGATTTAACGACAATAATCTAATAAAATAAACCGCAAATTCGAAAATGAGTGTAAAGGATGCATGATGTATGCTATGAGAGGTTCAAGAATGGAAGGGAAGACTTGATTAGAACATGATTAACTGTTGTATCATACATGGACTCTTCCCTAAACAAATTGGATTGAATGAGATACATTGGACAGGGAATTCAACCAAGGATTGAATATTCATAACCCCCATATAAAAGTGAACCTTGAGAAATATATCTCCTGAAAAATGAATAATAACCCAATCAAAAGAGTTACATACTAAACCCACCAGCTGACCTCTAAGCCGAGATGTAAACCAAGGAAATTATCTACCATACCAGCATGCACATTGTGACTCACACGTTTTTTAGTTATTGTTGAAGCGACAAAAAATATATATCATCCTCCATATATATTATAAACAATATGGGTCACTCTTAAGATTTAATAGAAATTTTTTTATTTATATACATATAATCATCTAAAAATCAAACAGAAACCTTAGTTCTCAAAATGAATTTTATACAAAATTTAAACGATCATATTTCCCTAGGAATCATTGACCTATAATGATATGTGTTGTTATATTTCTTTTGGTAATATTATTGGAGATTCATTGTTTTGTTTTTTTAACATTGTAGTCGTATATTTTAGAATGTGTTATTCAGTGAATCTGATGCTTATAGATTGTATAGTTTGATTTTATATACATTTTTGTTCCATAATTCCATATTGTGTAATGATTTAATGACATGTCATATTTATATTTGTAAATTGTAATAGAAAATTGATAATTTTTACTATTTTCACAATAATAATACATTTTATATATTTTTTCCTATAACTTTTAATGTCCTTGTATATTTAATTATAGACAAATTTAATATCCAATGACCATTTTAATATTTTTTTTCTTATAATCATGTATCATCGTGATATAATTATTGGTGAAATGTTTATAATTTTTCCCATACTGATAATTTAAACACGCCGCCTTATAAGGATTCTTACTCAAACATTATGTAGAAAACTATGAATTTAGATAAGTGTAGTCGGTAATACAATACGGTAAGAATATGGAGAAATGTATAGTATAAAAAATATGTTTCTTTTTTAGATGATCCTCATGGACACCAAACCATCATCTCTATTGATTGATTGTTTTTTTGAGATTAAATGATTAAATTAGCTAACTATATGTTATTTTATATTGTTAAATATCTCATTGTTTCGAATAATGTCTTCAAATTATTTTTTTTTAGTACTAGATTTGGGAGTGTGGGTCTAGGAACCTCATTTGGCATCAATGAATGGATTTTTTATTTTGGAGTGTTATATAATTAATATTTGGAGTTTATGATTATATAATATATGTGAAATTTTTATAGATAAGTAAATTTATAAAAGGAAAAGCAGATATTTTTTTAGATTAAGGACTATGATGTTTTTTATAATGTACATCATACTCTTGATGCATTAATTTAGATTCATATGTGGATCATATAATCCTTGGTATAATTGCCCTAAAAGGGCTAATAGATTATCAACTCGATATTTAATCAATAGATTATGGGTGGGAATAATTATAAACACCTATCAAGAAACTCTCGATGGATATTAGTTGGGTAATTAATATTACTATTATTAATAAGTATATAGGATTGAATAAATTTTTTGATAATTATTTTGAACATAATATGAAAATGGTCATTGAAAAAAAATTTAAACTAAAGTAGGTATTTTTATGTTGAATTATTTGATAGTTAAAACATATGTATCTTAGTATTAAATAATGGGTAATTGGAGGAGACAACTTAGGAGTCTTCTTTCACATTTATATATACATTTAATGGTATTTTTTTAAAATTTATCACAATCATTATTCATTTTATTATTTACATTGAAAACGGATCATGAATATAATGGTTTGAAGGCGTGTCCCATGAATCTTCTATAAAAAAATGTGGAAGAATATTTAATATAAATCATCTAGATAATGGATAATATCAATTCATGATTAATATGCAGGAAATTACGTGTCATATAATTAATGCTTGTGAAGTTGAAATATACATAAAAATCTATCAATATTTTCTTATGGGTCAATTATCATTCTTCATTAGAGAAATATAATTATATATGTGATGAAAAATTTATATATGCTAAAATTTATACACACCAATATTTTGGAATACTTATTTTTCCCTAAATTAATTTTTTAGTTGGAATTTTTTTTTCTCTCACCCCCAAAATAACGAAGAAATTATATATTATATGAATATTTTTATTATATTTTATGAATAATAAAACCACTAGTACATAAAAATATACTACAAACCAAAAAATATCAGATATTAAAAGGAAAAATATTTAATATGAATCAACATTAAAAGGGATTGTCTTGTATGAAATAAATGTTATTTTGAAGTGTTGTATATTTTACACTAAATATTTTGAATGATAAATTTTATATTATTATTATATGCGACCAATAATATTATAAATCTTTCGATAATATATTTTTACTAAATAGTGTTAGAGAAACTAAAAAATATCCCTTTTATATAAAATTTTTTCTATTAATTATATTATGTTTACTTCTATTAAAAAAATTTATATTTTGGTTTGATTTTTGTAAAATGAATTTAATTTATGAATTTTTCTTGGAAGCATTACTTTTTGATTAAATAATAATATTTTTCTAAACTTGATAATATATTATAGAAAAATGAAAATTAATTTTTTTTCAATAAACTTTTACCTTTTTGTCATTTTAATAAAAAAATATTTGATATTATTTGAATCATTTTATTCCCTGAAAATATATATTTTTAAAATAAAAAAAACTATTTTAATAATTATATTTAGTCTTTATAAAACATGTTTTTATCATTTTGTAACCATAATTAATGTCTCACTCAAATAAAGAATAGTTTTGGTATTTTATTTTAATTATTAATCCACGAGCCCAATTTCAGTCTTGGATTGTTCTAAAAAACAATGATATTAATAATATAATAATAAGACCATTAATGAAATATAAATCTACTACATCATTAAATTTCTATTATTCATAATTTTTATGAAAAAATATTCAATTTGAAAATTTTTAGGTGTTATATGTCATAATATTGAATTAAATTATCAACAGCCTATAAAATTATATTTTAAAAAGTGGATCTCATATTTTGGAATCATTATTTCTTTATTAATTTAAAATTTCCAATTTATTTTTAATTATTCATTATAAATTTGTTCACTAATCATTAGTTACAAATCTAAAAAATAAAATTAATAATATTAAAAAATAATGAATAAAAGACAAAAAAACATATGTTCAACAGAATGGATGAGGCCTTCAAATTCATTCAACTTCCCCAACTCCATTATTGTCAATTATTATATCCAATTGAAATTTTAATAGCTACTTTAACTAATTTATTCAGAAATATCCCATTCATATCCCATATTAATGGAACCATCACAACCCCCACATTTCGTCACACCCAATGCCTTATATATTTTTCCAATATATAACTAGATAATTCCACAACAGACATAGAAAAATTGCAGTGGTTTAGTTATCCTAAAAATAACTATGAAAAATGACCTAATAAAATTTTCAATGGTCTAATTAAATGGATTAAATAGGATAATAAAGTTGTTTTTTGAATTGTATAAATAAGTAATGTGTTTTTTTGTCTCATTTATTATTGATATATGATGTGTATTTACAACATGTTTCCAATATTCGGTTTATATATTATCTATGGATTTTAGTAATCATAATTTATCATGAAATATAAGAGATTAACACATCCATATCATATTCTATCATTCTTGTTATTTTCAATTCAAATGATAATGATGATCTAATGGTGTTTTATCAAATTTTCATCTCTTTTATATAGATTTTTTATTCTATTTATCTCAATTAAATAGTTTGTATTATATCATTTCAATGTATAATTTCATTAATTATTTTTTTTTCATGGAATTTGAAGAATAATTTCATAAACAATTTTTAATGGGGGTATTATCAAAAACTGTCATAATCTGTAAAGTATATTGATTTCTCAAAAATCCGTTATTGAGATATGATATTTTTTCTTTAAATATTTTCATTAATTTATTTATTCATGAAACAAAAACATTATTTAAATTTAATATTTTATTCTAATCTATGAATAAATAAATTTACAATTTAATTCGAAATATATACTGATTTTATTTCACATATATTTATAAAATTTTCAAGAGTAATTAACATCCTAGCCATGTAAATTTATTATTATCAATATCCATGTTTTCTATTGCTTATTGTGTTACTAATTATATTTATTAAAATATTTATAATTTATCAATTATAAAATTTATATTTCCCGTTCCCGGTATTCAAAATTATTTTATTACAATTTTTATAATGTGGTATTCCAAGAAATGTATTTTAATATATGAAAAAAATATTTAATTCCTCATTACATGGATTTATAATCAAGTCCTCATTTCCGAGAAATAGTTTTTATATAATTTCATTGATTAACTGTTTAATGATTTTTAAAATGATACATTACATATTCTTTAACTCCACTAATTGGAAAATGAAATTTCAACAAATTCATAACATATTCTTTTATGAAAAAAGGTGTTCTAAAAAAATCACATTTATTATTTTTCATCAATTTTTAAATTCATTTTAATGGATTTAATTACATATAATTTTTTTAATGAATCAACCTATAAATGTTATTATTAAATAAAAATTAGGGGTGATTGGATTTTTAGTATAAATCATTTACATTCTTGAGATCTATTATGGTGATACTATATAAAAATGTTAAAAAATAAATATTTTCATTCCATTTTATTTTTTAACGAGATAAACAATTATTCATAACTAGGGAAAATTTTTATATATGACTTGTCGGTCTCATCTTATTTTACACTCAATATAATTTTTATTGTTTTAATATAATATAAGATAATTACATGTCTCTTGAACATATACCTTATATCATTTAATTCAATATTATATCTTGAATTTGATATGGGTAGTTTTTTTTCAAATGTTTATTATTTTAACGTTATGTTCGTAGCTATTCTTGTAGTTTTTTTTTCTGAAAACATGATATGTGTAGATTTTTTCAAATTTTGTGTCTGAATGTTATCATAGTACCAATATTCATAAGAATATTTTATGAACATGTTGCATGTATACTTGTCCACATGTTGGTCAATGAACTTGATGCTAGTGTCATTGTTTACAATATTTCCTATTTTATTACTTTTATAAAAATTCATTGTCATTCAATATTTAAATTGAATAAAATATTACTACATTATTATGATTATTCTCCAAGGATAAATTATATTTTATATTTACTCTTATTATAAGGGGTTTGTTTATTTATTTGAGATTACATATCCGTGTATCATGTCTAATTGAAAACACCTACGGTTCAATGTTGTTTTTATAATATATTTCATACTTCATCATGTTTTCTAATTATCAACCCATTTATTAAATGTTGATATTTTTTCCCTTATTTATAATTTCATCTCACACATTTCTTGTGTTTCTATTCCCCCTATTATAAATGTGAGTTCATTTTAATATGTATAAAATACATTCTAATGTTGTTTTATTATGGCGAAATTTACAAATGTGTCATAAAACATATTCATTTTTATAAAATCCCCAATGATATTAAAAATTAAGTTTGTAGTATTAGAAATTATTATTAAATTTAATTATTAAATTAATTGGATATATAATTTTTAGTTTTTTACTTATAATTTTGTATCAAATAGAGTTGTAAATGTTTGTTTTGAACTACACCAGAGAGAATAGATTTTGGACTCCTCAAACAAAATAATCACCCCCTTGATATCATTTCTAATGGGAATTACCATTTGACATGGCCAAATTCACTACTGGAGAAAGAAATATTTCAAATTTTCTTATAATAAAATTTCTAAGAATATGTTTTCAATTGTCTATAGACTTGTTCTTAACAAGAACACATCTTCCTATAATGAATATTAACAATGAGTTATAGGTATAAACTTCATCGTACCATGTAATGTCTAATAAATTTATATATTAATTATTCAGTTTAAATATATATTTATATCACAGTTAGGAAATATAGTATAATTTAAAACAAATACAACACACACTAAAAACCAAAAAAAAAATTATAGCTAATTTGGAACATAACAAATCAAGTACAAATATGATTCATTTAAATCAATTTAATATAATTGGATAATAAACCAAAAAAATAACATATCTGAATATTGATATTTGGGAATATTAGGATTTATAAAATTTACGTGGTCACAAAAATTATTGTAAAACAACACAAAAAATTTAAAATATATTAGGTATTTTTTAATAAATGAATGTACATCCTTTAGAGGAATTGAAATTAAAAATTAATAAAGGAAATATACTTTATTTTCTAAATTATAAATCAAATATGACCACTCTGATAGTAACATTATCATTTATAATAGTAACATAACAAAGATAATAGTGATTTTTTAAATAATACATTACACGAATAAAAAAGAAAATATACAGTCCAAATTTATATATATAAAATATTAAAATTATAAAACTAAAATTAAGGTATAAGTCCATGTTTAATACTATATTGTTTTATGTATGAAATATTATTATTACATATATTTGAATTTTATTTTGATAATATAATGTTTATTGTTTTTTGGTATTAGCATAGATAAATTTATCAAGAGTGAATTTTTTATATTTTTATAGAAAACATAAAATTTTAGGTGAATAGTAAAAAAATGAATTATTGAAATACCACATTTTTATGACATAGTAATAATGTAAGACTATCCTAATCAATTATAAAATTATTCTAAAATATAGAAAATGTAATTAATATGATAAATAGTAATTTAAAAAAATTAATTTCCATTCCTAATATATAATTTCTATAGTGTACAAAGAGGATGTATATCATTAAAAAAATAATTTTTCTCCATTATTATTTTTTAAACAACTAATTTTGGGGTAAATGGGGATTACAAGTAACAAATAGATTTAATTTTAAGTAAATCAAAATCGTAGATTCCAAAATGAAACAAATTAAAAAATTGCATTTTAAATAAAATTTAAATCATTATTTTAACCCAAAATTGCATATCGTTAATGTTTCAAAATCCTCTCACCCTCCCATTGGAAAATTACCTCTCTTAGGCTATGAAATTTCCAATCCTGTTATTATAATTCTCTAGAAAATCCTATGGGAATTTACATAAAATCCATAACCATGAACAGTAACCTATAATTTAATTGTAATGTATTGACCCATCCCATCGATGATTTATTTGATGGTGATAAGCCAAGTATAACTCCCCAACCAGACCTCAGATTGGATACGTACATAGAATGGATCACCATTTAAATACAATACATATTAGAGTTATTACCATATGGTACATATAACAACACACATATCCAAACAATAATAAACTAATGAATGAAATGATAATGATTATACCAATATTCATCAATACAATTTAGTGACACATCTGAGTATAACACAAGTATGGGAATGAAAATAATCCATATAAAATCCTAATGAAATTTTAATTGAATAAAAAATAATTCTATTAAATTTTCTAATATCAAAATAAAACCCCTATAACTGACTGTGGTCTATCTGGAACAAATATTCTCCACCAAATTATTATCCACATTGGTATTTTCTAAATGTATTATCATCTTTATAAGACAGAATACTTTTAGGATGAACCCATATAAGGGTGATTTAAAAAATTCCATGTAGGACAACACCAAATCACTTTAACTAAACAAACCTTGAGAGTCATCACATAAGCATGAATAACATCAATATTGATATACATATGATAGAAACAATGGCTCAATGTAATGGAACTATATTTCTAAACAATGAATCAATGTGAGGGATCGAGGTAAATGTTGTTGAAGAGAAACCACTCCTCAAGTCTTGGTACAAATTATGTTAATCATCGAAGAGGTGATTCATGTCCAACATGGCCATGAATAAGTACACATTGGAACTCATAGGATGTCGATACATGGATATGGGAAAACTACCAGGGCCTATAGGGCATACCTAACCCTTCATTGAGTATTTGACTAGGATGGGGATCGTATAACAACCCTGCTTTTTATTACACACATAAACCTGATTTACTTTATAAAATGTTCACTTGATACAACATAGATGATCAAGAGGTCTAGTGTATTTGGGGATTATGAACATTACATAACATCTTAAAACATAAAACACATAACATCTTTATTGAAATCTTCCTTTTCATGACCACTAAATTTCCTCGTACCTAGTATTTCATGGAATAACCTTAAGATATTACTAAGAAAAAGGTGATATATAAAGCCAAGAAAAGTAATAAACATGGAATAACATGAGGAATAAAATACATTTTAGAAAATAGGAATATCAATGGAGAATAAGAGAAACCTGAACAAAAGGTCATGATAAAGCATGATAATCATAACATGGAATTATGGCAACAACACATAACATAGAATTAGCATGAGCCAAGGCTCATTGCACATGGAGCATAACTAAACCCTAATTGCACATGAAGCATGAGTAAAATCTCATTGAACATGAAATAGTACAAGTCAACCCCCATTTCACCTGACGTATCATGATACTATACTTTCTCAATGCATTGGAGCACCATCAGGGAACACCCTTCTTAAACATTTAATATCATGCGTGTGGATTTCATAAATGAAACTATATAAACAATAAGTAAATCTTCATAAAGGTTAATACCCTTGATATATTAATGGGTGTGGTATTCAATACACAATGACTTTGTCTTGGAAAATCGCAGTGCAATTTCAGCAGTGTAACAGCGTGACATACGAACTCATAAAAATGGTTGATCAGAGAGAAAGGGGTGTCTCATCATATTTACATGAAGTTGATAGTATGGGGGTCACATAGATACATTTCCCGAAAATTTTAATGACATTTAGATTAATGATACAAAAAAATTTCATTAATGTAAATGAGGTGAGAGAAATTCCTTTCCGAATTTTAGCATTGTAATGGGTGTACATGGGAGGTATTAATGAGATAGAAAAGGGTCTCCCATCATCCAAACATAAATAGGGCAGTATGGGGGATGTGAGAAATCATAACCCAATTTTTTTTTGAAATCAAAAGGGTATAACAACTTTAAAAAAATTGGACAAAAATGATAAAGGAAGAAATCCCTTACTTGGATGTGTGAATCCAAAGGCTATGGAGTGGCTTGCGAGAGGCTTCCTGGGAGTTTAGGGAACATTGGGAGAATTATATAAAGAGGAGGACATGGTTTGGTTGAACTCAAAAGGCTTTTAGTGATGAGAAAGTGAGATCTTTTGTGGGATTATATAGGAAAGGAGAGAGAATCCTTTATTATTTAGGTTTGGGACACCACACATTAAACTAATCAATACCACAAACCATCCCATGGTTTTTGCCCATGGTTTTTTCCAAAGGGGAGTGGAAAAAATACATGATATGGAAAATAGCCAACCATCTTAAAATTATAGGGTTTCTTTTATGGAGGTGAGTCACACTCTCATGGAAAACCAATTAAAAAGAAAAAGTGTTTTATAAGTCAGTGAGGGTCCACAAAAGCTTTGTAAAATAAATCGAACAAATAAAATTTTACATTATTATAATTCTAAAACATATATTGGACGTACAAAATGTTTATAGTATTTTATTAATTCACTATTGGTACATTATGATATCATAAAACACATTATATATTTAAACGGTATTTAATTGTTACTCAAAAATTAGACTATCTCAGAAAATTAGGAAACATTCACCATTAGATAATTTTGACATCTTGAATCCTAATATAATAATCATTTTATCTAAATGATTTTATATATATGTGAATTTTTTACTTTTAAAATAAAAACTGACAGTTACCAAAAATTCAAGGGTTTTGACAAAAATAGTATTCAAACCATAATAAAAATTACAATTGTATTTATAAAATATTATGAACATTTATATTTAATAAAAATTAATTCAATAATAATATTTTACTAAAATATTTATTAATTCAAAAATCCATTAATTTATCAAAAAATACTATTTGTGCATTAAAAAATATTTACAAGGTAACAGTAATAAAATGAATGCACATTCTTTATAAAAAAATAATGTACATTATCATAGTGCATTGGTCTTGTTAAATAGCCCCTTATAACACCCACATAAGACCAAAGGGTAAGGTGTAAGATGGTGAAAAACTCTTGAGGTGGCTCGGATAAGATCGCTCGGGTGGTAATCTATATTAACTTCCACTTCTCCCGTAGTCGGTTCCGCTCAAGATTAACGTGTTCAAGATCAGCTTGGGCTTGGTCAAGAGAGAATCCCAAAGACACCACCTCCTTTCCGAGCTCTAACAAATGGGCTTCGTACGGGTCAAGTCTACTAGATGAGGCCATCTCTTCCTTTGTCTGTGCAACATGGATTTGTTAAATCCCTATATTAATACTAATCATGTGATCACTATTAAACGACTATATGAGAAATGGTCACAATTAAAAGTAGTATTTTAAAATCAATAAACATAAATCCACTGATGTTAATATTTTATATAACCATAATAAGACATTTAATTAGATCTAGAGGAATTTTCATTAATGAAGGTTTGGGTCATTACAATCGTCCCCCTTTATTAAATTTCACCCTTGGGATTTCCTTTTCCCACAATAAACCAGATGTGGGTGACTTTTCATCATCACTTCCTCTGATTCCCATGACGCTTCATCAAAATTGTGGTTTCGCTATAACACTGTGATGAGGGGAATTGTCTTATTTTTTAGAACGTTTTCTCTACGATCTATGGTCTTCACTGGTTGCTCCTCGTAAGAAATATCATACTATATCTATAATACCCTTGATCATAGTACATGTGAAGGGTTTGGTATGTACATCCTTAAGATAGATACATGAAAGACATCATGTGCTTTGGCCATGGTAGGTGGATGTGTTAGTCGATAGGCCACAACCAAAACATGATCAAGAATATCAAAGTGGCCAATGTACTTTGGACATAATATCCCTTTCTTTCCAATACTCATGACCTTATTCCAAGGAGATATGCGTAGAAATACCATGTCTCCAACTTTAAACTAAATATATTGTCGATGGTTATCTTCATAACTCTTCTGTCGACTCTGGGCTCCCTTGATCTGCTGTTGAATTGTTTTCACCTTCTCCACCATTTCCTCGACCATTTCTTGTCCTATAGTATTATTCTCATCGACATCATCCCAACATTCCAATGTTCTTGTAACACCCCAAGCTTCCACGGTACGTTTCCCTTTGAATAATGTAATTACGTGCGTTGTACGCAACTTCGAGATTCTAACACACCACAACCAATCAAACTAGCTGTTTTGAATAGTAATACCTACTTTTTGAAATTTTATAAATTTTATCCTTCTAAATGGACTTCATTTTTGGATTCCTAATATCAAAATTAGCTTAGGGTGAAATTTTGGTACTTTTCGGATAACTTTCATATTTTGATGAATAGTGAAAATTACTAAATTTTAATTAAAAACAAATTTTTTAATCGAAATAATTAATAGTGATAAATAATTAATTTGAGTGGTTTTAAAGTATATTTAGAATATATTTTTACCATTTAATACAATTTTGGTCATTGGATGATATTTCACATTTAAACCAGACATAAACAAGTGTTAATCTTTTGATACTTATTATCTCTTAAAAACATGCTATTTGATTTGACAACGGGAATTATTTTTTAAATTAATTAATTCAATTGATTTGTTTTGAATTTTCTAAAATAGACATCATTTTTTAATTCATAATATCAAATATATCTTAGGCCTAATTTTAGGTATTTTTCTGGAAATTTTCATTTTTTTGATGAATAGTGAAACCATAAGTGGTAGTTAAAAAACTGAATTTTTCATAAAACTTAATTTTACCGCTTCTGTGAGTGGAATTTCGAAAATCCGAGAGACACGGTTAATTTCAAGGAATAAAATGTGGTTCATTTAGGTGAAAATAATTTTTGGTGAGTAGTAACTTTTTACTTTTATTTACCACAGTTAAAAGTAAATAGGGTAATTAAGGGTAAAAATGATATTAATATTACCCTAACACATGTACTAATTTTATTGGACAAGTGTATCTCCACCAAAAACAACCTTAGGAAGAAAATATTATCATTTAGGTCCACTTGGATTATATTAGGACATTTATTATTATTTAATTTAAAGAAGAGTTAAAAGAGTTAAAATCAAAGTTTATTTACTAAAACATTTTTAATAAAGGGTTACACATAAGATAAATTCGACTATAAATATTCATTAGAAAGATAAAACCATTTCATACATAATGGTATTTTATTTATAAATTTTAGAAATTAAATAATTTAATTTATTTATGACACAATGGTGATGCAGTAATTACCATAATAGTGAACAAATAAAATGATTGATATTGTAGATATCCAAATAAGTATAATTTGAGCCTTTTTATGAATTACAATAATTTTATAGGTTAATATGACATATTAGGATTTATTTAATTGTGTTTTTTCGAAGTAATAATTCGGATATGAGTTTCACAAAAATCAATTATTGAATAGTGTCAAAATTGACATAAAAGAGTTTTTAAAACAAATATTATATTATTAATTGATATTAAATTCATAAAAATATAATGTTAGGCCAAGAGACTTATATCAAAATATTTGTATCATTAATGGACCACTTGGGGGTTGATTGGATGTTTATAGTATGTTTATTAACCATATAATATAAAAATACAAAGAGACATTGTAAAAGTGAAACTAATTAACTAAGAGTTAATACTTAAAGATAAGGTTAATATAATGACCCAAACCTGTCTAAATTCTATTGGTTGAGTGTTTTTAGACCTTTCCCATCCTTAAACATTAAATAATCCAGTTTTGATCCATTGGAAACCGAATATGAATTTATTATAAAATAATATTGTTAGCTTTTCCAAAGGTTCCCCTCGCCCCTCTTATAAAAGGGCACTCCCCCTTCTCATTACTTCACAACTTCAATTCCTTTTGGTTCGGCCAACCCCTACCAAAATACTCTCTAAACTTCCCTCACTAGAACCTATAGGCCTTAGTTTGATCAGAAATCCATCCTAATGATCCCTTTTGATCAAATCAAAAGGAAGAACCCGAATAAGAGGTAATGTTTTACCACCCTTTTTCAAATTCTTTTCTTCTTCAACTTCTTCTTTATTTGTTATTCCCATTATAAATTAATGAATTCAGTATATCCTATATACTGAAATATTATTATAAATATTGTACAACCATATTCAGTATTCTATCCAGCCTTCGAATGACATGTCACCATACGTGTGTACGTACGGCTTACCGTCTCCAGGTCGTGGTGTAATTGTCATTCAATAAATTATTATTTGGATGGGTATAATAATGATGTGTAATTCATGTAAATAATAAATATAACATGATAATTATTCTGTATATATGATATACCATCCAATTATATATTATTTTAACATCAAATGATTGATATTGTCGCTCGTGCGTACGTACGAACTACCGTCTCCCCGAACGCGATGAGATTCATTCTCCATCGTATCCATTCAAGTATAATTATCATTTGATTATTTAAAAATAATGTTTAAGGACTTGTTATCATTCTGGATATGAATAAGAAACAACATATCAATGACAAACATGGTTTACTTAACAAAACATATAAAATAAAACGTGTAAGTTAACACCCGAAACAACGATAATACTAAGATATTAATAACAAATCAATGTTAAAAGATCATATATGATATCATATTAGTGTAAATGATTCTTTTATAATTCAATAAAAATTATTTCTCCATTATAAAAGAGTTTAACCTACCGCCGACCAAGGAAAAAGTACAAAGTAAGGGGTTTCTTATCTCACTTTTAATTCCGTGAGAATTCCATTGTTCACCACTTATTTATTACATGTGGTGTGTGTACTGCCCATGTTTGTATTCATTGTGTAATATAATTTAATTCATTTATATTTACATCATCATTGTATGATCCTTCTTTCATGGGTGTATGTTTTTTATGTAACCAAATCAATAAGGGAATTTGGAATTTCAATTTCCACTCATTCGGCATTACACATACTTCAATGATTATTTTACTCCATGATTATGTGTAGAATCACTATTAATTTGATTATCTGATAAATTCCACTCCCTTTTATGTGGATATACTTTTGATACACATAATCAATCCATTTATAAATTCTCAAGTCATCGGTATGAACTTGATAAGAGTAATTTTTACTCAATCTCGATTTGTTGGGATAAACATCCAATTCATTGGTGTTGTTTTTACAAGAATATATGTGAATGTCATTTAATTGTTTTACACTGAATATCCAATCATATTTAGTGTATTTATATTTATCACACATAATTATGTCATTGATCTATCCTTTACCTAAGGATACAACCTTTATGTGAGATTTCATCTTAATTTACATTCCATTGAGACTTCTTTGTTGTTATACACCAAATCACTTTTATGTGGTTTACATTGAAATGGAATTCAGTTTTGGATTCGTAATATCGAAATTATCTTTGGGGGAAATTTTGGTACTTTTCGGATATCTTTTATATTTTGATGAATAGTGAAAATTACTAAATTTTAATTAAAAATAACTTTTTTAATCGAAATAATTTATAGTGTTAAAATATTAATTTGAGTGGTTTTAAAGTATATTTAGAATATATTTTTACCATTTAATACAATGTTGTTCATTGGATGATATTCCACATTTAAACCAGACATAAACAAGTGTCAATCTTTTGATAGTTATTATCTTTAAAAACACACTATTTGTTTTGACGATGGGAATTAATTTTTAAATTAATTAATTGAATTGATTTGTTATTTAATTTGGTAAAATAGACATCCTTTTTGAATTCATAATATCAAATACAACTTAGGCCTAATTTTTGGTATTTTTCTGGAAACTTTCATTTTTTGATGAATAGTGAAACCACTAAGTGGTAGTTAAAAAACTGAATTTTTCATAAAACTTAATTTTACCGCTTCTGTGAGTGTAATTTCGAAAATCTGAGAGACACGGTTAATATGAAGGAGTAAAATGTGGTTCATTGGGATGAAAATTATTTTTTGTGAATAGTAACTTTTTACTTTTATTTACCACGGTTAAAATTAAATAGGGTAATTAAGGGTAAAAATGATATTAATATTACCCTAACACATGTACTAATTCTATTGTACAAGTGTATCTAGACCATAAACAACCATAGGAATAAAATATTATCATTTAGGTCCACTTGTATTAGATTAGGACATTTATTATTATTTAATTCAAAGAAGAGTTAAAAGAGTTAAAATCAATGTTTATGTACTAAAACATTTTTAATATAGGGTTACACATAAGATAAATTCGACTATAAATATTCCTTAGATAGATAAATCTATTTCCTACATAATGGTATTTTATTTATAAATTTTGGACATTAAATAATTTAATTTATTTATGATACAATGGTGATGGAGTAATTACCATAATAGTAAAAAATTAAAATGATTGATATTGTAGATACCCAAATATTTATAATTTGAGACTTTTTATGAATTAAACTAATTTTATAGGTTAATATGACATATTAGTATTGAATTAATTGACTTTTTTTTGAAGTAATAATTCTGATATGAGTATCACAAAAATCAATTATTGAATAGTGTCAAAATTCACATAAAAGAGTTTTTAAAACAAATATTATATTATTAATTGATATTAAATTCCAAATATCTAAGGATCGGCCAAGAGACCTATATAAAGATAGGTGTATCATTAATGGACCAGTTGGTGGTCTCTTGGATGTTTATATTAAGTTTATTAACCATATACTAAAAAATACAAAGAGACATTGTAAAAGTGAAACTAATTAACTAAGAGTTAATACTTAATGATAAGGTTAATATAATGACGCAAACCTGTATAAATTATATTGGTTGAGTGGTTTTGCGACCTATCCTCACCTTAAACGTTAAATAATCCACTTTTGAGCCATTAGAAACCAAATATGAATTTATTATAAAATAATGTTTTTAGATTTTCCAAAGGTGCCCCTCACCCCTCTTATAAAAGGGAACTCCCCCTTCTCATTACTTCACAACTTCAAAGACTTTTGGATCGTCCAACCCCTGCCCAAATACTCTCTAAACATCCCTCACTACAACCTAGAGGCCTTAGTTTGTTCATAAATCCATTTTAAGGAGCCCTTTTGATCAAATCGAAAGGAAGAACCCGAAGAAGAGGTAATGTTTTTACCACCCTTTTTCAAATTCTTTTCTTCTTCAACTTCTTCTTTCTTTGTTGTTCCAATTATAAATTAATGAATCCAGTATCTCCTATATACATTAATATTACTATAAATATAGTAAAACCATATTCAGTATTATATCCATCCTTTGAATGACATTTCACCATACGTGCGTATGTACGGCTTACCGTCTCCACGTCGTGGTGTAATTGTCATTCAATAAATTATTATTTGGATGGGTATAATAATGATGTGTAATTCATGTAAATAATAAATATAACATGATAATTATTCTCTATATATGATATACCATCCAATTATAGATTATTTTAACATAAAAATAATGATATTGTCGCTCGTGCGTACGTATGGACTACCGTCTCCACGAACGCGATGAGATTCATTCTCCATCGTATCCATTCAAGTATAATTATCATTTGATTATTTAAAAATACTGTTTAAGGTCTTGATATCATTCTGTATATGAATAAGAAACAACCTATCAATTACAAACATGGCTTACTTAACAAAACATATAAAAGCAAACCAGTAAGTTAACACCTGAAGCAATGATAATACTAAGATATTAATAACAAATCAATGTTAAAAGATCATATATGGTATCATATTAATGTAAATGATTCTTGTATAATTCAATAAAAATTATTTCACCATTATACCTGAGTTTAACCAACCGTATACAAAGGAAAAAGTACAAAGTAAGCTGTTTATTATCTCAGTTTTAATTCCGTGAGAATTCCATTGTTCACCACTTATTTATTACATGCGGTGTGTGTACTACCCATGTTTGTATTCATTGTGTAATATAATTTAATTAATTTATATTTACATCATCATTTTATGATCCTTCTTTCATGGGTGTATGTTTTGTATGTTACCAATTCAATAAGGGAATTTGGAATTTCAATTTCCACTCATTCGGCTTTACGCATACTTTATTGATTATTTTACTTCAAGATTATGTATAGAATCAATATTAATTTTATTATGTCATAAATTCCACTTCCCTTTCTATGTATATACTTTTGATACACATATTCACTCCATTGATAAATTCTCAAGTCATCTGTATGAACATGATACGAGTAATTTTTACTCAATCTCGATTTGTTGGGATAAACATCCAATTCATTGGTGTTGTTTTTACATGAATATGTGTGAATGTCCTTTGATTGTTTTACACTGAATATCCATTAATATTTAGTGTATTTATATTTGTCACACATAATTATGTCGTTGATTTATCCTTAACCTATGGATACAACCTTTATGAGAGATTTCATCTTAATTTACATTACATTGAGACTTCTTTGTTATTATACACCAAATCACATTTATGTGGTGTACTTTGACATAGTATATCATGAATCCCTTTATTCTCATGATATTACAATGTTTTTATTACCTCAATTATTTGTATTCAATTGTCTCTATTTTGGATAGAAACTCTATCTAAAATACCATTTTTCAATGTTTTAAAGACACATTCTTCTAAATCTTGCTCATTAATGTCCATGTTTTAAACATGGTTTTAAGGATTTATTTATATGGACATTAATGTTTTAAAATCAAAATTCCTTTTAGATGTTTCAAAGTGGTATGGGACACTTTGATTCTAAAATCTATTTTAAATGGATTCTTGACAAATAGTGTGACTTTTAAATGATTTCAAGAAAAATGGGATATTTCACACAAATTGTTTTGATGAATATTTTCATCTATGTAAATATCCTTAATCATTCTCTATTGAGGTTAATATGATACAATACAATCTTCCATATTGTATCGAATGAGTTATGTTTGACTGTGGATGTGCTATTTTTATACCATTCATGGTTTGTGGATAAAGTATTGACATTTCGTATGCTAGTTTTAATACGAATGTTTATGTTATGGTTAAAACTTTTCATATGAGGAATGCATTGGACTTAGTATGTGATGGTTGGAGCCCGCTATAGCTCCTCGATGCATCGGTAGGTCTCATGAGACAAACTAGTGTCTCGGCACAATGCCTTGGCATAATCTTATTTGTAGTCTTGGCATGAGGCCTTGGCTATGTGGTTATGATAGTCTGGCATTATGCATTCCATCATTATGAAAGTTGTTATTGATATTGCATGTGATTGTACGACTATTAGAATATCCATGTGAATATGTAAATGGAATTATTTCATTTTATCTTTTCCATATTATGTTCAAGTTCAAGTTTAAAAGGCTTTTGTTTTAGTTATAAATTACTTTAAGTGTTTATGATTATCTACAAAAGCTTCTGCTATACTGTTATCCTTACTAAGCATCTGAGCTCACCCCTTTCAATGTTTTATCTCTTCCTAGGATGTGAAGAAGTAATTTATGAATGACCTGCAGGGATAGTATGAGGGGATATGAAGATAAGATGTTTTTGTAGTTTTTTTACCTTATGATATAATGTAATACTTATGAATATATCTAGTGCTTCCAAGACTACTAAACTAATCGGTCTTTCGGGACTTGATCCTTTGTGATCATGCCAATTTTATATGATAATGCACCGACTCTGGGTATCTAGGGTCAGGGCGTTACAGTTCTGAACCCCTTCCCATAAAAGGGCTTCATAAGGATCTATTAAGATGATCGAGTGGAAACTACTATTTTAGGAGAATTCAACCAGTGGAAAATGTTTGTCCCTTCCTCCTTTGAAGTCCACATAACACGCTCTCAATATTTCCTCAACTGTTTTTATAGTCCGCTTAGATTGGACAACAGTTTGAGGATGATAAGTCATACTGATGTTTAGATCAGTATCTAGAGCATGTTGAAGACTCTTCCACAACATAAAGTCGAATCTTGGATATCTATCAGATACAATAGATAGTGGTACTCCATGTAGCCTTACTACTTCCTTGATATATATATATATATATGTTCAAGCTTATCCAATGTGAAATCCTCACGAATTGCAATTATGTGTACACACATTGTAATATGATTCACAACAACCCATATTTTTTTGTTGCCTTTGTATGTCTTTGGATGTCTAATGACAAAGTCCTCAATGATGTTCTCACATTTCCATGATGTAATGGGAAATGGTTGCATCATCCCCTTAGACTTCTGCCTCTTTTCCCTCACTTTCTGACACACTAGGAACATTGATGTATACTCCATGATCTCCTTTTTCATATTATCCCACCAATAATTCTCTCAGATATCTCGATACATCGTTGTGTTTCCTAGGTGAATAGGGAAATTTGAAACATGTGGATCATCCAAAAGTTCAATCTATAGCTCTTGACATGATGGAAGACATATTCATTTCCCAAATATCACAATTCCTTCTTTATTTAATATGAACACCGAGGATTTACCATTTACAATCACTTCCACTCTCTTAGGAATTACCACATCATCATTTTGAGCATCATTTAACCATTCCAAAAGATACGGTTGAGACATCATTTGTGAAAGGATTGATGGTGTTCCCTTATTTATGATTCCCATATCCATCTTCATCAAATCTATGAACATTGGGTCCTTATCAATTATCATCAATGATGGAATTGCTGTGTCCTTTCTACTTAGATCATCTATCACCTTGTCCTCTTTCCCAGGGTGGTAATTGATTGAGAAGTCATAGTCATTGATCAACACTTACCATCTTCATCGGCACATGTTCAACTCTTTCTGTGTGAATATATACTTGAGGCTTTGGTGGTCTATATATATTTCACACTTCTCCAGAAAGAGATAATGCAGAAAAAAGTTTAATGTGAAGATCACCACCGACAAATCCAAATCATGTGTTAGATAATTCTTCTCATGAAATTTCAAATTCGTTGATGTATAGGCAATTATTTTTTCATTTTTCATTAAAACACATCCCATGCCCATATTCAAGAAATCAATAAATACCACAAAATGTTCTACACTTGTGGGAAAAGTGAGCAGCAGCGCAGTAAGAAGTCTCTTTTTAACTCTTTGAAACTTTCTTCACATTCATTACTCCAATAAATCTTTACTCCATTCCGAGTTAGCTTGGTAAGAGGGTTGGAAAATCATGAGAAATTTCTCACAAATCGTCGATAATATCCAGCTAACCCAAAGAGGCTATGGATATCCATTACTGATGTTGGCCTCAACCATCCCTCAATTACATCTATTATGGATGGATCCATAGATATCCCATCACTTGTGATGATATGGAACAAGAATGAGACATCCTTCAACCAAAACTCACACTTGTTGTACTTTGCAAAGAGATTTTCTTTACACAAGGTCTCTAGTATAGTTCTTAGATGCTCTTCATGATCCTCCCTGTATTTGGAGTACATTATAATATCATCTTTAGAAACTACTACAAATTTGTCCAGGTAATCCCTAAATACTCTATTCATTTAGCCCATGAACTTTTTTAGAGAATTAGGGAGTCCGAAAGGAATTACTATGAATTAATAGTGCTTGTATACTATATGAAAAGCAGCCTTGGGGATATCTTCCTTCTTCACCCATGCATGACAATATCCCGACTGTAAATACACCTTGGAGAAGTATTTTTATCCGTGCAGCTGATCAAATATGTCATCAATTCGTGGGATATGATACTTGTTCTTTATCGTGATTTTGTTAAGCTCACAACGATCGATGCAAATGCGCATTGACCTATCCTTCTTCTCACTAATAGAATTAGGGGTTTTAGCAACCGCCAAAAGCGGTCGCTAAAAGGCTTTAGCGACCGCCTAGCGACCGCTTTTAGCGGTCGCTTTAGCTTCGTCGGTAAAACCCATTAGCGACCGCCAATGGCTGTCGCTAATGCTTCACATCAACACAGCAGCCATGCGGGTCCTCTCCTCTCAGCATATGTTCGAAGGGGACACAAAGCTTCCCCTCACCGGCCATGGCGGACACACGACGGCAGTGGATGTTGGGTTATTCAGGTGATGAGGATGAGGCCACCGGAAGTCCGAGGAGGGGTTCGAGATTGATCCGCACGTAGACGGCAGTCACGAGTGTGCTGTTAGGAAGCATGGAATGGCATGAAGAGAGGCGGCGGTGTGTGGAGGAATGCGGTAGTGTGCGGCGGCATGCAGCGGTTCGGAATTGCAGTGGTTATAGCCTGCGGGAAGAAGAAGATGGCAGGCGGGAAAATTCCCGCTACAATTTTAGATTCATATTAGCGGCCGCCTATGGCGGTCGCTAATACCCTCTCTAGTGACCGCCAATGGCGGTCGCCCGCATCAGGAGGCTCCAAAACACAAATTTCTAGTAGTGTCTTGATGAAGAGGACTAGGGAACCCCATGGTCATGCACATTGGAGGATAATCCATTTATCAAGAATCTGCTATAGTTGTTTAATCATATCCTCAAGCTCAACAACAACCATTCAATATGGTTTATTGGATATTGGAAATGGCCCAGGAATAAGTTCAATAGAGAATTTAGCATCCCTAAATGGAGGACATCTAGGCAATTACTCAGGAAACACTTCATCATATTTCTCTTACAATAGGCATGTCTTCATGGATAGTATCCTCTTTAGACTTAATCATCTGAGCTAGATACGCGAGATCATAGGGCAGTAATATCCATGCTCGAGATGATGGAGCTAAAGAAGATTCATCTACCTCGTTGCACTTTTATTTAATCAGGGGTCAATTCTACACATAAAGAGTGATTTCACTTTCACATCAATTTATGTTGGCTCTATATAAGGAAAGCATATATATACAATGAATTTAATCAAATTACACTAAAGGGAGTATGAAGAGGTTCGCTAGGAAAATAAATCAACATATTATAGCAGGGGCGGAGTTATATTCATGGGATGAAATTATTGACCCATTTTCCATAATCAATGATATCTTTACTTCCATGATTTGTGGTGGCACTGAGATTGTTCTTCTAAACTTTTGGAATATAAAAGAATGTGTAGAAACTAAATCAAAAATTATTCTTGTGAATCATGAATGAATAAATAGCATACCTATATCCACTTCATTTTCAGGGTTCACTTCGGCAGTAGTGATGGAAAAAGTTATACCTTGGTGCCTTGGTGGTTGTTGGTTGCCACCGAAATTTGATGGCTTAGGGAACTAATTTGAAAGATTCCCTAGTTCATCGCCGTTGTAGCAATGAGAAACACGTTGAGGTTTGAACAAATTGTCCCTCTCCTCTGTTGCAGTTGTGGGGTTTTCTTGTTTTCATCTAACATCGAGGTGCCCTTACCTTCCACACCTAATGTATTTCCTCATCCCATTGAGGAAATTTTTAGGGTGCTTCTTTCTGAACCTTTGGCAAGTGTGGTTTTGGATCATTTTAGCACCGTTGGATTTATCCATCGGACCGCCGGCAATGAAGTCCATCTTACGCTTCTTATCCCCATGGTACCCATGATATTATATTATCTCTATTTTGACCTTGAGGGAAAATTAGACAATTTCAACATAGATGTTGATGTCATGGATCACCATCGCTTTCCATAGGCTAGGTTTCAACCCACCAAAGAAGCGATCAACATTGCATTCGGGGGTAACGAAAAAGCCGAAGGCAGATCGTTCAAGCCTTGTGATGTTTTCCACATACGCTCGGAAAAATTCATAATCTTTTTTTAGGGAAAGGATGTCCCTTTCCATCATAAGTCGGAGGGTGCGCATAAAATATTTATCAAGAAACATATTCCGGAAATCCATCCATTCCAATGCCTCAATCTACTCCTCAGGAATAATATTTTTAATCATCCTCCACCAATAATCGACATCACCTTCCATATGATAATAATCCAAAAGATCCTTCCCTTGTTCTGAACATTTAAGGACGTATACGATCTTCTCAAGGGAGTTGATCCATTGTTCGACGATTGAGGGATCAGATGATCCATTAAAAGTATGAGGCCTTTGTCTCCGGAATCTCGCGGTAATGACTTGTACTTTCATGGGGGGGGGGTTGAATGTTCCTCGTGACCCATGTTTCTATTTAAATATTGAGTTAACCGAGAGAGAATCCTGAAAAAGTTATCAATTCTCACTCCCATTGGATTTGGAATCTCATTAGCACAATCATCACATTGATCATCACATCGGTTGTTAGCCCGAGTCCTCCTATTATTAGACATTGGCTAGAATAAAGGAAAGTTTGAGGTAACACATAAATGTTAATCCAAGGAAAAAACTGATGATATATAAATAACTTTTATTTCATTAACATATGAATCCATAGGCTTCAATCTATGCTATCCATGATTTACTTTTTAACACATATTCATAGGGGCATTTTTTTTAATTCCCGTAATATGGGATCATACTAAGGATATGAATTTACCAAATCATATACCCTAGGAGTGTCGTAACCAAGAGTGTAGCTAGGACCATTATCGTGCACTATTTCCCGTTCGAGTCTAGATCTAGGTGTTGTTTTTGGGTTTTACCTCTAGGATACATCCGTGACGGATCCGCCTCTACCTGTTCATATCCAGATAGGGATGTATTTTCTTGATAAACCATTTACTCAAAACTCACCAATAACTAGGGATGTTTTTATTATACTTATTCTTGTCTCTATGTCTTTACTGGGGTTTTAAATTCAAAATCTCATAAATAACTAAACCTATCCTCTAATTCCAACTATAACAACCCTTCTTTTTATTATAAAATTAAACGTGATATATTACATAAATTCTTCAATTGATACAACATAGAAGATCAAGAGGTGTATTGTATTTGGGGATTTGGAACATTACATAATATCTTAGAACATAAAACACACAACACCTTTATTGAAAACATCCTTTACGTAACCACTACATTCCCTCGTACATAGCATTTCATGGGATAACCCGAGGACATGCATAAGAAAGGGGTGAGCAATAAAGCCCAGTAAGGGAATAAACATGGGATAACATTATGAATACAATACATGTTATAAAATAGGCCTATCAATGGAGCACAAGATAATAATGAACATAGAGGCATGATAAATCATGATATTCATAACATGTAAATGGGGCAACAACACTTAACATGGAATTTTCATGAGCCAAGGATCATTGCACAAGGAGCATGAGTAAACCCTCATTGCACATGAAGCATGAGTAAAATATAATTACACTTGATTTAGCATGAGTCAACACCCATTCCACATGATGTATCATGATACTAAGATTTACCCAATGCATTGGAGCGCTATTAAGGTGAACCCTTCTTAAACATTTAATTTCATGCATAATTGTGCCACATGGATCATAAAACAAAAAAACATCATTTATTCTATGATAAAAAAGTGTGGAATTCATACATGGAACTATTTAAACAAAATTCAAATGTGAATAAAGGTGAATAACCTTGTTAGAAAAATGGGTATGGTATTCAATACACAATGACTTTGGCTTGGAAAATCCCGGTGCAATTTCGGCAGTGTAACGACTTGACATAAGAACTCGTAAAAATGGTTTATGAGATAGAAAGTGTTGTATAATCCTATTTAAAATAAATTGATATTATAGGGGTTATATAGATACATGTACCAACAATTTTAATGAAATTTAGATTCATGATACAAAATAATAGCTTGAATGTAAATGAGGAGAGAGAATTTTCTTTTGGAATTTCGGCATTGTAATAGTTGTACATGGGAGTCATTAATGAGAGAGAAAGTGGTCTCCCATCATCCAAAAATAAATATTGAAGTATGGGGGATGTTCTCAATCATACCACAACATTTTTAATTCAATAAAAAAGGCCATAACAACTTTATGAAAATTTGAAAAAAATGAAAAAGAAAGAAATCCCTTACTTGGAAGTGTGATCCTAAAGGCTTGGGGGATGCTTGAGATAAGTTTCTTGGGAGATTGGGGAACCTTGAGAGGATTATATATAGAGGAGGGTAGTGGTTGGTCGAACATAAAAGCCTTTGAATGAAGAGTAAGTGAGAGCTTGGGTCGGTTTATATTGGAAAGGAGAGGGAATTATTTATTATTTAGGTTTGGGACACCTCACACTAAATAAATAAATACCACAAAAAGGACCATGGTTTTTGCCCAGGGATTTTTCAAAAGTGTAGTGAATACAATATTTTATAATTCCAATGGCCGATATTCTTAAAATAATAGGGTTTCTTATGTGGAGGTGAGTCAGACTTTCAGTGAATGAAATTTAAAAAGAAAAAATGTTTTATATGTCTTGGAGGGTCCACCAAAGCTTTGTAAAATAAATCAACAAAAATATAAAATCACATTATTTTTATGCTACATCATATATTGGCAGAACATAATGCTTATAGTTTTTTATTAACTCACTATTGGGTCATTATGATGTCATAAAAAACATTATATATTTAAATGGTATCAAATTTTTTTAAAAAAAATCAACTGTCTCAAAAAATTATGAAAAATTCACTATTGGATAATTTCGACATCCTGATTCCAAAAATAATATTCATTTTATCTAAATAATTTTATAAATATGTGACGTTTTTACTTTAAATATAAAAACAAACATTTACAGAAAATTCATGTGTTTTGACAAAAATAGTTTTAAAACCTTAATAAAAATTACAATTGCCTTCATAAAATTATATGATCATTTATATTTAATAATTATAAATTCAATACTAAAATTTTATTAAAATATTAATTAATTAATAAATCCATTTATTGATCAGAAATACTATTTGTGCTTTAAAATCTATTTATAATGTAAAAATAATAAAATCAATTAACATTCATTACACAAAAATAATGTAAATTGTCATAGTGTTGGGGTCTTATTACATAACATCTTATAACACCTGCATAAGACTAATGTGTATGGTGTACAATGGTGATAGACTCTTTGGTGTCTTGGATAACATCGCTCGGGTGGTAATATCAATTAACATCTACTTCTCCCATAGTCGGTTTCTCTCATGCATAATGTTTTCAAGCTATGCTTGGGATTGGTCAAGAGCAGACCAATGATGCCACCTCCTTGCTGAGCTCCGAAAAATGGGTTTCTTTTAGGGAAATTCTACTAGATGAGTCCATCACATTTTTTTTCTTAGTAAATTGGATTTGTTAAAGCCCAATATTTATACTAATCATGTGATCACCATTCAACGAGAAGCGGTCACGATTCATAACAATATTTTAAAATCATGAAACATAAAACCAATGAAGTCCACATTTTATATAACCATAATAAGACATTTAATTAGATCAAGAGTAGTATTTATTAATGAAATATTGGGTCGTTACAGATCGCACTCCTTGGATGTCACTAACAAGATAACTAACCAATCCACTAATACAATGATACTGGGTCACACACCATGCCACATTTAGAGAAACATAAATCTTCTCAGAACTAACCCATAATGTGGATCACTCATTCTATTATATGGATGAGATTCCAAACTCTACCTTCTTAGGTATGGAACATCAGATCATAACCTCAAAATAATCTTCTATAATAACGATAAATGGGGATTAAACCTTTCATAATATGATTCTATGATTTATATGGTATATACATGACATTCCCTAGATAGCCCAACAAATTTCTAGGTCCATGCATGTTCCCTTGTCCCCCATCCTATTCCCAAGTATATGTGTTAGGGTTAGGTAAAGTAGTTCTATTGGTACACATTCACTCTGGTCATTCTTGTGTACTATAGTTGTGTATGTTCCCCTATATGTTTGATATTCCAGGGTACCCCTATGTTATATTTTTAGTCAACATGAAAATGTTACTTAGAATAGGAAATTTTACATGATGTGTGATATTTAATTTTTTAATTAAACACCAACCACCAAAAAAGGGGATCCATGCAGCATGGGTTCATCCAATCTGAACTCATTAAAAAATATTTTCCACATAATTAAATTCTATTATAAATATTTCAAAAATTCCATAGATTCCTTATC
This sequence comes from Viscum album, assembly GCA_963277665.1. Lineage (NCBI taxonomy): Eukaryota > Viridiplantae > Streptophyta > Magnoliopsida > Santalales > Viscaceae > Viscum > Viscum album. The sequence continues at coordinate 1,904,061,662 of OY728160.1, forward strand.
TTCGATGAAGAATCAAGAAAATTGATCTTGTATCATTGGTTTCCCATTCCTCAGATATTATTCATGACCAAAAAATGGCCACCATATCTCCTTGGTATTCCCCTGCTGCATTGTATTTCCATATAAAAAATGACATTGGATGATGAAATAAAAATCTTATTTCTAATCACCCATAATTATTTTAACACAACTATTTTGACTTCTATACCAAAAATAAACCCACATAAATGATCCATTGTTCCATATATGGATTGTGCAGTGATTGCACCCCAATTTTGATCAAACAGATGGAAAATAGAATAACAATAAATCTAATATGATGAAGACGTGGAGAAAATCAAATAACATATATTTGAGATCAATAAAATCATTCATTATTAATGTTATCCTCAATCTATTGACTAAGAAATTTAATAATACATATTAATTCTACAAGGATCAATAATTGTTTATAAATTCCAAATAAAATGGTGAAGTCATTAACTATAAATCATCAAGAAAACCCTACAATAAATTTCATACTAAATAATTCATGATCCATTTAAAATAATGATAACACATAGTTAATCAAACAAAAAAGTCCTAACTCAGTATTGGATTGGTCACTATTGTGAAGGGATTTAACATAATTTTCTTTGTTGTGATCAAAGTTCTCTACTATTGAAGGTGAAATTCATAGAAATTTTACCATCGATCAACGATCTTATTGTAATTCAACAAAACCCTCTCCAAAATCAACTAAATTCTATAGGCTTATGTATATAAACATTCAATTTGGCCATAAATTTCATTAAACATGTTATGATAAATACATGAGAAATTAATGTAAAATAATTTATTATAATAGATTATTAGTTTATGATCAACTGAAAACAATTACTTAAATAAAATACTTGTTGTGCACAATGGAGATGCCACATCATGGTTAAAAACTAAATTCCTTATTTCATAATGATCCCAAAATTCAAATATCAAAATCCATTAATGATATATTCTATTATATAAAAAAATACATGTATGAGATATAATATATATATTATTTCAAAACCAAGGCTCCATGGTCAACATAATCCCACCCTGCATCCATTACTAGATCTAATAATAATCATTAATGTATTCCAATAAGCTACAAAGATATAAAAAATCATTACATTCCCCCAAACACAAGTATGTTCAATATAAAAGGGTAATAATACTGAAAAATGAGGATATTATGTTTTCATGTTTTTGGGTTCCCAGATGTTCTCTTATAGATTCTTATGCTACCATTGAACAAAAAATATAGGAAACTCCCACCAAAGAAGTATATTATTTTGGTGATCAATAATCTCTACTATGTACTCTATGATGGTAGCCTCATATTTTATGAATTTCACAACCATGTAGATAACGTCAGATGGTTTGTGTACATAACTCCTTAAATGAAGTATGTAAAAGATATCATGCTCCTAGTAGAAATGTCATTTAGGGATAAGTGGTATGCTACCACACAAAACCACTGTATTATCAAGGATGGGATAATGAATCTTATAGATAACATGATACACAAGATAAATCTAAAAAATCATAATAAATGTCATACATTCAAGAACACACCATCTCCCTCATCAAAAACCAAATCCATCTATCATCATTTACTATAATTATTCAAATTTCCATTGTTAGTCCTTAAATACATTTCAATTATCATATTCTTCTCTATTTTCACTCACAACAACCCTAGGCCCATGATTTCAAACACTCCAATACTAGTCCAAAAAACTGTTGATCAACATAGTCAACTACAAAATACCTCTAGTGGTAACATGCCGATGGTGGAGTGTTTGTTATTTTTATAAGTAAACTCTTCCAAGGGTAGTTGATTATCCCAAATACTGAAAATTTCCAATAAGCATGTCCAATTAATTTCAACAAAGACATGAATGGTCCATTTAGTCTATTTTTTAATCATGGGTTAAAATTTAATTGTCATCCCAAATTGACACCCAAAGGACTCCTATTACCATCCCTATAACTGTGATTTTAACAGATCGTCACGGATTGAGTTGATCAATGAGGGAACTCCATGAATCCATACCATTTCTAATTTTTAATAGTGTCGCAAACTCTCTTTTGAAATCATCACTTTGTTTGGTTTTATTTGAGATGACTAGGTGAGCCAATTTATGATCACATGGATAAAATTGTGAACTCTAGATGACTGTATATGTACTTCCATTAATTAAATAGAAATATCATCCCATTCCCACTATAGGATAATATGGGGTCGAGATAATCCTAGTAACCCATTGAGAACATCATTCATATACATGAATGTGATGCATAAAGAGATAAAATCTACTACAAACTACCTTTTCCATGGAAACCATTACTGATTCCAAAGGTCGAAGATCATCTTTTCCACTACACAATATATTTCTAATATGGTGGTGTATTAAACACCTTCATATCATCTTCTCATAGAATTCTATTACCATCACATTAAATCAAAAAATCATGAAATTCTCCCAAAATATAGAAAATCCTTCAGGAGCACATCAAGTGGATATCTAGCTATATTGTGCCTCATAATCAATATCTCTTTGTTGAGCCCCCATAACATCATGAATAAGTAGTTTTGTAGCAACCATTTATTATAGATAATATTTACTATTCTCCACTACCATGGAAAACTATAATGAGTCCACAACACTAACACCGTTCTCAACCACTATGAATAAATATCCTACTATGAGTATCATCCAGCATGATCCCATTTATGAAGGTATAGAGTATCCCAATGTCAAAATCCCATGAAAATTTTTTCCATCACCTCTGTATAAAGTAAATATCGTTCTCTAAAATGATATACTTTAGGCTCTTGTCAACAAAATAGATGGTAAATCACTCTCCTATAATGTTGTGTAACCACATCTTCAGGGTGAAGAATACTATTTTCTGATATATATTTACAGTATTATATTTCTCCTAATAGGGTCTCGGGTGTCGAGAATCATAATAAATCATTATTTATCTATTTATCTGAAAACATCATAACTGATTTCTAAAGGATTCAAGGAATACCACCCACTTAACACCCTCCTATAGTAGTCTCAGTATGGTCTAACCCATTACCCGCACCTGAAACATGTTAAAAACCTTCTTGAACCTTTCCATCCAAAATAAAGGTTTCCCCTTTTTTGGTAAAATTAGTAATTGTGGCTGATAAACTAATAAAATTATTCTCAAATCGTATATAGAATCCTACTGAAAAATAGATCATTATCATCTCATTCAGGATCTCAGGTAACTCCCAAGGTAGCACTCCTCATCCATTATTTAGCCCACATGTATTCCTTCATGTATGAAAACAAGTCCTATAATGTGGAAATATCATATCTATAATTGACACTACTAGAGATTGTTAGAAATATGGTTCTCTTACATTATGTCTAGTATCATCCTCTAATATTTCACGTTCCCCTACTCTCTCAATATGTACAATAGTATTTAATCAAACATGACAATAATGAACCAAAATAATAAGGGATCCAAGATATAGTTTATGAGTCCCATTAAAACAAATGGGGTGTTCATCCCAGATATTGGTGTCATCAAATAATTATACATACCATAGGGACATTATAATGCTACCATCAGTATGCCATCCCCTTGATCATAGAGATGGGGATATCCCATCATAAGGGAAATAATATAGAACTACATTTCCCCTTTAAACTAGCCAAAGTGGTGACCAGTTATCATAATTGAATAATTTATCATTATGGGAAAAAAATTTAGGTGATTGTAATCCATGCATATCCTTAGGAAAATATCATCCTTGATAGAAAATTGAATCTGGGCTACCTATGGGGAATATTTGGTCTTACATGGAACTTCCTTTGAAAATCGTCTAACAAAACCTATAACTATTAAATATCTATGGGGTCCATTTTATATATTCGAATATATATTGTTGTAATCCCTCGGTATAGGTATATGAATAAATCTTTCACATTATGCGTATTTAAGCCTGGAACATCATCAAGGAAGGCATCCAGATACTTTTCTACAATTACTAAAAGGCAAGAGCTTGTTACAACTAATATAAAAAGGGTTATACTAGAAATGTAATTTGTAATAAGATTCTTCCTCGAATTTATGAGACTATCCTACTCTTTGTATGATTTCTTATCTCTAATTACATTAAAACACAAACCATCACCTCTAACATAGTACATATCGTTCTTGAAATCGAAAATTTATTCTTGAAAAGAATCAATCCATTCCATACCTATAATGAAATCATAAAACATCATCATGGGAATTGTAGACTATCATAGGTTAATTTCTTTGCATAGAATTGGGTTACACTATTAGAAAAAGTATGGGAACATTTAATCTTTCATGGTAGGAGTCTCTAAATGTAAGGGTAGAGATAATGGATCTACTATATTCTATAATTCTCAAGTGAGGAATGTGGAATGAAATCATTGAACCACTCCAGTGTGCATAACTATTCTAGAAAAAGTCAATAAGGCTTTAATCATTACTAGAATCGTCCCTATATCCTTTCCCTCATAATCCTCTAATTCATGTAATCATAAATTTATCATACAATTGGCTCCCTATTCATGGTGCTGACCTCATTGGGGTGTTCGTGAAATCAAATCAAATAGGAAACCACCTCCCACTACTCTCCCAACTACTATTACCCTTGGGAAACCCAAAAAACAATCTTATGATACCACTATCTCTTTCTAGATTTTTGATAGACTTTATCTATTTATTCTTATTTTTAGTTTTGGAAATACAAACAATTATATCATGACTTGTCAGAGGAGAAATAACACATATATAATTAGCCTGATTGGAACCATCCTATGACCCTTGAAAACTCTACTCTACTCAGGAAAACACTAGTACACTAGTATAAGAACAAATTATAATAGTTTCTAGTCTCACCAAGATATCTCAAGGGAGGTCGGGCTAAAATGTATATTCTAGAGCGTTCACATCAGAAACCATATCGATGGATTAATGTGAGAGGGTAGTGTACCACGAAGAAAAATATTCTATTGAGATTATTATTTGATGGAGCATCAAATGATTCCAGATAAGTACATCATGTAGAGTTATTATAGAAAACACATATCTAAATAGACACTAAAACAATATCCAGCCGAGAGTATCCTTGTCAAGATTCTACATTAACATACACGACCATCAACCTAGGAATCTGGGTAGAATTGATTCTTATGGGACAACCATTAGATATGGAGGGGGAACTATCAAGGGAAAAGACTATCCCTAGTTCCTCAAGCCATTCAAATACTGACTAGGGGATGAATGGCACCAAAACATTAGGGTTATACGTCACTAAAACTCATGAAGAATTATCAGCATATTAAAAACATATATGAGTACTTCTTGTACAACCAACATCCCATCTAGTAGACGAAAGGTAGAAAAACAACCCAAAGGTAAAACTTACTATATAATTCCATAGAGTGATTCCACATCACATGGAATATCATCGTCATGAACCTATTGTTGAATCCAAACTATCAATCATCACAGAGTCATCATGTAATATAAAATACAAATAATGATCAATTTTTATGGGTTGGGAAATTATATAACTTGTACATGGAAACCACATCCAATTCCTATATGATACATGCACCGACAATTTACTTTAATATAGTTCCTATATGTACCGATTTAGAAATAATGTTTTTAGAGTCCTAGGGAATGGAAATATGTTCTACCACACCATCACTGGGATCCCTTAACACAATGGTGAAAATAAGACACACTGCAATTATTTCCATATTCCCCAAAACAAACATTATTTGATAGAATGTCTCTGATATTTAGTCACATGATTACCCTCCCTAACACCAACTTATCATGACCCAACCCATAGAGCTCTGGACAGAAATTGTAAGGACTACTTTAAAACCCCGCACTTTCCATTGATTGGATAGTTTATAGTGAAAATCAATGTGCAGGCATACCACACACATGGGAGGCACCAAACTAACATCCATGTACTCATGCACACATATCTAAAAACGAATATAATTAAAAAAGGTAACTTAAAAATACCTCAAGATTAATGCATACAAAGAAATCCCTCATCATAGTATGTGATAATTATAGGAATGAGAAGAAAGGAAATCATATTCTAGAAATAATAATTGAATCCAACATTCTACTAAGAAGGGGACTACAATAAAATTTCAACTCATAGAACCAACTATGATTTAACTATCACTACTATTCTCCCCTTGATAATTGTTATCTTATGTCCCAATAAAATTTAATATTGTTTTCATAAGACATGACACATATGGGAAAAGTCTCTTCATGGATGAGTTTAATTATACCCAATTAGAATACCCAAAATAACCCAAAATAAATCATAAAATAGAGCTAGGTCACAAATAATGATGATATCCAATAAGATATACACAATATAAACTACATGTCTCAACATATTTTCACATGAATACATCAACCATAGGAATATTTTTTAGGATTTAAGTATATGTTTATTTGGGAAAAATCACTCTGAGGGTGTTTATAAAATGAATGGAACACATTAAAGAGGTGATTCAATTCATGAATTTCCTACAACATGTAATCTATGTAAGTTGTGTTATGTGGATTCATAGATTTAGGATCACAACCAACATATAATTGGGATACCTACAACCACCTAGATTGTTCCAATTGGATAGGGATCATTCCCCTTGTAATTCGGTAACATGATACGTTAAATTACATAGGTAAAGTGATAAATGATCACACCCAGATCTATATAAAAGGAATCATGAACCTTTTAGGAACTATACCATTGAGGGATCACTCATCCTATAATTATGATGGGATGCCTCACTCAACCCTCTCAGGGATAGACTAATGGAAAGAACCCAAGTGTTAGTTGTCTCGAATAAAAATAACCTGGAATTAAAACATAAATTAGAGGATTATGTGACATCTATATGGAATAAATACTATATTTTGATTGGGATAGATATTTTTGGCTCTATCCACATTCATGTACCCTCTATCCCAATCTCTGTCGTAGTGGTTTGAACCATGAATGCTAGTTTTTTATATTATTGTCTGCATTGGTTATGATCTTGTATAATGTTTGTGTCTATCCTTATATAAAATAATCATCCCCAAAAACCCTTGGTTATATTTTACGGCCACTGAGAAATGGTCACATAGTGTGTGAAATATCAGACAATTTTTTTTATTTTAATCATTGTATAATCCTTAGCTTTCATAAAATAAAATCTAAAACAATTATGTTTATCTGAAAAACATTCCATGAAACATAGTTTTTATAGAATTTATATTATTTTCAACTGATCAAATCCCTGAAGTTGTTTCATTAAATTACACCATGAATTACTACTATTAATCAAATATTATGTGTTCAACACAACTGAGCACTGTTCAGTGACTAAATTCTAGCCATTGATTATCTTTGAAAATCCATTGATTTATTAATACATTGATATAAAAAATTGCGGATTAAGAACTAAAAGTATTATATCCAATCATCCATCATTGTTGTTGAAAACCCATCATGCCTTCAATTGAAAATATGATCCCATAAAAATGATATGTTGTTCCATTATCGATTTCATAATGGCCAACTCCCAAGTATTATCATATTGACGAAAAATGAAATAACAGTGCTGATCGTTAAATAAATAATGGGATAAAAGAAAAAACTAAAAATATGAGTGGGTGAACATTGCCCATTATTCATGTTAGCCATAATCTATTGATGGATAAATTTATAAAAATAGTTTAATTCGACAAGGAAAAAATAAATTCCTATTAATTCCTATTTTATGGAAGAAAAAATAAACTATAACTCATCAATAAGTCCCTTAAATTATATTTTTGTGGAATTAATTCATTTTTTACAAAGTAGAATCATTATTGGGGACTAATCTAAAAAATCTGAACTAAATACAGGGACAATTTTTTATGAATGATAGTTTTGCATTGTTGATGTTGGAGAGATCCAATAACTCTTTTATTGGAGAAGAAAATCCTTGAAAACTAATTATCAATACATGATCCCTTTCTCATTAATTAATTCCATTACATATAGTCCATCCATTATTATAATTTAATGTGGATAACGTTAATACTTATCTATAACCATGTTTAAATTAGGGCGGATAAGTTCAAGAGAATATAATAAAAATTTAATTAATTGTTTATTTATTTATTTTATTATTATGCTTGTGAGTAATCGTAAGAAAAATTCCTAACTTACATAATAAATCCATCATTACTAGGGTTAAACTAATTTTCGTAAATTAATTGAGGTATTTGATTTACAATCTGATATAGTAATCAGGAGATTATCTATTATATCTTAAATGTTTAGTGAAATTTTTATAATATTTTTAATATTTATATTTATAAAACACTAAGGAACCACATGACCTGTAATCCAATGAAAACTCGATACCACACTCTAAAAATATTCATTAAAATATTTTAAATTATTAAAATAAAAAAAATAGATTCATCAAAAGTTTGTTAGTAATCATAAATAAAGATGCTAGCCTAGAACCCCTTATTTTAATTTATTCATTACTACAACCATAATCAATTTTTTATCCTATCATCATAAAAATGTTATTTAAAAGAAAAAATAAATTTTTTTATTATGATTTTAACTAGTGAATTTTTGTGAATTTTTATTCAAATTAATTTATTCTTTTTGATATTTTTCATTTCACACCACAATTAAAATAGTTTTTATTACACGATATTTGGATTAAGAAATAATCAAAACCATGTTAATCAAGAACAAAATTTAACATAATGTTAATGTTTTTCTAAATGAACCACCAATATTATCTTTTGTTACACCTAAGAATATCATTCCTCAACGGCTTGCATGACACGCAAGATGGAGTTTTACTGAATAAAAATATATTATTAAAAATGTTGTTAATTGATATATTAATATATAACATAACCATTAATTTTATGTATATTAATATGATTAAATACCTTATTAATGTACATGGATTAATATTTTTGTTAAAATTAATTAGAAATGAATATAAGAGACTATTGAATATAAAGGGAATGTTTTTATAAAAACTACATTTATACTCACAATAAAATTTTATCCTAATAATTTAAATTAATTTCTAATGGAGAATTATATTAATGAAACAAATGTTTTATATATTATCTCAAATATTTTTTACCTTCATTGAATATATGTTATATTCATAAGATAGGAACAACCCCAATATTTCACAAATGTCCAATATTTTTATGAATTTAATTTTTTCACCTATTAATGAGGAAAGTATTTAAATATAATTTTTGGAATTTTTTTAAATTTTATATATATATATAATCAATTATTTTAAATATGGACCTAAATATTATGTTACATTTAATTTGTTGTATTCTTCAATGAAGATTCATTTCTTTGATGAATAGTGGAAAATACAAGATTTTAATTCAAAAATATTTTTTCAGTTAATTATGTATAATGATAAATTATATAAATAATTGGTATTGAAATATAATTACATTAATAATACATACATTAATACAATTTATTTTATTGTGATCTATTTCAAAAAGAAATTAGATATTAAAACATAGTAAACAATGGAACATTTTTACTTTATAAACCTGAATTTTCATCCCTCATAAGGGATTGATTTTAAATTAGCTTCTACCACTAAAATGATTGGAATTTATAATAATGGAAAAAATATTTGAAAAAAATATAAGTTATAATGTATAATATTTTAAAATTATTTTTTGGACAAAAATATTAGTGAATGTGATTAAAATTAATTACAATGATTAAGGGGAAATTTAACATAACAATGGGACTAAATGATAAATTAAGGTACCAAATGACATAAAACATCTTCCAAAATCCATTTTATGTATGTATATAGACACTATACTTCCGTTTTTATATTTTTCACTATTATTGGAGATATGTTTCTTAATAAAAACATTGGTGGAATTTCTTTTGAAATAAAATTACTTGAATCATACTCCTCCTCCACTATAAAAAGGCACTCACCCCTCTGACATGTTCACACCTATGAGGCCATTTTTCTCAACCAAAATACACCAAATTGATAATCCAACATCCTTGAATTCCTCCATGATGCCTACCATTGGGAATAATTCAGACCGAGGATCCCCATTTGGGAAAAGAAAAAAGAGTTACCCAAAATAAGGGATATCATCCTTCCTCAAGATCATTTATTTATTTTCATTCTACACCAGATTAATCTTAATTATTATATGATTATATAAAACCCATTATAACATTTATATTAATAGTTTATCCTTATAACCATTAAACCTGGATATACACACACTTCAATGTAATGGGTAATGAATATACCATTCTTGTGTATGGGAAACTACCACCTCACGAAACAATGTTGTTTTCTTTTCCATTACCATATCTCATTTTTGGGATTTATGATGTAAAGTATATTTTTATAACTTATATGAGATATTTAGGAGATATTTATTTAGTTTAAATTACTATATAACACATAAAATCATGATTTCCATATAGAGTAAGTACGATAATTTCGTTTGGGGAAGATTATACAACCACCACCTCAAAATAATTGATTCATTCACTACATACATAGAATAAATTAAGGTTAAATTTAGTGAAATAATAGTATATATATATATATATATGAAATAATAATGGTAATTTAACGATATTATATATAACTATATAAATATATTCCACTTAGATACATTCCTTCAATATGATAATAAAACAGAAATAGTCTTGATTCGTATTATAGCGTCACGTCTCCATGAATGGTGTATTCTCATTCATACTTCAATTATATATATATTATTATAAATACATATATTTTGAATATATATGATTTTAATAAAATATTTTACATTTTGTAAATATGTAAACCACGATCTAAGTAAAAGGATCAACAGTAACAAGTCAAAATATATATGAAAAGTAAAGTGGAAATTGAATTAAACATTATATTATCATTGAGTTTTTAAGAAACATGTAATATAAGGTCTAAAAAATCAAATATTGTATTAGATATAATTAAAATTTTTATTAGATTTATAATATTATTATAGTTATTATACATTAGGATTTAACATGTATGATGAAAAACCATACTTATTGTATTAGAACTTCACCTCACTTATTATTTCTCTGATATACATGCCTAACACAACATGAATTGTCTTTTTGTTGTGTGAAATATACCCATGTATGTACTCTATTATAATTTTAAATAAATATAGTTTTATTTTTATATAAATTGAATTATATTTTTTTAATGGCGTATTTGGTTCAAAAGTTACCAAATTAGTATTATAATTTTTGTCACAATTTTCCGTCTTCAATACAGATACCTTGTTACGTAGCGATAATTTTATATAAGGTATATTTAATTCCCTTTGAAATTATATATCCTAAGGGTAATTATTTCCATTATATTTTTGGATTCATATAATTTTATTCTTTCTATACTATTATGATTCAATGTTTCTACAGCAGCAATGGATTTTTCAGCAATCTAATATTTTTACACTATTTTTAATGATTATACTTCCATTGATGAAATATTATGATCCATATCTCAAAAAAATAATGAATTCTCATATAATTTGGGTATACATGATATCATTATGTAACTCCCCAACCCTAGTTACCCAAATTCAGTGCATTATTATGTATCATTGGCATTATCACAAAAGATCAAGTCTCGAAAGACCGATTAGTTTAGTAGCCTTGGATATACTAGATACATTCTTAAGGATTACATTACATCATTAAATGGAAAACTACAAAAACATTGTTTCCATGGACAACACTAAGATCCCATAGAATATCCCTTCAGGTCATTCATAATACACTTCTTCCCATCCAAGTAAAAAATAAAACATAGAAAGGGGTGAGCTCAAATTCTCAGCAAGGATAACAATATAGCAGAAACATTCATAAATAAGAATTAAAATTTAAGGCAATGTATAAAACTAAAAAAAAAGCTTTTCAACATATTCTTTATCATAATATGGAAAACATAAATCAAAATAATTCCATTTACTTACTCACATTGATATTCTACTAGTCGAATAATCACATGCAATATCAATAGCCACTTTCATAATGATGAAATTTATAATTCCAGACTTTCATAACCACATAGTCTAGGCCATGTTCCAAGACTACAAATAATATTTTGTCCCATCCTTGTTCCAAGAAACTAGTTTTCCTCATGTGACCTATCGATGCATAGAAGAGCTATAGCGGACTCCACCCATAACTTTCTAAGTCCAATGAATTCCACATATTAAATGTTTTAAACATAACATAAACATTTATTTTATAACTAGCATACAAAATGTCAATTCACTATAAAAAACCACAAATGGTGTAAAAATAACACATCCACAGTCAAAAATATCACATAAACTTCAATACAATATGTCTGTTTTTTATCATAATAAATCAACTTCAAATAAGCTTGAAATCCATCAAAGGATGTTGACATAGATGGAATCAAAACCATTTTTAGAGAAATATATTTTTCTCTTTTTAAATAATTTAAAAAAAATTATTTTAAAAATATTCTTATAAGCTTGTATGGGAATTTTAGACAATGTTATAATGGCCAAAAATAGCTAAAACATCCATATAAGTTAAAAAACATTCATACGTTAAATTTGTCGAAAAGGCCAAAAAGTACCTTGTTTGGAAAATGACGGAAAGATTTCATTTAAAACATATAATTTCAAATAAGGGTAAAAATTAAATTCACCCATTGTATAGTAAATTTTAAAAATGTTTTGAAATACATTTTAAGAAACATGGATGTGGATGATGAAGAAGTCCTAGTTGATAATTACGTATAAACAATATCGGATAATGAAGAGATTGTAGAATTAACCCTTACCTTGTACATTTATTTGGTCAAGGATAGTTAAACCTCCTATATAGTTGTGAACTAATTTTTATTAAACTATACAAGAATCATATACCATAATATGATATCATATATGATCTTTTAATATTTCTTTGTTAATAATATTTTAGTATTATCGTCGTTTCGGGTGTTAACTGATTCATTTTGGTTTATATGCTTTGTTACGTAAGTAATGTTTGTTATGCATCGGAGGTATTGTATTCATATTAATACTGATATAAAGTCTTTAAACATTATTATTAATCATCTAATAAAATTAGTCTTGAATGGATACGATGGGGAATGAATCTCAGCGCGTTTGTGGAGACGGTAATCCGTACGTATGCACGAGCGATAATATCATTCTTCTGATATTAAAATAATATATAATTGGATGTTATATCATATGTAAAGAATAATTATCATTTTATATTTATTATTTAAATCAATTAAACATCATTATTATACCCATCCAAATAACAATGTATTGAATAACAATTAGACCACGACATGGAGATGGTAAGCCGTACGTACGCACATATGGTGACATCTCATTCAAAAGATGGATAGAAAATTTAATATGGTTTTACAATATTTAAAATCACATCACAGTATATATAATATACTGGATTTATTATTTTATAATGTAAATAACAAAGAAATAGGAAGTGTGTGAAAAAAGGAACTTGAAAGAGGTGATTAAATATTTACCTCTTCTTCGGGTTCTTCCTTTTGATTTGATAAAAAGGGCTCCATAAGTTGTCTTTATGAATAAAGTAAGGACTCTAGGATTATGTTAGGACAGTTTAGAGGGTATTTGTTAAGGTTTAGGTTGATACAAATGGCTTTGAAGGTGTAAATTAGAGAGAAATGTGAGTTCCCTTTTATAAGAGGTGTTAGGGGTACCTTAGGAAAAGCTGGAAATATTTTTTGTAATAAAATCATATTCGGTTTATAATGGCTCAAAAATGAATTATTAAAAGGATAAGGTGGTTATGGGACTAAAATCACTCATCCAATAGGTGTTATACAGGTTTGGGTCAATATATTAACATTATCTTTTATATTTAACTCCTAGTTAAATAGTTTGACATTTACCATGTCTCTTTGTATTTTTATATTATATGGTTAATAAACTTACTATATACTTCCAAGAGAACTCTAAGTGGTTAATTAATAATAAAAATATCATTATAAAAGTCTTTTGAGCGAACTTTAGATTTTTAGGAATAGAATATAAATTAATAATATAATATTTTTTTAAAAACTCTTTTACGTCAATTTTGACACTATTAGGTATTTTGTTTTTTCTAGATTCATAACAACATTATTACTTCGAAAATAATTCATATAACAAACCCTATCATGTCATATTAACATATAAAATTAGTGGAATTTGTTAAAAGTCTAAAATTACATTTATTTGGTTATTTATAATATCAATTATTATAATCATTCATTAATACTATAATTATAGCATCATCATTGTGTCATAAATAAATTTAATTATTTAATGTCTAAAAAATATAATTAAAATACCATTATGTAGGAAATATTTTTATATTTACAATTAATATTTATAGTCTAATTTATCTTATTTTTATATCTATATTAAAAATGGTTTAGTTATAAACTTTGAATTTAACACTTTTAACTCTTCTTTGAAATAAATAATAAGAAATGTCCTAATCTAATCCAAGTGGACCTAAAGGATTATATTTTATTCCTAAGGTCGTTTTTGGTCAAATTACACTTATCAAATAGAATTAGGACATGTTTTAGGGTAATAAAAATATCATTTTTACCCTTAATTACCATATTTACTTTTAACCGTGATTAAAAAAAGTAAAAAGTTAGTATTCACAAAAAATTATTTTCATATTATTGAAAAAAATTTTACTTAATGATATCAACCGTGTCCCTTGGATTTTTGAAATTCAACTCACAGAAGCGGTAAAATTATGTTTTATGAAAATTTATAAATACTCCTAGGAGGTAGGTAAAAGCTGGTAAATACTTCAATAAAATTTTTATATATCTAAAATTATTATAAACTGACTACAATTAATTACAATAAACTTTTATACTTATTATATATATTTTAACCTAAATTAAATTTAAATAAATTAAATAATTATTTAAATATAAATTCTGTTTTAAACTATAACTCAGTGTTTTTCACTATTCCACAAAAATTGAATGTTTTCAAAAACATATCAAAAATTAACCCTAAGCTAATTTCGATACTCCGAATACAAAAATGAATTCCTTTTTGAAAGAAAATTTTTTATGAAGTTCCCCTCTGAAACCCTAATCCATTGAAAATGGAAGAGGATTAACGCTTCTCCCTCACAATCAACGTGTCATGGTGTTCTCGGATCTTATCTGGGAACTTCACTCAAAGGAAACGGTGAATCTGAATAAAGACGAACCAAAAAAAATCAACAATTTCGAGTGTAAAGTGTATCTCTTTTCTTGAAGATTTCATGGGTACTAAACACGAAAAGACGGCATCGATGAAGTCAACAAGGATTAAGAAACTGGATGATGATGGTTTTTGTGTTGAAGCAGATCCAGTCATGATACAATAGAGATCTCAACTCTCTATGTTCTCGATCACGGGCCTCGTCACATATCTTAAAGGTGATAAACCATGGAATTTCCCTGATTTAAAACATATAATAGATTCATGTTGGGGTTTCTCTAACTGAAAATTTGTACCAATTGGTGAAGGTTATTTCCATATCATTTCTCCTCGCAAACTGATCTTGATTGTGTCTGGAATGCTGGAAATTTTAATATGAAGCCAAGAATTTTTCACCTCGTGAAGTGGGACATTTCATTAAATCCCAACTAACATAGGATCAATTCCACAAAGGTATGAGATAAATTTTATGATCTCAATTGGTTTTTTTGCACCATCAAATTCTGAATGATCTCTCTATTAGAATTGGTACACCATTGAAAGTTTATCGAAGAATAATTAATGGGGACCTAGGTCTATATTCTAGGGTTCTGATTGAATATAACCTAGAAAACAAACACCCTAAATTTATTACCTTCACTTATAATTAATACAAAATGATGGTGAACCTATACTATGAATTCATACACCCTTTTTTTTATTTGTGTAAAATTGTTGGGTACACAGTTCACAATTGTAGGAATGTTCAGAAGAAACCTCCCAAACCAAACTATACTGGCCAGAAAGATGTTAAATAACATAAGAGGGAGAAGGAAATTGTAATTGATAAACCTGAAACATCATAGAAAATTGATAAAAATGTGTTGTCAAGACCAACCCATTTGGACAATTGGAACCTGAACAAGGCACGACTTGGGCTGACCAGGTTGAGGAATAAGAAATTGAAACTATTGAGCAGGATATTAGAAAAGATATTTAAGAGGATGTAATAGGTATTACCTCACACCCACAATCAGATTTGGATCTAGAAGGTCGTTCTTTAGAGGATTCTTCTACTTTTAACCCTCTTCTCAATAAATCAAATATTTATTCATCTAATCAGTATAATAAGACTCACGACCTCTCAAAAACCTATAATAAACAGAATAATCCTCCCTTTGATAACCAAACCTCTTCCCCTAAAAACACCATACTAGATTCTCTTCCACCCTCTAAAAAAGAGGTCAATTTCAGGAATGTTGAATAGGATTATAGGGCTGCCGTTATGTCCTCCCCGATCAACAAGGATAAGATGTAGGAAGACAGGGTGTTCCTCCGAGAACAGACTGGGAAGATGTCCTCTCCAAGCTGTCTAGTCTCCCTAAATGTGCAACCTGCTGCCTTGCAGGATTAAAAAGTGTACCGAGTAGCTTCTCCTACAAATAAAAACTCTAACACAGACACATAAATCAATGGTGAAAAAGATATAAATGTTTTTTTTCAGTGTAGATGATTCTAACCACCTTTTGGCCCCTCAATATTTATAGGTTGCAGTGATAAGTACTCTAGGGGAGGTTTCTTCTAGAATCTCAACAAGGCCAATGATCGCGGCATCGAAAAATAAAGGGGACATCCCCTCCAAAAAAAGTCCAAATGAATTTGTTATACATGAATTGTTCGGGGATTTCCAACCCTGACACATTTAATGTATTAAAAAGGTTTATTAGTACTCATTGCCCTTAAATTTTTTCTATTGTTGAACTTAAAGTCAATTATGCTTCTAGATTCTTGCTTTCATCCCCCTTTGGATACTCTTTCCTAGGGTCTTGTAGTAATGGTAGATCAACTCAATCTTTATGGTTATGTTCTCACTCTTCTATGTAGAATTTTAATTGTTACAATAGCTCGAATCAAGCTATTAACTATGATTATATTTTTGAGCATGATCATGTATATACTACTTCTGTTTATGCTTGAAATAGATACCAAGAAAAAAGATCTCTTTGGAATGAGCTCACCCAACATAGTAACACTATCTAGAATCCTTGGTTTATATTTGGGGACTTTAATGTAATTTTAGCTCCTAGTGAGAAAGTAGGCCCTCCACATGACCACACCATAGATAAATGGGAGAACATTTCTAGTATCACCCTTACAATGATTTCATCTGATCGCTATCCCATCTTAATAATATTTCCCCATAACACTAAAAAACATTGGTCCCCTTTCAGATATAACATAGCTTGGTCCTCAGAACAAGAATGTATGAATATCATAAAAAACTCTTGGGATAATATGCCTAGTCAGAAGGTTGTGTTTTCCTGTCCGGTTAAATTGAAAATGCTTAAGAAAGTACTCAAAATCTGGTGCAATTCTATAATAAATAAAATAGAGAATAATATTAACGTTTTGGAAAAGGAACATGCTCAAATTTAAAAGTCTAGTACGTCCTATAACTATTTTCAAGAGCCCCAACATGAAAGTATCATTTCTTCTAAACATATCACCCGACTCAACTTTAAGGACAACCTTAAAAAGAAAATCTTTAAATCCAAATGGCTTAATGATTGGGATAGGAATACTAATTTCTATAATTCCCTTCATAGAGTTAGAAAAGCATATAGGCCTCTTTCCTATATTATATATGTGGATTAGATTCATGAAATTGGGGAAAGCATTTACAATCATGCGATATATTATTTTTATAATATATTCAATTGAACTATGATAGATAAAGATCTTATGTTTGATTTCATTCCCACACCGGTTACTGAGGAAGAGAACTCTTTTCTTAATAGTATCCTTCTTGACCCAGAAATTAATGACACAGTCTTTAGCCTAAACGCTAATGGTGCTCCTGGGTCGGATGGTTTTAATAATGGATTCAATCAAAAACACTGGGATGTGATTCTGGAGGATGTTTGTCACATGGTGAAAAAATTATATTCTAGAGGCTTTCTCCCTCATGGATTAAATACTCAATTCCTAGTCCTCATCCCAAAATCTGAGAATGTGGATGAACTAAACTTCTTTAGGCCCATATCTCTCATAAACTCTCTCTTCACGATTATCACCAAATTAATTGCAAAAAGAATTTATGCTATTTGTAATAGAATTTTCTCATGGAACCAATTTGGCTTTATAAAAGGATGATCTATTCAAGACTGCATTTTTCTTTCCTCTGAATCCACAAATTTATTAAATAGAAAAAATTAAGGAGAGAATGTTGCCAATAAACTTTACATTTCAAAGGCTTTTGATACCATTGATTGGAATTTCATATATAAATTACTTATGCAGTTCAGATTCAATGATAACGTCATAAACAGAATGAAAACCCTGTTTAATTTGGCCCATATTTTCATCCTCATTAATGGGTCCCCTAATTTGTTTTTAAATGTTCCAAGGGCATTAGACAGGGTGACCATCTCTCGGCTATTCTTTTCTCCATTGCTGAAGACTATCTAAGTAGTATGCTTACGTAATATGTAGAAAAAGGTAAAATTAAATCTATATCTACCTCTAGAAACATGAATGACCCCTTTAATATTATTTATAACAATTAAATTATTCTCTTTATTTAGGGGGACAAAATAAATGTAAATAACTATAATGTCATCCTTCTTCACCACCAAGATGTGTCTGGTCAACACATCAACTAGCACAAATCTTACATTTACATTGACGAAGACTTTCCCCCTGTATGAAACACAATGTCACCAATACCATAGGTGTTGAAGAGGGCACATTACCCATCACTTATCTTGGTGTTCCCATCTTTTGGGGTGGACCCAAAGCGGCTTACTTCTCCCCCATCATCGATCAAATGCTTCGACACCTTTCTTCTTGGAAGGGTAAAAACCTCTCGATGGATGGGAGAATTTGTCTTTATAAATCCACAATT
The DNA here is from genome assembly GCA_963277665.1 of Viscum album. NCBI lineage: Eukaryota > Viridiplantae > Streptophyta > Magnoliopsida > Santalales > Viscaceae > Viscum > Viscum album. Next base: position 1,904,080,953 of record OY728160.1, read on the forward strand.
GTCTCCATGTTGGTTTACTCAATGATGATTTACAAATGGTCGAAGAGTCTCCTAAAGCACATTAATTTAGATATTATGATCTTCGTTTGTATTGAGAGTACTCTAGAGAGAAAACTGGTTACTGTCCCCTAGACCACTTGCTACAAACTGATTGATAATGGGGGTATTGGTATTAAAAAACATTCTTATTTTAATGAAGCTCTTCAAGACAAGCTCACGTGGAACCTCATTCATAATAACTCTCCTTCCATATATTTTCTTAGGGCTCATTTCCTTCACAAACTTAGAATTAATTAGTCTCGCTTTCTCACGTCTTCTATTTGTCCTGCCATTAAAAACACCTTCACATCCATTATGAAAAATTCCATATGGATGGCTAGTAAAGATTTAAATTTAAATTTTTGGTTGGATAAATGGACTGAAACTCCCCTGATATCATTAATTCCTAAAAACCAACCTCCACTCCACACCAATGACACCATAATTAAAGTCATACATTCACAAAATCCATGTTTACCTGGGTATATCAAACACATTTTTGATAGTTATCCCTTCACTAATACAGGTGACTTTATTATTTGGGAATCCGCTCACAATGGGGTTCTTGACTCTCAAAATTACTAAAAACACTTTTTCAACACTAAGGTCAAAAACATATCCTGGTTGAAAAAATTAAAAAATCCTGGATAAAATCCTTGAGATTCACCCTAGTTTGGCCTATCGCCCATGGTAGAATCCCCATGGATACTTTCTTACAAGCTTTTGGGATTAATATTTTTTCTAAATTCCGTATGTGTAAGAAACATCGAAAATATATTAATCACCGATTTCATTTTTGTGATATAGAAACGAATCTATGGTATTATTTTTTTGTCATTTTTGAGTGTAGATGGTTGTTTTGTAGTTCTATAACCGCACAGATACAATGGTGAATGGACCAACCTGACTCCCAACAGATCAAGAATATTTTACTTACAGCTATAGAAGAGCTCCTTCATGTGATATGGTATGTTCTAAATGATCTTAATTTCCATAAAAACTCATTCAATATTAATATTGGTGAATTGAAAATTCTCATCGCGATATGGGAGGCATATTTGATTCAAAAATATAATTGAAACAACTCGGTTCGTGACTATAAGGACCCAACCTTAAACATTGCATAATATTGAATTAAATGAATAATTCACATTGAGGATCTTTTCAGGTTTAGAGTTTTAGGGAATTAGGACATAACTATTACATTTCAAAATATTACAAAGTAGGCACTTCTACCCAGAATCCACTTTTTTTTAAATAAAAACTCTTGAAAAAAGGTCATGTCTAATTCCATGTTAAAGAGAGCATGGCTTTTCTTTAATCCCATCCTCGACCATATTCATCTTTAAGTCCTGTGAAAAACATTTCAAAACTTGGGATGAGCATAAAAGGCTCAGTAAGGGTTATAAAACAGTGAATGAAAAACATTTTTTCATAAATACATTAAAAACATGAAATCTTTTACTTACCTCGTGAAATCATAAGTTTTATGAATGACACATAGAAATCATAAATCATAAAGGTAACTTGCGACATCCATACCATACTTACGTTGTAGCTATCACAGCTACATATTTAGTTACTTTGGAATACCAATCATAGTATATCCCCTAAATCTCTTAGGAGAAAAATTCACATATACCTCTGTCACTTTACCCAATGAATTGGAGAGCTATCTCGGGCTCACCTGCCCTAGGTTTATCACGGAACCACCCATATACGTAAATAATGCACAAGAACCATAACATGATCTTAACACATAACATAAGCATAATGGAAAGATAACATTTCCACATTGAAATAATAAAACATCATTTAAATATATTGAAATAAAAAATCCATTCTCAAAATCATATTCAATACCAAAATAAGTAAAAATATTATTTGGTATTTATTTTTCCTTTTATAAACAATCCGTCTTGTTAAGGAAGCCAAAGATCAAATAAAACTCGCGGCGGCGGAAATGTCGTTGTCACCACTTACATTAAAGAAACATTTATTTTTTCCATTTAGTAAGACGATTCTTATAAAAATGATTCCCTTTGAATAAAATGAAATGTCAAAGGTGTTTATACACCGTATAAAATAAAGTCGTGTATAAGAAATGCCTCAATGAAAGGATATTGAGACGAAGTCCCTTACCTCGTGTCCGACTTGACAAGTTCCTTCTTTAATCTCATGAATAAAAAACTAAAGATAATTTATACTTGATTAATAACCTTTTTTTAAGTTTATTATTCCTTTTATATCACTTATTACCATGTTATAATCATTATTTAATCATTTAAGTTAATAACATTCATTTTGTCTATATTTGGTACTTGAGTCAAAAATGGACTTCTTATAATTAAATGTTGTTCACGTGGTAAAAGGTTCATTATATCCAGAATTATATTCATGATTTGGGTATCATATATATCATATATATCCATCATGTACATGTATTTATAATAGTACATAACATTTGGAGGTACGAAATGAAATGCACCGTTCATGGAGACGGTAAGCCATACGCACGCATAAACGCTACTTTCATTTCTATTTCTTATTTTAATGGAATTAAAACATAATGATACATATGTATATTATAATTCCAGTATAAAATAATATAAAATATCATTAACTCTATCCTTTATACATCCCACATAGGGAATTAAGTAGTCACAACACTTTGAGGGGGCGGTAGTCCGCATTTCCTCAAATGAGATTATCGTATTTACCCTCCATGGAAACCATAAAGGATTGATATAATTGGGAATTACAGAAGCATAAAAAAATAATAAACATAATATATATCATATATAAATACAGTTTCATCATAATGGCCACTATGAGAGGCGGTAAGATGTAATTGAACAATCATCGTTTCGTGAGGCGTTAGTTTTCCATCCACAGAAACATTATGTTTTTCATACATTAGATGGAGGTGTGTGTAAGTGTAGTTCGAATCCATATAATAAAAAAATCCTAGTATATTGTGGATACTGGTGTTGTTACAAAAGAATAGATATAAAAATATTTTAGGGGTTGGAGAAGCAAAATAAATGAAAACAATTTAAGAGAAACTGTTACATTTAATTTAGGCAACTTCCTTTGGTTTAAACCAAAAAGACTTCATAAGTGCCTTCTTCCTAAAGTAAGGCTTCTAGGATGAGGAGAGGGATGTATGGAGATTAATTGGTCAGAGTTTGGACGATCCAAATGGCTTGATAGGTGTGAGGAATTTCATAGAAGTGGTCTCTTTTTATAAGGGAGAGGAGCGGGTCTTTAGGAAAGAGTGAAAATATTATTTTATAATATAATGATATTAGGTTTACAATGGTCAAAAAGTAATTTAGGTCGAAGATAAGATGACTAATAACCTAAATAAAATCATCCAATCAGAATTGGACATGTTTTGGATAGTATTTTAATCATTATAATCTTATTTAATTAAATCATCTATTAATGAGGTAAATACTGCATCAATATTGTGTCACAAATAATTTAATTTATTTGATTTCTAAAAATTTAAAAAAAATACCATGATGTAAGAAATCTTCTTATCTTTCCAATTAATATTTATAGTCGAACATACAATATAAATATCCCATTATAAATATTAATTTACTAAAAGATATTGTCTTTTTTCATTTTTGTCTTTTCTTTAAGTTAATTATTCTAAATTGTCATTATCATACCCACGTGGCTTAAAGGGGTCCCAAAATTGACCCAAAGATGCTAATGGTCGTAAATTACTCAACCAATAATATTTGGACATGTTTTAAGGTAATTTTGAATTATTATAATATTCTTTTAACTTTGAATTACCCTATTTACCTTTAACTGTGGTAAATAAAAGTCAACAGTTACTATTCACCAAAAATTATTTTAATCTTATTGAACCACATTTTACTTCTTGATAATAACAATGTATGTCAGATTTTTGAAATTCGATTCACAGAAGTGGTAAAATTCCATTTAAATGAAAAAGTCAGTTTTTTAATTACCACTAAGTGGTGTCACTATTCATCAAAAATTGATGTTTTTCAGAAAAATACCAAAAATTCAGCCTAACCTATATTTGATCTTTTGAATTCAAAAATGATGTCTATTTTTCCAAATTCAAAACATAGAAGTGGAATTAATTAATTTAAAAATTAATTCCCGCTGTTAAAACAAATAGCGTGTTTTTAAGAAACAATAACAATCAAAAGATTGATACTTGTTTATGTGTAAATCCAATGACCAACATTGTATTAAATAGTAAAAATATATTTTAATTCCACTTTTAAAAAAATAAAAATATAATCTAACCATATAAATAAATTAGATTAAAATGCACTTTTGAATTAAAATACAATATTTTTCACTATTCATTAAAAAATGTACTTTATTAGAAAAATACCAAAAATTTACCCAAAGTAAAATTTGATGTCCCCATTCTAAAGAAGGATTTTATTTGGTCAATTAGAATGAATTAAAGTAACCAAAATAATATTTAAAAAGGGTTCTCCATTAAAAGGTGATAAATCGGCATGTTAATGAAAATTATGCTTAAAATTAGATTCACTCACTTTTTATGCCTCTAAATTTTATTTGATAAATGAAAATATATTTAACAAACATGTATAATCATATTGTAGTTAGTTTTCTTCATTCCCGCCAATACAATGGCTAGGAGTTAAATACTGTTTAAAATAATAATATTATATTATTAGTGTGCAACGCAAGATTCCAAAAAAAACCCGTTATTCCGTATCAGGTACGCTATCGAACATAGCAACCCTTTTAAGCTAAAATTAATATTTAATTCACAAATATTAATAAATATAAAAAATTATTCTTCTTCATTTACCAGGGATGTTAAATCTTTCCACCCTTTTTGAAATTGTGTCCTCGCAAGTTTATTCTCTTATAAAAATAAGTGGCGGTATTTATCCCTCATAACATTTTCATATTCCCACGTTGCCTCTTCAACCATATGGTTTTTCCAAAAAACCATTACCTAATGAATTACCTTATTCTGCAACACCTGCTCTCTACGGTGCAAGAATCTGGACTGGAAGTTCTTCATAAGAGTGATTCTCTTCCAACTGAACTACCTCTGGGTTCAAAACATGAGATGGATCTGGCATGTACTTTCTCAACATCGAAACATGAAAAACATTGTGTACCTGGGATAAACTTGGAGGTAAAGCTACTCTATACACAAATGATCCAACCTTCTCCAGAATTTCATAAGGTCCAATGAATTTCGGACTCAACTTTCCCTTCCTACCAAAACGTATCACACTTTTCCAAGGAGAAACTTTGAGAAAGACATGATCACCTACCTCAAAAGAAAGATCCTTCCTCCGGTTATCCGCATAACATTTCTGTCTACTCTGAGCTGTTCTCATGTGCTTCTGAATCAACTGACCTTTATCTGCCATCTCTTATACCAATTTTGTTCCCATCAGCTTTCTTTCACCTACTTCATCCCAAAAAGCTGGAGTTCGACACTGCTTCCCTTATAATGCCTCAAATGGTGCCATCTGTATATTGGAATGAAAACTGTTATTATAAGAAAATTCAACCAAAGAAAGATGTTGGTCCCAAGTTCTCTGGTAGTCCATCGAGAAAGCACGTAACATATCCTCCAAGGTCTGAATTGTTCATTCTGACTTCCCATCTGGTTGACGATGAAAAGATGTACTAAAGTTTAATTCAGTACCCAATGACTTCTGAAGGCCTTTCCAAAAGTTAGAAGTGAACCTGAGATCACGATCAGATACAATGGAGAGGGGAACTCCATGCAACCTGACTATCTCTTTAACATACAATCGAGCAAGTTGATCTAGAGAAAAAGTATCTCTAATAGGAATTAAATGAGTATATTTAGCCAATCTGTCAACTATCACCTAGATTGCATTATTACCTTGATATGTCTTTGGTAATCCCACAACAAAGTCCATGGATATATTTTCACATTTCCACTCTGGCACCGATAAAGGCTAAAGCATTCCATTCGGTAACTGGCGCTCTGCTTTAACCTGCTGAAACGTCAAACACTTCACAGCAAGATCATCAATATCTATTTTCATTCCATCCCACCAGTAATACTCCCAAAGATCTATATACATCTTAGTACTGCCTGGATGAACTGAAAACGGAGAACTATGAGCTTCACATAACAACTCATTCTTCAAATGTGAATCACAAGGCACACATAATATCTTTTCAAACCTCAAAACACAATCATTATCAATGTTAAATTTAGGCAACATACACTTCTGAACCAACTCTCCCTTTTTCTGCAACTCACTGTCTTCCTTCTGCGCATTCTTTATTCTGTCTGATAGAGATGATCTCACTGACACCTGAAACAAAACAGAAATATTTCCTACACCAACAACTTCTATGCCAAATTTCATCAAATCAAAAACCAAAGGATCTTGTTCCAAACGTAGCATGGAAAATGAGAATTTACATTTCCGACTCAAACCATCATCCACTTTATTTTCTTTTCCCTGATGGTAATGGATCGTACAATCATAATCCTTGATAAATTCCAACCATCTCCTCTGCCTCATGTTCAATTCTTTCTGAGTGAATATATACTTCAAAATTTTGTGATCAATATATATTTCACACTTCAATCCATACAAATGATGTCTCCAAATTTTTAAAGCGAAAAAACAACAGCTAATTCCAAATAATGTGTAGGGTAATTTACCTCATGAGTTTTGAACTGTCGTGAAGCATAAGCAATTACCTAATCATTCTGCATTAAGACGCAACCAATTCCTTTCAATGAAGCATCATTGTAGATAACAAACTCACCATTTCTGGAAGGCAGTGCCAAAACTGGAGCATTCACCAATCTTCTTTTCAATTCCTGAAAACAATCATCACATTCTTTTGTCCAGATGAACTTAAAACCTTTTCGAGTTAACATTGTCATTGGACTATATACCCGTGAAACGTTTTCAACAAACCTCCGGCAATAACCTCCCAAACCAAGAAAACTAAGAATCTCGGTTATATTTGTGGGTCTTGGCCATTCATCAACACCTTTTTTTAGCAGGATCAACACTTATGCCATCTTTTGAAACAATGTGACCCATGAAATAAATATGTTGTGACAAAAACTCACAGTTGCTGAATTTCCCATACAATTTCTTTTCTTTAATGGTTTGAAAAATAACCCTTAAATGTCCTTCATTCTCCTCTTTACTTTTAGAAAACACCAAAATGTCATCAATAAAAACAAACAACATTTTTCACATGAGTCAACTGAGCCATTACATCAACAAACTATTTAGTTCTGATTCTGACCATCTCAGGATACTGATTTGAAAGGTCATTTCCCTTCTGTATGCCTTCCCAGAAAATCTGTTATGTTTCCTCTATGAAAAACCACCCTGAACAAACATGTCTTAGATGAAGCAACATGGAAATCTTCAAATGCTATATCATTTCAATCATACCATTAATTAATTTTTAATTTAAAAATTTTCTAACTCCTAAAGTTGTCTAAAATGACCTCTGATACCAACTATATGGAATCAGCCTTAAACATTACATAATATTGAATTAAATGAATAATTCACATTGAGGATATTTTCAGGTTTAGAGTTTTAGGGAATTAGGACATAACTATTGCATCTCAAAATATTACAAATTAGGAAATTCTACCCAGAATCCACTTTTTTTTAAATAAAAACTCTTCAAAAAAAGGTCATGTCTAATTCCATGTTAAAGAGAGCATGGATTTTCCTTGATCCCATCCTTCACCCTATTCATCTTTAAGTCCTGTGAAAAAAATTTCAAAACTTGGGATGAGCATAAAAGGCTCAGTAAGGGTTATAAAACAGTGAATGAAGAAATTTTTTTCATAAATACATAAAAACATGAACTCTTTTACTTACCTCATGAAATCATAAGATTCATGAAAGACACATAGAAATCATAAATCATAAAGGTAACTTGCGACATCCATACCATAATTACATTGTAGTTATCACAGCTACATAGGGAGTTACTTTGGAATACACATCAAAGTATATTCCCTAAGTCTATTTGGAGAAACATTCACGTTTAACTCAGTCACGTTACCCAATGCATTAGAGAGCTATCTCAGGCTCACCCGCCCTAGGAATATCACGGAACCACCCGTATACGTAAATAATGCCCCGGAACCATAACATGATCTTAACACATAACATAATCATAAAGGAAAGATAAAATTTCAACATTGCAATAATAAAATATCATTTCAATATATTGAAATAATAAATCCATTCTCAAAATAACATTCAATACCAAAATACGTAAAAAGAGTAATTGGTATTTAATTTTCCTTTTATAAACATTTCGGTTTGTTAAGGAAGCCAAAGATCAAATAATACTCGCGGCGGCGGAAAGGTCGTTGTCACCGCATACGTTAAAGAAACATTCCTTTTTGTCATTTAGTAAAATGAATCGTATAAAAAGATTCCCTTTGAATAAAATGAAAAGTCAAAGGGTTTTATACACTGTATAATATAAAGTCTTCTATAATAAATGCCTCAATGAAAGGAAATTGAGACGAAGTCTCTTACATCGTGTCCGACTTGACCCATTCCCTCTTTAATCTCCTGAATAATAAACTAAAGTTAATTTATACTTTCTTAAGAACCTTTTTTTAATTTTATTATTCCTATTATATCACTTATTACCATGTTATAATCATTATGTAATCATTTAAATTAATAACGTTCATTTTGTCGATATTTGGTACATGAGTCAAAAATGGACTTCTTATAATTACATGTTGTTCACGTGGTAAAAGGTTCATTATATCCAGAATGATATTCATGATTTAGGTATCATATATATCATATATATCCATCATGTACATGTATTTAAAATAGTACATAACATTTGGAGGTATGAAATGAAATGCACCGTTCATGGAGACAGTAAGCCGTACATACACATGAACGCTACTTTCATTTCTATTTATTATTTTAATTGAATTAAAACATAATGATACATAGGTATATTATAATTCCAGTATAATATCATATACAATATCATTAACATTATCCATTATACATCCCACATAGGTCATTAACGAGTCACATCACATTGAGGGGGCGGTAGTCCGCACTTCCTCAAATGAGATTATCGTATTTACCCACCATGGAAACCATAATGGTTTGATATAATTGGGAAGTACAGAAGCATAATGAAATCATACACATAATATATGTCATATATAAATATAGTTCCATCATAATTTCCACCATGAGAGGTGGTAAGATGTAATTGAACAATCATCATTTCGTGAGGCGTTAGTTTTCCATCCAGAGAAACATTATGTTCTTCATCTATTAGATGGAGGTGTGTGTAAGTGTAGTTAAAATACATATAATAAAAAAAATCCTATTATATTTAGGATACTGTTGTTGTTACAAAAGAATATAAATAAAAAGATTTTAGGGGTTGGAAAAGCAAAATAAAAGAAAACAATTTAAGAGAAACTGTTACCTTTAATTTTGGAAACTTCTTTGGTTTAAACAAAAAGGACTTCTTGAGTGCCTTCTTCCTAAATTAAGGCTTCTATAAGGAGGAGAGGGATGTAGGGAGCTTAATTGGGTGGAGTTTGGATGAGCCAAATGGATTTAGAGGTGTGAGGAATTGCATAGAAGTGGTCTCTTTTTATAAGTGAGAGGAGGGGCTCTTTAGGAAAGAGTGAAAATATTATTTTATAATATAATGATATTAGGTTTCTAATGGTCAAAAAATCATTATGGCCGAAGATAAGATGACTCATAACCGAAATAAAATCATCCAATCAGAATTTGAAATGTTTGAATAATATTTTAATCATTATAATCTTATTTAATTAAATCATCTATTAATGAGTTAAATACTGCATCATTATTGTGTCATAAATAATATAATTTATTTGATGTCTAAAATGTATAAAACAAACACCATGATGTAGGAAATAAATTTAGCTTTCCAATTACTATTTATAGTCGAACATATAATTTATATAACCTCTTTTAAAAATTAATTTACTAGAAGATATTTTCTTTTGTCATTTTTGTCTTTTCATTAAGTTAATTAGTCTAAATTTTCATTATCACACCCAAGTGGCTTAAAGGGGTCCCAAAATTGAACCAAAGATGATAATGGTGTTAAATGACTCAACCAATAATATCTGGACACGTGTTAAGGTAATTTTTAATTATTATAATATTCTTTTACCCTTGAATTACCATATTTACCTTTAATCGCGGTAAATAAAAGTCAAAAGTTACTATTCACCAAAAATTATTTTCATCTTATTGACCCACATTTTACTTCTTGATAAAAACCATGTATGTCGGATTTTTTAAATTCAAATCACAGAAGTGGTAAAATTCCATTTAAATGAAAAAGTCTGTTTTTTAACTACCACTAAGTGGTGTCACTATTCATCAAAAATTGATGTTTTTCAGAAAATACCAAAAATTCAGCCTAAGGTATATTTGATATTCCGAATTCAGAAATGATGTCTATTTTTCCAAATTCAAAACATATAAGTGGAATAAATTAATTTAAAAATTAATTCCCGCTGTTAAAACAAATAGCGTGTTTTTAAGAAACAATAACTATCAAAAGATTGATACTTGTTTATGTCTAATTTCAATGTGAAATTAAATCCAATGACCAGGATTGGATTAAATGGTAAAAATATATTTTAATTCCACTTTAAAACCAATTAAAAATATAATCTAACTATATAAATAAATTATATTAAAAAGCACTTTTGAATTAAAATACAATATTTTTAACTATTCATTAAAAAATGAACTTTATCAAAAAAATACCAAAAATTTACCCAAAGTAAAATTTGATGTCCCCATTCTAAGGAAGGATTTTATTTTGCCAATTATAATGTATTAAAGTAACCAAAAATATATTTAAATAGGCTTCTCAATTAAAAGGCGATAAATCCGCATTTTATGGAAAATTATGCTTAAAATTAGATTCATTCAGTTTTTATGCCTCTAACTTTTATTTGATAAATGTAAATATATTTAACAAACATGTATAATCATATTGTAGTTAGTTTTGTTAATTCCCACCAATACAACGACTAGGAGTTAAATACCATTTAAAATAATAATATTATATTATTAGTGTGCAACGTAAGATTCCAAAGAAACTCATTGTTGCATATCAGGTATGTTATCAAACATAGAAACCATTTTAAGCTAAAATTAATATTTAATTCACAAATATTAATAAATATAAAAATCACTTATTCTTCATTTACCAGGGATGTTACAATGACCTTGGGATTCTTATGAATTTTGGAGTTGAGGGGAATTACCTTTGACTTAGATCTACCTTTGAGGTTTTTTAGCAGCCCCATCCCCCATGCAAGATTAAAATCAATGTAGATGGTGCCTAAAAAGGAATCCCTGGCCCAACAGATTATGGAGCCATCTTCAGAAATCACCTCGACCAGATGCTTAGTTGCATCTATGGATATTATGGGTTCTCCTCTTTATTGGAAGCCGAGATGGTGAGCATTATCCATGATATCTCGTTCGCCAAGCTGCACAACTGGAACAATATCTGGATTGAAAGTGAATCCACCACTATTTTCCAGGCCATCTGGAATGGTAGCATTCATCTTCTTGGACATTCACTACATTCTAGATGGACTGCCTAAACTCGCTCTCAAATATCAACTTCATTGCCACTCATATGTATTGTGAAGAAAATAGGATCACTAATGGACTTGCTAATATGGGGGAAGCACATGTTCTGCTTTGGAGGGATGATCTTCCACCTGAGTTACTCCTACTTTTTGTTAGGGATGTGAACAAAATTCTTAATTTCCGACTGGTGTAACCATTTTTTTCTTTCAATAAATTTTGTGTTTTGGTCGTTGACCAAAACACTACCTTCTTCTAAAAAATATAATGTCTAGTTTTATTGGTTGTGGTGTGTTAGAACTGGATTTTGCGTACAACACATGCTATTGTATTTTTCAAAGAGAAGCGTATCATGGATGCATGAGGTGTTACATTCTCCCCTCCTTTAAATAATTTCATCCTCAAAATTTCTAGAATATTACTATATAAAAAGACTTGGGTGGTTCTTCATCATTAGTTTCTCAGGTTCCCACGTTGCCTCATCCATCTTATGGTTTCTCCATAGAAATTTTACCTGTTGAGTCATCTGGTTTCTCAGCACTTGTTCTCATGTATCAAGAACATTGAAAGGATCTTCGCAATAAGACAGATAAGATCCAGTTCTAATGCCACATATGTTAGTACATGCGTTGGGTCAAGGATGTATATTTTCAATAGTGATACATGGAACACAACATGAAATTCGGAGAGACTTGGCGGCATTGCAAAATGGTAAGATACACCCCCAATTTTTTATAAAAATATCAAAATGTTTAATGTACCTGTGACTAAATTTTCACTTCTTACTGAAACGTATAACACCCTTCCATGGATATACCTTCAAGAAAACATTATCTCCTACATGAAATTCCAAATTATTCCTTATGTTATCGGCATAGCTCGTTTGCCAACTTTGAGATGCTTGGATGTGGTTTTGGATTACCTTAACCTTTTCCATCATTTCCTCCACCAGTTCTGGGCCTACAAGTTTTCTTTCACCAACATCCTCCAAACAGGTTGGTGTGTGACATCTCTTTTTCATATAATGCTTTTTATGGTGCCATATGAATACTTTATGGAAGCTATTGTTATAGGAAAATTATACCAGAGGTAAATATTGATCCCACATACCTTGAATGTCAAGTGATCATGATCTCAACATGTCATTTAAGGATTGAATAGTCTGTTCTAATTTTCCATTAGTTTGGGGGTGGTAGGCAGTGCTTAAATGAAGTTAAGTATCTAGGTTATTCTGAATACTTTTCTATTATATTGATGTAAAACATGGGTAACAATAAAAAACAATCGATATGAGTACTCTTTGATGTCTCACAACATCATTAATATATATTCTTGCAAAATGTTCAACTGGTAAATCTTCCCTTATAGAAATAAAATATGCTTACATGGTAAGACGATCAACAATGACCCATATTACATCCTCCCATATAGGAGTCTTTGTTAGCCCCATGAAAATTTCCACTGTAATATTATCTCATTTCCACTTAGGTATGGAAGAGGTTGAAAGACTCATCCAGTTTGTTTCCATCCAGCTTTCATTTGTTGACAAACTATACATCTTGACACAAAATCAGCAATCTCCATCTTCATGTTGTCCCACCAAAAATGTTCCTTCAAATATCTATACATTTTGGTGATCCCATGGTGTATAGAGAAATTGGAACTATGAGCATCATCCAACAATTCTCTTTTTAGATCAGGTATATTAGGAACACAAAGTCTCTTCCCAAATTTTAAAATTCCATCTTTACATATGAAGTCACTCGATCTCCCATCATTCACAGCTTTAATCTTCTTCTGAAGCTCCTCATCATCAACCTAAGAACTTTCTATCCTTTCTATTAAAGAGGGTTTGTAATCCATTTGAAAATGTCTTAATGTTTCACCTTCCATGATTATCCCCATATCCATACATACTAGATCCATGAAAATTGGGTCCCTTTCAACTCTCATCTTGTTCAAAACTCCATGAACTTTTCTTCTCAAAGCATCGACCACCTTTTTTTCCTTCCTCAGGCGGTATTCTATCGTGCAATCATAATCCTTGAGTAGTTCAAGCCATCTCTTTTCTTCATGTTGATATATTTTTGTGAGAACATATTCTTTAAACTCTTGTGATCAGTATAAATGTCAAATTTTTCATCATATAGATAATGTATCCATATCTTCAATGAAATGATTACAGCTCCTAACAAAAGATCATTAGTGGGAGTGTTTTGTTCATTAATTTTTAGCTGTTGTGATGCATAGGCAATAACCATATCATTCATCATAAGGACACAACCAAGTCCTTTTTTTGAAACATCACTATAAATAACAAACCCAACATTCACCGATGGTATAGTCAAGATAGAAGCATTAACTAATCTTCTCATCAGTTCATCAAAACATTATTCACAATATTTTTTCAAAACAAATTTAACCCTGTTATGTGTTATCTTGGTTAATGGGTTATCCAATTGGGCAATATTCTAGACGAAATGTCGTTAATAACCTCCTAATCCAATAAAACTGCGTACCTCCGTTATACTCATTGGTGCTGGAAATTCTTGGATTTCCTTGGTCTTTGAAGGGTTAACAGATATTCCATCCTTAGAGACAATATATCCAATAAAATAAATCTCTTGAAGCCAGAATTCACATTTGCTAAACTACCTGTACAACTCATTTATTCTGAGGGGTTTCATAATGGTGCGCAAGTGATTTTTATGATCTTCATTGCTTTTGTAGTATACTATGATATCATCAATAAATACAACTACAAAGTCATAAAGATATTCCATGAAAACCCTATTCATTAGATCTATGAAGACAGAGTTTTCATTAGTCAATCCAAAAGGCATTATTTTAAACTCGCAATTCCCGTACCTGGTTTGAAATGTTGTCTTCAGAATGTCTTCCTTGTTCACGCATATTTGATGATATCCAGATCGAAGTTCATTCATTGAAAATTATTGAGCTCTATTATTTTGGTCTAATAAATCATTAATGCGATGTAGGGGATACTTTTTTGTTATTATTATAGCACTGATCTCCCTGTAGTCAATGCAAAACCTCATATCTCAATATTTTTTCTTAACAAAAAGGACATGGGATCCCCATGAAAAAACATTAGTGCAAATTAATCTGTTGTTACTCAATTACTCAAGTTGTATATTTAGTTCAACTAATTTCACAATGGCCATTCTATAAGGGGTCTTCGATATGGTCCTTGAACAAGGAATTATATCAATAGAAAACTCAATTTCTCATTCTGGAGGATGTCCAGGTAAATCTTTGAGAAACACCTCATCATATTCTTGCACAATAGGTACATCTACCATTTGAACATTCTTTTACTCACCCATAGTTATTTCCTTCTCTTCCTCCCCAATAATTGAATTTAGTTGAGCTACTAGGGGTGGATCTAGATAAGAATCAGGTGGTG
This sequence comes from Viscum album, assembly GCA_963277665.1. NCBI lineage: Eukaryota > Viridiplantae > Streptophyta > Magnoliopsida > Santalales > Viscaceae > Viscum > Viscum album. The sequence continues at coordinate 1,904,096,082 of OY728160.1, forward strand.
ACAATTCTTCTCCAAAGATGAGGTGTTCTTTATCATTGTCATCAAAAATAGTAACATCCTTCTTCTAATAATAAATTTTTTCATCATGGTATGATAGCCAATCCATATTGAGGATTATATAAAATTCAATCACGGGTATGATGATGAGATTAGAAGATAAAAAACATTTATATGCCCTAATGGGGACTGATTCATAAAACATTGTTGCACTAATACATCCCTTAGGAGTTTTGACTGAAAACTCCCTTGTTAAATCAAATTGAAAATATCTAATTTTCATAGAAAACTAGGAAGATATAAAATAATGTGATGATCCAGAATCAAATAAAGAATTTTCTAAACTTGAGGAAACCATTAAATTACCTACCACCACATCTTTCAGAGCTTCAACCTCACCAGTAGTGATAGCATAATCTTGACCTTGATCCCTTGGCCTTTTCTGAGGTATTAACCTTGGAAGCTTAGGAAATTTACTTAAATTATACCCCATTTCTCTACAATTGTAGCATTCAACATCGATAGCCTCTTTCTTCCCCTTGCAATTATGATCTTGGTGGCCTTTTTCACCACACTTATAACAGACTCCCATTCCCATCAAGAAAGTACTAGGGCGTTTCTTCCCACATTGACTGCAGTATGGATATTCAAATTTTCCCTTCTTCCCCTTATTTCCATTTCTAGTGTGATCAGAATATCTCTTCTTCTCTTGCTTTTCTTTAAAGACGTTAGACTTAGAGAATTCTTTTTCTATCTTGATAGCACATGAGTCAATATCTTTATGCGATGAGAAGGATTATGAGACTAATGCTTGAGGGAGAAATGGTTTTAACACATGAAATAATCTATCAATATTACTTCTTGGGTTATGTATATAATCTAAAACATGCCTCACTAACCTCATAAGTTTAGGTTCATACTTGGCGACATTCCCATCCTCCTTTTTCCTCCGACTCAGAAATTTCCTTTCCATATCTACTTGATGGTCACGAGGAAAGTATTTTTCTAAGAAAATCTATATTTACTCTCTCCATTCCATATTTTATACATCATCATCATCCCCTATATTTTAAATCAATGACCACCATTGATCAGCATCTCTAGTGAGGTGGTAAAATGCAATGACAAATTTTTCCCTTTCACTACTCCGCAAGGGGTGGAATATTTTCTCTAAGGAATTTATCCATTTCTCATCTACTAATGTATTTATACCCCCATTGAATGTTGGTGGTTGTTGCCTCATGAAGCAATCTAACATTGATCCTCCATGGTGTGGATTAGGGTTGTCCATACAGGTAAGGTTATTATTAATAACTTGAGTGAGTTGTCCCAGTATGGTGATAAGCTTATCAGCACCAGTTGTTTCACTAGCTCAACTATAATTATCTTGAGTAGGAGGGAAATCCCTACATGGAGTGAGTGCATTGATACGATTTCCATTCCTTCAACTAGGTGATATTGTTAAAAAATGGCATAAACTAGATTATTATATGAATTGAAATACATAATTCCAAACTTGTAAAACACTTAACATAAATTGAACAGTTTATAGATATAATCCTTAATCAGAAAAATTGTTTTCATTGGGGATGTATATACTCCTAAACCCTTCATAATGGTTTTTAAAGAAAATGAGAATTATCGTAAGAATATCCCTCAGGAGTGTTCTAACCAAGAGTGAAGCAAGGCCCATTGTCGTGCACCAGTTCCCGTTAGAGTCTAGCTCAAAGTGGTGTTTTCAGGTTTTACCCCTAGGTACAACTGTGCAAGAGCCGCCTCTTCCTGCTCGTATCCAGAAAGAGATGTGTTGTTAGGAAAACTCACAAAATCTCAACAATACCAAAATTTTAGGAATTTCTTCTATACTAATCCTCAAAGTCCACATTTGGGTAATGTACTCTAATCAGAGATTAACTAAATCTAGATTCCATGGTTTATATTAAACTTCCTCTAGTACCGACTGTAACACCCTAACCCATGTTTCCCAGAGTTGTTTCATTATTACCTATCATTGGAATGGTCACAAAAAGATAATGTATCGAAAGACCAATTAGCTTAGTAGCCTTGTATGTACTAGATACATTCATAAGTTTTACATTACATCGTAAAATGGAAAACTACAACAAAATTGTTTCCATGGAAAACACTAAGCTCACATAGACAATCCCTGCAGGTCAGTCATAATACACTTCTTCTCATCCTGGAAAATATAAAACATAGAAAGGGGTGAGCTCAAATGATCAGTAAGGATATCAATATTGCGGAAACGTTTATAAACAAGCATAAACATTTAAGGCAATGTATAAAACTAAAACATAAGACTTTTCAGCTTAAACATCATCATAATATGGAAAATATAAATCAAAATAATGCCATTTACTTACTCACATGGATATTATACTAGTCTAATAATCACATGAAATATCAATATCCACCTTCATAATGATGGAATGTATAATGCCCGACTTTCATAACTACATAGTAAAGGCCTTGTGCCAAGATTGCAAATAATATTTTGTTAAGGCCTTCTTCCAAGACAGTAGTTTGTCTCCTGATACCTACTAATCCATTGAGAAGTTATAGCAGGCTCCACCTATATCATACTAAGTCCAATGCATTCCACATATGAAAAGGTTTATAAATAACATAAATACTCGTATTAAAACTGGAATATTAAATGTAAATACATTATCCATAAACAATTAATGGTGTAAAAATAACACATCCATAGTTAAACATATAACAAATCCTGCAATACAATATGGATGTTTTGTATCATAATAAATCAACGTCAAATAAACTTAAATTCCATCAAAGTATGTTGAATTAGATGAAATCAAAACCTTTTTTTTAGAGAAATAACTCTTTCTATTTTTAAATCATTTAAGAAAAAAATTATTTTCAAAATATTTTTATAAGCTTGTAAGGGAAGCTTCCGAGAAGTTATAATGGTGGAAAATAGCTGCACCCACCATATAAGATAAAAAAACATTCTTACCATAAAGTTTTCGAAAAAGTCAAAAATAACTTGTTTGGGAAACGACAGAAAGATTCCTTTCAAAAAATATAAGGTCAAATAAGGGTATAAATGACATTAACCCATTTTCTAGAAAATAGTAAAAATGATTTGAAACACATTTTAAGAAACATGGATGCGGATGATAAAGAGTTCAAAGTAGATAATTATGTATAAACAACCTCTATATAATGAAGAGATTGTTGAATTATCCATTACATTGTACTTTTCCTTGGACAAGGGGAGGTTAAAATGTTGTATAATGGTGTAATAATTATTATTATATTATAAAAAATCATATACATTAATATTATTACATTTATGAACTTTTAATATTACTTTGTAAATAATATTTTATTATTATCGTTGTTTTGGGGGTTAACTGATTCGTTTTTCTTTATATGATTTGTTACGTAAGTAATGTTTGTTATGGATAGGATGTATCTTATTCATATTCATAATGATATTAAGTTTTAAAAATTAATTTTAATCAAATAATAAAAATTATCCTTGAATGGATATGATGGGTAATGAATCTCATAGCGTAAGTGGAGATGGTAATCCATACGTACGCACGAGCAACAATATCATTCTTTTGATATTAAAATTGTATATAATTGGATGGTATAAAATATGTACAGAATAATTATCACATTATATTTATTATTTACATCAATTACACATCATTATTATACCCATCCAAATAATAATGTATTTGATAATAATTACACCATGACGTGGAGACGGTAAGCCATACGTACGCACGTTTGGTGACATGTCATTCAAAGGATGGATAGAATAATTAATATGGTTTAACCAAATTTATAATAAAATCACAGTATATATAAGATAATGGAGTTATTATTTTATAATGGAAACAACAATGAGTGATGAAGTGGAAGAAGAAAGGAATTTGAAAGAGGTGATTAAATATTAACATCTTCTTCGGGTTCTTCCTTTTTATTTGATCAAAACGGCTCTATAGGTTGGGTTTTTGACAAATGTAAGGCCTCTAGGATTAAGGTAGGACAGTTTAGAGGGTATTTGGGTAGGGTTTGGCTAAGACAAATTTATTCGAAGGTGTGAATTAGAGAGAAGGGAGAGTGCCCTTGTATAAGAGGGGTGAGAGGCACCATTGGTAAAGATAGAAATATTATTTTAGAATAAAATCATTTTCTGTTTCAAATTGCTTGAAATTAAATTATTTAATGGATAAGGTTGGTATGGGTCAAAAACCACTAAACCAATAGGTTTTAGATAGGATTGGGTCACTATATTTACCATATCATTTATATTTAACCCTTAGTTAAATAGTTTGACATTTACCATGTATCTTTTTATGGTTATATTATATGGTTAATAAAAATACTATATACTTCCAAGATAACCCGAACTGGTTCATTAATGATATACCTATATTTATATAAGTCTTTTGGCTGATCCATATATTTTTAAGAATAGAATATTAATTAATAGTATAATATTTGTTTTAAAAACTAATTTTTGTCAATTTTTACACAATTTGTTATTTTTATTTTTCTAAATTCATAACAGCATTATCACTTAGAATAAAATTCATCTAACAATCCCTAACATGAAATTCTATCCGATAAGTTTTTTTAATTCATTGAAAGTCTCAAATTAAATTTATTTGGATATTTATAATATCAATTATTTTAATCTTTCATTAATACGGTAATTACATCATCATCATTGTGTCATAAATAAATTTAATTATTTCATTTCTAAAAAATATAAATAAAATACCATTATGTAGGAAATTATATTACATTTTCAATGAATATTTATAGTCGAATTTATCTTCTATGTTACCATATATTAAAAATGGTTTAGTTATTAAACATTGAATTTAACACTTTTAACGCTTCATTGAATTAAATAATAATAAATGTACTAATCTAAATGAAGTGGACCTAAAGGATCACATTTTATTAATAAGGTTCATTTTGGTAGAATAACACTTATCCAATATAATTAGAACCCGTGTTAGGGTAATAATAATAAAATTTTTACCTTTAATTACCCTGTTTACTTTTAACCTTGGTAAATAAAAGTTAAAAGTTACTATTCTTAAAAAATTATTTTCATCTTATTGAATCATAATTTACATACTAATATCAATTTTTGCTCTCATAATTTTTAAATTCAACTCATTGAAGTGGTAAAATTATGTTTAATGGAAATTTTCAAATTATCATAGGAGGTAGATAAAAGATGGTAAGAAGTTCAACAATATTTTTATATATCTAAAATTATTATAAGGTGACACCAATGAATTACATTGAAATTATATAGCTATTATGTATCTTCTTTGACCTAAAACAAATTTAAATAAAATAAATAATTATTTAAATTAAAATTATGGTTTTAAACTATAATTCAGTGTTTTTCACTATTCATCAAAAATTGAAAGTTTTCATAAAAATACAAAAAATTCACCCTAATCTAACTTTGATATTCCGAATCCAAAAATGAAGACCATTTTGAAAATTAAAATTTATAAAATTTCAAAGAGTGGGTATTATTATTCATAACAGCTCGTTTGATTGGTTGTGGTGTGTTAGAACTTGAAGTTGCATACAACACACGCTATTGTATTATTAAATGATAAGCGTACACTGGAATCTTGGGGTGTTACACTTCACATTTTAGTATCAGTTTTTAATTATTTTGTAGTCATGATAATTAATATATTTTATTATGAAAATACGATATTATTTCACTTTTAAGTTAGGAATATGAGTTGTTTCAAAATCGTGTTCTGCAAAAAAATTATAAAATGTTTCACTATTATCCTATGATTCTCAATAAACATTATATACACGCTTTGATTTTTTAAAATTTCTTTAAATGGAATACACTTTTCATTTTTTGATCATGTTAAATTTCATATAATATTAAGCAGAAAAATGAATGTTCATCATGTAATGACTCACAGACCATCATGACCATAATTTCACTATAGCATCCATTATAATAATACATGTTTATTTTTAAAGAAAACTATATCTTAATGTTCGGATTTTTTTGGGATTTCAAATTGGTTTTCAAATAAAATCATCATCAAATATTTTTAATTTTTAAAAAGTATTTTAAATGATTTTGAATGATCTCATTATACGACTAAAAATGGGTTATTTTAGGAGAAAATGATTCCATGGATTTCTAAATTTCGTTATAATTATCTAAAACTATTTTATATAAAATGAATTTTAAAATGATTTCAACCCTTATTATAATGTTTCAAATTTTTTATCAAGAAAAAATGTTTCCAAACTTCATTATGTTTTTTAAAAAATATTTTAAATGGAAAATATATTTCCCTTAATAAATGATTTTATTTATATTTTAAATCCATATTTATAAAAAATGAATTTGTGAAATGGATTTAAGAAAAGGATTATCGTAGAAATGATATTTTACATGTGATATGTTCTATGTTATCATTCAAAATCATTCTCCATATAAGATGACATGCATTGTTATAGTTTATGAATATCATTCATATTTATTCTTCAATGGTTTATGTTATTAATAAATAATTTTTATGATATCATGTTCTCTTTATTGATTTATATGATATTGAAACCTACTTCATTGCATCTGTATTGATTTTATGAAGTGATTATGAAACCTACCCCTTATCCTTATGTTCTGATGTGATATAATGTTTGTAACAACCCGAGATTTTATAAGATACATTCTTTTTAATTTCATTCATGTATTGTGTTGTATGCTACACCATGATTATCTTGCACTATATGCAACACCGTATTAGCTTGCAGTATACGCAACACTATTCTTGGCCTATGTTACACAGAATTTCAAGTTTGTTTGATAGAAGATATTCTACGCAACATTGAGTGTATATATATATATATATTTAATGTATAAATAAAATATGTTTGGATTCTGTTATACTCAACAACAAAGGAGTCCTGCACTACACGCAACCCTGACTTGGCTTGCATTACACGCAATCACGACCTTCCCTGATAGCGTGTGTTGTACGCAATACCGGGTTTTACTAAACAACAATATAGTATTATAATATTGTTATGAAGTAGCCGTTATGAATAGTGTTAAATAAATTTTGAATTTTATAACATTATTATTCATCTTACACATTTCTAGAACATGGTATAAGAACAAAATAATTTTTTCGGGTAAAATAAGTATTTTTCAAAAAATACAGTTTTGTCACCTTTTGATGGTGCAACCACTTTAAATATAGTTTTTGACATGTTTATAAGTTCAATTTGACAAAATAAAATTCTTCTTTTGAATCAGGATATAAAAATTTACATTAGATAATGTTTTGATATTTTTCCGATAACGTTCATATTTTAATGAATAGTAAAAACACGCTATATTTTAATTAAAAACAATTTTTTTCATCGTAATATCTTATGTGGTTAAATTATAATGTTGAATGGTTCTAAAGTATAAATAGAATATATTTTTACCATTTAATATAATTTATTTCATTAGCATTGATTTTTCATTGAATTCGTAGGTTAAATCAATTCAATCTTTTGCAATGTTTTAAAGAAAAACCCGTTTTCTTTCGACAACGGGATTAATTTTAATTTAATTTATGCATATTTTGTGTATTGAATTTGGAAAAATGGATTCCATATTTTGAATCAGTGGGTCCAAATTATGTTAATAACCTACTTTTTTATTTTTGGGCATTGTGAATAGTAACTACGGTAAATTTTATTTACTATAGTTAAAGGTAAATCGGGTAATTAAGGGTAAATATAAGATTATAAAATTATCCTAAAACTTAGAAAAATCCTTTTGGATGGATACAAGTAGACCCATATAACCTAAGGGTCGGATTAGATTCATTTTATGGACTTTTTTCCATGAAAATAATTTAATTATTATTAAAACCAAAGAATGTTACAACATGTCACTTTCTTAAATATTATAAGTATAATAATTTTAATTTAGTGATAAACTTCATGAAAATTTGAAAATGGATGGTCTACAGAAATATAATAAAATTATCTATATCATAAGAATTTATTTAGAATTTTTAGGGATTATATAATTATCATTTATTATGACACAAAGATGATGCAGTAATTGTCTTATTAATGAAATCTTGACATAATTGATGTTATAAATGCCCAAATAAATGTAATTTGAGACATTTTATGACTTACATTAATTTTATAAGTTAATATGACATGTTATTGTTGATATAAGTAACTTGGTTCGAACTTATCATTCTGTTATGAATTTCATAAAAATCATGTACCAAATAGTGTCAAAAATGACATAAATTAGTTTTTAAAATAAATATTATATTATTAATTTTTATTTAATTCCTAAAAATCTAAGTTTCATCCAAATGACTTAGATAAGGATGGATATATTAATAATAAACAACTTGGAGTTTTTCCCTTGTTATGGTATGTTTAGTAACCATATAGTGTAAGAAAACAAAAAGACACGGTAAAAGTTAAATTATTTAACTTAGAGTTAAATATAATTGATAAGGTTAAAATAATAACCTAAACATATCTAAATCCTATTGGATGAGAGTATTTAGACCCATACCCACTTTATCTTCGAAATAAGTCCCTTTGGAACCATTATAAACCGAATTTGACCTTAATATAAAATAATATTTTGATATTTTCCAAAGGTGCCTCTCTCCTTCCTTATAAAAGGGCACCTCCTCCCTCTCCTCCACACACCAATTTGAGCATTCAAGATCGGCCAACCCCTGAAAAAATCTATTCTCTACTTCCACAGTATCATCATAGAGGTCCTGGTCTTCTTCAAAGACCATCCTTAGTTCTTTAAGTGGAGTTTAAGTGAAGGTGCGTCAAAAAGAGGAGGTTCAGACACTTACGAAGCAAATCAGACCTAAGGTAAGGGAAATATCACAATCTCATTTTTATCCGAGATTGCTTATACTTTAGTATTTACTGGGGTGTATTTTATCATCCACATCCATTTTTCCTCAATATGTAATATTCTTTCCATCCACCTTAAATTGTTTAAATCCAATTTTACCCTTCGGTATGTTTTTTGTAAAAGATATGAAAGGAATCTTTTGTCGTTTTTCATACGAGGTACTTTTTGACTTTTCCGAAAAAAGTACGAAGAATGTTTTTTTAACTTATACGGCATGAATGGATTTTTAAAACATTATTTCCAAGAATATTCCTTTACAAGTTTTGAAGTTTATTTTTAATCAACTTCTTTTAGTTTAAAATTGTATGACATGTTAAGAAAGGAAAAGTGTTTTTGAAGCAGAAAGGATATTTTCCTCAAGAATGGAGTTCAAGTGTTTTATCAAAATTATTTTCCATCTAAGATAATAAAGGGTTCTGTTTCTATCCGTATTATTACATTTATTTTATTATATTGTGATGGAATTATATTTTTATTAATTCCTTTATCTTATATGAATTGTTCTATGATGTAACGATGTTTAAGATTCCCATTTTTATTACATGGGTTATGCTATGATGTATGGTTTATGATTTTTTGGCACACATAAGAATGGTATCATTATGAGATGGGTGGGACCTATATCTCCCTCTTATTCATTGGGTAACGATTTTATATCTCATGAGATAGACATGGCTGGAAGGGTAGGTTATACCGGTTCAGTGAAACAGGACTGAAACGAGGAGTGAACTCGGTTCAGAAATGGACTTTGTCCACTAAGATAGTCTTAGAAATGAGTCTTGACGAATAAGAAATGACTCTCTATGATTATGTGTGTATGCCACAAAGATTCATGATTTAAGTTATGATTATTGTGATTACATTTCACTGCCATGATTTATCCCATGTTATGAAATTTTGATCTCTTTTGCAGGGTAAGATTTCTAAAATGTTATGTTCTTATGAATAAGATGTGATTGATATTTCTTTTATTTACCCTTACTAAGAATTTGAGCTCACCCTTTTATGTTTTCTTTTCCCCAGGATATAAATAAAGGTTTTAGGTAAAAAAGGAAGATCTTTATGGGAGATGTTGAAGATCTTTCACCACGATTAGAAGATTATATTCCGAGTTTCCAAAGATACTAAACTATTACGGTCTTTGTGTGTGTGTTTTTGTTATGTAATAAGTATTCCGCAAAAGTAATGTAATGTCCATGTACGTCACGTTTCGGGTCTCTACAGTTGGTATCAGAGGAAAAGTTTAGTCAACCATTGGAAACTAGGATGCGAAAACGTTAGTGAGATCCCTAGAGATATTTCTAAGGTATGTCAAGGGATAACCCTAAGGATAAGTATACGTATAGGATATAGTCCTAGAACAATGGTAACGATATTAGAATAAACCAAAGATGATAGATATTGAAGTTACTCGCCCTTTATTATGATTTTTGCCTCTCACACTATTCTTTTTGGGTTTTCGAAAATGGCTGGAAACAAGATGATTCAGGATAATGGAGGATATGATGCAAAATGGAATGATATTCTTCATGAGAAACCAAATGAAATAGGATTTGGAAGTCCAAACATCATTATTATGCTGATTAAGCAATCTCATAATATGATCAATAAAGTAAAATTTGGTAAGTTTCCTGACTCAGCTAATAAGAGAAAGATGGAGTTTCATCATGATCATAGAGGAAAGAATGTTCAATTTCCCCTATGTGAATAATGTGGGAAGAGGCATCAAAGAGAATGTTTCAAAGGAACTGTAAGATTATTTTGGTGTGGAAAGTATGGACACAAAGCAAGTAAGTGCAATGGAAAAGGTTCAGTTAACACCAGGGATGAGGATAATGGTATTGCTACGACATCAACAATGGTTAAATGTTTTAAATGTGGAATGTACGGGCATTATTCAAACCAATGCCCTAAGGGAAAGTCTCATGAAGAGAATCGGTATGGTCGTATGGGTAGTATTTATGTGGATGATGATGAAGAGACTACAAATGATATGTGAGATGAAAGAATTGATGAAGCTTGGTCAATGGTTTAAGAATGTAGTGGAATGATTACATTTTTATCATGTGTAATGTTGTATAAGTAATCTCATGGTACTATGGAATAAAGAGACATCTAAGGATTCTTACACTGTTGTCTTTCCTTGAGTTTTGAAAGTGTATGATTAATATTACCAGTATCCATGAAAGGTTATTTATATATTTTTGGAATATAGATGATATGCGCATAATGAAGGGATAAGGAGAAAATTAAATGTTTGATAGTATTCATGAGCTCATGACTGATATAAGGAGAAGGTTGTATCATGGTTTGAGTATATAGAATTTTTGGATTTTGGTATGTGGAAAGTGTTAACTTTTAACTACATTCATTTTTTCACTAAGGTTCAATGGATATTCATTCTTCAAGAGAATACATGATTAAGGTATTCACATGTTTGTAATTTTACCAACAAGATATATCTTATGATATATGGGGGATAAATGATGGCATTCACGTGATCATTTTCTTTATACTATGAGCTTGGACCGATGTATTTTAGATAAGCCTAAAGATTATAATTATTTATGTTAGACATAAGTTAGTATTGATTAAGGATAAAACTTTTTTGATATTGTTGATGGGATGTTATAGTAATATAGCTTTAGAAAAAGGACAACATGCGGGACGGGTGAAAACCAATCGCGTCGGACAAGGCTGTGGGAATTGAACCCACAACTGAAGTGCGATTGGTCTTTATCACCTACCACCGGCCTACAGGAAGTCCCTGGTTAGTGGAAAGTAGTTTTATTTTATTAATCGGTATGATAAATAAAGTATAATTCCATTTTTGGAACCATATACGATTAATATCACCATAAGATGGACTTATAACATTTGCTAACCTTTTGTTTGAAACAGATGGAATGACCCATCATTCTATCACATGACCTGCAAATGCTTCACGAATAACAAATTCAACTTCATTTCTTTAAGATATGAAGTGGAAATTGTTCAATTCACGAACAATAGTGAGATTGAACCAAAATCATGTAAGTATTTCTTTTAATTCATCATCTTTAGGGAAATTATCTTGAAAACCAAAAATGTTGTCCTAGTGCTCTTATATTCGATGAACTAGATGGTACCCTAGATCATCACAAATTTATGGCTTTGTGATTGTTGGCTTTCTTATAGCCATGTTCTCTACCACTCTCCATCAGAACAAAATGGTTAGATTTTTCTTCCATATCCATATTTTCACCTATGTTCTCCTACGTGGAAACCCAGTGAAGAGTTAATTTGGGTAACCGTTATATTTCATACATTATTTTTTAAGTTTTTTTTTGGTATTTCTTTTTACGATGTGGATTTCTATGAATAGTAAATGATTTATAACCCTGACGAATTTCGAGAGAGAAATTCATTTTAAGGGGGGTAGAATGTAATAACCCAAGATTTTATAAGATACATTCTTTTTAATTTCATTCTTGTATTGTGTTTTATGCTACACCATGATTATCTTGCGCTATACGCAACACCGTATTAGCTTGCAGTATACGCCATACTACTCTTGGCCTATGTTACACACAATTTCAAGTTCGTTTGATAGAATTTATCCTACGTAACATTGAGTGTATATATATATATATATTCAATGTATAAATAAAATATGGTTGGATTCTTTTATACTCAACAACAAAGGAGTCATGCACTACACGCAACCCTGACTTGGCTTGCATTACACGCAATCGCGACCTTCCCTGATAGCGTGTGTTGTACGCAATACCAGGTTTTACTAAACAACGATATATTATTTTAATATTGTTATGAACTAGACGTTATTAATAGTGTTAACTAAATTTTAAATTTTATAACATTATTATTCATCTTACACATTTCTAGAACATGGTATATGAACAAAATAAATTTTTCGGGTAAAATAAGTATTTTTCAAAAAATGCAGTTTTGCCGCCTTTTGATGGCGCACCCACTTTAAATCTAGTTTTTGACATGTTTATAAGTTAAATTTGACAAAATAAAATTCTTATTTTGAATCAGGATATAAAATTTTACATTAGATATAGTTTTGATATTTTTCCGAAAACTTTCATATTTTAATGAATAGTAAAAACACGCTATATTTTAATTAAAAAAACTTTTTTCATCATAATATATTATGTGGTAAAATTATAATATTGAATGGTTCTAATTTATAAATAGAATATATTTTTACCATTTAATATAATGTATGTCATTTGCATTGATTTTACATTGAATTCGTAGGTTAAATCAATTCAATCTTTTGTAATGTTTTAAAGAAAACCCCGTTTTCTTTCGACAACGGGATTAATTTTAATTTAATTTCTGAATCTTCTGTGTATTGAATTTGGAAAAATGTATTCCATGTTTTGAATCAGGGGGTCCAAATTATGTTAATAAGCTACTTTTTATTTTTGGGCATTGTGAATAGTAACTACTGTAAATTATATTTACTATAGTTAAAGGTAAATCGGGTAATTAAGGGTAAATATAAGATTATAAAATTACCCGAACACTTGAAAAAATCCTATTGGATGGCTAAAAGTAGACCCATATAACCTAAGGGTTGAATTAGATTCATTTTATGGACTTTTTTCCATGAAAATAATTTAATTATTATTAAAACCAAAGAATGTGACAACATGTCACTTTCTTAAATCTTATAAGTATCATAATATTAATTTAGTGATAAACTTCATGAAACTTCGAACATGAATAGTCTACAGAAAGATACTATAATTATTTAGATCATAGGAATTTATTAGGAATTTCTAGATATTAAATAATTATCATTTATTATGACACAAAGATGATGCAGTAATTGTCTTATTAAAGAAATATTGACATAATTGATCTTATAATTACCCAAATAAATGTAATTTGAGACTTTTTATGACTTAAATTAATTTTCTAGGTTAATATGACATGTTATTGTTGATATAAGGAACTTGGTTCGAACTTATCATTCTGTTATAAATTTCATAAAAATCATGTACCAAATAGTGTCAAAATTGACATAAATTAGTTTTTAAAACAAATATTATATTATTAATTGTTATTTAATTCCTAAAAATCTATGGTTCAGCCAAGTGACTTAGACAAGGATATATATATTAATAAAAAACAACTTGGAGTTTTTTTGGCTTGTTATGGTAAGTTTATTAACCATATAGTGTAAGAAAACAAAAAGACACGGTAAAAGTATAATTATTAAACTTAGAGTTAAATCTAATTTATAAGGTTAAAATAATAACCTAAACTTGTCTAAATCCAATTGGATGAGAGGATTTAGACCCATACCTACTTTATCTTCTAAATAAGACCCTATGGAACCATTATAAACCGAATTTGACCTTAATATAAAATAATATTTTGAGATTTTCCTATGGTGCCCCTCTCCTCCCTTATAAAAGGGAACCTCCTCCCTCTCCTCCACACACCAATTTGAGCATTCAAGCTCGGCCAAACCCTACCAAAATCTCTTCTCCACTTCCCTAGTATCATCCTAGAGGTCCTAGTCTTCTTCAAAGACCATCATTAGTTCTTTATGTGAAGGTTAAGTGAAGGCACATCAAAAAGAGGATGTTCGGACACTTACGAAGCAAATCAGACCTAAGGTAAGGGAAATATCACAATCTCATTTTTATCCGAGATTTCTTATACTTTCGTATTTACTGGGGTGTATTTTATCATCCACATCCATGTTTCCTCAATATGTAATATTATTTCCATCCACCTAAAATTGTTTAAATCCAATTTTACCCTTCGGTAAGTTTTTAGTAAAAGATATAAAAGGAATATTTTGTAGTTTTTCATATGAGGTACTTTTCGATTTTTCCGAAAAAAGTACAAAGAATTTTTTTTAACTTATACGGAATCAAGGATTTTTAAAACATTATTTCCAAGAATATTACTTTACAAGTTTTCAAGTTTATTTTTAATCAACTTCTTGTAGTTTAAAATTGTATGACATGTTAAGAAAGGAAAAGTGTTTTTGAAGCAGAAAGGATATTTTCCTCAAGAATGGAGTCCAAGTGTTTTATCAAAATTATCTTCCATCTAAGATAATAAAGGGTTCTGTTTCTATCCCTATTATTACATTTATTTGATTATGTTGTGATGGAATTATATTTTTATGAATTCTTTTATCTTATATGAATTGTTCTATGATGTAACGATGTTTAAGATTCCCATTTTTATTACATGGGTTATGCTATGATGTATGGTTTATGATTTTGTGGCTCACATAAGAATGGTATCATTATGAGATGGGTGGGACCTATTTCTCCCTCCAATGCATTGGGTAAAGATTTTATATCTCATGAGATAGACATGGATGGAACGGTAGGTTATACCGGTTCAGTGAAACAGGACTGAAATGAGGAGTGAACTCGGTTCAGAAATGGACTTTTTCCACTAAGATAGTCTTGGCAATGAGTCTTGACTAATAAGAAATTATTCTATATGATTATGTGTGTATTCCACAAAGCTACATGGTTTAATTTATGATTATTATGATTACATTTCACTGCCATGATTTATCCCATGTTATGAAATTTTGATCTCTTTTGGAGGGTAAGATTTCCAAAATGTTATGTTCTTCGGAATATGATGTGATTGATATTTATTTTGTTTACCCTTAATGAGCATTTGAGCTCACCCTTTTATGTTTTCTTTTCCCCAGGATATAAAGAAAGGTTTTAGGTAAAAAAAGTAAGATCTTTATGGGAGATGTTGAAGATCTTTCACCACGATTAGAAGATTATATTCTGAGTTTCCAAAGACACTAAACTATTATGGTCCTTGTGTGTGTGTTTTTGTTATGTACTAAGTAGTCCGCAAAAGTAATGTAATTTCCATGTACGTCAAGCTTCGGGTCTCTACAATGTTAATGATACCCATTTTAAGTCATGGCTCATTATATGATGAATGTTTTGTTATCATATGGAACATGCATGTATGATTTCACTATATGATGGGAGGGACCTATATATCTCTCTAATTCAATGGGTTACGATAAATTATTTATGATATTTAGAGGGTTCATTGGGGGGAATCCCTTTCCATAAGTAAGAGGGTACACATGAGGGCATCCCAAGCATGCAATAAATGGGTACCTGGAAGGGAATCCCAAGCCTAAAATAAGAGGGTACACAGGATGTAATTTCCTGCCTGAATCAATTGAATGAGTTATTATCAAAAGCCTAACATGTTATAATGTTATTCTTGGGTAACCTAGACATAGGATATTCTATTCATATGTGTAATGCATAAATTACCTATACTAATACTCTATTATGATTTCCTAAATTGTTATATATATTTTCATTCTAATTAATGTCTTATGAACAATGAATATTTAAACCATGATATATTTATATGATCATTGATATCTGATGTATTATTTCCAAATTTTATTTTCCTATTATCATTCCCTTATTCTCGTGAAGTGATTATCTATCTCCCCTGTTAACCTTACTAAGATTATGATATCAGCCAATTCCTATGTTTCATTTCCCTATGTTATGATGAAAGGATGTAGGTATCAATACTAAGTGGGGCAATATTTATGGTAAAATCTTATTATCTTTCCCCAATTTTGAATATTTTTTGTACCATTCATCCATAGACACAAAACTATTATGGTACTTGGGAATGTATTTAAAAAATGTGGTGAATTTTTATTTAAAATTATGTAATATCCTTGTATGTTAAACCTATGCCACTATTTTTGGAGTCAAATGAAACATTTAGTCTAGAATTGTATATTAGGATGAGAAAACAATAGTGAGATCCCAATGGATATTTCTAAGGACACGTATTGGGATGTATTTTAAAAAAAGTCTAATGATATTGAAATAAATAATAAATTGTCCAAGAACATTCATAAAGGATAAAGTGAGTGGTTTCTAATTAATATATCACCATATAGATAATACAAGTGGATGTGGATCCAATATTGACGTACCTAGGGTTAATAACTATAAAAGGTGAATAAAGACTCACTAAAGCATAATCTGGTCAACAAAAACGAGCCCTTCTACACACATGGTTTGACACTCCTGATGTGAATACATTATGAATTGAGAAACTCATTAGAACCATTATTAAGGATTTCTTAGATTATTTCTATTAATAACCTAGTACTAAACTAAGGAGACATAGATTAAAGAATTAGGATCCATGATTCAAACATTGGAAAGTATTTTTTAAATATTATGTTGTTCCCCGTAATAATAATTATTTCTTTGTATATGTTTTTTGGTTTTAGACAACAACCATAACATGATGTGAAAATTTTTATAGGTAATGTAATGGAAAATGAAATGATTATTCTACTAATAAAAAAACAATTATAGGAGATGGAATATAGAACCTCATTTCAATGCTCATATAAATTTTCTAGAGTAATGATTCATGTTGAGATTCTATACGAGTAGATGAGTTAATAATGTTATATTGATTATTTAATGAGGAAACTTCCAACTTCTTTCATCATGTCTTATGTTTCACTTGTCGTTGAACAATTGATCTGTACTATTTAATATATCATATCCATTCTCTTTTATTCATAACATGAGAAATCCTTTATAGATATTTATAATATATAAGGTTAATCCAACCAATAGTGTATCCTAAACAAGAATATGAGAACGAATGATGAAATTGAATCCATGGAATGGGATTAGTTCAAAAGAATTATTTAAAATTTACCTCAGTGTGTTCCACTTACAATGATTCAAATGAAATTCCTAGAACATAAGAATAATGACGATAAATTTATTGGTTACTATGAAGCATGTTTTACAGGTTTAGTGTGGTACTTTTGAGTATTATCATCAAACAAAAAAATTGATTTATTTTTTTTGGACAAAAACTTAGTATTTATAAATTTCATAAATATAAGAGACATTAACATCTATGAGGATGTTTTTTCATGTCTTATAATGGTATAAATGGAGGATTAAATTTTATAAAAATATAATGGTTTTAATAATAAAATGAATATTTAGTTTAGTTGAAAATCTAATGACCTTGAAGTAAACAACATGATCCTTCAATTACCCACAATGTGTGGGTAGAAACATGGAGGGATTTTTTATAAGGGGACTAATAAGTGTTACTATTTTTGGAAAGGAAGGTAATCAAGTGGATAAATTTCTAACTAATTGGAAGAGGTTATATAATGATTTTAATATTGATACATACCTAGAAAACTCACCTCCCACAATTCAGTGTTCAAACTTCATGGAGTTTGGAGAATATGAAAAAAATTGCTCCATCCAATGACTAATGAGAATGATAATCCACAAAACCTCTATAGAAAAAGGATAAAAGGAAATATTATTAATTCACAATGTATAAGGTAAATTATAATAATTGGGGTACACTTTTCCTCCAATCCATAGATAAGAATTTGATGTTTGATTTTGTATGATTAAACCATATGGAAATATTATTGTTCATATTTTAGTGATGTTTCATGTGATTATATCCCACTACATGATTTCTAGAAAAGTAAAATTTATATTTATATTATATCAGTACAATTATGGATCCCAGATTCTATTGAAATGTTTGTGGGTATGATATAAGATAATATTTATTTAAAAAAATGTGATTTATAATCTAGAAGGGTTACAAGGTTAACTATTTATGGAATTGTTTTTGTTAAACATCCTATGAGGTTTTATATATTGAAGTTTAATGTTATCATATGTTGATATATGAATTTTCTATAGCATTTTCGAACAATTTTTTCTGATAAATATTTATTGAATGAACAATCATTTTATTCATTGACCTCATGATCTATTAATGATGTAGGAATGAAAAGTTAACCTTCATTTTTTGAAAGAGGGATGATGTAGAACATGATCCCCACACAAAAAGGGTAGATATTTCCTAAAATCATTTAAGTATAAATTTTCTTGAAAGTTCTACATAATTATGAAAAAGGATCTTCAGACAAAAAAAAATAACCTAGTACCCTCATTTATGATTAATCAAATAGACCATTTGATCAACACATATCTTCTAGCTTTGTGATCATTATGATTATCATTACCTTGTTCTTTATCACTCTCCATCAGAACTTGATAGCTATGTTTCAATTCCATGTCCTTGTTTTCAATTCCAACCTATGTGATACTACATGGAAACCTATATATATGATACATTGGGTAACCATTATGTTTCAAACATTTAATTTTAATGGATGTTTTATTATTCATTTTTACTATATGGGTTTTTATGAAATTAAATTTCATGTAATGAAACACTGATAATATTGATGATTTTTTTTGGGAAAAATTCATTTTACGGGGGTAGAATGATACACCATGATATTTTGTAATTTTATTTCAAATTAATTTAACATTTTTTATATGTTTTCATTTAAATAAACACTAAAAATAGTTTATATAGAACTATGTTGGTCTTGAATTATATGCCACACCAGTTTAATCATTTACTACAAAACCTGTAAGGTTTAGATTTATCTATTCAATAAATGAAGGTTATATTATGTTACACACAATACAACCTTTCTTTGATGGCTTTCGTAACGCACAAGACCATGTATTTTCAAAAATAATATATTGTTAAAAATATTATTATTTATTAAAATAAGATATAACCATGTCATTTAGATGGTTTATACAAATATGATTCAATAAATATTGAAAATATAGGGTTGAATTCATTGGTTACAAACTAATTATAGATAAATATAAGAACTAATTGAATATAAAGGGAATACATTTATAAAAAAAATTTATAATCACAAAAGAAATTATAATCTTTTAAATTAAATGAATTACAATTGGTGAATGATATTAATGAAATATATATTTTATATTTTCAATAAGAAATATTTTACATTCATCGAATATATAATATAGGCATAATATTAGAACAAACATAATATTATAAAAAACATATATTTTTTATAAAAACTACTTTACAAGCTTATAATGTAGAAAATATTTAAAATATAAATGTTTTAAAATTTTAAAAACATATATATAAAAATAAATATTTTTTAAAAAATTGAAACATAAATATTGGGTTTGGATGATTTTTTTGTATTTTTCTATGATGTTTCATTTTTTTAAATAGTGAAAAATAATGAATTTTAATTCAATACAATTTTTTCATCAAATTTATTTATAATGAAAAATTTTATTTAAAATTTATTTTAATGTATAATTATATCAATTATACATAAATTTATCTAATATAGGTATTTGGGATCTATTTTCCTTTGAAAATATACATTAAAACATAGAATATTTTGGAACATTTGTACATTAAAAGTATGCATTATCATCCCATCTGGGGGATTAAATATAAATTAATTTCATCCAATTATATATTTTTATTTTTTATAAATTATATTTATTAATAATTTATTCTTATTTAATAATTATATGACATATACCTTCATTCTTTTTATTTTTCGTATATATAAAAATTTTGTTTTGGGGAGTGTAGATTACGGCTTCATTCATTCACAGCTAACATGGAATGTATTAAGTATTAAATTAGTGAAAATATATGATACATATGAAAAAATAATTTTGCTATAATAATATTATATATATATATAGACAGATATACTTCATTTATTTTCTTGCCTTCAATATGAAAATAATATGAAAATGTTGTTCGTGTCTATATATAACATGTCACCTCTAGGAATGGATTGTTCTATTTTTGTAAAATCTATATCATATATAATATTTTATATATTATCAAAATGAATGTATATGGTATTTATACCTTGTTTCAAATTCTCTAAATAATTAAATAAATTTCTATTTAAAAGGATCATTAGTAAAAATTAAAAAAACAAAAAATAATGCAGATATTACCTGAAAGATAACATTAATATAGTGTTGTTCATAAACAGGTAACATAATTTCATAATTAAATAATATTAAATATAATTTATATAATATAATTATATTATTATTACATAGATTTATAATAAAACTAAATTTATTATATATAATTTTTTGAATTATTATTAGAAAAAAAGTAAAGAGTTATTGTAACAGAATTTCATCTCAAATTTTATTTCCATCAGATACATGTATTATTAACGACTCATTTCTTTTTAGGGGTTTCTATACTTCTCATGGATGTATTATATGAATATTATACTTATGTTTGTGGGTATTTACATATCCAACTGACCGTCTTTCTTTCATGGGGTTTATATATCAAAATATTCTAAATCGGAAAAGTAATTTTCTCTATATTTTCCTTCATTGAGACACATTTCATGTTATGTATCTATATTTTCATAAGAGTTGAATATAATACACTATGACAGGTTATACAATGAATATGAATATTTCTAAGATATTTTTGGGCTAAAGTAATGTTATTTTTTCCTTAGTATTATAATTCAATGTTTCCACAATGGTAAGGGTTTATTGTTTCAATCTCATCATTTATGGAAATAGTTAATGATTATGTTTTAATTAATGATATATTGTTATCCATACCTCTAGAAAACACATGATCTTTTCTCTCCTATTTTTATCCAGAAAAAATTGTAATATTATTACATTTTTTTCACTTTTGTTTACATAATTTAAATTAGAAAATGGAATTTATGACAATAAAACGTAATATTTAATTTTGATGGAAATATTTGTTCTGTCAAATCCATGTTTTCCATTATTTCCTATTATCCAATGATTTTAAAAGAAAATTTAAATATAATTTATATTTTTACGAAATAATTTTTAATGGAAGCTGATTTTTATTTTATAACCAAATCAATTTTCAAAATATTTAATGGTGGAAAAATAATTCTTGATATTTATAAACCTGTTGTTATCACGACCCCCATTTTTGGGAGATTCCTTCATAATATGTCATTTTATTTTAAAATATATTTATTTCTTAATAAATGGGAAATTTTCTTATTTTATAGTTTTTTTATTTGAAAATGGGTTTGAAAAGTAATCTATGTTAAAATATATTTTTAAACGATATTTTAGCTCACTATATATGTTTTAAAAATATATATTTTCTATAAAAATTATTTAAATGATTTCAAGTTTTATTTATAATTTTTCAAAACCATTTTTTATAAAATGATTTTCAAAATGATTTTTAGCCTTCATGGTCTGTTTTTAAAGTGTTTTCAATGAAAAATGTTTTCAAACAGATTAATTTTTTCATAATATATTTTAAAGAAAAAAACATATATACCTCGAAAATTGTTCGAAAGGAAGCTTTAAATATTTATTTCTATGAAATTTATTTTTTCAACTATATTATGAAAATGATTTTTGAATGTAGATTTTTTTAATTTAATTTTTTTTAATTTTATCTTTGAATATTCATCTCTATATAAAATAATTTTATTTGTTTTCGTTTATGAATACAATTCATATTCTGTATCGAATGATTTTTGTGATGGAATGATGTTTATGATCAATATTTTTCTTAAATAGGTTATATGATTTTGAAACCCACATCCTTTCAAGTGTTATAATATGATGATATTATTATCACACATATCTCATCCCCATAGGTTATGATGTAATGAAATATTGATGATACCCATTTCATTTCCTTGGTCATTATATGATGAATGTTGTTTTATCTTATGGAAAATGGATGTATAATTTTATTATATGTTTAGTCACGATTATATCTCCTTCTAATGAATTAGATAACGATAAACATTTTATAATCTCAAGAGGTTATATATAAGGGAATCCAAATCCCAAAACAAGTTGTCATCCTATGTGCGAACCTAGTGGGTACACAATATTCCATCCCATGCCTGAAACATAACGGTACATGGTAGGGAATATCATGACCAAAATAAGATTATAAATTGGGTAGAATCTCAATATTAAAATAAGAGGGTACATGGGTGGCATTCAAATATTAAAATCATAGGGTAAATTGGTGGATGTTTACATAACCAAAACACTATTAGAGGAAGCTCTTCTCAGAACAAAAGACAATTTGATACATCTTGATATTCTGTATGAATAAAATCCTAAATTTGACACCAAGTGAATCTTCATTGTGCATTCAATAGATTAATGTAAAAATTATATAAAAATTTTCTCTGTAAATGTGAAAGAGCCTAATTTGGATGCATGTAGTAGAAGAATGGGAATGATTATTATTCCCACAATGGATTAAGATCAAACCAATAACATTGGTTGGAATGATATAGTTGGTTTAAAGAATAATTCTAAATTTGAACAACCACCTTATGATGGTTGTGTAGAGTCTGGACATAGGTTTCCATTAAAGTTTTCTTGGTCGAGAAGGTTAATGGGCCCACTTATAAGGAGAATAGTGTCTCTGGGGAGAAGTACATTTCACTGGTATACGTTAACACTTATAAAGAACCATTAATTGATGTGGTTCCCTTGAATTAATTAAAGGAATCAATTATCTATCTATTGGAAATACACATGTTTCTAAATCAGATTAGGAAACTAAAGACTATTATTAAGGTGATTCTCCTAGAGTGAAAACATTTGGTAATGTGATAACAAAGAAATAAACTGTCATCCATTACCGTAAAACACTTCATACGTCTATGGTGTTTGACAATTTGACCCCTCGGGTACCCAGTTCAATAGAGTAGACACTTGTGAATTCTTCACATAAACTTAATTAAAAACAAATATCACATGATAATCCTCTAGAAGAATCATGTGACATCCATTCCATTGATATGGAAGTTAGGGTTTTGAATCATGTAGGGTTGTTTAAATCAACAATTATTTATTCAGTGAAATGATCATGAGGTAATGAATAAGAAGTGGATATAAGTGAGAATCCATCAAAATTGAGGAACATGAATGCTTCTAACAAAATTTGATGGAAATCAGCCAAAACCAACTGACCATAGTGAAAAGGATTGGGGTTATTTTAGGTTCTTGCCTCTAATGTGGCCAAAGATAGATATCCTATGGATGAACCATTAAAAATTGAGAAATATAAAAAATATTCAGTATATTAAATAGGAAATTATGTTTTCATGATGTTGATGACATTCAAATGGTTATCCATCCAGAGAATTCATTATCATAAGATCATATATAATAATTATTTGAAACTAAAAATAAATAAGTGTTTGAAGTGAAAATAAGAAAGAAATGTATGAAAATGAAAAATAAGGTATGGAAAGGAAAAGGACAGTTGTGTGAGGTGAAACACAAATGACCTAATAGAAGGGGTAAATGGCTTAATAAATGAAGATATTCTTTGGGAATTGTTATGGGATAGGGAACCCCCTAATGGCCTATTGCCTTACAAATTTTATTATGGAATATAATATAATTCATATTGGAATTTCCTAGCCAAAATTACTATTTGAAAATTGGATGACATTTAAGTGGATCACTCTTGGCTATATCTTTTCTTCATAAAACATGAATTAATCAAACATGGTTCATTTATGTGCCCTACAACATAAAATTATGTCAGTAAATAAAATTGAAAATAAATCTAAAAGAATTTCCATAGCTTTCGTCATATCATTACTTCCATTATCAATCTCGTTTTTCTATGCATCCAAATCTTACATCAGTATGATATAATTATGGAATTAAATTATTTATGTTTATTAAATAAGGAAAAAAATGGGTGATTCTTTGGGAATTCAATATCGTTATGAAACCAGATTAATAAACTAGTTTTAATTTCAACTGAATTTATTCTCTTGTGTTATCCTCATGTATTTATCAATGAAATTTTATTGAGGTTCTGATTGTTGATACTGATTTCATATTTTGTAGATACAATCTAAATGGTCTACAAGAAATAAAACATGATATATATTTTATTAAAATCGATGATATGGCTACTGCAAATGGACTATGGGGATTCATACATCTTAAGAATTATTCTGATCACAATCCTATCATGGTGGAAGTATCCATACATATATAATGGTCAACACCTATTCTATTATGAATCAATAATGGAATGATTATTATTCATAGATGGTGTAAAATTTTTCTAGAGTCATCGAAATTTAATCCTTTTGGCATCTTTTTCAAAATTTGCATAGTAAAATTAAATATACCAAGAATCTATTAAAAGGATGGAGAAAAATATCATTCCCCAATCAAGATTTGGACATTAAAGGTACTGAATATTGTATTTATCATAACAATATTTTTAATTAGTAATAGTATTTACCATCTCAATCTGTGATTGAATCTCATAATAGGATGGGTAATATTTTTATAATCAAACAAAAAATAGGAAAAAATGTTCTATATGTCATATGGATTCTATATAAGGACATGAACACAATATTTATTTACATAATTCATAAATAGAGGAGGTATAGAGTAGGGAACATGGAAAAAATCATTAATGGAAGTTTCTTTATCTATGAACATGAGATCTCTATGGTGATTGCGGTGTATTTCAAGGGATTATACTTTGATAAAACACTAGTTAATAGTCCAAAAATGGTTTATAAATTTGTTCCCATCATTGGGGAGTATCATAATGAAGCAATTATAATTGCTCCATCCAAAGGGAATTGCAATGCTACCATGTTCTCACTCTATATAGGTAGTGCTCCTAGTCCCGTTGGTTTCACTAAAATATTTTTTGGATTTGTTGGTATATTTTGATGGATGATGAAACCCAAGAAACCATGGAATTTTTCATTTACTCAATCATGTCTTATGAGGTAAATGGAGGCTTCGTTGCCTTGACATCCATGAAAGAAAGTGCACAAGACATCAAAGATGTCAATCTCGTTTCCCTTGGGAATATAATTCCCATGTTCATTATTAAGATTTATATAACCTAGTTGGGGGTACTTGTAAAGGATAATATTAGCATGAATCAATTTGGTTTATTACTAAAAGGACCATTCAGAATTATCTTTTCACTCCCTCATATGGTGTTAATTTTATGAAGAATAACGTGATGGATAGTAATTTCTCTCTCAAAATTGTCGTATATAGGGCCTTTGATTCTTTGAAATGGAGTTTTCTCTTTGATTTTATCAGACAAAATGGATTCTCAAACAAGTTCATTAAACTCAGTCATGCCATTCTCAATTCTACATAGCAGTACATTCTTATTAAAGGATCTCTTAGAGAATTCCTTATGTTCCCAAGAGGTGTGAGACAAGGTGACTAAAATTCATGTCTCATCATTTGTATTGATGAATATTACTTGCGTATATGAATTAATTAATTAGATAAAATCTTTATTTATAAAGAAAATAAAATATGGTGGAATGGATTACTTTCCATCATATATCTTGTATGCAGATAATATTATTTTTCTTGGCCAAACCCATGAATATATTATATCCTCGGTTATAGCATTATTTTTCCATTATAAACAAGATGATGATGATTCCATAAGTTGGAATAAGCTATTATTTGTGGTTTGATATGGTATATCAATTGGTAAAAAAAGGATAACAATAAGAATTGGGTTTAATATGGGTTCCCTCCCATTTTATTATCTTGGTGTCCCTTTTTTGGGTCAAGGTGAAATGGAATTATTTATAATACATCCTCATAACAATTCTTAATCGAATAGATTAGTGGAAGGTAAAATTCATGTGTTAGCCTATATGAGTGTGTCTTTTTATCCCAATGATCAACACTAAGATTCTTTATTTGTTATCACTTTATATATAGACATAAAATCTCATAAGAGAACAACATGGAATTGTCTCAAATTTCATACAGACTGGTTCAGTTTATTAATGGAAGATAGTTAGTATTAAATGGAATTAATGCATTAAACTAATCTAATTATTGGGGGTTGAAGTAAAAATTTTCCAGATATTAAAAGGTGGTATTTTTTGAAAATTCACATGGAGTCTGATTACATGTGATTCACCCTATCAATTTCTATTAAACAGGATCAAATAGAGAGTCCTAAATGGTTATAAATATCACCATTCATCCACTGTTTGGCCATCCAAAAAGCATACCTTCAACAAAATTATTCAGGACACCCAATGGATTTTATGTAGGGGATCTAATCTCAATTTTTCTAAAACTACTTGGCTAGGGAACCAACTGTAGGAGATCAGCAACATTATTCTTATGTTTTATCGCACGAGTGTTGTAGATATCTTGTCCGAAATACTACATTTTGAAATCCTTCTTCCTAGAAAACCGAGTATAGAAATGCTAAGGTATGGTTTCATTGATCTTGAAACCATCATATGGAAAACCAATTAGATTACAAAATTTAATCCCAAGTAACTATATATATTGTAATGTGGTGGTTCTACTAGACAACCATGAAGGATAATAGAGATAAAAACCCTGCATCATTCAGCCTTCCAAATTTATTCTTTTATATAAAATATGGAAATATTTCCCTTGAACTCTACACTAAATATAGAAATAAGGATTTCATCTTGATTATTCTTATATTATTAATCATTATGAAAGTGATGTTTTGAACCATATATTTGTGGCATGTGGATTTGTAGGATCTCTATGGGAGTACACATGCTCGATTTTTAGTAATAGACTCTGCAACAATATATTGTGTTATGAGCTCCTTGAGGTGATCTACAATGTTTTTGTCAGTGATCAAATATATATCCTGCATTATACATCTTCTAAATCTATTTTTTCAACTATATGGAGTGATCAAAATGATAGACTCTTTGATGGAAAGAATCCCTATCTTCACATGCGAATGAACACGTTGCATAAGGATGTGTAAGGAGCCTCTATGTTAAAAATTAGTGGTATGAATAATACTCTTCATGGAAGCATAAAATGATAAAATACATTGGTTGGATCCTTCAAATAGGCTCATGGATTAATTTTAACAATGATGGGGATACCTATGTTATTCTTGGTCCCTCATATTGTGGGGTTGTCTTTTAAACTCTATATAGATTTGACAAAGGGTGTTTCTATCATTACATTGATATTAGGAAAGCATTTATAGTAGAATTATTAGCTACGGATTATGAAATTGGGTATTCTATCCACAATAATTGTAATACCTTGGTGCATTAATACTACTCTAATGTTTTTGTGATGGCCATAAAATGAAACATAAGGTTCATGCATAAGAGGATCCTACCTCAATGGATATAATGACTCACCAACGCTTCTCAACTCAATATGGAAAAATCACATACATACCAGGAAGATGAAATTATTGTAGATATGTTGTCAAAGAAAGTGGTCATGGAAATGGATATAATGTGGTCCATAAGGATCACAAAATAATGTGAATCATTAGTGGTTGCAGATATGTGTTGTATCACGTACTCTCAATTTTCCAATAATCCCTTGTAACCTTGACTTTTCCTTTCAAATTTTTGATATATTTTCCAATAGGAATGGCTTTGTCTAGATCATAATATTTTATTTCTATACTTAATTGACTCATTCTTTTCAATAGATCCCATTAATGGTCAATTTTATCAATCCATGATGATATTTTTTATGCTTACATTATCTATTAATTCATCATTGGATAGAATAAATAATATAAAAAATATATTTTTTTAATTTTTCATGATTTAAAATTTAAAATTTATAAAGATACATTAATCAAATGGATAAAATTGAAATTCAAATGATAAAACTAAAATAAAGATTTTCACTAAGGAATTTTTTCTTCAGTAAAAAGGTAATCAAAAAAATTACAATTTTAATATTTTATTATAAGTAAATAAATCAATATATTAATCATGTGGATTAATGTTTCAATAAACAAAATTTTAACATATTAGAGGCATAATCATGTAAAAAAATAGGACCTAAGGATAGGGGATAGTCAATCCCAGCTCTTTCATATTTGGTTTATCACCAATTCATATAATTTCATATTTTTATTATTTTATATCCATTCAACACTTCTTTTCATTTCATTCAATTATTACATATAGCGATAACAATCTTCATAGTTTCATGGGTTTAATGTTATAAACACTAAAATATTTTTTATAAATGACATTTTAATCAAACCCCACTATGATTATTCTTATTATTGTTCTCTATATAATATATATATATATATATATATATATGATATATATCATTAAAAATTATAAAAATATTTTTTAAAAGTTAATACTTATATTTAATATTTAGATATCCCTTTTGTTTTCATCATCTATATATTCCTCATAATATAATCATGTAACCAATTTTTTTACATGGGGTTATGATGTAACGGTTGTGACCAAAATTATATTCCCTCCAATTAATTGGGTAATGATATATATCACATGAGATAATTTGTTTTTTACATTTACAAGATTATTTCATTGTTCACATTCAATAGTGTAGGTTTTTTAAAAAATATGGGTGTGAACATGTAGAGAGACTTTTTTTTTGAGATTATGTGTTTTTATTTTCAATAAAATATGTTTATGATTCATTAATAACCACGTGAAACATTTTATGTATCCTTTAAAAAAATTTATACCCTTAAAATGAAGGACATGTGTCGATATTGTGATTATAACTATCATGATCAACAATATTCAACAATTTATTAATATATCATGATATTTCCTATTAAACCTCCAATTACATAGATTTTACCTATCTAATTATTTTATGTATGTGTTCCTATGATTATATATATATAAGGTATTATATATTTATTTAGGAGAACTATGGTTTGATTTGAATAATTTCTATAATTTCTTCTACATTAATGTCATATGGACCTAATTTTCAAGAGATACAAAACCATTTTATTTTTAAATTATTATATTTATACTGATTATTGTAAAAATTATGCAATAAAAATTGATTAATTGTGTGATTATATATTTTGTGAATCTAGGTAATGTTTACATGATTTTTTGAATTATTTTATTAAAATTGAATCTTGGATAATCTTTGGGATCCCATATGGTATGAATGTACAATTTATTTACATATGTGAATATGTAATTAACTATGATTTTTTATTAATGTTCTATTATAACCATTTAAATTTTATAAAATATAGGGAACCAAGAGAGCATTGTATGAAAATCCATGCAATAGACAACACAATATTTTTCCGAATAAAATTCCAATTTCAATGGGTGTTGTAATTAAAAATATAATGGTAGTACGTAAACACCTTTATCATGTTTGAATAATATGCTAAACAATGTGATGTATCCTCCTGACCCTCGAGGGTGTATCTTTCTATTGAATCCTAAATTAACCAACGACCACTAATATATAATGGATCCTTTGATCCACTTATTCTAAAACTATGGATCGTGTCTATGGAGAAGTCTCTTCCTACACATAATATTTAAAATATAAAAAAATTTCCTATGGTCAAATTATATATGAGAAAAACCATTTATGAAGTAGAAGACATTAATTAAGAATAAAAATATAAAGGATGATATTAAATTAATTGAGTTGGTATAATCATTGAAATTATATCATAATATGTATTTCATAAAAAACATTTACAATATGATATAGAGATAATGTAGAGATTATTGGAAAAAATAAAATGAATATGTTACTACATAGGAAGAAAATTTTTCATGGAAAATAAGGTATACATCAAATATTGTTATCAATTATAATGATAAAATCAACATATTATTTTCTGGTTAAAAAAATTAAAAGAAAATACCTATTTTTTAAACACTAGGAGTTATGTATATGTCTATCGGTGTACTCTCAATATTGAAAAATATATTGGATAATTGTCTCATCAAAATGGGGAAACAAATAATAGTATAGATTCATGATAGAGTATCAAATAATAAATAAATAAAAATAAATTACTATGAACTAGTCAAAAATGTGTCCAATAAGACCCTATTAATTGTCTCCATAGAATAAAGTAATTAATTTTTGTAAAAAAAATAAAATTTTGACTTTAAAGTTGACCATTAATAAAAAATCTTACTAACGTGATGGAGGAATTTAGGGAACTACCAAATTCAATGTCCATGGTCCAATTCACCCTCTATAAGGATCATGGAACCAACATAGACCAGTGAACCAAATAGTGGTTCTTGTAGTGTAATCAATGTCCACATTCAACAAATCCAATGGATAATATGGCTTATTAAATAATCACCACCAATGATGTTGAAAAAATAATAATTTATTCCAACGTGTGTGTGTTATTCACTCAATAGTGTCGAACGATCTATATGATTCATATTATATAGCTCAAATTATATCATGAATATTTTTTTGAACTATAGTTCACTTATAAAAGAACATGATATAGATATATCAATGAATACACATTGTAGTTCAATTAAAAAATCCTAATTTTTTAACATTTCATAAATTTACATTTTTGAAGATATTCTCCATAAAAATTTCATAATCCTTCCATTTAGAAGAATGAGTATATCAATGGTATAGATGTGCTATCATTAAATAAATATTATATAAAATATCCAAAAAATGAAATATATTTTCACACATAAAACCATATATTGCACCTATAAAAATGAAACGAATACAATTAACCTCTTATAGAAAATACATCTAATGATTAATATTTGGTAAACCAAAAAAGTGGAATTTGATTGTAAAATTCATGAGGAAAATGAAAAAAGAAAACTTGAAGAACCTTAATTTGTAAGAGAATATGTTAATATTTTCTTCAATGAATATTAATTATTCCCCATAAATAATCTTGTAGAGTTTTTAATAAATCCTATAAATATTCCAATATCAATATAATTGATCACCTATAGGATATCCCCAATAATATTGTATGTGATAATGAAAAAACATTAATATATTTCTAAAAAGTAGTCCACATATCATAGTGTATCACCATATCAAAAAACATATCCCTTTTTAAATAATATTGATGTATTAATATGAATTTATGTTTACTATTCAAATATAAATTATTTCACTAAAATTAAATGGTATCAAAGAATATTTATTGCTAATTTATTCAATAAATTTCATGGATTATGTAACTTCTCAATCGATGATCTTTATTCTAGATATTAGCAACTGAACGTAATGAAATGATATTATCCTATGGTAACATTCCATATATGATATAGAAAATATATGATCAATATGAATCAATTTGAAATTACAAACCACAAAACATATTCATGAAACATATTAATAGATACATCTAGGTCTTCCTTGATTATGCTTTGGTATTATTATATTTGATATTTTCATCTAATCTACGTTAAATGTATATAATGAAGAGTATATAAGAACATTTTCTAAAGTAATTAATTAAAGTGTTGTTTTTTATGTTCATAAATTGTAATTCTGATTATAACAAAATATATTATTGTGGGATGTGATTCCATGTGAAGGAACTTCTATTTACACAACAAAGTCCAATTGAGTGTAATAATGACCAAATCTATATGTGTTAGTGATGTTTGGTAATTTAATTGATGTTTTATGTTCTTCTAAAATTGTGTGATAAATTTCTCAGTAATTTACATCAAATTATCTACGTAAACATGGAATTGGTTAATCTATTATTATATATAATCGTATTAGAACATTATCAAGGTTCATAAGAAGAGGATAATCACAAAACCTTTAAACATCTCCCCCTCAGTC
Source organism: Viscum album (assembly GCA_963277665.1). Lineage (NCBI taxonomy): Eukaryota > Viridiplantae > Streptophyta > Magnoliopsida > Santalales > Viscaceae > Viscum > Viscum album. The sequence goes on from OY728160.1 coordinate 1,904,128,620, forward strand.
GACGGTGGATTTCTAAAAGAAATAAAATATATAAATAAAGTATCGGGATTTATATATATAAAATTTGATACATACAAAAGATATGTATTTCAAAATGTATTTAAAATGTGTAGAATAATCTAACATAAGGATTTTAGTTAGTAGTTGTGATATTTGAATTAAATTTTTTGTGGAATTGTCTCTATGAAGAGATGTGATACATATATATTTATCCCATTATTTTAAATAGTATATTTATATAAAAGGTGATGTAATAATAAATTAATAATACTAATATTAATAAATTTTAGTGGACACTAAATAAACTAAACATACCGAAATATTAAATCGATATCAAACACTTTTATCCAAAAATAAAATTCTACATAATCCATGATAACGATTGAGAATGGTCTTATCATCTTGTATATAAAAAGGAATGAATTTATAATGAAAAATTTATTAAAAAAAATAACAATTTATAGAAATAATCTTAAAACCATTAATGAATTATAAAATTAGAGATGCATTAAGCATTAATTCCGATATAGTAAAAATGATGAAACGGAAAAAAAGGAATCATCGTGAATTCATTATCAATAAATATGGTTTTATTTTATTTGGAAAAACACTTATTTTTCTATATTTGGAAAAAATTTAAAACACTAAGGAATAATGATACTTCATTGAAGTATCAATATGAACAAATATCTATGAAGGAACTTTTCTGTGGGATAACATGATGATGTATATTTCCAATCACACCTCAATATTCATTGTACTTTATAATGTTTTTCTATATTTTATGAATTATAATTGGATTATAAAATTATTACCAATACCATTATTGAAATGGGAGAACAAAACCATGGATATTTTCCAATTTATTCTAAATATATATTAAGGAAAAAAAGTATATACGTTTTTTATTATTGAGTCACAGAGAACATACTATTTAATTCTATCAAAGAATAATTCTCACCTGATTAATATTGAATTTTATATGTTTCAAAAGTCATGATAAATAGGGAATCACTATGAATCATATACGATTGAGATCCAATGTTTACCTCTAAAATATGGGGGTTTATTCAAAAGGATATGAATATTGAGTCATACATTAGTATACCCTATCACACATATACTGATTGATAATATGCATGTACTATTTATACTTCCAATGGAATATTGAATTATATTTTCATGGACATAATAAGAGGATAAGAACAACACATTCCCCTAACTGTGTTCTCGTATCAATATGGTTTCCACTCATGTTAGAAGATGAATCAAAACCAATCTCTCTTTGTGAGTAGTTTTAGAACATATTATTAGGATGCTAGTTAATATAATATACTTGGACCTAATAATTTGGAAGAGATTACAGAAAAAGGATAAATACATTAAATAATATATAATTGACATCCTAATTCAAAAAATGTGACATGATAAAATTCATAGAAGAGATATAGATATTAATATTTTTACATGGAGTTCATTTGATCATTCCCCTATGATGGATCAGGTGGTTTGGAATGATGGAAATTAACATCACCAATAACCCAATCCCAGTTTTAATCCCTGAAAGCATTGAAGATGATGTAAATTGACAATATATTCATCAATACCTACCATAATTTCATGACAATTTCCAGGAATATCTCATTAAAAAGTGAATACATGACCAATAAAATATACTAAACCAGGAGTTTATATAATTGGAGTGTAAGAGAATATATTACAAGTCCCAACTCATTATGGAAATTGTCCATGAAAAAAAGAAAACCCCCTTGTCAAAATACATTGGATAAAATGTATAAAGAAGAATCATGAGGAATTTTTGATGAAATAAATTATAAATACTCTCATCTTTTCTCAACCAATGATATTATATTATATTTTTGATATTAAACTTCATAAATTTGGGAAGTATATAATAACCCAGAGTTTTATTTTTGAAATTTTCCTTTTAGAAATTCATGTCTACCATATTATATAATTTGGAATAGTATAGAACACATGAGAGAAATAATATATTCTACTAACAAATTTTTAAATTAATTATGAATGTTATATAAAACAAATGAATATAATCTATACAATTAGAAATATTATGGTTAGTCCATAAAATTCCAAAACATAACATAAATGCAATTTTATATCCTGAAATATCAGGGTGTCAAATAATTTTTATGATTGTTAAAAACACTAGATAAATAAAAAACATTTCAATGATAATTTAATTTTTAAAAATAATGAAAATATAATCATGAGTAAAATTATTGTTAATGATAAATAAATAAATTTTATGTTTTAAATAGACGTAGAAAAATATGAGTAAAATTATTGTTAATGATAAATAAATAAATTTTATGTTTTAAATAGACGTATAATATAATCATGAGTAAAATTATTGTTAATGATAAATAAATAAATTTTATGTTTTAAATAGACGTAGAAAAATATGACTATTGGCATAGTAATAGACAACATACAAATGGAAACATATTCATTATGAATTTTTACCTGATTATTAAAATAATAGGATGAATTTTAGATTTAAATAATTGAAAATATAATATATATTATATATTGTAGATAATTATTAAATATATATTATAATTGGGGAACTCTTAATTATAAATAAACTTATTTTTAATAAAATATATTAATCATATTAATTATTTTAAATAAAAAATTTACAATTTTTTTTTGATTAACTAATCATTATTTTATAATAAGAATTTATAAATTACCCTAGTGATTATTATTGATGATTTTTGAAAAACATAAATTTTTAGTGAATTTTAATCAATATGAAATATTTAATGAGATAATAATGATATAATAATGATATAATAAATTATAAAAATCATATGTTAAACAAAAAATATATATAATATGATAAAATATTCACTTATAAAAAAATTTCCCCTAAAAATTAATTTATTAATATAATAATTATAAAATATATCATTAAAGATAATTGTTCATATTTTCATACATTATATTATATATAACCATAATTTAAATTTTAATGGATTTAAAATTTCTTAAAAATGTGGAACAAAAATTTAATATAATTTAGAATTAAATAAATAGAGTAATTTATTTACTTAGTACAAAAATATTATTTCCTAACTATTTTGTGTTGGAAATGCACTACCCTAATGTATTAATAACCATCTCTCTCCCTTTATAAAATTACTTATTATAATTTTTTCCCATGTTCTAATCAATTCACTTATTTTTATACAAAAAAGTTCAACCACACTTGTTTGAGGTCATCTACACACAAGACATCATATCTTTTATACAATTTAATTAGACTAAACATCAACAATGAAGAAAAACTAAAACATGTTACTTACCATTTTTTCTAGTCATATTTCAAATGGCATTTCATATTACATCTTCAAAAGTAATTTATTTCATAAGTATCAAAAATATTAATTTAATTATTATTTCATATAATAATTCTTAACAAATGAAATATATATATACTATATACCCTTTTTTAATATTACATATCAATGATAAACTTTATCCACCTCCTAGGATGATTTCAAATATTTAATTATAATTTCCTTAATATTGGTAAATTAAAATAATATAAAATATATGATATCAAATATTTTTTTATTTTTATCAATAGGGAGTAAATTATTCTAATATATAAATAATAAATATTAATAACTTAGAAATAGAAACATATTTTGAAAACCACAATTAAAAATGTAATAAAATAAGTATATCATCATAAAAAGGCAGCATAAATAAATTTAAATTAATATCATTTTTCAAGAATTAAGAAAATGAATATATTGTACCTTTTGATTAATTATTTAATGTAAATTTTTTTTATAAATGGTATTAAAAAGATGAAACAGAATGACAAAATTGGTAATGTGACCATCGATCTAAAGTCATTCATGTTTGGGTTATTAGAATTGTTACTCTATTTTAAATGTTATTATTTTAAACCCATTCGAAATCATTTTCCAAATTTCATTACATTTTCTCTTCTTTGGATTTTGTATTTTTACATCATATTGTTTAATTCTATAAGACCATCATTATTTTTGATCAAATAACATTTCTAAATAACAATCTTCATCAATTCTTCTTCTTCTTATTCCCATGTCTGTGAAATTTTATTATCTATTTCTTAATAAAACATTTACATTTCATCAATGAATTATTCTATTCATATTTTTTTGGAAACCAAAAATTTTAATCAATCAATTTATTTCAATATATTACAACATGAAACTCATTAATTTATTATTATTTTATTTGATATGTATTGTTCACAAATGTTCCATATCAATGAGTAATAAAATATTATGAGAAACATTTAATGGTGTTGTTGGTAATTTAATTGTATATAACTCACCAAATTTCAAAATATTATTTGAATAATACATAAAATTGATTTTGAGACAGATATATTGATATGATGATATTATGTATATGTTGTGTGAACATGATTAAATATTTCATCAGATAGTTTCAAGTAATATTTGTACAAAAACATTAAGATAAAAAATGATGTTTTATGTGAATAACATATATGTTTGGAAATTAATTGTTTTGTTTGGTTGTGATATTTTATTGAAGCACCGCATTCCATGCATCATTTATGAGATTTCCATTTACCCAATATTATAATAATATGACAATGAAATGAATATTTTTATTATTCTAACCCTTGTTCCAAAATTAATTTATGTATAATATTATGATATATAATGTGACTTTTTACATCAATTTTGTCCCACCCATTCTATATGTATTATCTATTGTGATTAAAAGTAACAAGATGAGTATATTAATATTTAATATCACTATTATGAAGTAATTTAATAGTTTCTAAAATATGAAATTTATCCACACACTAATAAACGATTTTTAAAAAAAGATAATAACATCGATTAGATAATGTGTTATATTTATGTTTTTTATATTTAAAATTATGTACTAAATATGTATAATAGATGTGGGTAATTATATTCCCAAAATATAGATATTCTACTATTGAAATATCCATGGCCCCTAGATGAATTTTTCTTCTGTTATACCACTATTTATTTACTAATTCTACATATTTTGTAAAAAACATTACATTATAACCATTTTCCAACTATAATCCAAATGTATAGCCTTTAAAAGTGTTGTTTTTACCATTATAAAATATGACCTCACCAATTCCTAAAATTATAAGGAATACATTATGATTTGAATTCTTCTATAATTTAGATCTAATAGTTCTTGTATACTCAAAATATAAATGTTTTAGAAACAAAACCATAATTTTATAACCTTCTAAAGTCATATAACATTATTATTTCCTTATATGTTGTTCAAGGATTCAATGTTAAACATTGTATAAGAAAAAAATAAAAATAAAAAAATATTATACCCCAACCTAAGACCTCCACTAGTTTCTCATCCACAGTCTCATATGACCAGTGGCTCACCTCCCACTATGAAAATTACTACCAAATATCATTTAGTTTATAAATACTAAATTTCCAGACAATATAACACATCTATCACACACTATGTTGCTCATATATTGAAAATAAATAATAATAATAATAATAAATTCAACAAACTCGACAATTATCAATGAGCCTCACCTAAATACATGTCTCAAATACATATTTACCATCCCCAAAATAATTCAATTCCTATAAGGTGGTCTAACTTATGGGGTTACCATGTACAACATGATAAATAAATTAGATAGGTTTTCACCTAGTTCTTCTTATATATTCAATCATATAAATATAAAATGGAAAAAATAACTAATATAAAACTATGAATAATGAGTTTCAAGTTATATCATTATAAATTATTGATAATTATACATAACCATACCATTGTATCCAACACAAATTTATAATTCAACACGTTATACTAAACCCACAACCCATATTTTTAATAATGTGTTAATTTAGGTTTCCCAAAAAGCATAAAAACCACCCAACAGAGATGTCTGGGTTGTCTAGATAATTATGCAACCTTAAACATTACATTTTATTTATTATTAGCCAAAAAATACATTCTTTCATATTGAGAATGTATTTAGGATTATATTTTTAGTGAATTAGGCCGTAAATCATACATAACAATACAGAAAAAACAATACAGATACTTCCTTTCAGAATAAATTTTTTTCACCATTTAAAAACTTTTAAAAATATTACATGATCTCTTTTATGAAACCCCTCCCTGAAATTCAAAATTACCTCTTCAAATCCCACAGTCATCATTATGTAATTTGGAAAACATTTAAAAATTGTGGATGAGAATAAAAATCTCAATACATGATATAAATTGATGTAAAAAATTAGTAAATTAATAAAAATTAAAACTCATCAAATATCCATTCTTGAAAAAAATAAATATTTCTACTAAAGTTGTAAATATCATTATTTAATAAATACAAAAAATATTACATTTTTAAAACAAATAAATTCCATAAAACACCATTATAAAATATACAAAATTCCTATAAGAACCTTGAGACATTATAAAATTAAACCATTATACAAAAATTACATAACCCTTATAGATTGGAATAACAATATAACCCACTTCCAATATAAATCTTCAATGATAATAATAATTACCAAATGAATGGAATTGCTATATGGGAACCCCCATCGTTTCTGCTTCAATGGTTTCACCCGACATTATCTATGTTCAAAATTAATTTATAATGTCTAAGAAACACAACATGATATAAAAAATACCATTATTTTAAAAACAATTTCAAAATCATTAGAAAATAACTTTCATATGATAAAATACCATCTTCAATGAAAAATATCATTTTCAATACAGAATATAAATTTAATTTGAAACCCCATATTCAATACCAAAATACCCAAAAAATTACAATTTATTTTTCATTGAACAAAACATATAATATTTTAAAATGAATCATAAAATGAAATAATGGCCCCAATTTGGTAAATTTATTTGTCGTTATGTAAGTTATTAATAGATTATTTCTTTTATCTTTTCTGGAAATGTTAATTATGAAACATGTAAAAATAATCCATTATGAAAATATTAGAATTAAATTAAAAATATATACAAAATTTATTTTATAACGCTTTTATATCCCTATAAATAAATAAATAAATAATATCAATTAAATTTTCAATGAGAAGTGATTTTAAAATAAAATATTTATGTATTCAATGTGTCCCATGCAACTCCAAACATTTAAATAACAAGAACCCGGAATGAAATTTTTTTATCAAAATATTGAATAACATAAGAATACATAAAATATGGATATATAACTTCAATGGGTTGGTATATAAACCTTATAATAGAATATAGGTGAATATCATCATGAAATGCCTTAAATAAAGGAGATTGAGACGAAATCCATTACCTTGAGTCAGAATTGTCACGTGTGTCCTTATCTACATAAATAACAAACATATGTTTATTTTTTTACATTATTGAGATTAATTTCCATTTTTATCATTACATTTATTTCAATTATTTCAATTTTTAAACTAACTAAATACGTAATTAAGTTTACATTGGGTGTTTTGAATATATATGATTTAAGTGTCAAGACAAATTTGGTAGGATAACAATAGTCAATGGTGTCACCATATAAAAATATCCAGAATAAAAATAATGATCTTATTATAATATTTATACAAAAATTTAAATTTCAAAACCGAAAAAAATATGGTAATGAAAAAATAACAAACAATATAATCATGGAGATGGTAGGTTGTACATAAACATAAGTAATGCTCCCATTTTCAGTGATCAATATGGAAAGAAGTTCAGTAACATTTATATTTTCATATTTTTCATTATATCATAAATTCCTTTTTTTTAATCATATATAATTATTAATTTAATTCTACTGATGTATAATTACTCACATCAAGTCAAGTAGGCTGTATTCCACGTGTCCACGAACAACGTTATCACTTTTTCAGTGTGTGAAAGGGTAATAATTAAATGGATATTTTATATTTCCATATTGTAATAAATCCATTAAATTCATAAATATTTTAGTTATCTAAAATATTTTTATTTAAACCCTTTCTTAATTAAATATGTGTAATTTCAAACATATCAAATTTATTTGAGGAGGCGGTGGTCCACACATCGAAAAACGATGTTTTTGAATTTACCCAAAATAAATAGCATAAATAATTTTTTTACATAAAAATTATATAAATATTAAAAAACAAAAAAATCATATATATCATATTAAAATATTTTATTACTCAAAATTCACATCCATGATATGTGGTAATGAATAATGAATGACATCGTTACACAAGGCAGTAATTCACCATACAGATGAATCAAATGTTTGTTACCCATTTTATATAAGTGTTTATAGGTTTTGTTCTAACAATTAAAAGAAGAAAATATCAATACATTTAGTTATCATTTTTTAATATATATTCATGGAAAAATAATAAATGAAGTGGTGGAGGAAAAAAAATAAATCACCAATTTACATAGAAGAATGTTATGTGTTTTTTATGATAATTAATTTTGGTCTGCACCTAAGGGATTCCATGGATGGAATTTTTCCCATGATGAGATTTTATGGAGAAGGTAGGGAAGTTGGGAGCTTATTTGGGTTGGTTTTTCATGATCCAATGTGGCTTGAGATGTGTGAATAAATGGGGAGTGTGAGTGATTTTTAAAAGAAGATGGGTAGTGGCATTTTTGTAAATATAAAAAGGTAAATACTATTGGAAGGTCTCGCTTACATCATGTGACTCCAATAATGGTACCAATTAGAAACATGATTAAATACATTCACACTCTTACTAATCATCCCCATTATAAATTTATATACTTATGAAAACATTTTAGAAACTATGAAGCCTCATTTTTACCTTTATCACTATAATTAATATTAATTACATTCACTAATAGTTTTTGAAAAAAAACTACATTGATGTTATTGAAAATTGTAAATTATTTTAAATAAATATATGGAACCAATTTGTCCAAACTACAATAACATTATTGAAGTAAATGAATTTTTATAAATAGATTTAATTTTTTTTTTATTTTTTCATATAATAATTATAAAATTTTCAAAATTTGGATTTAATATAGGTACACCATTAAAAGGAGGAAGATGAATATATTAAATAATAATATTAGCACTATAATATTGTTCGGTATAAATCAGTCTTGCGTGGAATTCAATACATTGAAGAAACTCATTGTCATGTATCTTGTAGGCTATTTCAAATATCATCACATTTAATGCAATATTAGTATATAATTCATTAATATTAATAAATATGGAATGTTCTTATTTTATCATTATGGATGATGTTCCATCCATACTCCCTTATGAAAATAATTCCCTAAAATTTAATTTACCAATCAAATAAGTGGTAATATTTTTTCCTATTAGGATTTTACGATTCTCATATGGGCTACTTAATTGTATCTTAATTCCATAAATTCGAGACGTGATGAATCACCTTATTTTAAAACACATGCTCTATGGGTCTAAAACATAATATAGTTGTTCCTCATAATAAATATTATCTCCCATTTTTAATACACATGGGATCAAAAAATGAGATGAATCAATTATATAAATCATTAACATTGAAATATTAAATACATTCTATGCTTGAGATTAACCAGTAGATAAATCCACTAAATATAAAACTAATAAGTCCTTCTCAAGGATTGCATATAGTGTAAGGAACATTGGATTTAACTTATATTTATTACCAAAAATTATCAAACTTTCCCATGGGGAAAATTTTAAAAATTCATGATCAACAACACCAAAATAATGATCTTTCCTCCAATTTTCTAGATAACTATTCTTCCATCTCTTAGCCTCCCTCATGTGCTACTGAATCCGCTGATATTTCTCTATAATTTCATCCAACAACTCTAGTACTCTGAGCATCCCCTCTCTTACATTGTCTCAAAAAATCATTGATGGACACCTCTTTCTATATAATGACTCAAATTTTTTCATCTTTATATTTTTATGTAAACTATCATTAACAGATAAATCAATCAATGAAAGATGTTTATACCAACATCTCTAATAATCCATTCACAAGGGATGATGAATATCGTCTAATTTATGAATAAATTTATCATATTATCTATCGAATTAATGGTAAAAAAGATGTACTAAATTTTAATGCAGTACCGAACATCTTATGATGTTATTTCAGAAAAATAGATGTAATCCTAGAATCACATTCTAATAATGTTGATATAGGTACTCCATATCACATAAAAATAACTTTTAGACATAGTCATGAAATATAATTTAATTACACTGAATATCAAATGGAAATTAAATGTGAATATTTAGTTAATAAATCTATAATAATAAAAATATCATTAATACATTGATTGGTATTTGGAAATCCTACATTGTAATCCATTGATATATTCTCCCACTTCCACTCCAGAACTAGAAATGGTTGAAGGATATTGTTCAACCACAATCAATCCTCATTAACTTGTTGAAAAGTCAAATAATTAAGGTAAATTGAACTATGTCTCCACTCGCTAAACCACACCAGTATTATTCATGGAGGACTTGATACATTTCAGTGCTTTCCAAATGAATGAAAAAAGGAGAACTATGAGCATAATTCAACAATTATTTCCTCAAATGGGAAGCACATGGCACACATAATCATGTTACAAATCATAAAGCACCTTCTTCGTCAATATTAAAATTAGTAAATGGTCAATTATTAATGGATTATACCTATTATTGTATGGATTTATAAACTTTCTAGTAACCATTAATTCTTTCTAACAAATTGGACAATAATGAAACTTGAAAAAAAGTGGATGTCCATAAATCCACAGCTTTAAGCCAATAATCATCAAACAATTAACCAAAAGGTCACTCTCCAAAAAAAAATTTTACATAGAATTATGTTTATGAAGTAATGAATCATCCACCTTTTTTCCATTCTAGGATGATAATAAATTTCACAGTTATATTACTTTCTTAGTTTCAGCCAACTACTCTTTCTCATGTTCAACCCTTTATTATTGAATATATACATAACATTTTTGTGATTAGTATATAATTTACAGTTTACTCAATGAAAATGATGCCTCATTATTTTTATAGAAAAACCAACAATTTATAAGTCCAAATAATTTCAATGGTAATTTAAATCAATAAATTTCAACTCATGTAAAGCATAAGAAATTACTCACTTATTCGGAATTTGGACCCCAAAAATTCCTTTCAGTAAAGAATTGCTATAGATGATGAATTAACCTTTTCTATAAGTAATGTAAGGAACAAGAGGATTCTCCATTATTATTTTCATTTCACAAAATGAATTAACACATTCTTTTATCTTGATGATTTTATCTCCATTTACATTAAACATAGTTTGTGTAATGGATATCCAATAAAATATTTCATCATAACACCCATATTAACCATTTTATCCATGAAAAATATGATTCATAGTGATATTTGTGGGATAATTTCCGTCATTCCAAAACATACATTTTATTATGATGTATAGTTACAGTATCTTTATAAAAAATGTGACCAAGTAATGGAATGTGTTGAATAAAAATTCAAACATTCCAAATTTCTGGTATTGATTCTATTATTTTATGGTTTTCAAGGAAACATTTTTATGCTAATAATGTTCTTCTTAGATTTTAGAAAATACTAAAATCTCAACAATAAATCCAACAACCATATTACCTATTACCTCATGAAAAATTATATTGGTAAGATCCATCAATATATAATGAGAATTTGATACCAAAAATGGCATGACTACAAATTCATAGAGGCCATATATTGTTTCAAATGTCGTAAATGGAATTTCATATTACTTCACATTCAGCCGATGGTACCATAACCTCATCTCTTCATTTAAAAAATACAATGATCCAATAATATGATGTAACAAATCATCGATATAAGGAAAATGAAACATGTTCATTATTGTTATGTTATTAAAAGAAATATATTCAATACAATGTCTCATTTATAAATATTTATTTTTATGAAACAATACATGATATCATGTGGTGAAGTACTAGGTTGGATGTAACCATTATCTAATAACCCCTATTATTTCGTTTTTCTCCTATAATTGTTCCACATAATCCATTAGATAAGGGTGTTTAGAAGTAGTCTTAGCATAGGTTATTATGTCAATAGTAATCTCAACCACCCAGTATGGAATAAACTTGTATAGTCCTCTAGAAACACATCCATGTATTCATAAAATATTAGAAAATCGCTAAATTGTACTATTTCATTATTTTCAACAATATTCATGATGTATCATTTTTTCCATATCTAGTAAATTTCATAGCTTCTCATTATTTTATCTAAAGAAATAAATACTATAACAAAAAAAAATTAGCACTATAATATATCTTATTATGAAAAAAAATGCCAATCCATAAGAATAATGATACAAAAATACACTATGTCAATTTCAATAGGATTTGTAGGGGATACCATCCCACTAATGATTATAGTAATATTCCAATAAATCTTGGTTTCATTAATACATCCACCAAAATTTTTTTCAATTGATTTGGCATACATTCATGAGATTATATTCTCAAATTTCTACAAAATATATTATAAATGAAAGAATACAATGCTCAAGAATCAAATATGGTTGTGGAATAATTTAAAATCAAAACTAAAAATATTGTCACCACTTTATTTAAGAGCACATAATCAACTATAGTAGTAGAAAATGACCTCACTACCACATTATATTTCCGATCATTATGATTGTTATCTTTTAAAAATGACTACAGACATAAGAATCCATGAAGACACATCTCAATAAAGATAATACATCTTACTTTCGTATATTTATAATTTACCATGTAATTGTATTTTGTGATATTATTTTAATAGAATATGAGGGGCTTGTAAAAAACATTCTAAATTGGTAACACTTACATATCTTTATAATATATTATACTAGGTGATTTTTTCACACATACTACAAGATTGGAAATTCATTTTCATAGCTCCATATTTGTTTTTTTCATGTTTACCCATCACATGTTATCTTGAATGCTTATTACATTCATCATCACTAGGAACTTAATATTCAAAAAAACACATTATAAACATTTTCATAATAACACAAAACAATCTCATGGATTTAAAATTATAGAACAACCAAAGCACTTAGTATACTTGGTTTTAATCCTATGTAGAAATCATTAATTTTACTAACAGTTTCCCAAATAAAATTTGACACATACAAGGAAAACCTTGTGACGTTTCTTTCATATAAATCTATTCAGAGCCGAAAAACATTAGGGAAATATTCCTCATGGTAAATTTCTTTGATCGATTCTCATTCCATGGAATCATGATCATATTTATCTCTAGTATTATTAACCAAATACCACCATCGATCAGCTTCAATTATAAAATGATAATCGAACTTTTTTACCTTTTGATGTTCTACCCATCCAATGAAATCAAATATCATTTCATGATCATTTATCAAACCATTGACTACAACTTGATCAGATGATCCCTTGATTAATGGGGGATGTTTCCTCATGAATTTGTCCAATAAAATACATGTTTATTTTTGATGATTAGGTTCTTATCTAGCATTTATACCACCACTATTTATCACCTAGTTCAAAATAATGATTACTATAACAAAAAATTATGTTCTTATTCCAATCGTCTTAGGATACTTATTTGGCTGGATATCTTCTTCTCGGTTTCTTCCCAATACCACTTCACTATTTCCTATAAAGAAATCCATTTTAAACAGATATATTATAAATGATGAAACATATTAATCATCATTTTTCAAAAAATTATGACATTAAAATATGGTAAAATAATAAAAGGTAATGTAAATAATATTTCCCAAACCTATTAAGTTATATAACCCAACCTTTGATACAATCCATAAGTCCTCATCCTTAATCATTACAATATCATATGTTTTAGTAATGAAATTATATTATTTCACATGGGGGATCATTTCTATTATAGAGTGTTGAATAATTTAACCATTACTCATACACAATAGATGAAATACAATGTGAAAACATCCATTCAGTATTTATTTTTACAAAATAATGTTTTAAAAAATTATTCATTATCTTTTTTATGAAAACACATCACGAAATTCGTATTGGCCATATTCAATCCCTTAAAATTTATTATATCCTATAAAAGAAAATAAAAACACTATATGAGAAAAAAAATATAATCAAGGAAAATAAAAATTAATGAAAACATTATTCTATTGATAAACAATAATAAATGTGAAAACCTCCTTCTTGAAGACATAAAATTTTACCTATATAATGAAATATCATTCATTAATAAATATTTTTCATTATATATATATATATTCAAATTATTTCCTTAAAAACTTATTATGAAACATAGAAAATTTATGTATGTACATTGGGACATCATCAGATTGAACAGTTACGGAACCCATATATATTTTAATAACAATACATAGAACTTATAATTTAATTCTCTATAGAATATAAACATTACCCAATGCATTTTAGTGTTACCTAGAAGCACCTATATTTTAATACATAATTGGATCATGATATGCTATATGGTTGCCCCAATTTTTTATAATGTCTAAGAATTACAACATGAAATAAAAACCCCTAATTTCAAAAAAAATTTAAACTTATATGATAATCACTATGAGATATTAATATACCTTATTCTCTGAAAAAATTCCAATTTAAATAAAAAATACAATTTTTTTTTGAAATCATAATTCCTGAAAATAAAATATGCAAAAATCAGTGATGTGATTTTATATAAGGAATAATGAAATCATATAGAAGATGATAAAAATAAATTAATGGGCAAGTTAGTGGGAAATTCATTATCACTGTATATTTTAAAATTAGGACATTTCTTTTTTCCATCTGTCAAAATTTTTTGCATAAAACTTTTAAAAAAATTCCTTTATAAGAACATTTTAATGAAATTAAAAATAGACATAACTTATTTTAGAACCCTTATATATATATATGTGTGTGTGTAAAATAATATCAGGAATATTGACTTGGGGAATGGTTTGAAAATTAATTATTCAAACATTTATTGTTTCCCTAACAACTTTGAACAGTTAAATAAATAGAACCATGAAAGTATAAAATTCAACATAACATTAAATAATAATATATTGGATAAAATACTGATATATAATGTCTAAGTGAAAATATGTAAACTTTACAATAGAATAAATGTGAATATCATCTAGATAAGCCTCAATAGATGGCGATTTAGATGAAATCCATAATATTTAGTATGACTTGACATGTGTTTCATTATTTTTATTGAATAATAAACAAAATTTAATTATTTACTTCTTTTATATCAATTTTCTATAATATAATTAATTTTGGTTCACTTATTTCAATATTTTAATCAACTTCATAAATAATTTAGTTTTTGGTGGGTTATTAATAATATTATATTTATGTTTACAAGTTTTGGTGTTTCAACAATGGTCTGAGGGGTCATTATAAATGAATGATTTTAATAATAATAATGAAATAATTATAAAATTTATAGATCAATTATATTTTTATAACCAATCATTATAGATGGTTAAAAAAATGATCTAATGTCACAATCATAGAGATGGTTGGTTATACATACACATGGGAAACATTCCCATTTTTCAATGATCATTATAGACAGAATTTATATAGAATAGATCATTCCAAAATGATAATTCTATCATAAATACCATTTTATATAATCATATATACTTATATATATAATTATTGTGATTTAAAATGAATCACAATGTGTTGAGGAGGTGGGAGTCCACACAACCACGAATGATGTTATAACTATTTCAGTGTCTGAAGGAGTAATAAAAAAAATGTTGTATTATACATACATAATGGTAATTTTTTCATGATTATAATATATTTTTTTCTTATTTAAAATATTTTTAATTAATAAATTCTTATAGAATAATTTTACTTATTTTTTTGGGTAATCTCATTAGGTTTGTAACAAATAGATTCCTCTGTTAGAATGTTTTTCCAAAATGAGGACTCATGGGTGAAGTGAGAGATGTTGAGATATTATTTCATTAAGTTTAGGAAGTAAATTTCTTTTATTATAGTTGTGATAAAATAAGTATTTTGAGTTCCATTTATAGTTTTGGGGTTAGTGTTATTTTTATTAATATAAAAAGGTCGACACTATTTGGAGGTCTCCCTTACATCATGTGACTCCTATAATGGTCCAAATTCACTCCATGAAGTGATATGGTAGAATTATTTAAATTCAATGCATTATGGAAAAGTGTATATGTAATGTAGAATCATAAGATTAACATTTATCTATTATATAAACACATTTTTAACATAAATTCTGTCATTAATTATAACTACATTCCAAATTTTTAGTGGAATAAACTATGTTTACCATGTCAGACAATGTAAATTATTCTGATTGCGAATAAGGAGTCCATTTTTTCTAAATTTTAAGCACAAATGTGGCTGAAATTAATTTAAAATTACTCCAACAAATGGGTTGAAAATTTAGATTTTTAAATTAAATAATGTTCAACATGTTGATATATTTTAATATATAAATTCAATGATAATTTTTTTTATAATGACCAAATTTTTTTAAATGATATAAAATTGTTCTATTTATAAATTAAAACAAAATAATACAATGTTTATCTATATTAATTAATTGGACAGAAAAAAAAATTGATCAAAAAATTATTATTATTTGGTATTCATCAGTATATTAATGTATCCAGAAAAATTCTAAAATTTAACACAAATAAAATATTGATATTTATTTTAAAAAATGATGTTTCTTTTTGAAATAAAAAATATAAATGTATAATATATTTTATTTCAAATAGGTGTGCCGATTAAAGGAGAAAATAGGCTTATTATATAATAATATAAAAACTTTATTATGGTTTTGGGTAACTGAGTCATTCTTGCAATGAAATACATTAGAGAAACTAATCGTTTTTCTTTTCATATATTTTATTATACAAAACATCACTTTTTATGATAAAATTTATATTTAATTGATAATTATAAATAAATATTAAAATTATTTATTCTATTATTACTAATAATGTCCCAATATACCATAAAAAATCAATACCCAAACATATAAGGTATGGTTTCAAACAATTTCCTAACGAATTCCATTTCTCTTACCATAGAACACAATATCCTCTCCTTGTACAAAACTTCTCACTCATAGGGTTCATTCCAAAAAAATTTCACTCTATGTATACAAAAATAATTGTATCGAACTCTTCAATACTACTCAAAGTAAGTTCCCTCATCCTTGATATTTCATTACAACACAATTATACCAATGTTCACCCTCATATTTTCTTATTCTGAAACCATATAATTTCATGATATTAAATTATCTTGATAACTAATTTATAACTCATGGTAAGATACTATATCACATAAAGAAATAACCTCTACCTTATCAAAAAAATGTAGGGTTCAGTGGGTGTATTTTCAATATAGGCTATCTCATTTTTTTGACCACAACCACATAACTACAATTATGGTTCAATATAATATAACTTCCTATCAAATGCCAAATATTTTAAGATAGGGTTTTACTAGAACATTGTTACTCATTATGAGTCCATTATAACTACAACTACAATATGACACAATAATTTATCTGAAATTACCATATAACCAATCCACTATATAATTATTCAATGTTAATATAAATTTAATCTCACATGAGGGAAGGTCATGGATTCAAATTTATCATCATTTTTATTATGATATGTGAGTAGTCACATGCACACATGATCAAGCACTTTCATTAATAACAAGTATGGAACATTGACCATAACATATCCTAAGTAACTAGTCACATAAAATTTTATCACATGGTAACTAAACCCACGTATGGGCCGATAATTCATCATCATTCTAGCCTCAATATATAATAACCACTATACAAATTATAACAAACAATAACAAGCATCAGAACCTCTCAAAAACCTTATCTCTTTTAGATACACCAACCCCATTATCCTAGAGTCAGAGCCTGATAAAATTACAATTTCATAAGAAATATGAAATCACATCCTAAAGTTATAAATTTTTTACTAGACTTGGTGAACCCGATACATACATGATTCACATATTACACATAAGAAAAACAACATTTAAATAATTTTTTTAATAATATATTTATTCTTTCTAGCATTTCTAAACATATCTGTCATAGTAAACATCATAGAAACCAGGGGAAGTGATAAAAGTAAGGATTATATGAAATTATAATTTTGGGTTGAGTACATCAGATTCCATAATTTATCAATATGAATAATTAACATGGAAAATTAAATAAATTAAACCACATTCTATTTACATAAATTTCCTATATGAATAGATAATGAATAATAAATATAGATAGGTATGTGCCTAATAAATTAAACTTTTTCATTTAGTAATAATGAAATACATCTAGATATATTTTTATAATGAATATTTCCTTGATAATAACAATAATAACTAAAATTAAGGCAATGATTAATTATCATATGTCTTCTGTCCCTTGATCATTATACATTTAATATCACGATCTATCCTCAATATATTCTAAAACATAAGGGATGTAACCAAACTTATCTTAAGTTTTCAAACTGTTTCTTCCCATTATAATATTGATACATCTTTAGGGTTTCAATAACCGATCCCCACTCATCTAATTAACTTCTAAAAAACTCTTATTATATCAAATTATCTATTTTATTTAAGAAAAAATTCATTCTCACAATATATCTGAATTTGTTAAAGAATATGGTTTTATAACTATTTTCCCCATTATCAAAAAATTTTAATGTACTACACAAATTTTATAAATGATATTTGGATTAATAAAAAATATATACCTAAAAAATAATATGGATATTCAGGTGGCATATAATTTCCACTTAATATAGGAATGTGAAAATATCATAGTAATGTATGGACTATAAAAATGAATTATTGGAGTGAAGGTAAATATGTTCATTTATCAAAATTATCATTAATCATTCAGACGAAGAAAAATAATGATATCAATAAAACATATCCAGGTTAGAGTTTATATAAAATAATAGTTTCTATATTTGATTAATGTAAGTACCACTATATCATTTTTTTTAAAAATCCATTTTACAAATATCCTTTTAATTTTGTAAATCGGTTTTTAAATAATGAAACATTATGAAATTTAATTCCATTAAAAATAAATTAGAAAATCATTTACATAATATAACAAAACAACATTCATCTAAAATTAAACATTAAAATGTGAAAACGAATGTTCAATTAAATGATGATCATGTCGGTGGGTAATTATATACAATTCACATTGAACATTCCTTTACCACTAATAATATGCTATAAATTTCCCTTATAGATAGTAATGATAAGACTCCAATTGAAAAGTTTTATAAAAATAAAAAAGGCCAAATTTCTTTTAATACATAATTTTTTAATGTGTAATGAAATTTTATTTGAATTTTTTTAATGGAAAATGGATTTTCATGAAAACAAATTGTTAACTGAATATTTAAATGATATTGGATTTTATTAAAACAATTATCAGTAATTATATTTACCAATGTGTATAAAAATGGTATTATGACTTGAAAAATATCTTAAATAACCATAAGACAAGAAAAATAATGTTTTTAATAAAAAATGTCAAATAATTTCCTTTATTGGAGATACAAGAATAAATATTCTATCTTCAAAATCAATTCTGAAATAATCTAAAAAATTTATGATAACATTGCAGTGAGAAATTATTATTGAATCAATTCTGTGTATCAATATTAAATACATAGAAAAAAATTCTTAATATAAAAATAGATATCAATGATCACTAAAAAACCTAACCATAGAATATCAAAGATAATAAATAGGTAATATAACCAAGTGAAATGAAATTGAGTTATGAATTTTATTTACCACATGGTAAAATTAATATCAAATCCCCATAGGTGATATAATTAAAAATAAAACATTATATACCATCCATAATTATGTATTCAATATATTTCATTTAAATGGGTAATTATATACACTATATAATGTTAATTAGGTTCATAAAATTATAATGTTGCTCAATGAAATGAAATTTATATGAAATATGTTAACATATACTTCCTTTTGGTTGAATGTTCTATAGCCTCAATAATAGTGGGTTTGAACCTATAACTATCATATTATAAAATAACCATATTAATAATTATGAAATCATTTTGTATCCACTTTTGACATATTATAAACTGTTCATTAATAATATTTCCTTAATATCGATTTTTTGGTGTTAATTACCATGCTTTTTCTTAAATGACATATTATGAATGTTCTATTTCATTCCCATATTATATTGTTGTATCATCTCTTGAATAAAAATCAATAAATAATTATCATATTTTTAAAACAATTTTTTTTAAACCAATCTTGAATATGTTTTTAAAAAATGATGTATTTTATGTTCATTGAAATTATAGGACGTACCTAAGCATAAGTAACATTTATATGTTTCTATGATTATTAAAATATGATATAAGTATTATATTACTTTGAAATAATGAATAAGATATAATTTAAAAAATTATTTCTTCATATATACATATTTATATAATTTTTGTTTTCTGGCGCTGAAAATAGAGTGACATCGCTTCACGAAAAATTTATTCAACAATTACACGAAGGATCTTATCCACTTTGTGTGAGTGAATAGGAAATAATGAAAATGGTTTATTTTTTTTTTAAAGAATGATAAATATGATATTAATATAATTATTCTTTCGGATATATGACATATAAGCATTAGAAATGTGTTTAAAACATTTAATGATGACCATTAAGGAATGATGGATCACATCGCTTAGGAAGGTTGTAGTCTTTCATACACATGAGTGAATATAAATTCTATCATATGGAATTAAAATAAAAATTATTTATATTTCATGTCACGACATGTCCCCGAGGCATGTTTTGTGACTACCCCAAGTCCGTCTTCCATAGGCCAGGGGCTAGCGATTGGAACCAAAAGGCATATCCCAAAAAGGGAACGCATTACCTTTAAACCTTTACACACTCATAGACCATATCATGGAATGTAAATCTGAAACAAGGATACCAAAAACATGTATATCACTTGAGGAAGAAACCACACAAGTAATGTAGCAACAAAAAGGAAAGTGGGGCTAGAATACAAACCCAACTGGAAAAGAAAATTACATTAATAGGAACTACAAGTTTTAGTGGTCATCTCCTAGCGATCCAACCTGAATTGTAGGTTTAGCTCATTGTCAGATATTTATGAAATTTACTACGTCTCTAGATCCACCTCTCAGCACCACCTATCTCTATATATCCATGATCCCTGTCAAATCTGTTTGTCGAAGTTACAAGACACAGCAGGTGTGGGTGAAGCTTGGGTAGGGTTAGGCATAACAATACATATAAGGGACCTCGAAGCCAACTCAGGCCTTACTAAAATCAACAAAAAATCACAATATAATGCAAAATGATTAGAGTGACAAGAGTCATCTTGACACAAATATAACTAAATGTGACATTAGCAAAACCAACGGTTGCAAACACTGAAGATCAATTACTGTAAATGCCCTCATCCCCTATGAGTCCTTTAGGATAGTTCTATCACCAAAACCTATTTATTAGATGATTCATAAAGCCTCACTGGGTATATGGGTCATAGAGCTTTTCTAATAGCTAAGTGATGAAGCCTTGATAGGTAGTGGAGTCATGGAGTCTCGCTGATAGTTGGGGCACAAAGACTCTCTAGGTTGTGGAGTCACACAGTTTCACAAATAGATGAGTCATGGAGTCTCATTGGTTAGTTGAGTCATGAAGTCTTGTTGGGTAGATGAGTCATTGATTATCACTAATAGGCGAGTCCTAGAGTCTCGTTGGGTAGCTGAGTCACAAAGTGTCACTGATAGCTCAGTCACAGAGTCATGCATGGTAGCTGCGTAAAGATCCTTTCTAGGTAAAAATCCATAAAACCATACTTAGATCATTTTATAAGGATTGCCCCATCACGTGGATCCCAACATTTCCAATGGCGCATCAATTAAATTCACGGTCTGGGAGATATGCCCATTTTTCTAAACTTGGCCATGTTGTGTCCAGGTCAGGCCCAACAGGTTTGGACCGACCCAAAAACTCGAATAGTGGTCCCTCATGACTCGATCTTACTCATCCGGCCCATTGTCCTGGAACATTGGGACTCACTGGAATAGGCTGAGGATGGACATGGGTATAGTCCACTAGGTGACCTAGTAACCCGAATTTATCTGTCCTGGCCAGCATTGGCGGGTGTGTCTCCTTTCCGACCGTAAGCTGCCATGTGTCAAGGCTTTATACCATTGGCTAGTCCACTAAATGGGAGTATCTCGAATGTTTATCTAGGTTTTTAAAGCGGCCTGGTCTGGTTGGGTCACATGTGGCCGGTCAGTCGATTTCCCCCTTCATTAGCACATGGCCCACATGGAGCTGGCTATTCCTCCTATGCGGAACCATGCTAGCGCTTCTTCTAGAAAGCCTCTAGGTCCAATGGGTCGTATCACTCCTCCACTAAGGCACATTTTGGGTCCTTTGAATCTTTAATTAATTCTAGTGATGGCCAACCACTTCAACCACACACGACACCGGTTGGCGCCGCCCCCCTCCCGCGGTCACCCCACCGGTCGCCGATGCCATTGCACTGGTGGGGTCGCGCTGATGGTGTCACGCCGGCATCATCTTCTCAGGGCCACCGGGTCTGTTCTATTGGTCCAATATCAAATATGGTTTTCCCCTAGGGCCTCTTATGTCACTGACATAACTACCATGGACTCAAATCATCCTTTCCACCACTCTGAATATACAACCATGAATAACACACAAGCGGAGGGGCCCATGCCATGTTCGTGTCGGCCCTAACCCTCCTCGTTAGTTGTTTAAAAATATCGAGGGCTTGGGATCATACAAAAATCATTTAATCAACCATGCCAATGTAAAAACCCCAATGTAAACATCCTCCTGCATGAACACACAATCCATAGATCAACCAGTTCGTGGGTTGATCAACATTCATTTTTTTCGAATAATGACAGGGAAAACATAAAAAAATTAAACCCCTAGATGATTTAAGGATCCATCACTGATGCGGGATAAATCTACATTATATCATTGATCCTCTATCCATTTTCGTTTATTTTCATTCATCGTCTCTCAAATCTGTCCCACTGGAATTCGTTTATTTTTGATTCGATAATCTTCGTCAATATCATTTTTCACCGGAGAGAGAGAGAGAGAGTGATTACTCGGTCATCAAAGAATTTCCCAACATTTTTTCCAACTCTTTATCCTTGTTTATTTAAATTAAGGATATGCATTTTTCATCACCACACTGTCTCATTAATGACATCCATTAATGATTCAGCATTGCCTCATCGATGCACCATAGATTTGACGGGTTGTTGCATCATAGCACTTAATATTTTGAATAAAATAAACATCGAATTTATTTATTATGTTTATCTTAATTTTTTTCACTAAATGTAGTAAATTTATAATTTTTTGTTTTACCACATTGGTCGTGGTTAGGACCATCATTGGTGAATTCCAACATTCTGAATTCACAAGTGCCCTTAAATTTTTTATCCGATAATTGGTTTTGAAGTTATAAAAACCATCTCGCACGTTTACTTAACGTACTATAAAAAAGTCATAAAATACTTTTTGGACTCCTTGTCCTTGCAAACCCATGCCTTATCCGATCCAGGATTCAAAATAATTACCTAAAATTAAAGAAAATTATAAAGAAATTATGGGACATTACATTACTCCCCCCCTTTTGGGTTTCACGTCCCCATAAGCCAGAATGAGGCTAAACATACAAATGTGGGTACAGAAAATGAATATGAACCTCCGACTTCCATGTTCTCTCCTAGTGGTTCTTATGCTACCACTGAATGTGCACCAAAGGAATTGACCTTCCACTAAGGATCCACTCATGTCAAACCTCTCTCTCCATTGGAAACTACGCAAACATCACCCCGTCGTCAATGTCTAGATCACCCCAGTTGATTATGTGTGATAGGTCATGCATGTACTACCTATTTTGAAAAAAGTGGAAAATATAGTTCACCAGGGGAATCTGTGGGGAAGAGCTTGGAATTTGACCACCTCGCCAACTCTATTCAGAAATAGGAAAGGTCTGATAAACCATAAAGATAAATTTTCTCCCATGCCAAATATATACAATCCCTGTCCGAGTGAGACCCAAAGAGAAACATGGTATCCCTCCACAATCTCCAAAGGTATAGGTATTTTATCAGCATACAAATTTTTTCTTCTCTGTATAGTAATCATCCTCTCCTGGATGATGTACACCCTCTAGTTGGTAGCATGTACTAATTCTGGACCACTTAGTACAGACTCCCCTGGGTTTGTCCAACATAGATGAGATCTAGAAGGCCACCCGTACAATGCCTTAAAAGGATCCTTGCTAATGGTGGAGTGGTATCTATTGTTGTACACAAAATCCATCGGTGGTAGGTGGTTCTCCAAACTATGACCAACATCCAAGACACAAGCATGAACCATGTCATCCTAGTTCTGAATGGTCTGCTCTGTCTGACCATCCATCTAGGGGTAAAATTTTGTGCTCAAAAACATCTATGTCCCAGTGCCTCTTATAATACCTTCCACAACTCAGATGTAAACCATGAATCACGACCGGGGATGATCATCGAAGGCACCCAGTGTAGCCGCACAATCTAATGGATGCAGAGGTGTCCCATGCCCTCCACCGATCCCATCTCGTGAATGATTAGGAAGTCAGATAACTTGGTGAGTTGGTCGAAAATCACCCAGAAAAAATCATGGCCACTAGATGTGTGTGGTAACCCCATCAAAAAGACCATCGTGACACCATCCCATTTCCGCTATGGTACCTTATGTTATTGTGGAGGGCCAACTAGGACCTAATGCTCAACCTTCACTTGATCACAACTGATGTATTGTGAATCTAACTTTACCACTTTATTCTTCATCTATGGACAACATTACTCATGTCAAAGGTCCATGTATATCTTTTACACATCCTGATGAACCTCTAAAGGAGATATATGAAACTCCCTCAACACCTCCTCATGAAATGTCAATGTTATATAGTGCATCATTTGAAAAGGATGATGTGCTCCCCACCTACCTAAAATCCATTATGATCTTGTACGGAGGATAACTAAGCACATCGGGCCTTCCAGTCCACATCCACATGTTCTCACTCCATGACTCATTGTACGAGTGGTGGAGTTACATTCATCGACTAATGGTGAGCTACTCCACCATCACCAAAAAGGATATATGAATCACAGCTAGCTGCTTCGTCGCCTCACTCAGCACTTGTAAACCAAACCCCATGCTAAATGCTTCTGCCACCACATTCCCCTACAGAGGAGTTTATATTATCTAAATTCATAGTACTGGAGAAAATACATCCATTTCCAATGTCTCATGTTCTGGTCCTTCTAGGAGAACATATACCATACACCCTTGAGGTCGGGGTAAATGGAGAACTATTCACCCATCATGTATTAATTCCATATAATCAAGGAAATGTGCACCAATGATAACTCTTGGTCTGAGTTTTCATTGTTCTTCTCATGTTTCCTTAACTTCCATGTGCCGTAGGTTATCACTACTAGATGATATAGTAGGACATAACCCATTCTGGTCCCTAATTCATCACGGAAGACTAAATACCCAATGCCAAATTATGGTAGTCCCATGATGGGGGCACTAGTTAGTCTCTACCTCAGCTCTTGGAAACTCTGTTGGAACTTCTCTTTCCACACCAAGGGCTATACATTTATTGTAAAGGATGATAACATACTTTCTACTCTAGAAATTCCACTCTCAAACCACAGGTAGAATCCATCCAACCCCATGAAATTCTGCAACTCATTCATGCTCATAGGTGGCTCCCAAGGAAGCACAACCCCTATCTTCACTAGATTCATTGCAACTCCAGCATTTGAGATGATGTTTGCTAGAATGTGGACCTACTGAATCCATAAATGGCACTTCAAGAGCTTACTGTAATGATGGGTCTCTCAGTGTGTATCTAGGACTATCCCTATGTGTGTAGCAGGGTCCTTCTCTAACATAGAGTACTCCATGATATCAACAATGAAGACTATGATGAACCGTTCATGGTAAGGCTAGAAGATACTATTCATGAGTCCCATGGACACTTATGGTGCATTTCTCATGATAAAATGTATCCCCCATAACTCATTGGGGGCATACCGACTTATAAAGTTTTTCTTTTTTATGTACTCATCCCATACCCAAAGCTGATGATATCCTGCTAAGAGTTCGATCCACGAGAATCATTTCACTCTCATCCGTGGGTTGAAGAGGTCATAAATACTCAACAATTTATACATGTTCATCATGTTTACCTAGTTTAGTTGGAAAAAGTCCATGAATTTCCTCATGCTCTCATCTTCCCAAGGAAAAACAACACTAGGGCAGCCCATGGTGAAATGATGGGCCCCATGAAGCCCATCTCCTAGAAGTCCTCCAAATGTACCCTTAACTCAAAAAGCATTGTAGGGGACATAAGATATGTCAAGAGTGAATATCAATGCATTTTCATGGTATAGGTCAATGCTAAATTCTACCTCCATGTGAGTAGGTAGTCCGAAACATCATCAGGAAAGACATAGTCTTGCTTATCCATCACTATAGGAAATATCATATTCATATATTTCACATCACCAAGGGTGAGGCCCACTAACTAGTGAGTAATCGGATACACCCTCATCCGAGAAAGAATTTCAAGTGTTGAAAAAGTTCCCTACTCTCTGGTTAAAGAGAACCTAGTCTCACCATCATAGATACACTGCAATTTTCCCCTAATACAATCGATCTAAGAATAGACTGCAGATAACCATTACATATCCAAGATAACATTGTATGGATTCGACGCCAGTACAAGGAGATCCTAACCAAAACATACACCTCCTAGAGTAATATCACAATGTCGACACCAATGTGTAATAATAAAATCTCCTCCATTATGTGTCTCTAATAGTAAGGATCGAGCCAACAGTTCCTCCAGAATCTTCATTCTTCGAACGAGGTCTATGGAATATAATGAATGACTTGAAAATTTTTCTATATGACCTATGACTAATGTCGAGTAGACATATATAGAAACTCTAATCATCTCTAGATAACCATGGTATTAGGCCTCTATCGCTTGAAGCGGGCCCCACCCCTATACACCTACTCCCTGAGCATGGGGTGGACTGCCTGGGGGTGGTGGTGGTAGTACCTCGTATATTCCCAATCCATCTACCGCACTACCTACTCCCCTACAACATGCGCCTATCAGTGGACCACACTATTCGACTCTCTGCATCTACCTTGGAAGTCCTTCAACCCCCTGCTGATCGTTTGTACGACAGGTCGGGTAGTCTCGAGCTATGTGCCTATGCCCACCACACATAAAGCATAACGTGTTCCTCTACTGGTGTCCCAAGCTTGTGGGGCCTCACACTGTCGATCTGGTTGTAGCTCTCATAGTGGGTGTAGGTTTATCCATTAATTTCTCCACAAGAAGGGCTCGCCCCACCACCCCAACTTATATATGGATGCTAAGATTGATTATCGATACTCGAATCTCCTTTCTGAGCCCCTGATCAATGGTTCATGACCATAAGAAAGGGTATCGCAAAATATATAATGATTTCTAGTAGAGGTCTGTGAACCTCATAGAGTACTCAACCACGTTCAGGCTACCCTACCATACGTCAAGATGCTCTTGTATACATATCGAGCCCATGTTCATGGGGAAGAACCCCTCCCTGAAAAGGTTCTCGAATTCTTCCAAAGTGAGTTTCACCTTATTGTACATCAATAGTGTCATGCTAAACCATATCACAGTTATGCCCTCTTGAAGGATAGTGTCTACAACCTCAAACTGATCTAGAGGTGTCCTCACTAGGTGAAAAACTTGTGTCACTACCTCTTTCCAATCCTCGACATCTAGAAGATATGTCTTGCCTTGAAACCTCAGTGGCCTCTCCCTTTGGAACTCCTGCAACATGCTCAGTCAGTGTTCATCCTCTACATGTAAGGCTAGTAGAAACTGGTGCTCGACGGGTAGTGGTGTCTCTGTTATTTCACCACAGGATCCATATTAGAAACCATTCCATGAACCAATGCCTCATCGCTTAGAGGAACATCAATGGGTTCCTATACCATTATCCTTTATGGTTGTCTATGTGGAGGCATCCTAATATAAATCATCATGAACCATAATCTGTTAATTATACATTGTCAGATAACATTGATATAAAGAGATCATGAATAAAATTTTAAGGATTCAAGCAGCCAAGGATTTCAGGTACTGTGTTGGAAAAAATAATTTATGGTCCTACTGTATGGAACTGTGGGTCACCGCACCGACACCAGACTCCCCAAATTTGAACTTCGAACAGAAAGCATATAATAGTATTTTCCAAAAACAAAAAAAAACATATTTTCGGTCTTTAAGGTAGTACTGACCAACTCTTCTTCCACTCTGTCACAACCCGTCCCCTAGGGCCGGTCCATGACTACCCCAAGACCTCCTTTCCTAGAGTAGGAGTTGACGATTATCATCGAAAGGAATACAAAAAATGGAATGCATTTCCATTAAACTGGTACACACACACACACATACCATATTGTGTAAAGTAAAGAAGAAACTAGGATAACAATAATAGGTATGTCACATGAAGAAGCAACCACACAAGTAAAGGAGAAACTCTATTGAAAAATGTGACAATAATAAAAACCCTACTAAAAATGAATGTATAGTAAAAGGAAGTACAATCTCTAGAGGTCATCCACAAAGGATCATATGTGAATGTTTGGTTTACCTCACTGTTGGATGTTGTTGAAGCGTACTGCATCGGTAGATCCACCTTTGATCACCACCTGGCCCTGGCTCTCAATGATCCCAATCAGCGTTGGGAGTCATCTACACTATAAATAAAAGGTATTGACGAATACTATCTAGGGGTAAGCATAACAATACTCAGTAGAGAACCTAAAAAATGACACATGTCTCACAAAAATCATAAAAGGAAATCAAAAAATTATTCACAAAGATTAGAGTCACTAGAGTCAGCTCAACATAGGTATAACATAATGTCTTTATAGAAATTCCAACCGGTGAAAGCACTAAACATTAATCACTGTAATGGAACTCATCCATGACAAGACCTTTGGAGTATCTGGTTTTCTTAAACCTATTCAGTAGCTTACTCATGTGGCCTCACTTGGTAAATGAGTCACAAATCCTCACTGATAGATATGTCACAAATCCTCTCTAGATAGCTGTGTAACACCCCTACCCTAGATAACCAGAGTCGGTGTATTATTACATAACATTGGAATGATCACAAAGGTTAATGTCTCGAAAGACCGATTAGTTTAGTAGTCTTGGAAACACGAGATATATTCATAAGTATTACATTACATCATAAGGTAAAAAAAGTACAACAACATCTTATCTTCATATCCCCTCATACTCTCCCTGCAAGTCATTCATAAATTACTTCTTCACATCCTGGGAGAAGATAAAACATTGAAAGGGATGAGCTAAGATGCTCAGTAAGGATAACAATATAGCATAAGCTTTCGTAGATAAGCATAAACACTTAAAGCAATTTATAACTAAAACAAAAGCCTCTTAAACTTGAACTTCAACATAATATGGAAAATATAAAATGAAATAATTCCATTTACATATTCACATGGATATTCTACTAGTCGAAAAATCACATGAAATATCAATAACCACTTTCATAATGATGGAATGCATAATGCCAGACTATCATAACCACATAGCCAAGGCCTCGTGCCAAAACTACAAATAAGATTTTTCCAACGCCTTGTGCCAAGACACTAGTTTTTTTCATGAGACCTACCAATGCATCTAGGAGCTATAGAGGGCTCCACCCGTCACTTACTATGTCCAATTCATCCCTCATATGAAAAGTTTTAAACATAACATAAACATTCGTACTAAAAATAGCATACGAAATGTCAATACTTTATCCAAAAACCATGAATGGTATAAAAATAGCACATCCACAGTCAAACATAACTCATTAGATACAATATGGAAGATTTTATTGTATCATATTAGCCTCAATCGAGAATGATGAAGGATATTAACATAGATGA
Source organism: Viscum album (assembly GCA_963277665.1). NCBI lineage: Eukaryota > Viridiplantae > Streptophyta > Magnoliopsida > Santalales > Viscaceae > Viscum > Viscum album. The sequence continues at coordinate 1,904,158,926 of OY728160.1, forward strand.
AAATAATCATCAAAACAATTATAGTGAAATATCCCCTTTTTCTTGAAATCATTTAAAAGTTACACTATTTTTCATGAATCCATTTACAGTAGATTTTAGAATCAAAGTGTCCCATACCACTTTGAAACTTCTAAAAGAAATTTTTATTTTCAAACATTAATTTCCATATAAATAAATCCATAAAACCATTTTTAAAACATTGACATTAATGAGCAAGATTTAGAAGAATGAGTCTTTAAAACATTTAAAAATGGTATTCTATTTAGTGTTTCTAACCAAAAGAGAGACACTTGAATACAAATAATTGAGGTAGTAAAAACTTTGTAATATCATGAGAATAAAGGGATTCATGATATACTATGTCAAAGTACACCACATAAAAGTTATTTGGTGTATAACAACAAAGAAGTCTCAATGGAATGTAAATTAAGAGAAATCTCTCATAAATGTTGTACCCTTAGGTTAAGGATAAATCAACAACATAATTATGTGTGAAAAATATAAATACACTAAATATGATTGGATATTCACTGTAAAACAATCAAAGGACATTCACACATATTCTTGTAAAAACAACACTAATGAATTGGATGTTTATCCCAACAAATCGAGATTGAGTAAAAAGTACTCTTATCAAGTTCATACTGATGACTTTAGAATTTATCAATGGAGTTATTATGTTTATCAAAGTATATACACAGAAAGGGGAGTGGAATTTATGACATAATCAAATGAATAGTGATTCTACACATAATCTTGGAGTAAAATAGTCAATGAAGTATGCGTAAAGCCGAATGAGTTGAAATTGAAATTCCAAATTCCCTTATTGATTTGGTAACATACAAAACATACAACCATGAAAGAAGGATCATAAAAAGATGATGTAAATATAAATTAATTAATGTATATTACACAATGAATACAAACATGGGAAGTACACACACCACATGTAATAAATAAGTGGTGAACAATGGAATTCTCACGGAATTAAAAGTGAGATAAGAAACCCCTTACTTTGTACTTTTTCCTTGGTCGACGGTAGGTTAAACTCCTGTATAATGGTGAAATAATTGTTATTGAATTATACAAGAATCATTTACATTAATATGATATCATATATGATCTTTTAACATTGATTTGTTATTAATATCTTAGTATTATCGTTGTTTCGGGTGTTAACTTACTCGTTTTCTTGTATATTTTTTGTTAAGTAATCCATGTTTGTCATTGATAGGTTGTATCTTATTCATATCCATAATGATATCAAGTCCTTAAACATTATTTTTTAATAATAAAATGATAATTATACTTGAATGGATACGATGGAGAATGAATCTCATCGCGTTCGTGGAGACGGTAGTCCGTACGTACGCACGAGCGACAATATCATTCTTTTGATGTTAAAATAATATATAATTGGATGGTATATCATATATACAGAATAATTATCATGTTATATTTATTATTTACATGAATTACACATCATTATTATACCCATCCAAGTAAAAATTTATTAAATGACAATTACACCACGACGTGGAGACGGTAAGCCATACGTACGCACGTATGGTGACATGTCATTCAAAGGATGGATATAATACTGAATATGGTTGTACTATATTTATAACAATATTACAGTATATAGGAGATACTGGATTCATTAATTTAGAATGGGAATAACAAAGAATGAAGAAGTTGAAGAAGAAAAGAATTTGAAAAAGTGTGGTAAAAACATTACCTCTTCTTCGGGGTTTTCCTTTTGATTTGATCAAAAGTGATCCTTAGGATGGATTTATGATCAAAATAAGGCCTCTAGGTTTTAGGGAGGGAAGTTGAGAGAGTATTTTGGCAGGGGTTGGCCGAACCAAAAGGCTTTGAAGGTGTGAAGTAATGAGAAGGGGGTGCCCTTTTATAAGAGGGGTGAGGGATACCTTTGTAAAAGCTAAAAATATTATTTTAAAATAAATTCATATTCGGTTTCTAATGTCTCCAAAGTGGATTAATTAATTGTTAAGGTGTATATAGGTCTAAAACCACTCGACCAATAGAATTTAGACAGGTTTGGGTCATTATATTAACCTTATCTTTAAGTATTAACTCTTAGTTAATTAGTTTCACTTTTTCAATGTCTCTCTGTATTTTTATATTATATGGTTAATAAACTTACTATAAACATCCAAGAGACCCCCATGTGGTCCATTAATGATACACGTATCATGATATAAGTCTCTTGGCCGATCCTTAGATATTTAGGAATTTAATATCAATTAATAATATAATATTTCTTTTAAAAACTCTTTTATGTCAATTTTGACACTATTCAATAATTGATTATTGTGAAACACATATCAGAATGATTACTTTGAAAAAAGTCAATTAAATCAATCCTAATATGTAATATTAAGTTATAAAATTTGTTTAATTCATAAAAAGTCTCAAATTATATTTATTTGGGTATCTACAATATCAATCATTTTAATTTTTCACTATTATGGTAATTACTGCATCACCATTGTGTCATAAATAAATTACATTATTTAATGTCCAAGATTTATAAATAAACTACAATTATGTAGGAAATCTTTTTAGATTTCTAATAAATATTTATGGTCTAATTTATCTTATGTGTAACCCTATATTAAAAATGTTTTAGTAAATAAACTTTGATTTTAACTCTTTTAACTCTTCTTTGAATTAAATAATAATAAATGTCCTAATCTAATCCAAGTGGACCTAAATGATAATATTTTATTCCTAAGGTTGTTTGTGGTAGAGATACACTTGTCCAATAGAGTTAGGACATGTGTTAGGGTAATATTAATTTCATTTTTACCCTTAATTACCCTATTTACTTTTAACCGTGGTAAATAAAAGTAATAATTTACTATTCACCAAAAAATATTTTTATCTCAATGAACCACATTTTACTACTTGATATTAACCGTGTCTCTCGGATTTTCGAAATTCCACTCACAGAAGCGGTAATATTATGTTTTATGAAAAATTCAGTTTGTTAACTACCACTTAGTGGTTTCACTATTCATCAAAAAAGGAAAGTTTCCAGAAAAATACAAAAAATTAGGCCTAAGCTATATTTGATATTATGAATTCAAAAATGATTTCTATTTTACCAAATTCAAAAAAAATCAATTGAATTAATTAATTTAAAAATTAATTCCCGTCGTCAAAACAAATAGCGTGTTTTTAAGAGATAATAACTATCAAAAGATTGACACTTATTTCTATCTGGTTTAAATGTGAAATATCATCCAATGACCAACATTGTATTAAATGGTAAAAATATATTCTAAATATACATTAAAACCACTCAAATTAATAATTTATCACTATTAATTATTTCGATTAAAAAATTTGTTTTTAATTAAAATTTAGTAATTTTCACTATTCATCAAAATATGAATGTTCTCCGAAAAGTATCAAAATTTCACCCTAAGCTAATTTCAATATTACAAATCCAAAACTGAAGTCTATTTCGAATGATAAAATTTATAAAATTTCAAAAATTAGGTATTACTATTCATAACGGCTAGTTTTATTGGTTGTGGTGTGTTAGAATCTCAAAGTTTCTTACAACGCACGTCATTGCATTATTCAAAGGGAAACGTACTGTGGAATCATGGGGTGTTACAAGCTGAGTCATAGAGTCTCACTGATTGCTGAGTCATGAAGTCTCTCTGTGTAGTTGATTCTTGTAGTCTTGCTGATAGTTGAGTAATGGAGTCTTAGTAGGTAGCTGGGTCATGAGATCTCAATGGGTATCTCAGTCATGGAGTGTCACTAATGGCTAAGTCACAATGTCTCACTTGGATACTGAGTCACGAAGTCTCCCTGATAGCTGAGTCAAGGAGTATCACTGCGTAGCTGAGTCACAAATCCTCTCAAGGTAAACATCCATGAAATTTACTTAGTGTATTTCATAAGGACCGCCCCGTCATGTGGGTCCCAATTACATAGACAATCTGTAAATTGGACGCATAGTCTGTCAGATATGTCCCTTTTTTTAAATAGGCCTCAGTTGCATTTGGGCCCCGTCCTAATAGTTCAGACCGACCTGAAAATTCAACCCTGGGGTCTGGCATGACCTGATCATGCTCATTTAGCCCAATGGACTATCCCATTAAGACTTAGGGGAATGGGATAAGGTTTTCCATGGGTCTAGTCCTCTTGGTAACCCAGTAACCAGAATATATCTAACCCGTACCACACTAATAAGCTCGTATCGTTTCCTTTCCTGTCCAACTATGTGTCCCGAAATTATCATGTCATCCTGGTACACTAATGTGGGTCGACATGAATGATATGTGGGACTAATCAGGAGGCATGAATCTTCCATTCAAGTTGGGGCATGCATAGCTGGTAAGCCAGCCACCCCCATGGTTAGAACCTGGCCTACATGGAGCAAGCCACTCTTCCTATGTGGCCCCATGCTGGCACTACATCATGCTAGCCGATACAGAAGATGGGTCGTGGCCCATCTCCACCATGGCATGCACCGAGCGCACTACCTCTGCCAGTGCAGCCAGCAAGTTCCATCTGCTTCATCCTGCACGTTGCGCCGGTTGGGGCTGCCTCCCTCTTTCGGTCTCTTCCACACTGGTGATTTCATGCTAGTGGCATCTTTGATGGGAAAATAGGTCCATTCCAGTGGCCCAATCTCATTTCCATTGGTGACATCGGGCCTCTTGGGTCACCTCAATCACTACCATGACTTAGTATCCTCCTTGCCTTTTTCAGGGATGCAGCCATGAAAATGTACAAGTGGAGGGGCTCAAGCCCTGTTCATGTCGGCCCATGCATCCAATGTTAGAAGTTTAAAAATAGGGGAGGCTTGGGATCAGTGTTCTATTGGATAATCATCCACCCTGATATAAAAACCCCAAAGTAAACACCCTCCCATGAAAACCCATGATTCGTGGATCAACATTTTCATGGGTTGATCCACGTTAATTTTTTTAGAATAATGATGTGAAAAAAAATTAAACCCCAACATGGATTAAGGATCTATCCCTGACGAGGGATGAATCTCTGAGCCTTCTTCAGTCCTTGATTCGTTTGTATTCGTCATCATTCATTGTCTCCCAAATTCATCCCACCAGTATTCTTCAATCCTTGATTTAATCAAGTTTCTCATTGGAGTTTTTCAATGGAATTCGCCGTCAGAGAGATATATATATTTCAGTTTCGGTAGTGAATTTCCTAGAATTTTTTTAACTCTTTATCCCTATTTAATTATAGGGTGGAGACGCATTGTGCGTTGCCACACTGTCTCATTAATGATGTTATTTAATGATTAAATATCACCTCATCACCTCACTACAGCATTGATTGGTCCATGTGTCCCTACAAAAATAGTTTGAATAAAATAAATATTCATATTCATTTATGTTTATTTTATTTCTTTTCACTAAATGTCAGAAATTTATATTTATCAGTGAACCCACACCGGTCGATGTTTTGTGCTTCTTGGGAGAATCCCAGCATTCTAAATTCACTATTTCCAACATATTTTTTATCCAATAATTAGTTCAATAGTTAAAAACCCCTACTCATATGATTACATTACATAATTCAAAAAATGTTCTAATACATGTTCCGACCTCTCTAGGCAATGGAATCATGTGTCGTCTCCAAGCCTGGTTTCAAAATAATTCGATGTAATTAGAAAACTATACACATAAATTCTAGGAAATTACATTTCATAATGAATATGTTGGTTTAATAATGTTATAAATTTCATATATATAAAACATAACTAACATTATTCCCATCCCTGATTGTTGGAAATTGAGAGATGAACTTCATCATTTAACGAGGCGGTAGTCCAATGTTCATATGAACTATGATTCTGTAAACCATTTGGTGGAAGTGTAGAAGGATGATGTTATTAATGTTTTTATAACAAAATGAAATTATATATGAGATACTGACATTATATTATCATAAATACTTATAAAATATTTAAGGTAGTGGTGAAAGAAGTAATATAATGACGCTTATTGAAGAACATTACCTCTTTTTTTGGGTATCCACTTTTGGTTTTCACTAAAGCCTAAAAGGTAGTATTTATTCAAAAATAAGACTTATTGGATTAATGGAGGTATGTTGGGATGTGAGTTGGGGTGTTATTAGCTGAAACAATTTTTTTTAATGTTTTAACTGGATAGTAGAGCAGGTGTCATTTTATAAGTGGGGTGAGTGGAACACTTGTTATTTTTTTAAAGGGTGAACTCCACCAATGTTTTTTTCATGTTCCCACGACCCAATAATAGTAAATGACCTATAATTTAAGCTATTAATTCAATATGTTAACATAATATGGGTTATGAACAAGTTTTTGTTCATTATTATACATTATATTTTCTGTTTAAAAACTAAGTAAACTCAATTTTTTAGACAATGTAATTAATTATATTTATCCTCATTTCTAATTATGGTAAAAAATTGATTTCCATAGAAGATAAAATATATTGTTATGAATGTAAATATAGAATGAATTTTTTCTAATTAAAATAATATAAGTGGTAAGATTTAATTTAAAATTATTCCCATAGACATGATGAGAATGCTGGTTTTTAATGGGAAAATGTTCAAAAGATTACAATATTCTTATATAATAATTAAATATGAAAATGATTCTAATTACATAAAATAAATTAATATATATATATATAAGTAACATATTTTTACTTCAAATATAATTTTAAAATGACATTTAACCTTATAAATTATTTATACGAAATGAAAATATTCAATTAAAATCTTGTATTTTTAAATCGTCACAATGAAACGACTCTGATAAATCTAAAAAATTATTCCTATTCAATTTTTTTCCAATTTAAAAAATGGTCTATAGTTTTCATTATAATTGTTCAAAATAGTTTCATAATATATTTTAAATTATGTGTTCTAAGCATGACTAAACTTTCTTAAATGAATATACAGTTTCTCAATAAGTATTTATTTTTCTTTTAAGTAATGATAAATATTATTTATAATTAATTGATGACCAATAATTTTTTGTAAATATATATTTTCATAGGATATATATTCTAATATTACCTTCAAATAATTCATATTGGTGATTTATTTTATATTTAATAATAATATTAACGGTATATTATTGTTCAATAAAACTCATAACTGCAAGTAACAAAGGCTATAATGAATGTCATTGTTCCGTGTTATTAAATAACTACTCAAATTAGATTTTAATGAAATATATTGACGTGTTTTAAAAAAATATACCATAAAATATTTGGTTTTATCATTTCTAATAGGCTTGGTGTTGTGTTTCATACATGCTATTATGTAAATTGATATTCTCTTAGAATTTTAGGGTGTAACATTCCCCCATTAAATAAATAATGTACTGGAAATTTAAACATTATATCCCAAATACATTATTTGACATTTTAAAATTACAATGTCAAATCCCCCACATTAAATGAATATTAACAATGTATCCTATTACTAATAGATATAGTGTAGTAAAAATGTTATATGGAATAACATATTACAAGGATCCTATGTTGGAGAGCATTGGTGGAATGTAAAGATATGGACTTGGAGGATAATTGTAAATATTTAAAGAGAGTGATTGAGGACATTGATAATAATAAAGTTAATGATCATTGGACTCTTGGAGTCCCAAATCCAAAAATCTATGATTATTTAAATTACCATTGAATCAATATAAATGAATTTATTTGGATAACATTTTTATTTAAAAATATTTTCCTATGATTTGAGTAATTTTTTTAATGTATATGAAAAAGGTGAAATTTACATACTATATTTTTTTATATTTCAAAAAAAATCATCAATTATTTTTTCTATGATCAATTTCAAATTCACCACTTAATTTATGAAATTATTAAACCAAAAAAATGAAATTTCTTCTGTCTGGATAACTAATATTGATTTATAGCATATCGTAAGATCCACATACAGTGAAAAGTCATTACATTTTAATTTTACTATTTCAAAATACCAATATGTTTCTCAGAAGTTATAAAATATAATAAAAAATATATCTAAACATTAAATGTGACCACAATGTTTCATCATTAATATTTATAAATCATGTTTTTTTTCTAAAATCATTTTCATTTTATCCAGGATATAATATAGCTTAGTGGTAGGCGTGAGAAACATATCATCCTTTCTTCATGGGTTCAATCCACAATAACTTTCGGGATGTGATAGGTTGTCACCCTGTGTATAGTTTGAAATTTATAAAAACTATATTAACATAATTCCTATTTTGTTCCCAAAAACCCAGAAATAAATCCTTGAAACAATTTTAATGAGTAAAAAAATATTTTTATGAATTTCTTAATAACAATTTATTAAAATAAAAAATGTATTATAATATTATTAAATTTTTATTAAAATGTAATTTGTGAACATATAAAAATTAGGGGTTATCAATAACTTAAAAATTATTTCTATAAATATAATGAAATTTTTATTCAATACATTTTCCTCTAAAACTTATTATATCCTTAAAATTGATTACAATATTCAATAATCCTATGAAATTCATAGCACACAATTCCTAAAAGTGTTTTTTAATAATTTGAACATATGTTAATCAGAAACTCATAATCCCCTGATGGGTTCCAAGACACTTATGTTAATGAAAATTCATGTTCTTCTAAAATTTTTCACAGTCCATAGATATTTTATTCTTATAATCACTATGTACCTTGGGAAAAAATTCTTCTACAATTTAATCCTCAAATAACATTTCCTAAATACTTCATCGTTTTTAATTCCTCATATGTACATCCTTGGCCTAGAGTTAAAAAACAACCATTCCTTTCAATTATCTAGTAAAATCCATCATAATGTTTTATAAAACAAATGTGAAGAAACCAAAACATACCCACTGGGAGTTTTAAAGTAGGTGTATGATAAAGAAAATCATTGTAGTATCTAGACAGGGATGTATTTTCATAAAATACCCATATAATATTATTTTCACCAAAATATTATGTTATTTTTAAATAAATATCATTAATGTAATTTAATGGGTTTATATTATATAATATATGTTTTTACATGTCTGCTTCCATAGGTTTATGCATGAAATTATATAAAATAAAATGTAGGGTCCCATACCCACATTTCCTAGAGCCGAAGCCACCTTCAATTATAGTGGAAAAAGATACATTGAATCACATCCCATATGATAAAATTGTTTCGTGGCCTTGGTAAATTATATATATAAATGAGTCATATTTTAAATTTTAATACGCACACTTTAACATGATTTTTTTGACAGTATCATCATTATATCTAGAATATTCATACATTTCAGACATTGTAAAATTTAAAAGAAAACTGATGTAACAGAAAAAAAATAAAGGAAAAATCAAATGTTCATTAAGGGTTAAGTGTAGTAAGACTGATCATAAATAAATAAGAATAATCTATAAAATAAAGGAAATAACGGGGGGCACATTCCATTTAAATTACAAAAAAACACAAATATATATGGCATAATCAATATAGAAAGGTTATAATTTAAATACACATTCTGTCTAGTTATTAACAGATAAAGAAATAAATCCATTGATATTTTCTTATTTAATATCTCCTAGATAATAATAATATCTAAAATGAAGGAAATTATTAATTATCATCATCCATTTATCCTAAAAACATGATACCTTTACCATCAAGATATATTCACTTCATAGTTTAAAACATAATGGTCTAAAACCCATTTAACCTTGGATAAAAATGATTTTTCCCATGGGACTTCTGATTCATTGAAGGGATTCAATTAACCAGCCCCCACCAATTGTATTCCATGGTCAGAGAATTCATCATAAATTGAATAAAAATTTTAATTCATTAAAAATTTCCCTATCATTAAATATATTTATTGATTAAGAGCATATATTTAACAATATTTCCACGATGTCAAATAACATTCATTAGAGCACAACAGATGTGGTTTTAATATATTGTTTTGGAACTATAACTTTCATTGGTAAATAATATTTAAATTTAGTGGGAATTTAATATCTAGTGATCATATGTATGTTTAATTTCATGGTACATTTATCTAAAAACAATATAAATAATGTGAGTGAATGTCAACACCATCTATACTAAAAATGGTCATAAATTGTCCTTGTAACACCCGAGATTTTTATGAGAAATATTTTTTTTATGTTATATAAATCATCAAAGGAATATTTCACTACACACAACACTATCTTGGCTTGCTTTACACGCAACCGCAACCTTCTTCAATAGCTTGCGTCGTACGCAATACCGAGTTTCACTAAACAACGATATGCTATTAAAATATTATTAAAACTAGCCATTATGAATAGTAATAAGCACTTATTGAAATTTTTTAAATTTAATTTTTCAAAATGGACTTCATTTTTGGATTCGGAATATCGAAATTAGCTTAGGGTGAAATTTTGGTACTTTTCGGATAACTTTCATATTCTGATGAATAGTGAAAATTACTAAATTTTAATTAAAAACAACATTTTTAATCGAAAACATTAATAGTGATAAATTATTAATTTGAGTGTTTTTAAAGTATATTTAGAATATATTTTGACCATTTAATAAAATTTTGGTCATTGGATGAAATTTCACATTTAAACCAAACATAAACAAGTGTCAATCTTTTGATAGTTATTAACTCTTAAAAATACGCTATTTGATTTGACGAAGGGAATTTATTTTTAAATTAATTAATGCAACTTATGTGTTTAGAATTTGGTAATATAGTCATCATTTTTGAATTCATAATATCAAATATTTTTTAGGCCTAATTTATGGTATGTTTCTGGAAACTTTCATTTTTTGATGAATAGTGAAACCACTAAGTGGTAGTTAAAAAAAACTGAATTTTTCATAAAACTTAATTTTCCCAATTCTGTGAGTGGAATTTAGAAAATCCAAGAGTCACGGTTAATATCAAGGTCTAAAAGTTGGTTCAATGAGTTGAAAATATTTTTTGGTGAATAGTAACTTTTTACTTTTTCTTCCACGGTTAAAAGTAAATAGGGCAATTAAGGGTAAAAATGATATCATTATTACCATAACACATGTCTGAATTCTATTGGATAAGTCTAATTAGACCAAAAAAACCTTAGTAATAAAATATGACCATTTAGTCCCACATGGATTAGATTAGGACATTTATTATTAATTTATTTAAAGAAGGGTTAAAATATTTAAAATCAGTGTTTAATAACTAAAGCCTTTTTAATAGAGGGTTATACATAAGATAAATTCGACTATAAATATTCATTAGAAAGGTAAAAGGATTTCCTACAAAATGGTATTTTATTTATAATTTTTATACATTATATAATGTAATTTATTTATGACACAATGATGATGCAGTAATTATCTTATTAATGAAATATTACCATAATTGATGTTATAAATACCCAAATAAATGTAATTTGAGAGTTTTAATGAATTAAAATAATTTTATATGTTAATATGACATGTTATTATTGATTTAATTTACTTTTTTCGAACTAATCTTTTTGTTATGATTTTCAAAAAAATCAATTACCAAATAGTGTCAAAATTGACATAAAATTGTTTTTAAAACAAATATTATAATATTAATTGTTATTTTTTTTAAAAAAAATATACGGTTAGGAAACATGACTTATATATGGTTATATATATTAATAATAAACAACTTGGGGTTCGTTTTCTTTGTTATGGTAAGTTTATTTACCTTATAGTGTAAGAAAACAAGAAGACACTGTAAAAGTTAAATTATCTAACTTAAAGTTAAATATAAATGATAAAGTTAAAATTGATACATAAAGTTGTCTAAATTCTATTAGATGGGATAATTTTGACCCATAATCACCTTATATTCTAAATAAATCAATTTGGAGCTATTAAAAACCTAAAATTACTTTATAAAAAAATAATACTTTTAGTTTTTCCAAAGGTGCCCTTCTCCTCCCTTATAAAAGGGCGCCTCCTCCCTCTCTTATTCACACAACTTTGAGCCTTCATGCTCGTCCAAAACCTACCAAATTCACTTCTAAACTTCCTTAGAAACATCCAAGAGGTCCTGATCTTCTTAAAAGACCCATTTTAGTGCCCTAAGAGGAGGTCTCAAAGAGGCACTTCAAAGAAGAGGTAATGTCCGTTACCGATTCTTTCAACTTTATTTCTTCTTCCACTTCTTCCTCTTTAGTTTTTTCATTATGAAGTAATAACATCAGTGTCATTAATATAATGATATTTTATTATAAGTATGAAACAACCCATTTTATCCATCTATCCATCCTATGGAAAATGAAATCACCGCGCGTGCGTAGGTACGAAATACCGTCTCCACGCCGTGGTGTAATCTATTTTCAACTACCACCTTACTTGGATGGGTATAATGGTGTAAATAATAACTATATATGATTATTTTAATGTGAAATTGTTTCTTAAATTGTATACATACACTCCAATACAATTCCACAATCATGGGAACGATATCACTACTCGTGCGTACGTACGGAATACTGTCTCCACGATGTGATGCAACTCGTTATACATGATCTTCATTGCATAATGATTATATAAATGAATTGAATGATTGAATATGATATATATTACACTAATACCCTTCTATAAATGAGGTATCTATATCCTAAAGATACGAATAAGAATTTATTCTACAAAACAGGCTTAAGACAAAAAGGTAATAAACACCCGAATAACAAGTCGCAATGAAATATTACTAATAATAAGCTAAGAATATGACCATATATGATATCATAAAAATTATTATGATTCTGTAATAAGTCAATGACATTATTTAAGTCATTATACATGAGGTTCAGCCACTTACAATGCAAATCGGACCTAAGGTAAGGGAAAATATCACAATCTCATTTTTATCTGAGATTGTTTATACTTTGGTATTTACTGGGGTGTATTTTATCATCCACATACATGTTTCCTCAATATGTAATATTATTTCCATCCACCTACAATTTTTTAAATCTAATTTTACCCTTTGGTGAGTTTTTAGTAAAAGATATGAAAGGAATCATTTGTCGTTTTTCGTACGAGGTACGTTTTGAAATTTCTGACAAAAGTATGAGAAGAATGTTTTTTTAACTTATACGGCATGAATGGATTTTTAAAACCTTATTTCCCAGAAGCTTACTTTACAAGTTTTCATTTTTATTTTTAATCAACTTCTTTTAGTTTAAAATTGTATGACATGTTATGAAAGGAAAAATGTTTTTGATGTAGAAAGGATATTTTCCTCAAGAATGGAGTTAAAGTGTTTTATCAAAAATATTTTCCATCTAAGATAATATAGGGTTCTGTTTCTATCCCTATTATTACATTAAATTGAATATGTTGTGATGGAATTATTTTTATGAATTCATTTATCTTATATGAATTGTTTTATGATGTCACGATGTTTAAGAATCCCATTTTTATTACATGGGTTATGCAATGATGAATGCTTTATGATTTTGTGGCACACATAAGAATGGTATCATTATGAGATGGGTGGGATAGATATCTACATCCAATGCATTGGGTAATTATTTATATCTCATGAGATAGACATGGCTAGAATAGCAGGTTAAACTGGTTTGGTAAAATAGGACTGAAATGAGGAGTGAACTCAGTTCAGAAATGGAATTTGTCCACTAAGATAGTCTTAGCAATGAGTCTTGACTAATAATAAATGATTCTCTATGATTATGTGTGTATGCCACAAAGCATCATGTTTTAAGTTATGATTATTTTGATTACATTTCACTTCCACGATTTATCCCATGTTTTGAAATTTTGATCTCTTTTGCAGGGTAAGATTTCCAAAATGCTATGTTCTTATGAATATGATGTGATTGATCTTTATTTTTTTACCCTTACTAAGCATTTGAGCTCACCCTTTTGTATTTTTTCTTTCCCCAGGTCAGGAAGAAGGTTATTAAGTAACATATGTCAAAAGGTACTATAGATATGATGAAATAAATTGGAGACAGTGTAGACGCTTTATGAACCAGTTGTTTATGTTTCCCAGTTTCTAAAGACACTATACCTAGACGGTCCTTTCATGGTTTTTTTATATGTTGTAATAAGTGGAGATAAATTTTGAAGTACTAACAATTTATGTAAATTATGGGTCGTTATAGTTGGTATCATAGGAAAGGTATAGTAAACCTTTGGAAACTAGGATGTGAAAGCCTTATTAAGAACCCTAAGGATATGTTTATGCATAGAACATGATCTTAGTGTTTTAGAAATGGCCATGAACAAACTATGATAAGACCTTAAGTGTAAAATTTTATTCTTGATTATGTGTATTTCCTATTATAATTAGTGTTGCTCACACTATTTTTCTTAGTTTTAGTCAATGGATGGAACTCGAAGGAACCATGTTAATGCGGAATGCGATGGGCAATGCAATGATTGTCCCCCTGAGTAACCAAACGTTATGGGAGATGGAATGAAAAATCTTGTAGCTGTGCTCACACAACTTTCTCAAGCTATGAATCATGCAGGACTTCCAAAAGAGCAAAGGAAAGAGCAACATTCTGCTGAATCCTTCATGAGGCAATGCCCACCTTCATTCAGCGGGTCTTCTGGTCCATTAGTGGCTGAACAATGGATCAGTACCACTAAAAATATATTTTCATTTCTTCAATGTTCTGAACATGATAAAGTCATCTTAGTAGTTTATCATTTGGAAGTTGACACTGATCAATGGTGGAATCTTATCAAGAATACGAGTCCAAGAGATGAAATTGAGTCCATGGAATGGGACGAGTTCAAGAACTTATTTTTCAATAAGTACTTCCCTCTTATTCTCCGAAAAAAGGCGGAGAATTAGTTTCTTGAACTAAATCAAAAGGATGATGATCTTGTTGGTACCTACGAAGAAAATTTTACAAGACTTGCAAGGTACGCTTCTGGTATTATTATCCAACATGAGAGTAAGATCGATCGATTCTTTAGTGTCATAAAACCAGGTCTTCGAAGGGCGTTAGCCATAAGGGACTTCAATAGCTATGAGGAAATTGTTCGATGTGCTTCCAAGGTTGAGATAAATATTGGTGTAACCCATCAGTCACATGGGTTTGATAAGAAGAGGAAAATGGAATTCAAACGAAAATATAAAGACAACACTGAAAAGAAGACGAGTTTTCCTTTAAGCTCAAATTGTGGAAAGAAACATGGAGGAAATTGTCTTAAGGGGACAAGAAAATGTTATAAGTGTGGAAAAGAAGGTCATCGGGCAATTGAATGTCGAAATAATGGGAAGAAGATGTCTAATGATGCAAACAAAGGAAGGGATACACAGAATGACCCTACTACACTTCAATGTTTTAAGTGTAAGGAGGTGGGGAATTATGCCAATCAATGCCCAAATCCAAGGGTTGATGATGATGATCGACGTCAATAAACTCTTAAGGCTAAAGACAAAGGAAATACATATGCAATTACAATCGGCGATGTGGAGTATGACAACGAAGTGGTGAGAGGTACAATTACCATCCACTCTAAAGTAGAAAATGTTTTATTTGATTTTTCATCCACCCAATAATTTATTTCTGAGATTTTTCTAAGGGTATCACAGTATTACCTCAACAATTAGATGTTTAGTTAGCTGTGACAACTCCTAATGGCACAATATTCTCATAAAAAGTTTATAATTCTTCTCCGATTGAAGTTTGTGGGAAGGTGCTTCCTGAAAATAATTTGATCTTTCCTATAGTGGAATTTGATGTGATTCTAGGCATGGATTGGCTTTCTTTATATGGTGCTCATATCAATTTCCAAATAAGGGAAGTCACATTTCATATTCCAGATCAATCTATAATCGTCTATCGATGCAAGGATGAACATAACCTTCCAGTGGAAATTTTTTCCATCTTATGGGTGTTGATTCCACTAAATGTAGGTTGTTTATCTCAAATGGTTGGTGAGAAACTCATGATTAAGAATATTCCCATTGTACGGGAGTTTGAAGATATCTTTCTGGAGGAATTGTCGGGTCTTCCACCAAATCGTGCAGTTGAGTTTTCAATAGAACTTGTACCGGGTGCTTTGCCTATTTCAAAGACACCTTATAGAATGACCCCAACTGAGTTGCAGGAATTGAAGAAGAAACTCCAAGAGAATCTTGATAAAGGATTCATATGCCCTAGTGCGTCACCCTGGGGAGCACCTGTTCTGTTTGTTAAGAAGAAAGATGGATCAATGAGACTCTGCATTGATTATCGAGAACTTAACAAGATCACTATCAAGAACAAATATCTTCTCCCATGCATTGATGACTTATTTGAAAAAATACGCAGAGCTCAATACTTTTACAATATTGATCTTCATTCAGGGTATCATCAATTATGGGTCAAAATGGAGGATATACAAAAGATGGATTTCCGTACAAGGTATGGACACTATGAATTTATTGTGATTCCATTTGGTCTTACTAATGCCCCTGCTATCTTCATGGATCTGATGAATAGAGTCTTTAGAGACTATCTTGATCAGTTTGTGGAAGTCTTTATAGATGATATTCTTGTCTATTCAAAGAGCAACGAAGAACATGAATATCCCTTGATAATTGTATTAAAGACCCTGAGAAAGGAGTATCTTTATGCCAAATTTACAAATTCTGAATTTTGGCTTCAAAAAGATGCATTTTTGGGTCACATAATCTCAAAATAGGGGATATTTGTGGATCCAGAAAAAAACAGAGGTTATCGAAAGATAGTCGAGACCAACAACAGTAACTGAGATCCGAAGTTTTCTTGGTTTGGCTGGATATTATCGATGTTTTGTGAAATATTTTTCAAGATTATCTAATCCACTTACCAAGTTGACTCAGAAAGGAGTTATGTTTGTTTTGACGGAGTAATGTGAAGAGAATTGCAAGGAGTTGAAAAGATGGTTATCCAGTGCACCTGTTCTCACACTTCCTTGTAGTGTAGAATGTTTTTTGATCTAAAGTGAATCATCCAAGAAGGGATTGGGGTGTGTTCTTATGGAAAATGATATGGTGATAGCTTATGCCTCACGACAGTTGAAAATCTATGAGTAAAATTACCCAACTCATGATTTGGAGTTAGCTGTGGTAATATTTGCATTAAAGATTTGGAGGCATTATCTTTAGGAGAAAAGTGTGATATTTATACTGATCATAAAAGTTTAAAGTATATTTTCACACAAAAGGAGCTGAATATGTGCCAAATAATCTGGTTGGAGCTAATTAAGGATTATGACTGCTCAATTCATTACCACGCTGGGAAATCAAACAAGGTGGCAGATGCATTAAGTCGACAAGAACATGCTAGCTTATCCATGATGAGGATCAGAAAAGATCCAATATTTATGGATTTACAAAGGATGGATCTTGGAATTATAATGGAAGGGGAAAAATCGTATCTTTCTCAATTGAATGTCAAACCATCTATACATGTGAAGATTAATGAGGCGAAGAAAGAAGATGTAGAGTTACAAAAGAAGGTGAGAAATATTCTTGAATTCAACATTGATTGTGATAGGATAATAATGTTCAAGAATCGGGTTTGTGTTCCTCTAATCCCAGAATTAAAGAAGGATCTGCTGGATGAGCCTCATAGTTCTTCATTCTCTATTCATCCTGGAAGCACGAAGATGTATAGGGACCTGATAGAGTACTACTATTGGGATGGCGTGAAAAGAGATGTTTCTGAATATGTCTCTCGATGCTTGGTTTTTCAGCAAGTTAAAGCTGAGAGACAGAAGTCTAAGGGGATGTTACAACCATTACCCATACCAGAATGGAAATGGGAAAACATCACTATGGACTTTGTCACTGGACTTAATAAAACATCCAAAGGCAATAATGCTATCTAGGTCATAGGTGATCATCTTACAGAGTCGGCACCCTTCATCGCTATTAGAGAGGATTTCACTCTGGATCAGCTTTCGAGGATATATGTGAAGAAAGTTGAAAGATTTCATGGAGTACCACTTTCTATTATATCTGATCGGGATCCGAGATTTACCTCGATGTTCTGGCGAAGTATTCAGCATACTCTGGATACAGAGTTGAGTTTCAGCACTGCTTATCATCCTCAGACAGACGGTCATTCTTAGAGTACAATTCAAACTCTAGAAGATATGTTGAGAGCTTTATCTATGGATTTCAAAGGAGGTTGGGATCAACACCTACCTTTGGTGTAATTTTCTTATAATAATAGCTTTCACTCCAGTATTCAGATGGATCCTTATGAAGCTCTCTATGGAATGAAATGCAGGACTCCAACTTGCAGGGATGAATTTGGGGAAAGAAATCTATTAGGACCTGATCTTGTTGATGAGATGGCAGAAAAGGTCAGATCAATTCAACAACACATTAGATCAGCTAAGAGTCGACAAAAAAGTTATACCGACAACCAAATAAAAGACCTAGTGTTTGAAGTGGGTGAGAAAGTGTTCTTACGAATATCTCCTTGGAAGAGAGTAATGAGATTTGGAAAGAAGGAAAAGTTGTGCCCTAGATATATCGGTCCTTTTGAAATACTAGATCGTGTTGGGAAGGTAGCTTAACGATTGGAACTTCCACCAAATCTCTCCCAAGTTCATGATATGTTCCATGTATCTCTCATGAGAAAGTACATACCTGATCCTTCACATGTACTCAGCTCAGAAGTTGTACCGCTGGAACAAGATCTTTCTTATGAAGAACAACCGATAGAGATTCTGGATCGTAGTGAAAAAGTCCTACGGAACAAGACCACTAGCTTGGTAAAAGTTTTATGGATGAACCACCAGTTAGAAGAATATACATGGGAGCTTGAGGATATGATGAGGGAAAGGTATCATCATCTTTTTGTTACAAGTGACGAATTTCGAGGGAAAATTCATTTTAAGGGGGGTAGAATGTAACACCCGAGACTTTTATGAGAAAGATTTTGTTTTTGTGTTATATAAATCATCAAAGAAATCTTTCACTACACAAAACATTAGCTTGGCTTGCTTTACACTCAACCGCGGCCTTCCTCAATAGCTTGCGTCGTACGCAATACCGAGTTTCACTAAACAACGATATGCTATTAAAATATTATTAAAACAAGTCGTTATGAATAGTAATAACCACTTTTTGAAATTTTTTTTTTTTATTTTTCAAAATGGACTTCATTTTTGGATTCGGAATATCGAAATTAGCTTAGGGTGAAATATTGGTACTTTTCAGATAATGTTCATATTCTGATGAATAGTGAAAATTACTAAATTTTAATTAAAAACAACTTTTTTAATCGAAATAATTAATAATGATAAATTATTAATTTTAGTGGGTTTAAAGTATATTTAGAATAAATTTTTACCATTTAACACAATTTTGTTCATTGGATGTAATTTCACATTTAAACCAAACATAAACACGTGTCAATCTTTTGATAGTTATTATCTCTTAAAAACAAGCTATTTATTTTTACGACGAGAATTAATTTTTAAATTAATTAATGAAACTCATGTTTTTTGAAATTGGTAAAATAAAAATAATTTTTTAATTCATAATATCAAATATAGCTTACGCCTAATTTTTGGTATTTTTCTGGTAACTTTCATTTTTCGATGTATAGTGAAACCACTAAGTGGTAGTTAAAAAAACTGAATTTTTCATAAAACTTAATTTTACCGCTTCTGTGAGTGGAATTTCAAAAATCCGAGAGACACAGTTAATATCAAGGACTAAAATGTGGTTTAATGAGAAGAAAATAATTTTTGGTGAATAGTAACTTTTTACATTTTTTACATGGTTAAAAGTAAATAGGGTAATTAAGGGTAAAAATGATATTATTATTACCCTAACACATGTCCTAATTTTATTGGATAAGTTTCATTCGACCACAAAAAAACTTAGGAATAAAATATGACCATTTAGGCCCACATGGATTAGATTAGGAAATTTATTATTAATTTATTTAAAGAAGGGTCAAAATAGTTAAAATCAATGTTTAATAACTAAATAATTGTTAAGATAGGGTTATACATAATATAAATTCGGCTATAGATATTAATTAGAAAGGTAAAAAGATTTCCTACATATTGGTATTTTATTTATAATTTTTAGACATTAAATCATTTAATTTACATATGACACAATGATGATGCAGTAATTATCTTATTAATGAAATATTAATATAATTTATGTTATAAATACCAAAATAAATGTAATTTGAGACTTTTTATGAATTAAACTAATTTCATATGTTAATATGACATGTTATTATAAATTTAATTGACATTTTTGGAACTAATATTTCTGTTATGATTTTCACAAAAATCAATTACCAAATATTGTCAAAATTGACATAAAATTGTTTTTAAAACAAATATTATATTATTAATTTTTATTTTATTCCTAAAAATCTAAGGTTCAGCCAAATGACATATCTATGGTAATATATATTAATAATATACAACTTGGGGTTCTTTTGGCTTGTTATAGTATGTTTATTAACCTTATAGTGTAAGAATACAAGAAGACATGGTTAAAGTTAAATTATCTAACTTAAAGTTAAATCTAAATGATAAGGTAAAAATTGATACCTAAACTTGTCGAAATTCTATTGGATGAGATTATTTTGACCCATACTCACCTTATATTCGAAATAAATCATTCTTGAGCTATTAAAAACAGAATATTACTTTATAATAAAATAATATTTTTAGTTTTTCCAAAGATGCCCCTCTCCTCCTATATAAAAGGGCACCTCCTCCCTCTCTTCCTCACACAAAATTGAGCCTTTAGGCTCGTCCAACCCCTGCCAAATTCTCTTCTACACATCCTAAGAAACATCCTAGAGTTCCCGTTCTTCTTCAAAGACCCATTTTAGTGCCCTAAGAGGAGGTCTCAAAGAGGTGCTTCAAAGAAGAGGTAATGTCTGTTACCGATTCTTTCAAATTTATTTCTTCTTCCACTTCTTCTTCATTAGTTGTTTCATTATGATGTAATAACATTACTATCACTAATATACTGATATGTTATTATAAGTATGAAACAACCCTATTTATCCATCTATCCAGCCTACAGAAAACAAAATCACCGCGCGTGCATACATACGGAATACCGTCTCCACGCCGTGGTGTAATCCATTTTCAACCACCACCTCACTTGGATATGTATAATGGTGTAAATAATAACTATATATTATTATTGTAAAGTTATATTGATTCTGAAATTGTATACATACACTCCAATACAATTCCACGATCATGGGAACGATATCATCGCTCATGCGTACGTACGGAATACCATCTCCACGATGTGATGTGACTCGTTATAAATGATCTTCATTGAATAATGATTATATAAATGAATTGAATGAATTAATATGATATATATTACACTAATAACATTATGGAAATGAGTTATCTATAATATAAAGAGAATAATAAGAATTTATTCTACAAAACACGCATAAGAACAAAAAAGTAATAAACGCCCGAATAACAAGTAGCAATGAAATATTACTAATAATAAGCTAAGAATATCGCCATATATGATATCATAAAAATGAGTATGATTCTGGAATAAGTCAATGACATTATTTAAATCATTATACAGGAGTTTCAGACACTTACGATGCAAATCAGACCTAAAGTAAGGGAAAATATCACAATATCATTTTTATCTGAGATTGTTTATACTTTGGTATTTACTAGGGTGTATTTTATCATCAAAATCCATGTATCCTCAATATTTAATATTATTTACATCCACCTACAATTTTTTAAATCCAATTTTACCCTTTGGTGAGTTTTTAGTAAAAGATATGAAAGGAATATTTTGTTATTTTTCGTACGATGTACCTTTTGTCTTTTCCAATAAAAGTATGAGAAGAATGTTTTTTTAACTTATACGACATGAATGGAATTTTAAAACATTATTTCCAAGATGCTTCCTTTACAATTTTTCATGTTTATTTTTATTCAACTTTTTTTAGTTTAAAATTGTATGACATGTTATGAAAGGACATATGTTTTTGAAGTAGAAAGGAGATTTTCCTCAACAATAGAGTTCAAGTGTTTTATCAAAATTATTTTCCATCTAAGATTATATAGGGTTATTTTTCTATCGCTATTATTACATTGATTTGATTATATTGTGATGGAATTATTTTTATGAATTCATTTATCTTATATGAATTGTTTTATGATGTCAAGATCATTTAAAATCCCTTTTTTATTACATGGGTTATGAAATGATGTATGATTTATGATTTTGTGGCACACATATGAATGGTATCATTATGAGATGGTTGGGACCTATATCTCCCTCCAATGCATTGGGTAAAGATTTATATCTCTTGAGATAGACATGGCTGGAATGGCAGGTTAAACCGGTTTAGTAAAACAGGACTGAAACGAGGAGTGAACTCGGTTCAGAAATAAACATTGTCCACTAAGATAGTCTTGGAAATGAGTCTTGACTAATAAGAAATGATTCTATATGATTATGTGTGTATGCAACAAATCTTCATGTTTTATGTTATGATTATTGTGATTACATTTCATAACCATGATTTATCCCATGTTATGAAATTTTGATCTCTTTTAGGGGGTAAGATTTCCAAAATGCTATGTTCTTATGAATATGATGTGGTTGATATTTCTTTTGTTTACCCTTACTGAGCATTTGAGATCACCCTTTTGTATGTTTTCCTTCCCCAGGTCAGGAAGAAGGTTTTGAAGTAAGATATTACAAAATGGACTATAGATATGATGAAATAAATTGGAGACAGTGTAGAGGCTTTATGAACCAGTTGTTTATGTTTCCCAGTTTCTAAAGACACTATACCTATACGGTCCTTTCATGGTTTTGTTATATGTTGTAATAAGTGTACTTAAATTTTGATGTACTAATTATGTATGTAAAGTATGGGTCGTTATAGTCCTGATGAAAATTATGGTTGATATCAATATAACATATCCCAGGTGGAGTATAATTAAAATACCTGTTAATGTTATTGTCCAATATAAATTATACAAAATGATATTTAAAACATTCATGAGGACAATAACCATTTTATTTTTAAATGAACATTTTAAATCCTATAATATTTTGAAAATACTTTCTATTAAAAATAATGTATTAAAAAAATTCATGAATAATAATTTTTAAAAAAAATAATCTATGAAAAATTAATAGGTAGCATCAAATAAATTATGATCATGTTTGTGGGAAATTTTTTTACTTTCAATAAATAACATTAAAATTTTCAATGTAAAAATATTATTAAAGTGACATGATCAGAAATAGATATGGATATTCCACTTTTTTTTAAAAAGAGTATATCGAGAAAATGTTATTTCAATAAGTCCATTTCAAATAGTGAAAGAAAAAATTTAAACATTTTATTAAAACACGATTTTTTAAGAAAACTGATTTCTGAACTCAGAGAGGAATGATGTTTGATTTAATTAAAACATCATCATTGTAATTTTAAGTACAATATATTTAAAAAATAAAACTATCAAATAGAAAAAATTAATAACCTTATGATTAGAAAACTGAATGTTTTATTCACAAATTAACATATTATAATATTTAATGGAAATTCAAGAATATAAAATCCCAATTTGTATGAAATTGATAAATAATACCTTTAAATGTTTATAGTTTTGATGTGTTAAACAATCGATGATTCAATTATGTGTACCAAAAATAAATCAAAAATATACATGTGTAATTAAAAATATATATTAAAGCTTCATTATACAAAAAAATCATAAAATATTAATTATAATGAAAAGTGATATAACCTAGTGAAAATAAATGATGTTTACAAATTTCATTACCACTTTGGAATTCTAAATTCAAATACCCATATTGAAATAACTAAAATTTAATATTAATTAAAAATTAATAATAATGTATTAATGATATTTCATTTCATTGGGGATCTACATAAACCATAAAAATATAATTTGTTTCATAACATTACAATATTTCTCAATGAAATGAAATTGAATGTAAAATATTTTACCTTGTACTTAATTTTTGTACAATGTGATTTAACATCCTGTATTAATGATTTAAACATCTAATTATTTTTTAATGGAAAATTAATAATATTAATGATATAATGTATATACATCTATGAGATATTATTACCTATTCATTAATAATATTTTTGTTGTTGTTTTAGGTGATAATTTTTTTGTTTTCTCATGTTTTTACATTTATGAAATGATTGATTATTTCCCATATTATATAGTTATATCATACTCATAATAATAATCATTATTTAATTTTGATATTTCAAAAAAAATTACTTTTAAAACAAATAATGAATGAATTTTTCAAAAAAATCATTTATTCTACCGTTGTGAAGATGGTTGGATATACATACACATGTGAATTGTTTACATTATCTAATGATAAATATAGAATATAAGAAATTAATATATTACCATTCAATAATTATAATTATATAATAAATTTAATAATATTTATTTAGATATATAAATATCATCGACGTTGTTTGGTGATGTAAAGAGAATGAAATCGCTTCATGAAGGAGGTAGTCTATAGGTACACGAATGATGATATCATCTTTTCTTGAGTGAAAATTAAAGAGATGAAATGATGTATATTGATCTTAAAAATGATATATATTTAATTAATATCATAATTATTACATAAATGCCACATATAATCATTAACATTATCTTTATCACTATCCTCGTGAAGGGTTATTGAAAGACAAATCCCATCACTTCGCTAGGAGGTGGACTACCGTACACATAAGCACCGTCATCTTATATCCTATGGAGTGAAACTTAAAATTACATACAAGATATAAAAACTATATAGGTATAATAATTTTATAAATACCATTAATATACTTTATATTTATTATAATACCCATCCATGAATAGTGAAAATTAATAAATGAACAATATCTGTTCATAAGGCAGTAGTCCACCACATACACAAATGACGACTTCGTGAGCAATTTGATTGAAGTGGAAATTTTTTTGGACTGGAATATTTTATAAGAACTTCCTATTATTTTTAATATAATATTTTTTATAGAAAAACTGTGTAATAAAAATTTGGGGATGTGAAGAATGGATAAAAACAAAGACAGTCATTATAAAACATTTGATATTCTTCAGTTATCCTCTATAGTATTCCTCTAAATCCATAGTTGGTTTGAATTATGACAAAAATAAAGACAATTGTATGTAGAGGTAATATTTTTTATGTTATTTAATTAGGAATTTACTGAGCCAATGTTTTTTGGGGATGTGAAGTGTAAAATCGGGTGGGTTGCCTTTTATTAGTGGGGTGAATGATATACTTGTAATAATTTGAAAGAGTGAAATACACCAATGATATTTACATGAAACTAGAATCCAATTATTATAAATTATCTTTTTTTATAAATTATAATGTCAACATATTTCCATAAAAATAATTTTGAAATTTTTTGGGTTCATTCTTACAACTTTTATTCTAATACCAACCGCTAGGTAAATTAAATTTTTCCTTAATAACTGTAATTGTTTGTAATAGTTTTCAGTAATCAAATTGGTAAATAACTACTCATATCATATAAGACAATAAACAATTTTCTTCTTCCATGTATTTAAACTATTTGGAAAAATTACCCACATAGAAACCATAGAATTTAATATTAATTTAATCCCACAGACACACCAAGATTGAAGGTATTTAAGGTAATGTTTCCAAAATATTAGAATATAATTATCCATAATTAAATATGCAAATGATTAAAATGAACGATATATTACTAAAAAATTTATAATTGAAATAATTTTAAATTTAAAAATAATTCAAAATTTTTTATATTATAAATTTCTTAGATAAAAAATAAATTTTCATTTAAAATAAATAAGTTCTTACTATTAAAAATTTGAAACTTCTTATAAAAGTATCAAAACATCACCATAAGATAATTTTAGAGTTCCAATTTCAAAACTCATTTTTCTTTCTTCAAATAAATTTATTAAAATTTTAGAAATTAGTTTTAAATTATGTTTTATGACTTACTAAACGAACATTCAGGAAAATATTATTTCTCCAAAATCATCCCTTTATTTTAAATGATGATTGTCAAATTTTATAAAAAATATACAACCTATTAATGTGTATAGTATATATATTTCAATAATTTATTTAATCATATTCATACCATCAATTCAAATATTTAGGAAATAAATATCATATTAATTAAGAATATTAAGGGTCTATAAATTTTTGGGGAAATTTGGTCTTGGGTGTAACATAACCTATCAAAGAAAAAAATTATTGTATGTGACATATGAAAAAATGGATGTTTCATGTAATGAAATCTATTTAAGATACTAGGTCATTTTATATTTTTGTCTCAAGTGTTATATTTTCTGCTAATCATGGTGTCATATTGTATACATGATTTTGAATAAAATTTTACTCTTATAAATTTAAGGTAATTCATTATCCTCACCTTAAATAAATTTAATCCTCACAATTTATTAGTTATATCAAAAATCCATGTTGAGAAATTTAAAAATTACACAATTTAAAAAGACACAACATAGAGGGTTAGTAAAACATCAACTAAATAAGAGAGATAGGGAATTCCACATGTTATATGGAATAACACATAATGAGACTACTGTGATGGAGAGAATTTGGGGAATGTGTATATATAGACATGGAGGAAAATTGGAAATATTTTTCCAGAGTGACTGCTATGAGGTATCACATGAAAATGAATTATTAATGTAATGTTGATGTCCATGAATGCAAATATATGGGATGATTTATAATACAGTCAATGAAAAATAAATGAATGTATTAGGATAAAATTTTAGTGTCAATATCATTTTTCTAATAATGATTAATTATTTAACTACCGATTAATATATAGAAATATAATTAATTGGTATGTTTATATTTCAAAAGTACAATTTTAACATTTGGTAGTGCATTTATCTGTTCCTATTTCATCACATAATTTATGAAATTAATATCTAGAGAAAAGAAATTTTTATCCATAATGAACTAAAATTAACTTTTAAAATATTGTATGATCCATATAGTTTGAAAATTATTTTTGTCAACATATAAATTAAAAAAACAGATATTTTTATCAAAAGTTTTCCAATATAATAAATTAATATCTAAAATTAAAATTTAATACAAAGAGGTAATCAATAATATCTAATCAAGAATTTTTAATCTTTAAGTAATATATATTATCCATTATATACTGTATGATAGTGGTAGAAGCAGAAACTTTATAATCCTTTGATTATGGGTTCATGCACCACCTCATTCCTAGATGCAACAGGTTTCCACGTTGCATATATATTGTCAATTTTATAATCTATATTAATATAATTTCTATATAGTTCCCAAAAATATGATGGACATCCATGAATTAAAGTGATTCATCAATTATTCTTCTTATGAATGTTTTAAAAAGAATATTTTTATTTTTTTAGAAGGTATTACAATGTTTTTTACATTTATTACAATTTAATTAATGATCATATAATCCAAGATAGTTAT
This sequence comes from Viscum album, assembly GCA_963277665.1. Taxonomy (NCBI): domain Eukaryota; kingdom Viridiplantae; phylum Streptophyta; class Magnoliopsida; order Santalales; family Viscaceae; genus Viscum; species Viscum album. The sequence goes on from OY728160.1 coordinate 1,904,186,500, forward strand.
AAATTCCGTTAAACATATGTTTATAAATTATAATGGCATTATTCATTAAATAATATTTTTATGAAAAAATAATATTGCCATTAATTTCACCACAAAATATAAATAATATTATAAAATTCCAACCAAATAAGCCATAAAATAGTTTCTTAATCGTTTTTACTTATTATAAATCAATAAAAAATTAACCCCTAATGGTATTAATGACACATAAGAAAATTAAAATACATGGAGAACTAAAATTTAATAAAATCCTAATATGTTTCATAATTCCAATCACTAAAATATAAATTTTTAATCTAATTCCACAGTTTAATTCTTGAATCCAAATAAATAAATACATTATCTATTTTATTTTCACATACATCCTTCCATGTTATATAAATTATCCATGGTCATTCATTATCATGATGTATTCTAATCCTGAATAATTTCTAGTCAGGAAAATAGAATTTATCCTATGAATATCCCACCGGAGTTTACTATATAATTTTCTAGTCAAGGAGAATGTTACCTTTTGATGTTATTACCCCTATGTACCTCTATTCCATAACCACATCCACTTTTAGTATACAAGAAATGATGTATTTTCATGGAAGAACCGCATAAATTTTTTCTCACCCAAACATTATAATATTCTTATATACATACCCTAAAATTATTTTCATTTGGATGTGTTCCCTAAAAATGATTTCCTAAGTCTAAATTCAATGGTTTCTAATAAAATTGGTCCCAAAACTCTGTAAGCTAGAGTTAGTTTGTTCTTCCATTGTGTTTTCATTAGATACCTGAAATCATATCCTGAATGATTGAATAGTATAGTAGAATTGGGAAACTAGACACATGAATGATTCATATATTACATTCAAATACAAGAAGATAATGTTTTTAGATTATCATTCTTTCAAATATCATATGCATTCATTTCAGTCACATTGAACTTCAAAGAATCATAGGGTGTGGAAAAAATATAATTTTTATCTCAAATTCTTAATAAGATTTAAGTATAGAAAAATCAATCAATCATGAATAATAATAATTAATATATATAGTTAAATAAATAAGAAAATTTTTTATTTTATAACATGACTAAATGAATATATAATTCATATTGAATATGTAAAGGTGTATAATTGAAAACACATTCCATTAAATCAATAACTAATTAAGAAATTCATATAGAGATAATTTCATGGTGGAAATATCTTATATAATTAAAACAACATAAATAATGAAATTTCTTAATAATCAGATATCATTTTTATTTGGAACATGATACCTTTATCATCAATACCTATCCTCAAGAAATTTTAAAACACACTAGATTAAAACAAATTTAGTTGAGGCAGAAAAACGGGTTCACTCCATGAGGCTACCGTTGCATCGAGGGGATATTATTAAATGGTCCCTAACATGTTTATTTCTTCACTAATATCAAAAAATTGATTAAATTCATAATAAATTGTTTCGAGTAAATATATATTTTTATTGTGTAAAGGATACATATTTATCAATTTTCCATAGATATCAAGTATCATTATATATAGTACATTTCCAATAGAAATGGTATATGATTTTATTAATAAAATTATCGATGATAAATAATTTAAAAACTTAAGATATATTTAATGTTTAATTGTTAATGGAATCAGGAAAATTCAAGGGAATCTTATTGAAATCAAAACTGTATCATGGGAGTGAATTTCAATACATTCCTGAGTAAAAATGATTATAAAATAACTATATAATGAATAAGGATGGTTTCCAAACCAAATAAATTAGTTTAGTATATGTAAAATAAGGTATGTTTTTAATAATTCATATAAATATAGTAATTTTTTTAAAAAAATTACTCTTGAGTAATATTTAAATTTTATTTTGACATTCATTTTTTAAATTATAAATATTTTGAAATTGTTTTTCCTTGATTTTTTTTTAAAATTCAATTCATATAATACTATGAAAACATTTTCATTAAAAATAAACATCTAATCACTAAAATGAATCTTCAATTAATTTATGGTTATGTTAGTGCGTATTTTTGTACATGATAAAAGGAATAATCCTTTTACATAGAAAATTGTATAGAAATGAACATTGTTTGTAATGATAAAAGATGATTCCATCGAAAAAATAATGTAAAAAGAAAAATATGTAAAAATTTATTTTAATATATCATTTTTATAAGGTTCAACAAAATATTTTTTAAATTTCCTTACAAAACATGGTATTTTATTAAAATTACTTTTCTACTGAAGAGTGAATTGAAATAGTAATTTATTAAAACTTATTCTCAGCAGAATTCATAAAAATGATTGTAATAATTGAAATATCACTAAATAAATATAATTCATAACAATATGAGAATAAAATTAAAATTTTTATTTAAACATATCATATAATTTTCATTACTGGAAATTCAAGAATGAAAAATATTAATGGGATTGAGATTGTGAAATAAGACCTTAAACGATCATAAAGAGGATGTGATAATTAATCAAAGAATCGATTATCTGTATAAAATAAAAATCCAAATAAAAAAGTATAATTAAAATAATAGATAATTAAATTTTATTAGACACATATTCTATAGAGTATCAATGAATTTAAATAAGCAATATAACCAACTAAAAGGAATATAGGTAAGGAAATTTCTTTATCACAAGGGAAATTAATGTTTGAATTCTATTATATGAAATAATTCAAAATGAGACATAATATACTATGAATAATAATTTATTAAGGATATAATGGGTACTTAATTTAGTTTATAAACTAGGTAAATGTAATTAGATGCAGAAATTTACAATATGACTAAATAAAATTAAATTGAGATAGAATCACATAAATTATTCTTATTTTTGGTTTACCATTCATTTAACTCATGTATAGTTAATTTTAACTTGTAATAAACTTATTCTAGAACCATATTACTATTTATGATATCACATATGATCCTTGAATGACATATTATTATCAATTTGATAAAAATATTTAATTATTTTCATTGTTCTTGGTGTTAATTGTCTTGTATTCTAACATGTGTGTTATTGTGAATGTTCGGATTGTTGACCATAATATATAGATATATCATCTCCCAAATAATTTTAATTTCATAATTATCTTATTTTTATTTCAATTTTACTTTTCAAAATAATCATTAATGATGGTTATAAAAAATGATGTATGTTACGATCATAGAGATTGTAGGTCTTATGTACATATGAGTAATGTTTCCATTTTTTAGTGATGATTATTTATTGTAGGTAAGTAATGTATTACCTTCCAAAAATAATAAAGATATAAAAAATAACATATTATATCGTTATTTTTATATATATATCATCCATGTGGTGTAGTGATGAAAGGAGTGTCAAATCGCTTCTTGAAGGTGGTGGTCCATTCTTACAGGAATGATGTTATGAACATTAAAGGACTAAAATAGAAAGGAATAAAATGATTTATATTATTATTTAATAATTAAAGGTATTTATTTAATATAATAATTATTAAATTTATATTTAATATATTTAATAACCTTATCTAAATAACAATCCTTGTGACGTAATAGTTAATGACGAATCACATAGCTTTGTGAGGACATATTCCACCAAATACCCTAGTGAAATTATTGGGTCTACTACAGAATTGAAGGTAAAAATATATAAGTTATATATTGAATACATAGGTTTAAAAATATTATAATTATCATATATATACTTTACATCAATCATAATAATAGAAAATGATGGTGGAGTTGAAAAAAGGAACGACATCACTTCGTGAGGCGGTAGTCCGCCACACACACAAATGATGATTTCATAACCCATTTGATGTAAGTGCATACATATTTTTTAATTACCTTATAATATAAAATAATAGTATATTTAATTTAATTTTGTTACTAGATAAATATAGTAAAATAAAATTGAAGCATGTAGAGATAGAAATAAAATTAAAATTCTCATTGAATAACGTTACCTACTCTTATGGCATCATCCTTAGGTTTAAACAAAAACGTAAAAAGGAATTATTTTTTCAAATTAAAGGTCTTAGAATTAGTAAAGGGACGTTTGGAAGATATTTTTTAAGGTATTTTCTGATGAAAATTGGTCTTATTATTAAATTTTTAGAGGATAGGTTGTGGCCTTCAATAAGTTGGTTGAGTGGCACACTTTTCATTACTTGAAAGAGTGATTTCCACCACAGTTTTTTGAATGTATCCATTCCCTAATAAGGGTAAACTATTTATAATAGGAGGGATAAGGTATTTAAATTTCTATACGGTGTATTTTTACTACCTTTTTTTCATTCTTAAACATTATATACTACGATTGGCCTCTAAGAAAACTATTTTTACCATAATCAATGAAATTGATTTTAAAAATTTTCACTAATGATTATTGTATAAATGAAAATTACCATATAGATAATACATATTCTGATGATTGAAAGTATAAAATACATTTTTTATAATGAACTCATATAATTAAAATAATTTTATTCAAAATTAATCTCGCATACATAATAATAAAGAATGATTATAATGTGAAAATGTCTAAATGTTTTAAAGGTTTTTATTTCAAAATTAACAATGAGAATAATTCAAATGAACTAAATTGGTTTACTAGATGGATAATTTAAATATTTTCACATTAAAATCATATCAAAATATAATTTATCATGATATATTAATAATACAAATAGGCAATTTTCAATTAAAATCCAATATGTTTTACTAATAATAAAAAAAGACACTTCTCAAAAAATACAAAAAAATCAACCATATAAAATTTTTGTGCTCTAATTTATAAAGTAAAAAATATATTTTCAATTAAATTTTATACTTGTGTTATAATTTATATAAATTATGTGAGGAAAGATTAAATAACTATCTATTGTGAATATAAAGATTAACCAAAAGTATTAATTTTTTTAAATTACGATGGATCTTTTTATTATTTATGTCATTGAATAACCCATAATAATATGTGAACAATATATATTTAATTTTTAGATTATCCAATTAATATCCTCCATTCGAATGGCTAGGTAATAACCATCATATTATCAAATAATTCAAATTGTATTTTGTGGTTCAATAAAACAATATTTTTCATATAAGGGAATATAAAAAAGAAAATTGTTAATGCATGTAACACAAGATAAAATAAAGGATGTGTGTAATGAAAGAAATTTAACAGATTTGATAAATATATCATTATGTCTCAGGTGTTATCTATTCTTATAAACTTGGATTTTTGTGTCATACAAGTTGTTGAATACAATTTTATTCATTTAGAATATCGGTGGGTTACATCTCTCCAATATGTTAATCTACTAGGCTCCTCATTACCGAAAACTTTTTCTACACATTGGAACCAAGCCACATCAATCATGCCACAATTTTATCATATTTCATGTTCTCTTCTTGATCTAGTCCTCATGAGGACATTTCAATCTTATAAATATATTTATAAAAAATATTGAACCTTCTATACAACGATTTAACAAAGATACACTTCATAAGGCCCATTTATACACAATCCCAAGTAATCAACAGAATTCTGATGAAAAAAACATGGGTAACATCTCACAACATAATTCAAATATCTCTCATTTCCCATATTTATAGGACACCCACCACATTAGACTTGGTCAACTAAAAATGCATTGAACCTGAAAATACAACATTCCAATGATCCCATACAAACATAATAGTGTTCTCCTGATGAAGTGTGAGAGAAACATCCATCTAGAACCTCACTATTAGTCTTATGAATATATTTTATTCACATCTCGCCTCAAGGAAAAAATACTAGGATACACATATTAAATTCGATACTATAAATATTCCCTACTTGTATACATAGTCAAAAAATATCATTATCACTTTAGTTATCTTGTTATTCTGAATAATTAATTCTCAAAATCAATACAATAGATTCTACACTATGTGGTGGGGTCTAAAATCCACACTCTCTCTTTTCCTAATTCACTATTAATCAAAACCCATTTTTTACATAAAAGAATAATATATTTTTAGTCACTAATTTAGTTATAAATATAGAAAAGAAATTTCATAATATGAACTAAATACCTCCATCCTGAAGATACCATCCACATGATGCTCTGTATGTCACCAATGAAGCTTATCCCTACCCCATCCATGGACTCTACAACACCTTACCTTAAATATTTATCCACCACATCCAAATAATTAAATATAAAAATTAATTACAAATTATTTAATTTCACCCAGTGATATATAATGAACTAAAATTCATCAAGTAGCATCAGATTTCTAGAAGTCTCCCAATATTTGTGTGTTCATAATTTCATTCACTTATATATCCATCCTTGAAAACTGACCTATCATCATTATCTTATTCAAGAACTCTCCTATATGTTTATCATCAAAACTCTATATTTATTTTATATTAAATCATAGGAAAATATAAAGGATGGAAAATAAAGGGTAGGATGGTTTGAATATACCTCAAATATTTCAATAAATAATCTAGGAACCACCGTTCTATACGGGGAAATGAGAAAATAATTTTAGGTGGGTGCCATAAAATTACTTCCCATATTTTATTTTCAATATTTTAATGAATGGATGAGAAAAATAATGATGTGTCTATACCAATTAAAAACCCTAGAATTGGAATGAAAGAAAAATATCACTCTATGGCTCAATATGGCTTAACTTAGAATGGTTGAATAACAACCTTGACTATATCCATCCTGGATTATCCCCTTTTGGTCATGGGGATATTATAATTATCTAATGTTATTTCCTATACTAAAAGACACTAGCACCCCAATAGGGATATGGCCCATTTTTTGATTACACTATAATTTTAATTGTCTCATGTAGTCATTGGGAAACATGAGTGAAATTTTATTACTATATTTCCCCCAAGAATGATATATACACAATAATAATAGTATTTAATCCTATGTATTGAACTCATACTCAATTTTTGAGAAACACTTCTTGGTATAAGTCAATTAATAAGGGTTATTCACTTACTCAAAATCCATTCTGAAATCCATGTTAAGAAGTATGAGCACAAATTAAGAAAAATATGTGTTTTCCCCTCAATGTGGTGGGACCTAAACCTATCATAGTATGAAAATGAACCTAATGTAAGAATTGGTGACTATATTTTTATAACCCGACAATGACATTCCATTAATAAATAGAAACAACATCATTTTCTTCTTGTCTTGGTCAACAATTAATTATAAACTCACAATGTAAAACCCTATACTGTTGACCATGAATGTTATATTAAAAATGAATAAATTTTAGAATTATCCACTAAAATAAAATTTATATATTCATTATCAACTCAAAACACCATTATATATCAAAAAATCCCTTGTCTCTTCCAATTTAATGAATCTATAACTAAATAATCATTATGAGGCCTATAGTGCTCCCCGTTATATGAGATGAAATAAAATGAAAATTATATATCATGGTTCTCTTGAAATTAAGAATACCCAACTAGAAAAAAATTACAACACTACATGTACAAACATTAAGTGATTTCCACCTCCCCAAATCATACACCAAAGAAGACCACGTTTTAGACCTTCACTAGCTATCCCTTCCATAAAATTTTATGCCATAGACAATATATAAGTATCACAACATGTGATTATGATTCCTCAATTATGACAGGCATCTTGATATTTTCAAAAAATACATAGTGAATTAATACACTAGCCCTCGATGAAATTCCAAAAAAATAGACTAACTGAAAATTAATTGTCCTCATAATATCGATAGGAGAACCAGTGAACACCCAAAATAACTAAAATTATTTCACATTTACACTAGTTTACTGATGACATCGTGACAATCCCTAACTATTTCAACCACATCCCCAAAACATCCATCACAAGTGTCTAACATCATGGACTAATTCAAGCCACTCAACATATGAGTGAACATATCATTTTGATACTAATAAAAACATGATATCCAAATATCATGTTTTATACATTATTCAGCATAATTTCAAAATATTGTTGGACCAATCATAGTAGAGAACAATCCAATATTAGTGTTCCATACCTATTCCTAACATTATATTTATTCTTTCCCACTACTAACTAGAATGTACCTATAAAGATGATATGACCTATAAATAGATGGTGGTGGGATCCAAACTATTTTTTCCATTTCATTTCTCCTCATACGAAAGCTCAATGGGAGATATCATTGAACGTGTGTCATTCAGCTCGGTCCATGCTTTCACAACCTAATATGATATATGAGCGTAAGAGTATGAAGTGGTCATATTATTGTAATGATATCCATATTTTATGTCTAAATCTATCATATTGGATTATAAATAGTTCATATATGAGTTTGAGGCATAATCATACTATTAAATACAAGGGAATAAAATACTAAATAGTGGTTTAAAAATTTTGATGTTGAATTTTTTATAGTCATTAAAGGGATGTGACTGTGGATTTATCAATTCATTACAATCTATTATTATTTTAAAAGTAATATAAGTGTTTTTCAAACCATGTGTGATAGTGATAAGAACTATTCAATGCTTTTTTATGTGTGATATTAATTTTTTAAATGTATACCTAATGTATTAGAGGTGTCATCTATATGAAATCATGATTTTATTTAAAAAAATTATATCAATTTCCATGGAGAAAATTCAAATGAAATCCACGAGGTATTATTAGAGTACATGAATAAAATTTTTGTTTGTTTGAATTTAATAGTTGATTCCAATATATATATATATATATAATTTTCAATATATTTCAATGTTTTGTTAATAGTTTCTTTGAATGAAATTAATATCTATTTATAATTTATTATTTTGAAAAATGTTCAATAAAAAAATATTTTTTGATACATATAATAGGAAGGTGAAATCAGTGACTATGAGAATTAACTAATAAGTCTTATAGATTAACAAAATATCATTGAACAATAGGCTATTCTAATTTTCAAAATTAACAAAAATTTAAAATTATATTTATTTTAAAATAATTTGTATACAAAATACAATGATATTCTAGTATTAATTGTGAAATATATTCATATTCAGTTTATATCATATAGTCGAATATGAATAATAATTCTTCTTAATATAGTAATTAGTGAGTGAACAGATGAGTAACCCTTTCCAAAATTGCATACCCAAAAGAATTTAATTATTTTGAGTTACATCATTGAGTTCTATAGAAAAAATATTCTATTAATATAACACATTTGATAGTTATTAATTTATTACCTCACACATATGTTCGGTGTATTGATATTAAATATATAAATTTTTTCTGAACAGATATATTTTTTCTTAACTTTTTTTCTTGTATTTTTAATTTTATTTATGATATTATATATTGATTTTTTGAGTTTTACATAATTAGTTTCTTGATTTATCTAAGGTCAAAAGTTTTATTTGAAAAGATAGTTTACAAAAAATAAGGATATAGTGATTCCCTCCCCTTATGTAGTATCCTCATAAGACCCTCATAAAATCAATGGTATCTATATAAAAATGATAAATCATGGAAAACATTTTATAGTATGAATTAGTCATTAAAAATCATGCATATAGTAGCAATCCTAATTATTGAAAAGGTAATCCAGTATTTCAATATATAATTAACATATCATGGTGAAATTAAAGAAATCGCATATAATTTCACTCATTGTTGATTATCATGACACCTCAATATATGTCATCCAAATTAGGGATCCTATATATTTACATTTCATTAAATAAATAAAATATATTATTTTGGAAGATATTAAGAAACTATATGCCTTACATTCTATTTCGTAATATAATTTTATTTATGAATGTAATGGTTTTATATCCATTTTAATTTTCATACAAAAACAGTTCAAACATTTAATATTCATATGCAATTTTAAAATAATAAAATATTCTTATTTAGAATAAAAAAATTTGTATATTATAATATTTATAAAATAATATATCGAATAATTAATAAATATATGTATTATTTTGTTGGTGGTAATGGGTAGTCATGGATAGAAAATTAAGGATGATGGAACATAGAAATAGGTTTTAATGAGTCTCCATAATTTTATGATACGTATTAATACATCAAAAAATGCAGATAATACTTTTAAACTGGTTTAATAAATACAGTATCCAAATTGGGAATCCTGAATGACCAAATGAGAATTTCATTCGGATCTGGTAAAATATATATATATATATATATTTATTTGTCAAAAAACCATGATATTGTCTTTTATAACAAAATGGTTAAAAAAAATTCAAATATATTGTATCAAAATTATGCAACATGAAATCATATAATAAAATTAATCTAACCATTCAATATAAAACACTTATTATTATTTAATATTATATTTAAAACCTATGATCTCTTAGGGAAATTAGGAAATTTAATAATTTCCTGAGAAAAAAAATGAAAAATAATGGAAAACAATTCAATGAGATATTGAGAAGTTATAAATAGATACTAAATATCTTAGATTCATTATGGTGAGATATGAAACTGAAATAATATAATACTATCTTTAAATCAAAAATTGTCACCAAGATCTGTTATAGTACAGTCTTATATTATAGACTACAACCTGGAAAAGAATATTTATGGATGTATAGTAGATAAAATATATTATGTATGTGAAATAACTTAAAATTAAACATGAATCATGATGTAATAAAATATCTATTTGTAATAAGAATATGTATTTATAATATTAACATGTGATAAAGCCCCTGGGTAATACCAACATAACATAGATTATTAGGATTACTCCCCAATTTTATAATGAAATTGGAATAATTTTACATGAAAAAAACTATAATAATTTATGTTAATATTTACTATAAATTTTTATAAATAAATTAATCACATGATATTTAAAACATAACCCAGTTTATTACAGTAATATATATATTTGGGACCACTAAAGAAATAATGATTAGTCTAAACATTATTCATATTGAACTTTAAAAATAAACACTAAATGAATGTAAATTAATGATAATCCCAAGAAAATAAAATAGGGAAAAACTTATTTATCCTGGTGGAATATCATCAATTAAGAAAATAATGTATATTGTGTTCATTGTGTTTAAAAAAACAAGAAAACAGTCAAGTTTGTAACATCACTACATATTCAATTTCAAGGAAATCGGGGTCATCACTATAACAGACTTTGTTTTTTTTGTACAATTATCGAATCAATTATATTTCATTTATGGATTTTGTTTCCTAAAACACCATGTTAATCTTGTTCTACACAAAACATTGGAATACCATGTGTTACACATGGCACCATATTTTAACCAATCAATGATATATTATTGATATATTTATTTCAATGTGACTCATTTTAGATAGTTTTTAAACATTGTTATATGAATATTAATATGTAATTTTAAATATAATAGATTTATATAATGAAAATAATTGGTAATAAAATACATAATTTTTGGTAAATTCTTAATATTTTTGTAAAATATATATTTAAAAAAAATATTTTTATTTACATTAATGAAATTCATTTTTGAATCATTTATAACAAAAAAATCATTATATAAACATTATTTTTAATTCATAATGTAAAAATTTTCTTCTTGTGAATTTATTTGATTATTCATAAATGATTCATTAATTCATTAATTGTGACATATAATGAATATTAATTAATCACATCTTTCATTTTTATTTATTTATAATAAAAAAATATATTTTAAATATGTTTTAAATTACAATTAGATAATTTATAAATATATTACTCCAAATTAGGTAAATTTTTTCATTTCATATTTAATATTTTTATAAAATCATTTTTAAATTTTTATCATTTTCTCTTTAAAAAAAATTCATTCTTGACGCATCAATGAGATACATTTTAAATAAATTTTTTTCCCTATTGTTAATTTGAATTTGAATAATTTATTTGATATTTTTTATCACAGTAATTTATAATTTAGAGTTTTTATAACTTAATTTTTCACAAAACTGATTATTGAATACCTTTAAAATTAATCACATTATTTATGAGAAAAATGAGTTTACCAACGGACTATACATTAAGATTAAGGGGGAAAGGGACTAAGAAACTATTCCAACACCAAATGGTCTGAAATATTTAAACCTTATAACTTTTAGGATCCTGATTGGTCCACTATTATGACAAAATTACATTGAAATTTTTTGGATATAATTCAATCTTTTCAAACAATTACATGAGTGGCACTCAACTATCTTCTAAAAGGTTTTCCGCTCCCCCCTTCTCTTCACACTTTCAAAACTAATTGATTCACTGAATAAGTACACAAATATATTATCGAATCACCTCCTAACACCATAAGAATCCTTAGGGAATAATTCCAACCATGTAATGAATATGGTTAAAACCAAAAGGAGATATCTGAAGAAGAGGTAATGTTCATCAATTAACATTTTAGAATTATTTCTTTTTCAAACCAATACAATTCTTTTCATTTCATGATTATACAAAAAATTATTAAATTTTATATAATGTTATATTATCATGTTGTGGTTATGACTTAAAACTACATAAACTTCTATGAAATTTGTTACAAAATCATCTTTCGTGTGTACGACAAACTACTACCTCACGAACTGATATTGTTCATTTTTTTCATTCCACATTTCAAGATATAGAATAATGATGGAAATAATGTTTATATTATATATATATAGTTTATGATTTATTTATTATTATTTAACATCTATATTACACATACCATTATTCATTCCCGTTTTTTGGGAATACAATCATGTCATTTTTGTGTACAATAGACTTCCTCCTTACCATGCATTGTGATTCATTCATACTTTTAATATAATGTGTTAAGGATGGGATTATAGAACGTTTTCTAATATATGAAATAAAAATTAAAATATATTTATAATATATATATATATATAATTTAACTTTTTTTCATTAAATACAATAAGAAAATGAAAACAGTGTTCATGCGTACATACGGTCTGCCGTCTACATGAATAGTGTTTTTCAAATCCTATCAGTATGTTTTATAGAAGATAGTAAGTAAATATATAATGAATAAATTACACATTAATATAATTTATATCATTAAGGAGATAATTAAATCATGATAAATGAATGATAATGAAAAATATAAACAATAATATTCACAAAACAAAGTGGTTATTACCCAAAATGAGACTTTAACATGGTATTGTTAATAAAAGGTTATAAAATATCATAGGAAAAAAATATAAAATATTATATATATATATATATATGAATATGGTTATATAATAAATTTATAAAGAACAAATATTTAATATACATGAGTTTTAAAATATTATTAATGAATTTAAGACTTAAGGTTAAGGATTTTTATCTAACATTAAAATTACGTGTGACAAATGTTGTATTCACAAAATATTTTATTTGTATGGTATATATAATGAATATGACAGAATTATATGAATATTATAAAAAATTATTGTGTAAATTACATACCCATACTAGGATCTCTCTTTCTTGGGGTTATAGTTTTAGAGTTACCGAAGTAGTAAGAGAATTTCACCTCAATTTTTCTTCTGTGATACACAAGTTATTTTATGCACCTTTATTATTTTATGAGTTGTATCTAATACACATTTGGAATTTTTTATTATGAATATACTTATTTTCATTATATTTTAGGCTTCATGTCTTGTTATTCTGTCATGGGTATTATGATTCACGGTTATTGACGTCTTAATTCCTTTAGGAAAAAGTATTATTGTTTGTCATTATGAATTATTATTATGATTTAATTGATGAAATCATATGATGTATCACATAATAATTCCCATGAATTTTCTTATCCTATTGTTATTCCTTATATCTTTATATAATGGTATGATTTATTCACTCTTCAGTATATAATATATTTATGAATTTTTTTTTATGAAAATATAACTTCATTTCTATCTTCGGACTGAAATGTTTTTCATTCCAAGCCCACGAATTATAAAAATATATTGAAACAGTTTTTAATGATAATTGAAAATCAATTTATAGGGAAATGGTGATGAAAATTAATTAATTTACCAAAAAATTTGTAAATAATTTTTTCAATAACCATTTTAATTTTAAAAATAAATTTTCAAAGGATAATATTTTGAAAATTATTTATTTTTAAAATAATATTATAAATTATTTTCAAAGATTATTTTATAATATTCCCTTTTTATTTTAAAATTAAAATTTCTGGACTTTTTTAAAAACAATATTATTTATTAGATTTGAAATTTTCTTCATGAAATATTTTAAATGATCATTAAAATTTTTTTCATTATATGATGACATACATTGGAGATACCTATTCCAAACTATGGATATGTTCCATGAATAACATTCATATTATTTATTTAAATGGTTTCTTCTTTTTAGGAAATTTTCTTTACAAAAGATGTTTCTCTTCCACAGTTTATGCAATAATAAAATTCTTTTTAAACTCTATTCTATTTATGGGTTGTCCTATAATGATATTATTATGATACATATCCCTTTTACCTAGGTTATGATGAACTAAAATGCTAATAGTAGTCACTTCATTTTATGGGTTTTGATATGTTGAAATTTTATGACAGTGTGGAATATATCTATATGAATTATTTATTTGATGAGTAGGACTTATATCTCCTTCCAATGAATTTGGAATTTATTTATATCTCATGGGATAGATGGGGCTAGAAATGGTTGTAAAATTAGTTATTAATATGGGGAACGGATGAGATTTTAAGTGGGTTTAGTAAAATATGGTTGAATTAGAGAGTGAACTGGATTCAATAAAGAGAAATATCCTATATTATTGAATTGGAAGTGATCCTTGACAAATTTATTAATGATTATATATGATAACATGTATGCCACAACATCCATGTCTTGTGTTATCCTAGATCAAGTTCTTGGATTCCCATTGGAATCATTGATTATGAACTGAAAATATTTATTCTGTGACTCATGATTTCAATATTTGATAAGCAGGGTATGGTTTTCAAATGATGTTCTCATACTCTCATTAACTTATATTCATGTTGTGCACATATATATAATATTATTTCCCTTACATATCATAAGAGTTTACTAGTTCTTATGATTATTTTCCCTGAGTAATAAATATATGTTTTGTGTATGATATTTCTAGAAAGGGTTCCATTTAAAATTAATATAGTGGGATATAAAAACTATTACTTATGGGCTAGACATTATGTTTCCATGTTTCTAAAGGCACTAAACCCTAATGGTTCCTGTGCCTTTATTTATGTAATGAAATTAATATTTTTAGAAAAACGTATATAATTTCAATATATGAAAATCATCGTTGGTCACAGTCTATATTAGTGTAACGGTTTAAAAACCATTGGAAACTTTGTTGATAATACCATAGTGATATTCTTATGGTTGTGTCTATTTATATGTCTAATGACAATTAAATGAATTCGGATTTTGGTAAATGAATGATTGAGTTGTTTCTTATAAATGAATCCCTATTTTGATAATACAATTTTATATGGCTATGGAATAGATGTTCAAAGGGTTAATATACCCTAGAACACTGTAATGACCTAGACTCGATCGAGAACTGGTGCATGGAAACATTTCGTGTTGTACACCTTGTTTGACATAATTGAGGGTTACAATTTAGAAATATACAAACGCTTTACAAAAAATAATGAAGTATATAAATATTATATGAATATAAAATAATATTATTAACCTAATTTTTCATAGATTATATAAGAAATACTAATTGACATATATTATTAGATATTTTCAGGATTATGTGGTTTCCCAATATGATTATATTTTTTTACATTATGCCTATTGGTTTTCGTCAATGGATGGAACCTGATTAGAAAATTTTAACGTTGAGTGAGATGGATAATGATATGATTTTACTCTGGATAGTCCCAATGTAAATGGAGGTGGAATGGAAAATATCATCATTAGGCTCACACAGCATTCTCCAGCCACGAATCAAGATTATATTTCCAAATGACAGAATGGGAATAAAATTATTTTTTGCAGTTAATAAGGTACTTTTGACCCAATATTAGTGGGACCAATGATCATATAGTAACCAAAAAATTTATTAGTGAAACTAGAAATAAATTTTCAATTTTACAGTGTTCAGAACATGAAAAAGTATATTTGGTTGCCTTTTGATTGGAAGGTGTTATAAAACAATGGTGTAAACATATCAAGAATATGATGCAGTAAGTTGAAATTTCATATATTGATTATGATGAGTTAAAAAAAGATATTCAGAAATTAATTTTTCAATATTTTTCATATCATGACGAATAATGAGTTACTCAAGATAAGTCAATATATGAAGAATATGTTGGGACCATTGAAGAATATTTTTAAAGAAATACAAGGTACAGTTCTGGTAGTATCACCCAACATGAATATAAGGTTGATCAATTTTTCAATGGAATAAAAATCATGTTATCAAAGGAATTTATCCCTAATATACTTCATTAACTTTGAAAATATCATTCTATGTGAAATAAAGATGTAAATAGAAGTTGTATTTATGTGTCAATCACTTGGTTTCGACATGTAAGGGACGATATAATTTGATGAAAAATATAAGAAAAATGGATAGAAAAATATGATAATTAATTTTTTCTCTATGGGTTGGTAGAAACATGTGGGATAGTTAATTTGGGGGAAAAGTAAATGTTTTATGTGTGAAAGGGAATATAATAATGAAATTGACTACCGATATGACGGGGAGATGTTACCTAACTATGTGAATAGAATGAAATATGTATAGAATGATACTCCCAATCCTAAGTTCATCATGTGTAAGGAAAATGGAAATTATGATAATATATTCAGAAACCCAAGGGTTAACAATGATGATATGATTTAGTAACCTCTTAATCCATGTGTCAGGGGGATATCACATGTGATCACTATTTTGGATGAGGGGTGTGATAATGACATTAGGAATGGAACACATACCATCCTCTCTAGACCAACTAATGAATTATTGGGAATTATATGTATCCATTCATTCATATGATATGAGTTTTCAATAGTTATCATGATCCAATACATATAAATATACATTGAATTGCTAGTAAAACCCCAAATTATATGATGATCACATCTCAATTATTTGATTCCTCTCTGATCGATGATGGTGGGAATGTGCACCCTACAAAAAATTTTACCCTCCATATTATTGAATTTGATATAATCCACGTAATGGATTAGATTTCCCTATATAAATAAAATTATTATTTTTATTAAAGTGATGTTATGTTTGATATTCCCACCAGATCTATGATCATCTGTCAATGGAAACATAAGTATGAACATCTGTTTGAGATTAAATCCTTTCTGGGGGACATAATTCAAATTTAGAACGAGTGAATATCTAGAATGGTTAGGGAGAAAAATAACATCAATAATATTCCTATTGTTTGGGAATTTTTTATGTCATTCCAAAATAGTTTACTATCCATCCACAAAAATGTGATGTTAAGTTATCAACAGATCTCAGAAATGGTCCCACACCAATTTCAATGACTCATTTTAAAATGGATATATTTGTGTTTCATTAATTGATGAAGTAGATCTAACAGAACCTTGATATAAGATTCATTCATCCTTTATTTTCACTCTATGGTGCAGCTGTTCTGTTTTTGTAAAAACTAAAATATGTATTGATGTGACTATGAATTAATTATCAGAATATGAATGATATCACATCCTAGAACATGTAACTTCTTCCTCATATTAATGACTTCTACGATCATCAGTGTTGAGACCAATACATTTTCAAAATTGATCATCATTCTGGAGATCATCAATTGAGGTTTAGAAGGATTATATACCCGATATTACATTATATAAAAGGTATGTACACTATTAATTTATAGTGATTCCTTTAAATCATCCTAATTCACTTATTATCTTCTTGGATTTAATGAATAGTTTATTGATATATTTCATTGATCAGTTTTTTAGTCTTTATAGATGTTATTATTATATATTTATTTAGAATGGATGGTCTCGACTACCTCTAAATAATTGTAATAATGACCATATGGAAACAAAAAAAATAATTTTTATTTACAAATTATGAAATTTTATTGAAAATTATACTTTTTTGCTCAAAAAATCCCAGGAGATGAGATATCATTATATCCATCAAAGATTAAGGGTATTGAATGTTGTCCCAGACCAACAAACATGACATTGATATATAATTTTCATTGTTTCAATTGTCATTATTGATAATTTTTTTGGAATTTCACAAAACTATCTAATCCTCCCACTACGTTAACACGAAATGGAGCCATGTTTCTATGTGATTTTGAATGTGGGTAAAATATAAATGAACTAATGAGATGGTTATCTTGATCACCAATTAATACATTACACTATATTATAGAAGGGTCTGAAGTCTATAGTGGTGATTACATGAAGGTATGGATATGTCTTATTATAATACTTACTTGGTCAAATATTTTACCCAAAACACTTGAATAAACAATAATAAATATTCCCAACTCATTTTTTGGAGTAAGCTTCAGCGAATTTTGAATCAAAGATATGCAGGCATTATCAATATGTAAAAAATGGATATATATATATATATATATATATATATCGCTCACGAGATTTTAAAGTGTAAATTCATGTAAAATGTGTTCATCATGTTCCAGAGAAGATGGTTAGAGCTAATTAAGGATCGTGACATCCTAATAACTTACCAACATGGTAAAGAAAAAAGGTGTCTAATGTTGTTAGTTGAAATGATCATGCTACCTTATCTAGGATGAGGATTATTAGAGATATAATATTTTATGGATTTGAAAAGGATTTATCTAGATATTTTGATAGAAGTGGGGAAATATTATCTTCATCAACTGAATGATGAACCATCTATCGATGTGATGATTAAGAGGAATATAAGGAATCGATAGAGTGGAAAATGTTGGTTATAAATTTTACTCAATTTTTCCTAGATAATTATGGAATGATATGGTTGAGGAACCGTGTATGGGTTCATCTTATACCAGACATGATGAAGGGGTTTTTAAATTAGTTTCATAGTTCTCTATTCTAAACTAATCTTGTAGGGATAAATATGTATATCTATTCGAATGAATACTTATGGTGAGATGGATAACATGATATATCATATAGTTTTTATGTCCGAACGTGGTATGTCAACATGTTAAGGATGAAATAAAAATCTATAAGGGGATGTTAAATCTGTTAAACATACCTAGATGGAAATGGGATATAGTAACCATTGATTTTTTAATTAGACTCCCAAAAACATCAAAGAGAAATAATGAAATATGGGTTGTTATTCATTTCCTTACGAAGTCAACAACTTCATCCCAATCTGAGAAGGCTTATCTCTAGATCATTATGATAGTATATACATTAAAAATATGGTAATGTTTCGTTGATTACCAAAATCCGTTGTATCTAAATAGAAAATGAGGATTATCTCATTGTTCTATAAAATTATATTTCCATTACTTTATATAGAATTGGGTTTCAGTACTTGTTTTCATCCTTTGATGGATGGTCAGACTAGAAAAAATTGAAACCCTAGAGGATATATTGAGATCATGTTCATTAGACATCAAATGTTCTTATGATGAACAACTTCATCTACTTGTGTTTTATTATAATATTACATTTCATTCAAGAATTCAAATGGATCCTTAAGGAGCCTTATATGGAAATAATGATTGAGCTCCAACGATCTAGAATGATTTTAGAGAGAAATAAATTTGGACTTGATATCACTGAAGAAATGGAAGAGAATGTCAATTCAATTCAATACTATATTATGGAAGAGAAAATTCAGCATAAAATATACGTTAATAATAGTTGATGAGATATAACATTTGATGTAGGTTAAAAGGTGTGACATTAAATTTATCCGTATAAGAATTTTATGAAATTTGAGATGAAATGGAAAATAACACATTGGTATATAGATAGATTTAAAATTATTTATCGTATCTAGATGTTAGACAGTCTCTTAGTTCTTATAAAAAACAACTATCATCACCCCGATGTGTTCTATGTATCTCTCATGAAGATTTATATACCTAACCCTCCACATTTACTAAACTCATAGTCAGTACCAATGTACTTAGATCCTTCATATGAGGAACAATCAGAGGGGATTATAGAACATAGAGATAATGTTCTACAAAACAAGACCACTCAACTCATCATTTGTTTTGGTGAATCCACCATTTAGAGGATCCTATGAGGGAACATGAAGATATGATGAGGCTGAAGTTTACTCAATTTTTTTGTTTCGGAGTGAAGCACTTTGAGGGGAAATTAATTTTATGGGCTCAGAATGGAACTCTCAGAGCATTTATTAATATTTTTGGAATAAATTAAATTTCATTAAATTATTTTTTCTCAAACTACTATATGTTATGTATGTGATACATGAAACACCAACATAGTTTCTGTTACATGCGATAATGAATTTGTACAAAATAATGATATTTTATTATCATTTTTATTTAGACATGACTTTTATAACCCAAAAATTAAACATAGTATTATGGATATTTATATATATACATTTTTAAAAAAATTATAAAAAAACATATGGAAAAAAATTGCATATCATTAGGTATAATATTTTAATAATTTAAAAATAATATTTTTTAAAAATAGATTTTATTTATTTTTGTTAAAAAAAATTCACAATAAAACATTTATAAAAAATTTGACCAAATAAACATCACATTTTAATTCAAAATGTAAAAATTATCTTAAGGAGAATATTAATTATTTTTAAAAAAGTTTCGTTTTTGTTAATAGTGAATGATATTGAATTATAATAAAAATATTCATTTACATTTAATTTATTTATAAATATAAATTTAATTATAATTTTTTTTAAAATATAATTACATTATTTATATATATATTAATATATTTTTTGTTATTGTAATCTATTTCATACTGATATTGGATATACAAATTTGAAATATTTTAATGATTTTTTCTTCTAAAAAAACCCATATTCTTGATAGGTATACATGATTTATTTTAAATTAATTTTTATAGTTATGTTAATTAAATATTGATAAATGAATTATATATTTTTAGTAATCATAATTTTTATTTTTAAAAAATTAATAATTAATTTTTCAACAAACTAATTATTGAGAATAATTAACATTAATCATAGCGATTAAGAGAATATAGGTTTACCAATGATTTAATATTTTTGAATACGGGAAAAATAATCATAAAAACAACAAATTAAAATTTAATTTAAATATTAAGAAATTAAAACTTCTATGATTGAGATTATATAATTATTGGTTACACAAGACATGAATGAAACATGTGTGGAATTCAATATTTTCAATAAATTACAAGAGTGTCACTCACCTCCATTATAAAAAGGCCAACCCTTCACCCCCTCTATTATTACTAATGTAATTGGTTCAGATAAAACCAAACCTAATGACTTTAAAAAATACCTCCTATAATCCAAGAATCCTAAATTTCTAGATAAATCATGCCTAGTAAGGCCTTTGGGGAAAACTAAAAAAATATTTGTAAAGAAAAGATACCATTCATAAATGAACATTTTTTGTTTCATTACTTTCTAAACCCCATAAATTAGTTTCATATAACTATTATATATTAAACACACTATATTAAATATTCTGAAATATTTCCTTACTATGTTTATTACATTAAAACTCACACAAATCCATTACTTTGGTTTTGAAATCATCATTATTGTGTATAGTGGACTACAGTCTCCTGAACTGGTGTCATTTTTTTCATTACCACCATTCAAGGTTTGGATAAAAAATGTAAATTTTTTTTATAAAATATATTTATATATATGTGATATTTATGATATCTTAAATATTATTGATTTATTATATAAAAGTGACGGTTATGATTTACATTTCTTGGGAATATGATAACATCATTCATGAATGATGTATACTAACACCTTGTAAAACAATGTGATTAATTCACCAATTATATGGAATGTATTTTAGAATTATTTATAGAAATATGATTTATAAATGATATAAAAAAATAATTTAATATATATATAATATCATTTTCATTTCTATCATTTAGTATGAAAATAAAATAGAAACAACATTTATAGATACCTATGGAATACCATCCCCATGAATTATGTATTTCATTTCATAACACTAAATTTTATTTATTTATCTGAATAAATTGCAGTGAATATATATTATATTTATATCATGGATAACATTAATTATATCATTATATCATTATTAATGTAATGTGACAAAAAATAAAACAAATCATTCTTATAAGAAAAATAATGGAGTTATTACACGAAGTGAAACTTTATCATTACACTATAAATAAATGTATATTAAAAGGCCATAAGAAAACCATATATGGTATAATATTTAGGAATATTTTTATTCAATGGATTTTTAATAATGTTATATTTATTATTCACGAAGTTTTAATGGGTACTAATGAAGTCAATAAAAAAGGTAATGTATTTCCATCATGGTTTTATATTCATTGAGACAAATGCTATTTTCGCCACATTTTTCTTTAATGTGATGTAAAAACCAAGCATGAATGTATTTTTTGTTCTTACAGTTTATTTTTATTAAATATCATTTTAGGATCTATCTTTCATGTTGTTATATTTCTAGAATTACCAATGTAGAAAGGGATTTTTGTATCAATTTTCCATATTTGATATGAATGTTATGTTATTCACCTATATTCATTTAAATGGTTTATATAATATAATTTTGAAATGTTATATCTGGAATCCCGTTATTTGAATGATATTTAATGCTTCAGGTATTGTTATTTTCTCATTGGGATTATTATTTAATGTTACCATAGGGGTAATTATTTTTTGTTACCATCTCAACGTTCATTACGAATATTTATAGTAATGATTCCATTATTGTCATCATATGATGCATCTATCTATAATTATAAGGAAATTTATTATAATATGTTTATTTATAAAATATTGAATTAATGGTATAATTTTCCATTCTTCAGTACATAATTTATGTAAGAAATTTTTGTTTTTGAAAATTAGATTTTCTTTCAATCTTCGCCCGAAAATCAATTTTATTCAAAAAAACAATTATTCAATTGATTTTTTAAAAAATGTTTATAAAACATATTTTAAGATTATTTTCAAATGAAATATTTTCTGAAAAATTTTATGTTTCCAAATGTTTTTTAAATATTTTTATAATATTAATTTATTTTATTTCTGTGTTATTTTAAAAATAAAAGTATTTTGAAAATGATTATATTTCAAGATGTGTTTAAATTGGTAAAAAATATTTATTTATAAGATATGAACTATTTTTTGACAAGAAATTTCCTTAAAAATGACTATTTTTTGTAAAATGAATTTTTTGTTAAGAGGATATTTTCCCTATGAAATCATATTATATGATTTTTTTAAAATTATTTTCCATACTTATTTATATCCTTTAGTGTTATATATTAAGTAATTGTGATATAATCAAAAAATAGAATACATATTATCTCATTTAATGACTTATTTTTAAATGAAATCATTTTATAAAACCTGTATCTCTTCCATAGGTTATACCTTGATAAAATACTTATGATACCATATTGTATTCGTAGGTTATGTAATGATGATGTGATTATCAAACTGGTATCCTTTCTAATGATTATGAAATGATGAAATTTTTTTGATACCCATTTAATTTCACAATTTCTAATATAATGAATTACTATGATATCATAGAAAACATATTTGTGATTACATTTTGGGATGGGTGGGACCAAAATCTCCCTCAAATTTATTAGAATTTTTTTATATCTCCTGAGATTTAATGGAATGGAACAGAGAGTGAGCTCCGTTTAGTGAGTTATTGCTGGAATAAGAATTGAAGATAATTCAGCAATTCATGGATGTAATAGGGAGTAACCCATATTCTGTAAATGATTTTGTCTTCTATGATGTTCTTGTAAGCAAGAATTCTATAATATAGAAAAAAAATTTGTTTTTTTGTGCATTCCAAAAATTCCATGTTCTTTGATCACATGAATCATATTCTTTAATTCCCTATTGACTATTGTCTTATGAAATTCCAATAGTTATGTCATGACTTGTGATTATTATATTTGCTATCTAGGGTAATGTATTTAGATTATGTGTTATTGATCTCATACCATTATGCCATTATTATTCTTATGTGTCTCCCTGATTTACACTTATAGAGTGTCTGAGCTCACCCTATATTATGATTCTATTCTCAAGGTTAAGAATTGACAGTGAGTGATAGAGAATAAAACCTAGATAATTAAAAATTATGGAATAATATAGTTACAAACCATGTAAGGTTTGAAATTAATATTTTAATATTTATAATATAGACCCATGATAAACAAAAAACAAACAAAAAATAGTAATATAAATATTGAAAACCATGTATATGAGACAAATAGGGGGATATTAGTAATAGAGATATAATAATTGATATAATGGAGAGTTAGAATAAAATCCCCTTTATGAGTACTTCTTCACTACATATATACTCTAAATCTGTAAATAATTAAATTACATGTATTAATTAATTAATTAATTAACAATTTAATGTTTATTTAATTACCATTATTCACTTTAGTTCATTTATTATCATATTTTATTCTATTATTAAATTAATTATTCATGTATTGGTCATGTTGATATTATTAAAATAATAATTCAAGAGCCACATTTATGTAGATGTTGTAGTAAAATATACTTCTCTAATGGTTCTATAAGCTCTAAATGACTTAATGAATATGGTTGACCTAACTATTGATGTGAATGTGTTCAATGGTGTTATATATTCAACATAATACTTCCAAATCATACATCATTTCCTAGTATTGATCTTTCATAGGGTTCAAATAATATTTTTATTTACAATTAACATAATTATGTCTCTTATAATTAATTATTAATGAAAAATAATATTAACAAATATTTTTTATTCAGTTTATTTTCAATAAGAAATCTATTTTTAATAATATTCATGAATGGAATAAGTGAAAATAAAATATCATATCTTATTTGAATATTATAAAACTAAAATAATTGGGCTATAATTTTTAAAGGGTTTCATATATTGAAAATAAATTTTAATTATGATTAATAAAACATGATGACCATTAAACCATCAAGGAAAGGCTGGACAGGGGTCACCTGAGAGTGACATGGACGAAGGAAGGTGACAAAAACTCAATGTTCATTCAGTAACATCATTGAGAGAAACATGATAAGATCAAGAATGATTCCATTAGTATTAATAGAAACCTTCACACTACTAAAAATGAAATTTCCATAATATTAGTTGACTTTTTTAGTATTATTGATTCTGATTATGGGTTTCATAGCTCATCAAATTTTATTAATAGCTATCAACCATGTATTGATGAGGGGAAACATGAGATTTTAAAAAAACCATATATTGAGGAAATAAGGATGAATCATTTCTCCCCAAACATGAAATGTTTGGATGTACTAGATTGTTTAAAACATGAATAACATATAGGTAAATCCATATACTCCTCCCAGGGACATTAGACGAGTGGATCATGGGAATAAAATCCCTAAAGAAATCATTAAAATCACAATGTTAATGTTAGAGGTGTTTTCGAGGACCACATCACTCTAAATTTGAATGTGGTTGTCCTTGGAAGATGAATTCAAAATGTCGTATTCTATACCTTAGATAATTTCAATATTAGAATGAAGAAGGTGAAATATGGGAATTTTTCCGTCAATATAGATATTTCCATGTCTTTTGTTACACTTATATAGAATTTTTTTCACAACATCCTTCGAATAAATGGGTTTTCAAAAACCTTTTCAAAAATTATAAGTTGCATTCATTATTTTTCATGGATATACCTCTTAATAAATTGGAAAGAAAGAAGATACTTCCCATGTAAAAGGGGGGTTAGACAATAAATTCCACTAGCATGGATTGTGTTTTTGATTGATGATTATTTTCTATGATGGTGAATCAATGATATTTCTTAGTTCAGACAATTTATGCTGATTAATGCTATGAGTAATTGGTTCAGCCCATCTCACATTTTTTATGATGATGATATCCTTCTATTTGGACAAGATTCAATAAGAACATTTTATTACATTCAAACACTCTTTTAACATTATTAATAAGACTCCATATAGGCCATTATCTAGGTAAATCCTTTATTATTGTTTCTGAATAAATATATATTGAAAAATAGAATAGGGTGGATGAGAAGCTTTGGGTGAGGAATTGTTCCCTTACATTCACATATCTTGGTGTCATGCTCTTTTTGGGTAGATTCAATATACATTTACATAGAATAAGTTTCACTAATATTGTCAACCAATTGGATAAATTGAAAGAGAAGTCAATGTCCCAGGTTGGCAGAGTTTTCATTTTTAACTCTATCATCAAATAAAATTTTGATCAATCCCTCTCTAATTATAGGTGTCCAAGAGGGATCAGTAGTGAACGGAATGGGATCATCAGGAATTTGATATAGAATGGGTCTGTTCAAGAAAGAAATATTTTTCACAATAGCATAGAGATATTGTATAAAACCCATTGAAATGGGATTATATGGCATTAATGACCTAAAGTGTTTAAATGATGTATTAATCAATATGTTCACATGGAATACACTAACAACAGATGACACATATTTCTATTTTTTATCCATCTGATTCAAGGATATGGTGCTTGATGGGTTTCAATAAAACCTCATATCATTGATTTGTTCATATATTAAGTTCTATTTCTAAAACATTATTATAAAAACCATATGGTTGTATAGTAAGGATTTGGAGGAAAATTTCTAGGATAGTTTCTAGCTCGATCAGCCCCATCAGAGTAGGCTGGACATTCCTCCTGATATGAAGTAAATGATGATTTCTTATCTTAACACACAATATAACACAATTTCTTTTATTCCATTATAGGTTTTGAGGGAAATTATGAATTGAAACTTCATTTATGATAAAACAATGTAGTGGAATCCATTAAAAAATTTATAGTTCACTTTCAATGAATATTATAGGCTCATGATTGACAGCTCAACCAAAATTCCCACCAAGCATTCATGTTTCCATATTAGTTTTATTCATCCTTCTTGTTTCATTCTTTTATGGAGAATGTAGAAAAGGAAATTACCAACAGAAGACCAATTGTGGAAAAATGGACAGTAAATTGCTCCATCCTGCCCATTCGGTGAACATGCTATAGATAATTTTTATTGCCTTTCCATTGAATGAAACTATGAATGATCCATATGTAAGTGCTCTGGAAAATGATTTTACTAGTGTACCAACATGAGTAGATCCCTCACATATCCACTCACATTCTAATCTAACACTAGGGAAAGCCAAATGGTACAAATCTTACTGCTATCAGCTGTGTGTTCCATCATGATCTCAAAATGGAGATTCCAGAACATGCATCTATTTGAACAGTAGCTACCCTCCACTTATGTGGGTATTTTGGTGATGCACAGAGATGTTCATGATACTGAAAACATTGAAGATTTTTAGGTGCACAACAACAAAATTGATCTTAATATTCATTGAATATTGGTAGATCCAGGAAGAATGAATCAGCCTTTGGTCATCAAGCCTATGAGAATGATTCCCCCTAACAGACTACGAGTCAAATAAAATATTTATTGGGTAGCCTTAGGCATGCCTGGTCTATCAGGCTAAGGATGTATCTTTAGAAATCCTCATAGTTTCATAAAGGGAGGGTATAATCATTACATTTTAATGGGGAAAACTTATGAATCTTAATGTTGGGAGATTGTTTATACTCATAAGTATGATATCCACCATATGTGGAATGATTTATCAATCAAGCCTAATTTAGAAAATGTAGTCACATTGTTGAAATAATGAACTACAAATGTCCAATGGATGTTTCTTTGTGAATGAGTTTCTTGTATGAATTGTGTCCAGAAGATTAATATTCTTGTCTCATATGATTATAGAGATGCTAACCAGGTGGAATATATATTTTCAAAGATGGATGTCCTTGAATAAATCAAAATGTGGGACTTAAGGGATGCTAATTATTGCACCCCACTAGCGAATAATGACATGTGAGGTGTTTTTCATTCCCGTATTTGAAAACTCACTTGTAACGCATTAACTTCATTTTTTTATACATTTCTTTTAATAATTTTCTATGTCTTGGATCTCTCAGATCCTAGACAATCATGGTATAATGTTAATCAGTGAATTTAAAAAGAATTCAAACGTATTAAAACTTTTACTTTAATATAGTATGGTTTTATAGAAAATATGCAATGATAGGGAATTGGTAATATTACATGGATATTTAATAATAGGGAATTTAAACCATTGGGAATAAAATCATTGAAGAATCTGAAATTTATTTTGAAATGAGTTTTAATGAGATAGTATATTTTGAATTGGTAATATTGTTAAGTCATTTAAAATTAGGGAATTTATACAATTTGGAATAAAATCATGGAAAAACTGAAATTTATTTTGAAATGAGTTTTATAGAATATAATAATAAATAAGAGAAGAAAAAAGACACATGGGAACCCTTTTCATGTTTTTAAGGACTCTATAATTTAATTTCCTCAAGTGCCTTTAATGGAGAGTATGATTCATTAAATAAGTACTAAGGTATAATGATATAAGTGTTTAAAGAATTTTTTTTTCATATATTGGTAAACTAATGATCTTTTGGAGGTGAAGTGATACTATTGTAAAATGGTATCAATATAGACATTGGAAGGTATACCACTAATAATAATAATAATAATAATAATATAATGTTTACTAAAGATAAGAGATAATGTTGATTATTTTAACTATTAATGTTATTGATTTTGGATGGATAGAATTTTGTAAATTTAAAAGAATAAAAATTTGAATGACTTATTTAAAATATTTTATTAAATTGAAAGAATTTTTTTTTACATTTCATTTGAAAATTGTTTTATTTCCTTGGATGTTAATTTTATTCATTATTTATATACATAATTAATCTGTAATAGACATTTAATATAACTGAATGAATTTTATAAATTATTAAATCATGATTCAATCATTATAATTTTATATAAAATATTTTATGCATAAAAACTAATGTTTTATCTGTTCACAAAAAAATTATTATAATGATTCAAAAAGACATATTTTTAAGAAACTTTCAATGTTATCATTCGAAAAATTATTTATAATTATAAAATTAACCCACTAATTAGTATCAGTTTTTAAAATAAATAAATATTTCGAAAAATATGTTTGTTCTATTGGATTTAATAAATTATATTTACAATTTTTTGTAAATTACCATGCCACATTTATAATGAAAACATTTTCCAAATAAATAGTCTTCTATATGATAATATAATAATACATATCAAAAAATTAATTTTTTACATTTAAAAATTAATAATCCATGATATTTATATAATTTAAATTTTTTTACATAATAATAAATGTTTAATTTTGTAATAAATAATATATTTAAAAATATCATTAACATCAATAAATATTAAAATATAAATAAATATAAAATTATATATGATTCCTAATATATTTAATAGTTGTGAATATTTATCATTTAACTATTTTTTTACAATATAATGCATATTAATCAACTTATGGAATTAAAAATTATTACATAATCATTAATTCTAACATATTAATATTATATGCCAATTATAGATTGTAACATATACTATTGATAGTATGATTTAAATGGTAAATTATCTTCGATGTATACATTTTTATAATTACACCACTAATAAGAGTACCATAGAGATCTAATAAATCTATATATTTAAAATTTTCTGCAATATATAAAAAATATTTTATAAAACATTTTTTAAATCAAATTATTATTAAAATATATCCATTAATAATCATGGATTTGAAGTACTTTTTTAATATAGGTAGTAAACAATTACTACTTGATAAGTGTGGATTATTTATTCATTCAATGAAAATAATGGTACTATTAAATTTGAGAAATTTTATTAATCTATATTGAGACGTGATAATGAATGATTTATTATTTCAAAAAAAACATCGATTTTTTTAAATTTTAAATAATTTTAAATAAAATATTTAAATATTTTCTAAATTAAAATTTTGAAAATATTAATTATAAAATGATGATTCTTTAAAACAGGACCTATTAAAATACAATCTGAATTGGTTATATATCCCAAAATGAAGACAAAAAAAATTTCAATCAAATAATATATAAAAATTTATTAACATTATCCCAATTTAAAAATATATTACAATAACCTAGAAAGGGAAATTATTAAAAATATAAAATTCAACAACTCTTTATGTTTTCAATTTCAAAAAATAACTAGAAGAACAGAAATTGGGGGATCATTGGTTACAATTTATCATTTAATATTGAAATACATCATAAAAAATACCATCATAGATTAATAATTGATTACCTATGATGTTGGGAAAATAGGATGAAAGGTATATATAAACACTTGAATATGGATGATAGATATACAACCACATGTAAATCCACCACAACCAAATATTAGAACCATAAAAACAATATACAATATTAGACTATTACAATACATTTGTTAGATTCATCAAAATTGAAAAAAGAGAAAAACTAAATCAACTAGGGGATCTTTCATGGTTCATTCTAACTATATCATAATTAGAGAAATAATAATTTTTAATAGTAATCAATATTTAAATTCAAGGAAACATTGTACTAGCTAAGTTATCATTATCATTAATCACCTAAATGATCTCTTAATTCACAAAATCATATTCATTGTAATTTTTTTAAATAGTATTATTAGAGGCCTAATGCATCTGTTTGTGAGGAGATGACTATTGTCAATAGAGATGGAAACCAACCCGACCAAAATGATTTGTATTTTTAAAAATACATTTAGTAGGCCAGATAAAATATAGATGTCATCTTAAAATATTTTTTAAGGAGATATTTTTTCAATATAAATGATCCCTCATATGCTTCTCTACTGAGTTGATAAAACATAAGGTTTAGTAGAATGTAAATGTTCAAGAACATTAATCCCACAAAAATATGTTCAGTAATTATAGTAATAAATTTTTGGTAAATAATTGGAAAAATATTCACTAACAATTGAAAAAAACAAGTTACCCTATAATTATCAATTTACTATAATAAAGTGTCTGATGAAGGATAAAGGATAGTTGGGGAAGAACATGACACTAGTCTTTTGATGAAAGAGATACCTATAAACAACTAAAATTCCAATCACTGGCCTCATTAGAGTGAAATGATCTTGGAATAATTATCATAAAATTATCAAATAAAATTTTATAAAATGAAATCCTTCAAAATTTGAATAAGAGAAATATGTAAATTATCTATTGAGGAATTTAATTTTTTATATGGTTTCATAAGAGATAAGGTTATATCATTAATGTGGATTAGCATAATCAATAATAATTATGAAATTTCAAAAAAGTGAAAATTGCTGTTTATTTGTGAAGATAATTAAGTTGAATATAATAATGAATCCATATAGCTGATTTTTACTATGATATAAACCATGGATAATATATTTTATAAGAAAAACCTCTTTATGTAATAAATCAGAAAAATTTTGTCACGTTATATGTATATATCCAGTGGAATATGACAAATAATTTTTGGTAGATTATTTTATAAAAATTGATAAAATAAATTTCCACAAATTGATACTAAAAATTCCATTATTTTTACTAAGGAAATGAAATAATATCAACTAATGGTTAATGTTATAATGGTATAAGGGGATGTTAAATCAAATCATCCAGAAAAGAGGAAAGTAATTTAATGGAATAATGATGTTTTTGAGTCTTTATTAATAAATTGTGACTTTTAAAAAAATGTTCTTTATTAAATTAATGTTTGTGATATAAGTTACTCTTAAGGTGATAAATTTATAAAACATATAAATATAATAACAAGATGGGTATTTAATAAATCATATGATTTTATAGAGAAATATAAAGAAAAAATTACAAGACATCAGGATGTTATAAAGAATCATAACCTGAATATTAGTGTAATGAAAAATAAAATCTCTCGAAATTAAAGTAGATAGTGTAATCAATGAATAATTACAGATAATTAAATTTATAAAAATAAAAAAAATGTATATTTTTAAGAATCTGTAATACAATAAAGGGAAAATTTTTTACCAAAATATTAACATGAATTAAACATTTATTTAAAATAAAATCTTCCATTTCGATGTGAAGATTTATCTAGTAATAATATTTTTTTATTAATTTAAATATCTAGTTCAATTTTTGTTAAATAGTGTAGAATGATCATCATTGGTCGTGAGGATTTTAATTTATGATAATAGGAAAATTTTGGATTTCGTTATGAATTATTTTTAAAGATTTAAAAATATTTGGAAAGTGATGGATTGTCATTATAGGTATTTGTAATTATTGGTTGGTGATTAATTTTTTATGGTGGATTTTTAATGTGGTAATTAATAAAATATACAAATAATAAAACCATTATCATGTTATTAATTTGGATGACTGTGTAGGATTATCATGACACGTTTTTTTGTGGAAGTGGGAAATTCTAAATCCCACAAACATTCTCATAGATCTTAAATATGGGTGGTTGGTGTATTTAAAATTATTCCATTAAATTTTTTATTATTATTCTAACACTAACATATGTATCATATTACATCATCCAAATATATACTAGTTCTTACCATTTCATTTTAAGAGAATAAAAGTGATATCTTTCATATAGAACATGTAGATATATGTTAAGTTCCACATTTTTCCTTTTATATATTATTTATGGTTTCCTATTATGTAGGGTTCAATGATTGGGTTTAGGTGTTGTGTTTATCCATAGGTATAAAAAATCAAAAAATATGTAATTTTTCATAATGGATAAATGACATCATTTTGGGTGTATTTTATGTCATTGATGACATTTTTCTATTTCTTTTGAGAAATTTATTTGTCTATCCTATCAATATCAATATAGTTTTTTGGTTTCTTAGTTTAATTATTATATTTTAAGAAATGTTTGTTTAAAAATTGATTATTTTTTAAAGAATATTATTTTCTAGTTGAAAAAAGATAAAATTTCTTCGACATTATGATTTATTTAGGTGATCTCTAAATCATTATAATATAGAAAAAAAATTCAGTTCCACATAGATGAATTTTAATATTATTATTTCATAATGATCATAATGTTTATTTTACACGATGAGTCTTTATAGGGAGATATTTTGATTTGGTCGTTTTTGTATTCACAGAAATAAAGTGGAAGATTATTTTTGGGGTTATGAGAATCTCCAAATAAATATAAAAATTTATCGAAATATTTGGTTTTGACTAATTTGATTGTTTCTTGTAAAATATTTAGAAATGATTCATATAGTGGGTAATTGATGCAATGTTGTGATTTTTGGTATAGATTGATATAAGATACCATTTAAAACTAGAATATAATTGTAGTCCCATATAGTATATGAGGAATGATACATTTGTTGATGGGAAAAAATTAAAATATAATGATAAGATTTTTCTCTATTTAATTGATTTTTTTTATAATTTTTCTAAGGGAAAATGATGTTTTTAATATATACATTATCATTAGTGTGAAGTATTTTCATAAGAAAATTATATGATTAATGGATTTAATTAATTTAAAATATATGTGGATGAATTCATGAAACAATGTAAAAATTTTATAATCACCCAAACATTTGCGTCTTTATTCATATAAATTTGTTATTTTGTAATAGATATATGATGAATGGGTCATCGCATTAACAGATAAACTAGTGTAGTATATATATAATATGACATATTAATATATGTTATGTATGTAATTGTAAATTTATGTTATTTGAGTTGTAGTCATATATTACTAAGATATTTTATAAAAAATTTTATATATCTATTTATAGAAAATCACATTCATGAGATTATTGTATATTGATTTACAATAGAATTTTTTTTCATTTGAGTTGTGTTCATAACAATTCCCAATAGAAGTGAAAAAAATATGGGATTTTATTATGTAATCCTTTTAAGTAAAAGGGTATATCCAAATACCAACATGTATATAAATTATTATTTAAAACAAACACGATTTTTAATACGGTTCATTATTTTTTAATTTTAATCCAGTTGGTTCGTTTGACAGTCATTGAGATACAATACGTTGGAACTCAAAATGTTTCCCATAATAACGCCTATTTAACATATTTAATTTTTTAACTGAGCTTCATAGGATGTATAAGGAACACCACTTTTCCTTTTACCTAATACAATTAAATCATTTCACCCATGTATAGTTTAATAGACTTAATAGAATGAGAGAAAATTAATTTCACAATAATCATATAACACTATCATTTAGATTTCTAGAAATTTTTTGAAAAAATTATTATAATTGATTGGTTTTATAAATAAATTATTATAAATATGTGTTATAGGAATGAAAATCCTATTGTTTAAAAATGATAAATAAATTTTAATGTATGTGAAAAATTGCTTCTAGACATTTGATAAGTTATTTAGTGTAGTAGAATTCGAGAAAAATATATATATAAATTCATCATTGTTGTTTAATGATAATATAGAGCTATGAAAATATCAATAAATTATAATATAGTGTCATATTCTTTATATTAATGTATATTTATAGAATATCATGAATAAGTTTTACAGGTAAATTAATATAGATATTTAGTAGATAATTAATTTGAATTATAAAAAATAATTTTGAATGATGATATATTTTTTAATATACAAGAATTTTTTTGGACATCTAATATTGTATATCAAATATGATATGTATTTTTACTTTAAGTATATTTCAGTTGAATAATTTTTAAAATAATGAATAATAAAAGTGATTTCCTAAAGGAGAAAAATGATAGAACTTGTGTGATAGAAAACATAAACTCATAAAAAATCTACAATGGAAAAAATGTTTTGACTAAAAAATATATATATATTCTAATATGAAAAATATTTTAGAGATAATTAGAAATCATAAATGTTGATTTGATTTTAATTTTTAAGTAACTTATAGTTTAAATTATGTCTTTTGATTTAATATAATGTAATATTCATCATGATATTATGGTTGGATGGGGAAATAGGGTTGATCTAGGTCAATAGATTATCCCAATAATAAGTTATAACTATATAGAGACTTTTCATAGATATCCCTTTTTATAAATAATACATTAAAAACATTAGTGGGATACAACATAATTGGTTCCATAATACCGTGTATTGCATAAAATTCTAATATGATTTTATTTTTATTTAACCAATAACAACTATTATGTAAATTATATATTTTATCATAAATTTAAATATGACATTCTAAATAGATGCATCATCTTATATATTATCAATATGATGTTTTTTCAAATGAAGACTTAAGACTCATTTGTAAGAAGAGGTTTTTTTTAAAAAAAATACCTTAATTCAACCCTAAAAATGTATCATTATGTGGCCTAAGTGATTATATAATCACAATTAAAATTCCATATTTTTAGGAATATTTATCTCTATTATAATAGGAAAATTGATTTTATTTTTTAATTTATAGAAAATATGTTCTCATCATGGGACCCATTAAGGCTTGTTTCTTAACCATGCGTATATACATGTGCATTATCAATGTCAACTACTGCCAGCTAACATGATAAAATTCATGAATTGAAGTAAATAAAAAATTTATCAATATCAATAAATTATTCAAAAACAAAAAATCCTTACATAATATAAATTTATAGAAAATCATTGTGAAATACTGATGTAAAAAACGTATGAAAGGTTTACAGGATTCATTAATATTGATTCTAAATTTTTATTGGTGAACTTTATTATATTATTTTGATAGATCTTCAATATCAGTACTCTTTGGTGGGAATCATGTTAAATTAATAGATGGATCAAATTTTTGAAATATGCAATAAGAGATGACAATAAATATATATTTATAAAAAAATTCATAAAAAAATTCCAAATATCTTTGATTGAATATTTAGTTAATATCACCTCAAAAATGTTTACGAACACTAATAAGAGTTTTTCATAAGCATAATACTTATTCGGCACTACCACTATAAATTTGGTCATAATAAACTATTTTTTTGGATGAAATTGTTAAAAAACTATGCTTCTAACAGAATCCTTATGGGTTTCGATATGATATTTTATATCTATATATTAAATAACATAAATTATTTTTAATATTCAAATATTTTAAAAATCATATATAAAATTATTAGGGAAAAGTATATAATATTTAAAAAATTACCAAAACTTATTATACTAATTGAAAACATTTATCCCATAAAATATATATTTTATCATTGAAAATGAGCATTTATCCACTGTCTCATAGAATGAAACATATAAAATAATTTTTTAAATTAAGAATTGATATGTAGAATCACAATAAATATTTCACTATAAGACTTATAAAAAGGTAATGTATTGTAATATATCATCATAACCAAAAATGAGATGTAAATTCTTTGTTAATTGATATTCCACTTCCAAAAAATGAATATATGACTTAAAAACATCAAAATCATAGTTATTATTTCATTATTATATGAATAAATATCTTATTGGGGATTTAATATCCCCACTACCATAGTATGGTACTATATTAATTCATATCAAAGGGTTAGTATAAAAATAGTTATATAGAAATCCTAGAATGTATAAATCATTCAGTATCCCAATTATTGATAATTATTCATAATTTTTGTAAAAAAATAACAAAACATAGTCATAACACTTGACATATACTAGGGATAAATAAATGTAATAATATTTAGAGAATAATTTAAAATTTTCATAGAATTTTCACCAATGTAAAACAAAAACTATTAAAATCCATATATTTCTATAGAAAGGGAATTATCAAAAAAAAAACATATTACCAAACAAAAATACTCTTATCAGAAAGGATAGTTCTTAAAAAATAAAAATACAATAAATATTTTTAGCATACCATTTAGTTGGGAACAACTTAGTAGCTATAAAAATAAAACACTAGAATAGTTCCAAAAAAATATCACATTTCACGATCACAAAAATGTTATAACATCATCTTGTGGTCAATATGGATATCATGTATAACTATATCATCCAAAAATTATTTTTTTCATAATTATATTGTAAATAATACAAAAAAATTTCACCAGAAAAAACTAATACCCATTGTCGATTAGCATGTTTTCTAGTTTTATGTTGTTATTTTATATGGCAGTCATAAACCAAAAAATTTATCAATTAATGATTTACTTGGAATTTAATTTGGTTTAACCAGTTGGTTAACTCTTATGGTGGGTATGAAATTATTTACAATCATAATTTTCAAAAAATAATTTAATTATAGTTTTCATACAGTTATTTTAGTGAAAAATATTTTTTTGGGTAATATGAAATAAATATAAAATTTTATACTAAAACAAAACAAATGATAACGTTGTAAAAAATTGTATTTTGTTTGTTATTCCCAATATATATATATATTTCATAATTATTCATCATTTTTATTTTTCATGATTTTTCCTCAATGAGTAGCCAACCATAACATAAATCATTTTCTCATCAATCATAATTTTTATCTTATAATAGATTTTAGATTCCCTTTTATCGTCAAAATCAGAATGGTAAAATATAAATAAAAAATTACAACGATATCTCATAATACGATGAATATAATTAAAATAAATATCTCAAGTAAAGGGGTATATTTTTTTACAAAATTATGTACTATAGTGTTTCCATATTAAATTTCACAATAATCAGGAAATTACTCATATTTAATAACACTTGTACATCATATAATATATTATCATTCAATGAGATATATTTAGGTGAAAGTGAGAGAAGAATGTTATAGATATAAAATAAAGAATTCATTTGAAATTTCTACCCCTGAACATTTACCGGTCACTAAAATCTATTGTAGTGAAAATAAAACAAGATCAATATTAATATATTTAGAACACAAAAAAATAAATTTTGGTTTTACAACCATAAAAAAAATCATATATTTACATTTATTTATCAGTGTAGGTGGAAATAAGTGAAAATAATGAATTTCTAAATTACAGAAAAGAAATATTTTTTTTATGATAGTGGATCAAAAGTGCTGCAATCTATTATATTATTCCATTTATATTATTTTGTTTTTTATAACACCAATATAATACTTGGGGTTATATAATAATAAAACATCATATGGAATTACTATAATCTATCTTCGCACATTAAAATTAAGATTCAAAGCCTCATTAAAACCACTGATTAATTTCCATTATATAAGTATATAAATTTATCTACATTTTTCTATTCATGATTGAACCTCAAGATTGAATTTTTGGGAATATTTCCCTTTATGATTGAACTATATGTATATGGAAATTCATTTCTCCATTATTTCTTTCTTATCTTCTTCATGGATAGATATAATGACCACATATATATTCCTTCTTCACATAGGCTAATCCATATGGTACCTTCATATAAATATCAATTAATAATTTCAATTTCCAATATCATACTCAATCCTATAATGAATATGGAACCTAAAGATGATCTTGGTTTTATTCATACTCGACTAGTTAATTCTATAATGTATTTATTGAGTTAATAAGATTTCCTTATGGTTTTTCCATTCCTTTTATATTTGAAAATATAAAACATCCAATCTTACGAAAATTTTTATTTCACTGAAGATTTATCTTTATAAGGAAAATTTTCCTTCCTCAAGTAAATTATATCCTTACCATTTTATTCATTTTTCATGTCATTGTTTCTCTAAATATAAATCATTTTATTTCTAAGTGAATAATTTTCTTTCATATCTAAAAACCACAGAATCCTATAAATACATAGATATATAGTATTCTAATTTTAAGATCTGAATTCTGGTTATGAATTATCTGAATTCATACTTCGAATACATTGGAATACATATTTTGAATTATTTGAATTTAGACTCCAAATTCCTCTGAAATTCATACTTCAAATTCTCTGAAATTCAGACTCTGTATTCTCTAAAATATAGACTTCGGATTCTCTGAAATTCAGATTTTGAATTCACAAAATTCAGACTCTGAATTCCTCATAATTCTGACTCTGAATTCCATAGAATCCATATTCCGAATTCATTGGAATTCATACTCCAAAATCAATAAAATTCAGATTCCAAATTCCATTAAAAATAGAATCTAAATATCCATGTAATATAGAATCTAAATTTTTATTTGATTAGACTATGAACCTCAGTTTTTTCCTTAGAATCCGAAAAATGAATTTGGTTAAGTAACCATATTTTTCATACCCTTGTTTTAGTTATGAAATGATGTCATACAATCTATTTCTAACTAACCATGGTTTAAGTGACACATGTATATGTCATTCCAAGATTCAAGGAAAAATATGACCATTGGAGGAGGGAGCTGACCATTTGGGAAGTTCATATAAATAAGAGCTCATATGAACAATCCCATGATGACTGATCTATCAATCTATAAATTACATGTTGCTGAAGTGATTTCTGGAGAGAGATACTCTCATGGCTTGTGGGTACTGAACATCTTGTTTAGCATGCTCCGTGCGACTCCGATTGTTGATGTGTACAATTGAGGCCTTATGGGGATAAGAATACTGAGGATCTGACTATCTTAAAGTTCAAGGACTTCTTTGATAAGGAAGACAGAGGTGCCGACTACCTTGATGTTTGACTGCTTGCAGGGATTGCAAGACAAATTCTGGTATTCTTATTGAGGTATTAACCAAGTTTGGCTAAGAAATAATTTCATGAAAGTATAAATCAAGGTACCTTTATCCAAGGTTATTAGATACCCTACTCTATGGGTTAAAATATTTCATACTTGTTAATTTTGTTGTTTAAAGATTAAATTTAGTTAAATTTTGATTAATTAGGATTGTATAACTATATTATACATTCATATACTTGTATACTCTGATTAAAAAGATTCTATACAAATCAAGGTAGAATATTTTTCCTTGTAAACTATTTATATGTTTCATTTCTAGAACCATATATCTTGAACAAGGAATGATTATAGAACTATGAAGTCATGTGAATTTACCTTCATTAATAATGTTAAACATAGTTTTTCATAAGGTTAAATATGAATGTTTTATATCAAAATTAAAGGTTCCAAAAGAATTTTTAAAGTATACAATTCACTCCCCTCTTGTATACTGAGAATTTACTTCATATTTTGATCCAACAATGGGTATCATAGGAGGTATCTAAAATATATATAATCACATATAAGTTTTCTTGATCAAGTTTTCAATTTTCAGAATATATTTTCCTTTCTTATTATTTTTATCATTCTTTTCAATCATTTATTATTAAAACGTTTTTGTGGATAGATATTTTATTTTAGATGGAAGGCTTGAATGTTGGTTTGATTGAAAATCATAATCCTACCAGACCACCTATATTTTATGGGAATGATTATGAATATTCGAGAGATCATATGAAGACTTTTGTTATTAATACTAGACTAGAAAACATTGTTATTCAAATTGGAGATTACAAGCTTCCTGATAAGGATGTCATAACGTTTACTAATTTGTGTTCCATGACCTGGAATTTATATTGTCAAATTTCTTCTTGTGAAGCTACAAATTGTATTTGGAAGAAATTGGAGGTTAATCATTTTGGTATATCCAAAGTTATAAAATCTAGAAGATCTATGCTTAGAGTAATATCATAGATTTCTATTTCTTTATGGAGAACCAGTGTGAAAGGTACAACAATGGTTTATGACTATTGTTAATATATTACAATCTAGGGTGAGAAAGGTTTATTTGATGAAGCCTTTGTGGAAATGATTATAGATAGCATGCCTAATGAGTGGGAATCTAAGAGAACATATATTGAGGAAAATAGGAAAGTATCATAGATTAAAATTGATGTGTTTTTTGGAACTCTACATCATCATGACACAAGAATGAAAAGAGATTCATATTTTAATAAAAATAAGAATGTTAATGGAAGTGTATCCTTAACTACTATGAAGTCCTAGACTCTTGAAAGGGTTACTAGATCCAATTCAAATAAAGTCCATATTTTATCTAATTCACGTGAAAGTTAACATTTTGAGAATGATCTAGTTAATCTTTCTTGAAGGATGAACAAGATAATTATGATGAAATACATTAAGTATACATTTAAGAAGAAAGAAATAAAAGACAAGAAATACATTAATGTCACTTGTTATGAATGCAGTAGATTGTGGCATATAAGGCCAGATTGTCATAAGATTAAGAGAAAGGGTAGAAAGAAAAACCATTATGAGAAGAATATAAAAAAGTACTACAAAGCTGATGCTAAGAATGTTTTGAATACTTATTAAACCTATAGTGCTGGTGGTGGAGACTCTTCTGATGAATCCTTAGAGTATGAATCTTATGGTCAGAAGAATCTTGGTTTAATTTCCACATTACCCATTTAAAATCATTGTCTAATAGCCAAGGTACACAATGAAGAATCTATAACAAAAATATCTTTGATTTATAATTAATGTGATAAGAAATATTATGAATCTTCGGATGAAGATTCTTCTTCTGATTAAGATAATTCTTTACCTACTTATGAAGAATATTCTAGGTTTTCTAAGCTTTTTTATAATGAAAATTATAAAGTCAAGAAAAATATTCATAATGAAAATTCAGTAATATCTTTTCTTACTAATAAAGTATTAGATCTTTCTAAAGATCACGATAATAAAATTTATGACTTTGAAAGTATTTTTAAAACCCTTGAAAAAGTTAATTATGATAAGGATAAACATTATAAAGATCTAGAAAAAGTGATTACTAAGAAAAATATTTTAGGGAAAAACTGTAGTGTTAAAACTATGGTTTTTGAGAATAAAAACACAGTTATTAAACTAAAGTTAGAAATATTTTCCCTGAGGAAGTTTTCATCAATCTTTACCACAGGTAAAGAAAAACATTGATAATATGTATTCTCAAATTTGACCTCTATGGAATAAATTTGGATTTGGTTATAATTATTCAAAACTATTTTTTAGTAATAATTATTTTTTTCCTTGAACTGCTCATTTCTGCACTAAGTATCAGTGTGGGGGGAGTTGGGAAAAACATTTTTCCTTAAAAAAACTTAGTCTTCATGTTTTCATAATGATTATAATTATATGAAAATTTGGATATGTAAAAATTTTCATTCGGAGGTTTTTTGATCCAAGACTGTTTGGGTTTCGAAGGTCCAGCACTTTTATTTTTAGGAATGTTAAGAAATTAAAAAGAGAAATACATTGTAAATGCATAGTGGTTGTTCACAGCACATGACAGGTAACAAAAAATACTTCTTTGAAAATTTTATCAAGATGAAAGGAGGAAAAGTATCTTTCAGAGATAGTGATCTGGGAGAAATTATTGGTATAGGTAACATTTTTCTTCATGGAAAAACATTGATTTTGAATGTCTTACTTGTTTCGGATCTTAATCACAACCTCATTAGAATATGTGAATTATGTGATGAAGGTTTCCTTATGAATTTTTAGAAAGATAAATGTTTAGTACACCATTCCAAGGAAGAGTTTATTCTTTCATCCCACAGGCATGTGAATGTATACACACTAAACATAGAATACCTTAGGATGTAAGACCAACCTTGCCTTAGTGCAATAGAAGAACATTCTTGGTTATGTCATAGAAGGTTAGTACAATGTAACCTTAGGAAACAATGAAAACTCTCTAAGAAAATACTATTTAATGATCAACTGGAGCATAGATTTTA
The DNA here is from genome assembly GCA_963277665.1 of Viscum album. Taxonomy (NCBI): domain Eukaryota; kingdom Viridiplantae; phylum Streptophyta; class Magnoliopsida; order Santalales; family Viscaceae; genus Viscum; species Viscum album. The sequence goes on from OY728160.1 coordinate 1,904,229,463, forward strand.
TTCTTCAAAAGTTTTTGATCCTTTTCAATATAGAATGAAACAGAAATCATGTTTTAAATCTATCGGTGAAGTCTCAACTACCGATGAATTACAGTTGGTGCATATGGATCTTTTTGGTATAATAAAAACTGGAAGAACTAGAGGGAAATATTATGTGTTTTTGTTAGTAGATGTTTACACTATATTTACATGGGTCAATTTTCTAGAAATGAAATATGACTTTTTTCTTATTTCAAAATTTTTAGAGATAAAGTTAAAAAGGAGAAAAATCTTCCTTTGATAACTATTCATATTGATCATGGAGGGAAATTTAAAAATTATGATTTTGAAACATTTTTTGTAGAAAAGGGACTACTCATAACTTCTCAGCACCAAGAACTCTACAACCAAACCATGTTGTTGAAAGAAAAAATCTAATTCTTCAAGAGATAACCAAAACCATGTAGAGTGAACATTCTGTAGATACATAGTTTCGGGTTGAGGTTGTAAGTACTACTTATTATACTATAAATCGAGTGATGATGAGACATTTTCATAACAAAACCCCTTATTATTTATGGAATGTTATAAATACTAGTGTTTTCTACCTCAAGGTATTTAGTTGAAAAGTATTCATTCGGAATACTGGAGATAATTTACATAAATTCACTCCCAAATCTGATGAACGAATTTTCTTAGGCTACTCCACTACTTCAAATGCTTATAGAATTTTTAATAAAAATACTTGTACTATTTAAGAAAGAGTACATGTTAAATTTGATGAAGATAATTCCTTTTCATATTACAAACCTCAACCTACATCTTCTGATATGTATTCATAACTGATTATCAACCCTTGATAGAATATCATTCTAATATGGAAAATGTTCATGTAAATATTTTTGAAGAATTTACCCCAGAATATTTCCTACCATTTTTTTATGAACATGTTTTACAAAACCCAAATCAGTTGTTTCTTAAGAATCATACCAGTGATAGCATCATTGCTAATGTAAATCAACCTGTATGGACGAGAAGTTCATTATGAAATGAAATAGAACATCTTGCATTCCTTTACCAATTATAACCAAAGATCACTGATGAAGATTTTAGTGATTATGATTGGATAAAATCCAAGCAATATGCGCTAAAAGAATTCGAAAAGAATAAAGTCTAGACCTTGGTTCAAAGACCTAATGAATCTTCTATTATTGGAGTAAAATGGGTCTTCAGAAATAATTGTGATGAAAATGGAATCATAGTATGAAGTAAGGCTAGATTAGTTGTTAATGGATATAATCAACATGATGGAATACACTATGAATATATCTATGCTAAAGTAGGTAGTCTTGAATATATTCATATTTTACTTGCCTTTGCAGCATTCTTTAATTTCAAACATTTTCAAATGGATATTAATTGGGATTTCCTTAATGGTTAGATTCAAGAGAAGTTTTTGTTGAAGAACCATCTGGTTTTAAATATAAAAGTCATCCTAAACATGTTTTCAAGGTTACCAATGCTTTATGCACACTTAAACAAGCCCCTAGAGCCTGGTATTATAAAATTATAGTTTTTTTTCGTTAAAACAATTATATTAAAGGAAATGATAAGCTGAACCAGTTTATAAAGATTGGTTAGAAAAAAAAAATTATTGTCCAAATTTACGTAGATGAAATTAAATTTGGTTCAACTCAAAAATCATTAACTGATTCATTTGAGAATCTAATGAAATTTGAGTTTGAAATGAGTATGATGGGTGAGTTAACATTTTTCATTGGTTTTAAAATTTATCAAAAACAAAAAAAAATTATATATCTCAAAATAAGTATATTAAAAATATTCTTAATATGTATGGTTCTAAAAACACTATGAGTATGAGTACTCCCATTGGTATCTCAAATTCACTTGATCAAGAAGAAGTTGGGAAACCAGTAGATCAAACTTCTTTTAGAGGTATGATTGGAAGTATACTATACTTGATATCTAGTTGTATAGAATTATTGTTTTTAGTATGATTATGTGAAAGATATCAACCCAATCCTAACGAATCTCATTCAATGGCAATGAAAATGATTTTTCACTATTTAAAGGGAACTATGGATTTTGGAATCTTTTTTACTTCTGGAAATGATTTTATTTTAATTTTTTTAGATTACGAATTCAGTGGATATAGAATGGATAGGAAAAGTACATCTGGAACATTTCATTTCATATGAGATTCTTTAGATTCTTGGTCCGGAAAAAAGCAACACTTAGTAGTACTTTCCACTGATGAAGTTGAATATATAGCAGCTGGAAGTTGTTGTGCTCGTGTTTTGAGAATGCAACACACACTCACAGACTATGATATGATTTTTACCAAAACAAAAATAATGTGTGATAATAGTAGTTCAATTTCCCTAAGAAAAAAAATATGCACATCACTCTCATGCAAAACACATATACATGAGGAATCACATTCTTAGAGATCACACACAAAAATTGATATCATTCTTCAATTTATCAGAATGCGGGATCAAGTTTTTGATATTTTCACAGTGTCTCTACCCCACAATAGATATGAATATATTAAAAAGAAGTTAGGAATGATAACTATAATGTAATATTCAATATTATATTTTCATGGAAAACTATCTCCTTACAATAATAAACTACTTTTCATAGGGGGAGTACATTTTCATGGTATATTAAATTTTCACAGTCAAAAAATATTCGTAGTAATTTTTTTTCATAGTTTAATATTTTTCATAGTTAAAAAATATTGGTAGTCTAAAATTTATCTTAGTCAAAAAAAAATTTAGTCACAAATTTTTCACAGTATAAATTTTTCATAGTCAAAATTTCTTCGTAGTCTAAAATTTTTCGTTTTCAGAAATAATTATTAATATAAATTTTATTTCATAATCAAAATTATTTATAATCTATATTTTTTCATAGTATTATTTTTTCATAATGTAAATTGTTTCATAGTTTTAATCCTTCATATTCTTTTTACTGAATCTAATGTTCATCAAGAATAATTTTTCTCATCACAAATAATTTTTCCTAAGTAATCTGAAAGGTATGTTTCTTTTCATATGTTTTCATAATCATCGTAATACATGATTCTATCATTTCATTTGTTTAAAAACTTTTTTGGTTTCACTTTTACATAAATCGTAACTTTTTTCATAAACACCTCAAATGATCGGAACATATCCAAGTCATTCTTTGGTTATCATCTCTACTGTCAGATTTGATCAGATGTGTTTCGACTGTTAGATCAACCATAGAAGTTGAACCATCTCCTCAATCACCTATATAAATCCCCTCCAACACTTGTACTAAATATGTTTTTAAATATTTCATGTGATGAAGATCTGCCTCTTTATTTAAGTCTATTCCAAATCTCCAATGTTACCATTGTTCAGAATATTTGTAGAAGCTTCTCCTAAGAAAGATATGTTGACTGTTAAGAAAATACTTGAATAGAAGATAAACAGAGTAAGGTTAGTTGATCATAAATTCCTCGAATAATATTATTATATTATTTCTATGAATATTATGTTGAATGGCCGAGAGAGGCTTTGTACTTCAAAAATGAAGGCAAAGGTTTCTGTCTTTTCGGACTTGTTGATTGAGTTCTATGACACAGAAAGTTTCTTCATGGAAGAAGGTATAAACAACCTCTCTTTTAAGTGTTAAAGAAAGACTTATTCTCATTCTTACAGTAAGGCACGAAGTCTGACTGTAATTCCTTATGAAATAGAAGAATAATTCTGTACTCAAAAATTACATGATGTATCAGGATCTTTTGATAAGGAAAAGGCTATTAAGTGTTTTGTCTTGAAAGAAGTGAAGAATTCGATGATTTTTCATCCTTCTATGAACTTACAGATTCATAAACTCTGAGTTCGTGGATTTTTAATTCTATGGAAAGCGGATAAGGATACTCTGAGAAAGATTGATATCTATATATTGGATTTCTTGATGAACCTCAGGATGATAAACTTGTGTAAGTACATCTTGGATACAATTGAGAATATCAAGAATGGAAATCTGAAATCACAAATCATTATTTATCCATCAATTCTCTCAAAAATTATATTTCATTATTTACAATCCTTCATAATTCCATGATGTTCAAAGATGAGAAATTATAAGGTAATGATGTTTAGTTTTGATACCAAAAGGTGGATGAAGGCTGTTTTCTATAATGAATCTGGTGAATTTAATGATCTATCTGAAGAAGAAGTAGAATCATTATCAAAAACGCCAGAAGTGGTTGAAACATTTAAGAAAGGCAGAATGAAGAGAAATGATAAGGAACTATAAGATGAAAGAAAAACCCTTTTAGCCATGGAAACTCAGTCCACACCATAGAAGACAAAGTATAAAAAAGATTATCCATATGAAGTAGTGACTAAGTGGAGAGAAGATAAGAAGAACATGAAGGAAGTAGAGCCTATGTTTTTCTTGGAATCTACTGAGTAAAAATCATAAAGAATAGAGGTTGCTGATGATAATGAAATGGAGAAGAAAGAGATGAAGAAAAAGGAGAAGATATCTAAGGTTGATATAGTTCAATCACTTCTCAATGAAGTTGAAAAATAGTCCGAAAAAAGTACGGTACCCGAATCCTTTTTATTAGAACCATAACCATAGGCTTCAGGAAAGAATGTGTTGATTAAAGAATCACATCATGATGAAGAAATAGATGAAGAAGAATAAATGGAAGAATAATAAGAAAAAGAAGAAGTAAGTGGTGATTATGATGACATAATAAGGTAAGTAGACGATTACCATGAAAAGGAAATTCCATATTTAATATTGTTTATCCGAACTTCCCAAGCCAAATCCACAAAACATGCTATAGTAGGGAATACAGTGAATGATCAGGATGAATTAAAAAATTCTTCTGAAGAATATAATAGTAATCATGATTTTATTCATCTGGAAGATCAAGTGGTTGATGCCAAGAAATATGATGTTGAGGAAGATAAGATTGTTCAGCTATGAGATAGTGAACACGAATCTCCCAAATCACAAAACATCATTCTGAGAGCTGATAAGGGAGTGTAGGTGTTATTAGATACACACAATAAATATTTTGTGAAGAAAAAAGATGTTGGAAATTCATCAAAGGAGAAATTTTAGGACATATGAAAAAAATCCTCCCCAACCAAACACTCTAATTCAGAATCATCTTCCCTTGGAAATGATTTTTTTTCAGTCTTTGAAAATGCTGGTTGGTACTAATCCCTTTTTCCCAAACATAGACTCAAGATTCTAGATTCTTCACCATATGATAAATTATAAATCCGATTTAGTTTCCATGGTTATGGGAAATGTGTCAAAGCAGAGGCTGATTTCAAAACCTTCCTCAATAGATATGAGGCTCATAAAATATCGTGAAAGAATATTACAAGTTGGTCAAAAAAGGAAATCAATGAAATGAGAATCTATGATGAATTTCATGATAATGTCAAGGATGCTTTTGAAACCGAAGATGGGATTATCTGGGGTCTTATAAATAGTTTTGAGGGAAGTTCCAGAATATAATAGACTACTCGGAAGCATGAAGTTAAGGATTAGAGAGGAAAGCATAATTTTATGTCATGAATTGGGGAGGGAAAGGGATCTCAGAATTGAGTTTTAAGAGAAGCTTGCTAAGCAAGAAGTAGTGTGGAAATCTAAAGAATAATTTCTTAAGTCTCTGGAAGAAAAAATTAAAGCCTTGGAGAAGAAGAATGATGATCATGATTAGCTACTCATGCATATGGAAAATGAACACAAGGAGTTCAAGTAGCTAAAAAACATTGTGAAGATGCTGATGCCGAAGGAGAAAGAAGGACAATTTCTTTCCATTCTGATCTTTTGTTGTACTATTTCATTGTAAAAATCATTCAATATTAATTAAATTTACATTTTTCTCCATATATTTGGTTTTTTTTGTACTAATGACCCAGGTAACAATTTTCCTATTCTCTTTTTTCCTTAATGAAAATCACAAAGGGGGAGAAAGGAATGATTAAAAGAATACTATGTAAGAATGATATTTTACTAAGGAGGAGTTCATCTATGGGGAAGTTCTTATCAGTGAATATTTTTGTATACAAGATACTGTAAATTTTCATTCATGAAATCATGACTATGATCCCTACTATTTCTAAATCCTATGAGGGAGTTAGTTATATTCAAAATGATCTATATGTAAAAGAGAGATATGTTTTTTACAAGTCCATAAAAATTCAATTTCCTTATATTATTTTTAGTAATGATGTTTGTGAATTCAAAAAAGGGGAATATTTTTGTGTCAATAAGGTTGCCTTATGAATTTTACATTATTTTATGTTTTAAAAATCATAAAATTCTTATCTTAAGGAAATTTTTATTTCCCCTATAATTTTCTTAATAATGAAAATTTCCTTCCTCATGGGAATTTTCTCCTTACATTTTTTTTTCATTGTTCATTTCATAGTATCTCTAAATATAACTCATTTTATTTCTCTGTGTAAAAACATGTTTCGTATCTAAAAACCTCAGAATCATATAAATCCTTACATATAGAGTATTCTGTTTTAATGTTCTGAATTCGGGTTTCGAATTTTCATAATTCAGACTCTGAATTCCTCTGAATTCAGATTCTGAATTCTCTGAATTCAGAAACAAAATCCATCTGAAATTTAGACTTTGAATTCTCTAAAATTCAGACTCCAAATTCTCTGAAATTTACACTCTGAATTCTTAACATTTGGACTCTGAATTCCTCAGAATTCAGACTCTGAATTCCATTGAATCTAGGCTCTGAATTGATTCTAATTCAAACTCTAAAATCTATAGAGTTTTGATACCAAATTCCTTGAAAAAAATAATCCGAATATCTATGAAAAATAGACTCCGAATGTTAATTTTATTAGACTTAGAACATTATTTTTTCCCTCAAACTCCGAAAAATTAACTTGTTTAATAATCCATATTTTTATAACCCTTGTTTTAGTTATGAAAATATGTCATAGAATATTTTTCTAGAAAACCGTTTTTGAGTGACATGTGTACTAGTCCCTTTGATATTCAAGAAAAAATATGACCATTGGAGGTGTGAGTCAACTGTTGGAGTAGTGCCTATAAATAGGATCTCATTTGAATGACCTAATAACAACAGATCTACAAATCCTGAAATTTCATGTTGTTGATGTGATTTCTAGAGAGAGAGACTATCATGCCTTGTGCATATTAAATATCTTGTTCAGCTTGCATCGTGAGACTCTGATTGTTGCTATGTATAATCGAGGGCTTCCGGGAATAGTAAGACAGATGTTTTGACTACATTAATGTTCAATGACTTCCATGATAATGAAGACAGAGGTGCCGACCACCTTGAAGTTATAGGGATTGCGGGGATAGCATGACAGACTCCAATCTTCTTATCAAGGGCATACCCTGGTGTGGGTAAGATAGACATTATTGAAAGTATATATCAAGGGACCTTTATCCAAGGTTGTTGGATACCATACTATTTGGGTTAAAAGATTTCATACTTCTTACTTTTATTGTTTCATATTTATTTTCTACTGCATTTGATTAATTAGTAATTTATGTCCATCTTAAACATTCTTGTACTTGTATACTTTTAATAGTAAGATTCAATACGCTTTAAGGTAGAGTATTTTTCCTTGTAAACTTTTCATAAGTTTTGTTTCAAGAACCATATATCTGGAACCTAGAATGTTTTTATAACTAAGAGGTATTGTGAATTTACCTTGTTTAACCTTGTTAAACAATGTTTTTCTTACGCATAAATATGAATGTTTTATATCAACTTTAAATGTTCCAATGGAATTTTTAATGTATAAAATTCACCCCCTCATGTATATTGAGCATCTACATCATATTTTGATCCAACAGTTTTTAGTGCATTTATTATTCTAGTTCCCATATATATGAGAGTATATCCATTCGAACATAAAATGGATTTATATAGAAGTTAAATGTTATCATATATGCCATTCTTTCATACATGAACCATTGAATTTTAAATTACCACTTATAAAAAATTTAAAATTTATTAAATAAAATATATAAATCTTTTAAAATCTTATGTGTATAGTTTTTCTTAAAATATAATATACTAATATTTACTATTTTATAGATCTCATTTATATAGTATGATAATTTCCATATATAATGTATATCATCTTTATGTAAGAAGTTAAAATTTTAAATTTAAATAAAATATATTAAAATAAATAAAATAATGGTTTTTTATTCAATATAATACTATAAATGATGATAATAAATAAAAAATGTATATATTTATTATTTCGATAACTTTTTCTAAAATCATTTTTTTAAAAGAAATTATCAAACAAACTATAGTGATATAAATATGGTGGTCAAAAATCATTTGGCATAAATGATAAAAAATTAAAAAAAATTATATATATAGATCCCCAAATATATATCATGTTCTAACATTAGAAACCAAAATTATTGAATTTGATGAAGTAGATAATAAAAATAAATATTTTATTTGGGTAGTTATAAGTTAAAATAATTTTCAACTCTCAAAAACCAAATATTTGTCCCTTAAGATTTATAAACCAATTTAAATATTTTTCAGTTTTTCTAAATTAAATTATTCCAAAAAAATATTCTAATAACATTTATGAAAAATATCTGTGAAGAAGTGCCCCTTGTCAGTCAGATTAGTATATCTTAAAAAATTACTTTATCAATATCATAAATGTCTCTTTTTTGGTCTTCCATTTTTTATATCAATATATAAATTCATTATTTTTTATAGATGATAATAAAGTAATTTGATATCCTTGAGGGTATTTATTGGTGAGTATTATCGTAAAATAAATGAACAAATGGATGGACTATGATTGTTACATAAAATGCACTAATTTTAATTTTATTACTCACTAAAACAAATCCTTACTCATTTCCCTTACATGTGAATTAGCAAAAACTCTTATTATCTTTCCAACATTATAATGTTATAAATAAAATAATGTTTATGTATTAATTACAAATATATTTTTTCGAATATCAAAAAAATAGTGAAATAACTCATTTTCAATAGATTTTTTTGAGAAAGCATTTTGAAAAAATTGATAATGACACTCCATATATTCAGTCGCATTTGTATAACTTAAAAAGATGTCAATGAAATATCCATACAAATTATTATTCTAAATAGTAAATAAATAATCATATAAGGGTTCAATGAGTATATTTTTAATATAAAATTTCTCCATATATAGTGGAGTACAATGATTCTAATTATTTAATTTAATAATATTTATGATAGTGTCATTCCATAATTGTTTCAAACCATGTTTTATATATGTTTTTATTATTATTTAGACACGTAACTTAATATATGATGGTTAAGTGTCATTTTTTATAATATTATAGATTACAAAAACAATAGTATTCCCCTTAATAATATGGTGAATTATATGAATATGTAAAATCATTGAGATAACTATTCATATTATGAATATTTTGGATTTTCATATAATGTTTTATAATTTTATAAAATGGTCACATTGGATTTTGGAGTCACTAAAAATACATAACCTATGACTGAATGAAAAATGTAAATATTTCTCATTGAAAAATCACAAAATATGCTATAAAACATAGTATTGTACAATATTTAATATTGTTTAATACCAAAATTAAAATCCATGAATAGTGATATTCGTAGATGCTACCAATTTTTATATAAAATGGTCACAATTCCTAGACATAACCCCAATATTATGAACACCATACATATAGATCAATGAATAGAGTAACATAATATTAGGGGTATAAGTGTGATCATTAAAGAAGACTTTTCACAAGAAACGGAGCGTGGAGTCTCCTTATATATGAATTGGGGGGAAGTAAATGAAAAAATATTTACATGTAGGATTGGAATAATAAATCTTTAGAAGAAGAAAAAATAAATTGTTATACCAAAACAATAGAGTATAAAGATAAACCATCAAAATCATCAAATATTGGAGGGGGATCCTTATATGGGGCGTGAGTTCACTTTAATGGCTAATATATAATAAAAAAAATAACAATGGAAAACCATCAATGGGACTATATTTCACAAAATTATTCCCTAGGGAAGACATCATCCAATTAAAGGTAGAATTATAATAAACAATAAAACATATAACTAATATATCCATAATAAATTTATGAAATTTATGTGAATTTTGATTCAATATTATAATGGTCATAGATGCATATTGGAATTATTTATAATTTTGATAATGAAAATAAATTAAATTATCTTGAAGAAATAATTTTATTACATGTGTTTTGATTTATGTTAAAATATTTCCCAATTAATTTCAAGAAAAATTTTATAAAACATATAGTACCAAAACAACCACATAAATATAAAAATTTTGTTCTCCATTATTATAATTTCCAACAAAATTTATTATACATTGTTCATTGTTTTATATTATTGTGAAACAATAATTTCACAAGTGATACCTATTTTAATTTTGAGTTTTGAAAATTCACATTTGTTTAAATGATTTAAATGGTTAATTTAACAAAATATAAAAATAAATAAATATTATAATATCATTTTTGATTTCATAATATAATCAATACCATTGGGAATAGTTTTCAAGTAATTATAATCATGTATGTTTATAATCGATATTTTATGTTGATTAAATAAATAAGTGTTTATCTTGGGTGTATGAATTTTTATAGATCCTCTACAGATCTCTAGATGGAAATTATAATATAAAAATTTTATTCATTGTTTTTCATTTTACATAGTTGAGGTATAAGTTATTATCTTAATATATGTGTCTCAAATTGAAACATTTTATATAGATTTATGTGATTACCTATATATTTTTTAATGTATTATAATTTTATATTAATCCAATTATCTAGGGTTGTTCCTAACATTAGTATAAAACCATGGCAGATGTAGAACACAATGTTCATTAAAAAAGAGGATGAATAACTTTGGAACATTCATATTGATGACATTCATATAACTAGGATCAAATGATTGTGTGTGCATCAGTGTTATCTCTATGACATTGGACACATTTCCCTTCCACAATCCTTGGTTTCCAAATTATATGAACCTCTCCCATTCATAACAAAATAGAAATAAAATTATTTAGTAGAAAAATTTTGTAATCATTAGAATATGGAAATTTTTAAATTTCTACTTAACATTGAATTTTGTTTCAAATTATTTATTAAATTAGATGTACGAAAAGTTTTAAATCCAAGTAAATAAAATATTAAAAAAAAATTATTTATTAAATTGTGTTGATAATAGAATTTCATAACTCAATCAATAAATTTTTTATTTATTTTTTGTTAATAAATACAACGATCATGAATTTTTAATATCATTGATAATTCATTTTAGAAGGAATTTCATTATTTAAATTAGATAATGAGTCTATCTGATAATGTTTAAATAGTCATATTAGAGTGTTTTGAACCACAATCCTCCATGATGATACGATAAAATGATATTTTTTCCTTTTTTTGAAGTATCATTCCCAAGATCTTATGGTTTAGTAGTCATTCAGGACTCCGAAAGTGGTCATAACTCCTCTAAAGCCATTTCAGTTTATTTATTTCTTCTTTTTCATCACTCTTATCTATTTGTCTATATTGTCAATAGTTTGACATTGGTTGATCAAGATAATGATACATGGGTTGTCTAATAAGGTATCAAGGATGGGAGTACTTCAAAGTATTTCTGAGTGAAGGGTGGTGTTTTATCTTCAAGGTTAATAACAATGGATCATAGTGGTTGTGTCCTAATATGAGGTTTAGATGAAGGGTTAATTGAAATGGTATGTTTTATGGAATTAAATTATTCTTATAGTGATGAGTGTATTAGTTAGGAACGATTGTTGCAATCATGGAGATGATTTTTCATGATCGATTTTTTGAGATTAAGATATAAGTATTCATCAAGGGATCATATCATGAATGAAACACCCTTTGAGCTCTTGAGTGTTATAATCTATAAATATCAAATAAAATGTTATTAAAATTTAAATGTATTTATGAAATTATGGATATTGTTACTATAGGAAAATAAATATTATATTTTGTATGAATCTAGTATAAAAGATATACTTGTTGTTCATAAAACATTAAAGTTTACAAAAGTATATATATATCCATGAAAATAAATATTCTTTGTGATCCTCTAAACACTCCATGTTTTGAATGTGTTTCACATGAGTAGTTTCGTGGGTATAAATATGTGTGGTATGTACATCCCATTGACAGTATACATTACATGGAACATAAAACTGGTCATCCCCAGTTGATCTATTTAGTGAGTGTTCATAGACCATATACAAAGTATAACTTATCTGGTTTCGTAACTCTCTAACATTGTGTATAATATAAATACACTCTACACTGGAATATATTTCCTCACATTCCATTTTCTATATAATCCATTATTATTTAGTTAACTCCATATGTTATAGGAATCTATAGTTCTTAACAAGCACATGATTTTTTAATGAACTATTAGTTTTGAATATGATAGTTTTTAGTGTGATTTTATCTTCATTAATATGATTCAGAATATGAAAATGTAGTTTATTATTAAAATTAATGCTTTATATATAATCTAATCATTAATGTTTCAACTATGTTATGGGATACTACCTTAGTTTTTACAGAATAAACCTAATCATATATTAGTGTAGATATTCTGGGAATATAGCTATAAAATTTGATTTAGAAAAAATGTGGGCAAACCCTTGGTGATGTTTTGATAATAGGGAAAAATACCCCATATATCTTTTTTATATTGAGTAATAAATCATAGATATTCTCTAAGGGGGGTTCTTTCCTTATATCATGGGTCCTCTTTCCATTAATGGGGTATATACTTCATTTTTTCCTAATGATATGATATACCCAATTCAACAAGAATAGTTTGTAGTCTAATATGATATGAGGCATTGGACCTCCACCTATAATGGTAAATATTTTTTATTGAGATATGTTATTATTATTTATAGTGACAAGGAATGGAATTTTGTTCATAGGTGGTCACACTATAGTCAGGATCTTGTCATTAACATCTATTATGTTAAAGAATATTATTATTAAATATTCCTCCATAGATGGGATGGTATTGGAATGAATTTTACATTATTTGTGAAGAATATAAATTTTGATAAATTATAATTAAATCATACATATATTATATGTCAATTCAATGATTAAACCTTACAACCCAGAATAAAACACATAATTTTAAAACCATAATATTGTTTTCATTAGATATCAGTGACATATTGTTTTATTAATACTAATGAATTTATCATAACATAAACATTCCATCAATGGTTTGTTTTTCCAAGATATATTTCTATATTTAGTGTCCAAAATATATTGGAATCATAACAGGGACTGATTTCAATTTTTATATAAGGAAAATTCATATTATTGATACTTATATTATTACATCAAAATAATTACTGAAAAAAGTAACATGTGATAAATAAAGGAAAATAATAATATTATATAATATATGTTGATCATAATGTATGTGATAATGATATATAACACAGAATAAGACTTATGAACTCAAATGTATCATTATGAAAGTAAAAAATATGATAACATAATAATTTTTAATACTTCAGATATTAATCCATAGTCATGGTGTATAAAATAGTGATATATAAAAAAAGAAAAAGATGGAACAACCATAACATTAAGAATATTGAAAACTACAATCATTCATATATATACATATGGTTTGAATAGGGTAAAATACAATGAATTCTTCAAACATCATTTTAAACATTGTAAGACAAATTAAATTCCATGAAACAAGTTTTTAACCTATATAACTACAATGATTTACGTGAATAAAACTTTTAATATAGCTAACAACAATCTTTCTCATGCGAATATCTCTGATCATAGAAAACATGTATCATATACACATGCTTTTTTGTGAAAATGACTATAAAAATTCATGTACATACATTTTTATTTGAAAATATCAAAAAAAATTAATTTTCACCCATGTTGATGTGAATTTATAAAAAAAGATCTAACTTTCATGAAAAATGATTCATCCATATATAAATATAATCATTTCTATATATAATGTTGTGAAAATAGTTAGGAAAAATATTATCAATTCATAATAATCAATATAAAATGAGACAAAAAGATTTAAAAAATTCATTGGAGAAAATATCAAACCCATAAATCATATAATTTTTAACCAAACATATAGTTTCCCTATGAAATCCATCATTCATCGGGCATGGTTTACCCATGTAATAGAAAATAGTTGCAAAATTATTCTAATGTTATTACATATGAATAACTAAAAATTGATTTAGTTGATACATATTATTCAATAAAATAAGGGAAAAATAATATATGAAAATTTTAAAAATGATATATCAAACATAACCTCATAGTAGATATGTCAATTATTTTTCAATAATAAAATTACTATGAAATCATGATAATATTTTCATTAAAATCACTGTACTGTGTAATTAGAAATGATTTTAGAAGAAAAACTTAAAAATCATATTTAAATATATTATAACTATCCATTCTAGAAAACACATTTATAAAAAATAGAAAATATATGGCCATATAAATCATATTAAATTTTATGTAAAAAAGTGTGGTTAATGCTTATAAAATATTATTATATTCAAATACATACCTTTTAAATATAAAAAAAATTCTTCCATCGACATCAAATTTTTTTTATAAATTTATAAATATAAATGTTCAAAATATCAAATAATATGAATATTTATAATTATATATATTCAAATATATCATTTTGGATAATGAATCTTCATAAAATGGAATTGATATACCTGAAATATGGATTTAATGTTTTCCCCTGAAAAGAAAACATATATTTTTCAAAATAATTTTTCAAAAATAGTTATTTATTGATTAATTCTGTTATCTGATGGCAGTAAAATTAAATAAAAAAAATAAAATATAAATTTTATAACATAAAAACTATTTATTTATACTCACCTTGAAAAATTTATAAAACACTTTAAAGGTATATAGAGTCCACAAAACACCCTTACAAGTGGGTAATGAACAAACAAAAAGAAGATATAGTTGGGATTATTATATAGGATTAAATATGCCATAATTCAAAACTAAATAATTATAAGAGAATATAATGGGAATAGATGTAAAAAATATAAACTCAGCATTAGAGAATTATATGAAATTTTCCTCAATTCAGGGAGAATAACCTAAATCCCCTTTCATAGGATTCCTACTGGGTCAGATGTGCACTAAAACATTTCGTGGAATCTCTATGTCTCATAAAATAATCATTATAATTTAATAATGGTGCCTCTTTATTGGGTATGGAAGCTTAAAGATGTTTATTTGGATTTTAGAAAAATGAATTAGTGCTTTGATTAAGAAGAAAACTGAAGGACATATGTTATTTGGTATGGGGGATGGGGTTCCCTATTGTAGGTGATAATTAGAGACATTTTGATAGAATCTTATGTATAGTTAATGATAAATATGGAATGACATGATCTTTTTGAAATTAATGTAATGAAATAATTTATTTAATTCTCAGATCAAAATGTACA
Source organism: Viscum album (assembly GCA_963277665.1). NCBI lineage: Eukaryota > Viridiplantae > Streptophyta > Magnoliopsida > Santalales > Viscaceae > Viscum > Viscum album. The sequence continues at coordinate 1,904,245,071 of OY728160.1, forward strand.
CAAAAACATAGTATTGTAGTCTTTTTTTATTTCAATTTAATATTTCAAAAATCATGTAATCATTTTATCTATTTTTATATAATTTTAAATTTTTTGATTATTTCAAAATTTACATATTTTTTACAAGAAATATAATATTTCACATATTTAAGAATATTGACATTATTTATATATAATTGGAAACCATTTTATCCAAATCAGTTAAAAAATTTGATAAATTTGACTCAAAGTTGAAATATAATATATATAGAGACAATATTTTTATGGATAATTGACTATTTAAACATTAATTGTACATATAATTATTTCACATAAATTATATATCATAACATGAGTCAGAAACATCTTTCCACACTTAAAAACTACCAATTTTAATAAAATATTCCATAAAAAATAATATATGTTGTTTCTCAATAATATAATGTACAACGAAGGTAAAAATATTAAAATATGTATTTTTATAAACAGAAATAATTTTATTCATAATCTAAAATGAGTCATGAATGTTTTATGAATATAAAATATTTATGTATATTAAAAATAAATATCATTAACACACATCAGTAATACTAATTATAAAAATTAAAAAAAATATATATTTAATTTATTTATTTGGAAAGATATTTTTTAATAACAAATGATTCAATTTAGATTAAATTAAATTTATTTATAATATTGAATTTAACAATATACATGTACAAAAAATAATAATAAATTATCATAAATAAAACTGATTTAAATAAGTATTTAAATGTAAAAACCAAACATATATTCTTTTTCGTAAAAAAAATATTTGATATATTATTATATCCATAATTTTTTTGTATTCATTTAAATAAATTCAAACAAATAAATCATGAATATTCATATACATTTCTATTATGTGATGTTTTAATTACCTATTCATATTATGTATATTAAATAATGATATAACAATTTATCAAAAAATGGACATATGATCGACAGTTATATATGATATATTCTTATATCACACGAACATATATCACTCCATGTATCCGTATAATGATTCATTTTCTTCCCTCATTTAATTTTTATGTATTTTAATTATATATCTACAATGTCCTATTATTTTAATAGTTACAATTGGTGGTATTATCATTATGAAAGATAATTATAAGATGTGTTTCAGCCTTGTTTTATTATTATTTACTTATGGATTTATTTGATTTATTATTTTCCTTAAAATGATTCTTTATTTATTTTTTTGATTCATTTATTTATCATACTGATCTATTTATTCTTCTTCGGTGATGTGTGAATAATAATATATCAAACACATAGTACATATTTAATTGTAAAACCAACTAACATTTTTTGGAATTTATTTTATACACCCATGATATAATATCATTATTTCAATAAGAGTGTTGCGGATTATTCCATATTTTTATAAGACATGATTCCCAATGGAAAAATGATATTTTTTTCCACCAGTACATAATTTCATATTTGGTGAGCTTTTATAGATTCCCTTCAGAATGATGTATATTCTATGATGATTTATTATTTGGGGATTAAGTATGTTTCCACAATCATTTACATCTTGTATACCATTTTCATCTCTTATAGAAACACTGACCAGTTAATACATCTATAACAAGGTACATGCCCACATTCCAAAGGTCAGAATTCATTTGGGGTTTCAAACACATTGATGCATAGGTAATCACATTTTTCAAGTGGATGTAAGGTCATGAATATCACATCCTTTAGGGGGTGGATTATGGAATGCTACATGAATTTATTATATATTTATGTTATGTTTTTTAATCTCTTTAGAATCTTAATATATGATTGGTTACCCTAAAAAAATTATAAGATATTTCATATATCAATATATATATCGTTATAATAAAGAGACAATGTGTATAAATCTGACTCTATTCATTTCTTATTATTTATTAGAATTTGGTTGTTTTTTATATTTTTAATCTATATAACTAGTCACTTTGAATTTTACTATCATCCACAAAGGTGATTGGTGTTTCTACAATGACATTGACCCTTTAGATGGTGTTATACATATCCAGTATATAATGAGAATTAAATACAATGTTAACAATTCAATATGTTTTGTTTCCTATCATGAATAAATGACCTATATAATTGAGATTAGGCACTAGGTATAGATATCGATCTTGATTATGGAATCCCACGTACCCTTCTTATATCATTAATTAGATTCAGAATACTTTTATGTTCCCTAAACCTGATAACAGGTGGTAATATATAATTAATTACCGTGAGGATTATTTCCCCATGATTTTTTAATTCCTGAATGCTTTCAAAAAATACAACATAGTGGATACCCTTGTATAGGGGAGGTCAAATCATACCATTGAACAAGGCTTACAAACTGAGATTTCCTTATCCAATGAAATTCATTGTTCTATTGATATGTTTATTTAATGTCCCTATGTCGACTTGTGTCATGATAAATGTGAGAATCATGGAATATCAACTGATCAATCTAACTGCATTTTGATAAGGGAATTATACATTATGTTGGACACAATGGATAATTTAAAATAGATATTAGACATAAAAAATAAATGCAATGTATCCATATTGTCATTATTATCTAAAACATCATAGTTTAAAATGGTGTAAGTACATGTTTATCAATTAGTTATGTTTATCATGTTAAGGGATGTCTTCCTGAATCATTTGACATGGTAGTGATGTCTGATGTAGAATTTTGGGTTTACTACCTGACATGTTCGAGGATGTATTAACAAGTCATTGTTTTGTTGTTGACATGTCTGAGGATGTTTAGACATTTCATGATGATTTTCATGACATTTTTGAGGATTAATGGAAAATAATTGGTTATCTACCTAACATTTATGATGATGTAAGGATAATATGTCTAAGATTTAAACATCTAGATATAACTGAATTGTCTAGGTTACACTTCATGAAAAGGATGACGTGTCAATGATTCTTCACATGATTGTGTAGAAATTTTATTGGGTTACCGCATGATTTAACATACCTTTCAATGTATCCTTCACATGACTGATTCAGACATGTATAAAGGTTTTGGGTGATCAATGCTAACATGTCAGAGGGATGCCATTTGAATTTTAAAAAATTTATAGAGGACAACACATAGATTTTCTGATATGTTTGGTGACTTCTCATGACTTGGATGAAATATATGGATGAATTTGAGTGACTTCCCATATATGTACAGAGAAATCATCATTAACATGGTTTCTATGTCTGTGGGTTTTCTCATGACCATTCTGACATATCGGGGTTCTATCTAATTACAATAGTTTCATGTTTCATTGTTTTCACATGACTTATATAACATTTCATGGTGTTACATCATGAATAATGAATAGATAACATGAATTTCATTATCCCATTACATGAAAATTACCATATCCATCTTTGCAAAAGGATTCCATATTTTTTAACCTTTATCACAAAATTGCCTTAATGTTTGTCCAACATTATCATGTTAAAATGTCTAATGAGCATGTTAATGAAAGGAATAATTCATTTACATTATCAATATGGTGATAAAAAAAGATAATATATATTTCAGGTAATCCCTTATTTCATTCCATAGGATTTCCTGTTAGAAAACCCATTACATTACATGTATTTTGACATTGACAATACCTCTCTCCCCTATGTTCTTGATTGTGTGTGTTTTTTGTGCCCAATGGGAGGAATTCATATGCCCTTCCAACGCAGTCCCATTTTTTCCAACGTTGTGTGCATACCATAAATATAGAATAAGTTATGTGGCACATCACACATTTTTCATGATCCCACCTTATCTCATTCTTGATTTCAACATTTTTTGCATAAAAAATAGTGGCAATATAATTAATACATAATTGGAACATTTATTAAAAACATGGATTTTTAAATTGATTCTATATAGTCATATCTGCATGTCAAAGGGAATTTGTTTGATTGAGATGACATGATAGAGAGTCTTCGTGAGACTAAGATGTCTATTGAAGTGGCGTTCAAATGAAAAAGTGAGAAATATATGGTGGTTTCCAAATATCTATTTAGATACCATTAAAATGAAAAAAGTAACTCTTCTTTGAATCCAATTACCTTATTTTACATGTATTATTTTACTAATCCTATGGAACTCACCCATCAATTTTATATTTGTGCACCACGTGTCAATGTAGAATGGTTTGAGATACTTCTCATGGATGATGTGAAATGTCTAGTGGCATTTTCATAATAAGTAAGACATGACAACAGGTCTTTAAAATGATCAATGGAATGATCATGTGTACCATATCCACTATTCATTTGAAAAATATACTATCTTACTTTCCCATGAGGCGTATGTATTTTTCATCATTCAATGACATTATTAAACCAAATATCAATACTAATGAGATATATACATTCATAAAGATGAAACAAAACATAGAAAAAATGTTCATAACCTGGTCATTAGAACATATACTCCTCATGTCTAACAGAACAAACCACATTCCATCTTGAAAAAAGGATGTACTATATCAAATGTAATCATAACATCCTTTCCCCTAAACATTCTTTTAGAAGTAAGAATTATTTCCTAATCCAAACCAACTACCCATTTACTTATTATCTCTTTAATAAAATCCACGTTCATCCTCCAATGCAATATAATTCATAAGAGAAATTAAAGGATTATTGGGGAAATTATAAATAACATTACATTTTTGGTTAAAAAACTTCTTATCCAATTCTTTTGAAATAAATAATAATTCATATCCAATGGATTCATCACTAAGGATGTTTTTACAAGTAATTTAAGAATTATCCCACACAAAAATAGGTCTCTAAATTTAATAAAGTCATATTCTATGTACATACAATATAAAAAGATAAATAATTAATATATAACCAACCTGGAATTAGTGCACTATATTCATTTATATATTTCATACCATTATAGATTCCATTATATCTAGGTAAATTGATAACATTTCCAATCATATTTTCCTAGATTCAGATAATTGTATTTCTTACTAACACATTCCCAACATCATTATGGTTATGAAAAAAATTCACAAGAATGTTTCATCGGCACAACCACAAAATGTATGACTATCATACCACTTTCCACATCCATTGATGAAACAAAAAACCTATTATCCATTTTTAGATTAACAATTTCTAAAAAAAATATTCTCCATAATTCAAGAATACAATTATTCAATATAATAAAAACCTTATTCTATAAATAAATATTTCAAACAATATGTCCCCTCTAATTCATCACTTAGTATAATTTTATTCAAAGTAAACTACATTCCGAAAAACACAAATTTATTTTTTAGAACTTTTTGGAGATTAGGTTCTTTTAAATTTATGAAATATCTATTGCAATAGCTACCACTAAGTGGATATTCTCTAATCAAACTAATCTATAATTCTAAATAAACTATATATTTTGGTTTTTTTCTTCTGTAATGAAGGAATAATATGCACTTCAACTAAATTATAATAACTATTTCTGAATAACATTAAAATCCACAAATTTTTTATTTATATGATAGAATGAAAAATATTTCTTGTCGTGCATGATATACTACAACTATCCAATAAAAATATTATTTATTATATTGGAAACATGGTGGGTGGATGAAATTTAATTAATTAAATGTAAAAACCTCGTGTAAAATTTCTAATCGTCAATAAAAATAAGGAAAAGTCCTCAAATAATCATTCTAGTTAATGAAACATGTAGAAGAGTCCCCAAAATATCCTAAGCCTTCTAGTTGGGTATCATTACGGAATTATTTAAAGTCCATTATAAATTATCCACAAATATGATAATTTTATCTTATTATTTGATGGATCAGATACATTGTTAAAATATATTCCCAAATATCAATAGATGAAAAAAGGATTGAAATTGGATATTTAAATTTATAGGAACACCTTTTTTTAATTTCAAACAATTCATCCAATTATATTACAGAAACTATGTACTCACATGCAAAAATTAATTTTGATATATTAAACTAGAGTAATCTCTAAAGAAAATGTGACGTATTCCCTTTAATGAATTTGTATTTGTTTATTTATAGGGAGAAATTCATGAAATAACATTTCTAAACATTAGAATAAGAACCTCTCAATTAATCCACATTATATAACAAACCAAAATTCAAAATCAAAATATAGTTACAGTATATACAAGAAGATTGATATATAACAATTTGGCACCACCAAAAATCCCCCTAATATTTAAATGTCGTTAGAAATTAAATCAAAATGTGTTTGTTGAAGACCACAATGTATTACCCATATTCCACCTCATTAAAGAAAAACATATCCCTCGATAGACCCTCATCCTTATACAAACTGACAATGGTAGATTGTAACACCCCAAGATTTCATAGTGTGTTATTTCTTCAAAATAATTCAATAACTTGCACTGCACGCAACACCGAGTTCAAGCGCACCATGACTTACCAAACAAGCCGTTCAAAAAAGGTTAAGAATAGTATTAACTAAATTTTAAACTTTATATAATCCTTATAATTTTAGAATCCATATTATGAGTTTCTTAGACATAATGTAAGAACAAATTCATCTTCAGTATTGTAGTTTTACCAACTTTTAATAGTGAACCCTTTTTACATAAAATATTTTAATCTTTTTGACTAAATGGGGACATCAAAAAATTTAAAATAAAACATCCCAAGCTTCCACGGTACGCTTTCCTTTGAATAAAACAGTAGCGTGTGTTGTACGCAACTTCGAGTTTTAACACACACCACAACCGATCAAACTAGCCGTTATGAATAGTAATACATAATTTTTTGAAATTATATATATTTTATAATGGACTTCATTTTCGGATTCGGAATATCAAATTTAGCCTAAGGTGAAATTTTGGTACTTTTCGGATAACTTTCATATTTTGATGAATAGTAAATATTACTAAATTTTAATTAAAAACAACTTTTTTAGTCAAAATAATTAATAGTGATAAATTATGAATTTGAGTGGTTTTAAAGTATATTTAGAATATATTTTTACCATTTAATATAATTTTGGTCATTGGACATAATTTTACAATTAAACCGAACATAAACAAGTGTCAATCTTTTGATAGTTATTATCTCTTAAAAACACGCTTTTTGTTTTGACAGCTGGAATTAATTTTAAATTAATTTCTGCCACTTATGTGTTTTGAATTTAGAAAAATGGATTCCATATTTCTAATCAGGATGTTCAAATTGTGTAAATAGGTAACTTTTATTTTTAGACATTTTTAATAATTACTGCGGTAAATATTTTATTTACCATGGTTAAGGGTAAATCCGGTAAATTAGGGTTAACAAAATAATATTATAATAATACTAAATTACACTAAAACGTGTCTTAACCCTATTGGTTGATACATGGTCGACCATGGGCATCTTTGGGTCAATTTTGGGACCCCATTGATCCACTTGTAAGTGATAATGACACTTTATTTTAATTAAGTTAAAATGAATACAAAAATGGCATAAGCTTACATCTTTTAAAAGAACAATTTTTAAATAGGGTTATACATGATGGATTTTCGATTATAAATATTCATTAGAAAGATAAAATTATTTCCTACATAATGATATTTTATTTATAATTTTTAGACATCAAATAATTTAAATTATTAATGACACAATAATGATGCAATGTTTACCTCATTAATAAATCATTTAAATAAATAAGATTATAATGATTAAAATATTATCTAAAACCTGTCCAATTCTTATTGGTTGATGTTATTTAGAATATGAGTCATCTTATCTTCTACCTCAATGATTTTTGGACCATTATTAACCGAATATAATTATATTATAAAGTAATACTTTCACTCTTTCCTAAAGAGCCCCTCCTCTCCCTTATAAAAGGAGACCACTTCTACTCATTCCTCACACCTCTCAAGCCACTTGGCTCGTCCAAAATCTGCTCAACTAAGCTCCCCGCATCCCTCTACTCCTCCTTGAAGCTTCCCCTTAGGCAGAAAGCATTTCAAGAAGTCCTTTGGTTCCAACCAAAGTGAGTTACCTAAATTAAAGGTAACGATTTCTCTTAAATTATTTTCATTTATTTTGCTTCTCCAACCCCCAAACTCTTTTTATTTCCTTTCTTTTGTAACAACACCAGTATCCACAATATATTAGGATGTTGTTATAAGAAGGATTCAAACTACACATACACACAACTCCATCTAATGGATGATGAACATAATGTTTCTGTGGATGGCAAACTAACGCCTCACGAAACGATGATTGTTCAAATACATCTTACCGCCTCTCATGGTGGCCATTATGATGGCACTGTAATTAAATATTATATTAATGATATATATTTTATATATAAGCTTCTGTAATTCCATTTTATTTCATATCATTATTCGTTTCATGTTGTATATACATACGATAATTTCATTTGAGGAAGTGCGGACTACCGCCCCCTTAAAATGATATGACTCGTTCATACCACACATGGAACATATAAAGGATGGTGTTAATGAACTTAAGTAACATATATAAAATATTATTTTATACTGGAATAATAATATACCTATGTATCATTTGGATTCAATACTTTTAAAATTAAAATTAAATGGAAGTAGCGTTCGTGCGTACGTACGGACTACCGTCTCCACGAACGCGATGAGATTCATTGTCCATCATATCCATTCAAGTATAATTATAATTTGATGATTTAAAAATAGTATCTAAGGACTTGATATCATTCTGTATATGAATAATATACATCCCATTAATAACGAATATGGCTCACATAACAATGAATATAAAGTAAAATGAACCCGTTAACACCCGAAATGACGATAATTCTAAGATATTATTAACAAATCAATGTTAAAAGATCATATATGATATCATATTAAAGTAAATGATTCTTGTATTATTCAATAACAATTATTTCACCATTATACAGGAGGTAAACCTACCATCGACCAAGGAAAAAGTACAAAGTAAGGGATTCTCTTATCTCACTTTCAATTCCGTGAGATTTCCATTGTTCACTACTAAATTATTGAAAGTGGTGTATTGTGTACTTCCATTTGATATATATTATCATGATTCACTTTATATTCATGTTATTCTGTAAATCATTTTGTGGTTATTAACTTTTGGCCATGCGACTCAGTTGATTAACGTGGTAAGGGGCTTCTTGTCTCACTTTTAATTCCGTGATAATTCCATTGATCACCACTTAATTATTGCATGTGGTGTATGTGTACTACCCATGATTGTATTCATTGTGTAATATACTTTATTTTATGGGTATTTGCATCATCATGGTATGATCTTTCTTTCATGGGTGTTTGTTTCTTAAGTTACCTAATCAATAAGGGAATTTGAGATTTCAATTTCCACTCATTTGGCTTTACGCATATTTCATTGATTATATTACCCCAAGATTATGTGTGGAATCACTATTCATTTGATTATGTCATAATTTCCACTCCCCTTCCTGTGGATATACTTTTGATACACATAATCACTCCATTGAAAATTCTCAAGTCATTGATATGAATTTGATAAGAGTAATTTTAACTCTTTCACCATTTGTTGAGTTAAACATCCAATTCGTTGGAGTTGTTTTTACAGGAATATGTGTGAATATACATTGATTGTCTTACACTGAATATTCAATCATATTTAGTGTATTTATATTTGTCACACATAATTATGTCATTGATTTATCCTTAACCTAAGGATACAACCTTTATGAGAGATTTCATCACAATTTACATTCCATTGAGACTTGTTTGATGATATACACCAAATCACTTTTATGTGGTGTATATAATGTACTTTGACATAGAATATCATGATTCCCTTTATTCTCATGATATTACAAAGTTTTTATTACCTCAATTATTTTTATTCAAGTGTCTCTTTTGGTTAGAATCTCTAACTAAAATACCATTTTTAAATGTTTTAAAGACTTATTCATCTAAACCTTTCTCATTAATGTCCATGTTTTAAAAATGGTTTTAAGGATTTATATGGACATTAACGTTTAGAAATCAAAACTCCTTTTAAAAAGGTTTCAAAGTGGTATGGGACACTTTGATTCAAAAATATATTTTTAAATGGCATCTTGACAAATAGTGTGACTTTTAAATGTTTTCAAGAAAAGGGGGATATTTCTCTCAAATAGTTTTTATGATTATTTTCATCTATGTCAACATCCTTCATTATTCATGATTGAGGTTAATGTGATACAATACAATCTTCCATATTGTATCAAATGAGTTATATTTGACTGTGGATGTTCTATTTTTATACCATTCATGGTTTGTGGTTAAAGTATTGACATTTCGTATGCTAGTTTTAATACGAATGTTTATTTTATGCTTAAACCTATTCATATGAGGAATGCATTGGACTTAATAAGTGACGGGTGGAGCCCGCTATAGCTCCTCGATGCATCGGTAGGTCTCATGAGACAAACTAGTGTCTTGGCACAAGGCCTTGGCAAAATCTTATTTGTAGTCTTGGCACGAGGCCTTGGCTATGTGGTTATGATAGTCTGGCATTATGCATTCCATCATTATGAAAGTGGTTATTGATATTGCATGTGATCATTAGACTAGTAGAATATCCATGTGAGTAAGTAAATGGCATTATTTCATTTTATTTATGCCATACCATGTTGAAAGTTCAAGTTTCAAAGGCTTTTGTTTTAGTTATAAATTGCCTTAAGTGTTTATGATTATTTATGAAAGCTTCTGCTATAATGTTATCCTTACTGAGAATCCGAGCTCACCCCTTTCAATGTTTTATTTTTTTTCCAGGATTATGAAGAAGTAATTTATGAATGTCCTGCAGGGATAGTATGAGGGGATATGAAGACAAAAGGTTTTTTTTTATGATGTAATGTAAAAATTTATGGATGTATCTAGTTATTCCAAGGCTACTAAACTAATCGGTCTTTCGAGACTTGATCTTTCTCATGATCATGCCAATGTTATGTAATAATGCACCGACTCTGGGTAACTAGGGTCGGGGCGTTACAGTTGGTATCAGAGAAAGTTTAGTACAAACCTTGGTAGCTAGATTTAGATAAACTCTGATTAGAGCACGTAGACCTAAGATGAACTTTGAGGATTAGTATAAAAGAACTTCCTAGAATTTTGGTATTGTAGAGATTTTGTGAGTTTTCCGAGCAATACATCCCTGTCTGGATACGAGCATGTAGAGGCGGCTCTGGCACAGATGTACCTAGGGGTAAAACCCAAAAACACCGCTTTGAGCTAGACTCGAACGGGAACTGGTGCACGACAACGGGCCTTGCTGCACTCTTGGTTACGACACTCCCGGGGGATATGCTTAGGATAATTTACATTTTCTTTACAAACCGATTTAAGTAATATATACATAAGATGAGAGTAAATGACCTTGGTTAATCCTAATATGTTTCAAATTGAGAATATGGTGACATTTTAATCTCTAAATGATTTTACGACTACTATTACTCACACAATGCTTTCTGGTTTTAGTCAATGGATGGATTCCAAGGAAGTCATAGTGACTTTGAGAATGATGTACAAGGTGGGAACGGTGGTGGAAATGAGCAACAAAATGGAATGTTGATAGGCGTAAAAGATATCATCTTTATGCCAAATCAGTTTTCCAAAAATATGATCAACAACATATATATTAACCAACTCCCAGACTCAACAAGGAAGAGAAAGGTGATAAATGATAAGAGCTCCAGCAATGGAGACCATGAAGAAAAGAACCCTCAATTTTCATCATGCAGGAAATGTGGAAAGAGACACCCAGGAAAGTGTCTCAATGGGACAACGAAATGTTTTACGTGCGGGGAGGAAGGACATAAAGTGAAGAATTGCCGAAGAAAAATGAAGAGTACTATGGAAGAAGATAAAAATGGTCCCAAGAGTCCATTTACATTCATTTGCCGTAAATGTAGGGGACCTGGCCATTACCCGAGTGAATGTCCTATTTTATAGGATATTTTCTTGCTCAAAGAAGAAGCTATGTGGAAATAAATGGTTGGAGAAAAATTTAAAAAGTATTAGCACTCCTTGTTGATGGGTTTACTTTGGAATAATTTTCTCTTGTATTTGTAACCCCTCAGTTTGCCATGTGAGAATGATATTTGAGGAATAATTGTTTCTTCTCTTGTGGATATAGGTATAAATAACCATTTGGTTTTATATGATCATTGGGGTTTGAGAAAATGATAAGTTATTATAATTTGGGATGAAAATGCAAAGTATGATATAACATTTGTGGTTAAATTATGTTATTTTGAAAAATTTATCTCATTTTGGTAATATTATAGAATATAGTTTTTGAAAAAGGACAACACGTAGACCGTGTGACAACCCGTCGCGTCGGACAAAGCTGTGGGAATCGAACCCACAACCAAAGTGCGATTGGGATTTATCGCCTACCACTGGACTACGTGAAGTCCCTGGTTAGTATGACTATTTTTTTAAATGATTTTATTGATCAATAATAAGATGATTTGGGTTCTTATGTCTTATCAAATGAATACCCTTGGTATAGGAAAATGATTTGGTGATTAAGTGATAAATGTTATTTTGGAAGATGTTCGTTTTGTTAGGAACATTATATGCCCAAGGAAAATAGAATACAATGAGATTTCATTTGTAGAGTAATGGTGGATTTTTATCTACATTTTTATTGTTGATTTATAGTGATTTGGGTTATTTATGGAAATGATTAACCTATAACAGAGAATATGTGATGATGTTAATTACTTTTAAGTATGTGACTTTAAGAGTATTTGATGTCATTTGGAGATACAATGTAACATGGGAGACTACATAATCAAATTCTTCTATGTTTTGGGTTTCAATATTAGTTTGGATTATATTAAAGGATTTTTAAGGACAATTGGTTATTGAATGGTATCTATTTAACTTTGGGGTATTGTTGGTTTAATTTTAGAAATTAAGATTAGTGCATATTTATCTCAATGAATATCCTTTTGGGGGATCATTAGATCATTCACTAACCATTTTGGTTTTGATTAATCTTCAAAGACAATGTAAATATATGGTTTATCATGCATGGATCATGTGATTCTATAGAAGTTTATTCTAGCTCTTTCAGTGTGACCAAGTCTTCTTGAATACTCATCGTTTAAAAAAAATTTGATTTAGTGGTGGAAATTTATTAAAGAATGAAAATCTACTTAAAATTTAAGTATATCTCATAATGTTCTTAGTCAATATCATAAATGAATTCCTCTTCCTTATGTAATGTAACTTTAAAAAAAAATGTTGTCCTAGATGGTACCTTAAATCATCACTAATTTATGGCTTTGTGATTGTTGGCCTTTTCATAGCCATGTTCTCTACCACTCTCCATCAGATAATTGATGGTTAGATTTCTCCTCCATATCCACATTTTCCTACATGGAACCCTAGTATGTGTTATTTTCGGTAATCTTCATACTTTCCACTCTTTATTTTAAATAGAGGCCTCATTAATTCATTTTTCGATGTGGGATTTCAACTAAGGTATTTTGAAATGTGAAAAATGTGTGATCCCAATACCCTATATTTTGTTGAACCGATGGTACTTCAAATCATCATAGATTGATGAGTTTAAGGACCTCAATTTTATACTTGTTTGTGATTGATGACCTCAACCACTACCTATAAATATTTACGTTTTTCCTCCAATTATATGTCTCTAATTGCCACCAATGTTCTCCTAATCGAGATCATAATTTGGTGGTGACCCTTTCATTTCTCTTTTCCTCATATTAAGACTAAATTTTAGTAAACCAATTTCCGATGTGGGTTTTCCCACAAATATATTTTCTATTTTCAACCTTTTATTTTCGAAGAACAATTTCAAATTGCGAGGACGCAATTTATTGAAGGAGGGGAGAATGTAACACCCCAAGATTTCATAGTGTGTTATTTCTTCAAAATAATTCAATAACATGCACTGCACGCAACACCGATTTCAAGCGCACCATGACTTACCAAATAAGCCATTCAAAAAAGGTTAAGAATAGTATTAACTAAATTTTAAACTTCATATAATCCTTATAATTTTAGAATCCATATTATGAGTTTCTTAGACAAAATGTAAGAACAAATTCATCTTCAGTATTGTAGTTTTACCAACTTTTAATAGTGAACCCTTTTTAAATAAAATATTTTAAACTTTTTGACTAAATGGGGACATCAAAAAATTTAAAATAAAACATCCCAAGCTTCCACGGTACGCTTTCCTTTGAATAAAATAATAGCGTGTGTTGTACGCAACTTCGAGTTTTAACACAAACCACAACCGATCAAACTAGCCGTTATGAATAGTAATACTTAATTTTTTGAAATTATATATATTTTATAATGGACTTCATTTTTGGATTCTGAATATCAAATTTAGCCTAAGGTGAAATTTTGGTACTTTTCGGATAACTTTCATATTTTGATGAATAGTAAATATTACTAAATTTTAATTAAAAACAACTTTTTTAGTCAAAATAATTAATAGTGATAAATTATGAATTTGAGTTGATTTAAAGTATATTTAGAATATATTTTTACCATTTAATATAATTTTGGTCATTGGACATAATTTTACAATTAAACCGAACATAAACAAGTGTCAATCTTTTGATAGTTATTATCTCTTAAAAACACGCTTTTTGTTTTGACAGCGGGAATTAATTTTAAATTAATTTCTGCCACTTCTGTGTTTTGAATTTAGAAAAATGGATTCCATATTTGGAATCAGGATGTTAAAATTGTGTAAATAGGTAACTTTTATTTTTATACATTTTGAATAATTACTGCGGTAAATATTTTATTTACCATGGTTAAGGGTAAATCCCGTAAATAAGGGTTAAAAAAATAATATTATAATAATACTAAATTACCCTAAAACGTGTCTTAACCCTATTGGTTGATACATGGTCGACCATGGGCATATTTGGGTCAATTTTGGGACCCCATTGATCCACTTGTAAGTGATAATGACACTTTATTTTAATTAAGTTAAAATGAATACAAAAATGGCATAAGCTTACATCTTTTAAAAGAACAATTTTTACATAGGGTTATACATGTTGGATTTACGATTATAAATATTAATTAGAAAGCTAAAAAGATTTCCAACATAATGATATTTTATTTATAATTTTTAGACATCAAATAATTTAAATTATTAATGACACAATAATGATGCAATGTTTACCTCATTAATAAATCATTTAAATAAATAAGATTATAATGATTAAAATATTATCTAAAACCTGTCCAATTCTTAATGGTTGATGTTATTTAGAATACGAGTCATCTTATATTCGACCTCAATGATTTTTGGACCATTATAAACCGAATATAATTATATTATAAAGTAATACTTTCACTCTTTCCTAAAGAGCCCCTCCTCTCCCTTATAAAAGGAGACCACTTCTACTCATTACTCACACCTCTCAAGCCACTTGGCTCGTCCAAACTCTGCCCAAATAAGCTCCCGACATCCCTCTCCTCCTCCTTGAAGCTTCCCCTTAGGCAGAAAGCATTTCAAGAAGTCCTTTGGTTCCAACCAAAGTGAGTTACCTAAATTAAAGGCAACGATTTCTCTTAAATTATTTTCATTTATTTTGCTTCTCCAACCCCCCAAACTCTTTTTATTTCCTTTCTTTTGTAACAACACCAGTATCCACAATATACTAGGATGTTTTTATAAGAAGTATTCAAACTACACATACACACAACTCCATCTAATGGATGATGAACATAATGTTTCTGTGGATGGCAAACTAACGCCTCACGAAACGATGATTGTTCAAATACATCTTACCGCCTCTCATGGTGGCCATTATGATGGCACTGTAATTAAATATTATATTAATGATATATATTTTATATATAATCTTCTGTAATTCCATTTTATTTCATATCATTATTCGTTTCATGTTGTATATACATACGATAATTTCATTTGAGGAAGTGCGGACTACCGCCCCCTTAAAATGATATGACTCGTTCATACCACACATGGAACGTATAAAGGATGGTGTTAATGAACTTAAGTAACATATATAAAATATTATATTATACTGTAATAATAATATACCTATGTATCATTTGGATTCAATACTTTTAAAATGAAAAATTAAATGGAAGTAGTGTTCGTGCGTACGTACGGACTACCGTCTCCACGAACGCGATGAGATTCATTGTCCATCATATCCATTCAAGTATAATTATAATTTGATGATTTAAAAATAGTATCTAAGGACTTGATATCATTATGGATATGAATAATATACATCCCATTAATAACAAATATGGCTCACATAACAAAGAATATAAAGTAAAATGAACCCGTTAACACCCGAAATGACGATAATTCTAAGATATTATTAACAAATCAATGTTAAAAGATCATATATGATATCATATTAAAGTAAATGATTCTTGTATTATTCAATAACAATTATTTCACCATTATACAGGAGGTAAACCTACCATCGACCAAGGAAAAAGTACAAAGTAAGGGATTCTCTTATCTCACTTTCAATTCCGTGAGATTTCCATTGTTCGCTGCTAAATTATTGAAAGTGGTGTATTGTGTACTTCCATATGATATATATTATCATGATTCACTTTATATTCATGTTATTCTGTAAATCATTTGGTGGTTATTAACTTTTGGCCATGCGACTCAGTTGATTAACGTGGTAAGGGGTTTCTTGTCTCACTTTTAATTCCGTGAGAATTCCATTGATCACCACTTAATTATTGCATGTGGTGTATGTGTACTACCCATGATTGTATTCATTGTGTAATATACTTTATTTTATGGGTATTTACATCATCATGGTATGATATTTCTTTCATGGGTGTTTGTTTCTTAAGTTACCTAATCAATAAGGGAATTTGAGATTTCAATTTCCACTCATTTGCCTTTACGCATATTTCATTGATTATATTACCCCAAGATTATGTGTTCATTTGATTATGTCATAATTTCCACTCCCCTTCCTGTGGATATACTTTTGATACACATAATCACTCCATTGAAAATTCTCAAGTCATTGATATGAATTTTATAAGAGTAATTTTAACTCTTTCACCATTTATTGAGTTAAACATCCAATTCGTTGAAGTTGTTTTTACAGGAATATGTGTGAATATACTTTGATTCTCTTACACTGAATATTCAATCATATTTAGTGTATTTATATTTGTCACACATAATTATGTCATTGATTTATCCTTAACCTAAGGATACAACCTTTATGAGAGATTTCATCACAATTTACATTCCATTGAGACTTCTTTGATGATATACACCAAATCACTTTTATGTGGTGTATATAATGTACTTTGACATAGAATATCATGATTCCCTTTATTCTCATGATATTACAAAGTTTTGATTACCTCAATTATTTTTATTCAAGTGTCTCTTTTGGTTAGAATCTCTAACTAAAATACCATTTTTAAATGTTTTAAAGACTTATTCATCTAAACCTTTCTCATTAATGTCCATGTTTTAAAAATGGTTTTAAGGATTTATATGGACATTGATGTTTAGAAATCAAAACTCCTTTTAAAAAGGTTTCAAAGTGGTATGGGACACTTTGATTCAAAAATCTATTTTTAAATGGCTTCTTGACAAATAGTGTGACTTTTAAATGTTTTCAAGAAAAGGGGGATATTTCTCTCAAATAGTTTTTATGATTATTTTCATCTATGTCAACATCCTTAATTATTCATGATTGAGGTTAATGTGATACAATACAATCTTCCATATTGTATCAAATGAGTTATATTTGACTGTGGATGTTCTATTTTTATACCATTCATGGTTTGTGGTTAAAGTATTGACATTTCGTATGCTAGTTTTAATACGAATGTTTATTTTATGCTTAAACCTATTCATATGAGGAATTCATTGGACTTAATAAGTGACGGGTGGAGCCCGCTATAGCTCCTCGACGCATCGGTAGGTCTCATGAGACAAACTAGTGTCTTGGCACAAGGCCTTGGCAAAATCTTATTTGTAGTCTTGGCACGAGGCCTTGGCTATGTGGTTATGATAGTCTGGCATTATGCATTCCATCATTATGAAAGTGGTTATTGATATTGCATGTGATCATTCGACTAGTAGAATATCCATGTGAGTAAGTAAATGGCATTATTTCATTTTATTTATGCCATACCATGTTGAAAGTTCAAGTTTCAAAGGCTTCTGTTTTAGTTATAAATTGCCTTAAGTGTTTATGATTATTTACGAAAGCTTCTGCTATAATGTTATCCTTTCTGAGCATCCGAGCTCACCCCTTTCAATGTTTTATTTTTTTTCCAGGATTATGAAGAAGTAATTTATGAATGACAGGAAGGGATAGTATGAGGGGATATGAAGACAAAATGTTTTTTTTATGATGTAATGTAAAAATTTATGGATGTATCTAGTTATTCCAAGGCTATTAAACTAATCGGTCTTTCGAGACTTGATCTTTCTCGTGATCATGCCAATGTTATGTAATAATGCACCGACTCTGGGTAACTAGGGTCGGGGCGTTACATAGATTAACATCAAATAGACCATAAAAGAATTAAATGGAAATAAAATTATCAAATTACCTTATATAATAGGATTCATCACTCATATTTATTTGTTAATTCTTTCTATATACAGAATACCATTCTAGGTGTTGATAAAAGAAAATCAGAAGGAATTGAGTAACAAGTTTACACTACTGTATAATTAATAAATTTGATATAAGAAATATCATTATTAAAATAAAAAATTTATACTTAATAAAAAAATTGAACACATCCCCACATGGAACTCAATAGCTTTGTGACAATATACTATGTTACTCCATGAGGAAACCTTGGGACGTTAAACAATTTGTGAGAACCATAGTTATTTCAACTAGCTTGAGTTGATCCGGACTGAACCCTACAAGTAGAGAATACCTCTACCAAACCCACAGTATGTATGACATCCATAAACACCACATTTATTCAATAAGAAATACATGAAATAGGATACTAGAAAAAAGGTTAACTAATGACATTCTGATGATACCCACAAGCGATGGCATGTGGATTCTACCCCTATCCTTGAGGATATGTTGATGAACCTTATTACATAGTGGAATATGGCTATTTTTGAAATCATCAATTATATATGTTGTAGTAAATATTATAAATATAACCATAACTTGTGAAATATAATCAATATCAAATACATTATTTATAATGAATCATTCACTATACAATTTACACGTCATGTATTATTAACTAAAAACTATTATGATCTTCTTGAGAATTGTTCATCACCACACTGATGACTAGAGGAAAAGAGTAATATCACACCATTTTTTGAGGTTATATTCCATTAAATTTCATTTTTAATATTTATTATAATATAATAAATTCTACTTGGAGTTTAGGAATGTTTTTGAATTTTATGGGGAATACTCGAATCTTGTATCTCCAGTTTTTGATGAATCATATGAGGCACATGGTTCTCCTAGTGTATGTTCTAACTATTCGGCTCATCCATGAATCCCATTGGGGGCGGATCACGACTTTAGAAACCATGTGAGATATGATAAATAGTACTTTAGGGGTGATACTAAAACATATAAAGGTGTTTCATGGGAATTAAATGGGTTTTCAGGTATTTTTCATAGTTTGTGCAATGGGATGAACCTCATAGACAGTGATGGGATACATTTAGAGTGTGGTTTTCCCATCAATATGGGAAACAAATTTCTGTTTAAAGGTTGGGGAAGGGTTTTATTCACCAGCCTTTCATTTAAAGGCACACATAGGGTTTCTCATTCTATTTACACCTAGAAACTGAACCATATAATTAATGCTCTCCCTTGGCCATCAACATAGGTAACAATCTACCTCATATTAAAAATGTCTGATTTTATTTATGTTCATCACATTTGATATGAAACACTATATACTTCATTCCTATTAATTCCATCCTTTATATATATATATATATATATGTGTGTGTGTGTGTATTGGATTTTATTTCCATGTGATCTTATAATACCTTTTTAGGAAATTTTTCTATTTCCTTGAATTCATCCATTCTAGCCCAGATAAGAGGCCAATATTTGATGTGGTTTATTAAAATCCATATGGTAGGTGGATATACCATTTACCAAAAATTTTGGATTTATATATCATGCACCATTATGTATTACAGCATATATTCTATGTGATTCTTCTTAAATGATAAATTAATTTAATAATTCATTATCACTGTGGATTGGTTTTCATTATATATTGGATATTGTTAGAGGTCCAAAAATTCATCTAGTTCCACCCATATAGTGTTGTTTTTTATTTTACATTGATATCATAATATCTCCTATGTGACATACCCATATCATATATTTTTTTTAATTTTTTTATGATTCAAATATGATATACATAATTAATTAAAAATACAAATGAATTGATTATTGTCTTAATATAAAATCCATTATATATTGTCATAAAATATAAATTATAAACTTAACATGATGGAATAATAAGAGAAATGAAAATGGTATGAATTATTCTCATGGCTGTCCTCTTATTTATAGATGAAATGATGCATTGAAATTATTAAATTGATAAATAGCATGAATATTAGCATGAAACATAATTAAAAGTATACCATTCGTGATTATGGACACAGAGATTGAATTTTATTGGTGAGGTATACCCTGAGTGTTACATGGAATCCTCGTGTAATTTTTTTCTCATTGGATCATGGGATTCCAACGGAATCATTGATGTGTCGAGCTGGTGAATAACTAAATTTGAATTCAATCTGGGACTAATGCTTGTGAATACCTTTTTATATCACCATGTGTTCACTTATATTTTCATCTAATAAATATATTTAATTGTTTAAATGATTATACTTAGATTCTGAATGATATTAGAGACTTCCATTCTACTAACATGGGATTCCATCACGTGTTGCACTAAGGGTAACTAATACATCTGTACATGGATTGAGTAGATATTTTCTCCTTAGGGTGAACTGTTATCAGTACATTGTTGTGGGATTACTCTTGGTTATTAAAACCTAAATTACATTTTAATAATATAAATTACATGATTATCATTATATATCAAAACATTGGTTGTCTAACATAGGTCCATTCCTTATAAATTTAAATATAAATTTAGAAATTATTTGAGAAATTTCTGGACTAATATGATGTATGTAGTGTTTTATGGGAATATCATTAGGAAAGAGGACCAATGTGGTTTATTTGTTTACCTTTTCCCATTTATTATTAACTATACACTACTTGTTATACTTACAAAAGATGGATAGTATAGGAACCATTCGTGTTGGTCTTCTAATTTTATCTCATACCCTATTTTATCCAACCATACGCACATTGGAAAGAATCATGGATATATATAGGTAAAAGGGGAACTTCCATTCAATGGGTACTTGATATTATATACTAGGATATTGCATGATAGTAGAGGACTGATCCTTTAATCATGTGGTTATTTGAGATTGCTTTTGGTATTTACGAATTTATTTATAGCATAGTGCATATAGAAACTACTATGTTTCCAATATCCCTATTTAGGTATGGAAAACATATATAACATCATTATTTTTATGATAGTAAAAGTGGGCCTGGTAATTCTTCCTGTTAAAACTTATTAATTTATTTTCCTTATTATTAATAATGTTAACATCTATTATATATTGTTATATTGTTATAATATTTTTTATATTTATAATAAAATGATCTTCTATCCTCAGATTATGATGGTCTACTCTCACCACTGTATCACTATATACAATCACTGCTAGTCATCATCCCTTGTTGTATGAAGAGGGTTTCTCGAGGCTATGTGGAAAACTATGCTTAGTTACTTTTTGGTGAACCTATCCCAAGATGTTAAATAGTTGTATCAAAGGGTTTCGACTATTTTGGGTCGGTAGAAATTTTAATAGGAATTTATTGAAATTGTATCATAAACATGTTACTGAGAGTAGGTATCCCACATATAGGATAAAATCCTAGTTTTATGGGATGAGACATGTAGTTATGGTTTTTCCATAATAAAATTTTAATTGATTTCACCATTGGTTGATGCACATGATTTGTGGTATTATTATTATTATTATTATTTGGGGTTTTTTTACCCTTGGACTAGTATGGTATGTAGGTATCATATGGGGCATCATATTATCCACATAATGATTCCCATGTCATGTATATGACATTTCATAATTACTTTCCTATGTGTATTTTTTATTTTAGGATGTAATTCCTTGACTATTGTATTTGTTATTTTTCTTAAATTTATTTTAAAATTAATTTGATAAATAACTAGTTAATTATTGTTTCTACATATCCCTAAAAACTTGATTCCATATAGCTTGATGGTTCAACATTAATTAAGGAAATTGACAAATTATTGATCAATGAAACATATTTTTCTGCAACTGAAATATTTATTGGTTGTGATTAATAGGATATCAGTTTTAATAAATAAATTTGGGGCCATTATAAATTTGGAATAATGGTTCATGTACTAGAGCCATCATTTATTACATTTTACATATTAAGATTGGATATGAATGAAGGATTAAAATTATATGACATAAAAACTAAAACATAAATAGAATAATACATTAATACTTGTGAATATAAACTCATCTAACTGGTTCTTGATATATTTATATATTTCTAAAATTAAAATAATTGGTAAAATTATTCCAACAAATTGGGGTTTCAAATTGAAACATAATGGGTTTTTTCCTCTATAATGTGAAATTGAAAATCAATAAATTGTAACCTCTTCTAGTATGCTTGATACCTTAACATTCCACCAAACTAATTGTTGTAAAGTATGGAGTTCCTACATGATATTATATATATCACCTAGGAATTTTTTTTTTAGAAAAACTTAGGGAGTGCTTTTTTAATTAGATGGATCCTACCTGGACTATTCATTTATCTCAGTTCATTTTAGTTTCCAATTTTGTCCCTAAGACGTGAATTTTGAATTTTAGAAATATTAAACCTTGATATTCTTTAGTATTCTTCAATAAAAGATGTGATGACCAAGATCTGGAGGTCATGGGCCATAAGAAACCATTACTTCCTTCCTTAGAACCACTTATAGAACCTCCTACTATTCCCTATTTAGGCATTGAATGTCAGTTTGGAGAGGTGTTTTTACTACTACTGTACTCTATATAGGGAGTTCCAGGACCTATCATGTCTATACTAGACATTATTACAGGGTTTTATCAGCCAAAACATCCTACATTTTTATTGTATTTCAAACCCTAGGCTATTGAGGGATGATTGTAGGCCAGGATATCCATCTTTGATACTTTAGGGCATCAATTTGAGAGAAATGTGAGTCTTACTACATATATTATTCTTGATTATTTCCATCAATGGCGTGATATGCCAACATTTTATAATCAAAAAAAAGTTATGTAATTGATGTATTTCTTGATATCCATCTATTATCATTTCATTTCTAACATGTTAAGGAATAACTGATCAATTGATTATATAGACCTTGAGGGGGTACCATATCAGTAATGGATTATTCATCTTGATTTACTATGAATTGTTGTTTATCACATATTCTTATAAGTGTAATTCAATCCTTGGATAGGAAATTTGAGGTTGGGATTATATATACTATTTTGTTTTGGTTGTGTTCTATTCTGTTAACAACCATATCAGAGATTATAATGAAGATCGTCATTTCATAGTGAAATATAAACAAATCATATGGGTTTGAATAGAGTGTTTTAACATAAAATATAGGTATTACATAAACTATAGAATTGAATAATAGTTTTTAGCCATGTCATAGTTCTATAAAACATATATTGTGTTCCCTAAGTGCCATGTAATATGTCACTAGTGAGGTAGGTCAAGATACACCAATCCAAATTGTTGAATAGACATAGATGAGTGTCGTTTTATGTAGAAAGATAGAAAATTTATTTTAGTTTTTTCGAAAAATCCCACCAGTGGTTACCAAGAGGGGATCTATTCAATATATATGTACATATGTAGGATTACTTACTCTATATATGATAGAGATATCAAGTACCACAAGTTATACCAAACAAGAATGTTTTCATGGAAATGTTATTTAGACTTTAGATAAACACATCCACAATGTTGGACCAACATGGGGTAGAAAATATATATGTTTTAACCACTTAAAATATATATCCTAAACCCAGGAGAAGTTTTTTGTTCCTTCTATAGATCATGGTATAATTTTAGTAGCCTCTACATTAGTATCTACATTACTCGACACAAGAACATCACATTCAGTTATATATGTGACTATGGTGGAATGTATATTCCATTGTATTGATAACATTTCTATGCGAAAAGTCTTAATACTTTCTTTTCTAGTGGGGGTACTTCAGAGTGAGAGGCCTATTTGACTCCTTAGTTATGATTTGTGGTTACTGCTAATTAAGAATCCTCTTCTCCATTAATATGATTATTTGTTACCTCATTCAATGAATGGATTGGCCGGTTCCTTATCATACACTTATTGAATATTTTCAATAGAGATAACATTTTATATCCCTTAAGGGTGATATTTATGTGAGTAAAAAAGAATGGGATATGTAGTATTTTTTAGTAGGACCAAAGGATCATTGTCATAGGGAGAGAATACCCAAGTTACTCGAGTTATTCTAATAGATCTGGGTGTACATCCGATTAATCTCCCTAATGTTGTGAATCATTTAGTTATGTTTCTTCATATAAATTTTCATGATTACCACCCATGAAAGTGGTTGATTTTACTATTGATCTACTTCCTTCAGTATAACTTTATCATATTCCTACATAAAAAACGGATCTGATTTTGATTGAGGAACTCAAGAGATTTCTAGTGGACCTAGAAGATATGGAGATTATATAACCTAGTACATCTTGATGGGGATCACCTATTCATTTCACCAACAATGTAGAGAATATCCTCAATGTATATGTCCATTAACTGTAATTTAATACTATTATGTACAAAATCCATTATTCAAAAAGTCATATAGATAACATTTTAAATCATATTAAAGGAGTTCATTTCTTATAGATGATATAATTATGGTTAGTCTATAATTAGTTATCATTCAGTCCTTATTATATACAACATATAGGATTCTATAGATTATTTTTATTTTATCAGTATTTAGCCACACCATTTTGACTTTCAAACAAGACAACAATTTTAAGGGATATGCAGAATATATATTTATACCCATACCCAGATCCATTCATTGTGGATTTTAGGGATGGAATCTTTGTTTATGTTGATACTCGACATGATCATGAAAAATATCTTAACATATAAAAATATATATTGAAAAATCAGAGGTTATGTTCCTTTCTAAAAAAGTATGCTTCTAGATTGAAAATGTTCACTTATTATGTCTCATTACCTATATGGAAATATAATTTAATTACACAAATATTTTGAGAACCATGGTTTCTTTGGAGAATACAATGAATGTGTTTTAAATATTTAGATTTATGAGGATAGGTTTATATTATTTGTGGTTTATTCTATATTTTTTAATTAATGAGGTACATGGTATGACATTGACTAAAAATAATTTTAGATTATCATGGTTAGAATCCGAAGAGGAATCCTTTCATAAGGTAAAATAAATACCAAATTTTGAAAAAAAAATTATTTTGTTATAGTTGGGAAGAGAATAAATAGTTTATTATTATACAATAGGTATCACGATCAGAATGGTATTGATGCTAAATGACTGGGTCATTTCATTTGGGTCTCTGAAGATAAGGCCACATGTAAATAATTACCTGAAACACAATATGGAGTTAGAAGGTATGGTTCATGCCCTGCATTACTAGAAACACTTCATGATTTTAGAATTATTTGAGAGATGCATGGACTATAAGTGAATACTATAGATATTCTTATTTTATGATCTGAATCATATATAGTGAATATTCATCAAATAAATAATCATTTTGTCATTTAAATTGACTGTATCACTAGGATGGAATTGTGGTGGCTTACTCTATGTAAAGGAATCCTTACACACAAGTTGTTTAATCAGACAATAGTTTCTGGCAGATAATGGGATTCATTCCGTTGGTGTATTTGGAGGTGAAGGACCATAATATGTAACTATATTGGAATTTGGTTTCGTGACCTCTTAACTTATGTATGGAGTGAAGAGAATACATCTTTTAGAGCATGAGGGATTACAATTAATGGAAGGGTTTTAGGGTGAGGACTCACCGCCAAGACAATTCATTGATGGGTAATAGATCATGCACAATCATGGGTGTGTCTAGTTTCTGACATACATGTTAGGGGAATTAATGTGGTATACTAATGTATCTATTTGGGTATTATATCCTGGTCTTTTGATTATGTACATTGAATGATGCCACTAATACTAGTGTACTAATATGAAAATCAAGATTGAGGTGTTTTTTACTAGGTGTTCAACTTATCAATTGGTGAAGGAGGAAAACTAATGATGTATGATGCCATTATACTTGATCCTCACACCATAGTGGATATACGATAATGTCACTATATATTTCTTAATAATCTTACCCAAATCCACTAGAGGTAATGACATGGTTTGGGTGATGGTTGAAAAATTTATGATGGTCACCTAATCATATCATATATTGGAGACAATTAATGTTGACGATCTTCCATGGATATTGGTCAGGGGTCATATACCATCATAGAACCCCTCTAGCCATTTTCTTCGAAATATATGGCCATTTTATATCACGGTTAAATAATTTCTTATAGAGAGATTTATCTTTGTAGGCGACACAAACCACAACCAACCACTCTCATACTGAAGCTCTATTTGTGTATATCATACAAGTGTTTGAGGGAACTATTTCTGTATGAATCATTGATTTTGGATGATATATAGAGAAACACATTCCACCTTATATCTTTTATTATAATAATAGATTCCAAGTGACTATAGAGACTAATCCGTATGAGTCCATATATTGTTGGAATTTTTGTTCACACATGTTCTAGATTGATGTAGGTGAGGCAGTGATACGGGGACCTCATATCATTCACAAGATATCAGAGTTGGTATATTTTATCATAATGTATATGGATAAAATCCTATCTAGGAAAATATTCTTAAGATGATCGTATACATAGACCACTGGTTTTTGAGGTGGGATATTGGGTGTTCATGAATATTTCACCTAGTTTGGGGAATTGATAAATTCATAATCAAGGGATGCTAGAACTTGGGTTCATTAGATACGTTGTTATTTTGGAAAGATTTTGGATGGTTGTCTATCCTCTGATGTCACCTCAAAGTAAGTGGTCACTGAATGAAATCATTCATGATTCACGAATTTTTTATCATCATTCAGTTATATATCATGGTTTCAAGCCTAATGAGGTTTAGTTGGATGTTGGTTCTTCTTATGAGGAGTATCCATTGTGTATCATGGAATGTAGAATGAATACTAACCACGGAAGGTAAGTTTCATGGTTTCATAGAGGAATGGATATGTATGGGATGATACATGGGATTGAGTGGTTGATGTACATTCTTAGTGTCCATAATATTTTTATGATGGTGATCATCCACCATCAAGGAACCTCGTATTCATGTTTTTCTAATTATAGGATATAGAGACACCCCATATGTTTCATTAGGGATATATCCATTAAAATTCAGATTTAATATTTTCAATCAGTATTATTAATGATAATAAATGTTTATGATCTCTTTTGAATACTTTGTGGATTTTTTGGAGACCATTTCTATAGCGTTTTTGGGAAACATGTTAGGCTTATTTTTGGTTCCCAGCTAGCCCTAATAGTGCAGCTAAACTACGAGACCCTTATGAGGAGGATCATTGTTTTAGATTCCATGTGTTGTAGTCCACACAGACTTCTAGGGGTTTGACATAAAAATATATATGGGATACATGGTATGAGAATGGTTCGATAAACTATGATCATTCTCAAGAGGGGGCATGATCTCCATTGATTGTGGTAGTGTATAGTTGGATCATGGTTGGTACAATATTTTATATTACATGTATCCAAACCATGAACCATTTTAGAAGTGGGGAAATGCATATTATACCCCTAATTACATTAAAAATATCTTCCCTTTCTCATAAAATTTTCACCTAATAAAACACAACCCATATTAGAGTTCTACCATGTCCATAAACCTCGATAATAAGATCTATCCACATGTTATAATCTGATTCTCTCACCATCCATTACCTGGGATCTCCAATGGTAAATACATAATTACACATCCTTACTTCCTATATTAATTTTACATTAATTGATATTATTTCAATGCAATTAGATAATCCCTATATTCCAGGTGTTCATATAATATTTTTTCGTCCATTACATCTGATATTCACTACTGGGAATCCATGTTTTTCCAACGGTTTAAAACCGTTGGGAAAGGCCCTCAAACCGTTGGGAAAACTTATCCCAACGGTTTTAGAAACCTTTGGGCTGTGAGGCATTGGGAAAGACATATACCAACGGTTCACCCTGAACCGTTGGGAAAGGATGTTTAGATTTTTTTTATACGAACGGTTCAGTTGAACCGTAGGAAAAATCAACGCACATGGGAATGCCAAAGGTTTTAAAACCGTTGGCATAGGATATACCCCAACGGTTTTGAACCGTTGGGAAAAGCAGCAGGGTTGGGAAAAGCAGCAGGGTATACCCCAATGGTTTTGAACTGTGGGGAAAGGTAGCAGCAGGGGTATAACCCAACGGTTTTGAACCATTAGGAAATGCAGTAGGGTATAACCCAACGGTTTTGAACAGTTGGGAAATGCTGCAGTAGCACAAAGGTATAACCCAAAGATTTGAAACTGTTGGGTTAGACCCCCAATTAATTTAAGATGAAACAGCCTGCAATACTGCGGGCTGCAATGAAGACTCTATCAAAAACATATCATCTCACAAAAATACACTGCAATCACAAAAAAAACACACCACTGCAACCTACAAACACATAAAAATCACCACTTCACCTATAAAAAACTCAAAAAACACACCACTGCACAGAAAACGCATAGAAAACACACCACTGTACACATAGAAAACTCACAACAACACTGCAACCTGTAACCTCCAAACACACAAATGCACACACAGAAAACACAGAAAACACAGCACTGCACACACAGAAAACACACCACTATGCACACAAAAAACACACCACTGCACACACGAATCTATCATAGGAACACTGCATCCTACAAACACAGAAAACACACCACTAAACACATAGAAAACTCACAAAAACTCACTTCAATCACCTGCAATCACACCCAAAAAACACATAGAACTAATCATCTCATTTTTGAAGGATTACTCACATCCCTTCCCCTCGTATGGTTCACATATTGACATGGTAGAGAGACCAAGAACCAACAAAATGTTGTCTTGTTGATCAAATAGGGAGGGGGATATTGGAAATTCAAGATTATAACTCATATATGAAGAATCCCCTGCCTCAATCCTGATCTATCGAATAAGGGTTGTTTTTTTTGATTACTCCAGGATAAATTTTATATTTTTTCGATGAATTTAATCATTCAATATAATAACCTAGAAGGATATATAAACTATGACCATTATAACCCTTTTGTGCCTAGATTATAATGATGGTGGAATCATATACTATGGGGCAATGACATATATAATGTCAAGAGATTTAGTTATATTGTTGCATTTATCAAGGTATTGGTTTGTGTTTAAGAGAGGGATATGGGTCATGAATCTGTGACACATAGATTCTATGGGGATAGATATTTACTTGATTCATGAGAGATATCACATGCCAAATTTTCAAGGGGATCTGCTATGATGACATACAACATGGTGTTTGCCAGTGGTTATGAATTATTTACATCATCTGTTGGGCTCACTTTGGAAATTTTCTATCATATTCTAAGAGGATAAGATTAAAATGTAATATTCTATCCCCAATATATAATGTAAACATTCAGATAATCCTCCATGAAAATCCAGTAGATTACTACATGAATTTTAGTATATACCTTCCATAGATGATTTTTGTATCCATTGAAATTTTAATGATGATCCATAGGGAGAATCATAAAAATTAACCATTTATCACATGGGATCATGGTCCTCATGGTGGTACACTCACTGGTGAGCTATGATATGGACCAAATGTCCTTGTTATTTCATACACATGTTGTGTGAAAAATTCTAACAAGAATAGTGAAATATCTTAATGAATGACAACACCTTGAGTGATTAGGTGTTGGAAGGACCCTTACTTGAGTGATAATGACGCTATCATATTATAAAATGATATCTAACACTAACACGATTGATAAGGTAGGGGGAATAGGTCCCGAGTAACTAGAACCTTGTACCTATCTGGTGAGCTATGATATGGACCAAATGCCCTTGTTGTTATTTCATACACATCTTGGGTGAGAAATTCTGACATGTATAGTGATATATAATAAGGAATGACAACACCTTGAGTGATACGGTGCTAGAAGGACCCTTAATTGAGTGATAATGAAGTTATCATATTATAACACGATATCTAACCCTACCATGATTGATAAGGTAGTGGTCAATATAATGGCCTCACCTTGAGTGATAAGGTTCTATATGAACCCAACCATGAGTGATAATGGAGCGTTTGGAATGTGATATTAGACCTACCATGGTTAATATGGTATTATTTCAGAAAATGGATTTACATTGATCATAATGTATTAACTTGGATGTTTGTTAACTGATAAGGTTGGTATGTGATATATAGTTGTATGAGACACTACCTTTAGTAGTATGGAAAATTTTGGGAGTTGAGTGATGAGATATATTGAGTGAGAAGTATTAGTCTAGGGCTTTGATAAGGGTAAAAGTAGTGGATACATATAAATATAATGGGCTAGAAAATACATGTGTGAAGATAATTTACTATTTTGAAAGTGGTAAATTACTACTTGTGTAGAGGTAATAAAGAGGTAATAAAGAGGTACACGAGGGAAAATATTGATCCTTGCAATTTTTTACTTAGCAGTAATGAGACATGTGGAACTTTTTTAAAGACATGAATTGATTAGTTGAATGAATGTATATATATGATTTCGTATTACAAATGGTGTGAAAATTTTTAAGGCATCTTCCATACATATCTTGACTTTCCTTTAATGATTAAAATTAATCTAATGGTGTTAATGGATCTCATGAATGAGATCTTCCATACATATCTCAAATCATTCATTGTGGTGCTTATTGATGATATCCTTATATACACACCGACCATTGATATACACATAGGACACCTATAGATTTTTTTGTACAATTTGACCACATTATATGATTTATAAGATATCAAAGTGTCACTTATGCTTCCATAAAGTATGTTTTCTTAGGAACATAATCTATAATGTGGGAATTTATGTGGACCAAAAGAATGTATAGGTTGTGGTTTCATGAGAAGGAATACGAAACATGTTTGAGATTGTGGGTTTCACTTGTTTGTTCGGGTTTTACATGTGGTTCATTTAAAACTTTTCCCCTTTAGAAGTTCCTAAGACTATGATTAATAAGAATGTAGTTATGTTTGATTGGTCATAAATGTTCAAAGAGGACTTCCTAAAAAGTTAATGAAATTTTTATCCTACTGAATTACTATAAATTAAGATTCAGAAATGAGGTCTCCATATTGATCCCCGAGCATGAATTGGACTTATGGACATTTCTTGCATTGGACACAGAGTTGTAGTATCTATGTGGAAGGTTCTATATTGTCCTCATCATATCACATATGAGAATGTGTCAACATTGGAATGATATTAAATCAAAAATCATAGTCAATGTATTATTTTCAAATATTGCTAACATTTATCATTAAATAAAGGTACAAGGGTCTGATGTTTCTCAACATAATGACGTATTAATCTTGATCTCTGGTGGTTATAACATTATTACATTCCATAGTAATTGTACCTGGTTGGATTATGCATGGGGATTTTCCTTCTCCTACTAGACTCACTAAATGGGTCTTCCACGGTTTCAACAACATTGATAGTGTAAGTAGCGACATGGCTAGAATTATAGATTCTTCCACGAATGTGGATTATCTGATATACTCGGGTCCTAAGAAATCATTCTTCAGTTCCCTAATTGGGTTCAAGGAACTCATGTTCATCTCCATACTCATCCACCTGCCCAACCCCCCCCCCCCACTACCCCACCTGCACAGCCCCCCCTACACAGCCCCCCTCCCCCTGCCTAGCCTAACCCCCTGCACATCCCACCCCCTTTTCCACCTGCACAACCACCACCCCGCACCGGCACAACCCCCCTACCCTGCCCCCTCCCCCATCTACGTAGCCCCCCCACACCTGCACAATCCACCCCCACCCCACTGGCATAGACCCCCCTGCCCAGCCCCCCTCCCCTACCTAGCCTAACCCCCTGAACATCCCACCCCCTCCCCCACTTGCACAACCACCACCCTCAACTGCACAACCCCCCTTCCCAGACCCCTCCCCCATCTGCCCAACCCCTCCACCTACACAGCCACCGCCCACACCTGCACAACCCCCCCTCCCCCTGCCTAGCCCACCCCTCCCCACCAAACCCCCTATACAGCCCCCCCCCCTCCTTCCCACCTCACCCTCGCCAAACACCCCTGCCTCCCCCACAAATTCGCATATGGTAGTTGATTTTATGTTTTAATCGTATTTTTTTGGGTTTTTGGTGACCCATTCAGGATTCAATCAATGGAAAATTTGAAGAAATTATGTGTTTTGGGATATTTTTGGGGGGTTTAGTTTGGGATAACTCATGTACATGATGTGTAGTTTTGAGAACACACATCATGTGTTCTTCTTACTTGGGAAAGATGGGTTTTGGGAACTAAAAGATTAATACAAGGGGGTGGGTTACACGCCATCTAGTGGTGACTCGGGGTGTGCAAGTGGTAGATCACCATGTAGGGTATAAAGCTATATCTAGTGCGAGGTACATGGATAGGAATTGTGTGTGGGTAGACCTTGTGTGGGGGTTATATGGATAAGTACATACATGGGAACCATATGTGGGGTAAAGATTGTGTATGGGGTGATACATTCCACGTAGTAGGGAATTTTTAATGCTAAGTGGGGCCTTGTATGTGAATGTACCCAGGTGGGGGTAAACATCATATACCGGAACACATGATGTGTACTTTGGAAAAGTACACACTGAGTAGTCTATGTCACATGGAACGAGGGGATATTTTGGGTTACATATCATGTACCTAAAGTACAGGTTGGGTACTTTTTCTCCTTATTGTGTTTACCCTATTTTCACCCTGGAGTCAGAATTCGACTTATGAGTATTCAATTTTGATCAGTTTTTCATATAAATTTCCATGATGGAATAATTTCTATGTTTGAATGTGGTATTTATAGTGTTTTGGACTAAAAATATTCTGTATCAGGATTTCTTCAAGGATTGGATTCAGAATCCTCCAGCAGGTTGGGTTGTGAGATGAGAATAATGTGTGAGGGTTATGAGATCATTATTTGGAATGGATTGTGAAATATAAGCTAGTTCTATTCAATGTTCTTTCATATAGATCCTGAAAATTTTAATCATCTAGTATATATGAAGAGATCTTGTCTTATCCTAACATGTTGGTACCTATTTCTCAAGGATAGAATAGTTGAGGATTACCACCTTTTTTAGGATTGGAACTATTGGAACCATTGGGATGGGATGATGTTGTGGGATAGAAGTTATGGTCGGATTTCCTTAAGATATTTATATGCGTCAAAGGGACCCTTGAGGATTCCATAATGGGCTTGTTACTGATTGAGTGACCAGTGTTTTCTATACATGTTAATTAATAATTCCCATGTGGAGTGGTCAATCATGTACTATGGAGCCCTTGTAAGGTAAAAATTTTATGATTGTCATGAGGACCATTGATAAATCATTGGTTATTCATTTCTTTTATATACCCCATTGGGTGTTTTGTTGATATATGATCAGTAGGAGACGTTGTTGATTGATGATCAGGTTTTTCTAGTCATTAATGTATTGGTGCTGCCATCAACATGGATGTTCTTTCACCCCTATATCTTATCTTTTCTCACCCCCAGTACATCCCCCCCCCCTCTCCCCCACCTGCACAACCACCTCCAACCCCCTTTCCACCCCCTCCTGCTCACATCACCCCTTCCCATCCCCCCCTCTCCCCCACCTGCACGGCCACCTCCAACCCCCTGTCCACCCCCCTCCTCCTCACCTCACCCCTTCCCATCCCCCCCTCCATCACATCCCCCTCCTCCCCACCTCATTTTTACTTCTTCAATATCAATCAAAATGATTCTATATAGGTAAATTACAACAAAACTGCAACCTAAAATGATATATTGCTTTTGTTCATAAGGGGATCATAATAGACAGTACATTGTAGAGAAATGGAACCAAAAAATCCAAAATAAATGAAGGCAAACATACTGATTTAAAGTGAATGAACAAAAATTACTTGAATCAAAGATAAGATGACCGGTTGGAATGTAGAGTTAGAACCCTCGAGAGTAGGTAGGGAAGCAGGGTTCCAAACACAACCTAAAATCGTAAGGGGATCATAATACGTACCCATTTAATGCGGGTGAATTGAGCGTTGGAAAACCAGACCTGTCGTGCTGGGAAGTAGGGTTCACGTCGGGATTCGGTTGGGAAGTAGGATTCGTGTTCAGCTATTGGGACAAATCTTCCATATGGGTGTGTCGAGCTATGGTTTAGGGTAAAACGAGAAGGGTTGTGGGTTCAGATAGATATTTTAGAAAAAAAGCTTGAGCGATGATGAGAGGGGAGCGGCGATCGGCGAGCGGTGAGGGGTGGTTGGGATGGGAGCGGTGGTGAGGGGTGGTCGGTATGGGAGCGGCAACGAGGACGGGAGGAGTATGGGATTGGCATCATTGGTTTGGAGATGTGTGGATTAGGGACAGAATAAGTATCCCGACAGGACTGCAAACCACCACATGGTTTCATTCTGGAGCAGTGCCAAATCACGGCATGACCGCAGTGTGACCGCGGCGAGACTGCGGCGTGACCGCAACGTGACCGCGGCGTGACCATGGCATGACCGCGGCGTGACCGCGGTGTGACCGCGGCGTGACCGCGGCGTGTTGGACCAGTCCAATGACATTCGCGGGGGTAGCATCTTCCGGCCAGGAGCGAATAGAGCGGGAGGAAGTGGGGAAACATTCCAGTCATCGCCTCCCTCCCCATTTACTAGGGATGGGTAATGTATCTAATACTCTGTCATGGTATCATACATAGAATCCTGACAGGATTGCGAACTGCTGCAAGGTGTTGTCCTGGAGCAGGGCCAAATCATGGCACTACAACGGCGTGACCACAGCATGACCGCGGCATGACCGCGGCATGTTGGCCCGGTCCAGCGACATCTGCGGGGTAGCATCTTCCGGCCAGGAGCAAAGAGAGCGGGAGGAAGAGGGGAAACATTACGGTCGTCGCCTCCCTCCCCATTTACTATGGATGGGTAATGTATCTAAAACTCTATCAAGGTATCATACATCAAATCTCGATAGGATTGCGAACCGCCGTAAGGTGTCATCCTGGAGCAGGGCCAAATCATGGCATTACCACGGCGTGACCGCGACGTGACCGTGGCGTGACCGCGGCTTGACTACGGCGTGACTGCGGCGTGACCGCGGTGTGACCGCAGCGTGACCGCAGCACGACCACGGCGTGACCGCGGCATGACCGCAGCGTGACCGCGGCCTGTTGGCCCGGTCCATCTTCTAAAGGGAAAAAAACGACAGAAAGAATCATATAGCCTAAACTATCACTGTGAGTTTTCGCAGACAGCGCACCTCCGTTGGAGGGGGTTTACTATAAAAACATGACTTTATTTATCAAATGAAACAATTATATTAAAGTAAACATATTCAAGATATGCAATTCAAGATAATTAAGCAGAATTATGAAAGAATCTAAATTCAATTTAAAGCATTTTTAAATTAAAGAGGCTACGAGGGGGACTCTACCTCAAGGAGGAACCAAGCCGTCCACTTCGGCTCTTGGAGCTATCTAACTAAAAGCTATTGCTACTCCACTGAGTATACGCACCTTCACAAACATGCAAGGACACCTAGCCCCTATGAACACACTTGCATGGCCATGAGCATGTGCAAGGGGATCCTTGCACATCTTCTTATATGCATATATCAGTCTCCACTCACCTGTGTATGCATTTATATATATATTCATGGGAACACCTAGCCCCATACATGAATAATCACTGCCATGGGTGACTATACACGTAACGGGGGAACCCACATACATATACTTACTTACCTATGCACACGCAGGCGAGTCGCCCATGACTTGGAGACTCGAAACCAACGAGTAGGGATCAACGCACTACACAAAGGATATTAGGAACCATAAAACACATGAAGGATGCTACATAACCAGTGACAAACCAACCAATGACATTAAAGCCTTGCCTAGATTAGCATTATAGAACCAAATCCACCCGAACCAACACAAAACGATCCAACGCCCTACCGAAAACGTAATATGGAGTCAAAAACACTAAATCCCCAAATACATGAGGTGCGAGACATGTAGTAACCATAGAATCTAACCTTGGATCAAATTCGGTGGACTGAATCAATCTGAACTCCTTTTGGCCCCCTTCGAAGAATATAGGTACACTCTGTCCATAGAAAGTAGTCAAAGATCTAAGTGCCCAATGCACTAAAGAAAATAAAATAAAAACTAAACTAAAACATACCTATCTCCTATGACTATACCTGTCACCACCCAACATATAAGTACCACAGTGCCCCATGGGTCAAATCATGTTCCTGCAAGCAAAGGGGAACGGATCAATGTTTCAAAATGATACTCTCAAATAGTACATTCCTATTAATTAACAATTAATCTTCCTATTAATGATATATAATCAATTTGGTCCAAGTTTCAACTTAGTTTGGTTTTTTTTGATACAAGG
Organism: Viscum album; assembly: GCA_963277665.1. Lineage (NCBI taxonomy): Eukaryota > Viridiplantae > Streptophyta > Magnoliopsida > Santalales > Viscaceae > Viscum > Viscum album. Next base: position 1,904,282,183 of record OY728160.1, read on the forward strand.
GATGAGATCTTATTATTCTTGGTTTTTATGTTTACACTTGAGATATTTATTTAAAAATGATGCATGTATTTGGCATTATTATTTATGGTTTTAGTTCTTAGCCTATTTCCATAGGGCCTGTCCACATGAATAATTGTTGGAATGTAGGGTTCAGTTGACATTTATGTTCTTTAATGTGATTAATGTCACTAACTATGAGGATTTAGATCAAGTAAAATATTCCTAAGAGGATTCGGACTTGAAGTGATATGTGTTGCAATTTTACATCTAGAGTTTAATGAGGAAATACTTATGAGGATGGATTGGAATCTTGGTAGGTTCTTAGAGTGGGATGGTCCCTCTGAGTATATAAAATTTATTATTAAAGGTTTTACTCCATTTAATGATTCAAGAGTTCAACTAAAGAGATGAAGGATGAGATGCTAGTGTGAGTATTGGGTATTGTCGGACAGATTGGCATTACAATGCCAAGAGGCTTGGTGTGATTTAGCTTAGTATGGAACCTGGTTAGTGGGTCTGGGTTATAATTCATGATTTTGATGAGGTTCTTGAACATATTATTGAGAATATAATGTAGATGGGTTCGACATGGTGTGATTTTGTGACTAGGACAATCATAAGGTGAATAGTCATCTTTGTCTAGTTGGATGATGAGATGTGCATCGAGGCATGGGATAATCCTCGAGAGATGAGTCTAGACTATGTGACTGAGAGGATATACTAGGATATGTTTGATAGGATTGGGTGAGTGGCCAACCCATGTGAGGATGATACGATCTATGGAGACACTTGGAGACACTTGGGGATATTTATGCTATCTCATTGTGACACTTGGGGTTATTTCATAACTCCAACATACTCCAGAAATGCTCCCACATGATGTTTTAGAAAAACTATTCCATCTCATGGAAGGCTCCTCTATCTTCCAATGTTTCCTCACACTCACACCTCATGGTATTACAGTATACAAGTGATCTACGTCAAAATATATTCTTAGGATAGATATCATATCCATCACTGAACCATAGATAATCCTTTGAGGGATTAATCTGTCTGGAAAATTGTGATTTTTGACCTTCCTAGTAAACAACCCATAACAATTTTCGTTTCTCTTATTTTTTTTATTTTTGAAAAGGAAGAGAGTAAGAAAAAAACAAAAAAAAAGGTAAATGGATTGCAACTACATAATCAGGTGAGCATATCGTACATCTTTGAATGTGAAGCATCCCATGATATTTGAATGTCCCACCCACACTTGTTCAAAGATATCCATACGTATTGTACAATATGTATGTTATGAATGGAAATAGGATTGAAATTGCTTCATTCTAATAGGCCATTAATGGAAACTAAGTGATGAATGATGGATAGATGTCAGGTGGGTCTTAGGGAAACATTGTCTATGAAAGAGTCCTAAGTCATTTTAGTTTTATACTTGTTCAGTCATCACTCAGATAAGATCTCAGTGTATGTTCTAGTCAGTTTACATGCCCCTGGAATCTATCAAGAAATATGCCCAGATAAGAGTATGAAATTGAAGGATTAGAGTCCTCTTGGGTAGTGAGAATTAAAGAAAATGGAAATCACAAAGGGCATAAATCCTAAGTAATATGTCAATTAGTCATTATTTTAAAGATATTGAATTTGAATTAATCCCCTAAACATAGTAACCATTCTAAAAAAATCTAAGTAGGAGGCAAACATGTTCCTTGGAACTTTTTCACTTCACTTTTTTTAATAACAAGGACAAAATAATTCTCAAGTTTAAATCATTCTTATTATTTTGAAAATGTCTCATAGAGAAGTGAGAATAATAAAAAATCCAAGTGCATCACATGTGAAACTGTGAGAAACTCCCCCCACACATTAAATGATGTAGTGTCCCTACTGTCAATGAAATACAAGTGAGAGTGGTATGGAAGCGATTTTTAATGTTTTTGGGAATGTATATTGAAAAAAATGAAAATAAAAAGGAATTGAGAGCTCCCTGGGAAAATCGGTATGCCATGAGGGTGTTTTCTACTATAATCATATGTACCTGAAAAAGTTTTAGAGAATGAAATCTATTACAAGATAACAAATATTAGTTGACGGAGATAAATAGTTGGAAGAGTATATCAACGGGAAAATACCGATCAAGAACCCTGGCAGGAGGAGAGGGAGCCGAGAGGGGGGACGTCTCGCGGGGTGTTCGACCATGGGGGGTCTCGTGTGCGACGGGAGAGGGAATCGGGGGACGTCGGAGGAGGAGATTGAGGGGAGGGGCATGTCGCAAGGAGTGGGAGACGAGAGGGGAGGGGGAACGTCACCGGGAGATGAGAGGGGAGGGGGACGTCATCGTCGGAGAGGGAGCCGAGAGTGGAAGGGGAATGTCACCGGAGGAGAGGGAGGGGACTGGGAGGCGGAGGCGGAGGCCGGGAGGAGATAGAGATCGTGGAGGGGGGAGGGGGTCAGGAGGCAGAGGCCGGGGAAGGTCCAAGATGAGGAGCCCTAATTTGGGTGTTACAAAATTTTCTTTCCCAACGGTTTAACAAAACCGTTGGAAAAAACCAGCATAAAACACCTTATCCCAACAGTTTTGTTAAACCGTCGGAAAAACCCAACATAAAATACCTTATCCCAATGGTTTTGTTAAACCGTTGGCAAAACCCAGCCTAAAAACACATATCCCAATGGTTTTTTTAAACCGTTGGGAAATAAGTGTTAGTATACGTCCTAATTCCAATAGTGATTATAGGCTTTGACTTGATGATGAGTCATCTACCACACTATAGTTTTTGATCTATCCCTTTTCCATATTTTCTTATTTATATGTCATTAGTTTTAAAACCACACACTAGAAATTATTTTATAAACCTTCCTAAATTTTAGATTAATTTAAAAAAAAACATTTGGACCATGATTAGATGTATTTAGACCCATGGTATTTTCATATGTCGTCCACCTTGACTACTGTCGAACCATATGGTGTGTTTAATTTTTTCTACTGGTACACAATTATTTCCAATGTGATCAACCACCTCCGAAGTAGGTTTTTCTGGTTTTATATGATTTAAGTACTTTCTATATGATTGACATAATTGTTAAATGAATTTTTTTATGTTTTTATAGAAATTACATGACACATTCTATTATTAAACTAAAATTATTTCATTGTGTATATGGGATAAATGAATCATAAAACAACATAAATAATTCTCATAGAACCTTCCTTATATAAAAATATAATGATAAATTTGAATAATAATATTTATGACAAGAATAAACGTTATCATGACACATTATTTCCACTATATGATGATTTATAATGGTCACAAACCAAGATTTAAATTTTTTTGACATACCTTGAGTGATACATAGACTATTGTTATAGTAATCAATGGATGGGATCATGTGACTTCAATTATTTCATTGAATTTCATTAAAACTTAATAACAAAACTTGGATTCAATGTTTTCCTTATGAATTTTAATTTACTAACATTATGGAATTCCACATTTTAATTAAAAAAAATTTCACTACATTGTACAAACAGAGGGTCATTTAGTGTTTAATTTCATAGAAATAAGGTACTTAACACATGAAAACGTAAAAATTATTCTAAAATAACCTGAAATAAATTATTATGGGTTCAATATAGGTTAATTTTACCCCTTATCTTATCCCAGGGACATACATATATTGAATGGTGTGAGTACGAAACACATTAAAGGAATAAGAAAGAGAGACATATAGTATTTTATTTCGAGACATATCCATAATATAATAATAAATCATGATAAATCATGAAAAAGAGGAATATAATAGTAATAGAAAAATTAATCATAACATGGAAATGTGTCCAAGACATTTAAATGATACATTCATTATAATATCACCAAGTTTGGTCACTGTGTTTTCATAAAGGAATATTACTGAAGTTATTCACCATGGTATCAAAAAATATTTCATATCTAGAGGGAAGATTATTTACCAAATAGAAATGAGAGAAATAATTTTTTATCCTTGATATATAATAATTTCAGATGATCTTAGTAGACCATAATAAATAATTTCATTAATAATTTGCAGAGAATAATGAATGAGTTTCTTATCAAAACCATGCCTTATAAATGTTCTTAAAGTCATGTTCAGTATGTCATTTTTTACCCATAGAACGAGAATATGGGGTTCATGTATGTAAATACACAAATTAATTAGTCATATATACATATTTCTAAATAAATATATAATATAAAATAGGGTTTTCTTTAAAAAATAAAATGAAAATCTACCATGTGTAATAGAGAAATAAAAAATATACATTTTGTTGCATGATAGGTATAAAACATAGACTTAAAAATATAAAAACAAGGGGGTATAAGGGTCTCTCATTTATAGAACATAATATTTAATTAAGGTTGTGATAAAAAGTTATCACAAGAGCTTAACTATAACATTTAGAAGATATATAAAAGAATAGGTTCTTTATTTGAAGGGAAAGGAAGGATAATTCACTTACCATGAATAGTTACTCATAAATCGGGATGATTCAGACCTTGGGACATAAGAGAAACATTGGTGGGACTATTTGGGATGAAAATTACCATAAATTCATAGATAATTTATTGGGATTGAATTTGATATGTAAAATTGGCTTGTATTTATAGAATATTTGGATGATTTGTTTAATAATTTCCAAATATGGTCTTTATAAATTGTAGTTGTCGAAAATGAAAACCCATTTGAATTCCCATTGTTTTCCCTTTAGTATTGAACATTTGGGATGAATTATATGTTCTTTAAATCCACCAAAACCAAAAACAAAGTTTATTACATCTCGCAGCTAGGAAAAGTAAATTTACCACAATATATGGTTTTTAAATCAACATTTCCATTTTAGATTTTGAAAAATGACATATAGGATTTGTAAATATAATAAAATCTAATAAAATATGTAATATGAAAAAAATAACATATTTTAGGTCATATATTTTCATTAATTAATTATATCATCATTAAACATACAAAAAACCCAAAACTGTATTTTTACAATTTATAGAAAAAATAATCTATTTTTCAAAAATATAATAAAATGAACAAGATCTAATTTCATTGTGCTAAATTATAAATTTATTTTTAATTTTCTATAATAATTCTTCATATAAAATACATATTACATTTAAATATAGAAATCCTTATTAATTTATAAATAGAAGAATCAAATTTCTAGGAAATATTGACAAATTCTTTAACCCATTATAATATCATATTATAATTTATGCTTATGTAATTATTTTTTAAAGACTATTTGATTAAAAAATATTACTGAAAATACTTCAGTTTAATATTTATTTTATATTTTATATAAAAGTAAAATTATTTTTTATCTTCAACCAAAAATATAGATATTATATTAAACTAAATAAAACTTTCAATTTTTTAAATAAACTATTATTGAATGAAATACATAATTTATAGTACATATATAATAGTATATAACATTAATTATAGATGATGTCTTCCTTTACTATTAAAGATAAAATATTGATTTATTTCAATATATCTTGTAAGTCATAATTATTATTCCAGGATATTTTATTTATTTTTCAAGTCTTTTTTTGCGTTGTGCATGTTACGATTGAAAGCAGGTTTTAATAATATTCCTTATAATATTTTTTCGTTGTATCTATTATGATGATTAAAAATTATTCTGATATAAGAAGATAATTTTTTGAAGATTCATACACTCTGATCAATTGAAAATATTTGAGTTTTATCTTTTCACTTAAATATTAATTGTGTTTCTATTTTAGATTAATTATTTAATCTAAAATTAACCCACCCTTTTTTATGTATAGCCATATTTACTACTCTTACGATCCAAAAATTTCTAGAAGTGTTGGTTTCTATAGTTATAGATGGTTTAGTAATAACTATTGTATCAATTACATGTTTAATTATGTTTTGATATAATCCATGTTTTTATAAATTATTTTTTCATTAACATATATTGGAATAAAAGCGTTTCTATTGATTTTTTGATGGATGGTATGAACATCAGATCTCTAGATAATCTAAATCCTAGTTTACCACTGATCATTGTTGGAAATGAATTTTAATAATGGAATGATAGAATGAAAGTTTTTTCCAACATAGTAGTTGATTAACTCTTAATTAATACTGGAATGTAAATGATCCTGATAAAGAAGACGTTTTTTTACTAATGATGAGTAGTTAGAATTTCAGTTGAAGTAAAAATTCAATCTTACATTATTATATTCATTGAAAATGAATATCTGTAGTCATACATGATCCTATGAATATTAAAATAGTATTTGGACTAAATTTGAAATAACATATTTGGGAACATCTAATGTCATTGAAACACGAAGGGCTATGCTTCATGCTGATTACCAAGAATTATATTTTAAACCTTGTGAGATAGTTTCCATGATGAACCAGTGGGTTATGAATATCAATTATAGTTTAAATTATATTGTAGAAAATGGTATTGATGATGATATTTTTGTTGAAATGTGTATTGATATGATCCCAATGAGTGGGAATACAAAAGAACTATTTTCTGTGAGTGATGAAAGATTACAAATCTTACTCTTCATGATCTGATTTGTACCCACATGAAATTTAAAGGAATATTTATGAGATATGTTGAGAAAGATGAAATGAATATTTGAGGGGTTGTTTTTTCTATAATTCCAACTATATCTGCTAAATTATAGTCAACTAATAAATTTTAAAATTCAATGAATAATGATAATATTTAATATTAGTTAGATTACAATACATAAAAACATTCTGAAAATGAGTTAGATAATCATTCTAAAAGGATGTAATAGAGAGTATGAAAGATATATTTCCAATACAAATATATGAAATGTCATAATTATAAATATGGAAAGTTGAATTATGATGTAACTTATTTTGAATACAAGAAAGAAGTACATATCAGACCTGATTATCTGATGCTAAAAAATAATGATATAATTGAAATATTTTAAATCGATAATGCCACAAAATTTTGTAACAATAAATGTATGAAAAGACCTACATATTTTAACACATATTGTTCAGACGGTGAGTATTATTATGACATTATTCTGATAATTATTGTTCTGGATAGAGGAACATTAGTATTTTACAGAATTACTATTGGTTAATCAATTTCTAATGGATAAGGTAGAGACTACTAAATCTCTTAGCAATATGTATTAAAATGAAAATCATTATGATGAAAAAAATTAAACATCATTTTATGAAGAATACTCCTCTGCTGAAGTGGGTAATTCATTACCAAGAAATTAACATGAATTAGTGTTTGAAAAATTACTTCATAATGAAAATTATGAACAAAAAAATGTTAAAGATATTTCAATAATACCAATTTTAACGAACAATATGTTTTATTTTTCTATAGATTTATTATGGATAGTTATAAAAAATAATATTTTTCTAAATAACATGAAAAATATATTTCTAAAAAAATTAATTACATGTAAACATAGTTATAAAACTTATTGGGATGAGCATAGTAATTTAGTTATCAAACTAAAATCCAAAATTTCTCTTTTGAAGAAAAAACATTCATCTTTACCACAAATAAATAAATGCTAAAAAAATTATAAACAAATTATACATCATGGTAATAATTTTAGAATGGGTTTTACAGATAAAAACGTTTTTAGGAAAATTAGATTGTTCCTAAAAGTACTCCATTTTTCATTAAGCGCAAATGTGGTGGTCAATGGAAGAATTTTTTTTCTTTATATAATATTAAATCATTAGGTTTTCCTAAGGATTCTTTTTCTATGGATGTGAAATTTCTCAAATAAATAAAATTGGAGTAATATGGTTAAATTAAATACTTTTTTCTGATAATACTTAAACCATGAAATATTGGGTTAATAAAAACTATTTTTTCATTCGAGAAAATAAAGGTTGTCACGAACCAGATCTGGTCGCCACCATTAACGGCACCAAACCTGGCCCGTGGCAAGGCCCGAAGGGCATTCCCTATCCCCACGGGCTGGCACAAGTGCCCGGGTATAAAACAATATGATTTGGGAACGATTTACCCGAGTATGAAAGCATAAAACAAATAAAACAATCAATGATAAGAATCTGAAATTTCCATGCTAAACCATTCTTAACAAAACCAGATCTGAATACATATGTTTAAAGACACAAAAATTGGTCCAAATAAAAATAATGACAACATCAAGACATCCCCATGGACTCCACAAGACAAGGGGATCATCACACGCAATCCATCCCCGCAACTCCGCCCCAAAGATGGGTACTAACATCCCGAACCGCCATCACCCTTAGCCTTCCCTTTACCTGAGTCAAGCATAAGCAGGTCTACTTACACCCAAGGGGTGTAAGTAGGGTGTGAGCCTAAGCCCAATAGGATACCACCAGTTGATTCCAAAGAGTATGCAATACAATGTGAACAAAACAAGCAATTTTAATACACAAGGTGAAACAGTGTTAAAATTCAAAGAAATGCAACTTTCAAATGAAAACAGTTTTCAATTCGAGAATTTCAGAATGTTAGCACATTAAATAGACATGTGAGATACTGTAATGTACTGCCAAAAACAACCCATAACAAGGGTAAATACCACAAATTCTATGAGCATCAAAATCAGGAACACCCCTAAGCACTAGGTTGTCTCGGGCCCTATGTACCTCGTACCTCGGTGTAGAGTAACCATAGAAAAATCCGTTCTCGTGCACGAGCCACTAGTAGGGAACATACCCATAACCTAGTGGTCCCCAATCATCATCCAAATAGTTTAGTTAGAGTTGTCGTTATCCAGATGCTAAGTGGAACAGGGACAAAACCCATCCGATCCACTAGCCGTACTAGTACAAATCCGCCCCACCTAAGTACCCGGGCTTCCCCTTTTGTGCTCAAACAATTTTAGCAAACAACACACATCCATTTTCATATAAAATATCACTACTGGTCACAAACAAATTGTACAGTAGCTACACACATTTTATACCATTTAAAACACACAATAAAATAATTTTATTTCCAATAAAACAACCTCTCAAAACATCACATTGTTTTTCACCCAAATCTCTTTATGATATCCACCTTTCACACTATGATAACACTTGTAAGATATTAAAACCAAATTTCAGTTCATAACCCTTTAATGAAACCAAAAATTCAGTTATGGGGCATCCCAAAATGAACCAATAAATGATTTGAATGGAAAACCCTCAATTTCACCAAAAATTGGAACTTAAAATTCATTTGCATTATAAATGCAACTAAAACCAATTTTTACAGAAACATTCAATTGAAATAAACATTAGAGTACCATGAAAAACAGCAAGCTAATTCACAAAGATTGCACACACAATGGAATCACCTACCAAATTAACAAAACCCCTTGAATCTCCGTGCGAAATCAAATCGCACCCCCGCCGCACCAAGAGAGAACTAGATCAAACCTAAAACCACACAAATTGGCCACGAAAACCCAAAGTTAAACCCTAGGTTCGAAATCCTAGTTTCTGGACATTAGTAAACTCAATTATAACCGAATAAACCCTAAGAACAAAGAGTTAAACCCAAAGTAATTTGAAAGAGGAAAGAAAAGGGCTCATTTACTTGAAGTATCTTGAAGTAATCACTCCAAAACTCCAGTATCTGAAATTTAAAAGATCCCAAATTTAGGGTACGTTCGAAAAAGATGTATTATCTCATTTAGGAACTGGAATGGAGGAAAAAGACTGAGAATTGAGAGATTTATGAAGGAAATACTTTACCTCTTCAAATCTGGGCGATTTGAGGAACCCTATGAAGATCGGCACAAAATCGCGATTCTACAGAGCTCCAAATGGGTGGGAGAGAGTTCAGGCGCGCGGCTGGGTTACTTGGGCTTGAGTGAGACTTGGAATCACCGAAAAAGCCCAAATAATGAATAAGTTATAACAAAATCAAATTTTATTTTTAAAACAGGAATTGGGCTTTCGGGCAGGCCCAACCCCTTAGACAAAAACCCAAATAACCCCTGGTTATGAACTTCTAAAAGCTCCAAATTACCTTGGTGGTGTTAATAGGTTAGGGTAGGTCAATTAGGAATTTGAATGGATGAAAAATATTGAAAAATGAAAAAGTTATAAAAGATACAAAATTTATTTTTTAATCTGGAATTGGGCTCACGGCTTGGCCCAATTCATGAATACTCATCTATTCCTCCCTAAAACCTAGGGAAACCCCCAAAACAAAAAAAATGATGTAAATTAAATGAAAAATACCTTTAAAATATGTCTTGTATGTGACAATTCTCCCCACCATGAAGGACTTTCCGCCCCGGAAAGTCAACATGAATCTCGGTTGGAAAATAAGAATGGGTACTCTTCCTTGACCCATGACTTTCGCTCCCATGTCTCATGTGTATCATTCCCATGCTGCCATAAAACCCGGACTAAAGGAATAGACTTTCCTCGAAGTATCTTCTCCTGGGAGTCCACTATTTTCACCGGCCTCTCAACGATAGACAAGTCAGGCTCTATCTCTAGTTCTTCCCAACTCAACACATGGGATGGATCTGGATTGTATTTCTTCAACTGGGAGACGTGGAAGACATCATGGATAGATGTCAACTGAGAAGGTAAGGCCAACCTGTATGCCACCTTACCAATACGCTCGGTGATCTCAAAGGGTCCGACATACCGTGGCATCAACTAACCTTGCTTTCCCAATCGACGATGGCCCAGACGAGGGGCCACTTTTAAGAATACCCTGTCACCCACAGAAAACTCTAGGTCTCGACGCCTCCGGTCAGCATAAGATTTATGACGACTCTGAGCTGTCAATAAGCGCTGCCTGATCAACTTGACCTTCTCAGAAGTCTCCTGCACAAGGCTCGGCCCCAACAGTGAAGTCTCTCCTACCTCAGCCCAACATAGGGGGGACCGACAAGGCCGACCATAGAGCTCCTCAAAAGGGGCCATTCGAATCGTGGATTGGTAACTATTATTATAAGCAAACTCTACCAATCCCAAATGGCTATCCCAAGAACCTCCAAAGTCCAGGACACATGCACGAAGCATGTCCTCCAATATCTGATTTGCCCGCTCTGTCTGACCATCCGTCTGTGGGTGGTATGCTGTGCTCATCTTAATCTTAGACCCCAAGGACTTCTGAAGGCCTTCCCAAAATCGAGAAGTGAAGCGGGGGTCTCTATCCGAGACAACAGCTGATGGTACACCATGGAGTCTCACCACTTCTTGAAGATACAAATGGCCCAACTCATCTACTTTAGTTGTATCTTTAATCGGAATGAAGTGGGCTGATTTGGTCAGACGATCAATCACCACCCAAATAGCATTCTTACCCCGAGGTGTACGAGGTAAGCCAACAATGAAGTCCATGGAAACCTCTTCCCACTTCCAGGTAGGAATGGGTAGTGGTTGGAGCAAACCGGATGGCCTTTGGTGCTCTGCTTTCACCTGCTGACATGTGTAGCATTTCGAAACAAAGCCTGCTATGTCCCGTCTCATACCAGGCCACCAAAACTGCCGACGAACGTCATAATACATCTTGGTGGCACCCGGATGGACAGCCCACTGAGACTGGTGGCTATCTTGCATCACCACCTTCCGTAGAGATAATGGCACTACTGAACGGCCCTTGAAGCACAAGATGCCCTCGGGAGATGACGACCAATCAGAGGATGTCTCCCCACCATGAAGGAACTTCTTAGACCGCTGACAAAGATCATCACTGGGCTGTTCCTGCTGAATCAACTCTAATAGAGAAGGAGTCAACAGGACACTCGCCAAGAATGCCCCTCCACTGTGTTCCCTAGCCTCCACATGCATTTGAGAAAAGAGCCCCATCAATGCCCACTCATCACTAGACTTCCTCAAAGCCTGCACTGGAACTCTTCGGCTCAAAGCGTCGGCCACTACATTACCCTTGCCTGGGGTATAGACAATGTCAAAGTCAAACCCCTGCAAGTACTCGATCCAGCGACGTTGCCTCAAGTTGAGGTCCTTCTGCGAGAAGATATAAGCCAATCTTTTGTGATCAGAGTATACCACAAACTTCTCGCCAAAGAGGTAGTGACGCCATGTCTTCAAAGCATGCATCACCGCTGCCAACTCCAAGTCATGGGTAGGGTAGTTCTTTTCATGTGGTCGGAGTTGGCGAGAGCCATAAGCCACCACGTGATCATCTTGCATAAGCACGCACCCAAGACCCATACCTGAAGCATCACAATAAACCACATAACCCTTCCCAGCCTCAGGCAAAATCAGCACAGGGGCGGTAGTCAACCGTCTCTTCAGCTCCTCGAATGATGCTTGACATTCTGGACCCCATACAAACTTCACCCCTTTCCGGGTGAGCGCAGTCATTGGTGATGCAAGCCGAGAGAAATCCCGAACGAATCGCCTGTAGTAACCAGCCAGGCCAAGGAAACTCCTGATCTCGAACACATTCTTCGGCTGCTCCCATGACATAACCGCACTAATTTTCTCAGGGTCCACTGAAACTCCGTGCTCTGAGATCACATGCCCCAGAAATCTCACCTCTCTGATCCAGAAGGTGCACTTTGACAACTTTGCATAGAGGCGGTGATCCCGTAATGTACCTAAAACGATCCTCAAGTGATGTTCGTGTTCCTCCTCGGAGCTAGAGTATACCAGAATATCATCCACGAACACCACAATAAAGGAATCGAGATACTGATGAAACACCCTATTCATAAGTGCCATAAAGACTGCTGGAGCATTGGTCAATCCGAAGGGCATGACCAAATACTCAAAGTGGCCGTACCTGCACCGAAAGGCTGTCTTTGGGATATCTGACTCCTTCACCCTGAGTTGATGATACCCTGAACGCAGGTCTATCTTTGAGAACCAATTTTCTCCCTTCAACTGGTCAAACAAATCATCTATTCTGGGCAAAGGGTATTTGTTTTTAATTGTTACCTTATTCAGCTTCCGGTAATCAATGCACAACCGGAGGGATCCATCAGCCTTTTTTGCAAACAACACAGGAGCGGCCCAAGGAGAGACGCTCGGGCGAATGAATCCTTTGGATTCTAAGTCGTCCAGCTGTATCTTTAATTCCCTCAACTCGGTGGGGGCCATGCGATAGGAGGGAAGAGATATCGGCTGTGTTCCCGGCGCCAGATCAATCGAAAACTCCACATCCCGCTCCGGGGGCAAACCAGAAAAATCATCAGGGAATACCTCAGGAAACTCATTCACTACATGAGGTAGTGCACCTTCAGGGGAAAGACCATCCTCTAGCACAATCGAAGATAACTGGAAGATAACACTTCCCAACTCTGGGAGTGGAGGCCCTGCGCGACCTGACCGAGGATCCCATTCACCATGAAAAACCTGACGACTCCCGTCAGGTGCCGTGAAACTCACACGCCTTCTGTAGCAGTCGATGTGTGCCTGGAAGTGAACTAGCCAATCCATCCCGAGTATGACATCAAAAAGGTCCATATCTAAGACCATAAGGTCCCACTCCATCTCGACCCCTGATACAGAAAGTGCACATGAGGGGCACCTAAGGCCCTGCTCCTTCTTCTTTCCCAGCGGTGTCACCAACTCCATCGCGAAAGACATCAACTCAGTTGGAAAATTCAGAATGTCCACAAAATGGGCAGAAATGAATGAAATAGAGGCACCAGTATCAAAAAGAGCAGTAGCAATAGAAGATGCAATCAGAACGGTACCTCGAACTGTCGAAGGTCCCGCCTCTGATCCTGCTGGTGTCTGGTCCACTGCATGGAGGTGTCCAGTATCTGTCTGAGAACGACCGCTAGCCTGAGGCTGTGCCCTGAACTGGCTCTGCCCAGAAGATGATCCAGCCCTACCACCACGACCACCAAATCGAGATCCCCCAGTCCTTGACGGCTCGGACTGTGTTGGCACTCCTCTTGAAGCCACTGACCCTGCCCCACTTGGGAGTGGACGTGCCACACTGCAGAAGCGCTGCAAATGCCCCATACCTCCACACTGGAAACAAGGCTTTGGAGGAAGTGGACATGCTGGTCGGATATGCCCAGGCCTCCCACATTGGTGGCACACGACCGATCTTGCATCAGAAGCAGCAGAAGAAAACTGCCTGGAAGAGTGGCCTGAACTGCCCCCTCCTTTCTTCACATGATCCTCCCGCTTCCTTTTCTTCTCTGAGGAGCTTCCACTTCCCACTGCTGATACAGAACCATAGAAACCAGCCCTGCCTTTTCTATCAATCTCCACCATGCACGCCCGATCAACGACCTCAGCATAGGTCCTCAGCTTAAACAAGAACACCTGGGAGTATATCTCTGGTCGCAAGCCTTTCTCAAACCTTTGGGCCTTCGCTTGCTCATTAGAGACAATTTCTGGAGCATACCGAACCAATTCAGCGAAACGGTTGGCATACTCCATCACAGATAGATTCCCCTGAACAAGTTCCATGAACTCTCTAGACCTGGCATAAGCCAACACCTCAGGGCAATACTGTTCATTGAAGACAGCCTTGAAATCTCTCCAGCGCATCTGCTCATTCTTCCCAGATTGAAGCACTGACTCCCACCATTTACGGCTGGGACCCTCCAACAGAAAGGAGGCACACTTCACCCTGAGCTCCTCGGGTGTTTCCAGGAACTCAAACATACGCTCGATCTTCTCGAGCCATTCTTCTGCTTCCTGGGGTTCTGAGCTTCCTCGAAAGGTTGGAGGCTTATTTTTTAGGAACTCCTGGGCCTTGTCCTTTCTAGGACCAGTATAATCCTCTCTAACAGGAGCTGGAGCTGGAGCTGGTCCATATCCTAGAGCCTGGACAGCCCGGACCACGGCCTCGACTAGCCTCTGATCAATCGGCGTGGGAGAACTCTCTCCAGCTTCCTCCTGTGGGTGCGTGGGAGCTTTCCGGGGAGGCATGTTGCTACAAAATGCAACAGTCACAAAAGAAATAGTCAATACCACAATTCTGAAAATTGTAATCAAATACATCAAATATAAACAAACTAAACACATTCTTGTAATAAAAGAAACAACTACTCCACATCTGCCTGATGTCCACATGTGGTCTGCAGCCCACACGTCTCACCTAGAAGTGAAGTAAATCAGAAAATTCCAACATCCTCTGGTGACTCAAGGTCTGCCATGAGAGGTGCGGGCCAGGCACCCTACTCACAACCAATACCCCGAGCCCCGACAGTCCTAGCTCCTGTCTATCCCGACTCATCTCAAAATAACAATATAACCCAAAAACATTAACCTCCTCTGATACCATTTTGTCACGAACCAGATCTGGTCGCCACCATTAACGGCACCAAACCTGGCCCGTGGCAAGGCCCGAAGGGCATTCCCTATCCCCACGGGCTGGCACAAGTGCCCGGGTATAAAACAATATGATTTGGGAACGATTTACCCGAGTATGAAAGCATAAAACAAATAAAACAATCAATGATAAGAATCTGAAATTTCCATGCTAAACCATTCTTAACAAAACCAGATCTGAATACATATGTTTAAAGACACAAAAATTGGTCCAAATAAAAATAATGACAACATCAAGACATCCCCATGGACTCCACAAGACAAGGGGATCATCACACGCAATCCATCCCCGCAACTCCGCCCCAAAGATGGGTACTAACATCCCGAACCGCCATCACCCTTAGCCTTCCCTTTACCTGAGTCAAGCATAAGAAGGTCTACTTACACCCAAGGGGTGTAAGTAGGGTGTGAGCCTAAGCCCAATAGGATACCACCAGTTGATTCCAAAGAGTATGCAATACAATGTGAACAAAACAAGCAATTTTAATACACAAGGTGAAACAGTGTTAAAATTCAAAGAAATGCAACTTTCAAATGAAAACAGTTTTCAATTCGAGAATTTCAGAATGTTAGCACATTAAATAGACATGTGAGATACTGTAATGTACTGCCAAAAACAACCCATAACAAGGGTAAATACCACAAATTCTATGAGCATCAAAATCAGGAACACCCCTAAGCACTAGGTTGTCTCGGGCCCTATGTACCTCGTACCTCGGTGTAGAGTAACCATAGAAAAATCCGTTCTCGTGCACGAGCCACTAGTAGGGAACATACCCATAACCTAGTGGTCCCCAATCATCATCCAAATAGTTTAGTTAGAGTTGTCGTTATCCAGATGCTAAGTGGAACAGGGACAAAACCCATCCGATCCACTAGCCGTACTAGTACAAATCCGCCCCACCTAAGTACCCGGGCTTCCCCTTTTGTGCTCAAACAATTTTAGCAAACAACACACATCCATTTTCATATAAAATATCACTACTGGTCACAAACAAATTGTACAGTAGCTACACACATTTTATACCATTTAAAACACACAATAAAATAATTTTATTTCCAATAAAACAACCTCTCAAAACATCACATTGTTTTTCACCCAAAGCTCTTTATGATATCCACCTTTCACACTATGATAACACTTGTAAGATATTAAAACCAAATTTCAGTTCATAACCCTTTAATGAAACCAAAAATTCAGTTATGGGGCATCCCAAAATGAACCAATAAATGATTTGAATGGAAAACCCTCAATTTCACCAAAAATTGGAACTTAAAATTCATTTGCATTATAAATGCAACTAAAACCAATTTTTACAGAAACATTCAATTGAAATAAACATTAGAGTACCATGAAAAACAGCAAGCTAATTCACAAAGATTGCACACACAATGGAATCACCTACCAAATTAACAAAACCCCTTGAATCTCCGTGCGAAATCAAATCGCACCCCCGCCGCACCAAGAGAGAACTAGATCAAACCTAAAACCACACAAATTGGCCAAGAAAACCCAAAGTTAAACCCTAGGTTCGAAATCCTAGTTTCTGGACATTAGTAAACTCAATTATAACCGAATAAACCCTAAGAACAAAGAGTTAAACCCAAAGTAATTTGAAAGAGGAAAGAAAAGGGCTCATTTACTTGAAGTATCTTGAAGTAATCACTCCAAAACTCCAGTATCTGAAATTTAAAAGATCCCAAATTTAGGGTACGTTCGAAAAAGATGTATTATCTCATTTAGGAACTGGAATGGAGGAAAAAGACTGAGAATTGAGAGATTTATGAAGGAAATACTTTACCTCTTCAAATCTGGGCGATTTGAGGAACCCTATGAAGATCGGCACAAAATCGCGATTCTACAGAGCTCCAAATGGGTGGGAGAGAGTTCAGGCGCGCGGCTGGGTTACTTGGGCTTGAGTGAGACTTGGAATCACCGAAAAATCCCAAATAATGAATAAGTTATAACAAAATCAAATTTTATTTTTAAAACAGGAATTGGGCTTTCGGGCAGGCCCAACCCCTTAGACAAAAACCCAAATAACCCCTGGTTATGAACTTCTAAAAGCTCCAAATTACCTTGGTGGTGTTAATAGGTTAGGGTAGGTCAATTAGGAATTTGAATGGATGAAAAATATTGAAAAATGAAAAAGTTATAAAAGATACCAAATTTATTTTTTAATCTGGAATTGGGCTCACGGCTTGGCCCAATTCATGAATACTCATCTATTCCTCCCTAAAACCTAGGGAAACCCCCAAAACAAAAAAAATGATGTAAATTAAATGAAAAATACCTTTAAAATATGTCTTGTATGTGACAAAGGTAGCCCAAAAATATATATTTGGTATACGGAAAGTAGTTTCTATAGAAATATTACTATAAAAATAATTTCTTTAATGATATAAACAAGATGTATGGTAGAAATGTGTAATTCCATGATAATTCTTAAAGACATATTGTAGTTATAGGTAACATGTTAATTATTGGAAATGATTTAATTTCAAATGAATTATTTTTTTAGGATATAATCAAAACTGTATTATCATAATTCAATTATGTTATAACATTTACATGGAATTATTTTGGATTAATAAACATAATGTACATACTTACAATAATGATTTTATTTTATTAACCAATCATCATGAGAATATATATACACCAAACATAAAAAGTCATAGAAGCATAGAAATACCATTCCTTAGTGAAATGGAAGATCAATATTGGATATGGAAATTATTGTTTATGTCCCCCTCCAAAAAATGACACCCCTCTGCATATGGCACTGATGAAAGGGATATAATGACCTCTGAGTCTTGCCTCCAGCAGACCTTGGGTTGGAGACTTGAACCAAGGGTTTAAAAATCTCACAATATGGGAGGCATTACACTTTTGTATGAAACAATATTGGGAGATAATATGAATCGCCCAAATCAAATCCATGAAATATATAGAAGAAAAATCCAAAAGCTATCCCATATGCATAAAAAAGTAGAATTGACACACAAACAATAAATTGTCCATGGTAAATACCCAAACATAAGCTAAATTAGAAACACAATAACCATCATTTATCCTAAGCCATTAATGCCCAAAACAATCCATGTAGTCATGTAGGAAACCTGATAACAGTTTTATATACATTGGGTGATGATACAAGTATAATCATTGGGAAATTCAATGTGTCTCATGCACATGTTAAAATGGAATAGTTATTCACTTGTGAGAAAACAAAAAAAAACCAATCAACACTTATAAAGTAATACTAATCCAAAACAACCTAAAAATGTCATCCTCATCAAGTAACATAATTCATGAAATATAATAGGTTAATTATAAAATCTATGATAGGATACCCCACACCACTTTTAACTACTATATTTCCCTCACCCAACATCATACGTCCTGGCTCTCCCATCGATACCATATACCACATCAAATCTTCCTCACCCACAAATAGGCATCACAACTCATCACGCCCACACAAAAAATATGCCTCAATTCCCACCCACACACACTTGGGCCTCAAATCTCATCCTAGCGAAACTTGGGAATGAATCATCACATATCATCAATAAGAAACCGAGGAAACAAGCACCTCTCCTGCAAACCCCTAGGCCATCGAATCTCACTAAAAGACATATGGGCAACAGAATACCTCACATGTAAACACATGGACCATCGAAACTATTATATAAATATCTAAATGACCTCTTACCATCATATCATGTGTCCTCTCTACCTCTATGGGAAGAGAGATTGGAATATGTCAAGTACCCTACCATTTGTAATCCTTAGTGGATGTTGGTAAAACGCCCCCACCCAACTCTGCAAGTGATATGAACATAGTTCTAATCATATCTGGGGTACATATAGACATCCCAAGAATATATGTAACTCCCCGACCCTAGATACCCAGAGATGGTTCATTATTACATAACATTGTCTTGATCACAAAGGATCAAGTCTCGAAAGACCGATTAGTTTAGTAGTCTTTAAAACACTAGACATATTCATAAGTATTACATTACATGATAAGGTAAAAAAACTACAAAAACATATTATCTTCATATCCCCTCATACTATCCCTGCAGGTCATTCATAAATTACTTCTTCACATCTTGGGAAAAGATAAAACATTGAAAAGGGTGAGCTCAGATGCTCAGTAAGGATAACAATATAGCAGAAGCTTTCGTAGATAAGCATAAACAATTAAAGAAATTTATAACTAAAACAAAAGCATTTTAAACATTAACTTAAACATAATATGGAAAAGATAAAATGAAATAATTCTATTTACATATTCATATGGATATTCTACTAGTCGAACAATCACATGAAATATCAATAACCACTTTCATAATGATGGAATGCATAATGCCAGACTATCATAACCACATAGCCAAGGCCTCGTGCCAAGACTACAAATAAGATTTTTCCAAGGCCTTGTTCCGAGACACTAGTTTGTCTTATGAGAACTACCGATGCATCGAGGAGCTATAGTGGGATCCACCCGTCACTTACTAAGTCCAATTCATTCCTCATATGAAAAGTTGTAAACATAACATTAACATTCGTATTAAAACTAGCATACGAAATGTCAATACATTATCCACAAACCATGAATGGTATAAAAATAGCTCATCCACAGTCAAAAATAACTCATTCGATACAATATAGAATATCGTATTGTACCATATAAACCTCAATCATGAATGATGGAGGATATTGACATAGATGAAAATATTCATCAAAACAATTAGAGTGAAATATCCCATTTTTCATGAAATCATTTAAAAGTCACACTATTTGTCAAGAATCCTTTTAAAATAGATTTTATAATCAAAGTTTCCCATAACAAATTGAATATTCTAAAAGGAATTTTGTTTTTAAAACTTTAATGTCCATATAAATAAATCCTTAAAACCATTTTTAAAATATGGACATTAATGAGCAATATTTAGAAGAATGAGTCATTAAAACATTTAAAAATGGTATTTTAGTTAGAGTTTCTAACCAAAAGAGAGACACATTAATACAAATAATTGAGATAATCAAAACTTTGTAATATCATTAGAATAAAGGGATTCATGATATACTATGTCAAAGTACACCACATAAAAGTGATTTGGTGTATAACAACAAAGATGTCTCAATGGAATGTAAATTAAGATGAAATCTCTCATAAAGGTCGTATCCTTAGGTTAAGTATAAATAAATGAAATAATTATGTGTGACAAATATAAATAAACTAAATATGATTGAATATTCAGTGTAATAAAATCAAACGGCATTCACACATATTCTAGTAAAAACAACACCAATGAATTGGATGTTTATCCCAACAAATCGAGATTGAGTAAAAATTACTCTTATCAAGTTCATACCGATGACTTGAGAATTTATCAATGGAGGTATTATGTGTATCAAAAGTATATCCACAGAAAGGGGAGTGGAATTTATTACATAATCAAATGAATAGTTATTCTGCACATAATCCTGGAGTAAAATTATCAATGAAGTATGCGTAAAGCCAAATGAGTGGAAATTGAAATTCCAAATTCCCTTATTGATTTGGTAACATACAAAACATACACCCATTAAAGAAGGATCATACAATGATGATGTAAATATAAATGAATTAAAGTATATTACACAATGAATACAAACATGGGTAGTAAACACACCACATGTTATAAATAAGTGGTGAACAATGGAATTCTCACGGAATTAAAAGTAAGATAAGAAACCCCTTACTTTGTACTTTATCCTTGGTCGAAGGTAGGTTAAAATCCTGTATAATGGTGAAATAATTGTTTTTAAACTATACAGTAATAATTTACATTAATATGATATCATATATGATCTTTTAACATTGATTTGTTATTAATATCTTAGTATTATCATTGTTTCGGGTGTTAATTTACCCGTTTTCATTTATATGTTTTGTTAATTAAGACATGTTTTTCAATTATAGGTTGTATCTTATTAATATCCAGAATGATATCAAGTCCTTAAACATTATTTTTAAATAATCAAATGATAATTATCCTTGAATGGATACGATGAAGAATGAATCTCATCGCGTTCGTGGAGACGGTAGTCCGTACGTTCGCACGAGTGACAATATCATTATTTTGATGTTAAAATAATATATAATTGGATGGTATATCATATAGACAGAATAATTATCATGTTATATTTATTATTTACATGAATTACACATCATTATAATACCCATCCAAATAATAATTTATTGAATGACAATTACACCACGACGTGGAGACGGTAAGCCGTACGTACGCACGTATGGTGACATGTCATTCAAAGGATGGATAGAATACTGAATATGGTTTTACTATATTTATAATAATATTACATTATATAGGAGATACTAGACTCATTAATTTAGAATTGGAATAACAAAGAAAGAAGAAGTTGAAGAAGAAAAGAATTTGAAAAAGGGTGGTAAAAACATTACCTCTTCTTCGGGTTCTTTCTTTTGATTTGATCAAAAGGGATCCTCAGGATGGATTTATGATCAAACTAAGGCCTCTAGGTTGTATTGAGGGAAGTTGAGAGAGTATTTGGGCAGGTTTTGGCCGAAACAAAAGGCTTTTAAGGTGTTAAGTAATGAAAAAGGGTGTGCCCTTTTATAAGAGGGGTGAGGGGCACCTTTGGAAAAGCTAAAAATATTATTTTATAATAAATTCATATTCAGTTTATAATGGCTCCAAAGTGTATTATTTAAAGTTTAAGGTGGGGATAGGTCTAAAAACACTCATCCAATATAATTTATACAGGTTTGGGTCATTATATTAACCTTATCTTTAAGTATTAACTCTTACTTAATTAGTATCACTTTTAAAATGTCTCTTTTTAGTTTTATATTATATGGTTAATAAACTTAATATAAACATCCAAGAGACCCCCATGTGGTCCTTTAATGATACACCTATCATGATATAAGTCTCTTGGCCGAACCTTAGATTTTTAGGAATTTAATATCAATTAATAATATAATATTTGTTTTAAAAACACTTTTATGTCAATTTTGACACTATTCAATAATTGATTTTTGTGAAACTCATATTAGAATGATTACTTTGAAAAAGGTCAATTAAATCAATCCTAATATGTAATATTAACCTATTAAATTAGTTTAATTCATAAAAAGTCTCAAATTATATTTATTTGGGTATCTACAATATCAATCATTTTAATTTTTCACTATTATGGTAATTACTGCATCACCATTGTGTCATAAATAAATTAAATTATTTAATGTCTAAAAATTATAAATAAAATACCATTATGTAGGAAACATTTTTATATTTCTAATTAATATTTATTGTCGAATTTATTATATGTGTAACCCTATATTAAAAATGTTTTAGTAAATAAACATTGATTTTAACTCTTTTAACTCTTCTTTGAATTAAATAATAATAAATGTCCTAATCTAATTCAAGTGGACCTAAATGACAATAGTTTATTCCTAAGGTTGTCTGTGGTCGATATACACTTGTCCAATAGAATTAGGACATGTGTTAGGGTAATATTAAAATCATTTTTACCCTTAATTACCCTATTTACTTTTAACCATGGTAAATAAAAGTAAAAAGTCACTATTTACCAATAATTATTTTCATCTCAATGAACCACATTTTACTCCTGGATATTAACTGTGTCTCTCGTATTTTCGAAATTCCACTCCCAGAAGCGGTAAAATTATGTTTTATGAAAAAATCGGTTTTTTAACTACCACTTTATGGTTTCACTATTCATCAAAAAATGAAAGTTCCCAGAAAAATACAAAAAATTAGGCCTACGCTATATTTGATATTATGAATTCAAAAATGATGTCTATTTTACCAAATTCAAAAACATAAATTGAATTAATTAATTTAAAAATAAATTTCTGTCGTCAAAACAAATAGCGTGTTTTTAGAGATAATAACTATCAAAATATTGACACTTGTTTATGTCTGGTTTAAATGTGAAATATCATCCAATAACCAACATTGCATTAAATGGTAAAAATATATTTTAAATATACTTTTAAACCACTAAAAATAATAATTTTTCATTATTAATTATTTCGATTAAAAAATTTGTTTTTAATTAAAATTTAGTAATTTTCACTATTCATCAAAATATGAAAATTATCCGAAAAGTACCAAAATTTCACCCTAAGCCAATTTTGATATTACGAATCCAAAACTGATTTCCATTTCGAAAGATAAAATTTATAAAATTTCAAAAAGTATGTATTACTATTCATAATGGCTAGTTTGATTGGTTGTGCTGTGCTAGAATCTCGAAGTTGCGTACAATGCACGTCATTGAATTATTCAAATGGAAACGTACCGTGGAAGCTTGAGGTGTTACAATCTCCCCTCATTCAATAAATTGTATCCTTGCAATTTTTTTAAAATTGGGCTTGAGAATATAATGGAATGTCCCACATCGGAAAAAGAGTCAATAAAAATATCACTTTAAAAGAAAGAAAGAGAGGTATAAATGTCACCCAAGATAACCCATACTAGGATTCCATGTAGGAAATCATGGATATGGACGAGAATCTAAGTGTTCAGTTCTGATGGAGAGGGATAGAAGACATGATCAGGAGAAAGTTAACAATAAGAAAATCACAAACTTGTGTTGGGAAAACGGTCCTTAGTCTCCCAGTGGGAAAAGTAAACAGACAACATTTTTTGTTTTAAGTTACATTACATAAAGACGAGGAATTCATTTATGATATTGAATAAGAACATAAAGAGATATACTTAATTTTTATGTAGAGTTTCATTCTTTAATAACTTTTTTCCACTAACTCATTTTTTTTGAACAATGAGTATTCAAGAAGACTTAGTCACAATGGAAGAGCTAGAATAAACATCTATTGAAATAAATGATCCAAGTAGGATAAACTATATATTTACCTTGTCTTTAGAGATTAATCAAAACCAAAATGGTTAGTATAATATCTGATGATCCCCCAAATGGATATTCCATTAGAGAGAAAAAACACTAATCTTAATTTCTAAAATTAAACCATCAATACCCCAAAGTTAAATAAATACCATTCAATAATCAATTGTCCTTAAAATCCTTCAATATCATCCAAAATAATATTGAAACCAAAAACTTATAATAATGTTGTCTTCCATGTTAAATTGTATCTTCAAATGTCATTAATTACTCATAAAGTCACATACTTAAAATTAATTAACCTAATCATTTCCATGAATAACCCAAATCACTATAAATCCACAATAAAAAACATAGATAAAAATCCACCATTACTCCTCAAATGAAATCCCATAATATTCTATTTTCCTTGGGCATATATTGTTCACAACCCAGCGAACAACTTCCAAAATAACATTTATCACTTAATCAACAAATCATTTTCCTATACTAAGGGTATTCATTTGATAAGACACAAGATCCCAAATCAAATTATTATTGATCAATAAAATCATTTAACTAAAAATAATAGTCACACTAACCAGGGACTTCACGTAGTCCAGTGGTAGGTGATAAATCCCAATCTCACTTTTGTTGTGGGTTCGATTCCCACAGCTTTGTCCGACGTGACGGGTTGTCACACGGTCTGCGTGTTTTCCTTTTTCAAAAACTATATTTTATAACATTACCAAAATAAGATAAATTCCTCAAAATAAACATAGCATAATTTAACCACAAATCTTAACTCATACCTTGCATTTTTTTCCCAAATTATAATAACTTATAATTTCCTCAAACCCAATGATCATATAAAACCAAATGGTTATTTATAACTATATCTTCAAGAGAAAAGATAATTCTTCCTCAAATATCATTCTCACAGGGAAAACTGCAGGGTTAAAAATACAAGAGAAAATAATTCCAAAGTAAACCCATCAACAAGGAGCACTAATAATTTTTAAACATTTCTCCAACCATTTATTTCCACCTAGCTTCTTCTTTGACCAAGAAAATATCCTATAGAATAGGGCATTCACTTGGGTAATGGCCAGGTCCCCTATATTTACGGAAAATGACTGTAAATGGATTCTTGGGACCATTTTTATCTTCTTCCACAGTACTCTTCATTTTTCTTCAGAAATTCTTCACTTTATGTCCTTCCTTCCCGCACGTAAAGAATTTATTTGTCCCATTTAGACACTTTCCTAGGTGTATCCTTCCACATTTCCTCCATGATGGAAATTGAGGATTCCTTTCTCTATGGTCTCCACTGCTGGAGCTCATATCATTCATCACCTTTCTCTTTTTTTTTGAGTCTGAGAATTGGTTAATATATATATTATTGATCATATATTTGGAAAATTTGATTTGGCATAATGATGATATCTTTTACGCCTATCAACATTCAATTTTGTTTCTCATTTCCACCTCTGTTCCCACCTTGTACATCATTCTCAACGTCACAATGACTTCCTTGGAATCCCGCCATTGACTAAAACCATAAGGCATTGTGTGAGTAACAGTAGTCATAAAATCATTTATAGAATAACATGTCACCATATTTTCAATTTTAAACACATTAGGATTAACGAAGTTCATATACTCTCATCATATATATAATACTTCAAATCGGTTAGTAAAGAAAATGTAAATTTTCCTAAGAATATCCCCTAGGAGTGTCGTAACCAAGAGTGTAGCAAGGCCCGTTGTCATGCACCTGTTCCCATTAGAGTCTAGCTCAAAGCGGTGTTTCCGGGTCGTACTCCTAGGTACATCTGTGTCAGAGCCGCCTCTACCTGCTCGTATCCAGACAGGGATGTATTGCTTGGAAAACTCACAAAATCTCTACAATACCAAAATTTTAGGAAGTTCTTCTATACTAATCTTCAAAGTTCATCTTAAGTCTACGTGCTCTAATCAGAGTTTATCTAAATATAGCTTCCATGGTTTGTACTAAACTTCCTCTGATGCCAACTGTAACGCCCCGACACTGGATACCTAGAGTCGGTGCATTATTACATAACATTGGAATGATCACAAAGGATCAAGTCTCGAAATACCGATTAGTTTAGTAGTCTTGGAAACACTAGATATATTCATAAGTATTACATTACATCATAAGGTAAAAAAACTAAAACAACATATTATCTTCATATCCCCTCATACTATCCCTGCCGGTCACTCATAAATTACTTCTTCACATCCTGGGAAAAGATAAAACATTGAAAGGGGTGGGATCAGATGATCAGTAAGGATAACAATATATTATAAGCTTTCGTAGATAAGCATAAACACTTAAATCAATTTATAACTAAAACAAAAGCCTTTTAAACATGAACTTCAACCTAATATGGAAAAGATAAAATGGAATAATTCCATTTAAATATTCACATGGATATTCTACTAGTCGAACAATCACATGCAATATCAATAAACACTTTCATAATGATGGAATGCATAATACCAGACTTTCGTAACCACATAGCCATGGTCTCGTGCCAAGACTAAAAATAAGATTTTGCATAGGCCTTGTGCCAAGACACTATTTTGTCTCAGGAGACCTACCGATGCATCGAGGAGCTATAGCGGGATCCACCCGTCACTTACTAAGTCCAATGCATTCCTCGTATGAAAAGTTTTAAACATAACATAAACATTCGTATTAAAACTAGCATACGAAATGTCAATACTTTATCCACAAACCAGGAATGGTATAAAAATATCACACCCACAGTCAAACATAACTCATTCGATACAATGTGGAAGATTTTATTGTATCATATTAACCTCAATCGAGAATGATGAAGGATATTAACATAGATGAAAATAATCATCAAAACAATTAGAGTGAAATATTCCCTTTTTTTTGAAATCATTTAAAAGTCACACTATTAGTCAAGAATCCATTTAAAATAGATTTTAGAATCAAAGTGTCCCATACCACTTTGAAACATCTAAAAGGAATTTTTATTTTAAAACTGTATTGTCCATATAATTAAATCCTTAAAACCATTTTTAAAACATGTACATTAATGAGAAAGATTTAGAAGTATGAGTCTTTAAAACATTTAAAAATTGTATTCTAGTTATAGATTCTAACTAAAAGAGAGAAACTTGAATACAAATAATTGAGGTAATCAAAACATTGTAATGTCATGAGAATAAAGGGATTCATCATATACTATGTCAAAGTACACCACATAAAAGTGATTTGGTGTATAACAACAAAGAAGTCTCAGTGGAATGTAAATTATGATGAAATCTCTCATAAAGGTCATATCCTTAGGTTAAGGATAAATCAACGACATAATTATGTGTGACAAATATCAATACACTAAATATGATTGAATATTTAGTGTAAAACAAGCAATGGACATTCACACATATTCTTGTAAAAACAACACCAATGAATTGGATGTTTATCCCAACAAATCGATATTGAGTAAAAATTACTCTTATGAAGTTCATACCGATGACTTGAGAATTTATCAATGGAGTGATTATGTGTATTAGAAGTATATCTACAGAAAGGGGAGTGGAATTTATGACATAATCAAATGAATAGTGATTCTACACATAATTTTGGAGTAAAATAATGAATGAAATATGCGTAAAGCCGAATGAGTGGAAATTGATATTCCAAATTCCCTTATTGATTTGGTAACATAAAAAACATACACCCATGAAAAAAGGATCATAAAATGATGATGTAAATATAAATTAATTAAAGTATATTACACATTGAATACAAACATGGGCAGTACACACACCACTGGTAATAAATAAGTGGTGAACAATGGTATTCTCATGGAAGTAATAGTGAGATAAGAAACCCCTTACTTTGTACTTTTTCCTTGGTCAAAGGTTGGTTATACTCCAGTATAATGGTGAAATAATTGTTATTGAGTTATACAAGAATAATTTACATTAATATGATATCATATATGATCTTTTAACATTGATTTCTTATTAATATCTTAGTATTATCGTTGTTTCGGGTGTTAACTTACTCGTTTTCTTTTATATGTATTGTTAAGTAAGCCATGTTTTTCATTGATAGGTTGTATATTATTCATGCCAAGAATTATATCAAGTCCTTAAACATTATTTTAAAATAATCAAATGATAATTATACTTTAATGGATACGATGGAGAACGAATCTTATCACATTTGTGGATACGGTAGTCCGTACGTACGCATGAGCGACAATATAATTCTTTTCATGTTAAAATAATATATAATTGGATGGTATATCATATATACAGAATAATTATCATGTTATATTTATTATTTACATGAATTACACATCATTATT
Organism: Viscum album; assembly: GCA_963277665.1. Lineage (NCBI taxonomy): Eukaryota > Viridiplantae > Streptophyta > Magnoliopsida > Santalales > Viscaceae > Viscum > Viscum album. The sequence continues at coordinate 1,904,310,791 of OY728160.1, forward strand.
ATACCAATCCAAATAATAATTTATTGAATGACAATTACACCACGACGTGGAGACGGTAAGCCGTACGTACGCACGTATGGTGACATTACATTCAAAGGATGGATAGAATAATGAATATGGTTGTAATATATTTATAATAATATTACATTATATAGGAGAAACTGGATTCACTAATTTAGAATGGTAATAACAATGAAAGAAGAAGTTGAAGAAAAAAAGAATTTGAAAAGGGGTGGTAAAAACATTACCTCTTCTTCGGGTTCGTCCTTTTGATTTGACCAAAAGGGATCCATAGGATAGATTTATAATCAAACTAAGGCCTCTATGTTGTTGTGAGGGAAGTTTAGAGAGTATTTGGTCTGGGTTTGGCCGAACCAAAAGGCTTTGAAGGTGTGATGTAATGAGAAGGGGGAGTTCCCTTTTATAAGTGGGGTGAGGGGCACCTTTGGAAAAGCTAAACATATTATTTTATAATAAATTCATATTAGGTTTATGATGGCTCCAAAGTGGATTATTTAAATATTAAGGTGGGGATAGGTCGAAAACCACTCAACCAATAGAATTTAGACAGGGTTGGGTCATTATAGTAACCTTATTTTTAAGTATTTACTCTTAGTTAATTAGTTTCACTTTTACAATGTCTCTTTGTATTTTTATATTATATGGTTATTAAACTTACAATAAACATCCAAGAGACCCCCAAGTGGTCCATTAATGATACACCTATCATTATATAATCCTCTTGGCCTAAACTTATATTTTTAGGCATTTAATATCAATTAATAATATAATAGTTTTTTAAAAAACACTTTTATGTCAATTTTGACACTATTCAATAATTGATTTTTGTGAAACTCATATCAGAATTATTACTTATCAAAAAGTAAATTAAATCAATCCTAATATGTCATATTAACCTATAAAATTACTGTAATTCATAAAAAGTCTCATATTATATTTATTTGGGTATCTACAATATCAATCATTTTAATTTTTCACTATTATGGTAATTACTGCATCACCATTGTGTCATAAATAAATTAAATTATTTAATGTATAAAATTTAAAAATAAAATACCATTATATAGGAAATAGTTTTATCTTTCTAATGAATATTTATAGTCTAATTTATCTTATATGTAACCCTATATTAAAAATGTTTTAGTAAATAAACATTGATTTTAACTCTTTTGTCTCTTCTTTGAATTAAATAATAATAAATGTCCTAATCTAATCCAAGTGGACCTAAATGATAATATTTTATTCATAAGGTTGTTTGTGGTCGAGATACACTTGTACAATAGAATTAGGACATGTGTTAGGGTAATATTAATATCATTTTACCCTTAATTACCCTATTTACTTTTAACCGTGGTAAATAAAAGTAAAAAGTAACTATTCACCAAAAATTATTTTCATCTCAATGAACCACATTTTACTACTTGATATTGACCATTCCTCTCGGATTTTCTAAGTTACATTCACAGAAGTGGTAAAATTATGTTATATGAAAAATTCAGTTTTTTAACGATCACTTAGTGGTTTCACTATTCATCAAAAAATGAAAGTTTCCAGAAAAATACCAAAAATTAGGTCTAAGCTATATTTGATATTATGAATTCAAAAATGATGTCCATTTTACCAAAATCAAAACAAATCAATTGAATTAATTAATTTAAAAATTAATTCCTGTCGTCAAAACAAATAGCATGTTTTTAAGAGATAATAACTATCAAAAGATTGACATTTGTTTATGTCTGGTTTAAATGTGAAATATCATCCAATGACCAACATTATATTAAATGGTAAAAATATATTCTAAATATACTTTAAAACCAATCAAATTAATAATTTATCACTATTAATTATTTCGATTAAAAAAGTTATTTTTAATTAAAATTTACTAATTTTCACTATTCATCAAAATATGAAAGTTATCCGAAAAGTAACAAAATTTCACCCTAAGATAATTTCGATATTACGAATCCAAAACGTAAGTCCTTTTCGAAAGATAAAATTTATAAAATTTCAAAAATTTGTTATTACAATTCATAACGGCTAGTTTGATTGGTCGTGGTGTGTTAGAATCTCGAAGTTGCGTACAACGCACGTCATTGCATTATTCAAATGGAAACGTACAGTGGAAGCTTGGGGTGTTACATTCTTCCCTCCTTCAATAAATTAAATCCTCGCAATTTTTTTAAAGTTGGGCTTCAGAATATAATGGATTTTCCAACATCGGAAAAAGAGTGAATAAAAATATCACTTTAAAATAAAGGAAGAGAGGTATAAAGGTCACCCAAGATAACCCATACTAGGATTCCATGTAGGAAAACATGGATATGGACGATAAACTAAGTGTTCAGTTCTGATGGAGAGGGATAGAAAACATGATCACGAGAAAGTTAACAATAAGAAAATCACAAACTTATGTTGGGACAAACGGTCCTTAGTCTCCCTGTAGGAAAAGTAAACGGACAACATTTTTTGTTTTAAGTCACATTAAATAAGGAAGAGGAATTCATTTATGATATTGACTAAGATCATAAAGATATATACTTACTTTTTAAGTACAGTTTCATTCTTTAATAACTTTTTACCACTAACTCGTTTTTTTGAACAATGTGTATTCAAGAAGACTTGGTCACAATGGAAGAGCTAGAATAAACATCTATAGAAATACATGATCCACGTAGGATAAACTATATATTTACCTTGTCTTTAGAGATTAATCCAAACCAAAATGGTTAGTATAATATTTGATGATCCCCCAAATGGATAATCCATTAGAGAGAAAAAAACACTAATCTTAATTTCTAAAATTAAACCATCAATACCCCAATGTTAAATTAATACCATTCAATAATCAATTGTCCTTAAAATCCTTCAATATAATCCAAAAAAATATTGAAACCCAAAACTTATAAGAATATAGTATTCCATGTTAAATTGTATCTCCAAATGACATTAATTACTCTTAAAGTCTCATACTTAAAAGTAATTAACCTAATCATTTCCATGAATAACCCAAATCACTATAAATCCAAAATAAAAAACATAGATAAAAATCCACCATTACTCCTCAAATGAAATCCCATAATATTCTATTTTCCATGGGCATATAGTGTTCACAACCCAGCGAACAACTTCCAAAATAACATTTATCACTTAATCACCAAATCATTTTCCCATACTAAGGGTATTCTTTTGATAAGACACAAGATCCCAAATAAAATTTTTATTAATCAATAAAATAATTTAAGTAAAAATAATAGTCACACTAACCAGAGACTTCACGTAGTCCAGTGGTAGGTGATAAATCTCAATTGCACTTTGGTTGTGGGTTCGATTCCCATAGCTTTGTCCGATGCGACAGGTTATCACGCGGTTTGCGTGTTGTCCTTTTTCAAAAACTTTATTTTATAACATTACCAAAATGAGATAAATTCCTCAAAATAACCATAAAATAATTGAACAAAAATCTTATCTCATACCATGCATTTTCATCCCAAATTATAATAACTTATAATTGCCTCAAAACCAACGATCATATAAAACCAAATGGTTATTTATAACTATATCCGCAAGAGAATAGATAATTCTTCCTCAAATATCATTCTCACATGGAAAACTGTAGGGTTAAAAATACAAGAGAAAATGATTCCAAAGTAAACCCATCAACAAGGAGCACTAATAGTTTTTAAACATTTCTCCAACCATTTATTTCCACATAGCTTCTTCATTGACCAGAAACATATCCTATAGAATAGGGCATTCACTCGGGTAATGGCAAGGTCCCCTACATTTACGGAAAATGACTGTAAATGGATTCTTGGGACAATTTTTATCTTCTTCCATAGTACTCTTCATTTTTCTTCTGCAATTCATAACATTATGTCCTTCCTTCCTGCAAGTAAAGCATTTATTTTTCCCATTGAGACACTTTCCTGGGTGTATCCTTCCACATTTCCTGCATGATGGAAATTGAGGATTCCATTCTCCATGGTCTCCACTGCTGGAGATCCTATCATTCATCACCTTTCTCTTCTTTGTTGAGTCCATGAATTGGTTAATATATATATTGTTGATCATATTTTTGGAAAAGTGATTTGGCATAAAAGACGATATATTTTACCCCTATCAACATTCCATTTTGTTTCTCATTGCCACCACCGTTCCCACCTTTTACATCATTTTCAAATTCACTATGACTTCCTTGGAATCCCTCCATTGACTAAAACCAGAAGGCATTGTGTGAATAAAAGTAGTCATAAAATCATTTAGAGATTAACATGTCACCATATTATCAATTTGAAACACATTTGGATTAATTAAAGTCATTTAATCTCATATTATATATAATACTCCAAATCGGTTAGTAAAGGAAATGTAAATTATCCTAAGCATATCCCTCAGGAGTGTTGTAACAAAGAGTGCATCAAGGCCCGTTGTCATGCACCAGTTCTCGTTTGAGTCTAGCTGAAAGCGGTGTTTTTGTGTTTTACCCCCAGGTACATCTGTGCCAGAGCCGCCTTTACCTGCTCATATCCAGACAGGTATGTATTGCTCAGAAAACTCACAAAATCTCTACAATACCAAAATTTTAGGAAGTTCTTCTATACTAATCATCAAAGTTCATCTTAGGTCTACGTGCTCTAATCAGTGTTTTTCTAAATCTAGCATCCAAGGTTTGTACTAAACTTCCTCTGATACCAACTGTAACACCCTGACCCTAGATACCCAGAGTCAGTGCATTATTACATAACATTGGCATGATCACAAAGGATCAAGTCTCGAAATACCGATTTGTTTAGTAGTCTTGGAAACACTAGATATATTCATAAGTATTACGTTACATGATAAGGTAAAAAACTACAACAACATCTTATCTTCATATCCCCTCATACTATCCCTGCAGGTCATTCATAAATAACTTCTTCACATCTTGGGAAATGATAAAACATTGAAAGGGGTGAGGTCAGATCCTCACTAAGGATAACAATATAGGATAATCTTTCGTAGATAAGCATAAACACTTAAAGAAATTTATAAATAAAACAAAAGCCTTTTAAACTTGAACTTCATCATAATATGGAAAATATAAAATGAAATAATTCCATTTACATATTCACATGGATATTCTACAAGTCGAACAATCACATGAAATATCAATAACCACTTTCATAATGATGGAATGCATAATGCCAGACTATCATAACCACATAGCCAAGGCCTCGTGCCAACACTAAAAATAAGATTTTTTCTAGGCCATGTGCCAAGACACTAGTTTGTCTCATGAGACCTACCGATGCATCGAGGAGCTATAGCTTGCTCCACCCATAACTTACTAAGTCCAATTCATTCCTCATATGAAAATTTTTAAACATAACATAAACATTCGTATTAAAACTAGAATAAGAAATGTCAATACTTTATCCACAAACCCTGAATGGTATAAATATAGCACATCCATAGTCAAACATAACTCATTCGATAAAATATGGAAGATTATATTGTATCATATTAACCTCAATCGATAATGATGAAGGATATTAACATAGATTAAAATAATCATCAAAACAATTAGAGTGAAATATCCCATTTTTCTTGAAATCATTTAAAAGTCACACTATTTTTCAAGAATCCATTTAATATAGATTTTAGAATAAAAGTGTCCCATACCACTTTGAAACATATAAAATGAATTTGGATTTTAAAACTTTAATGTCCATATAAATAAATCCCAAAAACCATTTTTAAAACATGGACATTAATGAGAAATATTTAGAATAATGAGTCTTTAAAACATTTAAAAATGGTATTTTAGTTAGAGATTCTAACCAAAAGAGAGACAGTTGAATAAAAATAATTTAGGTAATCAAAACATTGTAATATCATGAGAATAAAAGGATTCATGATATACTATGTCATAGTACACCACATAAAAGTGATTTGGTGTATAACAACAAAGAAGTCTCAATGGAATGTAAATTTTGATGAAATCTCTCATAATGGTCATATCCTTAGGTTAAGGATAAATCAACGACATAATTATGTGTGAAAAATAAAAATAAACTAAATATGATTTAATATTCAGTGTAAAACAATCAAAAGGACATTCACACATATTCTTGTAAAAACAACACCAATGAATTGGATATTTATCCCAAACAAATCGAGACTGAGTAAAAATTACTCTTATCAAGTTCATACCGATGACTTGAGAATTTATGAATGGATTTATTATGTGTATCAAAAGTATATCCACATAAAGGGGAGTGGAATTTATGACATAATCAAATGAATAGTGATTCTACACATAATCTTGGAGTAAAATAATCAATGAAGTATGCGTAAAGATGAATGAGTGGAAATTGAAATTCCAAAATCCCTTATTGATTTGGTAACATAAAAAACATACAACCATGAAAGAAGGTTCATACAATGATTATGTAAATATAAATGAATTAAAGTATATTACACAATGAATACAAACATGGGCAGTACACACACCACATGTAATAAATAAGTGGTGAACAATGGAATTCTCACGGAATTAAAAGTGAGATAAGAAACCCATTACATTGTACATTTTCCTTGGTCGAAGGTAGTATAAACACCTTTTTAATGGTGAAATAATTGTTATTTAATTATACAATAATCATTTACATTAATATGATATCATATATGATCTTTTTGCATTGATGTTTTATTAATATCTTAGTATTATCGTTGTTTCGGGTGTTAACTTACTCATTTTATTTTATATGTTTTGTTAAGTAAGCCATGTTTGTCATTGATAGGTTGTATCTTATTAATATCCAGAATGATATCAAGTCCTTAAACATTATTTTTAAATAATCAAATGATAATTATACTTGAATGGATACGATGGAGAATGAATATCATCGCGTTCGTGGAGACGGTAGTCCGTACGTACGCACGAGTGACAATATCATTCTTTTGATGTTAAAATAATATATAATTGGATGGTATATCATATAGACAGAATAATTATCATGTTATATTTATTATTTTTATGAATTACACAACATTATTATACCCATCCAAATAATAATTTATTGAATGACAATTATACCACGACGTGGAGACGTAAGCCGTACGTACGCACGTATGGTGACATGTCATTCAAAGGATAGATAGAATACTTAATATGGTTGTACTATATTTATAATAATATTAAATTATATAATAGATTCTTGATTCATTAATTTATAATGGTAATAACAAAGAAAGATGAAGTTCAAGAAGAAAAGAATTTGAAAATGGGTGGTAAAAACATTACCTCTTCTTCGGGTTCTTCCTTTTGATTTGATCAAAAGGGTTCCTTAAAATGGATTTATGATCAAACTATGGCATCTATGTTGTAGTGAGGGAATTTGAGAGAGTATTTGGGTAGGGGTTGGCCGAAACAAAAGGCTTTGAAGGTGTGAAGTAATGAGAAGGGGGAGTGCCCTTTTATAAGAGGGGTGACGGGCACCTTTGGAAGAGCTAAAAATATTATTTTATAATAAATTCATATTCTTTTTATAATGGCTCGAAAGTGGATTATTTAAAGGTTAAGGTGGGGATAGGTCGAAAACCACTCAACCAATAGCATTTAGACAGGTTTGAGTCATTATATTAACCTTATCTTTAAGTATTAACTCTTAGATAATTAGTTTCACTTTTACAATGTCTCTTTGTATTTTTATATTATATGGTTAATAAACTTACAATAAACAATCAAGCGACCCCCAAGTGGTCCATTAATGATACACCTATTATGATATAAGTCTTTTGGCCGAACATTATATTTTTAGGAATTTAATATCAATTAATTATATAATATTTGTTTTAAAAACTCTTTTATGTCTATTTTGACACTATTCAATAATTGATTTTTGTGAAACTTATAGAAGAATGACTACTTCAAAAAAAGTCTATAAAATCAATCCTAATATGTCATAGTAACCTATAAAATTATTTTAATGCATAAAAAGTCTCAAGATATATTTATTTTGGTATCTAAAATATCAATCATTTTAATTGTTCACTATTAAGGTAATTATTGCATCACCATTGTGTCATAAATAAATTAAATTATTTAATGTTTAAAATTTATAAATAAAATACCATTATGTAGGAAATATTTTTAAATTTATAATTAATATTTATAGTCGAATTTATCTTATGTGTAAACCTATATTAAAAATCTTTTAGTAAATAACCTTTGATTTTAACTCTTTTAACTCTTCTTTGAATTAAATAATAATAAATATCCTAATCTAATCCAAGTGGAGCTAAATGATAATATTTTATTCCTAAGGTTGTTTTTGGTCGAGATACACTTTTCCAATAGAATTAGTACATGTGTTAGGGTAATATTAATATCATTTTTACCCTTAATTACCATATTTACTTTTAACCGATTTAAATAAAAGTAAAAAGTTACTATTCACAAAAAATTATTTTCATCTCAATGAACCACATTTTACTCCTTGATATTAACCGTGTCTCTCAGATTTTCGAAATTCCACTCACAGAAGCGGTAAAATTATGTTTTATGAAAAATTCAGTTTTTTAACTACCACTTAGTGGTTTCACTATTCATCAAAAAATGAAAGTTTCCAGAAAAATACCGAAAATTAGGCCTAAGCTATATTTGATGTTATGAATTAAAAAATGATTTCTATTTTACCAAATTCAAAACAATTCAATTGAATTAATTAATTTAAAAATCATTTCCCGTCGTCAAAACAAATAGCGTGTTTTTGAGAGATAATAACTATCAAAAGATTGACACTTGTTTATGTCTGGTTTAAATGTGAAATATCATCCAATGACCAACATTGTATTAAATGGTAAAAATATATTCTGAATATACTTTAAAACCACTCATATTAATAATTTATCACTATTAATTATTTCGATTAAAAATGTTGTTTTTAATTAAAATTTAGTAATTTTCACTATTTATCAAAATATGAAAGTTATCCGAAAAGTACCAAAATTTCACCCTAAGCTAATTTCGATATTACGAATCCAAAACTAAATTCCATTTCGAAATATATAATTTATAAAATTTCAAAAAGTAGGTATTACTATTCATAACGGCTAGTTTGATTGGTTGTGGTGTGTTAGAATCTCGAAGTTGTGTACAACGCACGTCATTGCATTATTCAAAGGGAAACGTAATGTGGAAGCTTGGGGTGTTACAATATAAAACTATTTCGATAGTGGAAAACATTCTAGAAAAGCTACTGGGTTTAACCAATAAATCAACCATATCAAAACACTGTCACATTTTATGCAACCTCTAAATGCATTTTCTAGTATCATCAATTGTCATTTTTAATGGTAAAGAGAACTGATGAATTATAAAAGCTTCCCATTCTCTATACATTCATCACCCTTTAATTTAAAATTTAATTTTACATTTTTATCTCATTAACCAACCTAAGTGACACCAATCTTTGTTAAATAATTATTCATCTATTCCATAAATACTTGTGACACTATTTGGCACTAAATATATCAAGAAACATAGTAGTAGTTATTCGAGAGGTGATGAACCAAGTTAATTTAATGCACTTCACATTAATGAAATGTCGTACCATGAAATCTATAAATGGGGTGAAGATTTATGAATATTATTAATGGAGAAACAAAAGGTGTATTCCCCATAAAAATAACCATTGTTTATATTCATACTCATCCGGTCCGAACCACCATACTAAAAAAGAGAAACCCCAAACTCACAACCAAATTTGAATCTTATTATAAGACAACCTAATTATGTATCACTACTGAAAAATCACACCACACATATCACAACTGCACTATAAGACCACATGTCATCCACTTCCTCCACACACAAAAACCACATCTACCCCCACACATCACAACATCTCAAATACCAAGGAAAAACACATTTATAAATTTTATAAGACAAACCTTATTCAATTCCACTTGTTCATTTTTGGTTATCAAATAGAATATATGATCATGGGGAATCCATTTATTAGCTGAATATAAGTGGTTAACAAACATTTATATATAAGCGCTCAACAAATATCAAAAAATCATGCATTCCACAAACCTTCATGTTCTGAAACAAGGACCTCTAGTAGAAAATAGTTTTATTGGGTGGTTATCCCATTCAAATAAAAAGAATTTAAAAAATAAAATATACAACATGAACAAACATTCACTTTTCCCAATCCATAGTATATAAATTATTAATCCAATTAAATTATGTTTATTAATCTAGATTAAAATATATTCACAATGGAAAAAAATCTATATATCAATCCCACATGATGCCCAATTTGGAAGTACAATGAAAAAAATATACATTCAATAACATTTATAAACACATCCTAGTTGTTCCAAAAATATAGGTTCCCCTTCAAATGGTGAATATATAGGAAATAACGAACTAAACCATGGAAACGTTCTATAGGAAAAGGATTTGGGGCATCCAGTATCATGAAAAATGAACCTGAAACTAACAAGGGGAATTCTTTTTTAGATTTAGTTATATCTAATCTGAGTCAGGGATTAGTTACAGTTTTAATTTTCCATTAAAGGAGAATCTAACCAAGACTACATGGTTTTTTTATTTCAAATACTCTATACAATTAGGTGAATAATTATGTTATTTATTCCCCTTGAATCAGTATCAAAACCATCTAAAAATGTTCTTAAATCCATTTTATTTCAAATAATGATGTCAAATGTAAAAAACTTGAAGAAATGGAAGCACAACTCATGGTGTACCACTAGAAAGACACTTTTAGACGAGGCACTGCTAGATGAGGCACTATTAGTGAGACACCGCCAGATGAGTCACCTCCAGGTGAGGCACCATTAGGATGAACCACCTACCACTATCAGCAAGACACCACCTAGCGAGACACTGTGAGGATGAATGTTCTGCAATCATTACTAAGACACTTCCAGGAGAGATATAGATATGTGAGGCACTACCATATGAGTCCCTGCTAGGGCAACCCACTACTAGGAATGATGCATCATTAGGCGAGACACTGCATGTCAAGTGACTACTAGGATGAGATGGCACCAATGAGCTTCCCATAGGGTGAGACATCACTAGAAAGGAACACCAGGGTGATACACAACCAGGGTGAGTCACCATTGGCATGAGATACTTCTTACGAGAGACACTATTGGTGAAATGAATTATTGGAATTCTAAAAAACTAGTAATTTGTTCAAAAAGTGTTCTAATGGGCCACCATGTCTTTATAGGACACACTAAACACTATATTCCCCACAATGTAATGGGATGAAGAAGTCTAGTACATTACATCATATACCTCTAAAAGTATTATAACCTTGATAATTCAAAACCAACCCCGAGGAAAAAAATAGGGAGGGTCTATGAAACCATCCCCTAAGATACCTCTCAAGTATCTTGTCACACTTTTTACACTACCATCAGCTAAAATTGTAAAAGTTTGACTAGAAACCTCTACATCCAAGAATTCATCCTAATAAATCTTTATACAAGGACTTATCATCATGGATTTGGACATATTGACCCAAACAACCACAAAATACATTTCCACAAATGCTTAAAACCACACCATCTGAACACATGAATCATTTAATTTCATCCTCCATGTCATTATATTTAGCCACTATGGGTGGTACTAACTCACCATCACTTGTTTAATCGCATAATAGTTAATGTTCTTCAATTATGAATCAAATCCTTTCCTTTTCATATGTCAACACTCTTACACACATTACAAACCATGGGGAAAGATCTCATCTTATAATCGACAAGGTTCAAACATCACATAACAAGGAAAAATATAACAAGTAAAAACTTAGAACAACATTGGGTATTGAGAACACATCTTCATCTCTCACATTGAAGTACTATCCTCATAGCCACCATACCTCTAAAACACATTAACCAATGTAATGGTCCATCCATTTTGGAGCTTTTCTCAATGATCATGTATCTTTATTGGCCATTGCACAAATGTTGTGCCATCCCTGATATCTAAATCTCCCCAGTCAATAACATGGTATTCATTGTGAAGTTACTGAAGAATCTGAGAGATGTGAATGATTCCACAGATCCTCTCTTTCCAAGGTGGCAATGCCAACTAATACTCTAACTCACCCACCCACGCCAACAACTCAAAGGACCCAACAATCCTATAAAAATGATTACTCCCCTAACAAATATTTATTGACCACATCGAGAGGAAACCATTAAAAAATTGTGGTATCCAACCTCATGCTCTAAGGGCCTCTTTTTGCGACATGTATATAATTTATTCCGATCATACACTACATTCATCATCTCCCAAACAAGCTTAAAATTATATATCATTCTCTTAACCACATCAGGACAAAGAAAATATGTCCCAAAACCATTATCCAACACAACAGAGAATGTCAAGGACTTCTGTACAATGCCTCAAGTAGGGCCATTATAATAGAAAGTGGTATGAATTTTTATAAGAAAAATCCACTAGGGAAGGCGTCACTCCCTAGATAAAAGAATGTCCAAGGTGCTTTTTCGAAATATATCTGTTAATATTTTGATAATCTGTTCCATATTCCCATGTGTCTAAGAGAGGAATGTTGTCTTGATACATAATTGAGTACCCTAATCATAAAGTAATCCCCTCCAGACTCATGAGGTAATGTTTGTTTTCTGATCAATGAAAATGGACTTTGATAATCTATGCAATCTCATGGCCTCATCCACATACTTCAGAGAAAAATCATCCATTGAAACAACTCATTGATCTCAATGAAGTGGTCATATTTAATCTCCCAATCCAGCAACACCACGATAACATAAAAAACGCCTTGAGATATGTGTAAAACTATAATTAAATCAATTTATATTTCCTCCCATTTCCACTCGGGGACATCCTTTGGATACAAAAAAAACCACTGAGAACATTCTTCTTCACCATTATATATCAGAAAACCAATAACATTTCCACAAATCCACTATATCCCTTTTCCTCATGGTCCATAGAAACTACACCCTCATGCCATCGTACAACCTAGAAATCCCCAAGTGTACCATAAATGGTGAATTTTGAATCTCATAAATGAGAATAACCACGGCCAACATGATTAGGCATGAAATTTTTCTCAGAGTTTCCCCACTAAGAATCCTCCACCTTCTGGATCAGAAAAGATTACAGTGACAAATAAAACACACAACTTGTACCTCCATTTACCCCTAAATCTATGTTCAATGCTTCCAACTCCTCCATTACCCTCTAATCATCCACAAATTCTGGAGAAACATCCTTCTATGACTTTTTTCTTAAATAATTTCCGACGACATTACCCCTTCCTAATGTGCAGGGGATATAAAATTCATCATCCTAAAGAAAATACATCCACCTACACTACCACACGATCATATCACATTGAAGAATGATATAACTCAATCTGTTCGGATTAGTGAAGACCACAAAGCACTCCTCATTGAGGTATTGTCTCGATAATGTTAGCATAAACACAACTACTTTTAGTTCTAGATCATCGGTGGAATAATTATCATCATGAGGGAATAAATTCATATTCTCATAAGATATCATTTCCTTATACTATGTTAGCAGGCATCCCAATCCTAAAAGGGAAGTGTCAAAAAACCTCAATAATTATTCCTTCCTGAAGAAATTAGATAACTGGTGAACTATATAACTTCCTCTTTAGGTAACCAATTGATGCCTGGAATAGATCAATCCACAAAAATGATTTGTCCTTCATAGTAAAATAATTAAAAAAGGATTCATATTGAGTGAAATCTAGTACAAAACTATGATAATAGCCTAAGAGTCCAAAGAAACTACAACCATCTTCTATATTATTAGGGACTTCCCAAGAAACAACAGCCTCAAACTATGATAGGTCTAATTCCACACCTTGATATTACACCACATGATCAAGGAAATCCACCAATCATGTTCGGAGACAACACTTCTAAAACATTACATAGAGCTAGTGGGGTGGAAGAACCTACAAGATAGTTTTGAGATTCTTGACATGCTCTTACTCTAACTCTGAGTAGAAAAGTTATCACCAATTAACATTATGATGATCTGATCTAGGAGATCATGGAATATAGAGTTCAAAATTCCCACAAAGATAGCATCTGAGTTCATAACACCAAATGGAATGACTACAAACTTGAAGTTCCCATACCTGATTCTGATGGGATTCATTGAGATATTTCCTCCATCACCCAAGACATATGTTATCCAGACCACAAATAAATCAATTAAATCCAACTAACCCCTCTAACATGGTATAAAATATCATCTATAAATGGAAGTGGGTAATGGATTTTCACCGCAACATGATTTGACCGTTGTTAGTCTATAGAAAACCTCCTACCAACATATGCCTTCTTAGTGAACAACACTAGAGCTCCCCTAGTGATAAACTGGGTTAGATAAAACCCTTATACATTTGATCATATATCTGATTCCCGAACTCTTGAAACTCAAAATGTTCCATTTGATAAGGATCCATCAAAATTAGTGAAGCATAGCCCTTCATTTCTATCCCAAAATCAATATCACGTTGAGGGGGTGGAATCACAACCTCCTTTGGGAAAACATCTAGAAACTCCCCAATGACCGTGGTAACCTCTTCCATTTGAATGTCAATCGATTCCGTCGATAACCATCCAATAAATTATGATGGGGAAATATATTCTAACTACCAACCTGACAAGTCCTCCCACCACAAAAACCATATGTTTTCCATCCACATCTAAAAACATGACTCTCATCTATTAGTAGTCAATAACAGAACAAATGGAATAAAAATAGTTGATTCCTTGGATAAATTATTATTACAACCTCTGTAGCAACAGAATATCCCCATTAGACTTATGTTGTCCCATTATCAGTCTACAACCTTGGCACACATCGAACAAGCTGTTTTACCCTCTGACCGGTTTACACAACAAAATAGTAATGGGAAGACTATATAAATATAGTCTTAGAGAATTTTCTAGATAAAGTGAAACAAAAGATTTTGAAGCTCCTAAATCAATCCTAGCACAAACAAGGGTACTAAAAAATTATCATATCTCTGATGATCTATGTCCCCTATATAATAGTTTCCTCCATTGTGGGAAACTGAACATACCTAACTCCTCTGACTCTCTATGAATGACCAAATAAACAACCATTCATAGGTCATTGTACCTAAACATCAAGAACTTCCTATGGTCATCCTCTACCTTCTTCGTCTCCATTGGATGGGAAAAAGTTTACTATCCATGTTGCTGAAACAGTGTTACTGCAAACTACTGATACTGTGGTAACTAAACATATCCACCTCCACCAAATTGATCTTGGGTTACTTATGGGCACTAAAACTATATATAACCATAAACCCCACAAAACAAACATAGGTAAAACGCTCCTATGAAAATCATTGAATCCACTAGAACTAGAAGGCCAAAAATGATGATGGTGAGGTCGAACCCCAATCATTCAACACCATGAAGGTCCGGGAATATTATATCTTCCACTAACATCTCAGCATCATGAATAACTCTGATGGATCCCATATCATGGTATAACTCCATGCGATAGCATCTATTTGATCACCTCTGCCTTCTTCTGAAACAAAAAAAAAATTTAACGTAAAAGGAGAAACAACATATTTGAAAGAAGGAACAAGTTCCACTTCAAGATGTTTCACATGAGAATATTCATTTGGAAAAATAATTAGTGAAATATATATAAGTTTCTTGAACATGATCCCATGATTCTGTACTGACATACTCAACTTTTCATGGGAGAGTAGGCCATGCCTCTTCCCTATATTCATGGTCTATGAAAGGAACTCTTTCAAAACTCCTTCTAGAAGTGAACCCCCAAAACCTATGCCTCTTTATGATCCCATAGATATAGAATCCACGATTGGAGCACAACACCTAGCATCTGATAGAAATCCAAAGGGACCCATCACTCCGTTGGGGCCTAGATCAAACTAAATTCAATATTGAGCTCCACCATCAAACTCTCTTTCTTCAAATCTAAAACACTTCCCTCTTATATCCAAAATTCTTTCCTATAGAAATGACACAAAAAATTCTTCCACTAATCATCCTCCTACACTGTATCAAAATTACAATTATCAAACAGATCAACCCACTGGACCTCAGCTACATAAGCATCAAATAGATGACATCCAAGAGAAAAAGATGAGTGTAAAACAAGGATTTCCTATGCCTGAGTATTATGGAATTGTTATTAAGATTTATTTTAATTCATTTGATCCTTCCCCGAAAAAATATAATTCAAATAATAACATATGTACTTATAATGAATGTATCATTCCTAGGTCCCTACCATATAAGACGGTCCATTTCAATTTTCCATTTAATAAGATCAAATTTCAAGCACTAGATCATGAGGGGGGATCCCATATCCTAGCATGTCTCCCTTGCCAATGTCTTGAACCAAGGTCAACTAGAATTGTTCCCATACAACCTCATGCAATATGTACTATGTCTAACTCCAAAATTTATCCTATCTCTCAATGGTTAGATCTAATATCACTTTCTCAGAACCCCTTGGCCCCAAAGATACCCCTCTAGGGATGGAAATGAAGAATATCTGATAATGACCCTAGATTCTTACCTCTTGTAGGCATATGGTTGGCGATTAGAACCAAACATGTACAAATATCAAAATATGGAAGGAATTACCCATTTGTAGGCATCATGATTGGGAGATAATATGAATAGTCCATAACAACTAGAAGACATATATAAATGAAAAATCCAAAAACCATATTACATGCATGAAAACATAGAAATGATACAAAAATATTAATGTCTCCAAGGTAAATACCCAAAATGACCTACATCAGTGACAAAACAACTTTCCCAAGGCTTGAGATATTGACCCCCCACACGGTTCATGTAATACTCATAGAAACCTACAAAATGTATTATATATGTAGAGTGAAAATACATGTTTACTCATTACGAAATCCAAACTCTCATGCACATGTGGAAAGAATATACCAATTCACCCATGAGAAAATAGTATAACCAAAACTCACATATATAGGTATTCAAACCAAAGTCATCCTGTCTGAGGAAGGTTCACCAAGTAACCAAAATCATGTAATATAATATATTATAAATCACATCAATTATTGGGTACCATTAACTACTATCCCAGTGGAATTCTTATCTCAACCAAAGTATTATGTAAGGGCACTCTCACCCCATATGTTAACACACTCCTGTAATGGAAATCAAGAAAGAGATATAATGACCCCTGAGTCCCGACCCTAGTGGGGCTTGGTTTCAAAAGTATCACTGAGGTAAATTCCCAAAAAATATCCCACTAGCATGAAAAAAATGTAGAACTAATACAAAAATTGATAAGTCTATAAGTTAAATTCCCAAAACTAAGCTAATGTAGTGACACATCAACCCTCCAAAGGAACAATATTGTAATGCGCATACTTGTCCAAACAATCCTCCTAGAAACCTAAAAATGGTTTTGAATACATAAAATGAGAAGACAAGTATATTCAGTAGGAAATCCAATGTCTCTAATGCATATGTGAATACAACATGTTAATTCATGTGTGAAAAAACATTGAAACCGAATAAAAAACTATAAATTTGTACTATCAAAACCCACCATCACCAAAGAACACTCTCTAATTAAAGAAATTCATGTAATATAAAATGTTTTAATGAAACTACATGATTGGTTATCCCACAACACCTTCCCACTGATATTCTTCTCTCACCCATGTCATATATCCTGGTACCCACATCCCTTCCATATATCATATCACCTCCTAAGTAAAGACACCTAGGATGTGAAACTCATTCCTCCTACACACACCAAGCCCCACATCCCACATGCACATACACATGCATTACAAAACATCACATCACATATCATCCTAAAATCACATGGTAAGGCAACATCATAACTCATCCTATTGACACTTGGGAAACAACAACCTGGCCCACAAACACTTGAGCCATCACACCTCACTTGAACATACTAGGCCACAAACCACCTCTCTCATAAACACCAGGTTCATAATTACCACCATCTTAAGAACTAACATACCTTCAGTCATCATAATCTCTACTATAATCACCTCACATGAATGAGAGAGTGGAAATTAGTGAGTACTCATTCATCCGTAATCATCAAAATATGTTGGGAAAACAACCCCACATTACAATGTGGGTGTTCAACACATAGTTCACAACCTGGGCGGGTGAATATAGAAATCATTAGAATATTAAAATATATGTATAATATCGAGCACTCCAGCCTAGACAGCGTGTTGACAAAAAAATAAACCATCCCACAACATCGTTTCATTTGTTGAAACTTCTAAATACATTTATTAGTATATCAAACAGTCATTATAGAGGGTTATGATACCTGATGAATTAATGTTTCATCAAATTAACTCTATGTTCAACACCAAATCATTTTATAATATGTCAACAACATTCATATCATTAATCAAACCTAGTTTCTTTACTATACATTTAAAAAATATTCATTTATTCCATCACAACCTGAGAAACTACTAGGAAAACCACATATCACAAAAAAACAGTAACAAACATTCAATAGGTGAATAATAATGGTAAATTAATTCACATCACATTAATGTGATATCATTCCATGACCTTCAGATATGGGGTGAAGAATTATAAATGTTACTAATGAAGAATAATTGGGAAAATTACCCTTACAAGCCATTATTGTACTTGTTCTAACTCATCCTTCTCAAAACACAATTATAAGTAAAAAACCCCCCAACACAAAACAATATCCCATAACTTATTACATCAAAACCAAATTCCACAGCCCTACAACATAGTCACACCACACCCATCATATCCCCATTGTACAACCAAATTTTATCCACTTGTTCTACACACAAAAAAAACATCAACACCACACATTATATCATCTCATGTTCCTAGGAAAAAAACCATTTCATATTTAATAAGGAATCCCTTATTCAATTCCACTTTGTGTTTTCATAGAAACTACACGATCTTTGGGAATCCATTTTTTGGATGAATATACATGGTTAACAAGATTTTATATATAATTGTTCAAAAAAGTTCCAAACAATCATGCATTCCACAAACCATATTTTGTGAAAACATTTTTCCATAATTACCATGATTTATAGTTGGGTAATTATACCCTAAAAATCCTATAATTTTATGAAATTAAAAATACAACATGATAATGCATCACTTTTCCAGTCCCCTATACATTGTTTCTTAATCCAATTCAATTTTAATTATTAATCAAGAAACATCATTATTTTCATGTGAAAACACCAATATACTCATACCTTATGATGAATAATTTAGAAATAGTGGAAAAACCTATATGGATGATGAACTGTCGATAATTTTTAGTGGTAAAAAAATATGGTGCACCGATAGTTGGTGACTCCCAATGGAATCATGAACAAACTTTAAGAAAACTCTCTAAGTAATAATTCTTTGGGTAAATATGTTCTCTAACGAAAGGAAGAAGGAAAGAACAAGGGGAATTATATTTTGACTTTAGGATGATCTGATCCAAGTGCGTATGCAATACAGATTTAAATTTACACTAATGGCATATCTGACCAATAATAAATGGTTTGACGACATTAAATCCTTTAAACCCTTAGGGAAACACATATAAAATTTATGACTATTAAATCAGTCTCAAACACTTTTAATCTTTTCCTTTAATCAATTTTATATTAGTGAAATATGTCAAAATGGAAAAAATGGAAAATCACAAAACACTATTCTTGAGGCACAATGAGTGAGACACCATCAGACAAGGAACCACCAGATAAGTCACTATCTATGATACATCTCCAAATGACCCTCCACCATATGAGGCCTCATCTCAGTGTACCACTTACTACCGTCAGGGATAAAACACTATGTGAGCCACTATTAGGATGATCTTCTAACAACTATCAATGAGACACCACTAGGAGAGACACTTCTATGGGAAAAACCTCCAGAGAATACAATTCTAGAGAGACCTACCACTGGGCACAAGGCACTGCTAGGTGAGACACTTCCACTTGAGCGACCACCTGTGTGAGACGCTACTAGGGAGATTCCATCAGGGTGTGATGCCACCAGCGAGCTACCACCAGGGTGAGACACTAGTAGGGTGTGACATTTAAAAGGTTAGAAACCATTGGAACAAGATACTCGATGGTGAGAAACCATTGCCCTGAGACACTATTGAAAATATTGAGTAATTGGGAATTTTATTCAAAGTCATGAAATGTGTCACCTTGACTTCCTAGGACAACCAAACACAATATTTCTCACAATGTAATAGACTTGAATGGTCTGGGTCATTACAAGATGGTTAAGAAAATGTAATCTTAGAACATTAGATAATCTGACTAAGAATTTACTTGTTAAAAATCTTCCATGTCTTTTGTTTGAAACATAATTTTTTTTGATCCTTGTCATTATGGTAATGAACGTAATTCATATTTTAAATCTATTAGTGATGTCTCAAGATTATGGAAAATAATGATAGTTCACATGAAATAATTTGTTCCAACACAAACATGAATTAATTGTGCAAAATACTATGTATATGTCGTAGTTTATGATTATATTATATAAACATTGATCTATTATAATAAAAAGAAATCAAAATACATAGTTATTTTTGAACATTTTTAGAAATTTCAGAAAATTTAAAAATATTGTTTATTATTATTCCTTGGGATCATGGGGGAAAATTTGAAAATTATGTTTTTTAAAATTCTTATAAAAAGAATGGTATAGAAAAAAAATCAGTAGCTAGAACACCACAACAATATGGTGTAGTTTAAATAAGGAATGTAGTTATTTATGGGATTACAAGAACTATGATGAGTGAAAAAAACATTCTAATAAATTTTTGTATGAATAATTTAATGATTCTTTCTATTATATAAAACAATTTTTAATAGGGCCTTTTATAAATAAAAATCTATATGATTTTTTGATATGAAGAAAAATGTTTCTTACTTCAAAATTTATGGATTAAACGTATTGATCATGAAAACTCATGATAACTTATATAAATTTTCACTAAAACATAATGAAGGAATATTTTTGGGTTATTCAACCACTCGTATGGTTTATAGAGTATTATATAAAAATTCATGTTTTGATGATTAAATAGTGAATATTATGTTTTATAAAATTGATCGCATTGTTTTCAAACAACCTCTACCTACATCATAAAATGTTATAACTAAAAAATATTTAAAATTATAGTTAAAAATACTTCCCATAAGTAAATAACTCATGTGTATTTCTCTGATGTATTTCAACAATAATATTTCCTACCTATTGTTTAAGAAAAGTATTTTCAAACCCCAAAAGTTAGTTATTTATTAAGAATCATACTAGATAATGTATCATTGGTTATTTGAATCTACTAGTTTAGAGTAATATTTTTATTATGAAATTAAATTAAAATTATATCTTTTTATTCCAAATTTGGACCAATGAATCCTGATGAGGATTTACGTGATTGGGATTGGATTAAAAAAATACAAGATGGACTCAATGTGTTTGAAAGGACAAAATTTAATTTTTTTAGTTGAAAGGCCCAAATAATTATATATAAATGCAGTAATGTGGATTTTTTTGAATATATTATTTGAAAATGGAATAATAGTTACATATAATGTTTAAGTTGTTAGAATGTGTTTTAAAAAATTAGAGGTAATAAAAAATGTATAAATATATTCATCGATATGTAAAATTAAGGTTATTTAAATACATATATACATTGTAGTATATTTTTAATATTAAATAATTACAATATGGTGTGAAGTGTTCCCTTATTAAAAAATATTTCTATTTGGATGTTCATCCAAAACAACCCCCTATTTTTTTGGAAATAAAAAAAAACCAAATATGTATTTTTAAAAATACCAAAGAACTATAAAGACATAAAAAATCTATTTGATTTTGGTATGATATGTCAACTAGATTTTGTTAGAGAAATTTTAATTGTGGGATTTTTGGTTCTATATATTTTTAATAGGTAATTATATAATAACATTATGATTGTAAGAATATGTGTTGATGAAATTATATTTTGTTAGACTCAAAAATCCTCAATAGATTACTTTTTGGATCTTATGATGTTCAAGATTGAGATGTGTAATATGGCGGTGTCAACATATGTTATTGGTTTTTAAATTTCATAAAATCAACATGAGTCATTTGTTTCATCGAATAGGTATATAAAATAGTTACCTTAGAATTTTTGACAAAAATAAAAGTATTATTACTCCCATTGGTACCCTGAATATGTCAAATCATGGGGAGGCTGAGAAAACAGTTGATCAAAAATAATTTAGAGGTATCAATGAAAGAATATATTACATAAATATTATTCAACAAGATTAAATATTTTCAGTATGATTATGTACTATATATCAATACAATTCAGAAGAATTCCCTATTAACGTTGTAAAATGATTGTCTGGGTATATTATGAAAATTACAAATTTAGACATATTATAATCTGTTAAAAATTGTACTAAATTTATTTTTTTGATGTTGAAATTGATGGATACTCATTGGATAGGAAATGTTAATATGGAAAAGTTTATTTTTAGGAGACACTTTCGTGTTTTGATCGTTTAAGAACCATCAATCAGTATAATATTACACTATTGAATACAAATATGTGGAACCTAGATGTTATTGTGCTCAAGTGTTTTGGATACAACACACACTCACAAAATATTCACTGATATTTTCCAAATATAGAATACTTTTTAATAACACATGTTCCGTTTCTCTAACATAAAACCCAATAAATAACTCATGTTCTATGCACGTAGATATAAGACACAATTTCCTTCAAGATCACACTCTTAAAGAAGATATAACTTTACAATTTATCAGAATGCATGAAAAACATGAAGATAATTTTACTAAACCCCTTTCTTCTAATATATCTAAATTCATTAAGAAGAATCTATGACTAATAATTTTTATACGATCATTAATATCTACTTATTTTTTACCCATATCATTACATTAATGAAATCCTCTTCATAGTTGGTTTATATAATTTTTTTAAAACCTTTTTTTATAAATATTTTCATTTTTAAATTTATTCACTATAATGATTTTCCATAAAAAATTATGTTTATGAACATATAAATTTTTTTCCATAACGATTTTTTTACATAAAATTATCATCATTAGTTTTCATTTAAAAAGTATCTTAATTTTTGATCAATTTAAAACTATAATAATCAGTTTTTGTAATTAAAATATTATAATTAGTTTTCAAAATAAAATTATAATAATATTGTTTTATAAAAAATAATTAGCTGACATTAAAAAATAAGAATAATCAAATTTTACCACCAATGTCAATTTCTGCTCTGATATTTTCTCACTTATTATTTTAATTTTTTCCAATAATCCATTACATTTGTATATAATTTTTCAAATTAGTTATTACTTTATTATTATTAAAAATATATTTTGTTCAAAATTTTTTTAAAAATAAATTCTTAATTATCCTCAATATGATAAATTTTTTTAAAAATTTTGAGGGTTAGAATATTTCATTAAAAAGACATTGTTCGATTAAATATCAAAGGTCAGATCATTTAATACAAAATCTCAGTCATTGAAATTATTTTGAAATATGAAGAAATGATTATCCATTCTTATTTAAGGGTAGGTATATGGATTATCCCACATCAATTTTCAAGGTTATTTCTCCCGAGATGTCACACCCCATTACATATTCATATCAATTTTTTTATTGTTTTTCCGATATCAGCAAATTTTTTCATTTTGATGGCCAGTAATTAAGATTAGTAAAAAATTTATGTTTTCAAAAAAACACATTTAATTTTCTTGGTTTTATATATATGATTCTATTTTTAGAAATATCATTTCTATATATGTTTTTGAATGTGTTTTTTATAAACTGGACAAATATTTCAATCTATAATATCCAAAATTGATTTTATGTTCTATGCCTCTATAAAATATATAAAATAATATGTAAATGATAATGACTATATTACCATGTATTTGAAGATATATAATATAAAATTCAAGAGATTAGTGGTCATAGTTGGTGTTACATATAAAGCTGAGTCTTATTTAACTTCACACATATTACCAGTCACGTGTGGCGCTTTTGAGAACAATAAGGTTGAAGCATCATTGTCTCCATTCAATGATAATGTAACGAAATTTTCCATCCGCCTCTAGAAAATATAGTAATATCCTTGTGTAATCTTGTTTATCTAATCATGAGTAAGATTGATAGGGATATGTTTAATTTTTTTGAAGTATTTTTTCTTGATTACATAGCCAATATGATGAAATTAGAGATGGTAAATTTTACTTTCACTATAGTGTAGAATATTCTAATTTCCTCGATAATGTCAAAGATTATCATTTTTTCAACATTTATTAGTAAATTAATTGTAAAATTTTTGGAAATGTTTAAACATGGGAATGATTCATACGTAGTAATATAAAATATTTCATTCCATAGTTAACATAAATTTCAAGGTTGAAATTTGTTTATAATTCAATATAAATTTTTTTTTGTTGAGATGGTTGATATAGCTACATCAGAGGTGAAATAATTGATGAATGTTGAGCATGATACAGAAAATAGGAATTAGGAATGTTCCTCATGAGTGAAAAAAATTATTGAAAATAAAATGTTGGATTTTTTTTTGAAATAATAATTTTTCTTAAGGCATATAAAAAATTATTAGATCTTGTGTTTGGTCAAGATCATGATAAGTCAAATTCTTGAGGAATTCATGTTGATGAAAAATTAAATTAAGAAGATAAAATAATAAATGGAAAGGTTTTGTTAAAGGTAGTGTTGTATAAATCTTGTTGAAATGTATATAAAGACCTTCTACGTATCATATAATTATTTTTTCTCATACCGATCTAATTTATCCCTATTAAAGATTTTTTTATTAAACCAAAATTAGTAGATAATTTATTACTTCTATTGATTATGAGGGAAAAAATATTTGAAGACGTAACAAAATCTATACTAGAAAAACAAGATGTCTCATGTTTTTTTGAAATGACTTTGTTCCAAAATAAAAGACAATTAAGGAAATATCATATTGATGATTGAGAAGAAGATGAAGAAAAAATAAAATAATAAATGGGAAAGGAATTATAATTAGATGAAGAAGTAGAATTAGAATATTAGGAAGAAATTAAAGAAGCTAACAGTGAATAAATCTAGATTGAAAAAGTATCAAAAGAAAAATATTCATCTGAATCAACTTATTTTTCATCATATTTAACTTATAAATATTGAAAGGATGAAAACATATAAGGATCCTTAGAAAAATTCTCTTCATAAGAAGAACATAATTCATTAAACAATATGATGGAATGTCATGTTAATATTAAGAACAATATAATCCTATTCAATGAAAATTATACCAAAAATGGTAATTATATATGTATATAGATTTTGTATAAATTTCACATAAAAATAAAATCTTCTGGATAGGAAATTATAAACATAAGAAAGTATCAAAACTCAATTTTAGATCATCAAGACTGAAGCCTCTTAAATCTTCTTTAATTTCATTAAACACAAAGAAAACAAATATAGAAAATAATTTTGATTATATTTTATAGTCATTTAGATTGATATAAGACACCCTCTTATATGTTTCCAATCACGAAAAAAAGTCAACAAATTCAACATATCATCTTTGTGTAATTGGATTCTTTAATAGTAATATCTGATCAATTATCTATATTGAATAACTGCATGAAATACATCATAAAATGTAATAGTATCAGAAATTATCACATAATAAGATGGTTAAGAGGTTCAAACAAGTGGTTAATTATATTTTGGAATATTATTATCGATATTTCAAAATAATTAAATGTTGGTTTGATTCACAATATTATTATAACTTGTTATCCTTTGATGTATATGATCGAGTGATGTTTATTATTGAATTCATATATAAAAATGATGATCAAAAAAGGAATTTAAATACATAAATGAAAACATTCATAATTTGGAGTGATATATTACCCATCACATAACATGTGAATCCAAACTGTTATTTCTGAAGGAAAAAAATGAAAATTATTCCCAAGAGATTGAAAGTATGGAGACTAAATTTTTGAAGCCTGCTGTTTTGGGTAAAAATATCATGATGCATGAGAAGAATAAACCTGAGTTAAAAAAGATGAAGTCAATTAAGAATAACCTAATGAAGAAATATTAAAATTTCAATTATAACTGTTGATATATATTTTGTAAAACAATTGAATGTTTCCTGATTATGAAATAATTTTTATATACACACATTATTATGGAATATTATTCCATTTTAATTGGATATGTATAATTTAATTTTATTATTCGATGAATAGTTAGTTAAAATATTTAAATTTTTTCATATGTTATTTCTCATATGAAATCTTCAGAAAAAATGCATAAATTACAATTCTTTTTCAAAAATCATAGTGCGTAAGTATATTCTATTAAGGGGGAAAAGATTTTATTATGAGGGAGAAGGTTTTATAATTGCGGATGTTATATTATAGTGGTGTTTTATTATATTCCATTTTATTATGAAAGTGTTACAAACTCATGAGGAGTTTATAGGAGAATAATTTTTTCAATGTTCTTAATTGAACTAAGGGTTATATATGTTTGAAAAATATATTTATCATACTACATGTAGGGGTCTATGTTATGTGTTTTCCAATAAGGGGAATATTGTTGAGTTATAATCTTGACTTATTAATTTTCCACTCATATAGTTTTGAAAATCACAATCACTTATTAAAACTATTATTAATAAATTTTTATTTCCTAGGTGTTTTAAGATGTTTTTTAGAAAACAATAATTTTTAATTAACATATAAATAATTATAATGTATTGAAAATATAATATTATCATTTATAAATATGATGAATATGATCATGGATGATTCAAATTCATCAAAATGACCATTATTTAGAAAAGTGGTTAGAATGTTTTCTTTTCAATCGTACTAACAAAATCCATAACCATCTGACTGATAATAGAACCAACAAATCAAATAGATTCATGTAAAGGATATCATATATAAATGATAATAAATTCCATTTGACAATAATTAGTTAGTAATTGAATATAAAGACATTTATTCTTTCATGTTAAATATATGAGTGCAATATAATGTTTTTAAACAAAATGGCATTGAACAATTAGTTATGTAAGATTTGGATGAGTTTCCAAGATAATGCTATCTCCGACCATTTTAACTAACTCAAAAATACTACCATTGGCGATTCACCTGTAAATATCTATTCATTTGATGGGTTGGGATATGAAACATTTTCATGACTGAAGTCTCCAAAATATTTCTCTGCATGAACATATCATTACAACTCATTATAATACATTAGAGAGTATTATCTCAAAGGAATCCATCTCAGGTTTGTTTCCTTTAGATCATTTTTTACAGTATTCTGCATCTGATCATTGTTATGATTTTTCTCAGTCAAGATAGGTTGATGGTGAATCTGATTCATCATATTGAGATATTATAGGGCTAGTAATATAAGCATAGATCATCATATCAAGGGATTCAATGGATATAATTACACAGCTATTCTGATCATTGTGTTGATGGATGTCCTAGTAAGGAAAGACATATATTTCAGTATATATAAAATTATGGATAACGTTATTTATCGATTCTATCTACATTTAATCTAATGTTTTAAATGGTTATTTCATTTAATATATATTTTATTCCATTCATAGAATCTCTTTATAATGTTTTTTCTTTTTTACAAGTCTTTATTCCACTCTATGTATTACTATAGAATGATTGTTTTTAATATATATCTTGTCATTTTATATCAGTGTATATATAATAGTGATTAATACATAATTTGATATAATTGGAAAATATTTATTATTATTCTTATATTAAAACCCTCAGAACATCTCTGAGTCTGATCTATTTACATATATAGTTATTTTATTTCTATTTTAGTTAAAAAAAATTAAGCAACAATTCACTATTGTAAGTATATTCGTCATAGCTACGTTTGGCATCCAACGCCATCTATTTATAGAGCATGGTTTTATATTTAAATATTACATAATTATGTACTGGAACATAAAAAATATTATAATCTTTAACAAACCCCATTCCATATAAAAATATTATTATAATTATTAATTTATTTCATATGTAAACTCGTGAAATGATAAATACTATTTCCTCCACGAGAAATTAACATTTATCATCAGAGACAATCTTGGTCATCATGAACTACGATATATAAATAGAATAAATTAAGTAATATTAACATTAATATATTATTCCTAAATTAAAATTTATCTCCAATCTAGTGAATAAGTATTCATAGAATATTCATTAAACATAATATATATTTTATCCAAAATTTAGTGAATATAAATTTATTAAATATTCAAATAATTATATAAATTATTATCCACGAAAAAATATTTATTTATATCTGTTTTAATTTTTGTGGTCAATAGAAAATGGATAAAATTATTCATTGTCAATGAGAATAATATATATTTCAATAATTAAATTCAAAATGAATTTAATCTAGGTTAATTTTAAAACATAGGGTGTGACCCCTTAGGATTATGTATTATTGGAATGTGGTAGGATTTCCAAAAATTACAATTTACTATCCATCAAGGGGTTATGGAATCCATGATAATGAACTTAATTCCCCAATACTGAAAACCAATTATGAAATCATACTATGTAATATAGTCACTTTGACTCTATATCTCATCTAGATGGTTTCAGTTATGTGTCATCAACCCATTTTCAGGAGATGCCTTTTGTTGACTATAATAAATAAAAAACTATTTACCAAATATTCATGGAGTTTAATGTGATGGTTCTATTTCAAGAAAATAGTCATGAAAACTAATTCCATAAAGATGGAAATTATAAAACTATCTTCAATTTTTTAATTAATAACGTGTCCTTCAGGACACACCCAATATAGCCTACATCTCATAAACATATGGGCTCATGGTTTTGGTTAGTAAATAATGGTGTGTGTCATTATATTAATTAATGATAACATTATTATATGTGGAAAATTATATATTCTCATAGATAAGAATATCAGTTGACACCAAAACATCAAAAATTCCAATTGGTGAGACTATTCTCATAATATCATACTATTGATATTTCTGAGTGAGTACTTTAAGAGATGATGCTTCATATATTTATTAGTATTATCACCTGATTTCCTATTTACTATATTCCCTATAATAGTACATTATAAAACCATAAAAATATCTTAACAAATATCATCATGGAATTTCAAGGAACTTATAATTGTGGGGAACTGTTAGGAACATATGAGTGGAAGAAAGACTATTGTATAGTATCACAATATATTTATACATATAAATAATAAAAAAGTGCTGAAATAAATTATATTAATATTAATTACTTTAAATATACATGTATTCTAATATGTTTTGTAGTGGGTTAATGTTCACAAACTCTAAGAAAATGATATGATAATTAGGAGATTCAATGTTGTTACTCAAGGAGTGATGGTTAATGTTTTTATCTAAAATGGATAATGACAAAATAGTTATTTACCAAGGATCATAAATAATGGTTTGAGAATTATAATTGAGGTAATACATTAATTTTATTTAAGGGAATATATGTAGTAAATGGTAATAATTTTTGGAAATGGAATTTGAAGTTGGTTTGAAAAAAATTAAGCCATCTCATTCCAACTCAACCCTATATATATGTGTCTAGGACCGATGATGCAGGGAAACGAGAAAGAACATATTGACATAGAATCAATAAATAGTTAATAAAATGTGATGTATATAATGTATAGGGGTTGGTATGCATATATAAAAGAAATGGTCTATGTTGTATGGTGGAAGTGTTGGTTCAGTGGTCCACACTATGAGAAATAGTAGAGAGAAGGCTGGGAGAAGACTGTGTTTCTTGCAACATGAATGTTTGGTGACCCAAAATGGTTATTAATTGGAGAAAATGTTATTATATGTTCAATGTAGAACTCATGTGATGTGGGAATTGGCCATTAATTTAACCATTTACTAAAATAACAACCTCCATTGGATCAAATTAATGATATATATCTTATTTTCCTCACATGACATCTAAAAACTCTGACTCTAGGGTTTTGTCTCAACACAATATATGTTATAGGAAGAATCACCAAACAATAGTAGTTTGATAGATAATGAGACACTGATTGTATATTTTCTCCATATATCAATGATGATCGGATGCAAATATAGTTATATAATTCAGGATATGTAATCCTACTTAGGGCTATGCCTTAGTGTGTGTATTAAACTACAGTGAAGGAAAATATATTGAATCTATAATGTTTTTGAACATACTATGTTACATTCCTTATGAGGTTATGATGCTAAAAAAATTCACAAGTCGTATAGACACATCATAAACCATGGATGATGTTTCATAATATACTAATGGGGGGTATTTTAAATTAGATATTAAGCTTGAAGTGAATAGATTAGTATATATTATATTTTTTTTACTTCCATTTTGTGGTTTGTCATTGATGTTGAGAGGAAGATAAATCATTAAATTATTTATGGATCTATGGTTCTGAATAATTTAAGGGCCCTACACCATTATTGTACATGCAACACCTTGTCACTAAATGCTTTAAGGAATCCATTATACAAGGGTCATGGATCACATGACATGAATATTTTCAAATATTATCTTACACCATATAACTTATGGGTACATTTTAGTTGACTATGAATAATTATAGGAAAAGAATCAGACTATTAACAATCTATAAATGTAATGAAAATTTTCATTTATTCATTAATAGATTGACAACCATATTATAGGAAAGAATTATGATCATGGTCCATAGTTAATTAAAAGATCATGATCATGATCTTCATGGGTTTAAATTTTTTGGTCCATTATTATATATATTGAAAATCATGTTGTCTATATGGATATATTTTAAAAAATTTATATTTTATAGATATGAAATTATTCCATGAAGTTATGTTCTTGAAAACATATCCAAAGACAAATATATAATTTAAGAGTAATTTATGAAAAATAAAATCACAGTTATGAAACAAGTTTCAATAACATTCATATAAAATATGATATATATAATATAAGTGATATCTCAATATAACAAAAATGGAAGAGTGGTATCTTTGAGAGATATCAACATAAGAATATTGATGATATAATTTTAATAGGAGGAAGAAGTTATTGTTCCAGAAAGGGGATAAAATAATGATGTATTGTATTTTTTAATGTCTTTTCTACTGTATAAAAATGTTTTCCCATTACCTTCAATAACATGTTGTAACTCGTGAAGAATTCTGGAAATAATGGATACTGTTTCATTGAGATTTTTCAGAATAGTTAATGTAGAGGATAGGTTGAACATTAATAAAAAAATATATTAAACCAGTTGATGAAATCCATAAAATTAATAGTATTGAATGGAACTATATGTCCATAAACTATGTTAAATACATCCCTTCTATGGGATATATGGAAAGGAAGGGATGTTCAAGGGACTAATTTTTTTAATGTATTTATTTATCACTAAATAGTTGGTAACATGAGTGACCCTTATGTATAGTAGTATGCTTACTGGTGATTTTAGTGAATTCAATATCATTTTTTCAGTCTATGTGGAGTTCTTTAGTGTAGGGGATCTAAATAAATACCCATATTTACATCAATAATGGACAACAAAATACATCAATAAACATATTTTGTATCTAATTAAAATGACATAATAGGCGATATTTTAGTTTTATAGGTGTAGATTATATAATATATGTGAGATTGTAAATGAATGATGTTTTTAATTGGTTAATAAATGCATAAAAAATTTACGACCCACCCCACCAGGGTAAACTCATGTTATTCCCCTTGTAAATGTCCAACATAATTGAACTATATATTATTTTATACATTATTTTGATGTTTCAAATCCAACTTATATTCGTTATTAATGTTCACATAGATGGTTGGTTGGATATTAATTTGAGTAAGGCTGGATCACCACCATTAAGAAATGATTTCATGGTTCATCTTATAAAAATACATAAGTAATGGATATCGTTCTATTCATATCATTAAGAATATAAAATTTATATTTCATGTAGATCATCATCTTCCTTTTTCAACATTTATGTGTGCTAATATATAATTATCTCATCTTATTTAATCTACTCCACCCATCTTCTTTGTTGAATATTAAACTGTTTCTGTATGAATATATATTTATATATTTTGATTAGTATTTTTATTTCACATTTCCATGAAAATATAGATTCTCCGTCTCATCAAGGAAAAAAATACCACAACCTGATCAAAATTGTGATTTAGGTAATTTCACTCATGGAACATAAATTTGTCTAAGGCATATAATACCACTGTGTTTTCATTCATGATAAAACATACCATTCCCTATTTTAATTAATTATATTAAAACATAAAATCATTTTCTCTATAGGATAATGTTAGACAATGTGGATAAAATAATATTTCATCAATTCCATTAAATCTTCATCACATTAGTATATAATAGTTAACACGCCTCACATCACACATCTAATGTATTAATGGATCTGACTCTCATGAGAAATATCTCATAACACTTCAATAATATCAAAATAAATAAATAAAATATATCAACATCAATAAAAATGGTTGGAATTTTCTAATTCGCAATTAAAATATTATATTATGGATCCCCTTAAATACACATGAATGTAATTATATTTCACTAGAATGTTGCCTTCTATATCTAGAATTCACTCTTTCCAAATTTTATAGGCTTCCTTTAATTTATCAATCTATTTAACACAATACTTATAATGTCACTAAAATCATCCTTTCTCTTCAAATAAAAAAATAATATAATATATAAATGTAACCATAACAAAATAAATGTAATATCATAATCTTCAATTCTTTAAGTCCATGAGGCTAGTAGGGGAATTATTATTTCATGATGGCGTCACATTGAATTCATTTTCATCATACCTTATATAGATAGTAATATTTATTTTCTCCTCTCATTATATACATATTATATGATAACCAGAATAACGATCAGTGTAGTAGATGTATTTATATCATAATAATTCATAAAAATATGATGAATATAGGGTAGATGATACTAAATACTGATTTGGATCATATTATATTCATAATAATCAATTAAAAGTTTCTTGGACCATATTTATTTTTATCAAATGGAATAGGCTCACCACATGAAAATGAACTTGGATGAATAAGTCCATTATCCATATTCTATTGGAGTTTTTTATTCCATACATACAACCTATTTAGTTTCATTCCACAAGGACAACATCAAATAGGAATAGAACCATGTATGAGTTATATTTAAATTTAAGCATCATCATTTTAGGGAGGACTATTAAAATATTATTAAATATATTCTATTACACAAAAAAATAAAAATAAATTTTATTTTTATTTTTATATCAAACAATTTGACTTAAATTCCACCCATTAATAGGTCATAAAACCCATACAATGTAAATAATTTGATTTTCTAGTTCATGCTCATCCTTACACTAAAAGACAATAATATGTTTATTTTGAATATCAAACATGTCTTTTATTTTTCACAATCGATGTGTTCAATAAATACAAAGAGATACAATAATTTCACAAAATCATATCAAAATTAACTATAGGAGAAATAAAAATTATTTAATGAATAATTTTCTTACAAAAAAACTATTTGAGATGAGAAATAGATATGATAAAAAATCATCATACCATTAACATTATCCATGGATAATTCATAATCAAATAGTTAAGGTGATGATGTAGTAAAATTGTCAAATTATTCAGATATAAATGATTTTAATGTTCGTAATCCAACTATGATTTATAAAATGGGTGAACTCAAATTCCTAGTAAAGGAAATCTTAATTGATAATAAACCAGTATCACTATGAAAATTAGATGAGCATAAATAGTATTACATCAAATTATAACTAATAATATTTCTACGATTTAATGAAACTGAATGCCTAATTATTCAATGGATAAAAATTGAAATAAATTTATCACGTGGATATTAAAAACTTTTTCCATGTCAATGAAAAGAATAATTCCATATATCAAATTTGTTGACTTCATCCTATACCGCATGATCTTACAATCATGGCCTTGTGTCTAGGAAGTAACTTTTTCTTCATCGGCATGAAGGGAAATAACGAGACCTATTTTTCATTAGAGACCTACCAATTAATTGAGTGCAGATATATTATGGGGACCCAGATATTACTTTTTAAATTTCAATTCATTCATAAATGAGATCCTGAGTTAAAAACATAATATTCATTAAAAATAATAATATATCGTATAATTAAAATATTCTTAATTATAATACATATCACAATTTCAATAAAATAGATAACCTAATAATAAACCATTAAGATAAATAATGTTATTGGTTCAAAAATATATAGTTAACATTATTTATTATTCATTAAATAATGGATAAGAATAAAAAAATTTGGATTTTCAATTTTCCCAACATATATAAACATAATATAATGTCATGTAAGAATCCCTCAAAATAAAAATTTATAAATATAGGGACATATGGTAAAGACATTAATTCCCACAGTTATGAAATTTTATGAACAAGGTTGAACAGCCTTTAATAGGAGGAAGGGACAACATGGTATTCAAAATGAAATGTCATTGGAAAAAAAGTATTTCTTTTTTCATTGTGGATGTTTAGGAAAGACATGGGTTGTTATGGTTAAAAAAAATTAAAATAATATTAGAAAATCCATATGAAAAAATAAGGTGGATGGTTTCAATATACCATTAACCCTATGTATGAAAAGAAAATCATAATCAATTTGAAATAATTTAAAAAACATCCTTGTAAAATATTTCTTCTAACAGTACCCCACATGAATGGATCAATATTAAAATATTATTATATGTCTATTAAAATTATTAAAATTTTATATATATATATATTATTCGATAATACATGTTATTTAAATCCAATGATTGTTAATCCCAACGAATATGAAATGAAAAATGTATGTCAATTGTTAATTTATTATTTAGAAAAAACATAAAATTTATGTGAAATTAAAACATACCTGTTTGTTTCAATGGAATCTTTTGAAAAGGTGATGTAATATGTTTGAAAAAATTTACATTTAAAAATAATCTCCTTTAATGGATCCAGGAAAATGACAAGATTTTTTCTATAGTATATTTGGATCCAATGATTACATTTTTTATAGTAGGATTAAATGATCCTATTAAAAAATTAATATACATATATTACAAACTCATTGAGGAAATCATTCCATTGTGTTTAATATTAATTTCCAAATTTTTAATAGATTATATAATATTTTAATTTTTTTTGGAACAACACAACAAAATTTTATGATGAATTATTAGAACTCATGGAAAGGAAATTTGAATTATCTTAATCTTTTATGGGGAATATACTCCATGAAGAAAGATTCATTTTAAAAAGGGTTTATATTGAATTAATTTAAATAATTATAGAGTAAAAATAATACAATAAATGTTAATAATATACCCATATTATTTAAAATAATATCAAGTGACTGATGACAACTCAATGAATGAAAATTGAGAAATAAAAACAAATTTGTATGATGTAAATATTTAATCAAAAGAAATTATACAAAATGAGATTGTTTTTTCATATTACATACTGTTTATTATATGTAAATAAAGCATAAAACATTTCTACATATTTAAATAAATTAAACAAAACAAAATGGATATATAGTTCATCACATAATAAATGTCTCAAATAATTATAATTAAGAAAAATAAAACCCTCACATATTATATTGGATCACATGAATTCACAGTAACCATATAATTTAGTTTAATAGTTATCTTAAAAAAAATCAAAACATTAAAAAAATCTTTTCCATTTATAATCAATATATATAGTAAATTTATACATGAATTATATATAACATATTAACTATTTTTCTAGATCATGTGTCTATATATTTTTCATTTAAAATCATTTTTAAAACATCATGATATTAATTATCTCCCAAAATTTCATCATCGTAAGATTATTGATGGTATTAAATTGATGTGAATTATATTTATAAGAATATAATTTTCCCCCATGGTACTTTATCATACACACAATGAAGATAAATTTTTTGGTGATCATGTTTTATTGATTCAGAATGTTGGGATGTTTTTATTAATTGAATAATTTTATAATAATATTACCATTCCATAATCAAAATAAAACTGATTATTTATATATTAATATATTATTATATAATTAACTAATTTCCTTTATCGTAACAACCTAATATTTTTAATCACATTTAATTTGATCAAATTTTCTAACATTGAAAGACTGCAGAAAATGAATTCCTGAAATTTTAAAAGAATAACATTGTGTTCGATAACATATATTATACTCAAAACTGAGCATAAATTTATCATTAAATATATTATTTTAATATGATCATTATAACATAGCCATTGAATTCATGTGTATGAATAGGATTAACAATATTGTTAAATATATTTATATATATAAATGTCTAATAAAGTATATTTTTTTTTTTGATAAATTCTAATTATATACACTCTCAACATTTAGTAATGATATTTTATTCTTCAAAATATTTATTTACAAAAAAATTTATTTTCATTGACTTAATTGATAAAATATTATAACTAATTATTGGATATATTTTGATATTTATTATATAATGTTATCATCATATTTTAAATCAAAAAATTGATAAAAACTTATAGTGAAATATTATTATTTTTTCAGAAAATATTGATTTTTTAAAAAATATGTAAAAATTATGATCTTTAGTAAAAGTATCATTTCTTTTTATAAGATAATTTATTTCAACTTTCCTATTATTATTTTGATTTAGATACATGGATTTTCCTTTATTAGACATTGAAAAATATATATATATATTTATATATATATCTAGATTCTAGTGCTGAGACGACATAAGATTCTTAGGCCTAGTATGACAGATATTAGTTATATGAGAATATTAAATTTATTTTATAATAATTTTCCATAGTTTATTAAAGGAAATGGGATAAATCTTAAACATAATATAGGATCAAAACTCTAAGACAATAGTTTTGTTTTGAATTTATTTTTTAGCCTATGCAAGACCTCAAGTAGTTCATCATAGGGTGTTTTGATATCTCACCCATTGGTGGTACATTTAGTTGGTCAATTATTTAAATTAATTTAAATGATTGATTATATTAACCCATAAGAATATTTTTTAAGAATAGTTCCATGGATAATGTCACAGTGTGGGCCTCATAATCCTTGTACCATTAAGATACTCTAAATTCTTCTTCGGTTAGTGAATCAACAGGGTTGATAATAAAACTCTGGATCAGAGAAGTTAAAGAGGCAGGGAGTGAAAATACTTTCCAAAATACTTAGATTTCATATATATTGATGATATGTGATCCAATACCAAGTATGGACTCTTAAATTTGTGGTTTACACCTTTTTTATTCAATTGAGTGTGTTGATCAATTCCTTCTATTGATCTGTGCGAACTATTTCATGTGTATGAACAACTGTAATGATTTAATTTCATAATCATCAGTATTTATAAAACTTTTTCCCCCATTGTTGATAGTTTTTTGAAAACACTTTAAAATATTTAGACCGTTTTTTTGTTCCTTGTTCTATCATTTTCTCCAAATTCATTATTTGTTGGAGCTCATGGTCCTATTTCAGCATTGATCGGTAAAACCAAGCCTGATTAGACACCCAGAATTGTGAAGAAATGTTTTTCCATGGATTGATCGATGGATCCAGGATAGATCGAGGTTTTTTCATGTCATGGTAGATCGTTTTTATGATAATATATAAATCCTTCAATAACTGAAGGTTCAATGAACTATGTAACGTATGGTAGAACCCCAATGGTCAAACAAAATCTGATTTATGGCCACTATATTGCTGGGAAAGATGAGTGCCAACTAGTTCCATAAATTTTTGGATGAATAGAGGTCATAATTAAAGTAAAATTTATAGGTTTTAGTGAGTAATGGTAATCTAAATAACTATTAAAACATGATTAAACACCATGTAATGTGATGAACACACAGCTTAGAGCCTCTAGACAAAGTCTTCTAGGGTTTTGGGAATCTAAAAGGATGCCACACTATGTAGGATCCCTCCACATCATCTAACCTATTTCCCGTTTCGATGAGCCATCTAATAGAGACATGTAAATGAACACACCATGTTCCCGAGTACATCGGAATAGCCAATGAAAATGCGAACCAGCCTATTTGAAGATGCATGTTGTATACTAATGTACGCAGACACAGTGTATGGTACATGAACATGAACAAGAACATGGGATGGACCCCATGTGGCATGGTCATGTCATGTATATACCCCACAAATCATGTAATCCGACACTCATCTAGAGATGTGTACCTAAAGGAAAATGATTAGATGAATGAGTAAAACCATGTATAATGTCAGTACCCTTATATGTCATTTACACACTGGATTCTATTGAGGAAACATGAAGAATATATATCTTATTTGTTTGGACTATAATTCTGTCATGTGAGTAGGATATATAAGTTCTTTTCCTTGTATAATGAGATAGAACACACGATTTTGTCATTTTAGATATGAGAGGAAATTTTTGAGGCTTGAAAATTGGTTAGGCAATGTTTGATGATGGTAGTTATCATGTAGGTTTAATAGAGGGATCCCAGGTGGAACCCTCCAGTTTTACTATACATTGGTCCTTGATGTCTTTTTGAGTCAAACCCTCAATCCAAGTTTGGCATGTGTCCTCTATCAGTAGAGAATAACACTCCAGATGGGAAGGTCATGTATCTTCTATCCACATCAGAGTGGAACACACCTGATTTCATAGGCATTAGTCATCGATGAGTAGAGTAGAAGCCTCCTTTTGGAATAGGTCATTGTTCTTCTATAGACCTCAAGAGTGGAACCCTCCATGTGGGATAGGAATAGGTCCTCGATTAATCCTATAAGTGAACCATCCATCTAGGATTAGAATTTTTTCCCTATGAATCATAGAGTGGAACCCTTTAGATAGGCTGGGAATGGGTCCTCTACCAACTCCATGAGTGGAACCCTCTAGCTAAGCATGGCATGGGTTGTTTACAGAATTCTTGAGTAGAACCATCTAGCTAGGCTGGGAACGAGTCCTCTACAATTGAGAGGGTCACACTTGTTATACTAGGTCATTATTCCTCAATATAGAGGTTATATCCCCTCGACTATTCAGTACAGTGATGATGAGTGTCTTTACTTGGATGGGTACATTCAGATAGATGCATGAGATGACGGTCCTTGTTGATAAAATTTTGGAACTATTTTTGGCACTTGTTCCTAGAAAATTCCATGTGATATAGATCCCATTTAACTCTCATTTTGTGTTATTTTGATTGAGAATATATATATAAATATACCATTGTATCTATAACATGGGATTTGTTTTCTCTCCCTCCATGGGTTGCAATGACGTGCATGATTCTCCATGTACATTCTAGGATTAGATTCTCATGGATTGATGAGTTCCCTCTCCTAGTAAGGGTGGTGAATACTCAAGGTTTAATACATGTACACACCATGTTAATCAACAAATTCCTGGATGTGGTTACTCTTTCTAATTTTTTTGGTAGAGTCGAATCATATTTATTATCTATTATCTTCATTTTCCATTTTATCTCTTACTACTCCCACTTAATCTTTCATGGTATCCTAATGTGTATATATATACTCACCCCTACATGGTCTTTCCCTGTAGATTTCATGCCTTATACAGATGATAGATATCTCTATGTTGACTTTTGTGGAGAATATGCATACTTGGTACATTGAATATCGTACTATGTTTGTAGGTGGATATCATAATATAGAATCTTTAAAAGTTTTACATTCCAGTTTTTTCATGTCAGGACATCGTTATATTTTTGTCAAGAATTTTACCCTTTAATATTTTCTTTAAAATATCATAATCCATAAAAATAAATAGGTTTATCAAGAATCATTTTTCTATTATTTTTTTTCAACTTTTACCTCATTTTTATCATCACTTCTGTATAGATATGGATTTTGGTTTGTGTATAGCTTATTATGAATGGCCACCCCATGTTAGAGATTCATTTATTGTTAGTTACTATCCCTTAAAGTACAGACACATTCACAGAGTAGTTTTAGCTCAATACCCATCTTGGTCGAGTTATAAAATATTTTTCTCATAGGTGGTTTGATCCTTGTGATGATTTTTAGAGTAGTCCACTTACAAGGATTTCTCAATGATTAGGGAAATAGTTTCAATTTGTCTCGAGTGTTGATCTCAGGCCTAGTAATTGAGTGATGATGTAATTGGCTGATGTATCCATTCACAATGAACATGGCTTGATGTTTTTTTAACGTAGCCTAATGAGACATTTATTATATGGATAAATGGTACATGAATCATATATAATTGGTCTGTTGATTGTACATCTTGATTAAACTCCACAGTTATATTATATATATATATATATGCTCATCTGATATTGGTATGTCCTGATAACTTTCCCAAAGACTCCCAAACAATATCAATCCAAGATACCAATTCCATTTCATGAAAAAAATATGATGAGTATGGATTACTCAGTAGCAAGTCAATCATGTTAGAATCTCTCTCATGGAGGGAATGTATTATCATCACTACATAACAAGAACCAAATCATCCTAGCATTGTAGGATAAGGATGTTTGTAGATTTAGTATGATCTGTGATTTCTAAAACTATAGACCACTATGTTTCCAATGTGAACAATATAGTTAGTAAACAGAGGTTTCACTAGAGTGAGTAGTGCATATCATTAGTCATATTCATACACTAGTGGATCAAGTGGATTCACTGAAAGTAAGCCTTTTGCACAGATAATATGGGGACTAGTGCATCTTATTAGATAAATGAATGATGATTCAATACTCTCATGGAATGACATCAAGATGATGTTCTATGGGGAGTACTATCACAACAAAATATGCTTAGCTCAGATTCAATAGCTTCATAATCTACATATATGTGGATTGATAGTGGATGAGTATTTAGTGAGGTTCATAGACCTTACCTAATACCCTCGCAACACGATCTGTGATGGTTACATCCACATATGGAAGTCTGAGATGGCTCTTTGCATAGTGAATCATTCTAAAATTGTTAACTTTTTCATCATCACCTATAAACGGTTGGTGGATTGGTCACTAGTGACCGAATTATTTATATTATGGGGACACTAGATAGTTGGAGCTGGTATTGAAAAAATAAAAGATGATTTTTCTATAGCGGTTAGTAGGGGACAATCATTTGGATGTCAGCATGGGAGATCATTCATTTATTAGAATCAAGTGCATGGTCATTTGGTACAAGGATATCATGGAGTACCAGGGAATCTTGAAGAGGGTCGATGTTAATTTTGTTAAGGGGGAGCTCACATTAAATTAGACTTCCCGACTAGACATATTGAGGAGCACATTAATGTGGCTGATGGACCACCATGTCTAAGTAATCACCATTATCAGTGATTTACGATGAGAGTTAATGGTGGTCCCTTGAGTGGCGGATCTAGAAGAGGAGTTGTAGGAGCTATGGGAGTTGGAAGATTCTATGATATCTTTTAACCCCACCACAAAGAATCCCACATTATGATGAGGGAGCTAGAGGTTAGGATAGTGAAAAACTAAAGGCTTCAGGGTATTCTGAAACCATGACATGAGATTATTAGAGGTATTCTAATTGTTTATTATACTCTAACATTTGTGTTAGTGGACACATTTTTCATTCATTCCAACATCTATATACTCTTGGTGCGGGAGCTAGAGCTTCCATTTGAGTATCTAGCTTATCAGCTTCATCTTGAGGTTATTAAATGGAATGCTACATCAATATGTTTT
Source organism: Viscum album (assembly GCA_963277665.1). NCBI lineage: Eukaryota > Viridiplantae > Streptophyta > Magnoliopsida > Santalales > Viscaceae > Viscum > Viscum album. The sequence goes on from OY728160.1 coordinate 1,904,352,956, forward strand.
ATCTACTGGATGTTAGAGTTGTCTCTTTGTGGATAGAGGTAAATTAGGGACATTTTATTCATCATGATGGTACCCTATATAGTCATATTTTGTATGTATTTTCTATACATTTTCTGATCGTAGATTTCCTATCACTAATGTCTGGTCAAATGACTTCGCACTGCTGGGACATGATTGACCGTTTGGGATAGAGAGATGTCCTGGATGCATAAGTGGGTTATGAGAGTAGGAGTATGAATCCCAACATCAATCAATTGGAATGTATAGCCCTTACTGAAGCGTTATCTTCATGAATATGGATTCCTTCAATTGTGGAGGCTTATAATTATTCCTAATAGGAAGATATTTTATGGGAAATTTCAAAGAAGGTGATGGATTGTTTAATTGAAATATGTCCTATTACATCTCTAATATCTTCTATATAATACCAAATGGATCATACTGTGATACGATATTTGTGGTTGTAGTTAGAGGAACTTGTGGAGGAGGGTTTCATTAGGCCGATTGGGCTCCCCTAGGCATCACCAATGTTGCTTATGAAAAAGGTGGATGAGTTTTTTTAGATTTTTGTTTATTATAGTCTCATGAAGAAGGACCCAATAATGAAAAAGTACCCTTTGAGGAGGATTGAATATCTATTTGAACCATTGTGAGGTGTCAGATGGTTCATAGAGATCTATATAATGTCTGACTACAACCTTTTAATGGTTAGTAAGGTTTATATTCCAATACTGATATTCCTAGGTTTTTATATACATTATGAGTTACTAGTGATTCCTTTTGGTTTGAATAATTCCCCAAACTTGTTTATTGATTTAATGAACCAGGTCTTCCATCCACACAATCAGAATTATTTCATCATCCTAATTGATGACATACTCATGCACTCTGCATCATAGTATGAACCTGAAGGGAACATAAGGATGGTTCGAGATTTAATTTCAAGAGTACCATCTTGATAGGAAACTCTCTATGAATTGTATTTACATTAATGAGGTTCACAGCATGGGGAATTTCATTTCCATGCTTGGTATAGTCGTGGACCTAGTGAAGACCTATGGAGGTCTTGATTCGAATCCACCCAATATCATGTCAGATGTTCGATGTTTTCATGGATATGTGGGGTACTAAAAGAGGTTTTTATGAATCTTCACTAGTATTAAATCTCATTTTACTACATAAATATGCAAATAGAATCGATTTACCTCCACTGTGTAGTGTCAAATGATGTTCAAGGCATTGATTTTGAGTCTGAAAAGTGGACCTCTATTCATGATACCCGAGTGGGGTTTACGGTACATAGTGTATTTCGATTCCTCTGGGGACAGCCTCAACTATGTGTTGATGAAGTGGTAGGAAGTTATTTTATATGAGTTGAGGTATGTGAGACCCTAGTAGAATATCTATGTGACTCATTACATTGATCTAGTTCTGGTAGTCTTATCCCTAAAAAAGTGTACGAACTAACTACTTGGGGAGTTCATTGTGCTTTATATAGACCATCGGAGTCATATGTACTTGTTCATATAGTTGGATATGAACATGAGAGAGCAACTCTATTTTTCTTTCCAAATGAAATATGAATTTGAGATATTCTACAATATGGGGAAGGGATACATTTTACTATATTCCATTAGTATAAAATATCAATATCACTTGGTGAAGGAAGCTTCTGAGTATTTGGATTCCCTGTAGATGACCATGGAAGAGAATGAGAGTACAAATTTTCTTCAATCAATTATGTTGACTCCTCCATTTCTTTGGCATGTGAGGGAGCCCCACATAGGCAATATTGACTATGATGTCATACATTAAAATATATTCTTGGGTGATTCTACACAAGGAAATTATAAATGAGAGAAGCATGCCATCTTTTTTGAGGGATATATTGTGGTCCCAGTCATGATGGAGGAGAAATTAGTCTGAGAGTTCCACCATTATAAACTTCTTGTACAACCGGTTGTTGGGAAGATGTATAAAGACCTTAACTAGATATTTTGGTGGTCCGGAATGAGATACAGCATAGATGATTTCATCTCTCAGGGACTCAACTAACAATAGGTGAATATTGAGAAATATATTCTGATAGGTTTGTGACAGAACATTGAGATCTAAGAGTAGAAATTAGATAACATGTCCATGGAAATTTCAATAGGGATTTTCTGCATAGGAATGGTACATGATTCCATTTGGGTGATAGTTGAGTGACTCAAGATGTTTTCCTAAATTTTTTATATTAGGGATTATTGTTCGGTGGAGAGTTTGGGAAATTTTTATATACAAGTGATCACCTACTACCTGGGGTTCCCTTGACCATTGTCTTGGATCATGATTTCTGCTTTAAATCACAGTTACGGAGAGGCCTACATAGGGATTTTAGGAAAAGGATGCAGATAAATACGCCATTTCATCCAAATATAGAATGGAATATCGAGCACACTATCTACTTGTATGATGATATGATGAGGTTTTGTGTTTGGGAATTTAGTTGTAGATGGTAGGATCACATTCCATTGGAATAGTTTGCGTAAAACAATATATATCACTAAACTGTCAGAAGGGAACCTATGGAGGCCCTATATGGAAGACCATTAGAGTCACCCTTCTTCCTAAAAGGGAGTGGTGGGTATCTCCGGTTGGACCATAGATGGTTAAGGTGATGATGGAGAAGCTCTAGTTCATCCATTATAAAATGAGGATGGCCCAAAACATGCAGAAATATTATGAAAATAACAATAGTAATCCAAGTATTTCATTCAAGGGGACTGCATTTCCTACGATTATTTTCATGATGTGGATTAAGGAGGTTTTTCAGGGGAGTAAATATATCCTCTAGGTCCATCATGCATATTGTGATAATGTAGATGCCTGGTTAGGTTGCAAACATACTTGACCTACCCTAATAGATGGAGTTGGTGCACGACATATTCCACCAATCATTGAAAAGGAGATACATTTCTGACCCCATGAACAAAATTATTTTGTGTGAGATTGACATCATTTATGGATCCAAATATTAGGAGCACCTAATGTTAATAATGTACTGATAGGGGTGGACCCTTCAATGATAGACCACCCCTTTTGCTAACATGTTGTGGTTTAATAAGAACCGGCAAGAGATTTACTTGGGGTGGGAGATCCAGAAGTGGACTTAGTATCCCATGTTATATTCATAGTTTTTATTTTTAGGCAATAAAATATATAAGGAGGTAATGATTTAGAGTCATGTTTTTTGGTAATAAATATTTTAAATATATATATACATAGAGTAAGGTCCTATACAGCATATGATTCTATGTATCGGTGTGAATGCAATTAATTTTACAAAAACAATAAATATATTTCATTTTACAAACATGTAATTTCTTAATTAAAATGATATAATTGTTAAACTAAATCATTGATCAAAAATCTGAGAGCATCATTGAGTCTGAAACACATTGTTTAACCTAGGTGTGGCATAAAATAGGTCTTCGTGGGGTGTTCGGATATCTCACATGTTTTCGGTTTGTTTAGTGTGTTAATTAATAAATTTGATTTTATCAATGGATTATTTAACCTTACTGAAATATCATTAAGAAATATACTAAAAATATTCACCCATGTATATTCTCATTATCTATGTAAAATCAAGACCTTCTCCTTACACCATTTGTTTGTGAATCAGAAGATAACAAAACACTAGATCAGTGCATATTGGGATACAGTGAATGGAATGACATACTTAGATCACTATTGAGCATGTTCTTTAATCATGAAATATTTAATATCCTGGTAGATCTCATAATTTTTTGGTTTATTAAATTTTCAATTAAATTTATTTAGTTGATCCATACATTGTATAGATCTACAACAATTGTGGCTTGAGCATGTTCCCATATATCAATTTAATTACATAATATTTGTTTTTATATCCATGTTTATCCCCATTATTGTTCATTATCTATGAAATATTGGAAAACATCTTTAACCATGTCCTTTTGTGCCTTCCACAATCAATTGTTTCCCTTTATTCACTAGTTGGACCCCATACTCTTGGTTCAACGTTGTCGGGAAGTACCGAGCATGATCAAGCACCTAGATTTTTCAAAATGATATGTTTAGGGGATATAATGATAAAAAATTACATATATGGGATTTTTGTGGGTAAAAATAATGATTTCAATGGCCTTATATCAATCTATTAAGGAAGAAATGTGTATAGACGTGCGACACATGAGATGGAACCCCAATAGTCAACAGAATTACATTTCGTTCCACTGGATGGCCTAGAACAAGGATCGATTGAAATATAAACAAATTTATGGTAGATTAGATTCTGTAATCAAAGCATATTTTCTAGATTTGATGCATGGAATGTGTATCTAAGAAACTATGAAAACCCTAGATACACACCATGTACTATCACAGACAAATTGCATGTATTCCCATGGATATGGTCACTAGGTTTTGGGGAATTTATAAGCATGAAACACCATGTAGGCTCTATACACAAGGAATAACCCCTTTTTAAGTGTATATTTCATATGACAGAGCACACTGATATAAATATGAACTATTTCTTCGTATATAGGAACGAAAAGGGGACATGGGTGACACCCCATTTGAAAAGGCACACTGTGTAATAATTTATAGGGACACAAGGATATGTATATGGAAAACACCAGGCATACTGTTGGGAGACTAATTTTCATGGGTACACTATGTATATACACCACAATATATGTACATATATATTCATTGATAACCACGAACCTCCATAGACACAACATGGTGATGGAGAAAGACCAAATTTTGTGTTGGTCCCCTCACATGCTAGGTAACCTTTATTTATTTTGAGGAAACTTCATGCATTCAAGTATCATTCATATGGGCTCATATTTTTCACCATGATTAGCCTATCCCGAGTGTCTTTGTGTATAATGTGATTATGACCTTGGAAGTGGATTTTCTAATACCTTGTGGAATGTTTTATGGAAGATTCTTAGTTAGGGTATCCTCAATGATGGTAGTGATCATGCCTAATCACTAGAGGCATCCTGAGTACAACCCTATAGCTAGGCTAGGCATGGATCCTCAAATACATTTAGAGGGGAACCTTGTAGATGAGTTCATCATGTGTCCTCTACCACCGAAGTGCGACCCTCCAGCTTGCCAGGGCATTGGACATCTACCAAATTCTGAGTGTTACCCACAAGATGGGTTGGGAATAGGTTCTTGATGATTAGAGTGGAACCCTATTATTTTCAAATGCCATGGGAACTATATATACCACTCGAGTGGAACCCTCCAACTTGGTAGAGCATCAATCCTTGATAACTCCTGGATTGGAACCCTCCCCAGGTATGTGAAGGGGTCCTCTACCAACTCCATGAGTGGAAACCTTTTACTGGGATAGGCATGAGTCCCCTAACGAATTATACAGTGGAACCCTCCAGATGGTTTGGGCATGGTTCTCTACTGACATATATAGTGGACCCTCTAGTTGGGTTGGGCATGTGTCCTCTACCAGTGACTGGAACCCCCATGTTGTATCAGGGCATAGGTCCTCTACCTAGAGATTGTGGATCCTTAACTATGTGGTACTATGAAATGGCACGGAATAACGTGGATGATTACTTATATGAATACATGTGAAATTTTGTGCATCGTTGATGGACATCTGGAATAATTGGGTACTCTTTTTCATTGGAAGATCTATGAAATCTATATCCACTTTGACTCTTGTTTCATAAACTTTTGACAAGGCATATATATATTTTTTCATATATATATATATATATATACACTAATCAATACATAGAAGTATATTAGATTAATATCCTTCCATGGGTTGAAGTGATGTTTGGTGTATGCCATGTTCTTTCCATGAATATCTTCTCGTGGTTATATGAGTTCACTCTCCTCTAACATGTGGCAATGATGTGATGTGTTCTCTATATAAACATTATATTGATCACCCTATGCTTGAACGAGGTCACTCATTTTTTTAGGTTGAGGTTAATCATTGTAGAGACCCAAAGATTGACATACATGGACATTACATTACTTTTGTGGAATACTTAGTACATAACCAAAATAGACACACAAGGACCGTAATAGTTTAGTGTCTTTGGAAACTCGGAATATAATCTTCTAATATTGGTGAAAGATCTTCAACATCTCCCATAAAGATCTTCCCCTTTTTTTCTTACCTAAAACCTTTATTTATATGCTGGGGAAAAGAAAACATAAAAGGGGTGAGCTCAAATGCCTAGTAAGGCTAAACGTAGAGAACATAAAAATTTCCATAAACATGTGAATGCAAAAAACATGAACATAAAATGTAAACATCAAAATCATGAGCAAAGACATGAATCTTGGAAGTACGTAAGTCATATATCATAAGGAAACATCAATCATGATAAAATAGAATGGGAATAAAACATTTAATTGTGGGAACCATTAAGCACATGTTATTATTTCCATAGTAGCCAAGGCATTACTGCCAAGACCATCTTAGTGGACAAACTCCCTTTCTGAATCGAGTTCACTCCTCGTTTATGTCTTGTAACACTGAACCAGATTAACTTACCATTATAGCCATGTCTATCTCATGAGATATAAATCTTTACCCAATGAATTGGATGGAGATATAGGTCCCACCCATCTCATAATTAAATCATTCTTACTTGTGCCACAAAATAAACATACATAATTCATAATAACCCAACGAATGAAATGGGTTTCAAAAACATCATCCCATCATCAAACAATCCATATAAAATAAATGGATTTTTCATCATAAGAAAAGTGAAAACATGTAAATCATAGAGAAATTAATCTTGAAACATACAAATATGAAATAATGTCATCTTAGATGGAAAATGGTTTTGATAAAACATTTCAAATGAATTCTTGAGGAAAATATCCTTTCTTCTTCAAAATCAATTTCTTTTCACAAAACATCATGCATTTTTAAAAGAAATAGATTTTGTTGAAAATAGTCATGAAATATTTTGGAGGAAGCTTAATAAAAATAATGCTTTATGTAACCTTAAAATTGCGTTCATGCCGTATAAGTTAAAAATAACATTCTTCTCGTACTTTTTTCAGAAAAGTCAAAAAGTACCTCGTAGGGTAAACAAAAGAAAGATTCCGTCCATAAGATGTGATAAAAGTAGAAAATGGTAAAAATGACTTTAAACATATATGGAAGAAAAGTAAACATTTTATGAAAACCTTTTGAGAATATATGGACATGGATAATAATCATAACCCCAGTAAATACTTACAAATAAACAATCTCGGAAAAGAATGAGATTGGAATAATTATCCCTTACCTTAGGTCTGATATGCTTTGTACGTTTCCAAACCTCCTATATAATGATTTAAATAATGTCATTAACTTATTATAGAATAATATTAATTGTTATGATATCATATATGGTTCACATATGACTTTATATTACCCATTCTTTTGTAAGTTCCATGTTAAAGTAGCTTTTTGGGTTAAATCGTATTATTTATCGTACATGTTTGGACTTGTTGTTCTTGATACTATTACTTATATCCTGATTTAATAAATTCTAGAATTTAAAACATGATTTATATATAATATATATTCAGAATATACATATATATATGATAGATCGATTAAATGGAATGAAATACACCGTTCATGGAGACGGTAGGCCGTATGTACGCATGAACATTGTTTTCGTTTCCTTATTGAATTGAATGAAATTAAGTAGATGACATACATATATATACAAATAAATCCATCATCATTATTATGTCATACATTTCATGATTACTTATTATATATACTTTATAATCATTCATAAATGGTTATCATGGAGAATGAATCTCATCGTGTCGTGGAGACGGTAGTCCATACGTACGCACGAGCGATGATATCATTCCCATGATCATGGCATTTCATTTAAGTGTATGTATAATATTTAAGAATAAATATAACTATGAAATAATCATATATAGTTATTTATTTACACCATTACACCCATCAAAGTAAGGTGAAGGTCGAAAACAGATTACACCACAACGTGGAGACGGTATTCCGTACGTACGCACGCGCGGTGATTTCATTTTCCATAGGATAGATAGATGGTCAAATAGGGTTGTTTCATTAATATAAAAACATATCAGTATATGAGTGATACTGATGTTATTACATCATAATGAAACAACTAAAGAAGAATAAGTAGAAGAAGAAATAAATTTTAAAGAATCGGTAACAGATAATACCTCTTCTTTCGACACGCCTTTTTGAAACCTCGTCTTAGGGCACTAAGATTGGTCTTCGAAGAAGAAAAGAACCTCTAGAATGTTTCTAGGGAAGTGGAGAAGAGAAATTTGCAGGTTTTGGCCGAGCTTGTACGCTCAAAGTGGTGTGAGGAATAGAGGGAGGAGGTTCCCTTTTATAAGGGAGGAGAGGGGCAGCTTTGGAGTAACTAAACATATTATCTTATTATAAAGTCACATTCGGTTTTTAATAGCTCCAAATTGAGGTATTTCAAAGCTAAGGAGGGGATGGTTCGAAATCCTCTCATCCAATAGAATTTATTCGAGTTTAGGTTTCTATTTTAACCTTATCATTTAGATTTAACATTAAGTTAAATAATTTATCTTTTATTGTGTCTTCATTTTTTCTTACACTATAAGGTTAATAAACTTACTATAACAAGTCAAACGAACCCCAAGTTGTTTATTATTAATAAATATAACCTTATATAAGCCATTTGGCCGAACCATATATTTTTAGGAATAAAATAATAATTAATAATATAATATATGTTTGAAAAACTATTTTATGTCAATTTTGACACTATTTGGTAATTGATTTTTGTGAAAATCCTAACATAATGATTAGTTCGATAAAAGATAACTAAATCAATACTAACATGTCATATTAACCATGAAAATTAGTGTAATTCATAAAAAGTCTCAAATTTCATTTATTTGGGTATTTATAACATCAATTATGTCCATATTTCTTTAATAAGAAAATTACTGCATCGTCATTGTGTCATAAATAAATTAAATTATTTAAAGTCTAAAAATTTTAAATAAAAACCCATTATGTATGAAATATTTTTATATTTATAATTAATATTTATAGTCGAATTTATCTTATGTATAACCCTATATTGAAAATGATTTATTTATTAAACTTTGATTTTAACTATTTTAACCCTTCTTTAAATAAATTAATAATAAATGTCCTAATCTAATCCAAGTAGGCCTAAATTGTCATATTTTATTCCTAAGGTTGTTTTTGGTCGAATTACACTAATCCAATAGAATTAGGAAATGTGTTATGGTAATAATAATATCATTTTTACCCTTAATTACCCTATTTACTTTTAACTGTGGTAAAAAAAAGTAAAAGGTTACTATTCACCAAAAATTATGTTCATCTCATTGAACCACATTTTAGTCCTTGCTATTAACCGTGTCTCTCAGATTTTTTAAATTCCACTCACAAAAGCGGTAAAATTATGTTTTATGTGAATTTTCAAATTCGCCTAGGAGGTGGGTAAAAGACGGAGAAAAGTTCAATAAAATTTGTATATATCAAAAATTATTATAAAATGACTATAATGACTTAAATTTAACTTAAATAGGTATTATGTATCAATTTTTACCTAAAACAAATTTAAATAAAATTAATAATTTTATAAATAAAAAGTCGGTTTTTAAATAGTAACCCAGGGTTTTCACTATTTATCAAAAATTGAATGTTTTCAGAAAAACACCAAAAATTTACCCTAGGCTAATTTCGATATTCTGAATCCAAAAATGAAGTCCATTTTGAAAAATAAAATTTCAAAAAGTGGGTATTACTATTCATAACGGCTAGTTCATAATAATATTATAATAACATCTCATTTAGTGAAATTTGCGTACTACACACGCTATCGTGGAAGGTCCCGATTGCGTGTAATGAAAGCCAAGTCAGGGATGCGTGTAGTGCAAGACCCTTTTGGTGTAGCGTACAACACAAGACATCAATGAAATTAAAAAGAATATTTTTCATAAAATCTGGGTGTGTTACAATCATGTTTTCTATCTATTATCTTTGTATTCATTTTTAACTCATATTTCTCCTTCAAATCATTTTTTGGAGTCCTACTCGTTATGTTTATAATAACCCATCCATAGGATTTTCCCACACCTTTTGTGTATTTTTTAGAGAATTGAATGTTAAACAATGAGACATTGAATAATCTGGACACCGGATATATTGGACCACATATGGTGGCCATAGCATTAAGATCATGAGTTTGGCTCTCTTAGTGTGTTACTTTCACTTTTTTTAAGGTTCAGACAACTTTCTGTTGGGGTGTGTATTTTTCCCCTATACATTTCAGTTTATACTATTGCACTCTCGCACTACCTAGAGGTTTTACAATAGTGTGTTTTCCCTAGTGTCTTGAATATTTTACTTCTTTTTTACCCTGACATCAGGGATAAATATCGATGTGTGTGCAGTTATACATAATAAGGTAATGGCCCGACAGTTAGTTATGCATTCACCGCTAGTCTCTATCCCCTAGCCTATGGATTTGGGATTGGGGTAGTTATGTATTGTGCCACAACAATGGTCAAGTCATTCCATTTAATATTATATTAATGGAACATAATTATTATTTATTTATGATTTATTCAATTAATTACATTTACAAAAAATTTATGTAGTAATTTAATATAAGTTTATTTTTAGGAATTCAATCACAAATTTTGTGAAAATTATTTTTAATTGGAAAATATTTCTCTATATTAAATAATAAAAATAAAAAATAATTAGGATATATTTATATGAAATTTATAGATTATATAATTTTTTCTAATTAAAATTCATTTAATTATAGTTAATTTCATATAGTTAAGCTAATATCACTAAATGTCTGAAAATTTATTTCTTCAAAAATTACTTTTTGACACGTCTTCAAGATTAATTTTAAATTAAAATACACCTATTTTTTTAATTGAAATTAAAATAATGGATTTAATATTTTGAATCATAACAATTAATATTCTCTAATAAGTAAAAATTAATTTTTTACTACACAGAATAGTAAAAAAGAAAAAATAAATTTTTGGGTTAATGGTAAAAACGTGTTTACAAGATGTCAAACTAAGAAGATAACAATTAAAATGATGTAAAACGTTACCAGTTCTTATTTAATGACCATTTATAGTTTTTATCCCATCCTAGGATATATAATGGCGCATTTAGGATCCTTCTTTATTATGATAATATGGGTGTAATTCCTTCTGTTAAAAAATTCTAGGTGTTTGAAATCCATGACTTGTAAAAGTCTACATGCTCTCCTCTCATTTTTAAACTTTCAAATAAGTTTAGTATATAATTTACCTATGATGAACCTTAATTACTCCTATAAACTCATCAAATAGGCCTGTTTTGTATCATAAATCCTATGTAATAAGGATTATGGTTCCAAACTAATGATGTTTTTTAAAGTAGAGGTAACATTTTAAACGAGCATTTTTTTGGATTCTTCATCCACCACCTTATAATAGTATTACATTATGATGATATAAAAATCTAGTACATAAAATTATAATATATATCTTTTCTAGTGGAATAATCTGTATCTATATCCACTTCTATATAATGGAAAATATAATCATCAATCATTTTTTGGTGGACTACTGAATGAGGTCAATTGTTTCCATCACAACCACCCACAGTAGGATATAATGTGGAATTTAAAATATATATATATATAGTATATATTTAACTAAAATATACTTATTGAATTATATTATCACAAATACCTTCATACTTTCTAATTAATTTGGTATATGATAACTTTAATCGTGTGTGTGGTGGACTACCACCACCCGAAGAAATGTGATTTGTTTCCAATAACTCATTACATGGATGTTAATATATAAAAAATAACAATATTATATTTGATATACATTGAATATTATTTTTTCTAAAAAATAAATACACCATCCACTTCTTTTTCATTTCACTTATTTTGGGAATTATATCGCCACTCGTGTATATGTACAATCATCTGTATCAATGAAGCAATTTGAATCAATTTTAACAAAAAAAAATTAGAAATGATACAAATAAAATATCTAACATGTAAATATGATAATATTGTGATGATTTTTTGTATTTTTTTATATATCATATTTACTAAGATAAAAACATTCACAATAAAACAGGGATTATAAAATAAGTAAACCAACACAAGAAACAATGAAAATAATGAAATATTATTAAAAAAACATATGGTAAAATTTATTATAATATAAAATAAGATATTATAAATATTAATATTGTATTGAAATAAATTAATAACATTTTTAAAACCAGTATATAGAAGGTTATGTATTTCTCAATGAAGGTAAATCATTCGGTAAGTAATTTCATCTTAATTTTCATTTCATTGAGACATATTTTTTAATATAAACCTGTTATAATTTATTTAGTGTATATACATATTGTTTTATGTATTTAAATTGAATTGATGTTTATTATTGATTTAAATTATTTCAGTAAAATTACATTCCTTTTAGGGGTTATAAATTGTATTTTACCAATGTGGTAAGAATCTATTTTATAGTATCACTTTTTGTTGGAATTGATTTTACTTTTGTCAAAGGAATATTGTAATTTCTACTACATGTGATCCAATAATACTCGAATCCATTGGATATTTAAGGATTTTATAAATTTAATTCCATATTTTACTCTCTTTGGAAAATGGATGAGGAACATAAATGGTTAGGAGAAAAATAGATTTTATTTCCCTTCAATTTGATGTATTTTTATTTTATATCCATGTTTTCCAAATTAATTTTTAAAAGTCCTCTTATATTATCAAATTATTTATTAGTGGAATTTGATGTTAACCATTAATTTAAAAAATGTTCTGAAATTAATATTTCTAGTATTTATAAACATGATCATTTTAAAAAACATTCAAAAAAGAATGGTTTTTAAATATATTCAACGATAATGAACATCTCTAACGGCATTACCATTTTACAATGTGTGGATTATTCAAAATGATTTCAACATTTTTACAAATAGAAATATTTTTGGAATTCTTAATTTAATCTATCACATTGATTCATATTATTCCCATATGTTATATGATTATATTTCATAAATATATACTCCATATGAACCAATGGCCAGTTCTTATTTCATTCTAAATTTTTTGATTGCTAACATTTTCCAAATAAAATATCAGTTTTGTAATAATTTGTGACTAGAAATTTAATTTATCTTAAGTGTAAATTTTAATTTTATCATTGATATGAATATTTTCTAGACTATATTCCATTATTACATATAGTATATGTATTGAATTATATTTGATGAACTATGGAAATATTGATGAATTCATATTCTTCACTCATTGTTTTCATTTGATGATAAATTATATTATACATAAAATAAATAGATATTTCAATAAATTTAGAATGATATATAAATGTAGTGAATGGTCGGGCCTAGAATTATATATATCCTTGATGAATCGATATGTCTAATGAGAGAAATTTATTCTCCAAATTAAATAGGTTTTTACCAATAGTTATATGCTTTATTCTAAATCATCATTATAGTATAGGTATTATAATGTTAAAGTTTATCAGATCTGAAAATTTAAAATATCATTCATTGATAATTATGTGATTGATATTATTTTTTGGTTTTTTTACATATTGATGATATCTATAGGCTGAGTAATTTCTCAGTTTATTGATTAAATGGAGTGTGTTTCCAGTTACATACCTTTCCATATTGAATATTCCTTATCTAATATTGATCGACATCATATTGACTTAATTGAATGTGTGTTTAGTTATTTAACAATCCAAATTTATTTAGGGTGGATTTTACGCTAATTAATTCTTATTTATAATTTGATCATACACATATTTTCTCCCTTTCCCATGGATATGAATAATATTTCATTTAATATTTTTTTGAATTATTTCTTTTTCAATACCATTTATTATTTTATATTCCCAATGTAAAATTGGTATCATTTAATAATCTAATTACCCAAAATTTCTAAACTATTAGGATATTTTGTTTTTGACCCCTTGTATATATGAAATATTAATATAGATGATGCTGACCCAAGTTACTTGATTTAGTGTTGTTACATATAGTAATCCATGGTATTAATTTATTTTATTGTTCATGTAGGTCATTAATCTCACCCAAACTAAAACATATCATCATTAATAGATGATTATGGGGTGGATTAGTTAACTTATCACTATAAAATATTTTGAATAACATTTTATATTATTTAATAATTGATATATTATACATTAAATTAATTTTAGGAATCAGTAATTTATTTGAAAATATTACATAATATATTTACAATATTTTTCTATTATAACATTCATTGGAAATGATTTTATTAAAGGGGATTTATGGTTGAAAATATTATTAATATGTTCCAAAAAATATCATAAAAATCCATAATGAAATCATATAATTCATATAATTCATATTTATTCATAAAATGCATTGTTATGACCCTAGAAGTAAGACCATGATGGAATGAAATATGGAAATAAAATGTTTTGTATATGAATTAGACCATACATATTCATGTTTAATGATTTCATTTTCTATAAATTATGATAAATTTATAATATATTTTTTCATTTTGAAATCCATTATATAAAATAGAATTCAACATTATTTATTAAATTCAATATTTTTTCCATCCTAACAACGTGTTTATAGAAATGGAAACATGACCAATCATGGAGAAAATTCGTACACCAACTAATCAAGATTTAGATTTTATAATGGATGGAGGTGAAAACTGGATAGTGATTAATATCTTGAAATACTAAAATTATTTATATTAAAAATAAAAATGTTTCCATATTTGAATTTAAATTTATAATTTTGATCATATGATAAAAAGGAAAATAAGTTAAGTAAATTGAATATCTCACATTGAGGACATTAGGATGTCATTAGAGGAAATCATGGAAATTGATGCCTTAACATAAAATATTGTACCACAATATTATGTAAGAATGATGGTGTAATGTCTTCGAAATTATGTGTAATTTTTTTATTATATGGAATTATTACGAGACAACACGCTTTGGCAGCACATGATTCTGAGGCACAGTGAGCCTGTAATGGAGTTTTGAACATTATTTATGGTACATTATGTAAACATGTGAGTGGGTTTTTCTAACATTTGAACCGGTGTTTGGTTTGATAATCTGAGGGAACTATTGTACATGGAGCACCAGGATTCGCCTAGAAATGACATTATATTAGCTATCAAGGGCCATAGAGAAATGTTATTTTTCTAAAATTTTGAGAAAAATATTAAAATAATTTAAAATAATTTTTTTTCTTTTCTAACAGTTGAGCAATGGACGACAGCACAACAACTCAGTGACAAGGATCCTTAATTGAGGGCTATTAATGGCTCATTTTTAACAGTGACAATATTATATTAATGGTTTGTTAAATGCTCATTAATCGTGGTCCATTAATGAGTGTCATTTATGAGCGCAACATTGCTACATATGTTTCTATTAATATTCAATCATTTTGGAGTTTGGTGATTAAAAAACACAGGGATTCACGGATGAAACACCAACAGAATACCTTTCCAGCGAAAAATGAAGAATGAAGCATTGAATGTTTGAAGTTCAAATGGGGAGTTCGACGATTGGTGATGAACTCCAACGATCATGAATCGACGACGATGTAGAACCCTTCCATCATATATAATGGATCCAATGTATCCAGGTAGGGGTTTTATTTTGGTTGATTCTTCTTTCCCATTCATAATTTTAACAACAAATTATGATCGATTGAATAACGATTCAAACTAGAATTTGCTCGTTTGTGAAGGTGGTTAAAATGTGTCGATTTAAATTTCTACTATGTTGAATCTTTTTTATGATTATTGTGTCTTCCCCCATGGTTAAACACTAACGTGGAGGGTGCATATCGACCTCAAAAAGGCTTGGTCCCTCCATCGTATTTGTTATTTCACTGTTATTTATGTTAGGATGATCAACATTTCAGCAATGCATTTCTAAGGGCTTCATAGTAAACGCAGTATTCTATGGAGCTCGTAGACGCATGTGGTTTTAGAAAAGGACCATTGGAGTGACTCTGGTTTCCTGTCGAAGGTACCACCTGTGGCAGTGATCTAAGAATGGCGGACCACCCATTGATGATCTGTGGAGATAGGGGGCCATGGCAACCATGCGGTGACATGGTGCCCGACGGGCATCGCGTGGAGGGACGGTCCGCATCTGGGTTCTTCGACAAGCCATGGTCGCACGACCGCAGGAGGAGGAACCCCGCATGGCCATGGGCCTAATGGGGCCCTAATGCGGTTTTCGGACACATGCAAGCCTAGTGGTGCACTGTCGGCTTGCAATATATAGGGCGCTCTTCGGGCTGGACAGATGTGCCAAGAGCCGACAGATTGGACCTGCAACCCAGTAGGCTTGTCCCGGGCTAGTGGGCTTCACCCGTGTTGGAGGGACGGACCCACACCTATTGGTTAGACCTGCACGGGTGGTCCAGACCTGCACCTTATAGGGTATACACGTCCCAACAAGTTAGACATTCCTTGTTTGGGCTGTGCTGGACTAGACAGGGTCGCCTGGTGACTTTGGATGTTGGACACTTGGCCAAACCGTGCTGGGTCCAGCAATGCCCATTGGTCCTAGCCCAATGGCCAGGATGAACTAGACCAAAACAGACCCTAACCAGGCCAAGATGAGTTTCTCATGTTTAAGCAATGGTATGTGGGACCCCAGACCCATTTTGGTCGAGTGGGTATGACCGGGTCGGATCTGGTCGTGATGCAACCAGTCCCTGTTTACTAAAATGCTTGTATCTTGCATACAACTTGTCCATTTGACAAGCCGTTTATGGTACTTAGGACCATATCGATGAGTTTCTTCATTTTTTAGGACTAAAGATGATTTCATGGAATTTTACATGAGAAGAGTGGATTGAGAATCAATCTCACATACACACTCTCTACGGAACCCTATGGTTGGCTGAGACCTGATGACTATTGACTTTCTACTCTGTATGAATCGACTATAGCCCAGTGGTAAGAACATATGTGTGACATGGAATTCCCATGGTTGAAAGCACTTATATGTGACTTTCCATACCTACAGAACACGAAGAGTATGAGTACCTCAGTTTGACAAGATTAGTCAGAAGCACTTCTATGTGACTTTTTAGGCCCCCTGTATGCAATGAGGAGGTGTACCTATGTACTCTGAGGATAGTGGAATTATTATCTGGGTGACTTGGTAGTCCCATTGTACTCAATAGAGGAGTAGTTCTCCAGTAGTTGTGGAGTTTGATGATGTGACTTATTATTCTTCTATAACAACCATAAATGTATATCTGGTGTGAGATGTCTTGGGATTCATAAATTACCATGAATATTGTTGTGTGGCATTTACTTTTGGTTTTGGGGTCCTTGATAAGAACTTTTATAGTCACCCTTTCCTGAGCATCAGTCACTCGTGTTGTGTCTAGTACAGATGATCAAAATTCTAGCAGAGACGTTAGTGGACGAGGACCAAGAGGTGCATAGGGAGACGGGACCAATAGACACTACGACGGTGGAAATAGTGGCCTAGAACTAAGCGAGGCCCAATATGATCAGTTCTATAGGACATTCAACTTCATTATCTAGTAGCTACACTACTCTCATGATCCGGTGGGGTTTTCCAGGGATGGCCATTTGAGATTCCTTTTTCTTCTCTGCTCTTTGCAGTAATTTTGTTGGGGTTGTATTCTAGATCACTTATATTATTATTTCTTATACTCAGCCTCATTTTAGTGATACTCAACTCCTTTTCAGTCTGGGGGGATTGGTCAAGTGATTTCCTATGTGATGGTACTTAATAAAATTCATCCAACTTGTATGTTGATGCCCTCAGTGGTAGTCTCTAGCCACTGTCCATTGGGAGGTGGGCTAAGGGTAGTCACGACGAGGGCCCTGGGGTAGGGTTCATGACAATGTGGTATCAAAGGGTGGTTGTTCGTACCATAAAGACTAGCAGTCTATTGTTTTGATTTGGGGAAACAATGTGATGTTTTTTGAGTTCCACATTCAGATTCAGGAAGTCTAGTGTTTGTGCGGCAGCCAACGTATCCATACACCAAGACCGTGAATTCTGATTTTAGGCTATATACCTGAAAACACTAGTTGCAAAAGTGTATCCTTATATTGTTTTGAATAATTTTTTTCCCACAATGTATAAACTTCTAATGGTGGTACATCTTGTTTAATCATAGGATGCCTCTATGTAGTCGACCAGACAAGATCCTTATACGAGGTCTTGAGGATAGCCCGCATTGTGATGAGGTGCATGTTCAGGGACCAGTTATAGATATGGCCCTACTGGCTGGTGCACCAGTGCTACCACCAGCCGATGGTCAAAAACTAATGTCGGCGGTTCCAGAAGATGATGTGCACAAACTCAGTGCCATGAATGTGTTTTAGAGACGTGGACTCCCAGATTCACGGAGAGACAGATCCATAGGTCACTGAGGACTAGTTGGTGTTAGTGATGTTGGTCTTCTACATAGTGAGGACATCTCCAAATGAGATGGTGGTCTGGGTAGTAAGTCATTTGAAGGGATTACCCAGGAGATGGTGTCTCTTGACCACCCAGACACATGACGAGGCAACCCTCCCATAGGAATACATCGAATTGTTTTTCCGAGAGGAGGTTTTTCCTAAAACCTATAACTCTTTACACATTCAAGAGATGTATTACATTAAGTAGTTTAGTATGGTAGTGGATGAGTACTCAACGAGGTTCATCGATATATCTCACTACTCGATAGACTTGGTACAAGACCCTTTCTTCATGGATCAAGCCTTTTTGTAGGGCCTCATGTGGGAGATCAGAAAATTATGGTTGTCTATCAACATCCCTACCAAAATTGTGGTGTAAGAGAGAGCCCTTCTGTTGAAGAGCTTCATGAAAGAGAAGACTTTGACTGCTAGAGCCGCCAGAAGTCCCCAAGAGATAGTGTCCTATGTATCCTATAGAGAGAAGGTATAAGGGACTAGGAGGGATAGGTCTTTCAGGTGAAGACCCAAGGACTATGGGTCGGTAGTGCGGGGCTCCTGGACCAAAGGAAGTCAGTTGGGAATAATTATTTTCTTCTCATGCAGCGGGTAGGTATGCATGACACATGACTATCTGACCCACCATACAGATGACCATCAAGTAGATGAGGGGATGCTAAGGGAAAGGATGTTGTTCGAGTGAGGAGGTCCGCATGGCAATAGACGAGGTAGGGGAGAAGGTTGACCAGTAGATGGTGGGTGAAAGGATGATGTGTTACCACCACCACCTTGACCTCATGGAGTTGGGGGACAAGGGAGAGCATAACCTCATGTAGTGGAGGCTTGTTACCATGGCGCTCCAGAGAGGATCCATGGTATGATATGTGTCCTCTCCACCATAGATTCTATTTTTATAGACACATTTTCTTGTCACTCTTTCCATGACATAGCTCTCATTCTGAGCTCGGATATTCTGGTAGAGTTTTGTCTTGATCCTTATATCTAGAGACACATACGGGAGGATATTCGATTATTACACACTAGTTATGATAGTTTGAACATACTCTATGAGGTGATAGATGTGGCTAATATCTCTTAGTAGCAGTTTCCAGGCCTTACAAAGTGATCTTGGGTATGTATTGGTTACCCACAATCCATGTTCAGATTGACGTTTTTAGACATATATTGTGGTTATTCGGTGGAGATGGGACCATGTATTTCGTCACTGGTGGGAGGAAAAACCATACAATGTAGGTCAAACTTTCTTAGAGGAGGATGTAGTAGGTCAACCTCCTGTTGGCTAGCCTCACCCTGAGTGAAGTGGATGAGAGGATTCAATGTTTTTCTATAGTGGTGGATGAGTATGAGGATGTTTTTTTAGGATTCTCCAAGACTACCTACTTGAAGGGAGGTAGACTTCTGCATCTCCTTGTAACCTAGGAACGCAGTGATATCCACCCTGGCATATCATATGGCTCCCCGGAGCATCGCGAGATGATTTTATAGCTTGAGAACATTCAAGATATGGTGTTTGTAAGGCCCAATGTTTCACCATGGGTAGTACCTATGCTTGTTTCCCTGAAATAAAATAAGAGTTTGAGAGTATGTGTGGACTTCTGGTTTCTGGACTAGGTTACCATGAATTGAAAGTATACACTACATAGATTTGATGATATCTTCAACCAGTTGAAGGGGGGAAGTTTCCCTCAAAGATAGACCTTAGATCATGTTATAACCACCTTTGGGTACAATATAAGGATGTACTAAAGACTACCTTCATTGGATGGTACGACCACAATGATTTCACGGTGATTCCTTTTGGAAAGACCAATACCCCAGCAATGTTTATGGAAATCATACACATGATCTTACAACCTTAACTCTATCTTTTTATAGTAGTCATCATTAATGACATCATGGTGTACTTAGTATTGGAGGAGGACCATGCTACACACCTACAGAGAGTCCTACATACACTCCAAGACCACCAGCATTATGGTAAACTCTCTAAGTTCTCATTCTAGATTTGGGAAACCAGTATTCATGGACACGTCATCTCAGAGGCTAGAGTTGTAGTTGATATGGTGAAGATAGTGGCAGTTCTCACAAGGGATCCACCCAAGAGCGTGACTATGGTGTAGAGCTTCTTGGGGTTGGATGGTCACTAGGGGTGGTCTGTGCCCAACAATTCCAGAGTGGCCTCACCCTTTTCATCTTTGACATAGAAGGTACATCCCATCATGTGGAAAGAGAAATGCATGTAGAGTTTCCAGGATCTGAGGAGGAGACTGACTAGTGCTCCCATCTTGACACTAACAGGGGATGGAGATGGGTATTTAGTTTACTACTACATATCTGGGACCAGACTGGGTTGTATCTTGATTCAAGAGTAAGCAGTGATTTCCTATGGCCCGCGATAGTGAAGATAGCTTTAGAGTAATTCTGTGACCCATGACCTAGAGTTAGTATAAGTGGTATTTTCCTTGAAGATATGGATGCACTACTTGATGAGTTAATGGTTTACAGTTTACTCCAACCACAAGAGTCTTAGGTATATCTTCTCCCCAGAGTACTTGATCCTGATACAGTCATGAGGGCTAGTGATCTTCTAGGCTTATGAATTTGAGTAAGTATATAATCCTACAAAGGTGAACATTGTGGAAGATGCGCTCAATTGTAGGACCTCTTTGTAGCTATTGAGAGTGGTGATAGAGTAGTTTTCAATGATGCAGATATCCTTCATGGATGATGGTGGAGCTTCTTACCTTCAGATGATGATTGTTACTCCCCCACTCATACAACGAGTCATGGAGGCACAGATTGTGGATGTTGAATGTGAGGTCTGGCGTGATTAGTTATCCGTAGGACATGATATTATTGGATTTTAGATAGGTAGGGAGCACATTATCCTTTTTAGAGAGTACATCATAGTTCCAGTGATGATGTGGGAGGAGGTGTTGAGGGAGTTCCATACATCCCCCTTGGTGGTCTGTCCTAGAGTATCAAAGATATACCAGGACCTTTGGTGATAGAACTGGAGGCCCAGGATGAATAAAGTGGTGGATGAGATCGTTTCACGATGCCTCACATGTCAGTAACATAAGATAAAGAATCATAATCTAATAGGCTTGGCCCATCCACTGGAGGTACCGTAGTGGAAATGGGATGGTACCTATATGGAATTTGTGACGAGGTTACCACATACATATAAAAGACATGACTCTGTCTACTGATCGTTGACTGTCTCACCATGTCCGCTCACTTTCTACTGGGAGTAGGGTCCTTCATTTGGCATGGGATTCCCCTACATCAATATGATAGTGTGGCTTCATAATGTTCCTTTGACAATCATTTCAGATCGTGAAACTCTCTTTACATCCCAGCTGTGGAAGTGATTACATGAGGAATTCAGGATGTAGCTACACATGAGAACATATTTTCATCCCTTGAAGGATGGTCAGATAGAGCAGGCCATATAGAACATGGAGGACATTCTATTTTATTGCATCCTGTATTTTTTCATAGTTGGGAGGACCACATGCCACTATTTGAGTTTTCATTAAAAATATCAATCACTAAACCATTGTTATGGAACTATTTGACGCATTGTACTAGTTTACATGCATATTACCCCTATGCTGGATAGACCCAAGGGAGTTGGAACTCTTGTGTGTGTATTTTGTACCATTTACCACCGAGATGGTGTCGATCATCCAGGATCAGATGAAGACTACACACATCAGGCAGAAGTCTTATACTGACAGGAGATGGAGACCATTGGAGTTTGAGGAGGGTGATAATGTTTTCCTTCAGTTCTCACAAGACAAGGATTGTTGAGATTCA
Source organism: Viscum album (assembly GCA_963277665.1). Classification (NCBI taxonomy): domain Eukaryota; kingdom Viridiplantae; phylum Streptophyta; class Magnoliopsida; order Santalales; family Viscaceae; genus Viscum; species Viscum album. The sequence goes on from OY728160.1 coordinate 1,904,375,416, forward strand.
GACTGGGTGGCAAGAAATCATTGCGGTTCATTAGACCTTTTCATAACTTGAGTAGATTTGGGGCGGTGGTGTACAACCTTGCACTTCCCCCACAGATGCACCTGCTGCCTGATGTTTTTCATGTGTCATGCTAGATGAGGTTAATGTCTGATCTGTTTCACTTCATCAACTTGGACGAGCATGAGATTGGTTATGGGATAAAAAATTTTGAGTTCATGGTGGAGATAGAGGATCAACATGAGCGAGTCCTACGTTGGTGGTCAATTCCTCTGACACATGATTTGTGGAAGCATTGGAATCTCCATGATAGCACATGGGAGTGGGAGGGTCTGATTCATGCTCAGAACCCCCATTTCATTGATTAGATTTTGTTTTAGCTTTCCAGAACGTAAATACCTGCGGTGGGGTGAATGTAATGCCTCGTTAATTCTGTGTAATATTTTTTTCAAATTTAAATGGAATTATTCCATGACCGCACACTATTACGGCATGTTATTCTATGGCCCGATGAGCCCAGAATGAAATTTTAAACATTTTTTACAGTACGTTTAGTAAATGTATGGGAGGGTTTTTCTAACATTTGAATTGTTTCATGGATCAAAATTATAATGGAAAAGTTGAATTTAGAGCACTGAAATTCACCTAAAATGGATTAACATCGGCCGGTAAGGTCCGAATGGAAACGTTATTTTTTATAATTTTCTAGAAAAATAATAAAAGTATTTATAAGAATTATTTTATTTATATTCTCATCATTGAGCAGCAGATAGTGGTGTGGTGGTGCAATGAAGAGGGTCATTAATGGTTGGTAATTAATATCTCGTTTGTAACTGTGACACTGTTATCTTAATTGTTCATTAATGGATCATTAAATATGGCTCATTATTGAGAACAACGTCACTACGCTTGTTTCTTTTAATATTCAGAAAATTTGGAGTATTCGTATTAACATATATGGGGAATCTCTGATGAACCACTGGTAGAATCCCTCTCGGCCAATGAATGACGAATGCAGCAATGTATTTTGGAGGATTAGACCTAGAGGTCACCAAGTGGTGATGAATGAAAACAATCACATATCGATGACAATGCATGGCCCTTAACTCGTCCTCAACGGATCCAATGCATCCAGGTAGGGTTTTAGTTTTCTGTAATTTTCTTTTCTATTATTAAGTTTAAAAATGAAAGTAGATCAACTGAATAAAGGGTTGATCTGTGATTAACCTATTTGTGCAAGTAGTTCTAATGTGGGGATTTGAATAGGGGTTTTATTTAGGGTTTGTAATGATTATCGTGTCTTCCCCCATGGTGAAAATCTAACGCAGAGGATGCGGGCTGATCTGAACAAGGTCTGTTCTCTAACCCATAGTTTTCTTGTTTGTTCATCATGGTTGGATGCTCAACATGTCATCAATTCATTTCCAAGGGATTCACAGTGATGGAAATATCCTACAAAGCCCATAGAAGCAACTGGTTCGAGAAACAGACTATCGGTGCAACTCTAGTTGCTCATCGAAGGAAGCGTCGGTGGTCCTGGGAAGATGACGACGACATGCATTTTGGAATGCCATGGGAGCAGTAGGGTGATGAAGCATCGGGCAGGTGCCGCATGGATGGACGACCTACATCTGGGCTGTCCGGGTGCTTCAACGAGTCACCATCACTTGACCATTCTCAGAGGGGCAATGCACGGCTGTAGGGCCCGTGGTGGCGGGATGCAACAGCCGACTGCATCCCAAATAGCTGGGGCATCAACAACCTACATCGCTTGGGTTTGGCTATAGGATGTTGGGACGGTCGCCGCCGGTGGTTTAGACCCGCACTGGCAGGCCAGACTGGCACCCTTCATGCCAAGCTGGACCAGACTAGGTCACTGGGCAACCTAGCGGGCTGGACCCTCAGCCAAACCAGGCCGGGTCCAGCACGACCCATTATGCATGGACCACTGGATAGGACAGACTGTGGTCCTATGGGAAGCACTTATATATGACATTTTAGGCCATGGTTGGAAGAACTTATATGTGACATTGTAGGTCCACAGTACTCGATGAGGAGAAGTACCTCAGTAAGCCATGATTTGTGGGAAGCAATTCTATGTTGCTTTGTAGGCCCATAGTATGTGATGAGGATTTGTTCATAAGTAGTCCAAGGTTAGTGGGAAGTACATATGTGTGACTTGGATGGCCAACTGTATTCTAAAGTGGATGATTTCTCTACTATTTGAGCTCTTCGATGATGTAACTGAATATTCTTCTACCACTACATTATATTTATACCTAGTGTGAGCTATCTTGGGCCTCGTGCATTACCTTGTGGATGGTTTGGTGGTATTTCCTCTTTGTTATGTGGTCTCTACTGAGTACTTTGTTACTCTCTCCTACATGGGGTTCACCAACACATTTTGTGTCTCGTGCAGATGATCGACGTCTCGATAAAGGCTTTGGTGGACCAGGACATAGAGGTGCTTAGGGAGAGGGGACCGATGGACACAATGACAGTGGACATAGTAGCCTAGGAATTTGTTGGGGCCATTAAAATCGGGTAGACTGGATATTCTACATTGGCATCCGGTAGCTACACTACTCTCATGATCAGGTGCGGTTTTCCACTGATGGCCATGAGACTTTTATTTTTGTACTTTTTGTTTTCAGTTCTTTTATTGGGTGTTTATTCTAGACCACATATATTAGTTTTACTGGTAATCAACCTTATTTTAGTGATACATGTATCCTTCTCAGTTTTTCGGGCTTGGATAGACGTGTGTTTGGGTACAGGTACTCAGGAAAAGTCTCCCACTTGCAGGTTGACACCTTCAATTATAGTCACTAACCATTAGACTTTAGGATGTAAGAAACGGGTAGTCATGGAATGGGCAATAGAGGATAGGTCTTTATAGTTGGATTCATGTGTCATGATAATTTTTATTGTTTCTTGAATTAATAGAATTTTTTTATTGGTATTTAAGTGGTGGTGGGATTCCCATTTTATATATGAGAATGAATAGAATTTTTGTATGTACACAACAATTTTAAATAATTTGAATTCAATATCTAGGAAAGTGTCTCAAAAATTAAAAAATATTGTTTTGGGACATTATAAGGATGATCATATCCAAAACCAAATGATGGAGAAAATATTTTTAACATGGTCTAGAATTTTTCAATAGGTTAAACCCTTTTACCGCAAATATAATATTACTATAGTAACTTGTTTTTACCTAAGTAATTGATCAGTTGTGCCAAAAAAAGACACTTTTAACATTATATTGTCATTATAATACAATATTTTAAATTTATTTATTAATATTAAATTTATTAAAGTAATAGTAATTGATATTAAAATATTAAAAGTATTATATATTAAATAAATTGTTTACAAATTATTATTGATCTTCTAGAATATCGGATATAGGTTTGTAAACTAAAATCAATATATATATATATATATATATATATATATCGACAAATAAAATAAATATTATTTGTAGAGGAAGGTTTCATGAATTTCAATGAAATTCTTAATTACATAAAATTTAATTAATTCATGACATTTTTAAGAATAGTAAATTATAGAACTGACAATAAATTTAATCCTTTTTGAAAAAATAAAAAAAAAATCATCTTAAAAAATATTAAAATTAAGAATCCAAAAATTAATTTCAATATATTGAATTAAAATTCTAAAATATATAATCTTATCATTTATATAATAAAATAACATATAATGAAAAATTATTTTATTGGAAATGTGTTTTTTTAAAATATTAACTATCTCATTCAAATTTTCTATCATTTACAAAAGAAATATTTATTAAAAAAGTACTTGTATAGAAAATTTCACAATTAACCACTAAATTATTGAAAGAGAAATGAATCACCGAAAAAGTAAAATAATTTAGAAAAATAATTTTCTTAATTAGAAATTATCATATTAGTCATTTTATGAAATCTAATTGAATATAAATTAATAAAAAAAGATTATCTTATTTGATTTATATATTAAGATCATAAAAAGGTTAATCCTCTTAGGTTTTAACCATCATATATAATATTTAGTTTTTTATATAAATATATCATGATTTTGTTTTATATAACGGTTTCATGGTGAGTAAGATATCGAACACATTACAATCATTTAAAGGAGGTCTTATATTAAAATATTATAGTTATTATTTATAAAGACCCAAGTAATTATAAAATAATTTGTTTTCATTCTAGAATTAAATATTTATATTAATTATACAATTATATTGAAAATAATGACATTTATAGAAATTATAGAATTGATACAAATAGAATAGTAACCTCACCTATGAAATTATATGTTTGATTTCTGTATATTATAATTGAATGTATTATATATTTACTCCATTAAATAATTAAATAAATATTTTTAAAATGAAACAAAATTTTTTGGTATTTTCTTGAAACGTAATTATTTATACAGAACATTATAACAAATATAATGATTTTAAATAAACATTATTTTCAATATATATATATAGAGATATTAATTTTTTTCCTTTAAAATATAATATATTTTAATGAGACCTTAATAAAATTTTCAAATATTCATAAAATTAGTTATAATAAAAAATGTGTTTTTCATGAATAAATAATAATTTTAATTATAAATTAAATTTGAAATATTCAGGAAATTATATTCATTAAAGGGATTTCATTCTGTAAATCTACATTTCAAGAAATATTTTCAGTGGAATTAGGGTATTTTTATGAATTACGTGAATTTTTGTGAATACTAAAATACATTAATTTACGGTATATAATCATTATAAGATAAATACAATATTAATTTAGTTATTGCGGAGGTAATCATCGTAATGTTGAACATACCTTCATGATTTTAATATATTTAGCAATAATTTTCAAACTATTGATATTCACGATCCAAAATAATAAACAGGTGAATAAAATAATTAGAAAACACTCTTCTCCTCTACTATAAATATCACCCCTCACCACATCTTCTCATAAAACCAAAAATACATTTTGATTGTTTAATTTAGGTCCAATTCCATTCCCAGGCCTCCCCACATGGACCAAGGGCTACTATTCTCACCAAAGGCAAAAACTGGTATCCTTAAGGAAATTTTCTATTTGGCGATTTCAAGAGGTAAATTCTTCTTTCATTTTCATCTATCTTCTTTTCATTTTATTTTATTTTATTATTCTATTATAAATTCACATATCCAAAGTGACGTGAAAACTATATTATATTACTAATGTTATAATATTTTTTTAATAAAATACCCATCATCAATCCTTTCCCCACCTTTCCTTCTTATTATAGAAATTGAGAGCATCATCTGTGACTTGTAAATTGAACACCTTCAGGGATGTCGTAATTTAATTTTCCCAAACACCATCCAAGGATAGTAAAAAACCCCTTATTATGGTAAATTTATATTTTAAAATTTATATTATAACTTGTTAAATTTTCTAGAACTAATTTATAGATACAACATTAAATAAAATGATATGAGTAATTGAAGGTTGTAAAAACTGCCAAAATAAATTATTACAATTTCATTATCAATTTATATAATGAATAATCCTCATATCGGGAATATATATATATATATATTGGATTATTAATAATCATATAAACATATTAAAACCTTTTAATTCCACATCTTCAGTTTTCCTTCCATTACACAAGAAAATCCATAATAAACCAACCTTGGAAACCATGAAATAAATTCACCTGAAACAACAAAAATAAGAAATATTATATATCAATAGGTGGAAATAAGATATTAAATGATCATATTTGGTATTATAAACACTAATATAGTTCATTAATATTTTAAAAAAACTATTTAAAAATTATAAATGATGTTTTTACAAGTTTTTACTAATACGAAGCCAAGGTAAGAGACTTTTCTTCAAAAATAATATTTTAAATTTCTAGTATTTCAATAATTAAAAAATAATTTTTGTTTTAATATTATTATTTTATTTTTATGTACAGGTTCTATGAAATTTATTAGGATGATGTTTTTGACCTATATCTCCCTCCAATGAATTGTGTTTGTTTATTTTGGTGGCCAACATTATGGTTACTCCAAGTGTAAGCCATGATTTGTGACATTGTAGGTCCACAATACTCGATGAGGAGAAGTACCTCAGTAAGCCATGATTTGTGGGAAGCAATTCAATGTGGCCTTGTAGGCCCATAGTATGTGATGAGGATTTGTTCATAAGTAGTCCAAGGTTAGTGGGAAGTACATATGTGTGACTTGGATGGCCAACTGTAATCGAAAGTGGATGATTTCTCTACTATTTGATCTCTTCGATGATGTAACTGATTATTCTTCTACCACTACATTATATTTATACCTAGTGTGAGCTATCTTGGGCCTCGTGCATTACCTTGTGGATGGTTTGGTGGTATTTCCTCTTTGTTCTGTGGTCTCTACTGAGTACTTTGTTACTCCCTCCTACATGGGGTTCACCAACACATCTTGTGTCTCGTGCAGATGATCGACATCTCGATAAAGGCTTTGGTGGACCAGGACATACATGTGCTTAGGGAGAGGGGACCGATGGACACAATGACAGCGGACATAGTAGCCTAGGAATTTGTTGGGGCCATTAAAATCGGCTAGACTGGATATTCTACATTGGCATCTGGTAGCTACACTACTCTCATGATCAGGTGCGGTTTTCCACTGATGGCCATGAGACTTTTATTTTTGTACTTTTTGTTTTTAGTTCTTTTATTGGGTGTTTATTATAGACCACATATATTAGTTTTACTGGTAATAAACCATATTTTAGTGATACATGTATCCTTTTCAGTTTTTCGGGCTTGGATAGACGTGTGTTTGGGTACAGGTACTCAAGAAAAGTCTCCCACTTGCAGGTTGACACCTTCAGTTATAGTCACTAACCACTAGACTTTAGGATGTAAGAAATGGGTAGTCATGGAATGGGCCATAGAGGATGGGTCTTTATAGTTGTATTCATGTGTCATGATAATTTTTATTGTTTCTTGAATTAATTGAATTTATTTATTGGTATTTAAGTGGTGGTGGGATGCCCCATTTATATGCAAGAATGAATAGAATTTTTGTATGTACACAAAAATTTTAAATATTTTGAATTCAATATCTAGGAAAGTGTCTCAAAAATTGAAAAATATTGTTTTGGGACATTATAAGGATGATCATTTCCAAAACCAAAAGATGGAGAAAATATTTTTAACATGGTCTAGCATTTTTCAATAGGTTAAACCCTTTTACCGCAAATATAATATTACTATAGTAAATTGTTTTTACCTAAGTAATTGATCACTTGAGCCAAAAAAAAGTCACTTTTATCATTATATTGTCATTATAATACAATATTTTAAATTTATTTATTAATATTAAATTTATTAAAGTAATAGTAATTGATATTAAAATATTAAATGTATTATATATTAAATAAATTGTTTACAAATTATTATTGATCTTCTAGAATATCGGATATAGGTTTGTAAACTACAATCAATATATATATATATATATATCGACATATAAAATAAATATTCTTTGTAGAGTAAGGTTTCATGAATTTCAATGAAATTCTTAATTACGAAAAATTTAATTAATTCATGACATTTTTAAGAATAGTAAATTACAGAACTGACAATAAATTTAATCCTTTTTGAAAAAATAAAAAAAAACTCATCTTAAATAATATTAAAATTAAGAATCCAAAAATTAAATTCAATATATTGAATTAAAATTCGAAAATATATAATCTTATCATTTATATAATAAAATAACATATAATAAAAAATTATTTTATTAGAAATGTGTTTTTTTAAAATATTAACCATCTCATTCAAATTTTCTATCATTTACAAAAGAAATATATATTAAAAAAGTACTCGTATAGAAAATTTCACAATTATCCACTAAATTATTGAAAGAGAAATGAATCACCGAAAAAGTAAAATAATTTAGAAAAATAATTTTCTTAATTAGAAATTATTATATTAGTCATTTTATGAAATCTAATTGAATATAAATTAATAAAAAAAGATTATCTTATTTGATTTATATATTAAGATCATAAAAAGGTTAATCCTCTTAGGTTTTAACCATCATATATAATATTTATTTTTTTATATAAATATATCATGATTTTGTTTTATATAACGGTTTCATGGTGAGTAAGATATCGAACACATTACAATCATTTAAAGGAAGTCTTATATTAAAATATTATAGTTATTATTTATAAAGACCCAAGTAATTATAAAATAATTTGTTTTCATTCTAGAATTAAATATTTATATTAATTATACAATTATATTGAAAATAATGACATTTATAGAAATTATAGAATTGATACAAATAGAATAATAACCTCACCTATGAAATTATATGTTTGATTTCTGTATATTATAATTGAATGTATTATATATTTACTCCATTAAATAATTAAATAAATATTTTTAAAATGAAACAAATTTTTTTGGAATTTTCTTGAAACGTAATTATTTATACAGAACATTATAACAAATATAATGATTTTAAATAAACATTATTTTCAATATATATATATATATAGAGATATTAATTTTTTTTCATTAAAATATAATATATTTTAATGAGACCTTAATAAAATTTTCAAAGATTGATAAAATTAGTTATAATAAAAAATGTGTATTTCATGAATAAATAATAATTTTAATTATAAATTAAATTTGAAATATTCAGGAAATTATATTCATTAAAGGGATTTCATTTTATAAATCTACATTTCAAGAAATATTTTCAGTGGAATTAGGGTATTTTTATGAATTACGTGACTTTTTGTGAATACTAAAATACATTAATTTACGGTATATAATCATTATAAGATAAATACAATATTACTTTAGTTATTGCGGAGGTAATCATCGTAATGTTGAACATCCCTTCATGATTTTAATATATTTAGAAATAATTTTCAAACTATTTATATTCACGATCCAAAATAATAAACAGGTGAATAAAATAATTAGAAAACACCATTCTCCTCTACTATAAATATCACCCCTCACCACATCTTCTCATAAAACCAAAAATACATTTTGATTGTTTAATTTAGGTCCAATTCCATTCCCAGGCCTCCCCACAAGGACCAAGGATGACTATTCTCACCAAAGGCCAAAACCTGTATCCTTAAGGAAATTTTCTATTAGGCGATTTCAAGAGGTAAATTCTTCTTTCATTTTCATATATCTTCTTTTCATTTTATTTTATTTTATTATTCTATTATAAATTCACATATCCAATGTGACGTGAAAACTATATTATATTACTAATGTTATAATATTTTTTTAATAAAATACCCATCATCAATCCTTTCCCCACCTTCCCTTCTTATTATAGAAATTGAGAGCATCATCTGTGTCTTGAAAATTGAACACCTTCAGGGATGTCGTATTTTAATTTTCCCAAACACCATCCAAGGATAGTAAAAAACCCCTTATTATGGTAAATTTATATTTTAAAATTTATATTATAACTTGTTAAATTTTCTAGAACTAATTTATAGATACAACATTAAATAAAATGATATGAGTAATTGAAGGTTGTAAAAACTGCCAAAATAAATTATTACAATTTCATTATCATTTTATATAATGAATAATCCTCATATCGGGAATATATATATATATATATGGGATTATTAATAATTATATAAACATATTAAAACCTTTTAATTCCACATCTTCAGTTTTCCTTCCATTACATAAGAAAATCCATAATAAACCTACCATGGAAACCATGAAATAAATTCACCTGAAACAACAAAAATAAGAAATATTATATATCAATAGGTGGAAATAAGATATTAAATGATCATATTTGGTATTATAAACACTAATATAGTTCTTTAATATTTTAAAAAACTATTTAAAAATTATAAATGAAGTTTTTACAAGTTTTTACTAATACGAAGCCACGGTAAGAGACTTTTCTTCAAAAATAATATTTTAAATTTCTAGTATTTCAATAATTAAATTTTTTTTTGTTATAATATTATTATTTTATTTTTATGTACAGGTTCTATGAAATTTGTTAGGATGATGTTTTTGACCTATATCTCCCTCCAATGAATTGTGTTTGTTTATTTTGGTGGCCAACATTATGGTTACTCCAAGTGTAATTCTAATGATCACATCATAAAGTAATCATGAGGGACACATAATTTGGTTGTTTTGAGGGCTATATAATAAGGCATACATGATGGTTACAAATAAAATGGTAGTTACGAGGGTAAAAAGGATAGGCAATTAATTCCACAAGTATTCATTATGATTTTATTTATATTTTTTATGATTTATGGAAGTCTCTTTTTTCATGAAGTATATGATACATTAGGTGAGATTGTTTTTCTTATGAATGTGATTTGTTATGTATATTAGTATTCATGTAATAAAGGTTCCATTAATTCTTTTTTGATGTCTCTTAATAATAATTTTTTTCTCATCCAAAGTATTAAAATTTTTCACAGGGTTCAAGGTTGGATAAGATAAAATAAGAATCCAAGCTAAATGTTGTGAATATTTTTCAACAGAATAGTCGAGTTTTATTAAAAATATCAATTTTATGAAAAAAATGGATTCTATTTTAGTAGTACCATTTTATATTTGTGTGGGAGGTTATTTTTGACTTATTCCCTAATTTTATAAAACAATAAACAAAAAATATATTTGGGAATGTATAATTTGAATTCCAATAGAATTACCTAGATTATGTAATGTTAATGGTGAGGTCCTTATAGTTGGAAGTAGATGATAATTTAGATAAATTAGGGGTTGGATCATATTAGTAGAATATAATAAATGGTTTTGACCTTATTAATGTGTTTAAATGATATAACATTTGAAAATTATCATGCTGCTTCATAACTGATTTGTTTGTTCAGATTGGTCTTTTATAGATAAAATTGGGAAGTAAAAGTAGGATGACACAGAGAGGATGATATCATTATGAATTCCCAGCCTGGAGTGCATATAATTGGAACTGAATAGTTTGTGAGATTAGTATACAAGTTTATAAAGCTTATAAATGGTGGATACATATGTGCAAGAGAACAACCAGAGCTTCCACAATGGAACATGATGATAGTGACACATTTTATGATGAAACAACCTACTTATATTATTGGATATTTTGACCCAGCGGAAACTAATGGGTGGATTAAATCCCATGGAATGATATTTTATGTCATGGGGTGTTCAGATAATCAAAATATTAGTCTTCCAATTTATCATTTTGAATGTAAAGCAAACCAATGGTGATAAATTACAAGAATATCAAAGATAGTAAGAAGATTTATGCCTTGGAATTATGTGAATATAAGAATCGGTTCCTTGAAAAATATTTTCCTACAGTCGTTAGACATTAGATAGAAAATGAATTATAGAAATTTAAACAAAAGGATTAATACTCGGTGGCAGATTGTAAAGAAAAATTAACATTATTGGAAAATTACTCTCCAAATATCATTCCATATCTTGATAGTAAAATAAATCATTTTTACTCTAGATTGAATCTATGAACCCAAAGGGAATTGGACACTCCTGAATTAAAAAGTAATTAGGAATATATCTGATGGATTGAGAGGGTAGAAATTTGGTTCTGAAATGACCTCATATACTTTGAAAAAAATGTAAAAGAAAATGTACCAATGTAATGTAAAGGTTTATAATCAATAAAACTGATCTAAATGTAATAAAATACAATTTCTAGTTTGAGTGATGTGAGGTAAAAATCACCAAATTGAATTTTTTAACAAATCTAGGTAGTTTTATCAATGTGGAAAGATTATATAGATGGCCCTTGATTTCAATGAAAAATATCTTTTTATGGCATGTATAATTATAATATGAAAACAAAAAGGTTCATTAATTGTGGTGATATAGGGAATATAAAAAAATGCATTCCCAATGAAAGATCTAAAAGATGTAATGTATAGAGATTATAAGTAGAAATCTTTATAGAAATCCTTTTGGACAATATAAGTAGATTTTGGACCATCCAATGAAGAGTTATTAAGTAAATTTTTAGTTTAACCTGATTTTGCTGATGTTTTGTTTGATATAGGGTCTACACATTCCTTAAAATCAATGAAATTATCTGTTAAATATGAAATTTCACCTCAAAAAATGAAAACATAGGTTATGGTTAAAACACTAGGGGTAACTATTAAAAAAGGCTTTATAAGAATATTCCAATTATTTTTCATGGAAATTCATTACCTGAAAAAAAATTTACCCTTACTAATGTTTTATTTAATTATGAGTATGGATTGGAATTATGTTTATCAAGCAAAGAATGATTGTAGAGATATAGATGTTTTTTTGTAGAATTTGTTTTAGTTTGTATAAATGAAAAAAAACATACAACAGATAATATATATAGAATCCTAGAAACTATAATATTGTGGAAGTGAATGTTATCTTGCACGCATTGTTGAAAACAAGGGATCTATTCAGATTAAGGATGTTATGGTGGTAAATCAATACCTAGATTTTTTTCCTGATAAGTTTCCTAATGTTAAACTAGATCGGGATGTTGAATTTATTGTTGATGTTATACTTGATGTTATTCCAATTTTGAAGCCCCCTTATTGTATGTCTAAAGTGAAACTTTTTAAATTAAAATCAAATTTCGTGGAGTTTCTTGATAATGGTTTTATTTTTCATAGAACATCATCATGTGGTGATCCTATTTATTTCATTAAAAAGGGTTTCAATGATAATATTCATTGATTATTGAGATTTGAATAAATTTAAATTTAAGAGTTATTATCAACTACTTCATATATCAATGACTTGTTTGATCTGCTCTATAGACTTCAGTATTTTTCTGTGATTTACATGAGATCTAGGTACCATAAATTTATTTTCATGAACGATGACATTCAACAAACATCTTTTTATACAAAATATGGGCATTATGTGTTTTTTATTATTCCCTTTGGTCTAAAAAACGCTACATCATTATTTATGGATCTAATGAATAGAATATTCTATGAGTATTATAAAAAGATTGTTGTGGTTTTCTTGATATTATTTTGGTTTGTTTAGAAAGTTATGATGATCATCAAAATAATATAAATATATTCATTCGAACACATAAAAATAATATATTATAAGGGAATTTTATCATATATAATTTTTGGTTGTAAAATATTTAATTTCATGTAATTTTTTTTAGAATGATGGTATAATAGATGATCCCACCCAAAAAAAGTGGTTGATGAATGATCAAGACCTACAAATTATTCTAATATTCGTAAATTTATTGGATTTGAAGTATATTACTGAGATTTTCATAATATCATCACACAACTTTCTCTCATCTAACTATATTAACTCTCAAATCGATAGAGTTAATTTGTACTGAAGTTGGAGATGTTTGATTTTAGGAACTGAAAATAAGATTGGATAATGCTTCGGTTTTGGTCGTTCCATCCGGAAATGGTAATTTTTTTCATATATAGTAATTCTTTAGCGATAAGAATTGGATTCCTTCTAATGCATAATGATAAGTTAATTTATTTTTCTTCATGAAAAATAAAGCCAGTTGAATTAAATTATCCCACACAATATTATAAATTATCAACTATGTTTTTTCCATTAAAAATTTAGAGGCATTTTTTATAAGAAACCAAATGTGATATATATATATATATAACATGAATTTTTTAACTATATATTCTCTCAGAATGAACTGATAAAGTATTATTATTTCATGCTCAATTATTATCCTAGAAAATACTACAATGTGGACGACGCATTGAGTCAAATGTATCATGACAGATTTACCATGTTATGCTTTGAACATGAACCATTGGTTTATAACATGATTAATTATTTATTGAATATTTATGGTGTTGGAAATTTCACTATTTTGTTTCAGGTTTCTATGTAGTCCACTCTATGAGAAATAATTAAGTATGCATGGAATGAAGACAATGAATTCTATAAGAAGGTAGAATTGATGAATAATGGTATGTGTCTGGAGTTAATTATTGATAAAGATTTTTATTTGGTATTTGGGATTAGATAATGAGTTCCTTATGATTCAATGTTGATGAAATATTTTTTATGTGAGTCACACAGTTTTTCATTTTTTGTTCATCCAAGATGCTCTATGTTATATATAGATAATCTGAACTATTTCTTGTGAGATGGAATGAAATGAGATATTGTATATTTATTAATGAGTTTTTTTGTTTTTTAACTGTTTAACATAGAGAGACAATTCCCAAAGGGGATACTTTTTCCTCTTCTATTTCTAGAGTGGAAATAGTAAAATATTTCCACCCATTTCATGGTGTTTGTACCAAAGACCACTTGAGGTAACAATAATAATTTTTTTATTGTTGATTGACTAGCTAAATATGAAAATTTTCTTCTTATTTGATATAATATGTATTAGGATCATATTTGTCGACTATACCTCCAAGAGGCTACCATGTTACTTGGTGTAACTCTCTCTATTGTATCTGACCATTATATTAGGTCAACATCTATCTTTGAAAAAGGCATTAAAAAGTAATTGGGGTCAAAAGTAAATTTTAGCATAGCCTATCCTTCACAATTATTTGGACATGTATAGGAATCTATTCATAAATGTGATGATATTGGTTGATCTTGTTCAATGGATTACCAAGGAAGTTGGGATCACCATCATTCATTAGTTGAGTTTTCTAATAACAACCACTTTTATTACAATATATAGATTCCACATTTGGAGTTGTTATATATAAATTATGGTCAAGATCCATCACTTTGTGGGGACTTTAGGGAAATGAGATGATGGTACCAAAAATTATTAGAGGAATTTGTTGAGAAAGTGATGATTATCTCACAAGTCATAAGGACAACTTAGAGCATGCAGAAGAGTTAAACAGATTTTCAGAAGAAATACTTTTTCTTCATGGAATGTAATCATGTTTTCCTTAAAATATCTCCTTGGAACGGATATATACTTCTTGTAATGAAATAAAATACAATATCAATTGTTCTTTGGACCTTATAGGATCACATATAGTGTTGGTCTAGTTTCCTATAAAGTATATTTTCCACCGATTTTATCTCATGTCCAATTTTTTTTCATGTTTCAAGGTTAAGAAAGTTTGCGCCCGATTCATCTAATCATTTTAGAGTAGATGTAGTTTAGTTGGAAGAGAATATTTCTTATGAGGAAAATATTTTTCATAATCTTTATGATAGAGATAAAGTATTGTGGAATATTGTAATTCATCAGTTTATGGTTTTGAGGAGAAACCACATGGTTGATGAAGAAACATTGTATTATGAATGTAAAATGGGATAATTGTATCCTCACATGTCAAATTAGTAAATAAAAATTGCAAGGTAAGAATTTCCATAAGCTAGGGAGAAAGCGATGGCTCATGTACTTATAAAATAATTTAATGATTCTATAATTAAATAGTTAAATTCAATATAAACATAAAATTAAATAAGTTACATTTAATGAAATTTGTGAATCTATACTAATAGAATATTAACCTCACCTAGGAAATTGTATGAATAATTTCTGTATATTATAACTTAAAATATGATATAATTATTTCATAGAATAAATAAATAAATTATTTAAAAATGATAAATTATGTGTTGGTATTCTTCTGAAACATAAATATTTATTCAAAATTGGATAATGTAAATAATTTATTAAAAATATTATATTTACAAAATAGATCCATATATAAAAAGTGTTATTCTTATTATTATATTATAATCCTATGAGACCTTACGTCATATTTCAGTGTCACATAAAATCATTTATTATTTTAAAAGCATTATTTTCTGTTATATATAGAATTCAATTAAAAATTGATTTATAATATTTATAAATTATTTTCATTAAATGGACTTCATTTTTGAATAGTACATGTAGAGAAATTGCTGGGTGATTTTTTTTTGGATTTTTTCGAAATAGTTGAATCATTGATGAATAGTAAATATGGTAATTTGCAGAATACATACATTATAAATTAACTAAAATATTCCTAGAGACATTTTGGATGTAATAACAATAATATAGAAATCACCTTCATTATTCTAATATATTTTTTGACAATTTTTATGCTATTAATGTTTTTGATCAAATATAATAAATGAATGAATAAAATATTGAGAAAACACCCCTCTCCCCCACTATACATACCATCCCTCTCCACCACGTCCCTTCAAAACTAAAAGTCATGTAGCATGTTTTATTTCTTTTTAATCCTCTCCCCCATGAAAATTACATTCTGGTCCCACCAATAGGACAAAACAAAGTGTCATAAGGATATTATTAAGGAGAAGAATTCAAGAGGTAAAATCCTTTTTCAATTTCATTTATTTTCTTTCAATTTATTTTATTTTCTTATTATCTTCTCACATCCCCAATACAATGTGACTTGATAACTACAATATCGTACATACAATAAAATTTTATTTGTTTAATTACTTATCTATCATCAGTTCCCTAATCTTATAATCTTATTTAATAAAATGATTGCATCATCCCAGAAATGTTGATTCACTGCATTTATGGACGATGTATTATTATTTTTCTTTTACCACCTTCATGGAAGGACAAAATTCCATAATTGTGGTTAAAATTTATTTTAATATGTAAAACATAAATTTTTAAATATTATGTAACTAATTTATTGACACAACATTAAATAAAATTATATGAGTTCCTGATCGTCACAAAAACTAGAAAATAAATTAAATAATTTTCCTTAATGTTTTATCAAATGATTAATCATTATAATAGAAAAAATGATATATGGTATAATGTAATGGAAACATATTAAAATAATTTCATTGCACTTCTATAATTTATTCCTTCATTTGAGAAGAAAATCTATAATGAACCCACCATGGATTCCATGAAATAAATACCACCAAAACAATCATGATATCAAAATATTATTGAAATATAGATAAAACAATAATAAAAAATGTCATATAATATTTCATAAATATGAATATAGTTATTTTATTTATTAATAACAGTCTATGAAACATTATGACGGATTTTTTAACACATTTGAATTAAGATGAACCTAAGGTAGGAATATTTTATTTTAAAATCCTCTTTTTAATTTTTATTTCATTCAAAATAAAAAATGAATGTTTTTGTAATATTATTTTTATATTAATATTGTATTTTTCATTATAATTTCTTTTTGATGAAGGGTGGTACCAATATCTCCTTATAATTCATTATTTAATTTTATGTTGGAGGTTGACAGCATGTTTACTCTATGTGTAACTACGATGGTTACACTATAAGGTAGACTTGAGGATTACATCCAAATGTTGATGAGTAGGTTACATTACAATGTATCCATGAGGATTACAGATAATATTTTATCCATGAGGGTTACTATATTAAGTATGTAATTCCCTAATTTACCTTTATGTTCTTATTTATGTTTTCTATAAATATCTTTTTTTATAAATTTTTTTTATATGATAGATTATGGGTGGGATGTCTTTAATTGTGAAACATATTTCATATGTTTATATGTATTCATGGAATGCTGGTTTATTTCCTTCTTTTTTATGTCCCTTCCTTGTATTTTTGTTCTCATTCTATTTTTGAAAATTTCATTCATAGGGTTTAAGGATTAGTAAGAGAAAATTCGAATCCAAGATGAATGTTGTGATGATTTATCATGGAAGAATTCATGTTTTATTAAAAAAAATACTATTTTATGAATAAAAATTGATATAGTTTTAGTTTTACTTTTTTATGGGTTTTTATGTATGACTTATTGCCTAATTATAAAAAACAACAATCTAAAAAGATATTTGGTAAAGTATAATTGTATTGTATTTGAATTAACTATTTTATGTGTTTTTAGGGGTGGGTCCATATTCTAGTTCCCTAGTATGGATAAATTACATTTTTTTAATTAATTTCACCTAAAAACTATTGAATGGAATCCATAAGTTAGAAATAAATTGAGGTGTCAACATTATTAACAAAGGGATGGAGAGGAATCTCTCCTTTTCAAATATAACCATATTTAATTTACTTCCATATATTTGATAAATATACCTCTAAGTCAGTGGTTTTAATACATATGTTATTTATCTGTATGTTTATAGACTAAATTTAATTTATATATTGTCAAATGTTGGTATGAAATATGATTTCCTATTTTCATAATTTGTATACCTAAATATGAATAGAAATATATCCCACATTTTTATATCCCCCCTCACGCTTCATCAATTTTGTAGCACTATATAATTTTTGATGTCGAAAGATGATTTTGATGAAGAATAATCCTCCATTTCATAAATCTCAATGAGATACATTTTGAGACCCCTTTTACCCATTTTTGGACCCATGTAATTTAAACTGACCAACACCCTCTCATGAATATCATTTCCTTGTGTTTCCATCCACAAGAGTTAACTATACATTTTCTCACTCACCTGTTTTACTTGTCCCTACACTTCATGCATCAAGAAGACCATCCAATTGAAGGTTGGAAGGCGATGAATGTTCCACTATATCAACTCTGATTGGATATTCATATAACCAAATATGACCTTCAATGACCTAAAATATGTCTCATACATGATTTATGGGATCACATTTTTCAGTTAATCAAATACGATTTTTGAAATTCTTCATCCACAAGGGTCATAGGGAAACCTCCCCATTTTCTTCCACACTATAATGTATTTTTGTGCTAAAATTGGTGGTGGGGGAACATATTCTTTTTCCACCAATAGAATTGTACTTTTATCTTCTCTATAATCATCAAAGATTCCTTATGGGGGGAGGCGAGGATTTTATTGATAGATGAGGAAGTTAATCAATTATTTTCATCTATATTGTGACCCAGTTTTTTCTTATAAAAAATTTAAATATTTATACACAATTTTCAATAGCTAGGTGCTATGACGGTGTGTGATTCTGATGCTTCGTGTTCCCTAAATTGATTTTAAATAAATATTAAATATATTTTTTATTGTGAAAGCATTGTTAAATGATGAAAAATGGGATAACTCTTAATTGGTTGATCAGATAGAAAATTTGAGACCACGTTTGGGTCTAGAACCCGGTTGTTTCCCTATGTGTGAAATAAAATCAGTTGGCCTGGGAGGTCGAGGCCCTTATTTCATTGGTGGTGGGATTATGTAATTAAATTAAATAATATATTAAATTATTTAATTTACATTAAACCTAATAAATGCATTTAAATAGGTGGTTAATGGTATTTATACCTCATGACCAAGTTTTCCCCAATGATGACTTCATCTCATCTACTTTCTTTTGGAGAATGGAAAATGATGAACAATGTCAAACCTATGATTCTAAATGGATCAAGATGTGTTGATTGAAACAGATCCACCTCCTTCATTGAAGAATATATTTTTCATCAATAGTAATAGGTACAAAATATGTAGGACACATATTTGGTAATTATATTCCTTTGATTAATTGTTTGAGCATACAAATAGTCATACTTTGATCTATGTTTTTTATTTCAACTGTTCCATGAGACCAAGTACAGGTTTTCATTGGTTAATTATTTTTTTATAACTCATATTTTCTAATTAATATCATTTTTTCATCAACACTTGTAAAATAATCCATACCTTGGTTTTTGGTGCCTTCATTTTAATTTTGTTATTGTCTATATCTAAGGAACTCCATTGCATGATGGTTTGAAAATTTCATGGAATCCAAAACTAGGTTGGGTACCCAGATTCATAGAGAAAACAAGGAATGAAGATAGAATCATGAGGATGGAATGGATCTGGAAATGGTATGATATAGTGGTATATAATCCATAGGTTTTATAACCATCTAAGGGAGATTGAAGGCACATCGGTGTGCACAACGAAGAACAAAAAACCCATTCCTTCCTGTGATCATTTCCCAAAAACCAATGACAGATGAGTATTATTCTCTACTATATCTAATGATTTCACATGGATATGTGGCAGGCCATAATGTGGTATTTCTATATTTTGAGAGAGGAAGAAGATTCAGGAGAAACTACTGTTTCTCGAAAAAAAATGACTACGTACCATGTTTGGTGAAGATCCCACGACGTGTAGCCTTCCTCAATGGCAGATCCTGGGTTTGTGGAGAGATAAATATGACATAGCATGTATGTCCCATCATATGTTGTGTACTATTTTTACATGTCAGGTGATTCATTTGATGGATCACATGGATATGCACACTCCATGTGTTGATCACACAAACATATTTTGGCTGCATAGGAATCATTTCATGTGGGTCAATAGTCCATGTACCCAAGTACATGGACCCAGAGTCCGAGTACACAGACACGACCAGTATCCACGAACCTGGTCTCAAGATAAATGAAACATATCATGATTTCCACCTACGCAGCGTGCATTATTACATTATATTGGGCCCATGTTAGGCTAGAGACACTACTTGATAGTTAATAGGGATACACGTTGTGTGGGTCCCCCATGTGCCATGTACTATTTGATCTCCCCTAAACAATATTCAATCCCCCGTATCTCCTTCATTTGAAATTTTATTTCGACCCGTGTGATGCCTATCCAGAATATTTTTCCTTGTAGAACGAGATGGAGCCCATAAAAGCAGCTTTTGAGATATGATGAATATGTTACAGTTTTTTCACATGCAGAGATGACACCTAGTGATGACAGTTATTAGATAGTCTTACCAGAACAATTTTAGGATTTCCCATTATTAAGGATGCGTATTTTAGTCCCTAAATTTCTTATGAGCAGACCTTCCAAAAGGTATGTGTAGTGTAGTCCACAAGAAACACCCGGGATGACCCACTAGCTGGGTTGGGTAGTGTAGTACCACAAAACAATCCGGAATGACCCAGTCGTAGGGATTGGTTATGGAGTCCCCCACATCGCATTGGGATGACCCTCTAGGTGGGATGCGTAGTGCAGTCCCTGATGACATCCCATGTTATCCCTCTTGATGGGATGGGTAGTGTAACTCCTGATGTCCTTCAAGATAAGACCCTTGACATTGTGGCGCAGTGGTGAGGCATTATTCAACATACCTAAAGACTCATGAGAAAGAGGGTTTATTTCCCCACTGATATGTGATGTTTTGATGTAAAAAAAACTATGAGGTTAAGTTAGTGCCACCCTTAACAGATAGTATTAGGGTGTGGTGATTTGATCCCCTTCAACTTGAAACTCCTAGTAAATCATTTGAGGTGTTAGGAATCGCAGATGACTCTACCAAGGATCTGTTGGATACTCATCTTCTTGGTTTGAGGTGTGAGATGGAGATACCATTATTCTATCATTTTTTTCATCTTCGACTGAGTATATGTATATATATATATCTATCCCATTGCAGTACCCAGTCTTGGGGTCTTGGTTACTCTCCCTCCATGATTGGTGATGATGCATGTGGTACGCCATGTGTTTCCAATTTCAAGATTCTCATGGTTGGATGGGTATACACTCTATAAATAGGTATATAATACTCAAGAGGGGGTTTACCTACTCAATATTTTGAGATCCTGATATTTGTATGAGATTACATTCACACTCTTGTTGGGATGAGTTGAACTATTTTTGTTCTCTTTTACTATAAATTATTCCATATTATACTTAAATTTTTTATATCTAACTGCTCACCATTCATATATTCATCGTGTTATACTGGGTATGTATATACTCACCCTTGTATGGGATTTTTCCAACACGTGTCATGTCTTTTGTAGATGGTGGATAGGTCGATTGTGACTATTGAGGTGTGTAGGTATACTAGATGCATGGACCACATATGTTGGTCATTGTTGGGATACATTAACTGGGAATACTCAATAGATACTCTTTTCCATTTTTCTTCTTGTTTCGACTAGATTCTGGTTTGGGAATGTGTTTTTCCACTTTTTCATTTAACATTCACTACTGTACCATTGTACTGTCTATAGGTTGATGCATGTTTACATTACATTATTGTAGTTACACCATTTTCTAAATTACCTCTACACTATTACATTGAGTTTTCTATGTGTTTGTGTACATGTTCATAGGAAAAGGCCTCCGAACGTTAGTTGTTCCTTCATCACTTTTCTCCAACCCATGGACTATGGAGGAGTGCTTAGGCTAGTTGTGGCTTGATCACTAGTTTGGGATTGGTCATGACAGAGTGGTATCAGAGGTTTTCATTCCATGGATGATGTATTCATGTTCCCTAAAAATGAATTGGTTGGTATTTAGGGAAAAAACATTTAATGTTTCTTGATAATGGAACTCCAGATGGGGGTCAAGTTATATTATGGGTTGATGAAAAATCCTTTCACTAGGACCCAGATTACCCACATGTCGAATCAGATCCCTCAGACATCTGTTGTATGGAAAAATGGTACATGTATCATGTAGGATTAATTCATTTACATTCCTTCTTAAATTATCTCTCTAATCCACTATTGATATATATATATATATGCTCAGACAACTTGGTACACCTTGATAATTTTCAGTATCCCTTCGTGTCGACAACTAGCCAGGATAACATCATTAGTTCTTGATGATGAACCTATGTGTTGTGATGCCTCAATTAATTTCATACCATCTTATCCCATTCATCTAGCTGGATGAGTATAAGTGAACCCACTCAAGGTAAAATATATATTCCCAGTTAGGAAGGCTAAAGACATGCACATGCTGAGCACACTCTCTGATTTCTAGTGTCATCGAGTACTGAGGATCACCAGTGATCCAGATCCTCAAGAAGTAGTGGATTGGTTGGAGTAAGTTCTATGCATGTTCGGATAGGTTCATACCATGAAGGATCAGAATTTAGATTTATTATCTGGGTTTATTCTCTAACTAGTTTTTCATTGGAGTAGATTAGTTTCCTAGATCTGATCTAAGTCGACGCTCCATTGGGGAGACATTTAGAATCTGTTTTGTAAGGAGTACTACCCCTATTACATTTTCTCTATTTGGATTCCAGTGATTATGCATCTTCAAAAGGGTGGGATGTCCTTTTCATAGTATTCTTCTAGGTTCACCTCCTTATGATCAAATCAATTGACATGATCAGTGATGGTTACTTTTGAGAATGGAATTTCGGGTAGGGACTCTGTGGAGAGATTAAGGCCATCTTAGTGACCTTATGAATCACCACCTATGTCGGGGTGCTGCAGAGGACACTTGTGACCGAGAGATTCTAGGAAGTGGGATTACATATAGCCGGAGCTGGAACTAGGCACAATTGGTCTGAGTCATCTTTACTAGCATGTAAGCATAAGAGGTGTCAGAACTAGAGACCCTTCCATTAGAATATTGAGGGTTGTGATCGCCCAATTAAGGAGCCACATAGAGAATTGGGGAATCATGGATCAGGCTGATGCTACACATGTGATGGGTGAGGTCATATGGAATGGGACTTCCCGACTATGCATTCTGAGCATCCCTAGGTAAGTATCATATAAACAACCATGATACAGGTAGTGTCGTGACCTAGGATCTCCCAGGTGGGGATAGGGTGTTCCATAGGGAGGTAGAGATAGCAAAGGAGTAGTAGGAGATTCTGGTGAATGATGGAGAGCCCTTGTCCTAGGAGACCCATGTGAGGCTCAGAGAGCTGGAATCCAGGTCTACAGAAAACGATAGGATGTGGTTATCAACGACCTTACGCTACACGAGATTATTTTAGGTACGATAAATTTTCAATATAATCTAACCTTAATATTAGTAGACACATGTTCTATCCATTATTTTATATCTCATCTCTTTGTGTAAAAATTGGTTCTCCCTATGGAGAAACTTTCACGACATGTATGACTCTGGGTTCCAATAGGGGATTCATCCTCGGTATAATTCATCTATCAGTTCTGTGATCTATCACTTGGGGGAGATAGGCTCATGTGGGAATTATAGGTCATCATAATGGAACCCTATTATGTCAACCATGGTATGGATTTATTTTCCATTATTTCATCCTAGATTTACTTTCACATCATATTAGTGAGATGCCTACGTGCTAATGGGATGCAGTTATATTTCTTTAGTGACTGATGCCTCGATGTTGGAAAATTTGGTGTTGTGTAAAAGGGGTTTTAGACCATCACCCATTAGATAGAGAGTATGAAAAATGGTGTTATTAACTCTTCAGGTATATGAATCCCTTCATTTATGGAGAATTATATGGATTTCAATCTCAAATACATTATGGGAATACCTTTAATGTGGGATTTGGTCTTTTACATTGACATATATACAAATACTACCCTTATATCTTATGTATCATATCATAGAGAACCAAAGAGATATAAGATATGGGGATGTAGATAGAGGACCTCCATGGGAAATGTTTCATTAGCCTGAGTTTATCCCCCTGAGTGGCTCTGGGTTTTTTCTTAAGTAGGTGGATGGGGGATTACAGAATAGCATGGATTTTCATTGCCTAGTCCAGGCCATGATAAAGAACAAATACCCCTTTCTGAGAATTGGTGACCACTCCGATCAATTCTGATGCATGAGATGGTTCACCAAGATTTATCTCTGGTCCTCCCACCTGCTATGGGTTTGTGAGGCTGAAATTCCAATGTTTTATTTTATTATTTTATTACAGAAAAAATGGGTTCCTATTGATTCCCTTTGGTGTGAAAAATTCTACCTCCATTTTCATGGATTTTATGAACTAGATATTCCTTTTATAATTGGACCATTATCTAGTTAGCTTTATCGACAACATAGTTATCTACTCTCTGGTGTAGGAGGATCATGAAGATAAAATGAGTAGGGTCCTTGATCTACTATGACAACACCATAATTATGAAAACTCTTCAAATACCAGTCCTAGATTCAATAGTTTCACTTTTTATAGCATGTAATTTTTTATAAGGGTTTAGCTGTAGATCCAGTGAAGATTGAAGCAGTGCATTCTTGGGTGTCCCTAGGGATTTTTCCGAGGTGCCGTGATTTCTTATCTTGGAGAGGTACTACTGAATATTTTTGGTAGACTTATCTAGGATCATAGCCCTATTAACTACATTGAAATGAAGGGAGTATTGTTTAATTGGTCTGAGTAGTACCATAATGAATTTGAATAGTTGAAGCTGATTTTGTTGAACACTCGAGTTTTGAGGGCACTAGAGGAAGGAGTTGACTTCGTGGTGTATTGGTCTTCTCCTTGACCTGGGCTTCATTGCATGCTGATACAATGACATGCATTCATCAAATGTGGGTCGAGGCAGTTGATATCCTATTAGATAAACTGTGATACTTATGACCTTGACCTACCAATTGTATTATTTGCATGTATGATAACAAGCAACTACCTTTTGGGAGATCACATTTTTGGTCACTCATACCACAAGACTCTGAGGTACCTCATCAATTAGAGAGAGCTAAACTTGATGCAGCGATGATGGTTGGAGTTCCTATAGGACTAAGAATTCTTGATATTCTATACTCAAGGGATGGGAAATTTTATAGCAGATTCCTATATCAGGAAGACCTAGGATCACCTAGTGAAAAATGTTTTGGATAAATTATCTTCCCTATATCTGTCCTAGATGAAACAAGAGGTTTTTGTTTTCCAAATGCTGATGGAGTTTACTCCGACGCTCCTTGAGCATGTGAAAGAGTCTCATTTGGGGGACATTGACTGCAACGTTTTGTTTTATTAGATAACCAATGTTTTTGCACCAGATGGGTACCCTGAATGAGAGAATCAGGAGATCCTGTTCCAGGTGAGAAAAATGGTTCCAATTGCAATGCGGAAGGATGTGATGCATGGATCTACACTTCTCCCCTAGCTATACATCATAGTGTGGGGACCATGTAAAGGGATATTTAGTGGTGGGTTTGGTAGTCCATCATGAGATGAAGTGTATCTAAATTCATCTCATGATGCCTCACCTTCTAGTATGTGAAGGCAGATCACCATGTCCCGGAAATTTTATTACATCCGCTTGATATCCCAGAGTCAAAATGGGATGAAATATCCATGGACTTCATCATAGGTATTCCATGCATAGTGAAGGTCCAGGAATCCATCTAGGTGACTGTAGACTAATTCACAATGTCAGCACACTTCCTTTTTATTAGAGAGTAGATTTTGGGGAGGTGTTTGAGGCAGATTTACATATGATAGATCATCCTCCTTCATAGTGGACCGTCATGTATTGTCTCTGATAATGATGCTCAGTTTATATCATGATTGTGTAGATTCCTATATGAGATATTTAAGACCCAGTTATGGATGAGTAGTTATTTTAACCTCTATACATATTGGATGATTGAGTTCACTATACTTGGGTTAGAGGATATGCTGAGAGCATGTGTTTTGGATTTCGTCTAGAGTTTCTAGGATCACCTGAATTTGGTGTAGTTTTTGAACAAAAATACCTACCAATCCACAATCGTGATGGAACTTTTTGATGCACTATATGGGAGACCCAACATGTCATACATATTCTAGACATCGATTAGATAGTAGTCTCTTATGGGCCTAGAGTTGTTGCCAGAAATGACAGAGAAGGTGCAGGTCATATGTGAAAAGATAATGATGGACCAATGCAGATAGAAGTCTTACATAGATCACAATTCTAGGGCCTTGGAGTTTGATCACAGAGACCAAATCTTCTTTATTGTCTCCCCATGGTATGGATTTTAGCATATTGACTAGGGTAGTAAGATATCTCCATATTTCATCTGGTTGTTAGAGATTGTAAAGACGACTAGTGAGGATTATTACTACCTTGCCCTACCCAAACAGCTTGGGCAGGTGCACGACATCTTTCACATGTCACAATTGAAGAGATACATTCATGATCCCCCATAACTTATTGACATGGCTGATTTGGACATTGAGGATAGAGACAACATTACCAATCACTCAATGGAGATTAGGGATTGAAAAGAGCAGACCCTACGATGGCAAAATATCTCTTTGGATCGAGTGTTGTGGTAGCACGGAAAAGTTATGAAATGTTACTAGTAGTGGGAGACTAATATGAAGTATCATTATCCCGTGTTTTTTGTTTTATTATTCTTTTTGGGGATGAAAATATTGAAATATGGAATAATGTAGTAAATTTGTTTTTTTATTATATGATGATGTAATATTTTGAAATATTTCTTCAGAGCAACGAGTTGAGACAACATGTGATTGTAAATCCTAGTATGTTCGGAAATAATTATATTAAAATATTAAATATATTTTTTATTTTTTAAAAGTGGTTATTTAATGAAAATGGGATAAAGGTTAAACAATTTATCAGATCAAAAATTATTGACTAGAATTGGGTCTAGAATTATGTTTTTTCCCTAGGAGAAACAAAAAATTAGTTGGCATAGGACGTTTAGACCCCTCACTCATTGGTGGTGCAATTAACTAATTTGACAAATAAATTTATTTATTTACATAATTTTTATTAAACCTAATAAATTGGTTTAAATACATGGTTAATGGGTTTTGAACCTCAGAGCTATGTTTTCTCAAACGACAACATCCTCTCCTCTCCTTTCCATTGGTGAATGAAAAAAGAAGAATGATTATGAACCTCTGATTCTAGACTGACCAAAATGTTGTGATGACAACAGATCCACATCCTTCATTGGTCATTCTTCATCCAAAATGGTCGATAAAATCCAGGTATGACTTGTCTTTTGAAATTCTATGCCTTTAATTACATGTTTGAGCGGATCGATAATGATCCTTCTATTTATGTCATTTATTTCAACCCTTGCATGAGCCCAAATACTGGTTTTCATTCATTTATCAGTTCTTTCTAACAAAGAATTCCCAATAATGATATGTTGGCCAAGAACTCTTCACCAATGATCCAAAATATAGTTATTGATTCCTTCTTCCAACATTCCATCATCTTTATCATATTGTAATTTCATTGAATCCAGGTTCGACAATTTCTAGGTGACCTTAGCTCGATTAAGAGCCTAGATTCTGTGAAAAATAATTGAACGATGATTGAATCATGAGAGAGGAATGGATATGGAAATTTTATGATGTTAGGATCAACAATCTTTAGGTTTCATATCAATTCGATGAAGATAAAAATAACATCAACGTTCATAACGAAGAAAGAAACCCTCATTAGTTTCAGTTGTCATTTCCTACATAAAGAAAGTCGACGAGCATGACTTGTGGCTAGATATGAATATTTCATAACGAAACTTGGTTTGATCTAAAGTGGTATGACAAGATTTTGAATGAATATGATAATTATGGAGAAACTATAGTTTCTTGAAAAAAAATTTACTACATGCCATGTTCGGCGAAGAACACACCACATGGAGCCTCCCTCAATGGAAACCCTTACGTTTGGGAAATGGTTAGGATGTCATAGTGTGTACCCCCCTTGACATGTTATTCACTTCCATTCGATATCAGACGAACCTTGTGAAGGAACACAAGTCTAGGCACACACCATGTGATGAACACATGGTCACGGGTTGTCCCCACATGTATAATTCCATGTGAGTCAAAAAACCATGTACCAAAGTACATGGAAATAAGGTCTGAGTACATGGATACGACCCATAAACATGGCCCCAATACCCAGATAAATTGAACACACTATTTAGTAAACCTACACAACATGAACTATATCATTGGATGGGACCTGTGTCTATCTAGAGACACATCAAAATAGTGAATAGTGACTATACTCGGTGTGGGCCCCTAAAACATTGTATAGTTTTACCAATAGAATTATGGACTGGTCCTCCAGTAGGGATGGGTAATGTAGTCCCTGAGGAACATTCGGGGTTACCCTCCAGAATGGATGGGATGTGTAATCCTCGAAGACCTTCTGGGAAGATCCTCTAGCAGTTCTGGGTACTGTAGTCCCTAACCCCCTTCGAGGATGACCCTATAGTAGGGGTGGGAAGTGTAGTCCCTGATGAACATCCGAGATGACCATCCAGCAAGAAAGACTATTGTAGTCTCTAAATACCTTTTGGGATGACCCTATAGCTTGTTTGGGAAGTGTAGTAACCAGTAACTTTCCATAGAAGACCCTCGACAATGAGACATAGTGGAAAGGCATAATTCGACTTACCGAAGGAATCATGAGAAATAGGGGAACATTCCCAATAAAGAAAAATTATTGAGATGTGACATAAAACTATGTGGGTGAGTTTGTGCTAACCAATGTGTATAGTATTGAGGTTTGGTGATTTGAACCCCTTTGACAAGAAATTTCTGGGAAAACTTTTGAGGGGAAACTCATCAAAGATGACTCTACTTTATAATTGTTGGATACTCATTTTATTGGGATGAGATATGAGATGAAAATCCCTATAATCAATCAATTAGCATTATTTGATTGAGTATATATATATCCATAACATTGCAGTACCCACTAATTGGGACTTAGCTACTCTCCTTCCAAGAGAGGAGAAAATGCATGGGGTATGCCTCAGGATTTCTATGTTCATCATATCATAGTTGTATATTCCCACTCTATGGCTATAGTTAGATAAGAAATTATAGTATGGTTGAAGTCCTCACTATTCTGAGATCCTTCTCCTTTGATGAGCATAAATTCAAACTCTGGTTGTGTTGATCTACACTCTTTCCATTCTCTTTATCTACATTGTTTTCTATATACTACTTCACAATATTTTTTTCAATTACTGCTCCCCCATCATCTTTTTGGGGAATTATACTGGGTAATTATATACCCAACCATGTATAGTAATTGCCCAAAATGTTTTGGTTTTTTTTAGATGGAATCCAGATCGATCATGACTACATAAGTGCATAGGGATATGGGCTACGTGGACCATATACAATGGGCATGGTTGGGATACAAGAGTTGGGCTCTCTCTATAGATACACCTTTCCATTTTCCTTTAGGTTGGGACCATATTATTTTTTAGGCTTTTGTTTTCCCCCTTTTTTATTTTTTCATTTAATACCTTACCATTTTACTGTCCAGAGGTTCTTTCATGTTAACTTTACATTATAGTTGATTCTCCATTTTCTACTTTCCCTCTTCAATTTTTCATCATTTTCATTATGTTCATTCATTGAGGTTCTTAGGAATATTCCTCAATGTGCTTTGTATTCCATCGATTCTTGTCACCAACCCCTATACAATGGATCCGGGCTTGGGGTAGTTGGGGCTTGAGCCTCATCTTAGGTCGGGTCATGACAATCTATTGTTATAGTGATTTTAAGATCTATTTCTATTATTTTTGTGGGTAATCACATCATTACTTAGTGAATAATAATTATATGCTAAAATATTTAATATATTAAAATAATCAAATTAATTACATCGAATAGATGAAAAATACTCCATATTTCCTTAAACATTATATTGGGATACAATAATAAATACATGATATTTCTATTGATAAAAAATGAATTATGGTAGTGATTTAATATTAATTTGATAATTAAAAAAATACACTAGTTTAGCTAGATTAGGAATCCAACTATCCATATAAAAATCATTAGAATGGGATTATTGTATATTTTTCTATTTATTTTCATGAGACAAATTCTCAAATTTTTAGTTCCATTGGATTTCATTTATTTTATATATTCAAGATAACACTAATTTTATCTTCTTTTTAATCCTAAATTTATTATATTTCAATATATATCACCCCATAGTTTAACATATTTCCTCTATATCTCAACCTATATAATTCTGTGTTCAACATAGTTTACTCTTAATTTATGTTTTTTCATACTCCAAACATATAAATAACATATAAACCCTTTATCATTTTTTAAAGAGTATATGATAAAGGAAAGAAAATATTTTGGGTGTTTTAAAATGAGTTATAAGTTAATTCTCATCTTCATCCACATGTAGTATTGAGATAGCGATGTAATTTCAAGGATAATTAAAAAATAACAACTTTACCAACAAAATTAGGGTGTCCTTATACTTCAACTCTTTCCATGGATTTTCAGTAAATCTCCTAGAATTTTAATCCCGAATTAAAATGTGCATTATTTAAAAATAATTAAATCATATATAATACAAAATGATTTTCTAACCAATTGAATTTTTTTCAGACATTAATTATATCCCCTTAAATTATTCTCAACAAGATTTATAATATAAAATGTTATCTGAACCTCACTCTAATACCAACTTTGATTCCTTGGACACACACTCTTAGTTTTGGTTCCGTAAGGTCACAAATTACAAAATTTCTTAATTACTAGCTATATATTCTAAAAAAATAATTTAAAAAACTTCTTGGATTAAAGAAAATGCATCATTAAATATATTCCCAAGGCTACATAGGTTTATTTATTTATTGATTTATGAAAAAACATAAACTAAAAATACAAATTTCTATCATAACTAAATGAAATTATCCCACTATTTATGAAAATATGAAATATATAATATGTGTCCTTAATTTCAGAAAAAATCTCCACATACTCTATCTTGTTAGACATGTCATTGTTTATACATTTCTACATACCCTTTCGAAATGAAAACATATGAAGTGTTGAGATTATTTTCTAAATAAGTTTGAACCTAAGGGATGACAATTGATTATCAAAACTGAGCATAAGATGAGCATAAATAATGTTCGATGAATAGATAATCATAAATAATATTTTAATATAATGTAATTTTATTGATAATATATTTTTGGAAAACATTGGGTATAAATATATTAGATGGAATTCAATAACATGTTTCTTAGTGTTGAAATGTATTTTGTGTGATAGCTAACTTAATAACCTATGCCATGACATCATCATCATAGACATCCTGATCTTTCCTTCAATGCATTGGGCCTAGGAAATGACTTATTCAACATAGTAATACCCCTAAAACCCCAAACATGTTTTTATTTTTAGGCCAACTAATGACTCTAGGGGATGTATATTTTTGAGTCCTACCAATCCCTTTATTATGTACAATTCATTAATCATATAAAATATTGAGTAAAATATTCATATTCATATTTTCCAAAAATCATATGTGATCGAAAAATATTATGTGAAATGAAAATAAATATCGTAATTTTAAAAAATGGATGACATGATCATAAGTCATCATAGCAAACAATGTTCTTTTTTTAAGAAGATAATGTTGGATTTTCATATTATTCAATAAATATATGTATCAGAATAAAATATATATGGATTTTAAATAGATGAAAAAAATATTTTAATATGTTGTTATGTATGTATAACTCAAAATAACATAGTATTGAGTTAGGGGTATATAAGATTTCAATAATTTCCCCAATAAATCAAAACATGGAATCTTCGTGAACACAATTCAATCAATTGAATGGAAAATATATTTTATGTCAAATTTTTTACATCATAATTTTCATTCATTTTGTGAGGGAAAACACAAAAACATTCTGAAATCCATGTTTTTGTAATTGTTTATGGACCATATGTTTTTAAATTCTTTTGAAAAAAACGTTCCCTTTTACCATAAAAAGAATGTTTTTTAATGTATTAGGAATATCAACATATTATTATTCAATAAAATCATTAGGATGAACATGTATTTTATAAATAAGTCTTTTAAATAATAAAAAAAGAGTAAAATTTTATATTTTCTATGATTCTAAAAAAACTCATAAACATCGTACTATCTATGGTACTGATTTATCAGATTGAATATCTGAAGGTATACCATTCTGAAAATTGATATGGAATTTTTTCAGACTAACCTATATTTCAAATTAGAATACATAGACGTATTTATATCATATGGAATACATTTTATCACTATATTTGTGTTAAACAACAATTATATCAGACATTCAGTTATGCCCGAACATTGTGATCATTCAAAAGCCAGCTATCCGAGGTCATTTCAATAATCATAGAAATATTACTATTAAAGCTTCGCCTATAAATAGATGTTCATTTTAAGTGTTTAGAGATGATCACATTCTCAAATCAAGTCCTCTAATGTTTTCTCTACACGAATCTCTTGTTTCTGGTCACTGGAATACATTATAAATAAGTAGTTTTAATGAATATATATCATATTGATTATTTTGAACATTTCTTTTGTAAATTAAACATATGATCATTTTAATGATCGAGGTATTCCATGGATAGGAATATTTTGAATAATATCCATTAGATCTAGGGATTCCAAGGATATGAAAACCGATGTAATCATTGAATCAAGGGATTCAAGGGATAGGAGGTCAAAGATTATTCAAGACATTGTATGAAGGTATTTATTGGAAATTAATGATAGAATTCATATTATGTATAAAAGTATGGATACATTTAATATTGGGTTTTTACTACCTAACTCATGAGGCCAAAGAGTACAATCTATTAATATATCTTATATCTCATTATTATTATTACTAGATATTTTTGGCTTCTTTTTACTTGTACATACTCTATTAATAATGTAATAAATATTGTCCATCATACTAATATTTCTATTCAATTTGTTTTAACATTTTGATTGTCAATATGATAAAAACCACCTTGATTTTAATAAGATCCATTGTATTTGGATCATCACATAGATAAAACAGACTATGTCTGAGTAAGAATGTTTTTTTATGTTGTATATTTAAAAAATTTACACATCAAAAGAATCTCTAATATTGAATCATTAAAAATGTCATTATTTTTTATATAAGAAATTTGGATTATGTGGTACAATTTTAAAAAATTATAGAATAACACAGAATGAAAAAAATCAAAATAATGTATCACACATATATGAAATAAATTCAACAGAGAAACCATAACTCAATGAGTGAAACATAAGCTACCAAAAACTGTTACGAACTAGGAAACAAAAGTGTAAAAATAAATTTACAGAAAAAAATGAAATGGAATAATATATCCGAATAATTTACCACAATGAATTTATATAACGTTCATGAAATAATAATGTAGTATAAAACCATTAATAGGGTACATGGTTCATGATATATAATATATCTCAATGAATTTTTTTTTTCGAAAAATAAGGCCATTAAATTTTAACTGGGATTCAAATAATGCATTGTATCCTACTGTATAAAAAAAATATTTATTTATAAATTATTACATAAACATATTCATATCTTATCCACTTATACTTTTAGTATATTGGAATTCCAAATATTAATTATATATAGTTCTTTAGCCATTTCCCCACATCATGTGTCTATAGTTTTATCATTTCTACTAGATTTATTATAAAATTGTTGGAATTACATTTTTAAAAGAATATCATCACTAAAATATCATTATAGGAACATTACTTGATGTTTTTTTGGTATTTATAATGCTATAATTTCATTCCTTGGAAGTTATTCTTACAATTTATGATTTTGAAATCAATTATGATCATGTTTCAGTTATTCTTACTGAATGTATGGTCTTTTATAATGGAATTTGATTAATAATAATGAACAAAATCCATTAAAAAATAATTTAACAAGGTAATTATTATATCTTATTAAATTATTAATTATATTCTCCTACTCATCCCTGATATTCATTCTTGGATTTTATCTACTGGCTCTCAAATAGATCAAAACAAGAATATGTCATGCTTAATTAGTGATTATGTGGTTTTTTAGTTCTAATATCATTATACTAGAAGAATAATATTACTATTAAATTTTTTTTGCCTAATAAATTATAATTTCAAGGATGTATTACAACAAGTAATTTATTTGAAAATTTTATGTAATAGTAAAAAATTAAATTTCTCGTAGTAATATTTTTTCAAACGTTTTACTAAAACTAATTTTTTGATCAAATCACTGATAGTTATACAATTTATCAAAAAATAATAATATACATACATATAAAATATAAAATATTTATCTATCAAATATATTCTTATGACCATTCATTTAATGTGGTGGTATTAAAAATGATATAAATTTATCATTCCATGGAGGTGGTAGTCTATAGAAATGAATAGTTGATTATCTCATTTTCCATAGAATGTGTCTATTTTAAAATATTTGTTTAAATTTAAAAAAATGACATAAATATAATAATTATTTATTTTATTAATCATTAGTACACTTATTGTGAGATTCTTATGGAAAATGAAACATGAAACATCATGGAAGAAGTAATCTTCACACATATACGAATCAGGTTTTCATTTTTCTAAAGGTATGATAGGAGAAGTGGTAAATTATTATTCCACAAAAAATTACATTCTATGTAAAACCAATATAGAGTTGACTGTATAAGAATGATAAAATTATAATTATAGTTATAATAAAAACTGCCAAGGAAATAATAAAAAAGGGTTGACACACATAGATCCCTATGATATTACTTTAGAGAATCCAATGCGAAATAAAGGATTTTGAAAATAAATTATAATGAGAATATTAATAAAAAAATATTGGATTAAAGGTGAAATGAAATAGTTTTTTCAGTTGGGAAACTAAATTTTATGATTTTTCTTGATGGTGTTGTGAGACAACCCTTTTTAAAGAGGAAATCATGGAATTTTTGTAAATTCTGTTACATTTCTAATAATAAAAAACCAATTTGATTGAATGTGGTTGGTAGAGTAAGAAATATAATATTATGGACGCGATATAGTCTAAAAAGTCCTCAAACATATATAAAGCACCATGTTTATAAAATGTTTTTTTTTGTTTTTGGACAATGTTAATCCCTATTAAACCAAATTTCCTCTTACCATTCCAACAGGTTTTTATCTATGTTATTTTTTCCTTTTTTCAGAAAAAATTAAATTGCAATATTTATATATTTTGGAAAAAATGATAACCAATTTTAAATCCATTTAATAAAATAAAATTACTCAATGTTATAATAATTAATATTAAAATATTAAATTAAATATTTATTTAAAAATTTATTCATAAAAATATTTCATAGTTTATAGAATATCCTATATATTTTTGTAAACTATATTATATATATATGGTAATTTATAAAATTCATATCATTTTTTAAAAATGAATTAAAATTTTAATGAAATACTTACATTTTACCAATGTCCATAGATCATGGTATATATAGAAATATTATATATTTATATTCAACTTAACATAATTCCTTTCAAGAAAAATTCCAAAAAAACATTATTTCCAAATTATTAATATGATGAATAAAACATTCTTATTTTCTGAAATTAAAATATTATAATTTAAAAATTCAAATTTCAATTCATAAATGACATATAATAAATTACAATTATCATAAGAAAATATAATTCTTAGAATAAAAACCATTCTCATTCATATTCAATAACATATACTTAATAAATTAGTCATAACATATTATTTATATCAAATATATTTTTTTATCATGATTCAGATGTTTCATGAGGAAGAAATGTATGTCATATAAAAAGGAAATATTTTAAAAAAAATTCTAACAAATGACCTTATTATTCATTTTTGGTAAAAAGATTGAATTTAATTCATATTAAATATTTAATTTATTATATATATATATATATATATATCATAATGTGGAGTGTCATATTATTTTTTAATGGTCTTGCATAGTTTTATTTAAACATATCATGCATTCTTTTTAGTTAGGTCTCACATGTGGACCATGCTATCAAATTATTTTGTTTAAATGGAGGTGATATAGTAAAATCTCAAGGTGTTGCAAATGGTGGTCCATGTGGAGGATTCTGGGAATTAGTTTCCTATTGAATATATTCTTTACATATTGTGTGTGGTTGAATGTAAATATCCTATATTTTTATATATTAATTCTTTAATTCATGATGGCTTCCAAATATAGTATCCACATTTTCATGTGGGCTATTAGATGACATGGTGTGGTAGAGTGGGTCAGAAATATCCATTAGAAATCTATAGGACTAGCTTGATATGGCCTCTCATGGGATTAATTCTTCAGGATCTATATTTATTATTACTTTTAAGAGATATTTAGGATTTAAATAACTCATATGTTTACGGGACTCCATTTGGTTTATTCTGTTATGAAAAAAAACCTACTAGGATCCCCTATGAGTCCTTTAATGAATATTATAGGGGCTCCAGAGTTCCACCTACTATATGATTGATGTTGAACAATCACCAAGGGTGTAAATCATTAAAATAGGTGTCATTTCCCTCATTCAAACAAAAAAAAACCACATATCGACATCATGAATTTAATAAAAAACTATCAAAATTTTTCCCACAATGGATGAGTATATCTATAAAATAAAATTCAACAAATGGAGAAAATCGTTGGAAATAACTCCAAAGATGATTCCATGTTCCACACAAGTATTATTTATCTATGTCGATAAATATTCATTAGATTAATGAAACGTATTTCCTTTATATTGGGGGTGAGACAAACATGTATTCTCACTAATATCATAAAAAATCATTCTCATGAAAAAATGTAAGAAAAACATTAATTCCCAAATGATTATAGAATAGATCCAACAAGAACATATCAGGTTCACTATCACCCAGCCTCATTGAGGCTCACATTCCATATATCACATTTAGATAAAATAAAATCATATCAAGGTTGTGAATCAACAGAGGAATAGAACCAATTCCCCAATTTTTTATATCTCTAACACCCCAAAAATAGAGTTTCATGTGATCTCATTCTTTTACATAGTTATATCCTATCAAACTATAGTTCATTTCACAAACACACGACATACCACAACTATTATGTCCCTATCAACTTATATCATATATTACATATCATCCAATGCATATCAACTATATATCAATTATATTTGGTTTCCTGGTCATTATTTACAACAAACATATTTAGTCATCTTATTATAAATTTCCTCTATCGTGTATTTTCATCTCATCAATAAACCATAGATTGTTCATTCACACCATATACCTCTTCATCAATACCCCATATGGCCTTTTAATACGCCATATAGTAAATGTCACACCAATAACCTATATGGTCATCTAGAATATCATATATTATAGTAGTGTTATGATATATTCATTAATACATCACATCCCATGTCACACACGTGGGGGGATTGAGGAAGAATGATTATTAAATCACTCATTCCTTCCCTAGCCATAATTAAAGGGGAAAACACTGAGAACCCAAAGAATGTTGTGAGAAACTGATGGTATATGACATAAGTATAGTGTATATAGAATTCATAAATAGAATACATATATACATTCACACATAAATTAACTCTACACATTTCATAAAAAAACACATAAACTACCAACGGTGTTCATCAGAATACCATTGATACACACCATCATTGTTATCAACTATGACAATATAGAAATCCCACATTTTCATATACAATAGAAAAAAAACACATTCCCCCTTTTTAATATCATTTTACAAGTTTCAAATTAATTATTATCTACCATCTTCCATTCAATGTATTATTCCATTCTATATTTAATGTCAAACCCCTATAATCAACAACTAAGTTAATTACATCAATTACTTATTCATTTCTTGTCCTAATATTTTATTTACATCCATCAATAAATTAAATTAATATTTGGTCCATGTTTCATTACATTATTTAACGTTTTATTCTATTAACATAGGGAAAATTAAAAAACATACATTATATCTAGTCGTGTGATAATCCAAAAATAATCCCCACAATTCCTCTTAACTACGGCAGCATGGTATCTATAACCTTGCTATATAAACCACATATTCACGAATATCATACTATGCCACCTATTGAATCTACTAGAGGATCCGATTCTAGAAACCACATTAAGAACATAGGTACATTTACAAAAAAAACATCCCCAAAGCAATGTTAGAAAATATAAATATCATAATAAGGACATAATAACTAATTTTAGTAGCAATCATTAAACAGAAACCGTTAAATTCAAATATAAAATATCATGTTATCATATTCCATGCATTAAATTCAATTTTCATTATTATGTGATTAAACATTTTATGAAGGGGGTTAATATTAGGGAAAACATGGAATCAACAAAAAATTGTTAAAAACAAATATTTTTTCTAGAAACAATAGTAAATAAAAAATGAACACATGTGAAAAGAGACATGAAAAAAAGAAAACACATGTGGTACACACAGTTCCATTCAATTTATTTTTTCTGTTTTATATATTTTTTCCAGTATAATCCATACCATCAACCCCAAAAAAGAAAAAAAAAATTATTTCACCATTATACACAGGTAAGAAGTGATTTCTTTAACCCCCTTCCTCTTTTGATGCTTCATAATCTACTGTGTAATGTGAATAGATGACATCATTACCACATCCGAACAATGTAAATATTAATCAAACAATAAAATCATTATAAAAAAACTTCTCCAAACACACCAAATAGAGTGGTTCCATTCATAGGAAATTTCCTATGAAAAAAGGAATCATAGAGGAAATGATATAGAACACACATTCAAACACTACTATTAATTATCCATGGACAATGATAAAATCCAAGAAAATAGGATCTGAAATATCACCCAAATTCAAACTTTTGACACCTAGGGATCGATAGAGGTAAAGGAAATAAAATGGATTTCAAAAGGGGAAATCCATTTTATACCTTGTCAACGAAAAAAAGATTTCCATGAAAAAAAACATAGACCCTCGCTCAATAGTTATGTTTTCTAAAAAACCATTTTAAATCCTATACCTAAACAATATAAGTGGTTTTATAAAACTAATACCCTTATAAATCCCATTCCATATCTTCCCTAAATCTCATAAGAGTAAGGAGGGACCCTGGTGAAATGATCACCTTTTAAGAAGATCCTCTAAAATCCAGATAAAATTAATAATAAAAGCATGGATAAAATGATACAAAATCATCAAAACCACTGAAATTACCCACTTGAGACTCCAAGACACAATACATAAGAACCATGAAACAAACTCATAGCCTAATATCCATATCAGTCAATCATAGGCCAAAACTATGTCACTTGTAATGTATTACCCCACAAGGTCACTAAAAATGGATGAAACCCAAAATCTCAACACCTAAATATCTATTTTCTAACATGACATCTAATACATAATCCAACCTCTCAACCAAAAATCCATATGGAATCATATAATGATGTTCTTAAATTATATCTCCCATCTAAAATTTCCTCATAATGACGACACATTTATAATCAAAACTCACTTAGTTATATTAAACACACATAATACTAAAGTTATGTGAAGGAAAAATAATTTATATTAGATATATCTCAATTTATATTCATCTAGATAATTAAAACAACACCTACTAAAGAAGAAAAAACACCATCATCTTTGAACTCCCCAAGAGATACCTCTGAAATCTGATGATGCCATCTTGCCTAAATATCAGTGTTGAATCAAAACAAAATATTTTATTAGAACCAATACATTAATTTAATTGTCAATTTAAATATGGATTCAAATGATTTGGGACACTGAGCACATATATATGACTCCCATTTTCACATACTCTTCTACATACCCCTATTCCTCCAGAGTAATCAAACCAATGTAATATCATACTATAACAATAGTTGATCCTCATGATCATATATCTCAACTATCGAATTAAGAATTTATTATCATCCCCAATATCCAACTCTTCATAATTGGTGATATGTAAAATAACATGAGGAAACTACCATATGAGAAACATATATTCATAGATTAGATCCATATATGGTGAAATTTCCAACTGATAATTAACCTCTCTAAAAATATGAATCACCTTGATGGCACTGAAAATATTGGGAGAGAGACAAAACCATCAAGAAAAACCTATACAACGAATGATAATGGAAAACCCTTCATAACGTATGTTCACTAAATGAAAAATCCAATGTACCCATCATTTATTATGACTAATAATTTTTATGGCCATATGATGCCTCAATATTCTATTAAACAATCTGGATAATTTATGTTGTACACAATACCCCATTTTCTCCGACTACTCATTCCCCAACATCAATCCATCAAAAATGATGAATGAAAATATTCCAATGAAATTCACCCAATTGTTACATTATAATGGATTCATAGTACCTATTTTATGAAAAATAATACAAGGTAATATTCTTACAACCACATACACCATTATCAAAGATTGAATATGAAAATGCATCCAGTATTGTTTGGATAGTCCTCTAGGTCAACTAAAACTACTATGTGTTGAAATAAATGATACAGAGTAATTGCATTCCAAAATCATATTGTAATCCTCTAGAAACATGTGAGAAAAAATGGGCATATCAATCAGAGAAGGTGGTCCTTCATATCACATAATTTTTGTTAACTTCTTCAAAATATCACCTTACCTGAAAAATGCTGAGACATCGCTCCCTAATTTCCATTCAGTATGAAAACATTATTATCTAATCCATGATCATTTAAATATATTCACAGAATATTTGGGATCATGGTAACACAGTGATGAAATCCATCAAGAAAACCTCTTACATGAACTCAAGGACATCCAGTGTATACAAAAAATTATATTATAACTTCATAGAATAATTGATGAAGAATTATGATAAGATGTTTTTTGTTGAGTTCTTCATACAAGGACACCAAATAAAACACATCAAAACATCATATATCTATGATACACCAGAATGCATTGCATATACTTAGTTATGGAACTCTTGTGGAACCACCTTCTGCACCACTAATGAAAGAAACATCCTCCTATAAAACATCTTCTAATATAACTCACCCTCTTACCATCCCTCTAAAGAATCACCATGGATGATATATTCCTATATCATATAATCCTTAATGTATCACCAGTTGTACTCCATGACTAGAAATATTATTAATAAATACACTACCATTGGAATCAAGATCAATATAACATCACCCTCCTCTATGTGAATATTTACTACTATAAACCCCTCAATCACACTCTAATAATATCCAAAATGACAAAAAACATCCCTATATGGCATTCTAATTTTCATATCTTCTACGAAATTTCTATTTTTTGGGTGTATGAGATTTCAATGAAATATTAATAAAGAATCTCCACCTCTATCCATTTTTCATATATCCATATTTTAGTGAGTGGAAACATAAGATAGATAATATGAATATATAAATAGGATAAATTTCTCAGTGATGTGGTAAAATCACCATAGTTTCAAATAAATAACCACTTCCCCAAACTCACTATCATGGTTGGTGTAGTTATACTGATCAAGACGTAGTTAAATTAACCCGTATGATATCACCACATACTATTTCATCAATTAATTACCCAAATTGATAATAGTTTCTATATAGATCAACTAAAACATCACAAAATCACAAAGAAACAAAATAATTTAATCACTGATCAATATATCAATATTTTAGTCCAAAAAACATTACAGTAATCTGTCCAAATGAAATATTTTCCCCCTTTAACCACCGTGTTCACTGGACCCACAAACCAAGAGATGTTAACCATGAAACACTAATAATAGCAAATAATATTGAAGAAACTATATTCCTATGCAACAATCTTGGGTGGTTACCAATTAACAAAAATCTCAATTATTAATTATTCCTCATCAACTCCATGCAGATATAAAACATATCTAAGGAAATATACCTCCCACATCCAAAAAAACATGTATATCTTCTCAAAAATTTGATAGTGTTGGAGTACTCATAAAGTATTTCTAATGTGGATAATATAATCCTACTTGGTCATTTTATATATGAAAATGGAATCAATGAGAACAACTAGTAATTGATCCCGGGATTCCAGGAACATGGATTTCATGAGTCCCATGCACAATTGATGTGTCATTTTTTACACTGAATATCATGACCATGATATCTACGTTCCCATAACGAGATATTAAGTAATTATTCAGGTTTTAGTTTTCTCAAATTCCCATCTATTGAAATCGAAACCATATATAGAATGATGAATAAAAATTTCTTCCTAAAATATGTCAAAATAATAATAATTACTTTTCATTGGAGAAAATTTAATAAAAATAAACTGATTCAACCCCTAATATCCTATAAACAAGTGAGTAATATAGTCTACCTTTTTAGTAAATATTATAGTTCAATCCCACAGCGATGCACTAATGTCGATAAAAAAAATCTTCCTCTCATAATCAACCTGAACCCGGATCTCCCATAGCTCATTGGGTGATATTTATCAAGGATATAATGGAAACATAGAAGCACTCAATTATAACTCTATTTAAAACAAGATTTTAGGTTGATGGGTAAGGGTCAAAACATCTTTGGAAAAAATATCATGAAAATCACCCACAATCCTATCAAAATACACCATTAATGAATATAATAAATTGAATTGTATGGATTCTAGATATGTAATCAATGTCTTTGAACATATATCAGTCATCAATTGATATCACTATTTAATGCGACTATACAGTAGCCATATGCATCAAAAAATATAACTCCCCATTAAAATCAAAAAATAAATAAACAAATAAAATATAATTTATAAATGTAAAAAAATTTCTCATTTTCTTGTATTTGAATCATAATGAGATCCACCACTAATTATTTCACTATTTAATAATATCACAATCTTAGATTACATCATGCTGAATTTCCAATCCTCAAACCAAACTAGTAATCAACATGGGAAATGAAAGCCTTTATAATTTGGTCCCCAAATCAAGGAACATGGTTTGTACTATAATGGAATGAGAAACTATAGAATAATTTAATTCATACACTATGTTATAGCATGATGATCCTCATACTTTTGTATCTTCATCAATGGTGACAACTAAGACAATAGTCATGCTCTAACATGTTCCCTAAATGAAAGGTACGTCTTGTGGATGCAATATAACAACTTTATTTCCCCTTGGTAGAAAAAAGTTTTTAATATCCCTACTACTAGTATGTCCTCTAAGGAAACTGTTGTTACTGAGGGGGATAATAATTATGAAGACCCATTCCATGTTGATCCCAAGGGATGGTCAGGTGATGAAATATTTTATGAACATACCTCTCATAAGAATATTACATTGTTTCATATACATAGGAAGGTGTATGATAACTACATGAGCAAGATAAATGAGAAAGAACACAGTGGGCTTGATGAATTCCTGTAAGAATCCTCGATTACCCAATAACCAAAAAACCCCCATCTATAACCTTTAGCCTAAATAAACTATATTAGAACCCCTATTAAGATAATATAAACTGACCATACATCATCTTAATGAATTCAAAATAATTTTATTCCTCTATAAATATAGAGGCATAAATGGTGTTCAATTATATAAAATACTTAATTACAATTAATCTTCCAATCAAATGTTAAAGACATATAAAACAAACCAGAAACATGAAGGGACACCTAAATCTAGTCATATTCTACATCAGAAAAAGGATCCTCAATGGAAAAGATATATTCTAGAACCTCTTTACCACTCGTATCATTGATATAAAAATTGACCATGAATTAACCACATAAAATCCACCCATGAAACATCTACCTCCTTCTTCCCCACATCAAACAAGATCACCCATATTCTAGTTACTCCCCTGGTCTGATTAATTTCTAGAATAACCCAATACACAATTATTTTATGAATCACGATATAGAAAATATACGGCTCTATATTAATTGATTTTTATCATAAAAATATATACACTAATCATACTAATAATCCTTTTGATACTAGAACACATGTAATGTTTTATTCTAAAAATCAACCTCTTTATCTAGGTGAACCCGTATATGGTTAACCAT
Organism: Viscum album; assembly: GCA_963277665.1. Taxonomy (NCBI): domain Eukaryota; kingdom Viridiplantae; phylum Streptophyta; class Magnoliopsida; order Santalales; family Viscaceae; genus Viscum; species Viscum album. Next base: position 1,904,420,095 of record OY728160.1, read on the forward strand.
GTTTGTCTGTTAAAACTCAACAAAATAAAACACTCATTGTAAACAACCAGAAAAATATCTATAAATAAAAAAACATTGTAGTCCTAGTACCATATCATATATTTAATCAAATTAATTATATTTTATTCATTTTTATTTCCTAAAATCATACCACATTCAAATACAAGTGTATATAATCATTATTAATATACCTATCCATGGTTTCTACCATACAAGAAGTATCACATTTATTATTATGTTTATATAGATTAAAGTCCATGTGTATGATCAAAGGGGGTCCTGAAATCTTATATCCTAATTGGTATCCTTTTTTTTACATCACAAACTAAGTTCAACTAATATGGTTTCCCAACCACAAAATGTAATGATAATCTAGTCTTAACATGGAATTCCATCCTAACTCTTTGAAAATAGCTCTGATATGATTCTTTCATAAACATAACAAACTAGGATCCCCACATATGCTTGTAGTTTAATATGAATGTGACCCTCAATCCCTGCCTCTAATAGGCCCTAGGTTAGAAACTAGTACTCTGCATATAAAACATGGATATCGAATATTATTACAAAACAATCAATGAATTAATAAATAAATCATATACTAAAGCCCATAAATAAATAAAATAGTATCTAAAAAATCCCACAATGCATGGATATTTCAAATACATATGAGATCCCAATTGAAAAGACTAAAAAAAGCATAGGTAAAAATCTACAACCAATCCTCTGTTCTAACCTAGAACTGTCTAAATTGGTCACCATTATCATACTTGAATCCATAATAATTGTTTATATATTTGTAGTTGTGAAACGTTACTCGGTATGATTGTAATAAATTTCTCTTTTTAAAATGTTTGAGAAGCATATTAATACCCCAATATATTAACAAAAAACAATCCTGAATCTATTCACTCTATTATAACCTATCCCCATATAGGATAACCCCATTAATATCATAAGAATACATAAAAAAATATTAGCATGGAATATAATAATTTTTATCCCCAAAAACAATTTCTAATATGTTTTTTTAAAATACACCCTAACATGAAAGTTCATGTACTCCAAATAAATTTTAAAATTGTGTCATAGAATACAATATCATATATCACAACTATACCACATACAACAAAAAAAAACATATTAATCACACCACATTCAAGGAAATATATGAATCCTCGTATATCAACCATATATCTGGTTTAGTATAGGATTTTAAAATGGATCTAAATCAACTTTTCCCCCAAAATGAACAATTTTTTATGTCCACCTGGTAATATAATCTAATAAATATAATATATTGTTATAAAATACACATTGTAACATCAAATCCAAACCCTGTTAATTCTTTAATCACACCATATACCAATAGTCACACCAATACCCCATATGTTCTACAAGAACACCACAAACTATAGTAGTATTATCATACATATCTGGATACATTAGGTCTTATGATACATGTAGATTGGGGTTTGGGAAAAAGGGGCTAGTGGAACATCCATTTCCTCAATAACCTGGATGTTAAGGGAAACACCATGAACTTAATTCATTTTGGCTATTGAGAAGGGTATCAGAATCAAAGTGGGTGAGTATAGAACACAAAAGTGAAATAGAAGAATAGAGATTCATATATAAATCTTACCTAAAATACAAACCCAAAATACACTACAATATTCTTCAAATATCTCCACACTCATATCGCCACACATTTTTATCTCTACCAATGATGATAAAATAACTAAAAACATTCCCATAGGAAAAATCCATAGAAAGCATCAAAATTTTCATTTTTTTCATTTAACTATTAAAATATTTTCCATTAATAGGAATGAATTTCCCATCAGGTTTTTTAGAACCATATTTAAGGAAAAACAAATCATATTCATTTTTCAGGTTTATTCTAGGAATTATGTATTCATTTCGTGCGTCAATTTTTCATATACTCACGTCATTTTATTCAATTTCAGCCACACCAATTTACCATTACCTTGTTACCATTTATATTACGGTTCGACCATGATACTAAAAACAACCCAAAACTACTACGCATTTTATTATCTCAAAAAAAAGGAATCCATGCATGCCATTTCACTGATTGTGGAAAGGTGGAAGAAACCTAGCTACACAATTCACATATGATTCAATATAATATTAAACAACCAAGGGAACCTACTGTAGCACCAAATTTCCAATTCCACAACAACAAAAATGGAATATAGACATAATATTCCCTAAATCATGATAGGAAAATCACATTGTACCAACAAGAACATAACATCCAATTATTATAGTAATCATTACGACAACTCATTACTCATTCAAAAAAATCCCATATTTATATTCACTAAAACTAGTTTAATTAACTTATTGATGTGACTTATAATTTTATAAAAGATATACTAAAAGAAAAAATATAGAATAAACATATAATTATTTTCAATATAAATGATTTCATTTAATATTAGAAAATAAACATCCAATACATGGAGAAAACATGAAAATGAGAAAATACATGTGTTATACCCCTTTTATGTTAGTTTCATGAAATTTGGTTCACTTATCATTGATAGAAAAATATCCATAAAATTTTCCTAAAAATAAAAAATCATTATTGTTACATATTATACACTTGAAAAATATAGATATTTAATAATGTATCTCAATCAAAGAATCACAATCTGTTGTGTAATGGGGAATAATAATAGAAAAATTATTACCATTAAATTAAACACTCAATCTACCATAACTAAAAAATTATTTTATCAAAATCAAAGCACCAAATTATCCTAACTCTAATGGGAAAAAACATAGTGAATTCTGAAGGGAGTTACAATAATAATACAAAAGGGGAAGAGAAAAGACTCTCCAAATAACACAAATAATCTATCATCAAAAATAAAGTTCAAATCCAATAAATTATGCTCATAACATTCTCATAAACTATCAATTTGACCACCGTATGGTTGATCAGGTGAAGTAAAATAGAATTTAATTCATAGTGGAACTATATTTTTTACTCAGTTTAAAGAAATTGAAAAACATGACTCGACAACTAGAATATGAATCAATGGAAAATTTTTCCAAAAAACCCATGAAAACTATCCTAATACACTACAATGATCTTGGTAAAACTTCTCCCTCAAAATCAAGATGAATATTTACCCTAGATACAATGAAACTATGGAATTCACATGATGTAATGATCATCTAAATATATTTTCCTCTAAACTCATAATCTAATAAATAACATTTCCAAGGAACCCCCAATGAATAAACTCAAAAATCCATAGGATCTCCAAAATAGACTACTCAGTACTCAACACTACACCCATGAGAAGCACACTACAACCTCATGACCAGTACTCCATATCAATCAACCCTAGACCAACATCATCATGTATCCATATAACACACCAAATGTGTTTCTAAAATGGAATTAACCCTACATATAGTCACCTAGATCTTTAAATCATAGTTTACTATCGATTTCATAGTCTGATATACTATCCAACCTTCTGTGACATAGGATTGACCTCCAAACCATTTTCCTATCGACTATAGGAAATTTAAACTTAGCCACCACTCTAACTTCTAAAAACCCCATCCCTGAATCTCCAAAAATGATGAAAAAATTTAAGGGGTTATAAATATTATATCTTTACATATTCTTCTATAGAAATTTAGTGACCCGACCTCAAAAATCCCCGATCTAGTGTCATACTATCATTAAATTATAATAAATAAAGTCATTAAATTTTTAATGTCCAAAGAGTTTAGTATTCTTTCTAAACTATAAATTTACATTAGTCTTATATCAGAAATTAATACACTAATTACAACATATATTTTTCTTTTGAGGACCACTTTATCCCATCTATTATATCCCTATAAATCATTCATTGAATGCTTATTGGATTCTAGGTGAAATGAAAAAAATATGTATGATCCCAAATTATCGGTAATGGTAATGTATAATAGAAGAAATAATGAATCAACTTGAATAGTAAATATGGTATGGTAAATAATTGAACACACATACCGTGAAATCAAAAAATTGACAAGGAAGTGAATAAATAATATGGAAAGGTAATAATAGGAAACACATTACATTCAATTAATTAATTGTGAATGAAATTAATCCATAAACTTCATCATAGTGATAGTATCATTGATTTTAAATAGTAAATCAAAATGAAGGTACTCCATATTTATGTTATTTTATTTCTCAGGAACATGAAAACCCCAAACTCTCATGATCCATCCTCCATATTGTTTGAAATAAAGGATGAATTCAATTAAATTTATAGTACTTAATTTTCTCTTGATAACTCCTCAATCAATCTTGGGGCTATATAATGTATTTTCCCAAAATCATTAACACATTTCCTAAGCATTCCTTAAATTGATAATCAATTAAACTAATAAAAATTATTACTTATCAAATATACATGTTGAATAAACGATATATATTTATCAACATTTCCCCAAATAATAAAATAAATTTCAAAGAAAAAACCACATTAAAAATTGTATATGGTTTTGATACTAATCATATTGATGAAAATTGATATGGATAATAAGGTGAAATTCAATGATTAATGATAATAAGAAATTTAAAATTTAAAGGGGATTCAAAGGAATCATGGAGGTCATAGTCAATTCTAACCCTGTCCAAATAGATTATAAACCATTTATAAGAGTAATATGATTTATATTAATACACCATATCCCAAATTAGATTAAATATAAAGGGTTATTTTAATTGATGAATTGGAATACTATAAAAAGTTATTTTAAAAACATTCTTTCGAAAAATAAAATTTTTGATAGAATAAAATTTTGATAAAAAATGAAAATCAATTTTGAAAAAAAATTCTTAAAAATTTATCCATTTAAACATGTTATATATGTTTCTAATAAAAGAAGGTGGGTTAATATATACATATCGTACGATGTAAAAATATCATTACTTTTCCAAGTAAAATGATAGAATAATTCCTTCTTAAACAAGCATTAACAAGAATCCATTGAAAACATTGGTAAAAGAAAAAAATAGTAATTTATTTAAAAATTATTTTATTATTGTTGAAAACAATTTCTGGAAACCTTTTTTGAAAACATGGTTCCTAGAAGAAAACATGTTCTTGGACTAAAGCGAGAATAATGTCGGTTATTCCTAAAATTAATTCTAAAACAATTATTATAAAATAAAGGGAAAATGGTACTAATACATGAAAAGGTAAATGAATTACCTTATGAGAGAAAAATGAAATTTATTACTGAATATTTTTCATTAAATTTTCTTAAATAGAAATGAAAGATCTATAAAATTAGGCTTCATGAAAACAAGTTTTAAACATTCTAGAGTGTCTGATACCACATTGATGAATTCTAAGTCATATGCCACATAAATGATGAAAATTATATTCATGTTTTAAATAAAATTAATATAAATTTATTAAATATATAATATAAAAAAATGGGTTTTATATATATAACAAAAAATATATTTGGTTGTTGAATTTGACATTTATATGAAAGATGTAAAAAGTGAGATGAAAATCCCTTACCTTGAACCTGACTTGTCTCATGTGTCTTTATATTCCAAAATTATTCAATTATATTTATTATTTTATTTCAGAAGAATAATATTCATGTATATAATTACTTTTATTTCAATTATTACCCTATTTTATAAAACTACATAAAAAATTACTTTTACATCAGTTTTTTTGACGAAATTTTGATTATGTGTCAAAAAAACATGGGTAGTTCAACTATGTTCAATGAGGTCATTGTATAAAAACAAAAGAATAATAATAATTACATAACAATAATATTTATAAATCAATTATACTTTTAAAACCAATTATTAAAAATGTTTATAAAAAATTAATCAATGTTTTAATATGGGAGATGGTAGGTCATATGTACAAATTGGTAGCACCCAAATTTCTTAATTATGATTATGGAAAGAAGGGAGGTAAAATAAATAATTCTATAAATATAATTATATCATTAAAAAAATAACATATAATAATATATACTTATGTATATAATTCATGTGATGTAAAATTAATCACATTGTGTTGAGGAGGCGGTAGTCCACACGTCTACAAATGATGTTATCACTTTTTGATTGTGTAAGAGTAATAAAAAATTATATATATTATATTTATAGAAAGTAAAATATTTCATTAATATAATATAATTGTAATTGACGTAACATATGTTAAATTAAAACCTACTTTTATACATTCCATGTATAGAGTGGTCGAATCAAATCGCTTTTTTGAGGCCGTAGTCCACACTTCCACAAATGATGTTATCATATTTTGAAAACATCTAAATCACAATGGTATATTCTATATAAAATTATAGATAATTAATAAATTATTAAAATCATATATAACCTATATAATGATAATATCAATCATCATTACCGCTGTGAGAGGTGCCAAAGGATTAATGAACAATCATCATTCATAGAGGTCGTATTTCAAGGTATACGTAAGTAATAAGTTTATTCACCATTAGATGGAAGTGTGTGAATGTTTAGGTCAAACCCTTAAAAACATCTCAATATATTCATGATAATTGTTTTTTATGTATTATTTGAATAATTATTTTCTATGGTGTGGATAATTAAAAGAAAACAATAGATCTTGATGAAAGATGTTACCTCTTCTTTGGGTAACTCCTTTTGGTTTTCACCAAAGGGATTCATTGGTTATATTTATTCCCAAAGAGATTATAATAGTTTTTATGGAGGAACTTTTAAAATATATTTTATAATATAATGTTCTATCCAATGTTTCTTGATAGGGGAGAGGTTGTGGGATGGTTGAGTGTGTTTTTATAGTGGAGGAGGAGTGGCACTTTTGCAATTTGTCCAAAATGGGGATTTCACCCATGCTTTCCCCTTTAAAGTGGTGTCCATAATAAAAAAAACAATATAAAATTGAGGATAGGGTATAATATTAACATTTAATGGATTTTTGGAATGTTTCTATGTTATTTTACCTCTTATATTTAGGGTATAGTCCTTTGATTAAAAAAATCCTCATAATCATTGTAATTAAATTTAATCACATTCAATAATAATTTTTCTAAAAATCTACATGAAACATAGAAGAAATTATAAAATATGATGAATCCATTTATTTAATCCACTTTTCCAAATTAAGATGACATATTTTGTAAAAAATGATTTATATTTAATCCTATAGATGAGACGATAATGCTGGGTTTTAATGTAAAAAATATTCAAACATATGCTAAATTTCGATATCCAATTTCAAAGTGAAATTTATTGAAATGATCTAAATTGAATTAAATGATATAAAATTTATATAATTAATTTTTAAACCCAATAAAAAAATAATTTACCCTAACTAGTGAATTATATGAAAAATCAGTTTAGATTTAAAATTCTGTATTTTTTATTATTCATTAAAAAATTAAACTTCATAGAAAAATACCAAGAATTCCCCCTAACTTAATTGTATGTTATGATTTCAATGATATATTTTATTTTCACATATAATTTTTTTCAATGTTCACAAATTCGATTTAAAATAGGATCCATATTAAACTGTAGTGAAATTGAATTAATTCAAATATAGGTTTTTATGTGTAATATTGGGTTTGTTCTTTTCTAATGCTTAAAAAATATATGAGGTAAATGTAAAAATATTTGATTGAATATATATTATATATATTACAATAATATCGATCAATATTTTTAATTATTTTATTTTATTGGGCAAAAATAGCTTTATGATCAAAAAAATATTTTTCTATAAAAATATTCCCATTCTATTAAGTTAGTTCTCAAATTCTTTTAAATTTAATTAGTAACTGATGAGTAAATTTAATATTTTTTTAATTCATATATTTCAATAGGTTAGTTTATCCTATTCATTATCACTAATTACATGGCTATGGTATATCTTATTATATTAAATAATAATATTTTAATAATATATTATTGTATGGTTAAACTCGTTTTTGTAGGTAACACATTCCATTGAAGAAACTCATTGTGGTGTGTGACATACACTAACTCACTATTGCATGAATTACACATTATACATGATAATAAGTTTATTTAAAATATTAAATATATTTTAAATTATTAGGATATGAAATTCCCTTATGCTCTTGGTGTTTTGTGTCATAGACATTGTTGAATACAATGTTCATACATTATATTTTTTTGATGTTATAATCTCCCCCACCTTATTTGAATTACGTCCTCATAATTTTAACTCAATCATGGTTATATATTGTTGGATAATTCAAATTATTGAAATCCAACAATGTGAGAAGGGTACGTATGAAATTTGCTAGAAAAGTTATAATAGAATGTCTAAAGGTTAAATGGAATAACATATAAATAGGTCTCTAGGTCGGAGAGAATTAGTGGAATGTAGTAATAGGAATTTATAGAAAATGTGTAAATATTTATACAGAAAAAATGAGGTAATAAATCACAAACATTTTATTGATCAATGGAATGTTGAGGGTCTCAAATTCATAAATTAGTGATTATTTAGAAGACCATCTGTTCAATAAAATGTATGTTATGAAAAGAATTTTTTTATTTTTTAACATCATATTCATCATATTGAGAAATTCCATTACTGCCAACTAATATAGGTAAATTTAATTAAATGATACATTTTAATTTCATATGATAAATTCCATCATTTGGTTATTCTCTGATCAAATTATACTCTATCCCTTACTCCATGAAATGGGTATCTGAAATTTAACATTGATACTTGAGGCACTATAATAAAAATTTAACAGATTGTAAAGCCCATAAAAGAGTAAAAAATCATTATATTTCCCACTATAAGTTATAAAAAACTAATATGATTAATACATTTATCTCTAAACCAAAATAAATATAAAACTGTTTCATCATAAAATTTTATTAATAAAATTTTTCAACTAAAATCAATTACATATTAACAAGGACATTGAATAGGGCATTGGTTGACATGAAACTCGTATTGTTCTTCAGTCTATTTTTCATGGATTGTAGCCTTGATGGACATGATTTATTATCCCCCAGAATAATGGTTTCTCTTTTCTAAAACCAAGTGAATATAATTAAGAAAAATAATTAATCATTGATTTAATGTTAATCACTAAAAATCCTTTTAACTGCAATTTTCAATTCAACAATAATACATAAATTCAACTTCTATTTATTTTGACATTAGTCCTATAATGGACTAGGTTTTATCTATTAGAAGAGGGAATTGACTCATGTAATTCCTTGGTTCTCCTCACATAAGGCACCAGACTATAATGGATTGGTGGGGATGATTTTTTTCCTTGCATCACGCTCTTCATTTTTCTTAAGTAGTTATTTTCTTTATATATTTATTTACCATGACCAAATAATTACCCCAATTCATTCATAAACATTCCTAGGTGTCTCAATTTATATTTCAAGCATAACATAAATCAATCCCCATTAACTCCATGGTCACCACCACTTGATCTCTTAGAAAAATCCACCATTCTCTCAATGGTGAGTTTGTCAGTTGGTTACGGTATGAAATATTGGCCATATTTTGGGAAAACTGATTAGGAATAAACATTATATCTTTCTCTACCCTCAATAAATCAATTAGTTTCTCATTTTCCCCATATTTTCCTTCTTGTTCAATGTTAAATAGACTCCATCAGGTTCCTTCAATTGACTAAAAATAGAAAGAATAGTTTAAGTTAAAAAGACATAGAAAAATGTTTAATTATTTATAGGATTTCTAAATCACAACTACTTATATTCAATATAAAACACCATTGGTTTATCCTATGTAATTAATTATAAAACTACATCATTTGTGATTGTAATGAAAATTTGAATTATCATAATAACAACCCCTGGAGTGTCAAATCAGATGTGCATTTAGGCCCCTTCTAATGTACCAAAACATGTTGAGTCAGTCCCAACACACTATATCAGTGTTGTAACTCCAAGGTATAACTTCTCCATAAGCACTTCAATGTATATTATCCAGACATGGATCTATATCTATGAAGACTCACATAATATCTACATTACCAAAAGTCGATGTTTTTTTATATAATTATATTTAAATAGTACCTTAGTGTTATGTTCCCTAATTAATGCTTTCATATATTAAGTTCCTAGTGTTTCTACTAAACTACATTTAATACAAACTATAGTGACCCAACCCCATAATGCCCGAATCTGGTGTCGTGCAACCATTAAATTTCCATGATTACCGGGAATCAAATCCCAAAGGTCCAAAGAGACTTTTAGTCTTAGTAAACCAAATTGATACATGAGTCTTGTATTCCAAATGAATACCATAATTACCATTTAACATTAGTTATTTCAAGGAAAATTTATTCCATCTAGAATTTTCTATTAAGGAAATGAAATAAATTAATGGGGAGCTCTGATACTTAGTAAGGGTAAGGTATATAAGAAGAAATAATAAATCAGTTATAATAGTAATTATGGAATGTTTAAAAATGATTCACATTTAACATGAAATAAAAAATTGAGAATGAAGTGCATAGAAAATAGGGAAATGTAATAACAAGATACAAATTACATTCAATTAATAATCTACAAATGAAATGAAACTATAAATTTTTTCATATTTAAAATCTCATGGATAACAAATACTTAATCAAAATGAAGGTTTTTTCAATTATTTTATTCATGTCTCAAGAACATGAAAACCTTTTCTGTCTAGATCGATCCTCAAGATAGTTTAAAACAATAGGTAGCATCAAGATTAATTCATATAGGTTATATGACTCAGGGGAGCATTTTGATACATCAAGTGGATATATAATGACTAGGCCAACACATTTTGTATATTCAACGCATTCCTCATATTGAGTAATTATTTTAATTAATGAAAGATATTCCTTATCAAATATCAACATTGAATAAAGACTATATATTTATAAATTCTTCCTCATATAATCGAATAAAATTCAATGTAAATATAGTATGAAAATTGGTATATAGTTAATAAAATAATCATCTCTAAGAAAAATTGCATAGATATTTATGGTAAATTCAATGGAAAATGAGAATAGTAAATTATATATTTCAATGGGACTAAAAATAATCAAGGATGATAATGTGAATATTATCCTTAAAAAATCAATCATAAACCATCTATAAGAAAAATATGGTTCATATTAGTACAATATATCCCAATTGGATAAAAACAATTGGTGTTCTCATTGATGATTAGATATACTATTAAATGATCTTTTAAAATTATTCTAGAGGAAAATATCAATTTTCCTTGAAAAAAAACATGGAACACCTTTTTCATTGAAATAACATTGGAAATGAATTTCATTAAAATGTTAACACATATAAATGAAATGTATCATTAAAATAAATTTTATAAGGTAAATCAACAAAGATCATATGAGGTAAAAATTATATTCCTTTTCCATGGAGAAAGGTTAGCAAAATTCCTTGTTCGAAAAGTTATTAGAAGATTACATTAAATACATTATTAAAAGTCAAACAGGCAATAATTTATTTAATAAATCATTTCTTAATTTTTAAAAACTAATTTTGAATACATTTTTATAAAATAGGGTCTTGGGGAAAATAGGTTCTCTGACTAAAGAGAGAATGAGGTCATGTTTTCGTAAAAACCTTTTATAAAATATTTTGAGTAACACAGCATGAAAAATTGGTACTAATACTATAAAACAGTCATTAATTACCAGATTATGGGAATATGAAATTGATTATTGCACAATGATTATATAGATTCATCGAATGGAAATGAATGATCAATAATATTATTCTTGGGGAAAATTATATTTGATCATTCCAAAGTTTCACATACCACATTGAAACATTTTAAATCATATAACTCATGAGATAATAAAAATAAATTAAAATTTTAAATACCATGTAGATAAAGGGATTAATGATATAATATATCAAAATGGGCAGTATATAGACAAAAAAAGGAAGTAAGTGGTAAATAATAAATTTATCTAAAAAATGTAAAATGTGAAATGAAAACCCACTACCTTGTGCTCTACTTGTCTAGTGTGTCATTATATTCCTGAAATGTAAATTTATGATAATTATTTACAATATGAATAACCATTTTCATTTTCTAATTACTTTTATATCAATTATTACCGTGTTGTATACAAGTACTTATTCAATTAATTTATGTTGGGTTTTTTTACCTTATTCGCTTTATAAGTCGAAAATTACATTTCTAGGTCCACAACTACCAAAGGGGACATTTTAAAAAAATATAATAATAATCATTAAATTTCTATAATATTTATACAAAAATAATACATTTAAATCTAATTTGTACAAATGGTAATGAAAAATCAACCAACGTTTCAATCATGAAGATTATTGGTTGTTTGTACACATGAGTAACATTCCCATTTTTCAATTAAAATTATGGAAAGTAGGTTTGTAACATTAGTAATTTTATAATTATAAATATATAATAAATACCATTTTACTTTATCATATAAAATTCCTTTTATTTAATTGAAATCACATTGTTTCATGGAGGTAGAGGTCCAAAAATCCCTAACCAACATTATCACTTTTTAAGTGTGTAAATGTGTAATAAATAAAATGATATATATTATATTTCAATGAATTTAATTATTTCATGAATATAATAGTTATATTTTTTATGTCACATATTGTTAATTAAAACAATCTTTTATAAATTACACTTCTCGTGTGATCGAATCACATCACTTTTTTATGGATATAGTCTAGACGTCTTCAAATGATGTTATCGTATTTCCACAAAATGGAAAGTATAAAGTTGTGTTATATATAAATTTAAATAATAATAAATAAAATATTAACTTTTTATACATCATATATAAACATAATTTATATAAAAAATCCCAACATTAGAGTTGGAAATGGAAAAACAATTAATCATTATTTCATGGGGTAGTAGTTCTCCATACACATAAATGTTATGTTAATTACCTTTTAGATTCAATGGTCTATAAGTGTTGGTATGACCCATAAGATAACAATATATTTTTATATTTAGTATATTTTCTATTATATCGTACTAGAATTTGGAGATTTTTTGGTGTGGATAATATAAATAAAACTGATGAATTTGGGGGAAGATGTTACCTCTCCCATGGGTAACTCTTTATGGTTTCCACCAACGGGATTACATGGATTCATTTCAAAAAGAACTGAGTCATATGGAATTATGGAATATATTTTTATGATCTATTTGGGAATATCTTGGTCTGTTCATGTTTTTTTCTCTGGCTTTATGAAGTGAGACATTTTAGAGCCTTTTTATATTGGACGAGATACATTCTTGTAAATTTTAGAAAAGCTGATTCCACTAATGTTTTTTCCATTTAATGTGGAAACAATAATATAAAAAAGTAAGATAAAGGTTATTATATATTATAACTATGAACATTAAAATGATTTTAAAGAAGTTTCTAGGTCAATTTGACTCATAATATTTATGTTTAGTCTCTTTTTAAGATATTTTCCTCTTAATCAGTGTAATTAATTATAGTCTGATCCAAAAATATTTTTTGTCAAAAATAATTTTCAATTATTTGAATTTATAAATTCTTATTATTGAAAATATGGAATTAGTTTTTTCTAAATTTCAACCACAAAAGTGGTATAAATTTATTTTAATTCAATCCCATAGATGTGAGGAAAAATAGAGGTCTGAAAGTTATTTTTTTCAAAAGTCTACTATGTTTTTATATCCAAATTCAAATTGAAATTCTATTAAATGACCTAAATTGTATAAAAGGATATATAACATATCTTATTATTATTTATAACTAATTAATATAAAATTTACCATTTTGAATTGATGATATGAAAAAGTATTTTTGAATCAAAAATCAGTATTTTTCACTATTCATTAAAAATGAATATTCATCGAAAAATATAAAAATGTAATCATGACATAAATATTTTATTCCTATTAAAAATAATTAGTTAATTTTTATATATAATATTAATATTATTTAACAAATTTAAATTAAAATAAATTTTCTATTACTATTAGGTAAATGTGTCTTAATAAAAATAAATGTTTTTATTTGTAATAGTGGGATAGTTCTTATCATATGTTTATCAAATATATTGTATGAATATTAAAATATTTGATATAATATATATTATATATATTAAATTAATATAACTCAGTTATTTTAATTTATTTATTTTATTAGGATGACACATCATTATGGGATTAAACATAGTTTTATATAAAAATATAAACTTTATCTTCAATTGGTACTTCTATTCGTTTATAATTAATTATTAACCAATGAGTTCATTACATATTTATGTAAAACAAATACTTTAAAAAGTAATTTATTCTTATTCATAACCGCTAGTTTAATGGTTGGGTTACATCTTATTATATTAAATAATAATATTCTTATAATATATTGTTATTCAGTAAAACCCAGTCTTGTGTGTAATGAAATATATTTAAGAAACATTTTTCTAATTGTTCCATGAGCTAACTAATTATTACAAGCATTTCTATAAAAGAGTTATATTTAATTTATATAAAATAGTAAATATATTCTAAATTTTTAAGGAATTTTATTCCCATACATGTTGGGTGTGGTGTGCCATACACGCTCTCAAATAGAATGTCCATAATTTAGATTTTTGAGGTGATAAATCATTCCCACCTTAATAAGATTACATCCAAACAATTTGAAATTTATCATGTTAATTGATTATTTTATATTTCCAATGTTTTATATCCTACGCCACGATAAGAGTTCAAAACAAATCATATAGAAAATATATAATGGGAATTAAAGAGGTCACATGGAATTATTAATAACTAGGTATCTATGTAGATGAAAATTACTGGAATGTATAGATACATACTTATAATAAAAGAAAAAATATTCATAGGGAGTGATTTAGGGCTTTAATCATAAACAATTGAATGATCAATGTAATTATTAGGTCCTCAAATCCATTAATCTCAGATGATCAAAAGGGGAATCAGTTCAAAAAAATATCAATTTAGGACAATTTTTTTATTAATATCATTTTCCACTTCCTGAGATATTATTTTACATCTTATAAATATGATTAAATTTACTTATAAAGTGCATTTTAATTTCATAAGAACAATTATATATATTTTTGTTTTCCGATCAAATTATTATTCAAACATTACTTAAAAAATGGGTATAAAAAACATGATATTGATCCCTGAGGCACCAATATAAACATTTAACATATCATAAGGCCCATAAAAGAGTGAAAAGCCTTTAAATTTTCCTCTAAATATTCTACATATTCAATACAATTACGACTCTACTCTCTAAACCTCATAAGTTACACTATAGATTAATCATTAATATTTATTCATAAAATTATTCAACTAAAAACAATGACATATAATCTTCGAAATTGTGTAGGTATGTGGTTGGTGTGGAACCTTTATCCTCATTCAGTCATGGGTTCAAGACCCATCGACTTTCAGGACATGATTGGTTATCAACTGACATACCATTTGTCAATTTTTAATACCAAATTAAAATGAATTCTAAAATAAATATGATGGGAATTGTTGAAATATGGTAAATCACTATATTTACATTTAAATACGGATTCATGAAAACAAAAAATCTGAATATTCATCCTCGGTTTATTTTCACAGAGGCTCATTGATTGTCTAGAGATTATCCTTTAGAAGATGGAATTGACTAAGGTAATTCCAAGGTTCTCCACACTTATGGAAATAAAATATAAATGTTTATATCAGATGAGTTTGATTTCCATCCATCACACACATACTTTATCCTCATCAATTCATGAAATATTTCATTCTTTCCCAAAAATACATCATTTACCTAATCCATTGAGACACATTCAATGATGTCTCCTTCCATATTTTAGGAATGAGGTAAATCGATCCTTCTTCTCTCTATAGACTCCACTACTTCATGTCATGTAAAACTCCATCATTATTTTCATTGGGGAATTCAAGAGTTAGTTAATTTATATATTGTTAATCATATTTATATAAAAATTATTAGGCTAAAACATGATATATTTCATTCCAATCAACACATTATTTGATTTCTCATTTTCAATACCTTATCTCTCATGTTAAATGTTTACTTTTCTTTTTAGGGAACCATACATTGACTAAAACAAGAAATCATAGTGTGATTAATAATAGTGTAATGGATCAAACCCTCATGTTTCATTACATTGTCAAATTATGGTGCTTGGGGTGACCTTGATGCCATGGGTGAGTTAGGAGGGTGTCGGTGTTGGTGGTTGGGTGTCACTGTGGTATCGGCAATCGGTTCCACCAATCAGCGCCACACATGAATGGTGACACCATGGAGTGTAGGGGTTCAATCCCATAGTTTTCTTGTAATCCCTTTCATGGCCCATCCCTCATGGATCATGTCGTGGCAACCCCAAGACCACCCTCTGTTTTCCAGGGGTTGGCGACTAACACCAAAAAGGCATATCCCTAAAACAGGAAGATGTTGACTTTAAACCATTACTAACACAGAGTTCAAGAACAAAAAATGATGCAAACACGATGTAAAACTGTAGTAGTAAAAGTGTCTATATAACATAAAGGGGTCGTAATATGATACCAATGGAAATATATAACTATAACAAAAAATAGTAAACAGCTCCTGAGATTGTCTACCAAGGATCCCACCTGAAGGGTAGGTATTTCTAGTCTATAAAACTCTCCACTTAAACCAGTCACCTAAGTGTGCTACCAGGTCCTGTATCATATAGTCTCTACCAATCATCTTGTCGTCTACATAAGTCACAACATGGTGCCGCCGAACACCATGTAGGGGGGAGTGTAACAATACTGAGTGGGGACCATGAGACCCCCAAAAGTCTCTCAAAATTCCACAAAGGGAAACCACATGCATGATATCAACCACAAAACACAAACCAAAGACAAATCTCAAACTAGGTATACAACTCAGAGTTCATGAATAAATATGATTAGTCTTGTTTTATATAACTATATTCCATTAGGAAGCCTCCACAACAAAAACACAAAGGATCTGTTCCAATGTCAATCCACATAGGGTTGTATATCACTAATCCATGAAGAGATGCTTTAAGGCCAGTACTCCTTGGGTTGCACACTGTTAAACAACACAGGGTCGCTATAATGATGATCTACATACGGTCTTTATGATGATGTTCCACAAAGGATCTCTAGATGGTGATCCACACAGGTTCTCTATGATGTTGATCGACATAGGGTCGCTATGATGTTTATCCACACAGGGTCTCTATGATGACGATACACATAGGGTCTCTATGATGGTGATCTGCACATGGTCGCTATGTTTTTGATCCCCACAGGGTCTCTAAGATGACGATCCACACAAGGTCGCTAAATTCTGATCCACACAGGGTCACTATGATTCTAGTCCATAAAAGGTCGCTCTACATTTGACATCTAACCACATGATTCTCTACACCCAGTGTGCTTGATTTCCATAGTATTTGATCTTAAATATAACATTCATGCTTCAACTGCACTACTTTCAACAAAAGAGTAACCCAAAAGGCCTCTACATCATAAGGGTCCAAATGCGATAGATGTTGCGTCAATCGGACACCCGGCCTTTGAGTTATATGTCTTTTAGTACCAAGGGTAAATTTAGATTTGGGATTGATCCATCCTCGCCATAATCCATCTTTCACCATACTCTAGTGGAGTATCTCAAAAGGACCGTCTTGTTACATGAATTCCAATACTATATTAGGATCATCAAATAGACGTATCATTTGTGAGATAAGTCTTTATTAAGTGTATCTTGGCTGAAAAGGGTCTGGTTCCTGTCTGACCCGGTCATACCGACTCGATCCACCTAGACATGGGATGACCCGAACTGGTTTCGGTTGACCCAACCTGACCCTTTTCGGGAGGACCCAACCCAGTCTAGGTTTGACTTGGGTCCAACACGGCCCGACCCGAGTGTGCTGGCCCGCGGTAGGCTTGGCCTACTGGGCCGCAAACCAACCAAGCTAGCTGGGTGACCCGAACCTGTGGCTGGTGTGGTCCGCCAACTACGTGATCTTACCCCTTCTTGAACACCAATTTCATTCGAGCTAATCTATCAGGGAAACCACATGGTGTGATCCTCCTGTCATCGAGATCCATGGGACGCGATTCGCAACTTGATTTCACGATGCCTGAAGGCACACCGCCCTTCTTCTACTGTGGTCAGATGATGTTGCCTGCCTCGCTGGTCCACCGTGGCACCTCCAGGAACTGTCTCTCTTCCGCGCCTGACGACGGTCACTGACATCAATGGGGGATTCCATGGGCCACCTAGTGATCTCTTTTGGTCCATTTCCATTCAGACCGAATCTATAGGCCTCTTGGGATTCTTCTATCACTTTGTGACTCTCGGATTCAAGTTTCTGTCGAATTCAAACATTACCGACCAAAAACGCTTCAATAACATAAAGGCAGAGGGTTTGGGCCTTGTTTTTTCCCCTGCCCTTTGTGTTAGCATCATATCAAGTGGGTATAATTAAATCATTAAAGATAATCAATAACTCATTCAACACCTCCAAGATTCGTAATGATTTTCATGAACGTGAAAAAGAAACAAATTCTCATCAATTTAAACATAATAAACCCTACATCGGATTCAGAGGAGACATTGCGGTTGTGTAATAATAATCCACGTTTGATGAATCCACTAGCCTTCGTCGACCATGGATTGATTCCTCCAACATTGTCGTCAAATCCTCTGTTCTCCATTAGTGGAAGTCACCACATCACTTCGTCATAGGTTCCTTACTTCCATGTCAAAAAACCATGCTCAAGTATAATTTAAACAGATTTCTAGGGAGATTAATGCACCATAAGAATTAATGACATTTATTAATTAGCTTTAATTAATGATCCTATTAATTCTCAAGGGTGCGGTTACACAATAGAAGAGTCACGCTATTAAATGGCTTGAAAACCTAGTTGTCCTTCCACCACTACTCAAAAATTGGTAGAAACATAAAATAACAATTTTATGTTATTTTATTATTCTTTAAAAAGCCTCTAACACTATCATTTTCACCTGACCTAATACGGTCGATGTTAGTCCACCCTTAAGATAATCTTGACGCTGTGAATTCGATGATTCCCTCTGATTTTTAATCCAAGAACCATTTCAAATGATAGAAAACATTGTCTGCACATTAACTAAACGTATCATAATAGTAGATCAAAATTCCGTTCCATGCACAATAGGCCTCCAAATCAAGCACCATTAATTTTTGTCAACACATAATAATCCCAAATAATTAAAAAAATTATATGGAATTTTTGGGGCTATCAAACTCCTGTTGTAAGTTTATTATCACATTTAATGTAGTTTAAGGTAATTTATGACCGTAAATGGAATCATAAATCCTCTAACAGTTGAGTGGCCCCGTGTGACACATTTTCCACATTTCCAGCTTAGTCCTCTTACTTTTCTTCTCCATTTAAAATATCTCTATCAACTGACATCTGTTTGTGGGTATATCTTCACTATTTCACTATAGATCTTATAAATCTGAATTAATTATGTGGCGTGTAACCTCTCAACTGTGTGGTCAATCCATGAAACACATTTTATTATTTTTGAGATTTAATATCCCATAACTCTTGGATCTGGCCTTTCATCACATAGATATCTTATTATTCCTCAGTCCCATTCTTTTCTTGGGTGCGCTTATAGTCCCCCTTTCAGAGATGAATCATGAGCCTATGCTGGAGCTATTCCTGCTCAGCCTCGAAGCCTTCGATTTTTCTTTCCCAACTAGTTGGGAATACTCAATTCTTAAAGGGAGGATAAAAAATTAATCCTTGATCATCCATGTAGTGTTTTCATTCATCTATATTTATTGTGTGTCATACAGGTAGGGTATGATAATATTTCCTTGAGATTTAGATGAAACCAATCTATAATGAAGATAATATATGTATTTTAAATAAGTAAGTATTGTAGTTGATGATGATGTTTTTGTATTCATTTATCTTAGTTTATATGTTTTTAATTGTATGGGTTCATGCCCACAGAAAATAGTGGTCATTGGAGGACCTTTCTTGCACACTAAAAAGCCTTTATTTCTCTGGGTAATTCTTTGATTGAATGGATATAACATAGAAACTGGTTAATCATGTAACAATGGTTGATTAAATTCATACCCAATGAATAATAATCCTTGGGTGATCACTCCAGTTAACTAAATGGAAATAAGGAACTTTGTAAATGGTGTGTTCAAATCTGGAAAACTTTGCCGCTCTATTCCGCCAATAAGTACGGTTGTACTGCTTGATGTTTGTGGGTGACATGGATGGGGATTAGATCTCTTGTTCTTAAGTTGTTTGATGTGTATTTGAGGCCGGGTGGGGGCGTATGTTGGGTGTTGGTTTGGTTCCATTACATTGAGGGATCTCACAGAACCTTGTTGTTGTTGTGACTTTAAAAGAGAACTGAATGTGAATGATTAAATTACTACTCGGTTGCTTTCCTTTGGGTGATTGTCTTGGCTTGTGTCCATGCATATTTGTCGATCTGTAGAGAATGATTATTTAAATGTAATCACTTGAACATGAAAACGATAGAATGTTCAATGGGAGATTGTTTTCCAAAAATCGGTTGTTCTATGGTAATGGTTGTTGTGTATTTTTGCATGTAGGAATAGTAACGAGTGTGTTTGTGTATGTGATTTTTGTTTATTCCAGAACCATTATGTTTGGATGAGTTTTTGTTAAATTATATGTATAAATTTAGTTCTTGTGTTTCTTTTTTTTCACCCCACCCATGTTGATCTCTTCTTGATGAACACCCCCATTTCACTTGGGAGGGTTCTTTCAACATTCTTATGGGTGGATGAATATTAGCTCTTTTGTTCTCCCACTCCCAAGTAGCCCAAGACCCTTTAGGTAGGCTGTGACAGCCTAAGGTATATTATGTCCCAAGACTCTTCGGGAAGGTTATGTTGTGGTGGTTGGACAATGTGTGTACATGCAATTTTGTTTCCCAGGTGTCGTCGAGATGAGGCCTTGGGGTATTCGGTCAGTACTGTGATTATTCTGGGCCAGTTGTCTTTGGGTGAGGTAGTGGTTGTTGTGTCCCAGATGTTTTCCGGTGTGGTTATGTGTGGTTGTGGTAGCCTAGGTGTGTGTGGGTGGGATGCTCAGTGATGGACCATATGGTTGTTGTTGGGGTAGTAGTGGAACTATAGTGAGGCATATGAGGAGTTCTGATGCATACGATTTCCTATATAACCAATGGGAAAGTGGTTAGGGGTACCCAAATATCAATATGTTATTACTATTACTTTACCAAACATGCATTTTTTGGGGTGTTTTCTATGGTGAGGCTAGGTGGATAGTATCATTGCAAGGTTCCTTGGTTATTTTTATTCCTCACAGGCCATTAGAATGCTAACCCACATGTGCATGAGAGATTTTATTTTTTCCCTACTCAGTATACCTTTATACACACTCTACAGTATATAAAACTGCTTCCAGGTTTCCAGGAGGACATTAAGGAAAATGCCAGAACTTACTAGCTCAAAGGTCAGGATTATCACTATTGATGCTTTTTTTCTTTTGGTACTTCCCTTTGTAATTTTATTGTAACTTTTAACACTTTATGTGTAACATGCATGAGGAAATAGGTTCTTCAGATTTAATGTTAATTTATGTATTTGGAGTTTTTTGAGATTTACCATCTTATCTCCAACTCTTTTTTTATAAAAAGGTTAATTCTTACCATATTACGTGTGATTTTATACTCTTGGTTCTATTCAAAACTCTAAGGCCTACTGATGGAGGCACTCCGGGGGTCATTATATCTCCTTCAACATGATGAATGAAGGGTTTGGTAGTTTTCAGTCCCTTTATTCATCTGGGTGAAGGAGGGTCATGAACAAATGGTATCAATGGTTGATAGATGATAGTTAGGCAGGTGTTCAGAGTTTGGTGTATTGAGGATTGCATGAGATTATTGGGAAACGTTGTTTGGTAATCTAGGTTCATGAAATATTCCAGCAATGACTAGCTAGGAAACGTGATTTTAGGGCCCCATGATCCAACTCATGGACTCAGAACCTACCAAATGACTATGTGAAGATTCAATTATTGCTAGGTACAGAACCTAGGATGTGTAAATGCATCATAATGAGTTTTTTTTGTGTTTATATTGGGTGTTTTGGGGATTGATAATAAATAAAAAATTTAATCAAAAATTTAAATTAGATCTTCATCACTACCTGAGCTAAGGCCTTCCATTTTTACCTTGTAGATATGGAACCCATACGATGACCATGAGTTGTGTGGGTGATCAAGGAATAAGAGGATGATTTGGATGATTAGTGGAGGGTTTACTAAGAGTCAGTGGATAACTAGTGGAAGAAGAAACTTTGCCCCATTCAGTAGCAGACCCCCCGGAAGTATGAGGGCAGCTTCCCAGACATGGAGACAAATAACTAGCTTGAGGAGTTGGTGATATCATTCAAAAGGATTTGGGATACAACATAGTACTTGGTTCATATATCTATTAGCCAGATGTAGGGAGTGATTCGTCTATGGTGGATGCTGTATCTCGGGGATAAGAAAGATGACGAGGCTTCGTGGACCAACTTTTAGAAGGAGTTCTGGGCGGAATTCCTTTCATCTATAATGATGTATGAAAAGAGGTAGGAGTAACACTCCATACAGTAAGGTAGTATTTAGTTAAGGTAGTTGGGGATAATGTTCATGGGTCTCCTTTGTTTCACAGCAGACCTCTTCCCAGTCTAGGAATCGTAGGAAAGGAGCTTAGAGGAGGCACTCCGACTATCCTTGTAGTATATTGTTACTCCTTTCACTCTACTGACATAAAAGGAGTTATATAAGAAGGATGGAGTGGCAAAGAGGATGCACATGTTGGGAGGTGTGCCACAAGAGGGTATCAAATTGAGCTCTTCTAACGGGAAGGCCATTAGCAGTAAATCTCCAATATTTCAGCATTCTCATTTTCTACTAAATGGGAGTAGGCCTCAGTAGTTTCAGTATCGATCTCCCAGTCCTCTCCCTTTCCCTACGAGCCTAGGACCAAGATGCTTTATTTATGGAAGATGTGGGATCCTTTGAAATCATTTCTCAGACTGCGTGCATTATGGTGTAGGAGGACAGGTTCAGTTCCCACCTTAGCAACAATAGGGACAACGAGCACCCACTCCACCTAGAGCAAGAGTTACATGAAGAGGCTAAACATAGGGAAATCCTCAGGTATCTCAACTAGGGAGTGGTCAGGGTGGTGGCTGATAACTAAGGGGCATAGGATCTGGTCATGGGTAGTCACACACCAGGGAGGCCGCATTTCCCATAGGTACATTGTTTGTTTGAGGTATAATTAGCTTCTTTAGTACTCTTGCAAGTGTTGTGATTAATTTAGGAGCCTCTCACTCCTTCATTATACCCATTCTAACCCATTCTATGTGTCTAGATGTATAGAGACTTCCCATGCCCCTAGTATGGAATATACCAGATGAAGGTTAGACTAACTTGTGTTATGTTTTGTCCATGATTCAGACTGATGTTGGGGTCACATCTGTCCAGTTGGTACCTTCTTTTACTACGGATGCATCCATATGGAATCATTTTAGGCATTGACTGGTTTTTCTCTATGTGTGCCATTATTTTATAATTCTATATAATGGTATTAATCTCAAATATTGATGTCCATCATGTAGCTTTCATCGGAAAGCGGGGTTGTCATGAGGGATGTCGATGTGTGTAGCCCCTTTTTTCCAAGCTATTTGAGTAGTCTGTGGAACCAGTAGACTCATAGATGGTGGATTTAATGGGGATCATCAGTGAGTTGAGGGAAATATTCCCTAAAGAAGTTTTGACCCTACCACTTTTACCTGATGTTGAGTTTGGGATAGAATTACATCCTAGTGCCCCTCAAATTTATATGGATCTCTATCGGATGGCACCTTCTAAGTTGTTGGTGTTGTGGATCCAGGATAATTAACTGATGAAGAAGGCCTATATCATACCGAGTGCATCACTATGGGGTGCTCTGGTCTTGTTCACAATGAAGGAAAATGGGGGACTCATGATATTTGTAGACTACCGAAGGTTGAATCAGGTTAAAGTCAAAAACTGTTACCCCCTTCCGAGGAACAATGACATTTTTTACCAGTTGAAGGGAGCATGTGGGTTCTCTAAGACTGACATGAGATTGTGATATCACCAGTTGCGGGTGAAAGAGGTTGAAATCTCAAATAATTCTTTCAGATGTAGATAGAGGCACTTTGTGTCCGTTATCCTGTCGTTCATCATTACGAATGCACAAGCTTTGTTCATGAGGCTCATTAACTCTACATTCCATGATTATCTGGACATGTTCATAGTCATTTTTATTGATGACATCTTAATATAATCAAATCATAGGATGATCGCACTGAGAATTTAATGATAGCTTTGGAGGTCCTATGACACCACTAGTTCAAATGGACATTGTCCAAGTGATAGATATAGACATGAGAGGTGCACTTCCTGGGGCATGTAGTGTCCCGGAAGGGAATTGTTGTGGATATGTGAATGGTTGAAGTAGTTTTTTCTTGGGAAATTCCAAATAATGAGGCAGTGTTTCGTAGTTTTATAGGCCTAGCAAGTTACTAGCAGAGGTTTTTTCGTGACATATCTCGAGTTGCATTGCCTTTGAGAGACTTAAATATGAAGGACCGAACAATTGATTTGAGTGATTAGTGCCGGAATTCATTCATTTATCTGAAAGGGAAGATTGATAGTGCCCTAGTACTATTGTTTCCAGTGGAAGGGGAAATGTTTGAAGTGTTCTATAATGAATCTAAACTAGTTTTGGGATGTGTGCTTATGTAGTAGTGGGGAGTGATCTCTTATGAGTCTAGGAAATTATTTCATCATGAGAATAACTATACAACCCAAGATCAAAATCATGGAGCGGTTGTGTTACCACTGAATTTGTGGTGGAATTACCACATTGGGTAACACTTCATTATCTTTACAGATCACATGAGTATGAGGTATGTCTTCTCCCAACGAGACCTGCACTTATGACAATGGAGGTGGATGGAGTTTCTTTAGGACTAAGACATCAAGATCTCTAAAACCTTAGGAAATATAATTGTGGTGGTTGATGCCCTGAGAAGGGAGTTACATAATGATTTGGTTCATGAGTTAGCAGATGCTTGGTACGTAATTGAGGAGTTATATACTTTACATATGAGCTTGAGATTGGAGGATGGTAGAGGCTGTCGATTTCATATGATAGTAATGTCTTCTTAGGTATGAAAAGTGGATGAGTCTCAGTGGGGAGACATAGAAGCTAATGGGATGTGTGATCGTGATAGCCAAGGAAATGCTCTAGAAGAATGGTCAAAAGATAGACAGAATCAGATGTTGTTTTATGGAATGCTGTTAGTCTTTATGGAAGTACATGGTGAGTTCCAAAACTCACCCCTGGGAGTACTCCCATGATTTTTCCTGATATACCGTGGCTTGAAGGGTCAGTTTTGGGGTGGTTTCATGGAGTTTTCAGAACTATCATCTTGTATCGGGATACAAACTTTACTTCATGATTATGGAGGGGATTACAGTATGATTTTGGAACCTAGCTATGATTTATAGTTTCTTTCAATCCCCTTATAGATGGGAAGACCGAGAGGACCATCCATAGGTTTGATGATATGCTACGGGAAAGAGTTTTGGACTTCGGGGGATCGTGGGTATGACACATTCCTCTAGTGGAGTTTTCCTACCACGATAGTTATCATTCTACCATTGGCATGTCTATTTTCATATCCTTGTATGGAAGACTATGGCATTCATCCATTTACAAGAATGTGGTTGGGGTGGTATGTATTCTTGGTCTGGAGGTGGTGTAGAGCATGATGTAAAAGGATCATCTTTTGCATCAATGTATGATGGCAGGTCAGGAATGGATGAAGTCATATGCTGATCATAATACGAGACCCTTGGAGTTAGATTTTGGGGACCACGAGTTCTTAAATGTCTCCCCTTAGTGTGGGTAGTTGAGGTTCATTAGGGAGTGTAAGCTTTCTACGATTTATGTCGGACCCTTTGAGGTGTTGCTGTGAGTCGGTGAAGTGGCATATCTTCTGGTGATGTCACCATCACTACAGAGGGTCCATGATTTCTTCCATGTGTCTTAGCTGTTTTGGCATCTACACGATGACCCGCACGTCCTCGACTTGGTAGATATGGATATCGAGGAAGATGGGACATTCGTAGATCAACCAGTGTGGATTGAGGATAATGAGGAGATGTGCTTCATGGATGAACCATTCCCTAGGTTCATGTGTTATAATGGCATGGTGGCCTCAAGGAGAGTGCCTAGGAATGGGAGGCACAGAAGCGTGCCTTGTACCTAGATCTATTTTTAGTTTTGTTTAGTGTTTTTTTCTAATTGACTAGGATATAATGCTTGAGCACTTTTTCTATGATATGAGCTTTTTCCATTCTTCTCTAAATGTGTGTGAAAAGTCCTGACTAGGGGGGAGAACCTAATCCCTAATCAAGATGCATTAAGGTGGATGCAATTAAACCCATGTGGGCGAGTCAGTGTCACACAAAGTGGATATTATTTTGACTTGGAAGAAGGGAATCCCTAAACTATATGTCTCAATAGGGTGACCTTTTTTTGTTTGTGTGGTTACATGGGGGAGAATATTGGTGGTGTATCCATGTTTTTTCAAGGGATAGATGAGGAAGATGAGTTCCTAGATATCAATGTTTCTTCTGGATTTCGAACAACACTATCGTGGTTTTGTACCTAAGAGGCATCTTACTAGGTGGTCATTCAGACCCCTCTCTTTTCATCGGTTTTAGTCTTCATTCTTGAGAAAGAGAATAGTTTGGGAGGCATCTGATGTAATGGAATGAAACCTTGTGGTCGATTAATTTTTCAAATTCTAGTGATTGGGGTAACCTGGATGACATGGGTGAGTTAGGAGGGCATCGGTGTCAGTGGCGGGGTGTCACCATAGTGTCGCATATTGATGCCACCGTGGAGTGTTGGGGTTCATTTCCCATGTTTTCCCATAATTCATCTTTTTGTTTTATAATCACATTTAAATTGGATTAAGGGTATTTAAGCCCATAAATTGTATCATAAATCCTATAATGGTCAAGTGACCCCATGTCACTCATTTTCCACGTTTTCAGCTTAGCCCCTCTTACGTGTTTTCTCCGTTTAATGGATATCCATCAACTAACAGTCATCTGTGGGTCTATCTTCAATGTCTCAGAGTATAATTATTAAATCTAAATTAATTTCATTATGTGTAGCCACCCAACTATGTGGTGAAAACATTATCCACCTTTTAAGCGGTTCAATATTTCATATCCTGTAACTGTAGGATCTGTCCTTTATCACACTATGATCTTCTTGTTCATTGGAATATTTCTGTTCTAGGGTGCTCTTAGAGTCCCACTTTCAGAGAACAATATTGCACCCTTCTTGGAGCTTTTCCAACATAGCCTTGATTCCTTTGAGTTTTCTTTTCCTCAATGTTGTTCATCCTTGGTTCTTTACGCAAGGGTAAAACATCAATAATTGATCATCCAAGTTGGGTTTTCCTTCATATATCATTAGTGTCTATCGTGGGGGCATGTATGATAAAGTTTCCTTAGTACGTGGATGAAACCAAACTATAATGAGGATAATAAATAGATTTTAAAGAATGAAGGGGTGTTTTGAGGATTATGTTGTTGTACATGTTTATCGTCATTTTTATGAAGTGAATTGTTTGTGATTATGCCCAATGAAAATAGTTTCCATTGGTGATCCGTTATTGTGCACTAATGAACATATGTTTTTCTAGATAATCCTATTATTGAATGGTTATAACATAGAAATTGATTAATCACGTAAAATCAGTTGATTAAATGGATTCCCAATGAATAACAATCCATGTGTGATCACCCTAGTTTAACAAACAGAAAAACAGAACATGATAAATGGTTTGGTTAAATATGAAAAACACATTTACTCTATTCTTCCAAGAAGTACGGTTGTTCTGCTAGATGCTTGTTGGGTGACATGGATGGGGATGGGATCTCCCATTGTTCAGTTGTTGGTTGTGGATTTGAGGCTGGGTGGGGCCATATGTTGTAGATTGGTATGGTTCAAGTACATCGAGGGATCTCATGAATCCCTTTTGTTGTTGTGACTTTAGTAAGAGAACCATGTGTGAATACTAAAATTATCGCTTAGTTGTTTTCCTTCATTTGATTGTCTTGGAGTCTGGATATGCCTATTGGATTCCTATTAGCGAAGGACTATTTTAATGAAATCACATGAACATGTTAATAAGAAAAATAATAATGGGATATTGTTTTCTAGAAATGGGTTGTGCTTGGGTTGTGTCTATCTTATATTTGTGACTGTAAGAATAGTAACAAGATTTTTTGTGTTTGGGCTGGTTTCTATTTCAGAACACTATGGTTTGGATGAGTTTTTGTGAAATTATATGTCTAAATTTAGCACTTGTGGTTCTTATTATCACCCCACCCATGTTGATAACTTCATGCAGAAAACCCCCATTTCACGAGGGAGGGTGTTTTCTCCAACATTATTATGGGTGGGTGGTTATTAGGTCCATTATTATCCATCTCCTAGGTATCCTAAGACTCTTCGGGCAGGTTGTGATGACCTGTGTTATATTATGGCCCAAGAATTTTTAGGATGGGTGTGTTGTGGTGGTTGGCCCAACTGTGTGCAAGCTGGTTTGTTTACCTTGTGTCTTCGGGTTGAGGCCCAGGCCTCTTTGGTCGTGACAGTAGTTGTTCTAGCCTAGGTGACTTTGGGCACAGTAGTGGTTGTGTTTTTCTAGGAGTTTTAAGACGTGGTAATGTGTGGTTTTGGAGGCCCATGTGTGTGTAGGCATGATGCGTGATGGTGCCCCATATGATTTTTTTTGGGGTGGCAGTTGGACGGCAGTGACACTTGTGGGGAAGGTATGATGCATTGGATATCATGTATCATGAGTGGGAAAGTGGTGTGGGGAACCCAATTTTAAAGGTGTTGTTACTATTACATTACCTTGCATGCATTATTTGGTGGGTGTGAATTAGGGAGGCTGGGTGGATTGTTTCCATTCTAGGTGTCTTGGTTTTCACTACCCCTCATTGGGCATTAGAATGCCTCCCCACATGTGCATGAGAGATTTGGGTTTTTCCCAACTGAGTATACCTATATACTCACCCTGTGTATATAAAACTGCTTTCATTTTTCCTGGAGGACATTGAGGGACGTGATGGAATATACAAGCTTAGGCGTCAAGATAGTCTTCGTTGCTACTTTTCTTTCTTGTGGTACTTCCCTTGGAAGTTTGGATGTACTTTGTAGAACATTATTTTGATCATGCATATGGAAAAATTTGTTTTGGATTTACTTTTACTTTTTTTATTTTTATTTTTCTGAGATTTTCAATCTTATCCCTTGATATTTTTCTATAAAAAGGTAAATTCCTTCCATATTACATGTGATTTTATACCCATGGTGTTAGTTGCTACTCCAGGTCCTAGTAAAGGTGGGACTCGGGGAACAATATCTCACCTTCATCTTGAAGAAGGAAGGGTCCGCCATTTTGTTGTCCTTTTCTTCATATTGGTAAAGGCAGGTTGTGACAAATAGTTATAGAAAAATATATAATTATTTATAGGGTAACTAAATCATGAAAAATTATCTTCAATAGAGGACCCCTTAGGATTGACCTAGATATTCATTGTCAAAATCCACAATAATTGATTATATGAAACTGTGAATTATCCAAATCCGACCCCCTGAGAGTGAAAAACTAGGTACATAATAGGGCTTGTTGACATGTACCAGGTTATGCTACGTCAATATAGATGCACCTTGTTAGAGTTATTTATCCTTGGTACATTTCTTATTAAACTACATCCTTTTTTTGTATCTAGATAGGGTTGTATTTTTTTGAAGACCCACATAATCTCTATTTTACCATAAATATAGTGTCTTCTTCTATAATTATCCTTAAATTATACCTTAGGTTTATGTTAAATAATCTTTATTTTCGTAAATGTACTTCACATGGTTTCAAATAATCTTCCTTTGAAATCATCTATAGTGAAATAACCATAGAAATCACAGAGTAGGTATCAAAAATAATTATGTCAAATGGATTAAAAAGAATCATGTACCAAAGGACAAAAGAGTTTAATAGTCTTGGTAAACTAGGAACAATCTATTGTCTTGTATAAAAAATGAAATATAATAATTACAACATAATTTTATTTCGTTCATATATAACCTTATTACATCATGTATATCCTTGCATATCCTTCATAGTATAGTTATTTTATGCATGAGGAAAGGAAAAAAAATAAGGGTGATTTAAAATTCATGGTAAGGGAAAAGTATTGTGGATTCTATAATGAAATATTGTAAATGGTAAATATGGAATTATATGTAAATAAACACACATACCAATATATAATCATGATTATATGGAAGTGCATAAATAATATGTCATGGTGATAATTAGAAACAAATTCCATTCAATTAATAAACTGAGAAAAAAATGCATCCATAGACTTTTTTCATTGTAAAAATATCATGGATAACAAAAACAAAATCAAAATTAAGGAAATTCATAATTATTGGACTTCATGTATCAAGCATATGAAAACCTATACTCTCAATATCCAATATCTATACAGTTTAAAACTCCTAGTAGAAAAATGTTTAATTTGTAGAACTTATCAGTCTCATGAGAACATGTCAATTCTTCGAGTGGATGTATAATTTCTAGTGGACATGAGTCACTACATGTCCAAATCATTCCTCATATTGGGTATTATATTTAATTAATAAACAATATGACTTATCAAATATATGTATTGAATATAGGATATATATTTATAAATATTTAACCAAATAATAAAATAAGTTTCAATGAAACCACCATATGAAAAATCCTATATGGTTCATGAAATAATCATATCCATGAAACATAATGTGGTTAATTATAGTAAATTCAATTTCAAATGATCATTAAAATTTTGAATATTTTAAGGGGAATAAAAGTATTCATGGGACTGAATGTGAATTACATCCTTTTCCAAATAAATCATAAACCATCAAGAGGAGGGATAAGGATGGTATCAATAAATCATATCCCATTTAGAGTAAAAATAAATATTTGTTATTGTTGGTGAATAAAAATACTATAAAATAGATCTTTGAAAAACATTCTTCATGAAAAATCATTTTTAAAAGAAGAATTTTTAAAAAAACTTTTCTTAGAAAATAACTTTTGAAAAAATTTATTTAAAAATCATTTTAAACATGACATGTAATATTCAAGTAAATGAAATCAGGCAAATCCATACATTTCATACCAGGTAAAATACATTTATTTAACAGGGAAGAAAAATTACCAATATATAATTCTCGTGGGAGACAAAATGATTCATTTAAAAACATTGCTAAGGGAAAAATGTGTAATATTTTAAATAATAAAACATTTTTCAATGGTTAATAAAATTTTTAAAAAAAATATTTATAAATTATGGTTTTTATAATTAATCATGTTCTCTGGATAAACATTGAATGAAATTGTATTTTCATAGAATCATTTTATATAACATTTTTGAGTACCAATGTGTGGGAAAGTGGTACTGATACTAGAAATGATTTATGAATAACTATATTAGAGGAAAATTATAGGGTTTATTGAAAAATGAAAATATTATTTCCATGGATGGATATGAATTATCACATAAATTATTCATGGGTAAATAATTCTCAAATCATTCGAAAATATCCAGTACCACTTAGATATTTTTTAAATAATAATCCTCTAGAAGGAATAAAATTAAATTAATGATTTATATATCATTATGATAAATGTATTAATGATATAATATATCAAAAGAGGATGCAGATACAACATAAAAAATTTGAATGCAGTTAATCAGACATATTTCTCACATATGTAATAAGTGAGATGAAAACCCCTTACCTTGGTTCTGATTTATCTTGCATGTATTTATATTCCTAAATAATAAACATATCTTAATTATTTAAATTATTATTATATTTTTTATCTTTTATCAATAATATTATCTAAATAATTATATTTTTGTATACAAATACATAAATAATTATTTTTTACATCATGTGTTTTGAACAAATTTAGAATATGTGTCAAATTCAACTTCGGTAGGTCAACTATAGTCAAAAGGGGGTCAACAAGTGAAATCAACATAAGAATAATAATAACATTATTATAATAATTATACATAAGTTATACTTTTAAATATGGCTATTAGTTTTTTTAGGAAAAATGAACCAACGTTACAATCATGGATATGGTAGGACGTATTTATGAATGAGTAATATTACCATTTTTCAATGATCATTATGAAAAGAATGTTACTAGTATTAATCCATAAAATATTATCATTATAAAATTAATAAAATATATTTTATCATATATTTTTTATATATATCTCTTTTGACGTAAAAGGAATCACATCATATATAGGAGGCGGTAGTCCACATATCCACAAACTATATTATCACTTGTTATGTGAGTAAATGGTTAATAAATAAAATGATATATATTATAATTCCTAAAATTTAATTATATAATTAATATTATATATATGTTTTTATGTCACATATGTTTAAATTAAACCATTTTTATAAATTCAATGTATCTTTTGATCGAATCATGTCAGTTTTACGAGGTGGTAGTCCACGCATACAAAAATGATGTTATCATATTTTCACAAAATGGAAATCAAAAATGTATGTACTATATAAAATTTAAATAAGCACAATGAAATTAAAAATATCATATATATCATATATAAGAATTATTTCTATAAAAAACTCTGACCATGATATGTGCTAAAGGAAAAAATGAACAATCATCGTTTCTTTGGGAGGTAGTTCACCATACACATTTATGGTAAATTTGTTAACCAATACATGGATGTGTGTATATATTTTTAGATTAACCATAAAATTAAAAAATATAAATATATTTAGTATAATGGTATTGTTATATAATCATTTAATATAATTCTTTTTTTGGGTGTATAATGTAATTAAAACTAAAGAGCTTTAGGAAAGACATTACCACTTCATTGGGTACATCCTTTTCGTTTGCACCAAAGGGATATCATGGTTTTATTTCATAACAAAATAGAGTCATATTGGACGAGTACATGTATGTTTATTAGATATTTGGGAAGATATATGTGGATCCAAAGTGACTTGAGATGTGTTTGGAATTTTTAGTGTTGAATACCTTTTTATAGTACATGAGGAGTTTCACTATTGTGAATTTTAGAAAAGGGAACTCCAAACACATTTTTCTACTTCCACGTGGCCCTTATAATAGTATAAATGGGTTAAAATAGAGCATATTATCTATATATGATCAAAAAAAGGCTTTTGGACAACTTTCTATTTCATTTTAGCTCCCATGTTCAATGTTTAGTTCCTTGGCAAACTAATTTTTCTAAAAATCGTTGCAATTATTTCCAATCACATTCACTAGTAATTGTTTTTTCCAAAAAATAAGAATAAATTATTATTGATTATAAATTATTATAATTATGAATATAGAATCCATTTTTCCAAATTAAAATCATATAATTTTAAAAAATTAACTTACATTTAATCATGAATTTATAGTAATATTATGGGGTTTCAAGTAAAAATTTTAAAAAAATTTCTTTGTTTATATATCCAATTTCAAGGTGAAGTTGATTAAAATGACCCATATTTGATTAAATGAATTAAAATGGATTTAAATAATTCATAAAATTCATATAAAATAAAATTTAAACTTATAAATGATTTATATAAAAAAGAAGTTTGAAATTGAAATTTAATATCTTTCAAAATTAATTATAAAATGAAGCATCATGGAAAAAAACAACAAAATTCACCCTAACATGATTTTTAAGGTAAAATTCCAAATATTTGTTTTATTTTGAAATATAATATTTATAAAATATCTAAAAAACTTTTTTAAAATAGGTTATACATTAAAAGATGGTAAAAGTGATTTTGTAGTAAATATAGATTTTCATGTGTAACGTTGGATTTGTTATAAAAATATGTTTATAAATTATATGGGATGAATATAAATATATTTTAGTGAATTTATAATATATATACTACATTAATATCTAGCAGTTTTTTTATTTAATTTAATTTATTATGATAAATCATATTTGTGATCATAAAAATATTTTTCTATAAAAACATTAATTTTACATAGCTATTTATTTAATGACTTGAATATATCTTAATATATTAAAAAATTATATTTTAATAATTTGTTATTATTTGGAAAAATGTATTCTTACATGTAACATAAGACATTAAAGAAAATAATTGTTGAATGACACTTGCACTAACTTAGTGTATCATGATTTTAAATATATAAATAATATTTAATTTATTTAAAATAGTAACTATATTATATATTCTATGGATATTATATTCTCTTATGTTCTTAGTGTTGCATATCATACATGCTACCATATATAATTTCTCTACTCCATAATTTTGGGGTGATACAGGGGACTATGTGATTAGTTTCATTATCTTCATATATTTTTCATTTGTGAATGAATAAAATAATTATAAAAATGATTATAAAATTTGGATATGGTATTGAAAAACCAATCTATCTTAGATGATATTTAACAGTCGTTCTCGTGAATATGGTCTATATTGATGAATAGGGTATTATAAGTGGTCATGAGCAATGAAAAAATTTATTTATTAGGACTCGTGTTATTTTATAATTTAGTTACCCAATGAGTTAATTTGTGGATCTACATCAATGTTATGATCGATAGGGTGAAAAATTCTTACTTATTTTCTTACATCCTAATTATGGAAATGTTTTTTTAGAGTGTTATTAATGTGTTATGAATAAACACATAAAAACTAAACATATTCCTAATTCAAGGGATTTAAATATATATATGGAAGGGTTTTATATTTTTTAAAATCACAAGAGATGATTACACAGTGAGGTATTATATTTGGTTCATCTCAGACATCGACATCTAATACAAGGCCATGTGGGTCACCACAAATTACTAATTTAGTTTCTTTTGGTTGGACAAAAAAATTTAGACCTGTTTAATAAATAATTATAATATTGGATACTAGTCTCTTGATAATTCTTGGGTTACAAAGAGATGAGTTTTACACCAATTGGGGTATAAATCTATCTATACGAAGACTCCAGCTAATGAAAATGAGTGTTTCCCTTTGTTACAATGATCAATTTTTATGAATTAAACTATAAAAGGGGTACATTTTAATTTCATGTGAATCAAAATCAATTTTTTAATCACCGTAGGTAAATTATTTTCTAGATGAAAATAGAGGAATAGTTTGTGAATTAACCCTTTATCAACTATTTTGACATATTATAAAGTATATGATGAGGTCACTGGGATATTAATTAGTAGTTTTTATTTGTTTAATTTATTTGGGTAATTTAAAATTAGTATAATTCATTTTTTCAGATGGTTTTTTTATACACTCATGAACCACTACCAAGATTTCCAATCATTATCCGAAAAGATTGAATACATTTGTTCTAAACTTGTAGAATCTTATATATTCACCCATGAATAACTCTTATGGGTAGTTCATGTATGAACCCAACTTTCTATAATGATACCAATAATTTACCTACTAGTTACAATTATTATTCATTAATCATATGGAAAATAGAAACTTTTTTTATTCATTTTAAAAAATAATAAGATAGGTTTATTGAGAATTTGATAGGTTTCTCCCTAAATAGTGAAATTATATTTTCTAATGATTTTATATTGATAGAAGATAAGATATTTAATCCTTGTTGTTGTTATATATTATTGAATTAAAGGAAACTGAAGTTTTAATATGAGAACTATTAGGTGAAATGGTTTATTGTATTCAGTAAACTATAATGGGATTCCCCCATTATATTTCCCGAATAAAGGAGACAATAATTAGGGTGCATACATGGATTACCAAATATTGATCCATAGTAGAATATCTAAAAAATTTGAATATCCTCGTATAAACCATTTGTCTTTAAAATTGAGAAATTATAGTTGATTCTCAAGTTTCATTTAATGATATAGATATTATCATTCTGAAATCTATGCGGATAAATTTTTTTAAATGGAATTAATGATTCAATGTGTATGGTATGATGGTTGAATTATCATTATTGGTTTAATTAATACAAAACATTTGATTATATATTTTATTAGTGTCATTTTTTTCAATATCCAATCTTTTAAAGGGTGGAATTCCTTGATAATAGATTAGTATTTACCCATGTGACAGAATAATATGGATGATATCTAGATATGTTGGTGATAATACTATGACTTCAATGATGATATTATAATAAATTAATGTTCCATTTTTGGACCAATAAGGATATGTAATTAATTTAATTCACATTTGATATTCATATATCATTAGGCCATAAGAACATTAAACTGGTGATGTATTCTTGGAAGACATTAACTTAGTACAAAATCAAATAAAAAAATCATCTTTTATCATCAAATTATTCATGAAATTTATTTATTATAAGAACTAATGATGGAATTAACCATGAAGGTGTCAATTTCAATTAGCATGTACAGTATGAAATGTATTTTTAAGAGCTATATGCACAGATTTTCCATACATATATACTACATATACCAAATCAAATTAACTTTTCGGTCTTTTATGATTTTTTTATAATTGGAAAGGTATTTATTTTAATATAAGAGTATTATATGAAATATTATAATTCTAATTTTCATATGTATACATATACGAACTACTATTGGAACAATCTATTATTTGATGTCATGATAAATGTTTTGAAATTTTGGCCCCATTATACAAGGGGTGATATTTTTTTCTTGAAAATATCTATATAATTGAAAATTATATTTTTAATATGATATTTTATTCTTGTTTGGAAAACATGATATAGAAAAACATGGTTTTTTTAATTTAAAATATGCTATACATTCTAGAAATTTTACTCAAGGGATAATGATCTTGGTAAGAAGGAACATACAATGGTATTCAGTAATTTGTAGGGAAAGTGGTATCTTATTGGAATAATATTTTAGATGAAAATATATGTGATAAATTATCGTTGTTGTGTGGTGTTTGTATCACTGAACATTTTTTCATCATGTTTATGTAGGGTCAAGGGAAACATAGATTCAAATTATGTCAACTATTATTTTTTAGAAGTTTTTATGTGAGATATAACTTTACATATGGTAAATTGGATGTTTATTGATTATTATATGATCATGAATGGTTATTACTCTTGAAAATCATGTGGAAAGAGGACATATTGGTTTAAAATTCTTCTAAATATGAAATTTAACAAGGATTGTCCAAGATGTGGTTTTTTATTTAAACAATTATAGTCTCCTCATCTGCAAATGTTTCATGTGAACATTTTTATGATCCTGCATTCCAATGGAAGGTAGTGGCAAGTGTTTCTTACTACGATGATTCAAAATTCATGTAGGTCGAGAGGATGATTGATTGGTCTAAATAAAATCATTGGGGTAGAATTACTTCCTACTCGAAGACAATATTATAAATTTAATATTTTTTAATGAATCATTCTAAAATTCTATTACAAGGCTCGCTAATGTTATACCAATTATATCATTGGATCTGTTGGTTGATGTGAAAATCTATATTTATTAATGTTTATTTGTATTTCTTTTATTAAATCATTATGATATTGTTTAACACCACATATTGGGGAAATCATGAATTTATCACCATTTAGGGAGGAGGTAGGTGTTGTGTTATTAGGATGAATCCCCAAAAGAGGTATTTACACATATCAATATGAATGGAATCAATACAAATGTGGTTTGGTTCCACCTAGTGGGTATATCATATCTTTTATGATCATTTAAAAGTGACCACTACCATGGAGTTTAACATCATTTGAAATGAATATGAAGTTAAAATGTGTATATAAAAGTCTATTTTTGGACATAAACATTATCAACCCTTTTGGTTCATATTGTATTTTAGTATCTAAATATGATAAGGTACGACCTGGGATTTCAAAAAATAGGGAAAATTTATGATGGATAATTTCGGTATTGTTCCTAATTAAAAATCTAACATATTTTCTTCAACAATAATAAAAACTAATTTTGTTCAATTTGAACAGTTTAATATCTTGTAAAAAGAACAGTCCATGTAGTTTTACATCAATTAGTAGGGTTGTTTGACATCGTCTTTAGATTCATGTCATGAGGAAAAGATAGTGTTCCATATTTATAACTATGAATTTTCCTAACTATTAAAACTAAAAATATATTAAATCCTCTAAGACCAATTGACTAATTATTAGCGTGTGGAATAATTGAAATATTATGTAATTCACATTGAATGAATGTAAACAGTATGGTCGTTGAGTGGGGATCATTCATTTGGATACCTTTTGGTAACTCGCCTAATAAGTGATTCATATGAAAGTATGAATTCTTAGGGATTACAATTTATATATAAATCCAAATTAAGTTATCTATGTACCATATAAGCTGTGAAAACATGACACTCAAGAGGGGAATATATATTTGACACCCTAGGATACATAATATAATAGGCAGTTGAGGTAATGGTATTTTTTGGTGCATACACCTTAGAATTTTACCATGGTGGTTCATACTAATATTCAGTAAAAATGTCAGCTGATATGGTTTGATTAGGTCTTATATAAAGGGGGAGACCCGTTTGTGGAATTTATGATTCATTTATATGGGAATGTGCACATATGCGTCACTAAGAGAAAAAATGGGAGTATATCCACTCAATTAAAATGTGGTAGCCAAACTGAGTATTTTAGATCATGATATATTGGGGATCCATGAAGAATATTTCGTCTCAAGGAATTATCATGGATAACGGATTGGATTGTAGGTATAGAATCCAAGATCTTGTCTCTCTTTTCCTGAAAAATTGATCATGTGACTTGGTTTCTCGGGTGGGATAATGATGTATGTGTAGTAGTAGGTTCATTTTTTGAATTATGCTTGATGATCCCATGTGATTTACCCTGTGTAATGAGTTTATTTGATATCCTCCTTGTGATCCCCTATATGTTTTGGAATATATGTGATTGGTCTACATCATAGCCTCAATATTATGGCCACCATGTGATAGTTCTACATTATGAACTCACAAAGTAAACTCATGGAATGAATTTTAGGAAAGTACATTGAAGACTCACCTACAAAATGGGAATTCAAAGAATATTATTCACGAAGGGATTTTATTAATAATTTGGAGTGATTTCTTTCGCCAAAATAGAATAACAATTTTATTTCCTGAATTGTCAAATATTTTTCCCCTATATTAAATTATCTATATCATCTTGTACCCCATTAATATAATTTAGGATAGGTGTATTTATTTTCAATTGTGTGAAACTGGTTTTCAAAAATCGCAATCCAGATAATTGTGACAGGTCACCTTGAAGAAAGTTCATGAATTAAGAATATGAACAAGGACTCATAAGAAATTATCTTTAAAAATATTTTGTGAAGTTATGCTATAGAAAAATTGTGTATGGTGATGTCACTTCATGAAGTGTCCATGTGGAACCATGAAAAAGGCCTTCGGATATCACATGTGATGCCCCTAATTGTGGAAGGAGTACACAATCGTGATGAGAGTTCATATCCAAGAACCTTGGAATGGAAATTCATGGTGTGTATAATCTAACCAAAATGATGCCTTGAATAACCAATGAACAATGACTGGATATCTTGGTCCATGAATTAAGTTTGGGGTCTATGAAGTGAGATCTCTATTATAGACATGATCTCATTGTATGAAAAGTGTGTTCGTGATCCGAGAAGTTATTCCAGGTTTTGAAGAATAATATATCTATGCATGAAGTGTTATTTTCACAATTCAATTTCATTTTAAAATTTCCTAAATTTAATTCCAGCACAAAAAATTATAATTTGCGATAAGTATGTCCATTTTTTCCTCCAAAACTAGTAAAAATGAATCCTAAAAAATGAATGACCTGTAAATATATGGTTTACTCATAAAAATTATTTTCCATTATTGAAAAAATCCAAAACAACATTGAATGTTGGTTTTATGGTCTGGATAACATTTTATGTACATTTAAGAAACCCAAAGCCTACTCTTAGAAGGATGGCCTCTCAGCCATGCTACAATACTAGGAAATGTATTTATGTAATACTTATCTCATGGTGTGTGAGACATCATGTCGTATAGGTACATCTAGTTCACTTCCACATCATGAATTATTATATGATTCACACAAACTGAACATGTGGTGTTTAGGTGAGAATTAATTCCTAGATTCTATGCAAAAAATAGTGGATAACAATTTTATTACCAACAATATAATTATACTTATTTTTTTTATTGTAGTCAAGAATGTTGAAAGACATTAGGGGCATCATTTTATGGTTCCTCCTGTAACGCCCCGACCCTAGATACCCAGAGTTGGTGCATTATTACATAACATTGGCATGATCACAAAGGATCAAGTCTCGAAAGACCGATTAGTTTAGTAGTCCTGGAAACACTAGATATATTCATAAGTATTACATTACATCATAAGGTAAAAAAACTACAACAACATCTTATCTTCATATCCCCTCTTAATATCCCTGCAGGTCATTCATAAATTACTTCTTCACATCCTGGGAAAAGATAAAACATTGAAAGGGGTGAGCTCAGATTCTCAATAAGGATAACAATATAGCATAATCTTTCGTAGATAAGAATAAACACTTAAAGCAATTTATAACTAAAACAAAAGCCTTTTAAACATGAACTTAAATATAATATGGAGAAGATAAAATGAAATAATTCCATTTACATATTCACATGGATAAGTTACTAGTCGAACAATCACATGCAATATCAATAACCACTTTCATAATGATGGAATGCATAATGCCAGACTATCATAACCACATAGCCAAGGCCTCGTGCCAAGACTACAAATAAGATTTTGATAAGGCCTTTTTCCAAGACACTAGTTTGTCTCATGAGACCTACCGATGCATCGAATAGCTATAGCGGTCTCCACCCGTCACTTACTATGTCCAATGCATTCCTTATATGAAAAGTTTTAAACATAACATAAACATTCGTATTAATACTATCATACAAAATATCAATACTTTATCCACAAACCAAGAATGGTATAAAAATAGCACATCCACAGTCAAACATAACTCATTCAATACAATATATAAGATTGTATTGTATCATATTAACCTCAATCGA
The DNA here is from genome assembly GCA_963277665.1 of Viscum album. Classification (NCBI taxonomy): domain Eukaryota; kingdom Viridiplantae; phylum Streptophyta; class Magnoliopsida; order Santalales; family Viscaceae; genus Viscum; species Viscum album. The sequence goes on from OY728160.1 coordinate 1,904,461,540, forward strand.
GAATGATGAAGGATATTAACATAGATGAATATAATCATCAAAACAATTAGAGTGAAATATCCCCTTTTTCATGAAATCATTTAAAAGTCACACTATTTGTCAAGAATCCATTTAAAATAGATTTTAGAATCAAAGTTTCCCATACCACTTTGAAACTTCTAAAAGGAATTTTGATTTTAAAACTTTAATGTCCATATAAATAAATCTTTAAAACCATTTTTAAAACATGGACATTAATGAACAAGATTTAGAATAATGAGTCTTTAAAACATTTCAAAATTGTATTTTATTTAGAGTTTCTAACCAAAATAGAGACACTTGAATACAAATAATTGAGGTAATAAAAACTTTTTAATATCATGAGAATAATGGGATTCATGATATACTATGTCAAAGTACACAACATAATTGTGATTTGGTGTATAACAACAAAGAAGTCTCAATGGAATGTAAATTAGGATGAAATATCTCATAAAGGTTGTATCCTTAGGTTAAGGATAAATAAATGACATAATTATGTGTGACAAGTATAAATACACTAAATATGATTGGATGTTCAGTGTAAAACAATCAAAGTACATTCACACATATTCTTGTAAAAACAACACCAAGGAATTGGATGTTTATCCCAACAAATCGAGATTGAGTAAAAATTACTCTTATCAAGTTCATACCGATGACTTGAGAATTTATCAATGGAGTGATTTTGTGAATAAAAATTATATCCACAGAAAGGGGAGTGGAATTTATGACATAATCAAATGAATAGTGATTCTACACATAATCTTAGAGTAAAATAATCAATGAAGTATGCGTAAAGCCGAATGAGTGGAAATTGAAATTCCAAATTCCCTTATTGATTTGGCAACATAAAACACATACACCCATGAATGAAGGATCATACAATGATGATGTAAATATAAATGAATTAAATTATATTACACAATGAATACAAACATGGGTCGTACACACACCACATGTAATAAATAACTGGTGAACAATGGAATTCTCACGGAATTAAAAGTGAGATAAGAAACCCCTTACTTTGTACATTTTCCTTGGTCAACGGTAGGTTAAACTAATGTATAATGGATAAATAATTGGTATTTAATTATACAAGAATCATTTACATTAATATGATATCATATATGATCTTTTAACATTGATTTGTTATTAATATCTTAGTATTATCGTTGTTTCGGGTGTTAACTTACTCGTTTTTTATATGTTTTGTTAAGTAAGCCATGTTTGTCATTGATAGGTTGTATATAATTCATATACAGAATTATATCAAGTCCATAAACATTATTTTTAAATAATAAAATGATAATTATACTTTAATGGATATGATGGAGAATGAATCTCATCGCGTTCGTGGAGATGGTAGTCTGTACGTACGCACGAGCTACAATATCATTATTTAGATGTTAAAATAATATATAATTGGATGTTATATCATATATAAAGAATAATTATCATGTTATAGTTATTATTTACAAGAATTACACATCATTATTATACCCATCCAAATAATAATTTATTGAATTACAATTACACCATGACGTGGAGACGGTAAGCCGTACGTACGCACGTATGGTGACATGTCATCAAAAGGATGCATAGAATACTGTATATGGTTGTACTATATTTCTAATAATAATAATGTATATATGAGATAATGGATTCATTAATTTATAATGGTAATAACAAAGAAAGAAGAAGTTGAAGAAGAAAAGAATTTGAAAAAGGGTGGTAAAAACATTACCTCTTCTTCGGTTTCTTCCTTTTGATTTGATCAAAAGGGCTCCATAGGATGGATTTTTTATCAAATTAAGGCCCCTAGGTTGTATTCAGGGAATTTGAGAGAGTATTTTGGAAGGGGTTGGCCAAACCAAAAGGCTTTTAAGGTGTGATGTATTGAGAACGGGGAGTGCCCTTTTATAAGAGGGGTAAGGGGCACCTTTGGAAAAGCTAAAAATATTCTATTATAATAAATTCATTTTCGGTTTCTAATGGCTCCAATGTGGAATATTTAAAGTTTAAGGTGGGGATAGGTCGAAAACCACTCAACCAAAAGACTTTATACAGGTTTGGGTCATTATATTAACCTTATCTTTACGTATTAACTCTTAGTTAATTAGTTTCACTTTTACAATGTCTCTTTGTATTTTTATATTATATGGTTAAAAAAATTACAATAAACATTCGAGATACCCCCAAGTGGTAAATTAATGATACATGTATCATGATATAAGACTCTTGGCCGAACCTTATATTTTTTGGAATTTAATATCAATTAATAATATAATATTCGTTTAAAAAACTCTTTTATGTCAATTTTGGCACTATTCAATAATTGATTTTTTTGAAACTCATATCAGAATTATTACTTCACAAAAAGTCAATTAAATCAGTCCTAATATGTCATATTATCCTATAAAATTAGTTTAATTCATAAAAAGTCTAAAAATATGTTTATTTGGCTATCTACAATATCAATCATTTTAATTTTTCACTATTATGGTAATTACTGTATCACCATTGTGTCATAAATAAATTAAATTATTTAATGTTTAAAATTTATAAATAAAATACCATTATGTTGTAAATAGTTTTATCTTTCTAATGAATATTTATAGTCGAATTTTTCTTATGTGTAACCCTATATTAAAAATGTTTTAGTAAATAAACTTTGATTTTAACTCTTTTAATTCTTCTTTGAATTAAATAATAATAAATGTCCTAATCTAATCCAAGTGGACCTAAATGATAATATTTTATTCCTAAGGTTGTTTGTGGTCGAGATACACTTGTCCAATAGAATTAGGACATGTGTTAGGGTAATATTAATATCATTTTTACCCTTAATTACCCTATTTACTTTTAACCGTGGTAAATAAAATCAAAAAGTTACTATTCACCAAAAATTATTTTCATCTCAATGAACCAAATTTTACTCAATTATATTAACCATGTCTCTCGTATTTTCGAAATTCCACTCACAGAAGTGGTAAAATTATGTTTTATGTAAAAATCAGTTTTTTAACTACAACTTATTGGTTTCACTATTTATCAACAAATGAAATTTCCAGAAAAATACAAAAAATTAGGCCTAAGCTATATTTGATATTATGATTTCAAAAATAATGTCTATTTTACCAAATTCAAATAAAATCAATTGAATTAATTAATTTAAAAATTAATTCTCTTCGTCAAAACAAATAGCGTGTTTTTAAAAGATAATAACTATCAAAAGATTGACACTTGTTTTTGTCTGGTTTAAGTGTGAAATATCATCCAATGACCAAATTATATTAAATGGTAAAATTATATTCTAAATATACTTTTAAACCACTAAAATTAATAATTTATCACTATTAATTATTTCAATTAAAAAAGTTGTTTGAAATTAAAATTTAGTAAATTTCACTATTCATCAAAATATGAAATTTGTCCGAAAAGTACCGAAATTTCACCCTAAGCTAATTTCGATATTACGACTCCAAAACTGAAGTCCATTTCGAAAGATAAAATTTATAAAATTTCAAAAAGTTGGTATTACTAATCATAACGGCTAGTTTGATTGGTTGTGGTGTGTTAGAATCTCGAAGTTCCATACAACGCCTGTCATTGCATTATTCAAAGGGAAACGTACCATGAAAGCTTGGGGTGTTACATTCTACTCTCCTTCAATAAATTGCTTCATCACACTTTTTTTAAAATTAGGCTTGAGAATAACATGGAATGTCCCACATCGGAAAAAGAGTCAATAAAACTATCACTTTAAAAGAAAGGAAGAGAGGTATAAAGGTCACCCAAGATAACCCATACTAGGATTCAATGTAGGAAATCATGGATATGGATGATAAACTAAGTGATCAGTTCTAATGGAGAGGGATAGAAAACATGATCAGGAGAAAGTTAACAATAAGAAAATCACAAACTTGTGTTGGGACAAACGGTCATTAGTCTCCCAGTAGGAAAAGTAAACAGACAACATTTTTTATTTTAAGTTACATTACATAAGGAAGAGGAATTCATTTATGATATTGACTAAGAACATAAAGAGATATAATTAATTTGTATGTAGAGTTTCATTCTTTAATAACTTTTTACCACTAACTCATTTTTTTGAACAATGAGTATTCAAGAAGACTTGGTCACAATGGAAGAGCTAGAATAGACAACTATAGACATACATGATCCGCATCGGATAAACTATATATTTACCTTGTCTTTAGAGATTAATCAAAACCAAAATGGTTAGTATAATATCTGATGATCCTTCAAATGGATATTCTATTAGTGAGAAAAAAACACCAATCTTAATTTCTAAAATTAAACCATCAATACCCCAAAGTTAAATAAATACCATTCAATAATCAATTGTCCTTAAAATCCTTCAATATAATCCAAACTAATATTGAAACCCAAAACTTATTAGAATGTACTATTCCATGTAAAATTGTATCTCCAAATGACATTAATTACTCTTAAAGGAACATACTTAAAAGTAATTAACCTAATCATTTCCATGAATAAACCAAATCACTATAAATCCACAGAAAAACATAGATAAAAATCAACCGTTACTCCTCAAATGTAATCCCATAATATTCTATTTTCCTTGGGAATATAGTGTTCACAACCCAGCGAGAAAATTCCAAAATAACATTTATCACTTAATCACCAAATCATTTTCCAATACTAAAGGTATTCATTTGATAAGACACACGATCCCAAATCAAATTATTATTGATCAATAAAATCATTTAACTAAAAATAAAAGTCACACTAACCATGGACTTCACGTAGTCTAGTGGTAGGCGATAAATCCCAATCACACTTTGGTTGTGGGTTTGATTCCCACAGCATTATCCAACGCGATGGGTTGTCACACAGTCTTTGTGTTGTCCTTTTTCAAAAACGATATCTTATAACATTACCAAAATGAGATAAATTCCTCAAAATAACCATAACATAATTTAACCACAAATCTTATATCAGACCTTGCATTTTCATCCCAAATTATAAAAACTTATAATTTCCTCAAACCCAACAATCATATAAAACCAAATGGATATTTATAACTATATCCGCAAGAGAATAGATAATTCTTCCTCAAATATCAGTCTCACATGGAAAACTGCAGGGTTAAAAATACAAGAGAAAATGATTCCAAAGTAAACCCATCAACAAGGAGCACTAATACTTTTTAAACATTTCTCCAACCATTTATTTCCACATAGCTTCTTATTTGACTAAGAAAATATCCAATAGAATAGGGCATTCACTCGGGTAATGGCCAGGTCCCCTACATTTACGGAAAATGATTGTAAATGGATTCTTGGGACCATTTTTATCTTCGTCCATAGTACTCTTCATTATTCTTCGGCAATTCTTCACTTTATGTCCTTCCTTCCCGCACGTAAAGCATTTCTTTGAACCATTGAGACACTTTCATGGGTGTATCCTACCATATTTCCTGTATGATGGAAATTGAGGATTCCTTTCTCCATGGTCTCCACTACTGGAGCTATTATCATTCATCACCTTTCTCTTCTTTGTTGAGTCCGAGAATTGGTTAATATATATATTTTTGATCATATTTTTGGAAAATTGATTTGGCATAAATACGATATCTTTTTCGCCTATCAACATTCCATTTTGTTGCTCATTTCCACCACCGTTCCTACCTTGTACATCATTCTCAAAGTCACTATGACTTCCTTGGAATCCCGCCATTGACTAAAACCAGAAGGCATGGTGTGATTAACAGTAGTCATAAAATAATTTAGAGATTAACATGTCACCATATTCTCAATTTGAAACACATTAGGATTAACAAAGGTCATTTACTCTCATCTTATATATAATACTTCAAATCAGTTAGTAAAGAAAATGTAAATCATCTTTAGAATATCCCTCGGGACTGTCGTAACCAAGAGTGCAACAAGACCCATTGTCGTGCACCAGTTCCAGTTCGAGTCTAGCTCAAAGCGGTGTTTTTGGGTTTTACCCCTAGGTACATCTGTGCCAGAGCCGCCTCTACCTGCTCGTATCCAGATAGGGATGTATTGCTCGGAAAACTCACAAAATCTCTACAATACCAAAATTTTAGGAAGTTCTTCTATACTAATCTTCAAAGTTCATCTTAGGTCTCCGTTCTCTAATCAGAGTTTATCTAAATCTAGCTTCCAAGGTTTGTACTAAACTTCCTCTGATACCAACTATAACGCCCCAAACCTAAGTACCCAGAGTCGGTGCATTATTACATAACATTGGCATGATCACAAAGTATCAAGTCTTGAAAAATTGATTAGTTTAGTAGTCTTGGAAACAGTAGATATATTCATAAGTATTACATTACCTCATAAGGTAAAAAAACTACAACAACATCTTATCTTCATATCCCCTCATACTATCCCTGCAGGTCATTCATAAATTACTTCTTCACATCCTGGGAAAAGATAAAACATTGAAAGGGGTGAGCTCAGATGCTCAGTAAGGATAACAATATAGCATAAGCTTTCGTAGATAAGCATAAACACTTAAAACAATTTATAACTAAAACAAAAGCCTTTTAATCTTGAACTTCAACATAATATGGTAAAGATAAAATGAAATAATGCCATTTACATATTCACATGGATATTCTACTACTGGAACAATCACATGAAATATCAAAAACCACTTTCATAATGATGGAATGCATAATACCAGACAATCATAACCACATAGGAAATTCCTGGTGCCAAGACTACAAATAAGATTTTTCAAAGGCCTTGTTCCAAGACACTAGTTTGTCTTATGAGACCTACCGATGCATCAAAGAGCTATAGCGGGCTCCACCCTTTACTTACTAAGTCCAATGCATTCCTCATATGAAAAGTTTTAAACATAACATAAACATTCGTATTAAAACTAGCATACGAAATGTCAATACTTTATCCACAAACCATGAATGGTATAAAAATAGAACATCCAAAATCAAACATAACTCATTCGATACAATATGATAGATTGTATTGTATCATATTAACCTCAATCGAGAATAATGATGGATATTAACATAGATGAAAATAGCCATCACAACAATTAGAGTGAAATATCCCTTTTTTCTTGAATTGATTTAAAAGTCACACTATTTGTCAAGAATCCATTTAAAATAGATTTTAGAATCAAAGTGTCCCATTCCACTTTGAAACTTCTAAAAGGAATTTTGATTTTAAAACGTTAATGTCTATATAAATAAATCCTTAAAACCATTTTTAAAACATGGACATTAATGAGAAAGATTTAGAAGAATGAGTCTTTAAAACATTTAAAAATGGTATTTTAGTTAGAGTTTCTAACCAAAACAGAGACACTTGAATAAAAATAATTGAGTTAATCAAAACTTTGTAATATCATGAGAATAAAGGGATTCATGATATACTATGTCAAAGTACACCACATCAAAGTGATTTGGTGTATAACAACAAAGAAGTCTCAATGGAATGTAAATTAAGATGAAATCTCTTATAAAGGTTGTATCATTAGGTTAAGGATAAATCAACGACATAATTATGTGTGAAAAATATAAATACACTAAATATTATTGGATATTGAGTGTAAAACAATCAAATGACATTCACACATATTCTTGTAAAAACAACACCAATGAATTGGATGTCTATCCCAACAAATCGAGATTGAGTAAAAATTACTCTTATCAAGTTCATACCGATGACATGAGAATTTATCAATGGAGTGATTATGTGTATAAAATATATATCCACAAAAGGATAGTGGAATTTATAACATAATAAAATTAATAGTGATTCTAAACATAATCTTGGAGTAAAATAATCAATGAAGTATGCGTAAAACCGAATGAGTAGAAATTGAAATTCCAAATTCCCTTATTGATTTGGTAACATAAAAAACATACACCCATGAAAGAAGGATCATACAATGATGATGTAAATATAAATTAATTAAATTATATTACACAATGAATAGAAACATGGTCCGTACACACACCACATGTAATAAATAAGTGGTGAACAATGGAATTCTCATGGAATTAAAAGTGAGATAAGAAACCCCTTACTTTGTACTTTTCCTCGGTCTACGGTAGGTTAAACTTTTTTATAATGATGAAATAATTGTTATTTAATTATTTAATAATCATTTACATTAATAGGATATCATATATGATCTATTAACATTGATTTGTTATTAATATCTTAGTATTATCGTTGTTTCAGGTGTTAACTTACTCATTTTCTTTTATATGTTTTGTTAAGTAAGCCATGTTTTTCATTGATAGGTTGTATCATATTCATATCCAGAATTATATCATGTCCTTAAACATTATTTTTAAATAATAAATTGATAATTATACTTGAATGGATACGATGGAGAATGAATCTTATTGCGTTCGTGGAGACGATAGTCCGTACGTACGCACGAGCGACAATATCATTCTTTTGGTGTTAAAATAATATATAATTGGATGGTATATCATATAGAAAGAATAATTATCATGTTATATTTATTATTTACATGAATTACACATCATTATTATACCCATCCAAATAATAATTTATTGAATGACAATTACACCACGACGTGGAGATGGTAAGTCGTACGTACGCACGTAGGGTGACATGTCATTCAAAGGATGGATAGAATACTGAATATGGTTGTACTATATTTATAATAATATTACAGTATATAGGAGATACGGGATTCATTAATTTAGAATGGGAATAACAAAGAAAGAAGATGTTGAAGAAGAAATGAATTTGAAAAAGGGTGGTAAAAACATTACCTCTTCTTCGGGTTCTTCCTTTTGATTTGATCAAAAGGGATCCTTAGTAAGGACTTATGATCAAAATAAGGCCTCTAGGTTGTATTGAGGTAAGTTTAGAGAGTATTTGGGCAGGTTTTGGCCGATCCAAAATGCTTTTAAGGTGTGAAGTAATGAGAAGGGGGAGTGTCCTTTTATAAGAGGGGTGAGGGGCACCTTTGGAAAAGTTATAAATATTATTATATAATAAATTAATATTCGGTTTATAATGGCTCCAAAGTGGATTATTTAAAGGTTAAGTTGGGGATAGGTTTAAAACCACTCAACCGATAGAATTTAGACAGGTTTGGGTCATTATATTAACCTTATCCTTAAATATTAACTCTTAGTTAATTAGTTTCACTTTTACAATGTCTCTTTGTATTTTTATATTATATGGTTAATAAAATTACTATAAACATCCAAGAGACCCCCAAGTGGTACATTAATGATACAACTATCATGATATAAGCCTCTTGGCCGAGCCTTATATTTCTAGGAATTTAATATCAATTAATAATATAATATTTATTTTAAAAACTCTTTTATGTCAATTTTGACACTATTCAATAATTGATTTTTTTTAAACTCATATAAGAATGATTACTTCGAAAAAAGTAATTTAAATCAATCCTAATATGTCATATTAACCTATAAAATTATTTTAATTAATAAAAAGTCTAAAATTATATTTATTTGGGTATCTACAATATCAATCATTTTAATTTTTCACTATTATCGTAATTACTACATCACCATTGTGTGATAAATAAATTAAATTATTTAATGTCTAAAATTTATAAATATGATACCATTATGTAGGAAATCGTTTTATCTTTCTAATGAATATTTATAGTCAAATATATCTTATGTGTAACCCTATATTAAAAATGTTTTAGTAAATAAACTTTGATTTTAACTCTTTTAACGCTTCTTTGAATTAAATAATAATAAATGTCCTATTCTAATCCAAGTGGACCGAAATGATAATATTTTATTACTAAGGTTGTTTGTCGTCAAAATACACATGTCCAATAGAATTTGGACATGTGTTAGGGTAATATTAATATCATTTTTACCCTTAATTACCCTATTTACTTTTAACTGTGGTAAATAAAAGTAAAAAGTTACTATTCACAAAAAAATTATTTTCATCTCAATGAACCACGTTTTACTCCTTCATATTAACCGTGTCTCATAGATTTTAGAAATTCCACTCCCAGAAGAGGTAAAATTATGTTTTATGAAAAATTCAGTTTTTTAACTACAACTTAGTGGTTTCACTATTCATCAAAAAATGAAAGTTTCCAGAAAAATACCAAAAATTAGGCCTAAGCTATATTTGATATTATGAATTGAAAAATGTGTCTATTTTACCAAATTAAAAACAAATCAATTGAATTAATTAATTTAAAAATTAATTCTCATCGTCAAAACAAATAGCGTGTTTTTAAGAGATAATAACTATCAAAAGATTGACACTTGTTTATGTCTGGTTATATGTGAAATATCATCCAATGACCAAAATCTTATTAAATGGTAAAAATATATTCTAAATATACTTTAAAACAAGTCAAATTAATAATTTATCACTATTAATTATTTCGATTAAAAAATTTGTTTTTAATTAAAATTTAGTAATTTTCACTATTCATCAAAAAATGAAAGTTATCTGAAAAGTACCAAAATTTCACCCTAAGCTAATATCGATATTACGAATCCAAAACTGAAATCCATTTCGAATGATAAAATTTATAAAATTTCAAAATGTATGTATTACTATTCATAACGGCTAGTTTGATTGGTTGTGGTGTGTTAGAATCTCAAAGTTGCGTACAACGCATGTCATTGCATTATTCAAAGGGAAACGTACCATGGAAGCTTGGGGTGTTACACCACCTATATTAATACATTTTATATAAAAATTATAAAACTATAGGTTTTTTATATTTAATTAAAAATATAAAAAACCACCTAAAGTAATTATAAAAAAATATAACTAATCATGGAACCATAGAAAGTAACTGAACATGGTAGACATAAAAAATTTATTATAATTATAGAGAAATATATATCATTAGGTATTATCATAGATATAGATTAAAGATTTACGAGTCAATTTTTGGTAGAGTATTCATTATTCCTTTAAAAATCATGTGAAATTTATTATTGAATATCACATATATATTTATGGATATACAAGGACTATACATTTAATTTTAGATGATATTTAATATGTAAGAATCATGGATTATGGTGATTTATTATATGTTATTCATTATATTATGGGATTTACATAGTATTATAGATATAATACATTGATAAAGATATAATTATTAATTGATTAATATATAATGTAGTGTTTACCTCCCTTATGTTGGATATATGAGGGAGAATTTTTAATTATAATATATATCCCATTATTTAGACCACTCATCAAGTGGACCAAATTGTAAAATAATTATGAATGCAATAATGTTAGAAATGGCCATATATGATAAAGAGTTGTGAAATATTGTAGTTTCATGTTTGGTGTTTAATATTTTTCACGGATTATTTGTCATTAGGATAGTATCAATTTAAAATGAAGTGCTAATTAACACAAAAATTTCTTATTCTATTTGTGATTTTCTACTAGATCATAATTTGAAGATAAATATTTTCTATTCCATGGTTAGAGAAGTATTATGTAATTTTTCTCAATTATTCAAAAAGGATTAAAGTGTGAGACCATATATATGAAATCAATAGTGATTATTTATATCATGAGGTAGATTCATCACATAAGGATAAAATTTTGTATATTATGGATTAAAGAGAGAGATGTTTGAGTTATAAAATTTGTATTATATTTAGGTTTATATTAAAACATCTTAAATTCTAAGAGGGTTTTAGGAAGTGTAAGGCTTAGAATGATGTATCTGTAGATAGAGTTATTAATTACGAATGCCTGAAAAATATCCTTGGGGATAATAATAAATATAATTGGGATTTTATAATGGATATATATTTTGAGTTATGAGTAAAAATTGGATATTATCTTTTAAATACTATTTAATTCATTATTTTTTCAGATATTTGGAGTTTTTTTTGTCCAGGAGTGAGTATTATATAAAAAATGAAGTGTTAATAATGTCAAAAAATAGAAGTAACCATTTTTAACTTGTGTATATCTCTCTCGATACTCAATGAGACGTATTTAGAGTCTACTAAGACTCAAACATAAACACCAAAAAGTAAATTTTCTACCACCGGGTGCATTGTGGTCCACTATAACCACACCATTGGTAGAGTTTTTTAAATTATTCAAAATACATATATAACATCTAAAACACGTCTATCTTTTTTTCATAAGGATAGTGAACTCCTCCTTAATATCTCTCTCGTTCCTCTCATATCTTTGAAATAATAATTAATGATTATATTATAATATGTTTCAGCTCCTTATAAGGTAGTTTTAATCTACTCGAAAGGTAGTATTGAGGAAACATCATTCATTGTATTTCACGATTTCATGATGGAAATCCATTCTGATATTTTATTTTCATTATATACATTTTATTTTTAAGAATAGATTGATAGTATTTGAATCATATAGTTATTATTATTGAGTATATAAATTCAAATAAATGGAAGGTCGACCATATTTCCTTACCCATATATATTTTCATATATTAACTAAAAAGATGTTTTTATGTATGAAAATTGGGATAGGGGTACCAAATAAGGGTATAAAGTATCATGATAAATGTTGTATTCAAGGTTTGATCTTGGAATAGTGTTAATGATGATATTCCTAACTTCGAAATATTTTTTTGGAGACTATATAAAAAGGATTCTCATCTGGCCATGGGTATTTTTAGAAATAGAAAACTGATAATGGTTTATTCACTAGATATAAGTAATAATCAAACATGAGATCTAACATGTGACCAAGATTAATAATTTTCCAATATATGTGTGATTCAAACATCATCATTGATGTGAAATACCAAATGAATATTTTTGTAAAATAGTGAAAAAGAATATTGTCGGAGATTGTACATGTCTAATTATTAGTAAATTAATATGGGGATCCTGTTTTTTAATATTCTATAGTAATTGGTGTTCCTGATGGTGTCAAATAGAAGTAAGGTAATACAAGGAAATATGGGTGGGTTAAAAAAAATTTATAATGGGAATTATTTTTTAATGAATACTTTCTACCGTAATATGTTATTATATATGAATTAAGATATGATCATAAATATTATGTTATGATGGATATATATAGTTACATTGATCATGAAAATGTTGTTCTTAAAAATTATATGTGTTGTATGAAATATTATTTAGCTGGATAGTATAATCAAGACTAAATTATGTCATTTTCTAGTTGCTAATGAAATTCATAGAAAATACAATGATTTTGTATACAATGTAATATATATATTATTTAATAACCCATTATATTACACATTGTGTTAGAAATATTACACATAACCCATGATCAAATATAAGAAATGTGATACATTGTGAATTAAATGATACACCATGAATCTTGAACTGTGTTTTACATACCATTAATTTAATGTTACAACACCAACCTCGATCTGATGTGATCAAACCATGTAGCTTTAGAAATTTAAATGTGATTTCATATTATATAACTATATTACATCATGAATCTCATAGTGTCATTATATTATCTTCTCATATGATGATATACACAATTTAATAAAAATGGTTACAGTATGTATGGTTAAGATTCATTCTATTTGATTAATTATAAAATTTCCCAATTAGTTTTTTTGATATATATTTGAATAACTAATATCATAGATCATTAATTGCGGTAAAAAATATTTCTTATATAATAAAAAATGTAATGGATATTTTAGTAGACTCTTATTGAGTGTCACACTCTCACCCTATATGTATTCAATGATTGATATTAGAACAACACCTCTTATAATTTACCTAAAGGAAATGACATGCTAATAGGAGGTCATGATTGTATGGGATTTATGGGAGTTAAAATGCACATGGTATTTTGTATATGGTGGGTAGTAATTTACTATCACGTATCCCTTTTATATTTATTATTTATATTTTACTATTTAAATGTTTGACCTATTGGAAAAACCAAGATATAATATTTTTGGATATTATGTTAAATGAGATAATGGTAATGTTTTTTTGTGATTTTTTCGTGATATATTAATTTTAATTCCATGTAGGTTATTTATTTAATATGTTCTTATTTTTATAATTTAGTTATTGTTTCTCATCTCATAGTATTTTTTATAATTACATGAAGTTAAATTACCCCTATCATTTAATTGTAATCAAACAATGCATGTAACAAATATCTATTGATTAATGAGTGTGTCTGAAGTCGTGTGGGGAATGAAAATCAGTTTTGTGATTTTTCTTATTTTATAGATTTATTTCTTTCTCCAAATCATTCATATTATTTCAAAATAGGTTTCATATTTTTTTTAAAATATGTAATTATTTTACGACCTATCTTTGGGACCAGATGAAAATTCCATTGGACTTTTATTTTTTTCATTTACTCAATTCATGTTTTTTAAACTGTGTTTCATAACACAGTTTTAAGGGTATGAACACCGTTATTTGATGTGTTCGTTTTAAAAATAAATTTAAATAATTAACATCAAATAAAATTGAAATTAATTTAAATGTAAAGAAATATAAATAAATGGGAGATAAAAATGAAGAAATGTTTTAATAATAATAAATTTTTTAATATTATTGTTTAAATTAGGTTTAAAGACCATAGAAGGGGGTCTCCCCCATTCTCCATACCCATGTGAAATGCACTCCCACCCTCTCCTATGTGTGCAAGAATCCTCCTTCCAGACTCCTCTTGGATCTTCATTATCCTATGATTTCATTGTTTTTCATCTATGAATTTTCAAGGTGGGTCTTATCCTCCCTCCTCATCCACATTTACTAGCTGATGTTTGGCATCTGTATTGCCTACTAAAGGGTGTCAGAACCTAGGGTTTGGGGAATCATGATTAATTATGTTTCATCTAGTTCTAGGACAACTAGAAGGTTTCTCACGACTCCTACATGCATGTTTTAATGTATGATTCCGAAGGCAATGTGTTTATTGTCAATTCAGCTTTCCTCCACTGTCCAATGTAAGGAATACCATATTCTCTTTTTTACAACTATTTTATTAAGGGTTTCATTGATGATCTTAGTTCCATATAGGTTAAATTATATCATTTTTCTGTCCTCAAAGACTTTTTTACACATACATAGGTACATGTATATATATGTATCCTCCTTTTACATGTTCCCTCATGTTGAGGAGAATATGTGCATAATATCAATGGGTACATAAATATATATAGGATTTTTTGGGAATGCAAGTGTTGAGAGGTTATTTCCTCATCAATGTCATCGAGTGATGAGAGTTTACATTGGTCATTTTTTAGGTAAGATCCCATTTCCATGCCGGTCAAATTTAATAAGTAATTTATTATTTTCATTCACAAATTTAATTATTGTTGTATACTTGTTATAAAAAATAATCCATTAATTGAATTTTTGATCATTTAATTAAATTCATAGTACTGATAATAATTTTTTTCATATAAATAATCTTGGTTTTATATTAAAACCCCTCCAACAGAGGTTCTCTATCATCAAAAGCTCATAGTGATGATTTATGTTTATAATTTTTTGGTTGATTTTCTTATTGAATTTATAGTTCATTATTAATTGATATTATCCTTTGAAATTAACAAGTGTTGATAAATTGAATTTTTATTCTCAAAATATATGGGTAATGCATGTCAAGGTGCATTTTCTTCTCTCCCTTAATTAAATAGATTTTAATACATTGGGTCTTCTTTTCGGTCATCAAAACCTTCCAGAGAGGCTTGTTTTTGCATATTAAATTATTCAGGTTGTTTAGGAGTGTCTTTTGTGATCATTTCATATTGATAAACACAAGTTTAGGTTGTTCACCTTTGCTTTGCACAACCCTGTTGGGTGCACCACCCATTTTGGCATATGTATTTTTATGCCGTTGGTGGGTTTTCACTTTAGATTAATATATTATATTTATAACATGGATTATAAAAAACATTAAACCAGAAATTTGGTTCCTTTGACAATGTTTTTGTATTTTTATTATTTGTTATCCCCTTTGGTATATCCAAATTCATTTTCTTATGCTCATTCCATATGGAATGCCTTGTTTATATTTTCTCATTCAATGGCTAAATAATTTAATTATTATAGGTATGTAATTTCTTATATGTCCCATTGTTCCTTGTGTGATATTTCATTGCTGATTACGCATAATGATTATACCATGTTGAATTGCTTGAGTTGTAAAAAATGTACGGCTACGAGGGAAATCATGGTCCATTTTATTTCCTTAATGACATATGGGAGAGGTATGTTAATAACATATCCATTTTTATGGATTCCATTTCATATGAAATTTACTTAATGTTTGTATCCATGATCATTGGCTTGAACCATATGAGATGTTGTGGAAAGCTTGTTTTCTTGTTCTACTAAATTTCATGTGATGACATGTTGTGGGATATATTGTAAACCTTCATTCTTATTTACATGTTATTTAAAATGTTCTAATATCTTTTGGAATAAAGTGAATTGCTTGACTAAATTGTTACCATTTGATATTATGATGACACTATATTGGAAAGAAATTATAAATTTAGGAATTTCCATGTGTTACATGACTTTCATGGTATAGAAACCTTGATGTGATCTGAGAGAGAACATGGATCATGAGTTGATGATTAGTTTGATGGACCCCCTATTCTCCGGTGGTTGTGAAATGATGATCCTAGAGTAAGAATTTTTATTTCTATATAAGGGATCACCGGGTAGATTATGATAACTCGTGAGTGTTTCTAGTTTCTTATGGAAGAAAAGGTGGTCGGACTTGTTGGATGTATGGTTACGCAATTCTTCATGTCAGACCCGACCCCCTATGTGAGATATTTGGCACAAACCCAGAGTCACCATCCTTGAGTGATAAAAAGAATTCCACATGGGGTTCCTTGGAATGTCTCAAGGTATTTGGCTATATTTGATGTTTATATTGTGACCCTTATGATTTAGATATGATCTCCAAGGAAGGGCATGAAACTCCACCTTCCTTTTGAGAGATAGTTTGAATTCAATTGATTTTTTTTGTGATTTTTGAATCATTTGAGTTGCATAGTTCATTATTATTATGTATTGCACTTAAACATGATGTGTTTCCTTTACATTACAATTACATTTATTGGATGAAAATGGATTTAGACACCATGATAAAGAACAATCTTGAAGACATACCATCATTGGTTTTATATGTTATTATTGGCCCTTGTATATATATATATTAATCATTAAGAATGTATACATTTTGGACATATAGATTAGGCTAAAGCCTATAGTTTGGGATGGGTGTCCATTTTGGAACCCAACTGAAGGTTCTTCTATTTAATTTGTAATAATTTTGTATCTATTATATATGGAACACCACCAAATTAATATTTCACGTTCTAGATTGGGATAGCCACTGAGGGCTCATACCTACTGAGATTTAAGTCTCACACCCTACAGGGGTTTCCATTGCACAAGGGTACTTGAGTAGACTTATATTCTTGAAGGAACCATGTTGATTGTGTGTGTTGTTTCTCAATACTTGTGTGTTGGGAGCAGAAGACAGAGTTTGATCTCGGGAATCTCATGGAAATCACCATGGATTCATTTCCTTTATTTTAGTTACATGAGTTCTATATTGTTCTGAATTGAATTGTATGATTTATGATTACTATTTTAAGTTATGTAACATCACTATGAAAATTTATTCATGTTGTTTACAAACAGATGTTTTCCACTATTGTTTAGTTTTAATAATACTTATCTTTTTATTCCTTTCCATTTCTTCATATAACTTCATCTGTTGTCCACTAATTATTTTCTATTATATAGATATGATAAATATGATAGTGAGGGTATATTTCCACATTGAACCAACTCACACCATTATTTCTATTCAAAAGACCCTTTTGTATGAGTATGGGAACTTTAGGGCTTATGACCCACCAATCCTGCTATCAGTTTGGTTGTTAAGCAGGGTCAGGATGTTACAAAGTTGTATTAGAGATCTTATCATTAATCTTACTATTTTGGGATGGTAGTTAGGACACTAGGAATGTGTATATTCTTATAAAAATATTCATTCGAGGGACTTTTCACTGCATATATGGGTATGTGACTAGGTAAAAAAGGCATAGATTGATGTTCATTATATTTTATATTAATGTTGAATTGATTTCACCTTGAGTAAATTGTTTATCTTCGCCTGCTTATTGATTTGTGAGATTCAGATATTACAACCATGAAAAACTATGGAATGGATGAAGCATTTAATGTTTCATTGTAGACATAGAGATATTCACATTCCATGAATATTCCATGCCATGTTTTCATATGTAGGATTCAGTTTGATTTAGATTTGATGAATTCAGTGATATGCCTTCTTTTTATTTTCATTAGCATGATTTCTTTCATTACTTTCTTAGCAGATAATCTTACATGCCCCATACCTTTTTATCATGCATTTCATGACTAGTATTCTTTAATTATAGTCATTTAAACTTTCTTCTCTTTGAAACATTCCTATAAATAAATTCAGGTTTTGAAAAATTGTGAAATTTTTTACATAAGCTATGTTTAATGGTTAAAAATAAATTGAAGCAAAATTAAAACTTTTAAAGATCTTGGGATCATTATAGATAGGTATATGGAAAACAATGTCACTGAACTAAGATTTATGAGAATTAATTATATCTTGAAATGGTTTAAAATGAAAGGGAAGAGGAATTTTGATTTAAAAATGAACTGGTTAAATAACTAATGTCTCGCTAGACCCATTTTGGTCATCTGGGTAAATTTTCGTAAGAGATAACAGGTTATGGGTGTTTATAACTTTAATAATTGAAAATATTATTTTGGGTTGATTTTTATAGAACTTATGTTGGCATAGTGGAAACCTTTGAGGTCTCTTTAACAATATTAATTAAAAATAATATACATGCAAAAAAATTAATGAAGAATAAATGTTAATTAATGATTAATTTTTTTTTATTTTAAAAAGGAAGGATATTGAGAATCCCTATTTTATTTATGTGGTTAGCCAAATCATCAAGGAAACTCTATTTATAATTGGTTCATGAGGGGTTTTTTAATTATTTATAGGTCAAAAGGATAAATTTGAATAAATGTAAATGACTTAGAACTGATACCCTAGGTGGTTTCCTCTATTTAAAAACCCTCGTGTAAGGTTAGTTTGAGATTCTCCATTGAGTTTCCTTAGAATGGAACCATGAGTATTTTTCGTGTTCCTTATTTTTTCAATGGTCAAGATGATCAGCTTTTGATCCAAGTAACTTTTGTTTCCAGGAAAAAGTGACTTGATTGATGCTAGTACTTTTAAGGGGTTATCCAATAGTACGAATCACCATTATAGATTCAATACCATTCCAAATGTGGTGAGTTTTTTTATTTTTATTTTTCATTTTTTGGGTTTCATTGTACCTAGTAGTACAATTCGATTCTCAATGACACCCCTTTTTCAGATATCTTATCATGGTCTCTATGGCCCCTATTATGGGAATGAGCATCGAGTAATTCTCCATTTTTTGTAGACTAGACATCCCTCATGAATGATCAGCCCCATATTACATCTCCTAGCCTTGTTTCAACTCTTTGTATGGCTTGGGAGATCAACTTTTTGTTTCAGTCATATAAAAAAGAATGACTATGAGTCATTTTTATGTATAGATCATTGGATACATAAATTCATAGAGCTTATAAGCCTATACGTAGTATCCTGAATGAGTCATTTTTCATGTAACCCTCAAGGATGTATGGATCGATATATGTGTTACCCATCATGTTTATAAATGTAGTAAGAAACTAGTTTAGCTCATTGGAAAAAATGAGCCTTGTGCGGTTCTCTATGTTCAGAAGTCATGCCTATAGAAGAGTGACCTATGAGTTAAAGGAATCAAGATCATCCTAAATATAGAGATGAATTCCTAGAAATGGACTTTTTAACATGAAGATCAATTTGATTTATTGTTTTCTTTCAATTCATTTCCATTATGATCATGGGTCAGAGGAGAATCACTAGTTCCTTTATGGTTTTTTGATCTAGCTTACATTGAAGTACTTTTTTGATCTCTTAATACTTTATCTAGGACACTAATAAGATGGGGATATTCATGTAAAATTTATTAAATGATTCCATCCAAGTAGTAGGAGCATAGTCAATAAGGGCCATTGAAAAAAGGTCTGTCTTTCTTAAAGTCCCATGGGGATTTCACTAGTTAAATCATGTTGGTGCCTCCTTGGTAGTAGAATAATGATATGTTTTGAACTATAAAAAACCCTTGAGTAATATGGTGGTTTTTTGGACTTCTATTTTTAAATCATAAACAATCATGAGATGCCTCAGGTGGGGATTTCATCATGTTTCATTTGATGATAGTGCGATGGATGGTGAAGTTGGGAATATTTCATGGAGTTTACCACGACTGGTTAAACATTCTTTCTTTCTAGTGGTCAGGTATGAATAACTGGAAACTATTTAAATATTATTATTTTATTCTACATAGAGAAGATAATGTCACTTATCTTGAAATCATAATATATGTACTAAGAGATCATTGGTCATACACCGCGCTAAATCATTAAAGAAGTTGGGATTCATTTGGTGTTTTTCATAGTGTTTCACATGTACCCATAGTTCTTATTGATTCTTGTTAAACCTAACTGATTCCTACGTTTCCATGTGAAAATGATTTGGTAAGACTTGCATACTCCAGCCATTTATTTTTCTCGACTACCAAGAAGATACCACTTTGGGCATAGTGAATGGTCTAATGTGGGCGTCTTGGATTACTACCAACATATCACTTTTAATCATGGATTATGGACTAAATTGGTCTGTACCATGGACCAAATTATTTTAATTATGATTTTTTCCTATAATCATAGTTGGGATCAGAGTTAATGCTGAAAAGGTTAATAGTTATGGTGGGTTGAAAAAAGTTTTCTTCTTTGTTCATGGCAAGGAACAATATTTTTAAATAGCTAGTTGATGTTTTTTCCAAGTAACATCCATAGAACTCGTGTGTGGACTTCAATGAACATTATTGTTGTAAATTCAGGATTTTATTGGAAAAAATCACTTTGGTTATTTTTTAAATATGTCATCCGTCTAAGATGAGTGTCACGAGATGGTCAGCCAAAGATGGCTCGACTTTTTTGCCTCCTTGTGGGGGTTTATGGATAGTGAGGAACCATTTTTGGGCACCTATTCAGGTTGAGGCAAGTTATGGTGTATCATCCATGGATTTAAATGAAAACCATAAACAAATTGGATTAAAGAAGTTAGTGGGAAATCAATGAATTGACAATCTTGAGATGATGACAAGAGCATATTTGAAATTATTGTATGTGTGTTTTGTAAATGAAATTCATGTGGTGGAGGTACAATGGCTCAGAATTGGACCTTTTTTATGTTAATGACCTAATGATGGGATCACCTTTGACCTGATGTTTATAGATATAATAATGTGATCATTTTTGTATATTAACAAGAAAATGTATGCCCTATTTTGGCGATTCTTCTTTAGATTTGAGTGTTGGATCTAATTGGGATGGATTAACTTCAATATTATCAAAAAATACTTGAAGGTGGATTTGGAATATTGAAATGAAACATGACCAATTTAACTGAACTTCATGAAATTTGTATGTCATGGGATGTTTTGCTTGTTCACAAAGGATTCCTTGGGAAGATAAGTTTTATGCCAGGGAGGTTTTAATGACCCATTTTTTTGAACAGTATGAAAATTACAAGTGAATTTGATTTTCTTCATTAACTGGGAGGTCCATTATTTTAAACTGAGTTTCTGAATGCAATTTTGAGCGTAGGAACACCACTATGTATCGTTTTCTTTTTTTAATGAAAATGAAACAATTAATATCAAATTAAAATTATAATAAATTAAAGGTGATTTAATGGAAATAAATGGGAGATACAAATAATTAAACGTTTTAATAATAATAATAACAATATTATTATTATTATTCTTTGGTTTACTTTTATGGGATCCAAAGTGGGGTCTCCCCCTTTCTTCTTACCTGAGTGAGACACACCCCTCCCTCTCTCTAGCGCGCATGATACCACCATGAGGCCTCATCTTGGATTTTCGTTCTCAAAAGATTTTATCATGGTTGTTGTCCAATTCTTTACGGTGAGTCTTCCCATCACACATACACCCATTTTCCAATCGATATTTTCCCTCCCCATCACCTGGTGATGTGCCGATGAACTCATGGTTTAGGAGAATCTTAATTTATTGTGTTTCTTCTTAATATCGAGTATGCATAATGTTTTAGGTGACACATACATGCAGGTTTCAGTGATTTCCAACAATATAAATTTATTTCAGGTCGATTTGGTTTGTTCCCACCATCCTTGTTAAAGGTTTACATCTACTATAGTATTTTTCCTATTTTATTAATGGTCACATTGATGACTTTGGATCCCTCTTGGTTAAATTAGAACATTTTTTTGGGTCCCCAACGGCTTTAACTAATAAACATAGGTGTGTGTGTGTGTGTATAATTATATATCATCCTTGTAAATGTTCCCACATGGAAAGTGAAATGTTTACACAGGATAAATAGGTATATAAATATATATAGGATTAAATTTTCATGAATGTGTGGAGTAGTCCTTGTCTCCTTCAAATCCATCATGTGTCTAGAGTTTATTTAGGTCTTCTCCTTATTGTAGGGTCCCATTTCCTTTCCCTCAAATTTATTAAGGAATTATTTAATTTTTTTCATACCGTTAATTAGTTTTGGATAGTTTTTTTAAAAAAATTACCCTTTAATTGAATTTTTTATCATTTAATGAAATTATTTGTACATATATATGATTTTTATAATGAATATCATGGTATTATAATAAAACCCCTCCAATGGAGCTGCATTGTCATCAAAATCTCATAATGAAGATTTATGACTAGATTTTTTTTCATTATTGTCTTGTGGAATTAGAGTTCTTTATGTATTGATATCACTATCCATAATTAATGAGTTTTGGTAAATTGGATGTTTTTTTTAAATATATGGATAAATAAGGGTAGGGTTCTTATGCTTCATTCCCATCATTCCGTTACATTTTGGACATCGCTCCATTTTTCCACACGTCAGAACCTTCCAATGAAACATTTTTTCACATATTAAATTATTTGGGTTGAATTTCACTATCTTCTATGACCATATATAATGGTGAAACCCATGTTTAATGTAATCTAAAAGGATTTAGTCCACACATTTTGGTAGGCCATCCATTTTATTCTAAGATTCTTTATGTTGTTATTGGGGTTTCACATTAGTTCAATATCTCAAACTGGTAACCTGATTCACAATTAGAATTGTACCATGAATTGGGTCCCTTTGACTATGTGTATAAATGTTCTTATTTCTTATCCCCTTTTATAGAAACAAATTCCATTTCTTACACTCATTCAATATGAATTTCCTTGTTTATATTTTGTCATGCAAATTGTAAATACATTAATTATTCCATGTATGATGTTTTTACTTGTTTCATTATGCCTTGCATATTATTTCTTTTCATGATTATTCATAATGACTGTGGCAAGATGAAATTATAGGGTTATAAAAAGGTATGGCCAAGAATGAAAACGTGGTCCATTTTAATGTCTTAATGAAATATGGAAATGGTATTTTAATGAATTAATCCTTGGGTGATATTCCATTTCCAATAAATGTTTATTTTTTTACATATACCCATGTTTAGTGGTTTGAAACATATGAAATTCCTTGTAAATAATGTTAGCCTTTTCTATTGAATTTCATGTGATGACATGAAATTTATTATATAATATTCCATTTTTCATACTTTATTGTAACATAAAAAACAAATTTCATTTAACATGAAGTGTATATCTAGAATAAATCGTGCGCATGTGATATTGAAATGATTCTGTGATGCCATGAAATTATATATTTATTCATTTTCATGGTTTATATGCCTTTCATGGTATGTCACATCCCATGTAGTACTAAGGAGAACAGAGATCCTGAGTTAATTATTTATCGGATGGACTTGAAATTCATAGATGGTAATGAAAAGATGTATATGGATTGACAATTAGGCATTCTAAGTATGGGTTAACCATGATGTTTGTTGTAACTCATGAGTGAGGCTAGTTCACTATTAGAGAAAATTTTGATGAACCTATTAGAAAAATGGTTACAGCAAGCCTGAGGTAAAACCCGGTCCCATATGTGAGATATTTGGCATGGACTCAGTGTAACCTACCTTGTGTGATAGAAAAGTAATTGTATGGGTTGATTTGTATAGAATCAATGTATTGTGTTATATTGGATGTTTCCATTTCGAATCATGGGATTCATATATGATTGGGAAGGATGAGTGCAAAACTCCATGTTTTTTTATAATGGATTGTTTGAATTTAATTAATTGAATCATATGAGATTCATCCTTCACTATTCTTATGTATTCTTCTTATACTTGATGTGTTTCAATTACTATAGTGGAACACTTATGTTATGACATGGGATTTAGATCCCATTCTAAAGCACAAGATGGGGGGATGCCTTCATAGGGTTTCCATGGTACTATTCATCCTATGTATATATATATATATTTCCATGGGCTTTTATACATTTTAGACATCTAGATTAGTCTGAATGTGTAATCGGATTGGGGTCCATTTAGGAATGTAGAACAAGTTACTACCATTCAATTTTTCATCATTAAATGTCTCTTATAAATGGAACCCCACCTAATTTATATTTCACTTTTTGGATTGGGATAAACATTAGTGGTGTTGGCCTACTGAGATTTATATCTCACAGTCTACCCAATATACCATTGCACTAAGGTAAATATGAATTATTACATAATTATAGGACCTAGGATGATTGATTTTGTTGTTTCAATGTTCATAGGAGTTAGAAGAACTAGACCAATCTGGAGCTCAGGATGCTCATCGTGATCACCTTGGAATCTTTTCAATTATTTTCATAACTTGGATCATGTATATTTATAAATTTTAAATATTACTATATGATTACAATTTTAAGTTACGTAACATCACTATCAAATGCATGCATGTTTTGTATAAATATGAATTGGACACATTATTTTTAGTTATTATAATATATTTCTTCCACTACTTTTTATTTATTTATATTTCGTTCATTGTTCTTGACTAATTCTATTATATAATACCATTGTGATACATTAATTATGAGGGTATTGTCTCTCCACAGAAACACATTACACCCTCACTGCTAATTAGCATCATCTGGAAAATTGGGAGGTGCGCTTAAGGTCGTGTGACTCAGCAGTCTGGCTATAGATTTTGATGGTAAACTGGGTCGGGATGTTATATAAGGAATCGTTGAAAAATTTAACGTTAGGTAATACATTAAACACAATAAATGTATCCAATAAAAAAAATTATATCACGATTCCATGATGTGATGGTTAAGATAGAGGGTGGGGTGTGAGTGAGGAAATTGGGAGGAAATAGTAGTACATGATGTCTTTAGATGTGTTCAATAATGAATAGGGCTTTTAAAAAATATATTTGTCCATATATATATTTATCTATTATGAAAAATAGGTTTATATCCACCACTATATATTTTATGACTCCACTCCTTAGATTTTTTGGGCTACTAGATTAATAGTCACATTATACTATGACATAAACGGAAGATGATCATCAACCTATCTTTGTAAATACTACCAAACACATATTGATCCCCCAAAAAAATATAACTATTATTCTAGTGTAGTCCACCACAAAAAAACACTCAATTATTAGTTTTATAACAATAACATCCACTAATAATCTATTAAAACAAATATTCATCTTAAATGTTATTAGAATCTTAAATTCAATATTATATACATAAATAAAATTTAATTCATTAATTGTATTTCCACATATACACTAGTCTAGTTATCCACAAAATGAAATTTATCAGACTCATATCGTACAATTAAAATCATAGGCATATGAAATTATATAAGAATTATTTCCAATACAATTAAATTTATTATTTCCAGGAACTTTTATATTATTAAACATTAATGATTTATTTCCTCCACAAAAGAAAATCATATTTTATAAAATATATATAATGGTCCATCATATATTAATTACAACCCTATTTTATCAATTTAAAAAACATGAATAAATTTCATTCTAAAAATAAATAATCATGTTTTTGGATGTAAAACATTGGAAAATATGTAAACCTGATAGATCAAATAATACATTATCGATATCATTTTCCCATTTATTTCTTGCATTATACATAACTTTTCTAAAAATTTTTTAATGAAATAAATTTTTCTTATCAGAATACACAATAATTTTACAAAATTGTTTTACTATATATATATATATATGTATATTTCTATTAATAGAGATGTGCTTTTACTCTATAAAAATTTAGGTGAGGAATGGATTAGAAACCATTCATAGTAACCATGTTGATTTTTTATAATAATGTAGCGTCCTTTGTAATGTTCTAAATTTAGTAATAAAACATGCACATCAATGGTGATTTTATTAACATTTTCCTGAAAAATCATTTGTATGCCTCTAATCTTCACAAATAATTTAACATTAAATAGTCTAAATGTATATCATTATAATGGTAATAATTATTTAAAGAATATTAAATATGTCAAGGAATTTTTTATCATTTTTTAAATTTGAAACATATTTTCATTAGTAATAATATTAATATCTTAATTTGTGTTAAAATCATAAAAGGGAAAAACAATGATTATTTTTTTCAAAAAACTAACTTCACATTTGAGAAATAATAATTTCTTCTCCTCTAATCATTTATCATCATCCCTCTTTGGAATAAACATACCAATTTATTTTAAAATTATTTCTTCTTATTATTCACCTTAGATTTCTTCACATATTTCAAGAGTGAGAATATATTATGATTTTGAGGTTTCAGGTTTTCTAGTTTCACTAGGTTATTTATGTCATGACCTGACCCACCAACGTCAATCCCTTGACTACCTCAAGATCACCTCCAATAGGCTAACATATTCTGACCAGAACCATGTAGGAATGTCCCACATATAGGAGGAATATTCTGAAGTATCTATAAACATGAACACATATCCAATAACAAACTATGATTAAATGTAGGACAACAAAAAAATTAATGCATCTAAGATCCTACAACAGATTATGAAAGTACCATACTGAAAGAGGAAAAAGGGTCCAAATACATGCCCAATCAAAAACAATAATGAGTAAAACATTCTAAATGCATGGGGACTATGTCAAATGAATGATTCTGTTAAAATACATTGACATGACATGATCCAAATATGTTGCACCCACTCTCTTCCACCCGAGGACACCATCAAATGGTTCGTCAACTATATATGAAATGACACATGCGGGAAAATACCTTGTCAGTGTTTTATAACAATACTCCATATGAAACACTAGAAATACTAAACCTGAAGAAATATGTATATTAAACTCAATAACATATATAAAAATCAATGAATTAGAAACACCAACATATACTTAGGAAATACACCATGCCATTAGGCAGTCATAACCAACATCTAGCCACATGATTCTACTCACAATAATGATTTTTACAGGAGATCTGACTCCACGATCCATTCCATCATCAGAGAAACTGGAAGAACATTTATGAATCATTGGTCTCATACAAAGAAATCTCATTGGCCAATGAAGTTCTTGATACTCAGATAGGTGGTTATGCCTAGAACCGCAGGGGGACACCAGGAATCCAATGTCGATTGAACCACTACATGGGGATAATATGTAAATGAAACCATAAACCCTACATATAAAGCCTTAAAGATGAATGATAAATTCCCTATTCAAGGAGGTTATGCTGGTTACAAAACCGCAACAAAGTGATAAAGGATGATATAGGATCGCACTCCAGTATCATGGAGGGACATTAAAACACTATTAGAGACTCATCCTCCAGAGGGGATCAAAATCATAATTGAACTCTATAACCTTGAGGTAATGTAAAATAGGAACACTCTAAACCTAGAATGATCCTATATAATGAAAAAAAGTGATACAACGAATCTTTAATGGGTTATATGGCATATACCATGGGTTACATGGCATGTCTAGCTATCCTAATTCATCAAGTATGGGAAAGACTCACATTTCAGGAAATTATCTATATAAATGGTTTATTGAATAAGTACATAGGATGTATATACCAATGAAATGCTACTCATGACCTATGACTACATCTGTGTATGGGGGTAGAGCCCATGTACCAGCAGTTTTTTGTCAGTTTGTGTCTGTTTCTATGTACACGATGGTCCACATGTCCATGTATATTTTACTATGTTTGTGTACTTCCGAAAAAACATTTCTAGTCACATAGAAGGGGTCACACATCCTATGATATAGTCACATGGAATGTTATACTTATCCGCAACTATAACCTAACATCATATTTAGGGGGCCCAGATGGCATTTCATCCTGAATTGCATGTCGTGGTTCTTTGGTTTTCCCAAAACATCGAGTTCAGCTAATCATTAATCATTGCTTTTATAAAACCATAGATCCCATCATAATGTATTGATCAGTTTTTGGCCAACCCTTTTCTTCGTGGATCTCTATAATAGTAGTTCGAATCCACTCCGAAATCACCAGCATCAAACCGTACATCATAATTCATCAAAAACTTGGTTGAACAGAAACTACATATCTACTCTGATCCACCTCAGGTATCCAACAATTGTCATCAATCCTTGATCACATAACAAATCCTGAAACATACCTATTTTATTGATCCATTATGTCAATGAACAGTTGTGTAATGATCAAATACATAGTATTCATTGAACCTATGGCCAAAAGAAAATTTAAGTGATAAATGTGTGAAGAATATTGGAATGAATCCAAAATAAAAAATGAGGAAAAAAAACTATTCTGTTATTATTTTTCCCTCAATGTATTATCATTGATGAAGCTGAGAGAAGAGGAATAATCAAAATTAATTAAAATAATAATTACATCAATTTATTTCTATAAATGATGGTCATATCAATGTTGTTCATTCAATTGATATGTATTCGCCTAATATTAAGATACCGGATTGAAATTTCAATTTAAAACTACCTACCGGGATTTTTTATTAATGGATGATGAAGAACTGTTTTATTCATATCATTGAATGTATCCATATAATTTCTTGGTGTAATAATACATGATCTAATCACTATCTGTCATCATTAACCAAGAACAACCTCCTCCAACAACTCCTAGTTCTAACGGGTTTTTTCCAAAACCTATAGACAAAATATATAGCCACAAATTTAAATATTAAGAAGGTATCATCATCAAAAATAAAATAAAATTAATTATTTTATTTATTTATTTAGATAATTTTATGACCATGGTTTTTTTTAAAAACTATCCACACTGAATAATGCTATGTTGTTCCTAGGGTAAAACCTACATTATGGACTTAATGGTTCCCTCATATTTCTGATCATGGTGATCATTTATGAGTTATTATAATATTTAAATAAAACATCAAATGCATGATATTTAAAAATTTTAATATATTCAAAATATTTATTCCAGGCAACTTGGGCCTCGAAATGGATCTTTGTCTCAACACCGGGGGTTTGAAAATAATCCATATAATATCGAAAAATAATGCTTCAAAAATCTTAGTTGTTAAATTATACATACATTATTAAATTTCATCTCGATAAGAGAAACAAATACTCAAAATGATGAGTATGATGGTATTCTATATGGTTCTCCCGCAATAGGATTCTCATGTAAGATTCTCATTCTTCCAATAAACAGAGATAAGGGTAATTGATCTCCCACTAAGGATCTCCTCATGTTAATATATGATCTTCACTAGGTAATATACAAAGTTGTCTTCATTTTCAATGTACATCTCACACCAGTAAAAAATTTGCGATGATTCGTGTATATTCCTCCATATTTTTGAAACATGGAAGATGTTGTGAACGCAGTTCAACTACGGTGGTAGAGTTAAGTGGTATGAAGCCTTTCCAACTATACACACTATTTATATGGGACTAATTAATAATATAGATAACCATACTCTATATAAAAATCACCTTAATCCATGTATAGGTGAGACCTCCATGGACAAAGGGTCTTCTTCCTTAAACTCCATAGGTCTCCATCATTAGTCTACATATGACTTAAGATGGATCTGTGTAGTCATCATCCTCACCATCTCTACGGTCATTTGTGTTTACTCACTAAAATATGTCTAGGATAGAGGTGACCTACATGGTATCTCATACAAAGCCTCTATAAGTTCCACACCAGTAGTGATATGGTAGTTTTATTTGTTTGAAAACACTGCCTTGGGTTGGTGGTCCTCCTAACTATGAACAATATTAAACATATTGGATCACAAAATTTCCTACAAGACCAAAATGGTCTATTCTATCTTGCTATTAGTAATAGGTTACAATGATGTGATCATGCATAACTATGTTAGTAAAGAATCTTGAAATCCCCTCTATATCCGAGATGTGAAGTGAGTGTTACAGTCATATACAATCATCGATGGAACCTCATGGTGTCATACTATCTCATTCATGTATTGGAGCCCCATATACTCTAGTGAACACTAATATGAAATAGATATGATGTGGGATGACTTGTTTATTCATTATATGATCACTTAGATAGATTTAGGTATGTTTGACATAAGTGGTAATCACATCATGAAGAACAAGGATATCTCATCCCACTTCCACTCTAGAACCTCAATGGGTTGGGTTTAACTCACTGAAACCTTTTTCTCAGACATCGGCCACTGATTAATGAGGCATCAAATGGAAAACTCTGTAACTCCATTCATAATTCCTGGTCACCAAAACTGAAGTTGGAGTTACCAGTACATATTTTCCACACATGGATGTATAACCAAAGTTAATGTATGAAACTCCCACAAAACCTCCTACATCAACATCAATTGTACCACCTTTCATGCGACGAAATGGATATTGTGCTCCCCACCATTAGAATATCGATAAGAAGAAATTTCCTTGGTTATTTAATTACATAATACATCATAGTTTGTATCTCCAGGATGATTATACCTAACATACTATAAAATAGTTTAGGGAAAAATCATCAAATGAAGATATGAAGCACCATCCTTTTCCAAAAAGAAATAATGAAACCGGGTAACTTCTCTTACGCCTTAACCAACAACTAAGAGGATGATCTCCTGTTAAGATAATCTTCCACCACATTCCCCATCCCATGTGTATTGATAATCACCAAGTTATATTTCTAGAAGAACTCTTGAAATCGCTACTATATCCAATGAATATACTTATGTTATAAGACATAAATAAGACTCTTGTAGTCATATTACATGATAAACAACTAAACCATCAGGTTGTATCACAACATTGTCAATGTGAATACTGCTATAACAAACTCAATATCATGGGTAACATGGTCTCAACTAATGTGAACCATAGGTAATAACCTCCTTACCCTAAATCATAACACAACCATCTCCTTTCACTGAAGCATCACAAAAACGCTACATACAAGATACCCTCCTCTAGAAATCTCAATATATGGGCACACATAATCCTCAAACTTTCCTCCTAAAATCACTATTGGAATATTTAAATCAACATAAAATACTCCCCCATCCGATTCAAATATGATAATGCTTCTTACACTCAAGAGGAATTGGGTACAATCCTCTAGTAGTACCCTTCCAAGCCATGAAAACATTCCACCTCGACAACACACTTGGTATGACCCAATGAATATACATCTTCAACCTTAGTCAGGTCCGCTGATACTCAAGCCATTGAGATTACGTTTACCATAATGTGGACCTCTTCGATCCAAAATTGACACTTCTAGAGATTCCTATAATTTTGGTTCTCTAAAAGTGTTTCACAGAAAATCCAAAATGGTCTTTCATGGTCATCCATGGTGTCTAAATACAATATAATGTCATCAATTAAGGCTACCATGAACCAATATAAGAATGGTTGAAAGATGTGGTTCATGAGTCCCATATAAAATATTGAGGAATTATTCACATTGAACAATGTCACTAGGTACTCATAATGATCATAGATACAAATGAATTCTCTCTTCGGTATATCCACATATCGTACTCATAACTAGTGATAGAATAATTTGAATCCAATCTTTGAGAAACATGTTACCCATATCAACTAATCAATGAAGTCATTGATAATTTGCATTGGAAACATATTACTTATAGTAATGTGACTCAAGCACCAATAATCCAAAAATAAAATTAGGCCCTCATCCATATTTTTGGTGAACAACACTAGGGCTTCCCATGGGGGATTGCTGGGTATCACAAATCAATTCCTCTATAAGTCCTCTAACTACAAAATATTCTATCAATGCTCCATGAGACCCATATGCTATTCCATTGTTGATATCAGGGCCGTACTATAAAGCAAGTTGATGTAGAATTCTACCTCTCAGTAAGGAGGTAATCCTAGTACATCCTGGGGGAATAATTCAACATACTCCTCCACCATTAAAGGAAATTGGTTTCCCAAATCATCCACTATTACAAAACATATTCTAGAAAAAATTTGATAAATTGGATGTGAGATCCTATTCATGATAACATCATGTTCTTACATGTGTTTTTTAATAACAAACTAATACGTCAATTAGTCTCTGTAGTCGCACTGCATCCACTAATAAAATCAACTAGGGAATGAACTATTCATAACGATTCCATAAATAATATGACATTGTAATGCCTCTTTGTTGAAAAAGGGGTCCTAAAAAAATCTCATATCTCTGAGATTTAGGTTTCATGATTTACATAAGAGTGAAATCATTGAGTCACCACAAGTAAAGGCCTCCTACCGCACAAATATAGCCAATGTCTCAACTAGAATCTCTAATTCGCCAACAATATAAGTGGAAAGTAATGAATGACTCCAACCAATGTACATAAATACTATATCTATTGTAAAAAATGGCATAGATTGTACCTCACGTTATACACATACCATTAGGTCATAGGTATCTATAGCTTGTAGCTAGCCTCGTACCCATCCACCAGCACCCTGAGCCCGACACATACCAGATGGGCTTTTTGTGATAGTAATTGGTCAAAACAGCATCCACCTTTAACTTCCATGTATTCCCATCATCCATAAAATATACAATATGGACAACCCTAATCTAGACTATATATTTTCCTTGAAGGTCCCTTAAATTTATCGTGGTCTGTTGTTATAACAATTAGATAATACCGAGACAGATGTCCTAGATCATCAGAGGAAAGCCACCACCTATCCTTTGGATGATTTGATCCACCCTAAGATCCCTACACAACTAAACCAGTGTCTTGTAATTTCCTCCTAAATCGTCAAAATCACGTGGATACCATCGACTGATCTTGGTTTCCTACTACTGAGGCTTGAGATATTGTGTTCCCAACACTATATTTCACTATCAATGTCTTCTCTTCACGAAATCTCTCCACTGACTTGGATCATTGAATCGCACAAACATATTTGTAGATTCAATTGGGTTCCATTGAATACCGAATTACTCTTCATAATCCCTTTCCAAAGGTTGTATCTCTAAAAAATTGATCCCACTACATATACAAGGAGTAACACATGATATAGTTAATCCTTACTGAGTATTCCTCCATGGTCATACTACCCTACTATAGGTGAATAAGTTCTTTATGCGTACTGATCATAGTGTGGATGGATAGAAATCCTCCCTCTTAAGACACCCAGTGTATGACCATGTTAGATCTATCTCGCCATGTGACTAAGACATGATGCTCCACCCTCACCCAGTAGAGAACCAAAGAAGACTCTAAATGGTGACTTCCATCTAATCAGCATGTGTCGTCACAAATCATGAAGCAAAAGTGAATACCTCTATCCAGTCCTCAACCTCATGGGGGTCTATCTCACATTGAAACCTGGGAGGCTTCCACCTCTAAAACCCATGAAACACACTCAACATATGTGAATCATCAACTAGTACTCGAAGCACTAGATGGGGTTCAATGAGAAGTTTTATGTCTAGTAAACCACCCAGAGGTGATATCTCCGTTACAAAACCCTATAATGATGCCTCATCACTAGTTGGATCATCCCCGTAATCACATAGTAGAAACAAGGATGGATCTTTATGTGGAGTCTTATAAAACAATAATGATGTAACACAATTAAATGTGATTATTTGAAGAGTAGAATCATGAATTACATGAAAAAAAACATTCCCATATGATGCATGATCTAAATATTGTTCCCACTCCCAATGATTAAATGTGCCCAGTAGAATGGTAGGTGATTAGAGTCCTGGGTTTTGGATACATCAGCCACCACACCAACCCTGGAGTATCTAGCTTGAAATACAAACTGAAAACACTAAACATTGATTCCCCAAACAAATATCACCAACTCTTATATTAATTTATGATATACCACCTTCGATACAACTCTTTCATGACCTGACCCACTAAGGTACAAATTGTGACTACCCCAATCCTTCCTCTTATAGGCCAATTGATGGATACAAGCACTGTGTAGACATATCCCACAAATGGGAGGCATTGTCCATAAGTAATGTCACAGACACACACACACACATACAACAATGCTGAAATTAAAAACAACTGAAACACTGCAAGAAAACCAACATGATCCCAAAATAGAGTATGATAATAAAGTACAAAATGTGGAAAATGGGGAGATTAAAATACCATACAAAAATATTAATGAGTTAGACCTACTCTATGGGTGACGTCTATGTCAAATTTAAGCTCACTATAAAACACCTCTATTTGAAAATCTCTAGATACATTCCACAAACTCTCTATTATCCTATCACGTCATCAAAAGGGTCATCATCTAATTAGGACACCACATGTTCAATAAAGTCACATGTAGTGGTGAGTATAAAAATTCTTAGTAGAAAACCCCAATGAAACTAAATGTGAATCAATAATTATATTAAAATAGATACAAGATATAAAAAATAATGCATTATAGAAAACTCTATAATATACTAAGGAAATTTACCACGTAAGTAGGAGATAATGACCACCTACCAACCACATGATTCTTCTATAAAAAATTATCATTTAATTAGATCCCACTCCATGAGCCATAACACCATCAGAGATTAGAAACAAATATGTGTTGATCAATGGGGCCAATCCATGAAATATCACTAGACTATGAGTACCCTTCTACTCTAACAAGGGGTTGTGCCCAGAAATACTATAGGACACTAGTAGCCAAATCTGGATCAACCCTCCACATAGGGGATCATAATTCAACAATACCACCAACATTTCCAATTTGTTCATCTAGATGGGGGAACAACAACCAAATCATGGTGGTAATTATATTTCCACAATCACACCAAGAGAAAAAATAATGATAGAGGACTTCACTCGAGTCTCACAATGGGAAACTATAACATGAACATAGACATGTCCTCTAATGGGGATCATAATACTATTATGTTGATGTAATAGAATACTATACCCATGTGGGAATGAACTAATATTAAATGATTGTCCTATATTTTTCCAAAATAAGGATACAAATACCTATAAACACTCTTTAAGGTGTTAAAATACCAGTACCATGGGGTATATGTCGTGTCCATCTATCCCATGTCGGGTCATGTGGAACAAACTCAAATTGAATTTAAGTCTCTATATATATGGTATGTTTAATACATGCATATTGTGTAGAGACACACGACATCCAAACCATGTTCATTGTAACACCCCGAGATTTTACGAAAAATATTCTTTTTAATTTCATTAATGTCTTGTGTTGTATGATACACTAAAAGGAGCTTGCACACCATGCATCCCTGACTTGACTTTCATTACACGCAAGTGCGACCTTCCACAATAGCGTGTGTTGTACACAATACCAAGTTTCACTAAACAACGATATGCTATTAAAATATTATTAAAACTAGCCATTATGAATAGTAATAACCACTTTTTGAAATTTTGTAAATTTTTTTTTCAAAATGGACTTCATTTTTGGATTCAGAATATCGAAATTAGCTTAGGGTGAAATTTTGGTACTTTTCGGATAACTTTCATATTCTGATGAATAGTGAAAATTACTAAATTTTAATTAAAAACAACTTTTTTAATCAAAATAATTAATAGTGATAAATTATTAATTTTAGTGGTTTTAAAGTATATTTAGAATATATTTTTACAATTTAATACAATTTTGGTCATTGGATGTAATTTCACATTTAAACCGGACATAAACAAGTGTCAATCTTTTGATAGTTATTATCTCTTAAGAACACGCTATTTGTGTTGACGACAGGAATTAATTTTTAAATTAATTAATGAAAATTATATGTTTTGAATTTGGTAAAATAGACATATTTTTTGAGTTCATAATATCAAATATAGATTAGGCCTAATTTTTGGAATTTTTCTGGAAACTTTCATTTTTTGATGAATAGTGAAACCAGTAAATGGTAGTTAAAAAATGAATTTTTCATAAAACATAATTTTACCACTTCTGTGAGTGGAATTTCAAAAATACAAGAGACACAGTTGATGTCAGTAAGTAAAATTTGGTTCAATGAGATGAAAATAATTTTTGGTGAATAGTAACTTTTTACTTTTTTTACCACGTTTAAAAGTAAATATGGTAATTAAGGGTAAAAATGACATTTTTATTACCCTAACGCATGTCCTAATTCTATTGGATAAGATTAATTGGACCAAAAAAAACCTTATGAATAAAATATGACCATTTAGGCCCACTTGGATTAGATTAGGACATTTATTATTATTTAATTCAAAGAAGGGTTAAAAGAGTTAAAATCAGTGTTTATTTACTAAAACATTTTTAATATAGGGTTATACATAAGATAAATTAGATTGTAAATATTCATTAGAAAGGTAATAATCTTTCCTACATAATGATATTTTATTTATAATTTTTATACATTAAATAAATAAATAAATTTATGACACAATGATGATGAAGTAATTACCATAATAGTGATAAATTAGTATAATTGATATTATAAATACCCAAATAAATATAATTTCAGAATTTTTATGAATTAAACTTATTTTCTAGGTTAATATTGAATTTTATTATTGAGTTAATTAACTTTTGTCGAAGTAATCATCCTATTATGAGTTTCACAAAAATAAACTATTGAATAGTGTCAAAATTGACATAAAATAATTTTAAAAACAAATATTATATTATTGATTGTTATTTTATTCCTAAAAATCTAAGGTTCGGCCAAGATACTTATATCATGATAGGTGTATCATTAATGGACCACTTGGGGGTCTCTTGGATGTATATGGTAATTTTATTAACTATATAATATAAAAATACAAAGTGTCATGGTAAATGTCCATCTAATTAACTAAGAGTTAAAACTAAAAGATAAGGTTAGTATGATGACCTAAACTTGTCTATATTCTATTTAATTAGAGGATTTCGACCCATACCCACCTTATCTTAGAAATAAATCAATTTGGAGCTATTTAAAAATGAATTTGGCTTTATAATAAAATAATATTTTGAGTTATCCCAAAGGTGCCCCTCTCCTCCCTTATAAAAGGGCACCTCCTCCCCCTCTTCCTCACACCACTTTGAGCCTTAGAGCTCTTCCAAACATGACCATTTCACTTCCCCACTTCCCTAGAAACATCCTATAGGTCCTGGTCTTCTTCAATGACCAATTTTTGGGGCCCTAAGAAGAGGACTCAAAGAGCCGCTTCAAAGAAGAGGTAATGTCTGTTACCGATTCTTTCAACTTTATTTCTTCTTCCACTTCTTCTTCTTAGGTTGTTTAATTATTAAGTAATAAAATCAGTATCACTAATATACTTATATGTTATTATAAGTATGGAACAACCCTATTTCACCATCTATCCATCCTACGGAAAACGAAATCACCCCGCGTGTGTACGTACGGAATACCGTCTCCACGCCATCGTGTAATCTATTTTCCACCACCACCATACTTGGATGGATATAATGGTTTAAATAATAACTATATATGATTATTTTAAAGTGATATTGATTCTGAAATAGTATACATACACTCCAATACAGTCCCACGGTCATGATAACGATATCATCGCTCGTGCGTATGTACGGACTACTGTCTCCACGACGCGATGAGATTCATTATCCACGTTAACCATTCATGAATGATTATAAAGTATATATAATAAGTAATCATGAAATATATGACATAATAATGATACTGGATTTATGTGTATATATATGTATCTCATCTACTTAATTCCATTCAAAACAATAAGGAAACGAAAACAGCGTTCATGCGTACGTACGGCCTACCGTCTCCATGAACGGTGTATTTATTTCCATTTACTGATTTATTATATATATGTATATTCTGAATATATATTATATATAAATCTTTTTTTATATTCTGGAGTTAAGTAATCATGATCTATGTAATCATATGAATAATTACAAGTCAAAACACGGACGAAAAATGAAATAATTTTACCCAAAACGCTCTTTAACATGGAATTTACAAAAGAAAGGGTAAGATAAAGTCATAAGTGAACCATATATGATATAATAATAATGAGTATGATTCTGGAATAAGTCAATGACATTATTTAAATCATTATACAGGAGGTTCGGACACTTACGAAGCAAATCAGACCTAAGGTAAGAGGAAATATCACAATCTCATTTTTATCTGAGATTGTTTATACTTTGGAATTTACTGGGATTTATTTTATCATCCACGTCCATGTTTCCACAATATGTAATATTTATATCCTTCAACAATAGCTTATATCCAATTTTACCCTTCGGTGAGTTTTTAGAAAAAGATATCAAAAGAATCTTTCGTCGTTTTTCGTACGAGCTGCTTTTTGACTTTTCCGACAAAAGTACGAGAAGAATGTTTTTTTAACTTATACGGCATGAATGGATTTGTAAAAAAATATTTCCAAGAAGATTTCTTTAAAAGTTTTCATGTTTATTTTTAATCAACTTCTTTTAGTTTAAAATTGTATGACATGTTAAGAAAGGAAAAATTGTTTTTGAAGTAAAAAAGGATATTTTCCTCAAAAATGGAGTTTAAGAGTTTTATCAAAATCATTTTCCATCTAAGATAACAATGGTTTCTGTCTCTATCCCTATTATTCCATTTATTTTATTATTTTGTGATGGAAATATTTTTTTGAATTCATCTATGTTATATGAATTGTTTTATGATGTCTCGATGTTTAAGATTCCCATTTTTATTACATGGGTTATGCAATGATGTATGATTTATGATTTTGTGGCACACATAAGAATGGTATCATTATGAGATGGGTGGGACCTATATCTCCCTCCAATTCATTGGGTAAAGATATTATATCTCATGAGATAGACATGGCTGGAACGGCGGGTTAAACCGGTTCAGTAAAACAGGACTGAAACGAGGAGTGAACTCGGTTCAGATATGGACTTTGTCCACTAAGATAGTCTTGGCAACGAGTCTTGACTAATAAGAAATGATTCTCTATGATTATGTGTGCATGCTGCAAAGTTTCATGTTTTATGTTATGATTATTGGGATTAAATTTCACTACCATGATTTATCCCATGTTATGAAATTATGATCCCTTTTGCAGGGTAAGATTTCAAAATTGTTATGTTCTTATGAATATGACGTGATTGATATTTCTTTTGTTTACCCTTACTGAGCATTTGAGCTCACCGTTTTATGTTTTCTTTTCCCGAGGATATAAATAAAGGTTTTAGGTAAGGAAACAAAAAGTAAAAGATCTTTATGGGAGATTTTGAAGATCTTTCACCACGATTAGAAGATTACGTTCCAAGTTTCCAAAGACACTAAACTATTACGGTCCTTGTGTGTATGTTTTTGTTATGTATTAAGTATTCCGAAAAATAAATGTAATGTCCATGTACGTTAAGCTTCGGGGGTCTATAGTTGGTATCAGAGGAAAGTTTTAGTCATCCTTTGGAAACTAGGATGTGAAAACGTTAGTGAGATCACTAGAGATATTTCTAAGGTATGTCTAGGGATGTCACTAAGGATAAGTATACGTATAGGATATAGTCCTAGAACTATGGTAACAATCATAGAATTTAACCTAAGATGTTAGATATTGAAGGTACTCTCCCTTTATTATATTGTTTTCCCTAGCGTGATTTTTACCTCTCACTATTCTTTTTGGGTTTTAGACGATGGATGGAACATGAAGGAACCGTGTTGATCAATGTAATGGACAATGCAATGATTGTCCTCCTGAACAATCAAATGTTATGGGAGATGGAGTGCAAAATCTTATTGCTATACTTACACAAGCTATGAATCATTCTGGACTTCCAAATGAGCAGAGAAGGGAACAATATTCTATTGAGTCCTTCATGAGGCAACGTCCACCTTATTTCAGTGGGTCTTCTGATCCAGCTGTTGCTGAACAATGGATCAGTACTACTGAAAAGATATTTTCAGTTCTTCAATGTTCTGAACATGATAAAGTCATCTTAGTAGTATATCGTTTGGAAGGTGAAGCTGATCAATGGTGGAATCTTATCAAGAATACAAGGCCAAGAGATGAAATTGAGTCCACGTAATGGGACGAGTTCAAGAACTTATTTTTCAATAAGTACTTCCCTCGTATTCTTCGAACAAAGATGGAGAAGGAGTTTCTTGAACTAAAGCAAAAGGATAATGAATCTATTGGTATATAAGAATCGAATTTTACAAGGCTTGCCAGGTATGCATCTGGATTTATCATCCAACCTGAAAGTAAAGTTGATCAATTCTTCAGTGGCTTAAACCCAAATCTTCGAAGGGAATTAGCTATAAGAGACTTTAGTAGCTATGAATAAATTGTGCGTTGTGCTATCAAGGTAGAAATGGATGTTGGTGTTACATATCCATCTCATAGTTTTGACAAGAAATGAAAGATGGAGTTCAAGGAGAAATCTCAGAATAATGGTGAAAAGAAGATGAATGTTTCCCTATGCTCAAAGTGTGGAAAGAATCATGGTGGATATTGCCTTAAAGGGACAAGTAAATGTTTCAAATATGGAAAGGAAGGTCATCGGGCATTTGAATGCCGCAATGATGGGAAGAATATGTCTACTGATGCAAACAACGGAAGGGATACACAGAATGAACCTACTACACTTCAATGCTTCAAGTGCAAGGAAATGGGGAATTATACTAATAAATTCCCTAATCCAAGGGTTAGTGATGATTGAAATGAGAAACCACTTAAGGAAAAGGACAAAGGGAAGTCACATGCGATCACTATTGGAAATGTTGAATATGAAAACAATGTGGTGGAATGATTAAGTGTTTATGTAATGGGATTCCAAAATAATGTTTTATATAGTATCGTGGAATATTGGAATATTTATTTATTGGTATATTGTGGTTTTAAATGGTACCGGTAACCATGGAATGTGATTGATATATTTTTGGAAAAAAAGATGATATGCGCATAATGAAAGGAAAACGAAAAAATGAAATGTTTGACCGTATTCATGAGCTCATGACTGATATAAGGAGAAGGTTATATCATGGTTTGAGTATATAGAATTTTTGGATTTTGGTATGTGGAAAGTGTTAACTTTTGACTGCATTCATGTTTTCTCTAAGGTTCAATGGGTATTCATTCTTCAAGAGAATACATGATTAAGGTATTCACATGTTTGTAATTTGACCAACAAGACATATCTTATTATATATGGGGATCAACGATGGTATTAAATATCTGGTAATCATTTTCACTATATTATGAGAGTGGACTGCAGTATTATGGATAAGCCTAAAGATTGGAATGGATTATGTTGGACATAAGTTAGTATTTTTTTAGTATAGAATTGTTTTCGAAATTATTGATGGGATGATACAGTAATATAGTTTTAGAAAAAGGACAACCTGCAGGATGGGCGACAGCCCATCGCGTCGGACAAGGCTGTGGGAATCGAACCCACAACTGAAATGCGACTGGCCTTTATCGCCTACCACTGGCCTACAGGAAGTCCCTAGTTAGTAGAAACTAGTTTTATTTTATTAAGCGGTATGATATATGATGTATAAGTTCATTTTTGGAACCATATACGATTAATCTAACCATAAGATGGACTTATAACTTTTGCTAACCTTTTGTTTGAAAGAGATGGAATGACCAATCATTCTTTCACATGATCTGCTAACACATCACGAATAAAAAATTCAAATTCATTTCTTTAAGGGATGAAGTGGAAATTGTTCAATTCATGAAAAACAGTGAGATTGTACCAAAATCATGTAAGTATTTCTTTTAATTCATCAACTTTAGGGAAATGATCTTGAAAACAAAAAATGTTGTCCTAGTTCCCTTATATCCGATGAATCAGATGGTACCTTAGATCATCACAAAAATATAGATTTTTGATTGTTGTCTTTTTCATATCCATGTTCTCTACCACTCTCCACCAGAACATGATGGTTAGATTTCTCTTCCATATCCATATTTTCACCTATGTGGAAACCCAGTGATTAGTTTATTTGGGTAACCATTACATTTCATACTTTTGATTTTAAAGATTGGTTTTGGTATTTCTTTTTACGATGTGGGTTTCTATTAAATAAACTTTTGAGTAGTAAACCATTTATAACCCCGACGAATTTCGAGGGAGAAATTCATTTTAAGGGGGGTAGAATGTAACACCCCGAGATTTTACGAAAAATATAATTTTTAATTTCATTAATGTCATGTGTTGTATTCTACACCAAAAGGAGCTTGCACAACACACATCCCTGACTTGGCTTGCATTACACGCAAGCGCAACCTTCCACGATAGCTTGTATTGTACAAAATACCATGTTTCGCTAAACAACGATATGCTATTAAAATATTATTAAAACTAGCCGTTATGAATAGCAATAACCACTATTTGAAATTTTGTAATTTTTTTTCAAAATGGACTTCATTTTTTGATTCGGAATATCGAAATTAGCTTAGGGTGAAATTTTGGTACTTTCCGGATAACTTTCATATTCTGATAAATAGTGAAAATTACTAAATTTTAATTAAAAACATCTTTTTTAATCGAAATAATTAATAGTGATAAATTAATAATTTTAGTGGTTTCAAAGTATATTTAGAATATATTTTTTCAATTTAATACAATGTCGGTCATTGGATGTAATTTCACATTTAAACCAGACATAAACAAGTGTCAATCTTTTGATAGTTATTATCTCTTAAAAACACGCTATTTGTGTTGACGACGGGAATTAATTTTTAAGTTAATTAATGAAACTGATATGTTTTGAATTTGGTAAAATAGACATCATTTTGGATTTCATAATATCAAATATATCTTAGGCCTAATTTTTGGTATTTTTCTGGAAACTTTCATTTTTTGATGAATAGTGAAACCACTAAGTGGTAGTTAAAAAATTGAATTTTTCATAAAACTTAATTTTACCACTTCTGTGAGTGGAATTTCAAAAATCCGAGACACACGGTTGATGTCAGTAAGTAAAATGTGGTTCAATGAGATGAAAATAATTATTGGTGAATAGTAACTTTTTACTTTTTTTACCATGGTTAAAAGTAAATAGGGTAATTAAGGGTACAAATGATATT
This sequence comes from Viscum album, assembly GCA_963277665.1. Taxonomy (NCBI): domain Eukaryota; kingdom Viridiplantae; phylum Streptophyta; class Magnoliopsida; order Santalales; family Viscaceae; genus Viscum; species Viscum album. The sequence continues at coordinate 1,904,505,222 of OY728160.1, forward strand.
ATTATTACCCTAACACATGTCCTAATTCTATTGGATAAGATTAATTCGACCAAAAACAACCTTAGGAATAAAATATGACCATTTAGGCCCACTTGGATTAGATTAGGACATTTATTATTATTTAATTCAAAGAAGAGTTAAAAGAGTTAAAATCAATGTTTATTTACAAAAACATTTTTAATATAGGGTTATGCATAAGATAAATTAGATTGTAAATATTAATTAGAAAGTTAATACGATTTTCTACATAATTATATTTTATTTATAATTTTTATAGATTAAATAAATTAATTAATTTATGACACAATGATGATGCAGTAATTACCATAATAGTGAAAAATTACAATAATTGATATTATAAATACCCAAATAAATATAATTTCAGACTTTTTATGAATTACACTAATTTTCTAGGTTAATATGGAATTTTAGGATTGATTTAATTAACTTTGGTCGAAGTAATCATTCTGTTATAAGTTTCACAAAAATCAACTATTGAATAGTGTCAAAATTGACATAAAATAATTTTTAAAACAAATTTTATATTATTGATTGTTATTTTATTCCTAAAAATCTAAGGTTCGGCCAAGATACTTATATCATGATAGGTGTATCATTAATGGACCACTTGGGGGTATCTTGGATGTATATGGCAGGTTTATTAACTATATAATATAAAAATACAAAGTGTCATGGTAAATGTCAATCTAATTAACTAAGAGTTAAAACTAAAAGATAAGGTTAGTATAATGACCTAAACTTGTCTAAATTCTATTGTTTGAGAGTATTTCGTCCCATACCCACCTTAGCTTCGAAATAAATCAATTTTGAGCTATTTAAAACCGAATTTGGCTTTATAATAAAATAATATTTTGATTTATTCCAAAGGTGCCCCTCTCCTCCCTTATAAAAGGGAACCTCCTCCCCCTCTTCCTCACACCACATTGAGCATTCCAGATCGGCCAACCCCTGACCATTTCACTTCCCCACTTCCCTAGAAACATCCTAGAGGTTCTGGTCTTCTTAAAAGACCAATTTTAGTGCCCTAAGAAGAGGACTCAAAGAGCCGCTTCAAAGAAGAGGTAATGTCCGTTACCGATTCTTTCAACTTTATTTCTTCTTCCACTTATTCTTCTTAGGTTTTTTCATTATGAAGTAATAACATCAGTATAACAAATATACTGATATGTTATTATAAGTATGAAACAACCCTATTTCACCATCTATCCATCCTACGGAAAACGAAATCACCGCGCTTGCGTACGTACGGAATATCGTCTCCACGCCGTGGTGTAATCTATTTTCCACCACCACCTTAGTTGAATGGGTATAATGGTGTATATAATAACTATATATGATTATTTTAAAGTGATATTGATTCTGAAATAGTATAAATACACTCCAATACAGTCCCACGATCATGAGAACGATATCATCGCTCGTGCGTACGTACGGACTACCGTCTCCACGACGCGATGAGATTCATTCTCCACGTTAACCATTCATGAATGATTATAAAGTATATATAAGAAGTAATAATGAAATATATGACATAATAATGATACTAGATTTATGTGTATATATATGTATTTCATCTACTTAATTCCATTCAACACAATAAGGAAACGAAAACAACGTTCATGCGTATGTACGGCCTACCGTCTCCATGAACGGTGTATTTATTTCCATTTAATGATTTATTATATATATGTATATTCTGAATAGATATTATATATAAATAATGTTTTATATTCTGGAATTAAGTAATCATGATCTATGTAATCATATGAATAATTACAAGTCAAAACACGGACGACAAATGAAACAATTTTACCCAAAACGCTCTTTAACTTGGAATTTACAAAAGAACGGGTAATATAAAGTCATAAGTGAACCATAAATGATATCATAACAATGATTATGATTCTAGAATAAGTCAATGACATTATTTAAATCATTATACAGGAGGTTCGGACACTTACGAAGCAAATCAGACCTAAGGTAAGGAAAATATCACAATCTCATTTTATCTGAGATTGTTTAAACTTTGGAATTTACTGGGGTGTATTTTATCATCCACATCCATGTTTCCTCAATATGTAATATTTATATCCTTATACAATATTTTATATCCAATTTTACCCTTCGGTGAGTTTTTAGTAAAAGATATGAAAGGAATCTTTTGTCGTTTTTCGTACGAGGTACTTATTGACTTTTCCGACAAAAGTACGAGAATAATTTTTTTTAACTTATACGGCATGAATGGATTTTAAAAAAAATATTTCGAAGAATCTTACATTACAGGTTTTCAAGTTTATTTTTAATCAACTTCTTTTAGTTTAAAATTGTATGACATGTTAAGAAAGGAAAAATTGTTTTTGAAGTAAAAAAGGATATTTTCTTCAAGAATGGAGTTCAAGAGTTTTATCAAAATCATTTTCCATCTAAGATAATAAAGGGTTCTGTCTCTATCCCTCTTATTACATTGATTTGATTATGTTGTGATGGAAATATTTTTATGAATTCTTTTATCTTATATGAATTGTTTTATGATGTCCCGATGATTAAGATTCCCATTTTTATTACATGGGTTATGCAATAATGTATGATTTATGATTTTGTCGCGCACATAAGAATGGTATCATTATGAGACGGGTGGGACCTATATCTCCCTCGAATGCATTGGGTAAAGATTTTATATCTCATGAGATAGACATGGATGGAATGGCAGGTTAAACCGGTTCAGTAAAACAGGACTGAAACGAGGAGTGAACTCGGTTCAGAAATGGACTTTGTCCACTAAGATAGTCTTGGAAATGAGTCTTGAATAATAAGAAATGATTATCTATGATTATGTGTTCATGCCAAAAAGTTTCATGTTTTATGTTATGATTATTGGGATTAAATTTCACTACCATGATTTATCCCATGTTATGAAATTATGATCCCTTTTACAGGGTAAGATTTCCAAATTGTTATGTTCTTTTGAATATGATGTGATTGATATTTCTTTTGTTTACCCTTACTGAGTATTTGATCTCACCCTTTGATGTTTTATTTTCCCCTGGATATAAATAAAGGTTTCAGGTAAGGAAACAAAAAGTGGAAGATCTTTATGGGAGATTTTGAAGATCTTTCACCACGATTAGAAGATTACGTTCCAAGTTTCCAAAGACAATAAACTATTACGGTCCGTGTGTGTCTGTTTTTGTTATGTATTATGTATCCCGCAAAAGAAATGTAATGTCCATGTATGTTAAGCTTCGGGTCTCTACAGTTGGTATTAGAGGAAAGGTTTAGTCAACCTTTGGAAACTAGGATACGAAAACTTTAGTGAGATCCCTAGAGATATTTCTAAGGTATGTCTAGGGATGTCCCTAAGGATAAGTATACGTATAGGATATAGTCCTAGAACTACGGTAACAATCATAGAATTTAACCTAAGATGTTAGATATTTAAGGTACTCCCCCTTTATTATATTGTTTTCCCTAGCGTGATTTTTACCACTCACACTATTCTTTTTGGGTTTTAAAAGATGGCTGGAACCCGAAGGAACCGTGTTGATCAATGTAATGTACAATGCAATGATTGTCCTCCTGAACAATCATATGTTATGGGAGATGGAGTGCAAAATCTTATTCCTATACTTACACAAGCTATGAATCATTATAGACTTCCAAATGAGCAGAGAAGGGAACAATATTCTATTGAGTCCTTCATAAGGCAACATCCACCTTATTTCAGTGGGTCTTCTGATCCACTTGTTGCTGAAAAATGGATCAGTACTACTGAAAAGTTATTTTCAGTTCATCAATGTTCTGACCATGATAAAGTCATCTTAGTAGTATATCGTTTGGAAGGTGAAGCTGGTCAATGGTGGAATCTTATCAAGAATACAAGGCCAAGAGATGAAATTGAGTCCATGGAATGGGAAGAGTTCAAGAACTTATTTTTCAATAAGTACTTCCCTCGTATTCTTCGAACAAAGATGGAGAAGGAGTTTCTTGAACTAAAGAAAAAGGATGATGAATCTGTTGGTATATACGAAGAGAATTTTACATGGCTTGCCAGGTATGCATCTGGATTTATCATCCAACCTGAAAGTAATGTTGATTGATTCTTCAGTGGCTTAAACCCAAATCTTCGAAGGGCATTAGCTATAAGAGACTTCAGTAGCTATGAAGAAATTGTGCGTTGTGCTATCAAGGTAGAAATGGAAATTGGTGTTACTTATCTGTCTCATAGTTTTAACATGAAACGAAAGATGGGGTTCAAGGAGAAATCTCAGAATAATGGTGAAAAGAAGATGAAAGTTTCCCTATGCTCAAAGTGTGGAAAGAAGCATGGTGGAGATTGTCTTAAAGGGACAAGTAAATGTTTCAAATGTAGAAAGGAAGGTCATCAGGGATTTGAATGCCGCAATAATGGGAAGAAGATGTCCACTGATGAAAACAAAGGGATACACAGAATGAACCTACTACACTTCAATGCTTCAAGTGCAAGGAAATGGGGCATTATGCTAATAAATTCCCTAATACAAGGTTTAGTGATGATCGACATGAGCAACCACTTAAGGAAAAGGAAAAAGGGAAGTCACATGCAATCACTATTGGCAATGTTGAATATGAAAACAATGTGGTGGAATGATTAAGTGTTTATGTAATGGGATTCCAAAATAATGTTTTAAATAGTATCATGGAATATTGGAATATTTATGTATTAGTATATTGTGGTTTTCAATGGTACCGGTAACCATGGAATGTGATTGAGATATTTTTGGAAAAAAAGATGATATGTGCATAATGAATGGAAATCGAGAAAATGAAATGTTTGACCGTATTCATGAGCTCATGACTAATATAAGGAGAAGGTTATATCATGGTTTGAGTATATAGATTTTTTGGATTTTGTTATGTGGAAAGAGTTAACTTTTGACTGCATTCATGTTTTCACTAAGGTTCAATGGGTATTCATTCTTCAAGAGAATACATGATTAAGGTATTCACATGTTTGTAATTTGACCAACAAGACATATCTTATGATATATGGGGATCAACGATGGTATTAAATATTTGGTAATCATTTTCACTATATTATGAGAGTGGACTGCAGTATTATGGATAAGCCTAAAGATTGGAATGGATTATGTTGGAAATGAGTTATTATTGTTTAATTATATAATTTTTTTCGATATTATTGATGGGATGTTATAGTAATATAGTTTTAGAAAAAGGACAACCTGCAGGACGGGCGACAGCCCATCGCGTCGGACAATGATGTGGGAATCGAACCCACAACCGAAATGCAACTAGCCTTTATCACCTACCACTGGCCTACAAGAAGTCCCTGGTTAGTAGAAACTAGTTTTATTTTATTAACCGGTATGATATATGAAGTATAAGTTCATTTTTGGAACCATATATGATTAATCTAACCATAATATGGACATATAACTTTTGCTAACCTTTTGTTTGAAAGAGATGGAATAACCCATCATTCTATAACATGATCTACTAACACATCACGAATAACAAATTCAAATTCATTTCTTTAAGGGAGAAAGTGGAAATTGTTCAATTCACCAACAACAGTGAGATTGTACCAAAATCATGTAAGTATTTATTTTAATTCATCAACTTTAGGGAAATGATCTTGAAAACAAAAAATGTTGTCCTAGATCCCTTATATCCGATGAATCAGATGGTACCTTAGATCATCACAAATCTATAGCTTTGTGATTGTTGGCTTTTTCATATCCATGTTCTCTACCACTCTCCACCAAAACATGATGGTTAGATTTCTCTTCCATATCCATATTTTCACCTATGTGGAAACCCAGTGATTAGTTTATTTGGGTAACCGTTACGTTTCATACTTTTGTTTTTAAAGATTGGTTTTGATATTTCTTTTTACGATGTGGGTCTCTATTAAAGAAACTTTTGAGTAGTAAACCATTTATAACCCCGACGAAATTCGAGGGCGAAATTCATTTTAAGGGGGGTAGAATGTAACACCCTGAGATTTTACGAAAAATATTCTTTTTAATTTCATTAATGTCTTGTGTTGTATGATACACCAAAAGGAGCTTGCACAACACGCATCCCTAACTTGGCTTTCATTACACGCATGTGCGTCATTCCACGATAGCGTGTGTTGTACACAATACCATGTTTCGCTAAACAACGATATGCTATTAAAATATTATTAAAACTAGCAGTTATGAATAGTAATAACAAATTTTTGAAATTTTGTAAATTTTATTTTTCAAAATGGACTTCATGTTTGGATTCGAAATATCGAAATTAGCTTGGGGTGAAATTTTGGTACTTTTCGGATAACTTTCATATTCTGATGAATAGTGAAAATTACTAAATTTTAATTAAAAACAACTTTTTTAATCGAAATAATTAATAGTGATAAATTATTAATTTTAGTGGTTTTAAATTATATTTAGAATATATTTTTACAATTTAGTACAATGTTGGTCATTGGATGTAATTTCACATTTAAACCAGACATAAACAAGTGTCAATCTTTTGATAGTTATTATCACTTAAGAACACGCTATTTGTGTTGACGACGAGAATTAATTTTTAAATTAATTAATGCAACTGATATGTTTTGAATTTTGTAAAATAGACATCATTTTTGAGTTCATAATATCAAATATAGCTTAGGCCTAATTTTTGGTATTTTTCTGGAAACTTTAATTTTTTGATGAATAGTGAAACCACTAAGTGGTAGTTAAAAAAATGATTTTTTCATAAAACTTAATTTTATGGCTTTTGTGAGTGGAATTTAAAAACTCCGAGAGACATGGTTGATGTCAGTAACTAAAATGTCGTTCAATTCGATGAAAATAATTTTTGGTGAATAGTAACTTTCTACTTTTTTTACCACGGTTAAAAGTAAATAGAATAATTAAGGGTAAACATGACATTATTATTACCCTAAAACATGTCCTAATTCTACTGGATAAGATTAATTCGACCAAAAACAACCTTAGGAATAAAATATGACCATTTAGGCCCACTTGGATTAGATTAGAAAATTTATTATTATTTAATTCAAAGAAGAGTTAAAAGAGTTAAAATCAATGTTTATTTACTAACACATTTTTAATATAGGGTTATACATAAGATAAATTAGATTGTGAATATTCATTAGAAATCTAATACGATTTCCTACATAATGATATTTTATTTATAATTTTTATACATTAAATAAATTAATTAATTTATGACACAATGATGATGCAGTAATTACCATAATAGTGAAAAATTAGAATAATTGATATTATAAATACCGAAATATATAAAATTTCAGACTTTTTATGAATTAAACTAATTTTCTAGGTTAATATGGCATTTTAGGAATGATTTAATTAACTTTGGTCGAAGTAATAATTCTGTTATAAATTTCACAAAAATCAACTATTGAATAGTGTCAAAATTGACATAAAATAATTTTTCAAACAAATATTATATTATTGATTGATATTTTATTCCTAAAAATCTAAGGATCGGCCAAGATAACTATATCATGTTATGTGTATCATTAATGGACCAGTTGGGGGTCGCTTGGATGTATATGGTAGGTTTATTAACTATATAATATAAAAATACAAAGTGTCATGGTAAATGTCAATCTAATTAACTAAGAGTTAAACTAAAAGATAAGGTTAGTATAATGACATAAACATGTCTAAATTCTATTGGATGAGATTATTTCGTCCCATCCCCACCTTATCTTCTAAATAAATCAATTTGTATCTATTTAAAACCGAATTTGGCTTTATAATAAAATAATATTTTGAGTTATTCCAAAGCTGCCCTCTCCTCCCTTATAAAAGGACACCTCCTCCCCCTCTTCCTCACACCACTTTGAGCCTTCATGCTCGGAAAACCCATGACAATTTCACTTCCCCACTTCCCTAGAAACATCCTAGAGGTCTTGGTCTTCTTCAAAGACCAATTTTAGTGCCCTAAGAAGAGGACTCAAAGAGCCGCTTCAAAGAAGAGGTAATGTCCGTTACCGATTCTTTCAACTTTATTTCTTCTTCCACTTCTTCATATTAAGTTTTTTCATTGTGAAGTAATAACATCAGTATCACTAATATACTGATATGTTATTATATGTATGAAAGAACCCTATTTCACCATATATCCATCCTACAGAAAACAAAATCACCGCGCGTGCGTATGTACGGAATACCGTCTCCACGCCGTGGTGTAATCTATTTTCCACCACCACCTTACTTGGATGGGTATAATGGTGTAAATAATAACTATATATGATTATTTTAAAGTGATATTGATTCTGAAATAGTATACATACACTCCAATACAGTCCCACGATCATGAGAACGATATCATCGCTCGTGCGTACGTACGGACTACCGTCTCCACAACGCTATGAGATTCATTCTCCACGTTAACTATTCATGAATGATTATAAAGTATATATAATAAGTAATAATGAAATATATGACATAATAATGATACTGGATTAATGTGTATATATATGTATGTCATCTACTTAATTCCATTCAACACAATAAGGAAACGAAAACAGCGTTCATGCGTACGTACAGCCTATCGTCTCCATGAACGGTGTATTTCATTCCATTTACTGATTTATTATATATATTTATATTCTGAATATATATTATATATAAATAATTTTTTATATTCTTGAATTAAGTAATCATGATCTATGTAATCATATGAAAAATTACAAGTCAAAACATGGACGACAAATGATACAATTTTACCCAAAACGCTCTTTAACATGGAATTAACAAAAGAACGGGTAATATAAAGTCATAAGTGAACCATAAATGATATCATAACAATGAGTATGATTCTGGAATATGTCAATGACATTATTTAAATCATTATACAGGAGGTTCGGACACTTATAAAGCAAATTAGACCTAAGGTAAGGAAAATATCACAATCTCATTTTTATCTGAGATTGTTTATACTTTGGAATTTACTGGGGTGTATTTTATCATCCACATCCATGTTTCCTCAATATGTAATATTTATATCCTTATACAATATTTTATATCCAATTTTACCCTTCGGTGAGTTTTTAGTAAAAGATATGAAAGGAATATTTTGTCTTTTTTCGTACGAGGTACTTTTTGACTTTTCCGACAAAAGTACGAGAATAATGTTTTTTTAACTTATACGACATGAATGGATTTTAAAAAAAATATTTCCAAGAATCTTCCTTTACAGGTTTTCAAGTTTATTTTTAATCAACTTGTTTTAGTTTAAAATTGTATGACATGTTAAGAAAGGAAAAATTGTTTTTGAAGTAAAAAGGATATTTTCCTTAAGAATGGAGTTCAATAGTTTTATCAAAATCATTTTCCATCTAAGATAATAAAGGGTTCTGTCTCTATACCTATTATTAAATTGATTTAATTATGTTGTGATGGAAATATTTTTATGAATTCATTTATATTATATGAATTGTTTTATGATGTCCCGATGTTTTAGATTCCCATTTTTATTACATGGGTTATGCAATGATGTATGATTTATGATTTTGTGGCACACAATAGAATGGTATAATTATGAGATGGGGGTACCTATATCTCCCTACAATGAATTGGGTAAAGATTTTATATCTCATGAGATAGACATGGCTGGAACGGCAGGTTAAACAGGTTCAGTAAAACAGGACTGAAACGAGGAGTGAACTCGGTTCAGAAATGGACTTTGTCCACTAAGATAGTCTTGGCAATGAGTCTTGACTAATAAGAAATGATTCTCTATGATAATGTGTGAATTCCACAAAGTTTCATGTTTTATGTTATGATTATTGGGATTAAATTTCACTACCATGATTTATCCCATGTTATAAAATTATGATCCCTTTAGCAGGGTAAGATTTCCAAATTGTTATGTTCTTATGAATATGATGTGATTGATATTTCTTTTGTTTACCCTTACTGAGAATTTGAGATCACCCTTTTATGTTTTCTTTTCTCTAGGATATAAATAAAGGTTTTAGGTAAGGAAAAAAAATTGGAAGATCTTTATGGGAGATTTTGAAGATCTTTCACCACGATTAGAAGATTACGTTCCAAGTTTCCAAAGACACTAAAGTATTACGGTCCTTGTGTGTGTGTTTTTTTCATGTATTAAGTATTCTACAAAAGAAATGTAATGTCCATGTATGTTAAGCTTCGGGTCTCTACATTCATTGGCCGTGTCCATGTATTTTGGTCATGTCCTTGTATCATCATGTGAATTCCTCGCCATGCATGTTTCCAAGTACACATCATGCCACTTAGGTGTGAAATTTTTCCCAGATTCATGTATTTCCTAATGTATTGGTTGATCCACAAGGTTTTTTATACATAACTCATATTGGAACCCAAACATTTCATCCCAGTGTCCTATACGGTGTGTAATCATGAATAACATGTCATGTTTTCCATGTTTTTACATAACTCTAGGGTTATCTTATGGGTTGATTTATGGATTGGTAGAACCAATTTTCTCATTGTAATCTATATATATGTGGTTGACTGACCATTTTCATTAGTGGTCACAAATATCCAGTTCCGAATCCAAAAATAAATCACCATCCTTGATGCACATCAAAAATTAGGTTCAACGAATACCACAAATCTCATCTGATCGACATTTGGTTATCCACCACCACCATCACACATCAATTAAATTAGTGATAAAAAACTAAACCAATGATTTTGATCCATCATGTTGAAGAACCATCAAGAAATGATCAAAAATGGGTTTTCATTGAACTATGGTCTAGAAGAAAAATCATGTATTGAATATGTGAATAACAGAGGAGGAAGTCCAAAAACCATAAGATCTGAGTAACAACACTCGGTCGTTTTTCATTTGGCTTTCATACTTTTTCTAATAGAACATGATTGAGGAGGAATAATAATTATTAATGACTTAACTAATTTCACAAATTTATTTATACATATAAATGGTGTATAAATTTTGATCATGAAATTCCTCCGTATTCATTTGAGATTATGAAATGAGATTGAAATTACATTGTAAAACATCATACCTAAATTTTTGATAGATTTATTATGAGGAATAGTTCAATTTACATCATTTATGAGATCTAAAGACACTTTTGTTTCAATTATCCTCGATCGGATCCTGATTTATATACATTCACCAAGAACTCACTCTTCTATTAGGTCCTAGGCCTTTAGGGTTTAGTGACCAACCTTAAGAAAAAAAATTATAGCCATTTATTTTAAAATAAAAAATGTCTTGACATAGAATAGAATTAAATAAATGCATTAAATAACTTATTTCGCCTAATTTCGTTCATGTGATAACCTTTTCAAAAACAACCCTCACCAATAAAGGTAATATCATGCCTAGGGTAAATCTCATCTATAGAACTCAATAGTGGCCCCATAATTTTGATATGGTATTCATTCATGATTTATTTCTGTTTTTTTAAAAACCATTCTCGTGTTATTTTTAATATAGTTAATATATTTCAAAAATCTATTCTACAAACACCAGGCCTCAAAATCACACACCGTCATAGAACCTTGTCTCAAAAACAATATATATAAAATCTAAAAATAATACATAGAAAATAAAAGTTGATATAATTCATAAATACTAGATTATATTTTGTATTTTTATTTGAATTTTTAGGAGTGACAATTTGACACTAATAACCTATGTATGAGAGAGAAGCAACATTCTAATTCCACATATGAGTTTTATTCATTTTTGGATAAATTTACTCCCAAAAATGAGTGATCAAAATTATAATGATAATCCTTTATTGTTTATTTTTTATTTAACACACCTAAATATTTTAAAGTAACATTATGTTTGACATAATATTTAACAAGCAACACAATGATTAAATACACCATGAAATAATATTATTTTTATGTGGTCATTTCAGCCTAGTCTTTAAATTTTCTCGTATAAATATTAATATCCCTATTATGAAAAATATCTAATATTATTTTTTGTAATTTAACATAATTTTTTAATTAAAAATCAATCAGAACTCAATTTTAGGTAATGTAATTTGATTCTTCAAAAATAGGTTTTTTTCAGAAATTTTTTTTCTTTTTTTTTTGTGAAAAAATATGGAAATTTATTTCATCCACTATTAGAAATTTTATTTGATAAATATTATATAATTTTATATATAAACAAATAAAAATTATCTAATGGGGATAATTTTGAATTTTTCTGAAAATAAATAATTTTTGTGAGTTGTGAAAAATACATTTTTTAAAAAAAATTATTGCTCTAACACCCTGATATTTTATGAGATATATTATTTTTAATTTCTTTGATGTCTTCTATTATAAACTACACCAAGATTAGCTTGTACTGTATGCAACACCATATTATCTTGCAGTATAAACAACACTATTCTTGGCTCGTGTTACACACAAATTCAAGTTCATTTAGTGGAAATTATTCTACGCAATATTAAGTATAGATTTTGTTTAATGTATAAATGAAGTAATATTTGATTATGTTATACGCAACACCAAATAGAGGTTTCACTACACGCTGCCCTGACTCGGCCTGCATTACACACAATCGCGACCTTCCACAATAGCGTGTGTTGTACGCAATACTGAGTTTCACTAAACAGCGATATGTTATTAAAATATTATATAAACTAGCTATTATGAATAGTAATACCGACTTTTTGAAATTTTATTTTCAAAATAAACTTTATTTTTGGATTTGGAATATCGAAATTATCATAGGGTGAAGTTTTGGTATTTTTCTGAAAACTTCAATTTTTGATGAATAGGGAAAACACTGGGTTATATTTACAAACGAACATTTTATTTAAGTAATTTTTTATTTTATTTAAATTTATTTTAGATAAAAATTGATACATAATACCTATATAAGTTCAATTTAATTCATTGTCGTAATTTTATAATAATTTTCGATATATAAAAATTTTATAGAACTTTTCACCGTCTGTTACCTACCTCTTAGGAGCTTTTTTGCAAACTTACATAAAACGTAATTTTACCGCTTATGTGAGTGGAATTTTGAAAATTCGAGAGACGCGGTTAATAACAAGGAGTAAAATGTTGTTCAATAAGATAAAAATAATTTTTGATGAATAGTAACTTTTTTACTTTTATTTACCATGTATAAAAGTAAATAGGGTAATTAAGGGTAAAAATTATATTATTATTACCCTAACACATGTCCTAATTTTATAGGATAAGTTTATTTCGACCAAAAAAACCTTAGGAATAATATATTACCCTTTAGGTCCACATGGATTAGATTAGGAAATTTATTATTATTTTATTTATAGAAGAGTTAAAATAGATAAAATCAATATTTAAAAAATAAATCATTTTTAATATAGGGTTATAAATAAGATAAATTAGACAATAAGTATTAATTAGAAAGATAAAAATATTTCAAACATAATAGTATTTTATTTATAATATTTAGAAATTAAATAGTTTATGCTATTTATGACACAATGATGATGCAGTAATTACCTTATTAATGAAATATTGACATATTTGATGTTATAAATACCCAAATAAATGTAATTTGATACTTTTATGAATTACAATAATTTTATATGTTAATATGAAATGTTATTATTGTTTTAATTAACTTTTTTTGAACTAATCATGTTGTTATTATTTTCACAAAAATGAATTACCAAATAGTGTCAAAATTGACATAAAACAGTTTTTTTAAAAATATTATATTATTGATTGTTATTTTATTTCTCAAAATCTAAGGATCGGGAAAATGACTTAGATAAGTATATATATATTAATAATGAACCACTTGGGGTTCGTTTTGCTTGTTATAGTAAGTTTATTAACCATATAGTGTAAGAAAACAAAAAGGCACGGTAAAAGTTAAATTATTTTACTTAGTGTTAAATCTAAATGATAAGGTTAAAATAGTGAGCAAAACTTTTCTAAAACCTATTGGTTGAGTTTATTTCGACCCATTCCCACTTTAGCTTCTAAATTAATCAATTTGGAGCTATTATAAACCGAATATGACTTTATTATAAAATAATATTTTATGTTTTTCCAATGGTGCCCCTCTCCTCCCTTATATAAAGGTCACCCCTTCTATCTTCTCCTCACACCCTTTTGAGCCTTAAAGATCGGCCAACCCCTGCCAATTCCTCTTCTAAATCTCCCAAGTTACATCATAGTGGTTCTGGTATTCTCAAAATACCAAATCTAGTCCCCTAAGAAAAAGTTTAATGGAGGTGCGTCGAGGAAGAGGTAATCTCTTCTACCGACTCTTTCAAGTTTCTTTCATCTTCTACTTCCTCTTCTTTAGTTGTTTCATTATAAAGTAACAACATAAGTATTAATTATATATTGATATGTTATTATAAATTTGAAAAAACCCCTATTTCACCTTCTATCCATCCTATAGAAAATGAAATCACCTTGCATGCGTACGTACTGAATACCTCTCCACGTCGTGGTGTAATCAGTTTTTCCACCACCGCCTTACTTTCATGGGTATAATGGTGTAAAGAATAACTATATATAATTATTATAACATCATACTGATTCTATGATATTATATCATCCACTCCAATACTATTCAATAAATATGGGAACGATATCATCGCTCGTGTGTATGTACGGATTATTGTCTCCACGGCGTGATGAGATTAATTTTTAATGTTAACAATTCAAGATTCATTATAAAATATATTTAATAAGTAATAATGAAATATATGACATAATAATGCTACTGGATTTATTTATATATATATATATATGTATGTCATCTACTTAATTCAATTCAATTTAATAAGGAAACGAAAAACAGCGTTCATGCGTATGAACGACCTATTGTCTCCATGAATGGTGTATTTCTTTCCATTTATCCATCAATTATATATATGTATATTATGAATATATATTATATGTAAATCATGTTTTACATTCTGGAATTAACTGAATCAGGATATAAGTAATAATATCAAGAATAACAAGTTGAAACATGTACAATAAATGAAACGATTTTGCCAAAATGCTGCTTTAACATGGAATTTACAATAGAACGGCTAATATAAAGTCACAAGTGAACCATATATGACATCATAACAATTAATATGATTCTGTAATAAGTAAATGATATTATTTAAATCATTATACAGGAGTTTCGGATACATACGAATCATATCCGACATAAGGTAAGGGATAATTATTCCAATCTCATTCTTAGCTGATATTGTTTATTCGTAATTATTTACGGGGGTTATATTTATCATCCATGTTCATGTTTTCTAAAAATGTTTTCATGTATGTTTAAATTCCTTTTTACCCATTTTTGACTTTTAATACTTGTTATGAAATTAATATTTTTTTTACCATACGAGGAACTTTTTTACTTTTCCAACAAATGTATGAGGAGATTGTTTTTTTAACTTATACGGCATGAACAAATTTTATGGTTTAATAACGACTTATTTCAATGAAGATTACTCTACAAACATTCATGACTATTTTCAAAAAAATCATTTTATTTTAAAACTACATGGAATTTTGTGAAATAAAAAATATTTTTAATAAGAAATGATATTTTCCTCAAGAATTCATTTCAAGTGTTTTATCAAAACCAATTTCCATCTAAGTTTACATTATTTCAGATGTGTTTGTTTCAATGATAATATCTCTATTATTCACATTGTTTCACTTTTCAAATGATGAAATGATAACCTTTTATAAATATATATGGATTATGTTATGATGGGATGATGTTCATGAAACCCATTTTTATTCTTTAGGTTATGATGAATGATTTATGTTTATATTGTGCCAAATGTAAGAATGATTTCATTATGAGATGGGTGGGACCTATATCTCCCTCCAATGAATTGGTTAAGGATTTATATCTCATGAGATAGACATGGTTGGAAAGGTATGTTAATCTGGTTCAGTGTTACAGGACTGAAACGAAGAGTGATCTCAATTCATAAAGGGACTTTGTGCACTAAGATGGTCTTTGAAGAAATGCATTGGCTACTATGGAAATAATATAATGTATTTAATGGTTTTACAATTACATGTTTTATTCCCATGTTATTTTATCATTATTGATGTTCCTTTATGATATACGCCTTACGTACTTCCAAGATTTATGTCATTGCTCAAGATTTTGATGTTTAGATTTTATGTTCAAGTTTTTGTATTCAAATGTTTATGGATTGTTTTCTGTTATCTATGTTTACCCTTAATGAGCATTTGAGTTCACCCTTTTTATGTTTTCTTTTCCCCATGATATAAATAAATGTTTTAGGTAATAAATCCTAATGGGGAATATCTTTATTAGGGATATTGAAGATCTTTCACCATGATTAGATGATTATGTTCCGAGTTTCCAAAGACACTAAACTAATATGGTCTTTAGGCATCTGTTTTTGTCATGTATTAAGTATTCCACAAAAGTAATGTAATGTCCATGTATGTCAGGTTTGGGGTCTCTACAATTGGTGTCAGAGCGAAGGTTTAGTTGACCTTTTGAAACTATGATGGGAAACCTTTAGTGAAATCCCTTGAGATATTTCTAAGGTATATCTAGGGATGTACCTAAGGATAAGTATACGTATAGTTTATAGTCCTATAATTATAGTAATGATCATAGCACGTAACCTAAGATGTTAGATATTGATGGTACTCCCCCTTGATTATGATTTTTGTGTCTCACGCTATTCTTTTTGGGTTTTAGAAAATGGCTGGAAATATGAATATTCATGATAATGGAGGATATGATGGACAATGGAATGATATTCATCATGAGAAACCAAATTAAATGGGATTTGGAAGTCCAAACATCGTGATTATTTCTAATCAGAAATCTCATAATATGATCTATAATATCAACTTTGGTAAGTTTCCCGACTCAGCTAATAAGAGAAAGATAGAGTTTCATGATGATCATAGAGGAAAGAAAGTTCAATTTCACTCATGTAAATCATGTGGGAAGTGGAATCAAGGAGAATGTTTCAAATGAACTGGAAGATGTTTTGGGTGTGGAAAAGAAGGACACAAATCCAGTAAGTAAAAAGGAAAAGGTTCATTTAACACCGTGGAGAAGGATAATGGTATTTCTACGATATCAACAATGATTAGATGTTTTAAATGTGGAATGTATGGGCATTATGCAAGCCAATTCCCTAAGGGAAAATCTCATGATGAGAATCATCATGGTCGTATGGGTAGTATTTATGTGGATGATGATGAGGAGACTACAATTGATATATGAGATGAAAGAAGTGTTGAAGCATGGTCAATGGTTTATGAAGGTACTGGAATGATTGTATTTTTATCAATAGTTTTTTTGTATAGGTAATTTAATGGTACTATGGAATTAAGAAACATCTAATGATTATTACACTATTGTTTTTCCTAAAGTATTTGAATGTATATGTTCAATGGTACTGGTAACCCTAAAAGTTTATTTAGATATTTTTGGAAATAAGATGATATGCGCATAATGAAGGGATAAAGAGAAAATGAAATGAGCTCATGACTGATATCATGGTTTGACAATAGAGAAATTTTGGGATTTAGGTATGTCGAAAGAGTAAACTTTTGACAGCATGTATGTTTTCACTAAGGTTCAATGGGTATTCATTTTTCAAGAGAATACATGATTAAGGTATTCACATGTTTGGAATGTGACCAACATGATATATAGTATCATATACAGGGGATAAATGATGCTATTGACATGATTTTTTGATGACATTTCTAGTAATCATTTTCTTTATAATATATGATTGGACATAAGTATTTTAGATAAAACTACAGATTGGAATGGATTATGTTGGACATAAGTTAGTATTGTTTTATTATAGAACTCTTTTTTTTGATATTATAGATGGGACGTTATAATAATGTACTTTTAGAAAAAGGACAACCTGCAGGATGGGTGACAACCTGTCGCGTCAGACAAGGTTGTGGGAATCGAACCCACAACCGAAGTGCAACATGGCTTTATCGCCTACCACTGGCCTACAAGAAGTCCCTGGTTAGTAGGAACTAGTTTTATTTTATTAAGTGGTATGATAGATGAAGTATAAGTCTATTGTTGGAATCATATACGATTAATCTCACCATATATAGACTTATGTATATTTAATAACTTATGCTATCCTTTTTGTGATAGAAACAGATGGGATGACATATCATTATATCTCATGATCTGCCTACACTTCATGAATGAACAATTCACCTTCATTTCTTTAAATAGAGATGAAGTGTAAATTGTTCATGGAATGACCAACGATGATATTACATTGAAAACAAAGTAAGTATTTATCCTTATGTAAAATCTCATCAATGTTAGGGAAATGATCTTGGAAACCAAAAATGTTTTCCTAGTACTCTCATATCTAATGAATCAGATGGTACCTTAGATCATCACAAATTTACGGCTTTTCGATTGTTGGATTTTTCATAGCCATGTTCTCTACCACTCTCCATAAAAACATGATAGTTAGATTTCTCTTCTATATCCATATTTTCACCTATATGCTCCTTTGTGGGAACCCAAGTGATGAGTTACTTTTGGTATCTGTTTTGTTTATATCTTTCCTTTTTAAAATGATGATTTAGTATTCTTTTTTACGATGTGGGTTTATATTAAAGAAACATTCAAGTAGTAAAAAAGTTTATAACTCCGACGAATTTTGAGGGAAAAATTCATTTTATGGGGGGGTAGAATGTAACACCCTGAGATTTTATGAGATATATTATTTTTAATTTTTTTGATGTCTTATATTATACACTACACAATGATTAGCTTGTACTATACGCAACACCGTATTAGCTTGCAGTATATGAAACACTATTCTTGGCTCGTGTTACACACAAATTCAAGTTCATTTAGTGGAAATTATTCTACGCAACATTATGTATAGATTTTGTTTAATGTATAAATGAAATAAGTTTTGATTATGTTATACGAAACAACAAACGAAGCTTTCACTATATGCATCCCTGACTAGGCCTGCATTACATGAAATCATGACCTTCCACGATAGCGTGTGTTGTACGCAATACCGAGTTTCACTAAACAGCGAGATGTTATTAAAATATTATATAAATTAGATTTTATGAATAGTAATACCCACTTTTTGATTATTTTTTTCAAAATGGACTTCATTTTTGGATTCAGAATATCAAGATTAGCCTAGGGTGGATTTTTTGTATTTTTCTAAAAACATTCAATTTTTGATGAATAATGAAAGCACTGGGTTACTATTTAAAAACAGACATTTTATTTAAATAATTGTTTATTTTATTTAAATTATTTTTTGGTAGAAATTGATACATAATACCTATATAAGTTCAATGTAATTCATTGGGGTCATTTTATAATAATTTTCAATATATAAAAATATTATTGAACTTTACACCGTCTTTTACCCACCTCCTATGAGCTTTTTTACAAACTTACATAAACATAATTTTACCACTTATGTGAGTGGAATTTCAAAAATCTGAGAGACACGGTTAATATCAAGGTGTAAAATTTGGTTCAATAAGATAAAAATAATTTTTGGTGAATAGTAACATTTTCCTTTTATTTACCACGGTTAAAAGTAAATAGCCTAATGAAGGGTAAAAATGATATTATTATTACCCTAACACATGTCCTAATTCTATTTAATATGTGTAATTCGACCATAAACAACCTTAGTAATTATATATTACAATTTAGGTCCACTTGGATTAGATTAGTACATTTATTATTATTTTATTTAAAGAAGAGTTAAAATACTTAAAATCAATGTTTAAAAAATAAACATTTTTAATACAGTGTTATAAATAAGATAAAATCAACTATATGTATTCATGATAAAGTAAAAAGATTTCATAAATAATAGTATTTTATTTATAATTTTTAGACATTAAATAATTTATGTTATTTATGACACAATGATGATGTAGTAATTACCATATTAATGAAATATTAACATAATTGATGTTATAAATACCCAAATAAATGTAATTAGATAATTTTATGAATTGAAATTATTTTATATGTTAATATGACATTTTAGTATTGATTTAATTAAATTTTTTTGAACTAATCATGTTGTTCGGAGTTTCACAAAAATCAATTACAAATAGTGTCAAAATTGACATAAAATAGGCATTAAAACAAATATTATATTATTAATTGTTATTTTATTCCTAAAATTATAAGGTTCGGCCAAATTACTTATATAAGTTTATATATATTTTTAAGTAAACACTTGGGGATCGTTTGGCTTGTTATAATATATTTATTTACCATATATTGTAAGAAAACAAGAAGACACGGTAAAGTTAAATTATTTATCTTAGTTTTAAATTTAAATGATAAGGTTAAAATAGTAACCAAAACTTGTCTAAAACCTATTTTTTGAGATTAATTCTACCCATAACCACTTTATCTTAGAAACAAATCAATTTGGAGTTATTATAAAGCGAATATGACTTTATTATAAAATAATAATTTAAGTTTTTCCAAAGGTTCCCCTCTCCTCCCTTATAAAAATGGCACCACATCCCTCTTCTCTTCACACCCTTATGAGCCTTGAAGCTCGGACAAACCCTGCCAATTCCTCTTCTAAACCTATATAGTTACATCATAGAGGTTCTGTACTTCTCAAAAGACCAACTCTAGTGCCCTAAGAAGAAGTATAAAGGATGTACGTTGTGGAAGAGGTAATCTCTTCTACCGACTCTTTCAAGTATCTTTCTTCTTCTACTTCCTCTTATTTAGTTGTTTCATTATAAAGTAATAACATCGGTATTAATTATATACAGATATGTTATTATAAATATTAAACAACCCTATTTCACCTTCTATCCATACTACGGAAAACAAAATCATCGTGCGTGCGTACGTACGGAATACTGTCTCCACACCATGGTGTAATCAGTTTTTCCACCACCACCTTACTTGGATGGGTATAATGGTGTAAAGAATAACTATATATAATTATTATAACATCATACTGATTCTATGATATTATATTATCCACTCTAATACCATTCAATATATATGGGAACGATATCATCGCTCGTGCGTACGTCGGATTATTGTCTCCACGATGCGATGAAATTCATTTTGCATGTTAAAAATTCAAGAATGATTATAAATTATATATAATAAGTAATCATGAAATATATTACATAATAATTCTACTGTATTTATTTACATATATATGTATGTCATCTACTTAATTCCATTCAATTAAATAAGGAAACGAAAAATGGGGTTCATGTGTACGTACGGCCTACTGTCTCCATGAATGGTGAATTTATTTCCATTTATCGATATATTATATATATGTATATTCTGAATAAATATTATATATAAATCATGTATTACATTCAGGAATTAACTAAATCAGGTTATAAGTAATAATATCAAGAATAACAAGTTGAAACATGTATGATAAATGAAACGATTTTACCAAAACACTGCTTTAACATGGATTTTACAAAAGAACGTGTAATATAAAGTCATAAGTTAACCATATATGATATCATAACAATTAATATGCTTCTATAAAAGGTCAATGAAATTATTTAAATCATTATACAGGAGGATCGGATACATATGAAGCATATCAGACATAAGGTAAGGGATAATTATTCCAATCTCATTCTTATCTGAGATTGTTTATTCATAAGTATTTACTGGGGTTATATTTATCATCCATGTCCATGTTTTATAAAAAAAATTCATGTATGTTTAAATTCCTTTTTACCCATTTATTACTTTGAATACATGTTATGAAAGGAATATTTCTTTTTTTTACCATACGAGGAACTTTTTGATATTTCCGACAAAAGTAAGAGGAGAATATTTTTTTAAATTATAAGGTCTAAACAGATTTTTACGATTTCATAACAACTTATTTCAATGAAGATTGATCTAAAAAAATTTGGGACTATTTTCAACAAAATCTGTTTATTTTAAAACTTCATGGCATTTTGTAAAAAGAAAATTATTTTTAAGAAGAGAGGATATTTTCTTCAAGAATTTATTTCTGGTGTTTTATAAAAACCATTTTCCATCTAAGATGACATTATTTCATATGTGTATGTTTCAAGTATAATGTCTCTATGAATTACGTGGTTTCACATTTCTTATGATGAAATGATATCCTTTTATATATATATGGATTAAGTTATGATGGGATGATGTTTATGAAACCCATTTTTATTCTTTGGGTTATGATGAATGATTTATGTTTATGTTGTGGCACAAGTAAGAATGATTTCATTATGAGATTGGTGGGACCTATATCTCCCTCCAATGCATTGGGTAAAGATTTATATCTCATGAGATAGACATGGCTGGAATTGTAAGTTAATTCGGTTCAGTTTTACAGGACTGAAATGAGGAGTAAACTCGATTCAAAATGGGACTTTTTTCCACTAAGATGGCCTTGGAAGCAATGCCTTGGATACTTTGGAAATCATATCATGTTCTTAATGGTTTTCCATAATTACATGTTTTATTCCGATGCTACTTTATCATGATTTATGTTCCTTTATGATATATTCCTTACGTACATCCAAGATTTATGTCTTTGCTCTAGAATTTGATGTTTAGATTTTATGTTCATGTTTTTTCATTCAAATGATTATGGATTGTTTTATGTTTTCTATGTTTACCATTTCTGAGCATTTGAGCTCACACTTTTTATGTTTTCTTTTCCCCTGGTAACAAAGAAAGGTTTTAGGTAAGAAAACCAAAAGGGGAAGATCTTTATGGGATATGTTGAAGATCTTTCACCATGATTATAAGATTACGTTCTGAGTTTCCAAAAACACAAAACTAATACGGTCTTTGGGCATGTGTTTTTGTCATGTATTAAGTATTCCACAAAAGTAATCTAATGTCCATGTACATCAGGTTTGGGGTCTCTATAGTAGATTTGTTTCCTTAAAAATTATAGTTATGAATTTAATTTTTAAAAATATATTCCAAATATTAAATTATTTTAATTAAAATAATTTAATAGGGTTTCTTTTATATCATTAAGAATTGTAACTATATTATATCTTTGTCACCTCAGTAAAAGAGATAAAATTGTGTAAATACCATGGGGTAATGTCAAAAAATCCCCCTAAAAATTATTTTATCATATTTAATTATTTCAGGTTGTTAGAATACATAATTTATGAGATAAATAAGGTAGTTTAAATAATCATTTTTAATTTTGGAATCTAATAATGAATTTTGATCAAACAAGAAATATTTTACTCAAAAAAAACCTATTTTTTTGGATCATTAAATTTAATGGAAGGGTTCAATGGTTCCATTCAGTTTTGACATGAAATAAAATACTAAAAAATTCAATTATCGAATTAAAAAAATAGGGGAAACTAATTTTTTACTTGATTTCATGGTATAATGATTATTAAGCTTATATTGTGTATACTCTTAAAGATATTCCATGTGTTTTATGTTTTTATATTACATGTAATTTCATCCACCATTATAAATTGTATGAAGTAATATATTTTCATGATTTTACATCATAATTTATAAATTTGATTATAATTAACCACTCCATTTTATAATATAATTATTTTTTAAGGTAAATCGTGAAGTTAACTTAGTTTAGGTTAAAATGATTTTAATGTGGTTAAACTACGACAGAAGATATTAAATATTTCCAAACATTTTCTAAATGTGATCAGTTGAGTTTATTTAGACATTTTAACATGTTATATTGTAATATGGGGTTACATGAGTCCAATTTATATGATTTTGATATATATATATATATATATATCTTAATATTTTAGGTATTTCATTGCATGTCATTTCGATTAATTTTAAAACGTCACCGTCTCCTCTACTCTCTACAATACAAGATGAATTGTATCAAAAAAAATAATTATCCAATAATCTCCAAAAAGTATTTATAAATGTTATAGTACTATTTTTTTAATATGACAACATTATAAGGATTAAGGGATAACACAATGGAGGTTTTCTGAAGAAGAGGAATATCTTCTTACTCACAGATTTATTGTTTTATTATTCCACAGAACTCCAAATTTATTTACCCATTGTGATGTAATAAAAATAAAATATACGATATAATTGTTATTTTATGTTTAGTGGATTTACATTAACTCATATCCATCTTCTATCAAATAGTTAACAAAACCATCGTTTTTATTTATGGAAAACTACTACATCAGGAACTGATGTAATAAAATTTCTATCACCATAACTCATGGATGGTGTAGGGTCCGGAAAATTCCGCAAGGGGGAAATCCAATTACCCCAAGACTTGGAAGAGGACCGAATCGGTCTGCGCACTGGATCCTAGCAACAGTACGCGGCCGGTTCGGCAGACTGCCCTCCCGTAATTCCACAGACCAATGTCGTCTGTGAAATGGAGGCGGAAGCCCCTCCGCGGCCGTGAAGCAAGAAATACTTCAGTCCGAACCACCACCGTGAGCTACCCCCTCTGCAGACCGCTATAGTTCGTGGAATAGAGGAGGATTGGTGTGCCGCCGCGAAGCAACCCCGCCGCGACTCATCAGATCCCAAGTTGACCGAGTCATCTGCAGATGGGGATTAATTCATGGGCTTCCACAGAATGTTCCAGGGGCTATCGATATTTGTAACACCCCAAGCTTCCATGGTATGTTTCCCTTTGAATATTGTATTGACGTGCGTTGTACGCAACTTCAAGATTCTAACACACCACAACCAATCAAACTAGCCATTATGAATAGTAATACTTAATTTTTGAAATTTTATAAATTTTATATTTCAAAATGAAATTCAGTTTTGGATTCATAATATCGAAATTATCTTAGGGTGAAATTTTGATACTTTTCAGATAACTTTCATATTTTGATGAATAGTGAAAATTACTAAATTTTAATTAAAAACAACTTTTTTAATAGAAATAATTAATAGTGATAAATAATTAATTTGAGTGTTTTTAATGTATATTTAGAATATATTTTTACCATTTAATACAATGTTGGTCATTGAGTGATATTTCACATTTAAACCAGACATAAACAGGTGTCAATCTTTTGATAGTTATTATCTCTTAAAAACACGCTATTTGTTTTGATGACGGGAATTAATTTTTAAATGAATTAAATAAATTGATTTGTTTTTAATTTGGTAAAATAGAAATCATTTTTGATTTCATAATATCAAATATATCTTAGGCCTAATTTTTGGTATTTTTCTGGAAACTTTCATTTTTTGATGAATAGTGAAACCACTAAGTGGTAGTTAAAAAACTGAATTTTTCATAAAACATAATTTTACCGCTTCTGTGAGTGGAATTTCGAAAATCCGAGAAACACGGTTAATATCAAGGAGTAAAATGTGGTTCATTGAGATGAAAATAATTTTTGGTGAATAGTAACTTTTTACTTTTATTTACCACGGTTAAAAGTAAATAGGGTAATTAAGGGTAAAATGATATTAATATTACCCTAAAAAATGTCCTAATTCTATTGGAAGTGTGTATCTCGACCACAAACAACCTTAGGAATAAAATATTATCATTTAGGTCCACTTGGATTAGATTAGGACATTTATTATTATCTAATTCAAAGAAGAGTTAAAAGAGTTAAAATCAAACTTTATTTACTAAAACATTTATAGTATAGGGGTACAGATAAGATAAATTCGACTATAAATATTCATTATAAAGATAAAAGGATTTCCTACATGATGGTATTTATTTATAAATTTTAGAAATTAAATAATTTAATTTATTTATGACACAATGGTGATGCAGTAATTACCATAATAGTGAAAAATTAAAATGATTCATATTGTAGATACCCAAATAAATATAATTTGAGAGGTTATATGAATTAAACTAATTTTATAGGCTAATATGATATATTAGGATTTATTTAAATGACTTTTTTCGACGTAATAATTCTGATATGAGTTTCACAAAAATCAATTATTGAATAGTGTCAAAATTGACATAAAAGAGTTTTTAAAACAAATATTATATTATTAATTGATATTAAATTTCTAAAAATATAAGGTTCAGCCAAGAGACTAATATAATTATAGGTGTATCCTTAATTTACCACTTTGGTGTCTCTTGTATGTTTATAGTAAGTTTTTTAACCATATAATATAAAAATAGAAAGAGACATTGTAAAAGTGAAACTAATTAACTAAGAGATAATACTTAAAGAGAAGGTTAATATAATGACCCAAACCTGTCTAAATTCTATTGGTTGAGTGGTTTTCGACCTATCCCCACCCTAATCTTTATGTAATCCACTTTTGAGCCACTAGAACCCGAATATGAATTTATTATAAAATAATATTGTTAGCTTTTCCAAAGGTGCCCCTCAACCCTCTTATAAAAGGGCACTCCCCCTTCTCATTACTTCACACCTTCAAAGCCTTTTTGTTCGGCTAAACCATGCCCAAATACTCTATCAACTTCCCTCACTACAACCTATAGGCCTTACTTTGATCATAAATCCATCCTAAGGAGCCCTTTTGATCAAATCAAAAGGAAGAACCCGAAGAAGAGGTAATGTTTTTACCACCCTTTTTCAAATTCTTTTCTTCTTCAACTTCTTCTTTATTTGTTATTCCCATTATAAATTAATGAATCCATTATCTCCTATATACTTTAATATTATTATAAATATATTACAACCATATTCAGTATTCTATCCATCCTTTGAATGACATGTCATCATACGTGCGTACGTACGGCTTACACTCTCCACGTCATGGTGTAATTGTCATTCAATAAATTATTATTTGGATGGGTATAATAATGATGTGTAATTCATGTAAATAATAAATATAACATCATAATTATTCTTTCTATATGATATATCATCCAATTATATATTATTTTAAAATCAAAAGAATGAAATTGTCGCTCGTGCGTACGTACGGACTACCGTCTCCACGAACATGATGAGATTCATTCTCCATCGTATCCATTCAAGTATAATTATAATTTGATTATTTAAAAATATTATTTAAGGACTTAATATCATTATGGATATTAATAAGATACAACCTATCAATGAAAAACATGGCTTACTTAACAAAACATATAAAAGAAAATGAATAAGTTAACACCCGAAACAACGATAATACTAAGATATTAATAACAAATAAATGTTAAAAGATCATATGTGATATCATATTAATGTAAATGATTAGTATATAATACAATAACGATTATTTAACCATTATACTGGAGTTTAACCTATCTTCGACCGAGAAAAAATTACAATGTAAGGGGTTTCTTATCTCACTTTAAATTCCGTGAGAATTCCATTGTTCACCACTTATTTATTACATGTGGTGTGTGTACTACCCATGTTTGTATTCATTGTGTAATATACTATAATTAATTTATATTTACATCATCATTGTATTATCCTTCTTTCATGGGTGTATGTTTTGTATGTTACCAAATCAATAAGGGAATTTGGAATTTCAATTTCCACTCATTCGGCTTTACGCATACTTCATTGATTATTTTACTCAAAGATTACGTGTAGAATCACTATTCATTTGATTATGTCATAAATTACACTCCCCTTTCTTGGGATATACTTTTGATACACATAATCACTCCATTGATAAATTCTCTTGTCAACAGTATGAACTTGATAAGAGTAATTTTTACTCAATCTCGATTTGTTGGGATAAACATCCAATTCATTCATGTTGTTTTTACAAGAATATGTGTGAATGTCCTTTGATTGTTTTACACTGAATATCCAATCATAATTAGTGTATTTATATTTTTCACACGTATTTATGTTGTTGATTTATCCTTAACCTATGGATACAACCTTTATGAGAGATTTCATCTTAATTTACATTCCATTGAGACTTCTTTGTTGTTATACACCAAATCACTTTTATGTGGTGTACTTTGACATAGTATATCAAGAATCCCTTTATTATCATGATATTAAAAAGTTTTTATTACCTCAATTATTTGTATTCAAGTGTCTCTCTTTTGGTTAGAAACTCTAACTAAAATACCATTTTTAAATGTTTTAAAGACTCATTCTTCTAAATATTGCTCATTAATTTCAATGTTTTAAAAATGGTTTTAAGGTTTTATTTATATGGAAATTAATGTTTTAAAATGAAAATTCCTTTTAGAAGTTTCAAAGTGGTATGGGACACTTTGATTCTAAAATCTATTCTAAATGGATTCTTGACAAATAGTGTGACTTTTAAATGATTTCAATAAAAGGGGATATTTCACTCTAATTGTTTTGATGATTATTTTAATCTATGTTAATATCCTTCATCATTCTTGATTGAGGTTAATATTATACAATACAATCTTCCATATTGTATCGAATAAGTTATGTTTTATTGTGGATGTGCTATTTTTATACCGTTCATGGTTTTTGGATAAAGTATTGACATTTCATATGCTAGTTTTAATACGAATGTTTATGTTATGTTTAAAACTTTTCATATGAGGAACGCATTGGACTTAGTAAGTGACGGGTGGATCCCGCTATAGCTCCTCGATGCATCGGTAGGTCTCATGAGAAAAACTAGTGTCTTAGCAAAAGTCATTGGAAAAATCTTATTTGTAGTCTTGGCACGAGGCCTTGGCTATGTGGTTATGATAGTTTTGCATTATGCATTCCATCGTTGTGAAAGTGGTTATTGATATTGCATGTGATTGTTTGACTAGTATAATATCCATGTGAATATGTAAATGGCATTATTTCATTTTATCTTTTCCATATTATGTTTAAGTTCAAGTTTAAAAGGCTTTTGTTTTAGTTATAAATTGCTTAAAGTGTTTATGCTTATCTATGAAAACTTCTGCTATATTGTTATCCTTACTGAGCATCTGAGCTCACCCCATTCAATGTTTTCTCTTTTACTTGGATGTGAAGAAGTAATTTATGAATGACCTACAGGGATAGCATGAGGGGATATGAAGATAAGATGTTGTTGTAGTTTTTTTACCTTATGATGTAATGTAATACTTATGAATATATCTAGTGTTTCCAGGACTACTAAAGTAATCGGTCTTTTGAGACTTGATCCTTTGTGATCATGCCAATGTTATGTAATAATGCACCAACTCTAGGTATCTAGGGTCGGGGTGTTACAGTTGGTATCAGAGGAAGTTTAGTACAAACCTTGGAATCTAGATTTAGATAAACTCTGATTAGAGCATGTAGAACTAAGATGAACTTTGAGGATTAGTATAGAAGAACATCCTAAAATTTTGGTATTGTAGTGATTTTGTGAGTTTTCTAAGAAATACATCCCTGTCTGTATAGGAGCAGGTAGAGGCTGCTCTGGAACAGATGTACCTAGGGGTAAAACCCGAAAAAACCGCTTTGAGCTAGAATCGAACGGAAACTGGTGCACGACAACGGGCCTTGCTACACTCTTGGTTACGACACTCCCTGGGGATATGCTCAGGATAATTTACATTTTCTTTACTAACTGATTTGAAGTATTATATATAAGATGAGATTAAATGACCTTCGTTAATACTATTGTGTTTCAAATTGAGAATATGGTGACTTTTTAATCTCTAAATGATTTTATGACTACTTTTACTCACACAATGCCTTTTAATTTTAGTTAATGGAGGGATTCCAAGGAAGTCATAGTGACTTTGATAATTATGTACAAGGTGGGAATGGTGGTGGCAATGAGCAAAAAAATGGAATGTTGATAGGCATAAAAGATATCGTCTTTATGCCATATAAATTTTCCAAAATATGATCAACAATATATGAATTAACCCATTTCCGGACTCAACAAAGAAGAGAAAGGTGATGAATGATAAGAGCTCCAGCAGTGGAGACCATGGAGAATGGAATCCTCAATTTCCATCATGCAGGAAATGTGGAAGGATAAACCCAGGAAAGTGTCTCAATGGGACAAAGAAATGCTTTACGTGAAGGAAGGAATGACATAAAGTGAAGAATTGCTAAATAAAAATGAAGAGTACTATGGAAAATGATAAAAATGGTCCCAAAATTCCATTTAAAGTCATTTTCCGTAAATTTAGGGGACCTGGCCATTACCCAATTGAATACCCTATTCTATAGGATATTTTCTTGGTCAAAGAAGAAGATATGTGGAAATAAATTGATGGAGAAATGTTTAAAAAGTATTAGTGCTCCTTGTTGATGGGTTTACTTTGGAATCATTTTCTCTTGTATTTTTAACCCTGCAGTTTTCCATGTGAGAATGATATTTGAGGAAGAATTATCTTTTCTCTTGCGGATATAGTTATAAATAACCATTTGGTTTTATATGATCGTTGGTTTTGAGGCAATTATATGTTATTATAATTTGGGATGAAAATGCAAGGTTTGAGATAAGATTTTTGGATAAATTATGTTATGGTTATTTTCAGGAATTTATCTCATTTTGGTAATGTTATAAAATATTGTTTTTGAAAAAGGACAACACATAGACCATGTGACAACCCGTCGCGTCGGACAAAGCTGTGGGAATCGAACCCACAACCAAAGTGCGATTGGGATTTATCACCTACCACTGGACTACGTGAAGTCCCTGGTTAGTGTGATTATTATTTTTAGTTAAATGATTTTATTGATCAATAATAATTTGATTTGGGATCTTGTGTCTTATCAAATGAATACCCTTAGTATAGGAAAATGATTTGGTGATTAAGTGATAAATGTTATTTTGGAAGTTGTTCGCTGGGTTGTGAACACTATATGCCCAAGGAAAATAGAATATTATGGGATTTCATTTGAGATGTAATGGTGGATTTTTATCTATGTTTTTTATTGTGGATTTATAGTGATTTGGGTTTTCATGGAAATGATTTGGTTAATTACTTTTAAGTATGTGACTTTAAGAGTAATTAATGTCATTTGGAGATACAATTTTACATGGAATACTACATTCTTATAAGTTTTGGGTTTCAATATTAGCTTGGATTATATTGAAGTATTTTAAGGACAGTTGATTATCGAATGGTATTTATTTAACTTTGGGGTATTGATGGTTTAATTTTAGAAATTAAGATTAGTGTTTTTTTTCTCTCTAATAGAATATCCATTTGGGGGATCATCTGATATTATACTAACCATTTTGGTTTTGATTAATCTCTAAAGACAAGGTAAATATATAGTTTATCCTACGGGGATCATGTATTTCTATAGATGTTTATTCTAGCTCTTCCACTGTGACCAAGTCTTCTTGAATACTCATTGTTCAAAAAAAATGAGTTAGTGGTAATAAGTTATTAATGAATGAAACTGTACCTAAAAAATAAGTATATCTCTTTATGTTCTTATTCAATAACATAAATTAATTCCTCTTCCTTATGTAATTTAACTTAAACCAAAAAATGTTGTCCGTTTACATTTCATACTGGGAGACTAAGGACTATTTTTCCCAACACAAGTTTGAGATTTTCTTATTGTTAACCTTCTCCTGATCATGTTTTCTATCTCTCTCCATCAGAACTGAACACTTAGTTTATTGTCAATATCCATGTTTTCCTACATGGAATCCTAGTATGGGTTATCTTCGGTGACCTTTATACCTCTCTTCCTTTCTTTTAAAGTGATAGTTTTATTGACTCTTTTTCCGATGTGGGTCATTCCATTTTATTATCAAGCCCAATTTTAAAAAAATTGTGCGGACGAAATATATTGAAGGAGGGGAGAATGTAACACCCCAAACTTCCACGGTACATTTCCCTTTGAATAATGCAATGATGTGCGTTGTACGCAACCTCGAGATTCTAACACACCACAACCAATCAAACTAGCCGTTATGAATAGTAATAGCTACTTTTTGAAATTTTATAAATTTTATCTTTCGAAATGGACTTTAGTGTTGGATTCGTAATATCGAAATTAGCTTTGGGTGAAATTTTGGTACTTTTCGGATAACTTTCATATTTTGATGAATAGTGAAAATTACTAAATTTTAATTAAAAACAACTTTTTTAATCGAAATTATTAATATTGATAAATTATTAATTTGAGTGGTTTTAAATTATATTTAGAATATATTTTTACCATTTAATACAATGTTTGTCATTGGATGATATTTCACATTTAAACCAGACATAACAAGTGTCAATCTTTTGATAGTTATTATCTCTTAAAAACATGCTATTTGTTTTGACGACGAAAATGAATTTTAAAATTAATTATTTCAATTGATTTGTTTTGAATTTGTTAAAATAGAAATCATTTTTGAATTCATAATTTCAAATACAGCTTAGGCCTAATTTTTGGTATTTTTCTGGAAACTTTCATTTTTTGATGAATAGTGAAACCACTAAGTGGTTGTTAAAAAACTGAATTTTTCATAAAACTTAATTTTCCCACTTCTGTGAGTGGAATTTCGAAAATCCGAGAGACACGGTTAATATCAAGGAGTAAAATGTGGTTCATTGAGATGAAAATATTTTTTGCTGAATAGTAACTTTTTACTTTTATTTACCACGGTTAAAAGTAAATAGGGTAATTAAGGGTAAAAATGATATTAATATTACCCTAACACATGTCCCAATTCTATTAGACAAGTGTATCTCGAATACAAACAACCTTAGGAATTATATATTATCATTTAGGTCCACTTTGATTAGATTAGGACATTTATAATTATTTAATTCAGTGAAGAGTTAAAAGAGTTAAAATCAAAGTTTATTTACTAATAAAATTTTAATATAGGGTCACACATAAGATAAATTCGGATATAAATATTATTTAGAAAGATAAAAGGATTTTCTACATAATGGTATTTTATTTATAAATTTTAGACATTAAATAATTTAATTTATTTATTTCACAATGGTGATGCAGTAATTACAATAATAGTGAAAAATTAAAATGTTTGATATTGTAGATACCCAAATAAATATAATTTGAGACTTTTAATGAATTAAACTAATTTTATTGGTTAATATTTTAGATTAGAATTTATTTAATTGACTTTTTTCGAAGTAATAATTCTGATATGAGTTTCCAAAAAAATCAATTATTGAATAGTTTCAAAATTGACATAAAAGATTTTTTTAAAAAAATTTTATTATTAATTGATATTAAATTCCTAAAAATCTAAGGTTCGGCCAAGAGACTTATATCATGATAGTTGTATCATTAATGGACCACTTGGGGGTCTCTTGGATGTTTATAGTAAGATTATTAACCATATAATATAAAAATACAAAGAGACATTGTAAAAGTGAAAATAATTAACTAAGAGTTAATACTTAATGTTAAAATTAATATAATGACCCAAAACTGTCCACATTATATTGGTTGAGTGGTCTAAGACCTATCCCCACCTTGACCTTTAAATAATACAATTTGGAGCCATTAGAAACCGAATATGAATTTATTATAAAATAATATTTTTAGCTTTTCCAAAGGTGCCCCTCACCCCTCTTATAAAAGGGAACTCCCCCTTCTCATTACATCACACCTTAAAAGCCTTTTGGTTCGGCCAAACCCTACCCAAATACTCTCTAAAATTCTTTCAATACACCATAGAGTCCTTAGTGTATCATAAATCCATCCTAACGATCCCTTTTGATCGAATCAAAAAGAAGAACCCGAAGAAGAGGTAATGTTTTTACCACCCTTTTTCAAATTCTTTTCTTCTTCAACTTCTTCTTTATTTGTTATTCACATTCTAAATTAATGAATCCAGTATCTCCTATAAACGGTAATATTATTATAAATATATTAAATCCATATTCAGTATTCTATGCATCCTTTGAATGACATTTCACCATACGTGCGTACGTACGGCTTACTGTCTCCACGTCGTGGTGTAATTGTCATTCAATAAATTATTATTTGTATGGGTATAATAAAGTTGTGTAATTCATGTAAATAATAAATACAACATGATAATTATTCTGTATATATGATATACCATCCAATTATATATTATTTTAACATCAAAAGAATGATATTTTCGCTCGTGCATACGTATGGACTACCGTCTCCACGAACGCGATGAGATTCATTCTCCATCGTATCCATTCAAGTATGATTATCATTTGGTTATTTAAAAATAATTTTTAAGGACTTGATATCATTCTGTATATGAATAAGATACAACCTATCAATGAAAAACATGGCTTACTTAACAAAACATATAAAATAAAATGAGTAAGTTAACACCCAAAACCATGATAATACTAAGATATTAATAACAAATCAATGTTAAAAGATCATATATGATATCATATTAATGTAAATGATTCTTTTATAATTAAATAACAATTATTTCACCATTATACAGGAGTTTAACTGACCGTCGACCAAGGAAAAAGTACAAAGTAAGGGGTTTCTTATCACACTTTTAATTTTGTGAGAATTCCATTGTTCACCACTTATTTATTACATGTGTTCTGTGTACTGCCCATGTTTGTATTCATTGTGTAATATACTTTAATTAATTTATATTTACATCATCATTGTATTATCCTTTTTTCATGGGTGTAAGTTTTGTATGTTACCAAATCAATAAGGGAATTTGGAATTTCAATTTCCACTCATTCGGATTTACGCATACTTCATTGATTATTTTACACCAAGATTTTGTGTAGAATAACTATTCATTTGATTATGTCATAAATTCCACTCCCCTTTTTGTGGATATAATTTTGATACACATAATCACTCCATTGAAAAATTCTCAAGTCATCGGTATGAACTTGATAAGAGTAATTTTTACTCAATCTCGATTTGTTGGGATAAACATCCAATTCATTGGTGTTGTTTTTACAAGAATATGAGTGAATGTCCTTTGATTTTTTTACACTGAATACCCAATCATATTTAGTGTATTTATATTTGTCACAAATAATTATGTCGTTGATTTATCCTTAACCTAAGGATACAACCTTTATGAGAGATTTCATCTTAATTTACATTCTATTGAGACATCTTTGTTGTTATACACCAAGTCACTTTTATGTGGTGTACTTTGACATAGTATATCATGGATCCCTTTATTCTCATGATATTACAAAGTTTTGATTACCTAAATTATTTGTATTTAAGTGTCTCTCTTTTGGTTAGAAACTCTAACTAAAATACCATTTTTAAATGTTTTAAACAGTCACTCTTCTAAATCTAGCTCATTAATGTCCATGTTTTAAAAATGGTTTTAAGGATTTATTTATATGAAAATTAAATCTTTAAAATCAAAATTCTTTTTAGAAGTTTAAAAGTGGTATGCGACACTTTGATTCTAAAATCTATTTTAAATGGATTCTTGAAAAATAGTGTGACTTTTAAATGATTTCAAGAAAAAGGGGATATTTCACTCTAATTGTTTTGATGATTATTTTCATCTATGTTAATATCCTTCATCATTCTAGATTGAGGTTAATATGATAAAATACAATCTTCCATATTGTATAGAATGAGTTATGTTTGACTGTGGATGTGCTATTTTTATACCATTCATGGTTTTTGGATAAAGTATTGACATTTCGTATGCTAGTTTTAATACGAATGTTTATGTTATGTTTAAAACTTTTCATATGAGGAATGCATTACACTTAGTAAGTGACGGGTGGAGCCCGCTATAGGTCCTCAATGCATCAGTAGGTCTCGTGAGACAAACTAGTGTCTTGGCACAAGGCCTTGGAAAAATCTTATTTGAAGTCTTGGCACGAGGCCTTGGCTATGTGGTTATGATAGTCTGGAATTATGCATTCCATCATTATGAAGGTGGTTATTGATATTCCATGTGATTGTTCGACTAGTAGAATATCCATGTGAATATGTAAATGGAATTATTTCATTTTATCTTTTCCATATTATGTTGAAGTTCAAGTTTAAAAGGCTTTTGTTTTAGTTATAAATTGCTTTAAGTGTTTATGCTTATCTATGAAAGATTATGCTATATTGTTATCCTTACTGAGCATCTGAGCTCACCCCTTTCAATGTTTTATCATTTCCCAGGATGTGAAGAAGTAATTTATGAATGACCTGCAGGGATAGTATGAGGGGATATGAAGATAAGATGTTTTTTTAGTTTTTTACATTATGATGTAATGTAATACTTATGAATATATCTAGTGTTTCAAAGACTACTAAACTAATCAGTCTTTCAAGACCTGATCCTTTGTGATCATTCCAATGTTATGTAATAAGCTCCAACTCTGGGTATCTAGGGTCGAGGCATTACAATATTTCCTCATTGGGACTCTATAAATATTCACCAAGGGGCACCAAAAATTCAAGGAGGAAGGACGAGTGAAACCCCGTGGGGAGACACTGGAGAAATCGCTCTCAGCGGTGTTTCGCGGCCATCTACGGACCCCATATCGTCCACTGATGAACTCTTCTATGGAGAGGAGAACCAGTCCGCGAACCATGTGCGGCCAATTCCTCTGCGACAAACTCCTCCGCGGTCAGCCCATAGCGGCCATTTCCTTCGCGGATAGTCCCTATGTGGCCACCCCTTCTGTCGACCAGTGTCGTTCGTCAAATGGAGGCGGAACCCTTCCACAGGCACGAAGAATTATGGGCTCCAGCCCCTTGGCAGACACCCTTTGTGGATGTCCATCTCATCCAGGGAAAACCTCCTTCGCGGACAGCCTCCTCCGCGGAAATCATCCCTCACAGACAGACCCTTCGCGGACATCATCCTCTGTGGCCAGTCCCTCGCGGCCAGTCCTTCGCGGACAGCTCCTTGGTGGCCAGTCCCTCGTGGCCGGAAACTCGTGGCCAACCACTTGAGGAAAACCCCATGAACTCACTAGTCGTTACCGCAGAGGATCGGCCCATGCGCCCCTTCTCGGGTTCATTGTCGTCATGTAGTCCCTGCCCTCCTGACCGGTCCCTTCGCTACTTTCACTGACCACCATGAGAAATGGAGAGTCGCACTGTTAACTTTTCAGGACGGGATGTTGGGATTTTTCATTTCACCATTGTGCCACCCTAGCATCTATCCTATATATTCCATGAATCGAGCTACTCCTAATGACTCTTATTTAACCCCACATCCTATCACCTTTTTCTAGGTTCATCTAGAGAGGGCCGCCCTTGCGTAAGTCCCACATCAACCATTGCTAGGAATATCCTACCAAGTCGTCCTGACCACATGACGTTAAACTGTACGGCCCTCATCCTGACCACATTATGTTAAACAGTATGGACCTCGTCTTGACCACATGATGTTAAATTTTATGGCCCTCGTCCTGACGACATGACATTAGACTATATAGACCTCATCCTGACCACATGATGTTAAATAGTATGGACCTCGTCCTGACCACATGACGTTAAATTTTATGGCCCTCATCCGGACAACATGACGTTAAACTGTATGTCCCTCGTCCTTCTCCACATGACGTTAAACTGTAAGGCCCTTGTCTTGACCACATGAAGTTAAACTGTACGACCCTCTTCCTGACCACATGACGTTAAATTGTACGGCCCTCATCTAGACCACATGATGTTAAACTGTATGTCCCTCGTCCTATCCATATGAAGTTAAACTATATGGAAACAATCCTCTCTACATGACTATAAACTGTAGCATTCCCTATCATTCAATAATTGGACGCCTCTTGATCCATGAAAGACAAGCCCTTTTCCATGTTTACATTGGCATAACTTCAAGAGCGTTGGAATCCATTCAAACATCCTTCACTCCACTTCACTCTTTGCAAGTCCTCGATTCGGATCCTCATTCTATTCCATGTCTAAAGGGACCCACTAACGGTCTGGTCCCATGCCACATCGGCTCACCTACCATCCTAGGCCAATGCCCCTGAAGACTGTGGACAACACTTTGAGATAGGTCCTGTGTTGAGAGCATGGTAAGAAGTCGACCCTCATTTGTTCGTCCCTATTATAGGCTAATGTGATATGAATGCTATGTTTTGAACATGGTCAATAGTTATCCTCCATCACCATGCCACCCTCATTGTGTTCCGAATGTCGGGCATGTAATTCACACTTTTCATCTCCCTTTGTTTGGACTGATTCCAACACCCTTGGAGTTATCCCGCTTGTGCATTTGCACATAGGCGTTGGCCCCCATTATATTCCTCAACCCCCCCAATGGGTTGGGATTTCCTCATGGCTAGACATGAGGAAGACATAATGGGCCTCCTCAGAGTGTAATCCCCAATCCATCGCCATGGGCGGCCCTCATGCATAAGCCCCACTCCACTTCTCACGGATGCACCTCTCGCGACGTGATCCTCTGGTCCCTGCTACCTCTTGTTTGTCACACCGAGAATGACTCATGTGGGCTTAGAGTAAGCATCGACCACGAAATCCTATTATGTGCCTCCTCAGAGTGTAATCCCCAATCTATCATCCTAGGACTCCTCAGAGTGTAAGACCCAATCCATTATCTTGGGCCTCCTCAGAGTGTAAGCCCCAATCCACATCTTGGGCTACCTCAGAGCGTAAGCCCCGCATTAATCCGAACTATGTGGACTTTGATCCCTGCCTCCTAGGCAGGGTACGTAGGAAGCCTCTCCGAGGTTCTAGCCCAACAACGGGTCATTGAAACCCCCCTTTCACGTCGGTTTACCAACGTCAGGGTCCTCCTCAGAGTGTAAGCCCCAATCCATCATTTCAGGCTACCCTTGAGCATAATCCCCAAGACTAAGCGAACTACGGGGACTTTGATCAATGTCAAAGCATGG
The DNA here is from genome assembly GCA_963277665.1 of Viscum album. Taxonomy (NCBI): domain Eukaryota; kingdom Viridiplantae; phylum Streptophyta; class Magnoliopsida; order Santalales; family Viscaceae; genus Viscum; species Viscum album. Next base: position 1,904,543,932 of record OY728160.1, read on the forward strand.
TACGTAGGAAGCCTCCACGAGGTTCATGCGCACCTCTCAGTCATTTCTTTACGATGGGTTACACCCCTGTCCAGTCGGACCTTAAACTATGCATGCAAACTACGTGGAATTTGATCCTTGCCTCCTAGGCAGGGTACATAGGAAGCCTCCCTAAGGTTCAGGCCCAACAACCAGTCGATCCGATCATCTCCACATCGGTTCACCGCGCCACTCCTATTTCCGCCTCAATCGAGTTCCAACCCTTTGGGGTCATTAACACAATGAGGGATGGTAAACCTTGGGCATAAATTATTCTGAACCCCCGTGTCTAGTTGACCATTTCCCAATAAGGTTAAATCCATTGATACAATGTTTGGGTATAAACCAAAGATTCGCGAGCATATGAATACGTCTTAAATCTATAAGAGGGACCCGGAATAGGCAATAATTTTCCCACAAAAATATGAGATGAGCCCGAATTCCCATCCTCTTAACCAATGTGAGTTATTAAGAGTCACTAGTCAGACCATTTCATGAACGTCTGCCTTTGAAAAGTAGGTCCATCAATCATTGGATACGGAGCCGTTGGGCATTTCGAGGCCGAATGCCAAAACTGTCAAAACAGATGGTTACAATTTATATAAATGATATGAATGAAATAATTAACATTCTATAAAGATTATATATCATATATTTTCTTACCTTTCTATATATTTAAAAATGATATAGGTGTTCTATCGGACACATTGATTATCGTAACTAGGAATTGATGTGATTCATCTCTCATCACCACATCACATAGATGATATATATAATCAATTTAAATATATTATATAATATTTTTTATATAATCATAATTTATTAACATTAAATAATTCATACCTTTTATCTATCTTTCCCATTAAAAAGGGGAAATGTTACCCGTGCATGTGTACAACCCACTGTCTCAAGGAGTGTAACATAATTAATTTCTCATATCAATCCGTCATATATTGGTTTAAATGTATAATTAGTGTAAAAATGATAATTATATCAATATTATTATACTTTTCATGCTAGAATAAATATCCCACTGACCATGGTCTAAATAATGAAGTCATTAAAACGTTATAAGATGAACATGCTTAAAATACCTATTGTGGACTTACATTATTATGTAATGAAATAAATCATTAAAATAAATAAAATACTTTGTTTTATTAAATGTTTTAAAATTTTTAAAGGATCTAAATAATATAATAATTTGTATAAAATTATTATACATGAGTAAAAGGGAATATAGGGAAGGGATGGGATAATTTTAAGGGGTTTCATCCTAATATATCATTGTTGAGGAATATTTTAATTTTAGATAAATAATTTATTTTATATAGTGTAAATAATAACCATTTAAAATTTTAATTACTAAATTAATAATAATTCATGTATTATTATGTTGTTTTTTAAATTATTTTATCCAAAGGTGTTTCACATGAATGTTACCTAGTTGTAGGTGGTTTCATATCACAATTTCCATTCATTTCATTATATCGCTTAATCATTGATTACATTAGGAAATTATTATGCTTAAAATGAGAATTTTTAATTAATGTATTATTTCAACGAATATTCATAGTTTAGATTTATTCCACATTATTTATCCTTTCATTAATTCTCTACTTAATGAAATGATTATTGTAGGGGTAATTCATTTCAACATTTCATTCATTAAGAAATATGTTTTTGTAATGAAAACGTATTCTCTTAGGATGTGTTTAAACTCCACTATGGGATGTTATTTCATTGATATACTTATAATTGTGGTATTTAAATTTTCCATTGAATTCCTATATTTTAGGGACTTAAGAATCAACCGCTTCTAAAAATTTATGGATTTTTATTTTATAATATCATCTTCAATTGGGATAATCCATGATTATAGTTTCTTTCAAAGGGATCATATGATCTAATTTTATTGTACCATATATATATGTATATATTTAATTATAATATATTAATTAATTATGTTTATGTTATTATTTATTTTTAATCCCTTATTAAATAAAGAAACATCAACATATTATTTATGAAGTGATACATATCTTGTATTTTTTTAAGATCAAGAATCATTCTCTCCCTTATACATGTTTTTCAAAATGACTTGAATATTTTTATTTTATAATCCAAAATTATTTATATGATTTAAATTACATGATTTTTCACCATTATTTATATTTTTTTGTGAAATATTATAATGTTTTTCACATGGGACACTTTCGAGTCACTTTATATAAGTTTGAAAAGAAGGTTTATTTTTAATAGTTATAAAATAAATGGATTTTACCAAATACTTGACCATTATTTTACCTTAATAATGCATTATTTTTTCTAATGTTATTTTAAAATAAATTAAATCACATATTATTTTTGTAATATTAGTTTTCAGAAGTAAATTTCAATGTGTAAAGTGTATTTTCATCCAGAATTTTACAAATAGCATTTCATTGATATTTCTCTTAATCATCAGAAAAACCCCTTGTTGTTACATTTGATCCAATATGAATATTTTATAATTATATAATCCTTGGTTTTTGTTTTTAAGGATTATGATTTCTTCAGAAATATTTTCATGAAACATGTTTGTTTTCCAAGGGTAAATTGAGCAATGAAGGAACAATGCTTATTATTTTGAATAAAAGTGAAATATTGTAATTTTTTTGATCATAATATCATAAATATATATTATTTATGAATGTGTTATTAGGTTGTAAACCCAATAACATAATGTAATATGTCTGATATGTTATGGGTGGGAAAATTATAGACAACCACTATATTGGGTAATGTAAAATAGTAAACATGTTATAGGTTACTCCTAAGATAAAATTTGAATTTACCTAGTCAATTATTACATTTTTAATAGTGATTTAAATGTTCATTTGTTAATTATTTTCTATGATAGAAACAAGTTTTCTATATAATTCCCATGATTTCTTAATGGATCCATTATTCAAGGAATAAATATGACTGGATAATGATTTTTAATTTATATGACACTTTTCATGGGATAATGATTTGTTCCATGTTTAATAATTTATAATAAACGTTTTATGGGTACACGTTTTCTTATATATTTTTTCAGAACAATTATTATTTTATCATACTAGTATACTCTTCTTATTCTCGCTTATGGCATGGTATTTTTCATAAGTACGATTACCCTTACTGAGCATTTGAGCTAAACCTCTTAATTTCTCATGGTTTAAAGTTATTTATAATGATTATAAATGAATTATGTCTATATAGGGTTTGTGTGTGAATAATATTGTGGTATATATTATTGATTTGTCATGTGCTAAAAAAATATGGGTATAATTAGAAGAATGATCACCTCATGACATTGGAATTGTTATATAAGAGTGTCCTAGTTCTCTAAAACTATAATGACAATACGTCTTGGGTATGAAATGGACTAAATATTATTTATTGATTTTTTTAAATATAGATCATTTAAAATGGGTCATGTTTGTTGGTTTTGAAGATAGAAATGTAATGATTATTTTTTATCACTGGATCTAACAGTGTTGTTACATGGTTATTATAGTATTTTTGAATATATTTTTTACTATGAGAAAAGTAAATAATTTTTTCAAGGATAACCATATTTTTTGGTTCATATTATTTATTTTTTAATGAGGTTAATATACATATATTATTTATTTTTATAGTTTCAAATAAGTTTTTTAGTGAATTTTAATACATTTATGATGTCTTATTTCTCTGTCTATTTGGTCAATGTTCTTCCAAAATAATAAAATTTGAATAATTTTGGGAGTATATGTCTAAATTTACTATTGAAAATCAGTTTTTGAGTAATTAATTTTTAATTGGAATTAAATGGTGGGTTTTATGATTATATTTTTAATATGTATGAATGTGTTATTTATGTTATTTCAAAATATATTTATTAAAAAACTAGTTAAATATTGTTTTGAAATTTAATTTAGGAAATATATTGAGAATAATTCCATGGAATTGTGGTGGTCCTTATCAAATTATTGTTTATTATAAATTCAGACGAAATATTGCATTCTATCTTTTTTTAATAAATTGGGTTATTTAGATTGTTATAACATCACATTAGGGGTTTAACTATTATTTTGGGGATATACAATGACTCAGGCATGAGTTTATTTTACCTTCTCATAATGAATCTACCTTAGTTATCTCACTATTATCTTTCTTATATTCCAAAATGATGGGAATTATTTTAACATTAGAAGGGGTGGCAAGAGTTCCCATGAATTCCTTAGTTATATGGTTCAATTTATTAAAGCGTGAAAATTTTCATCATTTAATAATGTGGAAGGTGTGAAATAAAATTTGATATTAATAAAATGTTTTGTTTCTAAATTTATATTCTTCATTATATGTTCATGAATTAATAACATTTTAATTACAGATGCATAAAGAATTATTATAATCATTTATAAAAATCTACGTGGTGTAATATACTATCCCACTATATATACATTGTTTTGAACATGTTTTTATGTTTTATTTGAGTAACATTAAATCTCACACACATCACTTATTAAGATATTAGGATACCTCATATGTCAATTACACAAATGTTTGAAATCACTATTGGTTTGTGATCAATATTCCATCTCTAGGGTCTCAATTTTCTAATTAGTCTATCTACATAACATCGTGTTTTATTTTTAGAATTTTTTTGTAATGTTATTTTAATATCCAAAGATAAATTATTGAAATAGGCTGATAAAGTCCTCTATTATAGATGTAAATACGTATTTATTATGAATCAACTACTCAAATAACAAGAGATATCACCTAGAAAAACAAAATATCAACAACAATCCTTCAACATAATTAATCATAATATAAATGATTCTTCAACCATGCAATATAGAAAAAGCATAAATAATAAATACCTAATCAAAATAATGAATTTTAATGAAATGGATCACCATATAAATTACAATCATGGTGATAATGTATACTCCAAAATATGGATGAAACCAATTTGTATTTCATCGTCAAAAATCAATGACCAAGGCCACCTCATCTACTATACATATCCAACCACTAATATCTTTCTTCATTAGAAACGAGTAATTTATATGTAAATAATATTGAAAAATGAATGAGTATGAAAGAACTATTGAGAAATAATATACAATATATTCATATAAGGATTCATGATAACCCCATGAAAAATGAGTCAATATAGAAAACATAAAAAATAAACTATAGAAAATCATTATCACTATAAAACACCATTAGTTTTTATAATAGTTTGATATATTCCTAATATTATTCCCATAATAAATTTTAATCCTTATTAACATGAATTAACATTTATATATTTCTGTATATTAAAATCTTTATTTATTATATGCCAATAAAATATATCACCAAAAATATTTCCTTCTATAAATCCAAAATGTACTCAGAACTAATCTAGATGCTTGAATATCAAAGAGTAAATCTTGTATAAACACTATATATCTCTAGATTATCAAACAATTATAGAATTACTTCATCCATAATACTTATAGTATATGTTTATGAAAATAAAAAACAAAAAACCACCATCTCATATAGCAATTATAGATTCCCAGCCTAACAAATACTCTTGGATGCACCGTGTTGAGTTTTTGATTGAATACCTAGAAACGCATATGAAAGTAGAGTTACGGTTAAATAACTAGTATAAATATATCCCTAATTGTGTATGATAATTCAGTTATAAATATCAAGTATATCAATAAACAATAATTGAAATTGAGAAACTATATATTTAACATCTTTATTCATCCACATATATCTCAATGTTGTGGTATTGAATGAGTGTAAATACGAAGCTGAATAATACTCTATCATAACTTTTTTTTCATTAATAACCTATTTCCTAACACTAATCCTGAAGGGAAAATAAATAAATGTTTATATAATTTCCCCTCACTTCCGAGATTAATGAAATAGAAGAGTAAATTTTCTCATCTCTCTCTAACATGAGTTAGTGGGTGAGTGTAAATAAAATCACAATAGTATTTTTTTTCTCTATCAATATCGACCACTCTATGGATGGAAACACGTTATAAGAGGATGAGTAGAAAATTTTAAGAGACTAAAGATTCATTTATTATCTATTAAAAAAAATATTATTTCTCTCTACTAATCTAAAATCATGAAAAGCATATTCTCCATGGACATTTATATCACTGGATTATCATATTCAAGTAACACCATATATTAAATTGCTCGATTTCTTAGTATACTAAATGATCATAATGTAAATATTAAATTATATATTAATATTAATATTTTTATACACATCTCATAACTCTATCCACAATATAATTGGTGGTTTAATTATTTGTTATTTCTTATAAAACATTGTCATATATATTGGTATCCAAAATTTTATTATAATAAACCATAAGTGTTATTAAATCAGTTTGATATCCGTATTAATTTATTTCATAATAATATTTACATGTTAATTTTTGAATATTTATATCTTCTTTGACAATAAAATGCTTTTTTTTATATAATACTACTCTTTAAATTTTTTTGATCTCGATATATGTTTTTTAATATTTTACGTCATTAATTAAAAAACGTCCTTATAAATATCCTCCTTCCAAGTCACATAATTTATCATAATAAAAGGTAAATAAATAATAACATGTATATTTATATTTATATATATATCATTATTCTAACACTATGAGATTTCATGTTTTATAAATTCTTCATTATGGAATACCATGCATTCGTAAATATTTAATGGATCGCTAAAACTCATTTCATCCAAAATAAACATTTTCCATATCGTAATATATAATTCATGCAACATAATAATGACTCAAAAATTATTCTTAATACCTTGATTCAATGAATATAAATATTTTATTTCTATCATAACATTAATGATAATTCAATTTAACAAAAAAATATTAAACAAGAAACATACTTTTATTATTTAGTTTTAAAATTGATTACCATTTTCTTGAATAATTATACATAATTACACTTCCTTAAATATATTTTCCCAATGTTTTATTATTTTTATTTTTATTTCATGATCCATGTATCAATAAATATATTTTGTTTATAAATTTTATAACAATTTTATTGTTATTATATGAACATTTTATTTAGTTGTTATTAATTTAAAAATCATCGTTTTTATGGATTGATGGAGTTTTATTAAGTGAAGTTAAAATGATATGAAACCATAAAATAAAATATCTCTATGACATTTAAATCAAAACTATATGAAGTTAAAATGATGAATGTATAACTTACATTAATGAATATGATTTAATTTTCTTTCATACATTACTTCATGAATAGCATAAGGATCGAACTTTCAACTCTTCCTTAGGAGGTGTATCCATGGGGTATATAAAATAACAAATACAGTTTTCTAGGCACCTCCTCATCCAATATGATATGGAGGTATATTGTGCCTAAATACAAGGAAAGAAAATATATTATAGTGTATGGTATATTCATACTGATGATTACCAAAGGATTTCACATACTAAGAATCTAGGTCAATCTTAATCTATATATCTATCTAGAAAATCTCATTTTATCATGATATTTACTCACTCATTTCACAATTCATGAGTCAGTAAGTGATTGAATGTGTCTTTATCCAAAAAATTTATTTTTCCATGGGTTATTATTATTTAATTATATCCAGTATGTTATGGATATTTGAATATTAATATCAAAATTTTCAATTGTCAAAATTATTCATAGTAGTGCGAAAAGAAACACACCATTCAATTTGTTGTATATTTATTTCTCAATGTCAAATAATATGTCTTTCATAAAGATGTTTATAAAATATATTTATTTCCTAAATTATAATCTTCCAAATTTTGTAAATATAAATCATTTTTTCATTTTAATATCATTCCATATGACATATAATATCATTCAATATGATATAATATAGTTATAAGTCATATATGTTCTTATATACCACTTGGATTAAAGACTAATTGACTATTTTTTCACTTAAAATAATATCATATCATATATAATAAATTGTGAAACCACATCCAAAACTGCATTGGGATATCTTCTATATCATTTGTTTAAATCTATCCTTAAATTCTATTTATAACCCATCATATGATATAATTTAAGAATAACCATAAAAAACACCATTTGAAAAAACATTAAAAAATAAAAACATATATTTTATTTTTGGAAACTCAATCTCCATTTGGTCTAAAAGATATTTTAATATGCATTATTATATTTTATTAAAAATTAAAATTCCCAATTTCAAAAATATTAAAAAAGATAGGCCTCTAGAAAACTCACAATACTATTCATGTAGTAATAGGATATTGAATGTTCTCTACTAAAAAATTGTTTTTTCATTCTTGTGGATACTATATGTATTAAATGAATGTAATAATGGTGATTTTATCTCTTTATCCTTGAAATATATTGACCATGTAACATAAAGTATTTCAATGGAATATAGCCTACTCATAAATTATCGAATATATAATTATTGACAAATCAAGTTGATAAACACATCAAATGTCATTCAATGTAGTGGATGATCACATATTATTACCCACAATATCCTAGAAAAGAACATAATTATAATTATCTATGTATAACAATTAACATAATTAGTGTATAATTATTGATGTATTAGATGTTATAATCATCATATATGGTGTAAAATGTCTTCTTGGTTAATCTATATTAGATGACAAGATCATCAGTATACCCAAACTCCCCCAAATGTTTTAATCTACTAGGACTTCATAAAAAAAGAGTTAACATTTATATATTCTCGTGATAATAATATTTTAATTATTATCAATAGAGATTCAATAAGAAACATATACCAATAGTATGCTAAAGACATTGAGATTGAAACTTTTTGTTGTATACTTCACAATATAACCGGCACACAAATATCATTGGGTAACAGTTATGAATATTTTATATCAAGATAAAATAATCATTCTCACACTAACATTAATAGTTATTTAGAATCTATAATAAAAAAATAAAAAAAATTATTTTGGATAAATCAATGTCATTCTTTGTTAGAATTACAAGCATTCCACTTTAAAATATATACATATAAGGCCAATAGGATATAATGATAAATATGATGTTGAATATTTTTAATAACTTTATAAATTTTATATTCATAAAATATTTTACGATTTATTAATAAGAACATCCATATGTGACTATTGGACATTTTATATATGATATAATGGCATGTCAACCATAAGTTTTCTCCAATTTTAGGTGGTTCGGTCAACTGATTACAAATCTACCTAATACTCATCAGATCGCCGAATTAATAAATAATAAAACACTCCAAATAAACTATTGAGTGAGTATAATCTACTAAGAAGCATTTTATTGAATGGTAATAGAAAGATGTTTAATATTCTTTATAGTAGCCTAAGCCTTAAATATAATCATTTCATAATTTTCTCCAATAGATTCCCAACACATAAAACCAAAGGACATATTGGCCTAATGTGTTTTCATAATTAGACATAAAAACATATCTTCATTAAAAATCATTATTTAAATCTAAAATCAAATTTCATAGATCCCATAGATCTACTTTTATTGAAAATTATAGCATAGAAAAAATACTTAATAAATATGGTGTTCTAGAATGCCTACTTAGTGAAGAAAATTTTAAATAAATAATAACATGAGAGTCAGGAGGCATAACAAGATATCATAATGGGAATGATCATAATAATGTGAAAATGGAATAATGAAATGAAATTATAATATAATGGATTCAAAAAAATCATAGATAAAAAATAAGACATGATATCGTGAACATAAGTCAAGGGTCAATCACAAGAGCATCATCATAAGGTGGAAAAGTTATCCTAATGGATTATGTTTAGTTCATAATCCCTTACATAGAATTTCATGAGATATGAATAATTACCCAATACTATTTAGGTATATATAAATCTGGTCCTATCCATTATATTACATATTTTTCTTAAGCTGATCACTTTTCAAGTATTCATTGTGGAAAAATTCCCACATTGGATTTGGTTAACTCTAAAAACCCATTCATTGCATATTTTGAGAGATAATGATTTTACAAATTTATTTTAGGTATATATATTTATTATATCAAAAATCCAATATTTACAATGAAATATAATAATGGAAATTATGAAAAGAAACATTAAATTGAAAATAATCATGATCAAACTCATAATAGAGATATGGATCTCATAATTATAATTTAAGGAATAACCCAAGGATAAATCATAAGGATTTCCAAGGGATGAATTAATTTAATGTTTATACTTCATTAATTTTAATATTTAATGTGCATTTTGACCTAGAATTATAGTGTTGAAAAATAATGGTATGTATCTGGAGGTGAAGGAATATATATGAACAACTATATTAATTATTTATGAAATTAGTAAAGTATATTTTTAAATAATAAAAGGTCATATTATTTTCCATAAAACTTGAACAGTAAAATGATGATTCCCAATAAAATTAATTCATTTTTCAAAATCTATTCATTGTATACAAATATTTTATGGGTGTGAGACATGACATGAGAAAATATATAGGAATGTTCCCATAAATTTGGTTTACTTTAAAATGGAATACTCAAGAGAGAATAAGAAAATAAATAAATATTGATTTAAAAATAATTTTTTACAATATATATTTGTTTTGTAAATGTATAAAATATACGATCACTTTTTTTAAGAAGGTTATTTAAAATGGATAAAAGGAAGGTGAACTTGAAACCCTTAAGTAAAAATGGTGGTACTAAAGATCTCATAGCTCATGTCTGAAGGAACTCTTTTCTTTTATTTAATCCCTTAATTATTAAATTATGTTTATTAAAAATATACCAATGATCATTAACCTGTATATTTAAATTTTATAGTATATTTATTTTATTATTAAATTATAAATATTTATTTTCATAGGTCTGTTACCCATGGATGCTCAGTTTATTTCTTTAGAAAACAATCTATTTTTTGGACATTGTCAAATCTATTTTAAAATAATTTGATGATACCTTCAATCATGGGGTTATATAAACATTATTACCCCATTAGGAAAATACATATAATCTTTCAAATTTTATCAAAAAATATTCCAAAATTAAGAAATCTTCTCTTATAAGTGAATTTATTGTGGGTATGTTTAGTATGCCTTTTTATTAATGATCACACAGAAAGAAAACCCTATAAAATACTTTCATAATATTTATAGTGTCAAAAATATATTTTTTAAATTATATTTACATTTTTAAATTCATAAATGTTAGTTAGTTATTGGAATCAAAATATTTAATTATTAGAGGCGGTAGTTTTCATACACACTTGACAATTTTGATATTTTACACAATGATTCTTGACGAAGAATTAAAATGGATATTTAAATTATATAATAAATATTTATCTTATTAAAAATTTATTTTTTGATAAATTCAACCATATATGGGTCCTGGGGGATGAAAAATAAGAAATTAATGTTAAAAAAGTTAGGTTGATTTTATTACCTGACCCTTGGACGTACTACCCTAGGTGACTACATAAGGTTCCATAGTATTGCCTTTTGGTGAGACCATGTATTCAAGGTATTTTGTATGGTGTCTATCTAAGACTATGGATGATTTTTTGGTGGTCCAAATCTTTTGAATGGGTGATAAATTTGGAAGAGGTGAGATCCTTTCATACGAAAAGTGAGTGTCTTTTTGGGAAAATAAATTTTCATTTCAATAATGTAACTCCATTATACATTAAAAAAGGCTATAAAATAGAAAATAATTGTCTGGGGAATGAGATATTATCAAGGATTACTCCAATATCATAACATTTTACAATACAATTTTCATTTACCTTTTACAAAAAATGTGAAAGGAATCATCATGTTAACTTGTAAAGTACGAAGAGTGTTTTAAAATTTCATGGATAATTATATCTTCAATGATTCCTTTATAATACCTCATAAATTTTATAATGGGTAATATTTTTATAATTTTAGTATTTTAAAAAAAAAATCAAAAGTAGAAAGTATATTTTTTTCATTAAATGGTTTAAATGATATTTCTAAATTATTTTCCTTCTACGATGAAATCTGTTGATATTACCTATGACTTATAGGGGATATTATACAAGGATATCATTTTTATTATATCTATGAATGTATAATTTGAATGGAATGTTGTTTATGAAACCCATTTGATTTACATGGTTATACCATGATAAAATTAATATGAGTCCAGCTTATTATCACATGTTGTTATATGAATAAATTATTATAAAACGTTTTTAATTTCTATAGGTTAATATATAATGTAATTTTTATGATAACCATTTCATCTCATGGAAAATAATATGATTAGTTTTTATGATCATGTTTCACAAATAAATATTGATTTCATTATATAATGTGTGGGACCATTATCTCTCCCCAGTTTATTGGGTAAATATTGATATATCTCATGATATAGACATGGTTGGAACCAAGAGTGAACTAAGTATAGTAAGATATGTTTTTAACATGGAGTTATCTTGGAAAATTATGATAGGGATGTAATTATGACTGAACTTGATATAGAAAAGGATATTGTTTGATGTGATGGCCTTTCCATTGACCCTTGACCAATATGGAGATTATTTTTTATGCTTATGAATATAATTAAAATCCCATGTTTTAGGGAAGTGTTATGCTCCCATGGGAATTTTCTACTATTTTCTTATGATTAAATTCTTTTAAGCTAACAATCATTATTACATGATTAAATATTTTGACCTCTTACATGTAGGGTGTGATTTTCAAATGTTGTACTAGTGTTTTTATTACATTATTCACATGTTTTGATTATGTATCTTCCTTGATTTCCCTTATTTATCATCTAATATCATCATTTCTTATGTTATATTTCCACTTGTTTTGAAAAAAATATATTATGTATGATATATCTATGATATTTTTATTTGTAAATAACATCGTGGGGGATGAATATTGTAACATAATGACTAGTGTTTATGCTTCCATGTTTCCAATGAAACTAAAATAATATGGATCTCATCTGTGTGTTTATTTAATGTAATTAATATTCATAAAAATTGTTTTAATATATATTTATGTTAAACATAGTTCACTATACACAAAATAAAAAAAAACTAAAAATGAAAAAATAACATGTAAAAAGATATATGATCCCTAATAGTCTTTTCCTTAAAACTCTATCGTGAGGAAAAATCTCCCTACGTGTTTTCATAGAAAATGATGGAATAAACCTATAGATAACACAAAACATGACCACTTACTATGAATTAGCCCCAAAATGAGAACACAAATAATATTGCATCTTATAAAGGTATCCATTAAAAATATGTCCTTACACTACTCACATGATTCCCTCAACTAAACAAAACTTTGAATATACATGTTTTGAGTCAATGATAAGAGAATCTAGGTCACCCACCTATCCATATAGATAAATTCCCATAAAAGGGTAACTAGGTCCTAAAAATTAATTAAAAAATTATATACTTTATAAATAAATTAAATATATCATTGGACCATAATAGTCAAAAAATTCCTACACACCATACCAGGCTGTGATCCTCTCTGAGCATGATATAATGAAACTACTCGCAGAATTGTCACGATATCAAGTAAAAATATAATTAACTGATCCCCATCATGAATTATTATATAGTAATACACCCTAATGGATCTATTTCATTATAAAACATTTATGTACCTGTCAACATTTTATAATTGGATCAAAAAAAAACCATAAAAGAATGTAGGCTAATAAAAATATCATATAATAATAGATGGGAAAAATATACTTGGGTTTTTAAAAATCATTTGATATAATAAAATGATATGAATATTCCCAAAAAAATATTTAAAGGCATCAATACCATCATTAAACTATTACGGTCAATAAAACACAAATATAATTGTCTTAAAAATATGGGTTGTAATGCAACGTCACAGTTTGATGAAGTAGAAGTTCAATCCATTCTATGTGAGAAAAACATTATAGGTTATTATTGGGAAAAAATTATTTATGAATACCTAATAAAACCCCCACTTGGGGTCTGTAATTGGGAACCATGTTCTCTATCAACATACTCTGTTCATTGAACCTCGTGTTTTTTAGGACTTCTTTATCAACCACACTGCCAAATGTCTCACATTAAATCGACATAGTCTACCATCAAAAGGACTATTTATACAGTTCATTCCAATTGAGGGGAATGCTACCAAATAAATTATATGGGAATAAACATTTATGGTTATTGTAGAGTATTTAAATAATATTCCAATATCATCATTAGAAAAATCCCAAACTGGAAGGCCTATAACATGAGGAACCTTCAATCTAATTATAATGCATGAGATACTGATTTCCTTCATCATGAAATTGTAAAAATTAGTCCTTGTCCCCCTAATTGGAAAGTATTCATAAATCTATAATTGGATTGTTTACAATTGGATAATAGATATAAAATAATCATTGGAATATCAGTAAATGAATCAAATCCACAAATCTATTTAAATAAAAAACTCCAAAAAATATGTGTCATCCACAAAAAAATCATATATAACTGTAACATAATATATAAATTTTTGAAATCCCATAAAATTAAAAAATATGATTTTTTATTAGAAAAGATGCTCTTAATGTAACAATATGATATCCATAACATTTTATAACTCCTTCCTAATACTCTAGTCTACCATATCCCAAATAGTAATATAAACGGAAAATAAATAAAATCAAATATCACATTATCATGCCCCAAAATAGATCAATCTATAAAAATTAAGTCGATTGGTTTAAAATAAGGCCTCAATTAACCTCCCTATATACAAAGAGTATCGAAATTATAGTAAGGGAATAGAGTGTTTGTGTGGGGATGTTTCTCACTTCTATAAGAGTAAGATAATCTTGGAAATAACCCAACGTAATCCAATGAAATAAATATATACTTCTCTTGTAATAAATATATATGAGGTTATAGAAAAATATGTGTTGAAATATATAATAAAAATTCCATGTTATAAATAAAAAACATATTTTCCCCTTTGATGATGACATATACATGTATAAAGTAATTAAATAAAAATATAAGGATCTATTGGTAACACTGAGATAAACCACAAACCCAGCCTCTAAGAAAACTTCAATCTATACCATCATGATCATTAAAAAATAGACACGAACATATCTACAAGATCATGAACCCTCTGTCCCTAGCCCTATCCATAACACATCCATAATAAACATAATAGAAGACATATGATCTGCATGCACATAGAGGATCACGTATAGGGGTGAGAAATAAATATCAGACATCCATCCCCAATAGTAAACATATAATTTTCTTGAATACATGTATTTTCATGAAATATGATCATCCAATAGGAGAATAAATTGGAACTAATACATAATATAATTCAAAATTAAAACCTTGGGTCCCTCATCAAAATCGATAATAAATCAATTGAATAATTCACGGATTTGGAATATATACCACTCAAGACATTGAATATTCTTAAGGATCTTTGGGTCTATAATCCAGATCAGTGATACCTTTATCAGGGAGAACTAGAATGTCTCTAAACAATCTATGTCACCATAGGGGGTAAATTTTATAGCACTAGGATAACCATTACTCAACTCTAACTATAGTAATTAAATATTACATAATGAATCTACACATACACTAATTCTGGAAATGTGTGTGATGTCATGCCACACATTCCATGTAAATTCAGGCTAGTGTATGATCCCTTGGTCTTGGTCCATAGATGTTTTTTATATTGTGATTGGGATAAACCATAATAGAAATGTCCCTATGATATACATTATGTAAATACTCTCTAAATACTATATAAACAAAGGGAATAATTCGATAACTAGCTTGACATCTGTATCCCACGAAGTGTGTATGGAAATCCAAATAATTATAATAATCAATCATGTTAGTGGAACAAATGGATTTTAGGAAGACCTATGGCCATAATAATAAACATGTAGGCACATCATCCAAATAAAATGAATAATGTATATGTATTTTATTAATTATGTGGGCTCAATATCCAGATTCTATGAAGTATTACTCGACATCTCTAATATCAAAAAGTGGTTCATAAGCTACATTAGATGATGAACCCATGTGCATCCTAAAAATAAAATAATATTAAATCCAACAACCAAGTTACGTACCATAAAGAACATATGAAAATAGAGAATCCTCAAAAATAATTGGGTGAAATTATAAATTAAACAGTGAGGGTGATGGAAGGTCTAAATCGTCCAATACATCCATAACCTCATAGGCTTCCATTACTGGTTCAGATTCAATGGGCACACCAGCTAGCATCTCTATGCTTACCCCAAATTCACTTGGTCAGGGTTTGTCAAAAACTCAGGCACCCACTATGTCCCTCAAAAAATGGATAGTTTTCCTACTCGGGAATCCTTATAAATGTAATAAGGAAATCCTTCAATAGATCATTTAGGTTGAAATATATTATGGATCATACTACAATGGATCTTTATTCAAATGCTATTTTCTAATAACCCATTCCCTCACTATCCTAAATAAGAACATATCCAAAGGCGGATCACCTGCAGGAAATGTACATAAAAATGGATAGTGAGATGGTTCATTGACTATCTCAAGTAAATTTCAAACTCTAGGCTATAATTAACACCCAATTGATATTCCTCGTTAATTACAATCATTTTACCTCAAAATATGGACCATCTCTATAAAAGTAACGAAACTATGACTTTAGTGATCTCATTCGATGTCTTCAGATCATTGTAACAACCCTCAAGATGGTCTCCTCATAGGTTCCACCCATAGGAGATTGAATAAAACAATTACTATAGGATGAACCTCTCAATTATGGATCCCCCACCCATAAAACATATTATATATCCTGAAATAACCCCAGGGTTCCCCCAATGTGATTTACCTTGAAAATGAGAAAATTAAATTAAAATATGACCAATTATGACTACAAGGAGTAAACATATGAATACCCCTGAACATGGTTTTATGGGAGATGTACACAAACTATACAATAGAGTACACACTGTGTACTATCAATGCCCCACTTTGGCATGTACTTCAGTGGGACATGAAATATGAAACCCAAGTATATTTCCTATAATTCATGTATGTGGCATGTTCCCCACACAAGGTATCTTCATGTGTTCCTCACATGGTATGACTATATGTCATTTCATGTTCATGTACTTATACATAGTATGTAACCCATATAGGGTGTGGTCAAGAACCATGCATGGACATGCACCCTGAAATAGGCTATCCAGTTATGTAATTGGTTATATGAACATGTATGACTACAAAGTATATACCCTATGTAAATGTAGTTTAACTCAAAAAAGTAATCACTCCTAAATAAAAAAACAACACATGGTGTGTGTTCCCAAGGAACACAAATGTGTGATCATGATTTATTATTGGAAGAACCCTGCAATCACCCCCAAAATATAGATTTCCCTTATTTAAGAATAGATCGACCCGTAGGGGTCTGTAGTAATGATATTGGTGAATTAAAAATAAAAATAGGAAAAAATACTATGTTTTAGAATATATATTTTTAAATGGACTTATTTTTCATGTAGGTTACTAAATCATCACTCGTATCCATGATATGTAGTTGTGGCCTAACAATCTAGATCCTCCTGAGCTTCATAATAGTACCACTATTCCTCTATAAATCTTTCTCTCTCAAAATCATAATCATCTCTATTTATCTCCATGATGTATATCTCATTGGGTTTGTAAGTGACAATTCAACGATTACAGTATAAAGAAAAAGTGTAATGAAAATGGAAGGAATGAATTAAACATTAAAAGGGGGAGTGGGCATATCCATAGTGCCAGAAAAAATATTATTCCTCTCCTAATAAAACCCATAACTAAAATCTCAATGAAATAGATATAATATCAACATGATGATACCTCAAAAAGTTACATAACAATGAATATAAGTGAATAAATTAATATCTAATTAATTATTTATTAATAATTTTTCCATGTAAAGTATTAAATCATGAAATTAAAAAAATCTATTGTCCTAGGGTAAAAACCCTATTTCAGGACTAAGGGAGTGGTTAAAAAATAATAAAAGATCATATTCTATATTATAATGGAATTTTTAAAACTCTTAATAATATAAAGGAAAATTTTTTAATCTCATCTTAGTTTCGTAGTATGAAAAAACACATTTTCTACTATTTGAGGAGCTATTCATAGTTTAAAATAATTTTATTGAGGTTGTTTATTATAATAGATATGAATTAGGCAAGTTACCTTAAAGATTTTTTGCATTATATTTTAATTTTCAAAGGGTAAACATATGAATATCCCTATAAATGAAACTCATATTTGACAAGGTGTATATGTAAAGAACATGCACACAAAAATAGATGAAGTTCATGGGAAGAATATTTTGTAAAATATATAAAATGAAATAGAACTTGTGTCTAACATGTAATAAGGGTTGTAAAGAAAATCCCTTACCTACAATGTGATTGCACATCATAGCCTAAATAATAAAATTACGTTCATAAAATATATTCCAAACAAATGTATCTATCTATTTCTAATTTTCTAATATCACTTTTTTTATTTTATTCTGTATTATTTTAATATAGTTTTCCTTACATCATTTAATTGTAATTTTTTGGTAAATTTCATCATAATAATTTTAGTTTTATGACTATTGATAATGGTGTTTTAAAAAATGTCATGATCTCCAAAAAAATTAGGTTTATTTCCTTTCATATTATATTGGATCAATACTTATATACTTTTAAAGATTATCCGAATATATATCCAAATTATTAATTATTTCTTGATTATACAATTATAAATGGGTAAAGAAACAAGTATTATTTTTTATTTATAAAACATATATAATATCACATATTAAAACTATAGAAAATTAATGGTGTCAAAAATATAATTTTTACTAGATTAATAAATTTTGAATGTTATCTATGTCAGGAGGTCAAGTATTTCAAGACACATCATTCGTAATGTTAATTTCACATAAGAAACAATTTTTGAATTTCCCAATAATTTTGGGGAAATTAATAATAGTAAAATTAAATTAGTATAATTACATTTTACCTTGTTAAAAAAATATAATTAATTCATGCATTTAAGGGACATGATGGTGTAGAATTAAAAAAGAACATACAAAAGTTCATGTGATAGTTTGAACTCTACCTTCGATGTTCTACCATGGGTAACTCTATATGGTTCCTAAAAATGGTACTTTAGTGAGACCATGGCGTCATGGTATATGGAAGGGTTCTGATTAGATAATATGGAAGAGATTTGATTGATCTAATAATTTCAAACTTGGTGAAAATAGACAGATATTGGATATCTATTTATAGGTAGAGATAGTGGCCTTTTGTAAAATTTATTTAATTTTAAAAAAATTCACTCCATTATTCAAGTAAAAA
This sequence comes from Viscum album, assembly GCA_963277665.1. Taxonomy (NCBI): domain Eukaryota; kingdom Viridiplantae; phylum Streptophyta; class Magnoliopsida; order Santalales; family Viscaceae; genus Viscum; species Viscum album. Next base: position 1,904,563,475 of record OY728160.1, read on the forward strand.
GATAAAAAAATAGAAAATATTTATTTTTATAAATATGTATATTGTTGATACATTAGATTATGGTACTTATAATCACTCATCTAATCTCTACAGGTTTGGTGGTACTAGAAGGTATATTTCTGAGTTAACCATAGGAAGACTGTGAGTCTATGAAATAATCGTATGTTAATTAATCCATGAGTTTATCTTATATATACTTTGGTCATATTACCTCCACCATTAATTTTGTTACCTGATTTTCAGGTGTTTTTACAATTTTCAAAATGTAAAGAAACTTTTAGCCTAATCATCCTTTACCGATATAACTTTGTTTTCACCCTTAGTAATTAATTTCAATAACAAAAAAAGTAATTTAAATTATATTCTAATTAAAAAATATTAATTAAAATATGTAATCATTTTATAAAATAAAATTTCAATGTGTGAGAGAAATTAATTTTAGTATAGGTGCATGTATTACATATAAATAATTTCTTAGGAAAAGATAATTTTATGCTTATTTTATGTGTTGGATAAGATTATAATTGTATTTGATTTCAAAAAAATTTCTTTTTTTATATTTTAAAATAAATGTTATGTGGATATAAAATAAATTCCTATTTTTTTACTGACATATTGTATAAATAAATGAATAATCCAAATATTGTTTTTTTATTATAATTAATGTAATACTTTTTTATAAGGTTAACAAAATGTTCATATACTTTTCCAAAAAAAAATTAACTTGGGAAACATAATTCCGTAAATTAATTTATAAATAATAAAAATTTATTATAAAATTAGAGGTTTCACTTATAAAAAAACAATACAATACAATTAAATATTTTTTAAAAACTATATTTCTTAATACATATAATAATCATTTATTTTAGAAGAATCCAAATAGTTAATCCTAACCTCATTTTCAAATGATGATCACATAAATGGTAGTGATTTTATTATAATATTCTTATTTATGTGGTGAAAAAAATATTATGATATAAGTGCATAAATTGAAATAAATAATCATTTTTTGATGCATTTTAATTAAAAAAAATTAAAAATAGACAAATTGTCTTCTGAATTAATTATAATGTCAGGTGTGTTCTTATAATCTATATTACCTCATATAATTTATGTATATAATAATAAATAATATTTATATATATAACTTATGTGTAATTACATTCATTATTTTTAACCCCTTGAAATAATATTCAGTACGTTTAACTTCATAATATAATATGTTATGATGTTATTAAACATTGATGGATACATAGAACCCTTTATATGTTAATCATAGTCCATGTAACTCTTTCTTTCAATCATTTCCTTTTAAGTAATTTTGGATATATTTCTACCAATTTAAAATTTATTTTTACCAATACATCATTAACTTCATTCATGTATAATTTGGCATTCACATTTTTTAAATTAATAAAAGTTATAAATTAATTTTGATCCTCTATAAGTCAAACATTCCCCCACTATAATCTTAAACACAATATTTTTCTTGAAAAATAATTCTTTAATACACAAACACCATTCTATTTGGGAAATAAAAATTATATCCATTATTGGGAATATTGAAAAAACTATTATATACATATATTATAATGAATTATTCATTTATGGATTAATTTATTGAAATTCATCCAATATTAAATATTCCATTGTTGATTATAGAATCATATTCCCTAAAATAAATCGATAGAGACTATATCTACAATAAAATTTCTTTTTCTAAATACCAATTTATTTTTGGAGGATTTTTTGATATGTTGATTTGGATATGATAATAGGGAAGGCCAATTAGACATAAAGAGAGTTTAAAAATATGTTAAATAGAAGAAGTATCCCATGTCAATGTGATGCTTATCTTTTGTTGGATATTTTGAATAGAGATTGAGTGGATGTGTATTTGTGTTTTTATTAATTATTAATTATAAATAATATTATAAATCATATACAATTATTTTTATTATTATAGTAGATGAATATAGAGAATTTTGGAGGTGTTTAAGAATGGTATGGGAGATTTCAGAACTGGTTGGAATTAGTCTTGTTTTTTTTTTGAAATCTGGTCATATTTGGAAATAAACATGGAATATCCATATATATAAAAGATTCATTATCTTCAATCATATGTTTCATTATACTGTATTATGGATAATATTTATTAGTCCATTGTTTTTCATAGTATATTTTCTACTTTTTATGTGTATTTTTTTGAATTTAAAACAGTCACTTTCATGGAAATGGAAATATAAAAGAGTAAAACTGAGAGTAAAATTGGTAAATCCACTATGATTTTGAACATATGAGTTTTCTTCCATAAAATTTTATGTTAATTCTAGATTTCATAAAACTTTTTCTAATTTATTGAGTATTATTTTATATAATAAATACTTTTATAAAGATTTTGTTAAGTAGCCTTTATTGATCACAACATTGAGAAAAAGATTAATTTGATAAAATTTAACTGAATGGATAGAAGGGAGAGTTTTTTAAAATTTAGTTTTTTTTTAAATGTTTGAAATATGAAATTGGTAATCATTTTTCTACACTAAAATATTTTGAGGTCAATTCCTAGTACTAATAGTGGAGGAGAAACTAGTTAAAGCCATGAAAATTATATAATTCCATGATCATGTAGGTTTAGATAAATGAGGAAAAATTTCACAACAGGATGTATATTAGTTATAATAATGTCTCAAACATTTATTTGTATTTGGTAGTGTTACTTCCTCCTTGAAAATTTTTGAACCAAAAATCGTGACACATAATTAATAAATCCACATTACCATGTGAAAATATATCATAAATCCATATTATGGGATATAAATTTATATTTACTTGAGAAAATGAATGAACTTCTGTAAAATAAGTAATATCAAATGAAGGCTGCTATTTATGTCAAAATTTCAATTTATAATTCAACATTTAATACAAAGATCATTAATAATTTCCAAGTAAAATATTACTGTTTTTTGTTTCATTCAAACAAAAATATTCTAAAATGAAATTTAAAAAGAATAATTTCATATTGAATAATAAAATTGAATATAATAAATACTAAATTCCATGTTGAATAAGAATTAGAATAAGGTTAATAATATAAATGAAATTATTTTAGTCCTATTTAGTTGATGGTACTTTTCTTATTGAAATAAATAAATATAACATTATATTTTTCATGGGATTTTTTTCCATTTTGGGGGAATTTTTGTAACACATATTCATGTATAAAGAAATATCATTTGAATTATATATGATGTAACATCACATTTGTGTGATCCGGGGTAAATCAAAATTTTACTAAGGTCATGAAACTCATTTAAATTATTAATCTTTGTGAATCTATTGTGCCTGTTTTTGGTGTTCAACAATGTGTGTTATAGTGATATAATATTCATTTTAAATATTTCAATTGGTTTTTCTAAAATGAAAAATTAATGTAGTTTATATAAATTATTAGCACCTAGTAAATTTTCACTGATCTTCTAATACCTGGACAATAGAATCCCAATGTTGGTGCATTACATTATTTCATTGGAATGATTACAAGGAATCAAATCGCCAAGGAATAAACAGTTAATCAGTTTTAGAAACAGTATTATATACATGGTACCCATTTTAAATAGGTATAAGAACATCATACAAAACAACTAAAAATAAAATGCATCCTTGAAACTCATTTAAGGGATTCATTTTCATAACCTCTAGAAATGAAACATTTTCAGGGAGATCTTAAATGTTAATTATAGGTAATTAATGTATATGAAATAATTAATTATAGATAATAAATTAAAATTTTAAAGACCCCAAATTTTAAAAATGAAATTTCTCTTGTAATATATAAATTTATTTATATGGTTATGGAAAATGTATGCAATTATTTGGTTCTACATTTTGGATTTAAATGTACCGTTAAGAAATGTGACCATTTTTAATATACTCGTTGAACAATGATCACATGATTAGTATAAACATAAGGCTTTAACAAATCAAATTTACTCAGAAAAAGGAAGTGATGGACTCATCTGGTGGAGAGTCCCCATACAAATCCCATTTTTTGGAGCTCTAATAGGATGTGGTGTCATTGGGATTCACTCTTGGCTAAGCCCGGGCCGATCTTGAATAATTTATGCTTGAGCAGAACATCGAGAGAATTGGATGTTGATAGAGATTACTACTCGAGCAATGTGATCTGAGCCACCCCAATAGTTGGTCACCATCCAACCCCTTACCCTATGGTCTTATGAGAGTTTTATAAGGAGTTATGTAACAAGAACCTAGTACTATGATTATATACATTATTCTTTTATATAGAATATAATTTCATTTTATTGTTGTTACTTTTTATGTAGTTTTTAAAGCACAATTTGTATTTTTAGTTAATATTCCACTAAGAAATCTATTTTTATGAATTAATAGACTTTTCAATTAAATAATATTTTCATAAATTATTATTATTATTATTAAATAAATTTTAATTAAATATAAATGATCGTATAATTTTATGAATGCAATTGTCATTTTTATAATGGTTTGAAATCTGTTTTTGTCAAACCCATTAATTTTAAATAAATGCTAATTTATATTTTAAAAGTAAAAATCCAAAAACATATAAAAATATTTAGATAAAATGAATATTATTTTTGGGATTAGGAAGTCGAAATTAACCTATAGTGAATGTTTCATAATTTTTTGAGACAGTCGAATTTTTGGGTAAAAATTAAATACCGTTGAAATATATAATGTTTTTATGACATCATAATGACCAAATAGTGATTTAGTAAAATAATATAAACATTATGATCGGACAATATATGTTTTTCCATTAAAATAATGTGATTTTGGGTTTTTTTGATTTATTTTAAAAATCATTAGTGGACCATTCAAGGCTTATAAAACATTTTGACTTTTTAAATTGTTTTCCTTGAGAGTGTGACTCGCCTCCAAATAAGCATCCCTATTATTTTAAGAAGTTATTCCATTGGACATATAAAATTTTGTTTTCAAAACCCCTTTGGAAAATAACATAGGAAATAACCATGATCTAGTTTAAGGTTTTGATTAGTTTAATGTGTGTTGTCCAAAAGCTAAATAATAAATAATTCCTTCTCCTTTCCTTTATAAACCCACCCAAGCTACCACTTCCTCTTCACTAAAATACTTCAATGATCATAAAAACTCTTCCATCCTCTCTCTAGAATCCTCCCATGGTGCCCCAAACTCCCAATAAGTCTCTCTAAATATCCTCCTAAGCCTTTCGGATCACACATCCAAGTATGGGATTCTTACCTTTCTCTTTTTATCCAAGTTTATTAATAATGTTATGCCGATTTATTTTCAATTATAAATGTTGGGGTATGATTTTGAATCTCCACCATTCCTCCTTATTTATGTTTGAATAATGAGTGACCCCCTTTCTCTCTCATTAATTCCTTCCATTTACACCTGTTACCATGCAGAAATTCCGTAAGGAATTTCTCTCTCCTCATTTACATTCAAGCAATTGTTTTGTATTATGTATCTAAATTCCATTTAATTTTTGGGACATGTATCTATATGAACCTATTAATGTCCATTTCATGTACATATGATGAGACACCCATTTCTCTATCATCCACTATTTTTATGAATTCTTATGTCACACCATTTTGCTACCGAAATTTATTCGCATTTTTCCAAGACATGATCATTGTGTAGTGAATACCATACCCATGACTGTATCAAGGGTATTCACCTTTATGAACATATACATATTTATTGGTACTTTCATGTATTTATTCCACATTCCATAATCATGGAATAACTTTGGATGTTAATAAATCCATGTTGAATGATCTATGTGTCACACTTATGCATGAAATGAATTGATTATCAAGGGTGCACCCTAATAGCCCTCCAATGCATTGGTTAAAGTATATTATCATAATACGTCATGTAAAATGGGTGTTGACCCATGCTAATTAAATTGAAATTAGGGTTTACTCATGTTTCATGTGAAATGAGGGTTTACTCAAGCTCCATGAGTAATGAGTCTTGGCACATGCTAATTATATGTTATGTGTTGTTGCCACATCTCCATGTTATGATTATCAGGGTCTATCATGCGATTATGTTTATGTTTCTATTGTTCTACATTGATATTCATGTTTTCTAACATGTATTGTGTTCTTCATGTTATTCAATGTTTATTCCCATACTGGGCTTTATAGCTCACCCTTTTCTTATGCATGTCCTCAGGTTATCCTATGAAATTCTAAGTATGAGGGAATATAGTGGTCATGTAAAAGTAATTTTCAATAAGATTTTGAGTTCTATGTTTTACGTTGTTATGTAATTTTCATAAGTCCCAAAGACACTAGACCTCTCGATATTCCATGTTTTATCAATTGAAGAGTTTATGTGATAAATCATCATTATATGTGTAACAAAGATCATGGTTGTTACCGTTCAAATTTGAGGATAGGTTTAGTTATTTTTGGTATTAGGATTAGAAAACACTAGTGAAGCCTTAAAACAAGACTAAAAACAATAAAAACATCCCTATGATTTGCTGGGTATTGAGTACGTGGTTTATCAAAAAAATATATCCCTATCTGGATTTAAGTAGGTAGAGGCGCCTCTGGAATAGATGTACATAGGGGTGAAAACCCCGAAAAAGAGTTTGGGGCCTAACCAAGGGTATTCTGGTACATGAAGAAGGTCCTTGATTCACTCTTGGTTACGACACTCCTGGGGGATATGCATTGGTAAATTCACAAGCTTAGTATGTACCATTATAAAGGGAATTTAAAAAACATAAGAATATATGTTATAAAGTGTATCATGGATAACATTGATTGATGCATATTGATTCATATGTTAAAGAAATAAAAGCTTTTATAAGTCATCTGTTTTGTCCATGGATTAAACATTATGTGTTACCCCTGTCTTTCTTGTTATTCCTGCCAATGAATAGTAATAAGAGGACTCGGGATAACAACTGATGTGAAAATCAATGTGATGATTATGATAGTGAGATGTCCAATCTGAGGGGAGCCTGAATCGTGAACTGTGACATGATTCCAACGATGTTAACTCATGATTTTAATAGAAACATGTGTTAAGAGGAATGTTCAACCCCCCCCCCCCCAAGAATGAAAAGGTCGATATTGAGAGATTCATGATATAATAGTCTCCTACTTATAATGGATCATCTGACCCCTCAATCTCCGAGAAATGGATCAACTCCATATAAAAGATCTTCTATATCCTTAAATGTTCTGAACAAGTGAAGGATCCCCGAGATACTTATTTTATGAAGGGTGAAGTTGATCAATGGTGGACATTGATCAAAAATACGAATCCTGAACAAGAGATTGAGGCGTTTGAATGGAATGATTTTTGGAAGATGTTTTTTGATAAGTATTTTCCGCGCATGATCCAGCTTCAGATAGAAAGTGAATTCATTGTCCTCAAGAAAAAAAATGATGACTCTATCAGAGAATATGAGAAAAAATCATAGTTATTTCACGATACGCATCCAAATTTGTCGTTACCCCCATATTAAAGGTTGTACACATCTTTGATGGGCAGAAATCTACCCTGTAGAAAGCCCTAGAAGTCTATGAATTTTACAATTATGAGGAAATTGTCTAATGTTCCCTCAAGTAAGAAATAAAGAACGAAGAATATCATGGGTATCATGTGGATAAGAAGCATCAGGTGGACTTCAATTTTAGCATTGTGATTGATAAATCCAATGGAACTAAGAAATTATAGCACCCCACATGCCAATGGTGCGGAAAGAACCACCTCAGAAATTTCCTAAAGGGGACAAAAAAATGATTTAGGTGTTGAAGAGAAGGGCACCTCGCTATTAACTGTCGGCAAGAAAAACTCGCGATTGTGATAGAGGGAGTAATAAACCGTTCAACTCTAAACATGTTGTACATTGATTTAACTACAAAGTATCAGGGAACATTTCTAATCAGTTCCCAATGCCAAGGGTTTCCGGAGGCAATCAACAACCTCTGAGGAAGCATGGGTGAGATTTTTCCATCAGTAACGCCGAAGTGAACACGACAATGAAGAGGTGACAAGTACACTAGTTTTTCTTTCAAGAATAGAAAATGTACTTTTTTATTAATGTTCTACACTTTTTTATATCCCCAATGTTATGTAGAACAATACCAACACCACCAACAATCATGGAAGTAATGATGTCGGTGAGTATGTCAAATGGGTTAATCAATGCATACCATGAATATAACTATTCCCCTGTTATAATTAGTGGATTTAACTTCCTGAAAAAACCTCATTATACTACCTCTGGTAGAATTTGATTCAATTCATGGCATTGATTGGCATTCCCTATATAGAGCCATCATAAATTTCCATGAGAGGAAAGACACTCTCCATGTGGAGAATCGCTCCTTGATTCTGTACAAGTGCAAGGAAGATGATGATTATTCTTTCGATCCATCATCTCAATCCTGGATATTACTACCCTATGATCATGTGTATCTGGCTCAAATGACTTAGTCTAAAGAGGCATCCATACTTGAAGTCATGTCTATTGTGAAGGAATTCTTTGAAGTGATTCCCAAGGAATTGTCAGGTCTGCATCCTAGAAGGGATGTTGAATTCACTATTGATCTTATACCTGAGGCATTTCCAATATCCAGGATTCCATATAGTATGACTATTGGGGAGCTTGCAGAGTGTAAGAAACAATTACATGATAATATGAATAATGGATTTATATTCCCATGTGCTTCATTATGGGGTGCACCATTCCTCTTCATCATGAAGATTAATGGGTCAATGCACCATTCCATCGATTATCGTGAGATTAACAAAATCACAATAAAAAACAAGAATCCACCCCCATGAATTTATTACTTGTTTGATCAACTGTGCGGATCACAATACATCTCCAAGGTATATTTATGGACAAGATAATATCAAATAATGGTGAAGGAGGAAGATATCCCCAAGACTGCTTTTCAAACAAGATACAGACACTATGAATTAAATATTAATGCCTTTTGGACTCACTAATGCTCTAGAAATCATCATGGGCATGAGGAATATAGTCTTTATAGATTACCCTGAAATTTTTTTGGTAGTCTTTATAGATGATATTCTAATATACTCCAATATCAAGTAGGATCATCGGGAGAATCTAAGAACACCACAAGAGACCATACGAAAGGAGAATCTCTATGCAAAGTACAAAAAGTGTGAGTTCTGGTCAAATGAGGTCTCATTATTGGGCTATATCATCACAATAATGGGATCTCTATGGATCCGAACAAGATAGTCGTAATAGAGGGACTGCCGAGGACCACATTGGTAATAGATATTCATATCTTTTTTGGGTCAGCTGTATATTATCTACGATTAGTGATAAATTTCCCATGATTTTCCAAACCTCTTACCAAGCTAACTCGGAATGGAGTAATGTTTTATTTAATTGATGAATGCGAATAAATCATCAAGTAGTTGAAATAGAGTCTAATCACTGCACCCATGCTCACTTTACCCACAAGTGGGGAACATTTTTCGGAATTCAGTGATGGTTCGAAGATAGGTGTGGGCTTTGTGTTGATGGAAAATGAAAAATGCATAGAATATGATACAACGAAATTGAAATTTCAAATGCACAATTATCCAAAACATGATCTAGAGTTTGTTACGGAAATCTTCACATTAAAAACATCATGGAATTATCACTTTGGGGAGAGGTGTGAAATATATACAGACCAAAAAAGCCACATGTATATATTCCCATAGAAATAGTTGATCATGCACCAACGTAGATGGTTAGATCTGATCAATGACTATGACTGCTCAATCCATTCCCACCCTGGGAAAGCGAACAAGGTGGAGGATGCTCTAAGAAAAAAGGACCCAGTGATTCTATCATTTATGATAATTGAGAAGGATCCAATCTTCATTGATTTGATGCATATGGACATGGAAATCACAAATAAGGGAACATCATCAATCCTTTCCCAAATTATTTTTCAACCGTCTCTTTTGGAAAGTTAAAGGATGCTCAAAAGGAAGATGTGGGAATTCAGAAGAATGTGGAAGCCATCAGAAAAGGGAAATCCTCAAATTCCAATGTAAATGAAGAAGTAATTGTGAGATTTGGGAGAAGACAATCTGTTCCATCAAGTTTTGAGCCGAATAATGAAATTTTTGATGATGCACATTGTTCAAATTTCTCTATTCACCCTGGAAACCCAAAGATGTGTCGATATCAATGAGAGAATTATTGGTAAGATAATATGAAGATGGAGATCTCGACATATACATCAATGTGCCTGGTGTTTTAGCAAGTGAAGGCGGAGAGGAAAAATCTAAGGGGATGATGCATCCATTGTCCATACTAGCATGGAAATGGGAGAACATCACCAAGGACTTTGTCACCAGACTTCTGAATACATCCAAAGGAAACAATGCAATATGGGTTAGTGTGGATCATCTTATAAAGTCTTCAAACATCATTTCAATTCGGGGGTATTTCCCATTGGATCAATTGGCACAGATATACATCAGGGAAGTGGTAAGGCTGTGTGTAGTAAAACCATCTATTGTATCCGATCGAGATCAAATTTTCACCTCTATGTTTTGGAAGATTATTCAACATGATCTTGATACTAAACTAAACATTTTTTTCCTATAATCCTCAAACTGATGGCCAATCTATGTGAACTATTCATAAACTGGAAGATATGTAAGGATCATGTTCAATGTACTTTAAAAGAGGATGGGATCAATATCATCCTCTGGTTGAATTCTCCAATAATAATAGTTTCCACTCAGGCATCTGAATAGAAAATTATTGAATCCTTGTATGGTTAGAGGTTTATAACACAAGCATGTTGGGATGTAGTCGGTGAGTATAAGATGATATGACCTGAAAGGGTCGAAGAAATAGTGGATAAGGTGAAAACCATTCTACAGCATATCAAGGCATCTGAAAGTCAACATGAGAGTTATGTGTTAACCATCAATGAGACCATGAGTTCAAATTTGGGGACATTTTATTTCTACACATATCTCCATGGAAAAAGGTCATGAGGTTTTGAAAGAAAGGTAATTTATGTCCTAGGTACATCGGCCCTTTTGAGATTCTTGATTGTGTTGGGGCTATGGCCTATCGACTTGAACATCCATATACTATGTCCAATATACATGATGTCATTAATGTAACCTTCTTAAGGAAGTACATAACAGACACTTCAAATTTACTCTCTTTAGAGGTAGTACAGTTAGAGGATGATCTTTCTTACGGGAAACAACAAGTGATGATCTTAAATCGTGGAGAAAAAGATCTACAAAATAATACGATGCCCCTCGTCAAGGTGTAGTGGAAAAACCAAATGTCTGAAAAGCGATGTGGGAATGAGATGAAGTGATGAAGAGTAGTAACCCAAATCTATTTTAGTGTGGGAAAAGGAAATTTCAAGGAATAAATTTCTTAAGGGGGTAGATTGAAAGGACCCAAAAATTCATTAATGAAAATTCCACTTGGTATATTTAAAAGTCCTCTAATGATTATGTAAAATGTATGCACTTATTTGGTTTTTTGTATTGGATTTAAAATACCTTTAGAATTTTTGACCATTTATAATATAGCCATTTAATACTGATCACATGATTAGTATTAATATAGGGCTTTAACAAATTCAATTTACTCAAACAAAGGATTTAATGTCCTCATCTAGTAGACATGCCCCCTATGAAGCCCATTTTTTGGAGCTCAGAATGGAGGTGGCATCATTGGTCTTCTCCCTTGACCAAGAACATGTTGAGCATGAATACATTAAGATCGAGTGGAACTGTCTACGAGGGAAGTGGAAGTTGATATAGATTACCACTCAAGCAATGCTTGTCACAACCCGTCCTCAGGGTCCATGCCGTGACAACCCCAAACCCACCTTCCATAGGCCAAGGATGGCGTCTAGCACCAAAGGCATAAATCCAGATAAAAAGGGAAGGCATTGCCTTTATAAAGTAAACCAACACCATAGAGTATGCAAGATGAGTAAACACTAAGTAAAATGAGTACAAAAGTAAGGGATGGAAAGTAAATGGGCCAGAATAGAAACCCAACTGAAAGTAAAGTACAACTGAAAAAGGAAGTACAACAACAGAAAATTAAATCAGCGAGTCTGAGTCGTCCTTTGGAAATCCCACATGAAGGGTGGGTACAGAAAGTCTCCTCTGCTCCTCAGCTCTAGTCTTCCGTTCCGAGTACGTCCCGTCTAGTGATCCACCTCCAGTTACCGTCCAGCTCCATGAGCTCCAAACTCGATCAACGCTGTCTGTCGTCGGCATCCAACACAACATTGTGCAGGAATAGCTCGTGTAGGGGTAAGTATATGTTACCCAGTAGGGACCCCAAGACCCCCGAAGGTCTCCCAGAAACCACGAAGGATAAACCACAAAGTGAATATAAAATCATGAAGCAACAAAAAACTCTACTTAGGTATATGGCCATACATATACCTAAGTAATCAATTCCAGCTCGGCTCCAGCACACAAGCCCAAGTACATCCCATTCCACACAGGAAAACATAACCCATTTCACATAGAAAATCACAACCCAACCCACATAGGAAAGCACAACAATCATATCAATGATAATGATTGCAAGTAAAGACTCATCTCACAAAAGGTATCCATCTACAAAGGAGGGTGGATATTATTAGATGTAGCCTCTGAATTATATCCTCTGCCGAACCCACGTAGGATCCATGTATAGTAGTCATCGTCGTCGAACCCACGGAGGATCCCAGCACGGTAGTCGAACCAATGGAGGATCCCAGTATAGTAGTCGTCCTCGTCAAACCTAGAAAGGATCCCAGAATGGTAGTCGTCCTCGTCGAACCCACGGAGGATCCTAGTATAGTAGTCCTCCACATCGAACCCACAGAGGATCCCAGTACGGTAGTCGTCCTCGTCGAACCCACAGAGGATCCTAGTACGGAAGTCATCTTCGTCGCAGCCAGCTCTAGGATTCGCGCACACAGCACGCTCGATTCCGGGAGGGTCCACTCCACGAGACAAGAGGGTTGATACATCAACTGACACGAAGTCCGGAGATGATGTATCCCAATGTTCCGTCTCGTCAAAAGGAACTCAACGCGACAGACGGCGCGTCAATCGGACGCCCGATCAGAGAGTTATTGGCTTTTTAGTCCCAGGGACCCGGGTGGTTTTTAAGCTAAAACCAACCTGACTGTACTTCAGCTGCATCCAAAACTCAAGTGGATTAAGCCAAAAGAACCTTCCCACTAAGAGGAATCCATCAAAGTTGAAGGCACGTCAATCAGACGTCTGAAGATCATGTTATAAGTGTTTTCGCTCCGAGGGCCCGGTTAGCTTCGTTTCCAAACCAACCCCACCGTACCCAAAGTTCTTCTAAACCATCAGTGTAACATACCTAAACGACCTTCTCGATCCAAGGATCATAACTCAACAGACGGTGCATCGATCGGTGGTCTGAAACCCAGGTTATGGGCATTTGAACGGATCTGTCCGAAAACTGGGGTTTGGGCCCGGTCCAACCCGACACAATACCCCCTAGGTCAACCTGACCTAGGTCCGGGTCTGGCCCATTAGGGAGCGGCCCGGCCCAGCTTTCACTATTCTAGCCCAGCGTTGGCAACCCGACGCGGTGTGGGCTACCCGGCCCGGTGAGGCCGGTTTTGCCCTGTGCGGGCACCCGCGCGCTGAGCGGACTCGGAAAGGGGGGGGAGGCGCTGCCCCCCCCCCACGATTCAAAACGGTGGCCCCCCATTAATGGGGGGTCTGCCCTAATTAAACCATGGGATTCACCCCCCAGATTCTCAGAAATAGCCGTCCGTTGGCCGGCTATTTGTGGCTACCGCGGGACCTGCCGGTCCCGCCCCCTGGAGCACCGGCGGCCGCAAGTCTGGCCGCCCCCTTGCTGAACGGCCACAACTGGAGGTCGCGGCTTTCTTTTGTCTGGCGCGGCGCGCCGACACCGTTCCCATCTGTCGTGGCCCACCCCGGTCACGACCCTCCATGGCATTCCAGTGCGGCACAACGGCGCCGCACCCCTCCACTGTGGCCCAGTTCCGATCGCGGCCTCTTTTGGCTCCACCGGTGCGGCGCGATGACGCTGCACTCCTCCACTACGGCCCACTCTGGCTACGGTTCTTTCTACCTAGCGTGGTGCAACAGTTCCGCCTCCGTTTTATGCCAAGAAGAAAAATCAATCAACAAAAAAGGGGAGGAGGTTCGGCCGTGTTCGTGTGGTCCGACCTTCTCCCGTTATATTGATAACAGGCGGAAAATATTAACATTGAACGTCAAAATAATCATGAACATGAAAACAACCCTTACCTCAATGTAGTTTGTGGAAGCTAGCGTCGCGGAAGATGTTGTCACAGGGTGAGGCTCCGTACATCGATGGAGAACGTCCGAGGAGGAAGCGGCGTCTCCCTTTCTTTGACACGGAGAGAAATTGGAATGGTGTGTCAGTGTTCTTCACTTTTTTCAAGGAGGAAGATGATGTTCTTCAATGTAAAGAGCTCTCCCTCTCTCAATTTTCCACACAACACAACAACCCAAAATAAAATAAGGCTTTTTGTTATTTTATTTACACATGCCAACATTTCAAAACATCAAAAGTTAAATTCTATTAATTAATTAATCTTGAATAGACTAATTAATTGGATGTCAAGTTGGGAAATTTATTTAGGGGTTAGAGGAGTTAGAAGAATTTGAAGGGGTGGGGATCATGTGGGACCCACCTCAGAAATGTCCTAATCAAGAGGGGTTAGGATTTTAGTAGGTCCCACCCCAACTCCCACAAATGGGTTTAAACCACTTAGTAGATAAAGAAAATAAAATTGTAGAACAATTATATTTTATTCCTCACATTTTTTAAACATCTCCTCCCGAGAATATGCACCTTCGGAAAAGGTGCTCATAATTAATTATCGGTGTTGCGGTTTCATTGGGGCCCTCAGATTTCGATTCTGAGCACCGGTTTAAAAGTTAGAAAAACCCGCTCGTTCGTTCACTAAACGTACCCGAGATAAACTTTGAAAAATTATTCTGGGCACACCGGGGCTCTGAATCAGGTGCCTTCAGAAACAGCATACTCGTAAAATCTTAGAGCAATTAAGAAAAAAAATTCCGTGAAATTTACGAGTCTTTACAATGTTATCTGAGCCACCCCAAGAGTCGGTCACCATCACTCACCTTACCCTAAGGACTTATGTGGGTGTTTTAAGGGCTTATTTAATATTACCCTAGTACTATAATTATTAATATTATTCTTGTATAGATAATATACAATATTTTTATTATTGTTACATTGTAAATAGTTTTAACGCACAACTAGTATTTTTAGTTAATATTCAACTAAGAAATATATTTTGATGAATTAATGAATTTTTGAATTAAATAATATTTTAATAAATTAAAATTATTATTAAATTAATTTTTATTAAATTTAATTGATTTTATAATTTTATGAATGAAATGTTGTTTTTTTTAAGGTTTGGAGGCTGTTTTTGTCAAAATCCATGAATTTTCCAAAAATGTTTACTTTTATTTTAAAAGTAAAAATTATCATATTTATAAAACTATTTAGATAAAATGAATATCATTTTTGTAATCAGGACATCATAATTTTCCTCTGGTTATTTTTTCATAATTTTTTGAGATAGTCAAATTTTTGGGTTAATATTAAATAGTGTTTAAATATATAATGTTTGTTATGACATAATAGTGTCCAAATAGTGATGTAATAAAATAATATTAACACTATGTTCTTCCAATATATGTTTTACCTTTAAAATATTGTCATTTTGGGTTTTTTGAATTATTTTACAAAGCTTTAGTGAATCCTTCAAGTCTTATAAAAAATTTTGTCTTTTAAAATTGTTTTCATTGAGAGTGTGACTCACCTCCACATAGGAAAGCCTATTATTTAAAGAAGTTTGGCCATTGGCCTTATAAAATATTATTTGACTACACCCATTTTGAAAAAAACAAGTGCAAAAACCATGGGATGGTTTCTGTTTATGATTAGATTGATGTGTGGTGTCCCCAAACTAAATAATAATGAATTCCCTCTCCTTTCCAATATAAACACCCACCAGATCCCAATTCCTCTTCAATCAATGATTTTTGAGGTCATCCAACCTCTTCCTTTCTCTCCCTAGAATCCTCCCAAGTCATCACAAGCTCCCAAGAATTTTCTCTCATGCCCCTCCCAGGCCTTTGGGACCACACTTCCATGTAAAGGATTTATACCTTTCTAATTTTCTCCATGTTACGTAATATTGTTATGCCCTTTTATATTCAATTATAAATGTTGGGGTATGATTTATGACCTCCCCCATACATCCCTATTTATGTTTGATAATTATATATCCCCTTTACTTCTCATTAATGCCTCCCAGGTACACCTATTACCATGCCGAAATTTCGTAAGGTATTTCCCTCTCTTTATTTACATTCAAACAATTATTTCGTATTATATATCTAAATTACATTAAATTTGGTGGTACATGTATCTATTTGACCCCCATACATTCAACTTCATGTAATAATGATGAGACACCAATTTATCCTTCATCAATTTTTTTATGAATTCTTATGTCACGCCGTTATGGTGTCGAAATTGCATCACGTTTTTCAAGAGAAAAGATCATTATGTAGTGAATACCATACTAATGTCTCTATAAATGATATTAAACATTATGAAAATATACATATTTATTTCCAAATTCATGTATTTATTCCAAAAATTTTAATCGTGTAATATCTCATGATGTTAATGAATCCATGTTGTGTGATCTATGTGGAAAACATATGCATGAAATGAAATGATTATGAAGGGTGAACCCTAATAGTTCTCCAATGAATTGGGTAAAGTATAGTATCATGATACATCATGGGAAATGGTTGTTGACTCATGCTAATTCAAGTGAAAAGAGGTTATACTCACGTTTCAGGTGAAATGAGGGTTTACTCGTGAACCATGTGCAATGAGCGTTGGCTCATGCTAATTCTATGTTAAGTGTGATTCCACATCTCCATTTTATGATTATCATACTTTATCATTCATTTATGTTTATGTTTCACTTGTGTCCACTGATGTTTCTATTATCTAACATATGTTTTATTACTCATGTTATTCCATGTTTATTACCTTACTAGGTTTTATAGATCACACTTTTCTAATGCATGTCATCAGGTTATCCTTTGCAATGCAAAGTATGATGGAATGTAGTGGTCATGTAAAGGATGTTTTCAATAAGATGTCATGTTCTATGTTTTAATTTTTTATTTAATGTTATTAAGCCCCAAAGACACTAATCCTATCGATCTTCGATGTTGTATCAAGTGAAGAGTTTATTTAATAAATCATATTTATGTGTGTACTAATGTGTAGGGTTATTATAAATATAAAAATATAGATACTGGATAAAACGCTCCATTCAAATAACTAGATAAGGCACACTCAATCTGGAATTGAAAATAATGGAAACATATGTCATTTAATAAATAAAATGCGAATAAAATGAATAAATATAGATTTTAACAAAAAATAAACTAGATAAATGATAACATTAATGAAGATAATTTTTAATTATCAAACATCATGTATCTGGAACATGATCCATTAAAATCTACTCCTTTCAAAAGATGATTTAAGTCTGTGGGTAGAAACCCATCTATTGAGCTTGGAAACAAACTTGATGGGCTAATCACTAAATAATTTCATCTCATCAAACTACCTAGGCATCAATAGTACTTCATTATTTAGTCCCCAACCCATGTGTTATGTTTTCCCAACATTCCTAATATATTTAATAATCGATTTAAAAATTTATTTTTAAATAAATGTATCCCTTTCCTCATTGAGATATTAAAATCATAATCCACAAAAAAGAATATAATTATAAAATGAAACATTTTATACCATTAATAAAAATAGATTCATGAAATTTTAATCCAAATAGGGAATTAGATACACCACACCAAATATGTAAGTCATGAATATGACATTTTTCTCACATTTGTAAAAGCTGAGATGAAAATACCATACCTTATGCTTCCTTTAGTTAAATGTACTATATAATAATTGATAATGGTTTTAAGAATGTTATTAACTTATAATATAACCACATATATATTTTTTATATAATATATGATCCTTTATATTATTTTATCAACTGTTTGTTGATAATATTAAGTTATTTCCCTTGTTTCAGGTGTTAACAGATTTATTTTTCTTTGTATGTTTTATCATTCACGTCATGTTTCATTTAAATATGATATAATTAATTATTAATAATATTATTATTAAGTTCATATATATCATATCTATTCATTATAAAAATCTTTTAATCATTCTTGAATGGTTAACACGGGAAATGAATCACATCATGTCATAGAGACGGTAGGTCATACGTACACACGAGCAACAATTTCATTCCCCTAATGGTGAAAAGGTAATGAATTTGATGGTATATTAATTTTACATAATCATATTAATTTAATAAGTACGATATATATCAATTATATTTACCACTATACATATCCAAATAAATTTTAGATGAAAAACATATTGCACCACTGCTTGGAGATGGTAAGACATACATACGCACGTGTGGTGACTTCATTTTTCATAGGATTTATAAAAGGTGGAATGTGGTTATCCCATAATCATAATATAATATAAGAGTTTTTATGATACTTTATTTATTACATTATCATGGAAACAACATATTAATAGGATGTGGAATAATAAACAAACATGAAAGAGTCAACAATGACAGCTACCGCTTCTGCAGAAGACCACCTTTAATAACTAATTAAGTGATATAGGGTAGGCCATTGGAAGGTATATAAACTATAGAACATAACTATGTTATTTATAAGATTAATGGTATGGTTATATATGAGCTATATTCCTCAAAATGTTTTTGAGGATCTGAGGGAGGATCTTCCCTTTTATAATTGAGGTGAGAGGACCTTTTAGAAAACCACAAAATTTTAAAATATAAATATTCTATTATATAGCCAAATAATTTAAAATGGGGTATAAATAAATACTAAAAGTAATTGTAGTCGGTAACTTTTACCATGAGTAAATATTTAATATTTTTTTATTTTTAAATAATTTAATAAAATGTTATTTCCTTAAAAATTCAGTATTATGGAATTTTACTCTATTTATTTACATTTAATTAAAATACCTAAAGAAAAAGTGGGAATAATAATATATTGATTTAAAATATATCTATCACAATCTATTTATCATTAAAATAATTAGTCTAAATAACTCATCCTAAATAACTCAAAAATAATTATTTTAAAAACAATTATTTAATTTTTATGTTAATTAAATAAATATCATATTATAATTTCAAATTCATTTATGTTAATCATAAAATTTATAAAAAATCATATAATTAAACTAATTTCATTTGAATTAATATAAACATTTATTTTCATACAGATAGTGATATTTTCACTATGTGGGCACATAAATTATTTTGAATTCAATGAGTGTGACATTTTGTATCAATAAATGATTTAAAATATATTTAATTTATTTTCAATTAGAAATTTCCATTAAAAAACATTAATTAGATTATATGGTTATAAGGTTAAAATACACTATATAGAATATTATTTATAAATGTTTTGAACACAGTATTACCAATGTTATTTGGTTCTAACCCTTATTTAAACAAGTTAATTCTTACCATGTTGACATGTGTTTTCACTCTATGAATCTTACTATAGTTTAAATAATATTAAAAAAACCTTAAATTTGTAATTGATTAAATTTTGAAACTTATCTATATATGATGGTTGATTTTAATTTTTTTATGATTTTTTTATAGTTTAGTATAATTTTTTTTATTTTAAAATATCATTAATGTTAATTTTGATACTATTCATTTCATGACATTAACGAAAAAAACAATATATATCAAAAAAACTATTAGTAAATACCTAATATGTCTAGGTTATATAAAAAAATTATTATTGGTAATTAACTATATACATTTTTTATTTATTTTAATATTTTCAATACAATTTATTTTAAATGTACATTAATTAATCAATTACAACATAATCACCATGTCACCATTTAGTTAATTATTTTATTCCTAAAATTATAAATAAATAGTAATGATTTATATAATAATATAATATTTTTAAATAATAATTATAGTAGAACATTTAACTTATATAACCCCATATTACAAATATTTCTCTAGTTAACAACAAAAGTATGACAAAGTGGACTTTCCATTGAATATATTGTCATAAAGGTTATATTATCATCAAAAAGTCCATAAATGGTCTCATAAAAAATTCTTTAATTCCTATTGATGTAAAAAATCATCAAATAAAATTAGTACAACTATTATAGTAATATAATAGTATTTATAATATTTTGTTACCCTTAATTTCTTAATTTATGATTAACCGTGATAATTTAAAAAATATTAGTGTTTCCATTCATATTCTACAAAATTCAGAGGGAAATATTTAGTAAATTAGTACCTTCTATGTAAAACTATGGAATATATATTTCAAAATTTAAGAGACATAATTTTTATAAATTAATTAATAATTAATCGGGTTGATGGATTGAGAAAAATAAGTTTTAAAATAACTAAATGATTGAAATATTTTCGTATCACAATTAAATGTTAAATTTTTTACAGTGAACTAAATTGTATTAATTGGTATAAATTTGTTCTAAATATACTTTATAACCAATTAGAAATATAGTTTCATAAAATAATTATCATAGAAAAATATATTTTTTCAAATAAAATGAAATATTTTATCACTATTTATCAAAATAATAATCTCATTAGGTAAATATATAAACTTATAACAATGTAAATTTTAACTAAAAATTTTAAAATAAGAAGTTAATTTTGTCAAATAGAATTTATAACTTTTTCTAAATTGTATTTAAACATTGTTACCCCTTTAAAAGAAGTAAATATTTATTTTTTATAAAATATATCATTTATGCATAAAATTGAATTTGTTCATAAATTATGTTTAGATTAAAAAATATAAATTTAAAAGATAATATTGGAAATATTTCATTAATATAATCCAAAATGTGTTTTTTTTATTTTAATAGTTTAAAACACACCTGTTCACATTTAACCATTTCTTATAAAAACATGATGTTTATCTTAAATTGGTTTTTATATTCATTTAAAATTTATTAGTGCCCAATGAATTAATTAATATAATGTCACAAGTTAGATAATCCAATTTATGGACACAAATTTAATGGCTAGGGTGTAATTTCATTATAACTAACAATATTAACAGTATACCATGGTTCATTTAAGCTCGGTGCTTCCTACAGCATACATTATCAAAGATCATCAATTAAAAATGATACATACCATAAAATATAATAGTGTTACAAATCTTAAAATTCATTTTTAATGTGGTATTTGGTACTTCAGGATCCATTGGTTAATAACTAATATTTGTAGGATGAAAATAAACTGTTCATTTTTATTTGAAAATTTTGCCACTAATTTCTTTCTTCTAAAATCTTGTACAATATAAAATCAATGAAAAATATGGGGATTCTAAATTTTATTAGAGAAAATGTAATATATTTAAATATTTAATTCTACCCTTGATTAAATCTATTTTTTTATGTTTTGGTGGATAAAATGGATGGATTATTTGCCATGACCCGTCCCATGGGGCCCACACATGACTAGCCCAATCCCACCATCCATAGGCCAGGGGTTAGTGACAAATACCAGAAGGATTTTCCCGAAGAGGGATGGGATTTCCATAGATATTTGAACACACACAAAAAGGGAAATTGAAATAAACAACCATCCAATGTAAGTTATAACAACCAGATTAAAGTACAACCACAAGTAAAACAATAAATTGAAAATAGTGGTCCAGTATACAAGCCTTAGAAACTGATAAAATGTAACCAATAATTGTGTCTTCCATGGAGCTCTACCTAGAGGGTATTATTTGTAAGTATGAAGTCGAAGAATAGGATCTCTACTTCTCCCATCCCACCAAGCTCCACCATGTATCAAACCTCAAAATTATGCCTTGGAGCATCAGTAGTCTGCACCAGACACACACGTGCTGGTGGAGCTTGTGCAGGGGTGAGTATAAAAATGCCCACTAGGGATCCCGAGACCCCCAAAGGCCTCTCATTAGTCCAAAAATGAATACCTCATAATAAATACCACAAAGGTAATATCATAAGCATGATCTACATCATGAAGCATAAAGAAAAAGAGAAAGCTCACTCTAACGGTATCACTTCAATGTTACTAGGATATGGATGAAAACTCATACAACCAGATCATCATATCCATAGTAACTCTACTAAAGACCCATAAAGGTCATTATATGTTTACTCATATTGTTTTCTAGATGCTGAACTGTATTGGTCACTGGTGTTGACCTCTACTGGTCACTAGATGATGATATGTATTGGTCACTGGTGTTATCCTGTATTGGTCCCTATCGCTTACATGTATTGGTTGTTGGTGTTGAACCTCCTTGGTTGTTGATACAGAGGTAGGGATGATTAGTCTCATAGCTAGATCATCCCACTCTGGTGTTTCTGATTCTAACCTGTATTGGTCGCTCTTCTTCATTATGTCACACACATCCATTGGATTCCCACACAAAGCACACCTAATCTGTGGAAGACTATGCTCCTCAATACATTGGTACTATTTCAACCGGTACTAATTCTTGAAAAAATGATTCCTAAGGGACCAACGCATCATAGGGGTCCCAACGTGGTAGACAGCGTATCAATCAGACGCCCGGTTTATCAGATATGGGCACTTTCTAAAAAGGTCCTGGTTGGATCCAAGTATGATCCAACCCTGGTTGTATGTCAAAATCCATCAAAACTTACTTAGAGTATTTCTAATGTAATTCCTTGTCAAAAGGATCCTTATTCCATAGATGGCGCGTCGATAGAACGACCGGTATATTAGTTACACCCATTCCGTGAAATGGGGGTGATTGCTCCCCGGTCTGGCCCGGCTCGGTCGGGCCGGCCAGAAAATTCAAAAGGGACCACTTCCCAAAAAGGGTCCCAACTTCATTGATGGTGTGTCAAACGAACACCTGGTTCATTAGTTACAAGGGTTTCTTCATTCAAGGGACAGTTGGGTCAGGGCCCGGTCGGACTCAGTTAGGCCGGCCTGATACAATGGGTCCAGAGGTCTTTTAGCCCTTGCTCGGGTCCGGCCCATTAAAGGTTAGTTGGGTTCACTAGGTCTGGCCTGTCGTGGTCGGCCCAGCTAGATCGCGGGTCCAGGATGCGGTTGGCCCAACACGTCAGGTGGGGAATGACCCACCTGCGTTGGCCCGCTAGGCCACAGGTCCAGCCCATAGGCTATAGGATTGGCCCGGGCCTTTGGGTATGTTCGAATCATTCATCCATCCTACTTCTGACCCCATCTACCTGAAGGTGGCCCACTCCTCTCAACTGGCCCAACGGATGTGGGGTTGTTTCATCCAACGCGATGGGACGTGACCCAGGGTCCGCGCCACCCCCTTCTGCCATAGCCCACTGGCAGTGGCTGCTGCCGCCTGTGGGCACCGCATTACTCTCCTGTATCCGGTGTCATTGGCCTTCGTGGTGCGTGAAGATGTGTCGCCTTCACACTTCACACACATGGTTGTCGCGGACCTTCTCTGACCACCATCAGTCGCCGCTAGCAAGGTGGGTGGGTGGTTCATTTCGCGGGCCACCAGATGTGCTTCGGTGTTCCTTTCATGGTGCCTTATGTGAATAAAGATATTTTGGGATGTCACCAACATAGTGTGACCCGCTAGTTCGTGTTGCCGTTGAGTTAGAAATTTTCCCCCAAAGTTCACATAATGAACGAATCGGTAGAGGGTTCGAGCCTTGTTCAGTTGACTCTCTCCCTCTACGTTAGATGATAACAAGAATGAGAGAATCTAATTAATCATATACAACAACAACTAAACACCCTACGTCGAATATTTTTGGTGACCACTGTGGATGGTGGTACATCCACGTTAGAGGGTATGCGGCAAGAGGAGCGTCCTCCTTGGATGGAGTCATTGGTGTTCGTCAATCACAGATCGTTGCCACCCAAGATTCTATCCTCCATCGGTGGATGGAATCATGATACTTTTCAAGTGATTCCCCACATGGGAAACCATGTCAAAAGTCACCCCTGAGCCTCATATATATAGGCAGGTGAAAGGGTGAGTAACGAACAAAAGAATTTAATAAAGTTCATTAAATGAGTAATTAATAAACCTCATTTAATTCAAAACAATGTGGTTACACAATTTATGAGTCAACCACTTAATGGAATGACATGTCGTCGGTCCCTCCAACATCGCTCATCCATAAGAGAAAAGAAAGATAAAATAATAATAAAATTGTGATTTTATAATTTTTTAAATAGTCCAAAAGCATTATTTTTATCCCGACCGGCTATGGTTGAAGTGAATCTTCCCTTAAGAAAATCATGGTGCAACATATTCAACGGTACCATTGGATTCTTAATCTGTGCACCAGTTCAAAAGATAGAAAACATTGTCAATGCTTTTACTTATCATACCCAAGAAAAGTTCATAAAATCATTTTGGGTACATCGGGAATCATAATTGTGTGATGTTATTTTTCACTGACTCGTAATAATCCCAATTAATTTAAAAAATATTACATGTAATTTTATGGTCTTTAAATTCTCCCTAACTGGGGGATTTACGTCTCTGAAATCTAAATAAGGCTACATAAACAAAGAGGGGTACTGTGTAAGCATATGAGATTCTCACTCCCACGTGCACTCATGAAGATTCCCATGCAGCCAAAGAATGTGACCCAGAGGTATCAACCACCCATGATGGATCCTCTCCCATAGATCCTCTATCTCCACTGGGTACTCCGTAAAAGTCGCCCCGTCATCAATCTCCAGCTCTCCATTTTCGATGATGTGAGATGGTTTATTCATGTATCTCCTCAGCTAGGATATGTGGAAGACATCATGCACACTCTCCAACTGTGGTGGTAGTGTGATGCAGTATGCTGCCTCACCAATCCTCTCAATTATCAGGAATGGCCTGATAATCCCCGGTGACAGTTTTTTGCCTTAGCCAAATCTCTGTAGTCTCTATCAACTGGAGACTCACAGGAATACGTGGTCCCACTCCTGTACCAATAGTGGTCTCTTTCACCTATCAACATAGGACATCTGTCGGCTCTAGTAGTCTTCGTCTACTCTCAGATGACCTACACCTTCCCCCATGGTAGCTTATACCATCTATGGACCCACGATTGCTAGCTCTCCTGGATCCGCCCAGCACAAGGTCGACCTGCACGGTCATCCGTACAATGCCTCAAAAGAGGCCATACAAATGGTAGGATCATAGCTGTGGTTGAACGTAAACATCACATAGGGAAGGCGGTCCTCCCAACTTGGACAAAAATCTAGGACACATGCAAAAAGCATGTCCTACATGGTTTGGATGGTCTCCTCAGTCTAACCATCGGTTTGGTGATGAAAATGTGTTCTCTAGCGTAGCTAGGCCCTGAAAACCTCCTACAATCCTTTCCGGAATAGGGATGTGTAGCATGAATCATGTCCTGAGACAATCATCGAAGGAACCCCGTGAAGTATCATAATCTCCCAAAAGTTGAGATGTTACAATATCTCTAACAAACACTTCGTTCAAATAGAAAGGAAGGGGGACAACTTGGGGAGTTTTTCAAAGATCACCCAAATGGTATCGTTCCCTCTGGATGTATGTGGTAACCCCATCACAAAGTCCATTGATATCTCTTCCCACTTCCACTCTAGTATCTCGAGAGGTTGGGTCAGGCCTGATGGTACCTGGTGCTTAGCCTTCACTTGCTGGAAAATGAGGCATCTAGAAACAAAACCAACCAGAGAATTATTCATCCCTGGCAACTAGTACTAATGTCATAGGACTTGATACTTCTTAATCACACATGGATGTACTACCAAGGGGGATTTATGGACCTCCCTCAAAACCTCCTATTCTAGTGCCACTAGAAAAACAGTACATCCTCTGAAAAGGATAGAATACTCACCACCTTCAAAATTTCTATCAGGTGCATGGATTGAGGATATCTAAGCATGTGAAGTATCACAACAATAGTCTATGAGTTGCGCCTCCCTGTCTTGCTGAAGGAGTGGAGGGGAGACTACTATCGACTGGAGATAGACTATCTCATCTCTATCCATGTAGGATATCTGATGCAATGCTAACTTCTCTGATGCGTTGTTCAATAGCTATGAAATTACTCTTTTTCTAAGTGCATCTACCACAAGGTTCCCCTTCTCAAGAGTATAGACTATCAAAATTTCATAGTCCTTAAGGAACTCTATCCAACATTGCTATCTCTGAATCAAATCAACTTGTTTGATGCTCTATCTAAGACTCTTATGGTCTGAGAAAATAATGAACTAATCGCCCATCATGTAGTGTCGCCACGTCAGCAGTGCGAAGACTACTCCTGCAAGGTCTAGGTCGTGAGTCACATAATTCATCTCATGAGGCCTCAACTGCCATGAGCCATAAGGAATCACTGCATCACCCTATATCAGGATTCAACAGATTAAAATCCCTAATGCATCACAGTAAACCATGTAGTCAGTGCCCTCCACTGGAAACAACGTGATGGGAGTGCTGGTCAAGCTCTTCCTTAGCTAATAAAAGGTCTGGTGGCATGATTTGGACCATAGGAAGGGTTTCCCCTTCTTCATCCAAGACACCATAGGTGCTTCTACTATGAAGAAATCAGGTATGAACTCCAATAGTATCCTACTTATCCATGGATGTTCTTCACATTTGGTAACACTCATGGATGGCTCCCAACATTTTACTACCACAATATTTACTGGATCCAATGCAAGTCTATCGTCTGATATGACATGTCCCAAGAAGTGGACCTTTCATTTCCCGAACTCACACATTGAGAGATTACCAAATAATGGGTGGTTTCAGAGTGTATCAAGAACTATCCTCAATTATACAATGTGATCTTCATCAGACGCTGAGTACACCAATATATCGTCGATGAATACCACTACAAACTGCTCTAAAATAGTCTAGAAGGTCCTGTCCATGAGACCCATAAACACTGTAGGGGTGTTTCTCACACAGAACGAAATCACTAGGTATTCTTAGTGTTCGTACCAACATCTTATGGTCGTCCTCAGGATGTCCTTATCTCGTACAAGTAGTTGGTGATAGCCTGATCTAAGGTCTATCTTTGAGAACACCTTTTCTCCTTTAAACTGATAAAACTAATCCTCGATCCATGGTAGAGGATACAAGTTCTTCACTTTCACCTAGTTTAGGCACCAAAAGTCCATGTAGAGACTGAAACTTCCATGTAACATCTTGGAAAAAAACATTGGGGATTTCCCTGGAGAAACACTATGCCTTACAAATACCTTCCTCTGTATGTCCTCCAACTATACCCTCATCTCTTGAAGCTCCTCAGTGGCCATCCAATATAATGTTAAAGATATCAGTGTTGTTCTTGGGTAAAAGTCAATGCAGAAGTCTACCTCTCTATAAGGAGGTATTCATAAGACATATTCTGGAAATATGTCCTCAAAATCCTCCACCACCTCTAGGAATTGTGGACTCACCTCACCCACCGTGTCAAAGGTCAAGCATGTCAGTAGATATGTAATTGGTTGCACCCAAATGAGTGAAATTATATCTCATGATTCTCTATTTTCATTTTCACAAACAAAGGAAAACTAACCTCCATATCTATGCGTATATAGCACTATATGTCTCATGTAGTCGATTTGTGCCTGAACTACTGACAGCCAGTACGTGCCTAGAATAATGGAAAAGGCCCTAAAAACCTCTAATAGAAGATCCCATCTGACACTCTCTCCTATGAGAGTAATATCACACTGTCAGCACAAGTGTGTGACCGCTAAATCTCCTCTCATAGAAGTATCCAAATGCAATGGTTGAGCAAAAATCTCAGACAAAATCTTAGAATACTGAATTAAGTTTGTGATAAAGAAATAATTACAAGCACCTATGTTGATAAGAACAACCTCTAATTTAGAGAATATACAGATTGTTCCTCATATCCTCTCTAGGACATCAGGATTGTGAGCCTCTACTGCTTGTATCTGGGACATCGCCCATACAACTACTCCCTAAGCTCATGGTGGACCACCTAGGGGTTGTGGTTGTAGTGCCTGGTGACCCCTACCACCTCCCTCTTTGCATCCTACTCCCCTGCCTAATATGTGGCCTAGTTGATTATCATGTTCTTGCCACTGCCACTGCCTTGGCAGCCCCTCCTCCCTCTACCGATCATCCACACTGGGATTTATAATGTCACAAAATCTGTGGCACTGTCCCCTGTAAGAAAAATAGACCATGCCTCACTGGTGTCTCCCTCATCCCTTCGAGCCTCATACCTCTGAACATGCATCCTCGGGTATCCCTCTAGAAGGTAGATCCCACATGGGTTTCTGTGTCGTCTTTCCACTGCCAGCTATAGTTGACTCTCCTACCTGCCATCTTGTAGGGTCTCTCACTGTTGGTGCCTGCGCAGCATGGAAGATCTCTATTAGTAAATATCTCTCTAGAACCCCATCTTGCGTCGGGGTGCTGGGAAAAACTATCGCATATATGATCTCTTATAAGAGCCCTTGGTCAATGTTTTGGGCCCTAAAGTAAGGGTTTCATACCATATCGGTGCAGTATAGGGAGAGGTCATTAAATATTTCCGAGGACTGTGCCACCGTCAGGATTCCCTACTGCAGATATAACAGCTCTTAAAAATGAATAGAGCATAGTGTCACTGGAATGAACTCTTCCCTGAAAAGGCTCTCAATGTATGGCCAGGTGAGGGTTGTATCCTCTTGCACCTAGAGTTTCAAACTCCACCATCATCATAAAAATCCCTGAAGAAGTATAGCGGACAAGATCTCTATATGCATGGAAGGTGTCTCCACTAACTAAATGATCTGTGAAACCACCTCAAGTCAGTCCTCTACGGCCTTGGGGTTTATCTCGCCTCGACACCTTAGAGGCATCAGTCTCTGGAACTCATGAAATGCTCTCAGCTGGCGTACATGATCCACTACTAGAACTTGCTTCTCAACAGGTGGGGGTGCTAGTGGCACACCACTCGAAGGTGCCATCACTCTGAGTGGTTCATGTACCGATGCCTCATCGCTCTGTGGGCCATTGTCACAATATCTAACTAGAATCCTGGATGGATTTCTTCATGGAGGAATCCTAAGAGAAATAGATGTTCTACGGTCAATAAGTTATACATTGTGAGCTAACTCAAGAATGATCTAGAAAACCATTCAAAAAACTAGAAACTGATGTTTTCATTTACCGAGTTGGAAAAAAAAAATTCAGGGTCATGGTGCATAGATACGTCAGCTGCCACACCAACACTGGACTCCCTGAACTGAAAAACGAACTCAGTAGACATTACACCATTTCCACATTAAAAGTAGAGTGTTAGTTAATTTAGTAGAACTGACCACCCTCTAATACCAATTTGTCACGACCAGTCCCACGGGGCTCGAACATGACTACCCTAATCCCACCTTCAATAGGAAATTGGTTGGCGACGAGCATTAGAAGCCATCTTTCAAATAGGGAAGGCATTCCCTTAGTGATTGTCTCACACTAAAAAAGGTAAACTGAAGTAAACTACCATCCACTGTAAGGTTTAATCATAATAGTAAAGTACAACCACAAGTACAACTACATACTAAAAACAGTGGGTAAATATATAATCCCTAGGAACTAAAAAGAAAGTAAACAGTTATCAGGTATTCCTTGGAGCTCTACCTAGAGGGTAGTAGTGGTAATTCTGAAGTCGAGTAAGAGGATCTTGAATGCTCTCATCACACCAAGCTCTAACAAGTCTGGAACCTCCAAAGTCGGCCTCGGAGCATCAGTAGTCTCCACTAGACAGAGAAGTGTGGGTGGTTCCTGTGTAGGGGTGAGTATAACAATAACCAATAGGGACCCATAGACCCCCAATGGTCCCTCAGTAATCCACTAAGGGAAACATCACAACAAATACCCTAAAGGTAATATCACAAGCACTGTCTAGATCATAAATCAAAAAGCAAAAGAGACAGATCACTCTAACCATATAACATTAAGGTTACTGGGATAGGGATGACTATTCATACATCCAGATCATCCTATCCATAGCAACTCTACTACTTACCCATATAGGTAATTGTATGAGGACCTTTATTGGTCACTAGATGTCGACCAAAATTGGTCATTGGTGGTGACCCGTATTGGTCACTAGTGATGACCTGTAGTGGTCACTAGTGATGACCCATATTGGCCACTGGTTCTGACCTTCATTGGTTTCTGATATTTAGGTGGATATTA
The DNA here is from genome assembly GCA_963277665.1 of Viscum album. Taxonomy (NCBI): domain Eukaryota; kingdom Viridiplantae; phylum Streptophyta; class Magnoliopsida; order Santalales; family Viscaceae; genus Viscum; species Viscum album. Next base: position 1,904,593,928 of record OY728160.1, read on the forward strand.
TTAGTCATACAGCTAGATCTTCCCACTCTGGATTATCTGATGCAAACCTGTATCAGTCGCTCTTCATCCTCATGTCAGAGCCAGCCACTGGATTCCTACACGAGGCACGCCTGATCTTCGGAAGACTCTACTCCTCAGGCCATAAGCCCTTTTTCAACAATTAAGAAGTCTCAAAAAAGAACTCCCAAGGGACCACCTAGTCATAGGGGCCCCAATGTGATAGACGACATGTCGATCAGACCCCCGGTCTATGAGATATGGGCACCTTGGTAAAAATGGCCTGGTTGGATCCAAGAATGAACCAACCTATGTTGCATGGAAACACCATTAAAACGTACATATATTATCTCCAATATAATTCCACGTGACAATGGACCTAATTCAATAGACGGAGCGTCAATTTAACACCTAGTCTGTTAGTTACTTCCCTTTCCGCGAAACGGTGGTGATCACACCTCAGTTCATCCCGACTCTATCGGTCCCACTGGGAAATGAAAAAGGGACCTCTTTCAAAAGGGGTACCAATTCAATTGACGGTGTGTCAATGGGACATTTAGTTCGTTAGTTATGTGTGTTTCTTCATTTGGGGGCCTGTTGGTTTTGGGTCTGGCCTGACTCAGTCAGGACGACCCGATGCAAAGGGTCTTGGGGTATTCCTGCCACCACTCGAGTCCAGACCATTAAGGGTCGGTCTATTTCACTAGGTCTAGCCCGCAATCATCCTGGTCATCCTGAAGGTGGACCCCTCTTCCGTCCTGGCCTAATGGATGTAGGTTCGTTTTGTCTGGTGCGACACGGTGCAGTGCGGGGTTCATGCCGCCCCCTTCGGCATGGGCCCACTGATCGCGTCTACTGCCACTGTCAACGCATGTGGGCTCCACTCTCTTCCCACACCACAAAGATGGGCCAACTGCCTTTTGGCACCGCGGTGCATATTATCTCACAACCTTCCCACCTCCCGTCGACGGTTTTCATGGGCCTTCTTCTACCACCATCGATCGTCGCCGACATGTCAGGCTGGCGGTTCATTCCCTGGGCTACAGGATGTGCTCATGTGGTCTATTCATGGTTTCGTTTGTGCCTATGTCTATCCCAGAATGCCTCCATCATAGCATGACCTACTATTTCATGTTTTTGTCAAGTTGGAAATTGTCCCCCGGAGATTATATAAAAAACAATGTGGGGGAGGTTCCGACCATGTTCGTTTGGACCCTACCCTCCGCGTTACATGATAAGAATGGTGATAGAATATAATTCATCAAATAAAACTTCAAATAAACCCCCTACATTTATGATTGTTGGATAACCCTATGGACGATGGTTCTTCCTCATTTGAGTGTATGTGGCGGGAGGAGAATCCTTATTGGATGGAGTCGTCAACATTCCTTGATCCCAGATCATTGCTGACTGAGCATCCTTCCTCTATAGATGGATGGAATCGTGGTACTTTCTAGAGTTTCACCACTTGGTGAAGCCACATCAACACGTATCCTTGAGACTCATATACATAGTATGGGGAAAGGGTGAGTAATCCACGAAATAATTTAATGAAGTCGATTAAATGAGTAATTAATGAATGATAATTAATTCACAACGGTGTTGTTACTCAATTGATGAGTCATGACACTTAATGGATTCACATGTCTTCGGTCCCACTGACTTTTGTCATCAATTGTAGAAAAGAAATGTAAAATAACAATAAAATTGTTATTTTATTATTCTTTATAAAGTCAAAAAACTGTCTTTTTCTCCCCACCGACTACAATCAATGTCAAACACCCCTTAAGTGAATCCTGGCGTTGTGGATTCAAAGGTGTCCGCATATTTTTAATTTGAGAACCAGTTAAAATGATGGAAAATGCCACTCGTGGGTTACTAAAATTACCTAGAAGAATTTCAGAAATTCAATCCAGGCACACCAGGCCTCGGAATTATGCACTGTCAATTTTCACAAACTCTAAATAATCTAAATTAATTTTAAAAAAATTTCATGTAATTTTCAGGTCTTTACATTTGTACCCCATATTTTTTATTCCACTATGATAGTAGATAACAGAACGAGTATAGAATATGATATACTTTCTCTGAGTACTATTATGAAATCATTTTCAGTGAAGGGTTTATTGAACATAGAATGGATCAGGAGAAGTATTGGTATATTTGATATGTTTGAAATAATTATGAAGTTAATTAAATGGTAAATTAATTCAAATTAGATGTTTGATGATATAATTTTGATGTCCTAGAGTAACATGATTATGAAATTTATGTTGAATTCATAAAATGATTAAAAAAAATTGTATCACCTTCGGATGTTTTGGTAACAATTTATAGAATTCAATGAATTTTTATAATATATTATGCATTCCACAATATAGGGTTAATGTAAAATTAGTATAAAATTATGATTGTTATATGGTTACACTACTTTAAGATTATATAGAGTGCACTCTTATTTATTATAATAAGTGAATGGGAAGTTTCTGTAAAAAGAATATTATTTCTAAAATGAAAATTTCATTTAATTCCAAAATATTGAAGAAACTGTAACAATGAATAAGTTATTGAATAAGAAAAATATGAAGAAGAAGTAGAATATGATATTTATTTATAAAAGTTATATACAATTTTCCCTAATTTCCTGAATAGTAAGAAGTGGAAAGTCAATTATTATTGGGAGACTTTCATATATGTGTTTCAAGTGTGTTTAAATTAGTAATTATGTTGAAGGAGATAAAATATTAAATGAAGAAGAGATTTTTATAGGTGATGAAGAGAGCCCATGGAGATCCTCTAGGAACATAGAACCATAATATGATAAATCGATAAAAATTCAACATGGATACAAAAAACATTAATTAAATAATGAAACAAACCATTCAAAAAATATTTTAGGATTGTGATATCATTAAAGAATATGAGAAATTTGTGAATTCTACTATTTATTTCAAGAATCTACTATTTTATAATTTTATTGAAGATGATTTCATAAATTATGGTTATAATGATGTTGGATTTGATGATGAAATAGAAATTGAGTTTATGTTCAATTGAGAACACATGGAATGACACTAAAATGTACAAAATTTGATCAAAATATAATATAATTAAATAATGGAAATAAATCCTAAAAAACCAATATTATGTTCATGTAGAAAAATATACATGAATAAATAAAGATGTTAATTAAATTAATAAGAGTCTTGTTTATGATACGAAAATAAAATTTTAAATAGTTGAATGCATTTAAATAATAGAGAGGGTGCCTCAGATTTTCTAATTGAATAGTCTATTGCTAAAGAGGAATTGAAAAATAAAAAATCCAATATTCACTATTATAATGAGAATTTTAAACACCCTTGATAAGATATGAATGTATTTGGATCTATTGAAAATTTTGGTTCACAATAAAGAAACAGAGTTGATTAGATTAATATTGAAAAAACAAATTTTACACATTTTAGATAGGTATAATATTTTTTAATATAAATATTCACTTTATTTTTATTATTAGAATTGTGGAGGATTTTGGAACATGGTAACAATTTTTTTGTTAAATTAAAACTATTCATAAATACCCAAAATGATTTGGAGAAATGGTTTGTGTGGAATCAGTCTTCTTAGAGAAGAATGGTTTAAAAAAATTGAAAACTCAGGATATATATGATGAGAATAAATTTTAATAAATTTATGTGTCTCGTGGATTTTATGACCAAAATGGTCACTATACTATATATTACCACATCATCCTACCATTTCGATTAATCATTAATTTAAATTATAAAATGTTTAAAAAAAATATAGAAAAAAGAAATGAAAAGGATTATGTTTTGATGTTCTACATAATTTATGAAAAATATAATTTCTAAAGATTGTGGATATGGGACTTTATTCTCCCCTTATATTATATTTAATTATTTTTAATGTTGTTCAAGAGTCAAAATAATTCTATGTGACCTTTGGAAATGATGTGGCATTTAAAATAAAATGATTCAAATCATTAGTTTTTAAAATATAGAAGTTTATGTCCAACCACACTTTATATATTTATGTTCTAAAAAAGTATCTGTTATATCTATATAAACTAGTAGATAAAGGTGGTGAATAGGTTTTTTTGGATAGTTTGGGTTTTTAAAAAATTTCAAATATTTTTTTTTATATTATTAGGAAAATGAACAAGAGGAATCTTATTTTAGGTTGGTCATTCTAATAATTCATGCCACCTATTTTAAACGAGTAAAATAAATTGTGGAATTAAATGGAAAATCGTATTTCACAAAAAAAATTATGAACCTAACCTAAGAATATATTTCCAATAATGTACATATACTAAAGATAGAGAGAAACATGATGTGATCCACCAATAAAATGCGAATGATATAAACTCTCTACATAGAAAAGTACATATTAAAAAATCATATACATTGGAAAATATTAATTAATACATTTATGGTCCTATGAGAAAGTAATAAATTAGTTATTAATATATTTCTCTTTCTTTTATTGATGAATTTAACTATATCACTTTTATTATGTTTATGAATCACAAATAAAAGGCTCTAAAGATGTTTAAGAGTTCCAAAATTATTGCAATTAAAGATTGATATTTCTCCTTCAAAATCATTTTGATAGAAATCAATGAATAATATAATAATAAATTATTTTAAATATATAATTAGAATAATTTTATTTATAATGATCTCATTTCACCATACTCACCATATAAATCGTGATTATAATGAATGATTCAAATTTTTATCGATATTGATCTAAAAAATATATCTAATATTATACATCTTGGTGTTTCTAGAGATATTTATTTGGTGGAGTGGACAACATTTAAAAACATTTTTATATATGGAAAATTTAAATATATCACCTTATTAGATGGATTATAACTTTTACCCATATATAATTTTTTTTTATGTTTTTATAAGTACACATACTGGAAAAGTAAACAGAGAAATATTAGGATCTTTCAACAGGGAGGAGTTGATGGAATATTCAAGTATTTCATATAAAAGGAATATGATTAAATTTATAAAATAAAAAATATAGGTAAGATTTTATTTTAATCTACTGTGTAGGTGTTGATAAACTCAAATAATTAAATCATGTGTCAAGAATTATGTTCAATAAGTTGTGATGGTGAATCCATTCTTGTAGAAAGATATGATGATGTTTTTTATATAAATTAGAATTATAATGTAATTCATATTGAATATAATGATTGTAACACCCGAATATTCCATGGTACGCTTCTCTTTAAATAATACAGTAGAGCTTGTTGTATGCAACTTCGAGTTCTAACACACCACAACCAATCAAACTAGCTATTATGAATAGTAATACCCAATTTTTAAAATTTTATAAATTTCATATTTCAAAATGGACTTCACTTTTTGATTTGGAATATTGAAATTTTCTTAGAGTGAATTTTTTGTATTTTTCTAAAAACATTCAATATTTGATGAATATTGAAAACACTAAGTTATTGTTTAAAACAGAATTTTTATTAGAATAGTTATTAATTTTATTTAAATTTATATTAGGTCAAAATAGATACATAATACCTATATAAGTTCAATGTAATTCATTGGAGTCAGTTTATAATAATTTTAGATATATAAAATTTTTATTGAACTTTTAACCGACTTTTACCCACCTACTAAGAGAATTTGAAAATTCACATATAAAATATTTTTACAGCTTCTGTGAGTGGAATTTCAGAAATCCAAGATACACGGTTGATATCAGTAAGAAAAATTTGGTTCAATAAGATGAAAATAATTTATGGTTAATAGTAACTTTTTACTTTTATTTAAAACAGTGAAAAGTAAATAGAGTATTTAAGGGTAAAAATGATATTATTATTACCCTAAACCTTGTCCTAATTCTATTTCATAAGTATAATTCGACCAAAAAAAACATATGAATAAAATATGAATCATTTTGGTCCACTTGGATTAGATTAGGAAACTTATTATTATTTTATTTAAAGAATAGTTAAAAGAGTTAAAATTAAATTTTAATTTCTAAAACAATTTTAATATTGGGTTTTACAAAAGATAAAGTAAACTAAAAATATTCATTATAAATATAAACAGATTTAATACATAAGGGTATTTTATTTATATATTTTTTGACATTAAATAATTTAATTTATTTATGACACAATGATGATGCAGTAATTACCTAATTAATGAAATAATAAAATAATTGATATTATAAATATCCAAATAAATGATATTTGAGACTTTAATGTATTCCACTAATTTTCTAGGTTAATAGGAAATATTATAGTTTCGTAGAAGAATTTTTTTCGAAGTGATAATGCTGTTATGAATTTCTAAAAAATAAATTACCAAGTAGTGCCAAAATTGACATAAAAGTGTTTTTAGAACAAATATTATATTATTAATTGATATTATATTCCTAAAAATATAATTTTATTACAAAAGACATATATAATGATATGGGTATCATTAATGAACCACTTGAGGTTCTCTTTGAAGTATATAGTATTTTTATTAACAATATAATATAAAAATTGAACGAGGCATGGTAAATGTCAAACTATTTAACTAAAAGTTATATCCAAAATATAACATTAATATAGTGAAAAAAACCTGTCTAAAACCTTTTGGTTGAGTGGATATCGACCCATACCTACCTTATCCATTAAATAATACAATTTGAAGATATTAGAAACCGAAAATTATTTTATTATAAAATAATATTTCTAGTGTTTCCAAAGGTGCCCCTCGCCCCTCTTATAAAAGGGAACTCTCCCTTCTCTCTAATTCACACCTTCAATGCCATTTTCCTCGGCCAAACTCTGTCCAAATACCCCCTCAACAATCCTCCCTTCATACTATAGGCCTTCCTTTAGTCATAAATCCAAACAATGGATCCCTTTTTATCAAATAAAAAGAAAGATCCCGAAGAAGTGGTAAATATTTAATCTCCTCTTTCAAGTTCTTGTATTCTTCCACTTGCTATTTCTTTGTTGTTGGAATTATAAAATAATAACTCCAGTATTTTCTATATAATATGATGTTATTATAAATATGGTACAACCATATTCAGTATTCTATCAATCCTTTGAATGGCATGTCATCATACATGCGTACGTACGACTTACCGTCTCCACATAGTGTTGTAATTGTTATTCAATACATTATTATTTGGATGGGTATAATAATGATGTGTAATTGATGTAAAAAATAAATATAACATGATAATGATTTTTTATATATGATACACCATCCTATTATATATTATTTTAATATCAAAAGAATGATATTGTCGCAGGTGCGTACGTACGGATTACCGTCTCCATGAGCGCGATGAGATTCATTCCCCATCGTATCCATTCAAGACTAATTTTCATTATATGATTAAAAATAATGTTTAAAGACTTAATATCATTATTAATATTAATAAGATACATCTTATCCATAAAAACATTACTTACGTAACAATGCATATAAAGGAAAATGAATCAGTTAACACCTAAAACGACGATAATACAAAGATATTATTAACAAAGTAATGTCAAAAGATCATATGTGCTATCATATTAATCTATATGAATATTTTATAATTTAATAACAATTAATTCACCATTATAAAATAGTTTAACCTACCCTATACTAATTAAAAGTATAAGTTAATGGTTAATTTCACAATGTCTTTGTTATCCGAGGTTGTTTATACATAATTATATAATAGGACCTCTTTATTATCCACATCCATGTTTCTTAAAAATGTATTTCAAATCATTTTTACTATTTACTATAGAATGGGATAAGGTCATATATAACCCTATTTTAACTTATATGTTTTGAAATGAATCTTTCCGTCATTTTCCAAACAAGTTACTTTATGACCTTTTCGACAAAATTAAGGTAAGAATATTTTTTTAACTTATATGGAGGGGGCAGAAATTTTCTGCCATTATAACATCGTCGAATATTCCCTTACAAGAATATATTAATATTTCTAAAATAAATTTTTTCTTTTAAAATTATATGAATTATAAATTATTTCAACATAGAAAGAGATATTTCCCTAAAAAAGTATTTGATTTTATCTATGTCAATATCCTTTGATGGACTTTAAGATTATATGAATTTTATTTATTATGATACAAAACATCCATATTGTATTGAATGTTTTGTGATTTTCTTGATAGGGGATGTGTTATTTCATACAAGTCATGGATTATGGATAAATTATTGATATTTTTTATGCCATTTTTAATACGAATGTTTATGTTATGTTTAATCCTTTTCATATGAGAAATTAATTGGAATTTATAAGTGACAGGTGAAACCCACAATATCTTTTTGATGAATCGGTAGGTCTCATGAGACAAACTAGTGTCTTGGCACAAGGCCTTGAAAAAATATTGTTTCCAGTTTTGGATTAAGGCCGTGACAATGTGGTTATAAAAGTATGGCATTATTTATTCCATCATTATGAAAGTGGCTATTGTTATTGAATATGATTATTTGACTAGTATAATATCAATGTGAGTAAGTAAATGGCATTATTTTGATTTATAATTTCCATATTATGATTAACTTTATGTTAAAAAGGATTTTGTTTTAGTATTATACATTACCTTAAATGTTTATGCTTATTTATGAAAGTTTCCACTATATTTTTATCCTTACCGAGCATCTCATCTCACCCATTTCTATGTTTTATTTTTCCCAGTATGCAAAAAATTATATTTTTACTGAACTATAGGGATAGTCTATGGGATCTCAGTGTTCTCTATTGAAACAATGTTGTTGTAGTATTCTATTTTATGATGTAATGTAAACCTTATTAATGTATCTAGTATTTACAATACTACTAAACTAATCGGTCTTTCAAGACTTGATCTTTTATGATCATGAAAATTTTATGTAATAATGCACCGACTCTAGGTAACTAGAGTCCGGGAATTATATCTGGTATCGGAGGAAGTTTAGTACAATCCTTGGAAACTAGATTTAGATAATATCTATTTATAGCACATATCTCTAAGATAGAATTTGAGGATTATTATAGAAGAACATCCTTGAATTTTGGTACTGTAGAGATTTTGTGAGTTTCATATGAAATAAATCCTTATCTAGATACGACAAGGTAGAGGTGGATCTGGAACAGATGTACCTAGGGGTAAAACCCAAAGACACTACTTTGAGCTAGACTTGAAAGGGGACTGGTGCACAACAATGAACCTTTCTGTACTCTTGGTTACGACACTCCTGGGGGATATTCTTAGGATAAATCTAATTTTCTTTACAAACCATTATGAAGGGTCTATGTGTATATACTTTCTCAAACAAATTTTTTTTATGATTATGGATTATATACATAAATTGTTCTATTTATTTTAAGTGTTTTACAAGTTTGGAATTATGTATTTCGATTCATAAACTAGTCTCGTTTATGCCATTGTTTATAAATGGAGCCTAGTGGAAGGAATGGAAACCATATCAATGCATGAACTCCATATAGGGATTTCCCTCCTACTCAATATAATTATAGTGGACTTGATGATATAACTAGTTCTGATCAGCTTATCACCATACTAGGACAACTCACTCTAGTTGTGAATAATATCCTTACCCATATGAAGCACCCTGATCCATAGCGTGGAGGATCAATGTTAGATCTCTTAATGAGGACAAAACCAGCAGAATTAAATTGGGGTACACATCCATTAGTAGCTGAGAAATTGATAAATTCCTTAGAGAAAATATTCTATGCCTCTTAAAGGAGTGAAAGGGAAAACTTTGTCATGGTAGTTTACCGCCTCCCTGGGGATGCTGATCAATGGTGGTCATTGATTCAAAACACAAAGGAAGATGGTGAAGTATCAAATATGTAACGGAGGATGTTTAAGGATATTTTCTTAGAAAAATACTTTTCTCGTGACCATTGAGAAGAAATGGAAAATAAATTTCTGAGTCTGAGGCAAAAGGAGGATAGGAATGTCACAAAGTATGAGGCTAAATTTACAAAGATAGAGAGCCATGCTGTTGATTATATATGTAACCCAAGAATTAATATTGATCATTTCTTTGATGGGTTAATAACATTTATATATTGAGCGTTAGTCTCATAATCCTTCTAGTCGTATGAAGATATTTTCTCACGTGCTATCAAGACAGAAAACGAATTTAGTAAGTCTTACAACTTTAAAGCAAAGCAAGAGAATAATAGATCTACTGAACACTCTAGAAATCGAAATAAGGGGAAGAAAGAAAATTTTGAATATCCATGCTGCAATAAATGTGGGAAGAAACACCCTGGTACATTCCATAAGGGTATGGGAGTATGTTACAAGTGCAATGAAAAAGGGCCCTAAGATTGTGATTGCAAGGGGAAGAAAGAGGTTGTAGATGTTGAACGCTACAATTGTAGAGAAATGGGGAATTATACAAATGAATTCCCTATGTTCCAAGGGAACTTAACTCAGAAAAGGCCCAGAGATCAAATCCAAGATTATGCTATCACTACTGCTGAAGTTGAAGTTTCGAAAGACGTAGTGGCAAGTAATTTAATGGTTTCCTCAAAGTTTAGAAAATACTTTATTTGATTCTAGAATATCACATTGTTTAATATCTTCCCAGTTTTCTATGAAAATTAGATATTTCCAATTTGATTTAACAAGGGTGTTTTCAGTAAAAATCCATTAAGGGATGTATCATTACAAAAATGTTTTGTGAATCAGTCCCCATTTGGGCATATAAATGTTCGTTATCTGTTGATCTCATCATCACACCCATGATTGAATTTGATACAATCCTCGGTATGGATTGGATTTCTGATCATGTTACAAAAATTTATTGTATGAAGAAGGAGGATACTATTTTAGAAGATGATGATAATGAACCCATTATCTTTAGAGCAGAATCATCACCACCTAATTCTTATCTAGATCCACCCCCAGTAGCTTAACTAAATTTGAATATTGGGGAGGAAGATAATTAAATAACTATGGGTGAGGAAAATAATGTTCAAATAGAGGATATACATATTGTTAAAGAATATGTTGATGTGTTTCTAGAAGAGTTACCTGGACATCCTCCTGAATGAGAATTTGAGTTTTCCAATGATTTAATTCTTAGATCATGGCCCTTATCGAAGACCCCTTATATAATGGCCACTGTGGAATTAGTGGAACTAAAGAAAAAACTAGAGGAACTGAGAAAAAATGGATTTATTTTCCCTATTGTTTCTCCATGGGGAGCCCTTGTCCTTTTTGTTAAGAAGAAATATGGATCTATGAGGTTGTGCATTGTGTATAGATAGATCAATGCTATAACAATAAAGAAAAAGTATCCCCAACCTCACATTGATGATTTATTTGACAAACATCAGGGAGCTAAGTACTATTCTAGGATTGACCTTCAATATGGATATCATTAGTTTTGTGTGAAAAAGGAAGTCATTCCAAAAATAGCATTTCAAACTAGGTACGGGCATTACAAGTTTACAGTAATGCCTTTTGGATAGACTAATTCACCCTATGCCTTCATGGATCTAATGAATAGGGTTTTCACGGAATATCATGATGACTTTGTAGTGGTATTTATTGATGATATCTTTGTATACTCTAAAAGTTACGAAGATCATGAAAATCACTTGCGCATTATCCTGAGGACTCTAAGAAGACATGAATTATATGGGACGTTTAGAAATTGTCAATTCTGACCTCAAGAGATTTCTTTACATGGACATATTGTCTCTAAGGATGGAATATATATTGATCCTTCGAAGAACAATGCAATAAATCAATTCCTAGCACCAATGAGTATAACTAAGGTACGCAATTTTACTAATTTAGAAGGTTATTATCGACGTTTCGTCCAGAATTTTTCCCTGTTGGATATCACATAAACAATTCTCACATGAAAAGGGGATAAATTTGATTGGAAAAAATAGTGTGAAAAATGTTCTGAATAATTGAATAAAATATTATTCAATTATCTTATCTTGAATCTACCATTGGGGAATGATGGGCTTCATATTTACATTGATGCAACAAAGAAATGACTTGGTTGCGACCTTATGCAGAATGATAGAGTTATTGCCTATGCATCATGACAACTGAAAATTCATGAGAAAAATGATCCTACTCATTATCTTGAGTTAGCAGCTATAATATTTGTTTTTAATATTTGGAGAAACTATCTCTATGGTAAAAAATGTGAGATTTATACTCATCACAAGAGTTTGAAGTATATTTTCTCATAGAAATAACTCAACATGAGGCAAAGGGAATGTCTTGAACTACTCAATGATTATGATTTAACAATACACTAACTCTTAGGGAAGGAAAATAAGGTTGTAGAAGATCTGAGTAGAAAAGATCATGGATTTTTTAACAAGATGAGAGTTGAAAGGGATCATATCTTAACGGATCTAGTAAACATTGATATGGGAATAACCATGGAAGGTGAAACATTAATTCTTTTTCAAATAGTTGTCAAACCATCTTTACTATAAAGGATAAAAATTCTCAAGTTGATGATGAGGATTTTCAAAAGAAGATTAAAGTTGTGAATGATGGGAGATTGAGTGACTTCGTATATGAAGATGGAATTTTGAAATTTGGGAAGCAACTTTGTGTTCCCAATATACCTGATCTAAAAAGAGAATTGTTGGACGATGCTCATAGTTCTAATTTTTCTATAAACCATGAGAGAACCAAAATGTATAGAGATTTGAAGGAACATTTTTTGTGGTACAACATGAAGAGGGAGATTGATGATTTTGTGTCAAGATGTATAGATTGTCAATAAGTGAAAGCTGGAAGGAAATAGTCTGGAGGATTTATGCAACCTCTTCCCATACCGAAGTGGAAATGGGATAATATTATGACAGACTTTGTCATGGGACTACCAAATTCTCCTAGAAGGAACGATGCAATATGGGTAATTTTTTATCATCTTTCCAAGTCACCACATTTTCTTGTTATAAGATAAGATTTAGCACTTGAACATCTAGAAAGACTATATATTAATGATGGTGTTGGACTTCATGGAATACCCCTATCGATTGTTTTTTATCGTGATCCCCATTTTTCCTCAAGATTCTGGAAATGTCTTCAGAAAGCCCTGGATACTGAACTTTATATGAGCACTGCCTACCACCCCTAAATTGATAGACCATCAGAATGGATTATTCAAACCATAGAAGAAATGTTGAGATCATGCTCACATGACTTTCAAGGTATGTCAGATCAATATTTACCTATGGTATAATTTTCCTATAACAATAGCTTCCATTAATGTTTTCAGAAGGCACCATATGAAGTGTTATACGAAAAGAGATGTCATAAACCAACCTGTTGGGACAATGTTGGCGAATGAAAACTCATAGTCCTAGAATATGTGGAGGAAACGATGGAAAAGTTTAAAGTAATCCAAACCCAAATCAAATAACCTCAAAGTAGGTAGAAGAGCTATGCAGATAACTGAAGGAAGGAATTAGAATTTCATGTAGGAGATCATGTTTTCCTGAAGGTATCTCCATGGAAGGGTGTTATACGTTTCAGTAAGAAGGTAAAATTGATTCCCATGTACATTGGACCTTTCTAAATTATAGAATGAATTGGGGTAGTAGCTTACCATTTGGAAATGCCACCAAGTCTCTCCAAAGATCACAATGTATTCCATGTATCACTGTTGAGAAAATAAATGCTTGACCCAATGCATGTACACACCTATGAGGAATTAGAACTAGAACCTGATCTATATTATTGTAAACAGCCTGTCAAGGTTCTTGATACAAGAGAACAAGTGTTGAGAAACCGAACAGCTGGTCTAGTAAATGTTTTATGGAGAAACTATAAGATGGAAGAGGCAACGTGGGAACCCGAGGAACATATGATGAAGCAACACCGGAGTCTTTTTATTCAGTAATACTCTATAAATTTTGAGGATGAAATTATTTGAAGGAGGGGAGAATTTAACACCCCAAGCATCCATGTTATGCTTCTCTTTGAATAATATAGCAGCATGTGTTGTACGAAACTTCGAGTTCTAACACACCACAACCAATAAAACTAGCTGTTATGAATAGTAATACACACCTTTTGAAATTTTATAGATTTTACCTTTCAAAATGGACTCCATTTTTGGATTCGGAATATCGAATTTAGATTAGGGTGAATTTTTGGTATTTTTCTAAAAACATGCAATTTTTGATGAATAGTGAAAACCTCTTAGTTATTGTTTAAAACCGAATTCTTAATTAAATAATTATTTATTTTCTTTAAATATATTTTAGGTAAAAATAGATACATAATACATATATAAGTTCAATGTAATTTATCGGAGTCAGTTTATAATAATTTTAGATATTTAAAAAATTTATTGAACTTTTCACCATCTTTTACCCACCTCCGAGGTGAATATGCAAATTCACATAAAACATAATTTTACCTCTTATGTGGATGGAATTTCAAAACTCAGAGAGAAATGGTTGATATCAGTAATAAAAAATTGGTTCAATAAGATGAAAATAATTTTTTCTGAATAGTAAATTTTTACTTTTATTTACAACAGTTATAAGTAAATATGGTATTTAAGGGTAAAAATGATATTATCGTTTCCCTAACACATGTCCTAATTATACTAGATATGTATAATTCGATGAAAGAAAGCCTTAGGAATAATATATGAACTTTTTTGGTCTACATGGATTATATTAGGAGACATATTATTATTTTATTTAATGAATAGTTAAAAGAGTTCAAATCAATGTTTAATAACTAAAACAGTTTTAATATAGGATTATACATAAGATAAATTCAACAATAAATATTAATTAGAAAGATAAAAATATTTCCTACATAATGGTATTTTATTTATAATTTTTTGACATTAAATAATTTAATTTATTAATGACACAATGATGATGCAGTAATTATCTAATTAATGAAATATTAAAATAATTGATATTATAAATATCCAAATAGAAGTAATTTGTGACTTTTTATGAATTAAAATAATTTTATAGGTTAATATGACATATTATGGTTGGCTATAAGAGTTGTTTTTAAATTCATAATGTTGTTATGAATTTAGAAAAAACAAAATACCAAATAGTGTCAAAATTGACATAAAAGAGTTTTTAAAAAAATATTATATTATTAATTAATATTCTATTCCTAAAAATATAATTTTTATCCCAAGGACTTATATAATGATATATTTATTATTAATGAACCTCTTCGGGTTCGCTAGGAAGTATATAGTATGTTTATTAACCATATAATATAAAAATACAAAGAGACATGGTAAATGTCAAACTATTTAACTAAAAGTTAAATCTAAATGATAAAGTTAATATAGTGGACCAAACCATTCTAAAACCAATTTTCTTAGTGGATTTAGACCCATAACCACCTTATCTTTTACATAATCCATTATGTAGCCATTAGAAACGGAAAATGATTTTATTATAAAATAATATTTCTATCTTTTCCTAAGGTGCCCCTCACCCCTCTTATAAAAGGGCACTACATATTCTCTATAGGTCACACCTTCAAAGGCATTTGGTTCAGCAAACCTCGGCTAAATACCCTCTCAACTATCCTCCCTTAATCCTAGAGTTCTTCCATTAGTCCAAAATCCATCCAAAGGATTCATTTTGATCAAATCAAAAGGAAGAACCCGAAGAAGTGGTAAATATGTCATCACCTCTTTCAAGTTCCTTTCTTCTTCCACTTCCTCTTTCTTTTTTGTTTCAATTATAAAATAATAACAGAAGTATATTCTATATAAATTTATGTTATTATAAATTTGTTATAACCATATTCATTATTCTATCCATCTTTTGAAGGACATGTCACCATACATGCATATGTACGACTTACCGTCTCCACGTCATGGTGTAATTGTTATTCAATACATTATTTTTGGGATGGGTATAATAATGATGTGTAATTAATGTAAATAATAATTATAAAATTATAATGATTCTGTATATATGATATACCATTCAATTATATTTTATTTTAATATCAAAGAATGATATTGTCGGTCGTGCGTACGTACAGATTATCGTCTCCACGAACGCGATGAGATTCATTCCCCATTGTATCCATTCAAGACTAATTATCATTATATGATTAAAAATAATGTTTAAAGACATAATATAATTATTTATATGAATAATATACACCATATCCATAACAAATATTAATTACGTATCAAAGAATATAGAAGAAAACAAATCAGTTAACACCCGAAACAACGATAATACTAAGATATTATTTACAATGCAATGTTAAAAGATCATATATGATATCATATTAATGTATATGATTCTGGAATAATTTAATAAAAATTATTTCAACATTAAAAAGGAGTGTAACCTACCCTCAACCAAGGAAAATTACAAGGTAACGGTTAATTTCACAATCTCATTATTATCTGAGGTTGTTCATACGTAATTTTCTACTACGACATCTTTATCTTCCAAATACATGTTTTTTGAAAATGAATTTCAAAACATTTTTACTATTTACCAGCCAATGGGTTAAAGTAATATATACTCTTATTTTACCTTATATGTTTTTAATGGAATCTTTCAGTCGTTTTATAAACAAGGAACTTTATGACCTTTTCGACAAAAATAAGGTAAGAATGTATTTTTAACTTATACGGCGGGTGCGTCTATTTTCTGCCATTATAACATCGTCGAAGCTTCCCATAAAAGTTTTAAAGAATATTTCCAAAATAAAGTTTTTATTGTATAATTATATTAATTTTAAATAATTTGAAAACAGAAAGATATATTTCTCTAAAAATGGTTTTGATTTAATCTTTGTCAACATCCTTTGATGGATTTTAAGCATATTTGAAGATTATTTATAACGATACAAAACATCCATATTGTATTCAAGGTTTTGTGATAAGTTTGACTGTGGATGTGTTATTTCATACCATTCACGGTTTATGGATAAAGTATTGACATTTTGTATGCCAGTTTTAATACAAATGTTTATGTTCTGTTTAAACCTTTTCATATGAGGAATGCATTGGGCTCAATAAGTGATGGGTGGAGACCACTATAGCTCCTCGATGCATCGGTATGTCCTAGGAGACAAACTAGTTTCATGGCACAAGGAGTTGAAAAAATATAATTTGTATTCTTGTCCCAAGGCCTTGAATATGTGGTCATGAAAGTCCTACATTATGTGTTCCATCATTATAAAAGTGGCTATTAATATTACATGTGATTATTCGACTAGTAGAATATCCATGTGAGTAAGTAAATGGAAATATTTTGATTTATATTTTCCATATTATGATTAATTTTATTTTAAAAAGTCTTTAGTTTTAGTTTTATACATTTCCTTAATTGTTTATTCTTATTTATGAAAGTTTCCACTATATTTTTATCCTTACTAAGCATCTCAGCACACCACTTTCTATGTTTTACTTTTCCCAGGATGTGAAGAATTATATTATGACTGACTTGCAGGGATAGTCTATGGGATCTCAGTGTTTTCTATAGACAATATTATGTTGTAGTTTTCCATTTTATGATATAATTTAAACCTTATGAATGTATCTAGTACTTCCATGGATACTAAACTAATTAGTGTTTTGGGACTTGATCTTTTGTGATCATGCGATTGTTATGTAATAATGCACCGACTCTAGGGAACTAGGGTCTGGGAATTACAATGATTCCTTAGTTTCATGTGTAAATAGAAACCATGATCAACCCATCTGTGGTTAGGAATGTTGGTTGAGGTCCAAAATATCATTAGAAAATAGGGATATCATGATTTAAATTCAATGATATTAAGGATAGAAACACATACCTCACTATTTTCTCATGTCAGACCATGACATGTGATAGAGGCATTATAAAATTGAGAGTGTATTTTTGATATGAGTGAATATTTATGATATATATAGAGGAATAAAATAATGGAATTTTGATCCAAAATTAAAATAAAATAACTTTGAAATAATGTTTGTGTTTTGAATCAATCTCGAAAAAGATGAAATGTTTTATGAAAAAAAAGAAACTTCATTGAAGTGTACTAACATGTTGATAGAATTCATTTTGATTTAATGTTTATACTAGTTTCAAGACAAGGTAACATTATGATATTATAGCGCAAAGGAAATATATGATTTTTCATTTGTATGTCAAGTCTAATATCCTAAATATAGTGTTGTAAGATTATGTATACATTGAGAACACAAATTCCAAGGGACCAAATCCTATTAGTTATAATAATTTTTTGTTTGAGGTGTTATAGTTTCCAATAATAGGATTGGGGTGGAGCCATGAAGTTAGGTTCTTAATATATATCATAATAAGGATTTTATGGGATGTAGGGCTATATTGATTAACAAGGATAGTTACTATGGCGTAGAGATCTCAGTTATTGTGTATGGTGTAACATTGCAGGTAAATAAAGAACATGAAATTTTTCATATTTATTAAAATATGTGAATTAAATATTAATTTTACTTTAAAGGGGATGCAATTTACAATGGCGTACCCGATAGGCAACAATGAGCTTTTTTGAAATCTTACATTGCACACTAATAATATAATATTATTATTTAAAATGGTAGTTAATGCATAGCCGTTGTATTGGAAGGAATGAACATAACTATCAAAAATATGATTATACATGTTTGATATATGTTTTTACATTTAACTAAAATAACATAGAGGAATAAAATAAGAAAATAATTTGATTTTAAGAATAAGTACTCTAATATTTACTAAAAGACCGATTTAACCCTTTTGATGGAGACCCCTCATTAAATCTATATTTTTTCACTTTTATACATTTTATTTGACAAAATAAAATTACTTTTTATAATAGGGATAGAAAATTTTACTTTGGGTATTTTTTGGTTATTTTTCTAATATAATTCATTTTTTAAATGAATATTGAAAAATAGAGTATTTTAATTCCAAATTCTTTTTAATATAATTTATTTATATATTGATATATTATCTTTTTAATTGGTTCTAAAGTGTATATATATTATATTTTTAACATTTAATCCAATTGTGGTCATTGTAATTAATTTCACTTTGAAATTGGACAAAAACAAGTGCAAATATTTTGATAGATATTTCTTCTTAAAAACACGATAGTTATTTTGACAGTGGGATTTAATTTTAAATTAATTAATGAAACATATATATTGTAAATTTTGTAAAATAGACATCATTTTTGAATTTGTAATATCAAATATATCTTAGGCTGAATATTTTGGTATTTTTCAGAAAAACATCAAATTCTGATGAATAGTGATACCACTAAGTAGTAGTTAAAAACTTACCATTTCATTTAAAAGAAAATTTATGGCTTTTGGGAATTAAATTTTAAAAATCTAACATACATTTTTTATTAGTAAGTAATATTTTTATCAATAAGATGAATATAATTTTTGGTGAATAGTAACTTTTGACTTCTTCTTACTCTGGTAAAAGGAAAATAGGGTAATTCAAGGTAAAAAGTTATTATAATAATACAAAATATCATTAACACTTGTATAAAACTTATTTGAAGAGTTATGACTGACCATGACCATCATTGGGTCTATTTGGGGATCCCTTGGAGCCACTTAAGAGTTATAATGACACTTTAGATAAATTAATATAAAATAAAGACAAAAATAACATAAACAAATATCTTTTAGTAAATTATTTTTTATATGTTGTCATATAAGTTACCATTTATACTCTAAATATTAATTGTAAATCTAAATAAAATTTCCTACATCGTGGTATTTTTTTATAATTTTTAGACATCAAATAAATAAAATTATTTATGACGCAAAAATGATGCAGTAATTACCTGATTAATAAAAGATTGAAATAAATAAGATTAGAAAAATAACAATAATATCCAAAACCTATCCAATTCTTATTGGGTTATTTTACTTCTGACATTAGTAATATTATCTTTGACTTTAATGAGTTTTGGACCTTTTTAAACTAAAGATAAGTTTATAATAAAAAATGTTTCAATCTATCCTAAAGAGACCCTCCTCTCCCTAATAAAAGGACCCCTCTTCTAAAACATTCCTCACACCTCTCAAGCCCCTTGGATCATCCAAAACCTATGAAACTAATCTCTCAGGATTCCTATTTAACTTATAGTGGCCATACCATAGGCATAAGGCACTTGAAGAAGTCCTTTTGGTTCGAACCAAAGGGATTCACCCGAATTAAAGGTAACACTTTCTCTTAAATTCTTTTGTTTTATTTTACATCTCCAACCCCTAAAAACTTTTTATTATATTATTTTATAAAAACTATAGTATACTAAATATACTATGATGTTTTTATGATATTTATTTGAACTACACTTACGCTCACCTCCATCTAATGGGTGAAGAATATACTGTTTTTTATGGAAAACTAACGCCACACGAAGCGATGATTGTTCAATTATATCCCACCACCTCTCATGGTAGACATTAATATGGAACTATATTTATATATGATATTTTTGATATTTATGTTTTACTTATTCTTCTTTATTTTTCATTTATATTATACCTTTATGGTTTCCATTATGGGTAAACTTGATAATTTCATTTGAGGAAGTGTGGACTACCACCCCCTAAAAGTGATATGACTCGTTAATGTCATATGTGTGATGTATAAAGTATGGATTTAATGATATTATAAATTATATTATACTGTAATTATAATATACTTGTGTATATTTATGTTTTAATTCCATTAAAATATGAAATATAAATGAAAGTAGTGTCAAGGCGTACGTACGGCTTACCACTCCATTAACGGTGCATTTAATTTCATAGCTCTAAATGTTTTTTAATATTATAAATACATATATATACTGGATATATATGATATCTATGATATATAAATAATGAATAAAATTATGGAGATAATGGACAGGACCCCAAGGATAACTTGTAATTATAAGAAGTCCATTTTTGACTCAAGTACAAAATATCAACCAAACTACTATTATTAACTTATATGATTGCATAATGTTAATAACACGTAAATAAGTGATATAAAAATAATAATAAACTTCAAAAATGTTCTTAAATAAGTATGAATTAACTTTAGTTTATTGTTCAGGAATGACAAGGAACATACAAGTCAAGTCAGAAATGAGGTAAGGGGTTTCTTATCTCACTATTAATTCCATGAGATTTCCATTTTCGCTACTTATTTATTGAATGTGGTGTATTTTATACAGAAATTTAATATATATTAACATGATTATCTTTATATTAATTTTATTCTGTGATTCAACTTGTTTTTATTAACTTTTTTTCATACGACACGTTTGATTACAATGTGGTAAGGGGTTTTCATGTCACTTCTTATTCCCGTGAGATTCGTGCTATATTATAACTATTTCCACATGTGTGGTGTATGTACTACCCATGATTGTATTAATTGGGTAATATAAATTAATTAATGGGTAACTAAATCTTCATTTTATGATCCTTCTTTCATATGGTGAATGTTTTATAAGTTACAAAATTTCTAAGGGAACCTTTCACCCTCCTCTTCTTTAAAGACATCTTTTTGTTATGTATTTTCATTTACATATTTTAATGTTTAGATATGTTTTTCTATATACTTAATGACATAAATTTTAATTCCACGTGAGGATATACCCTTTTCTCTCTCAAAAAATTATTTTTCTGAATTTTAATGTGACATGGATAGGCTGTCGAATTTCTGTACGGTAACCTCTCAACCCAATTTCAATTCATTGGGATAAACTTATACTTCATGATTAGGCCATGTTATAAATTTTTTTGAATGTCCTATGATTGTTTCATACTTAATATCCACTTATATTGAGTTTATTCTTATTTTTCACACATAATTATGAAATTGATTTATCCTTAATATAATGATACCATCTTTAAAATGGATTTTGCCTCAATTTACATTCCCTTGAGTCTTAATTGTTTTTTTGTGCCAATTCACTTTCACATGGTGTATATACTACCCATTGTAATATTATAAAATTAAAATCCTTATTCTCATGGTATTATATGTATTGTTTTATACTACTTTTCAATTATGTTTAGTCAAGTATTTCTCAAGTGTTATGAGACTCTTTAACTAAAACAACGTTTCAAAATCATTAAAGAATTATTTTTTTAAATATTTCTCAATAATTTCCATGTTTTAAAAATGGTTTTTAGTATTTATTTAAATGGAAATTAATGTTTTAAAACTTTTATTAATTTAAAATCTTCAAAGTGGTATGGGAAACATTGATTCAAAAATGTCATCATTGAATTAATTTTAAAGGTTTTGAAAATGGTTTGATTAATCATTGATTATGTCAATATCTTGAAATGATGTATTGTGATTGCAATGTGGAAATGTTTTTAGTGAAATTTTTATCTTTATAATATTTTATGTGTTATGTTGTTATAATGGTTCCTATACATTTGACAGGTGGTTACATGATAAACCAAATGACGTGTGGTGTCGTGATAAACCCGGATGGTTGGTAAAGTTATAACCTCCAATGCATTGGGAATGGAAGTGGGATATATGGGTATTCCATTTTGAGATTTGTGTGGAAGTATAATGTATGGTTATTCAATTTAAGTATATTTATGTCCCATGTTACATTTATAAGTTTTGTATTCTTTATATGGGTTTTATGGTAATATTTTGGTTATAAAATGGTAACCAATGATCTATTATTTAGTGAAGAGTATTTACTACTCAATAAATGTGAAAAGTATTACTTAGGATAATGTATTAATGTTTTTCTTATTGTTTTGAAAAAAAACTAATAGTTTTCCTTTTTTGTGTATCCCTTACTGAGATTTTTTTGCTCATCCCATGTTTTTTAAATGTTTTTCACAGGTTGTAAGGAAGAGTAAAAGAAATAATGTATTCAAGAAGATATATAATAAGAAAATAACTCTTTTTTTATTTAAGGAGTTTTATTGCTGTGAAAAATTGGTTATTGTTTAAGTGTATAAATTGTAATATTCAACATGATTTGTAGTAGTTATGGCCTAATTCTCAAAAACTCTAATCATGAAAAGATCATCAATGTGAATTCTTGATTTAACTCATGATTAAGTAATTTTTAAGGCCAAGTCCTTATAGTTGGTATCAGAGGTCGGTTTACACAACAATAGGGTTTATGAGTTTTCATTAGACACATGGTTAGTCCTTATGTCTATTATTTCAGTTAAATACTTGTTTTATAACTTTCTTAGATTAAGGAAATTCAGTTACAAATGGAAGGAGGAGGATCTCAAATGACATTATTATCCCTTCCGGATGAATTTATTGTAATAATTATTACAAAGTCATGTTCAGATGATTGTGAAACTTTTTCTAGCTTACAACTCACATGCAATAAGTTTTTTGAGATATCTAACCCCTCCACTATACCTCATTATCATAGTAGATCATGGTTTGTATTTAAACAAATCCTATATTCACAATATTATCATAATTTCAAGAAAGGTAAATATTATCAATGCATTTTCAAATATTTTACATTATCACATGATTTTGAACCATTCTATGATTTTGAAAAAGGTTCTAAAGAAGTAGAACATTGCACATCCTATTTATATTTGATTTTATAATATAGTATCATATCAAATACCTGTGGTATTTTAAAATGACCATTAATTGAACGTTTCAACACAAATTTGGTCTGACTATTTTATAAAAATCATGTATTATCAGATGTTTTGAAATTATATTTCATACATGATTATTTTCCAAAATTGTTTTTCTGTGAACACCGATATGACCCATGTTGTACAAGGTGTATTTGTATAAATGAATCAATTGATTATAAAGGAGCCTTAAACCATTTTTGCAATGCATGGACCTCCAACCTACGTGAAAAATACGATTATGAAACCAAGTGGACACCATGATCAAGGTATGATGGTCTTTATTTATGGGGGTCATATTATTTTATCATATAGTGGTGAAATAAAAAAATTGACAATATATATAAGACTACATAAATTAAGATGCTTAGGTCATAATGAATTGGGATGAAAATGAGAGGTATAAGGAAACCATTGAGGTTAAAACATGGTTGGGTTATTTTAGAGTTTTATAAAAAGGAGAACACATAGTCCGGGTGATAACTCTTCGCGTCAGACAAAGCTGTGGGAATCGAAGCCACAACCAAAGTGTGATTGTTATTTATCACATACCACTAGACTACGTAAATTCCCTGGTTTGTATGACTTATTATTTTTAGTTAAATTATTTTATTGATCAATAATAATTTTATTTGGGATATTATATTTTATCAAAAGGATATCCTTAGTGTAAGAAAATGATTTGGTTATTAAGTGATAAAAGTGATTTTGGAAGATGTTATCTCTTTTGGGAACTCTGTATGCTTAGAAAAAATTGAATACTATGGGATTACAATTGTGGAATAACAATTGAAAATTTATTTTAGAAAAATATCCCTTTTTGTGGACATATAGTGATTTGGGATATTTATCGAAATTATTAACCTATCATAGAGAATATGTGATTTTTTAAATTGTACTTCAGTATTAGACTTTATGAGTTGTATTTATTTTTGGAGTTAAATATTAAGATTTTCTGTGGGAGACTATGTGATTAAATCCTTCTGTTTCTTAGGTTCCAATATTAGTATGGACTATTTTGAATAATTTTATGGACAATTGGGTATTGAATGGTATGTCTTTAACAATGGGTACTTTTTGATGAATTTTGGAGATTAATAGTAGTATTTTTTTCGTATAAAACATTATCTTTTTTCGAATTATATGATCTCATACTAACCTTTTTTGATTTAGTTGATGTCTAATGTGTAATTACTAGTCCCAGAAGCCCAAAGTCAGTGCATTATTAAGTATCATTTGAATGATCACAAAAGATCATGTCTTGAACGTTCGATTAGTTTAGTAGCCATAGAAGTACTAGATGCATTCAGAAAGTTTACATTACATCATGATATGGGAAACTACAACAACATTGTTTCCATGGACAACCCCAAGATCCCCTAGACTTTCCCTACATGTCAATCATAATATACTTCTTTGCATCCTGGAAAAAATAAAACATAGAAAGGGGTGAGCTCAGATGCTTAGTAAGGTTAACAATATAGTGGAAACATTCATAAATAAGAATAAACATTTAAGGCAATTTATAAGACTAAAACAAATGACTTTTTAAACTTGAACTTCAGTATAATATGTTTAAGATAAAATCAAATAATTCCATTTACTTATTCACATGGATATACTACTAGTCGAATAATCACAAGAAATATCAATATCCACTTTCATAATGATGGAATGCATAATTCCAAACGTTTAAAACTACATAGTCAAGGCCATGTGCCAAGAATACAAATTTGATTTTTTCAAGGCCTTATGACAAGACACTAGTTTTTCTAATGAGACCAACTGATGCATCGAGGAGCTATAGGGGGGTCCACCCGTCACTTAATAAGTCCAATGCATTACACATATGAAAAGGTTTAAACATAACATAAACATTCGTATTAAAACTAGGATACGAAATGTCAATAAATTATCCATAAACGATGAATGGTGTAAAAATAACACATCCATAGTCAAATATTTCAAAAAACCTTCAATATAGTATAAATGTTTTGTATCATAATAAATCATCATCAAATAAGCATAATATCCATCAAATGATATTGACATTGATGAAATCAAAACCTTTTTAGAGAAATATCGCATTCTATATTGAAATCATTTAAGAAAAAAAAAATTTAAAATATTCTTATAATATTTGAAGGGATGCTTTGATGATGTTATAATGATAGAAAATAGTCACACCCACTGTATAAGTTAAAAAACATTCTTTCCTTAAATTTGTCGAAAGGGTCAAAAAGTACTTGTTTGGAAAACAACGGAATGATTACTTTCAAAACATTTAAGGTCAAATAACGGTATAAATGACTTTAACCCATTTACTAGTAAATATTAAAAATATATTGAAGTAATTTATTAATAATCATTGATGTGGATGACAAAGAGGTCCCAGTAGATAATTACGTATAAACAATCTCAGATAATAAAGAGATTGTGAAATTTACCCTTACCTTGTACTTTTCCTTGGATGAGGCTAAGTTAAAATACTATATAATGGTGAAATAATTGTTATTAAATTATACAAGAATCATATACATTAATATTAAATCATATATGATCTTTTAATATTATTTTGTTAATAATATTTTAGTATTATCGTCATTTCAGGTGTTAACTGATTCATTTAACATTATATGCTTTGTTACATAAGTAATAGTTGTTATGGATAGGATGTATCTTATTAATATTCAGAATGATATTATGTATTTAAACATAATTTTTAATCATCTAATGAAAATTAGCCTTTAATGGGTAGAATGGGGAATGAATCTCATCACGTCTTGGAAATGGTAATCCGTACATAAGAAAGAGCGACAATATAATTATTTATTTTAAAATAACATATAATTGGGTGTTATATCATATATAAAGAATCATTATCGAGCTATATTTTTTTACATCAATTAAAAATCATTATTATAACCATCCCAATAATAATGTATTGAATAACAATTTCACCACGATGTGGAGACGGTAAGCTGTACGTACGCACGTATGGTGACATGTCATTCAATGGATGAATAGAATAATGAATATGGTTGTACCATATTTATAATAACTTCACAATATATAGAAGGTACTAGAGTTATTATTTTATAATGGAAACAACAAATAAATAGAAAGTGGAAGAAGAAAGGAGCTTGAAAGTGGTGATGAAATATTTTCTCTTCTTCGGGTTCTTCCTTTTGATTTGATCATAAGGGATCCCTAAGTTGGATTTATTAGTAATGGAAGGCCTATAGGATTATGGTATCACAGTTGATAGGGTATTTGGGCAGGTTTTGTCTGAGCTGAATGGTTTGAATGTGTGAATTTGAGGGAAGGGGGAGTGCCCTTTTATAAGAGGGGTGAGGGGGACCATAGGAAAAGCTACAAATAATATCTTATAATAAAATCATTTTCGGTTTCTAATTTCTCCATAATGAATTATTTAAAAGATAAGGTGGGTATGGGTCTAAAAACACTCAACTAATAGGGTTTATATCGGTTTGGGTCACTATATTAACCTTATCTTTTAGATTTAACTCTTTGTTAAATAGTTTGACATTTTCCATGTCTCTTTGTATTTTTATATTATATGGTTAATAAAATTACTATATACATCAAAGGGAACCCCAAGTGGTTAATTAATGATACACCTATCATTATATAAGTCTTTTGGATGACCCATAGATTTTTAGGAATATAATATCAATTAATACTATAATATTTGATTTAAAAACTGGTTTTGTCAATTTTGATAATATTTCGAATTTTATTTTTTATAAATTAACAACAGAATTATTGCTTAAATAAAATTCATATATCCATCCCTAAAATGTCATATTAATCTATGAAATTAGTTCTATTCATAAAAAGGCTCAAATTACATTTAATTGGTAATTTATAATATCAATTATTTTAATATTTCATTAATTTTGTAAATACTACACCATCATTGTGTCATAAATAAATTAACATATTTAATTTATAAAAAATATAAAAAAATACCATTATGTGGAAAATATTTTTATCTTTATAGTTAATATTTATATTCAAATTTATCAAATTTATAACCACATATTAAAAATGTTTTAGTTATTAAACTTTGAATTTAACACTTTTAGCTCTTCTTTGATTTAAATAATAATAAATTTACTAATCTAATCCAAGTGGACCTAATCGATAATATTTTATTCCTAATGATTTTTGGTCGAATTACACTTATATAATAGTGGTAGGGCATGGGTTATTGTAATAATAATATCATTTTTACCCTTAATGAACCTTTTTAATTTTAACTGTGATAAATTAATATAAAAATATACTACTCACCAAATTATTTTCATCTTATTGAACCACATTTTACATAATGATATTAACCGTGTCTCTATTATTTTTGAAATTCAATACACAAAAGCGGTAAAATTATGTTTTATGTAAATTTGCAAATGCTCTTAAGAGGTGGGAAAAAAATTGTAAAGAGTTTGAGAAAAATTTTATATATCTTAAATTTTTATATATTGACACTAGTGAATTAAATTGAACTTATATAGGTATTATATATCTATTTTGACCTAAAAAAATTAAATAAAACAAGTAATTATTTAAATAAAAAATATGTTTTAAACTATAACTTAGTTTTTTTCACTATTCATCAAAAATTGAAAGTTTTCATAAAAATACCAAAAATTCACCCTAAGATAAATTTTGATACTCTGAATCAAAAAATGAAGTACATTTTGAAAGATAAAATTTATAAAATTTTAAAAAAGGGGGTATTACAATTCATAACATCAAGTTTGATTGGTTGTGGTGTGTTAGAACTTAAAGTTCCGTAAAACACAAGCTATTGTATTATTCAAACATAAGCGTGACGTGGAAGCTTAGAGTGTTACATTCTCCTATCCTTAAAATAATTTTGTCCTCAAAATTTCTAGAGTATTACTATATAAAATGACTCTGTTCATTCTTCATCATTAGTTCCTCAGGTTCCCATGTTGCCTCTTACATCTTATGGTTTCTCCATAAAACATTTACGAGATGAGTCGTTTGGTTTTTCAACACAAGTTCTCTTGTATCAAGAACCTTGAAAGGATCATTGCAACAAGAAAAATCAGGTTCCATTTCTAATTCCTCATATGTCAGTACATGCATTGGGTCAGGCATGTATTTTCTCAACAGTGATTCATGGAACACATCGTGAACATTGGAGAGACTTGGAGGTATTGCCAAACAGTAAGCTATAGCCCCAATTCATTCTAGAATTTCGAAAGGTCTGAGGTACTTGGGACTGAATTTTCCCTTCTTACCGAAATTTATAACACCCTTCCATGGAAATACCTTCAAGAAAACATGATCTCCTACCTGAAATTCCAAATCCTTCCTTCGGTAATCAGTATAGATCTTCTTTCTACTTTGAGTTTCTTTGATGTGTTTTTGGATTACCTTAATCTTTTACATCATTTCCTCCACAATTTATGGGCCTACGAGTTTTGTTTCACAAAAATCATCCCAACATGTTGGTGTACGACATCTGTTTCTGTATAACGCTTCATATGGTTCCGTCTGAATACTTGAATGGAAGATATTATTATAGGAAATTTCTACCAGAGGTAAATATTGATCCCACCTACCTTGAAAGTCATGTGAGAATTATCCCAACATGTCTTCTAAGGTTTTAATAGTCTATTCTGATTTTACATCAGTTTGGGGGTGGTAGGTAGTGCTCAAACGATGTTCAGTATCCAAGGCTTTCTCAAGATATTTTCAGTATCTTAATGTAAAACGTGTAACACAATTAGAAACAATCGATAGGGGTACTCCATGAGGTATCACAATTTTATTAATATATAGTCTTTCTAGGTGTTCAAGTGGTAAATCTTCCCTTATAGTTGGAAAATTTGCTGACATGGTATGATGATCAACAATGACCCATATAGCATTGTTCCTTCTAGGAGTCTTTGGTAGTACCATGAAAAATTCAATTGTAATATTATCCCATTTCTAATCGTGTATGGGAAGAGGTTGCAAGGCTCCTTCAAGATGTGGCCTTCCAGTGTTCACTTTTTGACACACCTTACATCTTGAAATAAAAATCGGCTATCTCTCTCTTCATGATGTCCCACCAAAAATGTTCCATCAAATATCTATACATTTTGTTCTCCCATGGTGTATAGAGAAATTGAAACAATGAGCATCATCCAACCATTCTCTTTTTAGATCAGGTATATCGGGAACACAAAGTCCCTTCCCAAATTTCAAAATTCCATCTTCATATACGAAGTCACTCAATCTACTATCATTCATAGCTTTAATCTTTTTTTGAAACTCCTCATCATCAACCTGAGAAATTTTTACCCTTTATAGTAATGATGGTTTGGAAACCATTTGAAAAAAAGTTAATGTTTCACCTTCCATGGTTATTCCTATATCAATCATTACTAGATCCATGAAAATAGGATCCCTTTAAACTCTCATCTTGCTCAAAACTCCATGATCTTTTCTTCTCAAAGCATCTGCCACCTAATTTTCCTTCCCTAGGTGGTATTGTATCATGAAATCATAATCCTTGAGTAGTTCAAGACATCTCCTTTTCCTCATGTTGAGTTCTCTATGTGACAAAATATAATTTGAACTCTTTTGATTAGTATAAATATCACATTTTTCACCAAAGATATAGTGTCTCCAAATATTTAAAGCAAAGATTAAAACTTCTAATTCAAGATCATGAGTAGGATAGTTTTTCTCATGACTTTTTAGCAATTGTGATGCATAGGAAATAACCTTGTCCTTCTGCATAGGTACACAACCATGTCCTTTTTTGTTTAAGAATCACTACAAATCACAAACCCATCATTCCCCGATGGTAGATTCAATATAGGAGCATTGACTAATATTTTATTCAATTCATCAAAAAATTCGTCACATTATTTTTTCCAAACAAATTTCACCCCTTCACGTGTGATTATGGTTAATGGGTTTTCCAATCAGGAAAAGTTATGGACGAAATACTGATAATAACCTTCTAAACCAATAAAACTGTGTACCTCAGTTATAATTTTCGGTGCTGGCCATTATTGGATTTCTCTTGTATTAGAAGGATCAACAGAGATTCCATTCTTATAGATTATATGGACAATAAAATAAATCTCCTGAAACTATAATTCACATATGCTAAACATCCCCTAAAATTCATGTCTTTTAAGAGTCTTCAGGATTATTCGCAAGTGATTTTCATGATATTAGTATATTTTAAAGTATACCAAGATATCATTAAAAAATACCACTAAAAATTCATCAAGATAATATTTGAAAACTATATTCATTAGATCCATGAAGACAGAGGGTACATTAGTCAATCCAAAAGGCATTACTGTAAACTCATAATGCCCGTACCTGGTTCGAAATGTTGTTTTCTGAATGTCCTCCTTCCTCACACACAACTGATGATATCCAGATTGATGGTCAGTCTTGGAAAATTGTTGAGCTCCATGATGTTGGTCAAATAAATCATCAATGTGAGGTAAGGGACACTTGTTCATTATTGTTATAGCATTAATCTCCATATAGTAAATGCACAACCTCATAGATCCATCTTTCTTTATAACAAAAAGAATAAGGGCTCCCCATAGAGAACCACTATAGGGAATAAATCCCATATTACTCAATTACTCAAGTTGATTCATTAGTAACACTAATTCCAAAGTGTCCATTATATAAGGGGTCTTCGATATGGGCCTTGAACTAGGAATTAAATCAATGGCAAAATCAATTTATCATTCTGGAGGATGTCCAAGTAAATCATTTGCAAACACATCAACATATTCTCACACAATAGGTACATTAACTATTTGAACATTCCTTTCCTCACCCACAGTTATTTAAATATATTTATCCAGAATAATTGAATTTAGTTGAGCTATTAATGGTGGGTCTAGATAAGAATTAGGTGGTGACGTTTCTGCCCAAAAGAAAAGGTACTCCTTATAATCATCAAAAATTGGAACATCTTTTTTCTTACAATAAATTTTCACATCATGGTATGAAATCCAATCCATAGAGAGGATTATATCAAATTCAATCATGGGTATGACAATGATATCAGAAGATAATGAACATTTACATGCCCTAATGGTGACTGATTCAAAAAACTTTGTTGAAATGATACTTCCCTTATGATTTTTGACTGGAAACTTCCTTGTTAAATCAAATTGAAAATATCTACTTTTCATAGAAAACTAGGAAGATATAAAACAATGAAATGTTCTAGAATCAAAAAAAGCATTTTATAAACTTGAGTAAATCATTAAATTACCTACCACTACATTTTTTGTATTATTCAACATCGTCATCCTCCTTCTTCTCCTTCCAATAACATGCTTGGTGGCCTTTTTCACCACACCTGTAACAAACTCTCATTCCCTTCAGGCAAGTACCAGGGTGTTTCTTCCCACATTTTTTGTAGGATGGATATTCAAATTTTCCCTTCTTCTCCTTATTTCCATTTGTATTGTGATCAGCAGATCTATTCTTCTCTTGCTTTTCTTTAAAGTTGTAAGACTTAGAGAATTATTTTTCTATCCTGATAGCACATGAGACAATGTCTTCATACGATGAGAAGTATTGTGAGACTAATGCTCGATGGAGAAATGGTTTTAACACATCAAAGAATCTATCAATATTACTTCTTGGGTTATGTATATAATCTACAACATGCCTCGTTAACCTCATAAGGTTAGGTTCAATCTTTGTGACATTCTCATCCTCATTTTTCCCTAGACTCGGAAATTGTCTATCCATATCCATTCGATGGTCATGAGGAAAGTATTTTTCTAAGAAAATTTCTTTAAAATATCTCTATTCCATATTTTATACTTTATCATATTCGTTTGTGTTTTGAATCAATGACCACATTTGATCATCATCTCAAGTGATGCTGTAAACTGCCATGAATTTTTTTTCCCTTTCGCTACTCTCTAAGGCTTGGAATATTTTATCTAATGAATTTATCCATAGCTCAGCTACTAGTGGATTAGTACCCCCACTGAATTTTGGTGGTTTTTCCTAATAAAGAGACCTAACATTTATCCTCCACACTGTGGATCAGGGTGCTCCATATGGGTAAGATTATTATTCATAACCTGAGTGAGTTGTCCGAGTATGGTGATAAGTTGATAAGCACCAGTTGTATCACTAGATCCACTATAATTATCTTGAGTAGGAGGGAAATCCCTACATGGAGTGTGTGAATTGATATGGTTTACTTTCCTTCCACTATGATCCATTTCTAAAAAATTTCGTAAACAATATTAGTTTATGAATCGAAATACATAATTCCAAACATGTAAAACAGTTAACATAAATTGAATAGTTTATGGATATAATCCATAATCACAAAAAAAAATTCTTTGTGGAAGTATATACTCATAAACCCTTCATAATGGTTTGTAAAAAAAATAGAAATATCCCAATCATATCCCTTGGGAGTGTCGTAACCAAGAGTGTAGCAAGTCCCATTGTCGTGCACCAGTTCCCATTCGAGTCTAGCTCAAAGCGGAGTTTTTTGGGTTTTACCCCTAGGTACATCTTTGATAGATCCACCTCTACCTGCTCATATCCATATAGGGATGTATTTCATGGGAAACTCACAAAATCTCTACAATACCAAAATTCTAGGAAGTTATTCTATACTAGTCCTCATATTCTATCTTATGGTAATGTGCACTAATCAAAGTTTATCTAAATATAGATTCCAAGGTCAGTACTAAACTTCCTCTGATACGAACTGTAACGCCCTGACCCCAGAATCCCAGAGTCACTGCATTATTATGTATCCTTTTCATGATAAACAAAAAGATCATGTCTCGAAAGACCAATTAGTTTTGTAGCCTTATAAGTACTACATACATTCATATGGTTTACATTACATCATAAAATGGAAAACTAAAACAACATTGTTTCCATGGAAAACACTGAGATCCCATAGAATATCCTTGTAGTTCAGTCATTATATACTTCTTCACATCCTTGGAACAATAAAACATAGAAAGGGGTGAGCTCAGATGCTCAGTAAGGATAACAGTATAGAGAAAAAATTCATAAATAAGCATAAACATTTATGGAAATGTATAAGACTAAAACAAAATCCTATTTAAACTTGAACTTCAGCATAATATGGAAAAGATAAAATCAAATAATTCCATTTACATATTCCCATGGATATTCTACTAGTCGAACAATCTCATGCAATATCTATAGCCAAATTAATAAAGATGGAATTCATAATGTCAAACTTTCATAACAACATAGTAAATGCCTTGTGCTTGGACTACAAATAATATTTTGTCAAGGCCTTATCCCAAGACACTAGTTTGTCTAATGAGACCCACTGATGCATCGATGTGCTATATGGGGGTCCACCCATCACTATGTCTAATGCAGTACTCATATGAAAATTATTAAATATAACATATTCATTTGTATTAAAACTAGCATACGAAATGTCAATACATTATCCATAAACTATGAATTGTGTAAAATAACCCATCCACGGTCAAAAATATCACAAAACCTTCAATACAATATAGAAGTTTTGTATCATAATAAATCAGCTTCAAATAAGATTAAAATCCCTCAATGGATGTTGACATGGATGAAATCAAAAACGTTTTTAGAGAAATATATCTTTCTATTTTGAAATCATTTAAGAAAAATTTTATTTTGAGAATATTCTTATAAGCTTGTAAGGTAAGATTTGATGATTTTATAATAGTATAAAATAGCCGCATCCGCCGTATATGTTAAAAAAACATTCTTACCTTAAATTTGTCAGAAAGGATAAAAAGTACCTTGTTTAGAAAATGATGGAAAGATCCATTTTAAAACATATAAGGTCAAATAAGGGTATAAATGACATTAACACATTATCTATTAAATATTTAAAAAAATTTGAAATACATTTTTGAGAAGTATGGATGTGGATGATAAAGAGGTCATACTGTATAATTACGTATAAATAACCTCAGATAATGAAGAGATTTTGAAATTAACCCTTACCTTATACATTTCCTCGGTTGGGAGTCGGTTAACCTCATGTATAACAGTGAAATAATTGTTATTAAATTATACATGAATCGTATACATTAATATGATATCAAATATGATATTTTAATATTTCTCTATTAATAATATCTTAGTATTATCATCATTTCGGGTGTTAACTGATTTGTTTTCATTTAAACTCTTTGTTATGTAAGTAATGTGTTTTATGGATAGGATATATCTTAGACATATTAATAATTTTATTAATTCTTTAATCATTATTTTTAATCATCTAATTGAATTTATTCTTGAATGGATACGATGGGGAATGAATCTCATCGTGTTCGTGGAGACGGTAATTCGTATGTACGCACGAGTGACAATATCATAATTTTGATATTAAAATAATATATAATTGGGTGGTATATCATATATACAGAATCATTATCATTTTATATTTATTTTTTACATCAATTAAACATCATTATTATACCCATCCAAATAATAATGTATTGAATAACAATTACACCACGACGTGGAGACGGTAAATTGTACGTACGCACGTATGGTGATATGTCATTCAAAGGATGGATAGAATAATGAATATGGTTGTAACATATTTATAATAACATAACAGTATACTGAAGGTACTGTAATTATTATTATAGAATGGAAACAACAAAGAAAGAGGCAGTGGATGAATAATGGAACTTGAAAGAGGTGATGAAATATTTACCTCTTCTTCGGGTTCTTCCTTTTGATTTGATCAAAAGGGCTCCATAGGATGGAATTATGACTAAAGGTAGGCCTTTTAGATGAAGGTAGGATAGTTGAGGGGGTATTTGGGTAGGGGTTGATGGATCCAAATAGAATTTATGGTGTGAATCTCAGAGAAGGGGGATTGACCTTTTATAAGAGGGGTGAGGGGCACCTTAGGAAAAGCAAGAAATATTATTTTATAATAAAATCATTATCAGTTTCTAATGGATCCAAAATGAAATTTTTAATCGATAAGGTGGGTATGGGTCAAAAATCACTCAAAATGTTGGTTTTAGACCGGTTTTGGTAACTATATTAACATTATATTTTAGATATAGCTCTTAGTTAAATAGTTTGACATTTACCATGTCTCTTTGTATTTTTATATTATATGGTTAATAAAATTATATATACTTCCAATATATCCCCAAGTAGATAATTAATGATTCCAATATCATAATATAAGTATTTTGGCTTAACTGAAGATCTTTAGGAATAGAATATCAATTAATAATATAATATTTGTTTTAAAAACTCTTTTATGTTAATTTTGACACTATTTGGTATTTGGTTTTTTCTAAATTCATAACAGCATTATTACTTCGAAAAAAATTCATATAAACAACCTTAACATTTCATATTAACCTCTAAAATAATTTGAAATCATAAAAAGTCTAAAATTAAATTTATTTGGATATTTATAATATCAATTATTCTAATATTTCGTTAATTAGGTAATTACTACATCATCATTGTGTCATAAATAAATTAAACTATATAATGTCTAAAAAATATTAATAATGTACCATTATGTAGGAAATATTTTTATATATCTAATGAATATTTATAGCGGAATTTATCTTATGTATAACCTTTATTAAAAATGGTTTAGTTATTAAACATTGAATTTAAAACTTTTAACTCTTCATTGAATTAAATAATAATAAATGTTCTAATCTAATTCAACTGGACCTAAAGGATCATATTTTATTCCTAAAGATGTTTTTGGTCGAACTAAACATATCCAATAGAGTTAGGACATGTGTTAGTTTAATAATAATAATCTATGTGTTACCCTTAATTATCCTATTTACTTTTAACCGTGGTAAATAAAAGTAAAAAGTTATTATTCACAAAAAATTATTTTCATCTTATTGAACCAAATTTTACTTACTTATATCAGCCGTGTCCCATGTATTTTTGAAATTCAACTCACAAAATTGGTAAAATTATATTTTATTTAAATTTTTAAATGCTCCTAGGAGGTGGGTAAAAGACGAAAAAAGTTCAATAAAATGATTATATATCTAAAATTATTATAAACTAACTCCAATTAATTACATTGAACTTATGTTGGTATTATGTATCTATTTTGACCAAAAACAAATTTAAATAAAATAAATAATTATTTAAATAATTATTATGTTTTAAACTATAACTCAGTATTTTCACTATTCGTTAATAATTGAATGTTTTCAGAAAAATACCAAAAATTCACCATAAGCTTATTTTGATACTCCGAATCCAAAAATGAAGTCCATTATGAAAGATAAAATTTATAAAATTTCAAAAAGTGGGTATTACTATTCATAATGGCTAGTTTTATTGGTTGTGGTGTGTTGGAACTCGAAGTTGCCTACAACACACGCTATTGTATTATTCAAATAGAATGGTATTGTGGAAGATTGGGGTGTTACATAAAGACTAGGGAAATATATAACCCTTATTTTTTGGATTATGTGATTCTCTAGAATATTATTCTTGTGATTTTGATGTGAACAAGTCTTTTTTGAATGATCGTAGTTTGGAGAAATGATTAGTTTTTGGTAGAAACTTATTTAAGGATAAAACTCTACTTAAAGGTAGGTATATTTCCTTTTGTTCTTCTTCTATATAGGAAATAAATTCCTTAAAATTATGAAATGTAATGTAAAAAAGATTTTATTGTTTTACATTTCTTATTGGGTATTCAAATACCATTTAACAGATCATAAGTATGTGATTTTCTAGTGGTTAACTTTCTCCTAATCATGTTTTCTATCACTCTCCATTAGAACATGACAGTCTGTTTTCTATCCCATATCCAGGTTTTCCTACATGAAATCCTAGTACGAGTTATATTGGGTGACCATTTTACTTCTCTTTATTTCTTTTAAAGTGATAGTTTAACATACACTTTTCTGATGTGGGACTTTCAATAATGTCTCCAAGAGCAGTTTTAAAATTGATAGGACTCAATTCCCAAAAGGGGGAAGGATGTAACATTCATGTTAAATAAAGAACATTGAATTTTTCACATTTTTTAATATTTTGTAATTAAATATTAATTTTACATTAAAGGGGATGCTATGTACGATGGTGATCCTGATACGTAACAATGGGTTTGTTTAAAATCTTACATTGCACACTAATAATATAATAATATTATTTTAAATGGTAGTTAACGTCTAGCTGTTGTATTGGTGTGAATGAACATAACTAAATAAAATATTATTATACATGTTTGTTAAATGTTTTTACATTTATCCAATAAAATTTGAAGTCTTAAAATAAGAAAATAATTTCATTGTTAGCATATATACTATAATATTCACTAAAAGGTCAATTTACCACCTTTTTATGGGTAAGCCTCATTAAATGTAGTTTTGGTCACTTTTATAAATTATATTTAACCAAATAAAATTATATTTTAGAATCAGGAGAGAAAAATTTACTTTGGGTAGTTTTTTAGTATTTTTATATTAAAATTCATTTTTAATTAATAGTGAAAAATACTGTATTTCAATGCAAATCTAAATTTTAATCTAATTTATTGATATGGTTATTGTATCTTCTTAATTTATTTTAAAGTTTAATTAGATTATATTTAAACTATTACATCCAA
Source organism: Viscum album (assembly GCA_963277665.1). Lineage (NCBI taxonomy): Eukaryota > Viridiplantae > Streptophyta > Magnoliopsida > Santalales > Viscaceae > Viscum > Viscum album. Next base: position 1,904,632,262 of record OY728160.1, read on the forward strand.
TGGTGGTCATTCGAATTAATTTCACATTGAAATTGGACATAAACAAGTGTCAATCTTTTGATACATATTGTTTCTTAAAAACATGCTATTTATTTTGGAAACGGGAATTAACGATAAATTAATTAATGAAACTTCTATTTTTTTAATTTTTTAAAATATAAATCATTTTTGAATTCAGAATATCAAATATATATTCTTTTATATTTTTGGTATTTTTCTGAAAAACTTCAATTTTTGATGAATAGTGAAACCACATAGTAGTAGTTTAAAAATGACTTTTTCATTTAAAAGTAATTTTACCTTAAATAATTTATTAACCTACTTGGATGAGTCATGGCCGACAATGGGCATCCTTGGGTTGATTTATAACCCCATGGATCCACATAAGAGCGATAATGAAACTTTAGATTAATTAATTTAAAGTAAAGACAAAATTGACATAAACAAATATTTTTTTAATTAATTTTTAAATAGGTTTATATAAGTTATATTTTCAGCTATCAATATTAATTGGAATTATAAAAGGATTTCCTACATCATATTATAATTTAATAATTTATAAACATCATATAAAAAATCTTATTTTTAACACAAAAATGATGCAGTATTTACCTCATTAATAAATGATTTAAATAAATAAGATTGTAAATATTAAACCAATATCCCAAACTAGTAAAATTATTATTGGGTGATTTTATATTGAACATGAGTCATATTATTGTTGAATTTAATTAGTTTTTGACCATTTGAAACCGAAGATATGTTTATAATAAAATAATTGTTTCAATCTTCCCTAAAGATCCAATCCTCTCCCTTCTAAAAGGACCACACTTATCACCCATTACTCACACCTCTCAAGCCCCTTGGGTCATAAAAAACCTACCAAAATAGTCTCTCAATATCCATATCATACTTTTATAGGCCTTACTGTAGGCAGAAGGCATATCAAAAAGTTCTTTTAGTTCTAACCAAACAGAGATACTGGAATGAAGGGTAACAGTTTCTCTTAAATTATTTTCTTTTATATTACATCTCCAACCCCTAAAATCATTTCATTCCTTTATATTATAAAAAAACAGTATCCTAAATATACTATTATGTTATTATGATAAGGATTCGAACTGCACTTACACACACCTCCATCTAATGGGTGAAAAACATACTGTTTCTGTGGATGGAAAACTAAAGCCTCACAAAGCGATGATTGTTCAATTATCTCCTACCACCTATCATTGTGGCCATTAATATGGAAATGTATTTATATATTACATATATTATGTTTATTTGTTCTTTTATGCTTCTTTATTTTTCATTTATAGAATACCTTTATGGTTTCCATTATGGGTAAATGTGATAATTTCATTTGAAAAGTGCGGACTAACACCCCCTCAAAGTGATATGAATATTTAATGACAAATGTTGGATGTATAAATGATGGATTTAATGATATTATATATGATATTATAATTTAATAATATTATAATTATGTATCATTATGTTTTAATTCTATTATAATACCAAATAGAAATGAAAGTATCATTTAGGCGTACGTACGACTTAGCATCTCCTGAAACTATGCATTTCATTTCATACATCTAAGTGTTATGAAATATTATAAATACATATATATACTGGATACATATGATATATATGATATCTAAATCATTAATATCATTCAAGGGATAACCGACTATTGACAACAGGGAGAACATGTAATTATAAGAAGTCCATTTTCGACTCAAGTACCAAATATCGACCAAATGACCATTATTAACATAAATGATTTCATAATGTTTATAACAATGTAATAAGTTATATAAAACGAATAATAAACTTAAAAAAGTTTCTTATGAAAGTATAATCTAACTTTAGATTTTTATCTAGGAAGAAAAAGGAACAAACAAGTCATGTCAGACACGAGGTAAGAGGTTTATTTTCTCCCTTTTAATTCTGTGATATTTCCATTGTTAGCCACTTATTTATTGAATTTGGTGTATTGTGAAGATAAATGTGATATATATTTTTATTGTTATCGTTATATTTGAGTAATTATATGATTCAATTGGTTTTATTAACATTCTTTTATACGAATTGTTTGATTACAATGTGGTAAGGGGATTTCATCTCACTTATTATTCCCGTGGGATTCTTGCTATATTGCCACTATTTTCAATTGTGTGGCGTATGTACAGACCATTATTGTATTAATTGTGTAATGTAAATTAATTTATGGATAATTAAATCTTCATTTTATGATCCTTCTTTCATATGGTGAATGTTTCATAAGTTGCCAAATTATTAAGGGAACCTTTCACCCTCCTATTTTTTAAATACTTCCTTTTGTTATATCTTTTAATTTACATATTATATTGTTATGATATGTTATTATATATTATTAATGACAAAATTTTCTACTAATGTGATGATATACCCTTTTATCTATCATAAAATTATTTTTAGGAATTTTAATGTGACGTCGTTAGTCTGTCGAATATCTGTAAAGGAACTTCTTAACCGAATTTCAATTATTTGGGATAAACTTATACTTCTTGATTATGCCATGTTATAAATACGTGTGAATGACCACTGATTTTTTCACAATTAATATCTAATTATATTGATTGTATTTTTATCTATCACACAAAATTATTTAATTAATTTATCATTAATCTAAGGATACCATCTTTATAAGGAATTTCATCTCAATTTATATTCCCTTGAGAATTTGTTGTTTTTATGCACCAATTCACTTATATATGTTTCATATACATCCATTTATAATATAATATCTTTAATATCCTTATTCTCATGATATTATAAGTTTAGTTTTATATTATTCTTCCATTATGTTTTTTCAAGTGTTTCTCAAGTGTTACGAGACTCTTTAACTAAAACATCGTTTTAAAAGATTTATACAATTATTCTTCTAAATATTTCTCATTAATGAACATGTTTTTAAAATGGTTTTTAATATTTATTTATATGGACATTAATGTTTTAAAACATTAATTTCTGTAAAAGAATCAAAGTGGTATGGGACACACTGATTCAAATATCTTATTATTAAATGTTTTAAATGGTTTGATTAAGCATTGATTATGTCAATGTCTTGAAATGATATATTTTAATTGAACTGTGGAAATGTTATTAGTGAAATGTTTATATTTACAATAGTTTTTGTGTTATGATTTTATAATGGTACTTGGACATTTGATGGTTGGTTACATGATAAACCAAATGATGGGTGGTGCCGTCATAAACCTGGATGAGTGGTTACATTATAACCTTCAATGCATTGGGTATGGATGTTGGCCATATGGATATTCCATTTAGTGATATGATTGTAAGTCAACAATATGGTTATTCATTTATGTCTGTTTAGGTCCCAAGTTACCTTAATATGTTATGTATTCTTTATATGTGGTTTATGGTAATCTTTCGGATAAAAAACAGTAAGCAATGATATTTTTTCAGTGAAGAGTATTTACAACATCATAAAGATGAAAATTATTACATATGATAATGTATTAATGGTTTAATTGTTGTTTTGAAAATAACTACCGATTTCCCTTTTTTTATCCATTAATGATCTTTTTATGGTCATCCCAATTTTTTTAAATGTTTTTCATTGGTTATAAGGAAGGTTAAGAGAAAAGAAGTATTCAAGAAGATTTATATCAAGAAAATAACTCTTTTTTTATTTAAGGAGTATTATTTTTTTAAAAAATAGGTTATATTAGAAGTGTCCAATTTGTAATATTCAAATTGATATGTAATAATTATGGCCTAATTATCTAAAACACTAAACCTGAAAAGATCATCACAGTGAATTTTTTATTTAACACAAGATTATGTAATGTTTATGGCCGAGTCCTTTTATAGAGTCCTGGGTGGAATGATTGAATAACCATTTATATTTTTTTATGGAATAATTGTGGATGTAGGTTGACTAATGGGGATTTTATGGGTGAGCATGAGGGGTTATTCCAAATTTGGTACACATATGACATGGAGGTAGGTTGTGGAAGACATTATATCATATAAGTGGAATGTCTTCAGTGTACTGTCTTATGCTATATTGTAGCCCCTATCCCAATATTATAAGATCTTTTTCATTGTTCTAGGATTTGGGTTTCACCTGGAAGGATGTTATGTGGTCCCTTACAATATGTTGTAGTCCTTCTGTTTTGGACCATTCTGTTGTGTGGTCAACGTTGTTATTTCATGGTGTTATGTTTTACAGACTACATAAAAATAACTAAACCCCTATAAATCATATTTTATCCAATATTTCTCTTAAAACCCATAAGAACCTAGTTGATCCTTTAAAATTTTTTGAATCCCCTTTCGATCAGATTCAATCTATGAATTCTCACGTTAAATTTAAAGTGATCCACTATGGGATCTATCACTTTTCTTTTAGTTTATTCGCTAATTGTTCTAGTTTTCCTCTAGTTATTATTTCCATGTTTTGATGGTTGGTCTCCAACATTATAATGTTGTTTATTTTATTATTTTTTGGAATGGCTATGAAACTACATTCATAGAGGGTTTAACATCCTTATATGAGGGGTGCTAATAGTTTTGTGTTAGTGTTACAATCTCCTTTCAAGAACACCGAATACCTTGTGGTTAGGGATTCATTGATTTTCCATTTATATAACATGAAATCTGTATGATGTGATAAATTAGAATCATTTAGTGGTGGTGGAAATAATCCCGATAAAGAAAAAACTATATTAATGAATGAAATGTTTTTTGGTTAAAGAGATTTTTTGTTCTTCCATCGTGATAATGGTTTCCCTTTTGATTTTAATGATGTTTATAATGTAGGTTATTCATTGGTCATATTGTTTATTTAATGAAAATGTTTACTGAAAATAATATATTTATGTTTACTGTGGATAAATAATATAAGATGCATGTTTAATTAATACTTATATTCTTATAATTTGATTGAAATAAAATGTTTCTTAATAATGGATTAATTGAGGTTATTATTCTCTATTAAAAATTAATTTGATAGATAATATGAAACAAAATATTTATAATTAAAAATGATTAATGAATTTCAATTTGATGTTCTCTAACAAAGTATAGTGAAATTATATGTTATTCTATAAAATCATGTAAGAATAATTGATTTCCTTTATATACAATGCCTTAGGTTTCCTATAGTGATAAATTATGAAACCTTAGTTTGTAATCTCAAGATGGAATAAAAACTGATTTTTTGACACCAAATAAAATGTTTGGTATTTAGTGATATCACTTTATAATGATTTATAAATGCATTTTATTTAGGATATGAGTGAACTCATTCACATGTGAAGGTTGAATTCCTCGTTTTGTTTGGTCACTAATTCCCTATTGACCATATTGGTTATTTATTTACTTCAATCATTATTCTAGATATGATCCCTGAAATATGATTGGATGCGAGACTAAGATGGTTTTTTATTTGATGAGATATAGGTGGGTATACCCATGTTTTCATCAGTAGTTGATCCCTATTATATTTAGACGTATTATTATTTTCATGTTGGTGATGTGGATAAAAGCAGGTTTGAAAAAATGGGTTGAATATATGACTACATGTAATTTTTATTCCACCAAGGATTTTTTATTGTTAAATATTTTAAAATATCATATAGTTGATATCTTTATTCTTTCTATCCATTCCTGACTACTTGTGGATCCTTTTTATTATGGATTACACAACTATTTGTAGTATATTTGAATGTTTTCTTGAGTACCTTGAATTATTGATGGACAAAAAAATAACTATTTTAACCCATGGTATTGGTGATTGTTGAATTTCAAAAATATGTTATTCTTATGAATCCATGTACTAAGTAATATTATTCCAAGAGGGTATGAAATTCACTCTAATAGGTAATGATTTTTAATTTGGAATAATGTTAATTTATGGATAATTAAATAATTTATTAAAAGAGAAGTTTTAAAAATAAAAGTGCTAAAAATAAAAGAAGAAATAATTTAATGAATGTCTTATTAGATGCCTATTTTCTTATAGGATATCTAGTTCATTACTGTGGATGTCAGGTGTCCTAAAGATGATAGGTGGAATGGAGCTTAAGAATATATTGATGCCAGTAATTTGGTTGTGAGATATAATATGTCCTAGAGGTTTTGTGATTTAATATTCTAGTACACCCATGTTAGTAGGTTTACAAACACGTAATTGACTATGATTGTGTGTTTTCCCCAATGTCTAGGTTGGTGTGGAATGGATGATTGAATATATAGCTTCCAATATCATCATATACATTAGATGGGTCATTCTTAACATTTCTTTTTGTCATAATAAATCATATATTATAGATTTACATGATGATGAATGCTGAAATTAAAGTATTTGAATAAAACAAAATAGACAAGGGATTTTATTTCCCAACCAGATGAAGGATAATCACATATTATATATAATTATTTTAATAAATTAAATGTTTACTATTCATAATTTTTTAATTCATTCTTTGATATGATAAAAAATATCTATTTCACCATCCTTTCACTAAAGGAATCTAGATAATATTCTTTCCAGTGGTGATCCACACATGTTCCAGAAATCATCAGACATCAGCGTAGGAATCTCCAGGTGCTAGAATAGTAGATCATATTGAGTTCACTATCCATTATTGATCTCAATGATAATCTCTTCTATATTATTCTCCTCAAAATTTATAATCATGAGAGTGGTAAGTGAAGAAAGATCACTCTCTATTATTGGGAGTGTTCTTGGAGTGGGAGACTTGTTTGGATTGAGAGGATTCGATTTTCCTGTCATTATGCACAACACAAAATGAATTAGATATCCTAAAAAATAATATAATTGCATATAAATATCACAAGGAATTTGAAAAAAAATATTTTCAAATGATTCTGTTAATAAATATCCTTTTCCTCATGGAATCCCATGTATAAAATAACAGTAATATTTTTCATTCATTGACATGCACTTCACGTGGGAATTAAATTAAATATTATCTAATCAAATCATAATTCATATATATATATATATATATATATTATTTCTCACATGACCTAAAATATATTCCAACCATTCCACCGCTATACATATCAGGCCTTTATTAATTACTATTTATTTAATAAATAAATAGTAATTATTCAAGGCGGATAAGTATAGTGGTGGAATGGTTGAAATATATTTATTCATTATTCTCCAAAAAATACATTAATATTATATTCACTAAATTAAAAATAACTACTTATTAAATATTCCGATCAAAATTTATTCTCTTGAATAATTGGTGACCAAATATATTTGACCAACCAAAAATTAATAACTATCAAAATACATATAGGAATAATATTTACTCAACTTGTTAAAAAATAAATAATAATAAAATATTTAACTGAGATTGTGGATACAATTTGTGTTTGACCCTCCATGCATATTGCATTATAGAATTAGAAGTAGCTTCCTAATCAAAAAGTTTAGATAATATAAACATGCTAAATAACCCATTGGGGAATAATTTAATGTCGCAATAACATAATCTCTCATATGAAATCTTACTATGTGATGTAGTCCCTATTTCATGAAATCACTAAAAATAAAGGATCCATGTTGGTGCCATCATCATTAATGCATGATGTCTCTTTGACATCCTAGAAATTGAACTCTGTCATAGAACACCAAAGACATGGATTTATTTATGTGGCACCATTCACATCAAAGGGCCTGAGATATCGAATTTCATTAAAGAACATATGAGGAAAATCCTTTATCATATTATTAATTATTTCAATATTACTTGAGGAATACCAAACGTATCCTACCACACTGTGGACATATGTATTAATGGTTTTCTTAAATAAATATAACTACTGAACACATAATAGTCATTATTAATAATATTACATTCTATATACCAATACACACATCTTCAGATCGGATCATCCCATGACACATATAAATGTTAATTTCCTATTGGTAGGTCTCATTATCATATATTACTACTGTAACACCCTAATATTTCATATTATGTTATTTCTTCAATATAATTCAATAAATTTCACTACACAAAACATTGATTTCAAACGAACCACGACTTACAAAACTAATCGTTCAAAAATGGTTATGAATATTATTAACTGAATTTTAAATTGTATATAATCCTTATAATTTTAGAATCAATATTACGAGTTTCTTTGAAATAATATAAGAACAAATTCATTTATTCATATATATAAAGCATTTTTTTTAAATGCAATTTTACCACCTTTTGATGGAGAACATTTTTTAAACAAATTATTTGAAATTATTATATATTAAATTGGACAAAATAAAATTATTCTATATATTTGGGACATGAAAATTTAGTTTTGATAAATTTTTTGTGTTTTTCTGATAACTTTTATATTTGGGTGAATAGTGAAAAATAATAAATTTTAACTGAAAAATGTTTTTTAATCAAAATAATTTATACTGTTAAATTATACATATAAAAGGTTTGGGGGTATAATTAGGTTTTATTTTTACCGTGTTACTAAATGTTGTTAATTGGAAGTAATTTCACTTTGAAATTGGACATAAAAAAATGTCAATCTTTTGATAGTTATTATTTCTTAAAAATACGCTTTCGGTTTTGACAACTGAAATAATTTTAAATTAATTAATGAAAATTATATTTTTTTAAATTTGTAAAATAGAATTCATTGTTGAATTCGGAATATCAAAATTATCTTAGGGTCAATTTTTTGGTATTTTTTTGAAAACATTCAATTTTGTTGAATAGTGAAAAACACAGAGTTATTGTTTAAAACCGACTTTTTATTTAAATAATTATTTATTTTAATTAAATTTTTTTTAGGTCAAAATAGATACATAATACCAATATAAGTTCAATTTAATTCATGAGATTCTATTTATAATAATTCTCTATATATAAAGATATTATTGAACTTTTATAGTCTTTTATCCACCTCCTAGGAGCATTTACAAATTTGCATAAAACATAATGTTTCCTCTTCTGTGAATTGAATTTCAAAAATCATAGAGACTCTTTTGATATCAGTATGTGAAATGGGGTTCAATAAGATGAAAATAATTTTTTGTGAATAGTAACTTTTGACTTTTATTTACCGCGATTAAAGTTAAATATGGAAATTCAAGGTAAAAAGAATATTATAATAATAGAAAATTGCTCTAACACTTGTTCTGGCCTTATTGGATGAGTAATGGCCGACCTTTGGCATCCTTGGGTTGATTTGGGGACCCCATGGAGCCACTTATGAATAATAATGACTCATTATTTTAATTAACTTAATGTTAAGGAAACAATGACATAAACAAATATCTTGTAGAAAATAAATTTTTACATGGGGTTATATAAGTCATATTTTAGACTATAAATATTCATTGGAAAGATAAAAATATTTTCTTCATTATTTTATTTTATTTATATTTTTTAGACATTAAATAATTTAATTTATTTATGACACAATAATGATTTAGTAATTACCTAGTTAATTAAATATTAAAATAATTTTATTATAAATACCCAAATAATTGTAATTTGATACTTTTTATGAATTAAAATAATTTTATATGTTAATATGACATGTTAGGGTTTTTTATATGAATCATGTTCTAAGTAATAAGGTTGTTATGAATTAAAAAAACAAAATACAAAATAGAGTCAGAATTGACACAAAAGAGTTTTTAAAACAAATATTAAATTATTAATTGATATTATATTCTTAAAAATATAAGGTTGGGACAAAAGACTTATATAATGATAGGTGTATCATTAATGAACAACTTTGGGTTCTTTTTGAATTTAATATTATGTTTATTAAGCATATAATATAAAAATTAAAAGAGACATGGTAAATGTCAAACTATTTAACTTAGAGTTAAATCTAAAAGATATAGTTAATATAGTGAAGAAAACCTATCTAAAACAAAATGTTTGAGTGTTTTTTGACCCATAACCACATTATACTTTTAATAAATAATTTTGGAGACATTAGAAACCGAAAATTATTTTATTATAAAATAATATTTCTAGCTTTTCCTAAGATTCCCCTCACCCCTCTTATAAAAGGGAACCTCCCCTTCCCTAAAATTCACAACTTGAAAGCCTTTTGGCTCCACCATCCTCTACCCAAATACCCTATAAACGATCCTCCCTTCATCATATATTCATTACTTTAGTTATAAATCCACCCTAAGGAGCCCTTTTGATCAAATCAAAAGGAAGAACCCGTAGAAGAGGTAAATATTTAATCACCTCTTTCAAGTTCCTTTATTCTTCCATTTCCTCTGTATTTTTTGTTTCCATTATAAAATTATAACTCCATAATATTCTATATAATTTGATTTTATTATAAATATTATACAACCATGTTCATTATTCTACACATCCTTTGAATGACATGTCACCATACATGCGTACGTACGGCTTACCGTCTCCACATCGTGGTGTAATTTTTAAGGAATAAATTATTATTTGGATGGGTTTAATAATGATGTGTAATTGATGAAAATAATAAATATAAAATGATAATTATTCTGTATATATGATATATCATCAAGTTTTATATTATTTTAATATCAAAAGAATGATATTGTCGCTCGTGTGTACGTACGGATTACCGTCTCCATGAACGCGATGAGATTCATTCCCCGTCATAATCCATTCAAGAACAATTTTCATTACATGATTAAAATTTTTTATAAAGACTTAATATAATTATGAATATGAATAAGATACATCATATCCATGAAAAACATTACTTTCGTAACAAATCCTATAAAGGAAAACGAATCAGTTAACAACCAAAACGATGATAATACTAAGATATTATTAACAAAGAAATGTTAAAAGATCATATATGATGTAATAATAATGTATAAGATTATATTATAATTTAATAACTATTATTTAAACATTATACATGAGTTTTATCCACCCTCAACAAAAGAAAAAGTACAAGGTAATGGGTTTCTAATCCCACTTTTAATTCTGTGAGATTTCCATTGTTCGCCACTTATTTCATGCACGTTGTGTATTGTGTATTGCAATTTGATATTTATTGTCATGATTATCTTTATATTAATTGTATTGTATGAATTATTTTGTGGTTATTAACTTTTGGTCATACGACTCAATTGATTAAAATGTGGTAAGGGGATTTCATCTCACTTCTTATTCTAGTGAGATTCACGTTATATTGCCACTATTTCATTTTGTGTTGTGTATGTACTAGCCATGATTGTATTCCTTGGGTAATATAATTTAATCTATGGGTGTCTAATACTTCAATGAATAATCCTTCTTTCATGGGGTGTATGTTTCGTGAGTTACCAAATCAGTAAGGGATAATTTCACAATATCTTTATTATCTGAGATTGTTTTTACGTAAGTATATACTGGGACAATTTTTTGTCCATGTATATGTTTCATAAAATAGTTTTAAAAAGGAATATATTAATGGAATATTTAATACTACATCATTTTAAAAAAATTAAATATTTATTCTACTAAACCATTCTCATTTATATCCATGTTTTCCAAATGGTTTTAAGGATTTATTTGCATAGACATGAATATTTTAAAATGTTAATTAATTTCAAAAGATTCAAATTGGTATGGGACACTTTGATTAAAAATATCGTTTAAATGAATTCCTTTATAAATTATGTTACTTTTAAATGATTTCATGAAAAGGGGATATTTCTCTCAAATATTTTTACTGATCATTTTCAACTATTTCAGCATCCATTACGGGATATTATTCTCGATCGAGGTTGATTTATTATGATCAAATCGTTAATATTGGATTGAAGGTTTTGTGATTTGTTTAATTGTGGATGGGTTATTTTTATACCATTCATTGTCTATGGATAAAGTAATGACATTTCGTATGCTAGTTTTAATACAAATTTTTATGTTATGTTTAATCCTTTTTATAAGAGAAATGCATTGGACTTAGTAAGTGACGGGTGGAGCCTGATATAGCTCCTTGATGCATCAGTAAGTCTCATGAGACAAACTAGTGTCTTGGAACAAGGCCTTGATAAAATCTTATTTGTAGTCTTGGCACAAGCCCTTGACTATGTGGTTATGAACGTCTGGAATTATGCATTCTATCATTATGAAAGTGGTTATTGATGTTGCATGTGATTATTCGACTAGTAGTATATCCATGTGAATAAGTAAATGGAATTATTTGATTTTATCTTTTCCATATTATATTGAAGTTCATTTTTAAAAGTCTTCTGTTTTAGTCTTATACATTCCCTTATATGTTTATGCTTATTTATGAAAGTTTCTGTCATATTGTTATCCTAACTGACCATCTGAGCTCACCCATTTCTATGTTTTATTTTTCCCAGGATGAGAAGAAGTATATAATGACTGTCATGCATGGATAGTCTATGGGATATTATTGTTGTCTATTAAAAATAATTTTGTTGTAGTTTTTCATTTTATGATGTAATTTAAACATTAATAATGTATCTAGTACTTCAAAGGCTACTAAACAAATAGGTCTTTCAAGACATGATCTTTTGTGATGATTCCAATGTTATGTAATAATGCACCGACTATGGGCTTCTAGAGTTGGGGCGTTATAGTTAGTATCAGAGGACGTCTAGTACAAACCTTGGAAACTAGATTTAGATACACTCTGATTAGAGCACATAACCCTAAGATAGACATTGAGGATTAGCATATAAGAACTTCCTAGAATTTTGGTATTGTAGATATTTTGTGAGTATTCAAGAAAAACATCCATGTCTGGATACGAGGAGGTAGAGGTGGATCTGGCACAAATGTACCTTTGGGTAAAACCCGAAAACACCGCTTTGAGCTATACTCGAACGAGAACTGGTGCATGAAAATGGGCCTTGCTGCACTCTTGGTTACAACACTCCTAGGGGGATATGCTTAGGATAATTCTCATTTTCTTTACAAACCAATATGAAGGGTTTATGAGTATATAATTACTCAATGAAATCATTTTTTATGATTATGGATTATATCCATAAACTGTTCAATTTACAATAGGTATTTTACAAGTTTGTAATTATTCATTACAATTCATAAACTGACCTAGTTTATTCCATTGTATAGAAATGGCACCCAGTAGAAGGAATGTGAACTCCAGCAATACGTATGATCCAAAGATTAATAAGGATAACATCTTTCTTGATATTAAACCAACATTTAGAAGGTAAATAGTCTCCCAGGTATTCTCAACATATGAAGAAATAGTATCATGTGTTAATAAGATAAGTAAATAATTCTATGAGTCCTATGGCTTTAAAGCGATGAAAGTGAAGAAAATGATGAAAGAGAGAAATATTGATAAAGGGAAGAGGGAAAAGAATGATTTTCCTATATGTGATAATTGGGGAAAGAATCACCTTGGTAAATCCTTGAAGGGATTTGGAGTTTGTTATAAGTGTGGAGAAAAAAAGACCCCAAGTATGTGATTGCAAGGGTAAGAAAAATGTTTCAAATGTACAGTGCTTCATCTGTAAGGAGGTGGGACACTATGCGAATCAATATCCCAATCATTAGAGTATACCTTAAATGATGTTATTGGATAATAATAAAGTTATGATACTACCTCATATGAAAATGAATGACTAGTGTTCTTATGTTGTTATTATAGAATTATTTCATTTTAGTGTTGTATCAACAATATACTAGTTATATAAATTATGGAGATAAATAAGGAATGTACTGCAGTACTATTTTATAGAGGATTTTAGATTATATGGTTCTATGAAAAGTGACTTAATAGTAAGCTACACTTTTTGGAAAAATACTTAGTTGAAGGAAATGTAATCCTAAATATGGTCTTGATAATGAGGTAGTGATTTTGGAATAAGATATGGTTGTTTTGGATTAATTATATTGGTTATTCTTGAATTCCTTGGAACTGATTAATAGTTTGATTATTTCATCATTGTTGGAATATTCAATAGTTTTATATAATGAATATATCAAGTATTATATAATGGATAAAGGAGAATGAATGTAATCTATATGGTTTTATGGTAATTCAGGGTGTTACCATGTTTCAAAATAATACATGATGAAGCAGTTCACATGTTATTATGTGGAAAATAGGATCTTCATTGTGTTTAACTCCCTTATAAATTTTGGGCTGTGAGTTTGAGTAAAGACCCAGAAATTTCCAAGAAATTTTTTTCAAAAATTATTTGGGATTATACGAGTAAGAAGTTTCTAACGACACCTGATTCTGTGGCCCAGTGTGCCCGGAATAATTTTCTGATGTTTGTTTGGGTACGCTCAGTGAATGTACGAGTGAGTTTTTCTATCTTTTTAAATGGTGCTTGAAATTGAAATCTGAGGACACCGATTAACTCGCAGCGCTGATATTTTCTTAAGGGGACCTTTACCACAGTTTCATTTTATGTGGGTTGAGAGTTAATTTTTGGGGATTTATAATAAAATAAATAAACTTGTGGAACACAATTTTATTTATATCTGGTAGTTATATCCTACAAGGGGAAGTTATTTGTGGGGACCACACCCACATAACCTCTCATGAGAGGATATTTGTGAGTTGGGTCCCACACTAGCCCCTACCTTATCACCTCCCCTCAACTCCCCATTAACTCCTCTTTAATTAATTTGACAACTCCCCCTTAATGAATTTGATCTCTTCACCTCCCTCTCACCCATTAATATTTTCAAGCTCTTTTAATTAATGAATTGAACTCCAATTAATTAATTAAAGTGTTCGAATTTTGAATTACATGTATGAATAAAATAATATCCTTAGCTATCATTTTAGTTTGGCAGTCATTATGTTTGGAAGATTTTGGGGATAGCTCAAGAGAAGAATAGTGTTCTTATTCCGACGAAGAACACCGTTCTTCAACAACAAACAACTCCGACGAAGAACACGAGGGACACGATCACCTTCCTCCACTACATCAATCAGGGCAAGGAAGGAGGACACGCCACAAGGAATGATACCTACCTTTTTCTTCCTCCAACATTGACAGAAAGACACATTCATCCATGACGCCCGACCACTGTGACACTCGTCTTCCGTGGCTCATCGACGAATAAACCTTAATCAAGGTAGGGGGTTTATTTCAATTTTAATTGATTAATATTGTTCTTCGTCCATTTTTAAGACCATTTTTTATCTTGGGCCATTTGATACTGCCTAATGTGGAGGGCGCGGGCCGAACGAACACAGCCCGACGACCCTCCGATGGTTCCTAGATATTTTTGTGGCAGCAACGGAAGGTGGTGGCGACGAACAGGAGTGGCGGTCTTGTCGTTTCGGGTCACGCTGCGTAGGGACAGGCCACGCCCCACCGGGCCGCACTTTTCGGGTCGGGCCGTAAACCACTGGGCTGGGCCGCACTCCTCGCTAGGCCGGTCCGACACTAGCCGGGTCGGACCAGCCAAAACCGGGTCGACCCGAGCTGCTAGCCCACTAGGTTTAATGGGCCAGGCATTTTACGCTTAAATGCAAATAACATCAAGACCGCATGTCTGATCGATGTGTCTTCGGCGGCACTGGCATTCTCGTGATGATTCGATCCTTTTGAGATACTCTAAGTGAGTTTTGGACGTCTTTGGAAAAACAGACGAGTTGGTTCGAAACATAAACCAACCGGGCCCCCATAGCAGAAATGCTTATAACATTAGGACCAGATGTTTGTTTGACATGCCATCAACTACGTTGGTTTCCTTTTTATGAGACTGTTCTTTTGGAATACTCTACATGAGGTTTGGAAGATGTTAAAGTATGGTGGAGTTCATTTGAGCCTAAAAACCAACTGAGCCCCTAGAACGGAAATGCCAATAACTCTAAAACTGCACATCTGATTTATGCATCGTCTTTTGCATTGAGACTCTATGACGTGGCGGTTCATTTGAGATACTTCCACTTGAGATTCTGTGACACATGGAAATATCGACTAAGAGCTCATGTAGCGGACCCTCCAGGTGATGAGCGACCAGATTGTAGAGACATAGTAGTTGGGTGAGACTTGACGACTGCGGATCGATCGACTCAGAGTGATTCGGATGGCCTAGTGGCGTGAGCTTGGTTGTATCAGTAGACCCACAGTGGAGGAGCGCTTGGTTGTACCGACAGCCCCATGGTACTTGACAGAAGTAGTACTTCTGTAGGATATGAGGGGGAGCGCTTGGTTGTAGCAGAAGACCCATGGTGGGACGCGTTTGGTTGTAGCAGCGGGAAAAAAATACTCGACAGGTGGAGTACTTCACCAGTCCAGGGTTATTGGGAAGAGCTTTGTTGTAGCGGTAGACCCAGTCTACTCAACAGAGGAGGAGTTCTCTTGTAGCTATGGTTTCAACATCATGAATAAAAATCTAGGTTTGAGCTGAGTCATTGAACTTTGTGTTTTCCTCATGATTGAGACGAGTTACATGATAACATATGAATATGTATGGGCATATAACTAAGTAATGGTTATCCATTGATTTCATACTTTTTGGTTTATCCTGGTAAGATTTTGTGTGACCTTGAGGGTCTCAGGGTCCCTACTGAGTATCATTATACTCACCCTTGCACGGGCTATGCCCGCACCTTGTTGTGTTGGATGCAGATGACGAACAACACTGACGGGGGCCGAGAGCGCTAGGACGGGACAGTACTTGGAGGTGGACTTTACGACGTTTTGGTTCACGGTGGAGTCTGAAGGACGTGGAGTGCTGAGAAGACCATATGTACCTACCCTTCATGTAGGAACCTGGAGGACAATCCAGGAGCTGCTTTCACCTTCTAGTTGTTTGTCACTTTTTAGTTTTACTTGCTTTCAGTTGTATTTGTTCTTTACCATTGGGTTTGTATACTGGCCCATTTACTTTTTAGCACATTCTTTTTTACTAAGTTTTACATAGTGCTTTCTTCTGTTTCATACTATGTTTTGTTTGTTTACTTTTATAAAGGTAATGCATTCCCTTTTAATCAAAATTTACACCTTTGGTGCTAGTCGCCATCCCTTGGTCTATGGAAGGCAGGCTTGAGGTAGTCACGACACGAGCCTCGAGGACGGGTTGTGACAAATTGGTATCATAGGAGTCGGTTCTACCACAGAACTCAGGAATTTGATCTCTCTTTTTGTGAAGCAATAGTGTTAAGAGTACAAAGTGTGGTTTTCAGTTCAGGGAGTCCATTATTCGTGCAGCGGCCGACGTATCCGTACACCAGGACCATGAATACTGATTTCTGACTTAGTTCATGAAAAACCTGATTGCGTATGTGTATAAAAAGTTTTTCTTTTAATCAGTTCAAACTAGGTCCGCTCACCAGTTATAGTCTTTGACCATGTCACATCTATTTTCATCAGGATGCCTCCCCAAGGACGACGAGCTAGATCCTCGAGATTTGTACGTACTGATATCTCACCGAGCGATGAGGACTCAGTATAGGGCCCTCTTCCAGTTGAGGCACCAGTGGAACTACTTCTCATTGGGCCACCGATGCCACTAGCCCCAGTAGCAGAGAGTGCACACCAATTTAGCGCATTGCATGATTTCCAAAGCCATAGGCCACCCAGGTTCTGGGGAGAGATGGACCCACAGGCGGCTGAGGATTGACTGGAGGTTGTGGTGAGTATTTTTAGGCTTGTAGGGACACCAGAAGACTACATGGCGATCCTTACTACCAGCATCCTTCGGGCAGCAGGAGGCAGATGGTGGAGCCTGATGCTCCAGGTCCACGACGAGGCGACACTTCTCTGCACAGACTTCGAGATCCTATTCCGGGAAATTTTTTTCCCAGACAACCTTCGAAAGGTGCAGATACAGGGGCTAGTTCATCTGCAGAAGGGTGGCATGAGTGTAGCTCAGTACTCAGCGAGGTTCACCGACCTCCCGCGCTACTCCATTGATATGGTACGAGACCCATTCTTCAGGGCTCGAACCTTTGATCAGGGACTCAGGCGAGAGATTAGAGCTTCAGTTATCTCCCACAACATCCCGACACAGACAGGGGTGTTGGAGCGAGCAATCCTAGTGGAGAGTTTCCTTATTGACCTGTCTCCAGAATCGAGACCCACCACTAGTCGACATGCGGTTGAGTCTTCTGAAACTGGCAGTAGACAGATGACACAGAGGTCCAATAGGACTAGTCCCATAGGTGGTCGACCGCATGACTCCGGATCGTGTGTACGAGGAACCCGGGAAGGAAAATGACTTACCAGGAGAGGACGATGTTAATCCCATGGCGAGCTCGGTCACATGGCACGTGACTGTCCGACCCGCCATATAGACGATCACCAAATAGATGGAGGACCTCCCAGGCAGAGGCAGAGGTTCGATTGAGATGGTCCACAGGGAAAAGGCAGATGTGGCAGGGGAACTGGTCGTGCTACTGGTGGTGGATGACGCATCGAGGTGTGGCCACCACCACCACCAGGAGGTCCACCCTGACCACATGGAACGGGGGGACATGGGAGAGCACAGCTTCAGGAAGCTGAAGCATATGACTATGAAGCTCTAGAAGCAGGTGGACAGGAGCAGGACTAGTTCAAGGCATGGAGGCCTTTGATTCTTGGTTCTTCTAGCTTTGTTAATGTCATTGTTGTGGTTGTTTTGTGCCTTTGTATTTTGATCTGCAGTAATAAAAGTCACATTTCCTTATGACTTTTTCTTTCCTTTCTTTTGTGTCGTTAATACTATGTTGTTTAGGTTAAAACTGTTGACTTGACCCTCACTTTTGAGATTTCTACCGGAGGAGACCCAGTGACCACACACTGATGCTGAAAGTGTGGCTCAACCCTTGGAGGCAAGAGTAATGGTTGGATATCTTAGTAGTAGTGTCGAGACCTTACGACGTTGTCCATGGCATGAATTAGTACAGTTCATGTTAGGATTGACTGTATTAGGCAAAGGACATGGTTCATCTAGGGGATGAGACCAGATTTATCTTTTCGGAAAAGCATAAATATTAGCAGCTCTTGTAGAACATAGACGAGTAAGGGTGAGGTCGGTTCTTACAATTTTCCAGTCTCACCAAAAGATCGTCTAGCGAACGGTTTACGGTTTACTCTAATCTCTATAGTCACAAGGGTATCTTCTCTTAGAAGGACCTGAGCCTAAGATAGTGGTGATGGTTTGAGTTCCTATGAGACTATGACATAGAAGTATTCTATAATCCTAGGAAAGGAAACGTTTTTGCGGATGCACTCCGCAGGAGGTCTGGTGTTCAGCTGCAAGGAAAGCACCTGGGAGCAAGAGGCTCAAAATGCATGCACAAAACCCATCGTTGTTTTCCTACTGTACGTTTTAGATTTACAAGGACTTAAAGCCATGATTTGGGCGTAATTTAAAGACTTATAAGTTTCAGGGAAATGTTTTTCTTAAATTCATTGGGATTTTATGAGTACACAGTTTCTGACAGCACCTGATTCCGATGCCCGGTGTGCCCAGAATAATTTTATGAAGTTTGTTCGGGTACGTTTAGTGAATGTTTGATCTGGTTTTTCAATCTTTTGAACCGATGTTTGGAATTAAAATCCGAGGACACCGATGAAATTACAGTGCTGGTATTCTCTTAAGGGGACCTTTACCGCAGTTGCGTTTTATGCTGGTTGAGAGTTAGTTTTTGGGGATTTAGAATAAAATAAATAAAATTGTGGACCACAGTTTTATTTATATCTGGTAGTTATATCCTACAAGGGGATGTTATTGGTGGGGCCCACACCCACATATCCTCTCATGAGAGGATATTTGTGTAGTGGGGCCCACACGAGACCCTAACTTATCACCTACCCTCAGCTCCCCTTTAACACCTCTTTAATTAATTTGACAACTCCAGCTTAATGAATGTGATCTCTTCACCACCCCCTCTCCCTTTAATTTTTCCAACTCTTTTACTTAATGAATTGAACACCAATTAATTAATTAAAACGTTTGAATATTTAATTACATGTGTGAAAAAAATAATATCCTTAGCTATCATTTTAGTTTGGTACTCATTGTGTTGGGAGGAATTTTGGGAGAGCTCAAGAGAAGAATAGTGTTCTTCTTCCGAAAAAGAACACCGTTCTTCGACGATGAATAACTCTGAAGAAGAACGCAAGGTACACGATCACCATCCTCCGCTACATCAATCGGGGTAAGGAAGGAGGTGACGCCACAAGGAATTATACCTACCTCCCACTTCCTCTAATGTTGATTGAACGACACCGTCATCTGTGACGCCCGACCACTACGACGCTCTTCTTCCATGGCTCGTTGACGAACGAACCTTAATCAATGTAGGGGGTTTGTTTCAATTTTAATTGATTATTATTGTTCTTTGTCCCTCATTAAAACCATGTTTTATCTTGGGAAATTTGATACCTTCTAACGCGAAGGGTGCGGGCCGAATGAACAGGGACCGACGACCCTCTGTTGGTTCTTGGATATTTTGGCGGCGGCAACGGAAGGCGGTGGCAACGAACGGGAGTGGCGGCCATGCGTAGGCCATGTGCAGAAGAACCACGGCTCGTAACCATGGGCCACTCGGCCTAAGATGAACCGGCCGGCTAAATCCGGCCGGACTAAGGAGACAGCAGTGCTACAAGGGGCGCCGCATTGCGGAGGACCACGGCCCGCGCTCCGCGGGCCGCTACGGTGGGCGAACCGGCCTGCTCATCGGCCGGTTGGGTTGATGAAGGTCTCGGAATCCGAAGGTTCCATGAAGGAGGACCGCAGCTTGACCATTCGGGCTGCTCGAGCCGGGAAGACCGGACATCTTTGGATGGCCGAATAGGAGGGCGGCGCCGCCAGTCCGGGAAAGGGGGGGGGGTCACGCCCCTCCGCATCGCTAGGCCAGGACGTGCCGCACCTCGCAGGGCTGGGCCATACCGCGCAGGGCTGGGCCGTGCCGCGCTAGGCCGAACGTCACACCAGGGCGGTCCGACACCAGCTGGGTTGGAACTACCAAAACTGGTTCGACCCGACACGCCAGCCCACTGGGCTTAACGGGACGGGCCCGTTACTCTTAAATGTGAATAAGTTCAACACTGCACGTCCGATCGATGCGCCGTCTATAGAACTCGCATCCATGTGATGAGGTGTTCCTTTTGCGATAATGGAAGTGAGTTTTGGATGACATTGGAAAAACAACTGAGTTGGTTCGAAACCGAAACCAACCGGGCCCCCGGAGCAGAAACGCTTATAACTTAAGGACTGAACGTTCGTTTGACATGTCGTCAACTACGTTGGTTTCCTTTTAATGAGACAGATCATTTGGAATACTCCACTTGAGGTTCGGACGATGTTAGAGTACGGTGGGGTTTGTTTGAGTCTAAAAACCAACCGGTCCCCTGGATGGAAATGCCAATAACTCTCAGACCGGGTGTCCGATTGACGCGTCGTATGTTGAGTTGGGAACCTTATGACATGGTAGTTCTTTTTAGATACTTCCACATGAGATATCGTGACATTTCGAAGTATAAAACAATAGCTAAGTGAGTGGACCCTCCCGGGTACGAGCGAGCAGATTGTAGAGACCTAGTAGTTGGCAGAGACTTGACGACTGATGATTGATCGACTCAGTGTGATTTCGATTGCCCACTAGGATGCGCTTGGCAGTAGCAGTAGAACCGCGGTGAAGGAGCTCTTGGCTATAGTGGCAGACCCGCGGTACTCAACAGAAAGATTACCTCTATAGTCTATGAGGGGGAGCACTTGATTGTAGCAGATAACCCATGGTGGGAAGCACTTGTTTATAGCAGGAGGCCCACAGTACTCAACAGGTAGAGTACTTCAGCATTCCAAGATTAGTAGGAAGTGCTTGGTTGTAGCTGCATGCCCACTGTACTCAAAAGTGGAGGAGTTCTCCAACAGACTTGGTTTCGACATCGTGAATAAAAATCCTGGTTTGAGATGACTCATTTTCCTTTGTGTTTTCTTCATTATTGAGATGGGTTATTAGATAACTTAGGAATATGTATGGGAATATACCTATGTAATGGTTATCTGTTGATTTCATACATTATGGTTTTTCTTGTTTAGAATTTGTGGGACCTTGAAGTTCTCGGGGTCCCTACTGAGTATTGTTATACTCACTCCTACATGGGCTATGCCCGCACCTCATTGTGTTGGATGCAGACAACAGACAACACTAACGGAGGAAGAGAGGGCCAGGATAGGACGGTACCCGGAGGTGGACTTTACAACATTTTAGTTCACGGTGGAGTCTGACGGTCGTGGAGTGATGAGGAGACCATCTTTACCTACCCTTCAGGTAGGAACCTGGAGGATGATCCAGAAGTTTCTTTCCCCTTCCTGTTATTTGTCTCTTTTTAGTTGTACTTTCTTTCAGTTGTATGTGTACTTTACAGTTGGGATTGTATACTGGCCCATTTACTTTTCTGCACATACTTTTGTACTCAGTTATACATAGTGATTTTTTATGTTGTGTACTCATTTGTGTTTGTTTACTTTTATAAAGGCAATGCCTTCCCTTTTTATCGGGATTTACGCCTTTGGTGCTGGTCGCCAGCCCTTGGTCTATGGATGGCGGGCTTGGGGTAGTCACGGCACGGGCCCTGAGAACGGGTCGTGACAGTTTGGATAGATGTATTTTGGATAACTCTAAAGTTTGGAATGAATTAATATTGAAATTGGATACTATTGTTATGTTTATTTTGGGGTTTTATGAAAAGGACAACACACAGACCGTGTGACAACCCCTCGAATCAGACAAAGCTATTGGAATCGAACCCACAACCAAAGTGCGATTGGGATTTATCACCTAACACTGGACTATGTGAAGTCACTGGATTATATAATGCAGTTTCTTTTTTTAAAGGGTCTGATAGGTGAATAATAAATTCATTTTTTTGGAACCATATATGAATAGGATAAATAGAATGATTTTTATAGTTCTATTATCTTTTAATGTGATAGATGAGTTTGTGGTTAAAATTAGTTAAAGGATGTAACTCTACTTGTCATGTATATATATATATATTTTCTTCTCTTATTCTATGAAGAAATTAATTCTTAAACTTTAGGTAAGGGATCTTAAAACTAAAAATGTGGTATCCTAATACCTTATTCTTTGTGGAACAGATGATATTTTAAATTATCATAGATTGATGGATTTGAGGCCCTCAATTATACAATAGTTTGTGACTGATTACCTCAATAACTCCCTATAAATATTTACGTTTTCCCCAAATTATGTGTATCTAATTCCCAACAGTGTTCTCATAATAGAGATCAAAATTTGGTGTGACTTTTTCATTCCCCTTTCCCTCTTATTAGGACTAAATTTTATTAACCCAATTACCAATGTGGGTTTTCCCAAAATGTTATTTTCTATTTTCATCATTTTATTTTCGAAGAACAATTTACAATTGATAGGATGAAATTTATTTTAGGATGGAAGAATGTGACACCCCAATATTTCATAGTATGTTATTTCGTTAATGTAATTCAATAAATTTCACTACACACAACACTGAGTTCAAGCGCACCATGACTTACCAAACTTTCCATTCAAAATAAGTTATGAATACTATTCACTAAATTTTGAATTTTATATAATCATTATAATTTTAGAATTCATATTATGAGTCTCTTAGACATAATATAAAAACAAATTCATATATTCATATAAAAGAAGTATTTTTTTAAAATGCAATTATACCGCCTTTTAAGGGAGAACCTTTTTTAAATCCAATATTTGAAACTATTATATATCAAATTTTACAAAATAAACTTCTCCTTTAGAACCGTGATTTAAAAATTTAGTTTTGATAAATATTTGGTGTTTTTCTGATAACATTCATATTTGGGTGAATAGTGAAAAATACTAAATTTTAAGTGAATTTTTTTTTAATAAAAATAATTTATAGTGTTCAAATATACATTTGAATGGTTTGGAGGTATAATTAGGTTATATTTTTACTGTTTAATCCAATGTTTGTCATTGAAGTAATTTCACTTTGAAATTGGACAAAAACAAGTGTCAATCTTTTGATAGTTATTATTTCTTAAAAATACGCCTTTTGGTTTTGACAGCAGGAAATAATTTTAAATTAATTAATGAATCTTATATGTTTGGACATTGGTAAAATATAATTAATTTTTGAATTTTAAATATCAAAATTATCTTAGGGCGAATTTTTGGTATTTTTCTGAAAACATTCAATTTTTGATGAATAGTGAAAAGCACTGAGTTATTGTTTAAAACTGACTTTTTATTTAAATAATTATTTATTTTATTTAAATTTATTTTAGTTAAAAATAGATACATAATACCTATATAAGTTCAATGTAATTAATTGAAGTCAAGTTATACTAATTTTCATCATATAAAAAATTTATCAAACTTTTTACTGCCTTTTACCCACCTCCTAGGAGTATTCGCAAATTTGCATAAAACGTAATTTTACTGCTTCTGTGAATTTAATTTAAAAAATTAGAGATAAAAGATTGATATTAGTAAGTAAAATTTGGTTCAATCAGATGAAAATAATTTATGGTGAATCGTACCTTTTGAATTTTATTTATCACGGTTAAAGGTAAATATAGTAATTAAAGGTTAAAAGAATATTATAATAATAAACAATCACCTTAACACTTGTCCAAAACTTATTCAATGAGTCATGGACAACCATGGGCATCATTGGGTCGATTTTGGGACCTCATGGAGCCACTAATGAATGATAATGACTCTTTATTTTAATTAACTTAAAGTAAAGGCAAAAATGACATAAACAAATATCTTTTAGAAAATCAATTTTTAAATTTGGTCATATAAATCATATTTTAGACTATAAATATTCATTGGAAGGATAATACGATTTTCTACATAATGGTGTTTTATTTATATTTTTTAGACATTAAATAATTTAATTTATTTATGACATAATGATGATGCAGTAATTACCTAATTAATGATATATTAAAACAAATGATATTATAAATACCCAATTAAATGTAATTTGAGACTTTTTATGATTTAAAAATATTTATAAATTAATATGAGTTGTCAGGGTTGGTTATATGAGTAATTTTTGTAGTAATAACGCTGTTATGAATTTTGAAAATACAAAATAAAAAATAGTGTCAAAATTGAAAAACATAGTTTTTAAAACAAATATTATATTATTAATTTATATTCTATTCTAAAAATTCTATGTTTTTGTAAAAATACTTATATAATTATAGTTGTATCATTAGTTAACCACTTGTGGTTCTCTTGGAAGTTTATAATAAGTTTATTAACCACATAATATAAAAATAAAAAGTTACATGGTAAATATAAAACTATTTAACTAAGAGATAAATCTAAAACATAATGATAATATAGTGAACCAAACCTTTATTAAACCTATTGGTTGAGTGGTTCTCAACACATTCCCACCTTATCCTTTAAATAATTCATTTTGGAGCCATTATAAAGTGAAAATGATTTTATTATAAAATAATATTTCTAGCTTTTCCTAAGGTGCCCCTCACCCCTCTTATAAAAGGGCACTTCTCCTTCCCCCAAATTCACGCCTACAAAGACTTTTGGCTTGGACAAAATCTGCAAAAATACCCTCTAAACATTACTACCTTAATCCTAGAGGACTTTATTTAGTCATAAATCCATCCTAAGATCCCTTTTGATCATATCAAAAGGAAGAACCCGAAGAAGAGATAAATATATCATCACCTCTTTCATGTTCCTTTCGTATTCCACTTCTTATTTCTTTTTTTTCTATTATAAAATAATTACTATAGTATCTTATATATACATTGATGTTATTAAAAATATGGTACAACCATATTCATTATTCTATCCATCCTTTTGATGACATGTCACCATACGTGCGTACGTGCGTCTTACCGTATCCATATCATGGTATAATTGTTATTGAATACATTATTATTTGGATGGGTATAATAATTATGTGTAATTGATGTAGATAATAATTATAACATGATAATGATTCGGTATATATGATATAACATCCAAATATATATTATTTTAATATCAAAAAAATTATGTTGTCGCTCGTGCATACGTTTGGATTACCATATCCACGAACGCGATGAGATTCATTTCATATTGTAATCCATTCAAGAACAATTTTCATTAGATGATTAAAAATAATTTTTAATGACTTAATATCATTCTGAATATGAATAAGACACATCCTCTCGATAACAAACATTACTTATGTAACAAAACATATAAAGGAAAATGAATCAGTTAACACCCGAAATAACGATAATACAAAGATATTATTAACAAATAAATATTAAAAGATCATATATGATATCATATTAATGTATATAATTATAGTATAATTTAGTAACAATTATTTCAACATTATACAGGAGGTTAACCCACCCGTGACAAAGGAAATGTACAAGGTAAGGGGTTTCGTATATCACTTTTAATTCCGTGAAATTTCCATTGTTCGCCACTTATTTATTGCATGTGGTGTATTTTGTACTGCCATTTGATATATATTATCATGATTTTCATTATATTCATGGTATTCTATGAATGATTTTGTTTTTATTAACTTTTGGTCATACAGCTCGACTGATTACAACGTGGTAAGAGGATTTCATCTCACTTCTTATTCTAATGAGATTCATGCTATATTGCCACTATTTCCTATTTTGTGGTGTACGTACTGGCCATGATTTTATTACATGAGTAATATAATTTAATCTATGGGTGTTTTCAAAATCATTGAACATTCCTTTTTTTCATGGGGTGTATGTTTCGTGAGTTACCAAATTAGTAAGGTTTAATTTCATAATCTCTTTATTATCGAAGAATGTTTTTACATAAGTATCTACTGGGACATCTTTATTATCCATGACCATATTTCATAAAAATGTTTTAAAAGGGAAAATTTTAAGGGAATTTTTACGAAAACATCATTTTTAAAATGTTTTTAAAATTTTTATTCTTATAAAAAATTATCATTAATTTCAATGTTATCAAAATGGTTTTAAGGATTTATTTGTATGGACGTGAATGTTTTAAAATGTTAATTCATTTCAAGAGATTGAAAGTTGTATGGGACACTTTGATTAAAAAATATCTTTTAAATATCTTCCTTTATAAATTATGTGACTTTTAAATGATTTCATAAAAAAAAGGGATATTTCTCTCATAGATTTTTTCTGATCATTTTCAACTATGTGAACTTCCTTTACGGGATGTTAATCTTGATCAAGGTTGATTTATTATGATGCAATTCTTCCATATTGTATTGAAGGATTTGTGATATGTTTGAATGTGGATGGGTTATTTTTATTCCATTAATGGTTTATTGATAATGTAATGACATATCATATTCTATTATTAATACGAATGTTTATATTATGTTTAAACCTTTTCATATGAGGAATGCATTGAACTTAATAAGTGACGGGTGGTGCCCGCTATAGCTCCTCAATGCATCGGTATGTCTCATGAGACAAACTAGTGTCTTGGCATAAGGCCTTGACAAAGTCTTATTTGTAGTCTTGCCATAAGGCCTTGACTACGTGGTTATGAAAGTTTGGCATTATGCATTCCATCATTAAGAAAGTGGCTATTGATATTGCATGTGATTATTCGACTCGTAGAATATACATTTTAAAAAGTAAATAGAATTATTTGATTTTATATCTGCCATATTATGCTGAAGTTCATGTTTAAAAGGATTTTGTTTTATACTTATACATTGCCTTAAATGTTTATTACTTATTTATGAATGTTTCCGCTATATTGTTTTCCTTAATGAGAATCTTATCTCACCCATTTCAATGTTTTGTTTTTCTTAGGATGCGAAGAAGTATATTATGATTGACTTGCAGGGATAGTCTATGAGATCTTAGTGTTGTATATGGAAACAATGTTGTTTTATTTTTCCATTTTTTGATGTAATGTAAACCTTAAGAATGTATCCAGTACTTACAAGGCTACTAAACTAATCGGACTTTCGAGACTTGATCTTCTGTGACCGTGCCAATGTTATGTAATAATGCACCAACTTTGGGATTCTGGGGTCGTGGTGTTACACCTAAATTCGTTATTACTAAGGGAATACACCATGATATGTTGATTGAATTTCCGATGAGAATCTTCCTCGAATAACATGAATCATTTTGGGTTCTTGAAATTAAATAATCAGTATATACGACATAAATTTATGAAGAGTTTCATATCACTTCTACGTTCTAATCCAACCGGGGAACTATTATGACCATTTAGTTTTATAGTTAATATTAGGACATTATCAGATAATGTGTTATACATAAGAACACTCATGATGTGATAATTGTATTGTTAATATTAAAAACAATGAATACATGTTATACTAAAGTACATAGTAGTTTGTTCTAGTTAACCAACTCCAACAAATTCCCATTTACACTATATAAAAATTGTAATAAAATTCAATCCACTAGAACTCAAATGATACACATTCTTCTTATGAAATATAAATTTAGTTAAGGGGTCCTCCATATTCTCTTCCATGGGTAAATTGTTTTCTGCGACTTCACCCATCTGATAATAATCCTTCAAAACGTGATACTTTCAGTGTATATTCTCTATCTATTTGTGTGACCACGACTCTTTTGAAAGAGGAAATGATTCAATATTGTCACAATTCAATTTGGCAGGGTCTTTACATCTTGGAATCACATAAATCTCATGGAAAATGTTTCATATCCAACCTGATTCCATGGCTGCATCAGAATCCACTATATACTCAGATTCCTCTATCAAATCAATGAAAACTAGATTCTTTGTTATATTCTCAATCAAATCTCCTCCTTTGAGACAAAATACATATCCTGACTGAGAATTAAGATCATTCAGATATGTTTGAAAACTAGTGTTAGTATAACCCATGATAACCAGCTCTTCCACTACGGGAAAAAGGGCTTTTTGTGACGGCCCTTTTGCGACGGGAATAAATCTCTTCACAAAAGGCCCATCCAAGAGGTTATTGGCGATGAGGGTAACGACCCGTTGCAAATAACCAATTATTTGCGACGGGATTTGGTCTCCCATTGAAAATAGTTTGGCACAGATAACGCACCAAACTATGCGAAGGTTATTTGTGACGGTGGGATCCCAACGTCGCAAATAGTGAAGTATTTGCGACGTGGCCCATCGCAAATACCCGACGGCGGTTAGTAGTGTTTTGCGACAGGATGTCGTCCCGTCACAAAAGGTGTGTCAGCAGGGACTATTTGCAACGGGTCCCGTCGCAAATAACCTTTTAACCGCTGACATTAATTAATGCGGGTGTAGGTATTTGCGACGGGTCCCATCACAAAAGATTCTTTTTGTGACGGGATACCTGTCGCAAATAATCATGTCGCAAATAATCTAACCTATATATACCCCCATCCGTTTTCCTCTCATTCCTCTCAATTCTTAGATCGTGTTTCTCTCTAATCTCTGATTTTAGAGAGAAAATTTTTCTAAGTTATTATTTTTGTTCACGAAAAAGTTGTGAAGCCGTCCACATCAATAGAAAATCAGTCTTAAAGGTATTTATGTTTATTTAGTTTATTATTTATTTCATTTTTTATGTTAATTGTATTATTGTTGATTAGTTGTAATTAAATTAAATTTAAATTGTTTTGGCATTAGTCTTTATTTTTACTAATAAATTGAAATTTTTACTACTAATTTTTAATAATTAGTAGTAATAATTAGCAATAATTAGCAATAATTAGAAATAATTAGGAATAATTAGGAATAATTAGCTATAATTAAGAATAATTGGCAATAATTAGCAATAAATAGAAATAATTAGGAATAAATACTAATAATCAGTAATAATTACTAATAATTATTAATAATTAGCAATAATTAGGAATAATTAGCAATAATTAGGAATAATTAGCAATAATTAGGAATAATTATCAGAAATTAGGAATAATTAGCAATAATTAGGAATAATTAGCAATAATTAGTAATAAATAGAGGAAATTAGTAATATATAGCAATACATAGTAATAATTATTAATAATTAGGAATAATTATGAATAATTAGGAATAATTAGGAATAAATACTAATAATTAGTAATAATTACTAACAATTAGTAATAATTAGCAATAATTTGGAGTAATTATTAATAATTAAGAATAATTAGCAAGAATTAGCAACAATTAGTATTAATTAGCAATAATTAAGAATAAATAGCAATAATTAATAATAATTAATAATAAATTGTAATAATTAGTATTAAATTGTAATAATTAGTAATAAATACTAATAATTATTAATAATTACTAATAAATACTAATAATTAGAAATAAATACTAATAATTAGCAATATTTAGCAATATTTAGGTATAATTAGAAATAATTAAGAATAAATTGCAATAATTATCAATAATTAGCAATAATTAATCATAATTAGCAATAATTAGCAATAAATAGCAATAATTAGAAATAATTAGTACTACATTGCAATAAATAGTAATAAATAAGAATAATTAGTAATAAATAGGAATAATTAGTGATAATTTAGAATAAGTTTTAATAATTTGAAATAAATAGGAATAAAAAGAAATAATTAATTAAAATTAGTAATAAATTGTAATAATTAGTAAGAAATTGAAATAATTAGGAATAAATACTAATAATTAGTAATAATTAGTAATAATTAGTAATAATTAGTAATAAATAGTAATAATTAGGAATAATTAGCAATAATTAGGAATAATTAGAAATAATTAGGAATAATTAGAAGTAATTAGTAATAATTAGCAATAATTAGTAATAAATAGCAATAAATAGAAAGAAATAATAATAATTAGCAATAAATTGTAATAATTAGTAATAAAATGTAATAATTAGTAATAAATATTAATAATTACTAATAATTACTAATAAATACTAATAATTAGAAATAAATACTAATAATTAGCGATAATTAGCAATAATTAGTAATAACTGGGAATAATTAGAAATAATTAGCAATAATTAGAAATAATTAGGAATAATAATGAATAATTAGCAATAATTAACAATAATTAGCAATAATTAGCAATAATTAATAATAAATAGCAATAAATAGTAATAAATAGGAATAATTACTAATAATTAGGAATAACTAGAAATACATACTAATAATTTTTAATAATTAGTAATAATTATCCATAATTAAGAATAATGAGAAATAATTAGGAATAATTTGCAATAATTAGTAATAATTAGTATTGATTATCAATAATTAAGAATAAATTGAAATAAACAGCAATAATTAATAATAAATATTAATAAATTGTAATAATTAGTAATAAATTTTAATAATTAGTATTAAAAACTAATAATTACTAATAAATACTAATAATTAGAAATAAATAACAATAGTTAGAAATAAATACTAATAGTTAGCAATAATTAGCAATAATTAGGAATAATTATAAACAATTAGGAATAAATAGAAATAATTAGCAAAAATTTGCGATAATTAGGAATAATTAGTAATAATTAACAACAATTGGCAATTTATAGCAATAATTAGTAATAAATAGAAATAAATAGTAATAAATAGGAATAATTAGTATTAAATAGGAATAATTAGTAATAATTAGGAATAATTATTAAAAATTAGTAATAAATAGCAATAAATAACAAAAATAGAAATAATTAATGATAATTATTAATAAAATGTAATAATTAGTAATAAATTGTAATAATTAGGAATAAATACAAATAATTACTAATAATTACTAATAATTAGTAATAATTAGAATTAAATAGGAATAATTAGCAATAATTAGGAATAATTAGTAATAATTAAGAATAAAAAGCAATAATTAGCAATAATTAGCAATAATTATTAATAAATAGAAATAAATAGCCATAATTAATAATAATTATCAATAAATTTTAATAATTAGTAATAAATTGTAGTAATTGGTAATAAATATTAATAATTACTAATAATTACTAATAAACGCTGATAATTAGAAATAAATACTAAATATTAGCAATAATTAGCAATAATTAGCAATAATTAGCAATAATTAGGAATGATTATGAATAATTAGCAATAATTGGAAATAATTAGGAATAATTAGGAATAATTAGCAATAATTAGGAATAATTAGTAATAAATAGAAATAAATTGTAAAAATTAGGTATAACTAGTAATAATTTGTCATAATTAGTAATAATTAGTATTAATTAGTAATAATTAGCAATAATTAGTAAAAAATAGTAATAATTAGTAATAAATAGTAATAATTAGTAATAAATAGTAATACTTAGTAATAATTAGTAATCAATAGTAATAATTAGTAATAGATAGTAATAAATAGGAATAGTTAGTAATAAATCGGAATAGTTAGTAATAAATATGAATTGTTAGTAATAAATAGGAATAAATAGTAATAATTATAAATAAATTGTAATTATTAGAAATAAATACTAATAATTTCTAACAATTACTAATAAATAATAATAATTTGAAATAAATACTAATAATTAGAAATAATTAGAAATAATTAGAAATAATTAGAAATAATTAGAAATAATTAGCAATAATTAGAAATAAATGGTAATAATTAGCAATAAATATGAATAATTAGAAATAATTACTCATAATTAGCTATAATTAGCTATAAACATATAAGAAAGAGTTGAAAATAAAAAGATTTTTATTAAAAATGATGACCAAAATTTATTTAGATGCTTTCAAAACTGCCTATATGAAACTGAAAAATATTTCAAGTACCCGACTTTGAAAGACTATAAAACGTAAACTGGATATGAAGAAAGGTGGAAGCCGCCTTTCGTTAAGGGCATCCTTGTCACACGTGTTTTCTGAAATTTTGATATCCAATTCACTGAAAGAAAGGCTATAAGTTCCACATAAACACACCATGTTTGGACATTCTATATTTTCATGGAGAGAATTGGATATCAAAATTTATACTTGATATGAAGAAAGGTCGAAGCCGCCTTTCATTTTGGGTGGAACACCACTACAACTTCCTACATCCAGCTTAACCGTTCAATTCAGTTTCATTAAATCTAGACTGCCCCTCATTTTTACCGAAATTTCACTCACATATCCAGATTAACCCCCCAATTCTGATGCCTCTGGGATCAGACCATTCAACGGGGGAGAAGAGGCCATGGTAAACCTCTATCAAATTGTATGAACCTAGAGGTGTTGGAATTGAGGGGTTAATCTGGATATGTAAGTGAAATTTTGGTAAAATGACGGGCTGTGCAGATTTAATATAAATCGTAGAGTGGATTTTAGGATTATATTGATTTGAATAATTATTTTATTTTTAATGGAATTCAATATTTCATTTTATTTATCTTTATATTTTGATGATATATTTTCCAAAAAAAGTCTAGATGATAAGAAAAATATAGGAATTACATTTTAAAAATAACTGTTTCATCCTAAAATTTTTATACAACAACATTCTTGGATCCCCAAAATTGAGATGAACATTATGATAAAGAACCTAACTTTTTTTTGGAACCTCACATTCGAGTATGTCATGTTTGGTTTATAACTAACTTATGTATCCTCATGTTGGTATAATATTAAATGACCTAGAGGTCTAAATTTTTTATCAAGTGTATGCTGTAAACCATACATTTTTTTTCCTCATAGATAGTAAGCCTACGTTGAACAAATCATCTATGGATTTTTGAATTTTTAATTATTCTAAGATTCATGCTATTATTTTTAGTGTAAATATATTATTAATTATCCATGTTTTAGAGGTTTAAATTATTTATAAATTTTTATGAATTTTTTAATAATTATTTATGAATATTGAAAATTTTAATATTTTTTATTTTTTATTATATTAATAATATTAAAATTAATTTTTCAATAATAATAATTTTTTTCAGTTTGTTTTTTTATAAAATTTAATTAATATTTGCGACGGGATCTTCTGCGACAGGCTCCCGTCGCAAATAGCCTAAATAATTTTTCTTAAAAAAGGTATTTGCGATGGGATTACGGGCTCGTCGAAAAAATTTATTTGTGACAGGACCATTGCAAAAGAATTTATATATATATAAAGTATATAATTGGAGAATTATTTGTGATGGTGAAGTTTCCCATCGCAAATAATATTATTTTCAATTGTCTCGTCGCAAATAATTTTTTTTGCTACGGTGTTTTCTACGACGGGCTATTTGCAATGGGACGTCGTCGCTAAAAATTATTTGCGATGGGATCACGTCGCAAATACACCATTTCAAATACATAAAATTATTGTAGCGTTCATCCCCTATATACCCATGGAACATATCCTTTGTTCTTGTGAACTACAGGAGGGTAGCCTCAGTAGCAGACCAATGTTATTTTCCTATATCTTCCTTATATCTTCCTAAATTTCTTAATATACTAAAAACATCAAGTCTACTGTATAACATTGAATAGATGTTTGATCATATCACTGAGGTGTATTATATATTACTCATTATCTCTTTCACGTATTGTGTATGAGGACACATTTTCATAGAAAGAAGAAAACCATGTGACACTAGAACAAATCCCCTCTTGTATTTTTCCATTTTAAATCTTCTTATATCCTAGTGAATAAATGTACTTTGACAAAACCCTAGAATCCTCTTGGATATATCATTATTAATCTTAAATCCAATAATATGGGCTACTTCACCAAAGTCTGTCATGAATAATCATTTTCTTAATTAGTCATTCATAAATTGTATGATTGGTATGTCATTTCTAATAAGTTATATGTCATCAAAAAAATAATAGATGGATAATTACTTCCGCTAAATTTAAAATATTGTAAATCCATGTCACATATTCATTCAAAATACAACCATCTTCTTTAATAGCTTCATCGAGTTGAATATTCCTTGACATGGATGGTTTCTTTAGTTAATAAATATATCTCTACAACTTTTCAATCCTTTTGGAAATAGTTGGATTCACAAACCCTTCTTATTGTTTTATATATACATCTTATGAAAGGTTTCCATTAAGCAATGTATTTTGGAAATCCATCTTCCAAATATCATATTCATTATAAGATCTTGTAGCAAGTAAAATTATTATGGAAATAAACATGTGAATTCATGAAAAGGTATCTTTATATTGTTTTCCATAACCCATTTTAAACCATCTAACTACTAGCCATGATTTATCGGTATTTACTTTAAGATTCATGTCCACATTCTTCTAGAATACCCATTTTCACCCGATGGGATTTACATCAACTTGTGCATTAACCAAAATCCAAACATGGTTCTAATACCTAGAGTCCATTTCATAATTCTTGGATTATTACCATCATGAAATTTATGATCTCTCTACAACCTCTGTGTATGATAGAGGTTTATCATTTTCAACCAATAATTAGTCACCCTCTTTGACGACTAGAAATCCATAACTCTATAGTTCTCCTACCACTGTTATCCTCTTATTCATTACTTCTATTTTAGTAACTACTTTTTCTATGCTTACCTATGGAATATTTCCATTTACCAACTATTGTTCATCTTGATCATAAGTTTCATTGAAATCAATACTTCTCTCACTATCCCTTTTGAGGTTGTTATCCCTATCATGAAATATGGATTATATGGATATATTCACTATGTTTTCTAATGGTTAGTATATGAATAATCTATTTTATTCCTTGGGGTACCCTATAAAGATACACTGCGTGCCCTGTGGTGATATCATTTTTACAGATAAGTCCTTATCAAATTCCTCTCAATTGAATACATTTTTTTTGTGACAAAATGGGGTTCTTTCCACTCCTTAACTCGAAGGGAATTCCAATTTCTCTTTATATTATACTGATTCTAATGTGTATGTCGTAGTTTGTAATGTATATACCTAAAAGGATAGCAGAAGATCTATATGACTCATCATTTACCTTTCCATGTTCATCTTTCTATAGTTCCACCATTCCCTAATCCATTCAAATATGGTTTATAAGGTGGAGTGAATTGATATAGAGTCCCAAATCTCATAGAATGTCTATAAACTCTTTCTTAAGATATTCATCACATCGAGCTGATCAAAAAAACTTTATCTTTTTTCTAATTTGATTTCCTAATTCATTCTGTAATTCCTCTAATTTCTAAAAGGACTAAGAAATATGCCTCATTAAGTAGACATAACAATATCTACTATAGTCATGAGTAAAATATATAATGGAAAAATACCCACCAAATATTCTATTGGAAATTTTATTCACACATCAATGTGTAGCAAGCTTAGAAGCTCCATGTTTTTCCCAACCAGTCCATTGAATGGTGGTTTAGCCATTTTTCCTAGAGAACAATAATTACATCATTCATGTGGTTTTATATGATAAGAATTTAAATAACCATCTTGAAAGATATTTTTTAACCACTAATCATTTACATTACTAGGATGGTGATGCGACATCTGGGAGGTATATGAGTTGTGTGAACATGAATCGTTATAAATTTCAAATACATGGTTTTGAAAGTTAATTAATAAATTTCATTACATAAACATGCCATTATATAACATAAGTTTTATTTATAAATGATATAAATTTTATTCACAAACAAAAAACTAACCCATCTACATCAAAATATGATATAGAGATTATGTTCATGTTAACTGTTGGTACATAATAAAAAAAATTTAAAACCAAATTCATTCCCATGGGTAATTAATGTTTTTAGACGCCAATGTCTTGTGAATCTAGTCTGTCACCACTACAAGCTCTCAAATCCACCTATACTATTGAAAAATATTTGAATATATATGGTTCCTGCATTTGGATACATATTTCAGAAGAAAAATATATATCTAATACCCAATGTGATGATTATGAAATATTTCCCATGATAATGAAATCACTTTTAGATTCCCCTTTCTTCTGGTTTCAATTCCACATCTAGTTTCTTAGCTCACTAAATGCATGAAATACTACCTCATTTTCCATTCCATGCCATTGTATCTTCTAATTTTTCGAATGATGGTGCTCGGGAGCTTTAGACTTATTATGATTCTTGGTACCATTTACCTTTTTCTTCCCATTCTTATTCAGCATAAGGACCGTGGGTTTAACATGCCCCATGTCCATATCCACTAGGAAAATAAAATTTGGATGTTCCAAAACATTATTCACATTATTTCATTTATTTTAATTACAAATAAAATTGGAGAAGCTTTTGGGAAGTGATGATATTAAGATATCTATATGCAACTCATCTAGGAGTTTAATCCCAAAGATGCCTAACAGTTCAATGTAGCAAAAAATATTTACTACATGAGTCCCATATGGAGCTATCTATCTAAGTATAGTTTTAAAAAAATCATTAGAGATCTTGTATCTTTCTTGTCTCACCTTCACTTAATAATGATCTTGATGTTTATACAACCTCATTATTCATCCATTAACTCTTATTTTTTTCAAAGGATCATTGGTCAAGGATAAAATCATGAAACATTTCATATATGTTGAATTATTGAAATGTTTCTCATATACTTATAAGTATTAATAACTCTCTTTATTATCAAGTGCATTCATAATAGGTTATTCAAGAACATACATTTTCCTTTCACGGTGAATGATAATGCGTAAGAACCTCTGCCACTCAAATTAGGGTTAATGAGATTGTTATCGACATCATTTATGGATGACAATTATATGTCTGAATTTTTTTATATTAATATTTATTCAAGTATGATTATTTGAGAATTATTAATATATTGTATAAGATTTATAAAAATTAATATTATATTAATTAATCTCTCAAAATTTAATCAGTTCCTAGTATCCCTCATAATTAATTAGAGAACATACAATTTCATTGACATTCTAGTGGAAAGGATCATTCTTCCCATTCAAATTACACCAAAATTTGTTGGTTAATAAACCTAAATTTTAATATGTTCACATTCTAAATGAGAACTCTATTAACATAGAGTTACCTTATAAGTTTAGTGGACTCCCGAGTCCTGAAAATCATAAATTAGATTTCCTCAACCCTTTCCTCTTAGTTACAACAAGACCTTCATTGGTAGTCAACCCTTCAAGTGAAATTTCTTAAGTTAAACAAAAAAATAATGTAATAATTTGATAATAATATAATGAACCCCATTTTTGTCTTATCAGGCTTTTTGAACTATAGTTCTATTTTAACTGAATTAGTGGAAGACTATACCAACATAATATAAATAATTAAGCTATTTAATCATTTCATGATGAATTTTGAAATTATTATATTCTCCACATTATTTTTAATTATAATTTCACA
Organism: Viscum album; assembly: GCA_963277665.1. Taxonomy (NCBI): domain Eukaryota; kingdom Viridiplantae; phylum Streptophyta; class Magnoliopsida; order Santalales; family Viscaceae; genus Viscum; species Viscum album. The sequence goes on from OY728160.1 coordinate 1,904,670,507, forward strand.
TAATTAAGTTATTAAACATGTATTAGATAATATTAATTCACAATCCAATTTATTTTAGCTCTATCTTACATGCAAGTTAATTTATTAATTCTTGTGGTTCTAAAAAAACATCCATAATTAAATAACCATATAATATCAAAGAAATAAAATAATCAATAATTGCGATCTTTGTATTTTAATAATGGTATCTTTATCTAGTGGTTGATAAACTAACCCTTTACCCAAGGTAAAACTATTTTGAACAAATTATGATTTTTTTTTGCAATTGTCCACCCATCCACCTATGTATGACTCATGGATTGGTTTTATACCCCATCTCTAAAGTTGAACAACCTCCAATATAATGGGAGCTCAATCCATTAAATATTATTTCGCTCAATAAAATTTGAGTGTAAAAGGGTTTAAATATAATAAACCATGGGCACATAGGACTGTATGTAATAAAATAAGAAAAGGAACATAAGTCAAGAATTTATTTTTAAAATAAATAAATGAAACCACCCAAATAAAAAGGTCTCGTCTATGATCATGATCAGCCAAACTCATGAAACAAATAACACATTTAATAAAACTATAATTAAATACATAAACTATCTTTATTAAAATACATTATACTCAAATAAATTAATGATAATTTTAAATCGAATAATTATTTTACCTTAATTCTCATGTTCTGTTTTGATATTCTCATCCATCATATTTTATAAAAATTAAATCAATTTATTCATAATTAATTGTGTTCATTAATGTACCTAGGAGGTAACACAAGAAATATCCAACACAATCTATCTAATAAGTATTATACTCATATACTATTTAACTTTTTACCTATGGGATACATTAATTATCACATACATTCATGACTTGTACTATCAACATAATGATTACATGAATTACATTATTATTTGGTCACTTGTTATTACTAAATGAACATTGTTTAATAACTACATTATGACTCATACACGACATGAATATCTAAACGTTAATCTAAAATAAATTAAACATTTATTTATATATTATAACATACCACATAGAGTGTCCAATCAACCTAATGACCACTTGAAAGAACATGTCGATATGGGTTAAAAAGTATAATAAATTTATTTAATTTTGTTTAATTTTTTATATGTACATGGTGTGTATAAGAAAATAACATGACATTTACAACAATTACGGTATATCTAAACCACACAAAAAGGTATTTGACATTTAAATTTTCCAACAAAATATTGGATTACATAGTGTGTACAAAGGACTACAAGACATGGGGACTCAAATATACAAGGTCACCATTTAGGTAGGCCATTGGTGGAAATACACGGCTCGTCGGTGGCATAAAATATCTCACAATATTTACATTTGATATATGGTCTGTACTATAGTTCAAAATTTACCTTGATATCCCGGTCAGCATGTGATGTTTTAAATTAAATTCCCAATGTGTATTCAATTAACACAGTTTGAAATAATTTTGATTTAATTCCTAGTTCATTAAACGCTATAACATGATGTTTAACTCTTGTTGCACAATATTTACTCTTTTTTTATCTGTAAAGAATCTTCATAACCTCTAAATGTGTCCTTAAATTTTATTTTGTTCATTAAATTAATGTATTTTGTTATATCTAAGTCAAAAAAAGTGGAATAATAAAATATTAAAATTGTGATTAAAATAATGATTTAACACAAATTGAAAACAAAATGTTAAATTTTTACATCATTAAATGATATTTAAATAATTATGTGAACCGTTTGATACCACTTGTGGTTTCCCAGTGCAGTGAATGCATGTGATGGTTTGTTACCAAATTTTCATTTTTTTCATGATCAAAGATCCATCCATGATTTAAATTATAATTAACTACATATAAATGGAGTTTAAAAAATGATAATAAAAAAGTGATACAATGGAAGGACCAAACATAGGATCATTGCCTATTACATATAATTAAATTGATCAATTAAATAATTACTTATCATGAATTCATTCTTTTTTGATAGATCTAACAATAGATAGGTGTTGTTTTATCATTTATTTGAAGGAATGAATAGAAGAATCACTCTAGAGATTATCCACATTTTTTCCAATAATCTATAAATGGAGTTGTAGGAATATCTGAGTTCTACCATGGTAGATCCTAATGCTTGCGTTGTACTCCTTTGAAAGCTATGGGAATCTCTTCCAAATCATTCTCTATAAGGTCTCTAGACTTGAGAGTGGAATTATGAGGATTTTATCTCTCCATTCATATGAGATTTATTTTAGAGGGAGATCTCTGGGGCTTGATACGATTCTCTCCAGCTATCATTTGTGCATAACACAAAAAGAATTGGATATCATGAATTATCATGTAATTGTGTTTAGATACTACAAGGATTTAGAAATTAATATTCTCCCAAAATCCCTTTAATATTTCTATAATCACTTGTGATATCCTATGTCTATAATATTATTATTTTTATTATTATTTAGTTTACATGTTCTTAACATGTGAAGTAAATTAAATATTATTTAATCAAATAATATTCAGTATATTTATTTTCTTTCACCAAACCTAAAAACTAGGCCCTCCATTCCACTACTATATTAATATAGACCTAAATAATTACTATTTATTTAATAAATAAATACCATTGCATTATTTTCCATTAAATATATAAAAATTACACTCACTAAATAGTAAAGAGATATTTATAAAATATTCTTCTAACATTATATTTCCTTGAATAAATGGTGAAGAAATATATGTGATCAACATAACATGAATAATTATTAACTAAATGTGGAATAATATTTATTCAACATCTAAAATAACATGTAATAATATATTATTTAACTAATATTATAGGTACACATAGTGCGTGACCCTCTAGGGCTCTTTCTTAGTGGAATTATGTGTAGAAACCAGATGTCTAAGGTTAGAATCTAGCCATATAGAAAAGAAAGTTTATATAAGGATGTAAATGTCACCAAGAAAATACCTCAAATATATACTTACTGTGGAATATAATCCATTTATCATGTTATCTCTAATGTAGAAGGTTACATGTTGGTGCCATTAACCTATATGCTCGATTTCACTTTCTCTCAATTTATGGAAATCAGTCTCTCCCAATGAACACCATCAAAATTGATTTAATTAGGCTATAACTTTTCCATTATAGGGCCTATGCTATAATATTTTAATAAAAAAACCAAGGGGTCATATCCTTTCTCGAATTATTTATAAATGAAATATTACTCATTATGAACACAATGTACATAACCCAAATGAGAACACATTTCATCATGTTTATTATCAATAAGTAAATATACATTACTCGAGATACTAATTAATAATAATATTAATTTCTAAAGACCGGTACACATGACTACATATAAGATCTTCTAATGAAACATATAAATTTTGATTTCCAACTGGTAGGTCTCGTTCTCATAATATCCTACACTATATATTGCAATATGTGTACACCATGAGATGGTTCCTCAAAGATCCATGAGTCTCCAAAACAAATATACACTATATTTTGTGTCCCTAAAATGATTTTAGCATATATATAACATTTATTTAAGAATAGTGTCATATAACTTCTTTTTTTCATCATAATGGGTGAACTACTATGACCTATTAGTATGATAGCTTCTCATATGATATTATCAAAAACCATTTTATATAGATGATAAATGATGATTTGATATGTTATTTGTTAATATTTAAAAATATTAATACAAGTTATCATAATGTACAAAAAAAATATGGTTCTAGAGAAACAACTCTAACAAAATACCACATATGGCCTCACACTCTAATATTTCTAGAATTATGTGTCGGTATGAATAATGGCTACCATCCCTTATATGTGTGTAGAGTGATTTAATAGGTTGTTCTTATTACTTATGAATTTATCTCTAGATATATCATCGAATGATTATTTATTGGTATGACATGTATGGGTTCTGTAGGATTGAGGTACAATGACATATGAAACATGGTATGCAGGTCGAGGTGGATCTTATAAACTACTTGTTTACAATATGGAGTGGTGGAATGTGATAATGAGATGCTTTGATCCCTAATATGAATGTTGTGGAGCTTATGCTATGCTTCTTCTAGATGGATTCTTTTTAAGGGAGAATGTTTAGGATGTATGGTGTAGGGGAAGGGTGTAAAAACTTTTGGGATGTGGTAGTGTGGTACCTTTATTGATTTTATATTATAAGATATCTTATTTCCATTACATAGTGATATATTGACATGGTGAGTCTAGGAAATTTTTTTAATGTTAATGTGATGAGGTATTTTATCTTTTTGTTCATTGGGATTTAGTATGCCATGTTCTAATTTTTAATGACTCGATCTGGGGAGGTTACTACTATGTAAACCAATTATACTCATCATACATATATATAAACTATTTTTAGGTAAGCAGATCATGATGTAGAATGGGTAGGATATTTCAAGCCCATTGTCGTTCAGAAGCAGTTCGAGAATTTTGGACCCCTCCATGTTTATCAAATTGTATTCATATATTCATTTGTTAAATGATCTATTTTCCAATGACATTAAACTCAAGTACTTCTAATTTATTTTAAATTTATGAGAAGTATTTGATTATAATACTCATTTTATCTCTTATTCATCATTATCATTTAGGGGTTAATTCCTATAATTAAAATATATGATATATCCTTGGAGTTTTTTCTTAACGTGTGGCCTTTTGGAAGAGGGAATAGGGTGGTCACAATATCACTTATCTCATTTCCAACCATGTAGGGGAACCATTAGGATAATGAGGTTATGGTTGAGTGGTATGGGATTTTTAGGTTGAGGAATTATATTGAATTTGTAGTTTGGAATAGCTAAGACTACATGGGATAATAGGTATATATGGTTAGCTTATTTTAGTAAGTATTTTAATATAGGTAGACCAGCTAATACAAATGTATTTAGTCCCATGTAATAATAATATGTGTGTAAAATTACATTTAGTTATTCTATTATAAAATGTTATACTAGTTACATGGAGTAGTTAGAGGAAAGGATCATGTATGGTTCTTCTTTATGCCTTTCTTTGAACTAGGTATACATCAGGATTATGATAGCCTTGAATAAATAAATAACTATTATATCTTAAATATTCTAGTATGACTATTTGTTAGATATATCCATTTTTCCATTTGGAGGTCTATCTCATATTTACATCCTCACCAGGTTCATATAGAATATGTTTAGTAGGATGTGGCAGCAGATCTCCATAATGTAGTGGTCAATGAAGACAACCCTTGGAGGAGGTCACTTTGGGAGTTTTAGTGATAGAAAATTTTGATGTATGAGGAATCACTTTCAAAATGAATAATAGAATAGTAGATAGAGAAGGTATATAACTCTTTTATTATCATTGTTAGTCACAATTATATATAGATAAGCGAAGTAGTGGGGGACCGTATTCCCCAGGGATTGTGAGGATTTGGTGGTGTCATGGGAGATTCATAGGGACTAGCTTTAATAATTGTTTAATCCTACAACTGGTGTTGAATCCTATAAAGAAATACCTTATTGCCATTGGACTAGGGAGTTCTGCAATGCTGGAGTCCGGGATCTATTTGTTAAAAATTTTCTATTGTGATTAATATATGTTAGGATCAAAATGGGCTTAGATACCCTAAGGGGGTTGTGAATCAGGGAATGAATATTATTTTTGAACATCTTCCTCCCCATTGGATATTGGCCTCTTTATTACAGGGGTCACTTATTATTCTCTTTTAATTTTAATGATGATCATGTCTATTCTTATTTTATTAGATGATAATGTATTGAAACTGATGAAATAAATCATGCTCAATGACTGTTATATTTTAACATAATTCTCCATCACTAGGTTACATCCAATAAGGATACAATGACAATGTTATGATTGTAACAAATCATTACGGAAGACTTTGAATAATGATTTTCGGTCTATGTCTCTTCTATGCCCAGGGTCGCTAAATTTAAATGATTTAGGGTTTGTTCACTATAGTACAAATCGTAAATCATGTGGTATCTTTCTCTGGCCACAATTTATGGAAAGTATAACCTTATTTTTTTTTCCTTTTCTTATTGCTCATGGAATTGATCCACTCATATTTTATGTACTAGTGGGGCCTTCCATTTTTGTGAAATCAGGATTTCTAAATTGTAGATAAATGATTTGTTGAATTCATGCCTTCACCCATGGATGAAATCCTCTTTAGGAAATATATTAGTTTGTAGAAGTTACTTTTGTGAACTATTCTAATTCCTTTTTAATATTTTTTTAATCCACCATGAACAACCATGATTCCTTTGTGAACAGTGTTGCACTGTGTGGTGAAAATGATTTGAAGAACTACTCTTCAATGAGACACCTATTCTCTGTAGAAAATATACCCTTAAGCGTACCAGCTCTATGTTTGGACTCTTCTTCAGACATATATCTTTTACAAAATTAATCTTACTTGGATTACATCTTCTATAGAACCTTTTATTTTGTGAGTAGTAAATACCTACAAAAACAATTTTGTGGACTATCATATGTACTTATTCACCCATCATGGAATACTCCCTCACAAATCACATCACTTCACAAAATCCATCCTCTTAAACCACACTAAAAACTTAGCTAAATACTTCCAATGCAACAATTTTTTCTAATGAAAAATTGTCAACTTCATACTAGTTCTAGTGGTCCTTTATATAGGAAAATAGATCTATAGAATCTGCGAATATGTTTAATATAATTTTTTTGGCAGTAGAACTATCACTTCATACTGCTTCTCAAAAAAATCTTCTTACCTATTCAATCGGTGTACTGGTTCACATCCTTCACTGTATCTGTTCACTTGCTTGAATGAAAACCATTCATGATTCCTCAAATCAACTCCTTGTTTCCATAAACAACATGTTTTCCTACATAATAGAAGCCTTATATGAATAATTTTACTTCCATAAACCACAATCCTCATCATGATCCATTTTCCCTATGCAGTCTACATTCCACAATGCATGGTTTCTATAGCGCTAATATTCAAACAAACACAATCACACCCAAAACCACTGAGATGACACCTTGAGGGATTTTTTTGAAACAATCTCCCCATGGGGGTTTGTTAACAACCTTTTTCATAATTTGATTCATCTTTAATGATTGTTTTTTCAGCATTCGCCACATACTATTTAGATAGATATCAAAGATATACTTAATTCAAAATCTAAGCCCACGTGACCCATGTTTGACAAGAGAAATAAGAGTATAATGTAAATATCATCAATTAATAACTTCATTCCATTCCAAAACCACACTTAATATTTCACCGCATACCTTATCTTCTTGATATGTATACGTTGATCAATAAAATCTAGAATAGTCATATTTAATACTCCACCTATGTAATTTTTCCCCCTAATAGCTTCAACCCCCCTTACCTTGCTACTACATCAAGAAGCTTCTCCTTGTGTCTTTAATTAGGCATTTATACCGTCATAATACTACAATTTCTTCCCCATTTTCAACAAACCTAAATGATATACCATTTAGGTATGCAATAGGTTGAGGAACACATATTACCAAATTAGGGAAAAAAACAGCATACCATGATATAATGGGGTCCCACATATATTATTTTTAAAGTACCGGTAGTCGAATAAACTCCCAATGCTATTAAATGTCTTTTATATTCTTCATTGGGTAAGGCCTTTTTAGAATATCTACAACCTGTAGTTAGGTAGGTACATACTATACCTTCACAATCCCTTACTCCACCATCTAATTTCTAAAATGATACATTATTTCAATGTCATTTTTCCTTGTGTGATGTATTGTATTTTTTATAATATTATTGCACTTGAATTATCACAATGGATTTAGATGGTAGACCTCATCTCATCTTATATGTACTTATGTTTAAGATTCATCTACAATATCTACATACATTCTTTAGTATCCATAATATATTAATCTTCTATATTTTTCAATGAAATGCATTTATTTATCCATCATAGATAAGAACTGCATAGCCTCTTATATAGAATTCACCACATGATGTTGATTTTTTATCATCTGCAGAACCAACACAATCTGCATCTGTATATCCGATTAAATCAAGCCAAGATTTTTCATAATAAATAAAAATGAAATACACCATTCCCTTTATATACATAATTATTCTTTTCATTGTATGTAGGGGAGTTTCCTTGGGATTTCATTAATATTGTTCTACCTGGAATGTTGATATAATAATATCAGGTCTTTTTAAGCTCTAATACAATAGAATACCAATTATAATCTTTTATTATATGAAATTAACTACATTACCATCATAATTCCATGAAATATTAATCTAGGTATCCTTAGGTGCCATCATCTCCTTTGAATTACCAAATCCAAATCTTCTCAGAACCTCCTTGGAATAATTAAACTATGAAATGAGTGTCCCATTCATTCCTAGTGTCCCCAACACCATCATCCATTTATTACTTCCAGTATAAGAATATAGTATGTATTTAACTCCACCATGTGTAAAACTATTGTTCATTAGAAACTGATCATGCCTTAAATAACATGATCTTAGTGCATTATTCAACCCATATAGAACATTCTTCAGCCGAAAAAACCTGTTCTCATATTCAATTTTAAAGTGATTTAACATTTACATGCATGTCATCAATGTATTTTTATAAATCATCATTTTCCCCTTGAACTTCCTTTGAGTTGTTTCGCTCATCATAAATATCCTCCTTGAATTTTTACACTCATAAATTATTCATCCTTTTCATTCATTCAATTTTTAATTTATCATTGGATATCATATGATTAATAATAAGCACCACCAGGTCGTGCCAACTATTTGAAATTTCACCTTTGACTCCATTTATAAAATACTAATTTTAACATTGATTATTTTAGATCTTTTGAGATCCAAACCATATCCGTTACAACTACACAAGGTTCCAAATATTCTATAAGCATGACATTATTCCATTATTTTTATGAATGTATTGACCGATGATGTTATATCACCTAATGTACATGTCACCATATCTCTCTGAGAATCATTAGATTTTTAATGATTCAAATTACTATTACTGATTATTGAGATGAATATAGATATTGAATTACTCATTAAAATGGTGATTCCACTTGTTGAAAACATTGGTAATAATCTCTCACATCTTATTGGTATCCCTATAATAGTTATCTGATAACATAGTTTTAAAACATAATAGAAAATCATTAATCACATGAATGTTACTAATTTTCCCCCAATAGGTCATTACAAAAATATACATTAATCGTATATATATATATATATATCATTTTGATCATTCAGTGGATTAAGTGATAGGATTATCCCCTAATGATATAAAACTCTTTCGTTTTTTCGTCCCACTATGTAGACCCACAAAAAAATTCTTCTCTTACATAATTTCATTACATGTGAGTGTAGGATTGATAAAATTATCTAGATCAATAACAGTTTCAATTTGGATATACCTTAAATTATATTTTTATTTTTTGATTTAAAACATAGAAATGTGCCATAAACAAGACAACTAATCCTAATGAGTTAGAACTTGATAAAGAAAAAAGAGATAAAGTCAATAAAAAATATTCAATTTACTCATTTACAACAATATCACTCATGCATCCATATAATATTAAATCATTTAAGAGAATTCTTTGTGATTTATTCTTATGTTCTCTTAACTTATCTGAAACAGTTGACATTCTTGAGAATATCGTATCACCACATAGAATTTTTTATGCCACTTTTCATTGGATCATATCTCCCCTTAAACCTGAAACACTTCAACATAAGTCAATATAATTTATAACCCTAGGGACAGGGGGACCTATGGAATCCTCAATAAGAGTATTTTATTTCATCCTAATCGATCAACCAATTGATAATTTTGGGAAATAATTGTATTTTTTTGTGAATGTTTTAAATACCCATCAAGCATCAACTATTTTTGACCAATAACTAAACATTCGTTACCAACATTTAGAGACATATTTTTATATTTTGGTTTAGAAATCCTAGATTTATTCATAATTTAGCATTTAAAACCATGTTTATAATTTTCCAGGTTTGACCTTATATTGGTATTCACTTTTTCAGGACTCTTTCATTGACTATGAATCTATTCACTGGTCATCTTTTCTTTCTTCTTACTCCATTAGATGGGTCTTTAAATTTACATCACTTTTCTCCATGTATCATGAAATGTCAATTTTTCATGAAATTATTTATTTGTGTTTATTTTATCATTTATATGAGGCATTACACTATTTATTTTTTAGGTTTGAGTCTTCTACTGAAATTACAATCTACTTAATCAAAACTGGGAAATATCCTCCCTTTCTACTTTAGGTTTGTTTCAATTCATTCCATGATATTTATTTTGAGTCTAGAAAAGAATATGATTGATACAACATTCATTGAGGAACTTGTGATTCCCCTATGTATATAATTTTTTTTTCAACTTATCATGTTTCCATAAAATATAGACCTTTTCTTTATACTCTAATAGTTTTTAAAATATCTTCCAAATATAGGACTTACTTCCGTTATTTCTTATTTCTACAATGTGTTTCCAAATTCTCATGATCAAAACATATAAAAAATCGTCTAGTAATAAAAAAAATTGTTTCATCATTTCTAGAATGAGGTTTTGATGCATCTAGAGTTTATCTTCTAAAATTGAGCCCATGGGATTCTTGATAGATACTCATGATGTTCCCTAGTCCTCCAAAATAATATAATTTCTTTTATGCATTCTTCTAGGAGACTATTTGTTTTGATTTCTCAATATAGTTATTATTATTCAAATATTTTTATGTATTTATTTCATTACAACATGAATTATATTTCGATACCTCAAAAAAAAATCTTGAAGTATGACCATCTATTCCACAAAAATATTCTATGTTGTTAGTAGATCATTAAAAATAAATCTAAAATATACTTCCTGTTTTTAAATGATATTTCACATTTTTAACTATTCACACCTCTCCTCCTATCATTCATGGGAGAGAGTCCAATTTATAAAATATATTTTTTTCCAAAACTATGTATTCTTTGGTATGAGACAACCCATTCATGTTATTCCTCTAAAGTAGCATATTTTATTTTCATTTCATTATCACTATTTGAAGGAGAATAAAATAGTAAGTGAATAGCATCATTCAATTTGGTATTTCCTTTGTAATTAGATTTCTGCACTTCTTTTATGACTGATGGTACATCTTCTCCAAATTGATGAATCTTCTTATCCCTATTTTAAATTTTATGATTATGTTCACTTATGAGAGTATCCCAACTATTTATCTCAACTTTCATTTCTTGGGATATCTCATCTATTATGTCAAATTGCTCTTTTATTTTATAATATTTATGAGAAATAGTGTCATTAGAGCACAAATTATCTTTCTGTATTGTTTGGTTATTCTTAACTAGTTCAGTTTTTTATGGAAATATCATCTTTTCTAGATTCTAACTTAATAATTTCTTCTGTGTTAAAAATATTTACCTTGAAATTAACATTGATATTTTCTTCCTGTATAGACATATTTTGCAGTTCTTCGGCATGTGAATCATTCTTCACTTTTTGATCTGTACCCATAGTAATAATCCTTTTATTTATTCCTATATTATTATTTTCTTCCATTTCTTGAGCTTGGATTTGTATATTATTAGATTTTTTCCTTAACCGGTTACTGATTCCATTCATTTGTTTCTTAGAAATTTTCCACATTAGGTGTTCTTGAAATTTAATCCTCATTAGTAGAACCAACATTAATATGAACATCATGTTTTTTCATATGTAAATATAGAACTCAGTCACCATTATCATTTTTTATATTCCTCTTGTTTCTGAAGATAGATGAGGTAATTGAGAGGACACTTGAAGGAATTGGATCATTAAGAGAAGGGAGTTGTTCTGGATCCAAGCCTCATGGAAGGAATATATTCTAGATATTTATTGGTAGGTCCTACCCCTCATAATCTCATTTCTCTTGTGGTATTCTCTCTTAGAACTTTTCAATGGATTGGACACATTTTTTTCTTATGGAGACCAGAGTAATCAGTGGTGAGAGTTCTTAGTCTATATGAGTAAATAGTGTAAACAAAATGATTTCCATAATGATACTCCATTGAAGTAGTCCTATCTTATAAAGTGGGAGAATGAATCTACTACTTGTGATAATAAAATAGGGGATGTGGTAGGTAGATTATAGCTCTGAGGCACACATCATCCCCATAGAGGAGAGCACAACGATGGAGGTAGTCATCATCTGGATTAGATATTTCATTGGGTTGGCTAAGGAAAGATTCTTTTCCTTGTGTTCCTAATACTAAGAAATCTTTATATCATAAAAGGTACCATTTTATTGTTTATAAAATTGGTGGATTCTTTTTTATTCAATTGATAAACTGTTACTCATATCTACCAACCTAGTCAAAGTTTTCTGATAGGAGGTGGAGATAATTCAAGTTACCTCAGTGTTAAATATTCTAGATAGAGGTTGAGCATACAAATAGGAAGTATATAGAGACAATAAGTGAGTTCTAGGAAAGAAAAAATATTTTGGAGATATCTATTATTCATAGATAATGTCATTTAATATTATACAATGAATGAACTAGATTCATTCAATGTAGGATATGATGAATTTATTCTAGATATATATTTTTCATATTTGATTTATGTGGAGATCCTATGACGTTTGTTATAATATATGTCCCTCTAATTGGAAAAACGTGTTTTTCCCAATCTTCATGGTTGGATGATTTATAGCTATTTTATGGAGGTTATTTCCATTATCTTCCCCATAATTTTTGAAGATTACCAAAAAAAGTTATTGAGGATGTTGTAGTGTCACCCACATCATTGGAGGTCGAGTATAACCTAGAATTACTATAATGAATTGCCCTAATTTTGATGTCTCAGTATTGGTAATCTCAATTTTTAAATACAAGAGCTATGATTACAACTTGATGACGTATTATATTAAGGATTTATTTTCCTGAGTGTGTCACATTGGTGGGAAACAATTGTAATGAAATGTTATAATATTTTTCCATTTTTTTTATAAATTATCATTACGTTATTTGGGGGACAATGAAGAACCCCTATCTTCTTACATGTAGTAATGATTTATTTGATTCAAAAAACGAGAAATATGGTTCTCAAAGATCATTTTTGTTCAATATATAATTAAATATAGGTGAGATAAGAAGATGTTCTAAAAAATTGTTTTTGATAACAATGTGGGAATTATGAGTTCGTTGTGAAGTGCTTTAGTGTAAATAATGCTTGGCGATGTTGATGGGTTTGATTAAATATGAGTTCTTGAAGTTCATGGATAATTTAATGGTAATTTTCAAAAAAATACCCATGTGTAATATCCATTGAGGGAGGATCATTATGATAATTCATATAATTATTTTGGAGTTCATCATCATCAAAAAATATTTAATATTTTTAATGTCTGATTTCTATGTCCTTTATGTTCATTTTGTAGGTAATTTTGTGTCTTATAATAGATAATCTAAGGTTCTATTGAAGATATAGGTCGTAATTTCATTGTTATATTCTAAAACAATTGTAGTAGTGTAGAGATTTTTTGGTCTTCTATGATATTATAATAAGTTTTTTTATTGATTTTCCCTAGGTTTTTAATCCCCATATATATTTTCTGAGAAAGGATTTGGTGTTATAGTAGACTTATTAGTGTTAGAAATTTATTTAGTATAGAAATGAGAATTTGTTCCATTATTCTGTACTTCATTTTACAAAAGAGGGTATTCAGTAAGAGTTTAATTTATGATTCACATCTTCATTTAGTATGTTTTATAATGGAATATATAATATTTATTTCTTATGGGTATTATTATTTATGTACCGTTGAGAGTAACTATGCCTCCTGTGAACTAGATCTAGTATGATTTTATTCATTATGTGGTCATGACATTAACTCATCAACAACTGCATTATTGTTTTTACTAATTGCAATATCTTGAGGAATGTCATATCCTAGTGTGACTTCGGCTTGTGATATTAATTGTTGAAGGATTTTTTGTATGATTATGATTTTAAGATTTGGTATATGTTGGAAATAAGATGTTTTGTAGTTGGTGAACTTAACGTGATGTCATGTAGTGATTCCATACAAGAATTTTGATATTACTGTATAGTAATGAATGATCTCCCAGTGATCTGTCAGGATATTGTAGAGTGCAGTGGAAGATGGTTTACATTTTTAGATGACAGGTTAGTTTTTTTGTGATGTAGGTGGATGATTCTTAGATATGGAATTATATAGTAGATCTATGGAGATACCATCCTTTCTATAGAGAGACCAAGTATGGTTTTTATGAGGATTAAATATAGTTAGTTTTATTCCAAAAGATAATTTTCATCCCTTGGGTGATGCATGAGATGGTTCTCCATGAGATCCATCACTCACCCTTGGATGTACATCCTAGAATGAAAAATATTTTCCATGCTCAAATATGGAATTTTTTATGGACTAGGATGAATCATTCAATTTTGGTGTTTTTTTGATGTTCAGTCTTCTAGAATGTAAATGTCAAGAGTTTTTTCAATGGGTTTTTATCCAACTATTGTACATACCTCAATGGAAGTTTGAGGAAATCTATATGGTATTTGTATCATGTTTACCTTCATATCGGGATGGATAAAACTCTATTTGGTCAATAGTGTATGATATAATGAAATTATCCAACTTCATAGCTATTAAGGAATCATGTTTAGTGTGTGTGTGGTGGGGGGTGTTAAGGTAGTAACTACAAAAAGTGGTGAGGCTCCATAGAATCTTAAGGGTGATAATCTCTGATCATGATCATTATTTTTTCTCTAGGGTGTGAAGAGATATACCACATTATTTTTATCTTATTATTTAATTTGATATTATATTGAAATATAAATTTATAGTTAGATAGAGTGGAGTAAAAAGACTCTTGAAGAAGGTTTTCATTCATAAATCTTAAATTTTTTGATGAATATGGATGATCCCCCTTCCCTTTGTCAATTCTTTTAACAACAATATATTTTACTCTAGTATTGGAATTTTACAATTTGAATCTTTTTATATCCAAATTTTATATTCTCTATTCTAATGGACCAGAGTAAAAGAGATATAGAATATATGACTTTACATTATACAAAACACGATAGAGATAGTTCAATTAATTATCAATAGGTTGAAGGAATCATGAGATCATCAGAAGCACTATGATAATTATAGGTGGAGACCTTAGGATCTTGATGTTTTAGATCATGTGTAATTGAAGGTGACCACATTTCATATGTGCTGATGGTTTGGTAATGGAATTATGCAATATCCGTGGTTTGATTAACCTTTTGAGGTGTTTCCTCATGTTGAATAAATGGCACACTGGATTGAACATCCCCTATAGTTGGTTCAGATACATGTTGTATTATGAGTATCATGGATCCATTTTTATTTTCATGACGAATCCCATGTCAATTACTGAGGAAGGATCAATTTTTATGATGATTAGATTTTCGAGGAGTGGACTTCAGAGACCCATAACTAACTAGAAATGGTGTTCTAAAGGCATGCAATTCACCTAGTTCATGTCTTGTGGTGGCATGATGGAATGGAATAAATCAATTAGGATTTTTATTCATATATTTAGGTTCAGCACCATGAGCTTTATAATATATATCACTTCTCTTGTATCATTTCTCATTTTTGATAATATGACTTTATCTGGTTTAAGAGATGGATTCATCTTGGTGTTTCTTAGAGACCTTCCACATATCTGGGAGGTTCCTTTCCCATGAGAGTTCTGAGGAGATAGATTTTCTATTTCAAAGTACTTTTATTATCTAATTTAAGATATATTTTTAATATCCTACGTAAGAATGATATTTTTGAGGTATCTCATTGTGTGGTTGATTGGAATAAGATTTTACCATCCTTTCTCATTGACTTTGGTAATATATTCTCAAGGATTAAAATTGTTTGAGAGGTATAAATTGTAATAGATCAGAACCTACTATCCCAATAAGTTTAGTTTTTAAGTTGTTGGATTTCTTGAGATGATGATTAGGGAAGAAAATACGAGATAATATATGAAATCCCTTCTAAATATTGGATTCTATAAGGTGGAGAACTATATTGTGCACTAAGATTTGATGATATGGTTTTGAGAGGACAATAATGGAATAGGTACTTAAGGGGAAGGATTTTGGATCAAATAACATATTTGAGTGGATTATTCATTGATAATGGGAGTTTTTGTAGGTTTTAAGGTTGATTTTGGAGGGTTATCCCAAATATAGTTCCCCTATGGAGTGGAGTTAGGTGGTCACATAAATTATACCTTAAAAACTCTATAGTTATGGAATGGTGACCTATGTTGAATCATAGTCTACCTCACACTTCTATAGCATCTATTCTATGGTTCTCGGAAATTTTATTGACTAGGAACTATGTGTCATAATTTATTGTGTTGTTCTATAGTCCTATCTAATATAGATAATATTGTGTTGTGGTCTTGGTTGATGTATCATTGTGTTATGTTTTCTAGAAAACCTATAAATACCTAAACCCACTTTTATCCCATATTTCTCTCTCAAACCCTTGTAACCTAATATATCTTTTATGTTATTTGAATCTACATTCAATCATATTCAATCGCAATCTTCTCAAGATTGATTTTTGTTTACCAAATGTGAGCACATTCTCCTTGGACTGTTGTTTCTTCTCTGATCGGTCTAGCTTTCCACCTATTATTATAGCTATTCTATGGTGGTCAATTATTATCATTCTGATTGAGTCTATTTTGATATTTTTATGTCTATATATGGTGGGTGGTACCTATAGTGTGGTTTCCTTATTTTGTGTAGGGTGATTGGAGATCCACATTATTATTACATTCCATTTTCAAGAGTACTGCTACAAGAAAATTACCTTATACAAACGGTTTGGAACTATGTGTATAGCCTATAAAACTGTGGGTATCGACTACACCCACTATTCAATGAAACATGGGAGCTTAAGATGTTGGTATTACTCTATGATATATATATGGTTTAAGAATTCTATACCCAAGGTTATGAAATGTGGGAATAGGAGTATTGGAAATAGTCCACCGTGTCAATAACCTAATATCAACAGTTCGAAAATAGCTGGTATAGGATTTGAAAACATTCAAACCACCAGGTTCGAACGCTGGACCACCTCTACAATATTTGTGCAACTAAACACTGAAATACATAAGGTTATTAGTACATAAATACATATTTACTTATATTTAATTTTCTAATCATTTTTTAAATATAGAAAACTAAAAAATTTGTTTTTTCATTAAAAGTTTTTCGTTCCCCGTGTAAATTTTTTCCCCTGTGATTCCACCGAAAAGCTAAACCCATGGTTTACAAAAACTGCGGGTATTTTTCATTTCTAAATGCATGGTATTTTGGGAAACATTGTTATAGGTTTTGAACCAATTTAAAACCTATACTGAAGATTATGCGAAAATCATGGGTAACAGTTTGATATATATCCATTTATTTTTTGAGAACCAATGTTAATGGATTCGAAACATAAGCTATACCCTCAGTTTTACAAAACTATGTGTATGTGGCTATCCTACACCCATGATTTTAGAAAAATCATAGGTATAGGTCTGAACTAAATCTTATATCCTTGGTTTTTGGAAAACCACGATTACAGGGGTAACCTATACCCACATTCTTTTCCAAAACAATGGGTATGGCCTTGTTTTCCATTAGTGTATTGAATTCCTTGATGTAGATGATTCATTTATTATACATTTATATTTAATTTAGGTGTAAATTTATCAAACATTATATTATTTTGGTGGTTGTGGGAATAACCCTAACAATGGATAAAATAGATTAATGGAATAATTGTTTTCTTGTTAATAAGAATTTGTGCTCTCCTACCATAATAATGGTTTTCCATTGACATTATTAGATATTATTCTATCTATGTTATATTGTTATATTTTTTTTGATATGATTTTTAATTTGTTGAGAATTGTTACAATCCCTAAATCTATTATTTTCTGGTTGGATAAAAAACAGAATTGGAGTAGGTAAAGAATCATTATATTATTATAATTTTATGGAAATCAAATGGTGCGTAATTAAAATTTATTTGATTTTTTTCTTCCATATTGAAATCCAATTTGATAAAGAATATAAATCTAGAATAATTTTTATTAATAATGATTTTAATGCATTTTTATTGATATATTCTTCTATGAAGTATAATTAAATTGGATATTTTTTTGAAGAATGTTTAAATAATTTATAGATTTTATATATGATTCATGTGAATACTGGTAGTCATAACCTATGATAAATGAATCAGTTAATTCAAGACGGAATAATAATTTATAGTTTTAAATGAAATTCTTTTTTTGGGTTGATAGGTAAATTTTTCATATCAATGTTGAATGATTTCTATTTGAGGTCAAGTGATATTGTTTTTAGGTGAAGAAAAATTTATTTTTTAGTTTCACTTCTCCCTATTGATATTGTTAGTTGTTTTATAACTTTTTTTATTGTTCTAGATTGTATCCTTGTTATGAGATATTATATTAATCTTGGATCAAGGATGGTTTCATAGTATAAGGGCGTAGAGGCCTATGGTGGTGGCTACAGTTGACACAAATAATGGTGAGATTCAGTGTGATATGGATGGTGGTGTCAGAGATTGAACATGTTTCATAGAATATATTGAAAACTGATTTAAACTATTTTTTTCATAAATATGGTTTGATTTCTTATCAAATATGTATAAATAATGGATAGATGAGTTACTTATTATTGATTTGTTACCACTACTGGAGAAATCAAGTCATGTTGGGTTATACATATCTTTGTTGTACCATATTAGGTTTCCGTAAATACCTAAGATTAATAAATCATAATAGAAAAAAATAACTTTTTTTACACGTGGGGGAATAGATTGTTTGAATTAAAAAACAATTTTTATCACAAGAAATTGTAGACTCTAGTGGATTATGAATGAAAGAATGTAATTAACTCTGATGGTCAATAAAATATAATTTTTTTAATGATAATTAATTGATAAAGTGGTAATTAAAGAAAAAAGCATTTAAATAGAAAAAGGAAGAACATTAATGAAAGAAATAATAAATTCATGTGTTCTTATAGGATATGTATTTCTTAATGGTAGAAGACGAGTTTCCATAAGACTATAACTATAGATGACCCTAAGAATAAGTTTACACCCATAACATGATTTTTATTTTTATTTTATCCTATATTTTTGTGTTTTCATAGTTTCTCTGTCCATCTTGGTAGTTTGACAAACACGTAGTGGACTCATGGAGGGGGTTTCTCCCAATAAATGAGTGGGTGAGGAATTGTTGGATGACTACTCCTCTAGTCCTAGTCTATTCACATGGTAGTATAATGTGATGGTATGCATGGTGGTTAGTTTCCCAGATATTTGTGTTGATGAATGAAATTTCATGTGGCTAATTCACATATAAGTATCTAAAAATATATAATCATATGGATTGTTATAGGTATTACATGTATTTTTCAATTATTTCACAATGTAAATTAATCTATGTATCTATTGTGATATTCTATAGTATGACACCTTTGATATGTTACGTGGAATGTGGGATGTGGTGGACTCAGGAATATATAGAGATACTATGTAGAGACCCGAAACTTGACGTACATGCACATTACATTACTTTTGCGGAATACTTAGTACATAATAAAAACACACAAACAAGGATCGTAATAGTTTAGTGTCTTTGGAAACTCAGAATATAATCTTCCAATACTGGTGAAAGATCTTCAACATCTTCCATAAAGATCTTCCTTTTTTTATACCTAAAACCTTTCTTTATATCCTGGGGAAAAGTAAACATAAAAGGGTGAGCTCAAATTCTCAGTAAGGGTAAACAAAAGAAATATCAATCACATCATATACATAAGCACATAACTTTTGGAAATCTTAACCTGTAAAAGAGATCATAATTTCATAACCTGGGATAACTCATGGCATGAAATGTAATCATAATAATCATAACTGAAAAAATTAAACTTTGTGGCATGCACACATAATCATAGAGAATCATTTCTTGTTAGTAAAGACTCATTTCCAAGACTATCTTAGTGGACAAAGACCCTTTCTGAACCGAGTCACCCTCGTTTCAGTCCTGTTTCACTGAACCGGTATAACCTACCATTCCATCCATGTCTATCACATGAGATATAAAATCTTTACCAAATGCATTGGAGGGAGATATAGGTCCCACCCATCTCATAATGATACCATTCTTATGTGTGCCACAAAATCATAAATCATACATCATTTCATAACCCATGTAATAAAAAATGGGAATCTTAAACATCGTGACATCATAAAACAATTCATATAAGATAAAGGAATTCATAAAAATAATTCCATCACAACATAATCAAATCAATGTAATAATAGGGATATAAATAGAACCCTATATTATCTTAGATGGAAAATAATTTTGATAAAACACTTGAACTCCATTCTTGAGGAAAATATCCTTTCTACTTCAAAAACATTTTACCTTTCTTAGCATGTCATAAAATTTTAATCTAAAAGAAGTTTATTAAAAATAATATTGAAAACTTATAAAAGAAGATTCTTGGAAATAGTGTTTTAAAAATCCATTGATGCCGTATAAGTTAAAAAAACATTATTCTCGTACTTTTGTCGGAAAGTCAAAAAGTACCTCGTACGAAAAAAAAGACAAAAGATTCCTTTCATATCCTTTACTAAAAACTCACAGAAGGGTAAAATTGGATTTAAACAATTTTAGTTGGATGGAAATAAAATTACATATTGAAAAAACATGTATGTTGATGATAAAATACACCCCAGTAAATACCAAAGTAAAAACAACCTCGGGTAAAAATGAGATTGTGATATTTCCCTTACCTTAGGTCTGACTTTCTATGTAAGTGTCTGAACCTCCTGTATAATGATTTAAATAATGTTATTGACTTATTACAGAATCATATTCATTGTTATGATATCATATATGGTTCACTTATGACTTTATATTACCCGTTCTTTTGTAAATTCCATGTTAAAGAGCGTTTTGGGTAAAATTGTTTCATTTGTCATCCGTGTTTTGACTTGTAATTATTTATATGATTACTTAGATCATGATTACATAATTCCAGAATATAAAACATGATTTATATATATATATATATTCATAATATATATATATAATAAATCAGTAAATGGAAAGAAATACACCGTTCATGGAGACGGTAGGCCATACGTACGCATGAACGCTGTTTTCGTTTCCTTATTGAGTTGAACAGAATTAAGTAGATGACATTCATATATATACACATAAATCCAGTATCATTATTATGTCATATATTTCATGATTACTTATTATATATACTTTATAATCATTCATGAATGGTTTAAAGTGGAGAATGAATCTCATCGCGTCGTGGAGACGGTAGTCCGTACGTACGCACGAGCGATGATATCATTCTCATGATCGTGGGACTGTATTGGAGTGTATGTATACTATTTCAGAATCAATATCACTTTAAAATAATAATATATAGTTATTATTTACACCATTATACCCATCCAAGTAAGGTGGTGGTGGAAAATAGATTTCACCACGGCGTGGAGACGGTATTTCGTACGTATGCACGCGTGGTGATTTCGTTTTCCGTAGGATGGATAGATGGTGAAATAGGGTTGTTTCATACATATAATAACATATCAGTATATGATTGATTCTGATGTTATTACTTCATAATGAAAAAACTTAAGAAGAAGAAGTGGAAGAAGAAATAAAGGTGAAAGAATCGGTAACGAAAATTACCTCTTCTTTGAAGCGCCTCTTTGAGACCTCCTCTTAGGGCACTAAAATTGGTATTTGAGGAATACCAGAACCTCTAGGATGTTTCTAGGGAAGTGGAGAAGGGGATTTTGCAGGGGTTGTCCGAGATTTAAGGCTCAAAGTTGTGTGAGGAAGAGAGGGAGGAGGGGCCCTTTTATAAGGGAGGAGAGAGGCACCTTTGAAAGAACTAAAAATGTTATTTTATTATAAAGTCAAGTTCGGTTTTAAATAGCTCCAAATTTATTTATTTCGAGGCTAAGGTGGGGATGGGTCTAAATATTTTCATCCAATAGAATTTAGACAAGTTTAGGTTCCTATTTTAACCTTATCATTTAGATTTAACATTAAGTTAAATAATTTTACTTTTACCGTGCCTTCTTGTGTTCTTACACTATAAGGTTAATAAACACACTATATCAAGCCAAACGAACCCCAAGTTGTTTATTATTAATATATATAACTTTATCTAAGTCATTTGGCCTAACCTTAGATTTTTAGGAATAAAATAACAATTAATAATATAATATTTGTTTTGAAAACTATTTTATGTCAATTTTGACACTATTTAATAATTGATTTTTGTGAAAATCCTAAAAGAATGATAAGTTCGAAAAAAGTTAGTTAAATAAATAATAACATGTCATATTAACCTAGAAAATAAGTGGAATTCATAAAAAGTCTTAAATTACATTTATTTTGGTATTTATAACATCAATTATGTCAATATTTCATTAATAAGATAATTACTACATCATCTTTGTGTCATAAATAAATTAAATTATTTCATGTCCAAAAATTACAAATAAAATACCATTATGTAGGAAATCGTTTTATCTTACTAATGAATATTTACAATCTAATTTATCTTATGTATAACCCTATATTAAAAATGTTTTAGTAAATAAACATTGATTTTAACTCTTTTAACTCTTCTTTGAATTAAATAATAATAAATGTCCTAATCTAATCCAAGTGGGCCTAAATGGTCATATTTTATTTCTAAGCTTGTTTTTGGTCGAATTAAACTTATCCAATAGAATTTGGACATGTGTTAGGGTAATAATAATATCATTTTTACCCTTAATTACCCTATTTACTTTTAACCGTGGAAAATAAAAGTAAAAAGTTACTATTGACCAAAAATTATTTTCATCTCATTGAACCACATTTTACATACTGACATCAACCGTGTATCTCAGATTTTTGAAATTCCACTCACAGAAGCGGTATAATTAAGTTTTATGAAAAATTCAGTTTTTTTAACTACCACTTAGTGGTTTCACTATTCATCAAAAATTGAAAGTTTTCAGAAAAATACCAAAAATTAGGCCTAAGATATATTTGATATTATGAACTCAAAAATGATTTCTATTTTACCAAATTCAAAACATATCAGTTGCATTGATTAATTTAAAAATTAAATCTCGTCGTCAAAACAAAAGGCGTGTTTTTAAGAGATAATAACTATCAAAAGATTGACACTTGTTTATAACTGGTTTAAATGTGAAATTACATCCAATGGCCAACATTGTATTAAATTGTAAAAATATATTCTAAATATACTTTAAAACCACTAAAATTAATAATTTATCACTATTAATTATATCGATCAAAAATGTTTTTTTTAATTAAAATTTAGTAATTTTCACTATTCATCAAAATATGAAAGTTATCCGAAAATCACCAAAATTTCACCCTAAGCTAATTTAGATATTCTAAATCCAAAAATGAAGTCCATTTTGAAAAATAAAATTTAGAAAATCTCAAAAAGTGGTTATTACTATTCATAACGGCTAGTTTTAATAATAGCATATCGTTGTTTAGTGAAACTTGGTATTGCGTACTACACACGCTATCAAGGAAGGTCGTGATTGTGTGTAATGAAAGGCAAGTCATGGATGAGTATTGTGCAAGATCCTTTTGGTGTAGCGTACAACACATGACATTAATGAAATTAAAAAAAAATATTTTTCATAAAATCTCGGGGTGTTACATTCTACCCCCCTTAAAATGAATTTCTCCCTCGAAATTCGTCGTGGTTATAAATGGTTTACTATTCGAAAGATTCTTTAATCGAAACCCACATCGTAAAAAGGAATACCAAAACCAATCTTTAAAAACAAAAGTATGAAACGTAACGGTTACCCAAATAAACTAATCACTGGGTTTCTACATAGGTGAAAATATGGATATGGAAGAGAAATCTAACCATCATGTTCTGATGGAGAGTGGTAGAGAACATGGATATGGAAAAGCTAGCAATCACAAAGCCATAAATTTGTGACGATCTAAGGTACCATCTGATTCATCAGATATAAGAGCACTAAGACATCATTTTTTGTTTTCAAGATCATTTCCCTAATGTTGATGAAATTGGAATTAGAAGAAATACTTTCGTGATTTTGGTATTGTCTCACCGTTTTTCGTTCTTTGGACAATTTCCACTTCATCTCTTAAAGAAATGAAGTTGAATTTGTCATTCGTGATGTGTTAGCAGATCATGTGATAGAATGATGGGTCATTCCATCTCTTTCAAACAAATGGTTACCAAAAGTTATAAATCCATCTTATGGTTAATCGTATATGGTTCCAAAAATGAACTTATACTTCATATATCATACCGATTAATAAAATAAAACTAGTTTCTACTAAACAGGGACATCCTGTAGGCCAGTGGTAGGCGATAAAGGCCATTCGCACTTCGGTTGTGGGTTCGATTCCCACAGCCTTGTCCGACGCTATGGGCTGTCACCCGTCCTGCAGGTTGTCCTTTTTCTAAAGCTATATTACTATAACATCCCATCAATAATATCGAAAAACGTTTTATCCTAACTGATGTCCAACATAATCCATTCTAATCTTTAGGCTTATCTAAAATACTTCGGTCCAAGATCATAGTATAAAAGAAAATGATTACTTGAAATTTCACAGAACAATCACGTGAATTCCATCATTTATCCCCCATATATCATAAGATATATCTTGTTGGTCAAATTACAAACATGTGAATACCTTAATCATGTATTCTCTTGAAGAATGAATACCCATTGAACCTTAGTGAAAACATGAATGCAGTTAAATGTTAACACTTTCCACATACCAAAATCCTCAAAATTCTATATACTCAAACCATGATATCACTTAGTCCTTATATCAATCATGAGCTCAAGAATACTGTTAAACATTTCATTATCGTCTTATCCCTTCATTATGTGCATATCATCTACATTCCAAAAATATCTGAATAACCTTTTATGGATACTGGTACCATTAATCATAAACTTTCAAAACTCAAGGAAAGACAACAGTGTAACAATCCTTAGATGTCTCTTTATTCCATAGTACCATGAGATTACTTATACAACATTACACATGATAATCATGTCATCATTCCACTACATTCTTAAACCATTGACCGAGCTTCAACAATTCTTTCAACTCACATATCATTTTTAGTCTCTTCACCATCATCCACATAAATAATACCCATATGACAATACTGATTCTCTTCATGAGACTTTCCCTTAGGGCATTGGTTTGCATAATGCCCGTACTTTCCACATTTAAAACATTTAACCATTGTTGATGTCGTAGAAATACCATTATCCTCATCCCTGGTGTTAACTGAACCTTTTCCTTTGCACTTACTGGCTTTGTGTCCTTCTTTTCCACACCCAAAGCATCTTCCAGTTCCTTTGAAACATTCTCCTTGATGCCTCTTCCCACATGATTTACATAGGGGAAGTTGAACTTTCTTTCTTCTATGATCATCATGAAACTCCATCTTTCTCTTATTAGCCGAGTCCGGAAACTTACCAAATTTTAGTTTATTGATCATATTATGAGATTGCTGATTCGGCATAATAAAGATGTTTGGACTTCCAAATCCCGTTTCATTTGGTTTCTCATGAAGAATATCATTCCATTGTCTATCATATCCTCCATTATCGTGAATCATCTTGTTTCCAGCCATTTTGAAAAACCCCAAAAGAATAGTGTGAGAGGAAAAAATCATGCTAGGGAAAACAACATAATAAAGGGGGAGTACCCTCAATATCTAACATCTTAGGTTAAATTCTAAGATTTTTAGCGCAATTCTAAGACTATAACCTATATGTATACTTAACCTTAGAGACATCCCTAGACATACCTTAGAAATATCTCTAGGGATCACACTAAAGTTCTCGCATCCTAGTTTCTAAAGGTTGACTAAACCTTTCCTCTGATACCAACTGTAGAGACCCGAAGCTTGACGTACATGGAGATTACATTACTTTTGTGGAATACTTAGTACATAACAAAAACACACACACAAGGATCGTAATAGTTTAGTGTCTTTGGAAACTCGGAATATAATCTTCTAATCCTGGTTAAAGATCTTCAACATCTCCCATAAAGATTTTCCTTTTTTTAATACCTAAAACCTTTCTTTATATCCTGGGGAAAAGTAAACATAAAAGTGTGAGCTCAAATGCTCAGTAAGGGTAAACAAAAGAAATATCAATCACATCATATACATAAGCACATAACTTTTGTAAATCTTAACCTGTAAAAGAGATCATAATTTCATAACCTGGGATAACTCATGGCAGTGAAATGTAATCACAATAATCATAACATAAAACATTAAACTTTTTGGCATGCACACATAATCATAGAGAATCATTTCTTGTTATTCAAGACTCATTTCCAAGACTATCTTAGTGGACAAAGTCCCTTTCTGAACCGAGTCACCCTCATTTCAGTCCGGTTTCACTGAACCGGTATAACCTACCATTCCAGCCATGTCTATCTAATGAGATATAAAATCTTTACCCAATGCATTGGAGGGAGATATAGGTCCCACCCATCTCATAATGATACCATTCTCATGTGTGCCACAAAATCATAAATCATACATCATTTCATAACCCATGTAATAAAAAATTGGAATCTTAAACATCGTGACATCATAAAACAATTCATATAAGATAAATGAATTCATAAAAATAATTCCATCACAACATAATCAAATCAATGTAACAATAGGGATATAAATAGAACCCTATATTATCTTAGATGGAAAATAATTTTGAAAAAACACTTGAACTCCATTCTTGAGGAAAATGTCCATTCTACTTCAAAAACTTTTTTCCTTTATTAACATGTCATACAATTTTAATCTAAAAGGAGTTGATTAAAAATAATCTTGAAAACTTGTAAAGGAAGATTCTTGGAAATAATGTTTTAAAAATCCATTCATGCCGTATAAGTTAAAAAAACATTCTTCTCGTACTTTTGTCGGAAATTCAAAAAGTACCTCGTACGAAAAAAATGACAAAAGATTCCTTTCATATCCTTTACTAAAAACTCACCGAAGGGTAAAATTGGATTGAAAAAATTGTAGGTGGATGGAAATAACATTACATATTTAAGAAACATGGATGTGGATGATAAAATACACCCCGTAAATACCAAAGTATAAACAACCTCGGATAAAAATGAGATTGTGATATTTCCCTTACCTTAGGTCCGACTTGCTTTGTAAGTGTCTGAACCTCCTGTATAATGATATAAACAATGTTATTGACTTATTACAAAATCATATTCATTTTTATGATATCATATATGGTTCACTTATGACTTTATATTACCCGTTCTTTTGTAAATTCCATGTTAAAGGGCGTTTTGGGTAAAATTGTTTCATTTGTCATCCGTGTTTTGACTTGTAATTATTCATATGATTACTTAGATCATGATTACATAATTCCAGAATATAAAACATGATTTATATATATATATATTCATAATATAAATATATATAATAAATCAGTAAATGGAAAGAAATACACCGTTCATGGAGACGGTAGGCCGTACGTACGCATGAACGCTGTTTTCGTTTCCTTATTGAGTTGAACGGAATTAAGTAGATGACATTCATATATATACACATAAATCCAGTATCATTATTATGTCATATATTTCATGATTAATTATTATATATACTTTATAATCATTCATGAATGGTTTAAAGTGGAGAATGAATCTCATCGCGTCGTGGAGACGGTAGTCCGTACGTACGCACGAGCGATGATATCGTTCTCATGATCATGAGACTATATTGGAGTGTATGTATACTATTTCAGAATAAATATCACTTTAAAATAATAATATATAGTTATTATTTACACCATTATACCCATCCAAGTAAGGTGGTGGTGGAAAATAGATTTCACCACAGCGTGGAGACGGTATTCCGTACGTACGCACGCGCGGTGATTTCATTTTCCGTAGGATGGAT
This sequence comes from Viscum album, assembly GCA_963277665.1. Taxonomy (NCBI): domain Eukaryota; kingdom Viridiplantae; phylum Streptophyta; class Magnoliopsida; order Santalales; family Viscaceae; genus Viscum; species Viscum album. Next base: position 1,904,698,733 of record OY728160.1, read on the forward strand.
AGATGGTGAAATAGGGTTGTTTCATACTTATAATAACATATCAGTATATGAGTGATACTGATGTTATTACTTCATAATGAAACAACCTAGGAAGAAGAAGTGGAAGAAGAAATAAAGGTGAAATAATCCGTAACGGAAATTACCTCTTCTTTGAAGCACCTCTTTGAGACCTCCTCTTAGGGCACTAAAATTGGTCTTTGAGGAAGACCAGAACCTCTAGGATGTTTCTAGGGAAGTGGAGAAGAGAATTTGTCAGGGGTTGTCCGAGCTTTAAGTCTCAAAGTTGTGTGAGGAAGAGAGGGAGGAGTTGCCCTTTTATAAGGGAGGAGAGGGGCACCTTTGGAATAACTAAAAATATTATATTATTATAAAGTCAAGTTCGGTTTTAAATAGCTCGAAATTGATTTATTTCGAGGCTAAGGTGGGGATGGGTCGAAATAATTTCATCCAATAGAATTTTGACATGTTTAGGTTCCTATTTTAACCTTATCATTTAGATTTAACATTAAGTTAAATAATTTTACTTTTACAGTGTCTTCTTGTGTTCTTACACTATAAGGTTAATAAACTTACTATATCAAGCCAAACGAACCACAAGTTGTTTATTATTAATATATATAACCTTATCTAAGTCATTTGGATGAACCATAGATTTTTAGGAATAAAATAACAATTAATAATATAATATTTGTTTTAAAAACTATTTTATGTCAATTTTGACACTATTTAGTAATTGATTTTTGTGAAAATCCTAACAGAATGATAAGTTCTAAAAAAGTTAATTAAATCAATACTAACATGTCATATTAACCTATAAAATTAGTGGAATTCATAAAAAGTCTTAAATTATATTTATTTTGGTATTTATAACATCAATTATGTCAATATTTCATTAATAAGATAATTATTGAATCATCTTTGTGTCATAAATAAATTAAATTATATGAAGTCTAAAAATTACAAATAAAATACCATTATGTAGGAAATCTTTTTATCTTTCTAATGAATATTTAATATCTAATATATCTTATATATTACCCTATATTAAAAAAGTTTTATTAAATAAACTTTGATTTTAACCCTTTTAACTCTTCTTTGAATTAAATAATAATAAATGTCCTAATCTAATCCAAGTGGGACTAAATGGTCATATTTTATTCCTAAGCTTGATTTTGGTCGAATTACACTTATCCAATAGAATTTGGACATGTGTTAGGGTAATAATAATATCATTTTTACCCTTAATTACCCTATTTACTTTTAATCGTGGTAAATAAAAGTAAAAAGTTACTATTAACCAAAAATTATTTTCATCTCATTGAACCAAATTTTAATTACTGACATCAACCATGTCTCTCATATTTTTGAAATTCCACTCACAGAAGTAGTAAAATTATGTTTTATGAAAAATTCAGTTTTTTTAACTACCACTTAGTGGTTTCACAATTCATCAAAAATTGAAAGTTTTCAGAAAAATACCAAAAATTAGGCCTAAGCTATATTTGATATTATGAACTCAAAAATGATTTATATTTTACCAAATTCAAAACATATCAGTTGAATTGATTAATTTAAAAATTAATTCCCGTCATCAAAACAAAAGGCGTGTTTTTAAGAGATAATAAGTATCAAAAGATTGACACTTGTTTACAACTGGTTTAAATGTGAAATTACATCCAATGACCAACATTATATTAAATTGTAAAAATATATTCTAAATATACATTAAAACTATTAAAATTAATAATTTATCACTATTAATTATTTCGATCTAAAAATTTGTTTTTAATTAAAATTTAGTAATTTTCACTATTCATCAAAATATGAAATTAATCCAAAAATCACCAAAATTTCACCCTAAGCTAATTTCGATCCGAATCCAAAAATGAAGTCCATTTTGAAAAAAAAAATTAGAAACTTTCAAGAAGTGGTTATTACTATTAATAACGGCTAGTTTTAATAATAGCATATCGTTGTTTAGTGAAACTTGGTATTGCGTACTGCACACGCTATCAAGGAAGGTCGTGATTGCGTGTAATGAAAGGCAAGTCAAGGATGCATATTGTGAAAGCTCCATTTGGTGTAGTGTACAACACACGACATTAATGAAATTAAAAAGAATATTTTTCATAAAATCTCGGGGTGTTACATACTATATGGAGTTGTGGAATTGGATGATGATATAAGGAGATGCATGGGATGAATGTTCTAATACTTTTAACATGCATATTTGTGATGGATTACATTTATAGAGAGACGTATTAGGATGTACGATGTTGGAAAATAGTGGTAATGAAATCGGAAAGTGGTTGTGACATGCCTTCATTGAAATTAAATTATAATATTTCTTTTATGAATTAATTAATGTAATGTATCCTAGTTGAGATGGGAACTCAATAAACCTATTTAGGTATGGAGTTTGCTTCACGTGTTTTACATTGGGATATAGTATGGTTTTTTATCTTTTTCTTGAGAGGCTCTAAGGGATTCTCTTACTAAGTATTCATTTTATGCTCAACATACTTATATATAAACAATTTTTCAAGTCATCTAGATTAGGTTGGATATTGGGAGGGATATTTCTATATTGTGGTTGTTCAAGATTTTTTTTGTCTATGTGGTCACTATTGATTTTATCATTTGGTACTTATAGTTTGTATTTTATCTTCAACTTGTTCTTTATAACATTAAATGAAAGAAAAAGGGATTTAGTTTATCTCTAGGAAAAATAATTCATTGGTGTAAATTTTTTATCACTTTTTCCTTATTTTTATTTTAGAGTGTTATACTTCCCACTTGTATATTAGATATACCCTCATAGATTGTCTCTAACCCATTGTTTATAAAAGGTAGGCTTTAAAAGGTCCATATCAACTTTCTCTAATTCTCATTTGAGGAGGGGTACCTTTTGGAAGAGGGATCAAGACACCAATGGTTTCATTATTAGTGATGAATAAATTATTTTTCATAGGTTAAAGAGGCTCTATATTGGTTAAAATGGGCTCCAAAAAATGGTACCCAAATTAAGATTATTGCATGATGTGTTTAATGTAAAAGAAAATAATATTAGATTGACACCTCTACATTGAATATGATAAAGAATAATGTATGGATGTTTTGGAATTATATTTCATGGTGAGGAATTATAATAAAGGTGATTTATTAGACAAAGAAAATTTCCTTTCACTACTTTGGGTTTATTTAAAAAGAATACATATTTTAATCTTATCTATGTGTAAACTATTTTAAATTGGTTTTTTACGATCAAAATTTCATAACCTCTTCCTAAAATAGATTATGAATTTTATTAGTGCATAGAATCCTAATTTTCATCAAATATTGATGTATTATCAGGATTCTACAAACCTAGGGTCCAAGAGTAGGAGATTCCCAAAATACCTTTTTAGAACTATTAAGAAAATTAAATGTACATAGTCCTTCCATTTGGTGTTATGAATTAAACATTGGTATAAATGGAATTATTGTACCATACAATCCATAGACACCACTATAATTTTTTTGTCATGTTCATGGATAAGAAAAAATTTAATACTTAAACTAGAAGTTACAATGAAAGGCACTTGGATATTGGGATTGAAACAGTGTGAGATGATCACCTCTATGGAACGTTATCTATGTGTGACATCTTTATAAAATAAGTTTAATTTCATAGTCATGAAATTTTATAGGAAGATATATCAGTTGATCTAGAGAATATTAACATTGTTACTTCTTTGAAACCAATACATAATGTGTTTGAGAAATCAGGATTGATGGGTTTATGGGATACTATTTTCATCATGCTCTAAACTTGTTAGACCACAACCACTATATAAAGGTGATCCTATTATGAAATAATAAATAATTACCTTACTTCTAACCTCAAGAAAAACATATATATATATATGCTCTAATTCACACAATTTGAGAGTGAGTATGAAACCCCTTAGATAATCACCAAGAGACATCCCAAGCATGTAATTATAGTAAAAATAGTTTTAACATAATATTTCAATGATATTTATAATATATTAATGGAAAATGATTACATAATAATCAATAAAGAAATAAAAAAAATTATAAAATTCTATATCCACCCAAAAAAAGCCAACATCAAATGATTCCTCTGAATTACTAAAAACCATGAGTTGAAATATACACCCCTATTACCTGTCATAACATAGAAATGCAATCCAATGTTCCCCCTAAATGAGAGTATCACCCAAGTATATATAAATGAGGCCCATCGTAAATGAATAATTATTACACCCCTCCCATTTTCTCAACAAATAATCACGTCGGAAAAAGTCACCAATGATTGATAACCAAAACTCATTTTATATATTTTTTCATTAAAAACATTTTCCATCATCCATATGTTTTCCATTCATATCATTTTGAAATCACTAGATTATTTCAATAGGAATTTTACAAGGATTTACAATTACAAAAAAGAATAAACTCAAGGAAACATATCAATTCATTCACAAAGAATATTCAGGATGATAGATAATTTGCATACCTCAAATTAAATTATCCAAATCAAAATATAGGAAATCATTTAGAAGGAGGAGAATCATCCCAAAATCACCACCAAATACCTATGGTTCCAAATCACTATTGAGAAACAAAAAATAAAGGTCTACAAGGAACATAGTAGGGTTAATATCAAATAAAATACCCTTTAATGTACTATACATGATTTCTAATTTTATTTCACCTCTCCCCCACCAAAAAATAGTTCTTGTTTTATCTATTTTAAAAACATAGAAGATCATAATCATGATTAGGAACACAATAAGGGCTATTTAAACAATTCATTACCATTATGATTATGGTGGATGGAGATGCTTCAATATGGCCACCAAAACCCATGTTATGGAATTCTGTACTTCCCCTTTCTGAAAACTATATCCCAAAGAAACAAGCCCACAAAAAAACCATCCCAATTAATTACCACAAAATTAAATGCATGATTCCACCTCAATTTTATAGATCTTCAAGGAATAAACTCCAACTTCATGAATCCACCAAACCATTTTGGAATGATTATAAAGGACTAATATTTATTCAAAAAAGACGCCATTTTTACTTATTTGGGGGTTTTGGTTTGCCCATTTCCTAAATTTCACTTTCTAGATGTCATTGCCATAAAAACTGTAGGATATATGGCTTACTAATGTCGATTCCACTTGACTAACTCACATGATTATATCACCTATACACACATTACTACGACCTTCATTAAGGCCCAAAATTTTTCATGTTAATTTCTATATCCCATTCTAACTAAACACCCCTAAAATTGTTATTTAAATCAAAGAAACCATTCCAATAACATATTGTATTTAGGAAACCAAGACATAATTCTAATCAAGGGTGTCAGACACTATTAGAAATATTCTCTCACATTAGATTTTATTTTAAATTATACCATTAATCGGGCTCTAATATGAAAAAATGAATTATTAAAAATGAATTTTTAGATTAATGTTCCTTCAACTTATCCTAATTTAACAATAAAATTAAGTTTATTTCTTTTCTAAACACAACATTATTCTTATTAAAATTTTTATAAAAACTACAACATTCATTCTAAAATATATAGTGTTATTTCATTTAGATTCCCCTCTGTTAAGAATATAAATATATCTCCATATTTAATGAATGATCACCTTTTACTCACCTTTTCATCTGAATACTCGTTGGAGAAAACCATTACTGAAAACCATGATTAATGATATACTTAATAATCTCTAACTTTTATATATAACACCTTCAAAACAACATCTTAATATAACTTATTTAATAGAAAAAATGATACTATATATTAACCACTAATCGATTTTTATCCCAATAATTGGTCTCCTTACACAAATATTTGTTACTTCAAAGTCTCTAGTATAAATACACCACATGAAAATACATTTATATATAATTTACTATTTTCAAACATAGTAGTTTTTTATTCCTCTAGTAGGTTATTCCATTTATCGATGTATAATATTTTGTACATTGCCCCAATATTATACTTTATGAAAACATTTATATATCGTCGATCATACCTAAGTCAAATTAAATTAATATTTTCATTATAAATGATATTAATCAATATCATTTACCACATAGTAATGATTTACCAATATAAGTTTCCATTATTATTTTGATAATGAGCGATTAATTGGTTGTATTTGTTTTCAATATGTCAATAAGGAGTAATGTTAATATATGTTGATGATTTATGATGATGAACATACAAATGAATGAAGGTTGACATTTGATAAATATCATGGTGATCCAGTAGGTAAATTGTATTGAAACTAAAATTAATTACATAATAAAGATACATTCATATGTAAAAAAAGAAAATCATGTTTTTGATTTTATGGTGACTAAAAAGTTTAAATACCCTGATTCTCATAATTTATGTTATTTTTTTATCAGGGATCAGCTATGTATTCCCATATATGTCAATTGATTATAGAGATAATATTTTTATAAATTAAATAATTTTTCAATTGAATATTGTGATCATTTTATATCTTAAGTTATTAAAGAATTTGATAAATAGTTGAAGGATGAATTATTGATTTTGGACTTATACATCTAGATGTTATGATTTTAGGTTTCAGATTGTTACTTGATGATCTGAAACTAAATGGTGTTGTGTACAATGATGTTGAATAACAATGGATATATGAATGTTTATATTTGGAGTCTATAATTAATCATTATGGTTGATGTACACATTAATGGTTATCAAGGAGTAATTATGGAATATATTTTTCAAATTCTACATGTTGAGCCACAGATGTTGTGCTCTAGTACATGTGAAAGAAAATTTATTTTACAATGATTTAACATAAAAATAACTAAATATTCAGAATTTATATATTATTATACCATTTTTATGTTTTAATTTAAATAAATATCATGATTGTTTGTGAAAATTTGGATTCTAAATTTGTGGTTGGATGTTGGAATCCTTAAATATGGAGGAGTATTCATATGTTATATTTCTCCTAAATACATAAAAATAAAATATCTAATTTCCTGATATCCGATAAACATATTTGGTGATATGTGGATATGGATGAACAATCATTTCCTTTGATTTTATACCATAATATTGTATGATGGTTCATGCAATTGATAATACTTAATGTACAATATTCTATACATTCCCATTATTTATCATATATTGAAAATCAATATGATTAAAATATTAGAGATTAATTATATTAAATTCATGAATTTTACTATTTAATTATTAAGACTCCATTGGGTATTAATGTATGGGTACCATGTGATGTGACCTAATATAGTTGGGAGTCACACTGCTAATTTATTACTGTTAATTGAGTGTGTCTGAGGAATAGATCAGTTCCTTTTTTTGGTTCACCTAATACTCTAGTAATCATAGCTCAAAATCTCTCCATTAATGATCTTAATTTATCTATATCAAATATGAACTACCATTTCATTGGTTATTCGGAATCCTCTTGATTTGATTGATGAGAAACTAGAATGTGTACCACCTACAAATTCATGAGGAATATAATTGTTTCTTCGATGATCATTATCAATGATACTTAAAAGAGTACAAGTTTTTTTATATTGTAGTGCACGTAATATTTATTAATTTTATTTATGTTCATATTAATTTTTTTACGATATATTACATATATCATTTGTTTTCCATTGAATTATGTCATATATTGATCCCCTAAACCCCTACAGTTTTATCAGATTGTTGTCTATCAATGGATCAACATCATCTTTTAGATATCTTAGTGAATAATTAATATATCATAAGGAATATTAACCCATATATTAAAATATGCTAGAATTTAATTCTTTGTGATAGGATTAATCAAGTTAAACAATTTCTATATATCATTAGGTTTCATATTCATGACATAATAATATCTAAATTGTGTAGTATAATTTTATATTTATTAACATAAATTATGACAGAAACACAGGTCTTATAAAAAGAAAGCATCATACCTTTTCAATAATATAATATATATCATAAAATACTATTATATCCTTATGATATTTTCAACCATATCAACATATATCTACAATAGTGTATTATTGGTTTTGTATCATAGAATATGATTAATATGTTTGGTTACTTTTATCTATTAATAGTAATTTAGTACATAAAACTTCTATTATCATTCATAAAATAAAATATAGTGAAGATATTTTAATATTTTTATATTTTTCTATATTTTCTTATTTTTATAATTTTATTAAATTATAACTGTAAGGCATTATAAGAAGACTTTTCAATATATAAACTAAATATGAAATGATTCTAATTGTATCACATATTTAATAGAATTAATAAATAGTTTCTTTTTTTCTAATTTCTTTATAATATTCATTTTTATAAATTGAATCTAAATTTTGAATATTGTTTATGATTTATTATTATGATAAATTATTAATAATATATTTTATGTTCAGGATTTAAATTATATATATATAAACAAATGATTTAGTTCTTATATAAATTATCCTCAGTTTGAAATCAATGTTATTATCTTGAATTTAATTATCATAAAATCTTTTTTATGATATATTGTTTTAATGGATATGAATATCCTGTATGAAATGACTCCCTAGGGAGAAGGATTTGGGTCCAAAAAAACCACTATCTTGGAGGCTTATTCCTTTAACTAAAAATATGGTGGTTGATAATTTGTTTCATAGGTCTTATTCATGTGGAGATTCCCAATCTTATATAATTTAAATAATTTACATGAAGGGGTCATATACCATATTCATATGGTGTATTTGGATATGTATGAATATTTTTTATCCATTTTTAGGAAACTAAAACATTAATTGGGTTATTTAAAGAGTTACACATTAACATGGTGTGATGTTGTCAATTTGATTGATAGAAGAGGTATTTGATAACTTAATCATTAGGATAATAAATACACAATGGAATAAAATATGAGATACCAAATAGTTAATCTGATGCAATAGTTAGTCATTGAATAATTATATATTGTATATTTTTTAACTAATGGTTTGAAAATAAATTACCTCTACTACTAAGTGTCATATTCCTTCTAAAGCACTGTTAGTCAAGACCTTGAATATCTATCTAACATGAATAAAAAATATCCAGCTACCCCTATATTTTTTATGTAGGAAGATATTTAAATTGGTCATTCTATTATGTTTCGGAACCACTTCATGGAATTTTATTTTGGATATAATTATCATTAAACTACAATAGGATTTAGTTATGGGAGGAATATAGATGAGTTAACCAAAAATATTATTTGGGAAAAGTAATTACCCACTCAACAAACCAAGAGTCTTAACTATTATGATACGGATGACTCCATCACCAAAGCATTTAGTGTCATTAGAAATTTAATGGAGGACTTATACTTTAAGGAAATATGGATTTTGGTACACAAAATAGATATAATTTTTGGGGTCATCAATTGAAATGGGAGTAAATTTATTAAATGTACTTCATAAAAAGATAATAAACATGATATTCACCAATATGAATATTATTATTTTTTATTTTGTCTTATAACATCTTAATCAAACTGGTATCTATTTTAGGTATGACCAATGATAATATTCAAGATTGGTGTCTAGGGATGATAATTTTTATTAAAAGAGAATCATTTTCATCATCCTAATATAAATTTCAATGAAATAAATTTCTCTAAGGTTAACTCACTAGTAGTTAATATTTTCTATTCATAAAACATTAAGGTTAATGACCATAAACTCGGAGATTGGAGGGAATTAAAGGAAGAAGATGTTGGTGTTTGTCTTGGAAATGGAATAATGGTTTATACATTTCATTTCATCGCTTATGATCTATGAATATATTGAAAAGTAGTTCTTTAATTTAAAAACCATTATTATGTTACCTCCATTAATATAAATTTTAATTCTCTACACTATCTAGACATGTTGGTATTTTATTTCATTATTAAGAAAATGAGTTTTTTTATATCTATGAATGATAATACTTATGCAATCAGGAATATAATAAAAATTTATTTCATTATAAATATGGAAAATACTATATTAAAAATTTATAATAATAAGGTATTTATTTATTCAAATATCCCCTGTCATTAGTATGGTCACCTTGGAACCATAAATTGGAAATACATCCAAGGAATATTTGGATATGGATTGTTTGATTTTGTTGATTATAAATCATTTGAAACATGTAATATATTTTTATTAGGAATTATTTCCAAAGAAACATTTTGTAGAAAATTCAATACTGATAGTGATTTTTTAGATATCAAATGTCGTGATGTATATAGAATAATTATCACATTAGAAAGTGGTAATTTTAATTACATCATTAATTTTATAGATGAATTTAGATGACATGGTTATGAATTTATAAGGATATAAATGTATGATATCTTTAAATAATATATGTAATTTCGTAAATATTTATAAAACCACTAGTTTAATGAAATAATATTCTCCAATTAAGTCGGGGTGGTGAAAACAAGGTCGATGAGTTGACAAATCATCTGACTAATTTTGGACTTTTTCTAAAACACATCTTTTAGAACACACTAGAAGAATAGTGTCTCTGAGCAGAGGAATCATATCCTATTATTTACGGATGAATTCATATCCTGTTAATGGGACATTCATATTTTTTTCTAGTGTTATGCTATGGAGTCATCCGCTTTCCAACATAACATTGTTGAATCTAAACCATTCATAAAGACACAATTTGAAATTCAGTATGGAAAAAATACTAGTTACACATTTATGGAGAGTAAGAATTTTTAATAACCCATGTAATAATTATAATCTAAAAAGCATGACCCAAGGCCTAGAAAATTATTATTATTATTATGAAAAAGAAACTAGGGGATTTTATTTTTATAATCCTACTTAACAACAAGTGCTTGTGTATTGAAAATGTGTATTTACTAAGACCAAATTTATATTTATAGATTAAAGTGAATGTAATTATTAACTAGGATGCAATAAAGAACAAAAAATATGAAGTTCTCTTCAGATAGAAGTTGAACTTTTTCGTTAATTAATTATAAATGATCAACTAACTCATGTTATATAAGAAACGTGAAATAATTTTTGGACTGTTTAGAATCATTAGAGAAATGAATTTATTATGGTGAATTATGATGAATTAATTTGCATAAGATATAAACCTATTACCAATAATATATCTATATAGTATTTATATTTTGAGAAATGTTTAAAATCAATGGAATATAAAATGAACTCCCTGGAAAATAGTCAATTTTTTAAATTTATAAATTCATCTAAAGGGGTGTTACCCAAAAAGTGAAAGGGAATTACTAATAGAAAACTGACATGTATTATAAGGTGTCTATTAGAATAAATGTTTTATGTAAAAGGGTTATAAGAAAAATCATGGTACTTAATACTAATGAAACTTTTCATATATATGTATGATAAAGTCCATTTTGATATTTTTGTCTATATTAGTTCACATTGATTATGATATGTTTCGAATAGATAACAAAAAACATGTTACTAAATAGGATTTTAATATTTGTTTTTTATTAAATATATTCCAATGATTTTGAAGTTCTATATATGGATTCAAAGGTATGAAAGATTCAAATTTCAATTCATGAATTATTCAAGGCCACTAAGATATGGATTATCTAATTATTTGATGTAATCACAGGGGTTGGATTCATCAAAAATGAAAATAATTCATATGTATACAAGAGGGATAGTGGTACTATTTTATTATTTCATTATATTGTAAGTCGAAGACAAACTACTTATCAAAAAGGATATAAAAATTTTAAGCTTAAAAATGAAGTGTCATGGTAAATGGTTATGAAGGAAATACAAGGGTGTAGTAACCTACATAATGGGTATAGGGTAAAATAAATATTGATCTAAGAGGGTAATATTACTCAACAAGGTAACATATATTACAAAAATAATAAATTGGTTTAGCATGGATTACTTCAAAAAAGTGATTTTTATTAGTGTCAAAAAGTGTTAATAATATAAGGATTCAATAACATTATATGAAGTTACTAAGTATGGAAAAATTTCTATAAAAATACACTACTGGATTTATTGTGCATTCCATGTTGTTCCCTCAGCCTGTTGTTTCCTATGATCTTTGTGGACCTAGTAGATACTAATGAACAAATTGTGAGTGTCATTGGATTTTTGAGATTAATTCCCAAAAGTACATGAAAATGACTAAGGACATGTTATTGTTACTGGGATGAGAGTATGGCCACAGTATATGGAATTACAATGATACCACTTCTCAATAAAAAAAATGTAACATGATAAAGAAATTTTGTTTCAAGATTTTTTTAATAATTGAGCGATCAATTGGATGTGTTCCAAACAGAACAAAATGGTGGAATCAATAATAGACATAGTGTTTATCTCTACATCATATACTATGGATCAATATTTTTTAATCAATATGTTCATTTGTAAACATTAGTTGGTTTGTTTATTTTAAGGAGAAATTGTGATTTCTTATGAAAATAATGGATTCATTAGACTTGGTTAGGAATGGTAGTCTCATTTTATGGCCAAAAATATCTTTCACAATAAGCATATTATATGACAGGTCATTAAGATGGAATATATAAGGATATTTGGGGTGTTTATAGAGGAAAAAGTATTTTATTTTTTAATAAATCCATTACTATTTAATCAATAAAATTTTATGTTCTGTATATTCCGTTATAATACATTATATATTGGGGATGTGGTTGAATAATATATCTTAATTTGGAAAATAAATTTAATCCCCATTATTTTTAATTCATTTTTTGTAATAGTTTTTTCATATTAACAGTTGAATAAATATATCCTCTAATGTTATGACTTTTGGGTATCCCTAATCAGTGATCATCATGGAGTATTACATGATTTGATGTTGGGTTAAGTATTTCATGGGAATAATCACGTACATGATAAATAAGTTTAAAATGAAATACAAATAATATAATCATAATGATAAGTCACACATTTTTTTATTAAACTAACACATTAAAGTATACCACATGGAATTTCATAATATAAATAATATAATTAGGGGTGTATACTTATTCTCAATTCCCATCACCTGAGGTTAGTGAGGTACATTTCATGGGAACATTCATACATTGAAGACTTTCATACAAAATCATTGAGGATTAGTTAATCATGGGTGGTTGGTAATGTGATTATTCATAATGCCAATTTTAGTAAAACTAAGATGAGAACAATATAGTCATATGTTGGGAAAATAAAATGAGGGCCTTGGATGAATTATATTTAGTAGATTCATTAACAAACTTAAATTATTTAAATATTATTTTCATAATTACATCAATAATGAACCAGTTTTATTCTTCTAATTTAGATAAATTTAATATTGTGTATTAATCTACATAGACAGCCTATTTCATCGAATCTTTAGTGGATTAGATGGATTATATTGGGTTGAAATGTTCAAATACTAGTGGTCACTCGATGTCATTAAAAATGGATAAAATAGGTATATATATGATTTATGTTGTACATCATATTATATAGATTTTCATGTCCATATGTATGTATATTTAGTTAGGAACATATTAGACCCCTTAATATATTGAGTATCACTAATTATTTCCTAGAGGGCACTATTTTTATAGATTTATTAAATTGGAATTTCTTATTTATTTTAAAAAATAATGGGGATCTAATAGTCACAAATTTTTGACTTTATATAAATATTTCATTTTAGAAAATTTGTTTCCTCCAAAATAAAGAGATGTTTGATAAACAGTATATTTAAGAGTTCCGGAAGGATTTAAAAGAATTTGAAATATTTTTTAGTATATCATGAAGGGATTTTTATGAAATTTGTTGATTTAATAACAAGAAAAATAATATGATTTCATATTTTTCAATGTCAAAAAATCGTACATGTAGATATGTGCATACTAATTCATATATATGTTTTTTCAAATGATTTTTATCATAGTGTATGGTGGGTTTGGGAATATTACATTTTTCATGTTAATTGCACCATATATTCCTTCTGTTCAAATTATGTCATATAAATGTTAATTGAATTTTTTATGATTTTCAACGATAAATACATTATTTGAAGTGATTTGTAAATAATAAAACAATTAATACTAATCTTTGGGTTCCATTAGATCAAATCTCATAGGTCCCCACTCTAACTTTTTATTTAATGAAGAGTAATTAGCGTGTTAAAAAGGGTTCATACCACTCTAGTTGTTTTTAACAAGAATTTATGAAATCCTAGTAGAAACCCAATTCATTATTGATCATCATTTGTCTCCAGGGAAAGGGAACATCCAACAATTTGGTGATCGATATTCCCATTGATATGATCAAGCATCCACCATAAAGAACACTATCTAAGAATAAATAATGTATATGGTTGTTTCTTAGGAGATATTTTTAAAGTGTAATTCAATGTGTAAACGATTAATTACTAAACTCAGTGTTTTTTCATACTTAATATTATTTGTTTACATTTGAACAAAGTTGGTGATGTCTCATGAATATTATCTATATTAGTTCCCAATATTCAATCACTAGAGGATCAACCAAAATCGAAAAAAGAAGGCTAAATTCTAAATCCCTTGAGACTATAATTTTTGATGCATAATTGTACGTTTCATGACGTGTAAAGGTACATTTAGGACTTTTTGGGTTGACATTTTACAACGTGTAGAACAACATTGAAAAATTTTAGACTATATCTAAGCTAATGTAGAAGAAATTACTAAAGGGAAAACCATATGAAAGGGTTAACAAAAACCATACATAATAAATTTACTAATATGGTTGCTAGGAATATATAAAATATTGTATATTACATATATATATATATATATAATAAGAAGAATATGATAGATGATTTATTTATAAATAAAATGTCGAAAAAAACTGTACATGATATGTAAGTGTTACAATTTCATATCTTAATGGATTTCTATAGATAATTTTAAAATATAATTTATCCTTATTGTGTTACATAAGTTCAAGAATCTCTTACAAAAACGTAAAACTAGTAATAAAATAGGCGAGTATGAGAATATATAAGTGTAATATATTAGATTAATGGATTATATTCAAGAATATTGATCTATAATTTAAATTAATCAATCATAAATGTTTTCTTTATATTATTAAATTCTATAATTAATCAAAGTGATATAATGATTTTATAAGAGTTTTGAGAAGTTGAACATCACACCCTGAAAAATAATTTAATCTCATTAAGTGTTTTGATTTTGAAATACTAGTTTAGGAATATTTTTTTAATTGAGATGTATTAATTCTAGGAAGAGAATAACACTTCAAAGTAATATATGAAATGAGAATTGTGGATTTCATTCATTACGTTAGATTATATTCCATTTTATAACAATAAAATTAAGAGAAACGATATAATTCATTATTTTTATGAAGTGTATGTTTCATTAAAAGGTTATGTGCATCCGAACAAGCAGACCATTTTAAATTGTGATTTTTCTTGAAGAAGAGGCCCCAATAATAAATCATATAAAATGAATATCCAAGAGAAAAGATTGTAGATTTTTCTAATAAATTTTAAATTATCATAGCCTAGAAGCATCACTCTCAGATCAGATGTTGAAATTGTGAACATTTCATTTTCTTTTTAGAGGTCCATAATTATGACACATTTTATTTACATCAAAACAATTCAACATCAAAAAGATAATTTTGATCAAATATATTCTTAAGGATGCTTTAAGATTATAGTTTTAACAAATTTGGAAAAACTATTACACACACAATTCCCTCAAAATCAAACGATAATTTCTCCCATTTAACCCACCTTTTCTTATTTCACATTAATTCCCCATCATCATCTCTATGAAAAAAATTATGAAAATAATTATTTAACACAAATTCTCCATAAAATATAGAAAATGAAAATTAATATGTGTGGGATCAAATGCTTATTAATGGAAAACATAATTATTATTAAATAAAGTTCATCACTCGGAATAATAAGAGTATAATGTTATGATGATATATTGAATGTGCATTAGTATAATATACAAATATTCATACCCATAAATACATAGAAAATTGAAGATAAAATCATGGATTAATTAATTAAGAATGGAAAAAACTGATAATAATCAATAATCATGTGCCATGTGATATAAAAAATAATGAATTAGTCATCATAAACCCATTGTATGAATAAATAAAACGTAATAGTATTTTGGAAAATCATCCTCATAGAACAATTACAGAACCATTAATGTTTGAATAACCATTTTTTATACATCCAAAATAACTCTCTAGAGAACATAATCATTGCCCAATGCATTTGAGTGTTATTTGGGTTCACCCATTACATAAACAATTATAAGCCCACCTAGCACTCTTTTCGATTCAACATAATATATTATTTCTAAGAACTATTACATGAAGAAAGGTCATATTTAATCATAATCTCATACAAAAAAAATTATTATTTCAAAAACTATATTAACGTATAGATAAAATGGGTTCTATGATGATCATTTTGGATGTTTATTAACATACAAAATAGAAATAGGATCCATTACAATATCTTTTAAACTCAATTAGCCATTCTAAGAGAAATGGGACACATAAAATCTATTTGAAACGTGATTAACATGTTGATGAGAAATACGTTCCATAATAGTATCTTTTAATCTAATAAAATCGACGATGAGAAATGAGTTTCATAAAAATCTCTTGGAAATAATATTATTCTATTCAATTAATGAATGGGAATTGTATCAATACCAAATATCCCTATTGTATGATAGGTAACAGAATGTATTTTTATATATTTAATAATTAAAATACCATTAAAATATCATTAAAAATTTCTTGAGGAAAAAATCCATAATTTTTTCGAATCACCTTTTAAGATATAAAACACATTAAAAATACTTTTCATTGAAAATTAATTTTAAATCCCCAGTGTTTACCAAATATTAAGAAAAATATTTCTACAAATATAACCTTATAAACATTAAAAAGGATGCTTTAATGTAATTTTAGTCGTTTTGGTGTCTAATTCAGCATATTTTGTAAATAGTATTCATTTTTCATGGTTACAAGTTAAAACATGTGAAATGTTCGAAATTAGAAAATAGAATTAATTTTAAAACAATTTTATAATAGAATAAAATGGGTAAATATGTTTTCAAAAAGTCATTTAAAATTGTTTAAACAATTCAAAACATTATTATAAACCATTGTTTGGGATGAAAACAAATTTTTGATTGAAGATTGAAATGAAGACAAATTATATTAAAAATATTTTATCAACAGTTTTATGTACCAATGAGTGGGAAAAGAGTTAAATTAATTTGAGATAATATTAATAACCTGTTTATATGTTAATTAACAATCATGAGTTGATTTTAACAATGATTACATGCTCATAGGCAATGCGGATAAATGATTAGATTGTAACAAATGACTCTTACCACTTTTGTAATATTCAATCATAATCCCCATAACAGAATAATGTTAAAATAAATATTATATTACATGAATATAAGTGTATTCATGATATAACATCTTACATGGGGTTCTATATACACCTATGTAATGAAGATTGGTGTATATTAAAACCTACATATTAAAGAAGGAATATTCAGACAAAAACCAGTTACTACATCGATATCATTGAAACCTTAAACCCCATGAATGATAAATCATAAAATTTATATTTAAATCCCAATAAAATTTAGGTTAAAATAATTAAATGCCTTAATTATTATTAGGTACATAATAAGATAATAGAAGTTGTGAATATGGCATATTTTCCTCAAAAATAAAAGTGAGATAAGAAAAATACCTTACCTTAAGCTTCCATTTGATTGAAAATACTTCATCCTCATATATATTGTTTATAAAAAATTTAATAATTTATTATAAAAAAACATTAATATTTATAACATTATATATTTTCATTTTATTTCTTATTTATAACCTATTACCTTATAAAAATTCATTATTTCCAATTTTCGCATACTAATTTCCATATTTTCTCATTCAAGATTTATTTTGAATGTTTGGTTTCATGTGCATATGTTATAGAAATATTGTCTCCATAATTATAATATTGAAATCATTAATATATATTTTCATCAATTTAACTCTTAGAACCAATCATCAAATAAAATTAAGAAAAATGAAGTATGTTACGATCATTGAGATGATAGGTCATACCTGCGCAAGAGTATCGATTCTATTTGTTCAATGGTCTTTATCGAAATATGTATTATAATATTTAATCATTAAAAATTTCATAATTTCAATAATACCATATTTTCTTTTATAAATACTTATTTATATAATTATTATGATTTGGCGGTGAAAAAATGAATTGCACAACTTTGACAAGTGGGTAGTCCACATGTCCACGAACGACGCTATCATTTTTTAGTCAATGTAAATGTAAAAATTAAATAATATTCTATATTTATAGAAAGATAAATTGTAAATACCTGAAGCCTGATGTACATGGAAATTACTTTACTTTTGCGGAATACTTAGTACATAAAAACACACACACACACAAGGACCGTAATAGTTTAGTGTCTTTGGAAACTCGGAATATAATCTTCTAATCGTGGTGAAAGATCTTCAACATCTTTAATAAAGATCATTTTTTTAAACCTAAATCCTTTCACTATGTCCTGGTGAAAAGAAAACAGAAAAGTGTGAGCTCAAATGCTCTGTAAGGGTAAAAAAAATATCAATCATGTCATATTCATAAGAACATATCTTTTGGAAATCATAACCTGCAAAAGAGATCATAATTTCATAACATGGGATAAATCATAATAGTGAAATGAAATCCCAATTATCATAACTTAAAACATAAAACTTTGTGGAATACACACATAATCATAGAGAATCATTTCTTGTTAGTCAAGACTCATTGCCAAGACTATCTTAGTGGACAAAGTCCATTTCTGAACCGAGTTCACTCCTCGTTTCAGTCCTGTTTTACTAAACCGGTTTAACCTGCCGTTACAGCCATGTCTATCTCATGAGATATAAAATATTTACCCAATGCATTGGAGGGAGATATAGATCCCAACCATCTCATAATGATACCATTCTTATGTTTGCCACAAAATCATAAACCATACATCATAGCATAACCCATGTAATAAAAATGGGAATCTTAAGCATCGTGACATCATAAAACAATTCTTATAAGGTAAAGGAATTCATAAAAGTATTTCCCTCACAACATAATCAAATCCATGTAATAATAGGGATAGAAACAGAACCCTTTATTATCTTAGATGGAAAATAATTTTGATAAAACACTTGAACTCCATTCTTTAGGAAAAAATCCTTTCTACTTTAAAAACCTTTTTCCTTTCTTAACATGTCATAAAATTTTAAACTAAAAGGTGTTGATTAAAAATAAACTTGAAAACTTGTAAAGGAAACTAATGTTTTAAAAATCCATTCATGCCATAAAAGTTAAAAATACATTTTTCTCGTACTTTTGTGAGAAAAGTAAAAAAGTACCTCGTACGAAAAACGATAAAAGATTCCTTTCATATCTTTTACTAAAAACTCACCGAAGGGTAAAATTGGATATAAACTATTGTAGAAGGATATAAATATTACATATTTAGGAAACATGGATGTGGATGATAAAATACACCACAGTAAACTCCAACGTATAAACAATCTCGGATAAAAATGAGATTATGATATTTCCCTTACCTTAGGTCCGATTTGCCTCGTAAGTGTTTGAACCTCCTGTATAATGTTTTAAATAATGTTATTGACTTATTCTAGAATCATAATTATTGTTATGATATCATATATGGTCATATTCTTAGCTTCTTAGTAGTAATGTTTTATTGTTACTTGTTATTCGGGTGTTTATAAATATTTCTTCTTATGCGTGTTTGGTCGAATAAATTCTTATTCTTCTCTTTAGGTTATAGATACATCATTTCCATAATGGTATTAATGTACTATATATATCATATTTATTCATTAAATTTATTTATATAATTATTATGCAATGAAGATCATGTAGAACGAGTCGCATCACAACATAGAGACGGTATTCTGTACGTACGCACGAGTGATGATATCATTCCTATGATCGTGGAATTGTATCGAAGTGTATGTATACTATTTAAGAATAAATATCACTTTATAATAGTCATATATAGTCATTATTTACACCATTATACCCATCCAAGTAAGGTGGTGGTGGAAAATAGATTACACCACGGCGTGGAGACGGTATTTCGTACGTACGCACGCGCGATGATTTCTTTTTTCGTAGGATGGATAGATGGTGAAATAGGGTTTTTTCATACTTATAATAACATATCAGTATATTATTGATACTGATGTTATTACTTCACAATGAAACAACTAAAGAAGAAGAAGTGGAAGAAGAAATAAAGATGAAAGAATCGGTAACGGACATTACCTCTTCTTTGAAGTGCTTCTTTGAGACCTCCTTTTACGGCACTAAAATAGGTTTTTGAAGAAGACCAGAACCTCTAGGATGATTCTAGGGAAGTGGAGCGTAGAAATTGGCAGGGGTTGTCCGATCTTGAAGGCTCAAAATGGTGTGAGGAAGAGGGGGAGGAGGTTCCCTTTTATAAGGGAGGAGAGGGGCACCTTTGGAATAACTAAAAATATTATTTTATTATAAAGTCAAGTTCGGTTTTAAATAGCTCCAAATTTATTTATTTCTAAGATATGGTGGGTAGGGGTCGAAATACTCTCATCCAATAGAATTTAGACAAGTTTTAGGTATCAATTTTAACCTTATCATTTAGATTTATCTTTAAGTTAGATAATTTAACTTTCACCGTGTCTTCTTGTTTTCTTAAACTATAAGGTTAGTAAACTTAAAATATCAAGCCAAACAAACCCCAAGTTGTTTATTATTAATATATATAACCTTATATATTTTATTTGTCCGAACCTTAGATTTTTATGAATAAAATAACAATTAATAATATAATATTTGTTTTAAAAACTTTTTTATGTCAATTTTGACACTATTTAGTAATCGATTTTTGTGAAAATCATAACAGAATGATTAGTTCGAACCAAGTTAATTAAATAAATACTAACATGTCATATTAACCTAGAAAATTAGTTTACTTCATAAAAAGTCTCAAATTACATTTATTTGGGTATTTATAACATCAATTAAGTCAATATTTCATTAATAAGATAATTACTGCATCATCATTGTGTCATAAATAAATTAAATTATTTAATGTCTAAAAATTACAAATAAAATACCATTATGTAGAAAAGCTTTTTAGCATTATAATGAGTATTTATATTCTAATTTATCTTATATATAACCCTATATTAAAAATTATTTACTTATTAAACTTTGATATTAACTATTTTAACCCTTCTTTAAATAAATTAATAATAAATGTCCTAATCTAATCAAAGTGGGATTAAATGATCATATTTTATTCCTAAGGTTGTTTTTGGTCGAATTACACTTATCCAATAGAATTAGGACATGTGTTAGGGTAATAATAATAACATTGTTACCCTTAATTACCCTATTTACTTTTAACCGTGGTAAAAAAACGTTACTATTCACCAAAAATTATTTTCATCTCATTGAACCACATTTTACTTACTAACATCAACCGTGTCTCTCGGATTTTTGAAATTCCACTCACAGAAGCGGTAAAATTATGTTTTATGAAAAATTCATTTTTTAACTACCACTTAGTGGTTTCACTATTCATCAAAAATGAAAGTTTCCAGAAAAATACCAAAAATTAGGCCTAAGCTATATTTGATATTATAAACTCAAAAATGATGTCCATTTTACCAAATTCAAAACATATCAGTTGCATTAATTAATTTAAAAATTAATTCCCGTCGTCAAAACAAATAGCGTGTTCTTAAGAGATAATAACTATCAAAAGATTGACACTTGTTTATGTCTGGTTTAAATGTAAAATTACATCCAATGACCAACATTGTATTAAATTGTAAAAATATATTCTAAATATACATTAAAACCACTCAAATTAATAATTTATCACTATTAATTATTTCGATTAAAAAATTTGTTTTTAAATAAAATTTAGTAATTTTCACTATTCATCAGAATATGAAAGTTATCCGAAAAGTACCAAAATTTCACCTTGGGCTGAATTCGATACTCTGAATCCAAAAATGAAGTCCATTTTGAGAGATAAATTTTCTAAAATTTTAAAAGGTGGTTATTACTATTCATAACGGCTAGTTTTAATAATATTTTAATAGCATATCGTTGTTTACTGAAACTCGGTATTGCGTACTACACACACTATCGAGGAAGGCCGTGATTGCATGTAATGCAAGGCAAGTCAAGGATGCGTGTTGTGCAAGCTTCGTTAGGTGTAGCATACAACACAAGACATTAATGAAAAGAATATTTTTCATAAAATCTCAGGGTGTTACATAAATATTTCATTTTTATCATAAATATATCTTCTATATCACATATAAGTATCATATATACCTTTTCTAACTTCCATTTAACACATTAGTGAATAACTTATCACATCCCTTCACACGACATTAGTTTGTGGAACACAAAAATGACATTATCATATAACTTACAAAAAAGAATGTAAAATGGTATATATTATATAATGAATCCATTTGAATAATAATTTGATAAATATAATATGTATTATTTTAATCTATTATCATAAAAACCCATCATAGGGGGTAATGGTAAAATGTAATTTCATCGTTTCACAAGGTATTTTTCCACCATACACACGATTGATGATTTTGTATCACATTTGGCAGAAGTTTGTGATGTTGTAGGGGGGAAAATAACCTAAAAACACACAAACAAAATTTTTATTTTTATTCTATTATATCAACATGGTATAATATGAATTTTAGTAGGTTTATTGGGAAATAATATAAAAAATAATGTTGAAGAACATTACCCCACCTTCGAGTATCATCCATTGCTTTCCACAAAAGGCCCTGCTAGGAATGTTTTACTCAAAAAAATAATGATTCTATAAGTAAAGTTGGGAATATTTCAAGTGATTATGGTATGTATGCTTCAAATTGAATAGGATTGATGGTTTAATGAATGGGGGATAGTGGGTCTCCTTTTATAACTATGTTGAGTAGCTTTCATGTACAATTTTTGAAAGAGTGCATTCGATCCAAATATTTTTCATGAAACAAATTTTATGTAATGGTCCATTATCAATATAATAAACTATATTGTCTATATTTATACCTAAAATTGGATTTTAACAATATTTTTGTCATCTTCACATCTTATATTCTATGTTTAATCACTAAGAGACCTCATTTTTTCCATAATCAGAGTAATTAATTTTATCTAATTTCACTAATATTTAATGTTTAGTATTAAGTTGAACATATTATAAATTATAAATTATTCTTATTCCAAATATGAAAAATTATTTTTATCAAATTCTACTCATGGAAGGTGAATAATGTAATTTAAAATTAATCTCACAGATGCGTCATGATAATGGGTGTTTATGCGGAGTATTTTTTTATTAAAAAATGATTCTATAATAACTATAGGACTAATATCTATCATTTTATAGATCTCAATTTTTATTTATTGATTTATTATATATATATATATATTAATTAACAAATTACCCAATAAAGATTATTTTAATAAATTAAAAAAGAGGAACGTTATGCAGTTTCAAACAGCTTTAAGGAAAACCCATTTTAGACCCAAACAAACATATACCAAAAACCAATATAAATATGATAAAAAGTAATTAGGTGGATTAAATATAAATAAAATAAAATATTTATTATTTTAAAATATATTGAAAATATATTTATACATTTAAGTTTATTATTTTATTTAAATTAAAATACCTTTTACAAAAAAACAATATTTTACAGTATTCACTAAAAATTATATATTTTATGAAAAGACCCAAAATTTCAACAAAATGAAATTTTGAAATTAAAAATAAGAAAATGAAGTTAATTTTATGAAATAAAATTTATTAAATTTTAAAAAAATTCTTATAAAATTTCTTTACGAAAAACACTAAAAATCATTTTTCAAGAAAACATATTTTTGAAGAATAAAACCACTTTACTAAAAAATGATTCTTTATTTAATAAAAATTTATATGTAGTTTATATTGAGCATGAAATATATATATATATATATATATAATAATTTAGTTAATACTGTTTATACCCACCAATTTAAATTATCATTTATACTGATAATATATATCATATGTAATTTATGTTTGGTGTGGCATGTTGAATATTCTATCTAAAAAAAATATCTCGAGGTTTCCTGTAATGATATCCTAAAGTATTTTTTCATGTAATTAATTTATAATAAATTATTTCATGTAATATAGTATAAACGTAGTGTTTTATGTCCTTTCGGCTATCCAAATTAATTTTAATTCTATAAAATCATTGGGTGTTACATCCTCCCCCATATTTATGGAATAGTGTCCTCATAATTTATAATTTATCTATATAATCAAAGGATAGTCATTTGAAAATAATTTTCATGTAAACCCACACTGTATAAATCAATTATAATAGATTATATTAATACTATAGAAGGGGATGAAAAGATTTTAAATTTAATGACACGTAATGTGTTATCCAAATAATATAATATATGTGTGAATAGATGGAAAATATATATAACTAAAGTGGGTGATTGAGGTTATTGATCAAAAAAACATGAATGATCAATAAAAATATAAGGGAATAAAAAACATAAATCTATGATGTTCTAAAGACAACCAGATTCGTCATATATAATGGTACTAGGATAAATTTTTTGTTTCATGATCATTTTCATAGATTATAGTAGTTGTTTCATAGTCTAGATTAAGAACATAGTGAAATATACTTACTTTTCCGTTATAATTTTATCTTTTATCCAATTTACATAATCATATCATTTTTTTCCACAAATTATTAGTATTATATATGAATTTTTCTTGCCTAGAGCTCTGAAATAAAATTTTAATGGACACATATTCATGTAAGGGATAACAAGATATTCATACTATATTTAGTAAATAACCAAAACCATAATGATCATTAGATGGTAAGATAATTAAAAAACAAATAAAATAACATATGATACATTAATACTCAAAACATAATATTAATACCCAAATTTAAAACCAAATAATATCATAAATAAATATCATGAAATTTATTTAATCCTTTCCTAACAAATTTCAAAACACAAATAATATTTAAAATTGGTCATATATTATTCGATGATAAATCATCCTGTATTCCTTAATTAAGAACTCTTAAATTTATAAAATAAAAAAAATTTACCTATAATAATATCATACTTACTTGGATAGTGTGAATTCCATTTGTAGGGTCTCCATTGTCACCATTTGGTTGTAGGTTTTAGCCCTGATGCCTTCCGAGATGCGAACAGTTTTCACCTAAGCTTCAGTTTTTTTAAAAATTGGAAATGATTTTCTCCCAGAATAACTATTTATTTTTATAATTGGGGTTAAAACATAAACCAATTAAATTTATCCAAAGAATTTTATCAATAACCCAACAAATATTACTTCTTAAAACCTTAAATTGGGTGTTATAGACTATGTTATTTTGATCATATAGATCTATTATGGTTTCAATAACTCTTTTGATTACCTCGCATGAAAATATCCAAAGAACACTATTTATCTAATCATTTTATTTGATACTAACTATAATATCCCTGAACCCTCACTCACAAATCAGGTTCTAATATCATAAACATTACCTTTATATATTTGATACTTATTATTATGACCCATTATTCCTTCCATACAAACCTGAATATATCAAAATGAAAATTTTGATCACTTAGATTCAATAGGACCTATTATTTTTATAGTTTTATAGAATTAATAAAAACTTCTACCAAAACAATTACAAAGAATTTTAATGAGAATTTATTCCATTTAACTGACATTTTGTTTTTTCTAATTAATTTTTCATCAACATTCATATAAAATAACTTCAAGACAGAATATTTTAACCCTCAATTATTATTATATGGAGAATATAAAACATGATAACTGTGATCTCAAATTCTAACTAAGGAAAAACTTATGTATTAACAACATAATTCCATCACTGATCATAAGAACGAATAATTGTATAATAAAATAATCAAATTACATGTTTTTAACATTAGAATATTTATTTCAACCCATACCTAGATAATTAAACCCAAAAACATGGCCTAAGGAGTTAAATATTAATAATCATAAGAATCAATTATCATATTCTATGTGATATAAATTTGTATCTAGTGAAATATCATAAACCCATACCAAGAATAAATAAAACATATTGGTATCTTGGAACATCGTCTTCATAGAACACATAAATAACCCTTACAAATCCCATTGAATTCAAATAACCCCATTTCCAATTTCCAATATAATTATCTAGAGAAAATAATTAGTATGAAATCTATTGCAGCGATATCAGTGTGAATCCATCATATAAGTAATAACGGGTTCACCGGGTGTAATATGGGCCACACCATCAAATATAATGTCCAAGAACCACAACATCAATAACATAAATATTTCACCATAAAATCAAAAAAACAACCTTTATTTTTTCCATAACAATATTAACCTTTAGAAATGAAATAAGTTCTATAAAAATATATTTAAATTTTGATCTACATGTTGAAGAGAAATGGGTTCCATAAAAATATCAATGAAAAATGATTGACCCCTATAAAAATGGTTCCCATACTATTCTCTTTGAAATATGGTAAATAATATTAGAGTATTGGGATCCCTAATAATCTCTTTTAAACATGATTAACCCTTGGAAGACTTTCATAACAATATCATTGTAATAGTATTATTCCTCCCAAATGAATAAGGATTAAGGTATCAATAATAAATATCAGAAATGAAGGATAATTTACAACAAATTGAGTTTACATTGAGGATTGGAAATTCAATTAAAATATTATTAAAAATTAATGATTAAAACAACCTTTTAATTTTAAAAATCACCTTTGAAACATAAAACATTTCAAAAATTGATCTTATTTAAAATTATTTAAAAACAAATTTCATTAACATTAAGGTAAAATTTTGATTTAAAATAACCTTTTAAACATCAAAATTAATCAATAATGAAATTAATTTCATGTTAGTAGGAAATTCCATACATGTCCTAAAGAACATTCCTTTTTTCATTCTAAAATTTTTAAAATGGTACATTTCGGAGAGAGAAATGAATATTAATTTGAAAATATTTGTTAGAAATAATAATGGGAAATAATTTATTTAATAATTCATTTTTAAAATGTAAAAAATACTATTAAAACACTTTTTATAAAACTCAGGTTTGGAGGAAAATATATTTTTAACTGAAGAGAGAAGTAATGTTTTAATTTATTAAAAAAACAAAAACAATATCAATAGATACCTTAGAATGGGAAGATGGTATAATAATTTGAAAATATTATTAATAATAATAATTGAATAATATTCATGAGTTTTTTTTATTACGAAATTGGATACATAATCTCAAAAAATGATGGCATCATAATAAAATACAATTCACATATTTGTATCATTGATTTATAATCCACATGAAATTATAATATAAAAAAGAAACATAAAAATCATGAAATTAAGGATATTCATGACATTGTATGATATTTCTGAGAGTATACACACTTAATAAAAGAATATAAGTGTATAACATAACATATATCTCAAAGAAGGAAACTTGAGGCAAAAATCCAAAAAAACTTTGGTATCATTGAAAATGTAATCCCAAAAAAATAGATCATAAAAAGGATATGTAAATCCCCTTTAATTTATAAAAATTAATAATAAAAAACATTAATGAATATTATATATAACACAAAATAAATATAAGATGTGAATATGGAATATAACTCACCAAAATAAATGTTAGATGATGAAAACCCTTTCCTCATGCTTCCTTTTGGATAAACGTGCTTTATTAGGTGGTATAATTTTTTAAACATGTTATTAACTTATTATAGGGCCACATAAATATTTATAATATCATATATTATTCATTTATAACATTTTATCACATGTTCACAAATAAAAATTCATTATTCTCATTCTATTGGGTGCGAATCTTCTTTTTTCTCATTTGTGATTTATTATAAAAGTTTAATTACTTGTGAAAATAATAGAGTTCAACTATATTTAGAAAAATAATAATGAAATAATCATCATATTTATAACACAATTTTAATTTTAAAACTAGTCATTTAAAATTATTTTGTAAAATGAAGTATGTTATGATCATAGAGATGGTAGGCCATACATATGCTTGTGTGTCATTTCCATTATTTAATGATCATTATGGAAATAAAGATACTAATATTTTATGTTAAAATAATTAAAATAATATATTTACTTCAATATTATTTAACTATATAAACTTATATATCTCATTCATTTGTTTTAGGGGTGCAAATAAATCTAATCACTTCGAGGAGGCAGTAGTCTGCTAGTTCATGAACGATGTTATCATTTTTTAAATGAGTGTAATGGTAATAATAAAATGACATATTATATTTAAATAATGTTAAATTTTTCATGAATATCCTAGATATTTCATGTATAACAAATATAATAATTTTATTTACCCTCATTACCTTTCATATAAGGCATTACTGAAATTTAATCTCATCGCTTCGCAAGGTGACCGATTGTCGTACACATGAGAAACATTATTGTATACCTAACAGAATGTTAAAAAGGGGTATATATGGTTTAATGAATCAAGAGGTTTAATTATGTTATAATTATAATATATAAAATTTATATCCATCATCTAACCCAACCACAATAGGTTATAATACAAAAACATATGATAATGATCACTGTTATTAAACAAGGATATACCCATGGTTTTGGGGAAAAAGTGTGTATATTATTTATTATAGACCTATACCTACAGGTTTTCAAAAACCATGGGTATGTGGTTGGGTTCATGAATTATACCAATGGGTTTTCTGAAAATTGTGGATATAGTTCACTCATATACCCGCAGTATTGCAAAACCAAGGGTATAAGGTTTTCTTTAAGGCCTATAACAACATTTCATCAAAAAATAGTGGGTATAAGTCAAACCAATATAGAAAATTTATTCAAAACTGTGGTTATAGAATTTGGTTCCAAACCTATACCCACATTTCTCTAAAAAAAACATGGGTATAGGTCACCCCTATTTTCATGGTTCATGTAAACCATTGAAATAGCTTTCCCACATTATTCGAGGAAAAAATATCATGGGAATACCTATTTCAACATTTTTAACCTATATATATGGTTAATATATATATATATAATTAAATATATATTTTTATACTGATAATCATATTTTTTTCAGCGGTTGGGTGCATGGATTATATAGTGGAGAGAAAGGTTTTGAATCTAATATTAAGAGTTTTTTACATGCTATATCCATATTTTTAGAACCATATGTATAGTTTAATGGACATGTTGGACTATTTCCCATACTCCATTTTTTTTAAAAGGTTGGGTCCGAAGCCTAATTTTATTATATAAAGAAAATTCCTCTTTAGACTGGGTATAGGGAGACCCATTACATACCCCGAAGGCCCAAGGCAAAGTGGCCTAAATACAAGGATTGAAAGCCCATTTTTTGGCCAAAAGATCCCCTTGGTGAATAGTACTATTACAGTACATGGGCTGCTACAGTACGCCCCCGCTACAGTTCATGCTCCAGTACCTCCGCCACTACAGTGTCGCCGCCGCTACAGTTCCACCACCGCTACCCACAGTTCCAAACCTTGTGGGCTATACCCATAGTTCCAAAACTTGTGTATAGGGGAATTTTCTATTATTGGTTTAAGAAGGAAGTAGTCATCCGTACACCCGAATGATGAATTCATAACACATTTAATGGAAGAACATACTGTTAAATATAATACCCATATCATAAAAATTCTCATAATACTAATGAATGTTATTTTATGAAATCATTATGGTATCAAAATAAATGAAGTAGGTGGATAAAGAAATAAAATAAAAACACCTATTGGAGAATGTTGCCTCTTCTTCGGGTATACTCTGTAGGTTTCCATCAATGGGATTCATTAATTATATTTATTCCCAATATAAGGCTTCTAGGATGTGGTCAGGTATGTTTATATGTTATTTTGGAAGGCCTAGACTTAACCCATGGGGTTTGAATGTTTGAATAATTGATTACAGTGGGTGGCATTTTGTATGTGTGGTGAGTGGCACCCTTGTAATTCTTTTTAAAATAGTGAATAACAGTGATGTTTTTTTTCATACAATCAAGAACCAAATAACATTCCATTTTATATATAATAAGGTATATGGTCAAAATATTACAACAAAATGGGGTTTGAACAAGTTTTAGATCATTTTAAAACCTTATAAAATATGTTTAACCACTATGTAAACTCAATTTTAACTTAATTAAAATCATAAACTTTAACTATTTTCAGTAATTATTATGGTAAAAATTTATGTTCAACTTATTAGATATTTAACAAAATTTATGATTCCCAATATGGGTTTCCTTTTTAGAAATTCAACTCACATAAGTGGTAGAATTTATTTTAAAATCAATCATGCAGATGCGGTGAGACGATGAGTTTTTATATGAGTTTTTTAAAGATAAATATGATTCTTTTATAACTCTATAAGAAGTAATAATAATTTTATTAATGTAAATGTTTATTTAATGATATATTATCAATATATATCATTTAATACATTCCCTATTATTTTTTAATTTAATTAATTAAAATTGGTAATCATTATTAAATTTAAAATAGTTTTTTTGAAATTGGATTTTTATACTAAAAAACAATCTTATCCTACAAACAAATATAATGTTGATTAAAATAATTAATTTGATTAAATATAACTAAATAATATTTATGTTACCACAAAAAATATTCATTAAATATTCGTACTCCTAACTTACATAATTTTTTTAAAAGAAAATACTTTTTTCAAAAATGAATTTTTTTCATTATTCACTAAAATATCAAAATTTCTTGAATATTTTGAAAATTTCTAACAATTTAAATTTTAAAATACCTCTTAAAAAATTGAACATTATTTTATCAAATAAAGTCTCTAAAATTTTGAAAAACTTTAAAATATTATTGATCAAGAAAATAAATAAATTAAATTTATGAAAAAACATATTTCAGAAGAATAAAATTACTTTACTAAAAATTGATTGATTATTTAATAAAGATTTATCAATAATTTATATTGGGTAATAAATTTAAATAAATTTATATATATCATAATGTAGTTAATATTATTTATACCAACTAATCTGATGGATTTATAATAATGGTAATATTTATTTGGGGGCATATAAGTTCGGTGTTGCATGTGATGTAAGTTGGATATAGTGTTTTGTGTAATGAAAGATATACTTTCTATTACATTTCATTAATGTTATAATATATAATTTTCCACTTTTAAAATCTCAGGGAGGGAAATTAACGATAATTATATATTCATAATTTAATTGATAGGATTGATTGGTATTAATATACAATATAATAAAATAATATCCATGTGATATATTGAGAATGTAAAGAGTAGAAGAATAGGGAATTGATAATTGTGTTCAAAATAATTTTTCTTTGAGATATTTCTACCCATCTGATGGATTACTTATAATAATATTTCATACAAAATAACATGTTTTTAATGATAGAACAATGTGATGATTGTAATTAATAAAATATTTAAATATCATATCCTACTATTTCCCTATAACATAGAATCTACAAATGAAAATTGAAAAATGTGATTAGATAAAGTTAAAAACTATTGTTCATTGTTTATATTCTAGGGGTAGAGCTCCCTGAATAAAAAAATTATTTTTAATTGAGAACTAGAAACTAATGTTCATAAAACTATAGAAAGTTATCTAAATGTAATGTTCGATAAATACACAACCAGATATACTATTAAAAACATACACTTTATAAACTTCCTTTTATACCAGCTAAAGATAACCCAAATTAATCATCCAAAAAATATTATTAATGAAGAAAATTTAGTCACTTACATACCCAAGACATTTTGGGTTTACATATTTAGAGAATCAATAAAAACCATTCTCTCACAAAACCCATATATTTCTACCTAAATGAACATTTTTTCCACTATACGAAGAACATCTTATTTCATAATATTTATTAAGAATACCCTTGTGGAATATAAAAACTAGAAACCCTTCTAGTAATATCACCCAACATCATTTCCATCATAACAATAGGAAATGGAAACATAATAAGGGTGACCTCAAACCCACATTAATGATAAACATAAGCATTTATAGTTGATGATATTAAGTGAGAATAAGATGAGAATCTGGGTATGGAGAAATAATAAAAGTACATGTGTATATAATAGTTAAATCATACGTAAAAATATACGAATAAAAACAATAATTCATGGAATAAAAAATGTCTCATAATAAACGAGTCATAATTCAATAATCTTGAGGTATGGGAACATAACATCATCATATGGTTGTGGAATAAAGATAATAAAAACAATCATAACATTATTCAATGATTACTACTAATAGAATTATCAAATAATAAGCTTTGATAATTTCCTTCCCAATTTATAGTATGATTGGATTAACCACATATGTACCTTTTCTACATGGGTTAATCGCATGTGTGCACTTATTTCGGGGTTACCACCAATGTATCCTTTTGAGAGAATGATATATGAAAGAAAAAATGATGCATTAGAGTTATAATGTTTACCATATATTTATATTAAATTATATATTAAGTATTTATTACACATTAATAAAATAGAATTTGTTACCCCTTTATATCTTAATTAACTCATGGGAATGATATTGGTTTAATGAATATTTCATTAAATGATAATATTTTTCCATCCAAATAAATATTTTGAATTGTATCATTTTAAAATATCCCTAGTGAAGTTGAAAAATATTTATAGGATACATACATTTCAAAATAATTCTTTTACAAAATCATTAAAAATATTCTTTAAAATAAAAAACATATATCCTTTTATTATTTTATCTTTAAAAAGAGACAATTCACCTGAAAATGAAAGTACTATATTTTTTGAAATTTCATTGAAATGTGGAAATGAATATTATTTAATACAAATTGAAATAATATTAGTAAAATGATATTTTTTTTGTAAAATTGGAAAAATAGTCTTTCCAAACCATTAATATGTACTTGATAAATTTCTTATATGGATAAAAATAAATGTTCTTTTTTAATCCATTTTAGTAATATACAATATTGATGAAAATAGAATTATATAATCATTGATTTATAGAAAATAATATTATTTGAACAATGTAAATAATAGGGATAATGAAGATACATTTTTTCATAAAATACTTCAAAATAATTAAGATAACGATTTTAAATAAATAACCATATAGATTTTAAAATAAAAATAGCAATGAAAGAAAATAAATCATAGGGTAAAATTACATGAATATATATTGATAATATATATAATATATAAATAAGAATTATATTCAATATATGGATTAAAATATGAGCATTATATCAAAATTCTTCCCCATGCACATAAATTGAGATGAAAACTCATTATGAATTTTAAAACACTTGGATTTATACCTTTTGGTTGACATGACATGATATAGAACATTTAATTCCATGACTAAAAATTAAATAATGATATAATATTTCAAATAGGTATCATATTCAACTTATATAAAATTAGGTACATAAGATGAAATATGTTTTCGGAAATGTTAATTGAGATATAGAACCCTCATGAATTTTAAAAGAATTCATTTTAAATATATTTGAAGAATGAACATGATTAAAATTTATAAATCCCATAATTTAAATTAAAAATATGTTATAACCCATTAATTGTGTAATGAATCAAATGAAAACGGAATATAAGCAATCATGGTGAAATTATTGTAATATGTCTTAAATAAATTGTTATTGAGACCAAGAAACTCACACATCATATTTATTTATTATAAAAAACACTATATACTGTAGGAAAAAAAATTATTTTTTTTTATAAATATATATTACAACCATTACTATATTATTCTTTCCAAATACCATTCTATTATAATTTTTATTAACCATTTAGTAAAAATTCATATTAAAACTAGTATTTTTTTTATATATTACCTTTCCACACATTTTCCAATTCATCTAATCTAGTCCTTGAACCAAGGTCATGGTTTCAATATCTAAAAAACATACATAAATTTTTAGAGTATTTTGTTAGTAAAATTATATAGTCCAATTATAATTCTTGTATTACATTGATATAATTTCTAGGGAATGATTAAAAGTAATATTTTTTTAGAAATTTCATTTAAAATAATATATTTTTTTTATTACTGAATAAAAAAATTAATTTAAAAATCAAAATTAATTAAAACATATTACATTAAATAATTTTGAATAAAATTACCAATATCTAACATTACTTCATCATTTGTGAAAGATGTATTTTAACATCACACATATAGTTGGAAAAACTAACCTAACCAAGAGTGTGTTGTAATGATTGAATGAGTGGAGACATGCAATTTGATAATGATAATATCAATTTTACATCTTTACTTAGAAATTATGAGAAATGAAATTTTAAAATGAAGGGAATTACAGTATAAAATTAGAAAGTTAGTATTATTCCACCTCAAGGTATAAAAACTGTAAAATATAATTGATCCCTAATAACCACACCGTTTATTACAGTGAGAACAACATATATACATGTACACATGTTAAACAATATAGAAATTAATTAATTGTGAAAATGATTTAATTATGATAGAAATATGAACAAGTATAAAACATATCAAAATGGTGGAATTTTTTTAATAGTTTATCAAATTATATAAAATTAAAAATATATATATTTACAACCGAAAATAACAAGATGTAAATAATCTAATTGGAAACAAAACACTCATGTAAAGGATATGAAAAATGTACACTTTTACAAAAAAACAGTAATAAATTTCATTATATAGGAATAATGGAATCTATGACTTCAACCCATTAATATGTTATACCTTCATATCTATTAAGTCCATCGAAAAAACCTATTGGATGGTTATTTATTTTATATACATCGGAAGGCCTGAATCAATATAATTGAAAATAGAACAGTCTTCATATCTGTAGAGGCCCTCAATTCCATACCATCATACCAAGCTCTTATTCTTCATATTGGGGGAATTATATTTGGTACAGTGAATAAATTCATGCAATATTTGAAAAATAATAAATTATAGAGAAAAAATATAGAGTATTTAGAATTATATACTTACTAGTTGATTCTATATGTGTAACTCTTGACATGTAAACTAGTAAGTATTAGACGTTCAATCATCAACAAGCAGTTCTAATATTCATAACATATTTTTAAATATTTATATAGTTATAATAATTTTTGTAAGATTTGTTTTCCCATCCCAATACTCACTATATCATTTTTATTATAATAAAACATTAAAAAAATGGATTCAGTGATCTTTAAGATCTTATGGAATTACATAAAATGTAGATTCATCAAATTCTGATGAAATTGTCACAACATCACATTTTACAATGGGATTATTCTTGTAAAACTATAGTTTATGTATATAATGTGTTTTAAAATTTAAAATAATATTCAATTATCTATATTTTTTCAACTCACGCTTCAGAAATTACATTTAGCATATTTACATTTGGGTAAATAAAACTAAACAAAACTCTAAGTTATATAGTATTTGTATTATGTGAATTATGGTTTAAAAAAAGAATCATGTGGATCCATGAAATAATATTAAATAATATTACTGATTTAAAGAAATTATCAAAGAGATAAATCATATTTAAGGTGAGCTCAATGAAGAAAATTTACATAAAAATTAAAAAGAAAGAAGTCAGTCACTATGAACGATGAAATTCCTCTTGATGTACCTCATTAAAATTATCAGTTTATGACATACAATTAGGAATAGAATCTATTGAATGTGGAATAATATTATTTTCAATTAATATCTTGTAGATTATGGGGAAGGTTCTTAATTTTCATGTATATTTTAAGGGGAGGAGAAGGTATAATTTTATCAGTGAGAGGACCATCAATTAATTAATAATAATTTCTTAGTATTTAAAGGAGAATTCATTTAAATGTAAGGTGGATCCAAAATAAATAAAAAAATTATCTGTATAGCATTCAGTACAATTGAGATCTCATGAAATAAATTGGAGAATATTTTGTGATATTTGTAATATTATGTTTACATTTTACCCCCTCTTAACCATTTAAAACCGTATCGTGGTATCTAAATTTTAGAAAGGGAAATTATTTTTTATGATAAATAATGAAATTTAATTTATTAAAAAATATAAGCACGATGACTATAAAAATTAAATCCTTATAAATTTTCAAATTTCAAGATGTGGTAAAAATTAATTTTCCTAATAGTGTGCTTAATGCAATAAAATCTATTTTCATGGAAAATGATCGTTTAAGCATAAAAAAATTTATTCCAAAATAATATATTGTAGTGGTTCCATTGATATTTATGAGTATGTGATTAACAATAATTATTTTTCTGAATTTTTAATAATCATAAAATATAATTGACCCATGGGAATGCTTAATGAAAGTATAAGCCCCCAATTTTGTTTTTATTAAAATAAAAATATAACATACATTTCAAAAATTGATGAATACATTTATATATTTAACTTATTATCCATAAAAGATTAATTTTACTCATTAAATTTATTATATTGAAGAGAAAATATAGTTATATATTATTAATTAATTATTTTAAAATAATTTTTCATTAATGTTATGGTATTTCTAAAACACCATATTCTACACCATTCACCAAAAAACAATTATATAAAAACACCAAAAAATAACCCTATTCTAATTTTGACATGTTAAATCCAAAACAAATTACTCTTTTATATAAAAATTAAATTTTATGGAAATTTAACATTTAATTTATATTATAGCATATAATAAAAAAACATATTGTATATATTTAATTTTTAAGCATTATTTTTCTAAATGATATTTCATATCAACTACACAAGAGTGCTAATTTTTTCATCGTCATATAGAATTTTCTATTTTGAAAAATAATATATAATTTTTTATTTTTTAATAAGGAAATTACACAATACTTTAAAATTATTTCTCTAACAAAAGAATCCATTTTAAATGTTTAATTATTTTAATCACATTCCA
This sequence comes from Viscum album, assembly GCA_963277665.1. NCBI lineage: Eukaryota > Viridiplantae > Streptophyta > Magnoliopsida > Santalales > Viscaceae > Viscum > Viscum album. The sequence continues at coordinate 1,904,736,118 of OY728160.1, forward strand.
ATATTTATTTTTCGTATGACCATTATATTTATAAAATTTATTGGTATAAAATTAATGTATTTAATATTTATAAATAATAAAGATAATATTTAGTGAATTAAAATATAATATTATATAATAAAGAGTTTAATTACACCTTTTTTACTTTGGGTATTATTGTTATTTTAATTTTTGAAATGGAGTTTCACATTGTATACCTAGAATGTATTTATGTTTATATTGCATTCAAATAAAATTTCTAATTTTATATTTCTAGTCAAGGTTTTCATTTACTATAAGATATTTGACACAATATTTAAATATATTGTTGAAAATCAATGTGTTAGACTTCTAGTTGAAAATTATTTTGATTAAGGAATAAGACAATAACATTTGATACCACGATAAAATGGTTCATATTGATATTCTTGTTCTAACATGAGTATGAATGAAACCATTATTCACAACTGTAAAAAATTATAATGAACATTTTGGGGGATTTTAAATTAGAAAAAGAAAGTGAAATAGTTAGTAGACTATTAAACATTTTCTGGAGATACCCTCTTTTGATTTTAAATGAGTTATATTCTATATATATGTTTTTGAAACTCAAACTAAACACATAAAAGTGTATAATTCCACATTATGTGAAAATATACTTCAATATATGATGATTATGTTAAAATTTAATCACAGTGTGATTTTCATTCTAAAATTGAAAATTACATTAACATTAACCCTGTTGATGTTATTATATAAATATTGAATTTTTTTCAAGTGCCAAAAATAAAATTAACCTGTAAGTAGTGATGGGAGAAAATTTCATGGAAAATGTGTTTACTAATAATTAATATAAGTAAAAATAATAATAATATATTTTAAATACATATAATAACTCTGTTATTAAAAAATTAAAAAAAACACTAGGTGTAGAATATTTGAAAAAGTATATTGATTAAATTTTTAACATTAGGAAAATAATCAAGCATAAAATCAATGTTTTATTTGAAATATGAAAACAATTTTTTTTCAAGAACGTCCAATTATATATTGAAGCTCAAATATTTAAATTTTAATGAAAAATACTCATGATAATTTCTAAAAACATTATAATGAATTCATTTAGGAGATGAGAAGAAAGGGGAAAATTTTATTTCAGTTGATGATGAGAAGAATACAATCAATATGAATTATTTTTAAAAGGAATGTGAAATAATGAAATCTGGTATTGTTAAAAGCTATGACATTCTAAATTTTCGTTTAAATTTGACTTAAGACAAAAAATCATGATTCCACACATGCAGAGACTGTAAATATTTCTATGATTTTTTGTACAAACATAAATTTCTCACATAAGTTTCTTTTCTCTAAAAGGACTAATATTACATATAATAAGGTCATCAGATTATCTAAAAATGTGTCTACTATAATATGAAATGAAATTCTAATACTTATCCTAAAAATATGCTATGTAGTAATGTGGTTTATTTTTCATGCATAAATTTAAAATCAAAATTCCAAAAAATATCACTGAAACAAAGTTCTAATTATCCAACTAATTCTTCATGGGATAATTTAAGAAAATGTTTTAATATTGGATCCAAAAAATAATATCAAAATGGGTTCTACATTATTAAAATTATCATATTGTTCATGTTGGTTAAATAAAAACAAAATTACCTAGAAAAAGTTTTATTGTGCACTGTTGGTTTTGTTAGAGGTTTGGTGATGATAAAATTGAATGATTCCATAATTATTTATTTATAAATGTTATATAATATCATAATAAAATGGTAGCATTCCTAAAATCATGAATAATTTTTCTAAAATTAGTTAAGACCCAAAAAAGGAGACGAAACTATAATTTAAAAAATTTATTTGATAGAAATGAAAAAATATAAGGTATTAGTGATGGTTTAATCAAACTATAAACAATTCCCATGGTGCAAAATTCTGAAAATATATAATTGGTAACTAAGATAATTAGAGATGGTTTAATCAAACTATAAACTATTCACTTGCTGACAAGAATATAGGACCCTGAAAGAATAGTAAATAAATTACAGGGTAATATATGTGATTCTTATTGTAAATAAAGGGAGAACATATTAGAATAAGATTATACAAAAGGACTATTTAGCTGGATTTTGTGATAATAAAGTGTAGATGATTATACTATGATATAGAATGAAATTTCATGGAACATTGTTTTCATTCCATGAAGATAAATGAAAACTAAATAAATAAATATAATACAAGTGAATCAATCAATGAAATAAAATCATATTTCTAATAAATGAGATCTATGAAACAGAACTATGTATATGGTAGAGAAAAGATTTTTTCAGTCTAGAAAAATCATAATTATTCAACCAAAATTGGAGGTGATACTAAAAAAATCAATGCAACAATTTAAGAAGAGTAAAAAATAAAAAATATAGAAGAATAACCACATATGTCATTCTCTTTTCTGCATATTATATGAATAGAAGTTCAACATGATTATAAGTCTTAGAAAAGATGGAATTCTATTCTTTACAGAGATTAAAATCTTATAATATCAATGGAGGATCAAGATTTAAAAGTTCATACTAAGTTGAAGATATAAAAAATTAATTTTATTTCTTTTAGAACTAAGATTATTATTATTTCATCTCATAAAATATGAAATAGAGGAGCTAAATTTAACCACATATTTTCTATTTTTTATTTTATTGTTGGGAATTAATGTTGATGGAAATGAATTGAAAAATATATGGATTCTATAAACTTCCTAGATCATGAATTTCATTAAATAATTATATAATTCAGCTAGTATCATATTGCATAAATGAAACATTTCATGTGATATCATATAAATATAATAGGATTTCACATTCAACAACACTAGCCGTAATGAATAATGATAGAGTGGAACTATTGAGGATGTGATGAAAATATGAACATGCTTGTATATATTCTTGAAATTTATAAAACACGTATAAAAGTAGAGTGGTGAGGTATGATAACCAATTTTTCTATTCTATCGTTGAATTAAATCAAATATTATCTACACGGGAATGATATTATTTAGCTGAAATGTAGCATGAAGGGGTTTTGATTTGGTGGCACATTAATTCTTTTGATATATTTTCTTGTTTTACGTAGTTCTTAAAAATTATTTTGATTTTTTATTGATCATCTGTAAGATAAAAAATATCAAATTTATTTATATCATATATACATTTTTAGAAATATTTTCAAATATGGATAATAACCCTTGTTTTCTACACCGAGATATACCAACATGGCCTAGATTTCATTTATATATCAATCATTTCTATGAAAAACCTGATTTCACCCTTAAATCAATTAGAATAGAAATTTCTAATGTACATGAAAATTAAATTTCAAATATTTTAAGAATCAGGGAAAGAGGATTTATATTCCTTTCCCATGTACCTTTTGTTTTTATTATAAATAATTATGGGGGAAATATTAACATAAAATTTGAGTTTGTTGGAATTGAAATATGTACTGATGAAAAATCGAAAGATCAAGATTAATGAACCAAAATGTGTTATGATGACGACTGCTATAAGGGTGTTATTTTTTACAAAATGTCAATAATGATTAATGTAAATATATTTTATGTTACATGTAGATAAATACATAAATGAATAAATGATTAAAGGTGAGATACATCTTAGATTTCATATTGATTAAATGTGTTAAAGATAACTATTATTTCATTATGAAAATCCATTCATTTATCAAAAAATAAAATTTAGTTTCTACAGTTATTAATTCTAGTAAATAATAATGTTTTGAACCTATTTCTTATATTTTTTGGTTATTAAGACTCAATTAAGTAGTCCCTTTAGCAATTTATGATTGTATAACAGATATTTTAATTAATCAATGTCTAGTTATGTTTAATTAAGAGGTAATTTTCAATAAAATATTATAGAAACAATTGAGAAATATATGGAATTTTATAAGATTTAGGTATATAGGAATATATGGATATAAAGTACGAAATAACTAATTCTTGAAGGTATATATATTTATGATAGTAAAAAAGTAATATTAGATGAAATTATTTTCATGTTACATGTTAATTTACTAATGTTGAGGAGGATTCCAAATAAAATTAGGGAATGTTTAGAAATATAAAAATTATGAACAAAGTAAATTGTGTGAATGTTAATTCCAATGATACTATCTTGATATTTAAAATAAAAAAACACTATTATTGATTAAAACAATTCATTATTCAATCTGAGTCTAGATTTCATAAAGATTATATAAGGTGAAGTATTAATCTATTAAAATATTTTAAAATATTACAAAGTCCCTGATGGTTAACATGTAATACATTAAAGTATATGTTTGGATATGTACAGTTACATAGTAAATTAATTGAATAGAAATTTGAATATTTATGGAACGACATTGAGATTTATAATATTACGTTTGATTTGAGTAAAATTTAATTCACAAATGAAAAATAATACATTATATTTAAAATGAATCATAAGAAAATTTTATTGTAGTACATATAATAGGAATCTAAAATGTTAAAATCGAATACATATATACATATGATATGTTGAGTATACAAATGATATTGTTGCCAATGTTTTTCAAATTCAAAAACCTCATTTGATATATAATAGTAAGAAGTTCACTCATATGGTATTTCATTCTAATAAGTTGATAATCCCCATGGTCTATATTGCGATACATAACATTAAAAATCTATTCCTAAAGTTAATTAAAAAATATTTAAAGTAAAAACAGAGGGTATGTAATGGTAATATATTTTAGAAATTACTTATATTCCAAAATATTGATATGGAGAATAAGTCATTAAATATTGAATTTTTACCTCAATGAATCAAATTACCCAATAATTAAGGGTTTTATTTTGATTCAAGTTTAGTATAGATAATAATATCATTACATTATAAATTTGAAGATCACACAATGAAACAATTTAGGTATGAAATACCATTAAATGTTCATTCTTTTAATCAATATATAGTCACACCAATGGAATAATAACATGTAGTAATTTGCTATGGAATTAGAATCACCTATTGTGGTTACAACGAGATATGATCTTCCACATCACATCCATGTTATTAAGATAAAGGATATAATACATTCTCATCATTAAGAATATGTTACACCATAATGTTTTTTTCAATACATTCAAGTATGGATTGAACGCCTATAGATTTTGTATAGAAGAATAATCCATGAAAATTAGGGATATTTTATTTTATATAAAGGCTATATCTTATAGATCATTGATGTTATTAATATTTTCATGAATTATTATATTCCCCATTTACTTATTTTATATGAAATGTGCATAATTTGTGTGAAATATTAATGTTTTAATATTAAGTATAATTTTTTAGCATTTTTAGAAGTAGTCCAATTGAGTCAGTTTAATGTTTTAATTATAACTATCACTATAATGATTCAAATTGTGTGGTTAGTATTTTTTAGGATTCTCCTTTCAATATACAACATTTCATTAGAAGGTACCATGAGACAATTCTGCCATTTGAAGGGTCATATGATCCTCACAAACAAGACCAAAGAATCTGTGAACAAACTGGACCAGCCTTGAAGATTGATTTACTTGGCTCAATACAGAAGTCCAAAAATATTAACTATCCACCATAATTCGGGGGACACTAAATTTCATCTTCGATAAAAATTTCAACGCCCAAATATAAGTACAAGGGGCCCAAATAAAGCTTTGAAGTTCATCCCACCATTCTGGCCGAGAATTAAAACCAGTATAGTATCCATGACATATCTCATGATGTAAGCATCCAATAGAGCTGAGATTTTTCATTGTGCAAGAGGATATATAGGCGGCCGACTGTTCTGAAGAAACCATTCGGATTTGAAGGAATCTTCATATTCAAAAACACTTTCACATTATGGACTTCAAAAAACTGGATTGAAATGGACAGTTTAAATTTGATTAATCAACCGGCCATAACCTTTTATCCCTAAGTCCAAATGACTCCAACTTTTTAGAGTAGTCGGCCAACATTAATTTCTACATCTTTGAAGAAGGAGATCTTTTAATATTAGGCTGTCTGAATTTCCAAATTGGCGATGCAGGTGGAGGAACAGATTGGGAATGCAAACAGTCCACTCCTTTGGCTATAAATACTCTCCCCTTATCCCCTTGAGAGGGGTTGGCATTTCATAAGAGAGGATATCATATTGGCATGATCAAAGATCTGCAAAAGGCTTGGGAGGACCTGCCATACTCATGTTTTCTCTTGAGATACCTTTCCTCATCTCTTTGTTTTCACTTACTTTTGTGTTCTTCATTTTTGTAATTTTGTAATTCCTTTCTTTTGTAATTCTGTTTTAATGAAAGTTTCTTCTTCAATATCTCTTATTCTCCTACACCTTTTGTAGTATAATATTCATGGTATTAAAATAGTTCGAATTATTTTAAATTATAGTACCTTATCTTGCTTCCTCATTCAATCGAAATTCCATTTTTTATTCTCAAAATATTTCGTGTGTGTGTTCGGCACACTACTCTTATCTTGTCCCTTTTTTTTCTTCTCTTTATAATTAATCACCATAAAAATATATTACCAGATTAATAAACATCATAATGTCTGAGTTAATATCTCATTGGGGTGAGTTTTAATTTATTTATGTTAAGCGATTGAGATCTTTTGCTCGATGAGTATTCGTTGAATTAACATTGTGTATGTTGGACTTAGCATGTCATGGATTAATGACTTGATTTGTTTAACATGCGGTTTCCATGGATTATTGGAACCATAAATACACTACCATAAACAATATTTGATCAAGATTAGAACCCTAAGTTAATTTAAGGCTTGGATTAAAGCCTTAACACTTAGGAATTCTAATCAACATCATCTTGTGACATGAGTGTTAATTTAAATGGAATATAAAGCAAAGCTCAAGGATATCACAAGCTTAACTAACCTAATGATGAACTCACCCCAATATTTATCAAATTGTTAAATTAAACATCATTCATTAAACATTTCAATTAATCTCTGCAAACAAACCCCCCCCCCCAATCAAAATACAATCAACTAAAAACAATCGACTATTACGAAGTACCATCGCCGAGGATTCGACCCGAGTGCTGCTATACACATTAGCAGAGCACCGGAACTTTGACCGGTCGATAGGCGACAATCGGCCGTGCATTTCAAATGGCGTCGTTGCCGAGGATGGTGCTTTATGTAGTCATTAGTTTCAGGTTATTGTCAAAAAAACATAAAAAAACAAAATTTTTTAAAAAAATTGAAAACAAAATCACAAAGAGAAACTCATCTTCCTCTTTCTTCCAAAATCTCTCTGAATGCCCCGTAGCCTTCCAAACAATCCCTCGGATTTTTTTGACCCTGAAATTGATAGAACTCTTCGTCGACATAGGAGGACCATTAGGGATAACCAAATCACCCAAGAACCAATCATTTCCCTACCAATTGAATTCGATATGGCCAATCCTAGGGAACAAACATTGAAAGAACTTGCTGCCCCTGATATGAATTACCAACCTCTTGGTATTCAATATCCAAACATAGAAGATGACTTCGAACTCAAATCAGGTATGATTCAACTTCTCCCTCATTTTCACGGGCTAGCCGGTGAGGATCCACATCTTCACCTTAAAGAGTTCCAGGTGGTGTGCTCTACCATGAAGCCTCAAGGGGTTTCTGAAGAACAAATCAAACTCCGAGTATTCCCTTTCTCCCTAGCTGACTCTGCCATGTCATGGATCTACTACCTCCCTCCTGGTTCCATAACTACATGGAATGACATGAAGCATCTCTTTCTAGAAAAATTCTTTCCTGCTTCTCGTACCGCATCCATCCGGAAGGAAATAAGTGGTATCAATCAATTCCCAAATGAATCACTCCATGAGTACTGGGAGAGGTTCAAAAAGCTTGTTGCAACCTACCCACACCACCAAATTCCTGACCAACTCTTGATCAAATACTTCTATGAGGGGTTATTGGATATGGAGAGAACTCTCATAGATGCCGCAAGTGGTGGTGCTCTTGTTGATAAAACACCTGCAGCTGTAAGTGATCTCATAAGTATCGTGGCTGCAAACACAAAACAATTCCATACTTGAGCACATGCTCAAGTAAAACAATCCCAAGATAATCAATCCATAGAGCCTAACAAGATGACTGAGTGGATGAGTGAACTTACAGGTCTTGTGAGTATACTAGCGGTGGCTACCAAAGCCCCAACCTCATCTTCTCCATAGTCACTATTCCCTGGACCTATCAAGAATTGTGGAATCTGTAGCTCCCCATCTCATCCAACAAACACATGTCCACAACTTCCAGAGGATCAATCTGATTCATCCGGACCAATGGAACTCAATGCAGCATACGCTCAGCGGAACCCCAACCCTCAACTATCAGGTCAGTTTTTTAGAAACATCAACCAACCTCACTCTGAGCCCTTATCTTCTTCCTATAACCAAGGCCTTAGGTATGGTAATCCCATTTATCATCCCCCTAAATTCCCTCCTCAAAACCCAAACCAGTTTCAATATATTCAAGGAGTTGGTAACTTCCAACAACCCTACCCTTTTGTCCCTCAACCTCAAAAGATCAATCCTCCTATTCCTCCTCCTGGATTCCATTATCCTAGCGAGCCTTCCCAATTCCCAACCCAATACAATCGCTTTCCCAAGAACCAAAATCAAGGTAATCCCAATCTGGGACAAGCCTCTTCTTCCAAGAAACCATGGGAAAGTGAAGTGGAAGATCATGCCTCCTTTACCCGTTCTAGCCTTAAAAACATTGAAACTCAAATAGGTCAACTTGCATCCCACCTGAGCCAGCAGCAACAATCAAATTCTTCCCAACTCCCAGCTCAACCATTACCCAACCCCAAGGGTAATGTAAGTGCAATTGCACTTAGATCAGGAAATCAACATGCTATGCCTCAAGATAAATCCTCAAACCCTACTTTGAATGTTGACCTAGAAAATGAAAAGAAAAAGAAAATTGAAAAGGACTCGGAATCCATTCCATCACCTCCTTCCATTCTACTTAGGAATCCAATTCCTTTTCCTCAAGTCGTTTCTAAACCAAGGAAGTCCTTTGAACCTGATCCTGAAATGCTCGACATGTTTAGACGTGTTGAAGTCAACATTCCCCTCTTATATGCCATAAAAAAAATTCCAAAGTATTCCAAGTTTCTCAAGGAGTTGTGTACCCACAAGAGGCAACATAGGACCTTCGAAAATGTTTCCACCCAGCAATCTATTCCCATAAAGTTCAATGATCTGGGGACCTTTACGGTTCCATTCCAAATTGGAAGTTCCAACTTTGATGATGCACTCATAGACCTAGGAGCCTCAATTAATGTCATGCCCAAATCCATATTCTCCAACCTTGGTCTAGGTCCCTTGCACCCAACAGGTGTTTTCATTCAGTTAGCCAATCAAAGCACAACCAGTCCTGAGGGAATAATTGAGGATGTCCTTGTACGAGTCAATGATCTTATCTTCCCTGCTGATTTCTATGTCCTTGACATGGAAGAAGAGACGAACACTTCTCGATCTCCCCTAATTCTAGGAAGACCATTCCTCATGACTGCGAGAACCAAGATTGATGTATATTCACGCATCTTATCCATGGAATTCGGTGACCAACTGGTCATGTTCAACATTTTCCAATCCATGCGATACCCATATGAGGATCACTCTACATTCTCAATCCATGCTTCTGAGGACACTTCTAAGATTCAATCGAACCCCAATCCACCATGTTCTTCATGTTCTAATGATAAAGGATCTTGTGAAATCTGCACCATGATTAACAAAGTCATAAATGGTGAAGTTGATGTGGACCTCTCATTCATGGACTCCATCAATCTAGAGGAACTTGAAAACTCTCTTGAATCCCACATCAACTCTGATCTCTACTGCTCCACCTTGGACAGCATTGAGAAAAATGAATCTGAAGAAACTGAAGTCCCTTCCTCCATTTCTGAGTTGTCTAGCCCAAAAGTGAATGATGAGATTGATCTGAAACCTCTTCCTGCACAGCTGAAAAATGCATTCCTCTTCCATGATCACTCATATCCTGTCATTATCTCTACCACACTTACTAAAACAGAGGAGTCCAAACTTGTTTAAGTGTTAGAGGAAAACAAAAGGCCTTAGGTTGGACCCCAGATGACATACCAGAAATCAACCTTGCCCTTTGCATGCATCACATCCATCTTGGGGAATCATCCAAACCAATTATACAACCACAAAGAAGACTCAATCCACTCATCCTTGAGGTAGTTAGGGAAGATATCACCATGCTTCTTCAAGCTGGTATTATCTACCCAATTTCTGATAGTGAATGGGTTAGTCCAATTCAATTTGTACCTAAGAAGGGTGGGATAACTGTTGTCACAAATGAACATGGAGAGGTAGTCACAACTCGAGTGAAGAACAAATGGCGTGTGTGCATCGACTATAGGAAATTGAATGTTGAAACCCGAAAAGATCACTACCCTCTTCCATTCCTTGATCAAATGATAGAAAGATTGGCCGGAAAGTCACACTATTGCTTTCTTGATGGATACACCGGCTACTTCCAAATCCCAATCACACCTCAGGACCAAGAAAAGACTACTTTCACATGCCCCTTTGGAACATATGCATATAGAAGAATGCCTTTTGGCCTTTGCAATGCTCCTGCAACATTCCAGAGGTGTATGATGAGTATCTTTTCAGAATTCATAGAACACTGCATGGAAGTCTTCATGGATGACTTTACCATTTATGGCGAGTCATTTGAGTCATGCTTGCATTAACTCTCTCTAGTCCTTCAAAAGTGTGTCAAGGGAAAACTTGTGTTAAATTGTGAAAAATGTCACTTCATGGTAGCTAATGGGATTGTTCTAGGGCACATTGTTTCAAAAGATGGTATTGAAGTCGATCCTGCCAAAATTGAAGTGATCCAATCACTTCCTCAACCCACTTCTATTCGAGACATCCGATCATTACTCGGCCATGCTGGTTTCTATCGGGGATTCATCCATAACTTCAGTAAAATTTCCCTCCCACTCACTCGGTTGCTCCAAAATGATGTCACCTTCCATTTTGATGAGGTTTGCAAGAGATCCTTCATTGAACTCAAAACTTCTCTTACATCTGCCCCGATAATCCAACCCCCAGATTGGTCCTTACCCTTTGAATTGATGTGTGATGCTTCTGATAGAGCTGTTGGGGCTGTTCTTGGTCAAAGAAGAGAAAAATTTCCTCATGTCATCTATTATGCCTCAAAAACATTGGATGAAACTCAATCTCACTACACTGTGACTGAAAATGAACTTTTAGCTGTGGTTTATTCCTTAGATAAATTTCGGCCCTATCTCTCAGGTGCCAAAATCATCATCTTCACAGACCATTCTGCTATTAAGTTCTTACTCAAGAAAAGTTATTCCAAACCAAGGCTAATAATATTGATTCTAATGCTCCAAGAGTTTGACCTTGAAAAAAAAGATAGACCTGGAAAAGAAAACCATGTGGCTGATCACTTGAGTAGAATTTCTAATTCTCCTCATTCTGAAAACATTGATCCTGAATTTCCAATTGAGCCCCTTTCATCTCTCACTCCAAAATTACCATGGTATGCCCCAATTGTAAATTACTTGGTTTCTGGTGTTTTTCCTGAAAATTTTTCAAAAGAACAAAAAATGAAGTTGAAAATTGATTCAAAATACTATTTTTGGGAAGAAAATAAACTTTGGAAAACTAGGGCAGACATGGTAATTAGGAGACGTGTTGATGAAGATGAATATTCTTCCATCTTAGAATTCTATCACTCAATGCCTGGTGGTGGCCACTTTGGACCACAAAGGACCTCCCGAAAGGTCTTAGACTCTGGATTCTTCTTGCCTTCCCTCATCAAGGACTCACATGAGTTCTGTCAATCATGTCCCACATGCCAAAATTTTGGCATAATCTCCAAAAGAAATGAAATGCCCCAAAAGCCCTTAATCTTTTGTGAAATCTTCGATGTTTGGGGTATTGATTTCATGGGACCATTTCCCCCTTCCGAAGGATTCTCATACATTCTTATTGCGTTCGATTATGTTTCAAGGTGGGTTGAGGCCAAACCCACTATGAAGGATGACGCTCATACTGTTAGTGAGTTCCTAAAGACCAACATCTTCCAAATATTTGGCACACCACGTGCCTTGATCAGTGACTTAGGAACCCATTTTTGTAATAGAACCATGGAATCTCTTCTAAAAAAGAATGGGGTTGTACATAAAACTTCAACTGCATATCACCCCCAAAAAAATGGAATAGCTGAACTTTCTAATAGAGAAGTGAAAAGAGTTCTTGAGAGAATTGTAAAACCCACCAGAAAAGACTGGCCTGAAAGACTTGTTGAAGCACTTTGGGCTTATCGAACTGCCTATAAAACACCCATTGGGATGTCTCCTATTCGGCTTGTTTTTGGTAAAGCATGTCACATACCAGTTGAAATATAAAATAAGTAATTTTGGGCAGTGAAAACATGTAGTTTTGATCTTGAAAAATCTGGAGAAGAAAGATTGTTGCAATTGGATGAACTAGAGGAGCTTCGACTTGAATCCTATGAGAATTCCAATATGTACAAAGAGAAGGCTAAGGTACTCCATGAAAAACACATCCTGAGAAAGGTATTTCATGATGTTGAAAAGGTAATGCTCTTCAATTCTCGATTTCAGCTTCACCCAGGTAAGCTTAATTCTCGTTGGGAAGGTCCTTTTGTTATTACTAACGTTTACCCATTTGGTGCAGTGCAAGTCCAAGACCCCTCCTTCAAAAGGAAATTTACGGTAAATGGACTTTGGTTGAAGCATCACTGTGAGAGGACACAAAATCTTGGATCATCATCTACTTCCATTGGATCCACAGTAGACCCACCACTAGATGGAGATGGAAACCCAAAAAACCCAAACCAGGGGGAACCTCTTTCCCTTTAACTCTCTCTCTATCTCTTCATCTCTCTACCTCTTTCTTCTTCTTCCTCTCTCTTCCATTTTTTTACCACCTTATTCATCAAACCCTTTCTTTTTATCTTTCTTGTGTGGGTGTGTATTTAAAAAAAACCTTAAAAACTAAAAAAACCAAAAAAAAAATTACTTAACAAATTACAAAAAAAGTGTCATGCTTACTCGCCATCGAGTTTTGTAATTTTGTCCAACCATTTTGGAGAGTTAACAGACATATTTTCATCTCAAAAATTTTGTATTTTCATCATGACTTTGGATAAAAAAATTTGTGTCAAAACCAACACATTTTGAATGCTCAATTTTTTATTTGGAAAATGCTTTTCCCAACCCGTGAGAACAAACAATTGCTTTCATAACACGGCCACCTATGGCCATCTTTTCAAAATTTGTGTTTTCACCCACATTTGTGAGTCTTGAGTTTGTGGACCTTCAAGCTGAATTTCCTGCCTTAGTGTGCATTAATATGATAGAGGCATTTTCTGAACCACATGAGAATCACAATAGCCAAATAGTCTCCCATAACACTTACATTAATCCACCTTTTGAAATCCCATTAAACCCTATTAAAAACCTTTCTTTGATAGCCACATTACAAGCCCAATACCTTATCGCACCTAATATCAACATGGATTTTCATTGCATAAGTTTTTGAAATTTAAGTGTGGGGGGGAATGGATTTCATTTTTGGGTATCATTTCCTTACTATCTGGTGTGTTATCATATGATTGAGGGAAAGCATCCATTTTAGTGTGGGGGGGAGGTTTTCATTCAGTGAATTTATTATACAAATGATACTGAAAAGTGTTCAAAAAAAATTCAAAACAAATCAAAATCAAAAAAAAAAAGAAACAAATGGGTTGTGTCTCGGGTAGGTCAAAAATCACTTTTCCTCAACATTTGATCTTGTTATAACTATTAAAATTAGTGTCGTGAGGAGATCAAAAATGGGTTGGAATATGAGTGTGAGATCTTTTTCAAGGTCAACTTTCGAAAAAACAAAGAAAAAAAGGAAAAAAATAACACTTGCATTATATTATTATATAATTGGGAGAAGTTTGGTGGTGTGTAAATATTTCATCTTCTCATCCCCTTCATATTTTCTTTCTCTATTGTGTATTTCTTCACACAATCATTCCCTTGTAAATATGTGTTTTCATTTCCATCCATGTTTTATTTCAAAAAGATGTGCCTTGTTTTTCTATGTTGGTATTTTAACCCTCTTATTCTCTCTCTTGGACATTATATTCCTACCACCCCATAGCCACAGAAAAACACCTTAAAAAGATCCCTTGATTCTTGTGCACTTTGGAGAGGGATTGGAAGCTGAGAGCTCTTTTCAAACTCTAAGATTTTCACTTTTGGTTGGGGAAAGAGTGAACCTCCACAAATAAATTTTATCATCTTGAGAGGTGTGAGTTTTGAGTGTCCAAATTCTCCATTTCTAAATTTGAGCATGGAAAAATGAATTAGTTTTGGAACATTGTTTCTGTAACAACTTGTGGTGGATTTCAAAATGGATGAGTGAAATAGTCTAAACCTCCCCTGATAGGAGAAAACAAAATTTTAATATTTGTTGGTGAGTGAAAATGATTTTGTCATGTTTTTATATTTGTTGCACATGAGGACATGCACAAAGCTAAGTGTGGGGGAGTTGAAGTTATTAATATTTTCATGACTTATTATATTCCACATTTACTAATTTTATTTTAAATGTGCATAATTTGTGTGAAATATTAATGTTTTAATATTAAGTATAATTTTTGAGCATTTTTAGAAGTAGTCCAATTGAGTCAGTTTAATGTTTTAATAATAACTGTCACTATACTGATCCAAATTTTGTGGTTATTATTTTTTAGGATTCTCCTTTCAATATAAAACATTTCATTAGAAGTTACCATGAGCCAATTTCTCCATTTGAAGGGACATATGGGCCTCACAAACAAGACCAAAGAATCTGTGAACAAACTGGACCAGCCATGAAGATTGATTTACTGGGCTCAATACAGAAGTCCAAAAACATTAACTCTCCACCATAATTAGGGGGACACCAGATTTCATCTTGGATAAAAATTTCAAGTCCCAAATCTAAGTACAAGGTTCCCAAATAAAGCTTTGATATCCGGCCTACCATTCCGTCCGAGAATTAAAACCAGTATAGTATTCATGCCATATCTCATGATGTAAGAATCTAATAGAGCTGATATTTTACATTGTTAAATAGGAGATATAGGTGGACGAATTTTTTTAATAATCCATTCTGATTTGAAGGCATATTCATATTCAAAAACCCTTTCACATTATGGACTTCAAAAAGACTGGATTGAAATGGACAGTTTAACTTTGTTTAATCAACCGGCCATAACGTTTGATCCGTATTTCCAAATCACTACAAATTTTGAGAGTAGTCTGACAACATTATTTTCTACAACTTTGAAGAAGGAGATATTTGATGATTCGGCTTTCTGAATAGCCAAATTGTCAATGCAAGTGGAGGGAGAGATTGGGAATGAAAACAGTCCACTCTTTGGGCTATAAATACTCTCCCCTTCTCTCCTTGAGAGGGGTTGGCATTTCAGAAGAGAGGATATCATATTGGCACGACCAAAGCTCTTACAAAGGCTTTTGAGGACCTTCCATACTCATGTTTTCACTTGAGAAACATTTCCTCTTCTCTTTGTTTTCACTTACTTTTGTGTTCTTCATTTTGGTAATTTTGTAAGTCCTTTTTTCTGTAATTTTGTTTTAATGAAAGTTTCTTCTACAATATCTCTTATTCTCATCCACCTTATGTAGTATAATATTTATGGTCTTAAAATAGTTTGAATCATTTCAAATTACAGTACCTTATCTTGCTTCCTCATTCAATCGAAATTCCATTTTTGATTCTCAAAATATTTCGTGTGTGTGTTCGGCACACTACTCTTATCTTGTCCCTTTCTTTTTCTTCTCTTTATAATTCATCACCATAAACATATATATCCAGATTAATAAACATAATAATGGATGAGTATATATCGCATTGGGGTGAGTTTTAATTTAGGTATGTTAAGCGATTGAGAGCTTTTGCTCGATGAGTATTCGTTGAATTAACATTGTGTATGTTGGACTTAGCATGTCATGGATTGATGACTTGATTTGTTTAACGTGTGGTTTCCATGGATTATTGGAACCATAAATACACTACCATAAACAATATTTGATCAAGATTAGAACCCTAGGTTAATTTAAGTCTTGGATTAAAGCCTCAACACTTAGGAATTCTAATCAACATCATCTTGTGACATGGGTGTTAATTTAAATGCAATATAAAGCAAAGCTCAAGGATATCACAAGCTTAACTAACCTAATGATGAACTCACCCCAATCTTTATCAACATGTTAAATTAAACATAATTCATTAAACATTTCAATTATGCTCTGAAAACAACCCCCCCCCCCCAATCAAAATACAATCAACTAAAAACAATCGACTATTACGAAGTACCATCGCCGAGGATTTGACCCGAGTGCTGCTATACACATTAGCAGATCACCGGAACTTTGACCGGTCGATAGGTGACAATCGGCCATGCGTTTCAATAAATATGAAGTCAATTTTGATTACAAGTATTTATTATGAATTTATTTGACTATAATTAACATATTTCATATTCAATGTATAAAAAATATACAAGGGATGTACTCAGAATATGACGAGTGAATGACTGTAGAATTTTGATGTGTCTATGATACTGTGTTGCTTGATATAAATCTATGTGTTCAAAGGATATAATATTTTGATATTACGTATAGAATAACTTGTTCATTGAATAAAATTATAATAAAATACGGAGAAGTAAGAGAATTCTTATAGCAATGATATAACCATATAAGGAATTATTAAAAATAAGAATGGTGATGGTGATTTTGGGATGTCCAATTATACTTTTTCTTGTTTATATTTTGTGTGTACATTAACATGGTGAATAATATTGAATTTGTATAGATATCAAGATATCGATATACGAAATTAATAATGATTTTTTATTTTATTTCATGAAATCTAATTTTGGAATAATATCTTTTAACCGGATGAAAAAACATTATAAAGAAGGATGAGGATATTATTCAAATATGAGTTTAGAAGGAACCATTATGAACTATTTAGAGAAAATATAAAGACTTGTAAGTATATATATAAAAATAAAACAATTTTGAAACTATTAGGAGTCCATTCAAGAATTTCATGATATCACCGGTTATGTATATAGTTGAGTTAAATTTTTTAAAAATATGTTTCACACTCTACCCAAACACATCTAGGAGTACATTATAACATTGGGGTCTAATATATTGAAAATAATTTTTTTTTCTCTTTTTTACATTAATACTTTTCATTGAATAATTTTTTTGGGTAAAAATAAGAATATCCATATATATTGAGCAATAATAGAGGATGAAATAAAAGAAGGGGTGAAGTTTTAAACGATAAAAATGAATTTAGTAAAATCAGTCAATAATAATTAACACCCTCCTCTTAGTGAAACTACATGAATCTAATATTAAAATAAAAAATAAATATTCTAATATTATTCTATTAGAACTCATAATTGGGAGAAAGTAATTATTTCAATGACACTAGTATTTTCTATGGCACTCACTTTCTTACTTATAATCATGAATCATGAGCCTTTATTTTCCATCTACATTGAACATCATGTGATATAAATTACAATAAATAATAATGATTGTAAATATTAAATAAAAGAAACTATTTGGGATTAATACCATATATTAAAACAATTTCAAATAATTTTAAAATAAAACTATGATTAAACTACATATCTATAAAAATCCTCCCACTACAGTGTACCACTTCCTATAAAAATAAAGATAAATAACAATGGAATCATAAATACATACATAATTATGTATTCATTGGAACTATAATAAAATATAATACATAATCATTATCATTGGAATGTTTTTTTATGGTCTAAAATATATTCTAAAAATAAATAAATTGATACAACATTGTTTGTTTGAAAAAAATGAGTCCTTTAAAAAAGATTCTTCATCTCCTTAATTTAATATTGTCTTAATTAGTGATCTAATACCACATAGATTATGTCATGATATAACGTTATGTGTAACGCCCTGACCCCAGCTACCCAGAGTCGGTGCTTTACTTCGTAACATTGGCATGATCACAAAAGATCAAGTCTCGAAAGACCGATTAGTTTAGTAGCCTTGGAAACACTAGATACATTCGTAAACATTACATTACATCATAAAGTGAAAAAATACAATAACAAAGTCTCCATAGTCCACAATCATATCCCTTTTTGACTACCCCTGTAGTTCATTCATAAAATACTTCTTCACATCCTGGAAAAATATTAAAACATTGAAAGGGGTGAGCTCAGATGCTCAGTAAGGTTAACAATATAGCGGAAGCTTTCATAAATAAACATTAACATTTAAGGCAATGTATAACTAAAACAAAAGCCTTTTAAACTTGAACATCAACATAATATGGCAAAAGTAAAATGAGATAATGCCATTTACTTCTTCACATGGATATTCTACTGGTCGAATAATCACATGCAATATCAATAACCACTTTCATAATGATGGAATGCATAATGCCAGACTATCATAACCACGTAGCCAAGGCCTCGTGCCAAGACCACAAATAAGATTTTGTCAAGGCCTCGTGCCAAGACACTAGTTTGTCTCATGAGACCTGCCGATGCATCGAGGAGCTATAGTGGGCTCCACCCGTCACTTATTAAGTCCAATGCATTCCTCATATGAATAGGTTTAAAAATATCATAAACCATAACATAATCGTATAACATAAAACATGCATAAAGAAAACATAACATTTCCACATTTCAATCACAAGATATAAATACAACACATTGATATAATAAAAACGCTTTCAAAACCATTTTCAATACCAAAATAAAAGAAAGTTAAAACTTTGTATTTATTTTTCATTAAAAAAATGATGGCTTGTATAGGAAGCCGAAACTCAAATAAAGGTCACGGTGGCGGAGAAGTCGTTGTCGCCGCATAAGTACGGAAAGAAAAACATTCCCTTTTGTCGTTTAGCAAAACACTTTTTATAAAAAAGATTCCTTTTGAATAAACGTAAAAGTCAAAGGGGTTTATACACCGTATAAAAGAAAGTTGTGTATAAAACCAAATATGCCTCAATGAAAGGAGATTGAGACGAAGTCCTTAAAAAGATCATTTTTATAATAAAATAGATCTATTATGTGTATTCACTATAGTTACAATAAAGGAAGTAAAAATACAAAATAGGACATAATAATATCATGACATAATTTGAAAGTAGAAGATTAACCCAAAGAATAGAAATTGGGTTAAGAAGTTCCCTTACCTTGTGTCCGACTTGACTCAACCGTTATTTAACCTCCTGAATAATAAACTAGAGTTAATATATACCTTATTAAGAACCATTTTCAATTTCATTATCCTTTTTATATCACTTATTACAATGTTATGAAGGTTATGTAATTATTTAAGTTAATAACGGTCGTTTTGTCGATCTTTGATACTTGTGTCAACAATAACCTTCTTATAATTACAAGTTGTTCATGTGGTGAAATATCCATTATATCCAGAATTATATTCATGATTTAGATATCATATATATCATATATATCCAGTATATAAATTTATTCATAATATTACGTAACATTTAGAGGTAAGAAATGAAATGCACCGTTCATGGAGACGGTAAGCCGTACGTACGCATGAACGCTACTTTCATTTCTATTTCGTATTTAATGTAATGAAATCATAATTATATAAAGGTATAATATAGTTCCAGTATAATATCATATATAATATCATTTACTCCATCCTTTATACATCCCACATATGGCATTAACGATTCACATCACTTTGAGGGGGCGGTAGTCCGCACTTCCTAAAATGAAATTATCGCGTTTTACCCATAATGGAAATCATAAAGTATGCCATAAATGAGAAATACAGAAGAATAAGTAAACCATAAACATATTATATATCATATATAAAAATAGTGACATCTTAATGTCCACCTTTGAAGGTGTTATATGAGTGTTGAACAATCATCGTTTCGTGAGGCAGAAATTCGCCATCCACAGAAACCGTATGTTCTTTAACTATTAGATGTAGGTGTTTGTAAGTGTAGCTAGAATCAATATTATAAAAACATCCTAATATATTGAGGATACTGGTGTTGTTACAAAAGAAATGAATAAAAAGAGTTTAGGGGGATGGAGAAGAAAAACAAAACAAAACAACATTAGAGAAGACATTACCTCAAAATCGGGTAACTCTTTTTGATTTGAGCCAAAGGCTTCCTTGGGAAGAGTTCTGCCCAAAGTGAGGCTTCTAGGAGTAAGAGTGGGAATTTGGGAGAGTATTTGGGAAGAGTTTGGCCGATCCAAATGGCTTGAAGGTGTGAATAAGGTGGGAGAGGTGGGGGCCTTTTATAATTGGAGAGGAGGGGCTCTTTTGGAATGATTGAAATGTTACATTATTATACAATGATTTTCGGATTATAAAGGTCCCAAACTTATATAATTCGTGTCTAAGGTGATAAGGGTTCGAAATATCCTCATCCAATTGGCTTTGGAGAAGTTTAAGCCTTGGATTTTGCATTATCTTCCCATTTTATTTAAATCATTAAATAATGAGGTCATCGCTGCATCATCATGATGTCATAAATAATTTAATTTATTTAATGTCTAAAAATTATAAAACAAATACTATGATGTAGGAAATCGTTTTAGATTTCTAATGAATATTTATAATCAAAATTTGTACTTGTGTATCCCCACCTAAAAACAATTTTAGTAAAACAACTCATGTTTGTGTCAATTTAATTTTAACATTAAATAAATATATATTAATGTCATTTTCCAACTAAAGTGGCTCCATGGGGTCCCCAAGTTGACCCATGGGTTGTCTTGGTCGGGCATGACTCATCCAATAGGAGTAGGACAAGTGTCATGCTCATATCATATTATTATAACATTATTTGTACCTTAATCTACACTAATTACCTCTAATCGCGATTAAGAACTTAAAAGTTACTATTCACCAAAAAATTATTTTAATCTCATTGAACCACATTTTACATCTTAATGACAACCATGTATGTCGGATTTTTGAAAATAAAATCACAGAAGTGGTAATATTTCATTTAAACGAAAAATCAGTTATTTAACTACCACTTAGTGGTTTCACTATTAATCAAAAATTGAAGTTTTTCAGAACAATGCCAAAATTTCACCCTAAGCTATAATTGATATTCCGAATTCAAAAATGATGTCTATTTTACAAAATTCCAAACATATAAGTTGAATTAATTAATTTTATAATTAATTCCCGCTATTACAACAAATAGCGTGTTTTTAAGAAACAATTTATATCAAAAGATTGGCAATTGTTTATGTCCAATTTCAATGTTAAATTAATTCTAATGACCACCATTGGATAAAATGGTAAAAATATATTCTAATTATACTTTAAAACCACTAAATAGTATAATTTATCAGTATAAATTATTTTGATTAAAAAAGTTGTTTTTAAGTAATTTTCACTATTCATAAAAAATTAGAAGTTCTCAGAAAAATACCAAAAATTCAACATAGGCTAATTTCGATATTACGAATACAAAAATGAAGTCCGTTTTGAAATATAAAATTTTTATAATTTTAAAAGGTGGTTATTACTATTCATAACGGCTACATTGATTAGTCGCGGTGTTTTAGAACTCGAACTTGCGTACAATGCAAGCTATTGCATTATTGAAAGAGAGGCGTATCGTGGAAGCTCGGGGTATTACATTCTCCCCTCCTTCAATAAATTGCGTCCTCGCAATTTGATATTTTTCTTTGAAAATAAGAGGTTGAAAATAGAAAATACCTTTGTGGAAAACCCACATCGGAAATAAGGTTAATAAAATTTAGCCTTAATAAGAGGGAAAGGGAAATGAAAAAGTCACCACCCAATTATGATCTCGATTAGGAGAACATTGGTGGCAATTAGAGACATATAATTGAAGGAAAAACGTAAATATTCGTAGGGAGTGATTGAGGTCATCAATCACAATCAACTGTCAAATTGAGGGCCTCAAAGCCTTCAATCTATGTTGATTTAAAATATCATCAGTTCAACAAGACATAAGGTATTAGGATAACACATTTTTTGTTTTAATATCCCTTTACTAAAGTTTAAGTATTAATTTATTCATTGAATAACAGATTGGTATATATATATTTATGCCTGACAATTAGAGTTTCAACCTTCAACTCACCTTTCACTCAAAAAGATAATAGTACCCAAAAATATTATACTTTTCCTAATTGTATAAGGTTCCAAATGTCAACACATACAATTTAGATTAGTAAAATTATTTTTTAATAACCAGGGACTTCCTGTAGGCTAGTGGAAGGAAATAAAGGCATGTCGCACTATGGTTGTGGGTTCGATTCCTGCAGCTTTGTCCGACGCGACGGGTTATGCCCCACCCTGCAGGTTGTCCTTTTCCTAAAAATATAGTACCATACTATTCCAAAAATAATCTTCATAAATGTTTTAACCTTAAACAATACTATCCAAAGATCAACTTAATCCATTCCAACCTTTATAGTTATCAAAAATACCTCCGTCCAGACTTTCTCTAAAAGGGTCGTTAAATTCCAAAATCAATTGTAACCTCAGATTCCCCAAACAAAGTAAAGTTTCTCTTATTGTCACATACTAAAAATATGATTACCTTCATCATATTAAATCCTTAATGAAAACAACATGTACTGCAGTACAATCCTTATATATATCACATTATTCTTATAACCATAATCTAGTTCTTGAGTCCAAAAACACAAATACAATAATTATTCCGCTTCAACTGTAGTCACAGCATAAGATTGGCCTTGATCCCTTGGCCTTTTCTGAGGTAAGTTTCCTTGACGCTTAGGACATTCATTTGCATAATGACCCATTTCTCTACAATTGTAGCATTCAACATTGATAGCCTCTTTCTTTCCCTTGCAATCGCGCACCTGGTGACCTTTTTCTCCACATTTATAACAAACTCCCATTCCTTTTAGGAAAGCACCAGGGTGATTATTCCCAAAAATATCACATAATTGAAAATCCTTCTTTCCCTTTTTCCCTTTATCCATTTCTTGTTCCACCATTCTCTTCTTCTCTTGCTTTACTTTGTTGTCATAAGACTTAGAGAATTCCTTTTCTGTCTTGATAGCACATGAGACAATATCTTCGTATGATGAGAAGGTTTGTGATACTAAAGCTCGACGGAGGAATGGTTTTAACCCATAAAAGAAACGATCAATCTTACTTCTTGGGTTACGTATATAATCAGAAGCATGCCTCGCTAACCTTGTAAAGTTAGCCTCATACTTTGCGACATTCTAATCCTCCTTCTGCCTCAGACTCAGAAATTGCCTTTCCATATCTGCTCGATGGTCACGAGGAAAGTATTTTTCCATGAAAAGCTCTTTGAACTCCCTCCATTCCATATTCGATACTTCATCATCTTCCTTCATGTTTTGAATCAATGACCACCATTGATCAGCATCTCCAGTGAGGCGGTAAACTGCCATGATAACTTTTTCCCTTTCACTGCTCCCCAAATCCTGAAATATTTTCTCTAGGGAATTTATCCATTGCTCGGCTACTAAGGGATTTGTACTCCCATTGAACGTTGGTGGTTGTTGCCTCATGAATCGATCTAACATTGATCCTCCACGTTGCGGATCAGGGTGCTCCATACGAGTAAGGTTATTATTCATAACCTGAGTGAGTTGTCCCAGTATGGTATTAAGTTGATTAGCACCAGTTGTATCTCTAGATCCACAATAATTATCTTGAGCAGGATGGAAATCCCTACACGGAGTTCGTGCATTGAAACAGTTTCCATTTCTACCACTAGGGGCCATTTCTAAACAATTGCATAAACTAGATCAGTTTATGAATCAAAATACATAATTCCATACATGTAAAATACTTAACATAAATTGAACTATTTATGGATATAATCCATAATCATAAAAAGGTTTTATTTGAGGAAGTATATACTCATAACCTTTCATAGTGGTTTGTAATGAAAATGGGAATTATCCTAAGCATATCCCCCTGGAGTGTCATAACCAAGAGTGCAGCAATGCCCGTTGTCGTGCACCAGTTCCCGTTCGAGTCTAGCTCAAAGCGGTGTTTTCAGGTTTTACCCCTAGGTACATCTGTGCCAGAGCTGCCTCTACTTGCTCGTATCCAGATAGGGATGTGTTGCTCGGAAAACTCACAAAATCTCTACAATAACAAAATTCTAGGAAATTCTTCTACACTAATCCTCAAAGTCTATCTTTGGGCTATGTGCTCTAATCAGAGTTTATCTAAATCTAGCTTCCAAGGTTAGTACTAAACTGCCTCTGATACCAACTGTAATGCCCCGACCCCAGCTACCCAGAGTCGGTGCTTTACTTCGTAACATTGGCATGATCACAAAAGATCAAGTCTCGAAAGACCGATTAGTTTAGTAGCCTTGGAAACACTAGATACATTCGTAAACGTTACATTACATCATAAATTGAAAAAATACAATAACAAAGTCTCCATAGTCCACAATCATATCCCTTTCTGACTACCCCTGTAGGTCATTCATAAAATACTTATTCACATCCTGGAAAAATATTAAAACATTGAAAGGGGTGAGCTCAGATGCTCAGTAAGGTTAACAATATAGCGGAAGATTTCATAAATAAACATTAACATTTAAGGCAATGTATAACTAAAACAAAAGCCTTTTAAACTTGAACATCAACATAATATGGCAAAAGTAAAATGAGATAATGCCATTTACTTCTTCACATGGATATTCTACTGGTCGAATAATCACATGCAATATCAATAACCACTTTCATAATGATGGAATTCATAATGCCAGACTATCATAACCACGTAGCCAAGGCCTCGTGCCAAGACCACAAATAAGATTTTGTCAAAGCCTCGTGCCAAGACACTAGTTTGTCTCATGAGACCTGCCGATGCATCGAGGAGCTATAGCGGGATCCACCCGTCACTTATTAAGTCCAATGCATTCCTCATATGAATAGGTTTAAACATATCATAAACCATAACATAATCGTATCACATAAAACATGCATAAAGGAAACATAACATTTCCACATTTCAATCACAAGATATAAATACAACACATTGATATAATAAAAACGCTTTCAAAACCATTTTCAATACCAAAATAAAAGAAAGTTAAAACTTTGTATTTATTTTTCATTAAAAAAATGATGGCTTGTATAGGAAGCCGAAACTCAAATAAAGGTCACGGCGGCGTAGAAGTCATTGTCGCCGCTTAAGTACGGAAAGAAAAACATCCCCTTTTGTCGTTTAGCAAAATACTTCGTATAAAAAAGATTCCTTTTGAATAAACGTAAAAGTCAAAGGGGTTTATACACCGTATAAAAGAAAGTTATGTATAAAACCAAATATGCCTCAATGAAAGGTGATTGAGACGAAGTCCTTAAAAAGATAATTTTTAAAATAAAATAGATCTATTATATGTATTCACTATAGTTACAATAAAGGAAGTAAAAATACAAAATAGGACATAATAATATCATGACATAATTTGAAAGTAGAAGATTAACCCAAAGAATAGAAATTGGGTTAAGAAGTTCCCTTACCTTGTGTCCGACTTGACTCAACCGTTGTTTAACCTCTTGAATAATAAACTAGAGTTAATATCTACCTTATTAAGAACCATTTTAAATTTCATTATCCTTTTTATATCACTTATTACAATTTTATGAACGTTATGTAATTATTTAAGTTAATAACGGTCGTGTTGTCGATCTTTGGTACTTGTGTCAACAGTAACCTTCTTATAATTACAAGTTGTTCATGTGGTGAAATATCAATTATATCCAGAATTATATTCATGATTTAGATATCATATATATCATATATATCCAGTATATAAATTTATTCATAATATTACGTAACATTTAGAGGTAAGAAATGAAATGCACCGTTCATGGAGACGGTAAGCCGTACGTACGCATGAACGCTACTTTCATTTCTATTTCGTATTTAATCTAATGAAATCATAATTATATAAAGGTATAATATAGATACAGTATAATATCATATATAAAATCATTTACTCCATCCTTTATACATCCCACATATGGAATTAACGATTCACATCACTTTGAGGGGGCGGTAGTCCGCACTTCCTAAAATGAAATTATCGCGTTTTACCCATAATGGAAATCATAAAGTATGCCATAAATGAGAAATACAGAAGCATAAGTAAAACATAAACATATTATATATCATATATAAAAATAGTTACATCTTAATGGCCACCTTTGAAGGTGTTATATGAGTGTTGAACAATCATCGTTTCATGAGGCAGGAATTCGCCATCCACAGAAACCGTATGTTCTTTAACCATTAGATGTAGGTGTGTGTAAGTGTAGCTCGAATCCATCTTATAACAACATCCTAGTATATTGATGATACTGGTGTTGTTACAAAAGAAATGAATAAAAAGAGTTTAGGGGGCTGGAGAAGAAAAACAAAACAAAACAACATTAGAGAAGACATTACCTCAAAATCGGGTAACTCTTTTTGATTTGAGCCAAAGGCTTCCTTGGGAAGAGTTCTGCCCAATGTGAGGCTTCTAGGAGTAATAGGGGGAAGTTGGGAGAGTATTTGGGCAGAGGTTGTCCGAGCCAAATGGCTTGAAGGTGTGAATAAGGTGGGAGAGGTGGGGGCCTTTTATAAGTGGAGAGGACGAGCTCTTTTGGAAAGATTGAAATGTTACATTATTATACAATGCTTTTCGGATTCTAAAGGACCCACACTTATATAATTCGTGGATAAGGTGATAAGGGTTCTAAATCTCCTCATCCAATTGGCTTTGGACAAGTGTAAGCCTTGGATTTTTCATTATCTTCCCATTTTATTTAAATCGTTAAATAATGAGGTCATCGCTGCATCATCATGATGTCATAAATAATTTACTTTATTTAATGTCTAAAAATTATAAAAAAATACTATGATGTAGGAAATCTTTTTATCTTTCGAATGAATATTTATAATCAAAATTTGGACTTGTGTAACCCCACATAAATGCTAATTTAGTAAAACAACTCATGTTTGTGTCAATTTAATTTTAACATTAAATAAATATATATTAATGTCATTTTCCAACTAAAGTGGCTCCATGGGGTCCCCAAGTTGACCCATGGGTTGTCTTGGTCGGCCATGACTCATCCAATAGGAGTAGGACAAGTTTCATGCTCATCTCATATTATTATAACATTATTTGTACCTTAAACTACACTAATTACCTCTAATCGCGATTAAGAACTTAAAAGTTACTATTCACCAAAAAATTATTTTAATCTCATTGAACCAAATTTTACATCTTAATGACAACCATGTATGTCGGATTTTTGAAAATCAAATCACAGAAGTGGTAATATTTCATTTAAACGAAAAATCAGTTATTTAACTACCACTTAGTGGTTTCACTATTCATCAAAAATTGATGTTTTTCAGAACAATGCCAAAATTTTACCCTAAGCTATAATTGATATTCCTAATTCAAAAATGATGTCTATTTTACAAAATTCCAAACATATAAGTTGCATTAATTAATTTTATAATTAATTCCCGCTGTTACAACAAATAGCGTGTTTTTAAGAAACAATTTATATCAAAAGATTGGCAATTGTTTATGTCCAATTTCAATGTTAAATTAATTCTAATGACCACCATTGGATAAAATGGTAAAAATATATTCTAATTATACTTTAAAATCACTAAATAGTATAATTTATCAGTATAAATTATTTTGATTAAAAAAGTTGTTTTTAAGTAATTTTCACTATTCATAAAAAATTAGAAGTTCTCAGAAAAATACCAAAAATTCAACATAGGCTAATTTCGATATTACGAATACAAAAATGAAGTCCGTTTTGAAATATAAAATTTCTATAATTTTAAAAGGTGGTTATTACTATTCATAACGGCTACATTGATTAGTCATGGTGTTTTAGAACTCGAACTTGCGTACAATGCAAGCTATTGCATTATTGAAAGAGAGGCGTATCGTGGAAGCTCGGGGTGTTACATTATGGACACTACATTTTGAATGTTACCACTTGAAACCATCGATCGTTATTTTACACTGCATGATTTCATGATCATCCACTATATCCATTTCAATTTTTTTTTCAGAGCATACAATTCTTTATTCAGATTTTATATTCATAGTTCCCACATGACATGACTTATTGATTTTGATTAATAATTGTTACCATTTATACTTATATCGGCACCACTTATTTCATATATCAACTATTTTCAAACACACACACACACACACACACACTATATAGATCATATCTAAACCATAAAACTTACATAACACTAACTATAAGACCAAAAAATAAAGTAAATTTGGAGACTTTTATCCCTAATTGCACTCAAGTTAAGGAATATGGATGTACCTCGTAGACTGGTACTTTTCAGCAAGCTGTAACACCCCAAGCTTCCACGGTACGTTTCCCTTTGAATAATGCAATGACGTGCGTTGTACGCAACATCGAGATTCTAACACACCACAACCAGTCAAACTAGCCGTTATGAATAGTAATACCTAATTTTTGAAATTTTATAAATTTTATCATTCGAAATGGACTTCAGTTTTGGATTCGGAATATCGAAATTAGCTTAGGGTGAAATTTTGGTACTTTTCGGATAACTTTCATATTTTGATGAATAGTTAAAATTTCTAAATTTTAATTAAAAAAAACTTTTTTAATAGAAATAATTAATAGTGATAAATTAATAATTTGAGTGGTTTTAAAGTATATTTAGAATATATTTTTTCCATTTAATACAATGTTGGTCATTGGATGATATTTCACATTTAAACCAGACACAAACAAGTGTGAATTTTTTGATAGTTATTATCTCTTAAAAACACGCTATTTGTTTTGACGACGGTAATTAATTTTTAAATTAATTAATTCAATTGATTTTTTTTTGAATTCGGTAAAATAGACATCATTTTTGAATTCATAATATCAAATATAGCTTAGGCCTAATTTTTGGTATTTTTCTGGAAACTTTCATTTTTTGATGAATAGTGAAACCACTAAGTGGTAGTTAAAAAAACTGGTTTTTTCATAAAACTTAATTTTACCGCTTCTGTGAGTGGAATTTCGAAAATCCAAGAGACACGGTTAATATCAAGGAGTAAAATGTGGTTCATTGAGATTAAAATAATTTTGGGTGAATAGTAACTTTTTACTTTTATTTACCACGGTTAAAAGTAAATTGGGTAATTAAGGGTAAAAATGATATTAATATTACCCTAACACATGTCCTAATTCTATTGGACAAGTGTATATCGACCAAAAACAACCTTAGGAATAAAATATTATCATTTAGGTCCAGTTGGATTAGATTTGGATATTTATTATTATTTAATTCAAAGAAGAGTTAAAATAGTTAAAATCAATGTTTATTTACTAAAACATTTTTAATATAGGGTAACACATAAGATAAATTCGACTATAAATATTAATTATAAAGCTAAAACAGTTTCCTACATAATGGTATTTTATTTATAAATTTTAGACATTAAATAATATAATTTATTTATGACACAATTGTGATAAAGTAATTAACATAATAGTGAAAAATTAAAATGATTGATATTGTAGATACCCAAATAAATATAATTTGAGACTTTTTATGAATTAAACTAATTTTATAGGTTAATATGACATATTAGGATTGATGTAATTCACCTTTTCGAAGTATTCATTCTGATATGAGTTTTACAAAAATCAATTATTGAATAGTGTCAAAATTGAAATAAAAGTATTTTTAAAACAAATATTATATTATTAATTGATATTAAATTCCTAAAAATCTAAGTTTCATCCAAGAGACTTATATCATGATATGTGTATCATTAATGGACAACTTGGGGTTCTCTTGGATGTTTATAGTATGTTTATTAACCATATAATATAAAAATACAAAGAGACATTGTAAAAGTGAAACTAATTAACTAAGAGTTAATACTTAAAGATAAGGTTAATATAATGACCCAAACCTGTCTAAATTATATTGGATGAGTTTTTTTTCGACCTATCCCCACCTTAATGTTTAAATAATCCACTTTGGAGCCATTAGAAACTGAATATGAATTTATTATAAAATAATATTTTTAGATTTTCCAAAGGTTCCCCTCACCCCTCTTATAAGAGGGCACTCCCCCTTCTAATTACTTTAAACCTTAAAAGCCTTTTTGATAGGCCAACCCCGGCCCAAATACTCTCTTAACTTCCCTTACTACAACCTAGAGGCCTTATTTTGATCATAAATCCATCCTAAGGATCCCTTTTGATCAAATCAAAAGGATGAACCCGAAGAAGAGGTAATGTTTTTACCACCCTTTTTCAAATTATTTTCTTCTTCAACATCTTCTTTATTTGTTTTTACCAATATAAAATAATGAATCCAGTATCTCCTATATACTGTAATATTGTTATAAATATAGTAAAACCATATTCAGTATTATAATCATCCTTTGAATGACATGTCACTATACGTGCGTACGTACGGCTTACCGTCTCCACGTCGTGGTGTAATTGTCATTCAATAAATTATTATTTGGATGGGTATAATAATGATGTGTAATTCATGTAAATAATAAATATAACATGATAATTATTCTGTCTATATGATATAACATCCAATTATATATTATTTTAACCTCAAAAGAATGATATTGTCGCTCGTGCGTACGTACGGACTACCGTCTCCACGAACGCGATGAGATTCATTCTCCATCGTATCCATTCAAGTATAATTATCATTTGATTATTTAAAAATAATGTTTAAGGACTTGATATCATTCTGGATATTAATAAGATACAACCTATCAATGAAAAACATGGCTTACTTGATAAAACATATAAAAGAAAACGAGTAAGTTAACACCCGAAACAACGATAATACTAAGATATTAATAACAAATCAAAGTTAATGGATCATATATGATATCATATTAATGTAAATGATTATTTTATAATTCAATAACAATTATTTAACCATTATACATGAGTTTAACCTACAGTAGACCAAGGAAAAAGTACAAAGTAAGGGGTTTCTTATCTCACTTTTAATTCCGTGAGAATTCCATTGTTCACCACTTATTTATTACATGTGGTGTGTGTACTGCCCATGTTTGTATTCTTTTTGTAATATACATTAATTGATTTATATTTACATCATCATTGTATGATCCTTATTTCATTGGTGTATGTTTTGAATGTTACCAAATCAATAAGGGAATTTGGAATTTCAATTTCCACTCATTCAGCTTTACGCATCCTTCATTGATTATTTTACTCCAAGATTATGTGTAGAATCATTATTTATTTGATTATGTCATAAATTCCACTCCCCTTTCTGTGGATATAATTTTGATACACATAATCACTCCATTGATAAATTCTCATGTCATCGGTATGAACTTGATAAGAATAATTTTTACTCAATCTCGATTTGTTGGGATAAACATCCAATTCATTGGTGTTGTTTTTACATGAATATGTGTGAATGTCCACTGATTATTTTACAATGAATATCCAATCATATTTAGTGTATTTATATTTTACACACATAATTATGTCATTTATTTATCCTTAACCTAAGGATACGACCTTTAGGAGAGATTTCATCTTAATTTACATTCCATTGAGACTTCTTTGTTGTTATACACCAAATCACTTTTATGTGGTGTACTTTGACATAGTATATCATCATTCCCTTTATTCTTATGATATTAAAAAGTTTTTATTACCTCAATTATTTTTATTCAAGTGTCTCTCTTTTGGTTAGAAACTCTAACTAAAATACCATTTTTAAATGTTTTAAAGACTCATTCTTCTAAATCTTGCTCATTAATGTCCATGTTTTAAAAATGGTGTTAAGGATATATTTATATGGACATTAAAGTTTTAAAATCAAAATTCCTTTTAGAAGTTTCAAAGTGGTATTGGACACTTTGATTCTAAAATCTATTTTAAATGGATTCTTGGCAAATAGTGTGACATTTAAATGATTTCAAGAAAAAGGGAATATTTCACTCTAATTGTCTTGATGATTATTTTCACCTATGTTAATATCCTTCATAATTCTCAATTGAAGTTAATATGATACAATACAATCCTCCATATTGTATCGAATGAGTTATGTTTGACTCTGGATGTGCTATTTTTATACCATTCATGGTTTGTGGATAATGTATTGACATTTTGTATGCTAGTTTTAATACGAATGTTTTTGTTATGTTTAAAACTTTTCATATGAGGAATGAACTGGACTTAGTAAGTGACGGGTGGAGCCCGCTACAGCTCCTCAATGCATCGGTAGGTCTCATGAGACAAACTAGTGTCTTGGCACAAGGCCTTCGAAAAATCTTATGTGTAGTCTTCGCACAAGGCCTTGGCTATGTGGTTATAATAGTCTGGAATTATGCATTCCATCATTATGAAAGTGGTTATTGACATTTAATGTGATTGTTCGACTATTAGAATATCCATGTGAATATGTAAATGGAATTATATCATTTTATCTTTGACATATTATGTTGAAGTTCAAGTTTAAAAGGCTTTTGTTTTAGTTATAAATTTCATTAAGTGTTTATGATTATCTACGAAGGATTATGCTATATTTTTATCCTTACTGAGAATCAGAACTCACCCCTTTCAATGTTTTATCTTTTCCCAGGATGTGAAGAAGTAATTTATGAATGACCTGCAGGGATAGTATGAGGGGATATGAAGATAACATGTTGTTGTAGTTTTTTGACCTATTATGTAATGTAATACTTATGAATATATCTAGTGTTTCCAAGACTACTAAACTAATCTGTCTTTCGAGACTTGATCCTTTGTGATCATTCCAATGTTATGTAGTAATGCACCGACTTTGGGTATCTAGGGCCGGAGCGTTACAGTTGGTATCAGAGGAAGTTTAGTACAAACCATGGAAGCTTGATTTAGATAAACTTGGATTAGAGCACGTAGACCTAAGATGAACATTGAAGATTAGTATAGAATAACTTCCTAAAATTTTGGTATTGTAGAGATTTTTTGAGATTTCTGAGCAATACATCCCTGTCTGGATACGAGCAGGTAGAGGCGGCTCTGTAACAGATGTACCTAGGGGTAAAACCCGAAAACAATTCTTTGAGCTAGACTCAAACCGAAACTGGTGCACGACAACGGGCCTTGCTGCACTCTTGGTTATGACACTCCTGGGGGATATGCTTAGGATAATTTATTCATAATATTACGTAACATTTAGAGGTAAGAAATGAAATGCACCGTTCATGGAGACGGTAAGCCGTACGTACGCATGAACGCTACTTTCATTTCTATTTCGTATTTAATCTAATGAAATCATAATTATATAAAGGTATAATATAGATACAGTATAATATCATATATAAAATCATTTACTCCATCCTTTATACATCCCACATATGGAATTAACGATTCACATCACTTTGAGGGGGCGGTAGTCCGCACTTCCTAAAATGAAATTATCGCGTTTTACCCATAATGGAAATCATAAAGTATGCCATAAATGAGAAATACAGAAGCATAAGTAAAACATAAACATAATATATATCATATATAAAAATAGTTACATCTTAATGGCCACCTTTGAAGGTGTTATATGAGTGTTGAACAATCATCGTTTCATGAGGCAGGAATTCTCCATCCACAGAAACCGTATGTTCTTTAACCATTAGATGTAGGTGTGTGTAAGTGTAGCTCGAATCCATCTTATAACAACATCCTAGTATATTGATGATACTGGTGTTGTTACAAAAGAAATTAATAAAAAGAGTTTAGGGGGCTGGAGAAGAAAAACAAAACAAAACAACATTAGAGAAGACATTACCTCAAAATCGGGTAACTCTTTTTGATTTGAGCCAAAGGCTTCATTGGGAAGAGTTCTGCCCAATGTGAGGCTTCTAGGAGTAATAGGGGGAAGTTGGGAGAGTATTTGGGCAGAGTTTGTCCGAGCCAAATGGCTTGAAGGTGTGAATAAGGTGGGAGAGGTGGGGGCCTTTTATAAGTGGAGAGGACGAGCTCTTTTGGAAAGATTGAAATGTTACATTATTATACAATGCTTTTCGGATTCTAAAGGACCCACACTTATATAATTCGTGGCTAAGGTGATAAGGGTTCTAAATCTCCTCATCCAATTGGCTTTGGACAAGTGTACGCCTTGGATTTTGCATTATCTTCCCATTTTATTTAAATCGTTAAATAATGAGGTCATCGCTGCATCATCATGATGTCATAAATAATTTACTTTATTTAATGTCTAAAAATTATAAAAAAATACTATGATGTAGGAAATCGTTTTAGCTTTCGAATGAATATTTATAATCAAAATTTGGACTTGTGTAACCCCACATAAATGCTAATTTAGTAAAACAACTCATGTTTGTGTCAATTTAATTTTAACATTAAATAAATATATATTAATGTCATTTTCCAACTAAAGTGGCTCCATGGGGTCCCCAAGTTGACCCATGGGTTGTCTTGGTCGGTCATGACTCATCCAATAGGAGTAGGACAAGTTTCATGCTCATCTCATATTATTATAACATTATTTGTACCTTAAACTACACTAATTACCTCTAATCGCGATTAAGAACTTAAAAGTTACTATTCACCAAAAAATTATTTTAATCTCATTGAACCAAATTTTACATCTTAATGACAACCATGTATGTCGGATTTTTGAAAATCAAATCACAGAAGTGGTAATATTTCATTTAAACGAAAAATCAGTTATTTAACTACCACTTAGTGGTTTCACTATTCATCAAAAATTGAAGTTTTTCAGAACAATGCCAAAATTTTACCCTAAGCTATAATTGATATTCCTAATTCAAAAATGATGTCTATTTTACAAAATTCCAAACATATAAGTTGCATTAATTAATTTTATAATTAATTCCCGCTGTTACAACAAATAGCGTGTTTTTAAGAAACAATTTATATCAAAAGATTGGCAATTGTTTATGTCCAATTTCAATGTTAAATTAATTCTAATGACCACCATTGGATAAAATGGTAAAAATATATTCTAATTATACTTTAAAACCACTAAATAGTATAATTTATCAGTATAAATTATTTTGATTAAAAAAGTTGTTTTTAAGTAATTTTCACTATTCATAAAAAATTAGAAGTTCTCAGAAAAATACCAAAAATTCAACATAGGCTAATTTCGATATTACGAATACAAAAATGAAGTCCGTTTTGAAATATAAAATTTCTATAATTTTAAAAGGTGGTTATTACTATTCATAACGGCTACATTGATTAGTCATGGTGTTTTAGAACTCGAACTTGCGTACAATGCAAGCTATTGCATTATTGAAAGAGAGGCGTATCGTGGAAGCTCGGGGTGTTACATTATGGACACTACATTTTGAATGTTACCACTTGAAACCATCGATCGTTATTTTACACTGCATGATTTCATGATCATCCACTATATCCATTTCAATTTTTTTTTCAGAGCATACAATTCTTTATTCAGATTTTATATTCATAGTTCCCACATGACATGACTTATTGATTTTGATTAATAATTGTTACCATTTATACTTATATCGGCACCACTTATTTCATATATCAACTATTTTCAAACACACACACACACACACACACTATATAGATCATATCTTAACCATAAAACTTACATAACACTAACTATAAGACCAAAAAATAAAGTAAATTTGGAGACTTTTATCCCTAATTGCACTCAAGTTAAGGAATATGGATGTACCTCGTAGACTGGTACTTTTCAGCAAGCTGTAACACCCCAAGCTTCCACGGTACGTTTCCCTTTGAATAATGCAATGACGTGCCTTGTACGCAACATCGAGATTCTAACACACCACAACCAGTCAAACTAGCCGTTATGAATAGTAATACCTAATTTTTGAAATTTTATAAATTTTATCATTCGAAATGGACTTCAGTTTTGGATTCGGAATATCGAAATTAGCTTAGGGTGAAATTTTGGTACTTTTCGGATAACTTTCATATTTTGATGAATAGTTAAAATTTCTAAATTTTAATTAAAAAAAACTTTTTTAATAGAAATAATTAATAGTGATAAATTAATAATTTGAGTGGTTTTAAAGTATATTTAGAATATATTTTTTCCATTTAATACAATGTTGGTCATTGGATGATATTTCACATTTAAACCAGACACAAACAAGTGTGAATTTTTTGATAGTTATTATCTCTTAAAAACACGCTATTTGTTTTGACGACGGTAATTAATTTTTAAATTAATTAATTCAATTGATTTTTTTTTTGAATTCGGTAAAATAGACATCATTTTTGAATTCATAATATCAAATATAGCTTAGGCCTAATTTTTGGTATTTTTCTGGAAACTTTCATTTTTTGATGAATAGTGAAACCACTAAGTGGTAGTTAAAAAAACTGATTTTTTCATAAAACTTAATTTTACCGCTTCTGTGAGTGGAATTTCGAAAATCCGAGAGACACGGTTAATATCAAGGAGTAAAATGTGGTTCATTGAGATTAAAATAATTTTGGGTGAATAGTAACTTTTTACTTTTATTTACCACGGTTAAAAGTAAATTGGGTAATTAAGGGTAAAAATGATATTAATATTACCCTAACACATGTCCTAATTCTATTGGACAAGTGTATATCGACCAAAAACAACCTTAGGAATAAAATATTATCATTTAGGTCCAGTTGGATTAGATTTGGATATTTATTATTATTTAATTCAAAGAAGAGTTAAAATAGTTAAAATCAAAGTTTATTTACTAAAACATTTTTAATATAGGGTAACACATAAGATAAATTCGACTATAAATATTAATTATAAAGCTAAAACAGTTTCCTACATAATGGTATTTTATTTATAAATTTTAGACATTAAATAATATAATTTATTTATGACACAATTGTGATAAAGTAATTAACATAATAGTGAAAAATTAAAATGATTGATATTGTAGATACCCAAATAAATATAATTTGAGACTTTTTATGAATTAAACTAATTTTATAGGTTAATATGACATATTAGGATTGATGTAATTCACCTTTTCGAAGTATTCATTCTGATATGAGTTTTACAAAAATCAATTATTGAATAGTGTCAAAATTGAAATAAAAGTATTTTTAAAACAAATATTATATTATTAATTGATATTAAATTCCTAAAAATCTAAGTTTCATCCAAGAGACTTATATCATGATATGTGTATCATTAATGGACAACTTGGGGTTCTCTTGGATGTTTATAGTATGTTTATTAACCATATAATATAAAAATACAAAGAGACATTGTAAAAGTGAAACTAATTAACTAAGAGTTAATACTTAAAGATAAGGTTAATATAATGACCCAAACCTGTCTAAATTATATTGGATGAGTTTTTTTTAGACCTATCCCCACCTTAATGTTTAAATAATCCACTTTGGAGCCATTAGAAACTGAATATGAATTTATTATAAAATAATATTTTTAGATTTTCCAAAGGTTCCCCTCACCCCTCTTATAAGAGGGCACTCCCCCTTCTAATTACTTTAAACCTTAAAAGCCTTTTTGATAGGCCAACCCCTGCCCAAATACTCTCTTAACTTCCCTTACTACAACCTAGAGGCCTTATTTTGATCATAAATCCATCCTAAGGATCCCTTTTGTTCAAATCAAAAGGATGAACCCGAAGAAGAGGTAATGTTTTTACCACCCTTTTTCAAATTATTTTCTTCTTCAACATCTTCTTTATTTGTTTTTACCAATATAAAATAATGAATCCAGTATCTCCTATATACTGTAATATTATTATAAATATAGTAAAACCATATTCAGTATTATAATCATCCTTTGAATGACATGTCACCATACGTGCGTACGTACGGCTTACCGTCTCCACGTCGTGGTGTAATTGTCATTCAATAAATTATTATTTGGATGGGTATAATAATGATGTGTAATTCAGGTAAATAATCAATATAACATGATAATTATTCTGTCTATATGATATAACATCCAATTATATATTATTTTAACCTCAAAAGAATGATATTGTCGCTCGTGCGTACGTACGGACTACCGTCTCCACGAACGCGATGAGATTCATTCTCCATCGTATCCATTCAAGTATAATTATCATTTGATTATTTAAAAACAATGTTTAAGGACTTGATATCATTCTGGATATTAATAAGATACAACCTATCAATGAAAAACATGGCTTACTTGATAAAACATATAAAAGAAAACGAGTAAGTTAACACCCGAAACAACGATAATACTAAGATATTAATAACAAATCAAAGTTAATGGATCATATATGATATCATATTAATGTAAATGATTCTTTTATAATTCAATAACAATTATTTAACCATTATACATGAGTTTAACCTACAGTCGACCAAGGAAAAAGTACAAAGTAAGGGGTTTCTTATCTCACTTTTAATTCCGTGAGAATTCCATTGTTCACCACTTATTTATTACATGTGGTGTGTGTACTGCCCATGTTTGTATTCTTTTTGTAATATACATTAATTGATTTATATTTACATCATCATTGTATGATCCTTATTTCATTGGTGTATGTTTTGAATGTTACCAAATCAATAAGGGAATTTGGAATTTCAATTTCCACTCATTCAGCTTTACGCATCCTTCATTGATTATTTTACTCCAAGATTATGTGTAGAATCATTATTTATTTGATTATGTCATAAATTCCACTCCCCTTTCTGTGGATATAATTTTGATACACATAATCACTCCATTGATAAATTCTCATGTCATCGGTATGAACTTGATAAGAATAATTTTTACTCAATCTCGATTTGTTGGGATAAACATCCAATTCATTGGTGTTGTTTTTACATGAATATGTGTGAATGTCCACTGATTATTTTACAATGAATATCCAATCATATTTAGTGTATTTATATTTTACACACATAATTATGTCATTTATTTATCCTTAACCTAAGGATACGACCTTTAGGAGAGATTTCATCTTAATTTACATTCCATTGAGACTTCTTTGTTGTTATACACCAAATCACTTTTATGTGGTGTACTTTGACATAGTATATCATCATTCCCTTTATTCTTATGATATTAAAAAGTTTGTATTACCTCAATTATTTTTATTCAAGTGTCTCTCTTTTGGTTAGAAACTCTAACTAAAATACCATTTTTAAATGTTTTAAAGACTCATTCTTCTAAATCTTGCTCATTAATGTCCATGTTTTAAAAATGGTGTTAAGGATATATTTATATGGACATTAAAGTTTTAAAATCAAAATTCCTTTTAGAAGTTTCAAAGTGGTATTGGACACTTTGATTCTAAAATCTATTTTAAATGGATTCTTGGCAAATAGTGTGACATTTAAATGATTTCAAGAAAAAGGGAATATTTCACTCTAATTGTCTTGATGATTATTTTCACCTATGTTAATATCCTTCATAATTCTCAATTGAAGTTAATATGATACAATAAAATCCTCCATATTGTATCGAATGAGTTATGTTTGACTCTGGATGTGCTATTTTTATACCATTCATGGTTTGTGGATAATGTATTGACATTTTGTATGCTAGTTTTAATACGAATGTTTTTGTTATGTTTAAAACTTTTCATATGAGGAATGAACTGGACTTAGTAAGTGACGGGTGGAGCCCGCTACAGCTCCTCAATGCATCGGTAGGTCTCATGAGACAAACTAGTGTCTTGGCACAAGGCCTTCGAAAAATCTTATGTGTAGTCTTCGCACAAGGCCTTGGCTATGTGGTTATAATAGTCTGGAATTATGCATTCCATCATTATGAAAGTGGTTATTGACATTTAATGTGATTGTTCGACTATTAGAATATCCATGTGAATATGTAAATGGAATTATATCATTTTATCTTTGACATATTATGTTGAAGTTCAAGTTTAAAAGGCTTTTGTTTTAGTTATAAATTTCATTAAGTGTTTATGATTATCTACGAAGGATTCTGCTATATTGTTATCCTTACTGAGAATCAGAACTCACCCCTTTCAATGTTTTATCTTTTCCCAGGATGTGAAGAAGTAATTTATGAATGACCTGTAGGGATAGTATGAGGGGATATGAAGATAACATGTTGTTGTAGTTTTTTGACCTATTATGTAATGTAATACTTATGAATATATCTAGTGTTTCCAAGACTACTAAACTAATCTGTCTTTCGAGACTTGATCCTTTGTGATCATTCCAATGTTATGTAGTAATGCACCGACTTTGGGTATCTAGGGCCGGAGCGTTACAGTTGGTATCAGAGAAAGTTTAGTACAAACCATGGAAGCTTGATTTAGATAAACTTGGATTAGAGCACGTAGACCTAAGATGAACATTGAAGATTAGTATAGAATAACTTCCTAAAATTTTGGTATTGTAGAGATTTTGTGAGATTTCTGAGCAATACATCCCTGTCTGGATACGAGCAGGTAGAGGCGGCTCTGTAACAGATGTACCTAGGGGTAAAACCCGAAAACAATTCTTTGAGCTAGACTCAAACCGAAACTGGTGCACGACAACGGGCCTTGCTGCACTCTTGGTTACGACACTCCCGGGGGATATGCTTAATATAATTTACATTTTCTTTACTAACTGATTTGAAGTATTATATATACGATGAGATTAAATGACCTTCGTTAATCCTAATGTGTTTCAAATTGATAATATGGTGACATGTTAATTTCTAAATGATTTTATGACTGCTGTTACTCACACAATGCCTTCCAGTTTTAGTCAATGGCGGGATTCCAAGGAAGTCATAGTGACTTTGAGAATGATGTACAAGGTGGGAACGATGGTGGGAATGAGCAACAAAATGGAATGTTGATAGGCGTTAAAGATACCGTCTTTATGCCAAATCAATTTTCCAAAAATATGATCAACAATATATATATTAACCAATTCCCAGACTCAACGAAGAAGATAAAGGAGATGAATGATAAGATCTCCAGCAGTGGTGACCATGGAGAAAGGAATCCCCAATTTCCATCATACAGGAAATGTGGAAGGATACACCCAGGAAAGTGGATCAATAGGAAAAAGAAATGCTTTACGTGCGGGAAGGAAGGACATAAAGTGAATAATTTCCGAAGAAAATTGAAGGGTACTATGGAAGAAGATAAAAATGGTCCCAAGAATCCATTTATAGTCATTTTCCGTAAATGTAGGGGACCTGGCCATTACCCGAGTGAATTACCTATTCTATAGGATATTTTCTTGGTCAAAGAAGAAGATATGTGGAAATAAATGGTTGGTGAAATGTTTAAAAAGTATTAGTTCTCCTTGTTGATGGGTTTACTTTGGAATCATTTTCTCTTGTATTTTTAACCCTGCAGTTTTCCATGTGAGAATGATATTTGAGGAAGAATTATCTTTTCTCTTGAGAATGTAGTTATAAATAACCATTTGGTTTTATATGATCATTGGGTTTGAGGTAATTAAAAGTTATTATAATTTGGGATGAAAATGCAAGGTATGAGATAAGATTTGAGGTTATATTATGTTATGGTTATTTTGAGGAATTTATCTCATTTTGGTAATGTTATAAAATATAGTTTTTGAAAAAGGACAATACGCAGACCGTGTGACAACCCGTCACGTCGGACAAAGCTGTGGGAATCAAACCCACAACCAGAGTGTGATTGGGATTTATCGCCTACCACTGGACTACGAGAAGTCCCTGGTTAGTGTGACTATTATTTTTAGTTAAATGATTTTATTTATCAATAATAATTTAATTTGGGATCTTTTGTCTTATCAAATGAATACCCTTAGTATAGGAAAATGATTTGGTAATTAAGTGATAAATGTTATTTTGGAAGTTGTTCACTGGGTTGTGAACAATATATGTCCAAGGAAAATAGAATATTATGGGATTTCATTTGAGGAGTAATGGTGGATTTTTATCTATGTTTTTTATTGTGGATTTATAGTGATTTGGGTTATTCATGGAAATGATTAGGTTAATTACTTTTAAGTATGTGACTTTAAGAGTAATTAATGTCCTTTGGATATACAATTTAACATGGAAGACTACATTCTTATATGTTTTGGGTTTCAATATTAGTTTGGATTATATTGAAGGATTTTAAGGAAAATTGATTATTGAATGATATTTATTTAACTTTGGGGTATTGATGGATTAATTTTAAAATTAAGATTAGTGTTTTGTTTCTCTCTAATGGAATATCCATTTGAGGGATCATCAGATATTATACTAACCATCTTGGTTTTTATTAGTCTCTAAAGACAAGGTAAATATATAGTTTATCCTACGTGGATCATGTATTTCTATATATGTTTATTCTAGCTCTTCCATTGTGACCAAGTCTTCTTGAATACTCATTGTTCAAAAAAAATTGAGTTAGTGGTGAAAAGTTATTAAAGAATGAAACTATACTTAAAATGTAAGTATATATCTTTATGTTCTTAGTCAATATCATAAATGAATTCCTCTTCCTTATGTAATGTAACTTAAAACAAAAAATGTTGTCCATTTACTTTTCCTACTGGGAGACTAAGGACCGTTTGTCCCAACACAAGTTTGTGATTTTCTTATTGTTAACTTTCTCCTAATCATTTTTTCTATCCCTCTCCATCAAAACTAAACACTTAGTATATCGTCCTAATCCATGTTTTCCTACATGGAATCCTAGTATGGGTTATCTTGGGTGACCTTTATACCTCTCTTCCTTTCTTTTAATGTGATAGTTTTTATGACTCTTTTTCCGATGTGGGACATTCAATTATATTCTCAAGTCCAATTTTAAAAAAATTGCGAGGATGCAATTTATTGAAGGAGGGGATAACGTAACACCCCAAGCTTCCACGGTACGTTTCCCTTTGAATAATGAAATGACGTGCGTTGTATGCAACTTTGAGATTCTAACACACCACAACCAATCAAACTAGCCGTTATGAATAGTAATACCTAATTTTTGAAATTTTATAAATTTTATCTTTCGAAATGTACTTCAGTTTTGGATTCGTAATATCGAAATTAGCTTACGGTGAAATTTTGGTACTTTTCGGATAACTTTCATATTTTGATGAATAGTGAAAAGTACTAAATTTTAATTAAAAACAAATTTTTTAATCAAAATAATTAATACTGATATATTATTAATTTGAGTGGTTTTAAAGTATATTTAGAATATATTTTTACCATTTAATACAATGTTGGTCATTGGATGATTTTCACATTTAAACCAGACATAAACAAGTGTCAATCTTTTAATAGTTATTATCTCTTAAAAACACGCTATTTGTTTTGACGACCGAAATTAATTTTTAAATTAATTAATTCAATTGATATGTTTTGAATTTGGTAAAATAAGCATAATTTTTGAATTCATAATATCAAATATAGCTTAGGCCTAATTTTTGGTATTTTTCTGGAAACTTTTATTTTTTGATGAATAGTGAAACTACTAAGTGGTAGTTAAAAAACTGAATTTTTCATAAAACATAATTTTACCGCTTCTGTAAGTGGAATTTTGAAAATCCGAAAGACACGGTTAATATCAAGGAGTAAAATGTGGTTCATAGAGATGAAAATACTTTTTGGTGAATAGTAACTTTTTACTTTTATTTATCACGGTTAAATGTAAATAGGGTAATTAAGGGTAAAAATGGTATTAATATTACCCTAACACATGTCCTAATTCTATTATACAAGTGTATATCTACCAAAAACAACCTTAGGAATAAAATATTTTCATTTAGTTCCACTTGGATTAGATTAGAACATTTATTATTATATAATTCAAAGAAGAGTTAAAAGAGTTAAAACCAATGTTTATTTACTAAAACATTTTTAATATAGGGTTACACATAAGATCAATTCGA
Organism: Viscum album; assembly: GCA_963277665.1. Lineage (NCBI taxonomy): Eukaryota > Viridiplantae > Streptophyta > Magnoliopsida > Santalales > Viscaceae > Viscum > Viscum album. The sequence goes on from OY728160.1 coordinate 1,904,780,226, forward strand.
CTATAAATACTCATTATAAAGATAAAATAATTTACTACATAATGATATTTTATTTATAAATTTTAGACATTAAATAATTTACTTTATTTATGACACAATGGTGATGTAGTAATTACCATAATAGTGAAAAATTAAAATGATTGATATTGTAGATACCCAAATAAATATAATTTGAGCCTTTTTATGAATTAAAATAATTTTATAGGTTAATATGACCTATTAGGATTTATTTAATTGGCCTTTTCTAAGTAATAATTCTGATATGAGTTTCACAAAAATCAATTATTGAATAGTGTCAAAATTGACATAAAAGAGAGTTTAAAAATAATATTATATTATTAATTGATATTAAATTCCTAAAAATCTAAGGTTCGGCCAAGAGACTTATATCATGATAGGTGTATCATTAATGGACCACTTGGGGGTCTCTTGGATGTTTATAGTAAGTTTATTAACCATATAATATAAAAATACAAAGAGACATTCTAAAAGTGAAACTAACTAACTAAGAGTTAATACTTAAAGATAACGTTAATATAATGAACCAAACCTGCCTAAATTCTGTTGGTTGAGTGGTTTTCGACCTATCCCCACCTTTACCTTTAAATAATCCACATTGGATCCATTAGAAACTGAATATAAATTTATTATAAAATAATATTTTTAGCTTTTCCAAAGGTGTCGCTCACCCCTCTTATAAAAGGGCACTCCCCCTTCTCATTACTTAACACCTTAAAAACCTTTTGGTTCGGCCAAACCCTGCCAAAATACTCTCTAAACTTCCATCACTACAACATAGAGGCCTTAGTTTGATCATAAATCCATCCTAAGGAGCCCTTTTGATCAAATCAAAAGGAAGAACCCGAAGAAGAGGTAATGTTTTTTCCACCCTTTTTTAAATTCTTTTCTTCTTCTACTTCTTCTTTCTTTGTTATTACCATTCTAAATTAATTAATACAGTCTCTACTATATACTGTAATATTGTTATAAATATAGTACAACCATATTCATTATTCTATCCATCTTTTGAATGACATGTCACCATACGTGCGTACGTACGGCTTACCGTCTCCACGTCGTGGTGTAATTGTCATTCAATAAATTATTATTTGGATGGGTATAATAATGATGTTTAATTCATGTAAATAATTAATATAACATGATAATTATTCTGTCTATATGATATACCATCCAATTATATATTATTTTAACATCAAAAGAATGATATTGTCGCTCGTGCGTATGTACGGACTACTGTCTCCACGAACGCGATGAGATTCATTCTCCATCGTATCCATTCAAGTATAATTATCATTTGCTTATTTAAAAATAATGTTTAATGACTTGATATAATTATGTATATTAATAAGATACAGACTATCAATGACAAACATGGCTTACTTAACAAAACATATAAAAGAAAACGAGTAAGTTATCACCCGAAACAACGATAATACTAAGATATTAATAACAAATCAATGTTAAAATATCACATATGATATCATATTAATGTAAATGATTCTTGTATAATTCAATAAAAATTATTTCACCATTATACAGTAGTTTAACCTACCGTCGACCAAGGAAAAAGTACAAAGTAAGGGGTTTCTTATCTCACTTTTAATTCCGCGAGAATTCCATTGTTCACCACTTATTTATTACATGTGGTGTGTGTACTTCTCATGTTTGTATTAATTGTGTAATATACAATAAATCATTTATATTTCCAACTTCATTTTATTATCCTTATCTCATGGGTGTATGTTTTGTATGTTACCAAATCAATAAGGGAATTTGGAATTTCAATTTCCACTCATTCGGCTTTACGCATACTTCATTGATTATTTGACTCCAAGATTATGTGTAGAATCACTATTCATTTGATTATATCATAAATTCCACTCCCCTTTCTGTGTATATACTTTTGATACACATAATCACTCCATTGATAAATTCTCAAGTCATCGGTATGAACTTGATAAGAGTAATTTTTACTCAATCTCGATTTGTTGGGATAAATATCCAATTCATTGGTGTTGTTTTTACAAGAATATGTGTGAATGTTGTTTGATTGTTTTACACTGAATATCAAATCATATTTAGTGTATTTATATTTGTCACACATAATTATGTTGTTGATTTATCCTTAACCTAAGGATACATCCTTTGTGAGAGATTTCAACGTAATTTACATTCCATTGAGACTTCTTTGTTGTTATACACCAAATCAATTTTATGTGGTATAACTTGACATAGTGTATCATGAATCCCTTTATTCTCATGATATTAAAAAGTTTTGATTACCTCAATTATTTTTATTCAAGTGTCTCTCTTTTGGTTAGAAACTCTAACTAAAATATCATTTTTAAATGTTTTAAAGACTCATTCTTCTAAATCTTGCGCATTAATGTCAATGTTTTAAAAATGGTTTTAAGGATTTATTTATATGGACATTAAAGTTTTAAAATCAAAATTCCTTTTAAGAGTTTCAAAGTGGTATGGGACACTTTGATTCTAAAATCTAATTTAAATGGATTCTTGAAAAATAGTGTGACTTTTAAATGATTTCAAGAAAAAGGGGATATTTCACTCTAATTGTTTTGATGATTATTTTAATCTATAATAATATCCTTCATCATTCTCGATTGAGGTTAATATGATACAATACAATCTTCCATATTGTATCAAATGAGTTATGTTTGACTGTGGATGTGATATTTTTATACCATTCATGGTTTGTGGATAAGGTATTGACATTTCGTATGCTAGTTTTAATACGAATGATTATGTTATGTTTAATAATTTTCATATGAGGAATGTGTTGGACTTAGTAAGTGACGGGTGGAGCCCGCTATAGCTCCTCGATGCATCGGTAGGTCTCATGAGACAAACTAGTGTCTTGAAACAAGGCCTTGGCAAAATCTTATTTGTAGTCTTGGCACGAGGCCTTGGATATGTGTTTATGATAGTCTGGCATTATGCATTCCATCATTATGAAATTGGTTATTGATATTGCATATGATTTTTCGACTAGTAGAATATCCATGTGAATTTGTAAATGGAATTATTTCATTTTATCTTTGCCATATTAAGTTGAAGTTGAAGTTTAAAAGGATTTTGTTTTAGTTATAAATTGCTTTAAGTGTTTATGCTTATCTACGAAAGCTTCTGCTATATTGTTATCCTTACTAAGCATCAGAGCTCACCACTTTCAATGTTTTATCTTTTCCCAGGATGTGAAGAAGTAATTTATGAATGACCTACAGGGATAGTATGAGGGGATATGAAGATAAGATGTTGTTGTAGTTTTTTTACCTTATGATGTAATGTAATACTTATGAATATATCTAGTGATTCTAAGACTTCTAAACTAATCAGTCTTTCGAGACTTGATCCTTTGTGATCATGCCAATGTTATGTAATAATGCACCGACTCTATGTATCTAGGGTCGGGGCATTACCAAGCTCACTTCAAATCCTTCTTAGTGGATCCCCTCATAACTACACCAATACATAACATAATATCATATATTTTCTTTGTAATCATATATCATATTTATCTTGGAATACATATTCATTGGGAGACTAATCCTTATTATATATATTTCTTTTTTTTATAAAACAATGTTGGCCATTAATTTTTGCATCCTCCTCAATAGCTTGTCTACTCAACAAATCATCTTCTCACGAATTTTTTAAAACATACGAATCCTCCTTGGAAAAATTCATTCATTTAATCTTCGAAATCCATAATATCCATTTTAGATTTAATTATCCATGGAGAATTTTTATGACATGTTCATTATCATTGTGTGCAGCTTGGGTAGATTTCATAATCATTTTCATATATATATATATATATATCATTTTAATCCATGATTATTTCAATATAAAACATTCTAGTATTACATAGTTCACCTTTCAATGTATTCCACCATTAATATCTTTTATCTAAGAAAATATATATTTCAATGTATTTTATTCATATTATTTTAATTCACCTCACCCCTCACAATGGGAATGATGGATTTCTTCTTAGCATCACCACAATAAATTTTATTATAGTACTTATCCATATGACCATGATTATAGAATATATAATATCCGCTGAAAATTATTAATTCATATATACCCATTTTTTGAGATGATACAACAAATTTTTATCGAAAAGTTATCATTTTAGACACTAGAAAAACATATTTGGTGTGCCAGGTTATTCCAAAATACTTATACTACATTTCTAACTTCCATTCGAAAAAATAAAATTCAAAATTTTCAAGATATTTTTTCCTTCACATATATTTTAGTATTTATTATTTAAAATATTGACAAATTAATTTTTCCATGAGGGGGATTTCTTTCAGAAAACATTACATATTCAACAAAATTTTGATATAATTAAAAATTTTCACCCATCACCTTCATTGGAGTAGCCATATACTCATTTCTCAAGTGAGAATCCTTTCAAGATCCTATCATTTACATTTTTCATGTTTAGATAGATAAAATACTTTATTATACCTCATTCACCAAGTACATTTTTTATTCTATTTTATGGTTTTTCTCCCGATGTATGTCAATTATTCAATTTATTTTCACACCCATTCTTATGAACCATTCATTCATAGATATGAACTCTGACATTAATATTTTACTCAGCTTGAAAAAATCTTATAAGAATATATAATCTATACCAAAAAATTGGGGAACTAAGGAATAAATTCAAAAAAAGTAAAATAATGGTTACAGATAGACAATACAAGGGGTTAATATAATTTTTTGAATTTCACTATGTTCACCCAATTCAAACAATTAGGAGAATAAATTAAGGTATAGAAAATACCATGTCAATATCATATCCATAGTATCACTTTTAAAGAGTCATTTCAGACATGGTTGTCAACTATATAATCATGTGTAACATTTAAGGTAATTTGGTTGCTCACATGGATAAAACCAAACTAGGTGGATGGTGTCATCAAGTGATCTTTCTTAAGAGGGCCTTCAATGCATAAAAAGTAATGGTTGAACAATATCCAACCTATAGAAGATTGAAAACGTGGGGAACAAAAAATTCAATGGCTTGAATAATATCCCACATTTCAGCTTCAACATCATTTTTATTCCTAACATTGTGATGGAATCATTTATTTAAAAAATAAGAATTACTTTAGAAGACACAAAAATAACTCTAGGGTCCTAGCACAAATAATTTATCCACATAAAAATTTACATAGATACCTGAGGGATTATGAGGGATCCAAAATATGGAAATCATCACCAAATATTTCATTCTTACTATATACGTAATGAAAATTAATTATAAAAATATTTGAGAAGTGGTTCTTCATTGAACCTGTTTGAATTTTGAAGGATAAAATCACATCCTTCTAGATAATGGAAATAACTATTGTGATTGGAAACATAATTCATAATTTCAATCCTATTCATATCCCTCCATGTAGATACAATGATGGAAGTTGTAATTATAATCCTCATGTTATAACATTTTGAATGTTGAAAAACATGTTGACATAATTCATCATGATAGAAAATCTAACTTTTGAATGGAGGATTCAAAATAGGAATTTATCTAAACCTAATAAACTATAGAAAAAATTACAGATGACTAGTTTGTGGTTATTTTTTTCCAAAACCATCATACACAAATGATAAACCATGGAAATTTTCATCCCAATTTCTCAACGTAGGATAAATATGGGTAATCAAAACCTCTAGATCCTCTAGACTGGAAGGGTTAGTGATTCTAAGATGAAAGGCAATTTAATATATGACATCCAAGGTGGTAGGTCATTAAATCGCTGACACTTATACATGTATGATTTCATTTCATTTATCAGACCGATTCTATTTGGCTTCTATACAATAGTATCCTTGTCAACATACGTATAATTCTACACTTATAGTAGGATATATGGAGGTAAAAATATTGGAATAGGACCGAAATTGGAATTAATTTCCATAATATTAATTTGTATAATTACAAGAGGAAGAGACACTCATTCATGGGGTTTTATATCAAAAGGGTGATCTAATAAATAATATTAAAATTCTAAAAAATCATCTATTTATAATATTTAATGATATCACGATAGAAGATCATGATATTTTTCCATAAAGATGATCACATGAAGGTATGTATCCATTCCGCATCATAGTGATAAATATATTTGAAATAAACTCCAGGGAGTCATAATTTTACCTCATTATATTCCAATAGAATTTATTCAAATGTGATTCATTATAGATATTGAAGACATTGATTCCCAATCCACCAATGTAAATGGGATAGATACATTCTTCCTTATCAATAGTAATTAATAACTTTTCATGTATAGATTCAGTCTTGATAAATTATTTAATAAATATTTGAATATATTTTATGGGGTCCCTAGGCCATATATACATATATAATTCATTGGCAGTTATTGAGGGAATAATGAAATAGATGAGGAATATTACATTGGATTTTTACAAAGTCTTTCCCTTAAAGATTACCGTATGTGCAGTGATACTTGAGTAATTTCATTCCATGCTGCACCCTTTTACCATACCCCATGAAAGTGGCTCCCCAAAATATATGAAGGATGACTCCTATATTTCTTCCAAATTAATTTTCAAACATTTTTTAGGGACATACTCATCCTTCTTAAAAATAATTGATTTTTTCCAGTTTATTGATTTCCTGACAACATCCTCACAATGGCCAATGATTTCATTATTCAATAATTGTTCATTTTAGTATAGTACACAAATATTAGTAAATAATTAGTGTAAATGATATGTATGGGTGTGTAAAGCATTTTTCCAAACATAGAAATATATATAATGTTTGTCACCACCTAAACACATTGAAATATTTATTAAATCCTTTAGTGGATCCATTAATGTGGATAGTGATCCTAACACTATTAATAACTGTATTAATAAAATTGATGGTTGTATTATAAAAATGCAAACATCCAAAGGTTGGAAAAATGAATATTCATTCTATCATATCATTGGTCATGGAAATGTATATTCTATGTTAAAAAATATTGTCTCCCACTTTATTTTCCTTGATGATCACACATTCTAATGAACTAAAGGTAGTTATGGATGTTATTAAAAGGGATAATTATGAATTTATTTTGTTGGATGAGATATAAAATATTATTCTGAATATTTATATAAATATGTTTTCTAAAGATCCTGGGAGTCGTATTTCCAATTGAAACCGACAAAAAATCCTTAATATCCATATCCTTTTCTTTCTTAGGTGTAACACCCCAAGCTTCCACAGTACGTTTCCCTTTGAATAATGCAATGATGTGCGTTGTACTCAACTTCGAGATTCTAACACACCACAACCAATCAAACTAGCCGTTATGAATAGTAATACCTACTTTTTGAAATTTTATAAATTTTATCATTCCAAATGGACTTCAGTTTTGGATTCGTAATGTTGAAATTAGATTAGGGTGAAATTTTGGTACTTTTCGGATAACTTTCATATTTTGATGAATAGTGAAAATTTCTAAATTTTAATTAAAAACAACTTTTTTAATCGAAATAATTAAGAGTGATAAATTATTAATTTGAGTGGTTTTAAAGTATATTTAGAATATATTTTTTCCATTTAATACAATGTTGGTCATTGGATGATATTTCACATTTAAACCAGACACAAACAAGTGTCAATTTTTTGATAGTTATTATCTCTTAAAAACACACTATTTGTTTTGACGATGGGAATTAATTTTTAAATTAATTAATTTAATTGATTTGTTTTGAATTTGGTAAAATAGACATCATTTTTGAATTCATAATATCAAATATAGCTTAGGCCTAATTTTTGGTATTTTTCTGGAAACTTTCATTTTTTGATGAATAGTGAAACCACTAAGTGGTAGTTAAAAAACTGATTTTTTCATAAAACTTAATTTTACTTCTTCTGTGAGTGGAATTTCGAAAATCCGAGAGACATAGTTAATATCAAAGAGTAAAATGTGGTTCATTGAGATGAAAATTTTTTTTGGTGAATAGTAACTTTTTGCTTTTATTTACCACGGTTAAAAGTAAATAGGGTAATTAAGGGTAAAAATGATATTAATATTACCCTAACACATGTCCTAATTCTATTGGACAAGTGTATATCGACCAAAAACAGCCTTAGGAATAAAATATTATCATTTAGGTCCACTTGGATTAGATTATGATATTTATTATTATTTAATTCAAAGAAGAGTTAAAATAGTTAAAATCAAAGATTATTTACTAAAACATTTTTAATATAGGGTAACACATAAGATAAATTCGAATATAAATATTCATTATAAAGCTAAAACAATTTCCTAAATATTGGTATTTTATTTATAAATTTTAGTCATTAAATAATATAATTTATTTATGACACAATGGTTATGAAGTAATTACCATAATAGTGAAAACTTAAAATGATTGATATTGTAGATACCCAAATAAATATAATTTGAGAATTTTTATGAATTACACTAATTTTATAGGTTAATATGACATATTAGGATTTAGGTAATTCACCTTTTAGAAGTATTCATTCTGATATGAGTTTTACAAAAATCAATTATTGAATAGTGTCAAAATTGAAATAAAAGTGTTTTTAAAACAAATATTATATTATTAATTGATATTAAATTTCTAAAAATCTAAGGTTCATCAAAGAGACTTATATCATGATATGTGTATCATTAATGGACAACTTGGGGTTCTTTTGGATGTTTATAGTAAGTTTATTAACCATATAATATAAAAATACAAAGAGACATTGTAAAAGTGAAACTAATTAACTAAGAGTTAATACTTAAAGATAATGTTAATATAATGACCCAAACCTGTCTAAATAATATTGGTTTAGTTTTTTTCGACCTATCACCACCTTAATGTTTAAATAATCCACTTTGGATCCATTAGAAACTGAATATGAATTTATTATAAAATAATATTTTTAGATTTTCCAAAGGTGCCCCTCACCCCTCTTGTAAAAGGGCACTCCCCCTTCAAATTACTTTAAACCTTAAAAGCCTTTTTTATCGGCCAACCCCTGCCCAAATACTCTATTAACTTACCTCACTACAACCTAGAGGCCTTATTTTGATCAGAAATCCATCCTATGGATCCCTTTTGATCAAATCAAAAGGATGAACCCGAAGAAGAGGTAATGTTTTCACCACCCTTTTTCAAATTCTTTTCTTCTTCAACATCTTCTTTATTTGTTTTTACCATTATAAAATAATGAATACAGTATATCCTATATACTGTAATATTATTATAAATATAGTAAAACCATATTCAGTATTATATCCATCCTTTGAATGAAATGTCACAATACGTGCGTACGTACGGCTTACCGTCTCCACGTCGTGGTGTAATTGTCATTCAATAAATTATTATTTGGGTTGGTATAATAATGATGTGTAATTCATGTAAATAATAAATATAACATGATAATTATTCAGTCTATATGATATAACATCCAATTATATATTATTTTAACATCAAAAGAATGATATTGTCGCTCGTGCGTACGTACGGACTACCGTCTCCACGAACGCGATGAGATTCATTCTCCATCGTATCCATTCAAGTATAATTATCATTGGATTATTTAAAAATAATGTTTAAGGACTTGATATCATTCTGGATATTAATAAGTTACAACCTATCAATGAAAAACATGGCTTACTTGATAAAACATATAAAAGAAAACGAGTAAGTTAACACCCGAAACAACGATAATACTAAGATATTAATAACAAATAAAAGTTAATGGATCATATATGATATCATATTAATTTAAATAATTCCTGTATAATTCAATAACAATTATTTAACCATTATACAGGAGTTTAACCTATAGTCGACCAAGGAAAAAGTACAAAGTAAGGAGTTTCTTATCTCACTTTTAATTCCGTGAGAATTCCATTGTTCACCACTTATTTATTACATGTGGTGTGTGTACTGCCCATGTTTGTATTCTTGGTGTAATATACATTAATTGATTTATATTTACATCATCATTGTATGATCCTTATTTCATTGGTGTATGTTTTGAATGTTACCAAATCAATAAGGGAATTTGGAATTTCAATTTCCACTCATTCGGCTTTACGCATCCTTCATTGATTATTTTACTCCAAGATTATGTATAGAATCATTATTTATTTGATTATGTCATAAATTCCACTCCCCTTTTTGTGGATATACTTTTGATACACATAATCACTCCATTGATAAATTCTCAAGTCATCGGTATGAACTTGATAAGAATAATTTTTACTCAATCTCGATTTGTTGGGATAAACATCCAATTCATTGGTGTTGTTTTTACATGAATATGTGTGAATGTCCTTTGATTGTTTTACAATGAATATCCAATCATATTTAGTGTATTTATATTTGACACACATAATTATGTCATTGAGTTATCCTTAACCTAAGGATACGACCTTTGGGAGAGATTTCATCTTAATTTACATTCCATTGAGACTTCTTTGTTGTTATACACCAAATCACTTTTATGTGGTGTACTTTGACAAAGTATATCATCATTCCCTTTATTCTTATGATATTAAAAAGTTTTTATTACCTCAATTATTTTTATTCAAGTGTCTCTCTTTTGGTTAGAAACTCTAACTAAAATACCATTTTTAAATGTTTTAAAGACTCATTCTTCTAAATCTTGCTCATTAATGTCCATGTTTTAAAAATGGTTTTAAGGATATATTTATATGGACATTAATGTTTTAAAATCAAAATTACTTTTAGAAGTTTCAAAGTGGTATTGGACACTTTGATTCTAAAATCTATTTTAAATGGATTCTTGGCAAATAGTGTGACATTTAAATGATTTCAAGAAAAAGGGGATATTTCACTCTAATTGTCTTGATGATTATTTTCACCTATGTTAATATCCTTCAACATTCTCAATTGAGGTTAATATGATACAATACAATCCTCCATATTGTATCGAATGAGTTATGTTTGACTGTGGATGTGCTATTTTTATACCATTCATGGTTTGTGGATAATGTATTGACATTTTTTATGCTAGTTTTAATACGAATGTTTTTGTTATGTTGAAAACTTTTCATATGAGGAATGAACTGGACTTAGTAAGTGACGGGTGGAGCCCGCTACAGATCCTCAATGCATCGGTAGGTCTCATGAGACAAACTAGTGTCTTGACACAAGGCCATGGAAAAATCTTATTTGTAGTCTTGGCACAAGGCCTTGGCTATGTGGTTATAATAGTCTGGAATTATGCATTCCATCATTATGAAAGTGGTTATTGACATTTCATGTGATTGTTCGACTAGTAGAATATCCATGTGAATATGTAAATGGAATTATATCATTTTATCTTTGACATATTATGTTGAAGTTCATGTTTAAAAGGCTTTTGTTTTAGTTATAAATTTCTTTAAGTGTTTATGATTATCTACGAAGGCTTTTGCTATATTGTTATCCTTACTGAGCATATGAACTCACCCCTTTCAATTATATATCTTTTCCCAGGATGTGAAGGAGTAATTTATGAGTGACCTGCAGGGATAGTATGAGGGGATATGAAGATAACATGTTGTTGTAGTTTTTTTACCTATTATGTAATGTAATACTTATGAATATATCTAGTGTTTCCAAGACTACTAAACTAATATGTCTTTCGAGACATGATCCTTTGTGATCATTCCAATGTTATGTAGTAATGCACCGACTTTGGGTATCTAGGGTGGGGGCGTTACAGTTGGTATCAGAGGAAGTTTAGTACAAACCATGGAAGCTAGATTTAGATAAACTCGGATTAGAGCACGTAGACCTAAGATGAACATTGAAGATTAGTATAGAAGAACTTCCTAAAATTTTGGTATTGTAGAGATTTTGTGAGTTTTCTGAGCAATACATCCCTATCTGGATAGGAGCAGGTAGAGGCGGCTCTGTAACAGATGTACCTAGGGGTAAAACCCGAAAACACTACTTTGAGCTAGACTCAAACCGGAACTGGTGCACGACAACGGGCCTTGATGCACTCTTGGTTACGACACTCCCGGGGGATATGCTTAGGATAATTTACATTTTCTTTACTAACTGATTTGAAGTATTATATATACGATGAGATTAAATGACCTTCGTTAATCCTAATGTGTTTCAAATTGATAATACGGTGACATGTTAATTTCTAAATGATTTTATGACTGCTGTTACTCACACAATGCCTTCCAGTTTTAGTCAATGGCGGGATTCCAAGGAAGTCATAGTGACTTTGAGAATGATGTACAAGGTGGGAACGATGGTGGGAATGAGCAACAAAATGGAATATTTATAGGCGTGAAAGATACCGTCTTTATGCCAAATCAATTTTCCAAAAATATGATAAACAATATATATATTAACCAATTCCCAGACTCAACAAAGAAGATAAAGGTGATGAATGATAAGATCTCCAGCAGTGGTGACCATGGAGAAAGGAATCCTCAATTTCCATCATACAGGAAATGTGGAAGGATACACCCAGGAAAGTGGCTCAATAGGAAAAATAAATGCTTTACGTGTGGGAAGGAAGGACATAAAGTGAATAATTTCCGAAGAAAATTGAAGGGTACTATGGAAGAAGATAAAAATGGTCCCAAGAATCCATTTATAGTCATTTTCCGTAAATGTAGGGGACCTTGCCATTACCCGAGTGAATTCCCTATTCTATAGGATATTTTCGTGGTCAAAGAAGAAGATATGTGGAAATAAATGGTTGGAGAAATATTTAAAAAGTATTAGAGCTCCTTGTTGATGGGTTTACTTTGGAATCATTTTCTCTTGTATTTTTAACCCTGCAGTTTTCCATGTGAGAATGATATTTGAGGAAGAATTATCTTTTATCTTGAGAATGTAGTTATAAATAACCATTTGGTTTTATATGATCGTTGGGTTTGAGGCAATTAAAAGTTATTATAATTTGGGATGAAAATGCAGGGTATGAGATAAGATTTGAGGTTATATTATGTTATGGTTATTTTGAGGAATTTATCTCATTTTGGTAATGTTATAAAACATAGTTTTTGAAAAAGGACAACACGCAGACCGTGTGACAACCCGTCGCGTCGGACAAAGCTGTGGGAATCAAACCCACAACCAAAGTGTGATTGGGATTTATCGCCTACCACTGGACTACGTGAAGTCCCTAGTTAGTGTGACTATTATTTTTAGTTAAATGATTTTATTGATCAATAATAATTTAATTTGGGATCTTTTGTCTTATCAAATGAATACCCTTAGTATAGAAAAATGATTTGGTAATTAAGTGATAAATGTTATTTTGGAAGTTGTTCACTGGGTTGTGAAAAATATATGCCCAAGGAAAATAGAATATTATGGGATTTCATTTGTGGAGTAATGGTGGATTTTTATCTATGTTTTTTATTGTGTATTTATAGTGATTTCAGTTATTCATGGAAATGATTAGGTTATTTACTTTTAAGTATGTGACTTTAAGAGTAATTAATGTCATTTGGGGATACAATTTAACATGGAAGACTACATTCTTATAAGTTTTGGGTTTCAATATTATTTTGGATTATATTGAAGGATTTTAAGGACAATTGATTATTGAATGGTATTTATTTAACTTTGGGGTATTGATGGTCTAATTTTAGAAATTAATATTAGTGTTTTTTTCTCTATAATGGAATATTGATTTGGGGGATCATCAGATATTATACTAACCATTTTGGTTTTTATTAATATCTAAAGACAAGGTAAATATATATTTTATCCTACGTGGGTCATTTATTTCTATAGATTTTTATTCTAGCTCTTCCATTGTGACCAAGTCTTCTTGAATACTCATTGTTCAAAAAAATGAGTTAGTGGTAATATGTTATTAAAGAATGATACTCTACTTAAAAAGTAAGTATATATCTTTATCTTCATAGTCAATATCATAAATGAATTCATCGTCCTTACGTAATGTAACTTAAAACAAAAAATTTTGTCCATTTACTTTTCCTACTGGGAGACTAAGGACCGTTTGTCACAACACAAGTTTGTGATTTTCTTATTGTTAACTTTCTCCTGATCATGTTTTCTATCCCTCTCCATCAGAACTGAACACTTATTTTATCGTCCATATCCATGTTTTCCTACATGGAATCCTAGTATGGGTTATCTTGGGTGACCTTTATACCTCTCTCCCTTCTTTTAAAGTGATAGTTTTATTGACTCTTTTTCCGATGTGGGACATTCCATTATATTATCAAGCCCAATTTTAAAAAAATTGCGAGGATGCAATTTATTGAAGGAGGGGAGAATGTAACACCCCAAACTTTTACGGTACGTTTCCCTTTGGATAATGCAATGACATGCGTTGTACGCAACTTCGAGATTCTAACACACCACAACCAATCAAAATAGACATTATGAATAGTAAACCTACTTTTTGAAATTTTATAAATTTTATCTTTTGAAATGGACTTCAGTTTTGGATTCGTAATATCGAAATTAGCATAGGGTGAAATTTTGGTACTTTTCGGATAACTTTCATATTTTGATGAATAGTGAAAATTACTAAATTTTAATTAAAAACAACTTTTTAATAAAAATAATTAATAGTGAAAAATTATTAATTTGAGTGGGTTTAAAGTATATTTAGAATATATTTTAACCATTTAATACAATTTTGGTCATTGGATGATATTTCACATTTAAACTAGACACAAACAAGTATCAATCTGTTGATAGTTATTATCACTTAAAAAGACGCTATTTGTTTTGTCGACGAGAATTAATTTTTAAATTAGTTAATTCAATTGATTTGTTTTGATTTTTGGTAAAATAGACATCATTTTTGAATTCATAATATCAAATATAGCTTAGGCCTAATTTTTGGTATTTTTCTGGAAACTTTCATTTTTTGATGAATAGTGAAACCACTAAGTGGTAGTTAAAAAAATGAATTTTTCATAAAATTTAATTTTACCACTTCTGTGAGTGGAATTTCGAAAATCCGAGAGACACGGTTAAAATCAAGGAGTAAAATGTGGTTCATTGTGATGAAAATAATTTTTTGTGAATAGTAACTTTTTACTTTTATTTACCTCGGTTAAATGTAAATAGGGAAATTAAGGGTAAAAATGATATTAATAATACCACAACACATGTCCTAATTCTATTGGACAAGTGTATCTCAACCACAAACAACCTTAGGAATAAAATATCATCATTTAGGTCCACTTGGATTAGATTAGGACATTTATTATTATTTAATTCAAAGAACAGTTAAAAGAGTTAAAATCAAGGATTATTTACTAAAACATTTTTAATATGGGGTTACACATAAGATAAATTCGACTATAAATATTAATTAGAAATATAAAAGGATTTAATACATAATGTATTTTATTTATAAATTTTAGACATTAAATAATTTAATTTATTTATGACACAATGGTGATGCAGTAATTACCATAATAGTGAAAAATTAAAATGATTGATGTTGTAGATACCCAAATAAATATAATTTGAGACTTTTTATGAATTAAACTAATTTTATAGGTTAATATGACATATTAGTATTGATTTAATTGACTTTTTTCGATGTAATCATTCTGATATGAGTTTCACAAAAATCAATTATTGAATAATGTCAAAATTAACATAAAAGAGTGTTTTAAAACAAATATTATATTATTAAATGATATTAAATTCCTAAAAATCTAAGGTTCGGAAAAGAGACTTATATAATGATAGGTGTATCATTAATGGACCACTTGGGGGTCTCTTGGATATTTATAGTAATTTTATTAACCATATAATATAAAAATACAAAGAGACATTATAAAAGTGAAACTAATTAACTAAGAGTTAATACTTAAAGATAAGGTTAATATAATGACTCAAACCTGTCTAAATTCTATTGGTTGAGTGGTTTTCCTCCTATCCCCACCTTAACCTCTAAATAATCCCCTTTTGAGCCATTAGAAACCGAATATGAATTTATTATAAAATAATATATCCAGCTTTTCCAAAGGTGCCTCTCACCCCTTTTATAAAAGTGCACTCCCCCTTCTCATTACTTCACACCATCAAAGCCATTTGGTTCGGCCAAACCCTGTCCAAATACTCTCTCAACTTCCCTCACTACAACATAGAGGCCATAGTTTGATCATAAATCCATCCTAAGCTGCCCTTTCGATCAAATCAAAAGGAAGAACCCGAAGAAGAGGTAATGTTTTTACCACCCCTTTTCAAATTCTTTTCTTCTTCAACATCTTCTTTCTTTGTTATTCCCATTATAAATTAATGAATCCAGTATATACTATATACTGTAATATTATTATAAATATATTAGAACCATATTCAGTATTCTATCCATCATTTGAAAGACATGTCACCATACGTGCGTACGTACGGCTTACCGTCTCCACGTCGTGGTGTAATTATCATTCAATAAATTATTTTTTGGATGGGTATAATAATGATGTGTAATTCATGTAAATAATAAATATAACATGATAATTATTTTGTCTATATGATATACCATCCAATTATATATTATTTCAACATCAAAAAGATGATATTGTCGCTCGTGCATACGTACGGACTACCGTCTCCACGAACGCGATACGATTCATTCTCCATCATATCAATTCAAGTATAATTATCATTTTATTATTTAAAAATTATTTTTAAGGAATTTATATCATTCTGGATATGAATAACATACAACCTATCAATGAAAAACAGGGATTACTTAACAAAACTTATAAAAGAAAATGAGTAAGTCAACACCCGAAACAACGATAATACTAAGATATTAATAAAAAATCAATGTTAAAAGATCATATATGATATAATATTAATCTAAATGATTCTTGTATAATTCAATAACAATTATTTCACCATTATACATGAGTTTAACCTACCGTCGACCAAGGAAAAAGTACAAAGTAAGGGGTTTCTTATCTCACTTTTAATTCCGTGAGAATTCCATTGTTCACCACTTATTTATTACATGTGGTGTGTGTACTGCCCATGTTTGTATTCATTGTGTAATATAACTTAATTCATTTATTTTTACATCATCATTGTATGATACATCTTTCATGGGTGTATGTTTTGTATGTTACCAAATCAATAAGGGAATTTGGAATTTCAATTTCCACTCATTCGGCTTTACACATACTTCATTGATTATTTTACTCCAAGATTATGTGTAGAATCACTATTCATTTGATTATGTCATAAATTCCACTCCCCTTTCTGTGGATATACTTTTGATACACATAATCACTCCATTGATAAATTCTCAAGTCATCGGTATGAACTTGATAAGAGTAATTTTTACTCAATCTCGATTTGTTGGGATAAACATCCAATTCATTTGTGTTGTTTTTACAAGATTATGTGTGAATGTCCTTCGATTGTTTTACACTGAACATACAATCATATTTAGTGTATTTATATTTGTCACACATAATTTTGTCTTTGATTTATCCTTAACCTAAGGATACGACCTTTATGAGAGATTTAATCTTAATTTACATTCCATTCAGACTTCTTTGTTGTTATACACCAAATCACTTTTATGTGGTGTACTTTGACATAGTATATCATGAATCCCTTTATTCTCATGATATTACAAAGTTTTGATTACCTCAATTATTTGTATTCAAGTGTCTCTCTTTTGGTTAGAAACTCTAACTAAAATACCATTTTTAAATGTTTTAAAGACTCATTCTTCTAAATCTTTCTCATTAATGTCCATGTTTTAAAAATGGTTTTAAGGATTTATTTATATGGTCATTAATGTTTTAAAATCAAAATTCCTTTTAGATGTTTCAATGTGGTATGGGACACTTTGATTCTAAAATCTAATTTAAATGGATTCTTGACAAATAGTGTTCCTTTTAAATGATTTCAAGAAAAAGGGGATATTTCACTCTAATTGTTTTGATGATTATTTTTATCTATGTTAATATCTTTCATCATTCTCTATTGAGGTTAATATGATACAATAAAATCATCCATATTGTATCGAATGAGTTATGTTTGATTGTGGATGTGCTATTTTTATACCATTCATGGTTTTTGGATAAAGTATTGACATTTTGTATGCTAGTTTTAATACGAATGTTTATGTTATGTTTAAAACTTTTCATATGAGGAATGCATTGGACTTAGTAAGTGACGGGTGGAGCCCACTATAGCTCCTCGATGCATCAGTAGGTCTCATGAGACAAACTAGTGTCTTGAAACAAGGCCTTGTTAAAATCTTATTTCTAGTCTTGGCATGAGGCCTTGGATATGTGGTTATGATAGTCTGTCATTATGCATTCCATCATTATGAAAGTGATTATTGATATTGCATGTGATTGTTTGACTAGTAGAATATCCCTGTGAATATGTAAATGGCATTATTTCATTTTATATTTCCTATATTATGTTGAAGTTCAAGTTTAAAAGGCTTTTGTTTTAGTTATAAATTGCTTTAAGTGTTTATGCTTATCTACAAAAGATTCTTCTATATTGTTATCCTTACTGAGAATCTAAGCTCACCCCTTTCAATGTTTTATCTTTTCCCAGGATGTGAAAAAGTAATTTATGAATGACCTGTAGGGATAGTATGAGGGGATATTAAGATAAGATGTTGTTGTAGTTTTTTTACCTTATGATGTAATGTAATACTTATGAATATATCTAGTGTTTCCAAGACTACTAAACTAATCAGTCTTTCAAGACTTGATCCTTTGTGATCATGACAATGTTATGTAATAATGAACCAACTCTGGGTATCTAGTGTAATGGCCCGGACCTCCCCAGCCCATTCCTTTGTCAGAATAAGGCTAAAAGTGTTCTGGAGGGTAAAATGGACTTTTCCCACACATTCCCGAATTTTGAAACTACACACCGTGTAGTTTGAGTACACGCCGTGTACCCCCTTACCGGGTATACCCCATGTTGCAGACTGTGTCCTTGCCGTGTGCAATAAATGGGTGCACACCGTGTGACCAGTTCTACATGCCGTGTAGACCTTCCCCGCGTACGTGTTATCAGTCAACAGTTGTGTACCGTGTTAGAGCCGTGTCCTTGTCGTGTGCAATAAATGAGTACATGCCTTGTGTCCAAACTACACGCCGTGTAGTCTTTCCCTGTGTATGTGTTACCCTCAAACCGTGTGTTGACCAGTCAACGGCCGTGGAGCCGCGTTGAAGGCCACGTGGAGACCGTGTGAAAATGGCCAGGTACACGCTGTGTACCATAAGTACATGCCGTGTACTTTTTCTTTTCACGCTTATAAAAGGAGGGGTCCCCTCCTCCTTTCAACTCACACCTCTCCTCCCCTCTCCTCGGAGCAGAGCTCTCTTAAGAGACTCGAAGGCTCTTTCTTCCATAACTTTTTCGTCTATGCTCCGATTTACGATCTGTCAGCGGCCACAAGATCATAACGACGAGGCGGAACCTCCGATCTTGGATCCGTTGTCTTTACTTCGGATTTACCTCTCCGACATCCACCTGATGAGGTTTTTATGGGACGCCAAAGAATGTCTTCTAAAGTTGATCCGGGGGAGTGTTGTGACCAGAACTTGTTGAGGTAGGGGTTTTACCTTCGTCTCTCTAATTTGTGCATCATGCGGGGTGGGTATCCTTTTTGTTTTCATGAGAAATAGTTGAACCATTAAATAAAGATAATAACTGGTAAAAGAACGGGGATGGGAAGTTTGTGATTGTTGTTACTTTACCTTTTATATCCTGTGATATTATGTTGTGAAATGAATAGGCTTATGCCTGCTGAAAATCACGGTCATTGGGGGCCTTTGCTTGCGCTATTAAATGTTTCCCATCTTGCTAGACCGTTATTATGAGTGGAACATTGTTTTTTGTGGAAATTGGTTAATCATGTAAAGTTGGATTTTTATATGAAAATCTGGATCCCTTGTTTGATCACCCCGGTTAAACAAAATGGAATAATGAACATCTGGGTGTTGGATTGGTTACATGGCATGTGTTGGGGGTGTTTTATGGGTTGTTGTGGATCGGGTGAGCAGCGGGGCTACGGTTGACATGGTTGTGGTTTTCTGTGAATGTGGTTATGGTGATGGGCAGCGGGGCTGCAATAAATGATATTAAAGGGATGATGATGTGTGGTTTCGGTGCGGTTGTGGTTATGGCGGTTGGAAGCGGGGCCGCAGGGTTGGGTTTTAATGTGAACGGGTTATGGGTTGTAATTAATAAATAAAATTGGAAGAGTTAATGAATGGTGGGGCTTGGTAATGAAACAGAAATAATAATCAATGGGTTGGTTGGTTGTTAAGAAGGGTTTTGTAGTGATGCTTGTGTTTCCACTAACTTGTTTTGTGGATGGCAGGGATATGTTTTACGAATGATTGAAGTGGTTGGTTGTGGATAGTTGCCCAATAGTTAAGGAACTAAATAATCTAATTTCTGTTGAAACGTGAAAACCTTAATGGGGTTGGGGTTGTTTGTTGTATGCATGTTTTGTGATAGCAGTGCCGAGGCACATGCTCAGTTTCTCTTTTTAGAATCCATAGATCGGCTGAGTGGTTGCTATATATATATATATATATATATATATATATATATATATTTCTGTATCTTTTGTGTTTTATCGCACCGCACCCATGTTGAACACTTAGTGCCAAACACTCCCATTTCATGGGAGAGGGTGTTTTCCCATAGTTACTAGCTTCTTCCTGCTTCTTCTCCCCTAGGCTGTGATGGCTTGAGGCGACCATACACCCAAGACTCTTCGGGTAGGTTTAGATTGGGGTGATTAGGCCCAAGACTCTTCGGGCAGGCTTATAGGCTTTGATGGCTTGAGGCGACCTTACAACTAAGACTCTTCAGGTAGGTTTCTATTTCAGGCCAAGGTGTCTTCGGGCGAGAGTTCTATTACTATTAATGCTCCCAGTAATCTTTGGGATGAGGCCCAGGTGTCTTCGGGCGGCGATGTGGTTGTGGTAGTGAGGCCCAGGTGTGTGCGGGTGGGATTCATGGTGGTGAGGCCCAGGTGTGTGCGGGCGGGATACATGGTGGTGAGGCCCAGGTGTGTGCGGGCGGGATATGTGGTTGTGAGGCCCAGGTGTGTGCGGGCGGGGAGAGTGTGACAGCGTCAGGAAGTTCAGTTAACTAATGGGAAATGGTGAAGGGTACCCAATAATCTTGTTCTTATACTACTACTACCTATTGTGGTTGTGTTTTGGGGAGTGTGGCTGGCAAGGTTGGGTGGATAGATTTCCTTGTTAGGTTTCTTCTGTTGTTCTCACGGGACATTTGGATGTCTTCCCACTTGTGCACGAGAGCTTTAGGTTTCCCTACTGAGTATACTTGTATTCTCACCCTACGTTTACTTTCAGGCTTCCAGGAGGACTACCAGGGCTGTACGGGACCCTACTAGTCAGGCAGTTGGAGTTGTTGCAGTTGATGTTCTCTTGTTTTCTTTTAGTATTGTACTTTTGAGCTTTCTTGTACTTGTACCTTGTTATAAAATTGTTTAAACAAGCACGTGGGCTTGGTTTGGGTTTATTTATATACACTTTTTATTTTCCCTTTTTGGTGGTTGACTTGTCCTATTTCCCGATCCTAAATAATAAAAAGGGTAATGCCTCCCATATTTGTGAAAACTCATACCCTTGGTGCTAGTCGCCAACCCGGGGCCTACTGGAGGCGGGACTCGGGGGGTCATTATCTGCCTTTCACCATTTCCAGCTCAGGAGGGGCATCTTTGGTGGGAGGGGGTCGTGACAGAATGGTTTCAGAGGTGATGGTTGAGAGATAGGATGGAGTCTGTAGTTAGGCACAGTGAGGATTGCATGGGATGGTAGGGAAACAGTGTTAGTTAACCTTGGTGTGTGACATAGGCCAGGGAATACCGGCTAGGACACAGGATTTTAGCCCCCCCCCCCCCCCCCCCGTGATCCGATGCAAGGACTCTGAGCCTACAGAACGACCAAGTGAGACTACATTGATTTCAGGGTATAGACCCTAGGAAAGGTACATGCATCATTATGATTGTGTTTTACTTTATTTGGGTGTTCTGGGAATGAAATTGAAATAAAATGATAAATAAAACCTTGAGTTTTTTCTTACTACTTGGGATTAGGCGATCCTTGTTTACCGTATAGCTATGGCACCTGGACGTCGTGCCCAGGTGGCTCAGATGGCCGAGGCCCAGCAGATCCAGGTGGTCGATCAGTTGAGGATTGACCGAGAGGAAGAAGATAGCCAGTGGCAGAAGACTCTCCATTCCTTCTAGTGGAATACCCTCAAGAAGTACGAGGGTAGGACTTTAGATACGGAGACAGAGGGGTGGCTTGAGGAGCTAGGGATCGCTTTCACCTTGATCTGTGCCCTGAGGGAGTACTGGGTTCCCCTAGCAGTCAGTCAGCTGAGAGGTGCGGAATGACAGTGGTGGATGCTCTACCTCAAAGAGAGGGTAGAGGAAGAGGTTCCATGGGCTGACTTTGAGAAGGAATTCCGAGAGGAATTCCATTATTCCATGATCAAGGCAGAGAAGCGACTGGAGTTACTATCCCTTCAGCAGTGGTGTATGACGGTATGAGAGCTGGGGATCATGTTCAAGGATCTCCTGCGCTTTGCTCCGGATCTATTTCCGGATGAGGAGTCTCGGGCGAGACGTTTGTAGGAGGGGCTTCGTTCTTCTCTCCAGTATGTTGTCACCCCCTTCACCCTTCCGACATACATGGCGGTGCAGAAGTAGGCATAGGTCGTAGAGTGGATGCACTCGCTGGGAGGTGCACCGCGTGAGGTGTTTCAGTTAGGTTCGTCGAAGGGGAAGGCAGTCAGCAGCAGGTCTCCTGTGACAAGACCTTCCAGGTTCAGTCTAGTGGGGAGCATGCCCCAGCAGTTCCAATTCAGATCTTCAGGTCCTCGTCCCTTTTCCACGAGCCCAGGACCGAGGTGTTTTTCTTGTGGAGGTTTCGGGCACGTTCAGAGTCGGTGCCCGACCCGATCTCCGTACAGTGGAGGTGGGCAGGTTCAGTGCCCACCGCAACAACACCAGTTGCTGGCGAGGCCCTTCTAGCAGCAGCAGGACCATGCTCCTCCGAGGGAAGACTTTGCGGGAGGAGGCCGACCTCAGGGTACTCCTCAGGGACCTCGACCAGGGTGTGGTCGGGGAAGTGGACGACATCAGAGAGGAAGAGGAGGTGGGTGTGGACAGTTGCACGCAGCAGAGTTGGCAGCTCCAGCGGGACCAGAGGTGGTACGAGGTACGATTTGTTTGTTCAGTACTCTTTTTTCTGCTTTGTTCGATTTGGGAGCCTATCACTCTTTTGTTGCACCTGGTCTAGCCCATGCTTTGGGATTAGACGTAGAGAGACTTTCCGTGCCACTGGTACTGAGTACACTAGTTGGGGGCCAGACCAGCGTATCTTTTGTTTTCCAGGGATGTGGGATGACGTTGGGACCACATCGATCTAGTGGAGACATTCTTCTGTTACAGATGCAGCCATACGATGTCATCCTAGGCATTGACTGGTTGTTTTCTGTTAGTGCCATTATCAACTACTTCTGGAGAAGAGTCGTGTTCTCTGATGTGTATGGGCAGCACGTATCTTTTGTTAGCGAGATGAGCTATCAGGAAGGAAGCCGGCATGTGGAGCCTCTCCTTTCCTTGTTGAGAGGGTTATCGGTGATTCCAGCTGATACAGAGATGATGGATGTCCCGGAAGTTGTGGGGGAGTTCCTCGATGTTTTTCCTCACGAGGGTGTGAATATACCCCCCCCCCCCCCCCGACGAGAGGTTGAATTTGGGATAGACTTACAGCCTGGTGCCCGTCCGATTTCGATGGCCCTTTATCGAATGGCACCTTCAGAGTTGCGGGAGTTGCGGATTCAGATTGATGATCTGATGGAGAAGGGTTTTGTTCAACCCAGTGTGTCACCATGGGGTGCTCCAGTTTTGTTCGTTAAGAAGGAAGATGGTGGTCTCAGGCTATGCATAGTCTACCTAAGGCTGAACTAGGTAACGGTCAAGAGCCGTTACCCCCTTCTAAGGATAGATGATCTCTTCGACCAGCTGAGGGGAGCAGGTTGGTTTTCTAAGATTGATCTACGATCGTGATATCATCAGCTGAGGGTGAAGGACAATGACATCTCGAAGACATCTTTCAGGTGCAGGTATGGGCACTTCGAGTTTGTAGTGATGCCGTTTGGAGTTACGAATACACCAGGATTGTTCATGCAACATATGAATATTGTCTTCCGAGAGTTTCTGGACCGGTTCGTCGTTGTGTTTATCGATGACATCCTGATCTACTCAAGATCAGAGGAGGAGCACGTTGAGCATCTCAGGGCGGTCTTGGAAGTCCTTCGACACCACCAGCTTTACGGGAAATTGTCGAAGTGTAAGTTCTTGACACAAGAATTACACTTCCTTGGGCATGTGGTGTCTCAGCATGGATTATCGGTGGACCCGTCGAAGGTGGAGGCAGTTGTTTCGTGGGCAGTACCCAAGAGCGTGGTAGAAGTTCGTATTTTCTTGGGGTTGGCAGGTTACTATCGGAGGTTCGTTTCGGACTTCTCTTGAGTTTTTGCTCCATTGACAGCTTTTACTAGGAAGAATCAGGTCTTCCTATGGAGCGATCAGTGCCAAAAATCTTTTGTCTACCTAAAAGAGAAGTTGGTTAGTGCTATCGTGCTTAGGTTTCCAGAGGAAGGGTTGTTGTATGAAGTGTTTTGTGATGCTTCTGGCCTTAGTCTGGGGTGCGTGCTTATGCAGAAGAAGGGCGTGATTTGTTACGTGTCTAGGCAGTTGCGCCCTCACGAGTGTAACTATGCCACCAATGACCTGGAGCTTGAAGTAGTAGTTTTTTCATTGAAGTTTTGGCAACATTACCTCTTTGGGGAGTGCTTTGAGGTCTTCTAAGATCACAAGAGCCTGCGTTATATCTTCTCCCAGCATGACCTGAACTTACGGCAGCAGAGATGGGTCTAGCTTCTCCAAGACTATGACTTCGAGATCTCTTACACTGAAGGTAAGGGCAACGTTGTGGATGATGCCCTGAGTTGGAAGTCACATAAAGAAGTGGTTCGGGAATCCGCTGATGCTTGGAAGTCGATGCGAGAGTTGGCTGTCCTGCACTTAGATGCAAGTGAAGATGGTCTTAGATACTGTTTGTTCCAGATGACGATGCAGTCCTCCTTGTTGCTGCAGGTGGAAGAGTCCCAGTGGGGGGACTCCAAGGCAGAAGTGATGCGAGATTGAGTCGATCCGGGGAACACTCCAGATGGATGGTCAGAGGACAGCCGACATCAGATGCTTTTCTATGGAAGGTTGTTTGTTCCGAAGGAAATGCGTGAGGGAGTTCTTCGTGAATTCCATAGCTCAGCCTTGGCGGTACATCCGGGAGTTTCAAAAATGTACTGAGGCCTAAGGGATCAGTTTTGGTGGCCCGGGGTGAAACTGGCAGTGGCGGAGTTTGTTGCTAAGTGCCTAGTGTGTCAGCAAGTGAAAGCTGAACACCATGTTCCCAGTGGTTTGTTGCATCCTTTAGATGTCCCAGAATGGAAGTGGGATGACATCTCCATGGACTTCGTCACAGGACTACCCAGAACTCAGGTTGGTTATGATGCTATCTGGGTAGTGGTGGATCGTCTGACGAAATCGTCTCACTTATTAGCAATCAAGGAGTCGGGCCCGGTGAGTACCTTAGCACAGAGGTACGTAGATGAGGTGATGCGCTTGCATGGAGTTCTGAGGACTATTGTCTCAGACCGGGATACTCGGTTTACCTCACGAGTCTAGAGGGGGTTACAATATGATTTTGGCACCCAGCTACGCCTTAGCACTGTTTTCCACCCCCAGACTGACGGGCAGACAGAGCGGACTATCCAGATGTTGGAGGACATGCTGCGAGCATGCGTTCTGGATTTAAGAGGGTCATGTGTATGGAACTTTCCTTTAGTAGAGTTTTCCTACAACAATAGGTTCCACTCTATTATTGGCATGGCACCGTTTGAGGCTTTGTATGGAAGGCCATGTCATTCACCCATTTTCTGGGAAGAGGTTGGTGAGACAGGTGCTCTTGGGACAGAGGTAGTGCATAGCACCACAGAGAAAGTCCAGCTTGTACGTGAGAGGATGGAGGCGGCTCAGGACCGACATAAGTCTTATGCTGATCGTCGAAGGAGGCCCTTGGAGTTCGAGGTGGGGGATCATGTGTTCTTGAAATTTTCCCCTCGACGGGGGCATCAGAGGTTTGGGGATGGTAGAAAACTCTCACCTAGGTTCATCGGACCTTTTGAGGTGTTGAGGAGAGTTGGTGAGGTGGCATATCAGCTGGCCCGACCACCTCAGATGGAGAAAGTCCATGACGTCTTCCACGTCTCCTAGCTTCATCGGTACTTACATGATGACTCTCACGTTATCGATTGGGGAGAGTTAGATATGGGAGACGACGCGACCTTCGAGGAGCGACCAGTCAGAATCGAGGATCGCAAAGAGAAGGTGCTCCGTGGATGAACCATTCCCTTGTTTCATCTGTTGTGGAGGCATGGCGGTCTCAAGGAGAGCACTTGGGAGCGGGAGACCCAGATGCACACTCAGTACCCGGAGTTGTTTTGACTTGTGTTTTTCCCCTTGTTCTTATGAGCTTTGTGTTGATGTTGTATTATGTACCTTTGATATATAGAATGCTTGGCTTGTCAGTTGTGAGACCTTTTGTTTCCTTATTCCCTGGTGATGTGTAACATGTCCGGATGTGTGGGAAAGGAAAAACATGATTCTTAATTGAGAATCATTAATGAGGATGCGATTGAACCCGTGCAGTCGAGTCAGTGCCGCTTAAAGCAGATAATATCTCGACATAGGTCAAGGAATTTCCCAAACCCATGTGTTCGGGCAGTGTGTTGGTTGTGTGGTGTTGGGGTTAGTGCGATTTGAAAAATCCTAATGTGTGAAAGTGGGAAGACCCAATACTTAATCGAGAAGCATTAATGAGGATGCGATTAAACCCGTGCAGGCGAGTCAGTGCCGCCTAAAGAGGATAATATCTCAACATAGGAGAAGGAATTCCTAACACATATGATTAGGGTGTTGGTTGGGTTCCTGTTATAACGGGAACCCTAAGAGGTATCTTGTTGGGTTTCCCTGGGTTGGTTTTTGAATTCTCGGGGACGAGAATGTTTTAAGAGGTATCTGATGTAATGGCCCGGACCTCTCCGGACCATTCCTTTGTCAAAAGAAGGCTACAAGTGTTCTGGATGGTAAAATGGACTTTTACCACAATTTCTAGAATTTTGAAACTACACGTCGTGTACCCCCTTGCCTGGTATACCCCGTGTTGCAGACTGTGTCCTTGCCGTGTGCAATAAATGGGTGCACGACGTGTGACCAGTTCTACACGCCGTGTTGACCTTCCTCGGGTACACGTTACCAGTCAATGGACATGTACCGTGTTGGAGCCGTGTCCTTGCCGTGTGCAATAAATGAGTACACGCCGTGTGTCTAAACTACACGCCGTGTAGTCCTTCCCCGTGTATGCGTTACCCTCAAACCGTGTGTTGACCAGTCAATGGCCACAGAGCCGCGTTGGAGGCCGGGTGGAGACCGTGTGAAAACGGCCAAGTACATGCTGTGTACCATAAGTACATGCCATGTGCTTTTGATTTTCACGCCTATAAATGGAGGGGTCCCCTCCTCCTTTCAACTCACACCTCTCCTCCCCTCTCCTCTGAGCAGAGCTCTGTTAAGAGACTCTAAGGCTCCTTCTTCCATAAATTTTTTGTCTGATCTCCGATTTATGATCCGTCAGCGGCCACAGGATCATAACGACGAGGCAGAACTTCCGAGCTTGGATCTGTTGTCTTTCCTTCGGCTTATCCTCTCCGACATCCACCCGAGGAGGTTTTTCCGCGACGCCGACGAACGTCTTCTAAAGTTGATCCGGGGGAGCGTTGTGACCAAAACCTGTTGAGGTAGGGGTTTTACCTTCGTCTCTCTAATTTGTGCATCATGCGGGGTGGGTATCCTTTTTGTTTTCATGAGAAATAGTTGAACCTTTAAATAAAGATAACAACTGGTTAAATAATGGGGATGGGAAGTTTTTTATTGCTGTTACTTTACCTTTTATATCCTGTGATATTATGTTGTGAAATGAATAGGCTTATGCCTACTGAAAATCAAGGAAGTTGGGGGCCTTTGCTTGCGCAATTAAATGTTTCCCATATTTCTAGACCGTTTTTATGAGTGGAACTTTGTTGTTTGTGGAAATTGGTTAATCACGTAATGTTGGCTTTTTAAATGAAAATTTGGAACCCTTGTGTGATAACCCCGATTAAACAAAATGGAATAATGAACATGTGGGTGTTGTCTTGGTTACGTGGCATGTGTTGGGGGTGTTTTGTGGGTTGTTGTGGATCGGGTGAGCAGCGGGGCTACGGTTGACTTGGTTGTGGGTTGGTGTGAATGTGGTGATGGTGATGGGAAGTGGAGCTACAATAAATGGTATTAAAGGGATGATGATGTCTGGTTTCATTACGGTTGTGGTTATGGCGGTTGGAAGTGGGGCCGCAGGGTTGGGTTTTAATGTGAATGGGTTATGGGTAGTGATTAATAAATAAAAGTGGAAGATTTAATGAATGGTGGGGCTTGGTAATGAAACAGAAATAATAATAAATGGGTTAGTTGGTTGTTAAGAAGGGTTTTGTTGTACTTATTGTGTTTCCCCTAACTTGTTTTGTGGATGACAGGGATATGTTTTACGAATGATTGAAGTGGTTGGTTGTGGATAGTTGCCCAGTAGTTAAGGCACTAAATAATCTAATTTCTGCTGAAACGTGAAAACCTTAATGGGGTTGGGGTTGTTTGTTGTATGCATGTTTTGTGATAGCAGTATCGAGGAACATGCTCAGTTTCTCTTTTTAGAATCCATAGGTCGGGCTGAGTGGTTGCTATATATATATATATCTGTATCTTTTGTGTTTTATCGCACCACACCCATGTTGAACACTTAGTGCCGAACACTCCCATTTCATGGGAGAGGGTGTTTTCCCATAGTTACTAGCTATTTCCTGCTCCTTCTCCCCTAGGCTGTGATGGCTTGAGGCGACCTAACACCCAAGACTCTTCAGGTAGGTTTCGATTGGGGTGATTAGGCCCAAGACTCTTCGGGCAGGCTTATAGGCTATGATGTCTTGAGGTGACCTTACACCTAAGACTCTTTAGGTAGGTTTCATTTTCAGGCCCAGGTGTCTTCAGGCGAGAGTTCTGTTACTATTACTGTTCCCAAGAATCTTGGGGATGAGCCCCAGGTGTCTTCGGGCGGGGATGTGTTTGTGGAAGTGTGGCATAGGTGTGTGTGGGCGGGATACGTGGTGGTGAGTCCCAGGTGTGTGCGGGCAGGATACGTGGTGGTGAGACCCAGGTGTGTGCGGGCGGGATATGTGGTTGTGAGGCCCAGTTGTGTGCGGGCGGGGAGAGTGTGACAGCATCAGGACGTTTAGTTAACTAATGGGAAATGGTGCGGGGTACCCAGTACTCTTGTTCTTTTACTACTACTACTTGTTGTGATTGTCTTTTGGTGAGTGTGACTGGCAAGGTTGGGCAGATATATTTCCTTGTTAGGTTTCTTCTGTTGTTCTCACGGGACATTAGGATGTCTTCCCAATTGTGCACGAGAGCTTTAGGTTTCCCTACTAAGTATACTTGTATGCTCACCCAACGTTTACTTTCAGGTTTCCAGGAGGACTACCAAGGCTATGCGGGACCCTACTAGTCAGGCAATTGGAGTTGTTGTAGTTGCTGGTCTCTTGTTTTCTTTTGGTATTGTACTTTTGAGCTTTCTTGTACTTGTAACTTGTTATAAAATTGTTTAAACATGCATGTGGGCTTGGTTTGGGTTTATTTATATACACTTGTTCTTTTCCCTTTTTGGTGGTAGACTTGTCCTATTTCCCGATCCTAAATAATAAAAAGGGTAATGCCTCCCATATTTGTGAAAACTCATACCCTTAGTGCTAGTCTCCAACCCAGGGCCTACTGGAGGCGGGACTCGGGGGTTATTATCTCCCTTTCACCATTGCCAGGTCCGGAGGGGCATCTTTGGTGGGAGGGGGTTGTGACATTTAGGGTCGGGGCATTACACTGGGTATCTAATAAATTATGTTTTAGATGACATAATTTGGAATGTATTTAGGATTTGAGATGTCCCTCAAAGAATTGGTGACCTTATAATGAAAAATATCCTAATATAACATGATAATTTATTGGTGATTCCATCTGGATTAGAAGTACGGTATATATTCAAAGAGATATGAGATGATTTAATCACTTCTTCATTGGGGACCTGAACTAAATAACAATTGTTATTTTATTCTGTACTGTGAGAATTATTTTCAACAATATTAGGCATGTTTATATTACCATAATAGGAATAATGTCTATGAAAATAATTAACCGCATTTTATGTCTAAAAATTGTAGGTTTTTAATAAGTGGAAATGTATCCTCAGAAGTAATATCCAAGAACCATAATACCAAAGGGAAGAATTTTTTATAGTGGTCTTCTCCAAGGTAAGTGACTTCTGACTGTTTCCTCTCAGAATATATACATAATGTCACTTTTATGAATGGTTCGTCTTCAATCTCATTATATTCTAGGTCCTCATTATGAGATAGTAAATGTGTAAAATCCTAATCATCATGTTACATATAAATTTCATATTCAGTGTTTTCATATGTTTCATTCATTGATTAGGGGTTTTAGAAATCATTTCAATGATAAATATACAAATCCAGGGATAGACTTTGAATTAAATCCTTACATTGGTTATAGTTACCTCAAATTTATTTCTTAGGTTCCTTGTAGTCATCCAATAATGAATCATCCAATAAATAAGTTCCCACAAGTTGAGGTAAATAATCCTTTGAAACCTCCTCCAGCTACTAAAATTCAACTATATCTATTAGTTAATTTTTAATAACATAAAATCAAGATTGTATATTATCATCAAAATATTTTCAATAATTGACAAAAAATCTACCGGTGGGCTAGATATAGGTTTGAGTTTGAAGGAAGATAGATATTTTAAATTACACTAATAGAGTAACTTCAATAGGTGGATTTATCATGACAACTTACATTATAGATAAAATAATATGTTTTCATTAAAATCGACTAAAATTTGATAAATGAAGATAAAAACATTTAAATACATGGTATTAGATTCATGTTGAATAACCTATTTATTGGTTTTATCCATATTTGTTAGAAATTCCACCTCAACCCAGGTTTAAGTCATGAAAACCTCATCAAGAACCCTATAAAAGTGTCCAAATGTCAAGATATTTGTTTTCATATATATATTCATACTAGATTTAAAAATAAGTAGGTGCCCTCCTAGAGGATATGGGGAATTATAGTACATCTAATTAATATTTTATATGTGGATATAAGACAAATTTTAAGTGTCAATCAAATTTACAGGATCAAATTTCTTATCCAACTATTAGTCATATCAATTACAGGATTTTGTAAAATATATCCATAAATATATTTGTCCCTCTTATATTCATCAAATCATAATATGTTATGGATGTAGTATCTCCCCGCATTGGTCATCTTCCACTTATTAAAACTATAAATTACTAAAATAATTTTAGTATGATTACTAAACTCCCAAATCCTCATCCCATTCATATAAAACAACTGGACCAGAGAATATTATTTATAAAGTTTGATCATTTCACCTAGAACATCCTTTCTAGTAAAGATATGAACTACTCTCCCATTCTTGATAACCCATCAAGGAGGTGGAATGTAGAAGACATTGAATGAAATATTAATAGTGGAACTTCTGACATTAGAAATAAATTTCATTAGAATGGTCATATATAATTGGGTACCATGATACAATGTATTATTTTTGTTAGGCACACAGAGTTGGAAGACCTCATTATGGCTATCATGCTCTGAATAGTTCATCTTTATATCTAAAATATTGGAATATGAATAATTTAAATTTTCATCATATGTGTGAACCCTAATTTCACTGAGTTTCTCCACTTACATAAGTATCACCTTTAAAAATATTCTAATTTATTGATAATATGTAGTTTATCCACCATCTCATACATAGATCCTACCAATTAATTATTAATATATGAAAAATATTGTTATTTCTGACGTGATATCATTGTAAATTTTTTTATAGAATCTCCATCAATATTGACCTCAAAAAGGAAAGTAGAATATATAAATTTTCATGAGTTTTCGAAAAACAAATTTCGTATATTTAACAATAGTCTCTGAAATTATCTCCCTTATTAGAGAGTTTTTATTATAATGGTACTTCTTCCTGCTTCTACTTTTATATTTACTATTTGATAAAAGGTAATTATTTACAAAAAATTTCACTAATATCACATTAACAAAAAAACATTCTAAATAGGTGGATTCATCATTAAATCAATTTGGTTATACAATATAAATAATAAACTTTTAAATATTTACATATAATCAGAACCTATTCTATTTCATTCAATATATTGGGTATAGTGAGAGTGAATTAACATTTATAGGGGGTATCAATATGGCTGTAATCCATATAAAACTCTTCCCCAACAATATTTTCCCCTTGTCAGATCATGATCTATTGTTAGAAGGAACAAGTTCAATATCTCACTCACTCGTCATTGATAAATAAAAATATCAAAACCTATGTATAAACACCAAAATCAAAAAACAAGTGAGTACATTACTAGGTTTGAAAGAATTGGGATATGTGTAAGGAGAAAAAATTAACATTTTTTCATATGAAAAAATACACTATATAGATATTTTGCAGAAGCAAGTGTGATTGTAATAATTCAATCCCAATGATCGCTAAAAAATGTTTATGAATGTAACAATACATATTAATGGTCACCCCCTATTATTCTACATTTTTCAATTCTTTAAGGATCCATTTGTCGATTTATAAATATGGGGGACACTCCTATGTTTTTGTACATTTAGTTATATTGAATATCAGAATAGGATAATAAGAATCAATACATCCATAAATCAAAATATGATTCTCTATTGAAATACCCTCCATTACACATTATATTATCATCAAGTATATTATAACATGAATTTCTAAATCTTATTCATGATCAACTTCAAATACATAGTCATTTTCATTATTGTGGTGTGATGTGTACTTTCCTAATAAAACCTCTAATAGTTTATTCTCAATAAATTCAGGAAATTTTCTACTACTTACACTGACATGAGATAACAAAAAAGGATTATTTTGATCATTTATTTAAATTTGGATCCTTTTAATCCATGTCCTATATATATAGAAATATTGTGGTACTTCATACTTCAGGATTTCCTTAATATTTCTATTATAGTGGTTCTAATACATTCTCACAAGTCATTAATTCCCATTTACAAACTCTAATGTCTTGTAAATTAATGATAAGACTCATTATGTCACATTGTATGTTGCTTATGTTTGTCAATAATCCTAATTTTAATCATATAAATATTGGGAAATTGAAAATTATCAACATAATATCATCTTAAATACACAAATATTCTCCATAAATAGGAAAAATCATTTAATTTATTAACCCAAAAAATGTATCTCATATCACCCCATTTAAAAAGATTAATATATTTTCATAAAAATTGGAGTTTTAATTGATGACTATACCAAAAAATAATAAATCCTATTGTCATAAATAATGCCTCTATCACTAATGGAATAATAAATGTTGAGAGAATTATGCAACACCAACTGTTATATCATTTCACAAAAAAGGTGAATTTAAACTAGCAATATCAGTGAAAATATATTATGAGTATTTTAATAAAAATATTTCTAATCCACAAAAAAATTATTACATCAGTTTAAAATTACAAAATTACAAACATAATGGTATAACACTATTTTAGACATAGCTGAAATAATTATTTCCCAATATAACAAACCACATTACATGGAAATATAGTATTATTATTTTTAAAATAGAAAATAATATTTTTCACATAATATTATAAATGTTTTTAACTAAACCATTTTGAGAATTAATTTAATTAAATATTTTAATAATTTACTGAAAAAAGTCTTAATGTGTTCAAAAATGGATTTAAAGGAAATTTCCTTCCCATAAAATACCCTTATTGTCATTATATTTATTTATTCATCTTTTGGTCCTGTATTTCATTATGTATGATGTATGCACTCCTTGTAACAATTTATATTATAAAAATTTAATTCTAATTATAATTTACACTTAATAATTACTAGGGTATACACTATATCCTTTCTAATGTTAATTGTTTAATATAATTCATGGAATCTTAATGTTTATTTTTGAGAAAATTCGAGGCATGTTGAAGTTTATTTTAATTGAGATAAAACTCTTCCCATATAAATAAAATGTTCCAATAATGTTATGATAATAACCTCCAATTATTTAGTGATATATGCTAAAATTCATGTTGAACTCTGTATAAGGTATAATTTTTAGTATTTAAGTCATTGTATTACCTATAATTTAGGGACAAAGTAGTACAAACACAACTATGATATTTATTATCAATAATTAAAAAATAATGTCTTCTTCAAGGAAATACAATTTCATTTGAGGATTATACATGAAAACCATACATATTTACATTGAATATAGGTCTAATAATTCATTTACTACATACCAAATAAGCACATTTATGATTAAAATATTTCAAATCATTTTTTCATAATCATTTTTTATATGAATTATATAAATATTCAATTTTATATTGATAAATAATTAAAATAGGATATCAAAAAATCGATCTATTATTCCATTCTAATTTATTAGAATTTAATATTTGTGGCTTCATAAATAGCACTATCATTTTTAGATGTTGTAAAAAAATTATTCATCTTTCAATGTGAGTGGAGTACAATAATATTCATGAAAAATTGATTAAAAATACAAGACTAGTTTTTCATTAAATATAATGAATAGAGCATGTAGATTATCTTTATTTTATGATTATATTGAGGATATGTTTTGTATTTTTTCAAAAATGAACATTGTGATTATTATTTAGATATATAATAAATTTATCATATAAAATAAAGTTATTTTTAGTGAAAATAAAGATTTATTTTTATACAAAAAATTTCATCTAAATAAGAATAAAAAATTTATTTTTAATGGGTTATTTGTACATATGAGTTTCAAAATATCATATAATAAAATAAATAGAAAATATAAGAATAAAAATGAGGTGAAATGGTAAATTATAAAATTTAACACTCCTCACCATCATTGAAAAAATTTCCATTATAGAGATTTTAATCATGATCTAATAGAAAATATAATATGACCCCTACCTAAAAAGATATACATCATCCAAATTGGAACCCTAAAAACTTCATTAGGGTATATTGTCATTCCTATTTTATAGTACAACTACATCATGGAAAAAATAATAGAATGATGGTGTGAGATATTCATCATGTATTATACTGATATCCACTCTCAAAAATTGGCTTACCTGAAATCACTCAAATTTAATTTCATCAAATAATGAATGATCCATATGTTGTTGTATAGTTTCATACATCATTGGATGATAAATTATTTGGTACTTCTTTAAAACATTCACAACCCCGCCACCCCAATTTATTAATTAACATGTTACACACCGTTAACATTCCCTCAATCATCAAGACATCATCACATAATGTTTTTAGTGAAAATAATATGATAATAAAAATATATGGGAAATTAAAATAATATCTTTTATCATTGTTAAAGGAAATAGTTATACAACACAAGAAACAACATCATAACACAAACAAAAAATTTATAACATTTACTATGTCAGGGATTTTGCATTATTATATAAATCCATAAATCTCTTATATTAAAAAATACCATAAGACATTATTAAAAACATCTCAATATTTTAGAGATTTATATAAACACATAAATATAATATTATCATTCATAATCACTCAAATGAGGAAAAATAATTCATATTAAAATAATTACTTATTTATAACATATCCACAGTCATCTGATCACATTTTATAAGACATGGGGATGACAAATGGACATGGAAAAAACAAATCTACTATTATATAACTCATTAATAATTGATTATATAAAAAAAATATTCATATAGAATAAACACATCACATTTTATTCATATATGTATACCATCACATGAAAATCCACACAAAAATCCCTCGTATGACATTACCTCTTTATAATTTATTTATGGGAATGTATGTCAGGATTTTCTTATAAGTGGAAAATATTAGTATTAGCTATTATGTACTTACCACATTATCAATAATATATATATACAAACTCTTTATTATCACATTGTCAAGTTATAAAAATAAATTTATGAAATTTTAGTGTTTCAAAAGTGATATGAATTTATAACATATTCTAATTGGTAATAATAAAATAATACACCAATAAGTATATCAGTAACCATATAACATTACATGTTCCTAGTTTTTATGGGAAATTCAAGTTAATATATCTTGACTTATTTTCACTTGAGTCTTTTTTTATATGTTTGACTCCATTCATTTTAACTTTAATATATCACAACAAAACATAATAATCCATGATGTTCATCATTTAGGGATAAATCATGGTTATGATTTTATTGGTTTTTATGATTTTTAAAGTTCAGATAAAGTTAACAATACACAATAATGAATATTAAATTACATTTTCTCGAGTTGTAAAATTATAATAAAAACTTATTGACCAAACCTATTTTATCAAATCTATCTACAATATAATACCCAGAGACATAGGATAACACTCATGAATCTATTATATCAACGTTTTTAGAAATGGATATAATAAATATTATATTATATTGACCAAATACATATTTACATCATAATTTTTAATTCTTTTTGAAATTTGATAGTTTGTGAAATATGTAATTAGAAATTTTGCGGGATTTA
This sequence comes from Viscum album, assembly GCA_963277665.1. Lineage (NCBI taxonomy): Eukaryota > Viridiplantae > Streptophyta > Magnoliopsida > Santalales > Viscaceae > Viscum > Viscum album. Next base: position 1,904,817,215 of record OY728160.1, read on the forward strand.
GTTTCCCATTACTAAAAACATTCATCATTTTTATCCCAATATAGATATATTTATACAAATATTCTATGAGAAAACCCTTGTTGGGGGATGAACTTGTTGATCCAATCAAATTTCGTCTTGTATTTTGATATAGTTATATATTTTGACATAATTTCTATTTTATCAGTGTGTTGTTAAAAACTCATCCAATTGATATCACCAACATTATTAAAAACAATAATCTTCATATAGGTGTTTCATCAACAATATTGGTTTGGTAAACTATTTTATTGATACCATTTAAAATTATATAAAAATTAAATCTAATGAACATGAATAAATACATAATTATTGTTATGTAATTAATAGTGTTATTCAAAATATAATAGATAATTTACCAAGACATGTTTCTATCTATTATTAATACTAAAATAATATTATTTATTATGTTGTATAAACAACATGGAATTAATTATAAATCATGTAGAAGTGGTATAATTATTTTTTATTATGTTTCTCTTTCCACACTCTTAAGATGGTTTGATTTTTTTGCATGATTTTAGACATGATGTACAATAACAAAAAGTTGTACTATATTTATACAAAATAAATTTCTTTTTTGCATTACGATAATTTGTTTTACAATTGTGTATAATTGTACATTTACAAATATCCCTATAGATATTTATACATAGTAATTTGGATTCTTCACCAATATATTTCATTAACAAAAATGTTTCAAAGCATACCTCTATAGAATAAATAATTTTATATACTTATTCCAATGATATGTATTCCATAAACATAAAACTCAAAAAAATACAATAATTCTCACAATAACTCTATCTAATATATAATAATACTCTACGTTCTTAATAAAACAGTGATATTTGATAGAATTATCAATTTGGATGTTATATATATGGGAATGATCCTAGGATCTAGAATTGATTTTTTTATCACATATATCATATATATACTATTATAATTATTAAATCCTTTTTATAATATACTCAACATTGATTAAATTTATATAGGGGAAATAGGATTAAGTATCAATTTCATTTATTTTATAATTATAATAATATATAAATGTTTGAAATATACAAATAGAATTTTTGAAAACTATCATTTAAAGGCCTACATTTTCTCTCAATGATATTAATCTAGTTATACACATTTAACATGGAGTGAGATTTATAGGCATAATCTTTATTATCCATATCAGATCATTTTAAAAAAAACCTCATCAAGATCATACAACATCATGTTTATATAACTTGTTTCTATATTTTTCAATATACATAACCATTTCTCTAAATAGGAATACTCCATGACTTCTGGTTATGTATTAGGTTAACTATGAATGGATAATTATTCATCAAAAAATATAATAAGAAATATAAATATTACTAAGTATCCTAAAAAAGCATACTAAACCGTTGAAATTATTATGAAATTTTTTCATCTCTATTTCTATAACATCTAATTGAGTGATATAACATTACATATTTGGAATAATTTCTATTTTTTCATTAATTCTCTTCCTGTAATACATTCCTCCCACTGAAACCATTATTGATATTTTTTTATTATTAAAATATCCACTTTAGTCAATAAACCCTTTGTGTTAAATATTATTTTAAATATAATAACAGGTTTTTTTCTTTAGATAAACAATTATATTATATTTTTCTAATTTAGGTCCATTTTTTACTAAATATAAACTATAAACATAATCATTTCAAAGGAAAATCATCTTAAAATTAAAAATATTATACCTACAGGTCCATATCTTAAATGTCTATATCTAGTTTATGTTGGATATAATTATGTAATAATGAAACAGATTATGAATTATATCAATACAATGATATATTTAGTTCATACTAAATCATCATAAATCATAAAATTTTTAAAAAATAATTAATTCCACCTTATAGACCCATGAAACCATTATACTATTTTAGGAACATTTATTTTTAAAAAAATTCAATAGTATCTTATATTTCCAAAAAATTCATGAATCAAGTATTCATCACAATAATCTAATCATATAACATTATCATATTTACCAAGTTTATTTTTTTATATTATTCATAATCATGTTAACATTTAAAAAAATTAAAAAATTATGTTTCATTATAAACATATAATCATATTAACAACAATTATTATTAATAGATGTGAAGTAACTATACACATAGATTTTTTATATTATAAATTTCCATCATAAATCACAATTTAGTATGATTGAGTTCTTATTTACCAACCGATATTTTCTTAAAAATTATTTATTTTAATGTTTTTTTAAAAATTTAATAATAAAATGACTCACGGAATATCTATATATTCATTTTCTGGATTTTTTTTCTTATTTATATCCATAGGGAGATAACAATAAATATATGTGGGCTCAGAATAAACCATCAACATATTATCATCAATGTTATAAAACTAAAATTATAATATAAAAATTCATAAAATATCCACAATATTTTTATTTCCATAAAACATATCATCCATGATTACTCATTAATTTTTTATCTTATTTATGAATGAAAATCCTTTCCTTTGCAATCATGAAATAAAAATAATATTTATATTTATATATTTTACATTAATGAAATATTAAAATTCTAAAAATATCCAGAAAATAAAATTACATAACTGGTTCATGTTTTAAATAAAATAAAACATTTATCAATTTTAATGTATTTAATTATATCTCCTTTTCTAAATTTATCTTATTATATGGAGTTTTGAGTAAAAATATGTCACGAAAACCTGATGTCTAATGCCCATGGGTTGATGATCAATAAAATTATTTCAATATCATTCATATAATTTTGATCTAAATTATTATAAAAGAAATAATTTTCTATCATAAATACATATATTAATATTAAATGATATGTCACACATCTAATACATCCCAAGAGGATGTTTGTGACGTATCACATTATCAACTAAACGATACATATTTATGTTATTCTCATATTTAATATCATTTCAATAATTTATTTTGTTGAATTTACTCCTGATAAAAATTATAAACTCATATTTCTTTGATTATTAGTTTTTCATGATCCATTTTCATTATCTTTTTGGTCACCATTTAAATTCATCTCTCATCATAGAAAATTATGTATAAAATCATGTTTATCAAATGAAAAATGATTCCTAATTAGTGTATTAGATAACCCCTTTCCCATATCGATCATATTGGTATACTCAATACTATTACTCTCATTTCTTCTTATTTAAAGTATATTGGATAAGTATAACTCAATTATCACAATGAGAATTTATACCTGAAACTTAGTTTTTGTTTTATATACCATTCTATATATAACATAACCATTGAAAATAATATTTTTGTTAAACTACCCTATTTAGAATATTCATTTCCTCATATGTGTTTACTTTTAATGAAATGTCACACTTATTGTTACCGGAGATTACATACTCTCACCATTTAATATGTATTAATTATTTTTTCATGAAACATGTATACTTTTAAATATATATATATATATATATATATATATTCAAATAACTAATTATTTTGTTTTTGAATCCCTATTCAATTAACCAAATTACCATATTCTAAATATACTAATCCTTTACAACATACAAAAATATTTCATATTTTACTTATCTCAAAATATAAACAAAAAAAACTCACATGTATCCAAATTTTTCAAATGTATACGATATATGAAACTCATTCATATAAAGTCTAAGAATCATGGAAATATAAAATTGTATTGACCCAGCCAAAAATTTTCAATCAACGCAAACTAGACCACCCTAAAACCTATGTGTATTAAAAAATATCCAAGGACTTGTTACTTGTGTCAATGGTCTATATTTATTATTAATGTATGATTTCACCACATCTAAAAAATTGATGAATCAATGTTATATTTTACAGGTAATTTTCCATGATCTATATGTATATAGGATTTTTTATGGGAAAAAGTAAAAATCCATACTCCATGTTTTACTTTTTATAGCAGTATACTAGTCTAAAATAAACAATCAATATGTATAAAAACTATCATGTAAAAAACTATCCTTATAATATAACCCAAAAAACAAAAAAAATAAATAATAATGAAAAAATATGGTGGTGTTCCATGAAATCCACCTACCAATACTAGCCACCCACAATCTACATATGGAGGGAATCTTTTCCTACTAACTAATAACATATTTATCTACAAGGCATGTAATTAGATATCATAAAATACATACTCTTATATGAAATATTACATGTACAACTGCAAACACACTATACGACAAGTAAAAGGATTGGGCATAGAAATGAATATTACACACAAACTGCTTCCTAAATAAAATAATTTATATATAAATATAATTAAAACAATTATATAAAACATTATATATAATAGTTTTATAAAATAAGGAAATAATAAATAAATATAAGACGATTCAACTTATAATGTATATCTGGAAATAAAAAGAAAAAATTTCCTTTTGTTAGTTTTTTATATGCATATCAAATGACAATGGAACCCAAAATACATTCATTGATCAATCATCATGAATAAACTATTACAACATTGAAAAAATATCAAAATCCATGGGCTAACTCCGTATGGGAACCTAATACATATACCTTTCAGATTCAGGGGAAATTTAAATTGTAATAGGAGAGTTAGAATTAGAATACATATCCCATGGGATAGTGTAATGTTTGAACTATATTAATATGATAAATTCACATCTTTTGATAAGAGGTGTCATCATTATCATGTTGAAGAACATCCATTTTATCTAGTACCAATAAAAAATTATAATAACATAATATCTCTTCCCCAAATTTAGTAAAATATAAATATATACATATAAAAGGTATAATAATAACAAAAATTGATCTGAGTAAACCTATAATCAAAAAAGATAGTAGAATCAATCGATTGTAGTACAAAAATAATATTTAAATAAAAGAAATTTATCATGTATTAACCACCATTTAAAAATATATATATTTCCCATTTATAACCACAAGGGTAATATTTGTATCAAATAAAATGAACATATAACATCATTATATATAGATGATATCATGTTAGAGAATAATATATGGTATATCATTGAAAATTAACTATGCAATCAATTTTGTACTATAAATCCTTTCAATAATTTTATAAGAAAAAAATTTCGAAATTTTAGTTTAATAGATAAATACATTTATAGTAATGTCTTAATCAACCTTATGTCATTATCCACATATCCCACTATAATGTATACAGGATACAAGGGATCTTCCACTCTTGTATATTTATCACCCCTTTACAATACACACCTCCTTGGTCTCGAAAAATAATAGAATATTCCATATCAATCCAATTAATTAAAACTAATTTGGCCTAAAAAATCAAATATACCCTCATCTATATGAAATTTTTCCATATAATCCACTATCATGTCATACTATTTAGTGTTACAAGGTTCTTACACCAAAATCCACCATTTTCAATTTACATTCCCTTAATGTAAACACCTCCCTTGAAAATTACCATCCCAATTTACCCATTCTCATCACTTTACCAACATTTAGAAAATACACTTGACAATTCTTACTAGTCATTTAACTCAAAGAAGACCTATTCCAAACAAAATATATGAATTTAATAAAATACCAAATTTTAACCAAAAAAGTTCAATCAATGTTAACTCACAACACATAGTGATGTGTCCAAAACTACATTACCAAATCAGAAAATGTGATATAAGACATAGCCCGTGAATTATGTGCATCTTTCAGTTCCTATTAAACATAAAATAGAATATTTTCTATAGATAAATAAAATTAATTTCCCTAAAATAATGAAAACATTATTTCAATAATCTTTCTCCAAAAGTGGTACAACTATCATGACATGTAGAACCCATAAAACACTTACATGACTGCCCCATGACCTATAAACCAATTCATGACTTATATTAACCCTGTTACCCAAGATCTCTATCCGATAATGTAAAAAACATATATATTTTAATGGAAAATTAAATATATTACTTTGAATGTTTTATTTATTGGGAACATATCAACTATTAATAATGAAATCGTTATTTTTCAATATTAAAGGACTACTGAAGTAGATGGTCTTATGATCAAATAAAATTTTGATGAGATATATATATATAATGTAATAGGGAATATGTGGAAATTTAGGTAGATTCCATGTATTACTAGAAATAATTTAGGGGAAAAATAGTTTTATGAATATTTTTAAATATCAAAATTTTTTTAAAATATAAAATAAAACATTTGGTGATCTTCTACATGTACTAACCAGAGAATACCTAGTAGTAAGCATGAGTATGTTACCACATTTGAAAATTCACTATATACTTATTGAGACGCTATAAAATACTAACTATTATATAAATAATGTTTCTATATATATGTCCTCCTTTTTACCATTTCATGACATTTAAAATTTCATCCAAATCCTCCAAAATAAAATATTTCTTTTTCCAAATGAATTATTTTAAATGAAAATTAATTTTTATATTTATTAATATAAAATCTTCTACCCTAATTAATTTATAGAATAGTTTTTACTAATTTAACTGACTCTAATAGGTGTATTTTATTATAAACTCCTCAATAGATATTTTCTCATGCCTAGGATATTTTCATGAATATTACAAAGAATTGATTCATATATTTGAATCAAATACTTCATGTTTGTTTAGACATTCAAATATTGAATTAATACCTAACACATGATTTCTAAAAAAATTAAAAAAAATCAAAATAAATAAAAATACTCATCAATCAAATTCTGAAAAATAATTTTTTGATATACTCATATCATCATGATCAATTATATTTGATAATTTCAATAAACAAATAAAACAATATAGTGGAATTATTGAATGATGTATATATATTATCATCCATTCTGTTATGTTAAAGATAATGTTAGAGAATATGTTTGATGTGATTTTGATCTATTTGATAATTCCATATAATTTATTTAAGATATATTTATTAATTATAATTTATTGAAATTCAAGTTGATTGGAAATATGTCAATGTTCTGAAAACATATGAATTACTTGTGAAAGCCCTAAAAATGGTAATATGTGAGATAAATATTAAGAAATAGTTACTTATACTCTTTCTATTGGTGGTAAGTTATAATATTAACAATGTATAGGTTTCAAAAGAAGTTTAAATGATACGTGTGAAGGGTATGTAAAATTTATTGATGAGTTTTTAGTAAAATGGAAAATTCATGTGCCATATCATAGAACAACATTTTCATTTATTTGAACAATTTTTAAAATGTGGAAGGGTTAATTTATTTATTTTTATTCCTATTTAATTAAATTTGGTTAACCATTTCATGTTATGTAAAATATTTTTGAAAATAATTTAGATACATATGAAAAATTTATTTAAATATAGAAAATTATTTTCGTCTTATATATTAAAAGAAATATTTTAAGAACCAATCACGTGTACATGTATAAAATAATACGTTATATATATGTTACTCCATATTGATATGTTTTTTTATCTGATAATAATTTAAATAATTTAATTTAGATTATCCTTGGATATATTATTTATTAATTTAAACATCGTTATAGCTCAAAAAATATTTCGATACATGATGAGAATGATGAATATATACAAATTTGACGTTGTATAAATGGTATTAATTAGTGAGATTATTTATAACACCATGAAACCATTCTCATAAAAACGATAATTCCAATATAAAACATTTTTAAATATTGATTGGGTTTTATTGGAGACTTAATTATAGAAAATATAATAATAAATGATTAGTTTATAACATGAAACTCTTAGCACATTTTTAACAATGAATCTTAAAACACATGAATGAATATCATTAAATTGAACATATAATATCAGTAAAATATTTATATTCTGGGTATAAAATTTTAATAGTTTATAATTTTTTCCTTATACAATAATGTATGTGTATAACATAACATACATATCAAAGGAGGAAAATTAACACAAAATCCCTTAATGCTTTGGTAACATTGAAAACATAAACCCCATGATAGGGATATCTTAAAATGGATATTCAAATACCAAATAAATTTACAATTAATATACATTAAATTATTTCAAGGTAATTATATACACTATAAGAAAAATAAGTGGTGAATATGGCATTTATCTCACATAAATAAATGTGTGATGAGAAAACCCCTTATCTCAAGATTCTTTAATAAAAAGTGTCCCTTATATTCTTGAAAAATAATCTTATTTTAATTATTTAAATTAATTAGAACATTTTGATAGTTTATTATTATATTTATTTCAATTATTATCATGTTATATACCATTACTCAATTGATTAAGGCTATGTCAGATGTTTTGACCATATTCTACTTGTGTGTAAAAAATGACAATGGTTTGTTGACAATGGTAAAAGGGTTCATTTTATAAAATATCATGATTGAGAATTATTATATAAATATAAAATTTATACAAAAAATATATTTTCAAATTCATTCATGTATAAAAGTTATGAAAAATGAACCAACATTAAGATCTATGAGATGGTAGGTCGATGTACACGTGAGTAATGTTTTCATTTTTCAATGATCATTAGAGAAAGAAGTTATTTAATAATTAATAATTATAGAATTTTATTTATACAATAAATACCATAATTGTTTTTATATATATAAATATTTATATATATCATTTTGGTTGTTTAAAGGTAATCACATCACTTCGAGGAGGCGGTGGTCCACACGTCTATGATTGACATTATCACGTTTTCAGTGTGTGAAATAATAATAAGATAATTATATATTATATTTAATGAAATATAATTGTTCTATTAATAAAATAATTATTTCATTTATATCATATATATTATTTATATTTACCTTTATTAACATTCATGTAACACATATGTGAAAATTGCTTCACATCACTTTGCGAGGTGGTAGTCCACCGTACACACGAGTGCCATTAACATATCCAATATAGAATGAAATGTAAAAAAGTTTGTATATGATAGAATGATTATGTAGGAATATATGTTCTATACATATCATAATTATAATATAGAAATTGTTTTTACATGAATATTCTCTATCTTGAGAGGTGGAAATGGATAATGAACTACATCATTTTGTGAGGAAGTAATCTGTTGTACACACGAATTATTATTTTGTAACATGTTTGATAGAAGTTTGTGTGATTTTAGGTCCTAAAAATTACATAAAAATATCTATATATATATATTTTAAATAGAATCTATTATATAAAAATGTTATAATAATAATTTAATGGGTGAAAAATGAAATAAGAAAAATGTGATTGTTGATGAATGTTACATCTTCTTCAGGTAAATGATATTGGTTTATACCAAAACCATGCATTTTTTAGTTATGTAAAAATAAAATACTCTAGGATAAGGGTTTGTATATTATTATTTTATCTCGTAAGAGTTTGGACAAGCCAAAAATCATTAAAGGTTTTTACAATAGGGTATACTAAAAGCCCTTTTATATTTGAGAAGAAGTGTAATTATTTTAATACCAAAAAACAGGGTATCCCATACATAATATTCCTATTATAATGAAATTTTTTATATAAAATATTTTATTTCATCTTAATATGTCAATATAATGGGTTTCGGGCATGATTCTAGGTCATTGGGATCTTTATGTGTAATGTTTGTCCCCTATGATAATTAATTTTCACTTTAATCATTGTAATTAATTTTAACCAAAATAACTATTTTTTTATCATGAAATAAGTTTAACATTATATAAATTGTAAATTTTTTAATTCCAAATGTTAATCCATTTTTACAAATTAAATTCACAGAGGTTGAATAAGTTGTTATAAAATTAATCTTATATATGGAATGAGAGAACATGCTTTTAAAGTTACAATTTTCAAATGTTTACCATATTTTTATATCCAAATACATTATGAAATAGATTCTAATTACCGAAATTGTATTAATAGTTTAATAATAAATTATAATTCAATATAATAATAAATAAAATTATAATTAGTCATTATAAATTATTTATATGAAAATTTTTCAATTAGAAGTATATATTTTCAGCAATTCATCAATAAACAATCATTTCAAAAAAATATGATAAATTCACCCTAATATAATATATAAATTATTCATTAAATTAATATGATTATTTTATGAAATAAAATTTATAATATTGTTAAAAATAATTTTTTAGGAAAAGTCTTCCACTAAAAGGTGAGAAAAATCGCTTTTTAGAAAAATATTTATTTGTATGATTAAAATTGTATTTGTTATTATTTTATGTCTATAAAACATATTAGACAATTTTGAAGAATTTTTTTAAAAGATATTATATAAAATTTTCATTAATACATTTTCTAAATATTGATTACTTTAATTTATTATTATAAAACTCATATATGGGTATAAAAATTGTTTTTCATAAAAACACATCCATTATATTCAATTTATTTTAGTTTAATTTGTAATTAATTGGATGGAAAATCATTATATATTTATATACATTAGTAAAAAAGATTTATATATTTAATTTAATCATATTCATTAGGGTAATTCCAATAGATAGGTGATATCTATCATATTTAATATTAATACAATTTATTTTTTGTAAACCTGAGACCTGCGTATAATGAAAAGTAATGAACAAGCTCGATGATTCGTTCAATTAAATATAAAAATTTTATTGCGTATAATGAAATATAGACTATGAATTTTGTGTAATTAAATATATAAAACAATTTATATTAATTTGATCAAATATATTTCTTAAAATCATTAGATGTTACATTCTACAGTGTTAAAACAAATTCATCCCTCAAAATTTATATTGGTTATCAAAGGTTTAGAATTTTAATAATTCTATTTTTGAAATGTGCATCGTGAAAATGAAATTTATAAAACTTCCCTTAAAAAGTTAATGTGGAAATCAAATAAGTTATATGATGTTACATATAACTAGGTTTCCACATTTGAGGTAATTGGTGGAAATTGAATATATCAACATAGAAGATAATAATATATCCCAAAAAATGATATAGTGTGACATAGATCATTGATTAATTATAAAGTGAAATATCATTAATAAGATAAAAATTAAAAATCCTAAAGAAAAATATTGGGAAAATTTCATTATTATCATCATAGATAATGAAAATATGATAACCTTTTGTATCAAGATCATTCACTTGGTGTTTAGGAATTCTCTAACAATTTGGTTTATATGATATATATATGTACCTAATTTTAATGTATAATTTCATCATTTTTCCAATTTCAATGGTAATATAATCTTTTACTCCAAATGAATAGTCTTTGAGATGAATATTCCATGTCCGATATACTAAAATTAAATTTTTTATACCATATAATCATAAAATGGATATTAAATATATTCTTACTATCATAGTCATATACCAAAACCTATGTGGTAATCACATGGGTAGATAAATAAAAAAGTAATTAAACATTCTTATAATACATTTATCTTCAAATTAAGAATAGTGAAATAAAACTAAACCATTTAATATAAGACTAGCCATAGAATTCAACAAACATTTCCTATTTTTGTTTGAAACCTAAAGGTAGGATTTGAAATTTTTTCTACCATGATAAATAAACTATTATTCCTCAAAATCACTATATATCCTTCAAATAAACATAATATATAACCATAAAAATTTCATACTAACAAGGACATCACGTAGGCCAGTGGTTGGAGAGAAACAATTATTTTCCTTTGGTCATGGGTTTAATCCCCTCCACAATGCCAAATGTCATACGATGTCACGCATCATAAGGGTAATATTTTTTATTAAACAAGAAAAAAAATTCATCCCAAAAGAATACAACATATTGTTCACATGGATTTTAAATGATTATACCCAATAATAACATCTCCAAAAATAACATTATTAACGAAAAAATTACTATTTTAAACAGTCAAATAAGGTTCCTAGTAATTTGAACCTATGGCCATCCTTAATCATATATACCTATAATGGAATCCGTAACACTTAAGATAACATCTCTAAAAACATCTTCATATAGAAATTTTACTAATAATACCTCTGATAACAACTATAAATGCTTAGGACTCACACTCCATGATCCTGTGATGAAAATAATGACCTCTACAATTATATAAATAATTCTAATAATTGTGAGCCAATATTTTTCATTTACTCCATACAAAACCAAAAGGTATAAATTGATAAATTACATTATCTAGGTCCTTTTAGGTTTACGGTTTAGAAGAATTTGAAAAAAAATTACATAAATAATTAACATTTCATTAAATGAGAATCTCTCCCACATAACCCCGCTTTTCCTATTTCACATTATTACTTAAACATCATCCAATATAAATCCTTTATAAACATAATTTTTTCAACCTTACTCTTTATAATCCATATTAATGGATAAATAATAAGGGTGATCTCAAATACTCTATTATGGTGATGATAAGAATTAACAATTGAATTTTAGCAATGATCACAAGAGTACATAGCGGTATGATGACATAATCAAAGTGCATATGAGAATAAAAAATATATTCATAACCATAAATAAATAGATCATTAAATATGAAAACATGGAAAAGTCAAGAGTAATCAAAATCAATAATCATGATCCATATGATATGAATCTCGATAATGAGAGGCATCATAAACCCACACAATGAAAAAAGATAATATATACATAACATAGGACATAATTTTATCAAAAATCTTACAATAATAATTACAGATGGAATAAACATATTATCAACATCTATAACCAATGAATTAGCGGGATATAATGAGCCCACCCATCATTATTTTATCATGGAACCACCCTTCATTGGTATATAACCTAACCACCAATCAAATTCCATGTACCATTATGTTTTCATATAACAAAAAATATGGAATTTAATCATAAACTCACCAGAACGAACATTGTACATTTAGTAACATGATAAGCTCATGTAAAATAAATTAGTTCTATAATATTCTCATTGACAAATGATTAACCCATGGAAAAGAAATAGTCTCCATAACAATCAATTTAAAAAACATCCAAAAAACAATGATGATGATACCAATAAAAAATATCCCCATTGGAAGATATATTATAATAAGGTTTTTGAGGTTAATGAATCTAAATAACATAAAATTATCATTAAAATTTTTATTTTTGATAATAAACTTTTTATTTTGTATAAATTTTTTTTAATAAAACATTTTGAAAATTCATTTCCATGAAAATAATAATCAATGATTATAATAGAAGATTTTATAAATAATTTAAAACATTTAGTTGTGAATATGACCTTTTTTATATGAAAACACTTTTAAGAACATTTTGATAACATTTTTATAAATCATTATTTTGAAATAAAAGTAGCTATTGACCATAAAAAATTCTTAATAAAAAGAATAATTGTACTCTTCAATTCAAAAATAGAGGAAAATCAAGTGTAAAATATATTATCATGACACAAACAGAGGAGATGAAAATTAATTAAAATTATTTATATGAAGATCATAATATTTTAGCATGGGGGGCTTAATCACAAATAATTCTCATAATCGATGTGATTATTTCATGTAACTCAAACCGCTTCAGTAACATTGAATCACAATACATAGGAAAAAATATCATTAAATTATTTATATAATATCATGAAAATAAATATATATATGAAATATATTTTTAGATGGGAAGAGTATACACCATATAAATGAAGTTAGGTGTAAAACATAACATTCCTTTCATTGATGTAAATTTATGACCAAAATCCCTTAACAATTTGGTAATAATGAAACAATAAACCCTATTAAAAGTTGATACTCAAATAGATATGTAAATCCAAATTTAATTCCAAGTTTTCAATCATCAGATAAATTATTGGGTAGAATATACACCCAAAAATAATCATAAGTGGTGAATATGGAATGCATTTCACAGATATAACTATGAAATGAGAAGAAAGCCTTACCACCAGTTTGATTTGTCCTGGTTGTTCTTTATATTAATCAAAATCAAACATATGATAATAAAATACATTATTGAGAACCAATTTAATGTGTATTATTAATTTTATTTCACTTATTAACTTATTATACACTATTTCATAATTGATTATCTTTTTGTCGTATCTTTTGACGATGTTGGTCTTATATGTCAAAAATGAATTAGGTGGATTTATTATGGAAAAAGGGGTCACTGTATTAATATATAAAGAAAAATAATCATTAAATAATTATCATATTTATACATAACTTTTATTATTAAATCAATTCCAGAAAAAAAATTGAAAAATGAACAATCATTCTGATCATGGAGACCGTATGTCAGATGTATGGATGAGTAATGTTTTAATATATTCAATTATCATTATATAGAGAAGCTAAGTAATATTCAATTTTTAAATATTTATGATTATATAATAAATACCAAATAATTTAATTATATACATATATATATTGCTATAGTTATGTTCGAGGAATCACATTGCTTTGAGGAGGTAGTCGACACGTCACAGAAAGAAGTTATCAATTTTTTCTAGGTGTGAAATTGTAAGAATAGATTGATATATTAATTTTTGATAAATGTAATTTTGTAATTAATGACATAATTATTTCATGTATTTCTTATATATTCCTTATAGTTTCCCTTATTACCTTTCATGAACAATATTAGTGAAAAATGCTTCACATCACTTCATGTGGTGGTATTCCGCCGTACTTGTTAGCAATGTTATCGTATAACCTATGTTTTAAAATATAAAAATGGTTTATATTATAAATAACTAAAATTGTATAAATATGTTAAAATATAATAAATATAAAACATAAATGGTATTTTCATCCATATTATCAACCATGAGTGGTGGAAATGGGCACACAAATGATATCATTTCATGATGAGATAGTCTACTGTACGCATGAATAGAGATTTGAAAACCCACTTGTTATAATTATGTGTAGGTTTACATCTTAATATAAAAATAAAAAATCATAGTGTACATAGGATACCTTGGTTATTATATAATCAGGGTTTATGAAAAATTGAACTAGTGGAGAATGACATAAAACAAATGTGCTTGTAATTGAATGTTACCTCTTCAAAAGATAAATAATTTTGGTTTCTTCCAAAATTTTTCCTTTTTAAAATTATTTAAAAATAATAGATTCTATTGTAAGGTTATGGAACTTGTTATTTTATATTTGAAGGTTTTTTTCAATCCAATGTGATTAATTAGTGTGTGGAATGGGAGAGTTAATTTCATTTTTAAATGGACGTGGAGTAGCATTCTTGCAAATACCAAAAAGAAAAAATTATTGGGAGGTCTCCCTTACATAATGGGCCTCAAATAATGATTTTTTTTATATAAAACATGGAATATAATCTAAATATTATCGTAAAATTGTTTTCATATAAGTTTGTAGTACTTTTGGATAATTAAGATTAATGTTTAACCACTATATAAACACATTTTTTCTTTAATCATAGTAATTAATTTATATTTATTTCACTAATGATTTTTTCCAAAAAATGATTTTATATCAATAGAAAACTATAAATTATTAAAATTATAAATATAAAATAAATTTTTACAAATTCAATTAAAAAAAGTGGTAGAATTTAATTTAAAATATGTCACGCATACCGAACAAGAAATTGAGTTTTTAAGGTGAAAATTTTCACATGTTTACAATGTTTTTATATCCAAATTCAATATAAATAAGATTCTAATGACCTATATTGGACTAATATATGTATAATTTAACTAATACAACTCTAAAAAAATTAAAATATAATAATTTAAAATAAATTGTTAACAAAAAAAGGAAATTTTTTATTAAATTTTTTTCTTTTTCAGTATTCATCATAAAATGAAACTTGTTAGAAAAATAAAAAAATCAGTCAAAGATAATTTTAAAATTTTATTTATAAATTGATTTTATTTTATCAAATTTTTTTTTTAAAATATAAATTTAATTTCTAAAACATGTCTTCAATTAAAAGGTGGTGACACTACATTTTAGAAAAATACAACTCTTTTTGCTTAAAATTGGATTTCATAATATTTTATTCTTGTAAAATTTATTAAACAAACTACGAAAAAATCTATTAAATATATGAAATATAAAATTCAAAAATATCATTTAGTACTAGTTATTTATTTAATTTTTTATGATAAAATTCCTTTGTGGGAATAAAATTAGTTTTTCATAAGAACACAACCTTTATATTCAACTTTTTTTATTTTCATTTATAATTATTTAATCACTAATGAATTATATATATATATATATTTAAATAATTATTTCCTAATTAAATAAATATTATTCATTTTTTCTAATGAAATGGGTTGGTGATAACTATCACATTAAATATTAGTATTATATTATTGTTCTGTAAAATGTGGTCTTACATGTAACACATGCTATTAAAGAAAAATGATGTTGTGTGCAATGAAAGATAAAATTGTTATTTGTATAATGAAATATAAACAATGAATTCAGTGCAATTAAATGTCTAAATGAAATTAAAATTAATTTTAATGAATATATTTCTTAAAATCTTAGTATGATATACATAAACATATGGATTTCAATTTTTAATGACTTATTATGGCTACTTAGGAACACTAATGTGTAGATATATAACTTTTTATTAAAAAACATATGTTATGGGATGATTTAAAGGGTTTCCCATTAGGAAATCCTCATCACATGGTGTGTATTACAAGAAACACATGTTGATTTTACCATTTGTGGAAGCTGATATTTTTCGATGTACATGTCATGTATGGGTTATAGTATTGTGTACTATGACTCAAACATGTAGTGAAGTACCCATCTGGATGGACTGTGTACGGAAACATAGTCATTTATATTACATGGTTAGACCCCCTGTGACTCATACTCCCTTCATAGATACATGAAAAGGCTAATTATATGCTCAAGGGAGGTGAGGTACATGGGAAGGTACCTAATGTAAGGTACACATCATGTACCAGACAAACAAACTATGTACATGGGATTTTACATTCCAAGTCTAATTGGAGTACATTCCCTAGTGGGTATTTTGGGGTATATAATGTGTGCTAGTTATACCTGATGTATACTACCCCCTTGTAAACATTTTTAGGTGTTTTATATCCTTATTCCCTTGAGTCTGAATCCAACGCATGATTAGTCCATTTTGGGTTCCTTTCTACTTAGATCGTAATCGTAAAAACCCTTGAGGGGGTCTATGGATCCATAAGATAATTTCTTAGTACTTCTATAAACTCATAAATTCATCCCTTGGGGATTTAATGGAGTTTTCTGTTGATTGTGATACCATTTGTCTAAGATGATCCATTGTCCATATCCCTCAGTAATGCTTGTGTATCTCTCCCTAAAGGATATCTCTTGTAGGGAAGGTTACCTTTATTCCAAAGAGGCCATAATATTAGTTATTTCATAGGATACCATGATTTTTTTTCATATTCTTACATTTCAAACTAGAGTATATAATATAGGGTTCCTGGCACTTATTCATATTATTGAGGGTCCCATGTGTGATACCATCATTTACATGTCATCCTAGGGAATCCCTTGTAAGATCCCATTAACTATAAATTGTTCCTAAGATCAAATATTTTATGTCTCTTCTACAAACACTTATTTTTTTTCTCCATTGTAGGATACATTCTCCAATGTCTATTTCTAAGGTTCATGATTATGATGCCTCTGTTTACACATCATTAGAGGATCTCTTGTAGGATTCATCATTTTACCATCACTACTAAGGATCCTAAAAAGAATGTCACAACCTTTTTATGACATGAGGGGCCCAATGTGTTCCCCAATTATTGGTTTACATTGAGCAAGTACATCAAGATTTGGTAGATATGGTAGTCATTGTCACCATAGCACCCATGTTGGATAAGTATGCCTAATGTTATGTGATGTTAGTGGTTGGTATGAGTCTTTTTAGATCCTAACTTTTTTTGTAGAGAACCCAATTGTATTTTCATGGAGCTGATGTCTTCTACAATTACATTGGAATAACATACAATGAATAACATCCCAAGGAACTGATTTGTTTAGTAGACTTCGTAAACAATATACATTCATGACTAAGCAATTACATATAAATAAAAAAAATTCAACATGATTTTCTTAAATAATAACAGTATTCGATCAAGTGTTTCTCAGCTTATAATTCATGGAAAACTTCATAAATTCATGGGTAAATGAAAAAAATTGGGGTTAGCTCAAATGCTCAGTAAGGGTTATATATGGTGGATTAAATAATGAATCCATAAATATAATTAACATTACATGGAAAAAACATATCACATAAGAAATTTAAATATTTAAAGAAGGAAAAATTAAAATGGAAAGGTAAATAAATGAAAAAATAATATTTAATCAATGAACATAAAATGAACTACATCCAATGAAAATATCACAGATAAAATCACATGGATAGTAATAACAAAATTTTGGATGAAGTTAATTATTAAATATATGATATCATATTTCCAGTGTATAAGAAACCATTATCGTCAATATCATTAATAGGATTTTTAATACATACATGGTAAAAAATAGTTATCTGAGCTAATCCAACTAATTCATCACTTTATACTACTGATGCATCGAGGGGTATTATTTAAATGGTAACCAACACCATGTTATACAAGTCCAATGTTTTCATCATATGTTTTTTAATTGATTTAATTCCTAAATAATGTGTCTTAACAAATATCAGTGCATAGTAAATGATATAGATTTATGAATATTTACACATTTATTCAAATGAAATTCATAGTTAGCACCATATGTCAAAAATCGTAAATGGATTATTTAATAATCATATCTTTGATAAATAATATGGATATTCATGGTCAATTTAATTACCAATGATCACAAGAATGTGAATAATTCAAAGCGAATTTATAATAATAAAAAGATGATACAAGGAAGGGAATGTCAATACTTTCCTTAGATATGATAATAATATACAATCCAAAGAATATATAAGTATTTTGTCACATAATGAATACCCATTTGATTAATAAAAAATGTTTGTTGTCATTTATTAATTGAAATACAATAAAATGATCTTATAAAAAAAATTTCAAGGAAAATATCCACTATTTAATGAGAACTATTTTGAAAATAACTTTCATTGTACTTTTTTATACCATTTTTTTCAAAAATATATTCTTAAACTTATAATTGAATAATCAAATAAATAATTTTTATATTTTCTGTTAATTTATTATGTGCCATAAAGAACATTTTTTTCATGGAAAAAATGTTAAAAAGGACCTTTTTTCAGAAAGAATAATTAAATAAAATTTGAAAACATTTTGTAAAAATTATTAATGGGTAAAAAAAATTTAAAAAATAACATATAAATATTTAATCAAAAAATTTAAAAAACTATTTAGAAAACTTGTTTTTGTAAGAAAATAGATTTTCAATCAATGATATAAATGAAATCATCTTTTATTAAAACATTTCTTCAATAATTTTAGGAACCAATGAGTGGAAAATTTGTACTATCACATAAAAATATCATCATATAACAGAGGCGTATATAATTGGATGTATCATTAAAAAAACATCATATTATTTTTTTTGATTTTATTTTGACAATAAATAATTTAAATTAGAATGATATTATGAAATAAACACTTAAAATGATCTTAACATTGAAGTGAGAAATAATCAATGAATAGATTATGTGAATAAAATATAAAAATAAATAAAAATATATTAATAGATAGTCAAAATTTATTAAATACATAATAATATTATATCAATGATAATGAAGAATTAATATAACCCAATGAAATGAAATTGAGATATCAAAATTTGTACCAATTGGTAACAGTAATTTCAAATCCACTAAGATGAAATCAGTTAAATCCAAACATCGGATTCAATGAATACTAAATAATTTATGATATAAAATGTCATATTGGATTTATATTTACCTTATAAAATTTATTAGGTGCATAAAATTACAACATTCCTCAATGAAATAAAATTGAAATGAAAATCCCTTACCTTGTTCTTTCCTTTTGGTTGTACTTGATTAATCCTATATTATAGTGGTTATAAACATGATATTGAATTTCAAAAGAATTATATTAAATTGTATGATATCATTTATGATTATTTCAGAACATATTCTTACACATCCATTAATAATCTTTCACTATTTTGATCATTTTATGTAACGATTTTTTTGTTTGTTTATTATTTTCTAAGTTGTTATTTTTTTCCTCTTACATAGATCACGAATTAATAGTATAAATAATGTAACCCATTTTATAAATCTAATATACATTCATTATTTATTTATTTATTTTAAACCGTAAAATTTTGTAATATGAAATGAAATACAATATTGATCTAGATAATAGGATAGATGTAGATAGGAACATTGTTTCTATTTTCTAATAACACTGAAATTATTAAATATATATTTTATATATTTATATATATTATCATTCTAAAATTATTTAAATTTCTAATATATTACATATTTTTATTAATCCTATCCTTAATACATTTTATGTAATGTGTAAACAAGTCATATCACTTTGCGATGTGGTAGTCCTCCACACACATGATCGTCGTTATCGTATTCCGATAAAATTTAATGATTAATGGTATGTGTGATATAAATATTACATAATAATAATAATAAAATATATATTATATATTATATATTCACTATAAATACATTATTATTCCCAACCTATAAAGATGGTAATGGAAAAAATAAATGACATCGGTTCGTGTGGCAGTAGTCCACCTAACACATGAACGATGATTTTGTATCCCATTTCAATGAAGTGTGTGTTTTTTAGGTTAAAAGATAAAAAAATAGTATATTTATCATAATTAGGTAATTATATAATCAGGATATAAAATTAATTGAAGGAGGTGTAGAATGAAATTAAATATAAAATCTTTTATAAGAACAATACCTCGTCTTCATGTATTTGCCTTAGGTTTTCACTAATGCCTTTCTAAGATGAATTTATATCAAACATAAGGATTATAGGATATGGGTAGGTATGCAAGGAATTGATTTTTTCTGTTAATCATCAAAAAAATTCTTGTTAATGTTTTAGTTGGAGAGGATAGGTGGATTAATTCTATATGTGGGTTGAGTGGCATACTTGTGATTTTTGAGTGAATGAATACACAATTGGTTATTCAGGTCACCATAAACCAATAATCATCCATTTTTTAAAAAATTAATAATAGGGTCTAAATATGTCCATAAAATGGGATTAGGGATATTTTTTAGTGATTTTCACACCATATTTTCTATGTTTACCCACTTTTTAAACTCGTTTTGACCTAAATCCCCGTAATTTATTTTCAATTTTTTCATAAATTATAATGTTCAAAAATTAATATTATATTATTAGATAATATTAATGATTCTAATTTTTAATTTTGAATTTATTTTTAAAAAATCTTGGGACATCATTAAAAAAAATGGAATTAAAATTAATCATCCAAACATAGTAAGAAATTGGGTTTTTATAGTGAAATTTTTTAGAAGATTATAATGTTTTTATTAAAAAATAAATATTATAATGATTCTAATAAACTATATTGTATTAATATATTCATAATTGAGGTGTTATTACATCAAAATAAAGTCAAAATATAAATTAAAAATACCAATTCTGTTGAGAAAACATCAGTTTTCAATTAAAATCCATATTTGTCATTAATCATCAAAAAATAAATATTCCTTGAAAAAATAGACAAATTTAAACCAATGAAAATTTAATATTTTATATATAAATGAATGAAACATATTTTTCATATAAATTTTCTAAATTCAATTGAAATTTATTTTACATTATGTACATAAAGAGTGATTATACTGTATTATAGGAAAATACAATATTTATGAAAACATTTATTTTTTTAAATGATTCTTACTAATATTTATAGTCAATAGATAACAAAAAAATTAATGTAAGATATAAATATTTATATCATATGTAATCCTATTCTTACCCACTATTAAAAAATATTGGTGGTAAGTATCATATTAAATAATAATATAAAGAGTATATTTTAGTTCAGTAAAACATTGTGTTGTGTGTAACATAAGCTATCAAAAAACCCATTATTTCATTTATAGAAAGAAAATATGGTATTGTGTTAATTTAAAGCTATATAATAGATTTAGTTATTTCAAAACATTATATATATAATAATTCCTTGGTTTTTTATATTCCTATCAAATCTAAATGTTTCGTGTTATACAAGCTATCAAATATTATGTTCATATTTTATAATTTCTTGGTGTTTTAATTGTTATTATGAATTAACAATTTTTTCAATTGATGTTTTAATGATTACTAGAGGTGAATCCTTATTTGTAATATATTTTCCGGATTCTATGTGAGTTTTTTATTGGTATGGAAAGACATACTTTCTATGATATATCTTATTTTTAATTGGGATACACATACATTCTTCCTCTGATAAAAATTTTGTGCCCTTTATGGTATCAAATACTATTCATCTCTCTTTATATACATGTTGAGGATGATTATTCTCTCTATTATTAATTTTATATTGATTATGATCATTCTATCCTATAATTGACATGTGATTATGAACAATACACTCTCCTCAATATGATTATATGGTGTGCATGCCCAAACATTCTTTATGGGAGAAGAATAATGATCATTACCTTATCAGGGTGGTTGGGTCTATTTTGTTAGACCCATGATTACTGGGGGACATTAAAATCCACATAAAAGACCTCCAGTGGTGGTAATGACATGTAATTGGTGATATGTTCATATATATCTCCTATGGTTCAAACCCTTATGGATTATCTCAGTCGCAATGTTGTGACCAACTATAGATTGTGACCTAGGGATTATACATCAAAATAGTTTCACATTTCATGAGGGTAACGATTTCAAGTTATACAAACTTTTATAGAATTTTCTATCATTGTATGAAATCCTTAATTTACGTTATTGGATGTGAGTATGGGTGAACCATGTGCTAGGGTAAGAATCCCCCTGTAGTAAGGTAGCATTCTCCGATACATTTTTCCACTGGAAGAATTATGAATTTCAATTGAAATTATAGACACAAATAGAAACATCATTATATATGAATTGAGTGGTATAAAATCTATCTCAAAAACATTTTCACAAGATGTCTGGATGATCAGTATTATAGACCCAATGATTGACTACAGTTGATTGTGTTACTCTCTATATAAATCATTTATTTTCTATTATATATATATATATTTACTTATTTATAGTAACATATATTTGAAAAAAATAAATATAATTATAAAATATGTTACATTTCCTAGATTAATAGGATTACGAAGCTAGGTATGGACTATGGTTTCACGTTACTTAATTTATTTATTATATTAGTAAT
Source organism: Viscum album (assembly GCA_963277665.1). NCBI lineage: Eukaryota > Viridiplantae > Streptophyta > Magnoliopsida > Santalales > Viscaceae > Viscum > Viscum album. The sequence continues at coordinate 1,904,840,700 of OY728160.1, forward strand.
GTCGTAGTTAGTCTGGGAAAAGTTCTTGAGCATGAACATATGATAAAATAATTATAGGTTCATCATGGGGTTTCCTAATGAGATTATTTTTAACCTTTTTACATGAACATTGATGTGTATATAGACCTTATTTCTACTCTTCATGTTGAGTACATATGAATGATGAGGTAGATAGGAGTGCCTTGTTTTCATGATTGATCAGATCCACTCTTTTGGATTCAACTTATCATGATGGGAAACTCAGTAGTGTCTTGAAGACTTGATATATTATTGGATTAGAGACAATAGTAGATCTATGTAATTTTATTTCTATTTATTTAATGTTCTCTTTTATCTATGGTCGGCCTCATTGGTGAAAATTGTTTTATATGTGACATGTATGTCCATGATTTCAAAGTATTTCATTTAAAATTATATCATTCGTCATTTTTATTTATTTAATTCTTCTGAAATATGTTTATTTACTATTTAAGATGTTATCTAAATATTGAGATTGTGTTGCACTGATATAAGTGTATAATGCCCTTTTTGTACCACCTTTAGACCCCTTACTCATAGTTAAAAGCATCTAATATTCCGTGATGTATGCTTGAGAACCTATGGAGAACTCGATCAGGGAACTAGTATAGTCTCTCCAAGGTTGGGCAGATAAAAATTCATATATGTTGTGTTACTCCCCTTTTGATATACTAATTAGTATAACATACATATAATTATTTGTAATGTGTGAAAACCTGTGATGGATATCGAAATGGAAGTTCGAGAAAACATGTTCCAATAAGGAGTCCAACTATCCAGGGTTATGGGGTTATTATTCTAAACAATGATATTAAAAAATAATATGATTTTCATTTTGGTTGATTTACATTTTGTGAAAATGAGCTAATTTATTTCAAATTTCTAGATCTAGGCCTATCTCCAAGAATCAATAGATTTATTTTGAATCATGGATGGAAAAGGAAAGATTCATATCATTCAGCATATTGGATATGTTGTATTTAAATGTTGTAGGCATTCAGGTGTGGGATTTTATTTATGAAATAGAACAAATGATTAATTTAAAAAAATAAATGATTTCCAATTAATGTTTTTTGTGGAATTATACTCAATTATGTTGAATTTCATATATAGTTTACTATAATGGAAGGATAAGTGAATATATATTGATACTTTTTAAAGTGATGATGATGAAATAGTCCCAATGCACATGAGGTGAGTTGACCCTAGTAGGTTGATAGGTAACATAATTAAATTATGATAGACACCTTTTAAGGTGTCGCTTCATGTATTAGTTATTTAATGTGTTAGTAAAAATCTATATTGTGGTATCATACGTACAATGGAATGAAATTACATTTCACTAACCATCATCTTTGGTTATCTAGACGTATCACTTAGTACAATGTTGATATGTAACAGGGGGTTCAGATGAACTATACCTTGTGGGGTTATAACCATATACATATTTGTGGTAACTGTTATTTCAGTATGTCTTATATGTTTGTGTCGTGACCTCTAGGTATAAGTTCCTTATTATGGTTTTGGGGGAGAATTTGGGACTTAGTTGGTTGTGTTGATAGTTTTGAACCTCATTATTCATTATTTTTTTCACCCTTGGAGGGGTTTGATCACTAGGATAGATGGTTAATCCTTTTGACCATGTTGTGATACTTATTATGTATGGATATGTGGGATAACTAGAAGCCCTTTTTATTAACATGGAACCTTGTAGGGTGAAGCTAAAATTGAATAAGTGAAACTGATGAGTAGGGTTTCCATGGGTTCATAAATTCTTTTTAATTAAGTTATCTTGGTCATACAATTTTTTAAAGTAGATGCATGAGTAGTGAATTGGTTTTTAAGATATTGTGATTTTTATTCCATTGGACTTCGAATAAGCACCATGTGTTTTTTCATTTCATCAGTGGTTTGGATAGGTTGGATAGTTTGGCTGCCCGAACCTATTTACAAGCATTTTTTTATTTCTATTGTAGTCATAATATTCATATATTCTAATGAAGGGAATGCCATTATGTAATGGGTACCCATGGAATAAATTATAGCACTTGTGAGGTTCTCTATTAATTGTAGGATTTAAAAGGTGGCTTCAATCTTGTGGGGACTAAAGTAATGTGTAGCATTCTCACCTTGGTTTGGATTGAAGATGACTAACCGGGGATTTAGTCAGATGATAAAGGTGCATGATGTTTGTTCCTGGTTTTTCCTAAAACCAAAATCTGTGAGTGGTCATCTATGAGCCGAGGATCGATATTCTCAACACATTTCATGGGAATGGTTTCCTAGATTCTTTTATTCAATAAAATATATACATATATATTATAGTATATATTAAGAATTAATTGGGATCCAAGAGATGGTTGGCCCATGGATGGACCTAGACATGAATTTCTGGGGAAGTAGTTTCACATTTTGGATAAATGTTGGTATAGATTGATTTATTTGGGTGTGTATCAGGATATATTTGCATTCCTTTTGATGTTATCTTATTCAACATCTACATAGACATGATCACGCACTATATTGTCATCAACATGAGTATGCTGAGATGGCATCAAATATATATCGAGCTTATTTTATGTTTACTAAATCTCTTCCATGGTTTGTAAAAGGAATATATTGAGGTTTCCCTCGAGGAGTAGTATAAGGTATGTTATACGGTTGGAAGTACACCATTGAAACTTTGAGGGTGTTTACCCTCATTTTCAACTAAAATATAATTTCCCTAGAGAATCTATTATTAGGAAGTGGGAATGGGTGATGTTGTGAGTCATAGATAAGGATTCTCTTATGTTGGGGAATACATGATTAGTCATAGTTATGTGTCTCTATGTATGAGAATTCTTAAGGATGTGAGTTTCTCCATTCAACATTCTAGATAGAATAGTTTGAAAAATTCAAAAGATGAGATAATGGATACTAGTTTTACCACAATGTATTCTTGCGGATGATACGGTTTATAAATGGGAGTTTGTAATAACGTGTGTTTTTTGGACAGGAAATTTTTGTAGAAATATAAGTTTTTTCATTTACATATTTGTAACAGTTATAATGGAATTTTCTCCCTAGAATATAATTTTTATGGCCAGTCATGTGGTCCCAAAATAGGGTGAATACCCTAGGAGAGGACTTTTATGGAATTTCATTCCATTTAAAATATAGTGGAATACATAATATTTAATATTTATCAATTACAAATTAAATTACTAATTCATTTTTGGGGGTTCATTCATCCATATATTTTTAACATAGCATTGTATTAAGATTATTTATTCACATTTGAGTCTATAATAGGATGTTTTTCTTTGGTGGGGCATAAACTCTTTCTGAGCATCTAGGCTAATCTCGTGGCCCTTTTTCATTCCTTTTTCTTTTTCTTCCTTTTATTTTTTTATTTTCTTCCCTAATTTCTATCTAAGCTCCCTGGGCTCATTCTCCGTGAAATGAATATTATAGGGAGAGTGAGATAATTAAAGATGTATAGTGGAATATAGGTTAATTGGTATTTATTTAGAGGAGTTGGATCTCCATATAGTAGTAGTGGATCCCAAAAACTGGAAAAACATCAGTTAATTCCACCCAACCATTAGTTGTTATTATGTTTTGATGTAGATTCCCATATAATTACCATATTCATATATCGATGGATTATTATGACTTATTAGGACCCCTTGTGGGTTTATCTGTACCTTTTGAGGTGAAACTGGGTGGTGTTTTGTAGATTTGACGGTGTTCCCATTCTAAAATCTCGATCACACAACATCTAGTTCAGGAACACATGTCATGTGTTCTTCCAATATGAGGAGGAAGAAAATTAAGAAGTTCATTCCGTGTATGGGGTATATATTCCATGTACTAATACTCTTCTTTTTATCCATATACCTAGATAGACAGCTAGTGTTTGGGAACATGGCCAGGTAGAGTACACTACCAAACCCCGTGTGGAAAACATGCCTTATAGAGGTACACGAAAATGAAGAGAACTTGGACCAGACATAGAAGGTAAATGGTAATGTATCCCATGGTGGGTATACATTTTATAATTGACCGATATTCAATGTATGTGGGTTTTCATATACCAGATCTGGATAGAGTACCGACCCTTGAGGGGATTTGTGGGTACATGCATTGTACTCAGTATAAATGCATTTTAATACCCATGTCTACCCTTGTAGGGATATTTGTATCCCTATTTCTATTATACATAATTGGACACATGAGTAGTCCATTTTTAGTACCATTCCATATATATATAAATTATGAAAATATTGTGGTGGGTTGAGGATTCCAAGGGGGGATTTCAGGATTTTTTGTGAATAGGGATGTTCTTCCTCCAATAATATAATATTGATTTCTTATGAGAGTGAGACAATTGATTTGAGATGATCCATGAGATATATCCCTAACCTATTATTATGTATTTCTCTCATGATGATGTATCCCTTCTGAGATGTTACATTATCTCCTAGGGGGATGTGAAATTAATTGTTTCCTACTTTACATTTTAGGATTCCTCTATTTATACATTGACCAAGAGGTTCCCATGATGTATACCTGTATCTTTTTATAGTTAGAAATGTCCCCCTGAACAAATCCATTACAAAAATTCTTTCCTAGGAAATCCATTTTAGGATAACTTTACCTGTATTCCAATACATTGATTCCATGTATGATTCATCTGCTTCATACGCTTATTTTGAGGGTCCTATGTAGGAAACCTTTTCCTATGTACCATTCTAGGGATCCCATGTAGTATGATTCTATTAAATAATTTTAGAGGACCCCATGTCTAATTTTTCCTATTTCCATCACTACTGAGTATTCCAAGTATGATGCGTCTCTTATGTTATGATATGAGGGACCCAGTAGGTGCCTTGATGTATGATTGAAACTAATCGAGAATATAGGGTATGGGAATAAATATTAGTGGGTTTCACTAAAGAAATCATGAAAAAAATGTAATCCTAATGGGATATAATATTTGTTGGGGTTTTGTTAATTCGACCTCCCTCACTATTTTGATTTTGAATTCACCATTTTACTACTAATTCTGTGAGATTTTTCATAGGTTCTAAATAGATTATCAATAATATGCATGAATAAAGGCGAGTTGTTTCATTGGTATTCCCATATGTATATATTGGTATCCATATTATTTTTAATTGGGATACTCAAACATTTGTCTTGGCATCTATATTTTTTTCATAGGTGTTTGGATGTCCTTCACATCCATCTTGAGATACATATTGAGAATGAATATTCCCTCATTGAATTATTATATGTTTGAGGATTATCATTATCTCCAATAATTGACATGATATGAAGATGATTATTCTTTTATTGATCTACTTTTATGATGAACATTCCCATAAGTTATTCATGTGAATAGGATTCTAAGCCTTCAATTATCATTAGGGATGGTAATGACGTCTCACAACAATGATTGATGTTTTTCATGAAGTTCCACATAGAATACATCAGTATGAGGTTAATCTGTCTCATAGAAGAATAAAAATATTTCATAATATAATTTTCATAAATGAATGGGGTGAATAGTTAGGAGAGACCATGCAACCCATCCCACATTGTTCCCTTTACCATGAGGCTACAAATTGTGAGAACATGGGGGGGATGTTTTTTGAAATTATGTGACCCAATTATACTAGATGTGAAACCAATGTATTGTTTTTATATACTGGGGTTTCCATAGGTTGTTCATTGTTAGACACACAATGTGGTATTCCCCATTAAATTATTGAATAGATTATGGTTTGTGAATGGTTTTTAAAATGATGTGGCCAATCCATGTGTAGTTATAAATGCGGGAGAAATTACATTTTCTCTTCTTAAATGATTCTAAACACCCTTTATTTTTATCCCTCTTTTTTTAGCAGTTTTCTCTCCACCCTTACATTGAATCCCTCCCCCTCCACGAATCATTGTATCAAGATATCTCTAACATCTGATGTTAATTCCTCTAATCATTGGAAACCTTAGATCTATCATGGTATGAACAAAAATCCTCCCTGATGTATATCATATTAATTGTTTAGTGTATTCTTCTATTTTTGTTAAATCTCAATTTCCCCATTTTCAGGGAATTTGACCTTTTTTCAGTTTTATTCCAACATAGCTCGAATCAATGGTTAGTGATGGATGAGGGTAGATCTATGAGGATATAATAGGTGGTATCAGATTTTTCACATTATTTCATATATTTCAATTTATTGAACCATTGTACCATGATCCAAACATTTTTTGGATTCTCCGAAAAAATTTCCATTAAATAAAACTTAATTCTTTCCCATGACTTTGTTGACTCGAGTTAGAAGATATTCAACCCTTTGGTTGATAACATTGATATATTCCACTAAATTGGGAATGCTTCACAATAGGGCTTAATTTTCATTTTTCATAGGCCTGTTGAATACCCTTAAGGGGGTTTTCCCCATGTTAACAAACATTACTTATGCATTGAATTGGTTAGTGTGATGAACATGGTGAAAATCCATAACACCCCAGGTCACACATGAATTATTGAATTAGAATTATTTCCCCAGGAGTATATTCCTTCTTCCTTTTTACATAAATAAAATTCAACCAATGAATTTCCTTGACCAATATTCCTGTCATAATAAATGCTTGAAAAAAATAAAATGGATCCCTAGTAGGAATTTCATATATGCGTCAATGATTCTTGGTCAGCTACTTAACCTTAGTTATAGGGGTGATATAATGGGTTCAGTTTTAAGGACCCCTTGGATGGAATCTCATTCTGTAGATATACATTTTTGGAATATTGTAAATACACTAGTGGTGAAATCAATTATTAATTATATGGTCACTCTATCCATTATCTATTTTCACCTCGAGATGAGTGACATGATTTCCCAATTGGAGACCCCATTTACATATTCGAAGAAATATAGGTTGTACCATGTTAAAATAGAGACCCGGGCACCTACATGCGATACTAGGTATGGACTCAGAGTTTTGAGAAACGCTGATTTTATCACACTATGATTGATGTGACATGTGGTTTATCATTCTTTTTTTACAATGGATAGACAACTCAGCATAGGTCATATCATTATCCCATTGAACGATAGTGGGAATTTGTCATTGGATAATCATTGACAAGATCAGTTTTTCTCATTATAGTTTATAAATAGATTTTCCAATTTAATGTAATTAAAAATTACATTAGATTTTTAAAATGTGAAATGATCCCTTGTTATTAAAAATGTATGTATTTTTCCTCCAATCCCAATCGCAATCTTTGTGATAATACATTACCTAACTCTTTTGTATAATAATCTAATCAATATTTCTATTTTAGGATCCTTGGGCTCAAACACACTTGATTTGGCCAATTTTGATTAATTGGGTGGGTGTTTATGCGGAACCCACTAAAATTATTTTAGTTATTTATTTCTATGATCATTTTCTTATTATGGAACACTTTTTATTATATATTGTACGAAATGGGTTGGCCTATACACAATGTTTCAATGCCTAATGAGATAGTATCTCAAAACTCCTAGAGTGACTTTTGTACTTGAGTAGAATTTATGGTTAAAGTAATAGAAAAAGGTACGTAGACATCTCCCAATGTTATATTTCTAGATTTAGGATAGATTTTGGGGGCAGAGGATTGATCTTATGCTCTAGATCTTCCTTGCAGATGTTTCTAGACTTTTTGATTATTTTGATAGAATTTCATATATTCTTGGATATGTTGACCCAACAAAGTCATTTTTTATAGTTTCATTACAATAATTTGATCATAATATTGTGTCTTGCTACTATTTAGACTACAATTGTATTTTACATAGCATTCATACTTTATTAAAAACATTTTTTAATTCCATCTGAATATTTTCATTAATTGTGATGTCTCTTATTATTTTTTTAATATATATATATATGGTTGTCATCCAATGTAGTAAATGTGGTAATAGTCTCTCTATGGACACAGCCTAGTCCCTAACTACTATTATTCAGCCTATCGTATCCTGGGAGGTGTTCTTGAGGTCATGGGGATCATTGCCTTAGGGCATTGCTATGTGGCATCTGAGGTAGGATGCTATAATGATGTGTCAATTCTTTTTTTCCTTTTTTATAATTATTTGAGTTTAAAAATGATTCCGGGATGTTGAAATTTGTTCACGAGCCTATACCTTGGTGTTTCTAACCCACATACATGGAAACCCAACCTAACTGAAATAGGTAAATCTTGTTTTTTCGTGCATTTTTTTAGTATAATGGATTTCACCATAGGATGACACATATGCTTTGTAATATTAACATTTTGATAAGATATCTTCTACCACTATCCCAATGACACAACATAATATTAGAATCATGAATCATACTATGTAACAATGGATATAAAATTCCATTAATTTTTAGATGCCATATTTATGCTCCTTTTGCATTTATTTTTTTTGGGTTGTGATTGTTTTATGTGCGTTGTTAATTATTCCTTAATGTGTGATTCTATTCTCAATAATAGAATAATTGGATAAATTGAAAAATAATTTCAGAGTATGTGTTTATATTGTTGAGTTCCAATTACAACTCACAAAATCAAAACCCAACCCATTGCCAGTTACACCTGTTGTCTGGTGTAAGGGTCAGGATTAAGTTACCTTAATTGTAAATTTCAATCTATAAAGTGTATGTTCCCTTATAAGATAGAATTTTTAATGACATAAACTATATAATTATACTATTTATAAAATAAATTAAAATTAATATGTTTCATAACATGAAGTGGCTCCCTCATAAGATACATAATCATGATCTGACCTCAGTAGTGGGTTGTATGTATTATCTCCTTTGATACTAATATGACTCATTATTATCACATAGAGATGGATCCTGGAGAATGATAAGGGTTGTTTCATGATTATAGGTATTCATTTTATCCATCCTTATTTTTATATTTCATTATTTCTTATAACTCATGTTTAAGGAAAGCACAAGATAATGTTCATCTATGCCACCATAACGACCTCTTGTTGTACGCCTGGAAAGTGGTGAGGAGAATACTCCAGAGGTGTTGGTTCCTAAGAAACCAATCATCCCCCGGTAGTTCCACCTGTGGAACCTCATCTAGATCCTCCATTGAGTTTTTATTCCTTATTTCAGGATAGTATCCTTCACTTCATGAAATCTATATAGGGTGCACACCAGCATACCCCTTCAATGGCAGGGATGGGCCTTTAGTTTCAACAATACCATCCTTAAAATTATGGTGGTGTTTTATGCCTTATTATATTGAGTATTGGTTATATTATATGGTTTCAATCATAAATATTATTGATAAACCTAAAGAGAATATGTTAATCTTGCAACTGACATGTTGTGTAACTCTACATAGAGATGGTGGGATGTTCTAATGTAGGATGGATGAAAGAATGGTATGATGTAGTTGGACTTATATAAATCCTTCATAAAAAAGTTATATCATCATTCTCTAAGAACCTATCACATTATGTAATTCATGAACCTTGAGGATGGTGACATATCAAAAATGGAATAATAAGCTCACTTCACCGAATTGCGTATTTTTTTGCACCGAACCTTATTGGGGATAATTTGACTAATAAGAGGAGCTTCAATGATCTACTTCCTTATTAAATCTATTTGTGGGTTAATTTTTATCATCTTATCACCATTTAAGTTATTGTGAAATAGGCCCTCCCCACTGAGTGGAACCTGTGGGAATCAGGCGATGCGATGTAAGAATGTTTAGCTTCCCTGAATATTATTGTTTTATCTAGATACACGAAGCAATTCATCAAGGTTACACACATGGGTATTACCATTTAGATGGAATGAAATGATATCTTTGTGGTGTGTCACAATTTATTAATTCAATTAAATAAATTCCCCATGGTATAAGGAACCTGATCGAGGGTTAGGCATACAACAGGATGGGTCACCTCTTGAGTTGTATAGTAAATTTTATCATGTTCATAGGGAATATGGTTCTATTATAACACCACATTCACATGAAAGGTCAGTTGAAACATAGTAGGATGTAATATAGTATTTTATAAGTCATTCATACTGGGTAGGAGGTCCTGGATAACGAATCTAGGCATCATAGATTCATCATCAGCAGAGTGGGCATTCATATGCTACTTAGGAAGCATATCAATGTTGTGGGTTGAGTCATATCTTTTTTGATCGTCCCATTCTAGAGGAGAATATCCCATGTAAATATTTAGTTATTGGTAATTTTATGGTATCCTCAAATTTAGTATCATCCTTGTTAAATATAGTTGAATCACACTATTTTCTATCTACTATACTTATGAGAATAATTGGATTAGTGGTAGAGTACTCCAATAGTGTTATGACCCATGAAAATCAATTTGGAGTAGTAGACAAGGGTATCAAAAAGTTCAAGGAGTTCCTAAATGAAATTGGTGGGTTCCATTTTTTTGTATTTTCTTCATCCTCTACATGGGTGGAATTAATGGCATTCTCAGAACAGACTGGCTAGCCCATTATTGAGTCAATGTGGACTAATATCATGACTGAGTGACATTCACATCACCTGAGGGAATAAATAAATCCATAAGGGTTAATACATATATAAATAAGGTTTAATGGGCCTTCTATATGGGTGAAACTGGACTCAGTCATATAGGGATATGTAGAGAAACATCCCATATGGTGAGTCTCTTTATTAGTATTCATGGAATCCAACTCAAGCAATTGCCTCATGGTATGGATCATTTTAGCTATGTCTTCCCAAAACATTTCTTCAAATTACCACATGATAGAGATATTGAGTTCACTATTGATATTATGTGAGGTGTTTCACTAGATTGCATTCATTATTATAAGATAGAACATATAGGGCATGATGAAATAAAGTGGAATCTTGGAGAATTAGAGGTAAAGGGAATTATCTAACATAAAACATCACCATGGGGTTCATGATTCCTTTTTTCCATGAAGGATGATCGTACCTATATATTGTGCATAGATTATTGCCAATAAAACCAACATACAGAGAAGAACAAGTATCCACATCCTGGTATAGATGTCCTCTTCAACGAGCGCTATTGTGAAATGGTTTTACCTAAGATTTATTAGAGGATGGGATATCGTACGGTTTGAATAAGGCCATCATACATACCACATATAGCATTCTGGAGAAGGTACAGTCAATACGAGTATCTGTTCATATCATTTGTACTAAAGAACACACGTGAAGTCTTCATCACTATGATGAATCGATTTTTCCACCCATATATTAGTTATTTTGTGGTACTCCTCATTGGTGAAATTTTAGTGAACTCACACACAAGACACAACCAAGAATATCATCTTCATATCATGTTGATTATATTGGGATCTCACTAGATACAGACAAGTCTCTGAAAATTACACATTTGGATGAGTGAATTTCACTTATTAGGTCATATAATATCTTAGGTTAGAGTATCTATTGGCCTAGATATTGTGAGTGATGTGGTTTCCAGGGAGAATCCTAAGAATGTGTTTGACATATATAGTTTCTTAGGGATAGATGGATATTATAGGTGATTCATGTAGGAAATATCACACTTATAAGCTCTACTTATAGTCTTGAACAAGAAGGGTTTAAAATATAATTAGACTCAATCTCTATTTTCTTTGGTTAATGGTATGTCAAACTTCAACACTAATATTGATTCAGCATAATCTATGTAGAAACTATAACATGCATCATTATGATTGTGGAATTTAAATTTGTGTGGTTCTGATGCAAGGTGATTTTGTCTTGTCTTATGGGTCCCTCTATTAGAGGCCTCACCAGTGTAATTACCCTATACAAAACCTTAAGCTAGTAGCCTTCGTTCATGACATGTTATGTTGGAGATACTATCTTTTTGGTGAGAGGGTTTTATATTACACGGACTATAAAATTCTCAAATATATCTTCATATAATGAGACTATAATTTGAGGTAGTTCAAGTGTGTTGAATAACTTTTGTCATTCGACATTGAGTAGAATTACACTCTAGGTAAGTGTAATGATATAGCAGATTCCATGAGATGAAAAACTCAGAATCAATTCATAAAGGATGACAACTATTAGTTGAAATTGATGAACTTATTCTCTAAGATACATCTATATGATTCATAACATCATTGTTAACCAGTACTAGATGCTATAGTTGTGAAATCGTCTCTTTTAGAGTGTGTCCGGATGTCATAATTATATATTTCTAAATACCTTAACTTGAGAGAGAGAATCGTGGGAGAGAACATGCCACCTTTTTTTGTTGTCATCGTGAATAAAAACATTCTCTTTTGTGGTCGTGTATGGATTCCATAAGATATTTAAGAAGGTATTATAAAGGAGTTATGTTCTTATATATGGGTTTTACATCATGGTCTTACCAATATATATAGTGACATGCACCATTAGTACTGCTTTCAATGTATAAAGGAGAAGATATAATGATTCATAACTTAGTGCTCCACCTATCAGTATGTGAAGTATAAAACCAACAACCTACTCAACCCCTACAAATTATATTCATTCATGATGTTAAATGGAAAAACATTTCCCTGGATTTTACCATAGGATATCCATGATCCCATCACATTAGAGATTCTCTATTGGTGTTTATTAATAGGATGCCCGAATTCATAAATTTCCTACCAATATGAGATTCCTTATCTATTGATGAGCTACTAAGATATTGGATACGTGATACAATGTTACTTCATGATTTTCAACATTATATCATTTTATACTAGGACTACCATTTTACATCATGGTTTTGGGAATGGTTATAGAAGGAATTTGGTTGAAAAGTTCTCTTGAGTTCAATATATCACCCTCAGACCGATAGGCAGTCCTAGTGGGTGATTAAATTATTATAGGATATACTATGGGCTGGTATCCATGATTTTTGAGGTTCATGGGAGAATAATATTCCTCTGGTTTAGTTTATCGACAACAATGTATTTTAAAAAAAAATCATATGGCCCCCTATGATTTCCTTTATGGTATAAAATGTTATTCTCCTTTATGCTGTATAGAGGCATATGAGGCGGCTCCACTGGGTCCTTTTTTGGTTCGAGATACTGTAGAGAATGTATTGATGATTCAGAATAATATGGATATTGCTCAGCCTGTGAAGAATTAATATACCAATCCTACCCACATACTTCTAAATTTCAAGGTGGTACATGGGGTATTTTTCATATATCACAGATATTGGGTAAAAGAAAAATCAAATGATAAGGAATATTTCCACCCAAATATGTCGTTCTCAACCAGATAGTGGAGGGAGTTAGGTCAGTATCCTATTTTTTATTTTTAACTATTATAAACTATTCATGCATGACATATATCACATATCTCAACATATGTAGTATAAGTCTGACCCATCTAATTTTTTCATCACTGATGATATTATGTTGGAATTTGATTCTTCCTTTGAGGAGTGTCCTATATGTATCATTTATCACAGCCTAAAGGCTCTCTGAGGCCAATCGTTTATCACAATATTCCTTAACGGGTAGTGTTTGTAATGTCCTTATTTTTACTAAGGTATATAAAATTTAATTTTTTCTTATAATTCTATTTAATAGGACTATTAATTTTTTGAAATCAAATCATTGAGTTCTTGAATGAACCAAGGGCTCGTTCAGGGTTTGTAGCCTCAAAATGTGATGAAATGACATGGCCACACAATTAGCCGAAACTGTGTCACCCATCCCACATGGTCTCCAAATATTATATAGCTACATATCGTGGGAAACTATGGTCTACAAGGTTTTTCTACAATAGTGAATCCCAAGTCACAAGGTCTTGTGACCAATCCTAAATTTTTGGACTTAGTGTTTTGAAGGGTCTTCATAGGGTTAGATAAATTGTGAACCTAACCATGTGGTATTCCCCTTTGAATCAAGTAATAAAGCAAAGTTTCTACATGTTTTGGAAAACATGTGGCCAAATCATGTATACATAAAAATGTGGGTGATATTAAATTTTTTTTACTCTTAAATGATTTTAAACTCCTCTTATTTTATCCACTATTTTCTCTTATAGTTTACCTTCCTCCCTCAGAAAAAACCCTCCTCCTTCAAGAAGTTAGGGATTAATAGATTTCCTCTATCTGATGTTCATTCCACTCAACATCAGAAGCATCAGATCTATCGCAGTAATCTCTTCAATATTCCATAATATATTTCATGATTTTAATTCCATATATTTGTCTATTTATGTGCAATCACATTTTCTCCATTTCTAAGGTATTTAATGGTTTTGACATTTTCATCTAACCTAACATGAATCATAGGTTGGCGTTTTATGAGGACAGATTAATGAAGTTTAGGTATGTGTTCTATTATTTTTCCCATATTTTCATTTATTTCCATACACTATGATATTGTTCAATGATTCAGCCATTCCAGCTAAACTCATATTTTTTTCAATTAAATTTAAATTAATTATTCTTGTTGAAATGGTGACCTATGTAAATGGAGAATCAACCCCCTAGGTTAGTATCCCTCAGTTATTCAACATGATTATGTGTTCATCACCTCTGAGGTTTTACATCCCCTATTTCCTTGTCAAGTTGAATACCCCTATGTGATTATCCCTCAAGTTAAATACTTTCATCTATGCATTGAATTGTTTAGGGTAATGAACCTAGTGGGAAGAATTTTCACACCATGTCATAGTTGGATTGTTGGATCAAATTTAATTGGCTAAGTGAAAATGTATTCAGCCTTATAAAATAAATAAAAATAAACCAATAACATTACATATCCAATATGACATTGGTAATAAATGCTTAAAAATGAAATGAATCCCAACTAGTCATGTTATATATATGTATATGTTTCTTTTTTAGTTGCTTCAACTTAATGTTAATTGTGATTAATGGGGTGTTGATTTAAGGACCCCATGGATAAACTATTTTTCCTTAGTTATACATTTTTTGAATTTATTAAATATTCTGTGGGTGAAATCATCTATTAATGTGATAGGATCACACTGTGTTATCTGTTTTCCCCACTAGATGTGTGATTCTAGTTTCTGAGGGGATACCCCTTGGATGGGCTTGGTGGCATGACTATTTGTATCATCCCACAAGTGTTACTCGGGCCCGTATTTATCATAAAAGGTATGGACTCTGAGTTTTTTTAGTACTTAAATTTATTAGGCATGATTTTACTAATACAAGGGATATCATTCCAGGGTCAAAATTGATGGACTACTTGGCATTGGCCATTTGATGATCCCCTCAAGTGACACATAGAATTCCTCTCTAGATTATGATGGATGGGATCAGGGTGTCTCAGTACATTTTTTATAATTAATTATCAAATTTAAATAAAGAAAAATAAATGAATTTTTTAACATAATAATTGATCCATTGATATTAGAAACATATGGATATGTCCTCCAGAAAAATAATGCTCTTTGGGATAGTCCATCACCTTTCTCAATCTTAAAGTAATATCACCAATGTTTTCTTTTTAGGATCCATTAGTTTAGACATAATGGATTAGGTTGAAGTATGTAGATTGTATGGGTATTCATGTGGGACCCATTCTATTGCTTTTAGTAATTTTTTTTCCTTTTACTTTTTATGGAACATTTGTTATCGTATATTGAATGAAATTGATTGTTCAAGTCACTATGAGAGTCGTCATACTATGAATGGATCTCAAACCCTACAAAGCCTCTATTGGTTTTAGGGAAGACATTATGGTTGAAGGTATAGGATAATTGAATAATCCTTCAAATAATCTTATATACCTATCTTTAGGATGGAGTTTGGGGGCAAAGGACTGAGCCTATGCTTGGTTTGGTAGTTGTATCTTTTTTTGGTCTTTTTTTTAGTTTGAGAGATTTTTATATATTCTTGCATCCCCAATCCAATAACATTAATTTTTTATGGTTATATTTCTATGACATGATCATCATATTTTATCTATCTAATATTTGTATTATGTTTAGGTTTTACATGGCTTGCTTGATTAATGAAAAATTGTTTCATCTTCCATTTGAATGGTTTTAATGAATTTTTTTCTATTATATATATATATATGTATATATTATTGATATACACTATGGTAAAAGAGGTAATAGTCTATCAATTGACACAACCTAGGCCCTCGCTTCTATTTGGAATCCTCTAGCATTCAGGTAGTCACGCTTGAGGTCTGATGGCTCACAATCCTGGGGCATTGATTATGGGCATTTTATCTGTTAGAAATGTAATTCTTAGACATCAGACTATATATTCAAAGAATTATTTGAATGATGTCCAACTAAGTGAATATTTATGGGATTTTATTTTTTTATATGTAATCATTCATTTTAGTGAATAGAGGTGAGAACTAGAGACGCCAAATCTTGGACTAGTATCCCCCCTGTGGTGACCTAACATTGTAAGAGATATTAAAACACTAGTAGAAGAATTTATTGTTTAACATGAAAATATCATCTGATATCAACTTAATTATAAATGGCCTAAATGGTATTTCATCTAGCTTAATTCCTTTTTCATAGGATGTCCAGATGATCGGTATTAAGGACCCAAGTATTGATTACTGTTGTTTATTATATTTTTCACATTACTCATATATATTCATATTTTTGTATGCATATATATATATATATATATTAATTGTAATATATAAATATACAGACGAAAATGTGAATATAAATTATTTAATTTCTCAATTTACTATGATTACAGTGCTATGGATCGACTATTCTTTCATGTTATTTTATATGTTTATTATTTTATTTCTTTCTTAGCTAGAAAGATAATATTTCATGATCATTCAATTATGATTGTATATTTATTGTTTCATCATTATTTTGGAATAGTTATATTTCTTTCTCATCCATGTATGTGCACCTTAGTGTGTATTTGGACATTATTTCTATTTTTTTAGGTTGAGAAAAGATACATGATGGGTAGGTTTCATGATTTATTAGATCCAGTCATGTGGATAATTTTGATTAGGCTAGTGTGGTATGACCGTTTCTTTGAGAATTCGTATTTTTTTTATCATAGTTTGTACTAGAACCCTGCACTTTAATTTTAGTTTTATATATATGCTCTTTCTTGTATGGTTTGACCAGTGGGTGACGAGTGTTATATGTATGACATTGTTTTTCAAGATTTAATATTATTCCGTTTAATATTAATGATAACTTCCTTTTTAGTTATTAACATCATCTTCACTCTGTTTATTTTTCAATATCAATAATATATGTGTATTTACATTGTGTTACTAGGATATGATGGTACATTCTCCCCATATTAAAATCATTAGTCCCATGTGGCTACTATGTGGCCTTTGGTATATAGTGATCTACACTTGAGACCTTAAGGAGAATGTTATCGGGCACTGACATAGTGGTTCTCAGTTCAAGAAGATACATATAAATCGTTTAAGGACAAAAAATCAATTCTTCTACTAATTTGAATGGTTATTTTCTACCACTGATAAATGATATTAAAATTGGTGGATTTATTTTTTATAACATTTGTATGAAGAGATCATCTACCACTAAGAATTTATGATGATTTATATAAAAAAATTTAGAAACATTATTCATGTGATTTATATGTGAATATAATACCAATATATAAATAAAGAAGATGAATTCAAAAAGTTGAGAATATATGATGATAATCTACTATATTGAAGAACTTTCATATAAAAAATAGAATCTACATTACATTTACTTGATTCAAATCAAGTATCAATATTTTTTTCTACATGCGTGACTTGAATGAAAATCATATTAAGACATTATATAAAGGATTAATATGTTTATATTCTATTGTGTTTCTCTCATTCATGTGTAGATCATTCTGAATATAAGATATAGAATTCCCATGATTTGATGTTGTATTGAATATGTTCTTATAGTTTATGTCTTTTTTGAAGAGGATCAAAAATATAATTTAATGGAAAAGGGTACATTGTTGAAGATAATATACTCCGAAAAAGCTGAAGCAAAAAACAAGGATACAATTGGAACATCAATAAAAAATTTAACTATTATTTTTACTGTTTTGTGAGATTCAATAATTTATACTAAAATTATTTTATGGATATATACACTACCCATCAGGACCAAATGATGATGGTTTCCCTTATCATATAATAAATTTTTGGTTTTAGTGGTAATATAATTATCATATATATATTTAAACCATTTAATTATTAGGGTATAACAATAATGGTGAACATTTTAAAAAACCTTGTGTTTTTCATTCATTTTATTACATTTTCATATCAGTGGAGGGAGTTTTTACACCAAGAGGATCATGATTTCAATGCTGAAAAAGAGTTCTAATTTAATATAATTTTAAAATTTTTTACTGATGATTCAAATCCCTCTTTCCTCAAATTGGTATTTCATTTGACCTAGGCACATCAATGTGTACAAGATAAAATAAGGATACTTCAAAGATCCTACTCGTTTTTTTATAATTATGTATAATTATTATTATTTAAACATTAATAGTGTCCCTATATTTGATATAAAAAATTTTATGAGATGGAATAACTAGATAATTTATTATTATTTATCATATTATATGAATGTTAGTGATTTTATGGTAGTTTAATTTACACCTTTTTGGAGAGATACTCCAATGATCATCATAGGAAAGTGGAATATAGAGGTATATCAAAATGCAATGAAAGAATATATATCACTTTTTTCTAATAAATTTATAAATAGAGTAATGGTGATAAATACTTATAGTAAATTTAATGGAAATTAAAGGGAATGTTTTTAAAGGTAATTTCAAAATCAATGGTATTAAATTGATAATTTGGATAGAAAATTATGAACACATTATAATGGGTGGAGATGAGATAGTATATGATAATTTTAATAGGGATAATGAGTGAATTTGTCAATGGATAAATTTAGAAATAAAATTTATGTCTCTACTATTTTATAGAAACACATTTAAAAAAATTAATGTTATGTTTGATCTAAATAATTAAAATATATAAGAAAAGGAAGACCATTTTCGAGATTATTTTCGCAATACTCATCATTACAATAAGATGAAAAAATATACAATTTTTAGAAAAAATCATTGGATGATATAGAATTTTAATTCAATGATAAATTGAAGGCATTGACTAGTAAACAGAATCCAACATTGGTTTATAAGAAGTTTATGAAATTGATGATAATCACAAAAGAATCATGTACCTTATATTCAAAAATAAAAAAATGATCATACGAGTGAAACATATACTCATATACTTCATTTTTATTTCAACAGAAAACATTATATAATATTATCCATAGAATAGTATATTAAAGGGGTTGATTGATAAAGAATGATAAATTCCTCTATAAAAGGCTACATGAATACGTTCATATAAAGACTATAATATTATTAATGTTAAAAAATCATAAAATAATGAAAACAAGTACACTATGTATATAAGAATAGTATTTTTCTTCTATATATATTTTTTAAGTAATATTATTCAAAATATTAAATCAATATCATGTAACAAGTTTTTAAAATAAAATAATGCCCGACAAGTAAACAACATGGAAAATATACCTATGAAGAGAGCATGATGAAGTAGAAGATTGAAGTATGTATTGAGAAAAAAACAAAACAAAATAATAATAAAGAGACTCTGAAGATGTAGAGAGAAAATGATGATTATAATTACGAAGAAAATTAATTTTTTAGAAAATAATTCTTCTTACAGTTAAAATAAATAACAAATAAAAAATGGTGTAGGTGTTTGGTGAAAATATTACTAATATGGAAGAATATATAAATTTGATATAGTGAATGTGTCAAATGGTTGAGAAGACCCCATGAGAAAAAAAATATAAATATTTTAAGGCTATAAAAAAAGAAATCAAAAAAAATTTATACATCAAGGAAATTTGTTAAAATCCTAAACATGAAATAATCCCTTAAACAAATGTTAATTGAGGATAAAAATTTCCCTATAAACCAAAGCTATAAATTATATTCTTACTCAAATGTTTCAAGGATGAAATATGATAAAATTATATTTTTACTAATATAGAGTCTATCTTCATGAGAAATTTTATTTGTGGTAAAATATATCTCTTACATGGAATCATAAAAGTTTATAATTAAAGCTGATCTATCTAGATAAAATATATATATTTCCTATGAATAAATTCATAGTTTACGGAAGGTAATCCTTTGAACCAATATAATTTCTTTTTATTTCCTTAAAGAGATACGTGGATCATGTGATAAAAAATTATCACTATTAGAAGGATTTATTACCATGTATTGAGGATAAAAAGTGTAGATTGTTAAATCACACAAGATTCCAATTATAGATATTACTGAGATATCCCTCATTGTTCAAATGGATGTGTACCAAACTGGATGAGATATCTAGGTATTGTGGATTGTATATTCTAATCACATAGGATTGAGTGTTTGTAACACCTCGAGATTTTATGAAAAATATTCTTTTTAATTTCATTAATGTCTTGTGTTGTATGCTACACCAAAAGAAGCTTGCATAACACGCATCATTGACTTGCCTTGCATTACACGCAATCACGACCTTCCTCGATAGTGTGTGTAGTACGCAATACCGAGTTTCACTAAACAACGATATGATATTAAAATATTATTAAAACTAGCCGCTATAAATAGTAATAACCACATTTTAAAATTTTCGAAATTTTATCTCTCAAAATGGACTTCATTTTTGGATTCGGAGTATCGAATTTAGCCTAAGGTGAAATTTTGGTACTTTTCGGATAACTTTCATATTCTGATGAATAGTGAAAATTACTAAATTTTAATTAGAAACAAATTTTTTAATCGAAATAATTAATAGTGATAAATTATTAATTTGAGTGGTTTTAATGTATATTTAGAAAATATTTTTACAATTTAATACAATGTTGGTAATTGGATGTAATTCTACATTTAAACCAGACATAAACAAGTGTCAATCTTTTGATAGTTATTATCTGTTAAGAACATTCTATTTGTTTTGACGACGGGAATTAATTTCTAAATTAATTAATGAAACTGATATGTTTTGAATTTGTTAAAATAGACATCATTTTTGAGTTCATAATATAAAATATAGCGTAGGCCTAATTTTTGGTATTTTTCTGGAAACTTTCATTTTTTGATGAATAGTGAAACCACTAAGTGGTAGTTAAAAAAAGGAATTTTTAATAAAATTTAATTTTACCACTTCTGTGAGTGGAATTTCAAAAATCCGAGAGACACGGTTGATTTTAGTAAGTAAAATGTGGTTCAATGAGATGAAAATAATTTTTGGTGAATAGTAACTTTTTACTTTTTTTTACCACGGTTAAAAGTAAATAGGGCAATTAAGGGTAAAAATGTTATTATTATTACCCTAACAAATGTCCTAATTATATTGGATAAGTGTAATTCGACCAAAACCAACCTTAGGAATAAAATATGATCATTTAGGCCCATTTGGATTAGATTAGGACATTTATTATTAATTTATTTAAAGAAGGGTTAAAATAGTTAAAATCAAAGTTTAATAAGTAAATCATTTTTAATATAGGGTTATAAATAAGATATATTGGACTATAAATACTCATTAGAAAGATAAAAAGATTACCTACATAATGGTATTTTATTTGTAATTTTTAGATATTAAATAATCTAATTTATTAATGACACAATGATGATGCACTAATTATCTTATAAATGAAATATTCACATAATTGATGTTATAAATAACCAAATAAATGTAATTTGAGACTTTTTATGAATTCCACTAATTTTATAAGTTAATATGACATGTTAGTATTGATTTAATTAACTTTTTTGGAACTAATAATTTTTTTATGATTTTCACAAAAATCAATTACTAAAGAGTGTCAAAATTGATATAAAATAGTTTTTAAAACAAATATTATATTATTAATTGTTATTTTATTCCTAAAAATATAAGTTTCGGCCAAATGACTTAGATACGGTTATATATATTAATAATTAACAACTTGGGGTTCGTTTGCCTTGTTATAGTAAGTTTATTAACATTATAGTGTAAGAACACAAGAAGACACGGTAAAAGTAAAATTATTTAACTTAATGTTAAATCTAAATGATAAGGTTAAAATAGGAACCTAAACTTGTCTAAATTCTATTGGATGAGAGGCTTCCGACACATCCCCACCTTAAATTTAAAATAAATAAATTTGGATCTATTTAAAATCGAATTTGACTTTATAATAAAATAATAGTTTCAGTTATTCCAAAGATATCCCTCTCCTCCCTTATAAAAGCGCACCTCCTCCCCCTCTTTCTCACACCACTTTGAGCCTTTAAGCTCGGCCAACCCCTGCCAAATTATCTTCTCCACTTCCTTAGAAACATCCTAGAGGTTCTGGTCTTCCAAAAAGACCAATTTTAGTGCCCTAAAAGGAGATCTCAAAGAGGTGCTTCAAAGAAGAGATAATGTCTATTACCGATTCTTTCAACTTTATTTCTTCTTCCACTTCTTCTTATTAGGTTGTTTCATTATGAAGTAATAACATCAGTATCACTCATATATTGATATGTTATTATAAGTATGAAACAACCCTATTTCACCATCTATCCATCCTATGGAAAATGAAATCACCGCGTGTGCGTACGTACGGAATACCGTCTCCACGCCGTGGTGTAATCTATTTTCCACCACCACCTTACTTGGATGGGTATAATGGTGTACATAATAACTATATATGATTATTTTAAAGTGATATTGATTCTGAAATAGTATACATACACTTCAATACAATTCCTCGATCATGAGAACGATATCATCGCTCGTGCGTACGTACGGACTACCGTCTCCACGACGCGATGAGATTCATTCTCCACGTTAACCATTCATGAATGACTATAAAGTATATATAATAAGAAATCATGAAATATATGAAATAATAATGATACTGGATTTATGTGTATATATATGTATGTCATCTACTTAATTCCATTCAACTCGATAAGGAAACGAAAACAACATTCATGCGTACGTACGGCCTACCGTCTCCATAAACGGTGTATTTCATTCTATTTACTGATTTATTATATATGTGTATATTATGAATATATATTATATATAAATCATGTTTTATATTCTGGAATTAATTAATTATGATCTAATTAATCATATGAATAATTACAAGTCAAAACATGGATGACAAATGAAACAATTTTACCCAAAACGCTCTTTAACATTGAATTTACAAAAGAACGGGTAATATAAAGTCATAAGTGAACCATATATGATATCATAAAAATTAGTATGATTCTGGAATAAGTCAATGACATTATTTAAATCATTATACATGAGGTTCGGACACTTACGAAGCAAATCGGACCTAAGGTAAGGGAAATATCACAATCTCATTTTTATATGAGATTGTTTATACTTTGAAATTTTCTGGGGTGTATTTTATCATTCTCATCCATGTTTCCTCAATATGTAATATTTATATCCTTATACAATAGTTTATATCCAATTTTACCCTTCGGTGAGTTTTTAGTAAAAGATATGAAAGGAATCTTTTGCCGTTTTTTGTACGAGGTACTTTTTGACTTTTCCGACAAAAGTATGAGAAGAATGTTTTTTTTAACTTATACGGCATGAATGGATTTTTAAAAAATTATTTCCAAGAAGCATCCTTTACAGGTTTTCAAGTATATTTTTGAACAAATTCTTTTAGTTTAAAATTGTATGACATGTTAAAAAAGGAAAATGTTTTTGAAGTAGAAAGGATATTTTCCTCAAGAATGGAGTTCAAGTGTTTTATCAAAATTATTTTCCATCTATGATAATATAGGGTCCTGTTTTTATCCCTATTATTAAATTGATTTGATTATGTTGTGGTGGAATTATTTTTATGAATTCCTTTATCTTATATTAATTGTTTGATGATGTCACGATGTTTAAGATTCCCATTTTTATTACATGGGTTATGCAATGATGTATGATTTATGATTTTGTGGCACACATAAGAATGGTATCATTATGAGATGGGTGGGACCTATATCTCCCTCCAATGAATTGGGTAATGATTTTATATCTCATGAGAAAGACATGGCTAGAACGGTAGGTTATACCGGTTCAGTGAAACTGGACTGAAACGAGGAGTGAACTCTGTTCAGGAAGGGACTTTGTCCACTAAGATAGTCTTGGCAATGAGTCTTGACTAATAAGAAACGATTATCTATGATTCTGTGTGTATGCAACAAAGTTTCATGTTTTATGTTATGATTATTGGGATTTCATTTCACTACTATGATTTATCCCATGTTATGATATTATGATCTCTTTTGCAGGTCAAGATTTCCAAAATGTTATGTTCTTATGAATATGATGTGATTGATTTTTATTTTGTTTACCCTTACTGAGCATTTGAGCTCACCCTTTTATGTTTTATATTCCCCAGGATATAAAGAAAGGTTTTAGGTAAGAAAAAAAGGGAAGATCTTTATGGGAGACGTTGAATATCTTTCACCATGATTAGAAGATTACGTTCCGAGTTTCCAAAGACACTAAACTATTACGGTCCTTGTGTGTGTGTTTTTGTTATGTAATAAGTATTCCGAAAAATTAATTTAATTTCCTTGTACGTTAAGCTTTGGGTGTCTACAGTTGGTATCAGAGGAAAGGTTTAGTCAAACTTTGGAAACTAGGATGCGAAAATGTTAGTGAGATCCCTAGAGATATTTCTAAGGTATGTCTAGGGATGCCCCTAAGGTTAAGTATACATATAGGATATAGTCCTAGAACTATGGTAACGATCTTAGAATTTAACCTATGATGTTAGATATTGAAGTTACTCCCCCTTTTTTATGATTTTTTCCACTAACACTATTATTTTTGGGTTTTAGAAAATGGCTAGAAATAAGATGATTCACGATAATGGAGGATATTATGGAAGATAGAATGATATTCTTCATGAGAAACCAAATGAAATGGGATTTGGAAGTCCAACCATCATTATTATGCCGAATCAGCAATCTCATAATATGATCAATAAACTCAAATTTGGTAAGTTTCCTGACTCGGCTAATAAGAGAAATATGGAGTTTCATGATGATCATAGAGGAAATAAAGATCAATTTCCCCTATGTAAATCATGTGGGAAGAGGCATCGAGGAGAATGTTTCAAGGGAACTGGAAGATGCTTTGGGTGTGGAAAAGAAGGACACAAAGCCAGTAAGTGAAAAGGAAAAGGTTCAGTTAACACCATGGATGAGGATAATGGTATTGCTACGATATCAACAATGGTTAAATGTTTTAAATGTGGAATGTACTGGCATTATGCAAACCAATGCCCTAAGGGAAAGTCTCATGAAGAGAATCAGTATGGCCGTATGAGTAGTATTTATGTTGATGATGATGAAGAGACTACAAATGATATGTGAGTTGGAAGAATTGTTGAAACTCAGTCAATGGTTTAAGAAGGTAGTGGAATGATTACATGTTTATCAAGTGTGTTGTTGTACAAGTAATCTCATGGTACTATGGAATAAAGAGACATCTAAGGATTGTTACACTGTTGTCTTTCCTTGAGTTTTGAATGTGTATGATTAATGGTACCAGTATCCATTAAAAGATATTCATATATTTTTGGAACATAGATGATATGCACATAATGAAGGGATAAGGAGAAAATTAAATGTTTGATAGTATTCATGAGATCATGACTGATATAAGAAGAAGGTTATGTAATGGATTGAGTATATAGAATTTTTGGATTTTGGTATGTGGAAAGCATTAACTTTTGACAGCATTCATGTTTTCACTAAGGTTTAATGGGTATTAATTTTTCAAGAGAATACATGATTAAGGAATTCACATGATTGGAATGTGACCAACAAGATATATGGGGGATAAATGATGGTATTCACATGCTTGGTTGATGACATTTCAAGTAATCATTTTCTTTATATTATGACCTTGGACCGAAGTATTTTAGATAATCCTAAAGATTGGAATAGATTATGTTGGACATAAGTTACTAACATTTAGGGATAGAAATTTTGATATTATATAGTTTTAGAAAAAGGACAACCCGCAGGATGGGCGACAACCCATCGCGTCGGACAAGGCTATGGGAATCGAACCCACAACCGAAGTGCGACTGGCCTTTATCGCGTACCACTGGCCTACAGGAAGTCCCTGTTTAGTAGAAACTAGTTTTATTATATTAAGCAGTATGATATATGAAGTATAATTCAATTTTAGGAACCATATATCATTAATATCACTATAGATGGACTTATGTATTTTTTGATAACTTTTCTAACCTTTTGTTTGATACAGATGGAATGACCCATCATTCTATCACATGATCTTCTAACACATCATGAATGACAAATTCAAATTCATTTATTTAAGAGATGAAGTGGAAATTTTCCAAAGAACGACCAACGGTGAGACTATACTTAAATCACGAAAGTATTTTTTCTAATTACAATTTCATCAACTTTAGGGAAACGATCATGAAACCAAAAATGTTGTCCTAGTGCTATTTTATCTGATGAATCAGATGGTACCTTAGATCGTCACAAATTTATGGCTTTGTGATTTCTGGTTTTTCCATAGCCATGTTCTCTACCACTCTCCATCAGAACATGATGGTTAGATTTCTCTTCCATATCCATATTTTCACCTATGTGGAAACCCAGTGATTAGTTTATTTAGGTAACTGTTACGTTTCATTCTTTTGTTTTTAAAGATTGGTTTTGGTATTCCTTTTTACGATGTGGGTTTCTATTAAAGAAACTTTTGAGTAATAAACCATTTATAACCCCGACGAATTTCGAGGGCGAAATACATTTTAAGGGGGGTAGAATGTAACACCACGAGATTTTATGAAAAATATTCTTTTTAATTTCATTAATGTCTTGTGTTGTACGATACACCAAAAGAAGCCTGCATAACACGCATCCTTGACTTGCCTTGCATTACACGCAATCACGACCTTCCTTGATAGCGTGTGTAGTACGCAATACCGAGTTTCACTAAACAACGAAAAGCTATTAAAATATTATTAAAACTACCCGTTATAAATAGTAATAACCACATTTTAAAATTTTAGAAATTTTATCTCTCAAAATGGACTTCATTTTTGGATTCGGAGTATCGAATTTAGCCTAAGGTGAAATTTTGGTACTTTTCGGATAACTTTCATATTCTGATGAATAGTGAAAATTACTAAATTTTAATTAAAAACTACTTTTTTAATCGAAATAATTAATAGTGATAAATTTTTAATTTGAGTGGTTTTAAAGTATATTTAGAATATATTTTTACAATTTAATAAAATGTTGGTCATTGGATGTAATTCTACATTTAAACCAGACATAAACAAGTGTCAATCTGTTGATAGTTATTATCTGTTAAGAAGACGCTATTTGTTTTGACGACGGAAATTAATTTTTAAATTAATTAATGCAACTGATATGTTTTGAATTTGGTAAAATAGACATCATTTTTGAGTTCATAATATCAAATATAGCTTAGGCCTAATTTTTGCTATTTTTCCGGAAACATTCATTTTTTTGATGAATAGTGAAACCACTAAGTGGTAGTTAAAAAAATGAATTTTTCATAAAACTTAATTTTACCACTTCTGTTAGTGGAATTTCAAAAATCCTAGAGACACGGTTGATTTTATTAAGTAAAATTCAGTTCAATGAGATGAAAATAATTTTTGGTGAATAGTAACTGTTTACTTTTTTTTACCATGGTTAAAAGTAAATAGGGTAATTAAGGGTAAAAATGTTATTATTATTACCCTAATACATGTCCTAATTCTATTGGATATGTGTAATTTGACAAAAAACAGCCTTAGGAATAAAATATGATCATTTAGGCCCACTTGGATTAGATTAGGACATTTATTATTGATTTATTTAAAGAAGGGTTAAAATAGTTAAAATCAAAGTTTAATAAGTAAATCATTTTTAATATAGGGTTATACATAATATAAATTCTACTATAAATACTCATTATAAAGATAAAAAGATTCCCTACATAATGGTATTTTATTTGTAATTTTTGACATTAAATAACTTAATTTATTAATGACACAATGATGATGCAGTAATTATCTTATTAATGAAATATTGACATAATTGATGTTATAAATACACAAATAAATGTAATTTGAGACTTTTTATGAATTAGAAAAATTTTATAGCTTAATATTACATGTTATTATTTATTTAATTAACTTTTTTAGAACTAATAATTCTGTAATTATTTTCACAAAAATCAATTACTAAAGAGTGTCAAAATTGACATAAAATAGTTTTTAAAACAAATATTATATTATTAATTGTTATTTTATTCTTAAAAATCTAAGGTTTGGCCAAATGACTTAGATAAGGTTATATATATTAATAATAAAAAACATGTGGTTATTTTGGTTTGTTATAGTAAGTTTATTAACCTTATAGTGTAAGAACACAAGAAGACACGGTAAAAGTAAAATTATTTAACTTAATGTTATATCTAAATGATAAGGTTAAAATAGGAACCAAAACTTGTCTAAATTCTATTGGATGAGATTATTTCGACCCATCCCCACCTTAGCTTCGAAATATATTAATTTGGAGCTATTTAAAACCGAATTTGACTTTATAATAAAATAATAGTTGTAGTTTTTCCAAAGATACCCCTATCCTCCCTTATAAAAGGGCACCTCCTCCCCCTCTTCCTCACACCACTTTGAGCCTTCAAGCTCGGCCAACCCCTGCCAAATTCTCTTCTCCACTTCCATAGCAACAACCTAGAGGTTCTGGTATTCCTCAATGACCAGTTTTAGTTCCCTAAAAGGAGATCCCAAAGAGGTGCTTCAAAGAAGAGGTAATGTCCGTTACCGATTCGTTCAAATTTATTTCTTCTTCCACTTCTTCTTCTTAGGTTGTTTCATTATGAAGTAATAACATCAGCATCACTCATATACTGATATTTTATTATATGTATGAAACAACGTTATTTCACCATCTATCCATCCTACGGAAAATGAAATCACCACGCGTGCGTACGTACGGAATACCGTCTCCACGCCGTGGTGTAATCTATTTTCCACCACCACATTACTTGGATGGGTATAATGGTGTACATAATAACTATATATGATTACTGTAAAGTGATATTGATTCTGAAATAGTATACATACACTTGAATACAATTCCACGATCATGAGAACGATATCATTGCTCGTGCGTACGTACGGACTACCGTCTCCACGACGCGATGAGATTGATTCTCCACGTTTACCATTCATGAATGATTATAAAGTATATATAATAAGTAATCATGAAATATATGACATAATAATGATACTATATTTATGTGTATATATATGTATGTCATCTTCTTAATTCCATTCAACTCGATAAGGAAACGAAAACAGTGTTCATGCGTACGTACGACCTACCGTCTCCATGAACGGTGTATTTTTTCCATTTACTGATTTAATATATATATGTATATTATGAATATATATTATATATAAATCATGTTTTATATTCTGGAATTAATTAATTATGATCTAATTAATCATATGAATAATTACAAGTCAAAACACGGACGACAAATGAAACAATTTTACACAATATGCTCTTTAACATGGAATTTACAAAAGAACGGGTAATATAAAGTCATAATTGACCCATATATGATATAATAACAATGAGTATGATTCTGGAATAAGTCAATGACATTACGTAAATCATTATTCAGGAGGTTCGGACACTTACGAAGAAAATCGGACCTAAGGTAAGGGAAATATCACAATCTCATTTTTATCCGATATTGTTTATACTTCGGAATTTACTGGGGTGTATTTTATCATCCACATCCTTGTTTCCTCAATATGTAATATTTATATCCTTCTACAATAGTTTATATCCAATTTTAGCCTTCGGTGAGTTATTAGTAAAAGATATGAAAGGAATCTTTTGTCGTTTTTCGTACGAGGTACTTTTTGACTTTTCCGAAAAAGTACGAGAAGAATGTTTTTTTTAACTTATACAGCATGAATGGATTTTTAAAACATTATTTCTAATAACCTTCCTTTACAATTTTTCATGTTTATTTTTAAACAACTTCTTTTAGTTTAAAATTGTATGACATGTTAAAAAAGGAAAATGTTTTTGAAGTAGAAAGGATATTTTCCTCAAGAATGGAGTTCAAGTGTTTTATCAAAATTATTTTCCATCTAAGATAATATAGGGTTATGTTTTTGTCCCTATTATTACATTGATTTTATTATGTTGTGATGGATTTTTTTTATGAATTCCGTTATCTTATATGAATTGTTTGATGATGTCACTATGTTTAAGATTCCCATTTTTACTACATGGGTTATGCAATGATGTATGATTTATGATTTTGTGGAACACATAAGAATGGTATCATTATGAGATGGGTGGGACCTATATCTCCCTCCAATGCATTGGGTAAAGATTTCATATCTCATGAGATAGACATGGCTGGAATGGTAGGTTATACCGATTCAGTGAAACAGGACTGAAACGAGGAGTGAACTCGGTTCAGAAAGGGACTTTGTCCTCTAAGATAGTCTTGGAAATGAGTCTTGACTAATAAGAAATGATTCTCTATGATTATGTGTGTATTCCAAAATGTTTAATGTTTTATGTTATGATTATTGGGATTTCATTTCACTACTATTATTTATCACATGTTATGATATTATGATCTCTTTTGCAGGTTAAGATTTCCAAAATGTTATGTTCTTATGAATATGATGTGATTGATTTTTCTTTTGTTTACCCTTACTGATCATTTGAGCTCACCCTTTTATGTTTTCTTTTCCCCAGGATATAAATAAATGTTTTAGGTAAGAAAAAAAGGTAAGATCTTTATGGGAGATGTGGAATATCTTTCACCATGATTAGAAGATTACGTTCCGAGTTTCCAAAGACACTAAACTATTACGGTCCTTGTGTGTGTGTTTTTGTTATTTAATAAGTATTCCGCAAAAGTAATGTAATTTCCTTGTACGTTAAGCTTCGGGTCTCTACAGTGTTCCGAGGTATAAAAACAATTAGATAATATTATGGTGTTAATGTTATATTTTGTAATTAATGCACCTAAAATAAGGGAATTATAATAAATGAGATATTATTTCACAAATTTAAGTGAACAGAAGTCATATTTATTTATCAATATAAACACCATTTTTAGTATAGGTCATCTATTATATAATGGAAATGAATTTATCATTAGAATAAAAACATCCACCACAAAGATAATACAAATTGGGAAAATATTATTTATAGGTGAATGAATAATTTAAATATGTTTTCAAATTGGAGACAAAAGAAATTTTTTTATTTGTAAAATATAAAAAATACATCATCGAATAAAATATTGGAAAACTATTTTTTATGATTTTCATTGAAATTTAAATGGGAAATTTGGTAGGTGAATTTCCTCATATCAAGATAGATAGATAGTAATTCTATTAATCATATTAAATGGGGAGAATTAATATTGATGGCCATAAAATGTATGAAATACATCCTTATATTCCAGTTGATATGAATCATTTTGATCTATATTCACTAATGAAATATAATTCCACTCAGGTTGGTCATTATTTAATAACCATAATTAATTATTTTACTAGAATTTATATTACGTTATTCATCATATAAAATTATTATATATTAAAAAATCAGGATTTTTGGGGGTTGGGTAAGAAATAATTAGAGTTCTATATCAAGAAATTTATATCTTATAATGGGAAGGAGTTTATAAGTTTATCATTTTAATATTATTTGGAAAATAATATTATTAAACAAAATTACAATACTCATTACCCACAACATTAGTCTACAAAAAGGTTAAATAGTAATTTGGTTAATATTGGAAGAACAATGCTGGCAGAATACCAAAACATATTTTTCAACTATTAAGACACATTCTATATAAAAATTAATATGAAAAAAGTTTATTTTTAGACAATACTATTTAATGACCTAATATGAGTTGTGGTTCATTACAAATACCACTATAAACTATATTTTTTAATGGTAGTCCCTAACATATTAAAACTAATGGTGCACTGATGTGATAGTTTCATGAGAAGAATTTGGAAGATATATTTTAGGGATATATTTCCTATATTCTGGATATATTGGAAGGAATAAAATAATACTTAAATTAATTTATCTAATGAAAAAAATAGTTGAAAATAAAAACAATAATATAGTTTCTGATATCATGTATTTAGATTAATCTGATGAAAAAATTGACTGGGTTCTTAATAAAAATAGTTATAACTTTACAAAATATGAAACACATGTTGTCAAGGTTTACTTTAATAATACTAGTGATAAATAAGTTTGTATTGAATTGGGAAACAATAGTTAATATATATTTAAATAATTATGTGTAAATAGATAAAACAAAAGTAAACTCGAATGATTTATGTTATACTAGAATGATATTGTTGTGTGGAAATAAAATAGAACTCATATCACAAATTGAGAATTATTTTTTGGATGAGGATAAGAATTTTTTGGACTAAAAGGTTCATTGATACTTTGAGAGGGGGTTTAATCATAGTATGGATAGTATATTTCAAAATTCACCTTGACCCACTTGATCATGACCTCAATATTATAAGGGTCGCTTTTCTTTCCCTTATGTGTTAACGTTAATCTTTTTCGTTACTTATTTATCTAATGATGATCTCTGGATGCAATGTAGAGAAGCAAGATGGCAGACACATAGATTTTTACTTAGTTTACACTCATTGGGATACATCCAAAGAGAAGACGACATTGATGTGTCGTTGTACCAAATCCACTAATGGTCAATGAAAATAATGTTCGGACTACAACAATTTTATTACCAGGCTCACTACCTTTACAACGATTAGGATTATCTCGCTACTTCCCATGGGTAACTTCTTATTCATCTCTCTCTTTCTCACTTCCAGTAGAAAGGATCTCCTTCTTGTTCTTCCTTTTCTCATTACTCGGGAAAGGATCTAATCACAGTGACTCATATGTCCCTTCATTTGCTTGAATTCCTGAATACTCAATTGTAGATAGATGTTATGTATATGTTTCACATTCATCGATAGATGAATACCAATTTTCTACTGAACACTGGTCAATCTCCATGGATACTCTGTCATAAAGAACACTGCCTTTGCGAAGCTCCCACTTTTACAAATCTCAAACAGGCATACGTAATTCTTAAACCTCTTCATGAAGCTCATAGGTTCGTAGATATCATAGGATTTAAAAATACACATGATCGGAGATCTCCCTATATTTTAGAGCTCACTACTTCATAGAGCTCCCATTATTCATTAATATTTTTCAATGCTAAACAATCCTCGGTAAAGTGCACGTCCTCCGAAAATCCAAACTGGCCTTTGTGGCACAACTTCCTTTCACGTAGCTCAACAACATATTTGAATTCTCCTTAATTTCACAAAGCTCCCTACACTATAAATCTATATCAAAATATTAGAGCTTATGGTTTTTCATTTTTTTCTCTCTACACTTCTCAAGGGGGTAGAGGCCTATTTATAGGCGATTCCACTGAACCATGAAGATTTCGTGCCTAGTTAGCACCACATCATCTCAATTCATATAGCTCCAAATTTTTTTTCTGAAATTCTCCATATATCGCGATGCTCTGTGCCAGTTATCTGATCGGAGAGCTCATTGATACAATAGATCATTCCATCAATTCCTTGTGTATCATCGCTGTAATGCTTCATCTCTATGCTCTTCATATCTTCTATTAAAAAAGATCATTTTAATTATAGAGCCCACCATCAATATTGTTTTGGATTTTCAAAATACAATTAATGAAGAACATATTCGTGAAACTCGACAATTCAACACAGAAATTTGCATTTTCAACAAACACAACCAACTCAAAAATGATGCAGTGTTACTTTGAGGGATGTTTTACAAACTTTAATACTGAATAGTGGGTTGGGGAAATTTATAATGAACTATACCAAATATCCATGAAATAGATATGGGGTTTTTTTCTTAGGTAAAATGGTAAATATGTTATTCTAACCATGTGGGTGTTCAAAAATAATTTGGATTCAAAGGGATAAGTCACAAAAAACTTCACTTAACTTATTTATAAAGGGTAAACTCTTGTATATGGTGTTGATTTTGAAGAAACGTTTACTCTAATTTTATTATTGGAAGTTGTGAGGATTCATTCAGTAGTATGACGTCATAGGAAGTATGAAACTTTTAATATTGGTATCAAATAATCCTTCTTATGTTTTTATCAAGAATAATATTTTTTTCTGGGTCATATAAAAATATTACTTCCAGAAAAGTATAAATCCATAAATGAAAATTAAATAAAGACCTCCATGGGATTAAAAATATCCCTTGAGACTTGTACTCAACGATAGGCTTCTTTTTAGAGAGTTTAATATTTATAAATGGAAATGATTACAATAATCTATACATCGATAGAAGGGATGTAAATAATCATTATAATTATAAATGTTAATGATACATATTTATCGGTGATCCAATGAGTAAATTATTTAATTTTATAAATAAATGTAGAAACAATTATAGATGTCCATACTATGGGAATTGATGTATTACATGGGATTAATATTTTCCCAACAAAACTATTTTATCATTCATTCCTAATAAAAAGATAATTTAATTTTTTTGAGGAAAATATTTATGGAGAACTCTAAAGTAGTATCCAAACCAATATATGGGGTCTTAATCATTGTAAATATGTTCAAGGAGAGATTTTAAATCACATGGGGAATAAAAAATGAGAAATCCACACAAATTTAACAAATTAGGGCATGGTATAGTCTCTTCTGTCAGTCTATTTGAAATATACCAAACGAATTGATATTTAGGATATTGTACTAGAGAGAAGAAAACATAAATATAACTAGTTTTAATATTTAATTCTTGATTGGAGGCTTTGATTATAGAAGAACTAAATCTAATAGAATTTATCTATTAAGAAGATTATTTTTGAGATGGAAAAATAAAAGGAAAATATATGATTCTTTTGGCATAATATAAGATGAATATGATGTTTTTAATAGTTCCCACAAACCGATTATTAGGATGAAGGGGGTAATTAATGACTTGGAAGTGATCATTGATTTCCCCCTAATTGTTTTATGTGATAATATATGTGTTTTTTTATTATAAAAATCATATGAACCAATAAATATCAATAGAAATTTATATTTTTTCACATAATCATATACAATGTTATTTTGGGGGATGTAAATCATTAATTTATACCTTCTTGGGACCAAATTTTGATATATTCGTAAAGAATATTTCCACATGTTGTTTTGATACATTGAGATTAAACATGAATTTACATCCCATCACTATCACATAAGAAACATTGGGGATACCTCCACTAATATTAGGATCATGATGTCCAAAAGGGAGACATTATACAAAAATATTATAGGGAAATTTATTTCTTATATTTATATTTTCTATCCAATAGATATTTTTTGAAAAATAATGGATAAAATTAATGATCCTTTTAATGAATTTAGGAGTAGATCATTGAAATTAATATTCAAATAAATTTAGGTCAGTGAGGGATATAAAACTCTCAAAAACATGACAGTATCCACTATAATGTTTTCATGACTTTTCAATTTTGAGATATGTAGTGACTGTATTATTCAATTGGGAGGTTAGGATTTTGTTTAAAGAGTCATTCAGGGTTGGAAAATAATCCAATGTGGTTATTTAAATACATAGGGGATTTTTTAGGGATTAGTCATTATTTTCAACACATTTTTAATGTTATGGATTATTTGACATCATAAATTTTATGTGTTTTGATGTATTTAAAATTCTCCTTGGGTGGAATTAGGTCTCTCAAAATGAGTTTTATGAATTTTGGAATTTACTTTGACAAAAAATAATTTTAGGTAGTGAATATGTGAGATCCACTTTTAAAAAAGGGAGAAAAGTCGAAATGTGAGGGATATAAATGATGTAGTTGATAAACATATGATGTTTATGTATGGTATGGATGAAAAATAAAAAAAAATTTGGTTATGTAATAACATTATATTATATGAATATGTCATTATGAATGAAGTCTCTTTGAGTTCCTAGGAAAATGGAAAAGGAATGGATCATACATAAGAGGCAACGCATATTAAATTTTAACAATATTTAGAAAGTTTACAATCAAAAGAATGAGATATACTTATAATGGAGCTATATTTAGTAATATATTTCACCTTATATAATAAATGTTAGAAAAAATTTAGGATACCAATGAATTAATTCATTCAAAATTGGAAAATCCTATATTTTGATTCATGAAAAAAAATATTTTTTCAACTTCTAGTGTGAATATATATGATATAATAATTCATTTTTTTCTTGAAATACTTTGATAAATTTGGATATTTAGGAATAAATTTTTTGCGTTAATATAGTTTATTCAATAATATATTTTAATGGATTCTTAAATCATAATGACTTAAAATAAAACTATAATCCATGATTAGAATGATAAATACAACCAAAGGTGATTCTTGGAAGACGAAGGAAGTGACACCATGAGCTGAGGTTCCATGTCCTAAAAATCCATGCATGCATTCATAAATGTTAGTGTGGAATGATCTTTAAATTTTTTTGGGTTTCATAGAGGTTTTAAAGAAGGTTATATCTCAATTATTTAGTAAATTTAATAGCAATGTTCAAATAGAGTATAAATGTGGGTTGAATTGGATAATTTCTTTTTGACCAGATTTGAATGTGATTCTTGCATGCCATCAAGAATTAAGAGAAATTAATATGTAATATGTATTAATAAAATTCACAAAATTTATTTTTGAATATAAAAATTGATAATGAAGAAGGTGCAGAAGTTTAATATTTTATAATTGATGTCAATACCATTGACCATTGAAGAACACATCTATTGAAGAAAAAGAATATGAATAATGTTGACTAGTGATGTATCAACAATTTTTTTGTTTCATGAAAATTAATATAAATATTTATCATCTAAGAACATTATATTGATTTTAAAAAAGGATATCGCAAGTGTCCATTAATTCATGCATGAGTTTATCATTTGTAATATATTATATTTAATGATGACTAGTTTCTACTGTACCCCTAATATAATTTTACTCAATGAAAATTATAATGAAGATTGTATATTTTATGCAATCGAATCATGAAAACCATTGAAGATCATGTTCTGAAATATGTGTGAGGTGATACGATTTGAAACCAATGGTTCCAATATAAACTATTCTCCCATTTATTATTTTTCTTCAATTTATAAGGATATATATTACCCTTATATTGTGTTAGTGTAGATTGTCCAGTGTGAATCAAATATGAACACTACCCCCTCTTGTAATGACTATTATATGATAGGGATAATGTAGTTCTAGATTCTCATAAAAAACATAGAGATCAGTAATCTCTCACGTTGAGGAAACCCCTTTAGAAAACATTTAGTATTGTTTTGTCATTCATTATAGTTACACATTTGGTAAGGGAGTATTTATACTATGTGGATCAAGACCTTGAACTATAAAAGTGGTTTAAATAAATATAATTTATAAAAAAAATACAAATTAATAACCATATCCCCCACCACTCTTAGTGATAATTAATTTGACAAGGGAACATCAGAATACTCACCTTATTAGTTTTACATGAATTCATCACCAGCTTCAATACTGATTCTCCAATTAAATGCATTTCACTGTAATATAAATGCCCAGAACATAGATATTTACCTCACCTATTTAACAATGATACAAAACATATTCATGTTAATATTTATCATCTTAACAATTCCATTACACATTCAATGTATTACCTTGGATTCAAATGACTAAATGTAATTCATTCTCTACCTCAAGGATGATATCTACTACATATTGTTGATCTTATATAAAATATATTATGATTATAACATATTAGTGTACACATTAATTCTCTATTACATTATTTATAACCATTTGATTCTAAATTTCCAACAAAACTAAGTTTCTAAATGTATTAACATCATTTACAAATTGTAATATAGTTTTGAGATTTGGGAGACATTTCGTAACAAAATAATTATATTGTTATTAAGTATCTGGCTAGTTTATCTATATAATTATAAAAAGTGAATTACATTCAATAAAATTCTAACTAAAAACAATTATCAAAAATAAAATATATCATTCCGTCATTTTCAAACCATAAATAACATTTTTAAATCTCTTTGCTGATATGACACATTGATCGCCAAATAGAAGGTTGCACATAAATCAACACCCACAATGTTCACCAGAATATATTCTAGACAAATATCAATTTCTTATATAGTATTTTTCCTAATCCACACTATGATATTATATTTCATTCTTTCTATGTAAGAAAACGGTCATTCATCTTCTAATTATTAATTTACCACTGTTTAAATAATACATTAATTGCAAAAACTAAGGAAAATAATTCTACGAATAATGATATAGTAAAATGGATTCAAAGTAGTAGACACTACAACACCCCTGGACAGGGATGACCTATAATCCAAATGCATGGATGCCAAAAAAACCTTACATGAACACAGTACTTCATTAGTTCTTTTTACAACCAAATTCATACATATTTTATAATTATACAATGGAATCACTAAAAATGAAATGTTACACTAGGATCAATATTTTTATACCAACTCAATGGATGTTATAACATCAAAAATTTCAATTATCATCACCCTTCCCCTACTTCAACCTATAAATCTCATAACTCTAAATAATTAAGTGGTTTAGAACCATATAATATTAGTATAAATGATTTATTTAAAACATTTGTTTAATTTTCAATCAAAATTGTATTATATATGGACTTAATGAATTATAAAATTCACATTAAAAATAACATGATTTCATGAATTAGTTTCCTTATTAATAAAACATATTGTACAATGAAATATTTAATTTATAAAGTTTAATTTTTTACTAATTGATTAAACCACTTAAGATTCATGAATTCCCAATACAGTTTGGTGTATAATTTCTCTCAATATAGTTTCTCACTAATGAAAATTTTGAAGTCAAAGATTTACTTGCACCATATCATTCTAGCTTTATGGGAATATACCATTTTCATGTTTCTCCTTCAAGATTATACTATCATTGAAAAATATAATGCCATACATTACTACCCATTTTAAAATTAATGAGATATTTCCTATCCATTTCTCAATGTCTTATTTTGTAACCAATTATTTTATATTTCAATGGTATTAATGAATATATGGTTGAGATGAATTACAATTTTTTCCATTTTTAAGTTTAGATATTTTAAAATTGAATTCTGATGGTGGTGGCCAAAATTTTGGACTACTAAAAAAAATTTGGAAGTTTTTTTACTAGGTTTGAGGGTTGAGTGACATTAGGTGAAGATGTGTTGTAGTAAATGACTTGAAATGACCCATGATACCTTGTGAGGTTTCTTTGTTAGGGGACGTCTTTTTTGGACCCTTGGTTTCCCAACGATATGGTTTTGGTTACATAGTTGGAAAGGGGAATATTTTAACAAATTTTTATTTAATGTTTTTTAATTTAAATAAAACCTCACTCCCCCCACCTTCTTACACATATAACCTCCCTTATGAGATAAAGTATACTCTTCTATATTCACCTCATGTCCTTCTCTTTGTGTTTTTCTATGATAAATTATATTTAATCGATCCTCCATCAAAATAAGTGGAATTTTATAAATTATTTGAATCCCACCGTCCCTTATTCACTATATTTATAAACAATTTAATAGTTTCTCTATTTCAAATTCTTATACTTATTAATTTTCTTCTTCTTTTATGATTTAAGATAATTTTTAGTTTTTTCAATTAGTTATTTTTGGTTTGTTTAAACTAATTTTAAATGGTAGGTGATCCATTTAACTTTCATTCAATTTATAAATTTCATTATGAATTGATTCATGATATGTTAGTGTATGTTGTTGTGAGTTATTGTGATTTTAAAAATAGTTCTTGGGTGTTGTTGTATGATTGTGTGAGTCTGTCCAGAACTATTAATGATGAAATAAAAGTGAGACATATCTATTTGGGTTTTACATATAATATATCAGTGCTAATTGCTGCATTTATTTATAAATGGAAGCTATAATAGATTTATAGATATAAATTAATTCTGGTATATCATTTTACTGTGACACCCTGAAATATTAAAGGAAAAAATTGGTAATATAATGTAAAAAACAAAACACAAAGCATAAATGGACAATGGAGTGTTATTATTTAAATATGAATGTTAAAACCTAATCGTTGAATTGGATATATTAATAATATTAACCAAATAATTAAACATATATATAAATTACCCACTCAAGTTTTTTTAATAAAATAATCTCTGTATTTTTAGAAGTTACATTTTAATCATCAAACAAAATTCTCATAAAAATTATTTTATTTCTTTTTGGGGTAGGGGGAATATTATAATTAATTTCATGAAATTTAAGAAATTTTATTTGATAGAAATGAAATAATATTATTTATTTATTATGTAATAATAGAATTATTTTTTTATCATTTGTATTATATGACTAATTTTCTAGTGAATAGTCCAAACTATTATTTTTAATTGAAAATTTATTTATGTTCCAAGCATTAATAAAGATATTTTTTTAAAAAAACTTATTAAAATTAGAAAATTTCTTATACATTATTAATTATCTAATTGTATTAATTGAAATTATTTTTTTGGTAGTATTTGGTATGAATTCATTTTTATAATTAAAAGTACATTTTTTCTTAAAAAAAATTCAGTTTTATTTTTTCTTTAAATTATATTCAACCACCTAGAATAAAAGAATCCAGAAAAATTGATTCCATATTTTTAATAATGATATCCAATTATTTTAAATTGATCATTTTTATTATTAGTTATTATGAATATTGTCCTTGAAAAATTTTAGTCACCTCATTAAGGGAAGAATGGGTAAAATATTGTAAGATCATGGCATAAGGTCCCAGTATCATTACAAGCCTTGACATTATCCAAATAGATGGGTTTTGTTTATACATTTCCATCCAATTCTCAAATATATAGCCATTTGGTTCCATATTTCTCTGATTGAGTCCCATATAGAAATTTAAGAAAATAATAAATAAGAAATGTCACTCTCTTATCATTAATGACACTACATTTTTATTACAAGGATAAAAATTGGAAAAGATTAGTTATAGGATTTTAATTTGTAATATAAAATATATGTTTTCATGGAGATATATTTATAATTTTTAGATATTAATTAATTTAAATCATTACATATCTCTAATATAGTATTTATTAAATTAATAGAAAAATAATTAGAAATCTGTCTAAAGTCTCGGAATGTTGTATTTTTTATTAATTTTCACTGACAAAAGAATGTTATAGACATATATATATCATATTTCAGATTTTTTTACTATACATTTGAATTAAATATTTCTATTGTATTCATTAAATTCATGTTAAAAAATTGTGTTAAAAATATAATTAATGCTATTTTATCTATATAATATTTAACTATATTATTACAAATGCATAAAAAAATTTATTTGGAAAATGGTTATAATATATAGTTATAAATTTCATACCGTTTCCATTTGTGGTCCAATTGATAAATTATAATTAAAATAATATGTTATTAACCTTAAAATTGGTAAACTAAGCGGTTACACTAGAATATAAGGTTTAAAATACCACATTACCCTACTGAACATTAATTGAATGATGATATTTATACCATATACAATCATATAATTGATATTATAGCCACATTGTTTCACATAAACCTGAAAATGAATTTATTATATTTAAATCAATTTATTAATTACATGTGTGTCCTGTTTTTCACTATAAAGAGAAACCTACTCTCCAATAATATATTGATAACATAGAGCCTCAAAACTCAAAAAAACCTAAAAAGAATGTATAAACATATTCATCCTTGTTATCTTGGTTTTTCTAATCCAAAAAGTCCATCCCTCTATTCTATAATAAATGATCTAAATGGGTTTCTTCAAAGAAGAGGTAATCTCCCTAACCAATTACTTTTTACACCAACTTTTAAAACCTCTAAATATATGTTATTTTTATAAAAAAAATAAATAATTTATCTCAAATATCCAAAAACATTAGTATATTTATGAAACCACCATTATCCACCCTATGTTTTTAATGTGAAGTGAATTTATCGATGTTGTGTATGTGTGACTAAGTGTCTCCATGTAGTTATTGGATTCTATTACCATCCCAATATTTCATGAATGGGTTTTATGATGGTCATAACTTTTAAAAATGATATATATGAAATTATTATATTTATGTAATTATTATATTTATGTAATTATAATATAATATTATCCTTATTACATTCTAATTATTTAGAAAAAAATAATGTCTCTCATGTGTAGCTTTAGACTACCACCTCCATGAAGAGATGAGATTCATTTTTCATTTACATTTTACATGAATGGTAATAAAGAAAAAATTAATTAATAAAATATTTTTATATATATAAGTCATATAAAATATCATATTGTGTTGAATTATTATTTACATTTCTTTTATTTCATATTTTTAAAAGTGAAAACTTTGTTAATGCATAGGTCCGTCATATAGTCTCCATTAAAGGTGTAATTGATTTTTCTTCATTAAAATTTTATTAATAATAATAAATATATATTTGATCAATATATATGATATTTATAACATTATTGATCTACTTTAGAATATGGAACCATGATCAATGTTGTAAAACCAAAACCACCGAATAAAAATATACATGATAAATTAAGTAGACATCACATCGATCAAAGATCTAAATAAGGAACTACTAATAAATTTGTGGTAAAATATTATATGTAGATAATATATGATATGATATATATGAATAATGTTCATATATATATATATATAATACATCTATATTAATTATATAGGATGTTTGAACACTTATGACGGATGTGGGACCTAAGGTAGTGGTTTGTTTCAAAATATTATCAATATTATGGATTATTTTTGTTTAAGTATTAACAATGAGACATATCTGAGATTTATATATTGAAATAAATAAATTTTAGTATCCTCTACTTACTTATATAAACTACATTTTTCCTTTAATTTTAGTCCATTTATATAGCCACGATAATAAAATAACATTTTTATAGAAAATCGACTTTATTTTTCCACTCAATCGAAAAAAAAATTCTTCCATATCCTTATATTCCAAGAAATATTTAGAAAATATTTTTTCTATTGTCTAATAATTTATAAAATACAATTTTAAAAATTATTACATTTAAAAAATTGTCTTAAATGAATCTTTATATCATCTAATTATGAAGGTACTTTTTGAATTTTCATTCAAAAGACCAAATAATTTATTTTTAAAATTATATTTCATAAATATAATTTTACAACATTATGATGAAATAATTTTTTGAATCATAAAATTTTTTTTTTTATTTTTTAATAATTTTTTTCCATAATACTTGTTAAATATTTAGATTTTAAATAAGGGATTTCAATGTGAAAATTTTTATTTTCATACATAAATTTTATAATGATAATTACGATGAATATTCATATATGTAAACATAATTTATTGAATCTTATGATATAATGAGGATATAATATAATGATACCATCAAAAATATTTTTTTAAGGATGGTTTTTTTATTTTATTTTATTTTGGAATGTTGATTCTCGCTCAAATTTACCCAAGAGATGAATGTAGAACTGTCCTTGTAGTTTAGCTTGGGTTATTGAATCCTCAGAGACCTAAGAAGAAACCAACAGACACGTACATTCTATGGACTGTTTTTGGCTATAAAGTGTACAACATGGGTTGATTTTATATGGGGTTAAAATATAACTAACAGATTTAAGTGAATTCAATTTAAAAGAATGAGTTGATCATAGGTTATCACTCCGGGTGGATTAGACGTATTTCCTTTTCAATGATTTCGATTTCTTATATTTGATATGGGTTCATTTAAGAAGATAAAACAACATCATCACTTAATGGTTTAATGCTTACACCCTTTAATACTAATCACCTATACACTTGAAGGATCAATGTTTTTAGAACTTCAAGGTAAAAGTTCATATTAGCACATGAAGTGTGTGGCCTTAAATTCAACTAGGACGATGAAGTTTAAAAATCATCAAATAAAAATCTCAATTAAAGAAGTGATTATACATTAATGTGGTGATAAATAACATCCAATCCATCCCATTTCTTCTCCCTTGGATCAACCCATAAGTGGGTTATCCCTCCATTGATTATATGGTTTTAATGGAAGCGGAAAGTAGACTCATGACGGAAGAAATGGAGAAGTAAAAAAACACAATAAAATAACAATCACTCCACCGTTGTGTGATAATATCAAATGGTTTGGTATGAAAAAGTTCACACCTTGAACCAACAGTATCAAAGTGATAAGGAGTAGAATATAATAATAAGAGAAAATAACTTTTATTAATAAACAAGGATGAATTAAAACAACTTACATGTGGAAGACAAATTTGAGACAACAAAACCACAACCTAACATTACAATGAACGAAACCTCAATGATTATAAACTACTTCACCAACACTACCTTGAATAGGCATTTTGGGAGCCTTGGGTCGAGCCTCCAATAGTCCAAGTCTTCTTAATTAATTTTGGTAGGCCATAGGTGGGTGGAAATTTG
Source organism: Viscum album (assembly GCA_963277665.1). Classification (NCBI taxonomy): domain Eukaryota; kingdom Viridiplantae; phylum Streptophyta; class Magnoliopsida; order Santalales; family Viscaceae; genus Viscum; species Viscum album. Next base: position 1,904,885,531 of record OY728160.1, read on the forward strand.
AGGGAACTTGGACATTTCCACATTTGACCCGAGGTGGCATGCAGCTTTTATCCACCAAACAGACGCGCTTGGAAAAACTTCTTTATGGCCGAATAAGAGTGGGTAATAGAAGAAGAAAATGGATCCCCGGATGTCACCTAACTTCCTGTAAAATTCGGGCCCATTTGGATTTATAAATTCGGAGATATAATTATATTAGTGGGTTGTTTTTCTGGGCCGCATAATCTGGCACAAAATTTTATCTCTAACATGGGCCGCCACAATGACCACCATGGAGGCCGAATTAGCATTGTATCCAGTAGAGGTATTTGTTCCTATACATTTCTTCTAGATTACCACGAAATTAGGGATTCATTGGGACTATATTGTGGGACCCACATTCGAATCAGTGGGTTGTTGTCCAATGTGACTTCTCCAGAATTGTTTCCTTTCATCACAAAATATCCCCATCATTTTCGAGGAATTATCCATTGATCCCTGAATGAAACATGTTCATATTGAAGTGTAGATCAATTTCCCAAAATATAAAATTGAAAAATGTATAATTATATTCCTTAAAATCAGATGAATCATTGGGTACTTTAAATTATGTTAAAAAATGTACCACATAATAGTGCATTTTAAGTAAGAATTACAATCATAATGTGAAATGATGTTCAAAGTGTAAAATGCACTAAAATGATGATTATGAATAAATAATAACATGAATATTATATATATTAACAATTAATATTATCCTCATTTAGTGGCTAATCACACCCCCAACTTGAGTTTTTCTAGTCCCAAGCAAAATATATCTCAACAATATGAAATTCGAATTCCTTTTTCCAAAAACATTTTAATACACAATGATCAACAGAAACACTTATACCAAACAATCACGAAACCTATCAAAATATTTTAATACAATATTGTATCAAAAGAAGATCCCAATCCCAAACCCATTCATTTGTTCAAATTAATTGCCATATTTCATCCAATATCAATTAAGTATGAGGATGTGTTGTGAATCACAATAGACATGGAGGTACATCTTTATTCAAGGGGGAAATTATAGAAGCTCTAGGTGGAATCACATTTCAATATTAAGATGAGTATTCAATATTTTTTGTATTATATATATATTTTTTTTGTTTTTTTTTGTTTTTTTTTTGCATTTTTTCCATGGTAATTGAAATTGCACTCAAAATAGTCAACCCATGTAGCAAGACTTTGCCGATGACTCCTAGGATCAAAGACCTTAGGTCACCAATTGAATCCCACATAATCGGGCATTATCTCAAGTTAACTCAGTCAAAAACATATTCAAATTACCAAAAATAGATATAAAATTACTAACTCTAGGCCAGACAACTATGGAGTCACGATCCCCATGTGCCGAAATCCACACATTAGGTCATTTCATTTCTCTACGTGCAAATTTATTATTATATTTTTTTTGTTTTTTATATATTTTTTTATTGAATAATCATATTAAAACTAAAATCATCACCAAAACTATGCTATTTATTTGGGGGACCCCATGAAATCAAACTAATACCCCACTATCCAAAGGACGTGAATTGTGATCTTTTTTTTATTTGGATGAAAATATAAACGATGAAATATCACATTGGACAGCCACACTTTCCAAAATCTATGCTCATGAAATTATACAAGGATTAAAATCAGAATTAGGGAATGCTAAATAATTTTATATTAAGTTTCAATGTGTGCAATGTGTATTACCATGTTCAATGTTAAAGGAATTATTTCCTTCCATTTACAAATTTTTTTTTCTTCAAACCATTCATTTTTTTTGACACAAAAGGATTTTTCATTTTATCTTCCCCCCCAACTTAAAATAACACTGTCCCCAGTTTTTAAAAAAAAGAAAATTTAGAAGGGGGTAGATGTAGATAATGAAAGTTAAAAAAGGAAATTGATATTGAGGATCATGGAATGAAGTCACCTGGTGGATTAAGTTGAAATTCTTCCTCCTCCAAATTAGTCCTTTGATAACCATATCACCTGTAGAGTTCCCTAATAGAAAAAAGAAAAAAAAAACAAAAAAAACAAAACAAAACAATATATATATATATATAATAAAGAAAGTAAAATATAAGTATATATATAAAAATAATAGAATAAGGCATCACAAAATGTTGTAGGTCAGTGGTATGTGTGCGCCCATGTCTCCCTTCGGTCCCGGGTTTGAGTCCTTGTGGCTTCTCCGGCTGTGACTGGGTTTTCCCTATGACCTACGATGTGTCCCTTATTATTATTATTATTATATTTTTATTTATTTTTTTAAATTATTATTTTAACCTACAAACACATATAAATAAAATGAACTGATGATACATGTCTTCTTTTTAAATTTCTGGGTAAGGTATTACTCAAGGATCACACCACGTGACACGGATGAATATGATGCTCCCCTTTCATACACATCCATACTTATAATAGAAGAATAAGTCAACAGACTATTTTTTTATTTTTTAAATATCAAAATGATTAATTAATCGTATTGGAAAAATAAAGTTGATTAAAACAACAAAATTCTTGGAAACATGAAAACCATGGGTTTCCTCCCATACATTGCTTTGTTTAATGTCGTTAGCTCGACATGAACCCCCCAACATACCCAATACCAACATTAAATATTTTAAGGACCACATGTTTCACCAATTCTACTAGTTTAATATTGATTCTATGTTTAGAATTTGTTTTATGCACAAACCTATGTTCTAAAATGAGCAGGTAAGTCCAAGGAATATCATAAATGATGGATTCAATTTCTTTTTTAGTATTTTCTAATACATTAAGAATAATTACCTCTTTGTTGGTTTCAAGATAAGAAATGGTGAAAAATGTAATTTTTTGGCTATCCCCAATGAATGGAAACTTGAGGGTGGATGGAAAGTCATTTTGTTCAAGTTCAGGTAGGCTAAAACATTCAAACATGGGTTGGTACTTTGAATTGAAATTAGTTTCATTTTCAAAATTGCTCAACAGAATTGGTTCCTTTTGAATATAAGATTCAACCACCAAATTTGAAAGATCAGTTTCAGGAATGGGTATGGACTCAAATTTTGTGATTTCTCTTAATGTTTCAGTGATTTGTGTTTTTGAAAAATCATCAATGGAGTTATATTCTTGAGACACAATCCATGATGTCAAATTTCCCTTTTGTGAATACAAAAAATCAGTTTCCTCTTGATTTAAACACCCATCAACAATTCCTTGATCCTCTTCATCTTCCCCAAATCCAAAGGTTTTATCTTCAGTAAATTCATGAGAGGTTTGTGGGAAACTAGACACTTCACATAAGGTTATGGAAGGGGCAGTTTGTGTAGGGATGGGTTCCTCATAATTTTTAATGCTTTGTAGTTCTAACCTCAATGATGAAACCTCAAAATTCATTATCTCCATTTTTTGACACAATTTTTCAAGGAATGGATGTGGATTAGGATGGATAAGGGGTTGAGACAGACGGTCTATTCCAGGAGGATAACTATGTTGTTGGAATTCTATAGGAGGATGTTCAAATTGGCTTTGTGGGGATTTAAACTCATTATATTATGGAATTTTTGTGTGGAGAATATGAGTTAAAAAATTGTGTCTCAATTGGTTGTTTTTTATCCCACCAATAGAAACTAGGATGGTCATTGTACATCACACTTGGTGTGGGGTGATCAATGTAGGGAGAGGTTACCCATGTTTAGGCTTGTTCAAAATTGATTTCTATAGGAGTGAGGGGGTGAGAACAGAGAAGAGGGATGAAAAAAAGATGATAGTGTCTATGATAACTTACTTAGATCATCGGCAACAACGCCAAAATTTGATTCTCGCTCAAATTTACCCAAGAGATGAAGGTAGAATGGTCCTTGTAGTTTAGCTTGGGTTATCGAATCCTCAGAGACCTAAGAAAAAACCTATAGACACGTACATTCTATGGACTGTTTTTGGATATGAAGTGGCCAAACTGGGTTTATTTTATATGGGGTTAAAGTATAACTAACCGATTTAAATGAATTCAATTTAAAATAATAAGTTGATCCTAGGTTATCGCTCGGGGTGGATTGGACATATTTCCTTTTCAAGGATTTAAATTTCTTATATTTGAGATGGGTTCATTTAAAAATATAAAACAACATCATCACTTACTGGTTTAATTCCTACACCCTTTAATACTAATCACCTATAAATTTTAAGGATCAATGTTTTGAGCACTTCAAGGTAAAGGTTCATATTAGCACATGAAGTGTGTGGCTTTAAATTCAACAAGGACGATGCAGTTTAATAATCATCAAATAAAAATCTCAATTAAATAAGTGATTATACATTAATGGGATGATAAATAACATCCAATCCAGCTTTTTTATACTCCCTTGGATCAAACCATAAGTGGGTTATCCCTCCATTGATTCTATGGTTTCTATGGAAGCAGAAAGTAGACTCATGAGAGAGGAAATGAAGAAGTAAAAAAACACAATAAAATAACAATCACCCCACCATTGTGTGATAATATCACAAGGTTTGGTATGAACAAGTTCACACATTTAACCAAAGGTATCAAAGTGATAAGGAGAATAACAGAATAATAAGTAAATAAGAACTTTTATTAAGAAACAAGGATGAAATAAAACAACTTACATTTGGAAGACAAATTTGAGACAACAAAACCGTAGCATAACATTACAGTGAAAGAAAGCTAAAATATTATAAACTCCTTCACCACCACTGCCTTAAATAGGAAATTTTTGAGCCTTGGGTCGAGCCTCTAATAGTCCAAGTCTTCTTAATTAATTGTGGTATTCCATAGGTGGGTGGAAAGTTGAGGGAACTTGGACATTTTCACATTTGACCCGGGGTGGCAGCCAGCTTTTATCCACCGAAAAGATGCACTTGGAAGGATTTCTAGATGGACGAATCAGAGTGGGTAATGGATGAAGAAAATGGACACCCGGATGTCTCCTGACCTTATGTAAAACTTGGGACCATTTGGAATTCTATATTCGGAGATATGATTAGATTAGTGGGATGTTTTTCTGGGCCGCAGAATCTGGACCAGAATTTTATCTCTAAAGTGGGACGCAAAAATGACCACCATGATGTCCAAATTAGAATTGGATATTGAAGATTTATTTGTTCATATACATGTCTTCTAGAATCCCAAGATATTTTGGATTCATTGGGACTTTATGGTGGTCCCCACATTCGAATCCGTGGGCTGCTGTTCAATCTGACTTCTCCAGAATTGTTTCTTTTCATCACAAAATATCCCCATCTTATTCCATGAATTCCCCATTGATCCCTGAATAAAACATGTTCATATTGAATTGTAGGTCAATTTACCAAAATATCAAATTGAATAATGTATAATCATATTCCATAAAATCAGATGAATCATTGGGTACATTAAATGATGTTAAAAAATGTACCACATAATAGTGCATTTTAAGTAAGAATTACAATCATAATGTGAAATGATGTTCAAAGTGTACAATGAAGTAAAATGAGGATTATGAATAAAAAAGAACATCAATATTATGTATATTAACAATGAATATTAGCCTCATTTATTGTCTAATAAAGTGTATTCGAAATCCATACGTTAGTTCTTCTGAAACATATATTTAATGATTCTTAATGAAAACTGATTATGTTTCATTATTTAATAATATAATGAATTCATTTGACATATTAAGTGATGAGTGGGAACTATAATTACATATTCCTTTGATTAATAGGTATATCACCTAGGATAAACCAATTAGAAAGACTTATTAAAGGGTTTCTACAGTATTCCTACCCAAAGTTTAGAATGTCTTAGCCCAAGGCCTAGACATCATGTTTTCGATGAGTGGAATTGTTTTTGTCCAAATAATTGTTCCATGATCTTTTCCATAGAATTCATAATTGGATCCTCACATTGATAAAAAAATTTATTTTTATTAGATGTGTGTCCCCATTTTGGAAGAAGCAACATAATTAATTTTCATGTTTGGAATAACATGTCACACACCAAGGGATTCAGATTCAGTAGAAAAGTTTTCAAAATCTGGTGGTATGTTGGGGATAACCTCCCTCTTGGAGTCGTCCATGAACATTAAATATTACAGATATATAATTCTAGGTTCCCTAAAAAAAATTTAGGGTCCTATGGGAACATTTTTTTAATATTGAAAAACAATTCTATGGTGTATGAAAGATATTTGTGGATGGAGTTCACTTCAAAGACATCAATTTGACTATTTATGGAGGCCAAATATACTTATGGATAAACATTTACGCTTGTGAGAAGTGAATAAATTTTTATAATATAATTTGGGATATCTTGATTCTCCATCGTGCAATTCCCTCACCAATCTTGTGAAAGTCCCATTTTTTAAGTAACCACATACACAGAACACCTACATAGAACACCCATCATATATATCCTTAATGTAAAACGTACAAGGAGCACTAAAATGCGGCGACCTTTATGAGAATCTAGCTCAGATGACCTATATAAATGACTTTGTGAGATACCACCTTCAACCAAGGTCCCAAATTTTCCAATAAATAGGATCATTTGGATCATCATTTCATATAACTATAAGACTAGAATAAGTTTTAATGAACTATTGAACCTCGTCCAGCACCCATGTCTTCAAAACTAATGTTCTCATTATCGTGTTTTTATTAATCCATGTTCACCAAAGTAATTTTTGTGTGTTTTAACTCAAAATTCTCATTAAAACACCAATAAAAAGTTGTATCCTCCCTCCTCACTAAGGCATAACCATGGAGAATCCAAATATAGATCTCCCTAGAATTATCATTGTGTGGTACCCTAAAACTCCCCCAGGCATCACCTTAGAGAATCATATAATGATCCAAATATTAAAAACTCCAATGTGTAATAACCCCTCTATTTTAGACTCTCATCTTATGGGGACAAGCTAAGACCTCCTTTAAAGCCTCTAGATGTGCATTATCTGATCTTATGGAAAACCAGTGTGCCTTCCTGATCGTAAATTTTTTTTAGATATAATGTCTTTTTTTAACATGAATAATCATTAGATTCTTCATAATTTTCTCAATAATAAATCCATATGGTAGTGAGGATCCAAAACATAGATACGGTGGAATATGGCATCTAAAACTATGCATTTATTTCTTTTCCCTACAATGTTAAGTGAATCTGATGGAAACCTCTTTTAACATCTGTCTCCTCTCACTCACCCACTCTTCCACATGTTATATTGTGTCTAATGATGAGGGAATCCCTTAATGAGTAATAAACTAGTTCTTCATGTGGGGAATCTCCCACCTTAATTACCCATAACATTATATAATAGTGGATGAAAGAGTTTGTGTACAGTTCCATATTTTCTACTTTCTTTTGTTTCTCACACACATCATAACTCACGGAGACCTAGAGGGTAGAGGTTCAAATTCCTTTAGTATAATCAGATTTCCTGAAATGGTCCTCATCTATATGTGTATGACCAAACATATTATTACTAGGTTTTATTTGATTTTGTTTCAACAAATATACATTGTAATACACCCTGAGGATCAAACATAAAAACATCAACTCACACTAATCTTCTCTAGGCCATATTCCCAATGGGGTAATGTCCATCCCACACAAACATATTTCTTTCAGGTTCCTTCAATTGATATCCTTTTTTTCTTATATTCATATAAATACAATGTCTTCAAACTTGGTGCATATATCGCTTCTTGGTCCTCATAAAATTTTACCATAAGTCCAACATTAACATTAACTAGGCCTTACCCCCTAAATTTTTTTTAGCATGATTTAAAAAAATATTGTCTAGTCCTTGTAACATAGCCTTAGAAGACATGATGTGTCCCATTAAGTGGAACTAGACTATTTGAGTTTAAATTCTTCCAATGAGGATTCCTAGGAATCCATTATCAAGGGCTTAATCCAAAAATTGAAACAACTAATGTCTCCCTATATGAAAATAAATTATTTCACACCTAACTATTTGGATTAAAAACAAAATCACACATAATAAAGATCACCATCGATGGTTAACCACATATATATATATGGATGGTTTACTATCTACACATTCCCATAACTGATTATTAATATATAGATTTAAGAGCATCCATATAAGGAATTAAAAAGTGATTCATGAATATTTTAAAATTTGTTAGAGACTCCCAAAGAAGGAAATAATCACCCAAAAAGGGTGTGATGATCCCATCCTCACATCCACTCAACTAATGGGGTTTCTTGATAATTTTTTCATATTTCTATAATTAATGCATACCTTTTTATGGTAGAACCATGATATTTAATGATTATGAGATTTTTTGGTGCTTTATGGTTCCCAAAATAAGGACCATTGGAAACTAACCCTCATGGAAAAAGTGTGAAAAAATAATTATACAATCCATAATTATGAAATATGTTATTAATTTCAATGTAATTTGTTTCAATAATATCCATTGATATGTTTCATGTATATATGATTATTTAAAATGTATAATTTTAACTTTTTTTACTCTATCAATTTTATTCTTCATGCTCATGTTATTAATTAAATGGACTGATTTCTATGTTATTTAACTTTCCATAAAGATTATTCATTATTTACTCATGATGGAGTCCATTATATGTTACCCTTTACCAAAATATATTCTTAAACTTATTTATTCCATTCTTAGGATTTTAAGAATGAATTATTTAAGGAATTAAAAGGGAAAATATTAACTTTCACTAGGAATTGTATTTTTCATTTTCAAATCCAATGTGATATTAATGTATGTACCATTTTATCAAGACTCCTAAACAATTTGGCAGTTTGAGATATAATATCTTATATCTACATAATATTTAACAATGTTACCCCATATATGGGATATTGGGGTTAGGTTCACTACTTTTAGCAATAGAGGAAGTTTACTAATATCCATAAAAAGTAGATTTACAAAGACATTAATTAGGGAACATAAACCACTGATTGACTTGGAGGATTCCCCTAAGTATAATATAACATAATTAATAATTAATAAGGTATATTTTTTTTGTATTATTAGAATTATGTCCACGTTAGGACACTATAATATGATATGGGATTGAAACAGATTCATTTTGGTGTAATTGCCCCCAAAAGGAGAGTGTCAAGTATATCTAGGTCATCATTCTGACGTGCAATGAATTTTACCTCAGTATACACCTAGTTTGACACTCTTAGGGGGGTATGTTTGGGTTAGTTTATATTTCATTTACAAAAAATTTTGAAATATTTGAATGTATTTTTATTTTGAGAATATTCTCAAAGAATCCATTCTTAGGATTCCAAGATCAACTATGCATAAATTTGTCAATTAATGTGAATAGTTTCACTAGTATCATTATACATCATTATTCAAAATGTTTTGATCGGATCAAGTTAGTTTCATTGTTTTGAAAGATCCCATAGTGTATGTTATGGAAAATATATTAATACATGGAATCTATATATAGATTTCCCTCCTGGTTAAGATAATGAAGTTAGAGTTGGAACTATTAAAATTATTACAATATTAGGGAAGTTTAATGAGGTCATGTCCTATGAGCATGCCCATATGAAGCATCCGATAGATTTTTAGAATGGTATAACAATTTTAGACCATTTCAGGTCACAACATCCTTGATCCTTAAATTTAACCATGAATCCATTGGTTATTGAACAATGGCTTATTTCATTATAAATGATAAATCATACTATGAGTATTAATGAATATGAGAATTTCGTCATGGTAGTTTTTCCTTTCTTAATGGATGTAGATCAATAGAGGTCTTTTATTCAAAACACATAGTATAAGGTAGATGTAAAAAAATATGGAGTGGCTGCATTTTTTGGTGCATTACTCTGGAAAATAGTTTCTTCGCAAACATAAAGTGGATATGGGGAGATAATTTTTGAGTCTAGGACAAACGGAAGAGGAAATTTTTTCACATTATGAAGATAAATTTACTTAGTAATCATGTCATGAGGTAGATTACATACATAATACAAATATTATGATTTACCATTTCATTGAAGGGATAAATCCAATCCTAAAAATTAACATGTCCCCCAAGCATTATCGACATATGAGGATATATTATCATGTCCTATCAAGATACAGAACTAATGATCTAATTCTTATGGATTTAAAGGAAATCTAGAAAGTGGACAGAGGTAGTGATGAAAATGTATAAAGGGAATAAGAGGAATATGTATGTTCTAACATGTGATACTTATTATAGGAAACACCAACATTATTTTGTAAAGGGATAGTTGTTTTCTACAAGTGTAGAGAAAAAATTCATCCTACTAAAAAATGAAATGGAAGGGGAGAATAAATCAAATTATAAGGATTTAAATGTACGTATATTTTTTAATATACCATGAAATTTCCTAAAAATCAAATAAACATACCCAAAAAGTATCCAATGGGATAAGGCCAACCTTATGTAATTACTTAAGCTGAAGTGGAATTATTGAACTTTTTGTATATTGGGATTCATGAATTATATTATAAAAGGCATTTATCTGTGATATTATTCGTATGTGAATCATATAACATATAAGTATTTTTTGTTCTAGTTTTTTATTATGGATTTTCACGAATATGGCCTAAGATTTTTATTACCAAAAAAATATGTTTTGATATATTTATAATGAACACATTAATAAGGGAATTATTTCCCTAAATATGTGTCTGATTTAATCATTGGCTGGCATAAATTGTTAATGACATTGATAATGTGAATTGATTATTTTTTGGAAATTGAATATGATTAATGATTTTATTAAAAGTTATTTATGAAGGAGTTTAAGTTTTTTTAAATTAATGTAATTTACATGATGATTTGTGATTATATTTAATAAATTAGTATATAGTAAATTTTTCAGAGCATTAATCTTTACATTTATATTTTATGTTGATCTAGGTACTCAAATATTTTATATTTTTCATTGTGAGTTACTTTATACTATTTGGTGGATTGATTTTTTTTGTGTCCTATATATCTTTTTGGATTTTTAATTTGGGTAGATGTATATGTATGTATTTTATGGATAAATATTTAGGGAATTGATTTACCTGAAATTTGTGTGTTTATTTTGAGGTTATAGATTTTAACTTATTATATTGGATTACTTGTGCTAACCATTTTGGATTTAGTAAATATTTAGAGAGATATGGGAATATGTTTCATTCATTTATTGATCTTTTTTCCCATAAAATCTTTATTTTAGTGTCTGATTGAAAAATATTAATCTTTAAAAATAATTTTTTGGGATATGAGATTATGTGAAAATTTATCAATGTGTAACCAATAGTTTATACTATTTCTGTTGTGTAAAAATATATCATGTAATTGAATTTTATGGAATTCAATATGATAATAGTAAAAATAATCCTTCTACCTTATGAAAATTATCTTGAACTAAAAAATTATACATTTAACTTCTGTAATTATGATTCAATGGTCTTTTGAAAAATAATAGATTTTATAGTTTCATTGGTAATTAACATTTTCATAATCAATTTCCCTATCAATCTATATTATTTGTTGCAAATTATTTTTCTCCTCTATGCCTCATTTTTTATAACTCCCTAATATCTTAAAATAGGAACATCATGTTTGATAGCATTTATGACATGAAAAATCAATATTATATTAAAACATAACACTATGATTATTTAGGATATATTTTTTAAAAAATCCATCTACTAGATATATTCTAATGAACATGATACTTAGTTTCAATGAAACATGACACTATTAAAATGTTATTTGAAAATATGACATATATACCCAAGTTTTTAAGGTGGAAAGTAGGAATAAAAAACGTAAACTGTTGAAATTATATATTTTACTCATATATCAAATATATTCACCTCTATATATTGATTATAAAAAAATAACAATCATTTAGAGGAGAAGGAAATGTTTTCTGAAAAAAAACTATTTTTCAGAATGAATGTTCAGTCATGTTTTTCAAACATAATTTAAAATTTGTTTTTAAAAATTTTATAATTTTTATTTGACAAAATAAAATTTATTTTTTAAATATACATGCCTATATAATCTATGGCTGAATATTTAATAATTTTTTGAAATGATTAATTTCTTGTAAAATAGTGTAAATTCTGAATTTTAAATGAAAAAAATCATTCTGTTTAAATTATTTGTAAATATGAATTATATTTTGAAATTTTTTAAAAAAAAATTTAGATCAAAAATGTTAATTAAGCTAATTTTTTCATTTTTAATCAACTTCATATATACTTATTACATTACAGCCTTCTATACATGTGAAAACATTCTATCTCGAAACCAGCTTTTTCACCACATATGCGAGTGTAATTTTGAATTGGTTTCCTCCACATTAATTAATTTTATTTGAAAATATTAATTATATAATTTTAATCAAAATAATTTATATTATCTAAAAATTTTGACTTTATTTTTCACTATTGTTAATAGTTAAAATAATTAAAATCAATAACCATGATTAAGGTAACAAAGGGTTTGTTGAGGGTTAAAATAAAAGAATATGTGTTAACATGATCTACCAAAAAGTAAAAAAACACATTTTATAGTTATTTGGTGGCCCATGATATCTATGGATATATAATTACCCAATTTGGTGGCCTTTTCCTGATTAAAATATGGTTGTAAGTGATTATTTCTAAAAATACAATGTTTGTCATCTCCTCCACTTATAAAATGTTCAGACTCTTCTCCCATTGAAACTCCCAATGCCCTTTATATTTGAAAATTCAAAAAAAAAATATATTATTTACATCCCTATCCACATCATATAGTTATTTTTTATATCCATTTGTTAATCCCATGAAGGATTTGGGTTCATCCTAATGTGGTTTCTCGAAAAAGACGTATACTTTTAACTATGCATTTTCAGTTTGCTTCTTTATCTGACTCCATATTATATTTTTTAACTATTTAAAAACCATTATCTAATATATAGTTATATTTGATTAATTTAATTTAATAACATATATACATCTCTACATCCATCAAATGTAAAATGATTCTTTCGATCGTGTGTATTGTAGACAACCACCTCGTGAACCAATGATGTTCATTTTCCATTACCACATTTGAACAAAAGATGTAATGATGAATTTCACATATTTATTTAAAAATTATGATATTATTATAATTATTTAATTATTAATACACATAAACCTTCTGACCTCACATACTGTGAGGGATAAGATAATGTCTGTCGTGTGTACGGTGGACTACTGACTCGGCTAGTGATGCGATAAATTCTCCATTAATACTACATGGTATGTAGTAATATTAAACGTTCATGATAATATATGATAATCTTTATCTATAATTACTAATATAAATATAATATCACATCTATCTACTTACCATCCAATCTGTTTGAAAAAAATAATCTTGGTCGTGCGTATAAGTGGACTACCACCTCCAAGTAGCAATGTGAAATGATTTTCATTTTATTTTTACATTGATGTTAATTAGGAAATGTTTTATCAATATATATATATATATTAGATAATAATTACTCTTTATATTTTGACCTAAATTTATTATCCTTTCATTCAATCTATCGACAAAATTTGAAACATCATTCATGCATATTTATAGCCTACTGTCTGGATGAACGATCCAATCCTTTTCATATCACGAACATTTATAATTTATTGTATATAAATATGTAATGAATATATGTGATATTAATTTTATGTTTAAAATTATTTATATGATTTAAATATGATAAAATTAAAACACTTAAATTACCTAACCAAAACATACGAAAAAACAATGCAATTATCACCCAAAAAATTGATTTTAACAATGAATTCCTAATAAATAATTGATAAAAGGATGTATGTGAATAATATATGGTATGACATAAATTATTATTTTATATTAAAATAGTTGTAATAATCCAATATTTATTTTAGTGTAGGTTCATAAACATAAAAAGTAACTCCAACAAGTGTTAAGGGTTTCCCATATCATCCTTAGTTCTGTGATTCATTCTCCATAGTCATAACATATTCCTTTATGTGGTGTATAAAATTACCCCCTATATATGTCGTATCCTGAATATATTTACTGTTATTGTATTTAATTATTCATTTTAACTTATTTATTTTTGTGGAATTTTGATGGAAAAGTATCCAAAGTGCTAGCGGTTTATTTCACAAGCAAATCATTATTAGGTATTATTTTTGTCCAAGTCTCCCCTAGGGCAATTATTTAATATTTATATATTAAAATAAATCAACATTTTATCCTCTAGTAATTATAGATGTTCCTTAATTATTAGAACTATATTTATACTTTTTCGTACTAAAAATGTTTGGAAAAATGATTTTAAGAAAATATCACTTTATCTCTCTCTCCGGTAAAAAATCTATCTTCATAAAAAACAAGGTATTTTAATAATTTTTTCAAAAAATGATTTTATCATTTTAAAAATTATTTATAATATAAATATTTATCTATTTTATCTATTTATAAAAAATTTAAATTATTCTTCGAGTAAATTTCAAAACATTGCATGTTTGTCTTTTATAGAAAATGTGGAATGAATATTTTTTAACATGTATGACATTCGTTGAATTTTAAAGTATTAGGAAAAATAATCTATTTTTTACTGGTTTTGAAAATTTATTTTGAAATAAAATAATCCTCTATAAAAATTTTTAAGCATTAGTTATTAAATGTTTTTCAAATAGAAAATTCCATATCCCAAAAAAATGTATTTAATGGAATTTTTTTATTATTTGTCCATGACATAAAAAATTTATTGTACTTGTGATCCAATTGATATATATTTTATTGAAATAATACTTATTATTTCCTTAAAAGATTTAAGTTCTATTTTACTAGGAATATATAATTTTATTACTATTCACCATATTACTCATGATTGTTTATAATAATGTTTATTGATTGGGTAGGTATTGAAAATTTATCAGTAAGTTTCTAAATATGAATATTTTGGTTAACTATATTTCAACCATTTCATATGAATAATTTATTGGAATTAATATTTTATTGATGCTTCTCAGAATTACATAGCCCCTCGTTGTATCAGTGGGTATCATGAGACAAATTATCTACCGTATTTGGCTACGTCCATAAAAATGTATATATATTGTATTATAATGAATTCTTGATGGTGAGATGTATTGTCATGAGGGCTTGATTTATGTTAAAGATGACTCTCATTATATTTTCCAACATTTTGAATTCATTTGATGATACACCATGTGATTATATGATTAATTACAATATCTATGCTCAATTTTTAAGCTCATGTGATTATATTTTTGGAATTATTTAATAAGAAATTATTACTAAAATATTATTTTCAATATATTGATTAAATAAATATTTTTAGATATTTTCCTTTATATATTGATTTTTTCCTTATTGATTCACAGATTTATCAATATATATATGTATATTGAGCATTTTTTCACACCTATTTCATATGTTTTATATTTTTTCTAGGATAAAAACGTTTTTTATTTGATTTATATACAGGGATACAATAAGTGAAACAATAGCGGTCTCAATGAAAATTATCACCATCTTTTTTATGTAATTTGAATTTCATGTATGTGTCTATTTCACCGATACTACTAAATTATTTCATCCATTGGTATGTGATTTATTATATCTATACATGATTTAATAAAGTTAACCCTGGGTCTAGGCTACTGGGAGAAGGTCAATATAATTGGTTTCAGAGGGAGGTATAGTACAAACCATAGAAACTAACTAGAAGAAAAAATATATTAGTTAATAGAACCATACGATAAATAGTGAAGTAATTTATAGAATAACACCCTAATGTTTTAGAAAAAATATATTATTATCTTATTCCATGAAATCCTTCCAAGTATGTATACTTTAATTGGACATTGTCCCAGAACAAATGTACCTTTGGTAATATACCGAAAAAAGGTGCATTTTACTTCACCTCACCATCACATGGGTGAAGACAATAACACATACAATGAACATGGTTTGATAATCTTGAGGCCATTTATTAGATAATTTTGGTTTTTATTCTAATAATTAATGATGGATTCAAAAATTAATATAACCCAAAATAAAACATTTTTAAGATTATGATATTAGCTATGTATATATTTTTCAATTTTTGTTAAGTGTTTCACTCACTTAAGGATTATAAATTTTGATTCGAAATTTTATTCTCTCATACATCATATAAAATTATTTATAAATAATGATTAACATATGGAATATGAACAATATCAATAAACGTAATCCACTTTGGTATTTCACACCTCGAAAAGATGTTTATATTAGAGAAAGATATATAGATGGAAGTAATCAAATTATAAAAATTATGGGGAAGTTGACTTGGGTTATGAGTAATATTTTTTCACATATGATTTAACCTAATGATCCACCATGTGGTGTAACATTCTTATAAAAATTTATGCAATAAGATCCTCCCTCATTCAAGGTAATTACAATTCAATTTATAGTTGATTAATGTAAAACATACGTGGAGAACAAAATTCTCTTTTTGGGAAATTACGAAATGGATAATTTTCTAGAGATATTTTATCTTCTCTTCGGATATATCAATCAATGGTGGACATTGATTCAAATCACTAAGGATGATGAATAAATATCAAACATCAAATGAAAGTATTTAATGTTACTCTTATTGTAAAAATATTTTCCACATGAGAAAAAATAAGACATGTAAGGATAGTTCATGAATATATGCTAAATTTTTTTGAAAAATTTTGTTATGTCTGATGAAAACATTACATGTTTATAATGTTATTCTTAAGACTATGTATGTAATAAAAATATCATGATTGGTCATTTTTAAGGGATTAAGCTAATCCATTGAAGGAAACTAGTCCCCAACACTTTCCCATCATATGAGAAAGTAGTATCATGTTTTAGGAAGTTAGATAAATAATTATCCATGTCTTATTTCATTGAAGGGAAGTAGTATAAAATGATGACGGAAGAGAAAATACATATAAAGAGAATAAGGGAATTAAGGATTTTCCCAGAATGTGAAACTGTTGGTTAGAATAACCATGGTACACGCGTAAATGGAAACAGAGTTCACAAAAAGTGTAAAGAAAAAGCCCACAATTATCATGAATACAATGGTAAGTGATAATCCCTTAATGTATTGTGCATTATCTGTAAGGGTATAGGGATATATTCCAACCAATTCCACAAATGCTAACGTAATTTACATCAGATGAAAATAATGGGTCAAGGTAGATATTATGCAACTAATACAATCAAAGTGGAATGGTTAACGTTCTTGTTTATTAGGAATTAATCAATAAATATTAAAATTATATTATTTATGATAGTCTTATTAAAAAACCTGAAACATACAATGATTTCACTATGGTAGTATTTCATTAGGGATTTGAGGTCATGTATGGAATGGTACCAAGATAATTCTTTTGTGGAATGTTATTATTTTTTGAAAAAACATGATTAAGGGAATATAACCCCTAATATGTTCTTAATGTTAATATAATTATTACAATCATATGTTTATATGGATGTATTTGTGATCATGAAATTGGTTAGTTATTTTATGGATTATATTATCTTTAATGTAGTTTACAACATGTATAGATCTACGGAATATATTTGAAAAAAGGATGATTTAATTTTTGGAATCATGCATTTTTATCATTAAGGTTTTAATGTGACTAATGTATACACATATTTTGAATGTTACATTAAGTTCGACACTATATTTTATTGGAAATATAATGTTTTTTTAGAGAATTTTTTTTAAAAAAATGTAATTTTAATTTAGAGAGAACTATTTAAGATGAGAATTTAGTTTAACAATATATGTAATTGATTGAGTTGAAATTTGGGTGTTATGATATAATTTATTCTAGAATTTTTTTTTGAAAATATTTACAGAAATGAGAAATGTATTGGAGCTCTACTGATTGGTAAAATGTGATTAGGACAAACAAATTATTTTTGGGTATTCAATTCATGGATTAAGAAATGAATTGGGAATTGATCTAAGATAATACAAAGTATTAAATTATGCTGATGATATAGAAACATATAAATTAATTAAATATTCATATTTTCTTTCTCTAAGTGGTAAAGGAATTATTTAACTCTAGAAAAAGGATCTTGAAAAAAGAATTTATCCTAGTGTATTCATTTTCAATTAATCAAATGCTCCCTTAACTCATAATTAATTTATTGTTTTGTGGATTTTGACAATATTTTGACCATTCACCTTCTTTTGACCAATTACCTCTTTCACCATCAATTATTGTATTGGAATAGTTATTTTCTTCCATGTCCATATCATAACATTCAACTTATATTCTCCTACAGAGAAACCTATTTAAGTTATTAATCTTGATTAACTATGTACTTCCTAGTATCTCTTATCTAGAGGATTTTTTATAAACAATTATAATGATTTGGTTTTACAACATGTTATCTTTAAAAAATAAAAACCTTGATTATTGAGATAACAATTAAATGGTGAGGGAATAATTTATTTAATGAGGTTAAAATTTAGAACACAGATATTATGATATTGAACATCATGTTTGATAGATTATATAAGACACAAAAAATAGGCTTTGATGAAAATATAAAACCACGAGACTTTAGAATATATATATATAAAAATTCAATATTATTGATAGCTTGTAATGGTAATATCACTAGGTTTAAAAGAAACATGACACTATTAAAATGTTATTCTCTAATCATGACCATTTTACCGTATAAGTTAAGTTGGAAATTATTAATAGGAAAAATGAAATTATAAAAAATATATGGTCTACACATATATAAAATAAATTAAATTTCAATAAGATGATTATAAATTAAATAATATTCATTTAAAGGATAGATTATTATTTTTTCGTAAAAAATAATTTTTCCGAATGTTGGATTAATCACGCTTTGACCGCTTAATTTAAAATTAATTATGACCACTTTAAAAACATTATATTAATAAATATTATTACTTTTTAAAATTAAATTTGGTAAATTATATTTGGATTAATTGTGGATATGTTTTTAAAATATTGATTTTTAGATCAATAGTGGAAAGTACTTAATTTTAATTAAAGACTTCATTTTTATTTAAATGTTTATAAATATAAATAATATTTTTTATGTTAAATTATTTTTATTATATTAAAATTTATCCAATTTAAGAAATTTAAATACATTTCATATTGAATTTTGATATTAAGTCATTCTATACTTGTGTGGATTTTCTCTTTGGAAACCAACCTTTTCATCGCACATGTGGGTATAAATTTCTATTGGATTCTTCAAATTCAATGAATATAATTTTGAAAAATGGATTCAATTATTTTAATAAGAATTATTTATATTATATAGTAAATATAACATAATTTTGGAGTATGTTTAACAGGGAAAACACAAAAAATTATTCACTAAAATTAATGTAGAACTGTGTTTACTAGGGTGAATAAACTAAATAAATAATTGTTAAAATAAAAAATAAAATTCAAAAAAACCCCTTAGGATAGACATATTTCAAACCCATAATATATATGGTATTATAATAACCCTTTTTAGAGGCTCTTGTGTTGATAAAAATGAGGATGAAAGTGATTTATTTCAAAAATACTGACTATGTCACCTCCCCTGCATATAAAAGGCCACCCACTCTTCTTCCCTCATCACACACTCGAAGCCATTTTATTTAGAAAATCCCAACTAAAATCAAATCCTCACAAACATCCTCACATCCTCGTATGTTATTTTAAATCATAATGAAATTCTGGGAAATCTTTAATTTAATCCAAAAGAGGACATGTGATGATGATATTGAGTTTTTAAGTATGCATTTTCATTTAAGTTATTCTTTTTACTCCTTATAATAATTTCAAAATATTACCATCTAATAAAAATTGTATATTTTATATACAAATATTTTAATATTTTAATTAAATAACATATATTCATCTATACCGACATAAAATGGAAAATTAGACCGTCATTCATGTGTTTGGAGGACTACTACCTCTTGAACCGGTGTTGTTCTCTCTCCATATCCACCTTTAAATGCTGGATGTAATGATGAATAATATATATATATATATATGACATATAAAATATTATTATTCTTTATTAACTATTATATCACATATAACTTCTAACATTTCATTCTGTGGGGTATATGAAAATGTCACTCTTATATACTATGGACAACCAACTCACAAAGCGATGTGATTTTTTCTCTATTAATATTTAAAATGATAGTTGTAATGAAAATATTTAATAATTATATTTAATATTTATGATCTAAAAATAGTTTTTCAAATATAATATCACATCTAACATATGAAAATCTAATCCATTGTAAAACAATTACATCGCTCGGGCGTATGTGTAGACTACCATCTCTACGTGGCGATGTGAAATAATAATATTTTATTTTTTACGTGGATGGTAATAAGGATATATTTTATTAACATACATGATATATCTATATAATGTAATAATTATTATTTACTAATATTTATTTTTCATTCATTCCATCCATCGATAAATGTGGAAACAACAATCATATGTATGTATGGCCAATTGGATCCTTGAACAATGTAATACATTTGGATTCTATAAAATTAATAGATTTATATAAATTAACATAGAATGAATATTTTTTTGGATAGGGTTATAATAAATATGCACAAGAGGGGGGACAATTGTTCCTTTTTCAATTTCATCGAATGATCATGATTTTTCCTTATATATTTATATCAAAGATTTAGCAGCGGAAAATAAATAGCACAGGATGCCTGATCTATAGTAGTTCAGGGAACCGAAAGCCCCTAGTCCACTCCACCAATGCTCTACTCTACGAGCTTGGTGATTTTCACTATTTGGTCCTCTTATCAACAAACCATTCCAAAAATGAGTATAGGCAGTTGATACCTTTATAATCTCAAGGCTAAACCGAGCCTTCTGAGTCACACACAGAACTGAATACACATATTAGAACGAGAAGATGATCACTAAAGATAAAAGAGTATTTGGTTCGTCAAAAATACATTCCCAGTTGTTCTTCACAATAAAAACAGCATGCAATAGACAATAAATGGATCATTGTCTTTAGAAATGATGATCATCAGGTAAAAGTAGTTCTGAGCTAATCTAGTTGTGGTAGATCATAAAATTTCATTCATAAATTTAACAGAGGTTGATTCACCAAAAGATATTTGATGTAGATTAGTAAATCACCAGTCAAATTTATTCTACATTAGAAAAAAGAGCTTTTTCGATCTTCCAAATTATAGATCTTCTTTCCAATAATTT
The DNA here is from genome assembly GCA_963277665.1 of Viscum album. Taxonomy (NCBI): domain Eukaryota; kingdom Viridiplantae; phylum Streptophyta; class Magnoliopsida; order Santalales; family Viscaceae; genus Viscum; species Viscum album. The sequence goes on from OY728160.1 coordinate 1,904,906,895, forward strand.
TTCCCCTTTTGAAAAAAACTAATACAGGTATATATATTGAATAAAGACGAGCATTATTCTTTTAAATTTAGATCCACAAAAGTTTCCTTTAGAATCACGATATTCAAAAGATTGAATATCAGAGCAGTCATAACTCCCTTGAAAATTCAGCGTGAAACGATCCTCTTAAATTGATCATTTGAATCACAAATAAACGGCATTGAATCAGTAAGGCTCGCTTTAAATTCAGTCTTTTAATCTAGATTGAAATCATCCTGAAAATACTCATAAATACCGTTGCATTAATAAAGTGGTAATTTAAACATCTTATGTCAAACATAGGGTTGAACTGCATAGAATTCATTCTTGAAATGTAATGTTAAAAACATAATGTTGATCTCAAACGTAAGGTTAATCTCAAACGTTTCTCTTCCACTCTTGAACATAAAGTATATAATCCAGACATTTCAATCAAACATACATCTATACATAAAATAAGGTTGATGAACCATACTTTTATCTTTAGCTTTCAAATATCTAGTTATTCAGAAAAGAAATTTTGATGAACCATACATTTAAGAAACAAACATACCATTTCGTACTTACATAATGATCATCTTCCATACTTTGCGAATTTACAAAATTTATGGTTCCTTTAAAATGTAGGGAAGCTTCCAATAGTAAGGTTCCTTCAAAACATGTGGTTCCTTCCTTCATACCATGCTGATAACTTATGGTTGTTTTACCATAATTCTCAGATATCTCATAGAGTAAACACCACATTTTATCCTTATGTTGTGCTTCTCAATGCAGGGTATGAAAAATGATTCAAGAACACGCTAAAAATGATTTCCAACTACATTATCAATTAAATATAGTTGTTCAAATACTTAAATAATTCTTCCCTAAATAAGAATATAACCAATATTAAATTCATGAAACACACATAAAGTAAAATCTTTAGAATAAAAAATAACGGTATTTGTGAGCATCAAATTAATGATAAAGAGATAGAGTATTGTTCTAAACAATCTCCCCATTTTAATAATAAAATTATTTATTGTTGAAAACCTCACTTTCTCAACAATGTCTCCCTTTTTGATGATCACAAAACCCTTAAAATAACTAATAAAATTAAATTACAACATTAATTACATATAGTTTTGAATTTTTCAAAGATAAATACAATTTTTAATTTAAACAAAAATATTTTTTTTAAAAAAATTTACATTGTATTATTTGAAGTCATAAAAAGAAAGAGAGAATGAAAATTTTCTCCCCCAATAAAAGATTATGGTTTAAAAAACCTAAAAAACAATTTTAGGTTTAACTTAATTTCTCCCCCATAAAGGATTAAGACAATACCCTTTTTGATTAAAATGATTAAAATAATATTATTAATAAATAAAAAAATAAAAAAATAAAAGGTTGTGTTTATCCTAATTTCTCCCCCTATTTCTGATATCAAAAATAATGATAGAAAAGGAATATAACTCATTTTTATTTAGCACTGAACTTATGTAAATTCTATTATAAACCGTTTATCAATATTTGAATCTGTATTACTGGATTTTTGAGTATAGATAGTACATTAAAACAAATTAAAACACATGAAAATGAGATATGAAGATATTTCATAGAATAGAACATACAATAATAAAAAACAATTAGAATCAAGGTTGGGTAATTTTGTGGTATAAGGTCCATCTCCTGTGAACTATTTCCTTGATCTCTGTCAATTGTTCCCTCAATCTTATCTTCAATCCAACTTCCAAATGGATATTTAGATTTCTGATTTATTGAGACAAAGTATATCCTAAATCAGTACTCTGAAAAATTCCTAAATTCATTCTTACTTCTCCATTAAAAGAGTAAAATTTTCTGTGAACTGATTCAACACAGTTCTAATTCCTGGTTCACTGGAAGTCAAGTAGAAAACAAAGAAATTATGATTATATAATGGTACTGAAAAATTTTCACTATTTCACTATAAGTCCTGTAGTCTGGCATTCATATTCTCCATGACCACTGTAATAGCCTTAAATATTCTGATTAAATTAGGTGAAGTACCTGATGTACTGGCCTCTCTAGTTCTGATAGATGCAAATTGTTTCTCCATAAAAGATCTAAATTCCATTAAATCTGTCTTCATAACCATATATGATTTCAAATTTTCAACATCATTTAACGATACTTTCTTAAAACATTCAACTTCTTGTTTAGAAATAGTACTTTCTTTCAGCCTTTGAAAATTTAAATGTTTCTTTTATAATGCTCTCGGTAGAGCAGCATTCTCCTTTTCAGCTTCAGTCAACTTTATATTCAGTTCCCCCATATATGCATTTACTGAATCAGATGGACCATGTGCTTGATTCTCATTTTCATCTTCAACATGATGCAACAAAACTAATGGAATGGTATCATCATTTGATTTTTTTTTCATCCTTACCCTATACTGGTTTCTCAATAGGTTTTTCCTCTATGCCTTTAGAAAACTCATCTATAGAAAATTCCCATTCAATACCTTAGTATGAATCTCAGAAGCCTTCTATTCCTGGTTTTCATTTGTTACAGGTTTCTCGTAAAGATCATCACTTACATGTTCTTCTTCTATAACTAGATTCTCCATAATATGTTGTTCTTGATCAACCTCTACTTGATCAATTTGAGTTTGGGCCACTGCTTATCCTTCACCAGACAATCTCTCATCTTCTTTTCTTTTACCGGTTCTTCATCAACAGTAGCTTATCTTAGAAACATATATCTTAAGATACCACCAGATGTTAAAACGTTCGAAGTTAAAACAGGCTCTTCAATGGGATTAGGGTCCCTGGTCCTTTTAAACTAAAGTCCTTCGTGACTTCTTTCATCAGATACAACCACAGCCTCAAACATGAGTCTTCTTGATACTGCACTAACTCATGATTAATCTTGTCCTTACTTTGGTTTTGATGGTTGGGAATGACCACATTCTTCATCTTATTCAGCTACAAAAGGAATCATATTTGATTATTCCATAGAAATATCAAATTTTTTCAATGTACTAACATTGAAGATGTTACTATGGTGGCATCTCACCTGAACATCAACCAGTCTTATCATATCATTCTTAAACAGAATATTTGAGATGAATCTTCCAAAAGGATAAAAAGTCATTATTTCCTATGGTTGGAAAAAGTAATTGATATACCTCACTGTATATCTCAGAATGTTCAATGTGATATCACCTATCTATAAAAACATTAAAATACATATCTGGATAAATAATCATTTCCATTTCATACATTCTAGGTGCAATACCATTTTGCACAAACTTAACCAATATCTTCTGGTCTGATTCCAAATCCTTTACAAACTTCTTCTTGATATTAGTTGATCCAAATAGAAATGAGATAATATCTTTAGAATTATGTACACTATCTCAAATATTTTAAAAATCAAAAGGATAAACTCCTTCATAAGGGAAGTTTTGAATTTTTTCAATTTCCACATATGAGATTGAAAAATATCAATAATCAATCATAGAGATTATCAAATCATCATCATTTCCTATACTAAACTGTATTGACATAAAGAAATGACAAAGTTATACCTCTTAGAGAAACTCTGTGTAATCACCATTAAACATATGTTCTAATCTCTAAAAATAAAGACCTTGCATTAGCATTAGGTTCGTCTGACAGAGCCATTCCAGATATACGACTTTTCCATGTAAAAATTTTCTCCCTACTGAGTGCAGCCTCTTCGTAGTGCTGGTCTCTGGATCATTTTTTCTATTGGTCTCGACCATTTCTGTCATAAATTTTTGAAACATTGAAAACTAATAGGGTTTTGAAGGTTTAGGTTTGGGATAGAAGAGCAGTAAATGTTTTTGAGGTTTCGAAGGGTTTTGAGAAAAAACAATTAACGAGTTTAGAATTTGAAATGGTTTCTAACATCATTGATTCCCGTGTCCTTATGTACAGACTAATCAATGCATAAATTTTAAAAATAATTAAAATTTCATGTGAAAAAAAACATAAATAAATAAATTGTACTATTTCAAAAAAAACTAAACTATTTTTGGAAAATATATATAATCAAATGAAAAAATTAATTAAAATTAAATATACCTAACTCCCTCTTAAAAAACACCTTGTAATCGGAAGTGGTTTAGTAAAAATAACATCTAATTATATTTCTGTATTCACATATTCTAATAATATATCATTTTTAAGAACATGGTCTCTTAAAAAGTGATTTCTAATATCAATATATTTAGTCCTAGAATAATTAATAGAATCTTTTGAAATATTTATAGCACTTGGATTATCAAATTAAATAGGTTTATTTTTAAAATTTAATTCAAAATCTATAAGAGTGTTTTTCATCTACAAAACTTGTGCACATCAACAGCCAGCAGATACATATTCTGCCAGAGCTATTCACAGGGCCACTGAGTGTGGATTCTTACTAGACCATGATACTAAGTATTTTCCTAAAAAGTGACATGTTACTGAGGTGCTTTGTAAATCTAATCTATAACACCAAAAATCTACATCTGAATAAGAATTTAAATTTAAATTAGACGTTTTTTAAAAAAATTAGAGATTGAAAAATAGTTCCTTTTAAATATCTAAAAATTCTTTGAACAATAGTTAAATGGTTTTCTTTATGATTTGATTGAAATATTTCACAAAGACATACTGAAAACATTATATTTGGTCTACTAGCATTAAGATATAATAAACTACAAATCATACCTCTATATAACTTGTTGTCAAATGATTTTCTTGTTTTATTCAAATCTTGTTTTATATTAGTACACATAAGAGTTGTATATGTCTTGTGTTTTTCAAGTCCAAATCTATTTAGTAAGTATGTAAGGTATTTTCTTTGATTCTAAATATTTCCAAACTCTTTTTGATAAATTTAATGTCCAAAAAAGAAATTTAATTCCCCCATCATACTCATTTAAATTTCATTTGGAATTATGTTAGAAAACTCATGACAAAGAGTTTTATTTATTGAACCAAAAATTACATCATAAACATAAATTTAAACTAATAAAATAATAGAATTGAAAATTTTCTTATATAGTGTTAGATATTCCACACCAACAGCAAAATCATTTTTCAAAATAAATGAACATAATCTTTCACACCAAGCTCTCGGCGCTAGTTTAAGACCATAAAGTGATTTAGTAAGTTTACAAACATAATCTGGTTTTTTTGGATTTTCAAAACCAGTAGTTTTCCCAACATAAACTTCTTCTAATAAATAACCATTTAAAAATGTATACTTAAGTTCCATCTGAGATAATTTAATGTTCATATGAGATGCATAGGCTAAAAAAATTCTAATGGAATCTAATCTAGCTACAGGTGCAATGGTCTCATCAAAATCTATGCCTTCTTCTTGATTATATCCTTTAGCTACTAATTTTTCTTTATTTCTAGTTATTATTCCTTGATCATATTTTCTATTTCTATAGACTCATTTTGTTCCTATAACTGGGTAGTTCTACGGTCTTTCAACTAAATTCCAAACTTCATTTATTTTGAACCGTTTTAGTTCTTCATGCATTTATATCTTCCAACTTTCATCAATTAAGGATTCAATTATAGTTTTGGGATCTGATTGGGATAGAAAGGAAAAAAACGCAACATGATTTTCCATGTTCCTTATAGTTTTTATTCATGTGTATAAGTTTTTTATTACAGTTTTTGAAGGGATATTCTTTATGGCTCTTGACTGTCTAGGTAGTGTACTTATAGGTTCTTCAATGTCATGTTCTTTTGGGATGGACTGAATTTCATTAATATCGTTTTCAAAATCATTTTTTTTAAGTTATCATGTCTCATGTTATATTTAGAGTCAGATTCATCAATTTGGACTTTCCTTTTCACAAAGGGATCAGATTCATCAAATTTCACATGAACGGATTCTTCAATAATCCTTGGATTTTTATTAAAAGCTATATAAGCATTGGAAGTAGCAGAATATCCTAAGAAAATTCCTTTATCATATTTTTGGATCAAACATACAAAGACTGTCCTTGGTGTTTAAGTTGTAAACCATGCATCAAAAAACATTAAAGTAATTTACATTAGATTTTCTGTTATTCTAGAGTTCATATAGTGTCTTTTTGAAAATTGTTCTAATTAAAACTCTATTCATTATATAGCATATGTACTTACAACTTCATCCCATATATATATAGGTAATCTATATTCATCTAACATAGTTCAAGACATTCCATGAATAGTACTTCTTCTCTTATCAACAAATCCATTTTTTTGTGGTCTTCTTGGTGTAGAGAAGGTTTGTAAAATACACATTTTTGAGAAAAAGGAATTGAATTCCATATTCCCATATTCTCCACCATGATGCCTTCTTAATGAAATTATTTTAATAACATTTTCATTATGGACAACTTTCCAAAAACATTCAAATATTTTAAAATCATCATTTTTTTATTTTTGAAAGAAAATGCAAGTAAATCTAGAATAGTCATCAACAAAAACATATACATATAATTTATCATCCAAGCTTGCTACCCTTTAAGGTCCAAAAAAATCCATATGGAGAGTTGTAGAGGTTTAGATGTAGAAATATTTTTAACTGATTTGAAGGATGATTTGTGATATTTTCCACGTTGGCATGCATCACAAAATCTATCACTTTCAAACATGAGACTAGGAAAATCAGAAACTATTTTTTTCTTAGATAACTTATGTAATTCCTATACATTGAAATGTACAAGTCTCCTATGCCATATCCATGATTCATTTACCTTATCTATGAAGAAGTTTACTTGTTGTTTACAGAAGGAATTGAAATCCAGGGTATACACATTATCTGTTCTGGGTGCTCTAAATCTAAGCAATTTACCTTTGAAAACAACACAATAGTTGTTAGAAAAATCTACAATATAACCATCAACACAGAGTTAAGAGATACCTTTCAGAATGTGTTTCAATCCGTGTACATAGTGTACTTTATTGATTGAGACTGTTTATAGATCTCCAATTGGTCCAATGCCAATAATCATGCCATTGGCATTTTCACCAAATGTGACTAGACCACCCCCATTTTGTTTTAGTGTTTTGAAATTAGATTAATTTCCACTAATATGCCTGGAGAATCCATTGTCTATATAATATATGGTCTTCTTTCTCTTGTGACCTGCTTCTTACAAAGGTATTTAAATAAATTTGTTTTGTTACCCATATTTTATTGGATCTAGTTGTGTTAGCCAGCAACGATTTTGGAATCTATAGTTGCTTTATTTTTCTAAAATCTACAGAATCATATAAATTGTTTGAAAGAAAGGCCTTCTTTATTCCCCTTATCTAGGCTTGACTTAAATAAAAATTCTTAGATAGATGTTTTCTTGAACCATAATAGTTATATATTACTTTTCTAGTACATGGCACAATGTAATTCTTGTACAGTTTCGGTTTTTCACCTTTACTTCCATCACTATATCTTTCCTTTTTAATCACATTCTTTCCAAGAATTTCATTTAGTGTATTTTATACTTTTGTAAAAATAAGGGCATCAATTTTATATGTTTCTACTTCAGTTTTTAGTGTTTTTATTTTAGCTTCATGATCTGTATTGTTTTTATTTATTGAGATATTTTTTCCAATAAGTCCTGATGTTGTTTTAGAGGAGTATCTCTCTCTCCTAAAATATCATTATGAATATTTTTTTAAAGATTTGGGTTTCTTAAATAACGAATAATATTTTTCTTCAAGCATATTTCAGTAAGCTTCAAATTTATCATTTGTACAGCTTGATTTAGAATTAGAGTAAGAAGAATAATAGGATTGTACCTCATCAGATTATGCCATAAAGCACAAATTGGCTTTCATATTTGATTCCTCATTTTCAGAATCAGACTCTAAAGAGTTTTTGGAGTTTTTAGATACACTCCATTTATCATTCATTTCTTTCTTGTCTTTTTTCTCATAATCATTTCACTTAAAGGATTTATTCTTCTTGTCATCATTTAATTGTGGACAATCAGGTCGGATATGACCCATCTTCTTGCACTCACAGCATCTGACAACTTTTTCAATATTTTTGAAAGACTTTTTAAAAACTTTTTTCTTTCTATAAAACTTATATAATTTTCTGGCCAGCTAAGCCAGTTCAACATCTGAATTGGATGAATCAGAACATTCTAATTTCACCATTATTTATTTTTTTCTTCTGCTTACTGTATTTTCTTTGAGATGACACCTGTAAAGAAGTGTCTTCTCTCTTGATCAAAACATTATTCTTAGTTTCGTCTTCCTGTATCTTAGCTTCATACATCATGAGAGTTTCAATTAACTCTCTCAATGTGAAATCTTCTATAGGTTTTTATTGTCTGATAGCTGCAGAAATTACATTCCATCGAGTTGGTAGTACTCTAAGTACTTTCAAAGCATGATCAGTTTGTTGGATTGGGTATCCCAAAGAAGTTTATTTGATGAAAATATCCGTCAATCTTTCATTCATTTGGGTGATTATTTCTCCTTCAAAGATCATGAATGTGTCAAATTTCAGTTTGGTAGTAGGATTCCTCAACTGTCTGACATTGTCAGTTCCTTCATAAGCAACTGCAATTGTCTTCCACATTTCATATGTTGTTGGGAACTGAGATACTCGGTTAAACTCTTCTGGTCCTAGACAACATATTATTAAATTCATAACCATTGAATTCATGTCATACTCAGCTTCAACAGTTTCACTCCATGTTTCATATTTCTCTTTTATATCATAAGGAGTCAGTATTATTGAGTAGACTCTGTATCCGAGGTTTTTCAAATAGATTATCATTCTTGATTTCTAACATCTATAATTCTCACCATTAATGTATGGATCTCTAACCCTATAGATTTCTTCTCTTGTTTCATCCCTCATGATCTGAGTATAATATTTTAAAACTTTTATCTTGTTATAGCTTTAACAAAAACTCCACCTCTGATAGCAATTGTTGGATCAAGTTATACAAGATACGCACAAGAGGGGGGGTGAATTGTACCTTTTTCAATTTCTTCGATTGATCATGATTTTTCCTTTCATCATTATATCAATGATTTAGTAGAAAAAAAATTATACCACAGAACGCATGATGTATAGTGGTTCCGGAAAAAAAATCCCCTAGTCCACTCCACCAATCCTCTACTCTACGAGTTTGGTGATTTTTACTATTTGGTCATCTTATCAATAGACCATTTCACAAATGTGTAAAGGCAGTTGATACCTTTACAATCTTAAGGATAAACAGAGCCTTCTAGTTCTATACACAAAACCAAATACACAGATTTGAATGATAAGCTGATCACTCAAGATAAAAGACTATTTTGTTTGTTCAAAATATTTTCCCAGTTGTTCTTCACAATTGCAATAACACTCAATTGACAGTAGATGAATCGTCATCTTCAGAAATGATTATCTTCGAGTAAATTTTTTTCTGAGTTGATCCAGTTTTAGTAGATCATGAAATTTCATTTTCATATTTAAAATATGTTGATTCACAAAATGATATTCGATGTAGATTACAAAATCTTCAATCGAGTTTCTCCTTCAGAAAATAGGGCATTTTCATTCTTCGTAACAGTATATATTCTTTTTAATAATTCATCACCTTGTGAAAATAAAATAATACTGATATATATATAGAATAAATATGAGTGTTATTTTTTTTAAATTTAGATCCACAAATGTCACCTTTAGAGTCTTGATATTCAAATGTTTGAATAAGAGAGCATCCGTAACTCCCCAGAAAATTCGGCATGAAAAGAACCTCTTAAATTGATCCTTTGAATCACAAATAAATGGATTTTAATCAATCAATGACTCACTTTAAATTCAGGCTTTTAATCTAGCTAGAAATCAACCTGAAAATCTGCATAAATTGTGTTGCTTTAATAAAGTCATAATTTAAACGTCTGATATCAAATGTAGGGTAGAACTGCATACCATACATTATCTGAATGTAAGGTTCACAACATAAGCTTGATATCAAATGTAAGGATGATCTCAAATGTTTCTCTTCAACTTTCAAACATACCGTATATAATCCATACTTTTCAATCAAACATATGGTTGTTCATAAAAGTAATATTGATTAACCATACCTTTATCTTTAGCATTAAAAAGTATGGTTGTTCACAAAAGTAAGTTTGATGAACCATACTTTTAATAAAAAAATATCATTCCATACTTACGTAATGATCTTCTTCCACACTTTGATGATTTCCCAAACGTAAGGTTCCTTCCAAATGTAGGGTTCCTTCTAAATGTAAGGTTCCTTCCAAACATAAAGTCCCTTCCCAACATATGGTTCATTCCTTCATACTTTTCTGATAACGTATGTTTGTTTTAAAATATTTTCTGATATCTCATAGATTAAATACCGCATTTCATCCATAGGCTATGCTTCTCAATGTAGTGTATGAACAATGTTTCCAGAACATGCTAAAAAAAATTCTCGAAAAATTTTGTAATTAATTCTCAATGTTCAAATACTTAAATATTTAATCCAGAAATAAGAATATAATGAATATTAAATTCATGAAGTACACATAATGTAAAATCATTAGAATAACAAATAAGGGTATTTTTGAGCATCAAAATCCTCATAAAGAGATAGATTATTGTTCTCACCATTATCCCCCTTTTTTATTATAAAATTATGTATTTTTGAAAACAACACTTTCTCAACATATATATGATATTTAATTCATTTATAATATGATGTATATTATTTAATCGTGGAAAACATAAAAGGATCAAAATTATAGAACCAAAACATAACTGAAAAAAGTAACAATTATTACCAAAAACAGTGTTTTTAACAAATCATTCCCAACAAATGAGTGATGGAAAACAAGGATTAAATAATATATAGAGTAATATATATGTTTATGGTTATATAATTTATTATTAATAAACCTATATTCCATATATAAAATTTTATAAATATATAAATGAATTTGACAAAGTGGAAAGGGTGTCTTGCCTCACTTTTACTTCCCGATCATATACACCATAATCACCACTTATTTCATTGTGTGGTATATATACTACCCCATTTGATATTATATATCATGAATATATTCAACTTCATGGAATTTAAGTATCATTAGTTATTATATATTTTATGGGGCTTATGATTCAATAATTACTAATATGTTTTGGGTTTATTTAAAAATCTCATCATTATTCAGGATCATTTTCTAGTAAGTCTCCATTAAAAGAAATATATGATATTTATATATTAAAAATGATATTTTTATTTTACAATGATTATTCATGAAATTTATTTCTTTTAATTGTACAATTTTTTCAATTGTTAAAAAATAAAATGACTGAGAAATTTTTTAAAAAAAATATGACATAATTTCTCTACTCTGTTGAATATTCTATTTATTAAAATCATTGATTTCTAAAAAAGTTATCCAAAAAGAGTGTTTATAATTTTCTAAATGATTTATTTAAGACAATTTTTCAAAAAAAAATCATTTATAAAAATGTTTTTAATGGATTTTTCATGTCATTTACAAAACATTCCAACTTTTGGTTTTACTAAAAATGTAGAAGGATTTATTGATTTAACGTGTACAATTTGGACATAAATATTCACTATCATGAGCACTATATTTTTTAAGAATAATTTAAAATTAGAGAATGTATATTTGATGATAATTATTTTAAAATAAAATTTTTAATGTTAAATTTTAAATATTGGTTCAAAGTGGGATGGTTCTTTTCTTAAAAAATGTTTTAATGAAATTGTTGTGTTATTTTTATTCATCAATGACATCAACACGTTATTTTACTGGCGATCGAGAATGGATATATTGTATTTATTTCGTCCGTAATATTTATATGGATGGTTTTTGATTAGTTTACTAGGGGTGATCATCTTTATTAACATTCAACATAGGAGTTTGGATGGTGTATGATTATATTTATAGATTAGGGTAAGTATTAACATTTTTTTCAGTTCCGAATTAAAATCTTTATATTAATTATGATGTATTCCATTAAAATGACGAATAAAGTAGAGTTATTAATTGATGAGTGTGTAAAGGAATTATAGATCCATGTGATGTATCAATAGGTCTTATGAGAAAATTTAGCAATGCTATTTGGATAATGCCTTGGATCATTTTGGTAGGATGTCTTGGCATGAGTCCTTGATCGTAATAATTCATAGAATTATGCTTTGAAATTATGTTTTATATGTCTGAAATTATTCATTACAACAATATGAATTGATTAATTGATATTCAATCTGATTATTTGATTATTGTGAATATTTATTGTTATGTTTCAAGATCAAGTGATAATTTTTATATAATTATTGGATCATCATTGATTCTAACCATATTTTTCTCAAGATAATGATTAAATTGAATTTATTTAATTGTTTAACAAGAAATAATGATTATTCTTTATTTATTCTCTGCTTCTGTTGTATATATACCCTTACTAAGCATCTGAGCTCACCCTTATTTATCATTTATTTTCCTCATGATAGTCGGATGTGTTTTGTGAAAGATATACAAAGATACACTAAAAGAAATAATGATGATATTAGGTTGAATTCTTTGTAAATATGATGTTTGGAAACAAAATGTGAATTTCAAGTATTTATCTAGTTTAACTAGAAAATAAAACTATTCAATCCATTGAGAAACTATTTCTTGTATCTAGTACCAATGTAATAATGAAACATCCAAATCTGGGAAATGGGGTTGGGGTTACTACATTTTCACATCTCACAAATTTTATCCAATATTGGAACCATGTTTTTTTTCATACCATCTATCCTTTGTGGTAATGTCTCATTTTTACCCATTATTATTTTTAGAAATTATATAGAATGACTTTCGAGACATCGTGTGGAGAAGATTGTGTGATTATGAGGCATGGTTCTCTCATAACAATTGTTTGAAATATATTATACATTTAATATCACCCTTGTATGGTTTTCCTGAAAAAGTTGACTAACTACTAAATGGATTCCTATATCAGAAATATGAGGGCACCATTGGACCCAAAATAGTGGTTTTACCCTAGGCGTGATTTCACATTGGTTGGCACAAGTTGACAGGGAAAAATTTGTCACGGGATGTAATGGGGATTCAATAGTTTAATAATTATTATTTTATTTGATACAACAACATTTTATATTTTATTAAGCTCTAATAACGAATTTAGAGTTATATACAAAACCCTATAATTCCTATGAGATGTGTAGAATGTGATCTTTCTATCAAATGGAAATGTATTGTGGATCAATGATCATCACATAGCCAGTTCAACGAAACCTCACCATCAATGACGTCAAATCAATCATCGTTCTTTGGAGAATGATCTGAATTGAGGTAGGGATGTTTTTTCATTGCGACTTTTCATAATTCATGATATTCGATGACAAAAGGGAATTGATAAATGAATTTATTAATCCAAGGATCAATCATCTTGTGGGATGGGACTATTTCTATGAGTTATGGATAATTATCTAAACCAAATTCCTTATCCTTTATCGTTGTACATGAAATCATGGCCCATGATGATAAACCTTTGTTCTTGTGAATTTTTCCCAATGTTCTTCATGTTTTTATCTATAGGACCCCATGGTCAAGGATCTATTTTTTTGGGATGCTTGAAACAAAATTATACCCCTCATATTAGAGGAAAAGATACAACCAAGGCTGGATATATGTAGATCGGGACTCGAGAACCCATACCTATGACGATTTTGAAATTCATGCATCATATAAAAAGGGAAACTCATGGAAGCCAAGCCAGTGGACACCAGTCTTGGCAGCGGCAGTGGGACGCAACGATCACCATAGGACATGGAGGCAGCTCCACATGGGACTCTGTACGGACGTGGCTGGGTGACCACAAGGAGTGGAGGCAGTTTCCCCGGGTCATTGTGTGGAGAGGAAAATTCCGGTTGGGTAGCCCATATGCCAGTTGGGAAGGATAAGAAGTTAGGTTGGGCGGTGTCTATTGGGTCATGTCTGGTGAAACCCGGCGTGACTAGAGTAGGACCAAGCCACGGTCAACCGTGGCTGTCTATGGAGAGACACGGTTGCTCCATCTTCCGCACTGATGTTGTAGTTGGGGGTAGGTTCGACCACCATGGAAGGTCAAGAAGTCACGGTGCATTCCAACGTAGTAGTTTATCCCAGTGGCTGTTGGGTGGCCATAATGGGCGGTTGACCACCACAATTGGTCGACAGGCCCAATGCCCCGTTCCCTTAAATTTCAAATGACCATACCATTCAAAAGTTACATTCATTTGATGATCTTTCTATGTTGTTGGGGCCCTGATGATGAGAATTCCATTTTGAGATATGGTGGTGAGTTCCTACTTTGGACCATTAGAGTTTGAGAGAGTTTCATTAGACCATTCCACAAGGGTTTAGTAAGACATTACATCCACATTACTCGATTATAGTCCCTTCTAGAGGCTGATTACCCAATAGTGTTACGGTATCCCTCATTGCTGTTGGGGAGATAATATATCACCCCTAAGGGACTTATGTGGAATTGATCTAACCTCCATGATTAGTGAATTTTTCCTGCATCTTGCATGCCACATCAGTAGGGTTAGTTGTATTCTCTAGTGTCTCTGGAATGGATACCCAATATTATGAGCCACAACAGTTGGGTTTGTGGTATTATCTTGGATGTATCCCCTAGTTTTCAAGTTAATCCTAATATGGTTAGTTGTATTCTATGGGTAGGATCCCATTTCGGTGTATCATAATCATCCATTACCAATTCATTCTCTTTGGGAGGGGACCAAATGAGTTAGAACTCTTATTGAGTGTCTCTGATTATGTCATGGATCAAGGAGTGAGATCTCTTGGAACAGACATGCTTTAGGAAAACTCATGTGTTTGTTAATTGTTTGTGTCATACCACTACACTGAGTGTCTTTGATTGAGTACATATGGTGGTTGTTGTTATATATTTTTTAAACATATACCTGTATGCAGTTGATTGTACTTTCCTCTGTGGTTTTTTCTTTTGTGGTACTTCCACTGTGGTTTTTCCTTTGTATAATTCCATTATTGTTTTAGGGTGTCATACTGAGTATTTTTTTACTCACCCAAGAATGGGATTTTACCACACATTTTGTATCTTGTGTAGAAAGTGGACATTTCTATGGAGTTTGATCCTTGCAAGGATAAGACCGTTATTTTTTAGGATAAATAGATGTGGCATGATCCTATTTTTTAGATATAATTCTCAATACATTTTTCATATAGGATGGACTTTTGGGTATAGAATCCTTATTGGTGGGATTATTTTTCCCCATATTACTTTCCAGTATGTTCACTATTTTACTTTTTTGTGGGGTATAGCGATTTATGTGACTTGATTAATTAGTGTTTTTATATTTAAGAATTTACGGCTATGTGATGTGTTTGGGAATACAAATACATAGTATAATGCCACCAATTTTTGGATTTTCCTACATGGTGCTAGTCACCATCCTCTAGCCTATTAGAGGCGGGATTGGGGTAGTCATAGAATGAGCCCCTCTTGGAAGGTAAACTACAGAGTGGTATCAGAGTGGTATGTTATAATTTAGGACCATGAGTATGTGAGATTGGTTTGGATAAATAGTTTTTAGTGTTTCATCTTCATATTTCATGCTAGAGAATCTTGTGTTAGTGTGACGGAAGACATGTCCATACACCATGACACTGGGAACCTTGTTTTTGACATGGAAAATGAAAACACTGGTTTTAGGGAAAAATGGTATAAGAATCATGTAGGAATGGTTGTGTTTTTCATGTCCTTCTTGAGTAAGATCTCTTGATATATTCTGTTGACTATGGTACATCTTGTTTTATTTTAGGATTCCTCTACAAAGTATTCTATTCATGATTCAATTTCATGATCATGTGGATGATCTGACTAGCAAGGAGGTGTCATTACAGGGTAATGTACAAGAAATAGAACCTTCACGTCGTTTACCAGATATACCAACACATGTCGAGTTGTAGCTAGTACCCGCACTACCAGTTCAAAATTCACATAGACTGAGTGTGTTTCATGTGTTTCATAGGAAGCAACCTCATAGTATTTGAGGTGTGCCAGATCCCTAGGTGGTAGAGTATTCACTAGAGGTAGTCACCCCTATTTTCATCTTTATGAGGAAACATTCAAACAAGAATTCATTCCATACCATGTGTCCCTTTCAAGGATCTCTGGGCTAATGTTACAACTTATTGACTCAGACACATAGTGAGACATATCTCTCAAAGATGTACATTTACTGTCTTTTCAAAGAGGAGTTATTTCCCACAACATTTTATTCTGTACGCTTACAAGATCTTGTACATCTTTAGTATGATAGTATGACTATGACAGTGTATTCAGTGATGTTTATAGATCATTCATGCTACTCCAAAGATATGGTGCGAGACCAATTATTTTGGGATCAAACCTTCAGTTTGGGATTATGTTGTGATATCAAGGTATCGATGGATTCCATTTTCCCACCTATTTATGTTGGGGTAAATTAGTGAGCTCTGCTAGTGGAGATATTTCTAGTTGAGAAAAGATGGGCCGTGAGAGATAGTATTGGGCACTAGGTAGCAGTGACCTCAGTAGTTGGTAGTTAATGGAATTCACAGGGACCCAATTGGGTCAGACACTTCAAGAGATGATCGTAGGACTCAGGTTCAGTGATGTAGGGCCCCTAGGGTGGTATACATTGGCTTAGGGATGTTTAGAGTTACACATGGTGTCATCAGGGACATCTTTCATGAGATTTCCTGACTCGTCACACAACTGATGGGGGGATTTTCGAGTGACCACCAAAGCCGTGGTAGAAATAATAGAAGGTTGGTGTGAAGGTTCGAAGATGTGGACGAAGAGAAGGCAGGGATGTAGGAGTTAATTGGTTGTTTTAACTATTAACACCACCACCCTCAGGTTTTCCAGGACCGGCTTAGTAATATGGTGGACAAGGATGAAGCCATTTCCAGGAAATTGAGGCTTCTGACCCAAGTACTCTAATGATGATTCCAGATATGGTCTATTTCTTTTCCACCATAGATACAGTTTTGATATAAACATGTTCTAGTCATTCCTTTTCTTACATGGATCATGTTAGACACTCGAATATTCTTGTTGAAATTTATCCTCAGCCCTTATGCTTGGAGACTCCTATGGGAGGATATTCTATGATCACACACTAGTGCTGATAGTGTGACCTGACTTATAGTGGTGAGTGTTTTGGTTAGGATCTCATGGTAGAGGCATTGCGGCCTCTTGATTTCATTCTCAATTGGGATGGGTTATCCACATTTTGTTCTTAGATTTTATATTTCCGGTGCACAATGAAGTGTTTCTATATTGATGTTACACGGTTTTCATTTTTTATGGGAAGAAAACACATGAAGAATATGATGGAATCAAATATATGAGGGTTCAGCCAGATAATCATCAATTGGATAGCCTAAATGTTGGAGCATTATATGATATAAGTACTCAGTTTCCTACTGTGGTGGTGGAGAATGCAGATGCCTCTCTGGAATATGATCCTAGTTTACCTACCATTATGGAGACAGACTTCTACATTGGTTTACTCTTTGGGATGACACTAATTTCTGCACCAGCAAATCGGATGGCTCTTGTTGAGATTCTTGAACAGAGGGTGTCGTGGGTGAACTTTAATAGGAAGGGATTCATGATGACCAAGTGTTTCACCCCTGATCATCCCCATCATAGTTTTCCAAGAAGGAATAAGAGATCTTGGGGTAATGTTTGGATTCCTAGTGCTTGAACCAGTTGACTGTGAATAACAACTATCCACTACCAATGATCAACAAAATCTTTGATCGGTTGAAGGGGGCATGATGGTTATCAAATATCGACCTCAGATCTGGATATCACCAGTAGCGAGTATGGGGTGGGGATATGCTGAAGACAACCTTTAGGTGTTTTTATGGTCAGAATGAGTTGTAGGGGATGTTGTTTGGGGTGATGAACACCCTAGTAGTGTTCATGGGACTCTTGAAATGGATCTTATATTCATACATAGATTTTTTCTTGGTGGTCTTCATCGGGGACATCCTAGTGTACTCACATCCATGAAGGAACATGCGAGAAACTGGAGGATGGTCCTTGACACACTCTGAGAACTCTAATTCTATGGTAAGCTCATGAAGTATCATTTTTAGATTCAAGAGGTCTAGTTTCTAGGACACATCATCTCAAAGGCTGTAGTTTCAGTAGATCCAACAATTGTTGAGATAGTGGTAATGGATAGTGTTTCTCCAGGACTGTGACTTTGAGATTTTCTATTCTCACAAGAAGGGGAACGTGAAGGAAGATGCTCTCAAGAAGGAATATAATTCATAGTTTCTAAATGAGGTTTTAGACCTGTTTTCCATTTTTTTATCCTTTGTGGATGGAGATTGATTATATAACCTCCAGTATATTGTTTTCACCCTTCCACTCTCTCATTGATTTTGGGAGGCATAGATTAAGGATACTGACTGCAAGACCCTACAGGAACATATGTCCATAGGCCATGCCTATGATGAATTTTTTATAGTGTAGAGCACATCACTCATTTTAGAGGACACATAGTTGTACCAGTGGCATTGTGGGAAGATGATTTGAGGGAGTTCTATACATCCCCTTTGGTTTTACATCTATTCTTGGAGAAGAGGTGTCAGGACATCCATCTTCAGTTTTGGTGGATAGGTATGACTAAGGAATTCTTAGAGTTTGTCTCTTGATGCCTTACTTTTCTGTAAGTGATCATTGAGCACCAAGTCCTTGCAGGTTTTACACAACTCCTTAATGTCCTGGAATAGAAGTGTGATGGTATATCGATGGACTTCATGACTGGTATACCATGTATGTCAAGGGAGAATGATACCATCTAAGTGATCCTTGAATAACTCCACATGTTTTCCAACTTCCATTCTATTCAAGAGTAGATTTCAGTAGAGAGATTGGAATTCCTCTATCTGTATGAGATAGTTATACTCCATGGGGTTCATCAATAATAGTTTAATATTGTTATTGTCACCATAAATCCTAGTAATGGAAGGGATTTTTGGAGTCATTTGGGACCCTTTTATTCTTGAGCATAGTGTCCACCCATAGACGGATGGCCAAACATATTACACTATCCGTTTTCCGGAGGAAATGATGTGGGATTTCATGTTAATCTTTGGCCGTAGTTGTGAGGATCACCTACCACTAGTGAAGTTTTCTTAAAACAATATATACTGCTCCACCATTATTATGGAACCATTCGATTCATTATATAGGCAACACTCCAGGTCACTGTTATACTGGACTAACACTGGAGTGTCACCACTCTTGGTCCTAGAGATGGTGAAAAATACTACCGATAAAGTGAAATCATCTAGGAGTAGACTAACACTTCACATAGCTTTAATAAGTCTTATGATGATTGGTGATGGAGGCCTTTGGATTTTGAGGAAGGAGAACATGTGTTCCTTTAACTCTCCCCTCAACTCAGATTATGGAAATTTGGTAAAGGTAGCATGTAATCTTTGAGGATCATCAGATCATTCCATATATCACATAGTGTTGGTGATGTTGTGTACCACTTGGCTCTACCACTATAGTTGGATAATGTACATGATGACTTCCTTATGTTTCTATTATAGAGGTATGTGCATGAACAATTGCACATCATTGACTGGGGAAAGCTAGAAATAGAGGATCAGGGTGACATTCACTGAGGAACCAGTTGAGACTGACAATTGACAGGAGAGGACCCTGCATGGGTGGTCAATTATGTTGGTGAGTGTATAGTGGAAGTACAAGAATCTCCAGGAGTCCACATAGGAGCAGGAGAGTCATAATTAAGCAGCATAACCTCTTTTCATTGAGTTTAACTTTTTGGATTTCATGTGCATAAATCCCAATGGTGGGGAGAATGTAATATCTTGGAACATACCATGAATTATTTTTATAAATTATATTGAATGATATTGAGAATAGGTACTGAGACAACCTATGATTATAATACCCAGTTTTCCCAGATGAATTTTGTGATAAATTTTAAACTTTTAATAGAACACACATGATGTTTTCCATTAAAAGAGGAATAAATCCTAAACAGTTCCCCAGAAAAGAAATATAAGGTCATAGTTAAACTCCAAATAATAGTTTTACCCTATTAATGACATAAATTTGGACATCCTGGAATGACAGCGAATTATTTTTTGTGGGACATAATGGGGAAAAATAATTTAATAAATAATATTTTATTCAATTTAATGAATTTTTTTTTATTTTGATCATTTTAGGTATTCAATGTTTTCCCCATAACCATGATATTCTTATATGATTGGGAGAAAGAGATCTCTCCTACAAATGGAAATATAACGTTGATCAATGATCAAAACATATCTAATTCGAAGGAACCCTACACACGATGACAATGACATATAGATCATCCTTCTTCATTAACCATTATGAATCAAGGTAGGCTGGTTGTTTCATTGTGATTTTACCCATTCAAGATTTTCTACAGTGAATATGAATCAATCAACAAAGATATTGATCCATGATTTGACCAACTTCTAGGATGGGACTATTTTGTAGGTGTGTTAAGACTTGTCTTACCAAAATTTCCATCCTTGATCATTGGACAAGAACACTTGGCTAGTTATGTTAAAACTTTTTTATTGTGAATTTTCTCTCTATATTCTTTTCATTCATCACCGTGAGACCCCCTTGTTCATAGCTCAATTTTCATGGCGTCTTCAAATGATATCAGACTCTCTGATTGGTGGAAAAGAAAAAAGAGAGGTCGAATCTGTGTATATTAGGACCTGAGTAACACAAATATGTGACCATTTTAAAATTCATACATCATCGGAACAATGATGGTGAGCAAAAACAGTGGTAGCCAATAGAGGAAAAATGGGGTTAGTGCCCCATGGAACATGGTGGAGCCACGAGAT
This sequence comes from Viscum album, assembly GCA_963277665.1. Taxonomy (NCBI): domain Eukaryota; kingdom Viridiplantae; phylum Streptophyta; class Magnoliopsida; order Santalales; family Viscaceae; genus Viscum; species Viscum album. The sequence goes on from OY728160.1 coordinate 1,904,927,852, forward strand.
GGGGTTGGGTAGCAATGTAGAGTGGAATCGTTGTGGTGGATGACTGCATGGAGCGGACTAGTAGGGCTGTGTGGCCTACGGGCCTGTTGGTTGGGCCGAGTTGGCAGGTTAGGTCCAATGGTCAGGGTCAGAACCGTGTTAGATCTAGGTAGGACTTGGGGTGACCATAGTCAAACTGGGCCATTGATGACCATAGATGTGGACCATGATCCACTTCTGCTCTAGCTGTCGCGTTGCCGCATCTCTTGAGGCCACGGTCGACCACCACAGCTTCTTGAGCATCTGCAGCATGGTTGAACACCATTATTTGTGGACCAAACATGGGATGGTCCACATGCCTAGTGACCCCCACCTTAATTTTCAAATAACCATAACTTTTAAATAGCATATTAATTTGAAGATCTCTCTATGATGTAGTGACCCTGAGGATGAGATGGTTCTTTTGAGGTAATGTGGTGAGTTTTTTTATCATTGACCATTATTGGTTGATAACATTCATTAGGTCCTTTCCTTGATGGTTCAATGCATAATTACATCAACATTACATGATTTCAGTCCCCTCTATAGGACGAGTCCCACATAGAGTTATGGTATCCCTCCTTGGGGATGGAGTGATCCTTTATCACCCCAAGTGGAGTTTTGTTGAATCAATGTCACATCAATGAGAATGGAGTTCTTACTTCATCTAGAAATCCACATTATTATTGTCATTGGAATTCCCCAGTGGCTCTAGGAATGATCCATTGTGTTATGAGTTGTATCAGTAGGGTTAGTGGTATTCTCTAGGTAAGATACCCTATATTATGGTTTGATCCAAATTGGGTTGGTGGTATTCTTTAAGAAGGATCCCATTTACTTGTATCATAATATTCCATTACCAATATGTTCTCTTTGTGTGGGCCAACTATGTTATACCTCTTAGTGAGTGTCTCTGATTATATCATGGATTGAGGAGTGAGATCTCCCAATATCATCCTGATTCAAGAAATATCATGTGTCTAGTAATTGGTTGTGCCTTACCTCTATACAAATTGTATTGGATTGATCATATCATAAGGTTATTATTATATGTGTTTTCGACAATTATCAGTATAGAGTTGAATGTACATTCTTTTGTGGTATTTCAGTTATGTTATTTCGTTTTTCCTAATTACTTGTGGTTTTAGGGTATCCTATTAAGTATAGTTTTTATCATCCCTAAACAGTCTTTTCATGCACGTGTAGTGTCTTGTTTAGTCTATCGGAATTTCGATGGAGTTTTTGGTAGGCCACAACCATGATGTTCTGTGTGAGGTCATAGAGATGTAGAATTTTCCAACAGTTCAGAAAACTGTCCTAGTACCATTTTTATTTCATGTTGGACATTCAATTTGACCACGTTGTCCTGATATGTAAAATTGATTATGTTTTTAAGGATGTTATATAATCTAGGTCAGACCTCAAGATGACTCTCAAGGATCATTGATAAGTTTATCGTATGATTTTTTCATAAAAAGTACTAAAAATCGGGGTGATTTTAAAAACGATTTTAAGTAAATTACATGATTTAATGATCTTAATAGTTGTTAGATAAAGGTTTTGATTGAAGAATTATGATTGAAATGGGTCATTGTGACTAAACTACTCAGCTTTCGATTTCTTTGTTCTTGGAGATTCATTTTGGTTTGGAGTAATTATTTGGTCGAAATTAATTGGAATCCCGATTAATTCCTAATCCTTTATTTCAATCCTTGTAGAACCCAACCTAGACATAACAATCGTATTTTCATGGCTTAGAACTTATTCATGGAATAAGAGCTTCCAAATTAGATTGAAATCTCAAGTATTTGGGAAATAAAATGATTTTTGGTTGTCTAATGAGAACAAAACAAGTCACGCACTCAAAACCTCACACCGATAGGTTAGAAATTAAGAGAAAATCAATAACATGCATCAAAACAGGTATAAAAATAAGAAATAATTTAAGATACATGGAAAAAAATGTTTTCACACCCCAATAACTCCAAACCAGTAACTAATATATGTGTTGGAAGTCCCTTGAAATGCGTGTTGTTCCCTCACAATGAACGCCAACCGTCTTGCTCGACATCGTGTGGAGGAGGAAGCTCAGGCCGAACTCCTTCTTCATGCTTGATCCCACTATGATGATAGCATCCTCCAAAACGTAAAGGATGAAGAGGAGACAGTTATATGAGTCAAAAATGGTAGAGAGTTTTCTATTGGACGAACATGTAATTGAGGATCCCAACCATCCATTTTATAGACAAATGTGAAGGTGGTTTGGGGATCATATATTACGTAAAACCACTTGGCCCTTGGTTTTTGACCACTTGATAGTCAAATGTCAATTTGGAAAAAAATTAAAAACATGTTTCACACCCTCTTGAATGTCTCCAATGAATGTTTGGAAACATTTGGACAAGTAGAGCCCGAGATATGAATAGTTCACAACACTCCACTAGTGACTTCGTGCAGATTTGGTGTGCTTGACAGAGAAGGTCAGATGGGCCACCAGATGGCCAAATGAGTCTTGGGATCCATCAAAAGAAATTTAAACCAATGAATTTGGGACCATACCGCAAAATTAAAATCCATTTTAAGGAAATTTATTATAGAAGTGTTCGGTTTAGTAAAGTGGTTTTCTTGGATCCTGCGTAGCTTGGCCAATTTTTCTTGAACTCCATCATGGGCCCTCCAAATCACCTCCACCATCAATGAAAATATTAAAACAAGTAACATTTCCCTTTTTAAGAGTGATAAACACAAAATAATTTAATCTAACATGACATGAAATTTGTTATTATATTTGGAGTTTACAATACAAATTCAGTTTCAAACAGTGGTGTAAGGGTAAAAATGAGACAGTGAATCATTGTGCGATCGCACCCCCACACCTAAACATTTTCACTCCTGGGAAATGTCATATTTCCTATAATTATGAATATAGATATTTCAAAAATAATAAAGATTCAACATTCAATGAAAATTTAATTCCTGATAAAATGTGATCAAATCGAAAATCGCACGGAGAAGATATTCTTAATGATCATTGAAAAAGACATCTAAAAAATTTTATCCGAATAAAATTACAAGAGATGCATGATACCAATCGAAGAAAATAATTAAAAATTCAATCATGTCAGAAATTATCCATGTGTGTGTGTGTGAAAACCATTTCATTCTATTCATTCCACTTTCAATTGAGTAAATATAAGTTATTTTAATAATTGTCTACTTACAAGATACTTTCCACTCAACTTTCCCCACATTATTTGCAATAATATTTCAATAACCACTCAATTAAGAACTCATAGAAGTCAAACAATAATCTCACTACCAAAATAACCCCATATGTTTCACATTTCTTCACTCCACCCATTTATTTATTTTTTTTCAAAAGATTCACATTCAATAAATCTTACAGACCCCTCCCTAACCATATTTGATCGCCTCGCGAAAATAATTTTAATAGTTATAACTAAATCAAGGGTCGAGGAAAGGTGGTTTTTGACCTTCTCAATATACAATAGTTTTTTATTTTTATTTTTTAGGGAATAAAACAGTCGGATAATGGGTACACACGCATAGGTCAATCTAGTATAGTAATAGAATAGACCATATAAGGAACAACGTATTGAAAAATGATTTTTTAATATAGGGAAAGTCAATCAAACTTATATTCACATTCCATTATGTTTGAAATTTTCACACATCATGGTTGGGAGAAAAAATGTGTGGAGAGATTAAGTGACACAATATTCCTTTAAACTATTCACAAGAAAAAAGGCACCATTATTTTAAATGGTTTCGAAATGATAAAACTATTTATATCATTGACAAATAACCCAATTACAAAATAAGGTCTCACCACAATATTGAATTCTTGTTAAAATTCCCATTTATTCCAAAGAAATGAATGTTAAAACAGCATGAAATAAAAATATTTCAAATTCATTTTCTATAACATCCATGATTAAATGGATATCAATTACCATGATAATGTGGGCATAAAAAATTATTCTGGCACAAAGGTGAGTTCGAGGGAAAGGGGGGAAAGTAACAATACAATTCAATAAGCTAAAAAAAGATAGATGATGAAAATTCCTAACTAAGCTTGGAGTGTACACATCCCCCCCCAACCTAAAGTGTGTAGTATCCTAACTATAATAAAAGAGAATAGGGGAAGGAATGTTAAAACCTTGTGAGTGTCATTCATAGATTCCTTCTTGAATATGGAGTTCCTTCATTTGGTACTCTAGAAGGACTTCATGGATGTGCTACAGCCCTTGCTCATTGACAGTGAATGTTTTCTTGGTTTCCTCATTTTGATCCCGAAAAACACCAAATGGAGATACATTAGTAGAATTGTATGGGCCAAACCAGGGGGAAAAATATTACCTAGATACAACTTCAGCCTTGCATTGTAAAGGAGGACCTTCTGCCAAATGTGGAACTAACAATGAAGGATAAGATGGTCATGGAAAGTCGGGGATCACTCCATATAAATCTCGTAGTTTTTATATGCATCTATCATTAGTTCGTCTATCCCCTGAATCTGAAACATCCTTTCACTATAAGCACCAAAAAGATTATAATTACAGTGTTTGATGGCTTGGAAGGCCCAGTGCTCAGTCTCAACAGAGAGGTGACAACTCATTCCAAACACTACATGATATGGTGACATGCCAATGGATGTTTTGAAAGCAGTATGGTATGCCCATAAAGAACCATCAAGTTGAAGACTCTAATCTTTAATATTGGGTTGAAATAATTTTTCAAGAATCTGTTTTGCCTCTCTATTTGACACTTTGTCTTGACCATTGGTTTCTGGGTGACATGCAATAGACACTCTATGACTGACCCCATACTAACGCAGAATTGATTTCATTGTTCAGCTGCAGAAATGAGAACCCTGGTCCCTGATGATGAACCTATGTAAGACAAACCTACAACATATTTGGGTTCTCAAAAATTCAACAGCTACCTTATAATCATAAGTCCTTATAGCTCAAGCCTCTACCCATTTTGACACGTAATCAACTTCCAGAAGAATGTACATGTTGCCAATGTAATTGGGAAATGTCACCATAAATTCAATTACCCAATGATCTACAATTTCATGAAAAAGAATCATTTTTTGGGGAATTTCATTTATTTTAAATATATTTCAATTTCTTTGACTATGAGGACAATATTTTAAAAATTCATGGGTATCCAAAAAAAAATTTGGCCAAAATTGACAAAAATAATGTACCTTGTAATAAGTCCATTGGGGACCAAAGTGGCTCCCACAAGAAAGAGTGTGGAAAAATATAAGGATATACTAAAACTCACTATCGAGAACACAAATCCTGAGGACTTGATCACTATAAGTGCACCAAAGGTAGGGGTCATCCCTAATATACTGACGGGTCTCTTATTTTAGATAGTCAGCCTAGTTTTTTTGAAATCATTAGGAATGGAAGATACTACCAAATAATTTAGAATTTCAACATACCAAGGAATAAAATCATGCACTCGGTACAGTTTTTCATTAAGAAATATGTCATTTACGGAAATACTAATGGATGAGTCAATGTCCAAGGATGGTTGAATCCTACAAATATGGTCAGCCACCACATTTTCTACCCCTTTTTTATCTCTAATTTCTAATTTGAGTTTTTGAAGGAGGAGCATCCAGCAAATGAGATGTGTTCTGGCTTTAGGTTTCTTAAGGAGATACCAGAGAGCTACATGGTCTAAGTAAACAATGACTTTGGACCTTAAGAGATATGACCTGAATTTATCCATGGAAATCACAATGGAATGGAATTCATTTTCAAATGTGGTGTAGTTTGATTGGGCAGGTTCCAGTGTACATGAGTCATAGGCAAGGACATGTGAAGAATGATTGACCCTATGTGATAAGACATCCCCAACTGCATAGATAGAGGTGTCACTCATGAGATTAAATGGTAAATCCCACCAAGGTGGTTTTATTACTTGGGTTGATGTGAGAATCCATTTGGACATATTACAAGCTTCCTCACATTCTTTATCAAAAAAATTATTTTTCTTTTTGGAGTAATTGGGAGAGGGGGAGTGAAATTTTACTAATGTCATGAATGAAACGATGGTAAAATAAATCATGAACTTGGAAAGACCACACATACCATAAATTTTTCATGAATTGTTGGGAAGAAATGACATCATATTTTGATTTATCTACTTTGTTACCATCTCCGGAAGTTACATGTCCCAAAACTGTACCTTGTTGCACCATGAAATGACATTTCTCATCATTTGATATGAGATTCTTTTCAATATAGTGACATTGGACTGAAGCAAGACTAATCAAACATTTATCAAAAGAGGATCCATAAAAAATTATATATTCCTGGAATACTTCCATAAAATTCCCTAGGAAATCCAAAAAATTACTGACCTTTCATCACTTGAAATTACCTAGGGAATTGCACAGACCAAATGGAATCCTCTGATATGAAAATGAGCTAAATGCGAAAGTGAGGGTCATATTTTCCTAGTCCTCAGGGGAAATATGAAATTGAATGTATCCAGAATACCCATCAAGGTAATAGTAGTGGGAATTACCCGCTAGCCCCTCTAGAATATGGTTAATGAATGGAAAAAGGGAAATGGTCCTTCCTAGTGTGTTGGGTTAGTCGATGATTGTCAATGAACAAAACCCAACAATTCTACACACGAGTTATAACCAATTCATTATTTTAATTTTGGTTTACTATAAGGCCAGTTTTTTTAGGAACTACTTGAATGGGACTATCCCATTGGCCGTCAGAAATTGGGTAAATGATTCCAGTAGCCAATAATTTTGTCACATCCTTTTCACAACTTCTATGAGGTTTGGGTTTAGTTGACCTTGTTCCTAACTCAATGGTTTATCCTCAATATTTAATAAAATATGATGCATGTAAACTGATGGCCTAATGCCAAAATTGTGAAAATATTTGCATCATAATTATTTTTTATACACCCTCAAACCTTCAAGCAGTAGAAATTCATGGTCAGGAGGGAGTGAACTAGAAATGATGATGGGAAACATGTTTCCATTCTCAAGATAGGAATATTTTAAATCCTGAGGAAGTAATTTATTTTCAATTTCCATTTATTTTGGATTGAAGGGAGTGTCTGTTAAAGTTAGAGGTAACTAACCACATCTAACTGCTCAATGGTATCATCCTTAGATGGTGAATGAGATTTTACAAGCTTAGCAGTATCATCAAAAGTCATTAGATCCACATTGTTCAAGAATTTATTAATTAATAAATATGCATGAAACTTCTCTAGACCACTACAACAATCAATTCATGATTTATTACCAAAAAATTCAATCATGGATGAAAACTCAAAAAGTGGATCGGAGGAATGGAAAAAAAGTGTTTTTAGAGAAAGGGAGTACATCAATTGAATTTACAAAGAGAGGAATGTTCTTCTGAGGGGTGATTCATGGAATAAAGGCTGTTGAAATGAACTATTTCAGCACCAAATTACATAGATAATGTACCATAATAGACATTAATTATGGTTTTGGGGGTTTTAAAGAAGGGTTTCCCCAATATAATTAGGGCATGTCCATTCATCCTATCATCTTCCATTTTAAGCACATAAAAATCAGTAGGAAAAAATAAAATTTTCACCCACATAAGAACATCCTCTAACACACTAGAGGGGTGTACGGTACTCTGGTATGATAGTTGAACAAAAATTCCAGTGGGATTTAGTTCCCCGACCTAAAATGAAGAGTATATGGTGTGAGGCATCACATTTATAAAACCACATAAATCAAGCATAGAATTGGAAATATAATACTCCCCTATGGTGCATGGAATCGAGAATGTCCTAGGATCATTTCACTTTTTGGGAAGTGATGGTTCTATTAATGCTGATACATTCCTCTCCAAGCCCACATTTTAATCTCCATGATATCACCTTCAGTGTGTACACATCTTCTTCAGAAACATGTTGTGTCTTGGAATTTTTTTCACAGCATCAAACAATGGATTGTTAACTTTTACATTTTTAAAAGTTTCCAATATTTAATTATTGTGTTTAGTTTTCTTCTATTATCACGTTTGAATGGAACTTTGGGGAAATGGAAGAGGAATGGTTGGGAAAGGAGACTCATCAAGATACACACTCTTTACTTTAGAATGGTTTCTCTCATGATAAATATTTTCTTTTCTTGGACCATTTTAAGCAGTTGAGAAGGCGGATTCCTCGGGATTGGATGAATATAATGGAGGGTTCATTTGGGATTCATGTTATTTCCCACTCCTAAGGGTTATTGCAATGATATTTCCCTTATCCCTAGCATTGTTTAATGGTTGAGAGGGTAGTTTACCCAACCCATGACATTGAATTTCCTCCACTGAGTTAGCTACCTGTCTTAATTGGTTTTTAGGTCTTATTTGGCATCTTGTTTGGTATGTTGGAATTAGATATTGTTGAAATCCAATTGATTCATCATACATTCTAGGCTTGGCTCGGGTTTGGGAGGGGGCGTTTGGAAAGACCTTTGGGTGGTTGAAGATTTGTGGGTTTTGGTGGTAGATGACTACTTTGTCCTTGTGGGTTCTATTGTTGATGAGGCTAGATTGAATACCCCCACTTTCTATATAAGCTTTGTTTTATTTCCACAAAAGGTTGGACGAATAGTACGGTTCTTGCCTAAAGGGTTGGTTATAGGGGCATCCTGGGAATATTTCCTCACAACTCTGAGAAGTTTCTCTCAATTTGGGGAATTGGTCAGAATAATGGGTGTTAGAAGAGCAGATTTCATAATTAATTGGAGGAGAAGATTGATATTTCCCTTGGGATGGAGTGAGTTTTCATAAATGGGTACTTACCTCTTCAAACATTATGTCAACCTTCTTCTCGAATTTGGTACTTTTCAACTCATGGACACTTCCAATCAGTACAATAGACCTTAAACCAAAGTGTTGATTATTTTATGCCATGTTCTCAATTAGGGTTCTTGTTGAAATTGGGGTTTTATCTACTAGTGCACCACCTGCATCAGCAGAAATCTTGATATGATCAATTGGAATTAAACCCTCATAAATATACTATATTAAATTTTGATCACTTATTTTATGGTGTGGAAGAATTGAACATGACCTTTTAAAGAATTATCAATATTCATATAATGTTTCCCCTTATGATTTTCTTTATACCATATATTTTTTTACTTATAGTTGTAGTTCAAGATGCTGGGAAATATTTTTCATGAAAAATGCATTTTATGTATGCCCAACCTCTAATTAGTGAAGTAACATAGTAAAGCCAGTCTTTTGCAGTGTCTTCTAATGAAAATGGGAATACTAGGAGCTTTAATTATTCTTCATCAACATTTTGTTGATTTAATATAGTACACATAGTATGAAATTATTTTTTATGTGTTTATTTGGATCTTCTCTATGAAGTCCATGGAATCATGGTAATAAAAGAATTAGACCAGATTCTTGTTCAATGATGGGTGCCTCACCTTGAATTTGAATGTTAGTCGGTTTGATATCAACATCAGGTGACGTAGTTATTTTGATGTCTCATTATTTATATCCATGTTATGAATTATTTTTTTAGTTTTGAAGTTTGTTCTTGATGAATAAGTGGAAGGATCAAGAAGAGTGTCGATGTGTTCTGTGTCCTCCTTGGAAGGGTTCTCTTCTTTGTCTTGGTGTCACTGACGAAGGATCCTCTCCAGTTCGGGTTAAAAAGGTGGGAAATCTCATGGATTAGAATTAATCATGCACAAAACCTACACAATAAATAAATCATAACAAAAAATGATTAGAAATATAAATAAATATTCACAAAATTTACAAAATATCTTATCAAAAACACGCACTAAAAACAAAGCGATCCCTGGAAATAGAGCCAAAATTGGACCATGATTTCTAGACATGTCAAATTGATTATGTTTTTAAGGATGATTTATATTCTATGGAAGACCCTACTTAAACTCTCAAAGATCATTTATTGGTTTAGGGTATGAATTTTTAATTAAAAGTACTAAAATTTATGGTTGATTTTGAAAACAATTTTAAGAAAATAACATGATTTAGGAACTTAATAGTTGATAAATAAAGGCTATGATTTAATAATTATGAGATAAAGGGGACATTGTGATATCAATACACAAATTTCAAGTACATTTTTATATGAGATTCATTTAGGTTTTGAGTAATTATTTGGTTTAAATTAATTGGAATCTATATTAATTCATAAACCTTTATTTCATTGCTTGAAGAACCAAACCTAGACCTAGAAATTGTTTTGTCATGGTCCAGAACTTATGCATGGTATAAAATATTCCAAATAAGATAGAAACCTCACCTATGTGGTTAAGAAAATTATTCTTGTCTTTTAAAATCAAAACAACACTAGTAACACACTACAAACCTCACACCAATCGGTAAGAAATTAACAGAAAATCCATCACATGCATCAAAACAAAGTATTCAAATAAGAATTAATTTATGATTGATGGAATTAAATGTTATAACACCCAAATAACTCCAAAAAAGTAGCTACTATATGAGTTGGAACCCCCTTTACATGTGTGTAGTTCCCTCATAACGAATTCCCACCGTTTAGATCGACATCAGGAGGAGGATGCTTGGGTGGAACTCCTTTTTCATGATTGATATGTCTATGATTATAGGGGCCTACTGAACTAAAGCTATGTATAAGAGACTCCTATAGGACCCCAAAATGTTATATATTTTCCTCCTGGATGAACTTGCAATTGAAGAGCCGAACCAACCATTTAATTTGTGAAGTGGATGGCTGTTTTGGGCACACAAATTGTGTAAACCCACTTGGCCCACGGTTTTGGACCACTTTATAGTTGAATATCACTTTGTAAAAAACTAGAAACATTTTTCCCCTCTCACTTAATGTCTCCATAGAATGTTTGTCACTATTTGGACAACTAGATCCTGAGATATGGATAGATCACATCACACCACTTTTGACGTTGTGTAGATTCGGTATGTCGGAAAGATTAGGTCAGTTGTGCCACCTGATGGCCAAATGAGTATTGGGTTCCTTCAGATAAATGCACCCTAATGTATTTTGGACCAGACAAAATAATTTAAAACCATTTTATGAGAAGTCTAGTTGAACCATTCCGTTTAGTAATATGTTTGGCTTGGATCCTGCGTAGCTTGACCCATTTTTCTTGAACTCCTTCATGGGCCCTCCAAATCACCTCCACCTTCAATGAAATTATTAAAAAAATTAACATTTCCATTTTTAATAGTGACCAACACAAAATAATTGAATCTAATAATAAGTGAACATTGTTATTATATTTGGAATTTACAATAAAAATTCTGTTTAAAATAGTTTTTTAAGCGTGAAAATGAAATAGTAAATCGTAGTGAGATCACATTTATAGATACTTTTTTGTGGGATTTTCTTGGGTCTGATTACATTCCAGTATTATCACTATTGTACTGTGGTTGTAGGATATTGTGTATTTCATGCATTGATTTCTTCGTTCTTTTACATTTTTGATTTTGTTGATCGAAGAGGTGTGTTTGTGTATATGTACATAGACTATTTCTTCTCATTTATGGGATATTATTACTCAATGATAGTCACTAGATCCAAGAATTTTAGAGGTAATAATGGGGTAGACACAAAATGGGACCCTCCTAGAGGTTTTATGACATTCATATTTCCTTTTTCATTATTTTACTAGGAAGTTTTATTAACCCTTTTTAAGATGTGGGCTTCTCACAAAGGTAATTTCAAATTTTAAACCCCTAATTACTGATTAAGTTAAAATTTTGATGGTGTAATCTACATAATGGTGGATAATTTAACATCCCAATAATAATAAATAACAATATGTTAGATAGTGTATACAACATGCAACACTAAGATTATACAAACCTCAAAATTTAATTATTTTAATATGGTCATTATAATCAGGACTTTGAGTTTCTTGTATCAATAGGATTATCCCCATTATGAAATATATATATATATATATATATTGTATAACATAAATAAAAATTAATTCATTACATCTTAGGAAATAGTTACTCACTTTTTATAAAATAAATTTTATTCTTTAGAATACATTTTCACAAAAAATGGTTTTATTAATTATATTGAGAGCATATTATAATTAAGTATTAGAAATTTGAAAAAAATATTTGATAAAAAGTTTTATTTTTTTAATCATTACAAAGAATTATCTTGGAGTTAATATTTGTAATTTTTTTGAAAATATTGATTTTCTAGTAAATAGAGAAAAATACTGTTTTTAATGAAAATTGTATTTTTGTTTCAATAATTTAAAAACATTCATCTCTAGATAAAATTTATAAGTAAACCTAGTACTCATATATTATTGATAATCCAAATATGTTCCTTCAAATCATATTGATGGTCAAATTTGGTATAAAAATAGATTTTAACATAAAAATGAATTTCTTGAAATGGTTTTATTATGAAATTTTGTATTTTTACCTTAAATTAATTTAAACCACTATTATAAATTCAATATTGAAAAATTGATTCCATATTTGGAAAAATGTGTGATAAGTTTGTTAAATTGTTCCATATTATATTTAATCATTATGAATAGTATCGTTGCTAAAAAGTTTCTCCTTGGAAAGGGTAAAATGGGTAAAAAATAGATAAAACCATGAGATATGTTGTTTTAATCATTCAAAAAATTAAAATTTTCCTTTTTTATTGGTTTTATTCAAAAATTTCCCTCCATGTATCAAATATATTGTAATTTTTTGAAACAATTACATTATTCGTACCTTCATATTATTTTTAGAAATTAATAAATACACAATTTCACTCTCTTGAATTTTGAAACAATAATTGTTTATGATTTGGTTACAAATATTAATATTTTGGTTATAATTGTTTATTTAAAGTATAAATTTTTTTTCTATTGTGGTAATTTATTTATAATTTATTAAGGCTAAATAATTTCCATAAATGCTTATGAAAATCTAATATAATATTTAATATACTAACTGATAAATAAAATAAATTATTTGAAAATTGTAAATGTAAAAAAAATTGAGTGATTATTAGTGGAAGATATGTTTTATAGAAATATAAAACATATTAATGTTTTTTAAAGTATATATTGTAATTGAATTTTTTAATTTCTGTCTTTAATTTCGATTTTATTGAATAGTGTCAAAATTAAATTAATGATATTTTATGAAAAAAAATATCTAATTAAATTATTTGAAAATCATAAAATTCATGAAAGAGTATGAGGGTGATAATATATGATCAGAAAATTATTCCCTTGGACATTTTTTGGACATTTTATTTATTATAAGTAAAATTATAACCCTTTAAGAGTGAAAAATGTGTTATAGTGATTAATGTTCAACTTTGTTAACTATGGAGTAAAACAAAATTATATGGTTTAAAATAACAAATTAAACATTAAAATTTTTATTGGTTGATAATATTTAAACAATATTATATTTATAATTTTGTCCAAATTACGTTACTTTCATAGTAAAATTAATTTATTATATTTAAATGATTTTACTAATTCCATGTGTGTATGTTTGTTCATTGTAAAAAGGCACCAACTCTTTTCTATTTTATTTACAACATGTTAAATATTTTTATAAAAACCCAATAAAATTTTTTTTATAAACATAATTTTTCATATTATGGAGGTTCTGTTCTTCAAAAAGTCCATCCCTAGGTTCTATAAGAAGGGAACTAAATAATTTATTTCAATGAAGAGGTAATAGCCTTAACCAATCACATTCGATTTACTCTTTCTACATGAAATAAATCTATATTTTTTATTATAAAATATTATATTTAGTCTTATAAATATTATTCAATGTTATTATTATTATGAAACTACCATAATCCACTCAATTATCCATCAAATGGTTAGTGAATTTATCATTCATTTGTACGTATGACTTACCATCTCCACATAGCAATACAATTCATTTTACAGCAACACTATTTATAGATGGGTATTTTGATGGGGTCGATGTTTATATATAATATTAATTAAAATATTTTTCTTTTATAATGATAATATATCATCTAAATTCCTACATTTAAATCATTTGGAAAAGGATAATGTCTCTTGTGCATACATTTAGACTACCACCTCCACGCAGTGATGTGATTCTTTATTCATTTCTATTTTATTTGGATAGTAATACATATATATTTAATGAATATATAAAATATTTATTATATAAAAATGACGTGGTAAAGCCTAAATATTTTTAACCTTTTATTTGTTTCACCGATTGAAAAGTGAAAACATAGTTCATGTTGTCATACGACCCACCCTCTCAATTACCAGTGTAATTCATTTTTCTAAATCTTCATTTTATGAATGTTTATTAATATATATATATATAAAGAATATATATGACAAATATATCATTAATAAAAACCATTATAATATTTATCCATGTTCAATGTACAAGGACCAAACTACTGAACGAAAATATCCAATTGAAATGAAGCTTTTATCACCCAGAATAGTCATTTTAACAAAGAATTTTTAATAAATGAGATACAAAAGTTTATACATATCTAAAATATTAATTTATAGTTATGATTTTGGATATTTAAAATATAAATAATAAAAATATATTCATTATATATGTTTTTGTAACACATAAAATCGAATTCAGGCCTTTGGTATGGGTTTATTTCACAATTTCATTATTATTTGGTATTACATTTTTTTAAGTGAACAATGAGAGTATTATTTGATCATTATTTTTTAAACACAATATATTTTATTATACTATATTTATTTATATAACATAAAATTTTTCCTTTAATTATACTCTATTTTAAGTACTCATGATACCAAAATAATGTTTTTAATGAAAACCAACATCATTTGTCTACTCAATAATGAATGTTATTCTTATACATCCATATTTCACTTAAATTTATATAAATAATATTTTCATAATTATCAAAATATTTATAATATAAATTGATAAAAATGTTTTAATTTTCAAAAAATTGTTCAATGGGAATCGTCAGGTCATTTTTTGTATTACATAATTTTTTTACTTTTCTTATAAAATTGTGACATAAATGTTATATTAACTTATAGGGAATAAAAAATTTCCCTATATCATGATATTCCCTTTTTAGGATTCCTGACATATAAGTATCCTATATTGTTTTCACAGAATATTGCCATAATATTTAGGAAAATTATATATTTTAAATAAATGATTACAAAGTGAAATGGGGTATTTTCTGTACAAAATTTTCTAGTGACCTTTTGAATGTATATTCATATAATTCAACATCCTTTGTTAAATACATTTCATTATAGAGTGTGTAATCAAAAGATACAATACAACATATTTTTTATGGTTTATGTTATGTTTTTCTTGGGAATGTATAGACATTCTATGTAATAGTTCTTCCAATAAGGATAGTAATTGATTTTTGAGGAACATTAATTATGTTTTATTGTTTATTTATACGATGAATGCATTTTAAATATTAATTGATACATGGTTCATTGAATTACATATCCCCATGAATAATTGGTAGGTATCATGAGGAAAAGTATGTTTCTAGCCTTATAAAATTTTGTTTTAGTGTATACATACCCTTACTTTTAACTTTCTTTCCACAAGGCATCAATGGTATGTTTTAGTTTTACATCATTATGCATTCCTTCATTGTAAAATCATCTATTAATGTCAAAAAAATTATTTTGAATAAATTAATTGGATCTTTTTAAATCACATGTAAGTATTTATATTCAATCGCAAGATCATAATTTACTCTTCCCATATTAATATGAATTCTCATGTTATTAACTAATGGAATGTGTTTATAGTAATTTTCCATTACATATAGATTACACCTTATTTATTCATAAGTTATTCTCCAATACATAACCCTTGCCTATAAAATAAGCTCACCATTTTTTCCCTTTCCACAAAATATGAAAAATTAATCTTGGAATGAGTTCAAGGATGCATAATATTTACATTCACTATGATTTATATTTATGGTTTTGATAATTAATAGGAGAGAAAAGTATATATATAGTTTAAAAATAATACTACATTGAATTTTCCATTGGGATGAGATATCGTGTATTATTTTCAATGTAATAAATTAATCACCAGCAGTAGGATATTTTGGTTAGGGTGTTTAAATTTGAGCCCCAATAGAATGGTGTTTTATTATTCTATCTCAGGAAATGATTAAACATTATGTGATGAGTTATATAATGATTATAGTACTAATTTATGTGATTATAAAGCTATGTAAACACACATATATGAGTGGTATTGGTTATTAATATAGTTTTATAACATTTTCTATCCATAAGTGTGAACATTGGGTGAGTTGATTGATTTCTAGGTCTGCATATGAGTTTTTTTTATTTTTTAATGTTTGGGAAGGATATAAGGGTATATAAACGGTATTATAGCCATAGATATTATTACTTATAATTTAGATTTTATATTTTTGGTAAGTGTTTTCCACTTTGGGTCCTTGAGTTCAATAATTTTAAATATTTTCTTAGATTTTTTGGACATCGTAAGGGTTGGAATAAATTTTAATGCATTACAATAACATTCATGGTTTCTTTTTGCAAGAGAACTAGACTATTACATGAACCCAAGTGAGTATATTAATATTTTAAAGAGGTATCCTATTATTGGAGTAAAAAAATTTCCCTTTATATATGATTTCAATGTGTTTATGTGGATTTTTTCATGATGTACAATGTTTTAGAATATGTGAAATAAAAGTAGATGTCACAAAAGGAGAGGATTAAAATAATTTCCCTTGTAAATAACATAATGGTATTGTTAAGAATCTTTGAACACATAGTTTATTATATGTATTTCTCAAAAAAAATGATTTTATGATTGATTTCATTGAGTTGAGAATTTTATTTATGGTTTTCAACCCTTGTATATATGATTTGATTTTAATGATATAGATGGAGTAAGATTATAGTATAATCGAAAATATATCATGGGGTTTTGTAATTAAAAATTTATGCATGAACCTAAATCCTTTGATAGTGGTTATTTTGGGTATATATTTTTATTTTTACTAATTATTCTTATAGATATTATCTAAATTCTATAAGGTTTTTTTCGAAGGTCGAAGAGTATTAATGTAGCTATAAATTATGAAAGTGGTTTTCATAAACATGTATTGAATATATTAATTATAGATTCATATTCATATTCCTGTAGCAATAATATTTTACATTTTTATAATGAATTTTCCCCCTCTACATGGGGAAGAAAATTAATGACCGTAATATTCTCCACATGTTCCCCATTCATCACGAATTTTTATTGTGATATCCAAACATTTTATCATAGATTATACATTTTCAAGGGCACAATGGTTCCATGACATCAATGTAGTATTTTTATATTTATTTTTATCTATGAATGAATAATGTATAGTATATAAAAAACTTGACTTGAAGAAGGTAAATTGTTTCTGTATTTATTATGTTAGAACATAAAAACATGAGTTACTGTTTTTTATTTTTTTATATTATAGTATCATATCTCAAGAATATTATTATTTTAATTGGGTCTGCTTATTTTTTTGTTCTCCATTATATAATCTCATTTTATGCATGAATTTCATATATATAATGTTTTATGAAAGAGAAACACATGGTGGTGTACTATGGATTTTTGTATTAGGATCTGCTAGATGTAATTGGGTGCATTTTTAATTTAAACAATATCCTTTGATGTAAGAGTTGTCATGTGAACCACCCAGAGACATTCATCAATCCAATTCTCGAGTTGGCCAATGACATAACTGAAATTCTTTCATGATCCATGCATATTGGTGAAATACAGCAGAGGAATGACATTTAATAAAATTTAATTATTTTTCAAGTATAATTTTAGTTTATCAAATTTAAAATAACCAATATGAAATGTTCATAATTTTTACATTCATGCCTAAAATAATTACCATAATAAAAAAATAGTTCAAAAAAATAATCCCACATAATTTGAAATTATTTCCCTAACTCAACCAATAAGTCACTCTATAAAAAATATCCACTATAAGTATCTTCAGTCACTATGTTTATAATGTGATCCACTAATAAACATAACTGCAACTATTGAAAGCACTATTTATGCGTAACACCTACTAATGAATAGAAATAAAACTAACATAACTGATTAAAATATCCCTTATAACCCTGGGTCATAGTCCATCAAGGATTAGATCCCACACCATGTGTCATATCCAAAACATAATAGAGAAACTCTATCTATAAACACTTAGTGATGTGAGTAGGCTGTCAAGATAATATCCAAGTAATTTATCACCATGGAGTCTACGAATTCCCTGTTAAAAAAACACCATCAAAGAAAACCTAATCAACCATTTAAAACATGAGGAAAAATAAGACTCTGGAGTGGGTTATAAAAATAAGGGTGAATATAAATATTGAAAATGAGAGTGACAGTAATAGAATTTTACATATACAAAACCATGTAAGCTATAAAATAAACAAGATACATTCATAAATTTTTTAAATGTTATGTTCCCTACATATATATATTTTTATAACCATGAAACCTGGTAGCGTTGTAATTCATATAAGTTTATTGGAACCCCTTCTCCTTTTTCATATTGTGAACTAGCAATAAATTTTAGTATGTTCACAATCCTCTATAGAAAACATTCCTTTATATAGAGGTGTGGTGTCTATGGTCCCTAGAACCACAATGAATCCACTTATAAGAAGTTTAGGTGACAGATTCATTTTTTAATGAATAAAAATTACATTATATTTCATTTGATATTAAATATTAAAATTTAAATCGACTTTTCACAACCATCTTTAATGTTTCATTTCCAAATCAATGTCATATAAAAATTTACCCATTTTATGTTTTAAATAGGCCATATACATCCAAACAAATGAAAATTAATCTTGTTATTTAATTAAATTGGTATATATATGGGTATATGTTCATACATACACATTAATATCTAACAAATAACTACTCTGAATGAATATTACATTTGAAAAAACATTTTGATTTTAAAAAAATTATTGAACCCCTATATACAGAATATAAAGTACATTTCGAACACAATCCAATAAGGAACAATGTCATTCATTAATTTTATTAGTACGAGTAAAATAAAAATAATTAAATAAAAAAATAATCTAAAATACACATTAGAGTTCCTTCAACACAAGGTGTGAAGAAATAACCCTATTTATAATCATGGAATCCCCCAAGAAGAACCTACTTTATATCAAACCCGTCATTGAAGTACCCAAATACCATTTCTTAAAACCATTAACAGATGTAGATGAACACATATATTATATTATTTAAATATAAAAGAATCTAAGAAAGCTAAACCATCACTTTGATGGAAAAGAGAAATGGAATCCATTGAAATTACTACCTATGGAAGGCATATATTGTGAATAATACACAAATACGTTGAGAATAAAGTCCCTCATGATAATTTCACCCCATTTGAACAATATCCACATGGTTTATGAACACCAAATCCACCAATATTTTACCTTTGGTGAACATGGGAAATTGGCGGAGACAAAAAATAGTGGAGGGATATGAGGAGGAGGAATGGATACCAATGACTAGAAATGCCTAAAATCACCCCCAAGGTTCTTGAAATTGAGAGAGTAAGAGATTCTGGGAGGCATCATTATTGTTTATGGGACTGCTCAATCTATTTCAAGATATGTAATTGATGTAGTGTGAGGGGATGATTTAGGGGGAAATGAAAGGGAAATATTTTTTAAATAAATTTTCAATTCACTATGAAATTGGAATAGTTATCTCATAGTTTTCCACAATTTGAATCTATAGTGTTCCCAATCAATATTATATGAGGGAAACAATTTGAATTCTACATGAAACCTGGAAAACAATTTGGCTATCATGAAAAATGCGTCTGATATAATTTTATACCTATAAACTTGGTGAGCCCACATAGGAATGATTACTTTGTAGGCTAACTCAACAGTATACCAAAACATTCATATTTTCAAAAACCTTTTACAATATAGTTTTGAAACATGGAAAATATAAATAAGGTCCAATAAATAAATTAATTAATTTTGAAAAATTATATGGGGAGTTATAGAACTCCTCTCCATAACTATTTGTTTCCCAATAAAGTCCATGAGTTCTAAAAGATAGAATAAAACAAGAAGTTAGATTGATATTATAACCACAAGGACACAACATGGAGTATGAAGTGAATGGCTTAATTCAATAAATAATGTGACCAAACCAACAAAACTAATCACACCTAACCATATCACAATTATTTTTATGAAAATAATACCCCTAGTGGGTATACCTACTAGTTAATAATTTCATATTTATTGTGGATCAATGATATAACTGTGTCACCATGGATCCCCTATGAGGCTCATCCTTAATCATTATTCAGAAGGGATACATGATAGGATAAAAATACTAATTCATAGATAAACGTACATACACTAACCAATAGAGACATTAATTACTATAAATGAAAGGTTGTTAATTAGTAATTTCCCAATATTCTCCATTCAATTATAATTGTAAACACAACTTAAGAAAACTCCCAAAATCTCAAGAAAAAAATCACCCACCAACACACTTCTTACCATGTATAAAATTGAAAGGGACATAAACAACTATCATGAATCATTAATATAGCATAGGCCATATACTCAAGTACATGAATAAGAGAAAGTAAACAAAGTCTCTCAAAATAAGAACACCCTTCTCAATGTTCCCAATAATTTCATGTTGGCACTAGCCCCTGAATAATCTCAATCAATATGAAATTGTCATATTTTCTCTAATCCCCCACGTTTTCCCCCCATGTTTAGATAATTGAAATTATATTTCCTTTAATCATACAGACATTAAACACCAAAAATACCTATAGTCTCTATTAAGGAATGGAAAACCATTTCATCCCAAAGAGGAATACAATGAAAGATTAGAGTAAGTATACCCAACATTGAATCCCTTCAAAGAATCAAAAAATAAAGAACCCATATTAGATAATTACTTGAAAATGAAAACATTACAGAAATATTTTTGAGAAACCCCCATCAATAGATATAATGAATAACCTATTAAAACACATCAAAAATAATAATTACCCTTATATGAAAATAAAATCTCATTGTAGAGAAAAAGTATAATAAAATAAATCATTAATACCCTTTAAAATTGGATCACAACATCAATAAATTAGATATTTCTATTTTAGCCTTTTAAAAACTATATATTTAAACATTAAAATCATAAATATTCACATATAACCCATTTTAAATACCACCCCTCCATCATCAAAACAAATATAAATCTCCAAACATTGACTTCATTAAATTTTATTCTGAAAATATCTTGAATAGTTTCAAAAAAAATCCATTCATTAAACACATGTTCTATAAAATTAAATATAAAAAATGTCATTATATAAAACACCTTCTAGTGATAATTCCATTCACAAACCATTTCAAATTATATTTTATCATTTTGAAAGCATAAATGTTTACCAAAAAACTATTTTCAGTCTCTACACTTCCATTATTAAAACTTCAAATACCCATTTGAAATATCCTTAAAATGATAGAATCTTGTTTTTTAAATCATCTCATTAGCCTCGAAACACCGAAACCCTTTCAAATAATTTTAATGAAAATTATTTTCAATCATTAAGAAACTCCATTTTACCATCTTAACTACATTAACAAGGTAATCGATTTTCCTTAAAATACTTTTCTACACATTAATTAATATTTCCTTTAAAATTATTATCATAACATATCCTAATAATATCTACCAATGATAAATTAATATAAAAACAACAAGAAAATTAGTTATAACCCCAAAATAACCCAAAAAAATCTCTATATTGGAAACAAGCTGGGATTATTGGGATTACTAGGTTGATGGACCATGGTCCAACCATATCAATACCGATGATATATTTTTAAAACATGTGTGTGGGATAAAGATGGTTTTTCTGTCCATGTGAGCTATCATGACCAATAGTTTCACTGCCATTTTCACCCCAAACATGAAAATTAACAAAAACCAACATATTAATCAAATGTATTCAGTCATGGAATGTTTCCCATCACCCTAGCCCAGTTATATGATCTAGAATCATCACATTTAATAAATGGGATTGATATTTCCCGTAATGTAAAAGTTAATATATATTATAAAACCTAAAAGGACCCTTCTATAAGTTGGTGTCCATTACAAAAACAATAAACACAACAAAATAGAAAATAATGTTTATTCAATTAATGTATTATAAAGTAAAAGCAGTCGCACAACTCAACCTCCAACTCCCCCTATAGAAACATGTTTTATATATATCCCTAATATCAACCAAAATAAATTTTACAACAGATAAACATATGAAAAATAAATAAAAAGAATATATATATATATCACTTATATATATTAATAGAAATATTACTGAAATACCTAACAAAACTATCACACTTGACCCAATATAATATCCCACTTGGTGAATCAGAGCCATAACATACAATATATGCACTATAATACCCCAACCGGAACCACCTAGTCTATGATAAGATACCACCCAAACTCATAAACTCACCCCAATATTAAGTATGTTGATGAATACCAGTAAGGGATTGTGGGACATAATAGTTAGACTATGTCGTAAATACCATTTAATCATCAATGTTTTATAATGTAAGTGATATAGATTGTAAAAAAAAATATGAAATAAAAAATAAACATTCAGAAGAAAAAAATCAAACACAAATAAAACCATCCCACATAATATTATTATGGAATTCTATATACAAAAAAATTGCAACAAAGGGATCACATGTATAAAACAAAATATATTAATAACAAATATCAGACATCTAACTCAAACATCATCCACTAATGATTGTATCCCCCTGCATACCATCTCTACCATCCACCATAGGTCCCTTCCCTTTATTCGGTCCCTAAACTTGAAATTTATTAGTAAACCATAATTTCAATGTAGGATGAAAATAAGACACTTTGTTGAACATAAAAAACAATGCATAATATGAGATCATAAGATATAGTAATTCATTCTATGAAAGTAAACATGAAAAATATAAAACAATGTATATCAAATAATTTCATCACATATTTTAGGTCTTTACTGACCGGCTTTACCTACTTTGAAACCATTCTAGAAGGAATCTCTTCCAGTCAATAGAAACATCATCATTGAATGAATTTTCCTAAACATGTCTTACACATCCCCCTTGATAGGATAGTATAATTCATTTCAACCACTCACCTAACACATCCCACTCTACAGTATAGTATATTAGGCTCAACCTTCATGATTAACTGTAGAATAAAGTTGAATAGAACATAAGATACATGACACAAAGGATAGATCAAATATCATTTCAAATCATGAAAGTATCACAAACATCACAACCACATTAAAGAAGCACAAGAATAGATATTAGGGACATATACACACACCACATTAGATACAGAATTATAAATAATTACCACTAGGATATAGACAATTCCATCAATCATGTTAACCACCAATATAAAACAGGCACAATATTCAAGGGTTTCCTACTTAAAGTGAATTGATGATAGATGGAGAAGGGAATTGTCTGAGTCCAAAAGTACCACAAAATCATAAGAACACTCAAAAATATACATGATATAGAATATTAAGATAATTTAGTATAAGAAATAATGTCTTTAAGGTAGTTATAATTCCAAATGCCTAAAATGATTAACTACACACATTTATCTATGTCTGATTACTGTAAAATGTCAATCCCCTAAATCTTCTTGCTGATTTCGTCAATGATCAATGAAATTCTTGTTAGAAAATTAAAAACCTCTATATGAACTAAAACAATCAATGATATTTTTGGTTTTGATTAATTATAATAGTATCATATAATTATTGAAAATTTAAGGACTCTCCGAATTTGAAGTGAAGGAATGATTCATCGTTCAGTGTCAAAAAGAAGAGATGAAATTGATTGAGAGGGCCCACAAATAAAAATGAGGGTGACAATGTATTTTGAGGAGTAAGGAGGAATAATATAAATATGAAAAAGGATAATGTTTTCATTTTACATTTATAAAACGGGGTCCTTACTGGGAATCAAAGGATTCCACCGATATGTCGGAGGCCTCCACTAGCTGGGTGGTGGTCATTGTGTATAACTAGTTCTACCCATGAATACCATTGTCTTGACAATGGCTCCCCACTGGCTGGAAAATGTGATATTAATTAAGGATATTGATTATTTTTTCTCAACCAGTTTAGAGATGGAGCTGTCATGGCTACTTCATGTTACAAGAAGTTCACGTATCTATCCCACTTTTCTTTTACGCCTCCCAAAAACCTCTAACCATACTCAATTTACAATAAAGGTTAACAATAGAAGAATGTACGATTAAATGTTTTGTGCCTAAAAGAATTGTTTCAAAATTTCCCCCCACCTATGAATTCTCATCCTTTAGAAGTATCCCCATAGTCCCAGTCCCACAACTTGAGCCACTATTCTCGATTGTCAATTTCTATCTCCCAAATCACCAAAAAAATACACATGTACACTTCTAGAACTATAATAAGAGGAACATTCATTCCCCATAGAAACACATCCATTTCTTCCATGACCCAAACTAGTCTCTCCACAAAATATGTGTCTCGTGGTATCTCAATTACCTCCCAATAAAATAAATGTGTAGGCAAAGTATTTTATATCTTAAGTTGAGACATGTGGAATACATTGTGCATAAATTGTTATTGTTGAGGAATATAAAACTAATATGCCACCGTTTGGATATTTTTGATAATATCAAATGAAAAAACTTACCACAATAAAACCTTTATTACTTCCTCAAATTCCTATATCCCTGTCAAGGGGACAGCCATAAGAAATCCATATTACCCAATAGAACTCTAGGGTTCATCTCCATTGGTCCGCATAAGACTACATTTGGTTTTAATTCTTAGAAAGAAACAATCAAGTCAACTTCACCTACTATAGTTTATTTTTAACAAGAATGGTTGAAAAACTAATGTCTCCACATACCTTTTGTCATCATAGTGGTGAATGACATACACACCCATGTACATCCCCAATAATATATATATTAACAAAAAATTGGAATATTTTATTTCAATAAATCTTCAATAGAGAAAAGTGGTCATCCCAATGACCACCAAAATCTAGAATACATTCTGAAATCGTATCCTAAAAGATATGGATTATTCTCTTAGAATTATCACTGATATGAGGATAAAAGTTTGTTCCTATCTTCAACAATGTGACCACCACATTATGTAATGCATTTTCTAAACTGTTATATAAACTAAACATCTCTATCAGATACCATGCCTGAAGGAACTCTCTGAAGCCTCATTACCACTCAAATGTATATATTACATATATAGTAAACTAATTCCGTCTCTGAGATATGTATAGAGTGATCCTACTTGGTTAACTGATCCACTACCACTAAAATTGTTTTTACCTGTCTGGGCCCAAGGAAGCCATGCCGCCAATTCTTCCTTTACCACCTCCCACTTCTACACATGCACTAGATGTGGATGGAGAAACCCACTAGGTTTATGGTTCTTGGCCTTGATATTTTGACAAGTCATATAGTAGGTAAAAAATTATGAAATTTCTATTTTCTTGAGGGGCCATTGGAACGTATTCATGACATACTGATACGTCATGGTTCATTCTAGTTTAACATCCCATAGAAAATCATGATAGGCTCGGATGCTGTCATGACCTGTCCCCCAGGGCCCGTGCCGTGACTACCCCAAGACCGCGTTCCATAGGCCAAGGGCTAGCGACTAGCACTGAAATGCATATTCCCCATAACCGGGAAGGAATTGACTTTATAACCTATAAACACACACAACCAAGTACACAGAATGATATGAACACAAGTCAAATATAAAGAAAAAAAAGAGTGATGAAAGTAAAAAAGGGGTCGAAATACAAACCCAACATTAATAGTACATGTCCAACTATAATACAACACCACTAAAGAAAAAGAAATGAAACTACTAGGTCATCCTCCGAGGTTCCTTCCTGAAGGGTTGGTACAGATCTCCTCCTCGTCACTCCACATTCGCCTGTATCCTCTACATACTATCACATCGTATGGTCCACCTCCAGGCCCCATCTAGCCTGGGTACCCTCATCCTCAATCTGCGATGTCCGTTGTCTACACCAAACACAACAAGGTGTGGGCATAACCAGTGCAGGGGTGAGTATAAAAATCTTAGTAGGGGCCCCGAGATCCTGAGGTCTCATAAAATCTACCAAGGATAAACCACAAGGCATGAAATAATCTGAAAAACCTAGGTAGGTATATACCCATAAATATACCTATGTTATCAAGAATACCAATCTCAATCATTAGGAAAACACTGAGTCCAACTGAAATCACAAATCTCAAAAATTCCTCAACGGATGGAAAACCACGAATGTAAGTACCACACAGGTACGCCACAGTGAAGAATACCACCAACGTATTACCATGAAGGAATGTAACACAAGGTACAGACTCAACTCACACTAAGTATAACTTAGTTATAGAAGTAAAAATGATTAGATGTAAGTATTGAATCATCTTACTCTATTAAGAGGCTCTACTGCTGACCCACATTGGATTACATGATGCTGACAGACATGGGATCTCTAGGTGAAGACACACACAAGATCGCTCGGTGATGACCCTCATTGGATCGCTTGGTGCTGACCCACATAGGGTTGGTAGGTGCTAGCCCACACAGGATCGTTGGGTGCTGACCCACACAGAATCACTCGGTGCTAACCCACATAGGATTGTTATTCATTCTTCATGTCACAGCTAGCTACTAGGTTCACACACTAAGTGTGATCGTCTCCCAAAGAGTCTGCTCCTAAATCCACTATTCAATACTCCAACTACCCATAAATCCAATGAAAAAGTATCCCAAATTCCACCATGTCATAGGGGTATCAACGTAATAGACGATGCATCAATCAGACGCATGTTCTGCATGTTATTAAAATTTTATTCCCAAGGGCCCGGTTGGATTCGTGCTTGATCCAACACGACCATATCCCAAAAATATACAAATCATAAGGGTGTTATTTCAAAGGTACCATCTCACTCAACAGTTTATAGTGCCATTTATGTTTTTTCAAATGGACGCATGGTGCCAAAGTTATGGGCGATAACCCGAAAATCTCATAGATGGTCCAACTCCCATACGAACCCATTGGACCAACCAGACCCGAACATGCCTAGGCCGACCCTACCTAGTTTGGGTCAACCTGGCCCGCTGGGTCTGGAACAGCCCGCCCTAGGTCCGGCCTAGCCTGCCGGGTCCTGCCAGGCCCACACTGGGCAGCGCGAGGGCCATGTAGCGACATGAGGCCATAAGGGTGGCGTGGAGGCCATTAGGGCCACGTGGCCGCATGACAGGGAGGCCACAGAGCCGTGGAGGGTCGTGGGGTGGCGAGACCACGAAGGTCCGCTGGGCGGCGAGGCGGCAGGGCTATGGAGGGCCCCAGGATAGTGAGGCCACAAGGGACACAAGGCCATGAAATGGGGAGGCTGTGAGGGCTGTGGAGGAAAAAATGGTGTCATAAGCTGCAAGGGTCATAGCGGGCCATGGGGCGGCGAGCCCGTAGGGGCCGCAGAGGGCCACTGGACGGCGAGGCTGCGGGGCCGCGGAGGGCCACGTGATGGCGAGGTCGTACGTGGTGGGGGCTGCAGGGCGGTGGAGGCTGCAGAAGGTGTGAGGATGCATATGAAGTGAGGCTGTAGAAGTCGTGGAGGTCGCGTGGTGGCCGTAGAGCGGTGGGGTGACCACGGTGCGAATGTCTGTCTTGGCTGGCCCTATGGCCAGCCGTCAACTCCGAGGGGTGCGGTCGCGCGCCGTGCCTTCACTATGGGTCTATTCTTCCAGCCTCTCTTCATTGATCATCGTGGCACAAATCCACCTTCATCCATCGAGAATAACACACCATTAATGAAGAATGGTGGAGGGGTCAGGCCATGATTGTTTGGCCCGCACCCTCCACATTAATTTGGTAGCAAGTGACACAAGGGGAATGATTCATTGTGAGGGTAAATATTAACATCGATCAATTTAAAACACATCCCTACCTCATTCATTTGTTGATTTCAATGAGTAGGGAAGGACAACCATCGATTGAAGATGTCCCACATTGGAGGATGTCCCAAGGAAGATGTCGAAGACATTGGAGAATGTCAGCATTTTTTTTGGAGAAGTTTAATCCTCCCAAAAGCTCCCCCCTTCTCCTTTTCCAAATACATTCTCTCAATCCAAAAAAATAAAATAGCCAACATAATAGAATATGTTATCTTTTTAGTTTGTTGGCATAGTTTAAAATTGGATTCATTATTTAATTGATGAGTTGGTATAATTAATCAATGGGGGAGGCACAATTAAAGTGGTGGTTGTTGAAGAGGCTTCCCCACATTTAAGTAGGAGTTTATGGGTTTATCCCATTATGATGGTTTTGGTGGCCCCACCATTTGGAATTCGAAATTCATGGGTTTTAGACTCGAGTGGTCCACACCACCATAACCCATGTTGTAGGTTTTAGCCAATAAAAATGTTAACCATTTTTATTTTATTTTATTCATTCTATAAAAACTCAAAAACTAACATTCACCCTTGACCAACTGTCGTCAAGATGAAAGTCTCCTTAAGCAAATACCAGTGCTCTGAGTTCAATAGTGCCCTCCGATATCATTTTTGAGCACCAGTTTAAAAGATATGAAACCTACTCACATGTTTAAGGAACGTACCCAAAACAAATATTCATAAATTCATTCCAGGCACACCGGGTCTCGGAATCACCTACCATAATTCTTTTCAGACTCATAAAATTCCCATATAATTAAAAAAAATTACATGGAATTTTCAGGACATTACATTCTTCCCATAATAGGACTTTGCATCCCTGTAATCCACAACAGAAACTAAGGAAAAAAGTGGGGGTACTGAGCACGAATCTGAGCCTCTAGCTCCCATGTGCTCTCCTAGAGGTTCCTGTGCTCCCAGTAAACGCGCACCATAGGTATCTACTGTCCAAGATGGACCCGGACCTATCGATCCTTAATCCCTACTGAATCCTCTATAAATGTCCCCCAATCGTCGATGTCCAGCTCAATGTGGTCGATGATGTGAGAAGGGTCGTCCACGATATCCTCAGCTGGGATACGTGGAAGACGTCATGCACCTGGTGCAACTGAGGTGGAAGAGATAAAGGGTAAGCCACCTCACCAACTCTGCTGAGGTCCTAGAAGGGTCCGATGATCCTCAGAGATAACATACAACCTCATCCAAATCTCCACAAACCTCGTTGGTGTGAGACCTGTAGAAAGATGTGTTCACCATCCTCAAACTCTAGAGGTCTCTATATCATGTCGGCAAAAGACTTCCTCTGACTCTGTGTAGTCTTCATCTACTCCTAGATGATATGTACTTTCTCTATGGTATCCTGTACCATCTCTGGTCCCACTAGTGCTCACTCCACTAGGTCAGTCCAACACAAAGGTGATCTATAAGGTCACCTGTACAGCACCTCAAAAGGTGCCATCCCAATTGTGGAGTGATTGTTGTTGTTTTATGAAAATTCCACCAAAGGCAATTGATCCTCCCATTTGTGACCAAAGTC
This sequence comes from Viscum album, assembly GCA_963277665.1. Taxonomy (NCBI): domain Eukaryota; kingdom Viridiplantae; phylum Streptophyta; class Magnoliopsida; order Santalales; family Viscaceae; genus Viscum; species Viscum album. The sequence continues at coordinate 1,904,957,619 of OY728160.1, forward strand.
ATGGAATCAAGTATAAAACATGTCCTCGAGGGTCTGAATGGTCTTCTCAATCTGACTGTCCATCTGAGGATGGAATGCTGTACTCAAACTATGATGCGTCCCGAAAGACTCTTGCAACCCCTTCCATAGATGAGAATTAAAATGTGTATCATGATCAGACACAATTGTCGAGGGTACTCCCACAAGCCTCACAATCTCCTGCATATAGAGGTTTCCCATGCTCCTTACTGAACCCTAATCTCTGATCGGTAGGAAGTGGGCTAACACGGTGAGCCGGTTAATGATCACCCAAATCGAGTCATGATCCCTGGAAGTACATGGAAGTCCTATCACGAAGTCCATGGATATATTGTCCCAATTCCATTCTGGAACCTCTAAAATATGAACCAATCCTGCTGGTACCTGATTCTATGCCTTCACTTGCTGATAAGTGAGGCACCAAGAGACAAATTATGAAACATCTTTCTTCATTCCCGGTCACTAGTGTTGTTGTCAGAGATCCCGGTACATCTTCTCAACTCCTAGATGTGCCACTAGAGGGGATGTGTGGAACTCTCTCAACCCTTCCTCTTGAAGTGACACTGGTACCATGATACATCCTATGAAGGGGATGACATGATCCCCACATTAAAAAAATCAATCAGGTGCTTGTCCTGTTGATATCAGAGCACGTCGAGTCTCGCAGTCAATATCCCCACACTATGCCTCCATGAAATGCTAATGAAGTGGGGGAGTGAATGTAAGTGACTTAAGAAAAGTTGCTCTATCACGTTCCATGAAGGATATCTACAAAGAGGTCGGCTTCTCTGTCGCTTTACCTAGTAGCTTTATACCAGACCTCCTGCTGAGTGCATCTGCAAAAACATTCCCCTTCCCAATAGTATAGTCTATCTTGAAGTCATAGTCTTAGAGGAACTCAATCCAATGTCATTGTCTTAGGTTCAGGTCCTTCTAATACAAGATATACCTGAGACTCTTTTGATTAGAGTACACTGTAAGACGCTCGCCCGTCAAGTAATGTCGCCACATCTTCAAGGTAATACCACTGCTGCTAACACTAGGTCATTGATAACATAGTTATTCTCATGTTGTCTTAGCTATCTAGAACCATATGTGATCACTACTCGATCCTACATCAGGACACATCTGAGTCTGGTACCTGATGCGTCGCAGTATAGTACGTACCCTACGCCCTCCTCTAGAAGCCTCAAGATGGGGCCACTAGTCAGCACCTACCTCAGCTTTTGAAAACTCTGCTGGCATCTCTCAGGCCACATGAAGGTTTGACCCTTCTTTTTCAACAATGAAAAAGGTACAGTAACTCTGGAGAAATCTGGCACCAATATCCAGTATTATCTAGCCAAACCGAGGAAACTTTGTGTCTCCGTCACACTCCTAGGTGGCTCCCAAGCATGTACCTCCTCAATCATCTCTGGATACATAGAAACATCAGCCTCCGAGATGTTGTGTCCCAGAAAATGTACCTCTCAGATCCAGAACTGTCACTTAGAGAGCTTACCATAAAGCTAGTGCTCTCAGAGTGTGTCTAGTACTACCTGCAAATGATATGCATGCTCCTCCTTAGTAGCCGAGTAGATCAGAATGTCGTCGATGAAGACTACTATAGAGCGATCAAGGAATGGATGAAAGATCATGTCCACGAGTCCCATGAACACTATTGGTTTGTTGGTTACACCAAATTGAATAACCAAGAACTCATAATGGCTGTTCCGACGTCTGAAAGTCATCTTCTTAACATCCTTCTCTCGTACTCTAAGACGGTGATTTCCTGATCTGAGGTCTATCTTCGAGAACCATCGCACTCCTTTCACCTGATCAATGGGGTCATCAATCCATAGAAGTGGGTACTTGTTCTTCACAGTCACCTGGTTCAGGAACAAATATTCAACAGAAAGTCTTAAGCTCCCATAGACCATCTTGGCGAACAAAATCAGGGCTACCCAAAGAGATACACTGGGTCAAATGAATCCATTCTCATACAAGTCCTCTAGCTATACCTGCAGCTCACAAAGCTACATAGAAGCCATCAGATATGCTGGTGTAGATATCGGTGTCATCCCAGCGTACTAGGCAATGTAAAATTCTACCTCTCTGTGAGGAGGTAGACCCGAAACATCATCAGGGAATACATCCGCATACTGGTCCACCAATACAAGATAACTCAGACTCTCCACATCAACTGCTCCGAGGGTAAGGCTAGCCAACTGATGATTGATCGGCTACACTCTCCTCCGGGTATGTCCATCCTGTACTGCAAAGGCTCCCTTCTCAACTGTGAAGGTATACCTGGCCCAATCTGTGTGGACACACCACACTTTGCGCCTAATACAGTTAATCTATGCATGGACTGTAGATAACTAGTCCATAACCAAGATGACATCGTAAGGCCCTGACGCTGCAAAAAAGAGATCCCAGCCAAAGCTCTCACCTCCTAAACTAAGATTTCACTTCCGTCACCAGTGTGTAATGATAAAATCTTCTCCCGTAGGAGTCTCTGGCCATAATGAATGAGCCAAAAACTCCATCGGAATCTCTGAGCTCCAAATGAGGGCAGTGGAAATAAAATAATGACTAGCACCTATGTCTATAAGTACTGCAACTAATGTGGAGTAGACACAGATCGTACATCGTATCGTCTCTGGAGAATCATAATTTTAGGCCTTAGCTTCCTGGAATCGATATGGGCCTTGTCCTCCTTCTCACTTTGGTTGGGGTATTCCACCTAATGGCGGTGGTGGTAAAATCTCAAATTGTCACCCACCACTAGTTTCATGGGAAGCTCCTCTACCACGTCCACCTACTCCCTGCGGACCTCCTCAGATGAACCTCTGTCTCTACCTGGGTGGTCCTTCGACCATCTTCTGATCATCAGCATGGTGGGTCAGACAGTCACAAGCCATGTGAAACTTCCCTCCTCATGTGTAACACTACCCTCTCATGGCATGGAAGGCTCTTCCTCAAGTGCCCCGCACAACCGATCCTGAATCCTACAGTCTTCCACCTATAGATCTGGTCCTTTAGGGCCTCTATGACCTATGTCTGCTACCATCTACAAAAGACAATGCTTTGTGACTTCCGGTGGTGAGTCTTGCTGCTAGTGACTTCTTAGCAAGGAAACTCTCTACTAAGAGGGCTCACGCTAACACCCCCGCATGCGTCATGATGCAAAGAGAAATCATCGAAGCCCTAATCTCTCTCCCGAGTCACAGATTGAAGGTCCATGCACTACAAAATGGCTCCAAAACCATATAAATGGAGTGTTCTGAGAGATCAGTGATCCTCACTAAGTACGGAGCCACAGCCATGCTGCCCTACTACTGATGAAGAAGCTCTTGTATGCGCACTGCGTGATGAGTCGCTGGAACAAACTATTCCCGAAAAAGTCTCTTGAAGTCTTCCCAGACAAGCATCACCTCATCATGAGCCTCGAGCATCATGATCCACCATCTGCATGCTGATGCCTATAAAAGACTAGTGGCAAATATCACCATGAGATCGGTTGGTGTCCCTACCAGTCCAAAGACTCTCACCACGACCACCAGCCAATCCTCAGCCGCTTGTGGGTCCATCTCTCCAGTGTACTCGGGTGGCCTCTAGGGAAGGTACTTGTGCAAATCACTCAAGCAGTGTGCACCCTCTACTACTTAGGCTAGTGACATTGGTTTCCCAACAGTTAATGGTACCGCTGGTGCCTCCGCTGGTGCCTCTACTGGAAGGGGGGCCTGCACCGAGGCCTCATCGCTTGGTGGGCTGTTAGTGCGTACAATATCTGAAACCCTAGCTGGATGTCTGCGTGGAGGCATCCAAAAACCAAACAGGTGTTCCTCGGTCAATAAGTTATTCATGGTTAGATGACTCAAAAGATCACAAAGAAAACTTTTTAAAGCACGCACCCAATCAGTGTTTTGATGTACTTAGTCGGAAATCAGAAGACATGGTTCTGGTGTATGGATATGTCGACCACTGTACCAACACTGGATTCCCTAAACAGATAACCAAACTCACAATACTTAACACTATTACTGTTAAAAAATATCAGAGTCCCATGTTCTATGGTTGAACTGGCTCCTCTACTACCAATTTGTCATGATCCATCCCCCAGGCATGTACCGTGGCTACCCCAAGCCCGCCTTCCACAGGCTAGGTGCTGGAATCTAGCACTGAAATGCATATTCCCAAAAATTGGGAAGGGATTTCCTTTATAACCAATAAACACACGCAACCAAGCACATATAAAGATAAAAACACAAGTCAACTATATAGAAAAAAGTGTGTTGAAAGTAAAAAAGAACCCATAATACAAGCCCAATAGTAATATTACAAGTAAAACTAAAATAGAATACAACTGAAGAAAATGAAAGGCAGCTATTGGGTCATCCTCCGAGGTTTCGTCTTGAAGGGTCTGTACAGATCGCCACCTCAGCACTCCACATCTTCCCATCTCCTCTGCGTACTGTCACACCGTATGGTCCACCTCCAGGAACCATCTAGCCCTGGTCCCCTTAGCCTCGATCAGCATTTTCTGTCGTCTGCACTAAACGCAACAAGGTGAAGGCATAACCCATGCAGGGGTGAGTATAATTATACTCAATGGGGACCCTTAGACCCTGAAGGTCTCACAAAATCCACCAAGGATAAAACACAAGGCATGAAACCATCTAAAAACCATAGTTTGGTATATGCCAATACATATAACTAAGTTATCAAGAATACCCATATCAATCATGGGGAAAACAGAGAGTCCAACCTGAAGCCCAATGATCAACTTTTCAACAATGGAAGGAAAACCATTAAGTTAAGTACCACACAGGTACGCAACACTGGAGAATTCCACCAAGGTATTACCATGAAATAAATTACCATAAGGTATAGACTCAGCTCACACTATGTATAACTTAGGTAAATAATTACTTCTGATTAGATGTAACTACATAATCATCTTACTATGTTATAAGGCTCTGCGGCTGACCCACACAGGATCTCTAGATGCTGACCCATATAGGATCTCTAGGTGCTGACCCACACAAGATCGCCAGATGCTGACCCACACAGGATCGCTCAGTGATGACCCACACAAGATCTCTATTTCCTGACCCACACATGATCGCTCAGTGCTCACCCACACAGGATATCTTGGTGCTGACCCACACAAGATCGCTACTCATTCATCACATCACAACCTACTAATGGGTTCCCACACTAAGCTTTCTCGTCTCCTGAAAGGTCTGCTCTTCAAGCCACTAGTTGATAATCCAACTACCATGATGTCAAATGAAAAAGTATCCCAATAGACCACCACTTCATAGGGGTCTCAATGCAATATACGGTGTGTTAATAAGATTCCCTATCTGTAAGTTATTAGTATTTTAGTCCCGAGGGCCCGATTGGATTCATGCCCGAACCAACATGACCATATCCCAACTTTATCCAAACATCAAGTGGGTTATACCAAAATAAAAATCTCTCTCCAAGATTAACAGTTCAATTGATGGTTCGTCAAATGGATGCCGAGTTCCAATATTATGGCCGATAGAACAAAAATCCCATAGCTGGTCGAGGTCCGGTCCGACCCGGTCTGAACAACCTGGCCCGCTGGGTCTGGCCCAGCCAGCGTTGGGCAGTGCGGGGGACATAATGGAGGTGCGAGCCCATGAGGGAGGCAAGGTCGTGGGGGCTGTGATTTCGTGGGGGCTGCGATGCCGTGGGGGTCATCATGCCGCAGGTGCCTCGGGGGGCCGATGGGCGGTGAGGTCGCGGGGCAGCAAGGTTGTGGGGTCGTGGGACGTTGAGGCCATGGGGTCATAGGAAAGAGAGGGTGCGGGGGATGTGATCCCACCGGATAGTGAGGCCGTGGGGGCTGTGGAGGTCCATGGGTAGGCAAAGGCCACGAGGTTTGGGGAGGGCCATGAGGTGGTGAGACCACGGGGGCTGCGGAGGGCCGCTGGGCGGCGAGGCCGTGAGGCCATGGAGGGTCGTGGGACAGTGAGGTCGTGGGTGGAAGGGGATATGGTGTGGTAGAGTCCGTGGATGAAATGAGGCTGCAGAGGCTGTGAAGCAGAACAAGGAGGCTTGGCAGCCGCGGTCCGGAGGGGCAGTCGTGGTGCGGTGGTGTGACCGGGGTGCGGTGGCCTACCGTGACTGGATAGATGGCCAGTCATCCTCTCCACATAGAGCGGTCATGTGCCACACCATTCTCAGTAGCCAGTTCAGCTGGCCGTTATTCGTTCGTCACCATGGCACAATGCCTCCTTCATCCATAGCAAAGAACACGCCATTTATGAAGAACGACGGAGTGGTAGGGCCATGTTTGTTTGGCATGCACCCTCCAAGTTAGAGTGGTAGAAAGCGGCTCAAGCGGGATGATTCAATGTGAGGGGAAAATTAGCATTGATTAATTTAAATCACACCCCTACAACTTTCTTTTATTGACATTGATGAGGAGGGAAGGATGGTTATCGATTGAAGACATCCCATGTTGGAGGATATCCTCAGGAAGAAGTCGAAGACGTTGGACAATGTTGACATTCTTCGTTGGAGAAGTGTAATCCTCCCAAAATCTCTCCCCTTCTCCTTTTCCAAATACTTTCCCCCAATCCCCACCAAAAATGAAATAGCCATCATAATAGAATATGTTATCTATTTAGTTTGTTGGAATAATTTCAAATTAGCTTAATTAATTAATTGATAATTTGGTATAATTAATCAAATGGGGTGGCACAATTAAATTGGGGGGAGTTCAAGAGGCTTACCCACATTTAAGAGGGAGTTTTATGGTTTCTCCCATTATGAGGGTTCAGGAGGCCCCACCTTTAGTAGTTCAAAATTGGGTGGTTTTAGGCTCGGGTGGTCCCCACCACCATAACCCATGTTGGAGGTTTTAGAAAATAAAAATGTTAAACATTTTTATTTTATTTTACTCTTTCACAAAAAACACAAAAACTAACTTTCACCTTTGACCAACTATCATCGAGGTGAAAGTCTCCTTAAGAAAATATTGTCATTGAAATTTCAACAGTGCCCTCAGATTTCAACTTCGAGCACCGGTTTAAAGGTTACAAAAACCCACTCACATGTTTACTGAACATAACCAAAAAAAAGTTCATAAATTCATTTCGGGCACACCGGGCCTCAGAATCACGTGCTGTCAATTTTTGCAGACTCCTAATAATTCTATATAATTAAAAAAATACATGGAATTTCGGGGTCTTTAGAGATGATGTCTTATCTCATGGAAAAACGAATGATCTCACATCCATGAACTAGGAAAATACAACACCTTTCTAATGCCCACATAAAAGAGAAAAAATTTCCTTCCAACCACTCATACATCATGACACACTATTGATGAAGCTCTAAAAACTCCTTCACACATACCACCAAATTGGATGTGATCTCTAATGTCTCATAAGACACAACCGCTTGATTCTCTAATAAACTGAACCACTTCTCTTCCAAAACCCCATGATCTTCCACCCTAATTCTGAAATACCCTCTGCAACCACCTTTTTCTTCATTCTCAATGAATATGAAACTACATTTCGTTTACCAGGAGAATATTCCATCACACAGTTAAACATATACATCAACTCTTCCAAACACCTCTCATGAAGATTCTGGTTACACTATAATTATAAATACCACAGAATATTATGGTCTATATGAAAGAAAAATTTATTACCAAATATTTATTTTCATGAACATTTCAATGCATTAACCAAATCTACGTTCCCTATTCCATGATTATGGTAGTCTTTTTCTTGTTTTCAGAGTTTAAAAGGCATGTAAGAAATAACCTTATCTCCCTTTATCAAAAATCTCTTAATAAAATTCAAGAGATTTGTTAATATAGATTATACCCTACTCATGGAGTAGGACTTAGGGGGATTAGAGATGAAAACATGGACTTATTTAACTCTATGAAGACTTCCCCACTCTAATACATTCATTAAAAATTGAATCCATTTTCATTATGTTTGGTCATGGGTGTTTTTAATTGAGAAATGTCATAAATAGACCTCTTATTGTACCCAGTAAACCCAAAGAAATGCTTAATCATAAACACATCACTCAGTCATTCCATGGATAAAATTACATCATCCTTATCTGGATTAAATGATATTCCTACTTGAGAAACCACATTCCCAAGAAACTACACCACCTATATCAAAAATATACAGTATGAGTAATCATCAAAATGATGATGTGATTAAAGAGTAATCAATATGTTATCCCACTATCTAGAATGTGATTCTGAAGTATTTGAATATATTTGGATGTCAGCAATGAACAAATCAATGAAAAAGTCTATATATGGTTGAAATATCTTGTTCATGGCATCCAGGCACTCCACTGGTTAATTTTAATATTGAAATTGAATATTGTGATACCCATACAAGAAATACCTACAACAAAATAATATCTTCAGTATGTCTCCATAAATTAAATAAAGTAGATGGAAATGAAAATGTTGATGATTTTTTGAAAATCATCAGGCTCCAATCAGTTTATTAATCATGTCTCTAATTCTTGGAAACAATAATATTTTCCATTAGATTGTTCTAATTCAACATTATTTAATCAACTAAATTATTAAAAAAATAACACCATCACACAAATGGAAAGAGATCGGTCTGATGAAGCCAATACTCAAGATCACCCGCTTCATCTTATATTATTTTAACTCAACTATTCTTTGGTGACATGGTGGAATCAATATGTGTTGTGAATCATGTTCAAGCTCGTTCACAAACTCAACCACCCAATATGGTGGTGACTTAGAGATTTACCCTTGAATACATATTATAACAAGTATAAAACGAGAGAAAATTAAGAGAGGCTCATCACTTAATCAACTATTACGTTAATACCATCCACCAACATTTAAAATATTTCTCTTCTATGAGTTTCTAGTCCCACTCTACCTACCATGACATCCCAATCACAGTTCAACAAAATCAACTCCTCTTTTGGTGGTATGATGTTTAGTCATATTTGATAAAAATTCTTGTGTTCTAAATATTGGTCAACAATTCTATGTAATGGTTCAAATTAAAACCAGTCTTATCGGGAATTGTAAAGCTCCAAACTTTATCAAAGTTAGAAAATAACATTGGATCATCTTAAAAGATATAAATATTATCTAATACTCCGTCCATGGGTGGATCATTTAAAAATATAACAAGATATAATTTAATATGTAAATATAACCCAACAAACACTTCAGAAGATATGAAATAATGGTATGTGATTGTATCAAAATGAAATAATGTCATGTAGAATTAATACGGACAATACATTGAGTTTTGGATGTTCCTATTCCACCATCTCTTAAAGCCTAATAAAATATATAATCACTGCAATATACCAATTGATGACACCCTTCTGTATCATGGGTCTCCAGGTTCAATAGCCCCTATAGGGTTTGTGATTAATATTGGGGTCCATTGTGTTCCCTTGATTCTGAAATCCATGAAACCATATCACAGAACTACTTTACATGCCTGATTCTTCGAACTCTGTGAAAATTAATGTTAGAAAGGATTATTCATTTATAATTTATCCCTTTATCCCATAGTAATTGTAATTGGAAAAATCAAAGTTTCTTATATGGATTCAATGAACCTAAAATATTATCTAACTAGTCACTACTACCCTATCGTCCATCATCTCACTCTGTCTTCTTATTCCCATAACGACAAACGGGTACAACACTAGAGAAAGAACGTATCGATCTAGTTGAATCTGGATTAAGACTACCCGATATGTTGTCCTCAAATAATTTCTCAATCGTTAGTGCCATGTGAAACACTATAAAATAGGTCATCAGAATGAAGTTTTTGTCCTATCTTTTTAACAATAGACAAAGACTGATCATGAATAGTCATGATTTATTCATCTTTATCCCCTACAGAATAGGATAAATGTGAATCAACTCATTGAATAATGCAAAAATAGGAGGACTCTATCATCATTCCATACTAAAGATCCATCAAATATTGAGTGTGGAAAATATTCAGTGCATCCAGAATGAAATCTTCAAAGGAGGGATCCTTCATTGTTTCCCAAGTCATCCATTCATGTCTACCAGCATGCAGCATGACATCCCACCATTGTCAATCTAGTCCTTAATGCATAATCATCCCATTATTATACTTTTAATCCTCTTAGGTCTCTTCCAGGGTGAGAACCCACTCCATGAACTTTATCTAGTTCTCCACATCTCTTTGGCATCAAGTTCCCTAAAGGGATGGGGTGATGGAGCTGCAAGTCAAGATAAATGTCTACCATCACTGTCCACCCCCTATTGTATCATCCCCTCATAATTGGCACTAGTTGAAAGAATATTGGAGGAATGGTTCCACAAATTGATCTAATTGGGAAACTAAGGTAACGTGATTTTTTTCATCCTCATACACTACATGTTGTGGAACTGGATGTGGGAGATGTATATGGGGTGGTATATCATAAAACATGAGATGAAACAATTGAAAACCATAACAACTTAAACAAGAATGTTGTTTAGAATACAAAATCACCTATATGGGTTCAAAAAAATGTTTAACCTGAGAGGATACCACAAAAACAATGAATAACCCCATAAACACTACTCAAAACCCAATCCAAGCATCTAGTACATGAACTTTAGTCAAAGCCAAATATATACACTTAAGAATAGAATTCATAGTGTCAAATACAATAATACAAGATATAATTCACAAAAAATACATATCACAGTTTTAATATTCCTTTAATTATTAGGTAAAAATTTAATAAAAGAAATAAATAAATCTAATGTGATCTTCTGTGCATAACGTGAATCATTAATACACACAAAATCTCATAAATTTGAAAATAAACATCTTTTTAATCACCCAAGGTGAATTTAAATCTATAGTACCATCAAATATCAAGACCACATATTCCAACATTATAGAAACATAGAGGTACACTATACAGTGTTGGCTAGCATTAATCCTGGTTTTCCAAACTAAGACCCATCCATCTAACCCCTTATCTACCCTATCATAAATCAATATAAAGGAAAGAAATAAGATATTGAGAATATTTAAGTGACCCATATTTTTAACAACCTGACCGAACCCACTATTCCATATCTACGTTGTCGCATGGCCTCATTCAAGCCTTCCCACTTGAAATAGGATGTCGATTAATAGTAGGGAAATACAGAACATCCTATGATGATTATTCCATCAACACCAGGTAAACATAAAAATAAAATAATTTAAGTGATATATATGATCAAAAATTTATTAATAAATAATTATTCAATCAAGATATCAATATAATACAAAAAATAAATACAACCCATGTAGTATCAGTATTGGAATTCAAATACATAATCCAAAACAAAACAAAAGGTTCCAACGAATGAGGTAAACCCTCTATCAGAAATATCATCAGAAAAATATCTCAAAGAACATATAGCAGCACATGCATCCCCATACTAACCTCTTTATTCATCCACCTTAAAGACTTTTCCCTTCATCAGATCTATGTCAATGTAATCTATAAGGGAATCTAAATTCCCCAGTAGGGCATGACTATAAGACTCAGTTAGACACCATTAATGACCTAGAGCATAAGTGCATAAGATATACTATCTAATTATATGAAACTAAATATAGTACAGAAATTAAAAATTATATCATGCATGTACTTCACACATTTGAGGTCATAAGAGACCAAATCTACCTAAATTAGTGAAATAACAAAAGAAACGTCAACTAGCCACCAAACACATCCACCAAAATATGATAGTACTAAACATATATGACACATTCCGATTGAGGGGATATTTTAATGCATGTCAACCGCTATTTTGACACAACCATCCCAGGGGATAGTCTATTACACACAAAAGTTATGCTCAATCACTTTAGACCGATGAACATCACATATGATAAATGATACAAATGACAGATCAAATATCATGTCAAATCAATAAAGTATCATAAATATCACCACCCGCACGAATGCAATGCAAGAACTTGTCTTATGGTGATACACACAAATACCTCTGGTGATCAATCATTATACTATGTTATTGTGGGGATACAGACACACACACACCATAAAAGTACACTAATAACCTATACAAATCCTAGTCTACATTTAAGGGATTATAGCCTCATGTGTGAGGATGGTGAAGGTAATGATCATATTCTATGTATAGAAGCTCTATATTATCATATAAACATTAAAAAATTAACATAATTTATAATTCTAGGATCATGGTTGAGAAGAAACAGTATCATAATGGTAGGAAACTATAAAAAACACCCATTAATATCTTATACAGATAATTATATAGGTTTGATTTATGTAAAAAATCGAATTCCATGAATTTGAGTTCCAATTATATAAACAATATATGGAACACTCATTATTATATTCCAGAACATCATGATTTTATTGAAACATATATTATAAAATCTATCTTGATTAATTGAAAATAATAATGATCACTCTAAAATAAGGAAGTACTATCCTTATTGGAAGTATAGGATCAATTCTTTGTTTGTTCATTGAATGGAGGAGACAGTATGGAAAGTGAATACCAAAATACACCAAAGAGAGTTCCTATGTTTTTCAGGTTGAAGGAGGACCATGATAAGTGAGAAAATGGGAGAAAGGTTATGTTCTAAAATACCTGTAAACTCAACGTCCTTATTGGGATGTGAAGGATTCCACTTCTTGGTTTGTAGCCCCAGGGTAAACCCGGTTCTTCCTAAGAACCTCGTAGTCTATTTGATGACTTCTCATTGATTACATAGTGGAATCTTTAGTACTTATTGAAATTATAAAATCTCTACTATATGGTAAGTGGAATAGGTATATATTATAAATGTTACGAAAAACTCACCAGTTTAGTTAAATTCCCTTCTATACCGTGAAAACTACTCTCAACAACATACATCATTCGTAAATCATAAATAAGGATACACATAATATAAAATTATATATGCGTATAATTTAGGTTTCAAGGAGTCAGTCTACAAAAGTAGAGTTTTTAAGTAGGTTTTTAGAATAACATCCTTGTGGGAAAGAGATAAAAAGTCCCTATGCATTTTGTTTTTCAAAAAAATCCATAAACACAAGTATGAAAAATAGTATATATAATTATGGTTTCAAATTATTTTTGAAAAAATATCCCACATTAATTTTTTAAATCATTCTCTGAAAAATTATGAAAAAACAATCACAAAAAAAAAATTAATATGTGTTTTCTGAATCAATCTATAAAAAATATTCTACAACACTAAAAAACAAGATCACCCTTGTAAAACCAGAAAAATAATTCAAATATGCATTGGGATAAAAAAAATGGAGTGATAATAAATATATCAACTAATAATACAAATAAAAATTGTTGTTGATGAATAACCATGTAATCCATTAAATAAATAAGAAACATAGTTCAATTTTTGAAAAGAAGGAATTTTTCACAAATATAAACATTTTCATATCCCATAATTATAGTATATCCCTACATCAACTAGAGTTATGGGCAACCTAGGTCCTCATATAGTTTTTTGAAATAGTGGTCATTCCATGTGTGTGCACAATTGGATATGGAAAAGAAGTCTTATCCAAACATCAAACTATCACCCATCCACGATATCAAATACACATCACAAGTATGGAGTGCATTTTTTATCCTATATGGGTGTTTTCACCCTTCATATCACCAAAAACGATATCCAATTATAAAATGTTTAGATAATGAGTCATAAAAAAGAAAAGGGATACTTAGTACTCATGTTCCCCCATTAGATACCTGATTCCACATGTTCGAATTTCATTTAAATATATCACATTAATTTTTTAAGGCTTTCTCATTTACAACTCCAATTATATTTCCACATAATATATAAAACACAAGTTGTCCATGATTTTTTATTTTTGAAAATGAGGTGAATCATTTATAAATCCCTAGCATCAATATATATATATATAATATGAAAAAAAATCTAACATCAATAGTCATTTTCAACATAGGTTCCTGAGGCATTGATCGAGGATGCTAGGTTTTTAAAATGGATTCTATTTATACATTTTTCCAACGGGGAATTAAATCTAAGAATTAAAAAAAAAAAAAAATTATTTAAGGAACCAATTCCAAATCATCCTTATATTCTATGTTCCCATTTTTATTTTATTAATTGGATATTTAATTGCCAAAAAATTCCTTTAAATATACATAATTATATGAATTGGTGACAAAATAAACATATAAAGTAATCTCAAATCATGTGAAATTTAAAATAAAATCATCATTATTAATCTAGTGAGAGAATCCCACAGTAAGGAGGAAAATTATTATATCCCCATAAGAAAATAAGGAATACGAATATTAATTGACTAAAAATTCAGCATTACATGAATTATAATCAAAATATAAAAAAACTGAAACACATATTAAAATTTCTCTAATACAAGGTTCCATGAAATAACACCCTTTAATACCCGTGAAACTAACTGTGAGTTACCAAATTAATATCATAACCATATCTGAAATAAAAAAACCCATTATTATATCTTATTTTTCTAATATAGAAGTTCAAATTGACTATATAATTTAAATAAAAATAACCTATTATTGATCTGAAATCACTAGGATTGCAAAGAAAATTGGAACACTTTGAAACAAAAAAATTATAAAAAGTACATATGATATGAAAATGTCAAATATATTGAGAAAAAAGAATTGAAAAATGATCACACACCATCTGAAAATGATCCATTTTTTTTAAAAAATCTAACCCAAATAGAGTATGGATATGGAGATGGAATCAATATGGTGGAGGAAACAAAAAAGTGGGCTAGATAAAGGAGAGGAGTAGGGGGAGATTTTACATAGTACTGGATATTATTAATGTCACCAAGAAGTATACTTAAATCAAGATGGAAGAGGATGATATGGAAAATTTATGGTTTTCATGGGGGTTGTTATATGTTTCATGAGAAGGAGAAGTGAGGGAGGAGGTGGGATTGATAATGAGGAAAATAAGGGGAGGTTTTGTAAAATCATATTTTTTTACTTTACTATGAAAAATACATCATAGACCCACTTTTTAGCAAAAAAGATCCCAATAATAAACCATATTACTTGAAAATGAGCCGACAAACATGGTTAAGTGATGTGAATTAGAAAACCATGTGAAACCCATTAAAAATAGGTTTGTTAAATTTTTAAACACATTCACATTTTCCCTACACTATCTTACCAATAATGTGGTCCATTCATGCTGTAGAAAATAAACATGAGAATTTTCCAGAAAACTAGATTCTCTTAGTACAAAACATATGAAAAATATATGTAATAATAAGTAAATTTACTAATTTTTTAAAAAGGAGGTCAATTTTTGTAGGAAGGCATGAGATGATATATTCTTGAATAATTGATGGTGTATATTTTTTTATTAGTATGTCAAAAAATAACTAAGATAAAAAGTATCAATGGACATTTTTTGTTGGATGATTCTTTTTTACATTTTCATGTTAATTTAAATTTATTATTTTTTTTCATTCATTTTGTTCAAACAAAAAACTATTTTAGGGTATTATGAAATGTATTTTGTGAATATTTCTTACATACATGTAATATGTTTTTAAATCTAATAGGATTCAAAAATATTCTATGGAATATATTTGATTATTTTATTTTTGAAAACATCTAATATAAGAATGATTACTATAGTATTTTTTCACATTATGGTAAATAAATTTTCTATATCTTAACAATGATAAATAATTTTATAATAATAATCCAATACCCACAGTGAAATAATTATCTCTCAGTGGTTATAAAAAATTCTAGGGGTATGTGGCAGTCAAAACAGGGTTTATAAAAAATATGGGGTTTTTAAATTAAATGTCCTATTAGGGTAGTTTTTTGGTTCATAATATTTACATATTATATATATGATGGTATATATGTAATTTATAAAAAACAATGAATCAATTTATGGTGATCGCCCAAGTTACTAGGGGCTTCTGGGTGATTAGTTTAGGTACCTCTGAAATGATTGAAAATTATGTTAAGTTACACATTGTATTGAAATGTGGAACTTATGAATATCATATAAGTAACACTTAGGAGAAAATAATTTCATATTTTCCTACTTCATAATCTTTATGTAGGTATTTCTGAATTTTAAATGATTTTTGTAATTAAGAAATTATATTTTTGAAATTTTTTAATAAATATTTAATAAATATAATTAAAACAATTCTAAAAAATATTGGTTTCTATAATGTAAAACATCAAAAATAAATTAATTAGTAATTCCCTAAATAATGTAATATTTATTCAATTCTTATAAAATCCCAACAATTGTTAAAGTTTTTGTAAAATGTCTCTAAATATGGATTTGGTAAAACCAAATGGTTCTTCTAAATTTACCCCTCAAATGTAAATTAATTATTATTTTAACGAGTAACCAGTGATTACTAAGTAACTAAACAACTATATTTTAATTATTTTACTGATGTTTACCACATTTTACTGATGATATGGAGTTATTATTATGAATTAAATCCTAATGGATTGAAAGAATATACATTTTCCAATGTCACGAATTGAATATGGTAAAGATCAAAATGAAAAAATAACTAACCCATGAAAAGTCCCAAAAGGGATTCTAGATCCCAATGGGCTAGCACAAGTGCTCGAGTATCATAAACTAAAAATTAGGAACGACATACCCAAGTTTACAAACATAAAACAACAAATGAATCCAATAAAACAAATATTTATATTTCAAAAAAGTAATCTTTTATGAAATTTTAGAATTTAATTACACTATTTAAAAAAAATTCAACGTCCATTACAGAGGTACAAAACCAAAAATGATAGCCCAAGAACCTCCTCATGGAAAGAGGCATGAATTAAATCTAGTCTCCATCAACACAAGCACCATACCTAGAATGTGACAAGGCCTGATGGGCATTCCTAATCCGCATGGGCTGGCCAAGTGCTCAGTTATCATAAAATGAAAATTGGGAATGATTTACTCAAGTTTACAAATATAAAACTACAAATGAATACAACAAAACAAATCTGGATTATTCAAACAAAATCATATTTTACAAAATTTATGAATTAAATTACAAAATTTAAAACAATGATCAAATACCATTAAAAAGGTAAAAACCAAAAATGACAGCTCATGAACCTCCTCATGGAAAGAGGCACTGCCCTCAAGCCACCTCCAAAACACTACATTGCAAAGGACTGCTAAAAACATTAACCATTGTCACAAAAGTTGTACCCTAACCTACGACAAAAAATATACAGGTATAATTACACCCAAAATGTATGTAAGTTGTGAGAAAAATCCTCATAGGATACTGTAAAGAATAGATTCCATGTGATAAACATTCATAGAAAAAAATATTGAATGTTTTGGTAAAAATTAAATGCTAGTTACAATTTCTAAATGATGAAACTTATAATAAAAACAGTTTTCAAGTAGGCTATTTTAACGCATCAAAACTTTTAAAATTATTTCCAACACTACTGTATTTTTTGGCCAACCATATTGTATGTCTAAGGTAAGCACAAAGTAACTAATGAGAACCAGCATTAGGAAATACCCCCTATGCACTAGCTCACTATTGGTCTCATATACCACGTATCTTCGTGAATGTAACCATAAACATATTTGTTCTCATGCACATGAGCCAATAGTAGTGATAATACCCAAAATCTAGTGGCACCCAACACTATAATCATCATTTTTTATTCAGTGTTGTCTTCTTCAATATTGCTATGTGAAACTGGGGCCAAACCCCATATGATCACTAGCATACTGTTACACGTCCACCCACCTAGATACCCCGATTTCCCTCTTGTTATCAGACAAGTTCAAAAAGCCATGATATATAATTTGCATATGAAAATACCACTTAAACATGAAAAATTAACAAAACATCCCCCATGTATATCACACAAGTTACCTAGTCCACTTTTTTATTCAAATTCATTTTGAAATCATACTCACACCAAAATTGCCAACAACACTTTTCACAATTAATTAACACTTCCAAAAATCCTTCAAATTTTTTTATAAAAACCTTCTAAGAAATTTCAACTCAATTAACATCCCTCAAACATATCACATAATTCCCTTATCACCTTCAAAATTCAATTTATCACCAAACTCACATAAAATATTCCACAAACATGATTCTCACCCACATCACAATTTAGTAAAACATTTCAAAAATTTATGAATCATTCTAAAAATGTTTAAAACCATAAACCACCACTTTACCATTAAAACCCAAATATTAGTTGTACACACTCACCTAAACTGTACATATACACCCTTTTCCCACGTTTTCTATCCTAATAATACATTTACAATTTTCATAAAACAATCCCCAAGGGTGTAACAGTGTCTTGAAAACAAAACCCATTTCAAAACCCTCTTTCAAGGGAAAAACCACACCAAAACCAATCCAAAAAAAATTTCCACCCTATTAATATTTATTAAACCACTCACTAGGGTTCTGAAATTTTTTCAAATAATTACACAAAAGATGACCATGAAAAGAACACATTTTCATAAACACCTTCATGAAGTATAAGATGGTTTTACACATAGAACCCATTCAAAACCCCCTTTTGAGGCCCACATGACACTAAATCATTACCCAACCCGAATTGTCTGCCCCTATAAATAAAAAATAATTCACTTCCACTTTTTATAAAACTACCCCAAAAGATATCAAATGAGTTAAATTTAAAAAATACACAACTTTAAGAAAAAATGTAACTTTAATATGAAATGCATTACTAATGCTAAAAAAATGGCTTTCTCACCACACACACCATATTTGGAATATGATAAATGATTAAATATATAATATTAAGTCATCATTAAATTTATATGCATGGAATAACCTACCTTTTGTGCTGAAGCCCTCAAAACATGGTGTGAAACATCAATCGCACCACCACTGCACCACATGGGGGATAAAAGCAACCTAAAACCACAAGATTTCACCAAAAATACAAGAAGATAAACCCTTGGCACAAACCCTTATTTCTTGACAATTTATAAATCATGAATGTCTGAACGAATCCCTAAGGAAAGGGAATAAATCATAGAGAGTAAGACTTACATTCATGATTTTTATGTTTCCCGCATAAAATCTCACATATATGTTGAGCTCCATCGGAGGGTGAGAGAACTTAGAGGATGTACATGGATGTAGGGAACTAAATGGGGATTAATGGGGTAGATTAGATTTTATTTATTAAGGGAAATGTTGGAAATTCAAAAAAAATTAATGTCCAAGACACCCTTACACGGTTTGGCTGCAATGTTTTGTAAATCGTGTGGCCTATTCTCGCCACCCAAAATCTGCGGTTTTGCCTCCAATTTCAGGGGGTTCTGAGGGGAAACTGAGGTGTTAACATTTTCCAAGTATAATGGAGAATATTTCCCAAAATAAACCATCCTTTTCACCCCAAATCTCATCCAACTCAAGGGTATAAACAACCTTAATAAGTTACCCCACAAAGTGGGGCCTCTAGAAGTTTCATAGATCCAACTCCAAAACACCGCAACGCAATAAAATAATTTTCTAAAATGAAGAGGGAAATTACCATCCAAGACCCCCAAGACTATTTTCGTAGATCAATAATACAAGAGACACTAAAAGTTAAAACCCAGAACACACAGAAACCAAGAGAAAGATAAGAACCGAAAGAGGATTTGAACCAAAGCATGGAATTGAAAATCCGGGTGTGAAAATTCTCCCCCCATAAATATTTCCACCCCTAAAAAGACACACTAATTCCAAAGGAAAAAAACCAATTCACATAGATAAACCATGATGGACCCCCTTTCCCATTTTTTCTTCAAAATACAAAAGACCACCAGGGATTAATTATGGAAGGAATACTTTCATAATGAAAACATACATGGATTTCCTAAAATGATCAAGAACATTCATATTTTATCCCAAAATATTACTACTCAAACACAATCCGAATAATATTTCATTAATATACCCCAAATAAAAACAACATCAAACAAGGTTACACATTCCATTCTTTAACGAAACTGTTGGGCGTTCTCCAACCCCAACGTTTACCCAAGGAAAATTTAGGTAGTTAGATAGCTCTGAACAAGACTACCTACCGCCAAGCCAAGACCTGTGACCAATCTGAGTTTCTAGTATGGGGAGGCATAAATGGGCTCTCCGCCATAAGAGGAAAATCTAAATTTAATGAGATCGGATCAGGGAACTAATAGGGGGAGGCCCGATCGAACTCCCCAGTACAAGGGGTAGACATCCATCAAATTTTTTCAAAGGAACATACATGAGAATCATAGTGGGACTCACCACCATAAGAACCAACTATATTAACTGACCAGCATGGGATAGCACCAGAAGAACCCAAATTTAAAGAGTTTGGTTGGTCAGATGGTCAATCCGCACAAGTTTTGGAAGCCTTGCACTAAATGTGTAGATCCTTCTACATTCGTAGTTTTCTAGGGTATGGTTACTAGTAACCATGTAAAAACTGTGCGCTCAACCGGTCTACCCAAATTTCATACCTTTCACAAAAAACCACTTTGAATGATCCTAGGATTTCCCCTAAGCACACGCCAACTTCACTCAAGGACCTATGGCTGGATCTCAAATGATTGAAGTATCTTCGTCTTGGTTGTTAGGTTTTGGGAACCCCCTAAACGAAATATCTATTTCCAATTCTACAAAAAGCTATGCCGTAATCCCATATGGGTTCATAAAGACATAACACACTCTGGTACTGACGTTTATGAAACCGAACATTTCACAGAAACAAGTGCCTAGAAGAGGCCCTCACATCACACCTTGTTTCTTTGGGTGAGAAACAATAGAAGGAAATGACAAATATAAACAACGTCCACTAATAGAGAGGATTCTTATGTTTTTCCAAGGGATACATAATCCTAAAATAATACAGACTCTCTAAGGATTGTTCGGATTTCATTTTTATTGTCAAAGGAATACATGACATCACAAGACGTCACCGAACATGACCATTTTTATTGATATAAACAATAAAATGAATGAGATCTTATACCAAGTCCCAAATAGTGCACAATTTCCGAAAGTGGCCTTAATATCTACTCATGGCCAGTTTTCCTACACTGGTGGTTTAACTTGAACTCCTACTTCAAAGAGACTAAAAAGGACCCAGTGACCCTCTTAGACGCCATCTAGATATTAATCCATACTAACAACCCCATACCACATCAACCTTCGATGAATCTGGTCACATAAGAATCTAAGGTCTTTTTCAGCCTTCCACGATCACGGTCCCACTTCAAGAGGATCCAAAAAAATCAAGAAAGTAAAATGGTGTGGAATCAATCTAAATTTCTCGAGAACAATATTCCTTATATTAATCAACTGATGGATTTTAAAATGGTAAAAAAAATTCTAGTTTCAATTTAGTAGTGCTTTAAACCTTAATGGTAGCATACCTTATCCAACAAGACAAACCAAAGACCCAAACAATCTTCTCCATAGGTCAAATCATTCTGAAAACATATCCAAATACATGAAGGTAACCACAGTAAACGAATCCCAAAACATTTCTTAGAGGAGACTACTAACCAGTACTTCTACCCAGCTTACTGATCAAACACCAACCCAAAACACTGTTCAAACAAGAGGGGTTCTTGGAATCAACACATCCAACAACATCAACATTTTCAAAAACACATAATACACACCATCACAATCTAGCCATCAAATCATTATTTTTTATTTTAAAAACGTTTCATTGAAAAACTAATGGTGCAGCAGTTAGTGTATCCACCGATGGTACCACAATGGCCTCACACATGCGTGTTTCCATGCCATACCGGGCACCCTCCTCAAATCTATCTTGGAACTCATCCAGTCATTCCATTAACCATACTTTATCCCATATAACCCCATGTATGTGGTCTCTCACAGAGATACAAAAGGGTAAATAAAAAATTCTTTCAACTTTTCAAAACCAAAATGGTCATCCAATATATCTTTTTTATCAAGACCGCTAGTGATGAGATAAAAATCCCGATTTACATCTGACAAAAACATTCAGAAAGACACAACCATTCAATTAAGAACTCAATTTTAAGCCATAAACATTTATTTAAAAATATATTTTCCCATTAAATAACCTTTAACTAGTTTATAAAACACTATTGGGAATTTTTTTTGAAAAGCACCTTTAACATAGTTCCTGCTTTCAAAAGTGGTGTAAACACACCACTTTCCATTTCCAAACAATAATGAAAATTTAGATTCACCATTTCACAAATCAAAACATTCCCTATTTATTAGAGAACAACTTAAAAAATACATTATGCTTCCTGAAACCATGTCATTGTTTTTTCCTTAAAACTGAATATCCAATTTATCAAAACAAAATAACACAAGACAATGCGAGAGGAAACCCGTTTCGGTGGGTGAATTCGATATATGGTTGGAGGCCATAATACAATCACTTCAAAACTATAGAGATTATTCTAGGGAAATATCCCTAGCTCTACATTTCTTTCTAGACCCTACGAGTTCACTGAGACCAATAACCCAACTCTCTCTTCATTTCCCCTAAACATCATTAAACCATGAAAACCAAAGGACTCAGATAAATCATGACTTCCCCTGGAGACTCGAGTCTCTACATGAGACCTAGTGATTTGGAATGGTACCCAAAACCAGAATACCATGTCTCAAAAATATTAACTTCTGACTATCTCGACTTTCCACCAAATAACGAGACCCAAATAGTTAACATGAACCACCTTTGATATCATTTTTCACGAACCGATTCTGGAATCCATCAAAATCGGCACCATAAATGGCCCATGAAAAGAACTGAAGGGTGTTCCAGATCCCCATAGGCTGTCACATCTACTTGAGTGTCATAAACTGAAAATTTGGAACTATTTACAAAATTTTACAAACATAAAATAACAAACAAATCCAATAAAACGAATCTGAATTTTTCAAACCAAATCATATTTTATAAAATTTCAGAATTTAATTATACAACATAAATCAATTTTCAAATAACAT
Source organism: Viscum album (assembly GCA_963277665.1). Classification (NCBI taxonomy): domain Eukaryota; kingdom Viridiplantae; phylum Streptophyta; class Magnoliopsida; order Santalales; family Viscaceae; genus Viscum; species Viscum album. Next base: position 1,904,980,740 of record OY728160.1, read on the forward strand.
TACAATTGTAAAAATAAAAATATTATATCCCAAGAACCCCATCATGGAAAGAGGGACCTCCCTCAAGCCATCTCCAAAATACAGCATCTCGAAGAACTATATAAATCCCGAACCATTGGCACATTAGCATCACCCAAACCGGGGACAACAAAATAAGAATGTTATATTACACCCATAGTTGTAAGTATGGTGTGAGCTAAATCCCATTATAATAACACAGCTAAGACATTATATGTGATAAACATTCAATTATGAAAATAATTCAAGTTTTGGTAAACAGGAAATGCTAGTTACAATTTTTAAAGGATGAAACATAAAATAAAAACATTTTTCAAGTGGGATATTTTAAATAATAAACACTTTTAAAAATAATGCCAACTCTACTGAGTTATTCAGACAACCACACCGTATGTATTAGGTAAGAAAAAAGTAACTAATGATCAAAAGCAATAGGAAATAACCCCATAAGCACTAGCTCATTGTGGGTCCCAAGTACCTCGTATCTCGGTAAAAGTAACCATACACATATCCGTTCTCATCCACACGAGCCACTGGTAGGGATCATACCCATAACCTAGTGGTCCCCAAACATCATCATCGTCATAGTTTAGTTATTTTTTTCATTTTAAATCTTGTTATGTGAAACTAGTGCCAATCCCCATGGGAACACTAGCATGCTAGTACACGTCCACCAACCTAGATACCTGGGTTTCCCTCTTGTGCTCAAAAAATTTAAACAATTCATGAAATATAATTTTCACATAAAAATACCACTTAAAAATCACAAATTAACCACACAGCTCCCATGTATATCACACTAGTCACATAATCCAGTTTTTTCATTTAAATGAAATTTGAAATCATACTCACACCAAAATAGCCCCCAACACTTTTTACATATTTTAACACATCCAAAAATCCTTTAAAAATTTTATAAAACCTTTCTAAGACATTATTTGTCACATAAAATCCCACACATATACCACATAATACACTTATCACATACAAATTTCATTTTATCATCAAACCCACACGAAACATTCCATTAACATGTTTCGCACCCACATCACAATTTAGTAAAACATTTCAGAAATTTATAAATCATTTTACAAATGTTTGAAATCTTTATTCACCACTTTACCTTTAAAAAATCAATATTTGATGAACACACACACCCAAACAGTACATATAAACTCTTTTCACACTTTTTTTAATCAAATAAAACATTTACAATTTTCATAAAATAATCCCAAGGTGTGTAACTATGTCTGGCACACAAACATTTTTCAAAACCATCTTTCAAGTCCAAAACCACACCAAAACCACTCTAAAACATAATTGGAATCCCTATAAATATTTATTAAACCACTCTCAAGTATTTTAGAATTACCTCAAATAATGCAACAAAAAATAAAAATTAAGAACACACATTTTCATAAACCCCTTCATGAAGTATTACAATGTTTTACACATAAAACCCATTCAACCCCCCCCCCTTTGAGGCCCACATGATACTAAATCATTACCCAACCAAAATTTTCATCCCCTTTTAAAAACCAATAATTCAATTCAACATTGTATAAAACTACCAAAAAAGATATCACATGAGTTACATTTGAAAAATACACAACTTCAAGAAAAAATGTAACTTTAATATGAAATTATTTAATAATGATTCAAAATAATGTTTTCGCACCACAAAAACATATTACGAATATGAAACATGAGTAAATATAGAAGGATAACTCATTAATATTTTTTTACACGTGGAACCACCTACATTTTGTGTCGAAACCCTCAAAACATGGTGCAAACCATCAACCGCACCACTACCGCTCTTCGAGGGGAATAAAAGAAACTCGAATCCTAATTATTTCAATCAAAAGACAAGAAGTTTAATGCTTGCAAAGAACACTTGTTTTTTTAACAATTTATAACTCTTGAATGGGTGATGGAAACCCTAAATAAAGAGAATAAATCCATGAATGGATGACTTACTTTCATGATATTTATGTTTCCCCCATATGATATCCCTTCAAAGTTGAGGTCCAAAGGAGGGAGAGAGACCTTGAAGGATTTCCATGAATGTATGGCACACAATGGAGAACGATGGGGTGGATTTGGGTTTATTCATATAGGGAAAAGTTGTAAATTTAATATCATTTTAATGACCTGGACACCCTTTCACATTTTTGCCTCCAATTTCAGGGGGTAAATGGGCGAATGCAGGGGGAAAATATAGGCCAATGATATGGGTCGACGTCCCAAATGAAACCTTCCTTTTCACCCCCAAACACATCCAAATCAGGGGTACAAACCACCACACCAACATTCCCGACAATTTGTGCCACTAGGAGTGTCATTAATCCAACTCCCAAAAACCACAACCTAATATAATAATTTTGAAAAACGAAGAGGGGAATTACCATCCAAGACCCCCAAGACTATGGTCATAGATCAACAAGACAAGAGCCACCAAAAGATAAAACTGAGGAGACCCAGAAACAAAGAGAAAGCTAATAAATGAAAGTGTATTTGAACCAAAGAATGGAATTGAAAATCCTGGAGTGGAATCGAAAAATTATTCTTCAAATGGTTTCAGTTGGGTGAATGATATTAAAAAACATTAATTTATTTTTTATCTCATATTTTGTATGATTTTATGGGTAAACCTATTCAATTATATAATGAATGGGAATTCCCTTATGTGTTGTTGGCATAGAAGCTTATATGATACTTGTGAGTGATGATCTTTGTATTTGGAATATTTTTCATGCATGATGCACACTTAAGTAGATTAGATTTATCTGCCAAGGAATAATATTTTCAGGCTCATTATGATTGTAGTTGAGTAGGTTTCAATCATATTCCAACATACCTACATATGTGAAATATAGATGTAACGACCATAGGAAATTATTAATTTTTAATGATTCAATATTTTTTTATAAATACAGTGATCCAATACAACTGTTATTCCTAATAATTTTGTTATGATCCCACAAAAATTGGTTATGGTTTTATTGAATGTAGAAGTATTAATGTTTAGACTTATCTACATTACCAAAAATTTATTCTACCATAATCTTGAAAGTATATTAAAAACCATGATATCAACAATGGGATTCTAAAAGACAAAGAAACATTTATTTTCCAAAACAAAGACACTAATATACTTACGTGTTTAATTTTTTGTCTCTGAATTTTAAATTGGTTCTCAAATAATTACAGCCATAAAAATGGATATAATTAAGGATATATAATTCTAAATAGGATTCCATTTTCTCTCATACGGAGTTTCTATTTTTTAAAGTAGAATAATGATTTGTTGCATGTGAGTGTGATGTGTTTTTTATCTTGAAACCTACATTAATATAATAAAGATATTGTTCTGTAAATATTTCTAACCGTTTTCACCTCATGATATTCTAAATAACAATATAGAATTTGGAAGAAGAAAATAATGATTAAATATATGTGGTATATTTGATGTTGTAAGAACCATTGAGATTGTTATGTACTTTTTAAATGTAAAATTTGGTTTCTTTATTTTGAATCCAATTTTAAAGGATGATACAGGAAAAGGCTCATGTTCAGAAAATATTTGATTAATTTTATTTCTATTCAAGTATATTAAACAATTTTGGATAATAAAGATGACTGGATTTATCCAAGGTGGTTGTAATGTGAAAAAAAACTATAACATGTTTAAATTATCAAGAAACTAGTTTCAGTTATTATTGAAAACATTACTTCTCACCAATATTTTTTTAATATATATTCAATTTCAATACAAAATTTCCTCAAAGGTTTTATATAGGAATAATAATTTATTGGGTCTAACATGACTAATTTTATAATAATGTGACCTAAATCATATGTTTTTATGGAAGAAATCCTCTATAAAATATTGAGCGAAACCATTCTTATAAGGTTCTAGGTTTATGGTTTATATCTATAAGATAATGAATAGAATGTCACTCACTTAAAATATAATTCAATCATTTTTCTTGTGCTCTAGAAGATATTGGAAAAATTCATGGTTCAATAATGATATCCATATTAGGTATTATTCTACAATAATAGAGGTATTTTAGTGTGTTATATTGAAAACTACTATAGATTCCAATCATTAAATTTTTTGTTACTCAATATGGTAAATGATAATGTATATTTAAAATATAATAGAGATATATTTATGTGATGTGTTATAAGTTGTTATGACTCTCAAGTTGAATATTAAAAATTTTAAATTGATAGTAGAGTGCTGCTCAAGTATAGTGTGGGATGGATGGTAGTTGACCTAGACTGAAAATATAAAATGTAATGATTTTGAAATTAGTTATAAGGTGTTTTTGGTATATATTTGTGTTATGGTTTCATTATGGATATGGGATGGGATCAAAAATTAGGAGGCCAAAATAATGCATAATTGAATTATTACATATCATTCGAATAATATTCACTGAATTTCCTTAGGATCACTGACATAACCATAATGGTTTACACCCTTTGGAAACATGGATACATAAACAACTAGTGCACCAAATATCTACACCATATACTACTAGTTTCTTTAAAAAAACACCCTTATTATACATTCTAAACATAAACAATTATTCATTTATAGGGGAATAGTTTTCATAATAAATGGACATATCATGTCCTCATTAGAGGAAATAAAGGGAGATGTTAATGATCATTTAACTATAACATGGTCAGAAGGTTATAAGAACATGATAATAACATTTGAAAACCATAAACAACAATTCATCTATAATAATCATGATTAACAATTTAAACCATGTAAGTATATAATAAATGATTCATAAAGGAATTAAAGACCGTGATTCATGATAAAATTAAATTAGAATAAGATCATAACAAAAATGGTGATGTAATGTTGGGGATAATGATAATAATGATGAAATTAGGTTAAGGATACCCACAATGAAGTTCATCATATATTAGTGGTGGGATAACGACCCATATAACATCTTTGGCCATGGGATAACTACCTATGTACCCTCTATTTTGTTTTGGATGACCTCTAATGTGCCCTCAATTTGGGATTTTACTAGCCTGACCTACTATTTTTGAAAAATTAAGGAATTAATCATTTCCCAATGTATTGGAGTTCTATAATGGACCCAACTATCAGATAATGAGAATACATTATCTTTTCATCCATTATATCATGAAAACACTTATTGTTTCATCATAAAACAAATAGTTGAAATGAAAATGGGTTTCATTAATATTTAATCATCGTAATCACAATCCATCCATAGAAATTATATGTAAAATATCATAGAATCATATTCCTAGTAAATCATAAGATAAATAAAATCTTGTTATCATAGATAAAAAGTCCTATTAAAATATCATTGAAACATTTTTAGAGGAAAATACTTCTTTCATTTAGAAATTATATGAATAAGATTTTTACACATCCCAAATCCTAAGGAAAATATATTCCTTAAAAATAAAAATGGAAATTTTTCAAGGAATGTCCATATAAAGGTGTTTTAATGATGGTTTGAAAATAAAATCGTGTGGTGTGCTTTAAAAAAATGATTACAATCACATATTTGGTAAAAATTACATATTTCCATAAATGGATGGAATATTCATTTTAAAAAATTTTATGGAATTCCATAATTTTGTAAACATTACTTCAACAAATCATTAGCTTATATTTATAATTTATACAAAAAAATGTTAATAAAAAATCACTATAGATTAAAAGGTGCATGTCTCAAAATAATACAACGTTGTTTTCCATTAAAAAATTGGTCATACATTTGAAGACATAGAGAGAAAAATATGAAAGGAATACTGGTTATTTCTATAAATAGCTAGAGAGGAATAAAATATATTTTATTTTTGAGAGCTAAATCATATAATTTATTTATAAAAAACATTCCTAAACAATATTTTTAAAAAGTGATATTTAAACATAGAACTGTTACCTCTAGGTTTACTTTCTTCATATGTATTCTAACTTTAAATTCTTTAGTTTACATCATTTTTCTTACAAATTAGTCATTCAAATATTATTCTTAGGATAGGTCCATGGGATCTATGATTAAAATAATTAATTTAGGATATAATTTGGAATGTCTAGGCTTTTCTAGATTGTGAAAAATTCATGAATACGGGAGGACATGATGTGTCTTTTTATAATTGAGGGAGAGGACACACCTGCAATTACATAAAAGATATAAATAATATAATTACATTTTCATGTGATTGTGGATAAAAATAGGAATAATTAAAATTTTAATATAATTTAGGTTCTACATATCTTCAAAAAATAGTAATTCGTTAATTTTTTTGTCAAATGTTACATTATCTCATAGTTTAACCCCATGATAAAACATTTTTTACCTTAACTATCGTAACAATTTATTATTATTTTTACTCTTCATTATTGGCAAACATGAATGTGGTATCATTAAAAAATTTGTAAATTTGTATTAAAAATAATTAAAACATATCATCTAATAAAATTTATACAATTTTTTTAAATTAATTATAAACTAATCATGAAAGATATAGTGAAGACATGTTTATAGTAAAATAAATTATTTAGCATAAAACTATATTTAATTTCATTCCACACATTGTAAAAAATAACAAAAAAATGATAAAATATTATATTGAATATATAATCTATATATTTCATTAAAACCATTATTTAATAAGTATTTTTTAAATTCATTATGATAAAAAATCCACTGAGAAGATAAAAATTAATTTTTTAAAAAATAACTCTTTCAACCATTTAGTGATTATATATATATTACTAGACTTTAGATAAATAATGTATAGATTTTTATTCATAAATATTAAATAAATTCTTTTAAAACCAATTTTATAATTTCATTAATATAATTTGTTTGATAATAAATCAATTCATGTATAGAAATACATTTCTAAAAAAAATTGGACTTTTAGTCATTAATTAGTTTTACTAAAATTGAATTCCAACAAATAAATTTTTATAATCCCATACCATTATAAAAATATTTATTAGGGTGATTAATGATATTCCATTTTTCAAACATAGTGGCTATGCTTTAAATGTATACTTTATCATGACTTATAAAGACTTAGGGTTATGTGTTGATAAAGTTATCATGTACTTCATATACATTTCAAATGAAATACATTTAAAATATATGGGTGTTACCTTATAAGTCCCTTAAAATGAATTTAAACCTTGAGATTACATTACTATAATACATATAATTGAGGATATATATTCATTATCACATCCTATGGCTCCCATATAACTTCCTCAAATTTTGGATTCTTCTAGATAACTTTATCCGAGTTAGTTTTTTTTCGGTTTCACTTATTCCCTACAATGAAATATTTATATTTTTTATTATTCATTTGAAATTTAATTCTTCATTAGTATAATATTTTTTTTTATTATTTTTTAAATATCAAGTTTATATTTCCTTAAAAAAGATTCATGGAACACAAAATGAACATGAGAGAGTATCGAGGGAAGCTTCATTCAATAAGAAACAATTATGGTACGATAATGAATCTAAAATGGGATTATATATATAGGGATTAGAATTAACATATTTCAAAATCTCATATCCTTATTCCATATAAAAATTTATATGAATTTGATATTACCATCCATCAATTCCAAATCCCACTGATGATTTTAAATATAACTCTTCTTTCAACTCTGAGTTTCATTGTTGTGTTCTTGAATAGATATAAATTCACTTACATTCATATGCCTATCATAGTTCTAAATATATTTATTCCTCAAAATTCATACTAAATGTTATATTTATGCATTTCATTTCCTAGAGGGAATCATAGGGATTCATAAAAATTATCAGGTAAAAATAATTGTTATTGTTGAATTAAATCTAATTAGGTTAATGATCCATACCACCATTGTAATACAAAGAACATTATCTCAACTTATCATCAAGGATTTGAATGGTCCTCTTCTTCTAACCATCTACCTGATGCTGATAATATGTATTAAAACATAACTATAAATCTAGATCATACTGAATAACTTTCAATAAAATATTAGTAAAATGAAAATCATTATCAAATACAATAGAATGTGGTACTCCATAAAACAATACAAATTCATTAATGTATATCTCAAAAAATAATAACTAGAGAAATATTCTATAATATCAATTAAATGAGATACCATCATAATAAATTTAATACAACCTAATTGAATTATTTCCAATATAAATTTTACAGAATCTGGTAACAAAATATATGGGGATGTTTTCTCATTTCCACTATTGTATGGGTAATGGTTGTGATGTTTCCTTATACTTTTGTCTATATACCTTAACCTTTTGATCTAAAAAACTAATATAAATTTTCCATAATATATCGATTTTTATTTTTCTACTAAGAATACTCTTCCAAATCTCTATGAATTTTCATATTTCTTGTATGATAGTAAAATTTTGTGCAATGAGCTTCATAAAATTTCTACTTCTTCTTGTTTGGTATTGATGGTACACAATCTGGATCCTGTAACCATATCATTCCATTTAAATCAACATTGAATATAGGAATATTTCACTCCTTTTTCTATAGTTCTACAACATCCTTCTATTTCTCCTTAATCTTTTCACTGATAAATATTTAAACACTCATTTGAGTAAGATAGTATTTCTCTATATTCTCTATGATTTTAGTGTTCGACCTTCGAAAATATATTAAATTTTTTCCCCCTCATCATAGATATGAAAGAATGATCCTTTTGACTCAAACAACCAACCACCTTATTCTCATAGTGTGGGTTTTAATATATTGATCAATCATAATATTTAAAAAACAAAATCATTTTTCTTTAGTGAATATTCACCACTTTGAAGGTGAATACATACTTGCTGAATTTATGATCTATATATATTCCATGCACTTTTCCATAAATATAATTCCACCATATCGTTAATGAAAAAATTACCACTTATAACTCAAAATATTAAGTTTGTGTAATTTATCACATGAACCTATAATAGGCATGATGTATAAGTTATCTCAATATCATTGTGCATAATAACACATCATGGATCCTTGATTAATGGTTTACTATAAATTAAGAACACATATCTACTGTAACATATTGTAATCATAGGTTTACTGACAAAAAATCTCTTTGTCTTCTTCAAATGTTCTTTATATTCATTAATCTAATGGTTCCTGACTCCCTTAGACATTAAATTGGAGAGTGGATTAGACATCCATGAGAAATTATTCACATAGAATCAATAATACCTAGGAAATTCAAGAAAACTATGTATCTTAGACATAGTGATTGGTCAAGGATAATGATTAATAACTTCCATCATTGATTGAACTACTTATATACCACCACATGATATGATTTTACCAAAAAATGTGGCTTTATTTAGAAAAAATATAGGCATGATAAATTGTTTAGGTAGTTTCTCATACCTTAGTTTCTTTAGTACAATCATCAAGCTCTTAATTTCTCTTGAAACACTTAATAATATCATCTAAGAATTCTACAAAAATAGATCAGTGTAATTTAAAAATAATCTATTTATCAAATACCATAATAAAGTAGGATATGTAGTTAGACAAAATGCAATTAATACAAATTAAAATTTCCCATTACTTCTATGGATAGCTGACATGGGTATGTATTCACATTTGACGCACAATTGATAGTATCTATAATGATGGTCATTATTTAATAAATATGCATATCCTTATAATTGATCAAAAAATCATAAATATGGTCATGCGATACATATTTATGATTTGTATTTTGTTATGTACCCAATAATCAATGCTAAGTCATACTGATCAGTATTTCTCCTTAAAAAAAGATCAGGTTCCCCCCTTAGTTATTCACGGGGCCAAATGAACCCCTTATCAAATTTCTCTTATAGTTTCTTCGAAAATTTCTATAACTCAATCAAAGATATTCAATATCACCTATAAGAAATGGTTGTATCACCATATATGCGGTATATTGAAAACTCAACATCGTAATTTGGAAGAAGAATTGGAAACTCCTTGGGAATAACATAATAGAACATACATATAACAAGCATATCCTTGAGGTTGCATTTCAATCAAACCATCTAAGATAAGTACCCCTTATGAATAGAAATCAATATCCATAAGTTTTAAATGATTTCCATTGTATGTTATTATTCAAAATCATATTGATAAACAATCATATGTTGGTTTGGAATATAAAATGTGACTTCTCTTCCAGAACAATGATTATGGTATTTACATAATTAAATCCAATCCAAACTAAAGATAACAACAAATACAACTATAGGATGTATAATTAGATTTCTAGGAAGCACATTCTCAAAAAAAATGAAGATTCAGATAATTGAGATGTGATTTTCTTACTAATTGTAGTTTCCACTACTAATTCAAAATGTAATTTTGGACATTGTAATGTGACACCCTTTTTGTAATCTTACACTAGAACCACCTTATATTAATTCTCCAAAATATTATTTATAAAGTTTTTAATGAATTTCATCTTCTATGTTAGTGATTTTTTTCTATAAAACATACTAAAATGTCCAATACTATAACTTAATTTGTGTCATCACTCCATGAAAAATTCTATAGACTATATAGGTAATGCCACCATGTGGTACAGACTACATGAAAAAACAACCTATTGTGCACCAATTTTGTCTATGTATTGTAATGACATTGTGTTCAAATTCAATTGATTGTATGTTTATTGAACGTACCATATGTTTAAATAAAAGTGACTATAAAAATGAAACTGCATAGAGTTTGATGAAATATAGTTATTCTGGTGACTACAATAAGAGATGTACTTAACAAGAGAAGAAGAGTGCCTATTAGATGAACAGATGTACCAACTATGAGAAAAAGGTTTCCTGCCACATTAAGGAATATGGTGATCATACCTAGTTTTCATGCTAGTTACCATTTATTTTTCTCATTCCTAGTTACCATTCATAGTCCTCATTCCTTCTATTTGTTTCCAGAAATGATGATCTAAAGTGACTAAGTCATTTTGAAGAGAGTCTACCATATCTAACTCAACCATCATTTTATTTTAAAACCTCCAATGAATAATATCTTACATATAAATGCATATTTAGTGTAATTAAGGAAATGATGAATATTATCATGTGACTACTAAAATTTCAAAAGGGAATCATTATTTACCAACTGAAAAAAATATAACACTCAATATATGTAGAAAATATAATTACATTAAAAATATTATTGTGTATGATCTGAGGTTGAACCAACGAGATAGTGCTTTAGTTTATTTAGGTTTTTAAAATATTTTTTCTTATTAAATTTAATTAAAGAAAATAATGAAAAATATTTTGGGTTTTGGAAACTATTTGATAAAAGTGAGGGAAGTAAAGAAAACACATCAGATTAGGTTTTGAAAATCAATTAGTCAGAAGGTCTGACATGGTATTTTAGTTTTAGTGGTTCTTTGAAATAGAATTTAGAAATTGTATTATTGCATAGTATTTTATGGGGTCTATATGAGGTAGATTTAGGGTCCATGAAAGCCCCTCCTCAATATTGTAATTCTTATGTTCCCATTATTAGGTAATTTATGGAATCCCCAGATTGGGATTTCCTTGATAAAAAATTTAAAAATAGGTACAATAATTTCGAAAGTGGTAATTTCTAAATTAGTGTAATTAGTTTCACAATTGAAAATTTCATTTACATTCATATATCAATGGTCATGAAAAAAATAAGAAATAGAGTGACATGATGTTTATTCAAAATTTCATCAACCCTAATGCATCAATGAAAATGGTAAAATCCTACATAATTGTCCCCCTTTGGCTAAATTTACCCATCACAAGGCTGGATTTAACCCATAACACTAGTGATAAGGGGGTAAGTAAGAAGAATAAAACATAAATAATTCGTGAATAAATAGTATATGAAGTGTGTTGGATGACTCTTCATAATAAAGATTCTCCGCTAATATTTAGTCTTTGGTGTCATCCTTTGTATCAGTAGTGTAGCTCTCCATGTATAGAACTCCATTGGGATTGTATTTAATTTATTACTTCATTTATGTCAATAATAATGGATTCCAAAATCCTTCCCAATAGTAAATGGTCAATAACAACAACTATTTTTGGTGTCACTATCAAAATCCCATCCAAATCTCATTATTGGGCCTACTTGGAAACTATTACGATGTGAAAGTGGTTGAAGTGCCATCAAATATATGACCCCAACTTTTTTTCATTTTAATCACTTAATTCTCTATACATGGTTCATGTCATGTTATGTTTTCATGAAATGTTATTTTTCTATGTTAATTATCATTTTCTTACTCTGGATGTCGTGTTTCACCCCAGTTCTTCACTTCCATTCCCTCAATGTGTTCTATTAGCATCCTTCATTATGGAAAGACTTATAAAATTGGGGAAATGAACTTTTTTGTTCCTTTTTCTCATTATATTTTAGCTAAATTATTTTCCCCCAATAAATATTTGTTAAATGTACCATCAAGACAAAAACTATTATTTTATCAAAATATACTTATTTATTTATCAAAAATATTCGCATCAAGTGTTTCCATAAAATCCCCTCACACTTTAATGTAGAATTATCCTCAATGATGGAATCTCAAAACACTGAAAATAATGATCACATTTCTAAGAATTGAAGTGAATATTAAGATAATCACATGATTAAATGGTAAATTAATTATTCTGATTGAGTAGAGGTGAAGGCCTAAATGCCTCATTTTTTAATGAAAAAACAATATATTTTAGATTTATTTTTTTGAAATATTCATTCTGTTTAATTTATACATTTTAAATTTTAAATTTATTGTTAATATTCATTCCATTTTCAATTTACCTCACATTGAATTGTTACACTCATCTTTAGGGTACAATTAGAAATATATTTCACTAAATACATTAAGAACATATCACGTATCATAGTCCTACAAGGAATTTGGAATCTATAGAATTTGAATATAGAAATCACAGTTAATCATGTTACCATTCAGTAATTTTCTAATGTTTCTAACACTTTATGGTAGGTTGGTAATTTATTTAATGAGTGAAGCTTAAAAAGTATGTCTTTCTCTGAATCACACTATATGATATTAAAAGTTACTATCAATGTAAATCTCCATTTACTTATGGCATCTCTCTCTTCTCCCCAAAAAGATCAAATTAGGACCATAAATAATTTTCTAAAAAATAACGAATCATCCTAAATTTCTTATTATTATCATTTTTCCGTCAATTCTTTTGATAATGTATTCTCAATAAAAATATCACATTAACCACATAACCACAATTGACTAAAATATCATCAGTAAGGACATGTTCATTTTTTTCTCCAAAAAAACCCTAATATTTTATATTATTCATAAATTTTTATAAGGATATATGAATAATAATAGTGACCCTTTATTATCATGCATTTATATAAAATTATTTTATTCAATAATTAATACATTTTGATAATAGGCTCCCAATGACTATTTCAGTTTACTTCTATTGGAAACATGGAAACATAACAACTAGTACATAAGTGAGATGTATTATTTCCCACTAGGTTCTTCATGATTAAAACCCGTATTTGACGCATCACACACAATAAATTTCTTTATTACCTAGGTAAAGGAAAAATTAAATGGGGTGTACTCGGATGCTCAATAATGTTAAACCAGTTAGATATGTATGTATAATAAGGATCATAAGTGTATGAGAACAAGGTCCTGAAAATAAAATATATACCTATCATATAAAAGATATTAAACAATATTAAAGGAATAAATATGGGTATTAAATTATACATGAATCATCATGGATCCCAAATCATAAGACATGAAAGGACAATATAGGAATAATCCATGAAATTCTAGAAAACACATAGACATGTAATATCATTCTCTAAAAGTCAAGTATTATTACGAAAAAAATATCACAACACATCATGGGGACTATACCCTCAGGGTGTGACACACCACCATCCCCAGTCATAGTCATTTCAGAATAAGGGATAGGATTTACTCTTCTTCCCATAGTGTATCTCTATTCCACATCTTCTCATGATGGATTGGGTTTCCCCACCTTCCCATAGTTGATTGGGTTCCACCAACATACCATAGTTGTTTAGGTTTCCCCATCATCCCATACTTTATTAGGTATCCCTATCTTCCCATAGCGGATCAAGCCTATAAACATGATTCCAATCATTATCTCATGAGATAAAAATCAATAACCAACATATTGTAGGGAGATATAGGCCCCAGCCATCACATAATAAAATCATACATACATAGGCCATAAGATAATAAAAAATTCTTCATATCATGAACCATATAACTATATGGGGTTAATCATATCATAGCAAAAGAAATGAGATTGTTATAATAAACATTTCATTATATTATAACTTATGGAAAATTGGTATTTCCCATAATCATTTCATTGTTCATAACCAGTGAAAATAAGTATGTTTCAAAATATTATAACACATTGAAGTGAAATGGGTGTCTTAAACAAATTTTCAAATTAAACATAAATCATTAAATGAAGGAATATGAATGGAGTCCTCGGATTTCATATATATTAAAGAATAAACTATTTCAAAATATTTCCTTTTATATGGAAAATATCTTTTGATAACATTTCACGAGGAAAATATCATTTACACTTAATAAACATATTTCAAAATACAAAACGTTTTTAAAATCATTTTTCAGTGAATATATCTTATGAAACCATAAAAAATTAAAATCTATTTTACATGATTATCATTTAAGAAAACATATTTTTTGAAAAAATAATTCAAAAATTTTAGAATACGTGGTTTGGATAAAACAGATTTTGGATCGAAGAGAGAGATAATGATAAATTTTGTTGAAAATTTTGTCTTACTTATGTTGAGTAAAAAATAGTGAATTAATGGTAACAATAAATGAATATATCTTGAATAAAAAAATTATAGGAAAAATCATTGTTGTTTTTGAAAGAAATTTCATAATATTTCTTCAGTGGAAGCATAATCGAAAACAATCATTATAAATGATGAATGTTTCGTAATAACCTCTTAACACTTTGGAATAATTGAATCGTAATCCATATGATAAAATAACATTATGTTATGTTTATAATATCCAGAATAGAATAAGATTAATTATATTTCACAATCAAGGGATTGTAAATATATATTTTAAAATAATATAGGAGCATAACAAAACTTGTGTCTCAAAGAACGAAAATTAGGACCAGATTACCTTACCGATTTGGTAAATTTTGAATCATGAACCCCATGAAAGATATATAATAAAATGGGTATTTAAATTACATTAAATTTAAATATAATTATCTAGGAATACAACCATGATCAGTATATACACCACATAAATTAAATGACTGGTGGATATGGTATGAGTCTCCCAAAAAGAAAAGTGAGACTAGAAATCCCCATACCTTATGTCATGACACTCTTTGTACTCATTGATCCTAAGGGTATAATAAATTTATGTTTCTTATAAATATAACATATAACCATTTTCATGTATATCATACCATATATTATTTTATTATGATCTCATATTACCCATTTAAAAGCAATTTCATTTGAAATTTACTTTTAAGGTAATAACCACTTTGTTTTTCACATGTGATTAATTAGACATATTTTTTCCTCTTAATTATATAATCATAAAATAATATATAGAATTATGAACATGATATAAATATAATATATATTCTATATGTATTTAATTACAATAATCTATAAAAGAATAAAATATAAAATGAAAAACACCATTCTTGGAGAGAGTAGGTCATACATATACGTAAACATTATTTTAGTTCTCTTATCGTATTGAATTAAATAAAGTAAATTACATATTTTTATAAATATATAATATCATTATATTATAATTATTATTTCATATATATCATATGCCTTCTCTAAAACAATCATTAATACATTCCATTTAAAGGGTGAATGAATCTATAACAACACTTATTTTATTACACATTAATACATTTTTTATTACATAATTTTACTCATAATATGAAAAGGAAGATATTACTATGTAGTTTATTATAGAAATATCTACATATAATAACAACTGAAAATAGGAAAAATATTCAACGTAATTGAAATCATCCCAAACATGCTTACAATTATAACTGCATGGGAAAACCTAGGGAAATTGATAGGAAAAGGGTGAGGTATAAAGCCTGGTAAAGAAATAATCATGGAATAAAAGGAATAAAGTAAAAAAATCAAATATTTATATCAATGGGGAATAAATGGCATGAGAATCATAAATATGAATGATAAGACGTGGTATTTCATGATAACATATATCCAATATGGGAAATGTGTCAACAACATAAAACACTACATCATAAACATAGGTCATAACTAAACATAGAAGACACAATGGTGTACAAACTTCCATAAAGTAATTTGGTTCCCTCCATATCTCCACATGAAGTATCCTCATACTAAACATTACCCAATGCATTAGAGTCCTATACAATTCTGAGTGCACCCATCACTTTCATTTCAGAGTCATGTTTAGTTGTGCCACATAAATCATACATCATGTATTAATTTATCATAATATTTTATTACATAATTAAAAAGTATGTAATAAGTTCATTTAAGTCCTTAGTAAAATTTTTGTATGTGTATGAATGTGAATAAAATTTATATAGGAAAATGGGGGATTTCTTTAATATTTTTTAAACATATGTTTTGGACTATATATAATGTAATTACAAATACCTCAAATCATCCAATTATTTTTCCCATGGTTTCATATCAATGGGAGTGGTTTTTTTTATTTTATATGTTAAAGGGCAGACATTAATTAAATAATACCCCGGATTCTATGGAAGATAGTTATACTCTTAAAAAATATTTTAAAAACACAATATATTTTAATGGTTTGGAAGGTTCCTAAAGGATTTTTATAATAATAAAAATAAACATAATATAGAATTATTTTAAAGGGAAAAATATATTTGGTCTTCGAACCCATTTATATTACTTATTATATCACTTTTGGGTCATTACGATGTCATAAAACACAAAGAATATTTATACAGTATATAATTTTTCCAAAAAATTCGAGTATCTAAGGAAAATTTTAAAAAAATAACCAATGTATTATTTTTACATTATTATTACAAAAAAATATTCAGTTTATTTAAATATTTTTCTAAATATGTGTATTTACATTTTAAAAATAATAATCAATATTTATTGAGAATGATGGGGTTTTCTATAAAAAGAGTTTTCAAACCGTTATAAAAAATATTTTTGACTCAAAAAAATTATATTATCATTTATATTTATTAAAAATTATTTAAAAATAATAATTCATAAATATATTATTAATTTCAAAAATCCAATAATCCACAAAAATAAGTTTTTTAATTGAAATTGAATTCTAATTAATAATATAATTTTTTTGGTTGCATCAAAATACAATTGGGTAAAATTTTTACAATAATTGGAATAAATATATTCAATATTTTTTTAAAAAAATGTATATACTCATATATATAGGGCCTTAACAAAGATCCCTAAAGTGCACTCACAAACACCCTAATAGTAAGGTGCATGATAGTGAGGCTTTCATGGGGTGATTCGTTATACATAGTTTTGGCCATGATCTTCATGAACCAAAACTTCTCTCACAATTGATTATTATCATTATTTAGTTGTTGGATCTCATAATCAGATTGGTCAATTGAAATTATTGGTGATTCTATACCCCTTAAAATATTTGATAAATGGGCTTTGTGGGGTATGATCTTACTGTTTTAGGTTATCACTTCATTAGTCTATGTCAATTAGATTTGTTAAAGTCCAAAATTAATACTAACCATGTGATCTCTTTTAAATGTTTATATTATCAATGTTAATGATACATTTTTTCCATTTAAATCAGACAGGATAAAACCAACGAAGTTCGGGTTTTCTCTATAACCCTATTACTTAATAATACATTTGATTAAATAAGAAGGAAAATTTTATTTATAATTGTTTGGGTTGTTAAAATATTCCCACATTAAGAAACATCCCCCCTAGTTCTTTTCATTTCCCACACTAAAAAAACTAGGCTAATTCTGCTTCATCACCTCCTCCTATTCCCACACCACATCTAAAAACATTTGTTTTCTCTATAGTAGTTTGACTTGTTGCATTTTCTTTTTCCGTATATCTTTGTATAGATGATCTATGATCTTCACCGGGTACTCCTCATAAGAAAGTTCATTATAATATGGTACCATCTATGGATTGGGTAAACATGAGGGTTCTGGTAGGTACTTCCTCGAGATGTATACATGGAAAAAATAATGTACTTAAGATAGGTCAGGTCAGAATGCTACTCAGATTTACACTACTCCAATGTGTTCACGGATCTCAAAGGGACCATTGTATCTTGGATTAAATGTCCCGTTATTCACAAATATCATATCATTATTCCATGGAGATATGTTGTGGAATACCATGTTTCCAATATCAAAATTTGGGTCTCACTAATGATTTTTAACATAGCTCTTTCGTCAAATCTGGGTAGCCTTGATGTGCAGTTGAATGATGTTTACCTTTTCAGCCATTTCATCATACATTTCAATACCTATATGTTTTCATTCACTAAAATCATCCTATATTGCACGTGTTCTATAGATATTACCAAAACTAGCATCGTGGGGATCCATTTCGATGCTCAGGTGGAAATTATTATTTTAATGGAATTTGGAAAGAGGTATATATTGGTCGCATTCTCCATAAGAATCCATAGAACAAGCTCACAACATGTGTTCTGGTGTCTGAATAGTCATCTCACATTGGCCATCAGTTTGAAGATGATAGGTCGTGATAAACTTTAGATCAGTGTTTAGGGCATGTTGGTGAATTTTCTAGAACATGGAGGTGAATCTCGGTTCCCGGTTGTATACAAGAAATAGTGTTACTCCACACAGCCTCATCACATCTCTGATGTATATCGTTGCAAGTTGATTCGGTGAGTGATCATCTCAAATCACAATTATGTGTTTATTCATTGTAATATGATCCAAAAAAACCTAGATATCATTACTCCATCTATATGTCTTCATAAGCCTACTGACAAAGTCTATGGTGAAGTTATCCCATTTCCATGTTGTTATGGGTAATGGTTTCCTCAACCAGAAACAATTATTCCTTTCAAACTTCACTTGATGAAATTCTTAGTAAATTGATGTATATTTAGTGATCTCTATATTCATGGTGTCCCTCCAATAATGCTCTAAGATTTCTGAATACATCATTGTGATTTCTGAGTGAATGTAGAATTTTGATCTCTGTGATTCTTCCATCCTTTAAATCCACTTCAATTATTTGAAGATTGGGTCCCCCATAATTATAATTAATGATAGAATTGGTGGATCCCTTATACTTTGAGCATCCTCTACTTTATTCTATTTACAAGAATGTTAGTGGATTGAATTATTATAGTCCTTGATCATCTCTAACCAACTTCATTGTCACAGATCCATGTCTTTCTGTGTGAATATCTATACATGACACTTTCTTGATCCATATATGTTTAACACTTCTCCCCAAAGAGACTATTCAACCATATTTTCAAAGTAAGGATCACAGATGCCAATTCCAGATCCAGTGTTTGGTAGTTCTGTTCCTGATCTTTCATCTTCCTTTAATCATAGACTATGAATTTTTAATTCATCATTAAAATAAAACACAATCCCCGAAGTGTCACTAAATACCATGAAAATTTCCCTAGTTGTGGTTAGCGTGGGTATGGGGGTAGTGATTAAAATCGTTTTTAGTTTCTTGAAACTCTATTCATAATCATCATTAAAAGAGAACATGTATTCCTTGCGATTAATTTTGATAGAGGTTTTCACAATCATGAGATGTTTCTCATAAATTGATGATAATAACCAGTGAATCATAGGAAACTATGAATATCTCTCACAGATATTGTCCCCATTCATCTATTAAATGCATCTATCATTGATATGAATACTGATATCCCACTGATTAAGATAATATGACCCAAGAATAATACTTCATTCAACTATGACTCCCATTTTATGTACATGGAATAAATCACCTCCTTTCTCAATGTCTATAGCATTACGCTCAGATTCACCTTATTCTCTTCTTTGTTTTGGGAAATATTGTAATATCATCTATAAAAACAATCAAAAAAATTCAAGGTAATATATATATAATATATTCAATAATTATATGAATATATATAGAGCATTAAAGTCTTCTAATTGAATCACTATGATCATATAGTAGTCGTACCTTTTTTGAAAAGTAATCTTGGGTATATTTTCCTTCTTCACCATTACTTGATTATATCCTGACTGAAGATTCACCATGGGGGAGTATTATACACTATGTAGTTGATAAAACTAGTCATAAATCAAAGCAAGAGGGTACTTAATCATGATCAGGATCTTTTTTAAGTCACGATAATCAATTAAAAGGTGAATTGACCCGTCTTTCTTCTTGATGAAGCGGTCTGGTGAACCCCATGGTGAAGCACTTGGTCATTAGAACCCATTATCCAGATTCTCCTCTATTTGTTTCATTAGATCCTCAAACTACACAATGTATATTCCTTACAGAGTCTAGGTTATTGTTAATTTCCCATTCATAAGCTCTACTGAAAATTTAAACTCTTTGTTATGTGGAAGACCTAAAAATTCCCCAGGAAACACATTAGTGTATTCCCTTAGAATGGAAATGTCTTCAAGGATGAACATTTATTTACTCAATTATTTGAGCTAGATATGTTTAATCATAGGGAAATATTTTCCATTCTTGAGATTTTTGTGCTAAATAATATTCATCTTCATCCATACACTTTTATATAATTGAGGGCCAATTTAAAATACAAGGAGTGATTTCCCTCTCGTGGAAATTTATATTGGCTCTATATAAGGAGAGATGATCAATCACAATAATTGAATAATAACACAAAAAAGGGAGTATGACAAGGTTTACTGGTAATTCCAACCCACAATGTTTGACATGGATGGAGTTATATAATTGTGATGCAATAATTCCCACATTATCCATTTTCACCAAAAACTGTACTTTCATGATTTTCGGTGGTGTTTGAATAGTTATTCTATTTTTTGTAATATTAAGGAATGTGTATGACCTGAATCAAAAATGTATGTTTGATATTATTGAATGAACAAATGGTGTACCTATAACTTCTTCATTTTCATGGTCCACCTTGTCAGTTGTGATAGAAAAATCCCTCCCTTGATTCCTTGGAGGTTCTTGGTTTTCTCCTAAGACCCCTGGATTAGGGAATTGGTTTATAATGACCCATTTTTCATTATAGTTTTAGAAATGAACAATTTTTTTTGAATGTTTACCAGAGCATTCCTCTATTCCAACACATTAGTGGGTTTCCCTATTGCCAATATTTAGCTAGGATTCCATCCTTCTGGCACATAAATCATTTCCTAATTCCCCTTAGTCATTTTAGGGGTTCTTATTCTCTCAACTTTGAAATAAGGGATGTTAATATTTTATGGAAACATTAGATATCTCCCTTAGACGTCCATAATTATGCTCCACATTCTAATAATTATCCACTGATACCCTAGAGATACTCTGATCTTCATTTTGACTTGGAATGCACATCAAAAAATTTCCACATTGCTCCCAAAGTTACGCATTTTCATGGATTTTTGTAGACTAGGTTTTAAACAACCAATGAAGTGGGAAATCCTGAATTCTGGGTTAATGAAGAATCTATAGGCATATCATGGATATATTGTGAGGTTTTCCTCATACTCACTGATATATTTTTTCCCTTTTTCTTAAGGGAAAGGAAATTCATTAACATTTTAATTCAAAAATTGTGTTCAAAGTTTTTTTTTAAATTTTTTTTGGAATTCCTTCCACCCCATCGCTTAAATATCTTTCTTAGGTTTCATATTCTTGATCATTTTCCACCATTAATTAGCTTCTCTATCCATAAAATTAATAAATAATAGTACCTTCCCTTTTTCAGAACATTGAATGATGTTGAATCTCTTCTCAATGGAGTTAATCCACCAATAATAAGAGTCCTTTGTCAGATAAATGTCTCAATTAAATCTTGTATAATAATAGTGGGGATTGGTTAATCCTCCTGATATAGGTTTCATTTCAAAACCTGATTCATCTATTAGAGTACCATCAATACGTTTTTATTTACCTGATTCTAATGATTCCAAGCCATTTGCTGGAGGAAAATGAAAATTATGAATACATATTTTTTTAAACAATTATACCCATAAAGAGGAAATATAATTAAATTAAAGGGTTCAATTATGAATTTATAGTATTTTATCTTTGTTATCGATGATCTATTTCTTAACATATACTCCTATGGGAATTTTGTTTCTTCCTCTAATAAGTGTTTATAATGAGCTTATGAAATTACCGAAGAATATCCCTTGGGTGTGTTAAACTAGGCGAAAAATATGTCATATTTTCATGTGCTAGGATACACTATGTCAGGCCCAACACACCATGTCAAAGTTTTTACCCTTGGGTAAATATGTGACAAAACCACGTCCAGTTGTAGTATTCATAAAGTGACGTATTTTAGTAATAAACCACTAATTATATAATTACCAAAATCATGGGATTTTTTCTTATTCATAGTCTTATCCCTAATACGTTCACTATATTTTTTATCCTAATCCCAAAAATGACTAATCCATTATTTTGGTACCAACTATAACAAACATTCTCTTTATTACACTTTATAAATGATTTATTATGTAATATTATACATTATAAAACCACAAAGATCGAAATGTATAGTGTATTTGTGATTTTGGTACATAACATAAAAATTTAATTTATAAAAAATTAGTATCTTTATTGATAATTTCATTAAAACTATTCATCAAAAATTTCATGGGATTACGTGGGGACATACATAAGAAATTGGTGAGTCATAAATCCTGATAAGGGAATAAAGGTCGATCAAAATGAAGAATGTGATACATGTTAAAAAATAGTCATACATATGGGGAATAAAAATAATTATAATCATAAAAATGATTGATAATACATGATATATCTTGATTACATATAGTCATCTTGGGAAATGTGTCAACAACTTAAAACACTACGTCATAAAAATAGGTCATGGAAAAACCACTAAACATCATGGTGGAAAAGTTTAATTATGGAATGAGGTGCATTTTGTATCCAAACATGATGTCTCCTGAGACTAAATGTTACCCAATGTATTGAAGCTCTATATAATTATGGGTGAACCCATCACTTTTATATCATTCTCATGCTTATGTGTTCCAACTATCACATATATCATCGATTCCTTAATCATCATATTTTATTCCACGATCATGGAGTTTGGAACACATACATGTAAGTCCCTTGTAAAAGATTTATAAGTTTTAAAGGTGATTACACATTATATGAAATGTGTATTGTATTCATTACTTAATTATCTTATCATGGAAAATCATGGTGAAATTTCTATAGCCTAACAGTGTCAATTAAAAAATAATAAAATTGGATGATAAGAGAAAAATGTGTCTCTAATCATTTGGAAATAAATTTTATAGTAAGGGGGTATTTAATAAAATATTCCATGATAAGTAAATTATGATAAAATTTATAAGGTAATGATGATACATTAATAAAGGGTATTAATTAAAATATTCCTTACTTGAGTGTATGACAAAAAATTCTTGGGAGGTTATTTTTGAGAGCTTTGGACAATGTAGGAGGACTATAGAGAGCATAGGGAACAGTATGAACATTATAAAAGGATTATTATGGAAGATAAATAGGAGATTTAGTGGTTTTATATAGGAAAATAATTGCTACCTCTTTAATATTTAACCAAAATAATTTACTGACTCTATATAATTAAACAACCAAAACCAAAAACTTTAACATTAATTTCCCCTTGTTTTATGTCAAATGGGAGTGGGATCGAATATTTTATAATTTCAAGGGAATAAATTAATAAAATAATACCCTTTCTTATGTGGTAGTGAGTCATACTTTTAATGAAATGGTTTTAAAACCATAAAATGTTTTAATTTTTTAGAGGATTCATAAATGATTTACAATATTAAAATAATAAACATAGAATCACATTGTTTTAGAGGGAAACATATATCTGAACATTGAACCCATTTATATTAATCATTTAATCACTTTCATAACATTATTATGTCATAATATACAAAAAATATTTATAGGTTATTTAATTTTTACCCGAAAGCTTGAATGTCTTGGAAAATTTCGAAAATTTCACCATTGGAGAATTTGGATGTTATTATTCGAAAATCAATATTCAATTTATATAAACAAATTTAAAAATAAATTTATTTTATCTTTTAAAATATTAATTCTTATTTTTTGAAAAGTGATGGAGTTTTATGAGAATAATATTTTTAAAAACTTAATAAAAACTAAATTTGAATTCATGAAAATTACTTGATAATTTGTATTTAAAAATCATTATTTAATAATAATGTTTTATTATAATACAATCGATTTTAAAAATCCATCAATTTATAAAAATTAATGTCATAATGTAAATTAAATAATAATTTTTTTTAATTGTATCAAAATTAAATAAATTTATAATAATAAGATGAGAATATATTAATTATTATATACAATGATAATGTACCAAGTCATATCTCTAGTGTCATGATACATATCTCTCTAATACACGATTGAACACTCTAATAGTACGGTGGATGATAGAGAAACATTCATTGGGTGGTTAGATGTATATGGTTTGGGTCATGATCTTGATGATCTTGGACATCTATCATAAACAGGTTCATTAATGCTTTAGTTATTAGATTTCAACATGGCTTTAGTCATTTAAATGTCCCAGTGATGTTATTTCACATAGAATATCTTATTAATGG
Source organism: Viscum album (assembly GCA_963277665.1). NCBI lineage: Eukaryota > Viridiplantae > Streptophyta > Magnoliopsida > Santalales > Viscaceae > Viscum > Viscum album. The sequence goes on from OY728160.1 coordinate 1,905,005,726, forward strand.
GATTCATAGGGTTTCATCATTCTAGTTTGGGTCATCATTTCCTTGGTCTGTGTCTGTTGGATTTGGTAAAACCCTATATTTATGCTAACCATGTGATCAATGTTCAACAAATATATTATCAATGGTAACGATACATACTTCTATTTTTAATCATATAGGATAAACCCAAATTAGTGAATATTTTTATTATAACCACATTAAATAATAATACATCTAATTTAACTATAAGGGAAATTTTTATCTATAACTTCTCGGGTTATAACAGAATCACAACACTTTGAGGAGGCGGTAGACCACATGGCGTCAAAGAAAGTTTCTTTTTTTACAGAAAATGTAATTAATGAAAAAAGGTGTTATATAATAATTTAATAAGAATAAATATTTCATAAATATCATTTTTATCATATAAGAACAGAAATTACATTATTATTCCCAACTCTAAAAGGTGGAAATGGTAGAACGAACGACATCTTTAAAGAGGCGGTAGTCTGTCATACACAAAAAAATGATTGTCTATAAATATTATATAAGTATGGAATAACAATAATTTAGGGTTGGAGAAAAAAATAAAGACAAATTTCATGTTTAATCATGTCACCTCTTCAATGGTTAACTCCTTTTGGTTTAACAAAAAGGATTCCTTGGACGACTTTCTTCCCAAAAAGAGACTTCTAGGATTAAGGGAGGGGATTTTGAAGGATATTACAGATTGTTTTATGTGAGCCAAAGGGGTTGGGAGGTGTGAAAATAAGGTTAGGATGAGAGGCCTTTTATAAGTGGTTAAAATGACACCATTGGGTATTCATAAAATGAATTGGTGCTCTTTACATATTCCATGTCACCCAAGGATCAAAATTTTCCATTATAGATCATTAGAGGATATAGGTCTGAACATCTAGTGATAAATATGATATATTCCCATTCCTTCAGGATTTATATATCTATAATTTGTAAATGTTGAAATATTAGATATTTGTTTATCCTTATCAAGGGTAATCTAGCATGATCCTTTTGACGCAAACAACCGACCACCTTGTTTATTTTACCAAAGTTGTAATCTATTGAGTAGCATTAATCTTTTATTATCTCTAACAATCATCTCTTGTGAATTTTCAACTCCTTACAAGGAAATATAAAGTTCAAAAAAATTGATTGGTATATATGTCGCATGATTCACCATAAAGATAATTCTTCCATATCTTTAATGAAAAAATTACCCTCGCAAAATCAAAATCATGATTAGTGTAATTTTTCTTGTGGACCTCCGTCTATCAGAAGGCCTAAGATATAACCTTGTTATTTTACATTATAAAACATACCAATCTCTTCTTGGATGAATCACTATAGATTATAATAATAGGTGTGATTACCTAACATCCATTTAGTTACATGAATTTTTCACCACAATAATATATATTAAATAACTTGGCACCCTTCCAAGTTAACATGGTCATATGATTAGATAATCATGAAAACATATCCTAAAACTTTGATAATATTTACACAATTGATGGAAAAATGGATCATATTTAGTAAGGTTGGTCTATTACAACATTTAATATCATTCTCCTTTTATGGATAAACTTCTATGCCCTCTATTGAGATTGTATTACCAAAAAAATTAATCATTTTGCATCGATAATTCACACTTTAAAATTTTTTCATACAGTTTCTCCTTCCTTGGGGTCTATAGAATAATTATGATGTAGTTTCCATGCACATACCTTCCCATTTAATAGAAAAAATTATCATTTATAAAGACTATAAGAAACCTATCGACATAATATAACAAGTCTCAATTCATAAAATCTGTGATGATAGAAAGGTAATTAGTAAGATAGAAAGGAGTCCCATTATATTAATAATGTCCATACATTGTACAAAATTCTGTATTACGTATATCCTTCTTCATGATACTCAATTGATGATATCCATAATTAAGTTATGTCTTGGAAAAGTATTGAGTTCTGTGAAGTTGATCAAATATTTCAACAATATGGGGAAGATGATACTTATTTGTGGTCACGATCTTGTTCAACTCGATGTAATAAGAGCATAGTCTCATTGATCCCTATTTCTTTTTCACAAAAATAACTAGTGCACCCATGGAGACACACATGGATAAAATAATCACTTATCAAGGTTTTCTTGATGTTTCTTCTTCAATTCCTACAACTCAGTTGGGCCATTCTGTAAAAGGATTTGAAATTTGTGTCGAACCCCGTATGAGTCCTATTGAGAACTCAAATTCATGTTTTTGTGGACGTCCTGGAATCCCATTTGGAATGACATCTATAAAATACCAATAAATATGAATATAATTGATATCGATATTCCCCCAAACCATTTTAGAAAAACACCTTCTAAATAGGAATTAAGACTCATACACTAGATGTAATCTCTATTGGATGTTAACACTTTTTATCACATTGATAGATGATTATGGGTTGGTTTTCAATATAAAATGTGACCTAAAATCCTCAAAATATTTTTTGGGATTTATGTATATAATTTGAATTCATACGTAACATCCCATAAGATTCAACCAATGGATGAATGACAAGATTTATAGGAAGCGCATTCCCAGAAATTCCAACCCAAGAGGAATCATTGACTTTAGAATAAATCATCATACCATTAGGGGTTATCACTACTAATTCCACATCAAATCATTTTTCTGTAATCATAGTACACTTTGAAAATTATTTGGTTATGAAGATGTATTATGACCCATAATTAAATGAGAAATTACCATTTCTAGAGTGGTTGGAAAGTGTACCTTTCACTACTTCGTTATCGCACAACTCATCAGAAATAGTGATCACAAAATATTTCCCATTGTCCCTCAACTTATGTTCTTATTGATATTTTTCATCACCACAAACCCATTGGTGTGGTTACTAGTCTTATTAATACCAATTATCTTAACACCTGAAGAATAAAATTGTGGATGGTTTATCGAGTTCGTCTTTACCTCTATTCATATCAATTGACAACTACTTCTCATCAGTTAGGAACTAAATTTTCTGATTTTCTTCCCTTCCACACTTGAAACATTTATTAGACACCATTAGATGGTTTCCTCCAGGATTATTTCTACACTAAGAGGATAAATTAATGATCTTATTCTTCTATCCAGGGTTTTGAGATTTCCATTGGAAATCCGTATTACATTTCATTTCAAAATAGTGAGATTAAGACATAACTCCAACAACCTTTTCAACCATTATGGCACAAAATAAAACCACTTTGTAGATAATAATTTCTTATATGGTCAATTATCTTCTCAGAATTGGATTTAAGTCAAAAAAACCTATTAACATTATTTTTGGGTTGGATAATAATATCATAAGTTTTCCTTGTAAGACAGGAATAATTAGCCTCATATATACGAAAAGATTCAACATCCCTTTTCATTACCAAATCGAATTTTTCATCCATCTTTGTATGAAGAACATAAGGAATTTAATTTTTTATGAATATTCTCTTGAACTTGTCTGAATCAATTGATTAAATTTCATCTTTCTTCCTCATTTCCTTGATTAGAGTCCATAACTGGTCCACTTCACTATCTAAACAATAATTATCCAGAATGTATTTTTCATGTTCTAATAGCTTGATGATGGGAAATATCATTTTAGTAGAATTGATCTATTATTCATCAATAAATGTATTTGAATACCCACTGAAATAAGGTGAACATTTCCTCATGAAGGACTCAACTGAATATTTTTACCTCCTTCTCTCATTTAGATTTCTATCGTGATTCATAACGTTAAAATTTTGAGTGACCATAGAAAAGATATTTTTTATTCAAACTACCACAGAATTAGGTTTATCAGGAGTAAAATCATTTCATTATTCATCACAATCACTGTTAACACTATTATTTTGTGATCCATCCATTTAATTAAATCCAAAAAAACAAATGGTTTGAAATAGTAATCATATTGAGTGATAACATAATCATGAAAATACACTAATATGATGTCAACGTTATGAAAACTTATTTTATCTATGACAGATTTTCTAAATTTTATGTTATTCATAGACATGTCATTTTTAAATTTATCATGACAGTTTGTAAAAATTTTATGAATTCCAAAATAATATCAGTCGAGAGTGTCAAACCAAGTGTGGTGTAAGGCCCATTTTCATGGACCAGTTCCCCTTTGGTTCTCTCTCAATATAGTGTATTATGGGTTGTTACATCTATTTATATCAATTCAAGAAAAACATATAATTTTCTTATCTAGAGAAGGTTGTATTTCTTATAAACCACTCTCTATATCCTTTAACAAAATTTCAATACATTTTCTTATACTTTTCTTTATCATGGTATATGTCCTTAGGGTTCTCACATGGGTTTTCTCATGAGTGTTTCCAAAGGATAACTAAAATTTTTCTTTTATACCAACTATTGAGACCATAAATTATCACACATTTACATTACATAATTTTTATGGAATACATAATAACTTGGACAAAAATATACCCATAGACCCTTTTATTTTAGTGAATTTGGAAACATATAAACAAGAATGTTGTACATAAGTTAGCTACATTATTTCCGATTATGTTATTCATGATTATAACAATTCATTGATACGTAATACATAGTAGATATCTTTATAATGTGGGAAAATGAAATAGGAAAAGGGGTGAGCTCAGATGCATAATAAGGGTGGATGAGGGAGATATATATGAGTAATCAAGAAAATAAGGGTATGATAACATGATCATTAAAATAGAAGACAATACCATTCATGAAAAAAATCATAAAAAAGATTCATGGAATAAATAATAATAGTTCAAACCACATGAATCATATAGAAATTAATAGAATAATCCATGATATCATAACATAAGAATAATACAATGAGTTTTTGGAAAAAACCTAAACATGTAATACCTTTTTCAATAATTCAAGGAATATTTCCCAAAAATATATCTCGGAACATAATAGGGACTACACCTATAGGGTTTTCACAACACCATCTTTAGTCGTAGTTCTTTCCTTATAATAGGTGGGTATTGTTGGAACCACTTTGTGTATAAGGTTGTATTTGTTGTCAATAGTTGTCAATGCAGATCAAAATGAAGGAGATCATGAAGTACTCCGATGAAGTAGAGGAGTGGTGATTCAGACGATTGTTGTATTGATCGGAAGTTCAAAGAACATGTGTCAAAGGTGATACATTGTTTACAACAATGCAGAATGTGAGGTATAAGCCATCCAAGGATGATCAAAGAAGAATGAGGTTTTTGGATGAAGTTCATGCAATTACTCATGATCGCATGAGAACCATGAAAGAGACTTCCTGACGAATTGAATCGGTTTGCATGAAGTACATCATACCGGTTGATGAAGAAGACAATGTGCAATGATTGGACTTCTGAGATAGTCATGAACATCACATTGTCATAGAAGATGATGATGCTAAAGCTGTTCCTTCAAAGACTACATATCACAATAGTGGAGGTTGTGATAAAAGCAGAAGAGTTGTTGAAGTATACAGATCACCAAGATGAAGCGCTGTTGAGGTGATCGTCCTTGTCGACAAAGCAAACAAACGACATACAAATTTGTTGGCAAAAGTGTTTCTATGGAGGCAGGTCAAGTTCGAGGACTGTGGAATAATGATCCATGTTTTTATTCAAGGAACGTCGACAAAGGAATGGATGATCTGGAGGCGGACTAAAAGAGCAGATACAAGGTGGCGCCGTTTTCCAGTGTTTGCCAAATTTTTGGGCCTCAAAATCGGAAAATGAAGACATGGATTGTCTGCAAAAGGAGGTTCGCACAAAAAGGAAGTGGTGCGCGAAATATAAGGGGCTTGCGAGAAATACTTAAGTTAGGCGCGAAAAACAGCGGGATGCGCGAAATAGTTTTTCGCGCAAACAGTGTTTCGAAATCAGAGAGGTGAAAAATGGCAAAGGCATGGGCTGCGCGGAAAATCAGGGATGTGCGCGAAATACTTAAGTTGGGCGCGGAAAACAGCGGGATGCGCGAAATAGTTTTTCGCGCAAATGATGTTTCAGAATCAGAACATTGAAAAATGGTAAAGGCATGGGCTGCGCGAAAAACCAGAGTTGTGCGCGGAAAAATGGGAAGGTGCGCGTAATTCAAAGAACTGAGAGACAGTTTTACGCGCAAGAAAGAGGGTTTTACGCGCAGGATAAAAATCGTCTATAAATATGAGGTGAACCCCTCTCATTCGGCGAGGCTCGACACTTAGACAAATCCTGAGCTCCGGTGCGCGGAAAAGTTAAGGTCCAGAGGGTTGCACGAAAAAGAAGGTGTTGTGCGAAAAAGGAAAGTTTTGCGCGAAAAAGAAGAGTTGCGCGAAAAGCCTTTTACGCGACAAAAGTTATTTTTACGCGCAAGGTTTGAATTTTACGCGCAAGCCCTCGGGAAGGGTGCGCGGAAAATTTGGGGGTCCCGCAAGCTTTTTGACAGGTGCTTAGCACTCTCAAACCTGCTTTGCGAAGAGAAGAAGAATGATCATGCAACCAAAATCTGATCTGCACAGAGAGAGAAATATATCGATACACTCAGGTTTCAGAATTGGGAATTGAAGGAAGAGAAGGAGTTTTAGTGCATTCAGGTATTGCACTGAAGTAGAAGATTGATTTCAAAAGAGCATCAACTCAGGACTCTGATGCAAGCAAAGTCTCATGCTGAACAGGAGACAAAGACTTCAATGCATATTTATTGAAAAGACCTTCACGTCTATAAACTGAGTGAGACTTCACCACTGGCAGTGAGCCAGGGGGAGTCAACGGGAGTGACCCGAGGGACGCAGTGAGCTATCCCTAAACAATTGTAAAGGCAGTGAGCCTGGGACAGAGTGTCTGTACCCGAACATTTGTATCCGCAGCTAGTGAAGCATAGTGGATTTAGGTACGACCGGCAACCTGTCGGCGTATACTCCTTGGACGTAGCCCTTAGTGGTGAACCAAGTAAAAATAGCTGTGTCATCTGTCTCTGCATGTGAATGTTTAATTGCTGATCATATCCATCATACAGGTTTATGTAGTTCCTACCAACGTGGGAACAAGATCCACAACTAAAAGAAGAAAAAGTTGCCACCCTGATTCACCCCTCCCCTCTCAAGGTGTCCCGGGGTCCTACAAGTGGTATCAGAGGGAGGTTAACGTATGTTGGATATTCTCCAGTAATTCTATTGAGAAGATGATTTGAGTTTCTTTCCTAAAGTCAACAATGAAGAGCAGTCTTGATGAAGTTTCTGAGCAGACGTCTACATCTAGCAAGACCATGACAAACAGGAAAAAGAAAGAGAAAAAGCAGCTGAAGAAGTCCCTCATATCCAAAGAAGATGCAATGTCTTGTTCTCCATGCCATTCCAATAATGAAGAAACATCGGGCTTGGAAAGTATCGAGCAGGTGGCTCAGAATTCTTCCAGAGGAAAGGATGACACCCCCTATTCAAGCTTTCAGGAAAAACTCAGAACATATCTGCATGATATTCCAGAAGAAAGGGTTGCTATTATCTGTAGCCTATTTCAATCTATGCAGGTTGAGATCACTAGACTTGAAAGAGAAGCAGACAATATGGAAAAGGGGCTGGAAGGAAAAATTATGGAAAGTATGAAGCTCACCAAACAGGTGAAAGCCCTTGAAGAAAAAGGCGGAGTCAGCAATACTCTGGAAGAACGGACCCATGAACTTGAAGCTGAGTTGAAGAAGAGCAATGAAGTCAAGAATTTTTGTTTGGAAGAAACTTCCATTAAATTCAGGGAACTTGACTCTTTGTTACAAAACAAAGTTAAGATGCATGAAGATGAGGTTGAAAGGTTGAAGAAGACCTGTGAAGAGAAGATGATCACTATTGAAGATCAGAAGATCATCCTCAATATTGTGAGTCAATAATTGGAAGCTCAGTTGACCAAGATTGAGAACACACATATTGAGACTTCACAAAAGAATGAAATGAGTGATGCTTGCACTCAATGTTCGTTGGAGGAGTCTAAAGCTGAAATGCCTCCAACATGTGATAAGAAGATTATGACAACTCTTGATTATCCACATCAAGAATCAGTTGCTGTCGGTACTCAATGCTCAATGGAGGATTCTATTTTCAAAAGACCTCCAACATGTGATAAGAAGATCATGACTTCTCTCATCGATCTATCACAGACAACTGAGAAAGTGAAGGTACCATCCAGACCATCTTTCACTCATGTTTCTAAATACAGTCCGACAATCAGTGCAGGTGGGAAGAAAAGCTCTAAACAAGTATGGATGAGGATAGGTGAGAAGAAGAAACCTACCACCAAGACTAGGGTGGATGGGAAGAAAAAGGAGGAAGATTCTTCCTCAAATAGAGCACAAACAACTAAGCAAATGGCCCAACAACTTAATACAGAAGACACAAAGAAGAAAAGATTTGTGGGTCAATGTTGGTGCTGCAATAGATTTGGGCACTGTGCACTGGATTGTTTTTATAATCCCTTTCATGGAAAATCACAGGGAAAGCCTATATCAAAGGGGAGGAAGCCGGAGAAGAAGAAGCAACATCCACAGGTCCAGAAGCATCTGTTTACATCAAACAGATTTGGAATTCTTGATAACATCTGTGATGCATGCAATGGCAGTGGTCACAAGAATGGTGCATGCCTAGGTCAACAGATATCCAGAGCTGATAAGAACAGAAGACCACACAAACCATCCAAGTACGAAGAAAGTACCTTGGGAAGAAATCAGAAGAATATGGCGAACACACCTCTCCCCAAGAAGATATCAAGTAGGCAAGCTGAGAAGACCCAGGATTTTAGATCCATGAAATTGAAGGGTCATTCATCCAAAGGAAACACTAAGTGGGATGAATCTCAGATGAACCCATGTGGAAGACCTAAACCAGCTGCAAAAGTTCCACATGACATATTGGTCATCTGGCCAGAAGATTTGAAAAGAATAAGGAAATTTGAAGATGAGATGGCCAAGGCTGGTGACAAAGGAAAAGGAAAACTTTCACATGATGAAGACACAGTGCAGGAGAGATTGCAAACAAAGAGAAACAAACGTGTCAAAGAAGTTCTGTGTGAGAGATGCAAGAAATCTGGTCACATTGCAAAAGGTTGCCTAACCTTAATACCAGAGCAAGAAGCAGTCCTTAAGAGGAGTAAGAATGTATCATTCATGATGGCTGCTAAGCAAAACAACTCTCCACACAAAGTAGAAGAGAATGTGAATAGAGCCATGCCACACCGACATATGTCAGAACACATGTTCAAATGTGCAGGCATGAAGACTGGAGTAAACAGAGGAACTTGGTTGAGAAAAGAACCTCAACCAAGCAAGTCTTCTTGATGAAGCAATAAGGAACCACCTTATTCCCGTAATCATTTTTGTATTGTATTTGTGCTAATAATGCAGGGAATTGAAGGTGAAGAACGCTCTCAGGGGGAGAACCTGAGAAGTAGTGAATGCTGTCAACTCTTGATAGCCAAGCTGAAGAAGTTTCCATCCTTAGTGGATTCTTCAATTAATATTCAAGGATTATGATGATGAAGGATCACTCTTGATGAAGATGATGAGTAGTTTTTCCCTTGAGGGGGAGAAAAATGAAGAAGCTTCCATAATCACTGTCTCAATCAATATCAACTCCAGGTGGACTCAAAAGCAGTTATTCTGTGAATTTCTTGAAGAACACGCAAATGGAGAAGGTATGTCATTTCTCAATCACTATCCCTTGGTTACTCAGATCAAATATTATTTTACAAAGGGGGAGTAACTGAATTGATCAGTGACATAAAGAGAATGGAAGTGCCCCAAGGTCACTTATCCTGCCAATTGCACTTGAATGTTTTTGATCTATTTCCTGAAGTGAGTGCAGGAGTTTCAGGTTGATTATTCTCTATCATAGTTGATCTTCTTCTACCTGGAATTAAAGTGGTAAACCCTTGAAGACAAGATACATGAGTTATCATCTAATGTTGGAATCATGATCTGTGGATAATGGACAGCCTTGTTGACTTAATCAAATCCTCTTGTTTTCTACATCGAGCATTGCTCAAGTAGACTTAGAGTGAAATGATTAATGAAACATTGCTTAAGTGTGGATTGATACCCTCCCTACCATGTGCTTTGTATTTCTTTTCAATAAGGGGGAGAGAAAGGGAAATGCAGAAGATTCTCATTTTGACATTGATGGATTCATTTCAGAAGATGTTTAAGGTATTGACAACAAAATACAAAGGGGGAGATTGTTGGAACCACTTTGTGTATAAGGTTGTATTTGTTGTCAATAGTTGTCAATGCAGATCAAAATGAAGGAGATCATGAAGTACTCTGATGAAGTAGAGGAGTGGTGATTCAGACGATTGTTGTATTGATCGGAAGTTCAAAGAACATGTGTCAAAGGTGATACATTGTTTACAACAATGCAGAATGTGAGGTATAAGCCATCCAAGGATGATCAAAGAAGAATGAGGTTTTTGGATGAAGTTCATGCAATTACTCATGATCGCATGAGAACCATGCAAGAGACTTCCTGACGAATTGAATCGGTTTGCATGAAGTACATCATACCGGTTGATGAAGAAGACAATGTGCAATGATTGGACTTCTGAGATAGTCATGAACATCACATTGTCATAGAAGATGATGATGCTAAAGCTGTTCCTTCAAAGACAACATATCACAATAGTGGAGGTTGTGATAAAAGCAGAAGAGTTGTTGAAGTATACAGATCACCAAGATGAAGCGCTGTTGAGGTGATCGTCCTTGTCGACAAAGCAAACAAACGACATACAAATTTGTTGGCAAAAGTGTTTCTATGGAGGCAGGTCGAGTTCGAGGACTATGGAATAATGATCCATGTTTTTATTCAAGGAACGTCGACAAAGGAATGGATGATCTGGAGGCGGACTAAAAGAGCAGATACAAGGTGGCGCCGTTTTCCAGTGTTTGCCAAATTTTTGGGCCTCAAAATCGGAAAATGAAGACATGGATTGTCTGCAAAAGGAGGTTCGCACAAAAAGGAAGTGGTGCGCGAAATATAAGGGGCTTGCGCGAAATACTTAAGTTAGGCGCGAAAAACAGCGGGATGCACGAAATAGTTTTTCGCGCAAACAGTGTTTCGAAATCAGAGAGGTGAAAAATGGAAAAGGCATGGGCTGCGCGGAAAATCAGGGATGTGCGCGAAATACTTAAGTTGGGCGCAGAAAACAGCGGGATGCGCGAAATAGTTTTTCGCGCAAATGATGTTTCAGAATCAGAACGTTGAAAAATGGTAAAGGCATGGGCTGCGCGAAAAACCAGAGCTGTGCGCGGAAAAATGGGAAGGTGCGCGTAATTCAAAGAACTGAGAGACAGTTTTACGCGTAAGAAAGAGGGTTTTATGCGCAGGATAAAAATCGTCTATAAATATGAGGTGAACCCCTCTCATTCGGCGAGGCTCGACACTTAGACAAATCCTGAGCTCCGGTGCGCAGAAAAGTTAAGGTCCAGAGGGTTGCGCGAAAAAGAAGGTGTTGCGCGAAAAAGGAAAGTTTTGCGCGAAAAAGAAGAGTTGCGCGAAAAGCCTTTTACGCGACAAAAGTTATTTTTACGCGCAAGGTTTGAATTTTACGCGCAAGCCCTCGGGAAGGGTGCGCGGAAAATTTGGGGGTCCCGCAAGCTTTTTGACAGGTGCTTAGCACTCTCAAACCTGCTTTGCGAAGAGAAGAAGAACGATCATGCAACCAAAATCTGATCTGCACAGAGAGAGAAATATATCGATACACTCAGGTTTCAGAATTGGGAATTGAAGGAAGAGAAGGAGTTTTAGTGCATTCAGGTATTGCACTGAAGTAGAAGATTGATTTCAAAAGAGCATCAACTCAGGACTCTGATGCAAGCAAAGTCTCATGCTGAACAGGAGACAAAGACTTCAATGCATATTTATTGAAAAGACCTTCACGTCTATAAACTGAGTGAGACTTCACCACCGGCAGTGAGCCAGGGGGAGTCAACGGGAGTGACCCGAGGGACGCAGTGAGCTATCCCTAAACAATTGTAAAGGCAGTGAGCCTGGGACAGAGTGTCTGTACCCGAACATTTGTATCCGCAGCTAGTGAAGCATAGTGGATTTAGGTACGACCGGCAACCTGTCGGCGTATACTCCTTGGACGTAGCCCTTAGTGGTGAACCAAGTAAAAATAGCTGTGTCATCTGTCTCTGTATGTGAATGTTTAATTGCTGATCATATCCATCATACAGGTTTATGTAGTTCCTACCAACGTGGGAACAAGATCCACAACTAAAAGAAGAAAAAGTTGCCACCCTGATTCACCCCTCCCCTCTCAAGGTGTCCCGGGGTCCTACAGGTATTCCCCATATTCCCAATGTGGATCAGTTTCCCTATCTTCTCATTGTGGATCAGGTTTCCCAAAATTATAGTAGTGGATCAGGTTTCCCTATATTCCCATAGTATATAAATCCCATATAATTTATTCCCATCGTTTTCTCATGAGAAATATATTATTACATGCATTAGAGGGAGGTATGGGTCCCACCCATCACATAATAAAATCATACATACATGTTTCATAAGATAAAAAACATTCATCATATCAGGAATCATAAAAAGATAATGGTTTATTCATATCATAACCCACTAAATGTAATGGTCAACATGAACATGTCATCAAATCATTACTTGGTGAAAATAAATAGGTCTAATAATACCTTCAAGAACCATAACTAGTGAAAAAAGAGGTTTTCAAAATAATATAACACATGGAAGATGAAGGGGTGTCGCAAAAAACCTATCATCATAATCATATAACATTAAATAAAAGAATATGAATGGTTTCCTTGGATCATGTCCACATTAAATCATAATCTATTTAAAATTATTTCATCTTAAATGGAAAACATCTTTTGATAACATTTCATGAGTAAAATAACCTTTCTACTTTGAAATACACATTTTAAAGGCATAAAAAATTTTAAAAATATTTTTCTCTGAAAATATCATTGAATTTTTTTAAAAAAAATTAAATTAATTTTTCTATTTATTTAATTTTTCAATAAAAAAACCAAAACTTTTTTTATAAAAAATTTATAAACAATGTTTTTGAATAAAGTATATTTCCTACACAATTAAAAACAAGGTCATATTTTAATGAAATCCTTTACTTGATTTTCTAATGTACCAAATTTTGGAAGATTGGTACCAATACATGAATATATCATGAATAACTGTGGGATAATAAATTTAATGATTTTTCCTCAGAGATGGATCATAATATTTCATAAATGGAAGTATAATCATAAAAAATATTTATAAATGATGAGATTTTTCCAAAAACCTCTTACAACATCGGTAGAATTAAATAATTATCCCCTTCATATAATAACATTATGTTAAGCTTATAATTTCATTAAATGAATAAGTTTCATAACATAACATTTCAAATGGATAGTATTTACCCATAGGTTCATAATAAAACATGTGTCTCTAAGAAAGGCAAATTGAGACAGAATTACCATACCCATTTGGTAACATTTGAATTGTAAAACCAATGAAATAGAGATAATAAAATGGGTATATAAATTTTTTTTACTATTATAAATCATATAGTACATTCTTGGTCTGTATAGACACCACAGAAAATAATCGAGTTGTGAATCGGGCATAAGTCTCACGGAAAAAAGTGATACTAGGAATCCCCATACATTATGTCTTGAATCTCTTCATACTCATTAAAACCTAATGTATAATAAATATAAGTCAATTATACATATGAAAAATAAACTTATTCATATATATCATACCATATATTATTTTTTTAATGACTTTATATTACACATTTATCAATAATTTCATGTTAAAATTACATTTCAAGTAATGACCGTTATGTTTTATGCATGTGTTTATATTTGTTTTATTTTATTAAATATTAAATATATCATGATTTGATAATATCGATAATTATAACCAATTTATTAAAAACATATATATTCAGTATATATATAGATATAATAACCTATAAAATATTTAAATAGAAAATTAAATACACCATTCATAAAGAAGGTGTGTCGAATATTTGGAACAATGTTGTTTCCATTTTCATTTTGCATTAAAAGAGTTAGAGATAATGAAATATATGTATACATATATAATATAATTCCAGTATCATTATTATGTCACATATATAATATTATTTCACTAAACTCATCCTTAATACATTCCTTGTAATTTGTGAATGAATCACGTCAGTTTTTGGAGGTGGTAGTCCATACAAGCATAAAGGATGTTATCATAATTAAAAATGGAAATGAAAAAGGTAAGTGTTATATAATAATTCCTGCAGAATGAATACTTAATAAATATCATAAATATCATATATAAATATAAATTGCAAAATTATTCCCATCCATGAATGGTGGACATGGATGAACGAATGGCATTGGTTCGTGGGGCGTAGTCCTCCATACTCACAAGGGATGATTGTGTATCCCATTTGATGGAATATTGTGTGATTTTTGGTGCAACCCAAAATATAAAAACATATTATTATACTTAGTATGATGAGGATATCATGTAATCATGGAATAATAATATTTTATCGGGGGGAAATTAATAAATACAAGTGCTTGTTGAAATACGTTACATATTAATTGTGTGAATCCTTTTCATTTTTAACTAAAGGATTCCATGGATAGATTTATAAAAATGGGAGTATTCTAGGATAATTTTCAGGGATTTCAGATGATATTTCTATAGGGTTATATGAGTTAATGTTCATGAGAGGTGTGATGAGAGGTTTTGGAGAATAGGCCATTTATATGGGTGGAAAAGGACACATTTAGTTTTCATGGAATGATTTTAGTGCTCCCTATGTTTTCCATGTCCTCCATGGGTTAAAAATTTACAATTATGAATCCTTATATGTGGAATGGTCTAAATATGTCCATAAAATATTATTTAGATAATTTTACGGTAATTTTTCACATTATATACTAATAAAAAGTTCAGGATCCAATTGAAGATGGTCATACAATGAATTCATATTAAAAATAGAATTGAAAATTCATGGGTTATAAGTGGTTTTTAAAAAAATTGGAATTTATAAAACCACACATATCTACAACCACCATTGGATCACAATATTTTTGGGTCTTGAAGGACTACATCATATCCAAATCCACGATCGCCTTCCTTGATAAAACATATAAACATTTTTGGACTCCCAGTATGGTTGTGATATTATCAAATTAAGTTTAAAATAATTTATGAAGAACTGACTCCAATTAGGGGGTATTATACATGGTAAATTTCTTATTATTATTTTTCAAGTCCTTCATAATAGATTCAGAATTAGATTCAATCCAAAATAATTTCTAATTCTATTGGATAATATATCCAATTTCATACACTATAGCAATTAATTCATCTTCACATGACACCCCAAATACAATGTAATTGTAATTGAATATTTAACAATACAATGGTGATTTTTGAATGGAAATTCACAACCTAAGAGCCTAAAAATTTCTCAGGCTTACCCATTTACATTAACATTCATACATGGGCATGATGGAGGGTTCTAAAGAATGAATTTAATCATTTGGGATTCTTTTATCGCCTACTATGCACAATAATATGATAATATTCAAGTAATGCTAATAATATTTCATAAAACCTATTTTTATCATGGATCATTCATAGACCACCTTGTGTAGGGCTAACATTCCCAAGTTTATATAGGGTTGTTTACCACAAAAGAGTTTAACATTTTGAGCACTCTATTTAGTTGAAAGAATTGACCACAAAATTACTAATAATTAATTCTGAGTTAGCTCAATTTAATTATCAACATAGATCTTCTCAATGATATCATTTAACAACATGTGTCTATTGGTTATCTTTATAAGAATATAAATAAATTATATGAAATATATGATTTGAATTAAAATTCAGTATTTTTATTTATTCATCCAAAAATTGTTTTTTTGAAAACATTCATCCTAAAATAATTTTGAAATTATGAATTAAAAATGTAGTATATTTTATGAAATACATATTATAAAAGCCTATAAATTTATCTTTCTTATTGATCATATAAGGACAGAAAAATTAGTTCATTTGAAAAAATAGCATTTTCAATCATATAAAGACTTTACAAAAAAAAATATGTTTTATTTATATAAAATCATTATAAAAAATATTGAAAAACTATTTTTAATATTCATATTACTATAATTAATGGGTATGTTTTAAATTTCTAATTTTAATAATTATAATAAAAAATTGTTGTTTTTCAGAAACACAATGTTCCATGTAACGTAAGTTGTCTCCATGAGTCATGTAGTGAAAGATTATCTGGGTGTAGCATATAATAAATTTTCAAATTAGTGTAGCATGAAATAAAATAATCCAAGAAAATTAATTTATTCATAAAAATTACTAAAAAATCTTTGTTTTAAAATACTGATAGTGAACAATGAATGATATAACAAACTCTCCCCAAACCATAATTAAAACCCTACTATTGTATGCTTAGTCTAGTACATCCCCATCTACTATGGATAGTCACTTCAAAAAACAGATTATCATAAATATCAAGAAACATATTTATAGAAATGTATGAATGGGTAAATTAACCCTGAAACTCATCTAATTTTCTAAAATTTATATTCCTGGATTCTATAGGCTTAAAAAGGATTAATTTTATCTTGGTTCGAGGGTAAATGGTTAAATAAAACATGCCTTGATAATATTAAAAGTTATCATATTTAGTTGTATCCTTGATTAGATTCTAATAATGTTCTAGAAGTGAACACTCCCAAGTCTCACAAGAAATATTCCTTAATAAAAAATGGGAATAATTTGACTCAGGGAATGTTCTGAGAATGATAATGATAGGTTAGGACATCAACTCATGTAAATTCATATGAATAATTAGATCAATGAAAGAAAATTTTAGAAATTCAATTAAGGTCAATTCTCATAGAAATTTATTTTAAAAATGTCTGCATACTTCCATTAATCATGGTTTAAAAAATCCAATACCACATTTTTATTTCTAATCATTAATTTCCCAATTTATCTCATTTTAATTTGTAGATGATAAAATTTATGTTCATAGCATAGAAATTATCCAAAATCATTCATGGATATTTTTTTAGTAGATTAAGGAAATAATAATGTGTAGGAATAAAATTGGAAATTAAAAAGAACCAAAATAAATGAATGTTTGAATATAATAGAAAATCCTTAGTAGAAATGATTACTCACATTTTTAATGGGGATTTAAATCTGGTTGTTCACGTTCTAGATGCACCAAATTCATGACATGAATGGGTGTCACGACATGTATTTCATTTATTTCATGATGTAAATGGGTTTCATTACATTTATTGGTCTAAGATACTCTTCTCATAATACTTTATAATGTTTTCATGTCCATGCAAAATAAAAATAACAAATGAAAACACATGTAATAAAAAATTAAATTTAAAAAAAATTGGGATGAGTGTTTGTGTGCCTATATAAATAGAAAGTAAATAATAAATCTAAAAACTCGAGTTTCCTCCTAGAATATATTTTATTTAACATCATTTCCTCAACCATACCTCCTTCATCTATAGATTAGAAGAAATGTTATAGAGCACTTTTTACCTATTTGGGGTCCATAAATGCTATTAGTTATTATGAGTCTACAATGTGTGTTCTGTATCCTCACTCTCTAAATATATTGACTCTTCCTAATGGTAGAATGCTCTTGATTTCCATCAGGAAGGTAAAACATTTCATACAAAATCATTAAAAACTAAATAAAAGGTCTTGTACCATCTATACATATTAACCCTTCTCAAATTGATAAGAGTTTTTCACTCATTCATTGTCTTTGGTCATAGTCATCAGCATCTCATTCTTGTTACTGGATATTGTATTTAGAAAGTCCTCTTACACAACACCAAATAACCCATGTACTTATTCAACTTCTATAATATCCTTTTCATGTGGTATTTTAACTTCCCCAAATATATTATCTTCTCACACATCATAGTTCTTTGTTTCTCAATGGGTATTGAAACTTACTTTCGCAGGGATAACTCTCATACGGTAGTCTATGCATTATACATCAATCATTTCACACATTGTATCTAAAAGTTTCCTTCCTCTAAAGATATTTTCCAATCCTCTTCTATATCCATAAAAAATAAGTCTACTAGGAGTTGTATTAATTTTAATTTGATCATAATATTTTTAATAACCCTTCTTGGGTATATTACAATTAAATAATATAACTATAGTGAAACTATTGTCGGGATTCAGAACCTCTTGTCCCAGACTTTTGAAAGTGGTGTATGATATTTTATTAATACTCTTATACGAGTTTCATATTTTATTCCAAATTTATTATCTTCAATAAAGAGAGGGATTGAAAAACTGCCTGGATAGTGTTTCTTCTTTGTTAGGTCCTTTGATACCAAATCTAAACACTCTCATGTGAGTTAAATGGTGCCAATTTATTCCAAATTCTTCTAATTGGTCACCAATTCATTTATATATTTTCCACATGTCAATGTGATTATGATATCCTCTTCCAAAGGGATGTTAATTTGAAACATATTTAAGTGTTCTAAAAATGTATATTTTTTTGCATCAATATTTACTTATTTTGGTCACATTAGGAAAGGTATCCTCAATATGCATAGTTGTGGTTTCTATTTTAAATCTTCTTCAGATAATTCTTCCTCGCCCTTTTTTATCTCTTCATCGTTTTTATTGTAATTATCTTTGTTTGTGGTGGTAATGGTTTAATTTTACACACTATAGAGTAATACCTTTCAAATATTCATGTGGGAACACTTTTGGGCATCAAGGTAGTGATCTTTATAGTCTACCTCTATGTTTCTTAGAAATTTTACCTAAATGATTCCCTAAATTTTAAAATGCATCCTTTTTCATTTCTGAGTCTTCCTTTATCTAATTAATTATAAAAAAGTCCAAGTACATTATTGTTGAACATTTATCTTCTGGGGAATGAACATGAATCATCAGAGGTGGCCCATTATGTGGATGATGAAAAAAATATTTTCTTAGATAAATATTTTCATGTAGTTTTCTTAGTTTTTGTGTCCACCAACATTGAAATTAATTTCTAAAATTGTAATAATTATAATTTACTTCTTATTTATACATAATAGGGGTAATTTTTTATTTACAAATCATGATTACATGTTATTTCTATGTATCAATTTTTTCTATCATCTACCTAATGTTATTGACTACCATGGTTCCTCTTCATTGCATCCCTTTACCATTCCAATGAATTTTGTTTCATAACATTACATTAGTTATGTTTTATCTCTTCTCTAGGGAAACATTCATCCATAAACTTGTTTCTACAATTCCTAAAATTGATTTATTTCACTTTTATGAAACCCTATAAAAATTGTATTAATATTTATTGAATTATACCATGTTTAGTTCATTTTAGAGTCATATATTTGAATCATTCTCAAATACTGTTATGAAATTAATCCTCAAATTAACAAAATTCAGCAATATTTATCCATATTTCCATAGACATTGAAGTTATAACATAGAAAGTGAGAATTTTCTATTCTAACCCATACTATTTTGTCATTAAATGACTATTAAAACCCTAAATAGGTTCATTATATTGATCACTAAATGAAAATATGATCAATTGAAACTTTACTACATCACATGAAACGTTATGGAAGTGGAATGTGTCACTGAGATTGATAATGATTCTCAGATTTGTTTTTGAATCATCGTTAGTTAGTTTGGTTAATGGTATATTTTATTAGATCATATAGATTATATAATTATTTATTTTGAAATGATTAACTCTAAGAGGAGGTTGTAGGATGCTCAGTTTCAATCATGTTCTTGATGGTCATCATAGTCTGTGAAAATATGAAGCCGAGAAATCTTATTATATCCCGAACAACATGTTGGTTTTTGTGCCCACCACGGTCCCATATTTAGGTTTCATTATACTTTTCTCAACTTTGGGGTCAAACACAATGTCTTATTTTCCTTTTACATGTGTCTGGTGATAATTCAATAATAATTAGAATTCCAAAAATTGATGCATCAAACACCCAACATAAATATTGTAAATAAATAAATTATAAATTAAAATACAAAAAACCAATTAGTTTCCATCTGTAGAAATTATTAAATTTTTTGAAGGCCTAAGGGGTGTCATTATTTCCCTATAGGAAACCTAAAAAACAAAATCTCAGAACTCGACAGATGCATAAAAAAATTATATTAAATATAGAATGCGACAAAATCAAGGTCGAACCCATGAGATATTGAATTTTTTAGGTTTTAAAATAATTTAATTAATTTAATTGATTTTATGAATAAGGGAGGGTAATATTTTTTGTATTTGAAATAGTATTAAAAGGAATGAGAAATGAAGAAAATACAGAAGATTTTATTTTCAAAAATATTTAGTATAAAAGTATTTTTGGGTTTTGTAGTATAAGGGTTTGTGTGAAAAAGGATTTTGAAATTAAAGGATGGTTCAATATAGTATTAATATTTTTGATGTGGTAGATTAAATGATCGAGAAGTCCATTACTCAACACCGCATTTCCCATTTTCCTGTGCTCTGATAATTTACGGTATCACTGAATTGGTATTCTTTCGAGACAAATTTTATCCCTGATTACCCTAAATATGACAATGATCATTCCACAATTTCTGTAATCAGTTTCACACATGAATATTTATTTCACTTTAAAATATCAATAGTCATGATAAAGTAAAAATAAATATATTATAAATTTATTCAAAATTACAGCAACCCTAATACATGAATGAAAATAAAAAAAATCCAATGGAACATTCCAACTTAGGAAACATTACCCCAACATAATTCAATATTTACCCCCTCATTTTTTAAATGAGGGTGTAAGGAGGGAGGGTAAAATAGAAATAAATAATGATGAAAGAAAAGATGGAGTGTGTTGGAGGACCCTGTTCAACATAGCTTCTTACCCCAATATTTGGACTTCAAAATCATCCCTTGAAGTAGTAATTTTGCTCTCTAATTTTGGGACTCCATTGGGATCATGTTGAATTTAGGTCATCTTTAATGTGGATTATAATTGAGGCTTGGGACTTTCTTTTTATTAAATACCCATTTGAGTCCATTATTTGGTGAATCACCAACAAAATCCCACCAAAATATCATTATGGGGTCCTCATGGCCACTTTCATGCTGTGAAAGACAACATAATGACATGAAAGGTATTAACCCCCATTTTTGTTTTTTCTTCACATCATTCTCTATAATTGGTTTGCATCATGTTGTTTTTTCACAACATATAGTGCTTTCATAATGTGAATTGACATTTTTCAACTCCAAAATCATCATTTTATCATTATTATTCTATTTCAACCCTCTAAACTATTTCGTTGGAATCCTTCATCATAGAATGTCTTATTTAAGTGATAAAATGATAGTTTTGGTTCATTTTTCTAAAAATATTTGAATTAAAGTACCGTGAAACGTATGAAAATTCATTAAATGGAAAAATAAGAATTAACGATTAATTTATCAAAATATAGGTATTTGTATATCAAGAATATATGCATAAAATGTTCTTATTTTATACATTGAGGTAATTTTATCTTTAAGTGGAAGAATCACTAGTGTATAAAATAAGGGACACATATAGTGAATAACCTAGTAATATATGTGTCTGTCTATAACACAAAGAGGAATCATTCAGAACTCACAATGCCACTCTATTTTCTGAATTATTTTAGTCAAACATAATATAGCATATTGGAAAAGAAAATCATGGACTCCAAAACAACTAAAGGTGATGAGACTGAGTAACATCAAATCTTCACAGTATTTATCTTTTAAAATTTCTATTTGAAAAATTAAATTTTTGATGCATTTTTTTAATAAAATCATCACTAAATAAATTATTATTTATTGTATTTGACATTTTAAATACACTAAAACTATGAGATTTTATTGATGAAAACAATATTTTATAGCATATTTGACACAAAACACTGTGCTTAAACCACCCACGATATATATAAGCCTTATAAAGTAGCTGTTAAATCAGTGGGTGTGAATAATATTAACTAATTTATGATATATATAAATATATATATTATAAAATATATAATATTGAATTTTTTTTAGAAAATAATCAAAAAAACTATGTAAACAAAATTTCATTATTCACAAATATGATTTCTTCAATAATGATATTTAATTATTTTCACGAAAATGTTCTATAATTAAATTTTAAAAATATATAAATTTTATTTTATAAAATGTATTTATTTTTTAAATTATAAAATAAAAATTTACATTGGGTGAATTTTTTTTATTTTTTGTAACATGGTGGGTTTTTAGTGAATAGTGAAATATAACGATTTCTATAAAAAACACTTAATTAGGATTACTTATATTATTTTTAATGACCTTATATTTTTTTAACATGATTTAAATTAAATTAAGTATAATTTATTTATATTTTTTCAAATTAATTATATTTTCATCGTCCTCATATTACATTTTAGTATAACTTTGTATCTATGTTTAAAATCAGGATGTTTCTAAAAAGTGTTTTCAAATGCATAGTGTTTCTGCACATTAATTAATGAAGATAAAACCTAATGAGAAAAGAAATAAATGTGGTTTCTATATTATTTGCACATAAATATTAATTGTTATTTTTAATTGTTATTTTTTTCGTAGATTTTATATAATAAAAACGTTTCCTTTAGAAATACACTTCTTGAAAATCTACCTTTTCACTCTGTCTGCCGATTTTGTTTAAAATTTAATGTATTCCATTTATATGAACTAAAATTGGTAATATTTATCCCATATTTGTAATCAACATAATTTATATTATCTAATAAGGTGCTCATTTTCATGACCCGACCCACCGAGGTTCGACTCATGACTACCCCAAGACCACCTCCAATAGGCCAGGGGATATAGAATAGTGTTGTGTAGGAATATCCCAAAATTGGGAGGCATTGGTCAAAATTAACTACACAAAATAACACATCCCCTAGAGAAGATAATGATGAAATTTAATTAAAATTATTTAAAAAATGCATATATCTAATATCCAACAACATATTGTGAAAATAAAAGTACTGAAAGCGGAAAACAGACCAAATACAATCCCAACCAAAAAATGAAAAGAGTCTAACCTAAAACAAGGGTGAGGAATAATGGTAAATGATATCTCCTAGTAAAATACATCATTCTGAAAATCTCCAACTTTGCTTCACACACTCCCTATTACCCCCACGACACCGTAAAAAGGGACCTTCTCTATAAAAGGCAAGGCACGTGTGGGAAAAGATCATGTAGGGGTGAGTATCTCAATACTCAATATGGCCCCATGAAAACTCTATGAATGGAGAATCATGTATATTAATCTCAATACTAGATATAACCATTAATGTATTATAGAAACACTTAGATATATTCATGAATTTACCCACGTTAGAAGGAGGTCATAACCAACTACCAGCCACATGATTCTGTTCGAAGAAATTCTTGTTTTGGGAGAATTCACTAAACGGACCATGCTGTCATCAGATGTGCTATATAAAGAGGTCTAAGTAATCAGGACCCTCCCAAGAAAGATCAGTGGTCTATTAATACTTTGATACATAGATAGGGTGTCTTGCCTAGGACCACTAGGGGACACCACAAAACCTATTTGGATCAACCATCTATGTAGGTATCATATTTTAATGACTTAAAAAACCCTAATAATATGGCCTATATTATAGAGGATCAACAAACTTCTCATAGAAGATTCACCAATTTCCCAGACACTATGTCAGGATCAAAGTATGATAGAGGGGTGCACTCTAGTCTCAGCAGGCATACCCCAAATCTATCTGATACACAACCCCTAGAGGGGATCAAAATCTAGTGATATTGATGTAATGAATCACTATAACCTTGAGGGAAAGGACCAAGGGACATAAAATCAACCTATAATGATCAAAAATATGAAAATGAAGATCCAAAATAAATCATTAAATGGGTACACAGTGTGTACCTAGGGCACACAGCATGTCCAGTTATTCCTGTGCCATCTCATGTGGAAGAGCATCACATGAAATGTAGTGTTGATATACACATTGTTTAGAAGGTGTACATGGTGTGTAGATACACATAGTATCATCCCTGTGGTGCCTGGTCATGTCCGTGTAAGGTGGTCGTGTCCATGTATTGACCTCGTGTGTATCATGATGCGTATGTGTGAAAGTAAACATCAACCCATTTGGTCGTGTACTTTTACACAAGTTTATGTCCTACCTAAATTACCAACCATGTCACTAGAAAGATTTCATGAAAAAATTTATCCTTAACTTAGGCTGAACCCATAGAGTTGCATCTAGGGGGCTGTATATCATGTTAATCCAACTTACACATCGTGTATAATGGAATTTTCAATAAAATCATATCCACTACATGTTACTTCGGTTGATCCCTCCATCGTCCAATATAGAAACCCTTTGACTAGATAAAATCAATATCTCATCTCATATGAGCCTCTCCATTTTCATACAACATGTACCTCCACCAAATATATTAAGATAACTCCTCAATATGGAAACCCTTTCACAATGTATAATGAATATCTCATCTCTTCTGTTCCTCTCCTGTTTCAAACAATAGTTTCCTCTATAAAATCTATTCAGAAAATGAATCTACTAATTTTTCATAATTACACACCATATAACAGGAAATTAGGAATCCCAAAATATGAAATTCACCACCCCTTCCATCATTTCACCACCATGAAAGCGTACCAATGCTAGATATATTATTTTTTATCATTGTGATAGGAACTAGGTGTGAAATGATATATGGATCAGGATATGTCGAACCTCAGGCCAAACGAAGAATTCCCTACAGTGAAAAATGAACTAGGACAGAAAAGAATGAGAAAGAAATAATAGGAATAGTTCTTGATTAATGTTAGTGTTTATGTTGATTCCTTTCTATGAGAATAAAAATTACCAAATAAATAATTAAAAATTTAGTCTTCGAAAATATGATTAATGTATCTAATCCCGTAATATGATAAAACCATGGATCAATATGTATGTTTATTGATTCACATTGATCATAAAAATCAATAATGTGGAGTAAATCCAATCAAAAAAAAATTTCTACCTTGATTTTGGGTTGATCAACGATGAACAAGTGTTGTTATGTCATCATTCATGAGATCCATTGTAACACCCCGAGATTTTACGAGATATATTCTTTTTAATTTCATTTATTTCTTCTGTTGTACGCTGCACCAATATTAGCATGTAGTATACGCAAGAATATACTTGGCGTGTGTTACATGAAAGAGTGACCTTCCTCGATAGCTTGCGTGGTACGCAATACAGAGTTTCACTAAACAATGAAATATTATAATATTATTATAAACTAGACTTTATGAATAGTATTAACCAAATTTTTAATTTTATAACATTATAATCTTACACATATTCTAGAACATGGTATGAGAACAAAATAATTTTTTTAGGTAAAATAAATATTTTTCAAAAAATGTAGTTTTGATGACTTTTTATGGAGAACCAATTTTAAATACATTTTTTTGACAATTTTATAAGTTAAATTTGACAAATTAAACATATTCTTTGGAATCAGGATATAAAAAGTTTTGTGGGATTAAGTTTTGATATTATTCTGATAACCTTCATATTTTGATGAATAGTAAAACTACGCTAAATTTTAATTAAAAACAACATTTTTCATCAAGATAATTTATATGGATAAATTATAATATTGAATGGTTTTAAAATATAAAAAGAATATATTTTTAACATTTAATATAATATAAGTCATTGTCATTACTTTTACATTGAATAAATAGGTAAAAACATTTCAATCTTTTACAATGTTTTAACTTTTAAAACTCGTTTTCTCAACATCGGGATTAATTTTAAATTAAATACTTCCACTTATATGTATTGAATTTGGAGAAATGGATTCCATATTTAGAATCAGTATGTCCATTTTATGTTAATAGGCTACTTTTTATTTTTAGGAATTATGAATAGTAATTATGATAAATTTTATTTACCATAGTTAAAGGTAAATCGGGTAAATCGGGTAAATATAATATTATAAAATTACCCAAACACATGTATTAATATAATTGGATGATTATATTTTTTCCAAAATCATATGTGAGTCAAAATGGATTCTATTGGAACCCACTTGGATGTGATTAAGAGCGTTAATATATTTTATTTAAAGAAAGTGAAATATGTCTCACTCAAACATTAATAATTAAAGGATTTTTAAAATAAGGATATACAGAATATAAATTTTATTATAAATACTCAATTGAAATCTATAATGTTTTTATTTTTTATTGTGATTTATTTGAAATTTTTACGAAATATTTAATTACTTTAATAGCTTATACATTAATAATGAAGAAATTATTTATTAAGTGAAAAATCAATAATATAGTTTTACTAAAATAATAACACACATCAAAAGTCCCAAAAACCGGAAAAAAACATATTTTTCAAGTATACTTATACCCTAATAATCCAATTGTCTACTATTTGACCATTTCTAGCCTTATAAGACAGATTAGGATATTTATAATCTTTTATTTTAAATGTTGTCAAAGTTGTCTCCTTTATAATTTAATGAATATAACAATTTAAATGTAGTGATTTTAAGATGTTAAATTAGAATAAAATTATTATTATGAAATATATTATATTTATCTTTATCATAGTATATTTTTTTTATAAAACTAATAGTTATATTAAATGATTAAACAAATATTTTGTAGTAATTATTTTACTAAGAGAAATATCAAATAAATGATTTTAAAAATATTAAAATAAATATTATACGAACAAATTAATTTTCTCCATGAATTTTTTTGATTCATATCACATGATAGGAATCTATGAAATATTTTTGATCGAATATATCTTCGTTGAGGATTTAATTTAAATTCAAATAAATGAATAGTGTCAAAATTGGTACTATTGATATTTTATAAAAATAACATATTATTAAATTGTTTAAAAATCACAAAAATATTTAAAAATTACAAATTGAAAATTATATTGTCTAAAATTTCATAATATATCTAATTATGGTAAATTCACAAGAAATAATTAAGTATTTATAACAATTTCAAATTTATAATATTATTACCATAAATAAAATTATATAGATTAAATAAGGATAAATCCAAATGCTAAGGTTAAAAAAAATTAACACATGTCTAAATTTAATTGGATGAGGATATTACAACCTTATCTTATATCATCTTCAAATTTTAGTCACCTTGGATGTTTTTAAGTCAGATTGGAGTTTATTATAAATTAATATTTTTGGAGGTTTCCAAAAGTGCCCCTCTAATCTCCTATAAAAGGGAACCTCCTCCCTCTTAACTTAACTCCATTTTGAGCATTCAAACTTGGACAAACCCTGACTATTTCCCTTATCAACTTCCATATAAAAATACTGGAGGTCTTGTAATTCCTTAAAGACCACCTTTAGTGCCCTAATATGAGGTATAAAAGAGGCATGTCGAATAAGAGATAATATCCTTTACTGACGCATTCAAAATTATTTGTTCATCTACATCCTCTATAGGATTTGTTTGATTATAAATTATTAAAATCAGTATCATTTATATACTGATATGTTATTATAAATATGAATCAACCCTATTTTAACTTATATCCATCCTATAAAAAATGAAATCACCGTGTGTGCGTACGTATGGCTTACCGTCTCCACGTCGTTGTTTAAACTGGCTTTCCACCACCACCATACATGGATGGATATAATTGTGGAAATAATAACTATATATGATTATTATAAAATCATTATGATTTTGAGATATTATATCATCCACTCCAATTCAATTCAATAATTATGAGATTGATATCATCACTCGTGCATACGTACGAATTACCATCTCCACGACGCAATGAGATTCATTCTCTATGTTAACCATTCCAGAATGATTATAAAGTATATATATTGAATAATAATGAGATATATGACATAAAAATGCTACTGGATATATGTATATGTCATCTACATACTTCCATTCAAGTCAATAAGGAAAAGAATACAACGTTCATTCGTACATACGACCTACCGTCTCCATGAACGGTGTATTTCATTTAATTTATCTATATATTACATATATATATACTGAATATATATATGATATATAAATCTTGTTTTACATTCTGTAAGTATGTAAATCATGATATAAGTAATAATATCAAGAACAAAAAATCAAAACACATACGCTAAATGGAATGATTATTACCCTAAATGTTGCTTCAACCTCGAATTGACAAATGAATGGGTAATATGAAGTCATAAGTGAATCATATATGATATAATAAAAATTAAAATAATTCTTGAATAAGTCAATGACATTATTTAAAACATTATATAGGAGTTTTAGACACGTACAGAATAAATTGGACCCAAAGTAAGGGATAAAAATTCCAATCTCGTTCTCATCCGAGATTGTTTATTTGTAAGTATTTAATGGGGGTTATATTTATTATACATGTAGATGTTTAATAAAAAATGTTTTCATAAATTTTTTATGATTCTTTCATGTATTTTTAAACTCCTGTTTACCACTTTTTGACTTTTACTATATGGTATGGAAGGAATCTTTCATTTTTTTACCATACAAGGTACTTTTTTACTTTTCCATAAAAAGTATGAGAATGATGTTTTTTAACTTATAAGGCATGAACGGATTTTTATGATTTCATAACACCTAATTTACATAATGTTTTCTCTATATGATTTCATGATTATTTTCAACAAAGTTCTTTTCTTTTAAAATTGTACGTCATTTTGAAAAAAGAAAATTATTTGAAATAAGAAAGTATATTTTCCTCAAGAATTCATTTCAAGTGTTTTATCAAAACTATTTTCCATATAAGGATACATTATTTAATATGTTTATGTTTCATATATAATGTATCTATTATTTAAATGGTTTTATTTTTCTTATAATGAAATGATATGTATTTATTCTATATGGATTATGTTATGATGGGATAATGTTTATTGGACCCATTTTATTCAATGGATTATGATGAATGATTTATCTTTATATTGTGGAACATGAAAGAATGATTTCATTATGAGATTGGTGGGACCTATATATCCTTCCAATTCATTGGGTAAATATTTTTATCTTATGAGATAGACATGGATGGAATGGCAAGTAAATATGGTTCAGTATTACAGGGCTGGAACGAGGAGTGAACTCAGTTAAGTAATGAACATTGTCCACCATGATGTTCTTGGAAATGAGCCTTGACTAATTTGAAATTATTTTCTATGATTATGTGTGAATTCCGAAAATATTCATGTCTTCTGTTCTTAATTTTTTGGGATTACATTGCAATTCTATGATTTTTCCCTTGACATGATATTATGACTTCTTATGCAGGATAAGATTTTCAAACGTTATGATCTTATGAATATGATATGGTTGACATTTCATTTTTTTCCTTACTGAGAATTTTGTCCCACCCTTTATATGTTTTCTTTTCCCTAAGATCTAAATAATGGTTTTATTTAAGAAAACCAAAGGGGAAGTTCTTTGTGGGAGATGTTGAAGATCATTCACCATGATTAGAAGATTGTGTTCCATGTTTCCAAAGACACTAAAATATTACTATATTTGGATGTTTCTTTTTGTTATGTATTAGGTATTTGGAAAAAGTAATGTAAATTCCATGTACATCAATCTTGGGTCAATACAGTTTGTATCAAAGGAATGTTTTAGTTAACCTTTGGAAACTAGGATGTGAAAACTTTAGGGAGATACCTTGAGATATTTCTGTGGTATGTCTAGGGATGTCCCAAAGGTTATGTATAAGTATAGTTTATAGTCCTAGAATTATATTTAAGATCATGAATAACACAGGGTGAACCTAAGGTGTCATGGATTAAATAACGTGTGATAAGTTAGACATCCCATACGTAACATTTTATGATTATATGGTTCCTCGTTATTTTAACTATTTCTTGCACTATGGTTTCTGGTTTTAGTCAATGGAGGGAACGATAATGAATTAAGTTAACATTGATTCCCATGGAAAAATTTGTGACTATGATCTAAAAAATTGTGTAATTCCTAGAGAGAAAGATATTATGATTATTCCAAATCATTTATCGTGATATATGATTAACAAGATGAACATTAGTTGTATTTATAAGACATAAAATAAGAGGAAGATGGACTTTCATGCATGTCTGAATGGTGAGGAACATAGAGTAAGGAAGATTAAGATTTATACATATCAAGAATAAGGGAAGAAGAACCTTGAGGAATAGCTCAAATGGTGGGGAAGATGTTATCTGTGTGGGGAAAAGGGGCATAGAGTGACAAATTGTTACGGAGTTCATTGTCTTATCTGTAGAGAACAAGGGAATTACCCAAATTAATGCCCTGACCTAAGAGGTTACTTCTAAATCGAGGAATGACCTATTAAATGCCAATCATTGAAGTGGATGGATTGAATGGATTATATATTTGCATTCAAGAATAATGTTTTTGAGGTACTTTTATGGTATATTGAAATATCTATGTGTTGGTCCATTGTGGTTTTCCATATGAATATGGTATCGGTAACCATGAAAAGTGATTGAAATATTTTTGGAAAGCTGATGATATGTGCATAACGAAGGGATAAGGAGAAAATAATATGTTTGATAGTATTAATGATCTCATGACTATTATAAGGACAAATTGACATCATGGTTTGAGTATATAGAGATTTTGGTATTTTGGTATGTGGAAAGAGTTAACTTTTGGAAGCATTCATGTTTTCACTAAGGTTCTATGGTAATTCATGTTTCAAGAGAATACATGATTGTGTTATTCAAATGTTTTTAATATGACCAACAAGATATATCTTATGATATATGTGGGATAAATGATGGTATATAAATGCTTGGTAGATGACCTATCTAGTAATCATTTTCATTATACTATGAGATTAGAGAGAAGTATTTTGGATAAGCCTAAATATTGGAATGGAGTAAGTTAGACAACATATAGTATTGTCTAAGGATATAAATTTTTGATATTATTTTTGGAAAGTTATAAAATTATAGTTTTAGAAAAAACAATAACCCATAGGATGGCGACAACCCGTCGCGTCAGACAAGGTTACGGGAATAGAACCCACAGCCAAAGCCTGACATGCCTTTATCTCCTAGCACTGGACTACAAGAAGTCCCTGGGTTATAGAAATTAGTTTTACTTTATTAATTAGTATGATAGATGATTTATAAGTCCATTTTTGGAACTATATACGATTTACATCACCATATATGGACTTACGTATATTTAATATCTTTTGAAAATATTTTGTTTGAGACAGATGGAATAAACCATCATTCGATCACATGATCTGCTAACACTTTACAAATGACAAATTCAACTTCATTTCATAAATATATGAAGTGCACATGGTTCAGGGAACGACCAACAGTGAGATTGTACCAAAATCAAGTTAGTATTTCTTCTAATTCAAAATTTTCAACTTTAGGGAAATAATCATGAAAGCCTAAAATGTTGTCCTAGTACCCTCATATCCATTGAATCATATGGTACCTTAGATAATCACAAATCTATTTCTTTGTGATTGATGGATTTTTCATAGCCATGTTCTCTACCACTCTTCATTAGAACATGGTTGTTAGATTTCACTTCCATATCCATATTTTACCTGTATTCTCTTATGTGGAAACCCAGTATTGAGTTACTTTGGGTGGAAATTATGTTTCTAACATTTTTTATGAAATTCTGTTTTAGTATTACGTTTTACAATGTGGGATTCTATGAAATAAACTTTCAAGTAGTAAAACATTTATAACCCCGATGATTTCTGAATGAGAAATTCATTTTAAGGGGGGTAAAACGTAACACCCCAAGATTTTACGTGATATATTCCTTTTAATTTCATTGATATCTTATTTTTACACTACACCAATATTATCTTGTAGTATAGGCAACAATATACTTGGCTTGTGTTACATGCAAGAGTGAACTTCCTCGATAGCTTGCATGGTACACAATACTGAGTTTCACTAAACAATGATATATTATAATATTATTATGAACTAGCCGTTATGAATAGTATTAACCAAATTTCTAATTTTATAACATTATAATATTTCACATACTCATGAACATTGTATGAAAATAAAATAAATTTTTCAGGTAAAATAAGTATTTTTAAAGATATGCAGTTTTGCTGCCTTTTTATGGCGCACCCATTTTAAATCAAAACATTGACAATTTTATAAGTTAAATTTGAAAAATTAAACTTCTTATTTTGAATCAAGATATAAAAATTTATGGTGGATAAATTTTTGACATTATTCTGATAACCTTCATGTTTTGAGGAATAGTAAAAATCTGCTAAATTTTAATTAAAAACAACTTTTTTCATCGAGATATTTTATATAGTTATATTATAATATTTAATGGTTTTAAAATATAATTAGAATATATTTATACCATTTAATATAATATAAGTCATTATCATTAGTTTTTCATTGAATTCATAGGTAAAAACATTTCAATCTTTTGCAATGTTTTGACTTTTAAAACCTGTTTTCTCAACAGCGGGATTAATTTTAAATTAAATTCTGCCACTTCCGTGTATTGAATTTGAAGAAATGGATTCCATATTTGTAATAAATAAGTCCAAATTATGTTAATAGGATAATTTTTATTTTTAGGCATTATGAATAGTAACTACGGTAAATTTTATTTACCACAGTTAAAGGTAACTTGAGTAATTAAGGGTAAATATAATATTATAAAATTACCCTAACACTTGTCTTAATGTAATTGGATGATTATATTTTTCCCTAAAGAATACTTGGGTCAAAATGGAATATTTTGGAACCCACTTGGATATGATTAAGACCATTAGTTTATTTTATGTAAAGAAAGTGAAATACGTCTCACTCAAACTTTAATAATTAAAGTATTTTTAAAATAAGGTTATAAAGATTATATATTCCATTATAAATACTCATTTGAAAGCTAAAATGTTTTTATTTATTATATTAATTTATTTGTAATTTTTAAGAAATACCTAATTTCATTAATATTTTATACATTAGTGATTCAAAAATTATTTATTTTGTGAAAAATTAACAATATAGTTTTTATTAAAATAATAATCCTCATCACGAGACCCAAAAACCTGACCAAAACTTATTTTTCGAGTATATATATATACCCTAATCATCCAAGGGTCGACTTTTGGACCATTTAGAGCCTTGAAAAACATATTATGACATTTATAATATTTTATTTTAAATCATGTCAAAGTTTTCACCATAATAATTTAATAAATATAACAATTTAAATGTTGTTATTTTAAGATGATAAATTAGACTAAAATTATTATTATGAAATCTATTAGATTTAGCTTTATCTTAGTATTTTCTTAATTCTTATGCAACAAATAAGTATATTAATTAATTATAAAAAAATGTTGTAGTAATTATTTTATTAAGAGAAATATCACATAAATGGTTTTAAAAATATTAAAATAAATATAATATGAACAAATTAATGAGCTTCATGAATATTTTACATGAATTTGACATGTTAGAAGTCAGGTAAATATTTTGGTTCGAATATATCTTCTGTGTGGATTTTATTTAAATTCAAATAAATGTAAAGTGTCAAAATTTTCACTATTTATATTTTATAAAAATAAGATATTATTAAATAGTTTAAAAATTAAAAAATTAAAAAATTACAAATTGAGAATTATATGGTCAAAAATTTCATTATATATGTAATTATGGAAAATTCATAGCACATAAGTATGTATTTATAACAATTTCAAATTTAGAAGATTATTACCACAAATAAAATTAAAAACATTAAATAAGGATAAATCAAAATGATAAGGTTTAAAATAAAATCAAAACATGTCTAAATTTAATTGGATGATGAGATTACAACCCTATCTTATATAATCTTAAAATTTCAGTCACTTTGGATGTTTTTACGTCAGATTTGAGTTGTTTATATATTAATATTTTTGGAGGTTTCAAAAAGTATACCTCTACTCGATTATAAAAGGGCATCTCCTCCATCTTATATTCACTCCATTTTGAGCTTCCAAACTCGCCCCAACCCTGACCATTTCCATTATCAACTTCCCTAGAAACATACTGGAGGCATTGGTCTTATTCAAAGTCCATCTTTTGTGCCCTAAGAGAAGGGTTAGATGAGGCGCGTCGAAGAAGATGTAATATCCATTACCAATTCTTTCAAAAAAAATTCTTCTTCTACTTCCTCAATATGAGTTGTTTCGTTATAAATCAGTAACATCAGTATCAATAATATACTGATATGACATTATAAATTTGAATCAACCATATTTCACATTATATCCATCCTACAAATAACAAAATCACCACGCGTACGTACGTACGGCTTACCGTCTCCACGCCGTGGGGTAATCTCTTTTTCCACAACCACCATATATGGATGGATGTAATTTTTGAAATAATAACTATATATGATTATTATAAAATCATACTAATTATGAGATAATATATCATCCACTCCAATTCCATTCAATAAATATGGGAATGATATCATCGCTCGTGTGTATGTACGGATTACAGTCTCCACGATGCAGTGAGATTCATTTTCCATGTTAACCATTCCAGAATGATTATAAAGTATATATATTGATTAATAATGAGATATATGACATAATAATGCTACGGGATTTATGTATATTTTATCTACATACTTCCATTCATGTCAATAAGGAATGGAAAATAGTGTTCATGCGTACGTACGACCTACCGTCTCCATGAACGATGTATTTCATTTTAGTTATCTATATATATTATATATATATATACTGAATATATATATATGATATATAAATACTGTTTTACTTTATGGAATTAATTAAATCAGGATTTATGTAATAATATCAAGAACAACATGTCCAAACACGTAAGATATATTAAATGATTGTTCCCCTAAATTTTTTTTCAACATGAAATTGACAAATGAATGGGTAATATAAAGTCATAAGAGAATTATATATGATATCATAAAAATGACTATGATTCTTAAATAAGTCAAAGAAATTATTTAAATCATTATACTGGTGTTTTGGACACATACCGAAGAAATTGGACATAAGGTAGAGATAATTATTCCAATCTCGGTCCTATTTGAGATTGTTTATTCGTAAGTATTTACTGGGGGATTTATTTATTATCCATGCACGTGTTTTATAAAAAAAGTTTTCATAATGTTTTTACAATTATTTCATATATTTTTAAAGTCTTTTTTACCACTTTTGGACTTTTACTATGTGGTATGGAAGGAAGTTTTCATTTTTTACCATACGAGGTACTTTTTGAGTTTTCCGGAAAAAGTACGAGGATGATGTTTTTTTAACTTGTAAGGAATGAACGGATTTTTATGATTTCAAAATTCTTTATTTACATAATGTTTCCTATACATTATTTCTTGATTATTTTCAAAAAAATTCTTTTATTTTAAAATTGCACGTCATTTTTAAAAAATAAAATGATTTGAAAGAAGAAAGGATAGTCTCCTCAAGAATTCATTTCAAGTGTTTTATCAAAACTATTTCCCTTCTAAGTTGAAATTATTTAATATGTTTATGTTTCAAATATAATGTATTTATTATTTACATGGTTTTATATCTCTTATGATGAAATGATATCCATTTATTTTATATGGATTATGTTATGATGGGATAATGTTTATGAACCCCATTTTATTCATTGGGTTATGATGAATGATTTAGGTTTTTTTAGTGGCACATGAAATAATGATTTAATTATGTCATTTGTGGGACCTATATCTCCCTCCAATGCATTGGGTAAATATTTTTATCTAATGTGATAGACATGGCTAGAATGTAAAGTAAATCTGGTTCAGTATTATAGGGCTGGAATGAGGAGTGAAATCGGTTCAGTAATGGACTTTGTCCACCATGATGGTCTTGGAAATGCGCCTGGACTAATATGAAATGATTTTCTATTCTAATTTGTGCATTCCCCAATGTTTCATGTCTTATGTTCAGATATTTATTGGATTACATTGCAGTTCTATGATTTGTCCCATGGCATGATATTATAAACTCTCATGCAGGACAAGATTTTCAAACATTATGATCTTAAGAATATGATATGATTGTCATTTCATTTGTTTTCTGTTACTGAGCATTTTTTCTCACCCTTTATATTATTTCTTTTCCACAGGATATAAATAAAGATTTTAGTTAAGAAACCATAAGGGGAACATCTTTATGGGAGATGATGAATATCATTCACCATGATTATAATATTGTGTTCCAAGTTTCCGAAGACTCTAAACTATTATGGTCCTCGGGTGTTTGTTTTTATTATGTATTAAGTATTTCACAAAAGTAATGTAATGTCCATTTACATCAAGATTGGGTCTCTACATGCATGAAATCCATTGGTGCAATGATCCAAAATCTAATGTCGTTCTCTCTTCATTGGAAAAGATCATTCCCCTCCAATGGTTGTTAGGTCTCTAGGGTTTAGCTTCCACTCATGAGACAAAATCTATTATAGTATATTTTAGGAGGAATTAGTTCACTACATTAAACAAAATAATATAAATTCTCAGGTTAATTTATTTTATAAATTTCTCACCCATGAAAACATTTCACAAGCTCCTGAACGTAAAAAGAAAAAGTCTCACCTAGTGTAAAACCCACATCTTAAACTCAAAGATGCCCTCAAATTTCTGATTCAAGGCTCTATTTTGGATTCAATATAATTTTTCACGAAAAAATGCATTTTCAAGTTGTTTAATATATTTAATATGTTTCTGAAATTTATTCTAAGCACACTGGGCCTCAGAATCGCACATCTTCTCAGTGACTCTTCTAAAAATATAATTCATATAATGTACAAAAAATAATACATAGGATATATGAGATGTTCTATTTTTCCCCCTTAAGAATATATGTACCCAAAATCCTAAAAAAGGCTAAAAAATAGATTTTAGTACTAGTAATGAATCTGAACCTCTCATTCTCATGTTCTCTCCTAAAGATTCTCATGCTTCTGCCTTAAATGAACTAGGGGAATCGATCACCCACATAGGATCCTCTCCTTCGAATCCTCAATCCCCACTATGTAATCTGTAAAGGTATCTCCATCCTCAATGTCTATCTCATAAGAGTTTATAATGATTTAGGATTCATTCACATACTTCCTCAACTCCAAAACATGGAATAATTCATGTACCAGGTCCATCTGTGGTGGTAGTCCTAAGTGATATGCCACCACACCAACTCCATGCAGTATCTAGAAGGAACCAATGAATCATAGAGATAAGGTGATTCCACTTCCAAATCTCCTCAAACCATGTTAATTTGAGACCCAAAAAACACAAGGTCTCCCTCATAAAACTATTGAGGGAATCCTTCATCAGTTTGCATAAGAATTATGATGTATATCTTCAGTCTTCATCTTCTCATGGATTATATGAACCTTCTCTGTATTATCTTGAATCAACTATGGGTCCAGGAGTGCTGACTCACCTAGATTTGTCCCACAAAGTTGATACCTCTAGGGTATCACATCCAAATCCTCAAATGCTACCATATCAATAGTGGAATGTTACCTATTGTTGTACGAACACTCCACAAAAGGTAGGTTTTCCTCCAAATAATAGACAATATCCAACATGCAAAACTGTAAAATTTCCGTCAAGACCAAGATGGCCCACTCTATCCACATATCAACTGGGGGTGAAAAACTATGCTCATGAGACACTAAGTCTTAAAAGCCTCTTGTAATCCCCTCCATAATAGAGACGTGAAGTGAGAATCTTGGAAAGAGGAAATCATCCTGAGAAACCCATGGATTTTGACTATATCCTTCACATAGAGTCATCCTAATCTCTCCAAAGAACTATATTATCAAAACACTAGGATGTGGGCCAACATTAGTGTATGTATGGTCTCATATTAAATATATCCACACTCAGAATCCTTGGAATATTGTAAATGTGGTGGGGTAACAACCAAAAATTGATGATATGATGCGAAATCCTTTTCCACATAGTAGTACTACAATGAGGCTAACTACTCTGATTCCATGGGCAACAACTAAGAATAAGATTTCTTACTGAGTGAATCTACCAACACTTTCCCCATCCTAGGAGTTTAAAAAATCAACAAGACATAGTCTAGGAGGAACTATAACCATTACCTCTATCTCAATATAAGATCATTTTAAGATAATATATTCTTCATGCTCTTTTTTTAAGAGAAACTAATAAACTACTCCCCCATCAGGTTGTGTCACTACATCTTTATAGTGAATACTAACAATGATAACTCAATATTACAGGTCTTTTAGTTCTACACATGTGGTCTCAATTGGCATGAACAATATTCAATAATCTTATGACTCCAAAACATAACACAACAAGGTATGGTCCTTGATGAATTGAAAAACACTACGTACACGAAACCCTCCTCTAGAAATCTCATAATATGAGCCCTCATCATCCTTAGTCCCATCTGTAGAAAGAACGGGTGTCACTCTTCCATCCACATGAAAGGATTCCCCTTCAATTTCAAGGCTGTTCAAGGTGATGGAAATCTAGGGAAGTTAGGTACGAACCTAAAATAATACCCTTCCAACCCAAGGAATTTATACACCTCAGTATCACCCTTGGGTGACTCCCAAAAAAGCAAAACATGAACGTTTGCTGGATCCACTGCTACTTCATCCTCTAAGATGACGTGTGGTAGAAATTTAAACTCTAAATTACAATTAAAACCCATCAAGATAATCCTAAAAATATTTTTCTCTTGGATTCTATCCAATACCATACACTAGTGTCTCACATTCCCCTCATTGTATACTGAATAAACTACAATGTCAATGAAGAAAAATATCATGAACATGTCTCAAAATGGTTGAATGATCTGGTTCATGGGTCACATGAATAGATTTTTGTCATTCATTTTTCTAAAAAAAATCACAATGTACACATTATGATCATAATGACATATGATGGTCGTCTTTGTTATATCCTCATCCCATAATCACAACTGGTGATATCCGAGCCTTGGTTAAATCATTGAGAACCATCGATCCCCTATCAACTGATCAAACATCTCCTTGATCAACTGTACTGGATACATACCTTTCATAGTTACCTAATTCAAGCACAAGTAATCCACTCATAACCTCAACCTCCAATCTAACTTCATTGAAAACAACATTAGAGATGACCAGGGGAAACATTGGTTCTTATAAGTCCCTTCTCGTGAAAGGCTTCCAACATCACTCTCATCTCATTAAGTTCTTTGTGATTCATCAGATATTCTAGGGTAGATATCGACATTGTAATGGGATTCAAGTCAATGTCTATGTCTATGTATAAGTGGGTAGGTGACCCTGGGACATCCTTATACTCCTCCACCACTACAGGGAGCTGATATCCCATGGATTACACTCTTCTACGACTCATTCTATCAAACTGGTGCGAAATCGTCTACATGTTCATATGCATGTGGTCATCCTTCTTAGCCAAGGAATACTTTTCTATAAAAAATGAAAACTTCTTTCCATTAAAATGGACATGTCGTATCCTTTTTCTATAATAGTAAATATGGTAAAGAACTTTGGATGACCAGTCTATAAAAAAGATGAAGTCATAAGGCCACATTTCGGAATCCTAGAGATCTAATTATAAACTCTTATTTCCATGGGTCAAATTAAATTGATGTAACATGTTCTCAAAAACAGAGTCACCACATGTTAGATTCTAAAACTTCCAAGGCTAAGCTAATAGATGAATTGGAATCTCTATGTCTTGAACTAGATAAGTGTAAAGAGAGGAACATACATCACTTCTATCTATCAATACTACAGCTAAAGTAGAAAAGTCATAGATCGAACCCTGTATATTCCCTAGAGCCTCAAGGTCATATACCTCCACAACATGAAACTTTCTTGGACCCTTTCCTCGAGATCCCTAAGCATGGGGTGGTCCAACCTTCTTCCAAATATGCCTTCGTCTCAGTTGTCCCTCGACCATCTCAAAACCAGTTACATAGCAGGCACAAAATATTGAGTTAGATTTCTCCGACCATCATGGGAGAAAGAACATGTATTCGTAAACTGATTTGATCTTCCCTATGATCCATTCACTACTAGCACTAAATTCTATGATCTCCTAATGATGGTTTTCATATGCTTGGATCCCTATGACTATTGTCGACTACCTTTTTTCAAGGGCACAACTACTGGGTTCCCATTATTGTCTCTAAATACTGGTGTCTTCTGGGCTAGAAATTTATCCAACAAAAAGAAACACTCAATTTACATTACATATGTTTGAATGAAATTGGGTACTAGAAAATACCTAATTTCCTAGAACAAGCCATGCTCAATGGTTTGAGCAATAAAGAACAGGTCCCACACCATATCCAAGTAATGACATGATAGATCAGCAAATCATTTAATTTATAGTATCATGGTCATTCTGCCTTACTAAATATGAAAAGGCTCATGTATTCATATTTTTTTCAATGTGTCAAGATAAAAATTATCTTTGAAGAGAACCACTACAATTTTTTTGGAGGGAGCTATCTCATTTTGTGCAAATTCACCAAGCTCCACCATCTCTCACCTAATCCCCAATGATGACTCGTTTTGACTACAACCGTCTAGTCTACCGGCATACCCATATGGAAAAACATATGAGTGACTAAGTCTATCCAATCCAAATCCACATAGGGTTCTGTCTCACCCAAAAAACTAGGTTGTATCTTCCTTTGAAACTCATGCAATTCACTTAGACAACATGAATCTAAATTTGGTACTGAAAGGTCTAGCCGTTGCTAAATGGGTTGTTGTATAGCTGGTAATCCACCTAGAGGTTTTATCTCTGTTCTAGGCCCCTGTATAAATTACTCATCACTATTTGTATCATCCTCATAATTGTGTATCAAAAAACCATATATCTATCTATGTGAAGGCATATTGAAATAAAATATGATGCACCATGGTCAAAACAGAATATCTGGGGAGCTGTCATAAGAAGTACATGGAAAACAAAACTTTTCCTATACGATGCATGAGACAAAAATATTCCATGAATACAATGTATACATGTAATATGTGAAATGGTATTTCATCATAGTACTGGTGTATGGATACATTTTCCACTGCACAGACACTGGAGTCTCTTCCGAGAAAGTAGAACTTGAAACACTACATGTGGTTTCCCTACACCTATCTAACAAAGTTTAGTCCTAATGTTGAACTGAATGTGTTGGTAAAACTATTTTATGACCTGACCTTGATAGTTCTAACCCAAGACTACCCCAAGAATGCCTCTAATAGTTTAGGGGAGGGAGACTAGTGTCGAGTAGTCATCTCCCACAATTTAGAGGAATTAACCTAAAGTTTATATAGACACACACATATCTCCTTGCTCACAAAATGATGGAATTTAAAAAAAAAATAATGAATGAATATATCTAAAGTCTCAAAATATAGTATGATAGTAAAAGTACATAAAATGGGAAAAGGGTCAAAATACAAGCCCAACCAGAAATGGTAAAGAGTCCAACCTACACCAACAGTGATGAATATTGTCTAAAGAATTTTCCTAGAAAAACACCTCAGTCTAATATGCTCCACATACTCTCCACCCATTCCCTATCCTCCTCAGAAACTATAAGAAGGTTTCTCATATTATTAATACCTGACATGTTTGGTTAAATCCCATGAATGGGTGGTTATAATAATACTCAGCAGGACACCCCAAAAACACTAAACACAAAGACCTATGTATAGTCATCTCCAAACATGAAAATCCACTAACTAAGAAGAACCATGATCGGTGCTATCATTGAAGACACTCTATGAATAAGTCTATGTTAGTGATCCACAACTACTAAATCACATTGGTATTTGAAATATTTGATACAACGATAGGTGTCCACACCAAGGATCATTGGGGGATACCACGATACCAATCTTGATCAAATCGCAGTTTAGGGGATGACATCTGAATGATCCCAAATACCCTACTAATATGTCACTATAGTTTGTGGATGAACTACCTCATAGGTACGCTGCACTGATTCCACAAAACCCACCCATGGAACAATTGATTTTAGAGGATCGAAATTTAGTCTCAAAGACGGTAACCATAACTCTATCTGAGACTCATCCTCTAGAGGGGATCAAAATCTAGGGACATGGATGTAATGTTGCACTGTACCCTCATGGGAAAGGACCAAGGGAAACATGCTCAAACTATAATAGTCCAAATAAAAAAAAGAAGATCGATAAGAAATCTTGAAAATTGTAAAAGGAATATACCAGGGGGTACACAAAGGGTCCTTCTATCCACATTCATGTCATCATGAATGATCTTAAAATGCCATGTAGTCTCCATATAAATGGAATATCAAAGCAGAAAGTTGCGTTTAGAGACACATGATAACATTATTTTAACACATGACAATATATTTTTATAGTGTTCATGTCCATGTAGCCACCCATGTACACAATGTTGTGTTTGTGTCTAAGTGCATTACATGACATCTAGTTATGTACTTTTAACATTGTCTGTTTACTCTCCTACGTACACAACGTGTTACATAAAATGGGTCACACACCTTGGGACATGGTCCACTATTAGTTTTGTCCTTAACAGTGGATGAAACACTAGATTCAAATCCTAGAAGACCTAAAAAGTTTGTAGATACGGTTTACGGTCTATATAGCATGTAAAATAATAAAAAATATATTTGTTACAAGTGTCTCCGTAAATCATCCTACAACCGATCCGAATATCGTTTCTCTTCGAAAAATCAAGGTCATATGTCTTCTGAGCCACTACATCATTGAATAATTCATACCTCTATAAAATTAATTTATAAAATATATTTACCCATTGTACTTCATTGTGCGACAAAGAACCCGAAAGGACACAAAATTGGGCATCCAAAACCATTGATCCCCCATCTCTTCCATTGTCACACCTCCATCATGGGGTGTTTCTTAGGGATCTAAGATATCAAATCATTGTTCAATAAAAAGGGTTTTAAATAGTCGATTGAGCGTGATATGTCGAACCATGGGACTAACAAATAACACCCATAGGGATTGCAGAACTATGGGAGAAAAGAAAAAAGAACAAATAAGAGGAATGGACCTAGATTAATGTTGTTGTCAAAATAAATGTATTTATGTGAGAATGAAAATGAATAAATCAAAAATTAAAATGTAATTCCCCAAAAATATGATTAATTCAAACCACAAGATGATGGAACAACAGATGATTTTGGTCATTGATTGGTTCATGTTCACTGTAGAAATCAAGAATTTGGATTAAGTCCCTTAAAAATAATCGTACCTTGATTTTTAATATATTATTGATTAAGGATAGTTGCATTGACATTGTTGATGAGATGCATGAGCCTCATCAGCACAATGATCCAAAACTGATATCGATCTCTTATTGTTCACCAAGAAATCTATCCTTTAATGACCACAATGTATCCATGGTTTAGTAGTAAACCAAGTGAAAAAATCCAAATCAGTACATTTAAGGAGAAATTTGGTAATTGTATTTAATAAAATAAAATAAATTTTCAAGTTAATTTGATTAATTAAATTTCATTCCTTTGAAAAAAAAATTAGAAATGGTCTGTGCTGATGTAATGTCATGTCCTGGGTTCCACCTGACAGTGCCCCGAGATGTTTCAACACATGACCCCATACACGCCTCCCCATATACTAGAAGCTGCTAACTAGCAGCTAGGGTCTGGTAATTCATCCATGGGGTGACTATTCCATATTTTATCATAGTAAAACACCATATGATGTAAATAAACAATAGAAGAAGCATTTATAATCTGAACAATACTCAAGTCACCGGATAACCAAATAGGAAATAGAATACTCAACTGAAAAGTTAAAACATTCTATGTCAATATAAATGAAAAGTGAATATAATGAAACTAAAAATAAATACACTATGAATCCCTAAACATGTCCCAAACCAATTCAAGTTCCCTCCACCAATCCCCATCCCCAATAATCCACCTATCACAGGGCCTTTTCCCTTATCAATTCATACAACAATAAAAAATATTCGGGTAATGATTAGGTATCCCTAACAGGGGGTGACTACAACTCAGTAG
Source organism: Viscum album (assembly GCA_963277665.1). Lineage (NCBI taxonomy): Eukaryota > Viridiplantae > Streptophyta > Magnoliopsida > Santalales > Viscaceae > Viscum > Viscum album. The sequence continues at coordinate 1,905,050,044 of OY728160.1, forward strand.
GCCACCAAAAATTATTTCAAAAACAAGTCTACTCCAAAATATAGTGTATACAGTTATATAATAAATAATTACAATGCATAAATAACAAGTTATTACATTATCATTAATTCTTATCTAACAAAATTAACACTAGGGTTTCCAAGGAGACCTGTTCCGCAATAATAAATTCATCGCATACTATAGACTTAAGAATTCCCTAGTTAATATTATATCTTAATACCTAATTTTTTCTAAATATCGATGTATTAAAAGGTGATATGATATCTCAGTACCTAATTCGACTCATTCTTGAGTTTGAATATTCCCGCGTGACGCCATAACTCAGATTTCAATATTTTCCACTCTATAATTTCAAATTTATAAGCCACAATTCCAAATTTTCCAATACCACAGACATATGTAAGATGACCATTCTACCAAACATTCCCCTTAATAGAATGAAAATTTTCTCATTATCTTTACTCATAAGCATAATGACCATGTTAGCTACATCTCAGTTTAGAATGACCATGTTCCCATTCTCTTTCCCAAAAGTATGATGACCATGTTACCAATTCTACTTCTAAAATTATAACGACCATGTTCCCATTTTATATCACATAGTTAATTTACCAATTAATTATCCACCCCAATCACATTAGAAATTAAAATTTTAGTTAAGAACAACCATTCCATTAGTTAACTCAACCGTTAACTAAGTGCTTTAAACCATTAAATAATTCATCATTTAATAAATCAGTATCACAATTCACATTCCACAATTGATTTTCTAGAATTACATATCTCATTATAATATCATATTCTCATAATTAATCACAAAATTAATTATTTAGATCATATTATTAGAGGAAAATAATTAATCGACAATTAATTATCTCAACATTTAGATTTTAGTATCTCATAATCAATCACCTTATTAGTTATTTACAATACAACCCATACATATTATAAAAAATTTCACCAGCCTATTTATATAATAGGTAATTCCCATAGTCTCATGATTAATTCCCTAATTAATAAACTATTTAAACAAAACATTGATAAATCAATTGGTTGATATAATTAACCCAATTAAAGAAAATAAAATTCTATAGGATTCTCAAAATTATAAAATTTCTAATATACATACGAAATACATGACTATCGAATTTATATTTATACTACCTAAATAAGTTCATTGATTGATTTTTTCCCAATGAAAATCCCAAAAATCTCGGTATCACACTGATGTAGATATGAGATTCCGGATCTAAATCCCTAAATCAAGATATCAAAATTTCAAGATCTAGTCCATCAAGATCAAGATATGAAATCCCAGATCTAGATCTCTAGATATATGTTTATATCTTAGGAAATATAGGATATGTTCCATGAAAATATCAAGATATGAAGAAGGAATGATTGGGATATGAATTGGGATGAAATCCACTTACCGGTGTTAGAGAAGATCATATATTCGGTCTTTTAATATTAATGAATAGAGGTTGAATGGCCTTGAAACCCCTCTAGAAAGATCTCATATCATCCAAAATATGTCACACCTGATCCTTGGTCAAAATATAGGTGATTCGAGTGTTGAAGGAATTTTTCAAAAATAATAAGAAATAAAGCCATCTGCATGGTTTTCCAGGCATGGGCACACGGTTAGGGAAATCGTGCAAAACTCACTATCTGGGGTCAAACAGTTTCCTAGGGTTAGGTTCATTTTTTTCATACAAAAAAACCATACAAATACATGTATCTTTCAACATTTCTAAAACCACACCCAAATACACCCAAACCATAAATCCAAAAAAATGTGCATAGAAACAACCAAAAGTACATAAAAATGTTCCTAGTATGACTCCAGATAAGGTCGGGGTTTACAATCTCCACACTATAACAAGTCATCCATGAGCTACACATCCAAGCCTTTATAAGATTCTGATCAAAAAGGATCATTCCACTGATCCCTCATATCTAGTTTTCTTTCCCTTGATTCATATTATAGATGTCCATCTTTACATAACACATGAACTATTGGCATAGTCTTTCCCCACAAGGAATTCTCACTATGATCCAACACACATATCTGATTCTCCTCAAAGGAAACATCTATCTCAAGGTCGACCTCATACACATTAATCACATGATAAGGGTGGGGATGATACCACAGATTCTATGACTCATGGAAAACATGAAGACTAATAATGTATCTCTGTGGATGAGTTAATTGGTACACCAACAGTGTGATTCTCTCCACTAACTCAAACGACCCAATAAACCTGGGAACAAAAATTCCCACCTTCCATATCCTATGGTGAGCCAACATAGGTGACACCCAAAAGAACACATGATCACTATATGTAAACTCTAGGGGTATTCTCCACCTATCATCATATGAATTATGTATACTTTGAGTTGTAGCCATACATTTTCAAATCAAATGTACCAGCTTTGACGTCTCCTAAAGGAGACTCGGTCACAAAAAATATGACTCACCAGCCTCCATACAGCATAGCGGTGATCTACATTGTCTATCATGAAGAACCTAATATGGTTCAATCTATACAGTTTCCTGATAACACTAGTTGTAAGAGAACTCCAAAAAATCCAAGTTCTTTTACCAATATCTACCATGTTCAATCACACATTCCTGTAGCATAACCTAATGAAACTATATATTTTGTTCCGACTACCCATCTATATCTGTGTGGAATGTCATACACAACCACACCTTTGTGAAAAGCACTTTATGAAATCCCTTCCGGAATCAAGATGTAAAGTGTGAATCACGATCTGAAACTATATATTGTGGCACTTCTTTTAGATGGACTTTCTCTCAAAAATATAATTCCCATAACTATTTGGCCATAATGTTTTAGTGTCAAGATATTCTATGCACTAACTTTTAATGTTGATCCAAAATGAACCAAATAGAATTATTCCACTTAACCATACTTGGAAGACACACCACAAATTCCGTCATCACGTCATCCCACTTTTATTCCTAGGTATGTAATATTTGTAGTAAAACTCCATGTTGTTGATGATGTGACTTCACCTGCAGATAGGTGAAGCATCTTTTCACAAACCCTACAATTACTTTTTCCATTCCCGGACACCAAAATAATCATCATGGTAACGGTGCATTTTGGTTGCATCTTTGTTCACCTCCAACTTTGAGTTAATAAATTCTCACATGAGCTCCTATCACTTGCTCGTAGGTACCACCCCTCGATTATTTACCTAGATGATCTCATCCTCTTTTATCATCCATTTTGAAGATATATCCACACCATTAAAATATTCCTTAATGTCTATGCATTCTGTTTCCTCATACTATCAATCCATAATCTCTCGCAAAATAATGGAATAAACTGTAAATAATACCATAGTCATCTGCTCCTGACTCTCCTAAACCACTACATGGATTTTAGGTAGTGAGGTAATCATCTTCGACTCTACACATGACTCACGAACCATCTATGTCTGGGTTTTTATACTCAAGTAATCATCTACACTCTTTACCTTCCCGGGCATATATTCTATTTTAAAATCGAAAGACATCATATACTCAACCCATCTCTACTACCAAAGATTCAAATAACTCTGTGAAAATATATATTACAGGATCTTGTGATTCCTATAGACTATAAAATTTCCTCCAAAAATATAGCTTCGCTAACACATAATATAATAAACCACTACTTTCAACTCGTGGTCAAGTGCAGGGTAATTCCGTTCCTGAGCCATCAACTGTAGAGATCCTTACTCCACAACTCAATCTCTGAACATCAAAACAACTCCATGTCTGATCCCAGAAGCATCATAATAAACCATATACTCCTCCCCTGACTTAGGTATGATCAAAATTGGTGCTGATGTTAAGAGCATCTTCAACTATTGAACATCTCTTTCATAAGACTCTAGCCATTCAAACATTACTCTCTTTTTGGTCATGCTCGAACATGGAAATACAAATTAAAAAAAATTAGTATGATTCCCTTATAATATCAAGCTAATACCAAAAATCATCGGATGTCAAAAATATTCTTTGGAGCTTTTAATAGACCACTTCTTGAACATTTTATAGTCTACAAACACACTATCCTCTAGGATGATGTTCCTCATGAAGTGTACCTAATAAATCCAAAACTAACACATAGATAGCCTGGTGTATAGCTTATTATCTCTAAATGTGCCTTAGATGATGTCATGATATTTGGAATGGTCATCATGAGTCTTGAAGTACACAACCATGTCATCCACAAACACCACCATGAACTGATCCTAATATAGGTGAATGATCATATTCATCCAATCCATAAACACTACTAGAGCATTTGTCAACCCAAACAGAATTACAGAATACTAATAATGGCCATATGTTCTTATGAAAGTAGTCCTCGGAATATCAGAAGTCTGTATTCTCAACTGACGATACTCTACTCTCAAATAAATATTTGTGAAAACACATGTACCCTTTAATTGGTCAAAAATATCATCAATACATGGAAGAGGATATCGGTTCTATAAATTAAATATTTTCAACATCTGATAATCGACAAACAAATTTCAACTCTAATAATCCTTATTTTTGAACTAAACAGGTGATTCCCAAGGTTGCGTTCCTAGATGGATAAATCCCTTATCCTCCAACTCCTCTAACTAAGTCCTATGCTCTTGAAGCTCAGTCGGTGAAATTCTCTATAGTGGAATAGATACTGTCTTAGCCCCTAACATGATCACAATAGTGAATTCCACATCTCGCACAGGCGGTAGCCCTAAGAATTCATTAGGAAATGCATCATGAAATAGTTCCACTACTGGTGGAAGGAAATCTTTCCAAACACACTCATCATTCATATAGAATACTAGAAAGATGGGTTGTGGGCTCTCTTAGTTGGAGAGTAATTGGCATTTATCTTCTTTCTAGGATATCCCACTCTCCACAATGAATATAATGGTAACCCTTAGGAGATGTAAATGTAACATCCCTATGCTAACATTCAATTTGGGATCAGTATGTTACTAGCATGTCCCTATACATAATTAGGTCAAAGTTGTTCATATCAAGAACATAGAGATCCCATAGAAAATTATATTCTCTTATCTCTAGAAAACATTCCTTTCTTAGAAATATATCTTTATACCGCACTCCCAATGGTGTATCTATTTTAATTACCCTAGTCACAAACTCTACTAGATGGATCACACCAATAACATGTCCTGTATATATAAAGTAATGAGAGGCACCTGTATCAAACAATTAAATTGCTAATGTATAAGCTACTAGAATAGTACATCTTGTTGTTGATAGTCCATCCACCCTATCCTCAAGTGTAGGTTGTGCTTCATGTAACTGATCTGTATCAATTCCTTGTGATGTTGTCTGACTCTCCAGAGTAGAACCACTATGGTGATGTGGGTGCTCCTGCCTAGAAGCGCCACATCCACTACCTCTATCACCTTGGCCTTTATAACTACAACATCTAGCCTGATATTGTGTAGATGATCATTTTCCCACACTATGACTCTACCTAGCTCCTCATTAAGTTCTAGTCTGTCACTGTGACCTACATAATATCTATATATATCCCATCATTCAGAATGATTGACACTCTAATAGTGGTATGGAACGGTGTTGACAATAGTGTCCTGACCTACCTCACTAATGACTGATCACCCCAGAAAGGTCCTACCCAACTGACCCTCTTATCTATGTACTCTTCTTTCCACTACCTTTACTAATGTTTTCATAATATCACTTCTTTTTCTTAGAAGTCACATGTCCTAATAATCTAGTAATAACTACTTGTCTAGCACTAGAATCCTACCTCAGGTTCCCATAAACTATAAGAGTTTGATGAACCACTTCTATAAAAAATTTCATCATGAAGATATTCACCTGGGTCTTAATTTCACTGTTAAGTTAATCCAAAAAATGTTTCCCCATAGCTTCCTCATCTCTTATAAATTTAGATCAAATCATTTCATATCTTTTTATCGTATTTCATAGTCCATTACTGACATTCTCCCATATATTAGATGCATGAACTCAAAATCATTCTCTTATCTCAATGTCTCTGGATAAAATTTATCCAAGAATCTCTCCAAAAGTCCTGCCAAAACATACTGTGAGTCTTTCTAGATTGTGCGTGAATTTCCAACCTCTACTTCAATGACCATAGTAGCGTGTAAGCATCCAACATTACCGTCATCTTAGCCTAATTATAAAATGGTCATGTATTGTCTCTGTGGAATTAACCCGCGATTCACCTCCCTCCGGTCCACCCTCTCCATTAAAAGTCAAAGGCAGGTGAAACTGAAATTCCCTTGTCCACTCAGACATAATTTTCCCAACCCCCTAGGTCACATTCCATGAATTACCTAAAGAAATAGATTTCCTCTCTAAACTTTTCACCTTTATCTTTAGTTGGGACAATAGGTTCCTCATTTTGGCTGACTAGAAATGAATTTCTAGGCATGCCCCTATTTCATCCCCTAAACAAGTGTCATGGAGTAATACTATAAATAAATTCAAACACAAGTCTTAGGTCTCATATCACAAACTTATAAAATTTATGTAAGAGTAAATAATCATAACAATCCTTCCCCCCAACCTCTCTAGATGGTCAAAACATTGTCACTATCAATACCCTTAACCATCTTACACCTAGGTTTTGGTTAACAATGATAAACACACTTTCATTAATAAGGTTCCAATTTAAACACCTAATTATTATCATTTTGACTAATTTTTACAATCATTTTCAATTCATGTTAGGCACCATTCAAGGAAAATAGTTCATTTTCAACAACTTACCCATAACCGGTTTTCCCATGCATGTTTAAAATGATGCATGTCACAATAACCCTGAGTGACTAGAATGATGCATGTAGACTCAACTCCCATTCCATTCTAAGCCATGAATCAATACTCAGAAATTCTATATAACAATAATCACATCACACAACAAGTGAATCACCAAAGTTGAAATAATATTCAATAGTAACAACAAACATCATGAAAAACAATCCCACCCTGAGTATTCGGGTTTTCCCTCATACATCAGCTTACGACTCCCAAGCACGAGCTCATTACCAAGCCCCAACTCTTCCTAGGATCCTTTTTTACCATTCACAAAATATTAATAAAAAGAAATATAAATAAAATTCCTTTGATAATACTTTTTAATGTCTGGGATAGTGTTCCACCCAATAGTTCCCCATGGCGGTTCACCTCAAGACCACAAGCACACCTCCACATATGCTAGAGGCTGCCAACTAGCAGTGAGGGTCATGTATGTCAATCTTGGGGAGACGATACCCTCATTTGTTCGAGTAAAACACTAGATTAATAAAATTAACAATATAAGAGGCATATGTAATCAAAAAATACTCACGTCACATGATAGAAAAGTAGGAAATATAATACTCAACTGAAAAGTGATAACGTGATATGCAAATATAAGTGTCATCTATCAATAATTCAACAAAAAATATATTCAATACGACTCTGCAAATGGGTCCCAAACCATGTATGGATCCATCCTCCAAGATCCATATGCAATCATCCACCTATCCCATTGTTCTTTCCATTATCTAGTCCAGTAACTATAGGATCTATTTGGGTACCCATCAGGAAGTCCAAATAATAAGTGAGTACAACTCACTAGGACCCCAACAATAGTGTCTAAAACAAGTCCAGTATAATTCATAGTGTATTTATTTATATAAGAAACATGTACAATTCCTAAATAACCAATTATTATGTTATCATTTATTCTTATCTAACTAAATTAACTCCACAGCTCCCAAAGAGATCAATACCCCAATACTAACTTCATATCATACAGGAGCCTAAAGCATTCCTTAGGAAATATAATATCTTAATACATTCTTCTTAAGGAATATCAAAGTATTAAAAGGTTATATTATTTCTCAATGCCCAACTCGACTCATTCTAGAGTTTTAATATTCTTGTGGAGGCCATAGCTCCTTGTTCCATTACTTAATTCATTAATTTCAAAATTATAACCGACATTTCATATGTTATCAATATCACAATTATCAGTAAAGTGACCATATTACAATGCTTACTCCTCTATTGAATGATCATGTCCCCATTCTCTTTACTCATAATCATAATGACCAAGTTATCGTGTATACATCTCAATTTAGAATGACTATGTTCCCATTCTATTTACTCATTAGTATGATGACCATGTTACTATTTTTAATTCACAATTTAGAATAACCATGTTACAATTCTTTATCACATTTTCAATTTACCAATTAATTATCCTAATCAATCCCATTAATAATTCAATAATTAGTTAAACACATCAATTCGATTAGTTAACGCAAAAATTTACTAAGTGCCTCAAATTATTAATTAAGTGATTAATTTATTAATTAATATCACAATTAATTTTTTATAATTAATTTTCCACAGTTAATTATCTTATAATAATATCAACATCACATAATTAGTCCCATAATTAATTAGCTGGATCATATTATCAATGGCACATAATTATTCCACAATTAATTATCAGAAACTAGAGATTTCAATATCTCATAATTAATATCCTGATTAATTATCTAGATTACACCCCATAAATATTATAATAAATTTTCCCAAATTAATTATCAAATTGGACAGTTCATTAGTCTCATGATTGATTCCCAAATTAATCTGCTATTTTAATAAATTTTTAACAACTAAATAGGTCAATCTAATGAAACCAATTCAAGAAAATCAATTTCTAAAGGATGGTAGAAATTATAAAATTTTTCATATACATATCAATTCCACTAATATGGGAAATATATTTTGACCACGTTCCTTAGTTCGTTGATGGATTTTTTTCCACTGGAAACCCCCAAAATCTGGGCTTCTCAACATTGTAGATATGAGATTCTAGATCAAAAACCCTAAATCAATAAATAAAAATATCAAGAGATAATAAATATAGATATATATCTATAATACTATATATAGATATAACCATAGAGGATTATATCCAAGTAAACAAGGGATATCTTTTATAAAAATATCAAGATAATAAGAAAGAATGTTTGTGATAACCATCGAGCTGAAAAACATTTACCTTGTGAAGATCAGATATTCGATTAATGAATTGAATCTTGTAGAATGGTGGTTGAATGGCCTTGGAACCCCTTTAGAATGCTTTGGGATCATCAAAAATTATTTAATCCAAAAGATTGGCTAGAAATGGGGTGTTTTCAGGGTTAGAGGTATTTTTTATAGAATTTTCTAATGAAATAAAACCATGCATAATGTTTTCCCTCATATGGGTGCACAGTTTGGGAAACTGTGCACTAACTGTGCAGAACTCACAGTCTAGGGTTGGACGGTTACCTAGGTTTAAGATCACTATTCTTCAATCCATGTGCAAACAATTCACATTCCCCCTGTCTATAAACATTCTTAAAACCCCACCCAAACACACCCTAAAATATAACTCTAAACAAAGGTACTTAAAAGCAACCAAAATTACCTGAAAAACATCCTAGAGATGACTCAATAGAATGTCGAGATCTTACTGCCAAAAAAGATTATGTTCTGCCTAGGTGAAAACCTATATCCTGAATGCAATGATACCGTTTTATTTATGATTCGATCAATTTTTAGTTGTTATTCAACATTTTTATGGAATCTACATGTGCGTGCTGTTTTATATATTTATTATATTTATTCATTTATTCGAAGAGCATGGGACCTCATAATCATACTCCATATTGTATCCTAATCTCGAATATAATCCAAATAATTTCCAACAGATAATAAATATATAATCCAAGAAGTTAAAAAGATACATTTTGACCAAATTGATGGTGGAAATTTTAAAAATTAAGTTCTTTTGTTAAGTTAGAAACATATTCATTTGGGGTTAAACTAAAAAACTAAGAGTGAAAATAACCTAAAAGAAGGTTTATAATCTATGTTATTTCAATATTTTACCCTATAATGTCAAAGAGTCTATAGTGATTCATTTAGGATTGTTTTGGAATGTGAGAAACATTGATATCACTTTTTCTTCTGAAACTTTTCCATTGAGCTTCTCACCTCACATATAGAAGACATCCCCCTATCCTCTATTCTAAACACCATCAAACCATTTTAGGTCATCAAATACCTACATAAATAACATACCATATTCTATCCCCTAGTCATAGAATCATTATTTTTTGATAAATACAACCTATGAATCGTTTTGTGGCACACTGAAAGAAGTTACCTAAAGAAGAGGTAATGTTCTTCAATAAGTGTTTTTATTTTTTTTATTCTACCAACCCCTTAACTTATTTTTAAACCAAAATTATATAATAAATTAACATTATTAAATATTCTAAGATGTTACAATTTTAATTAAATAACTTTAATCAGTATCCCCTTCTCTAAAATGGGTTACAAAATCAAGATTAATGTATACGGTGGACTACCACCTCAAAAACTGATGTCGTCCATTTTTTCAGTACCACTTCTCACGGTTGGGTATGATATTGGATATAAATGGTATAGATGATATTTATAACATAATTATAGCTCTAGATTAATTATATCATATAAATATATATATATAACTTCTTTTATTTCCATTAAAATGGGGTAATGATGAAATTTCTCATGGGTACAATGGACTACCTCCTTGCGAGGTTATGTGATTTTTTTTACTAATTCATAACATTGAAGATAATAACGTTAAGTATATTGAATATATTTGATATATATGATCTAGATAGTATATTCCTGAAATATATATCATGATAAAAATTTATGATACCATTCACTTTTCTTACCTTTTCTATCACTAAATAATTCAAACGTCATTCGAAAACAAGGGGACTACCACCTTCATCAAATGATGTGACACTATTTTCAATACCACACCATGTGGATGTTGTATATAAATATATTTTAATAAATAATTTGGTATTTAGGATATTATTTTTATTATGTAATAATAAAATATTACTTACCTTCCTTCTATGTTAATATCTTAAAAGGGGAACGTAATTGATGCATGTGTACGGTCTAACACCTCTATGATTAAAACGTAGTTGATTTTTCTTAACCATATTTCATGATTAGTTCTAAAAAAATATTTAAAATATAAATATAAAAATTAATTCGTTATTATTATTTTAATGTATTGAATAAATTAACTCTTTGACCATGGTTAACACACCAAAGATGTTTTGAAACAATTAATTGAACGTTCTCAAAACACTTTACAAATACTTGAATGATCAGGAATTCAAATATTCCATTATAAGGAAAAATGGGAATTTCTTAAGAATAAATTATTTAAATTGTAAACATTTCATAATAAATAAAGTAATTTCTTTATTCATATTATATACAAGTTAAAGGACATAAAAATAAAATTTTGGACTTGATTTAAATGTTTTATCATCACACTTTTTATTTCAATGAAACATATTTTATATTACCCACATGTCATTACTGTGCGTTATATATACATCCCCTTATAAATGTAATATCTTGAATCTTTAATAAATAATGGTATTATATGATTCAATTTTAATAATTTAATCCTATTGTATTCGAGTTGAATGTTACTAAGTGGTATATAATTTCATAAAAAAAACTGGTTTTCATTTTATTGTACTTGTTCATTTACTTTGATATTCTGAGATTACATGTATAATGACTTGTTATTATCATATATAATTTTCCCTTAATTTCATTTGGATTTAAATTTTATACACATAATAAATTAATTGATTAATTCTCACATCAACATTATGATCATTGAAAGGTACTTTGTATCAATTTTTTTTATTAAGGTTTATTTTGATACTATGCAACTATATTCTTTTACGAGGTGTATATACAAACCATTTGACATGTTATATCATGAATTTAAATATTTTCATGATATTAAATGTTTTTTAATTCTATTATTTCATTGGTATTATTGTCCAATGTTTCTAGACTTTAAAAGGAATTTATTTTGGTAATACTCATTTAAAGATCCATTTTCCACTCTTTTCAAAAGGAAATTTTTTTTAACAAATACAGAATGAATATAATTTCATTTCCATCATGACACATCAATTTTTTGGTGATTATTTTATATGTTTCTATGGTTATTTTAAAATATAATGGTTTCATATTTATGTGTGCAACATTAAAAAACTAAAAATTAATTTTTAAAAGAAATTATTTATAATAAAATATTACTTAATTTCTCTCTTCGTTTAAAAATATATTTTCATTGAAAATAATTTTTTTAAAATATTTTAAAAAAATGTTTTATTTTGATTATTTGGAGTAATTTATACCCATAACTTCTTCTTTTTTGAAAAAATAGTATCTTCCTATCATTTTAAAAAGAATACATGTTTGGATTTTACTAAAAATGTGAAAGGAATATTTATTTTAACATGTTTGACATAGATATATTTATCCTCTATCATGACCATTATTTTCATTTAACATTCCTCTTCAAGTATGGGAAACTATTTTCAACGAATTTTTTTATTTCAAAATATTTTATGAATTATTTTTATTTAGAAGTAACTTTCAATATGAAAAGTTATTTTCCTCAAGATGGGTTTAATTATATTTTAATCATATTTTCATTCATTAATGTAAAAACCCCTTATAGTAACATAACATACACTATGAATATTGTTTATGGATACCATCCTCTTTATTTATATGTACGGATTCAGATTGTTTCATAAATATTGACATGGAACAAGTTTATTTTCCACTGGCTAATCATGTTTCAATGATATATTTATGGAACCCATTTCATTTCTATAGGTTAATCATGTTTCAAAGATACTATTATAGATCCAATTTACCTTCCATGTTCTAATAAATATATAAATACAATAAAGTGTGTTACAAGGACTTCATGATGAAATTAATGTTGTATATTATTTATTCATGTGGTGGTTCATATACATTTTACTATGGGTGTTCTCAGATAGTGTATAGTAATTGCATTATAACTTACATAATGGGTGTCACCAGATAGAATTGGGTGAACCGGTTATAGCTTATAAAATTGGAGAACCCAAATATTGTTCCAATGAATTGGGTGATTATTATGTTCACTAGATAATTATATCTGATGTCAACCATATGGATTTTCCATTTTAGAGGGTTATATAAGGGATCTATTAGTGTTCTATTCAAATTACTTCCCAAGATAACAACATGTTTTCATTATGAATTCTATAAACTTATAATTTTTGCATTGTCAATATTGATGGAACATGGATTAAGATTATTTATTATTATTACTATTAAATTTCTTAAATCCACATTCTATGTTTCGTGATAGGAAAATCATGTATTAATTGGTATGAGTTCTTTTCTGTTTCAAACATTCAGTCTTATTATGTTGTTTTACCCTTATTCACATTTCATTCTCATTCATGAAATTCAATTTGTAACTCTAATTTTTAGCCTTACTATGGATTTGAGATCACTTTAGTTATGTTTCCTTTTCCATAGGTTATGAATAATGTTGTTGAATTATTTTTTTATGGAGGCGTTTCATAATGTCAATGATGATGACTTAATGATAAATTAGAAAATTTGTGTTTTCTAGGACAAATGACCATTTAATGACTTGGGTATTATTAATTTAAGAGTTATTCCTAATTATATAAAACAATAAATCCAGAATCCCCTTGAGTATATAATTGAATAAATTTTTTATATTTGTGGTTGTATGTTTTGGATCAAAAAAATTATGTCTACTAAATTAGTATCTAATCCATAAATGTAATATTTATGACTTTAGTATTGGATCTGGGAGTCTAGGTCTGGGGTTGTTATCTTTGGTATCAAAGTAGAGGTTTATATAACATTTGAAATTATGATTTCCACTTGTTATTTCATGATAATTATTTTGGATATTATCTTAAGAATATATTATTATGGATGATCATATGTTCAAAGTCATAGACACTCCTTTGACGTTTTAGTTGATGGGATCTTAATTTTATTAGTGACACTTTAGTAGATGTTTTATTTGGAAAAATTAAAGTATATATTTTGTTTAATGTAAAGTATAAATTTATATTTTTATATATAATTATTAAGTAATTGATAATATTTAGGGTCTATATGATCATGTATGTTGAGGTAATTATAAGAACATATGTTCTATCATAAATAAAACCATGTGATTGAAATTTTATTTGATGACTATGTGGTTAATGTTATTTTAAAAGGATATCTCCAAAAAAAATGCTTGTAATATTAAATTTATGAGATAAAATATGAGGTTAGCAACATTTTAGGGTATATGATATTTAAATTATTTGGTATATATGGCCATTTATTTATTTAAACACATAGTATTAAGAATGGGAATTACAGTTGAATTTTAGAGTTTAATGTATTATTTAATCATATGATGGTTCCATAATTTTGGGAAGTATCATTCCTTGTTTTACCAATTTTGGTTTTATATATGGTCTGTGGATTGATAAAATTGCTTGATTATCCCTATTTAAGGTGATGTGATCTTTAAAAGATAGTTTTAGTACTGCTTTGTGGGAAAATTTATATGAAATTCTCATTGTTTCAGGAAAAAGAGGATATTGTGGTGGAAATTGGATAAAGGATGAAATTATAATATCCAAGTATGTGAATTTCAATTTTTTTTTATCAAAGATGGTGAAATTATTCCTTAACTACAAGAAAATGGTCTTGAATAAGAATAATTATCCTAGTACATTCATTTTTGATGAGCTCAGGGTATTTTCACCCATCACATATTTATGGTGTTGGGGTCAGTAAAATTCAATTGATCATTCAGTTTAATATGATTAATGATCTATATCATAACCATAATTATTTTTATTTTACTTCATGCCCAAAAATTCACTTCCAACTAATGTCATAAAATTTATAAACCTAGTATATGTTATTCCTGATTACCTTCATACATCCTTTTCTCTATTATCCTGATGATATTTTATTAACCCTTTTATGATGTGGGTCTCCATAAAAATGTATTTTCACATGTATAATGATTTAAAATAATTGTAATTTTTAAATTATGATGATGTAATTTATAAAATGGTGTAGGATTTAACACCCTTATATTTTATAAAATAAAAATATTTTTGATAGCATATTTGACATGAAATATCGAGCTTAAACAACACATGATATATATAACAGTTATAAAAAATCCATTAAATTGGGGGGTATGAATAGTGTAATCTAATTTAAGATATATATATATATCCTCCTCATTATAAATTGTTGATGAATTTTTATTAAATACAAAATCAATTTTTTAAAAAGTAAATTTAATTAATAAAAAAATTAATTCTTTAAATTATTGATTTTAATTATTTTGGGTGAAATGTTTTGTATATAAATTATAAAAAGATAATAAAATGAATTTTATTATATTAAAATATTTTTTTACTCATAATATCAAATTTTAATTTGGCTGAAATTTTGGAATTTTTTGGAAAATATTATGTTTGTAGTTAATAGTGAAAAATACAGATCCTTTTAAAAAATAATTTCATTTTACTAATTTAATTACAGTAAATGTTAAACTATGTTTTCTATAAGATTTAAAATAACTAATTTATTATTTAATTATGTTTAATCCACTAAATTACTTCTTCATCATCTTTTTCACATCCATGATCTCTATTTCATGTACATTTCTAATTTATTTTTTTTATATTTTTCAATTGGTTTCCCTCTAAATTTTAGCGAAAAATAGGGATTTTTTTTGAAAATAGGACCAAGTTCATGGTTATCACCTTGTTAGTAGTAATATTGTTCCCACACAAGAAACCGTGTGGTACGAGGAAAAACCTACCACATTACCTCAGCATTGTTGTGCATCTCAGCCTAGGTAGTTGTTTGGAGGTCACTCTCTAGGCAGAATGGCCTGTATAGTTACACAATGGTTTTCCAAAACATGGTGAATAATTGTAATGATCTATGAGTACATTAAAATTTCTATCTCCTCTTAGGTTTAACTCGCAAATCACAACATTTCTCTCCTCCAATTAGATTGATCACCCTAGGTGTACCTCTCCCTCCTTCAACCTCCCTTGGAGCTCCATTTTTTGCTGAATTTGGTGTGATTCCTCCTCGGTTATTCAATTAAGATCCTTATCTCATTTATTCATTCTCTATTTAATGGTTTCCCTATCTTCTTTTTATTTTTCCACTTTTCTAGACCTAGGGATCGAATTTTAGTGTTATATCATGATCATTGGGGATCGATCATGCAGTTTAGGGCTGGATCTCTCTTCTATGTTGTGTGATTGAGCTGTAGAGGTAGTTCCACACCATATTTTTGGGGTTCTCTACACTGAAGGTATGTGATTTCTTGCTTATTCTTTTCATGATTCATTTTTTAGGATTCCATGTTTTCTTTATAATGTTTATTGAATTATCAGTGTGGTGTAAATGTATTTTTTGATGTGATATGATATTCCATTTATTTTAAAATGGACTTTTCATGTGAAGATGGTGTATTCTTGATGTTTACCCTTGTGTGATGTTTTGAAATTTTTTATTAGATGAGTAAATGATTTATTAAAGGTTTTTTGTGATGTGAACCACGGTTAGAACGTTATTTGTGTGATATTTATTCTTGAAATCAGTTATTGGGGTGAAAATGGTGGATTTGGTGTGTAGTGACTTGTTTGGAGTGTGTGCATAAGTGTAGTGTATTGTTTGGAAAATGGAAAATAAATGAGCACTCATAAGGAATCCACGGTAGATAGGAGGGTAGACTAGGACTAGCATTCTAGTGATACAGAGGATTTTATGGCCATGTCTCTCTTAGTGAGATTCACGATGAAAACACAAACTAAATATTAATGATTATTAGAGACCACTAGAATATTGGAATCATCACCTCTCTAGTGGTTCGAGCATTAGAATGTCGATGGATGCGTTTCATATAACACATTACACCAATACACCTGGTTATAAGGTCCCAATATAAGTTTTAACCAGAAGAAATATCCCATATTTACTGCTATTTGACCATATTACTCTTATTGTCATCATATTGTGTGGCTCTTAGTAACTTCAAAGGAAAAGCTGTTTTTATTCAATATAGTATTCTATTAAAAGTTTTATTTATTAAAACTAATTTCCATTAAAATTTTCAAGCATTACCTTTTTATTTATTAATCATTCAGGTTTATTTTTCAATTAACATTTAGTGCATGAAATACTTTTGGGTAGAATCAACAAGGAAATGGTTCACAACCTTCTTACACCATTGGGTGTATGAAGACTTCTTCATGTTTGAAATAGGTATGGGTAATTCTTTTGTTGATAGAGGATCTAGATTCTAGTGATCCTCTTGGCTTGTATTGTGGTGATGTAATGAGGGAGATGTTCCCCATTCCATGTGATGTTTTTAAGAGATGTTTTTCAGTTCTTTTTTGTAGTAGATCTCTTTGGGTTCTATATAAACATGTAGACTTAAATCTGAAACCTCTTAAAGGATTGATTAGTTTTATTTTCTATCTTTGTATTATTTTATATTTTGTATAGTTTTATATTTTTATAATTAGGTAAATCGATTCCACTTGCTTGTGTTGATACTCAGGAGCATGAGCCAACCCATGGGTATCCAGAATGCCCTTCAGGCCCATCCATGGACATGTTCGGGCACCAGATCAGATGATGACCTGGCTTGGTGGGTGAAAATGTTTAATTACAGCATGTTTAGCACTTGGTTCATGTTATTCTGGATGAGATTGGATAGACAAGAGCTTGGAATTTCGGGGTCTGGTGTCCAGGTTGTGAGTAGGTTGCCTTGCCAGCACACCTCGTGACAAACCTCGAGTTACCATTGGATGTTGTGACGTTGGTTTGGATTTCCTCTAGGTGATATTTTCAATATTAAAAATGTATGTGGACACTAGTTTGGGTGAATTGGTTTGGTCATTGTGTTTATTTGGAATGATTGATTTATTGGTGTTATTTATATGAAATTTTGTAGATCTGTTGTGTTAACGATTTTCTCATGTGACTGTTTCATTCATTAGAAACATGCCTCCCTATAAAGTTCCTGTGAAATTTCGAAAAGTGGTTAGAGAGAGTTCTCCCTCACCACTAGATCTGTAGTTCAAATATTTTATAGTTTGATCCATTCTGGATCTAGTATAGGGTGTGGGTTCTTCTCCTACTCCATTCAGGGAATGTGAGCCACTCCCTTTGAAGGATAATGTATTGATGTTACTAAAGAATAAAAATAATTCTTTCTGTGGTAGTTCAGAACCTCAAGATGCGGAGGAATTGATCGATAATGTAGACCATATGTTTAAGTTATTGGACACTCCTGAAAATATTAGGGTGAATTATGATTTGTTTTTGCTATAGGATCGCAATCAAATGTGGTGGGAGACAATGACTCAAGATAGGAAGCATGAGCAGATGTGCTGGAAAAAAATAATTGTTGTCTTCAATGACCAATACTTCCTAGAAGTCTTGAAATATGTGACATCCTAAGAGTTCTTGGATCTTGTTCAGGGTGACCAATCGATGATGAGTATGCTATCTATTTTTCTGTACTTGTTCGTTATGCCCCGAAAACAATCTCTAATGAGAAGATGAAATTTCAATGTTTTGAGAATGGTTTATATCCAGTTATAAGTTAACATGTCTTCCTATTCCAGATGAATACTTATACTGATGTGGTCAGCCGAGCTTGTATTGTAGAGATTGACCGTAAGGTTGGTTCAAGTTTTTCTGGGGCCTTGTCATCAATGGGTAGTAGAAATTCATCGAAAAATAATAGGAAGAGTGAGGAAAAAAGGAAGAATTGAGGTGGAATCCCAAGTCATCCTTACATATTTACCTCATCTATGGATTCCAGTGATGGGTTTATTGTCTACCCCTAGTATGGGAAGGCGAGACACATTTTCCCCACTTGTACATATATCTTTGAATCCTATCACCGATGTGGACCATTTAGGTACATGGAGCTATTTTGTAGATCTATGAATTCTTTTCTGGGATGTGCAGGATAAGTGGATTTCATGGGTACGGTAGCTCTATCAGAACTATCCAGGGAAGTGGGATCTTGATTTGGTGGTCGAGGAAGTAGGGAAAAATCTTCTTCTGGTCAGATTCATCTCATGACAAAGTTGCATGCCAGTGGTCAAGGTCAAGAGTAGAAAAATACCATGCTTCTTCATGTAGTGGACCAGGAACCAATGGGACAGGAGGATAGACCCTTGATGGTATGAGGTACCATTATGATTTCATCTTCTTTATATGATATTCTATTTGATTCTAGTTCTTCTATGTCTTTTATATCTTCCTATGTTGTGAACCATTTGAATTTTCAAACCAAGTGTTTGCCTTAATCTATGGATTTACTGATTTCATTGGGTAAAAGGAAGGAGCAGGACCTCAAGTTCCCATTATGTGCGCTTCAGGTTTCTTGTCTTGATATGTAATGGAATTTATTTGACCTTGATATAGACATATTTTATGTATCAAATGGAATTTATAGGATGGTTCATTTCCTTGTGAACATTGATTCTTATCTACGGCGTGTTAGATTTATAGAACCAGATGGGGTGGTCATGTATTTTTTTAAAAATGGGATCCTTGGTCGCGTTGAGCTTTACCTCTACTCCCGTAGTTAAGAAATCATGAATTTCGAGTATCATCTCTCATGTTGGGTGATCAGGGTGGTTCTCCTAAGGGAGAATTACCTCATGTGGTGGATGAGTTCATAGAGGTATTTCCTTATGATTTTTAGGGTTACCTCTAGAACGTGGCATGGATTTTTTGATAGAGATGGAACATGGAACATAGCCTATACTTATCCTCGTGTATAGCATGGTCCCCACCTAATTGAGGGAATTAATGATATAGCCAGAAGATTTTTATTCCAAATGATTCATTCACTCCAGCATCTCTCCTTAGGTCGCTCCTATTTTTTTCATGAAGAATGTCAATGGATCTCTCCAGTTGTGTATCTACTACCAAATGATTAATTTGAAAACCTCAAGAGTACATACCCTTCTGCTCATATCGATGATTTATTCGACCAGTTGAAAGGGTAATGTGGTTTTCCAAGATAGATTTGTATTTGGGTTACCACCAAGTTAGTGTAAAATTGGAGACATCCAAAAAATTAATTTTTGAAGTTGGTATGACCACTTTGAATATTTTTTTATGCCCATTGGATTGAAATATTCCCTAAACGTATTTTTATAATTCTTGAATAAGGTGTTCTAGCAGTATCTCAACTCCTTTTTGTGGTATTTTTAGATGACATCCTAGTCTACTCTAGATCTAAATAAGAACATAATGATCATTTAAAGACTTTGATGGGCACTATGTGGGATCATTTTTTATGCTTTCTTCAAAAATTAATCCTTCTAGATTAGGTAAATGATGTTTCTGGGCCATTACATCTCAAATCATGGGGTATCAATGGATCCCTATAATATCAGTGCTATTATTTCATGGGAATATCTGAATAATTTTATCAACATCATTATTTTTCAATGCCTTTCTAGTTATTATAGGTAGATCGTTCAGGATTTCTCACAGTTTTCCTCCTCTATGACCTCACTTACCTGCAAATGGGTGAAGTTTAAATGGAACCTGGATATTCAAACATCATTTGAGGAGATGAAGAACTGCTTAAATACAGCACCCATGATGATATTTTTAGAATTAGGATAAGGGGTATGTGGTTTATTATAATTCCTCAGGTATAGGTATCAGGTTTGTGATTATGCAGGATGATCAAACAATGGAGTATGGTTCTCTATAAATCCGAACACCAGATAAAAATTACCCAACCCATCACTTGGGGTTAGCAATGGTGATGCATAGTTTGAAGACATTGTGTCACTACCACATTGTGGAGAATACTGTGTAATGCACTGAATATAAGATTTTAGCCTACATCTTCCCTTAGAAGGACCTCAATTCGAGGTAGGGCCTTTTGACCGAATATCTATATGGGTTTGAATTTTAAATTGTCTATACCCCAAGAAAGGGTAATGTGGTGGATGAATACATGATTAGGAAAGTCACAGTCAGCGTATTGAGGATGTCCAATGATGAGTGGACATTGATGGGCCTCCTCTCACAAATTCACTTAAAGACCAAGGAGCATAGTGGAAGTGCATTCTTGGAGAGTGTGGATTTGGATCTATCTGTTCTGAAGCTAGTTCAGCGAGAACAGTCTGCTAATAATCTGTGATAGAGGTATGTGTGGTTTCTTCATGGTGGGGAGACATCCACAAGTGTCAGTGTGAATTTTCTTCATGGGGTTATTATTGATGATGAATTGGGTGATACAGGATAGCCACCAGTCTCATTGGGTTATTCATCCATGTGCTACCATGATTTATGATGATGTTCGTTAGATGTTCTAGTGGCCAGGTATGAGACGGTATATAGATGACTTTTTATCGAGGCATTATACATGTCAACATGTGAAAGGATATCATTAATTGTAACACGCCGAGATTTTATGAAAAATATTCTTTTTAATTTCATTAATGTCTTGTGTTGTACGCTACACCAAAAGAATCTTGCATAACACACATCCTTGACTTGCCTTGCATTACACGCAATCACTACCTTCCTCGATAGCGTGTGTAGTACGCAATACCGAGTTTCACTAAACAATGATATGCTATTAAAATATTATTAAAACTAGCCGTTATAAGAAGTAATAACCACCTTTTAAAATTTTAGAAATTTTATCTCTCAAAATGGACTTCATTTTTGGATTCGGAGTATTAAATTTAGCCTAAGGTGAAATTTTGGTACTTTTCGGATAACTTTCATATTCTGATGAATAGAGAAAATTACAAAATTTTAATTAAAAACAACTTTTTTAATCGAAATAATTAATAGTGATAAATTATTAATTTGAGTGGATTTAAAGTATATTTAGAATATATTTTTACAATTTAATACAATGTTGGTCATTGGATGTAATTCTACATTTAAACCAGACATAAACAAGTGTCAATCTTTTGATAGTTATTATCTGTTAAGAACACGCTATTTGTTTTTACGACGGGAATTAATTTTTAAATTAATTAATGCAACTGATATGTTTTTGAATTTGGTAAAATAGACATCATTTTTGAGTTCATAATATCAAATATAGCTTAGGCCAAATTTTTGGTAATTTTCTGGAAACTATCATTTTTTTGATGAATAGTGAAACCACTAAGTGGTAGTTAAAAAAATGAATTTTTCATAAAACATAATTTTACTGCTTCTGTGAGTGGAATTTAAAAAATCCGAGAGACACGGTTGATTTTATTTAGTAAAATGTGGTTCAATGAGATGAAAATAATTTTTTGTGAATAGTAACTTTTTACTTTTTTACCACGGTTAAAAGTAAATAGGGTAATAAAGGGTAAAAATGTTATTATTAATAACCTAACACAAGTACTAATTCTATTGGATAAGTTTAATTCGACCAAAAACAACCTTAGGAATAAAATATGATCATTTAGGCCCACTTGGATTAGACTAGGACATTTATTATTAATTTATTTAAAGAAGGGTTAAAATAGTTAAAATCAAAGTTTAATAAGTAAACCATTTTTAATATAGGGTTTTACATAAGATAAATTAGACTATAAATACTCATTATAAAGCTAAAAAGTTTCCATACATAATGGTTTTTTATTTGTAATTTTTAGACATTAAATAATTTAATTTATTTATGACACAATGATGATGCAGTAATTATCTTTTTAATGAAATATTGACATAATTGATGTTATAAATACCCAAATAAATGTAATTTGAGACTTTTTATGAATTGCACTAATTTTATAGGTTAATATGACATGTTAGTATTTATTTAATTAACTTTTTTCGAACTAATCGTTCTGTTATGAGTTTTACAAAAATCAATTACTAAAGAGTGTCAAAATTGACATAAAATACTTTTTAAAACAAATATTATATTAATAATTGTTATTTTATTCCTAAAAATCTATGGTTTGGTAAAATGACTTAGATAAGGTTATATATATTAATAATAAACAACTTGGGGTTCGTTTGGCTTTTTATAGTAAGTTTATTTACCTTATAGTGTAAGAACACAAGAAGACACGGTAAAAGTAAAATTATTTAACTTAATGTTAAATCGAAATGATAATGTTAAAATAGGAACCTAAACTTGTCTAAATTCTATTGTATGAGAGGATTTCGACCCATCCCCACCTTCTCTTATAAAAAAAATAAATTTGGAGCTATTTAAAACCGAATTTGACTTTATAATAAAATAATAGTTTTTTTATTCCAAAGATACCCCTCTCCTCCCTTATAAAAGGACACCTCCTCCCCCTCTTCCTCACACCACATTGAGCCTTCAATCTTGGCCAACCCCTGAAAAATTCTCTTCTAAACTTCCATAGAAACATCCTAGAGGTTCTGTTCTTCCTCAAAGAATAATTTTAGTGCCCTAAAAGGAGATCTCAAAGAGGTGCTTCAAAGAAGAGGTAATGTCTGTTACCGATTCTTTCAACTTTATTTCTTCTTCCACTTCTTCTTATTAGGTTGTTTCATTATGAAGTAATAACATCAGTATCACTCATATACTGATATGTTATTATAAGTATGAAACTACCCTATTTCACCATCTATTCATCCTACGGAAAACAAAATCACCGCACGTGCGTACGTACGGAATACCGTCTCCACGCCGTGGTGTAATCTATTTTACACCACCGCCATAATTGGATGGGTATAATGGTGTACATAATAACTATATATGATTATTTTAAATTGATATTGATTCTGAAATAGTATACATACACTTAAATACAATTCCATGATCATGATAACGATATCATCGCTCGTGCGTACGTATGGACTACCGTCTCCACGACGCGATGAGATTCATTCTGCACGTTAACCATTCTTGAATGATTATAAAGTATATATAATAAGTAATCATGAAATATATGACATAATAATGATACTGGATTTATGTGTATATATATTTATGTCATCTACTTAATTCCATTCAACTCGAAAAGGAAACGAAAACAGCGTTCATGCGTACGTACAGCCTACCGTCTCCATGAACGGTGTATTTCATTCCATTTACTGATTTATTATATATATGTATATTCTGAATATATATTATATATAAATCATGTTTTATATTCTGGAATTAATTAATTATTATCTAATTAATCATATGAATAATTACAAGTCAAAACACGGACGACAAATGAAACAATTTTACCGAAAACCCTCTTTAACATGGAATTTACAAATGAACGGGTAATATAAAGTCATAAGTGAACCATATATGATATCATAACAATTAGTATGATTCTATAATAAGTCAATGACATTATTTAAATCATTATACAGGATTTTGGGACACTTACGAAGCAAATCGGACCTAAGGTAACACAAATATCACAATCTCATTTTTATCCGAGATTGTTTATACTTTGGTATTTACTGGAGTGTATTTTATAATCCACATACATGTTTTCTCAATATGTAATATTATTTCCATCCACCTACAATTGTTTAAATCCATTTTTACCCTTTGGTGAGTTTATAGTAAAAGATATGAAAGGAATCTATTGTCATTTTACGTTACGAGGTACTTTTTTGACTTTTTCGACAAAAGTACGAGAAGAATGTTTTTTAACTTATACGGCATGAATGTATTTTTAAAACATTATTTCCAAGAATCTTCCTTTACAATTTTTCATGTTTATTTTTATTCAACTTCTTTTAGTTAAAATTGTAAGACATGTTATGAAAGGAAAATGTTTTTGAAGTAGAAAGGATATTTTACTCAAGAATGGAGTGCAAGTGTTTTATCAAAATTATTTTCCATCTAAGATAATATTGGATTCTGTTTCTTTCCCTATTATTACATTTATTTGATTATTTTGTGATGGAATTATTTTTATGAATTCCTTTATCTTATATGAATTGTTTTATGATGTCATGTTGTTTAAGAATCCCATTTTTATTACATGGGTTATACAATGATGTATGATTTATGATTTTGTGGCACACATAAGAATGGTATCATTATGAGATGGGTGGGAACTATATATCCCTCCAATGCATTGGGTAATGATTTTATATCTCATGAGATAGACATGGCTGGAACGGTAAGTTATACCGGTTCAGTGAAACAGGACTGAAACAAGGAGTGAACATGGTTCAGAAAAGGACTTTGTCCACCAAGATAGTCTTGGCAATCAGTCTTGACTAATAAGAAATGATTCTCTATGATTATGTGTGTGTGCCACAAAGTTTCATGTTTTAAGTTATGATTATTGGGATTTCATTTCACTACTATGATTTATCCCATGTTATGATATTATGATCACTTTTACAGGTTAAGATTTCCAAAATGTTATGTTCTTATGAATATGATGTGATTTATTTTTCTTTTGTTTACCCTTACTGAGCATTTGAGCTCACCCTTTTATGTTTTCTTTTCCCCAAGATATAAAGAAAGGTTTTAGGTAAGAAAAAAAGGGAAGATCTTTATGGGAGATGTTGAATATCTTTCACCATGATTAGAAGATTACGTTCCGAGTTTCAAAGACACTAAACTATTACGGTCCTTGTGTGTGTATTTTTGTTATGTAATAAGTATTCCGCAAAAGTAATGTAATGTGCTTGTACGTTATGCTTCGGGTCTCTACAGTTGGTATCAGAGGAAAGGTTTAGTCAACCTTTGGAAACTAGGATGCGAAAACGTTAGTGAGATCCCTAGAGATATTTCTAAGGTATGTCTAGGGATGCCTCAAAGGATAAGTATACGTATAGGATATAGTCCTAGAACTATGGTAACGATCTTAGAATTTAACCGAAGATGTTAGATATTGAAGTTACTCCCCCTTTATTATGATTTTTTCCTCTAACACTATTCTTTTTGCGTTTTAGAAAATGGCTGGAAACAAGATGATTCATGATAATGGAGGATATTATGGACAATGGGATGATATTATTCATGAGAAACCAAATGAAATGGGATATGGAAGTCCAGCCATAATTATTATTCCGAATCAGCAATCTCATAATATGATCAATAAACTCAAATTTGGTAAGTTTCCTAACTCGGCTAATAAGAGAAAGATGGAGTTTCATGATGATCATAGAGGAAATAAAGTTCAATTTACCCTATGTAAATCATGTGGGAAGAGGCATCGAGGATAATTTTCAAGGGAACTGGAAGAAGCTTTGGGTGTGGAAAAGAAGGACACAAAGCCAGTAAGTTCAAAGGAAAAGGTTCAGTTAACACCATGTATGAGGATAATGGTATTTCTACAACATCAACAATGGTTAAATGTTTTAAATGTGGAATGTACGGGCATTATGCAAACCAATGCCCTAAGGGAAAGTCTCATGAAGAGAATCAGTACGGCCGTATGAGTAGTATTTATGTTGATGATGATGAAGATACTACAAATGATATGTGAGTCGAAAGAATTGTTGAAGCTCAGTCAATGGTTTAAGAAGGTAGTGGAATGATTACATGTTTATCAAGTGTAATGTTGTACAAGTAATCTCATTGTACTATGGAATAAAGAGACATCTAAGGATTGTTACATTGTTGTCTTTCCTTGAGTTTTGAAAGTGTATGATTAATGGTACCAGTATCCATTAAAGGATATTCAGATATTTTTGGAATATAGATGATATGCGCATAATGAAGGGATAAGGAGAAAATTAAATGTTTTATAGTATTCATGAGCTCATGACTGATATAAGGAGAAGGTTATGTAATGGATTGAGTATATAGAATTTTTGGATTTTGGTATGTGGAAAGAGTTAACTTTTGACAGCATTCTTTTTTTCACTAAGGTATAATGGGTATTCATTTTTCAAGAGAATACATGATTAAGGTATTCACATGATTGGAATGTGACCAACAAGATATATGGGGGATAAATGATGGTATTCACATGCTTGGTTGATGACATTTCAAGTAATCATTTTATTTATATTATGAGCTTGGACCGAAGTATTTTAGATAAGCCTAAAGATTGGAATGGATTATTTTGGACATATGTTAGTATTATTTAAGGATAGAAATTTTGATAATATATAGTTTTAGAAAAAGGACAACCCGCAGGACGGGCGACATCCCATCGCGTCGGACAAGGCCGTGGGAATCGAACCCACAACCGAAGTGCAACTGGCCTTTATTGCCTACCACTGGCCTACAGGAAGTCCCTATTTAGTATAAACTAGTTTTATTATATTAAGGAGTATGATATATGAAGTATAAGTCCATTTTAGGAACCATATATCATTAATCTCACTATAGATGGACTTCTGTATTTTTTGAAAACATTTCTAACCTTTTGTTTGAGACAGATGGAATGACCCATCATTCTATCACATGATCTTCTAACACATCATGAATGACAAATTAAACTTCATTTCTTTAATATATGAAGTGGAAATTTTCCAAAGAACGACCAACGGTGAGACTATACCGAAATCACGAAAGTATTTCTTCTAATACCAATTTCACCAACTTTAGGGAAACGATCTTGAAAACCAAAAATGGTGTCCTAGTGCTCTTATATCTGATGAATCATATGGTACCTTAGATCGTCACAAATTTATGGCTTTGTGATTTCTGGTTTTTCCATAGCCATGTTCTCTACCACTCTCCATCAGAACATGATGGTTAGATTTCTCTTCCATATCCATATTTTCACCTATGTGGAAACCCAGTGATTAGTTTATTTGGGTAACCGTTATGTTTCATACTTTTGTTTTTAAAGATTGGTTTTGGTATTCCTTTTTACGATGTGGGTTTCTATTAAAGAAACTTTCGAGTAATAAACCATTTATAACCCCGACGAATTTCGAGGGAGAAATTCATTTTAAGGGGGGTAGAATGTAACACCCCGAGATTTTATGAAAAATATTCTTTTTAATATCATTAATGTCTTGTTTTGTATGATACACCAAAAGAATCTTGCATAACACGCATCCTTGACTTTCCTTGCATTACACACAATCACGACCTTCCTCGATAGCATGTGTAGTATGCAATACTGAGTTTCACTAAACAACGATATGCTATTAAAATATTATTAAAACTAGTCGTTATAAATAGTAATAACCACCTTTTAAAATTTTAGAAATTTTATCTCTCAAAATGGACTTCATTTTTGGATTTGGAGTATCGAATTTAGCCTAAGGGGAAATTTTTGTACTTTTCGGATAACTTTCATATTCTGATGAATAGTGAAAATTACTAAATTTTAATTAAAAACAACTTTTTAATTGAAATAATTAATAGTGATAAATTATTAATTTGAGTGGTTTTAAAGTATATTTAGAATATATTTTTACAATTTAATACAATTTTGTTCATTGAATTTAATTCTACATTTAAACCAGACATAAACAAGTGTCAATCTTTTGATAGTTATTATCTATTAAGAACACGCTATTTGTTTTGACGACGGGAATTAATTTTTAAATTAACTAATGAAACTGATATGTTTTGAATTTGGTAAAACAGACATCATTTTTGAGTTCATAATATCAAATATAGCTTAGGCCTAATTTTTGGTATTTTTCTGGAAACTTTCAATGTTTGATAAATAGTAAAACCACTAAGTGGTGGTTAAAAAAATGAATTTTTCATAAAACTTAATTTTACCTCTTCTGTGAGTGGAATTTCAAAAATCCAAGAGACATGGTTGATGTTATTAAGTAAAATTTGGTTCAATGAGATGAAAATAATTTTTGGTGAATAGTAACTTTTTACTTTTTTTTACCACGGTTAAAAGTAAATATGGTAATTAAGGGTAAAAATGTTATTAATATTACCCTAACACATGTCCTACTTCTCCTGGATAAGTGTAATTCGACAAAAAACAACCTTAGGAATAAAATATTATCATTTATACCCACTTGGATTAAATTAGGACATTTATTATTAATTTATTTAAAGAAGGGTTAAAATAGTTAAAATCAAAGTTTAATAAGTAAATCATTTTTAATATAGGGCTAAACATAAAATAAATTCTACTATAAATACTAATTAGAAAGCTAATAAGATTCCATAAATAATGGTATTTTATTTGTAATTTTTAGACATTAAATAATTTAATTTATTTATGACACAATGATGATGCAATAATTATCTTATTAATGAAATATTGACATAATTGATGTTATAAATACCCAAATAAATGTAATTTGAGACTTTTTATGAATTCCAATAATTTTATAGGTTAATATTACATGTTATTATTGATTTAATGAACCTTTTTAGAACTAATCATTCTGTTATAATTTTCACAAAAATCAATTCATAAATAGTGTCAAAATTGACATAAAATAGGTTTTAAAACAAATATTATATTATTAATTTTAATTTTATTCATAAAATTCTATGGTTCGGAAAAATGACTTATATAAGGTTATATATATTAATAATAAACAACTTGGGGTTCTTTTGGCTTTTTATAGTAGTTTTATTAACCTTATAGTGTAAGAACACAAGAAGACATGGTAAAAGTAAAATTATTTAACTTAATGTTATATCTAAATTATAAGGTTAAAATAGGAATCTAAACTTGTCTAAATTCTATTGTATGAGAGTATTTTGACCCATACCCACCTTAGCTTCGAAATAAATCAAGTTTGAGCTATTTAAAACCGAATTTGACTTTATAAAAAAATAATAGGTTTAGTTATTCCAAAGATACCCCTCTCCTCCCTTATAAAAGGGCACCTCCTCCCCCTCTTCCTCACACCACTTTGATCCTTTAAAGATCGGACAACCCCTGCCAAATTATATTCTCCACTTCCATAGAATCATCCTAGATGTTCTGTTCTTCCTCAAAGACCAATTGTAGTGCCCTAAAAGGAGATCTCAAAGAGGTGCTTCAAAGAAGAGGTAATGTCTGTTACCGATTCTTTCAACTTTATTTCTTATTCCTATTATTCTTCATAGGTTGTTTCATTATGAAGTAATAACATTAGTATAACTCATATACTGATATGTTATTATAAGTATGAAACAACCCTATTTCACCATCTATCCATCCTACGGAAAAAGAAATCACCGCGCGTGCGTACGTACGGAATACCGTCTCCACGCCGTGGTGTAATCAATTTTCCACCACCACCTTACTTTGATGGGTATAATGATGTAAATAATAACTATATATGATTATTGTAATGTGATATTGATTATGAAATAGTATACATACACTTCAATACAATTCCACGATCATGAGAACAATATCATCGCTCGTGCGTATGTACGGACTACCGTCTCCACGACGCGATGAGATTCATTCTCCACGTTAACCATTCATGAATGATTATAAAGTATATATAATAAGTAATAATGAAATATATGACATAATAATGATACTCGTTTTATGTGTATATATATGTATGTCATCTACTTAATTCCATTCAACTCGATAAGGAAACAAAAACAGTGTTCATGCGTACGTACGGCCTACCGTCTCCATAAACGGTGTATTTCTTTCCATTTAATGATTTATTATATATATGTGTATATTCTGAATATATATTATATATAAATCATGTTTTATATTCTGTAATTAATTAATTATGATCTAATTAATCATATGAATAATTACAAGTCAAAACACGGACGACAAATGAAACAATTTTACCCAAAACGCTCTTTAACATGGAATTTACAAAAGAACGGGTAATATAAAGTCCTAAGTGAACCATATATGATATAATAACAATGAGTATGATTCTGGAATAATTCAATGACATTATTTAAATCATTATACAGGAGGTTCGGACACTTACGAAGCAAATCAGACCTAAGGTAAGGGAAATATCACAATCTCATTTTTATCCGAGATTGTTTATACTTTGGTATTTACTGGGGTGTATTTTATCATCCACATCCATGTTTCCTCAATATGTAATATTATTTCCATCCACCTACAATTTTTTAAATCCATTTTTACCCTTTGGTGAGTTTATAGTAAAAGATATGAAAGGAATCTATTGTCGTTTTACGTTACGAGGTACTTTTTTGACTTTTACGACAAAAGTACGAGAAGAATGTTTTTTTAACTTATACGGAATAAATGTATTTTTAAAACATTATTTCCAAGAATCTTCCCTTACATGTTTTCAAGTTTATTTTTAATCAACTTCTTTTAGTTAAAATTGTAAGACATGTTAAGAAAGGAAAATGTTTTTGAAGTAGAAAGGATATCTTCCTCAAGAATGGAGTGAAAGTGATTTATCAAAATTATTTCCCATCTAAGATAATATAGGATTCTGTTTCTATCCCTATTATTACATTTATTTGATTATTTTGTGATGGAATTATTTTTATGAATTCTTTTATCTTATATGAATTGTTTTATGATGTCATGTTGCTTAAGAATCCCATTTTTATTACATGGGTTATACAATGATGTATGATTTATGATTTTGTGGCACACATAAGAATGGTATCATTATGAGATGGGTGGGACCTATATCTCCCTCCAATGAATTGGGTAAAAATTTTATATCTCGTGAGATAGACATGGCTGGAATGGTAGGTTATACCGGTTCAGTGAAACAGGACTGAAACGAGGAGTGAACTCGGTTCAGAAAGGGACTTTGTCCACTAAGATAGTCTTGGAAATGAGTCTTGACTAATAAGAAATGATTCATTATTATTATGTGTGTATGACACAAAGTTTCATGTATTATGTTATGATTATTGGGATTTCATTTCACTACTATGATTTATCCCATGTTATGATATTATGACCTCTTTTGCAGGTTAAGATTTCCAAAATGTTATGTTCTTATGAATATGATGTGATTGATTTTTCTTTTGTTTACCCTTACTGAGCATTTGATCTCACCCTTTTATGTTTTCTTTTCCCCAGGATATAAATAAAGGTTTTAGGTAAGAAAAAAAGGGAAGATCTTTATGGGAGATGTTGAATATCTTTCACCATGATTAGAAGATTACGTTCCGAGTTTCCAAAGACACTAAACTATTACAGACCTTGTGTGTGTGTTTTTATTATGTAATAAGTATTCCGCAAAAGTAATGTAATGTCCTTGTACGTTAAGCTTCGGGTCTCTACATTAATGGCCCTATAGTTTTCTTCATCCATTACCCATGCCTACCTAGATGTGGGACAAGGTTTCCATAGACTACATTATTGGCTTACCTCACACACCTCGAGGAAGAAACACCATTTGGGTAGTGATTTACCACATGACCAAATCATCCCACTTCATTCCAATCAAAGACTCAGTGTAAATAGATGATTTGGGATAGTGTTATGTTCAAAAATTTGTCAGGCTTCATGGTGTGTCATCATCAATTGTATCTAACAGAGACCCCCCCTATTTTACATCTCGATTATCGAAAGGCCTTCAAAGGTATTTGGGGTCGCATACTAAGATAAGCACAATATAACATCCTCAAATAGATGGTCAGATGGAGAAAAAAAATTATATTCTAGAAGAAATTCATTGTGTGTGTGTTTTAGACTTTGGAGGATTAGAGGATAGAAATTTGGGATTGGATGAATTTTGAAATAATAGAAGTTACAAATCCTATATCTGAATGGTTTCTTTTGAGGAAATCAATAGTTGGCCTATCAATCTCTTATGTGTTGGGATGAGGTAAGTGAGACCTCATTTTTTGGACCGTGTCTTGTGAAAGAGACATCTGAGAAAGTAATGCTTATATGGTTGTAGT
Source organism: Viscum album (assembly GCA_963277665.1). Classification (NCBI taxonomy): domain Eukaryota; kingdom Viridiplantae; phylum Streptophyta; class Magnoliopsida; order Santalales; family Viscaceae; genus Viscum; species Viscum album. The sequence continues at coordinate 1,905,082,788 of OY728160.1, forward strand.
TATTGATAGCTCATAGTAGACACAAATCTTATGCCAACCAAATACTGCAGGATCATTAGTTCTCCATGGGTGATCGAGTGTTCTTTAATTAGAACCTCATTTGGGTCATCATAGGTTGGGGAAGTAGTAAAAGATAACGTTTAGGTATATTGTACCTTTCAAGATCTATGATCGAATTAGAAAAGTGGAATACCGGTTAAATGTTTCGGCTCAGTTGACATTGATTCACGACATGTGTCGTGTCTCCCAACTGATGTGGTGTAATCTAGGCCAATCTCTGGTGTTGAATTGGTATGAGTTGGAGATAGATCCCTATTTTTCAGTGCTTGAATTGCCAACGCATATAGTGGATTCTCAAGAAAAGGTTTTTTTGTGTGAATTATATTCCATTTATCTGTTTACTTTGGTATCATGAGAATGATACACATGATATTTGGGAGAAAATGTCATGGATCGAGCAACAGTACCCTTTTTATCATCAAGCATCAGGTTGACTTTCTAAAGGATGTAAGGTTCTAAGGTGGGGAGAATTCTCACATCCATGATCTCTATTTCATGTATTTTTCTATTTTATTTTTTATCAATCTTTTACCTTTATTTCCCACTTATTTTTGGCAGAAATTTGGGAAATTTTTGGAAAACATGCACATGCGCAAGGTTGGTGTGTGGTCTGTAGTAACCATGCACCCACCTAGGAAACCATATGGTATGAGATTGGACCAACCACAAGGAATCCACACAGTCATGCGTCTCAGCCCATGTAAATGTGCGGAGGTCTCTATCTAGATAGAATGGTCTGAATGATTGTTGTATGGTTCCCCAAACCATACAGGCTAACCATGCAGATCTACCAACACAAAATAATTTCTCTCTCATCATGGTTTTAACCACAAATCACCCCATTTCTCCCCTCCTACGGGCTTCCTAACCTAAGGCATGCCTCTCTATCTTCCCACCTCTATTAGAGCTCCATTTTAGTGATGGATTTGGTGTGATTCTTCCATGGTTCTTCAAGTATGTGACATATCTCCTTGATTCCAACTCATATTTTGGTTTTACCTATCTTCTTTTGGGGTTTTCCTCTTTTACATCCCTAGGGTTAAGATTTTAGAGTTGAATCATGATCCTTCTGGCTCAATATTGTTGTTTAGGGATCGATCTTGCATCCTTGTGGTAAGATTGAGTTGATGTGGGAGTTTCACACCACAATTTGTGTATTTTTGCACCGAAGGTAGGTGACTCAGGGCATAAATGTTGCTTGATTACTTTTTTAGGCTTCATTACTTTCATTAGAATATTATTAAAATTATGAATGTGGTGTGAATGTAGTTTGTGAAGATATTTCCTATACCATGGATTTTAAAATGTACATCACATGGTATAATTGTGTATTATTTATATTTCCATTAGTTTGTTCTTTTGAAATGTTTTATTAAATGAGTAAATGGTTTATTAAATGGTTTTTTTGATGAGAACCACGGTTGTAAAGATTTTGGTGTGAGTTTTATTATTCAAATATGCTGTTGGGGCGCACATGGTGGATTTTGGTGTGTGGTTCCATGTTTTGAGTGTGTGCATAAGTGTGGTGTATTTTGTGGAAAATGAAACATGAATGAGCACTCTAATGGAAGCTTGGGTAGATAGTAGAGATGACTAGTTCTAGAGTGATAGTGATATAGAGGTAGATACTGCCTGGTTTCACTTATCATGATTTACGATGACAACAGTAAATAAATATTGATGATGACCAGAGGCCGCTATAATATTTGATGCTTCCCATATATAGTGGCTCAGGCACATGAAGGTGGATGGTTGTGGTTCATATACTAGTTTACTTTGCGATGCAAGGTTATAGGGTCCCATTACTAGTTGTAACCACAAGGATTCTCCCATGTTTAGTTCTCTTTGATTATGTTTCACTTAGCATCATCCTACAGTGTGGATTTTGGTTACTTCAATGCCAAAGTAGTTTTTATTAAAAATAGTTCTCCTTTAAAAATATTTTTCATTAAAACTGCAATCCATTAAATTGTTCAAGAATTTTTTTTATTTATTAAACTTGTAAGTTTATTTCCCAAATATCTTTTTCAGCATGGAATCCATTTTGGTGGCATCCTACTAGGAAATGGATAACACCCTACTTACATCTTTGTGTGTAAGCAGACATGGCCATCATTTAATATAGGTATGGGTAAATACTTTCGTGATGGGGGTTCAGGATGCTAGTGATCATATTCGGTGGTGTTGTAGTGATGGCACGAGGGAGATATTCCCTTTTCCGTGTAGTGGATTTTTTATATGGTTTTTGTTCATTTTGGTCGTATCTCTCCTTCAGTTCTGTATAAACTTGCAGAATAAAATCTAAAACCTTTTAAATGATTGTTTGGTTGTGTTTTTTAGTGATGTTTTATTTAATATTTTTTATAGTATTTTATATTTATAAGAAGGTAAATCATTCTCATATGCTTGTATTGATACCTGGGAACATATACCATCCCGTGGGAATCGAGAAAGTCATTCAGTCCATGCCACAAACTGGGATGGGTACTGGTTTAGATGATTACCTGGATTAGTTTATGCAAACTATATATTGGATATTAGTATAAGTTTTTTGGGATTAATACCGGATTATTCAAAAACTAGTTTTACAATTAAGAATGTTTCTAAATTTTATCAAATTTAGATAATCGATAATGATAAAAAAATGCTAAATTATATTTTTAGATAATATATAAATTAATATTATTTTATATTAATGGAATGATAACTATTAGTCATATTGTTAATATAAAAACAATTTTCATGAAAAATGAACTTCTTGAAATCCCACCTTTTCATTGTACATGATAGTTTTAATTCATATTGGATTTCTCCACTTATATAAATTGAATTTAGTAAAATGGATTCTATATTTTTAAACAAAATAATTTATTTTATCTAATAATTATAATATAATTTTTTTCTAAACTGACTAGTGAAAATAGTAAAAATTATTTACCACAGTTATGGTAAAAAAGGTTTTCCTGGAGGTTTAACTAAAAAGATAATATTTAAAATGATCTCAAAACATTAATAAAATCAAATTTTTTATTTATATATAGACCCCATATTTTATAAAAGTATATAATTATCCATCGTGGATCCTTTTTCCACCTGAATAATGTGGATTTTACTTTTCCTTTCAAAAACATATAAGTGTTCCAGTCACCTCACTTATAATCGGTCACCTCTATCCTCTCTTATTCACACATTAAATCCCTTTATTAGGAAAATTACATTCCTAATAACTTCCCAAATTCAATAAACTCATCCTATAATCCCATTATTGGTCAAGAATATATCCTAATAATCCTTTTGGGGTAAACCAAAAATCTTTTCCCGTAGAAGACGTAATGTTCCTCAACAAGTGTTTTTATTTTATTTATTCCACCACTCCATTAAATTATTCATATAATGTGATTACATATTAAACTAAACATATTGAATATAATTAGTTGGTATTAGGTTATTTCAGAAACCTAAATACTTATCCTCTTCTATCAAATGTGTTACAAAATCACCATTCGTGTGTACTGTGGACTACCACCTCTTGAAATGATATCATTCATTTTTTCCATAACCTCCTTTACCTATTGGTTATATATATTTATATGAAAATTTGTATAAATTTGTATAAAAAATTATATGTATTGATTAAATATATATAAAGAAATTTTTTACCTTCCCCTTTGTATGGGATACGATAATGTCGATCATGTGTACGGTGGACTACAGCTTCACAAAGCATTGTAACTAGTTTCCGATAGTCGCATTACATGGAAGATAATGAAGGTAAATATAGTTATTATATGTTATATAAGGAAATAATTATTTTATTATTTAAATTTGTATCATTATGAATATATAATATATCATTCCCTTTAATACATTTTTACCTACATGAAAATGATAATTTCATCTGTGAACATGTGGACTGAAGCCTTCATGAAGTGATTTGACTATATTTTTTAAAAAAACATATAAATAATATATATATATATATATATATATTTAAGTAAATAAAATTTTATATATTATATCATTATAATTCATGAAAGACAAAATATTAGTCATGATTTTTCAGAATGATCAATGCAAAATTGAATTGTTACTCTCACATATGTAATGCCTATCGTCTCTATGAGTGTAACATAGTTCATTTTTCATGATCATATTTCATTATTGGTTTTAAAATTATATTTTTTGTATACATATAATAATTATGTCACTATTATTTATATGTATAATTTTAAATGATTGCATATTTTACCAAATTCAACACACTGAATCCATTTTGAAATAATAAACCGAACATCCCTAAAACACCCAACACGAACATAACTGATTAGGTATTTGAATATGTCATTATAATGAAATTAAATAAATTATTTATGAATAATACATTAAACCTAGAATTTTTTTTAAAAAATAAAATAATTTATTTATTCTTATTATATAGAAGTCAAGGTACAAACAAATTAAATCTGGACTCAAGGTAAGGGGTTTATCATCACCCTTTTTATTTCTATGAGACATATTACATATTCACCACTTATGTTTATTGTGATTTTTTTATATTTTACCTTATTCGTATAATATCATATAAAATTCTTGACTCATGTTTTTTTTATTAAATTTGATTTATTTCATCCATGTGGATTTCACATGAATGTTATGAAGTGGTAAAAAAATTCATAAATCCATTTATTCTTATTGGGTTATATTTTTTATTTTATATATTTTATATACTAAGATTATGGGTTTAATAAATTTTTATTATAGAATAATCTATTTTCACTAATTTTATTTGTACCTTAATTTGATATACATAATCATTTCTATACTTAATTAACACATCATCATTATCATCATTGTAAGGGTGATGGTCTCAATTTATTTTCATTGAGGCATATTTTGATGTCATGCACATATATTTTAATATGATGTGTATTAGAATCTCATTTCACATGTTATATCATGAATAAAAATATTCAAATGATATTAAATGTTTTTTATTTTCATTATTTCATGGGGAATTTGATTAAAATGTTTCTAAAGTGTAAAAGGAAATTATTTTAAAAATATATTATTAAAGTACAATTTTAGACTCTTTTCAAAAAGAATGTATATTTTTTAAAAATAAGAAATGAATGTAATTTCCCCGTATTATGAAACATAAATTATTCGATATTTCCATTATATATTTCCATGTTTATTTTTAAATAAAATTATTTCTTTTTGATTTTCACAATTTTTTGGATTTTAAAACTGATTTTTAAAAGAAATTATTTTTAAGAAAATCTGGCTTAATTGCTTTCCTTATTTGAAAATACTTTTTCATTTTAAATAATTTCTTTCTATAATTGTTTTTAAAAAGTATTTAAATTTAATTTTAATATAATATTTATCCCAAAATTGGGGTTTTTTTTAAAAAAAATAATGGGAATCATCTTATGATTTTCTAATCAATGGTCATTTTGATTATACAAAAAATATGGATGGAATATTTAATTTAATGAATATGGGGCGAATGAAATTTCCCACCACCCTGAATATTATTTTCATTTAATATTACTTTACAATTATACATGTTTATTTTCAAATAAAATATATCTTTTAACAAATTTAAGAATTTCTTTTTTTAAAAGTGGTTTTCTATGTGAAAAGTTCATTTTATATGAGAAGGTTATTAATTGAAATTTCCAAACTAGAGATCCACTAAAACGGTTCCTCGGGCCAGTGGGTAAAATGGACTTAATCATTCCTCCAGTATGAAATAGGCTTCCAACTAGGAATAAATAACTAAAGTGGTACAACGGGGAGATTATATCCTCATAACTGTGTAGCATAATAGAAATAAGATAAATAATAAATATAGGATGTGTAAAAGGCAAATAATTGAATAGAGGAATAGGAAATATCCATGCAGAAATAATAATAAAAATAAAAAATTTGATTCATATATCAAATTATGTCATTTCATACTGATATTTAAAAAGAGGATAAATTGTATACAATGTACATGCATACAAATTGTCCTGAACAATAACAAAAAATAACAAATACCGAAAAGAAATATCCCCTAGCACCACCAGAATATACTCGGTCGCCTCCTATAATTATAGAATGATATAATAAAAAAGATCTATTTTCCATGATCAAACACTTCCCCTTATCAATTCAAGCAACCATAATGCCTGCTCAGGTCCCAACTGTGGCCCTGATAGAGTGTGAGATCAATTCAGTAGGCCACCAAAATTGGTGTATAGAATAACCCATTTATTGTAAATATTATTTAAATTAAAGGATATATTAAATAATAAACAAATAATATATCCATAATTTGGTCATATCATATTCTTTAGGCTAGCATTTCTAACACTGCCTGCTTTGACATAGGCTAGGATAACATTGATTTGTTTCCCATTTCTATAAATTTATAATGAATCATATATATACAATATCTATTCATGCATATACACTATATATACGGGAGAACATATATAGTGATATATATAGATATTAGGTGTTATGTGGACACATAATGTAACGCATGCATCTACGTATAGTCTAAGGAGCTACAATCTCTCACAAGGGTACTAACCTGGATTCACATAAGAATGAAAAAAAATCCTTATCATCACTCGAGAGTGTGGGGGGATCCATGATGCCTATCAACCGATTTAAGGGAATGTGGGATATCAATCACACCATTATGGTAAATAGTTTGAGATATCATTCCCCAAACAAAGCGTAAGGGTGCATGAAACACCATGTATAAAAATATCTTAACTACTGTACAATGAACAGTACCCAAGGACAGTAATAATAATAAAAAATTGTTTCCCTTTCAATCATTTACATTTTACCAAACCAATATAACCATGGGTGTCATGAAATATACAGTCCATTTATCAATTTATAACATGTGACATGCCCTGATACACACTATCATTTATTTAACTCACACCATTTACCCTAAAAAATGCAATATAGTTCCATGTATATGTATTTAAAACCCCCTTATGAGGAGGGTTATTCAATAAAAATATATATTAAATTGTAATTTAATTAAATAAACACAAATTGGTGGTTACCCAAGAGGTATACATCATCTAACTATTAAACAGGGCTCTCAGGGATTATCATATCATGGTTTAAGCCATTTATAATGAAGTATGAATTTTTAAATCAACATGCGGAAATGTCTCGGATGTGGCACAATTACATAAGCTATACATAATCATGAATTTATGGAAAAACATAGAATACAACCTATTTATCATTTTTTGATGACCACTCATCCAATATATTCCATTTAATCAAAAAATAATTGATGAAATGTGAAAAAATATAATACTCTGAAAAATGGAATTTGAGTTTCCACCAAAATAGAGAAAGATATGGATAGATCAAACAAGAAAGGATGGAAACATATTAAATTTATTACCATGAGGGATCCAAAAGAAATAAAGGTATAGGAAATGGATGTTAGGGGACAGAGAACCAATGTAACCTATCTCTTTCAACTGAGGATCTCCCATACACAACTCTTGTTATGCGAGGGAAAATAAATGATTGATATGTCAAATATATAAAATGCCCCCATTTAAAAAAAATACCCAGGGAATTTACATGGTGTTTAGATATCACATTACATGTAAAACAACAAAAATTCACCTCATAAGAAAAACTAGTTCACATCATTAAATGGTTTGGGATAAACCATTTCACATTTGGCCCCACAGATAGGACAAACACCATGCCATAACATGGATGTTAGGACCTAGCCCAACATGCACCACCAATTTCCTCATTTACACATGATCCCCTATCTAGTGTTCAACAACATTCTTGAATGGATCATTAGACTGCTTATTTTTCATATATCATAACACATATTGATTGTAGTGATTTTATCCTCACTCACACATAGGTTGTGAAACATCCTAGAAGGTTCCCCATCTTGATCACTAAACCCGGCCAAGAATACTTAATCATGGACTTATAATTTGGTGGGCTCCTAAAAATAAAATTACACCTTGTGGTCAAAAGTAATATTATTTAAACATTTAATAGTTTAAAATTAAGCAGTGTTACATTAACCCCCCCCCCCCCACAAAACCCTTCATATAAAAACATCATTATTGAGAACATACTTCTAAACCCAATAAATGACACCACACATCCATCTTGGTTCCTCCTCTACTACCAACATAATAATTGATCTCGGCTGAGAGCATAGACACCCCAACCTTAACATTATCATTGGGTCCTAGCTCACTAGGAACCACAAATTAACCTGTAGAAATGTTATCCCAATCATGGGGCCCACACACATACATTAATGATTCACCATAGAAATGATTTTCCCAATAGGCCAAGACATTTTCTTTTTACTGTGATTTTTTTGACACTCACACACCCTAGGAAACATTCTCGAATCTCACCCGTCCTGATCAATACTCCAATATAATAATGACTAAGAGTGTAGTTTTAATATGGTAGGACCCAAAAATTAATGTTTCAAATTTCATATATGATTCATATCATTTTTTATTTTATACCTCTAACATTATTTTGCATTAATTTTAATTTTATTTTTATTTTATTTCCATTCATGAACTTCAGAAACCCTTATTGGTAATTATCCTCCACTAGGGATATCTTTTATTAATTCCATCCTTATTATTTCAATTGGTGGATTAATATTGTTTCAAATATCTTTAAATTGAACATATTACATTACAAAGGGTTTATAAAATTTTAATTTTATTATTATAGAAGCTGTTTCAAATATTTGGGTTAAACATGTACCAAATATATTTTCTTAGAACCAATTTCTTTTCCATTGGATAATATTTTTATAAAAAAAATAATGTTTATTTATATAAGTTTATGATGAATTTAATTATATATGTAATTTATTCATGTTGTGTTTGTTGGAAATTATTCGATGGGTTCACCCATATAGTGCTAGGAAATTCATTAATATCGTATACTATGTATACACACAGATAGACACAGGTGAGCCTGAAATAGCATATATAATGGGCGATCTTAGAATGAGAACCAATCCATTCTCTAATTATTATGTTCTCTATATAATAATATTGGAATTATATCATATGTTTAATCTATTTGTTAGGGCTATTTATTATTTCTATAAGTTTTCTAAGAAGATTAAATACTGACAAATTTTTTCATTCTTGTAATGGGATTATAATGTTCCCTTAGATCAAGATTTATATAACCTATATCATGTTTTTTTCTTATTAATCATTAATTTTTTAAACCCTTATTCAATTTTTCATGATTTATGATTCCATTATTAATGGGTGAGTACTATTTAATTGAATCGTGCACTATGTTAATGTTCTAAAACTCTTATGCACTTCATTTTCTCATTTATGACATTTAATTATTAATGATTTTTAATAACATTATTGAGCATTTGTGATCACAATTCTTTTTTTTTTCATTTTCCCCAAGTTATCAAATATTATATTGAATGAATTATTTCTACATGGGTTTTATAAGGATGATATTGATAAGTTAATGTTAAATAAAAAAGGTTGTATTAGTTAAAAAAATGATAATTTATTGATATTAGAAATATTTATGTAAGAGTTTCTCAAATTCCCTAACACAATAAACCTAAAAGGTCCATTAAAATATAAAATAATATAATTTTTTCTTTTTATGTTATAAGATTTGGATGTAAAATAATGGGTCCCCTTCATTGTCATCAAATCCTAAAATGTAATGCTTCTAATTTCATCACTTGATATGGGAGTGCGATTCCATTGTTATTATAAATAAGTTATATATTATTTTATTAATATTAATTATCTAATGATGTGTCATGTTACACAAATATGTGGTACTGATCCACTAGCCTCCACTTCCAAGATGTCCTTTGTAGAGACCCATAATTTACATACATTGTTAATACTTCAAAATTGAAGTACACTTATTACAACATATAAGAAAACCATGAAAGGACCGTATAGGTATAGTGTATTTAGAAACTGGGAAACATAAACAACTGGTTCATAAAGTATCTACATTGTCTCCCATTTATTTCAACATATCTAGGGTCCTTTTTGGCATATCCTACTTAATAACCTTCTTCCTGACCTGGGGAAAGAAAACATACAAAAGGGTGAGCTCAAATGCTCAGTAAGGGTAAACAAAAGAAATATCAATCACATCATATTCATAAGAACATAACATTTTGGAAATCTTAACCAGCAAACGAGATCATAATTTCATAACATGGGATAAATCATAGTAGTGAAATGTAATCCCAATAATCATAACTTAAAATATTAAATTTTGTGGCATACACACATAATCATAGAGAATCATTTCTTATTAGTCAAGACTCATATCCAATACTATCTTAGCGAACAATGTCCATTTCTGAACTGAGTTCACTCCTCGTTTCAGTCCTGTTTCACTGAACTGGTTTAACCTGCCATTCCAGCCATGTCTATCTCCTGAGATATAAATAATTACCCAATTCATTGGATGGAGATATAGGTCCCACCCATCTCATAATGAAACCATTCTTATGTGTACCACAAAAATCATAATTCATATATCATTGCATAACCCATGTAATAAAAATGGGATTTTTAAACATTGTGACATCATAAAACAAATCATATAAGATAAAGGAAATCATAAAAATAATTCCATCACAACATAATCAAATCAATGTAATAATAGGGACAGAAACAGAACCCTATATTATCTTATATGGAAAATAATTTTGATAAAACACTTGAACTCCATTCTTGAATAAAATATCCTTTCTACTTCAAAAACATTTTCCTTTCTTAACATGTCATATAATTTTGAACTAAAAGAAGTTTATTAAAAATAAACATGAAAACATGTAAATTAATCTTCATGGAAATAATTTTCTAAAAATCCATTCATGCCGTATAAGTTAAAAAAACATTCTTCTCATACTTTTGTGGGAAAAGTCAAAAAGTACCTTATATGAAAAATGACAAAACATTCCTTTCATATCTTTTACTAAAAACTCACCGAAGGGTAAAATTGGATATAAACTATTTTAGAAGGATATAAATATTACACATTGTGGAAACATGGATGTGGATGATAAATATTCCCCAGTAAATTCTTAAGTATAAACAATCTCGGATAAAAATGAGATTCTGAGATTTTCCCTTACCTTAGGTCCGATTTTCTTCGTAAGAGTCAGAACCTCTTGTATAATGATTTAAATAATGACATTGACTTATTCCAGAATCATACTCATTGTTATGATATCATATATGGCCATATCCTTAGCTTCTTATTAGTAATATTTCATTGCTACTTGTTATTCGTGTGTTTATTACTTTTTGTTCTTATGCGTGTTTTGTCAAATAAATTCTTATTATTCTATTTAGGTTATAGATACCTCATTTCCAGAATGGTATTAGTGTAATATATATCATATTCATTCATTCAATTCATTTATATAATCATTATGCAATGAATATCATGTAGAACGAGTCGCATCACATCGTGGAGACGGTATTCCATACGTACGCACGAGCGATGACATCGTTCCCATGATCATCGAATTGTATTGGAGTGTATGTATACTATTTCAGAATAAATATCACTTTAAAATAATCATATATAGTTATTATTTACACCATTATACACATCCAAGTAAGGTGGTGGTGGAAAATAGATTACACCACGGCGTGGAGACGGTATTTCGTACGTACGCACGCGCGGTGATTTTGTTTTCATAGGATGGATAGATGGTGAAATATGGTTGTTTCATAATTATAATAACATATCAATATATGAGTTATTTTTATGTTATTACTTCATAATGAAACAGCTAAAGAAGAAGAAGTGGAAGAAGAAATAAAGTTGAAAGAATCGGTAACAGACATTACTTATTCTTTGAAGCGCCTCTTTGAGACCTTCCCTTAGGGTACTAAAATTTCACTTTGAATAAGAACAGGACCTCTAGGATGTTCCTAGGGATGTGGAGAAGATAATTTGGCAGGATTTTGCTGAGCTTGAAGGCTCAAATTGGTGTGAGGAATAGAGGGAGGAGGTGCCCTTTTATAAGGGAGGAGAGGGGCACCTTTGGAAAATCTAAAAATATTATTTTATTATAAATTCATATTCCGTTTTAAATAGCTCCAAATTAATTTATTTAGAAGATAAGGTGGGTTTGGGTCGTAATCCTTTCATACAATAGAATTTAGACAAGTTTAGGGTTCTATTTTAACCTTATCATTTAGATTTAACTTTAAGTTTAATAATTTTACTTTTACCGTGTCTTTTTGTTTTCTTACACTATAAGGTTAATAAACAAACTATAACAAGTAAAAAGAACCCCAAGTTGTTTATTATTAATAAATATAACCTTATCTAAGTCAATTGGACGAACCTTATATTTTTAGTAATAAAATAAAAATTATTAATATAATATTTCTTTTAAAAACTATTTTAGGTCAATTTTGACACTATTTGGTAATTGATTTTTCTGAAAATCATAACAGAACTATTATTTAGAAAAAAGTTAATTAAATCAACACTAAAAAGTCATATTAACCTAAAAAATTGGTTTAATTAATAAAAAGTCTCAAATTATATTTATTTGGGTATTTATAACTTCAATTATGTCAATATTTCATTAATAAGATAATTACTTCATCATCATTGTTTCATAAATAAATAATATTATTTAAAGTCTAAAAATTACAAATAAAATACCATTATGTAGGAAATATTTATATATTTATAATGAATATTTATAGTCTAATTTGTCTTATGTATAACCCTATATTAAAAATGATTTACTTATAAAACTTTGATTTTAACTATTTTAACCCTTCTCTATATAAATTAATATTAATTGCCCTAATCTAATTCAAGTGGGCCTAAATGGTCATATGTTATTCCTAAGGTTGTTTTTGGTCTAATTACACTTATCCAATAGAATTAGGACATGTGTTAGGGTAATAATAATGTCATTTATACCCTTAATTATCCTATTTTTTTAACCGTGCTAAATAAAAGTAAAAAGATACTATTCACCGAAAAATAATTTCATCTCATTGAACAAAATTTTAGTCTTTGATATTAACCATGTCTCTTGGATTTTCGAAATTCCACTCACAGAAGCTGTAAAATTATGTTTTATGAAAAATTCAGTTTTTTAACTACCACTTAGTGCTTTCACTATTCATCAAAAAATGAAAGTTTCCAGAAAAATACAAAAAATTAGGCCTAAGCTATATTTGATATTATGGATTAAAAAATGATGTCTATTTTACCAAATTCAAAACATATAAGTTGCATTAATTAATTTAAATTTCAATTCTCGTCGTCAAAACAAATAGCGTGTTTTTAAGAGATAATAACTATCAAAAGATTCACACTTGTTTATGTCTGGTTTAAATGTAAAATTACATCCAATGACCAACATTGTATTAAATGGTAAAAATATATTGTAAATATACTTTAAAACCACTCAAATTAATAATTTATCACTATTAATTATTTCGATTAAAAAAGTTGTTTTTAATTAAAATTTAGGAATTTTCACTATTCATCAGAATATGAAAGTTATCCGAAAAGTACCAAAATTTCACCCTAAGCTAATTTCGATATTCCGAATCCAAAAATGAAGTCCATTTTTAAAGATAACATTTATAAAATTTAAAAATTGGGTATTACTATTCATAACGGCTAGTTTTAGTAATATTTTAAAAGCATATCGTTGTTTAGTGAAACTCGGTATTGCGTACAACGCAATCTATCGAGGAAGGCCGCTGTTGCGTGCAAAGAAATCCAAGCTAGTGTTGTGTGTAGTGAATGATTCCTTTGATGATTTATATAACATAAAAACAAAATATTTCTCATAAAAGTCTCGGGTGTTACATTCTACCCTCCTTAAAATGAATTTCACCCTAAAAATTCGTCACTTTTTAACAAACAGTTGAGGATACCTCTCCCTCATCATATCCTCAAGCTCCCATGTAGCTTATTCTAATTGGTGGTTCCTCTATAAAACATTCACCAAGTCATTGGTCTTGTTCCATAGTACTTTTTTGCTACGATCCAGAATTTTTATCGGCTGTTCTTCATAAGAAAGATCTTGCTCCAGCGGTACAACTTCTGAGATGAGTAAATGTGAAGGATCAGGTATGTACTTTCTCAGGAGAGATACATGGAACACATCATGAACTTAAGAGAGATTCGGTGGAAGCACCAATTGGTAAGACACCTTCCCAACATGATCCAGAATTTCAAAAGGATCGATATACCTAGGGCTCAGCTTTCCCTTATTTCCAAATCTCATTACTCTCTTCCAAGGAGATATTCGTAAGAACATTTTATCACCCACTTCAAACTCTAGGTATTTTCTTCGGTTTTTGGCATATCTTTTTTGTCGACTCTGAGCTGATCTAATGTGTTGTTGAATAGATCTGACCTTTTCTGCCATCTCATCAACAAGATCAGGTCCTAATAGCTTTCTTTCCCCAACTTCATTCCAGCAAGTTTGAGTCCTGCATTTCTTTCTATAGAGAGCTTCATAAGGATCCATATGAATACTGGAGTGAAAGCTATTATTATAAGATAATTCCACCAAAGGTAGGTGTTTATCCCAACCACCTTTGAAATCCATAGAGCAAGCTCTCAACATATCTTCTAGAGTTTGAATTGTCCTCTCAGACTGACCATCTGATTGAGGATGATAAGTAGTGCTGAAACTCAACTCTGTATCCAGAGTATGCTGAAGAATTCGCCAAAACGTTGAGGTAAACCTCGGATCCCAATCAGATATACTGGAAAGTTGTACTCCTTTCAATCTTACCACTTCCTTTACATATATCCTGAAAGCTGATCCAGAGTGAAGTCCTCTCTAGTAACGATGAAGTGTGCCGACTTTGTAAGAAGATCAACTATGACCCAGATAGCATTATTGCCTTTGGATGTTTTAGGAAGTCCAGTGAGAAAGTCCATAGTGATGTTTTTTCATTTCCATTCTGGTATGGGTAATGGTTGTAAAATCCCCTTAGACTTCTATCTCTCAACTTTAACTTACTGACAAAGCAAGCATCAACAGACATATTCAACAACATCTCTATTCATGCCATCCCAGCAGAAGTAATCTTTCAGTTCCCTATACATCTTCGTGCTTCCAGGATGAATAGAGAATGAATAACTATGAGCCTCATCCAGCAACTCCTTCTTTAATTTTGGGATGGAAGGAACACAAAACCTATTCCAGAACCTTATTATCCCATCACAATCAAGGTTGAATTCAGGAACATTTCTCACCTTCTTTTGTAACTCTACATCTTCATTCTGTGCCTCTTTAATCTTCGCATGCATAGATGGTTGAACATTCATTTGAGATAGATAATATTTTTCCCCTTCCATTATAATTCCAAGATCAATCCTTTGTAAATCCATAAATATTGGATCTTTTGTGATCCTCATCATGGATAAGCAAGCATGGTCTTGTCGACTTAATGCATCTTCCACCTTGTTTGCTTTCCTAGGGTGGTAATGAATTGAGCAGTCGTATTCCTTAATCAGCTCCAACCATCTTCTTTTGTGCATATTCAGCTCCTTTTGTGTGAAAATATAGTTTAAACTTTTATGATCAGTATAAATATCACACATTTCTCCATAAAGATAATGCCTCCAAATCTTTAATGCAATGATTACCGTAGCTAACTCCAAATCATGAGTTGGGTAATTTTCCTCATTGATTTTCAAATATCGTGAGGCATAAGCTATCACCATATCATTTTTCATAAGAACACACCCCGACCCTTTCTTGGATGCATCACTGTAGATCACAAACCTTTCTCCACTACAAGGAAGTGTGAGCACAGTTTCAATGGATAACATTCTTTTCAACTCCTTGAAATTCTCTTCACATTCCTCCATCCACATGAACTTAACTCCTTTTTTAGTCAACATGGTGAGTGGATTAGATAATCGTAAAAAACCTTTCACAAAACGTCGGTAATATCCAGCCAAGCCAAGAAAACTTCGGATCTCCGTTACTGTTGTTGGTCTCGACCATCTTTTGATAACCTCTGTTTTTTCTAGATCCACAAATATACC
The DNA here is from genome assembly GCA_963277665.1 of Viscum album. NCBI lineage: Eukaryota > Viridiplantae > Streptophyta > Magnoliopsida > Santalales > Viscaceae > Viscum > Viscum album. Next base: position 1,905,098,958 of record OY728160.1, read on the forward strand.
TTCTTTTGAGATTATGTGACCCAAAAATGGAACTTTTTGAACCCAAAATTCACACTTGGTAAATTTGGCATAAAGCTTCTCCTTTCTCAGGGTCTTCAATATAATTCTCAAATGATCTTCATGTTCTTCCTTTCTCTTTGAATAGACAAGAATATCATCTTAAACACAACCACAAACTGATCAAGATAGTCTCTAAAGACTCTATTCCTCAGATCCATGAAGATTTCAGTGGCATTAGTAAGACCAAATGGAATCACTATAAATTCATAGTGTCCATACCTTGTACGGAAAGTTGTCTTTGGTATATCCTCCCTTTTTACCCATAATTGATGATACCCTGAACGAAGATCAATCTTGGAAAAGTATTGAGCTCCGCGTAGTTGGTAAAATAAGTCATCAATGCGCGGGAGAGGATATTTTTTATTAATAGTGATCTTGTTAAGTTCTCAATAATCAATACAGAGTCTCATTGATCCATCTTTCTTCTTAAAAAACAGAATAGGTGCTCCCCAAGGTGACGCACTAGGGCGTACGAATCCCTTATCAAGATTCTCTTGGAGTTGCTTCTTCAATTCCTGCAACTCAATTGGGGCCATTCTATCAGGTGTTTTTGAAATAGGCAAAGCACCCAGTACGAGTTCTATTGAAAACTCAACTTCACGATTTGGTGGAAGACCCGGAAATTCCTCTGGAAAGAGATCATCAAACTCCCGTACAATGGGCATATTCTTAATCACGAGTTTCTCACCAACCATTTGAGATAAATAACCTTCATTTAGTGGAATCAAGACCCATAAAATGGACGAAATTTCCACTAGAAGGTTATGTTCATCCTTGCATCGATAGACGATCATAGATTGATCTGGAATATGAAATGTGACTTCCCTTATTTGAAAATTGATATGATCTCCATATAGAGAAAGCCAATCCATGCCAAGAATCACATAAAATTCCACTATAGGAAGGATCACAAGATTTTCAGGAAGCACTTTCCCACAAACGTCAATCGGGGAAGAATTATAAACTTTTAATGCGACTTTTGTGACATTAGGTGTTGTCACAGCTAACTCAACATCTAATTGTTGAGGTAATATGGTGATACCCTTAGAAAAATCATCAGAAATGAAAGAGTGGGTGGATCCAGAATCAAATAAAACATTTGATACTTTAGAGTGGATGGTAAGTGTACCTTTCACCACATCGTTATCGTACTCCACATCGCTGATAGAAATTGAATGTGACTTTTCATTGTCGTTAGCCTTAAGATTTTGTTGATATAGATCATCATCAACAACCCTTGTATTAGGGCATTTATTGGCATAATTCCCCATCTCCTTGCACTTGAAACATTAAAGTGTAGTAGGTTCATTCTGTGTGTCCCTTCCTTTGTTTGCATCATTAGACATCTTCTTCCCATCATTGTGGCATTCAAATGCCCGATGACCTTCATTTCCACATTTGAAACATTTACTTGTCCCTTTAAGACAACTCCCTCCATGTTTCTTTCCACACTTTGAGCATAAGGGAATGCTCATCTTCTTTTTAGTGTGCTATTTATATTTTCCTTTGATTTCCATTTTCCTCTTCTTATCAAACCCATATGACTAATGGGTTACTCCAATCTCCATCTCAACTTTGAGAGAACATCGAACGATTTTTTCGTAGCTATTGAAGTCCCTTATGGATAAGGCCCTTCGAAGACTTGGTTTTAAGCCACTAAATAATCGATCGATCTTACTCCCATGTTGGATAATAATACCATAAGCGTACCTTGCAAGTCTTGTAAAATTTGCGTCATAGGTACCAACAGATTCATCATCCTTTGGATTCAGTTCAAGAAACTCTTTCTCCATCTTTGATCGGAGAATACTAGGGAAGTAATTATTGAAAAATAAGGTCTTGAACTCATCCCATTCAATGGACTCAATTTCATCCCTTTTCCTCGTATTCTTAATAAGATTCCACCATTGATCAGAATCTCCTTCCAAACAATACACTGCTAGGATGACTTTATCATGTTCAGAACATTGAAGAACTGAAAATATCTTTTTATTAGTACTAATCAATTGTTCAAAAACTAATGGATCTGTAGACCCACTGAAAGAAGGTGGACGCTGCCTCATGAAGGATTCAATAGAATGTTGCTCCTTCCTTTGCTCGTTTGGAAGTCCTGTATGATTCATAGCTTGAGAAAGTTGTGTGAGCATGGCTACAAGATTTTTCATTCCATCTCCCATAACGTTTGGTTGTTCAGGGGGGGAAAATCATTGCATTGCCCGTCGCATTCCGCATTAACACGGTTCTTTCAGGTTCCATCCATTGACTAAAACCAAGAAGAATAGTGTGAGAAACACTAATTATAATTGGAAAACCACATAATCAAGAATAATATTTCACACTTAAGGTCTTATCCTAGGTTATTCATGGTCATTTCTAAAACACTAAGATCGTGTTCTATGATTAGAATTATCCTTAGGGTTCTTACTAAGGCTTTCACATCCTAGTTTCCAAAGGTTGACTATACCTTCCCTCTGATACCAACTATAATGACCCATACTTTACATACATTGTTATTACTTCAAAATTGAAGCATACTTATTACAATATATAACAAAACCATGAAAGAACCGTATAGGTATAGTGTCTTTAGAAACTGGGAAACATAAACAACTGGTTCATAAAGCGTCTACATTGTCTCCCATTTATTTCATCATATCTATAGTACCTTTTCGAATATCTTACTTAATAACCTTCTTCCTGACCTGGGGAAGGAAAACATACAAAAGGGTGAGCTCAAATTCTCAGTAAGGGTAAACAAAAAAAATATCAATCACATCATATTCATAAGAACATAAAATTTTGGAAATATTAACCTGTAAAAGAGAGCATAATTTCATAACATGTGATAAATCATAGTAGTGAAATGAAATCCCAATAATCATACCTTAAAACATGAAACTTTGTGTCAGACACACATAATCATGGAGAATCATTTCTTATTAGTCAAGACTCATATCCAAGACTACCTTAGCGGACAAAGTCCATTTCGGAACCGAGTTCACTCCTCGTTTCAGTCCTGTTTCACTGAACCGGTTTAACCTGCCATTCCAGCCATGTCTATCTCATGAGATATAAATATTTACACAATGGATTGTAGGGAGATAATGGTCCCACCCATCTCATAATGAAACCATTCTTATGTGTGACACAAAAATCCTAAATCATACATTATTGCATAACCAATGTAATAAAAATGGTATACTTAATCATTGTGGCAACATAAAACAAATAAATAAGAAAAAGGAATTCATAAAAATAATTCCATCACAACATAATCATATCAATGTAATAATAGAGATAGAAATAGAACCCTATATTATCTTAGATGGAAAATAATTTTGATAAAACAGTTGAATTCCATTCTTGAGGAAAATATCCTTTCTACTTCAAAAACATTTTCCTTTCTTAACATGTCATATAATTTTGAACTAAAATAAGTTGATTAAAAATAAACTTGAAAACTTGTAAAGGAGGCTTCATCTAAATAATGTTCTAAAAATCCATTCATGCAGTATAAGTTAAAAAAACATTCTTCTTGTACTTTTGTCAGAAAAGTCAAAAAGTACCTTGTACGAAAAACGACAAAAGATTCCTTTCATATATTTTACTAAAAACTCGCCGAAGGATAAAATTGGATATAAACTATTGTATAAGGATATAAATATTACATATTGAGGAAACATGTATGTGGATGATAAATACTCCGTAGTAAATTCTGAAGTATAAACAATCTCGGATAAAAATGAGATTGCGAGATTTTCCCTTACCTTTGGTCTGATTTTCTTCGTAAGTGTCTGAACCTCATGTATAATGATTTAAATAATGTCATTGAATTATTCCAGAATCATAATAATTGTTATGATATCATATATGGCCATATTCTTAGCCTCTTATTAGTAATATTTCATTGCTTCTTGTTATTCAGGTGTTTATTACTTTTTGTTCTTATGCGTGTTTTGTCGAATAAATTCTTATTCTTCTCTTTAGTTTATAGATAACTCATTTCCAGAATGGTATTAGTGTAATATATATCATATTCATTCATTAAATTCATTTATATAATCATTATGCAATGAAGATCATGTAGAACGAGTCCCATCACATCGTGGAGACGGTATTCTGTATGTACGCACGAGCGATGATATCATTCCCATGATCGTGGAATTATATTGGAGTGTATGTATACTATTTAATAATCAATATCACTTTAAAATAATCATATATAGTTATTATTTACACCATTATACCCATCCAAGTAAGGCGGTGGTGGAAAATAGATTACACCACGGCGTGGAGACGGTATTCCGTACGTACGCACGCGCGGTGATTTCATTTTCCGTAGAATGGATAGATAGTGAAATATAGTTGATTCATACTTATAATAAAATATCAGTATATGAGTGATACTGATGTTATTACTTCATAATGAAACAACTAAAGAAGAATAAGTGGAATAAGAAATAAAGTTGAAAGAATCGGTAACGGACATTACCTCTTCTTTGAAGCGCCTCTTTGAGACCTTCTCTCAGGACACTAAAATTACTATTTTAAGAAGACCAGGACCTCTAGGATGTTTCTATGGAAGTGTAGAAGAGAAGTTTTCTGGGGTTGGCCGAGCTTGAAGGCTCAACTTGGTGTGAGGAAGAGAGGGAGGAGGTTCCCTTTTATAAGGGAGGAGAGGGGCACCTTTGGAAAAACTAAAAATATTATTTTATTATAAAGTCATATTCAGTTTTAAATAACTCCAAATTGATTTATTTCGAAGATAAGGTGGGTATGGGTCGAAATAATCTCATCAAGTAGAATTTAGACAAGTTTGGGGTTCTATTTTAACCTTATCATTTAGATGTAACTTTATGTTAAAAAAATTTACTTTTACCGTGTCTTTTTGTTTTCTTACAGTATAAGGTTAATAAACATACTATAACAAGCCAAAAGAACCCCAAGTTGTTTATTATTAATATAAATAACCTTATATAATTCATTTGGACGAACCATAGATGTTTAGGAATAAAATAACAATTACTAATATAATATTTGTTTTAAAAACTATTTTAGGTCAATTTTGACACTATTTGGTAATTGATTTTTCTGAAAATCATAACAGAAATATTAGTTCTAAAAAAGTTAATTAAATCAACAATAACATGTCATATTTACCTAGAAAATTATTTTAATTCATAAAAAGTCTCAAATTACATTTATTTGGGTATTTATAACATCAATTATGTCAATATTTCATTAATAAGATAATTAATGCATTATCATTGTTTCATAAATAAATTAAATTATTTAAAGTCTAAAAATTAAAAATAAAATACCATTATTTAGGAAAGCTTTTTAGATTTCTAATTAATATTTATAGTCTAGTTTATCTTATGTATATCCCAATATTATAAATGATTTACTTATTAAACATTGATTTTAACTATTTTAACCCTTCTTTAAATAAAATAATATTAAATGTCCTAATCTAATCCAAGTGGGCCTAAATGGTCATATTTTATTCCTAAGGTTGTTTTTGGTCGAATTACACTTATCCAATAGAATTAAGAAATGTGTTATGGTAATAATAATATCATTTTTACCCTTAATTATCCTATTTACTTTTAACCGTGGTAAATAAAAGTAAAAAGTTACTATTCACCAAAAAATATGTTCATCTCATTGAACCAAATTTTAGTCCTTGATATTAACCATGTCTCTCGGATTTTTGAAATTCCACTCATAGAAGCTGTAAAATTATGTTTTGTGAAAAATTCAGTTTTTTAACTACCACTTAGTGCTTTCACTATTCATCAAAAAATGAAAGTTTCCAGAAAAATACCAAAAATTAGGCCTAAGATATATTTTATCTTATTAATTATAAAATGATGCATATTTTATCAAATTGAAAACATATCAGTTTCATTAATTAATTTAAAAATTAATTCCCGTCGTCAAAATAAAAAGCGTGTTTTTAAGAGATAATAATTATCAAAAGATTGACACTTGTTTATGTTTGGTTTAAATGTGAAATTACATACAATGACCAACGTTGTATTAAATGGTAAAAATATATTCTAAATATACTTTAAAACCACTCAAATTAATAATTTATCACTATTAATTATTTCGATTAAAAAATTTGTTTTTAATTAAATTTTAGTAATTTTCACTATTCATCAGAATATGAAAGTTATCCGAAAAGTACCAAAATTTCACCCTAAGCTAATTTCGATATTCCGAATCCAAAAATGAAGTCCATTTTGAAAGATAAAATTTATAAAATTTCAAAAAGTGGGTATTACTATTCATAACAAGTAGTTTTAATAATATTTTAATAGCATATCGTTGTTTAGTGAAACTAGGTATTGCATACAACACAAGCTATCGAGGAAGGTTGTGGTTGAGTGTAAATCATGCCAAGCTAGTGTTGTGTGTAGTGAAAGATTTATTTGATGATTTATATAACATAAAAACAAAATATTTCTCATAAAATTCTCAGGTGTTACATCCTTGGTTTAGGCCCTTATGGATTCTTGTACTATTACGGTACTATGTCGGCGTTGAGGCAGATGATGAAGTAGGAAAGTGGTGACTCATGAATGATGAAGTCATGATGACGTAGAAAATACACTGCATTTGGACTTTGTTCCATGTAATGTTACACATTTCCTTGATATTTCAGGAAATGTAACGGGTATCCCTCTTTGAAGATAGAAATATTTCTTTGATTTTATAATAAAAATGATGATTTGTTCGCATATTTAACAAAAATATATAATTTTAAACAATGGACAACAAAATATATAGAATAGACTACTGAAGAGTAGTTGTTCTATATCAGAACTAATCCGTTTTCTAGGTAAGATTATTATTTAATAAACCAATTAGAAATTGGTAATTCTAATGTGGACAGGATTAAGTATCTATATAAGACAAACCCCATTGATTAGTTCCACTATTTTCATATTTTCTTGTTTTGTGTTATTTCATGATTTTGAAACAATAAATTATATGTTTCAAGATAATAAAAGAGTTACATTGATAGTTGAAATTATTTTCTCTTTTATATATGTCTCTATATTCAAGTAAAATTAGATATACAATTTAAATTATTTTGAAAATTATTTTAACAAAGCTATGATTATACATATGAGAAGATTTTAAAAAGATTAAATTATAAAATTCTATATTCTTAGTTAACTATAAATTTTTATTTAATTAAGTTATTTAGTTGTTAACTAATTTTTTAAAATGGGGATTTATAATTGGAAATTCAATTCACCCCACTCTTGATTATTCCACTCCAACCAACCTTTGGTATCAATGGTTCCCCAAAATTACTTTTTTCTTTATAAAGTTATATCAACACATGTTTAATTTCTATTAAACATAAATTTTTCATATTTATGATTAATAATATCAAACATGGAACTTCCACTAATCAACCTACTTATTTTAATGTGATGAATTGTACTCTATATAATATCAAGATGAAATTTCATATGGAAAAAATGGGATTTTAATTTTTTATTGTTATAGAGGAAAAACATGAAATACCCAAACCTAATATAGATAAATAGATTTATTATAGTAAGCACTCTTATGAATAGATCTATAAAAAATGAATTCATAATATTATCCTTTATGAGCAGTCTAGTTTTATTGAATAATTTTTTTTCTACTTCCTTTTAAATTTGGGATATTCTTATTATATCTCATGAGGGATCCTCACATGTCAAAGAAATATGTTTAAATAATTATAACATAATTTATGATTCCTTAAAAATGAATCCTTCTAAATGCATCTCAAACAGTTATCTCAGGTTTAATGAGATTTTGGCAAGCACTTGGGAAACAAATTTTGGACCACAACCAAGTGATGTGACTTTTGAGATGTCAACTTTATAGGTGTAGGGGAACATATGTTACCATTATAGATTATTGTGATATATGTAAGTTATCAATAATAGAATTTATTGGATATCTGTTGATGTATGAGGAGGAATTGGATGTGAACAATAAATAAGGATATGAAAAAAAGAGGAATTCAATATCCCTCAAGACGTAGGACTCAAAAATGAATGTGAAGATAATAAATGTATGTTTGTCCGATGATGAATCTATATTAGATAGTGACATGAAAATGGAACTCCTTGACATAATATTACCAAATTTTAATAATAATATGTTCTTCAATAAGTCAAATTCTATAGGTAAGTAGGAAAATAAAGGAAATTGTATGAAAGAGTGTAACAAATGATGATTTCTTTAATGGAATAATATTCTATTAGTGAAAAATAAAAGGACAAATTAAGGATAATTTTTCTATGATGATATATAAGAATAAGCTTAAGGATAAATGTCACACCCCGACTGACACTTTTTTAAATTTAATTATTTTGAGCCTTTCTTTTGGTTCGCGGTTTGAATTGGTTCTATTTTTTTCAAAAGGGATTTGTGATCTTATACGGGTGTGCGTCCGTATGCGTGACAGTGTGTAGAACCCAATCTTAATCAGAGGATGTTTTATTTTTAAAAGTTTTATTATTTGGGCGTGCGACCTTGTGCACGTCCATGCGCGCTGCCCGACCTCAATAATAATGATGATATTTTTTCTTCTTCCGCAGTTAATTCTTTGATTTGGTTGTTAATATTAAATTAATGTTACAATTATAAAATATTTGACTTACTATTTAGATTACCTTTATTTTTGTGATTTATGTATAGGTTAATTTTATTTGTTTTCAAGTTTCATTTCATTATTTATTTCGTTATTTATTTATTTTTTACTATTATTTAATTTATTTTTATTTTTTTTCATTTATTTTTTTTCATTATATTTTTCACTCCTTTTTTTCTTTATTCCCTCTCTCTTGATCTCCCTTCTCCCTTGTGCGTACCACCTACCCCCCTTCTTCTGTTTCCGCATCACCCCCTAACCCTAGGAAGCCTCCGCTCAGCTCCTCTGGCAAACCGGACCAACACCCCCCCCCCTTGCCCACGGGCAAATCAGATCACCTCCTATCATTCTTCCCATCGCACCATCCTCTTCCTCGCCAGACTGAATCATGTAGACCTCCCTCTCCCTTACCTTAAGTCGTGCCTCCCACCCTCCACCTTCTCGTTGGACGACCTCCACCCCCTCCTTTGGACCAGCACCCTCTTTTACTATGGTCGGCGACCAGTAACCAAGCTGCCTCCTCCCTCTCCCGGACACCCGTGCACCTCCCTAACCCACACCACCTTCCAAACTCATGCTTCCTCCCTAACTGAGTTCTTTTATAGCGTGGCGCACCTCTGGTACTCATCCCCCTTTCTAAGTTGGCCATCCGCACTTTCGTAGTAGGTTCGTTTTCCTTCAAGGAGTTGACATCTTACTTAGTGAATTTCTAGGTTGTGGTTTGGTGTGGCGTTTGATTTTTTTATGGTCTAATTAATTAGATAATTTGATTTTAGGGATTAATTTGATCACCTTGTGATGCGGTTGTGCAGCGATTGGAGTTCCACAATTTTTCATTGGATTCTCAAAAACATAGGTAGCCAGTTGCGTGCATAATCTTTATTTGGTGTTTTATTTTTCTTGTTTAATCAATTTAGTTTGTTAAATGATTAATATTATTTGTGTGAATATGGTTTTTCTTAATGTTTAAATATTATTTCGAAGTGTTTAGTAAAGTTTTTATATGATATGAAAGTTTTGATTTTATGAAAACATTGGTTGAGCCATTCATAGTGTTTTCTAAACCGTGTTGTTGATTTGCTATGGTGCACAAATGCTAAAAATTATGTTTTGACATGTAAGTGGTGTGCATTGGGACTTAAAAGGGGTTTTTTGTGGTATTTTTCGTTCAATGTCTTGGGATATTGTCTGGATTTGCTTAAAAATATTTTTAAGTTGTTTATTAAATCTTAAAATGTTTGTGAACCATGCGTAGGAAAATGTTTTAGTGTGTGTTTAATTTTAAAGAGGGGAGTTTGAGTATGTTTTTTTGTGATGCATTGTAAGATATCATGGAAAACATCTATTAATTACCTAAATGATTTATTAAGTTAGGAGTGTGATGCAAATTTGACCTTGTGTCATGTTTTCCATGAAAGGTGTATTTTTCATGTGTTGTGCTTAGTTTATATTATTTTATGGGAAGTGAAATTTTTTTAGTTGTGTTTTGAGCCTTTGGTAGTTATTGGACTCCCTTTCTTAGTAGTAGAGTGTTTTTCTCATCATAGTGGGGATTTTGGTCATTAGTGACAAAAACCTATAGGTATATACATGGTTAAGCATGTATATATGTATATCCTCCTTGCGCATATTCCCTCGTGGTGAGGGGAATATATACTTGGGTTAAAGGGTATATATATATATATATGGAAATGTATATGCGTATAGCTGAGGCAGTTTCGGGATTCCCTCATCAAGAGCAGCAGCTTTTAGTTAGTAAGAGCCAGGAGCCAAGTGGACGGCTTGGTTCCATTTTGAGGTAGGTTTCCCTATGCATTTTCCTTTAAATTTAAGAATCATTTATTTCTTTCTTTTAGCACCTTGTTCTAATATTAATTATTGATATAGAATAGTTAGTAAATTGTCAGGATTGAATTGGAGGGGTTATTTTTTTAATATGTTGCAATAAATGTTTTGACTGTGTTTTTACATTTACATCTTGATGAAATGACCCTTTGTCCTTTGTGAACATTTTTAGATTTATAATTCTAGTTTGGGTTTCTTAAATGGGTTTCGAAATATATTTATGGTTTTCAAAGTGGCGTGCGAGTGATTCTTAAGAAATCTTTTGGCATGTGAAAATCATGTGAGGCCTGGTTGGCACTTTTGTAAAACTAGTTATCTCAAGAAAACTCTCCTCAGATGTGGTCCCTTTACTTTACTTGAGTTATATTGTAACACACCGAGCTTTTATGCAAAATATTATTTTTAATTTCATTGATGTCTTTTGTTGTACGCTACACCAAATGGAGCTTTCACTACACGCATCCTAGACATGGCATGTATTACATGCAATCAAGATCTTCCTCGGTAGAGTGTGTACTACGCAATACCGAGTTTCACCAAACGATATATTATTATAGTATTATTATGAAGTAGCCATTATGAACCGTAATACCCACTTTTTCAAATTTTATAAATTTTATTTTTCAAAATGGACTTCATTTTTGGATTCAGAATATCGAAATTAGCCTTGGGTGAATTTTTGGTATTTTTTTGAAAACTTTCAATTTTTAATGAATAGTGAAAACATTAGGTTACTGTTTAAAAACCGAAATTTTATATAAATAATTATTTATTTTATTTATATTTATTTTAGGTCAAAATTTAAACATAATACCTATATAAGTTCAATTTAATTCATTGGAGTTAATTTATAACAATTTTAGACATATAAAAATTTTATTAAACATTTCACCGTCTTTTACCCACCTCCTAGGACAGTTTAAAAATTTACATAAAACATAATTTTACCACTTCTGTGAGTGGAATTTCGAAATTTAGAGAGACACAATTAATATCAAGGAGTAAATTTTATTCAATAAGATAAAAATAATTGTTGGTGAATTTTAACTTTTTACTTTTATTTACCACGGTTAAAAGTAAATAGGGTAATTATGTTTAAAAATGATATTATTATTACCCTAACACATGTCCTAATTCTATTGGATAAGTTTAGTTCGACCAAAAACAACCTTGGGGATAAAATATTACCCTTTAGGTCCACATGGATTAGATTGGGACATTTATTATTATTTTATTTAATGAATAATTAAAATAGTTAAAATGAAATTTTAACAACTAAAACATTTTTAATATAGGGTTATACATAAGATAAATTCTTCTATAAATATTCATTAGAAAGATAAAATGATTTCCTAGATAATGGTATTTTATTTATAATTTTTAAACATTAAATAATTTAATTTATGTATGACACAATGATGATGTAGTAATTACCTTGTTAATAAAATATTAATAGAATTGATGTTATAAATAACCAAATAAATGTAATTTTAGACTTTTTATGAATTAAAATAATTTTATAGGTTATTATGACATGTTATTATTGATTATATTAACTTTTTTCGAAATAATCATCTTGTTATGAGTTTCAAAAAAATCATGTACCAAATAGTGTCAAAATTGACATAAAATAATTTTTAAAACAAATATTATATTATTAATTGTTATTTTATTCCTAAAAATATAAGGCTCTACCAAATGACTTTTATAAGGGTATATATGTTAATAATTAACCACTTGGGGTTAGGTTTTCTTGTTATAGTATGTTTATTAACCATATAGTGTAAGAAAACCAAAAGGAACAGTAAAAGTTAAATTATTTAACTTAGAGTTAAATCTAAATGATAAGGATAAAATAATAACCTAAAATTGTCTAAAATATATTGGTTGAGAGGATATCGACCCATCCCCACCTTATCTTATAAGTAAATCAATTTTGAGCTATTTAAAACCGAATATTACTTTATTATAAAATAAAAGTTTATGTTTTCCTAAGGTGCCCCTCTCCTCCCTTATAAAAAGGGCACCCCTTCCCTCTTCTCTTTACACCCTTTTGAGCCTTGAAGCTCGGAAAACCCCTTAAAATTACTCTTCCCAACATCTCTATTTATATCATAGAGGTTATGGTCCTCTAAAAAGACCATCTCTAGTGCCCTAATAAGAAGTTTAAAGAAGGTGCGTCGAGGAAGAGGTAATCACTTCTACCGATTCTTTCAAGTTTTATTTCTTCTTCAACTTCTTATAATTTAGTTGTTTAATTATAATTTAATAACATCAGTATCACTAATATAATGATATGTTATTATAAATATGAAACAACCCCATTTCACCTTCTATCCACCCTACGGAAAATGAAATCACCCCGCGTGCGTACTTACGGAATACCGTCTCCACGCCGTGGTGTAATATGTTTTTCTACCACCACCTTACTTGGATGGGTATAATGGTGTAAAAAATAACTATATATGATTATTATAACATTATACTTATTCTAAGATATTATATCATCCACTACAATTCCATTCAATAAATATGGGAATGATATCGTCGCTCGTGCGTATATACGGATTACCGTCTCCACGATGCGATGTGATTCATTTTCCATGTTAACAATTCAAGAATGATTATAATGTATATATAACAAGTAATCATGAAATATATGAAATAATGATTCTACTTGATTTATGTATATATATATTTATTTCATCTACTTAATTCCATTCAATTCAATAAGGAAACGAAAAACAGAGTTCATACATATGTACGACCTACCGTCTCCATGAACGGTGTATTTCTTTCCATTTATCAATCTATTATATGTATATTCTGAATATATATTATATATAAATCTTGTATTATATTCTGGAATTAATTAATCATGATCTATGTTATCATATTAATAATTACAATTCAAAACACGGATGATAAATGTAACGATTTTACCCAAAATGCTGCTTTAACATGGAATTGACTAATGAACTGATAATATAAAGTCGTAAGTGAATAATATATGATATGATAAATATTATTATGGTTAATTTACAAGTTAATAATATGATTAAACCGACTATACAGGAGTCTCAGACACATACAGAAGAAATTGGACATAAGGTAAGGGATAAATATTCCAATCTCATTCTTATCCGAGATTGTTTATACATAAGTATTTACTAGGGTTATGTTTATTATCCATGTCCATATGTTCTCAAAAAAATTTCGTAAAATGTTTAATTTTCTTCCATGTATGTTTAAATTCATATTTACCTTTTTATTTACTTTTACCACATCTTATGTAAGGAATATTTTTTTTGTTTACCATTCGAGGTACTTATCGATTTTTCTGAAAAAAGTATTAGGAGAATGTTTTTTAACATATACGGCATGAATGGATTTTTATGGTTTTATAAATCCTTATTGTAACTAAGATTACTCTACAAGATTTCAGGACTAATTTAAATAAAATCCTTTTATTTTAAAATTGCATGGAATTTTGTGAAAAGAAAATGATACTTAAGAAGAAAGGATATTTTCCTCAAGAATTCTTCACAAGTGTTTTATCAAAACCATTTTCCATATAATATGACATTATTTCATATGTGTATGTTTAAATTATAACATCTCTATGATTTACATGGTTTAACTTTTATTATGATGAAATGATATTCATTTGTTTTATATGCATTTTGTTTTGATGGGATGATGTTTATGAAACTCATTTTTATTCTTTCGGTTATGATGAATGATTTATGTTTATGTTGTGTAAAATGAAAGAATGATATCATTATGAGATGGGTGGGACCTATATCTCCCTCTAGTGAATTGGGTAAACATTTATGTCTCATGATATAGACATGGCTGGAATGGTATGTTAATCTGGTTTAGTGTTACAGGACTGAAACGAGGAGTGAACTCGATTCAGAAAGGGACTTTATCCACTAAGATGGCCTTGGCAGCAATTCCTTGGATACTATGGAAATCATATCATGTGCATAATGTTTTTCAACAAATACAAGTTTTATTTCCAATCTATTTTATCATGATTGATGTTCCATTATGATCTATGCCTTACGTACTGCCATGTTTCATGTCATTGCTAAAGATTTTGATGTTTAAACATTATGTTCATGTGTTTATGTTCAAATGTATATGGTTTGTTTTATTTTCTCCATTCTTACCCTTACTAAGAATTTGATCTCACCCTTTATATGTTTTCTTTTCCCCAGGATATAAAGAAAGGTTTTAGGTAATAAAACAAAAGGGGAAGATCTTTATGGGAGATATTGAAGATCTTTCACCATGATTAGATGATTATGTTCCGAGTTTCAAAAGAAACTAAACTTTTACGGTCCTTGTGTGTTTTTTTTTGTTATGTATTAAGTATTCCGAAAAATTTATGTAATGTCCATGTACATCAAGCTTTGGTCTTTACAGTTGGTATCAGAGGAATGGTTTAGTCAACCTTCGGAAACTAGGATCCGAGAACTTTAGTGAGATCCCTAGAGATATTTCTATTGTATGTCTAGGGATGTCCCTAAGGTTAAGTATAAGTATAGGATATAGTTATAGAGTTACGATAAAGATATTAGAATAAAACCTAAGATTTTCGATATTGAAGTTACTCCCCCTTGATTATGATTTTGGCCTCTCACACTATTCTTCTTGGGTTTTAGAAAATGTCTAGAAACAGGATGATTCACGATAATGGAGGATATGATGGACAATGGAATGATATTATTCATGAGAAACCAAAAGAAATTGGATCTGGAAGTCCACATATCGTTATTATTCCAAATCATAAATCTCACAATATGATCAATAATCTCAACATTAGTATGTTTCCTCACTCAGTTAGTAAGAGAATGATAGAGTTTCATGCTGATCATAGAGGAAATACAGATCAATTTCCCTCATGTAAATCATGTGGGAAGAGGCATCAGGGAGAATGTTTCAAAGGAACTAGAAGATTCTTTGGGTGTGGAAAAGAAGGACACAAAACTAGTAATTTTAAAGAAAAAGGTTCAGTTAGAACCATGGACAAGGATAATGGTACTACTAAGACATCAACAATGGTTAAGTGTTTTAAATGTGGAATGTACGGGCATCATACAAACCAATGCCCTAAAGGGAAAATCTCATAAAGAGAAACGGCATGGTCATATCGGTAGTATTTATGTAGATGATGATGAAGAGACTAAAAATGATATATGAGATGGAAGAAATAATGATGCTCAGTCATTGGTTTAAGAAGGTAGTTTAATGATTGTATGTTTATCCAGAATAATGTATGGTACTATGGAATAAAGAAAAATCTAAGGATTGTTACACTATTGCCTTTGCTTGAGTTTTGAAAGTATATGTTGAATGGTATCGATAACCATGAAAGGTTATTTAAATATTTTTTGAAAGCACCAAATATGCGCATAATGAAGGGATAAGGAGATAATGAAATGTATGATAGTATTAATGATCTCATGACTAATATAAGGAAAAAGTAATATCATGGTTTGAGTATATAAAATTTTTGGGATTTTGGTATATGGGAAGAGTTACCTTGTGATAGAATTCATGTTTTCACTATGGTTTAAGAGAATACATGATTAAGGTATTATCATGTTTGGAATGTGACCAACAAGATATATCGTTTGATATATGAGGGATAAATGAATGTTTTCACATGCTCGGTAGATGAGATTTCAAGTAATTGTTTTCTTTATAATATGAGCTTGGACGGAAGTATTTTGGATAAGACTAATGATTGGAATGAATTAAGTTAGACATAAGATGGTATGGTTTTAAGGCTAGAAAATATTTCTATTTTATTGCAAGAATGTTATTATAATGTAGTTTTAGAAAAAGGGACAACCTGCAGGATGGGCGACAACCCATCGCGTCGGACAAGGCTGTGGGAATTGAGTCCACAACCAAAGTGTGACATGACATTATTTCCTACAACTGGCCTACAGGAAGTCCCTGGTTAGTAGAAACTAGTTTTATTATGCAGTACTATAGATGAAGTATAAGTCCATTTTTGCAATCATATACGATTATCCTCACCATAGATGGACTTATATATATTTGATAAATTTTTCTAACCTTTTTTTTGAGACATATGGAATGACCCATCATTCTATCCCATGATCTGCTAACACTTCAAGAATGACAAATTCAACTTCATTTCTTTAAGAGATGAAGTGGAAATTTTTCAAGGCACAAACAACGGAGAGATTATACCAAAATAAAGTAAGTATTTCTTCTATATAAAATTTTTCAACAATAGGAAAATGATCTTGAAAACCAAAAATGTTATCCCAGTGCCCTTATATCTGATGAATCAGATAGTACCTTAGATCATCACAAATTTATGGCCTTGTGATTGTTGGATTTTTCATAGCAATATTCTCTACCACTATCCATAAAAACATGATGGTTAGATTTTTCTTCCATATCAAAATTTTCACCTATGTTCTCCTATGTGGAAACCCGGTGATTAGTTAATTTGGGAAAAAATTACGTTTCATAATTTAGTTTTTAAAGTTCAGTTTTTGTATTCCTTTTTATGATGTGGGTTTCTTTTAAAGAAACTTTCGAGTAGTAAACTATTTATAACCCTGACGAATTTTGAGGGCGAAATAAATTTTAAGGGGGGTAGAATGTAACACCCTGAGATTTTGTGAAAAATATTCTTTTTAATTTCATTAATGTCTTATGTTGTACGCTACACCAAACGGATCTTTCACTACATGCATCCTTGAATTGCCTTTCATTACATGCAATTAAGACCTTCCTCGATAGCGTGTGTAGTACGCAATACCAAGTTTCACCAAATGATATATTATTATAATATTATTATGAACTAGCTGTTATGAATAGTAATACCCATTTTTTAAAATTTTATAAATTTTATTTTTCAAAATGGACTTCATTTTTGGATTCGGAATATTGAAATTATCCTAGGGTGAATTTTTGGTATTTTTCTGAAAACTTTCAATTTTTGATGAATTGTGAAAACACTCGGTTACTATTTAAAAAATGACTTTTTATTTAAATAATTATTTATTTTATTTAAATTTTTATTTGGTAAAAATTGATACATAATACCTATATATGTTCAATGTAATTCATTGGAGTCATTTTATAATAACTTTACACATAAAAAGTTTATTGAACTTCTCACTGTCTTTTACCCACCTCCTACGAGAGTTTGAAAATTTACATAAAACTTAATTTTAACACTTTTGTGAGTGTAATTTAGAAAATAAAAGAGACATGGTTAATATAATGGAATAAAATGTGGTTCAATAAGATAAAAATAATTTTTGGTGAATAGTAAATTCTTATTTTTATTTACCACGGTTAAAAGTAAATAGGGTAATTAAGGGTAAAAATGATATTATTATTACCCTAACACATGTCCTAATTCTATTGGATAAGTTTAGTTCGATAAAAAAAACCTTAGGGATAAAATATTACCCTTTTTGTCCACTTGGATTAGATTAGGAGAATTATTGTTATTTTATTTGAAGAAGAATTAAAATAGTTAAAATCAATGTTTAATGAATAAAAAATTTGTAATATAGGGTTATACATAAGATAAATTCGATTATAAATATTCATTAGAAATCTAAAAATATTTCTTACATAATGGTATTTTATTTATAATTTTTAGACATTAAAAAATTTAATTTATTTATGACACAATGATGATGCAGTAATTACCTTTTTAATGAAATATTAACATAATTGATGTTATAAATACACAAAAAAAAATTTAATTTTAGACTTTTTATGAATTACACTAATTTTATAGGTTATTATTACATGTTAATATGGATTTAATTAACTTTTTTAGAACTAATAATTCTATTATGATTTCCAAAAAAAATCAAGTATCAAATAGTGTCAAAATTGACATAAAATAGTTTTTAAAACAAATATTATATTATTAATTGTATTTTTATTCCTAAAAATATAATGTTCAGAAAAAATGACTTAGATAAGGGTATATATATTAATAATGAACCACTTGGGGTTTTTTGTCTTATTATTGTAAGTTTATTAACCATATAGTGTAAGAAAACAAAAAGACACGGTAAAAGTTTAATTATTTAACTTTGAGTTAGATCTAAATGATAAGGATAAAATAGTAACCTAAACATGTCTAAAATCTATTGGTTGAGAGGATCTCGACACATCCCCACCTTAGCTTAGAAATAAATCAATTTGGAGCTATTTAAATCCGAATATGACTTTATTATAAAATAATATTTTAGGTTTTCATAAGGTGCCCCTCTCCTCCCTTATAAAAAGGGAACCCCTTCCCTCTTCTCTTCACACACTTTTGAGCCTTTAATCTCGAATTACCCCTGACAATTCCTCTTACCAACCTCTATAGTTATATCATATAGCTTCTGGTCTTCTCAAAAGACCAACTCTAGTGCCCTAATAATAAGTTTAAAGGAGGTGCGTCGAGGAAGAGGTAATCTCTTCTACCGATTCATTCAAGTTTTCTTTTTTCTTCAAATTATTCATAATTAGTTTTTTAATTATAAATTAATGACATATGTATCACTATTATACTTATATGTTATTATAAATAAGAAACAACCCATTTTACCTTCTATACATCCTACAGAAAAAGAAATAACCGTGGGTGCATACGTACAGAATATCGTCTCCACGCCGTGGTGTAATCTGTTTTTCCACCACCAACTTACTTGGATGGGTATAATGGTGTAAAGAATAATTATATATGATTATTAAAACATCATACTGATTATAAGATATTATATCATCCACTACAATTCCATTCAATAAATATGAGAACAATATCACCGCTCGTGCGTACGTACGGATTACCGTCTCCATGACGCGATGTGATTTATTTTCCATGTTAAAAATTCAAGAATGATTAAAAAGTATATATAATAAGTAATCATCAAATATATGCCATAATGATGCTACTGGATTTATGTATATATTAATATGTATGTCGTCTACTTAATTCCATTCAATTCAATAAGGAAACGAAAAACAGTGTTCATGCGTACGTACGGCCTACCGTCTCCATGAACGGTGTATATTTTTTCATTTATAAATCTATTATATGTATATTGTGAGTATATATTATATATAAATTATGTTTTATATTCTGTAATTAAGTAATCATGATCTAAGTAATCATATTAATAATTGCAATTTAAAACACGGATGATAAATGAAACGATTTTACCTAAAACGCTACTTTAACATGGAATTGACTAATGAAAGGATAATATAAAGTCGTATGTGAATCATATATGATATCATAAATATTATTATGGTTCTGTTGCATGTTAATAATATTTTTAAACCCACTATATAGAATTCTCGGACACATATGGAAGAAATTGGACATAAGGTAAGGGATAATTATTCCAATCTCATTCTTATCCGAGATTGTTTATTCGTAAGTATTTACTGGGGTTATGTTTATTATCCATGTAAATATGTTCTCAAAATGTCTTTATAAAATGTTTAATTTTCTTCCATGTATGTTTAAAGTAATTTTTACCATTTTATTACTTTTACCACATCGTAATGAAGGAATCTTTCTTTTGTTTACCATATGAGGTACTTTTTGACTTTTCTGACAAAAGTACGATGGGAATGTTTTTTTTAACTTATATGGCATTAATGGATTTTTACAGATTTATAATGCCTTATTTTCATTAGGCTTACTCTACAAGATTTCATGACTATTTTCAACAAAATCCTTTTATTTTAAAATTCCATGGCATTTTGTGAAAAGAAAATGACTTTTAAGAAGAAAGGATATTTTCCTCAAGAATTCTTCTCAAGTGTTTCATCAAAACCATTTTCCATCTAAGATGACATTATTTCATATGTGTATCTATCAGTTATAACATCTCAATGATTTACATGTTTTAACTCTTCTTATGAAGAAATGATATCCATTTGTTTTATATGCATTATGTTATGATGGGATGTTGTTTATGAAACTCATTTTTATTCTTTGGGTTATGATGAATGATTTATGTTTATGTTGTGGAAAAAGTAAGAATGATTTAATTATGAGATGGGTGGGACCTCTATCTCCCACCAATTCATTGGGTAATGATTTATATCTCATGAGATAGACATGGCTAAATGGTAAGTTAATCTGGTTCAGTGTTACAGGACTAAAATAAGGAGTGAACTCGATTCAGAAAGGGACTTTGTCCATTAAGATGGTATTGGCAGCAATGCCTTGGATAATATGGAAATCATATCATGTGCTTAATGTTTTTCCAAAAATACAATTTTTATTTCCAAGCTATTTTATCATGATTGATGTTCCATTATGATCTATGCCTTACGTACTGCCTTGTTTTATGTCATTGCTCAAGATTTTGATGTGTAAACATTATGTTCATGTTTTTATGATTAAATGTATATTGTTTGTTTTATTTTCTCCATTGTTACCCTTACTAATCATTTGATCTCACCCTTTATATATTTTCTTTTCCCTAAGATATAAATAAAGGTTTTAGGTAGGAAAACAAAAGGGGAAGATCTTTATGGGAGATGTTGAAACTCTTTCACCATGATTAGAAGATTATGTTCCGAGTTTCCAAAGAAACTAAACTATTATATTCCTTGTTTTTTTTTTGTTATTTATTAAGTAATCCGCATAAGTAATGTAATGTCCATGTACATCAAGATTTGGTCTTTATAGTTTGTATCAGAGGAAAGGTTTAGTCAACCTTTGGAAACTAGGATCCGGGAACTTTAGTGAGATCCCTAGATATATTTATACAGTATGTCTAGGGATGTCCCTAAGGTTAAGTATAAGTATAGGTTATATTCCTAGAATTACGATAATGATATTAGAATAAAACTTATGATTTTGGATATTGGCGTTACTCCCCCTCTATTATGATTTAGGCCTCTCACACTATTCTTTTTGGGTTTTAGAAAATGGCTGGAAACAGGAAGATTTATGATAATGGAGGATATGATGGACAATGGAATGATATTCTTCATGAGAAACCAAATGAAATTGGATCTAGAAGTCCACATATCATTATTATGACAAATCAAAAATCTCACAATATGATCAATAATCTCAACTTTGGTAAGTTTCCCGACTCAGCTAGTAAGAGAAGGATGAAGTTTCATGATGATCATAGAGGAATGAAAGTTCAATTTCCCTCATGTAAATCATCTGGGAAGAGGAATCAAGGAGAATGTTTCAAAGGAACTACAAGATGCTATGGGTGTGGAAAATAAGGACACAAAGATAGTAATTGTAATGGAAAAGGTTCAGTTAGCACCATGGACAAGGATAATGGTATTCCTAAGACATCAAAAATGGTTAAGTGTTTTAAATGTGGAATGTATGGGTATTATGCAATCCAATTTCATAAGGGAAAATCTCATAAAGAGAATCAGCATGGTCATATGGGTAGTATTTATGTGGATGATGATGAAGAGACTACAAATGACATATGATATGAAAGAAATGATGAAGCTCAGACAGTGGTTTGAAAGTATATGTTGAATAGTACCAGTAACCATGAAAGGTTATTCAAATATTTTTGGAAATCACCTAATATGCGCATAAAGAAGGGGTAAAGAGATAATGAAATGTTTGATAGTATTAATGAGCTATTGACTAATAAAAGGAAAAAGTAATATCATGGTTTGAGTATAAATAATTTTTGGGATTTTGGTATATGGGAAGAGTTACCTTGTGATAGCATTCATGTTTTCACTATGGTTTAAGAGAATACGTGATTAAGGCATTCTCATGTATGGAATGTGAAAAACAAGATATATCGTATGATATATGGGGGATAAATGATTGTATTCACATGATCGATAGATGACATTTTTAGTAATTGTTTTCTTTATACTATGATCTTCGACAGAAGTGTTTTAGATAAGCCTAATGGTTGGATTTAATTAAGTTAGACATAAGATAGTATTGTTTAAGGCTATAACTTTTTTCTATTTTATTGCAGGAATGTTATTATAATGTAGTTTTAGAAAAAGGGACATCCTGCAGGACTGGTGACAACCCATCACGTCAGACAAGGCTGTGGGAATCGAATCCACAACCGAATTGCAACAGGAATTTATTAATTACCACTGGCCAACATGAATCCCTTGGTTAGTAGAAGCTAGTTTTATTATGCAGTACGATAGATGAATTATAAGTCCATTTTTGGAATTATATACGATTAACCTCACCATAGATGGACTTATGTATATTTTATAACTTTTTCTAACCTTTTGTTTGAGACATATGGAATGAACTATCATTCTATCACATGATCTGGTAACACTTCACGAATAACAAATTCAACTTCATTTCTTTAAGAGATGAAGTGGTAATTGGTAAAGGCCCGAATAACGGTGAGATTATACCGAAATAAAGTAAGTATTTCTTCGATTTCAAGTTTTTCAACTTTAGGGGAATGATCTTGAAAACCAAAAATGTTGTCCTAGTGCCCTTATATCCGATGAATCAGGTGGTACCTTAGATCATCACAAATTTATGGCCTTGTGATTGTTGTATTTTTCATAGACATGTTCTCTACCACTCTCCATCAGAACATGATGGTCATATTTTTCTTCCATATCCATATTTTCACCTATGTTCTCCTATGTGGAAACCCAGTGATCAGTTAATTTGGGTAACCATTACGTTTCATAATTTAGTTTTTAAAGTTTAGTTTTTGTATTCCTTTTTATGATGTGGGTTTCTATTAAAGAAACTTTCGTGTAGTAAACCATTTATAACCCCGACGAATTTCGAGGGCGAAATTCATTTTAAGGGGGGTAGAATGTAACACCCCGAGATTTTATGAAAAATATTCTTTTTAATTTCATTGATGTCTTATGTTGTACGCTACACCAAACAGAGCTTTCACTACACGCATCCCTGACTTGGCTTGCATTACATGCAATCAAGACCTTCCTCGATAGCGTGTGTAGTACGCAATACCGAGTTTTACCGAATGATATATTATTATAATGTTATTATGAACTATCCATTATGAATAGTAATACCTACTTTTAAAAATTTTAAAAATTTTATTTTTTAAAATGGACTTCATTTTTGGATTCGTAATATCAAAATTAGCCTGGGGTGAATTTTTGGTATTTTTCTGAAAACATTCAATTTTTGATTAATAGTGAAAACACTCGGTTACTATTTAAAACCCGACTTTTTATATAAAAAATTATTTATTTTATTTAAATTTATTTTTGGTAAAAATTGATACAGACTAACTATATAAGTTCAATGTAATTCATTTGAGTCATTTTATAATAATTTTAGACATATAAAATTTTATTGAACTTTTCACCGTCATTTACCCACCTCTTAGGACAGTTTGAAAATTTACATAGAACGTAATTTTACCGCTTCTGTGAGTGGAATTTAGAAAATGAGAGAGACAAGGTTAATATCAAGAAGTAAAATTCGGTTCAATAAGATAAAAATAATCTTTGGTGAATAGTAACTTTTTACTTTTATTTACCACTGTTAAAAGTAAATAGGGTAATTAAGGGTAAAAATGATATTATTTTTACCCTAACACATGTCCTAATTCTATTAGATAAGTTTATTTTGACCAAAAACAACCTTAGGGATAAAATATTATCCTTTAGGTCCACCTGTATTAGAATAGGACATTTATTATTATTTTATTTAAAGAACAATTAAATATGTTAAAATCAAAGTTTAATAACTAAAACATATTTAATATAGGGTTATGCATAAGATAAATTAGACTGTAAATAATCATTAGAAAGATAAAAATATTTCATACATAATGGTATTTTATGTATAATTTTTATACATTAAATAATTTAATTTATTTATGACATAATGATGATGCAGTAATTGTCTTACTATTGAAATATTAACATAATTGGTGTTATAAATACCCAAATAAATGTAATTTTAGACTTTTTATGAATTAAACTAATTTTATTGGTTATTATGGCATGTTATTATTGATTCAATTAAATTTTTCGGACTAATCATGCTGTTATGATTTTCATAAAAATCTTGTACCAAATAGTGTCAAAATTGACATAAAATAGTTTTTAAAACAAATATTATACTATTAATTTTAATTTTATTCCTAAAAATGTAAGGTTCAGAAAAATGACTTTGATAGGGATATATATATTAATAATTAACCACTTGGGGTTCTTTTGTCTTGTTATAATAAATTTATTAAACATATATTGTAAGAAAACAAAAAGACACGGTAAAAGTTAAATTATTTAAGTTAAAGTTAAATCTAAATGATAAGGATAAAATAGTAACCTAAAATTGTATAAAATATATTGCTTGAGAGTATTTAGACTCATAAACACCTTATCTTAGAAATAAATCAATTTGGAGCTATTAATAACCGAATAAGACTTTATTATAAAATAATATTTTAAGTTTTCCTAAGGTACCCCTCTCCTCCCTTATAAAAATGGCACCCCTTCCCTCTTCTCTTCACACCCTTTAGAGCCTTGAATCTTGGCCAAACCATGACAATTCCTCTTTAAAAACTATCTAGTTATATCATAGAGGTTCTGGTATTCTCAAAAGACCAACTCTTGTGCCCTAATAAGAATTTTAAAGGAGGTGCGTCGAGGAAGAGGTAATCTCTTCTACTGATTCTTTCAAGCTTTCTTTCTTCTTCAAATTCTTCTTATTTAGTTGTTTAATTATAAATTAATAACATAAGTATCAATAATATAATGATATGTTATTATAAATATAAAAAAACCCCATTTCACCTTCTATCCATCCTACAAAAAATGAAATCAACACGAGTGCGTACGTACGGAATACCGTCTCCACGCTGTGGTGTAATCTATTTTTCCACCACCACCTTACATGGATGGGTATAATGGTGTAAAGATTAAATATATATGATTATTATAACATCATACTGATTCTAAGATATTATATCATCCACTACAATTCCATTCAATAAATATGGGAATGATATCACCGCTCGTGCGTACATACGGATTACCGTCTCCACGACGCGATGAGATTCATTTTCCATGTTAACAATTAAAGAATGAATATAAAGTATATATAATAAGTAATCATGAAATATATGACATAATTATGCTACTGTATTTATGTATATATATATATATATATGTCATCTACTTAATTCCATTCAATTCAATAAGGAAACAAAAAACAGCGTTCATGTGTACGTATGGCCTACCGTCTCCATGAACGGTGTATTTCTTTCCATTTATCAATCTATTATATGTATATTATGAATATATATTATATATAAGTAATTTTTTATATTATGTAATTAATTAATCATGATTTCATCAGTCATATTAATAATTACAAGTCAAAACACAGATGAAAAATGAAACCATTTTACCTAAAACGCTGCTTTAACATGGAATTGACTAATGAACAGATAACATAAAGTTGTAATTGTATCATATGTGGTATAATAAATATTATTCTGGTTATGTTAAAAGTTAATAATGTGTTTAAACCCACTATACAGGAGTCTCGGACATATACGGATGAAATTGGACATAAGGTAAGAGATAATTATTCAAATCTCATTCTTATCCGAGATTGTTTATTCGTAAGTATTTTCTGGGGTTATGTTTATTATCCATGTCCATATGTTCTCAAAAGGTTATCATAAAATGTTTACTTTTCTTCCATGTATTTTTAAATTCATTTTTACCTTTTTTTTCTTTTACCACATCATGTGGAAGGAATCTTTCTTTTGTTTACCATACGAGGTACTTTTTGACTTTTCCATCAAAAGTACGAGGAGAATGTTTTTTTAACTTATACAGCATGAATGGATTTTTATAGTTTTATAACACCTTATATTAATGAATCATGCTCTACAAGATTTCATGACTATTTTTAACAAAATCCATTTATTTTAAAATTTCATGGCATTTTGTGAAAAGAAAATGATTTTTAAGAAGAAAGGATATTTTCCTCAAGAATTGTTCTCGAGTGTTTTATCAGAACAATTTTCCATATAAGATGACATTATTTCATATGTGTATGTTTCAATTATAATATCTCTATGATTTACATGGTTTAACTTTTTTTTGATGAAATGATTTCCATTTGTTTTATATGCATTATGTTATGATGGGATGTTGTTTATGAAACTCATTTTTATTCTTTGGTTTATGATGAATGATTTATGTTTATGTTGTGTAAAAAGTAAGAATGATTTAATTATGAGATGGGTGGGACCTATATCTCCCTCCAATGCATTGGGTAAAGATTTATATCTCATGAGATAGACATGGATCGAACGGTAAGTAAATCTGGTTCAGTGTTACAAGACTCAAACGAGTAGTGAACTCGATTCAGAAAGGGACTCTGTCCACTAAGATGGTCTTGGCAGCAATGCCTTGGCTACTATGAAATTCATATCATGTGATTAATGTTTTTCCACAAATAAAAGTTCTATTTCCAAGATATTTTATCATGATTGATGTTCCATTATGATCTATGCCTTACGTACTGCCATGTTTTATGTCATTGCTCAAGATTTTGATGTGTAAACATTATGTTAATGTTTTTATGTTCAAATGTATATGGTTTGTTTTATTTTCTCCATGTTTACCCTTACTGAGCATTTTCACTCACCTTTATATTTTTTCTTTTCCCTAGGATATAATGAAAGGTATTATGTAAGAAAACAAAAGGGGAAGTTCTTTATGGGAGATGTTGAAGATCCTTCACCACGATTAGAAGATTATGTTCCAAGTTTCCAAAGAGACTAAACTATTACGGTCCTTGTGTGTTTGTTTTTGTTATGTATTAATTATTTCTCAAAAGTAATATAATGTACATGTACATCAAGCTTGGGTATTTATATTTGGTATCAGAGAAATTTTTTAGTCAACCACTGGAAACAAGGATCTAATAACTTTAGTGAGATCCCTATAGATATTTCTAAGGTATTTATAGGGATGTCCCTATGGTTAAGTATAAGTGTAGGTTATACTCCTAGAATTACGGTAACGATGTTAGAATAAAACCTAAGATTTTCGATATTGAGGTTACTCCCCCTTGATTATGATTTTGGCCTCTCACACAATTCTTTTTGGGTTCCAGAAAAAGGCTGGAAATAGAAGATTCGCTATAATGGAGGAAATGATGGACAATGGAATGATATACTTCATTAAAAACCAAATGAAATTGGATCTGGAAATCCACATATCGTTATTATGCCTAATCAAAAATCTCACAACATGATCAGTAATCTCAACTTTGGTAAGTTTCCCGACTCAGTTGGTAAGAGAAATATGGAGTTTCATGGTGATTATAGAGGAAAGAAAGTTCAATTTCCCTCATGTAAATCATGTGGGAAGAGGCATCAGGGAGAATGTTTCAAAGGAACTAGAAGATGCTTTGGGTGTGGAAAAGAAGGACACAATGCTACTAATTATAAAGGAAAAGGTTCAGTTACCACCATGGACAAGGATAATTGTATTTATAAGACATCAACAACGGTTATGTGTTTTAAATGTGGAATGTACGGGCATTATACAAACAAATACCCTAAGAAAAAATCTCATAAAGAGAATCATCATGGTCATATGGGTAGTATTTATATGGATGATGATGAAGAGACTACAAATGATATATGAGATGGAAGAAATGATGAAGCTCAGTCAGTGGTTTAAGAAGGTAGTGTAATGATTGTAGGCTTATCAAGAATAATGTATGGTACTATGGAATAAAGAAAAATCTAAGGATTGTTACACTGTTTCCTTTTCTTGAGTTTTGAAAGTATATTTTGAATGGTACCGGTAACCATGAAAGGTTATTCAAATATTTTTAGAAAGAACCTAAAATGCGCATAAAGAAGGGATAAGGAGATAATGAAATGTTTGATAGTATTAATGAGCTCATGACTAATATAAGGAAAAAGTAATATCATGGTTTGAGTATATAGATTTTTGGGATTTTGGTATATAGAAAGAGTAACCTTGTGAAAACATTCATGTTTTCACTATGGTTTAAGAGAATACATGATTAAGGTATTCTCATGTTTGTAATGTGACCAACAAAATATATCGTATGATATATGGGGGATAAATGATTGTATTCACATGCTCGGAAGATGACATTTCTAGTAATTGTTATCTTATACTATGAGCTTGGATAGGAGTATTTTGGATAAGCCTAAAGATTGGAATGAATTAAGTTAGACATAAGATAGTATTGATTAAGGATAGAACTTTTTTCTATTTTATTGCAGGAATGTTATTATAATGTAGTTTTAGAAAAAGGGACAACTTGCAGGACGGGCGACAACCCATCGCGTCGGACAAGGCTGTGGGAATCGAATCCACAACCAAAGTGCGACAGGACTTTATTTCCTACCACTGGCCCACAGGAAGTCCCTGGTAAGTAGAAACTAGTTTTATTATGAAGTACGATAGATGAAGTATAAGTCCATTTTTGGAATCATATACGATTAACCTCACCATAGATGGACTTATGTATATTTGATAACTTTTTCTAACCTTTTTTTTGAGACATATGGAATGACCCATCATTCAATCAAATGATATGCTAACACTTCAAAAATGATAAATTCAACTTCATTTATTGAAGATATGAAGTGTAAATTGGTCAAGGCACGAACAACGGTTATATTATACCAAAATAAAGTAAGTATTTCTTCTATTTCAAATTTTTCATCATTAGGAAAATGATCTTGAAAACCAAAAATGTTGTCCTAGTGCCCTTATATCCGATGAATCAGATGGTAACAAAGATCATCACAAATTTATGGCCTTGTGATTCCTATCTGTTTCATAACCGTGTTCTCTACCACTCTCCATCAGAACGTGATGGTTATATTTTTCTTCCATATCCATATTTTCACTTATGTTCTCCTATGTGGAAACTCAGTGATTAGTTAATTTGGGTAACCCTTACGTTTCATAATTTAGTTTTTAAGGTTCAGTTTTTGTATTCCTTTTTACGATGTGTGTTTCAATTAACAGAACTTTTGAGTAGTAAACCATTTATAACCCCGACGAATTTCGACGAAGAAACTCATTTTAAGGGGGGTAGAATGTAACACCCCGAGATTTTATGAAAAATATTCTTTTTAATTTCATTGATGTCTTGTGTTGTACGCTATACCAAACGGATCATTCATTACACGCATCCATGACTTGGCTTGCATTACACGCAATCAAGACCTTCCTCGATAGCATGTGTAGTACGCAATACCACATTTTACCAAACGATATATTATTATAGTATTATTATGAACTATCCATTATGAATAGTAATACATACTTTTATAAATTGTATAAATTTTATTTTTCAAAATGGACTTCATTTTTGGATTCGGAATATCGAAATTACCCTAGGGTGAATTTTTAGTATTTTTTTGAAAACATTCAATTTTTGATGAATAATGAAAATACTGGGTTACTATTTAAAACCGACTTTTTATATAAATAATTATTTAAATTATTTAAATTTATATTATGTTAAAATTGATACATAATACCTATATAAGTTCAATTTAATTCATTGGAGTCATTTTATAATAATTTTAGACATATAAAAATTTTATTGAACTTTTCACCATCTTTTACCCACCTCCTAGAAGAGTTTGAAAATTCACATAAAACTTAATTTTGCCGCTTCTGTGAGTGAAATTTTAAAAATACGAGAGACACGGTTAAAATCAATGAGTAAAATGTGGTTTAATAAGATAAAAATATTTTTTGGTGAATAGTAACTTTTTACTTTTATTTACCAAGGTGAAAAGTAAATAGGGTAATTAAGGGTAAAAATGATATTATTATTATACTAAAGCATGTCCTAATTATATTGGATAAGTGTAGTTCGACCAAAAACAACCTTAGGGATAAAATATTACCCTTTAGGTCCACTAGGATTAGATTAGGACATTAATTATTGTTTTATTTAAAGAAGAATTAAAATAGTTAAAATCAATGTTTAATAACTAAAACATTATTAACATAGGGTTATACATAAGATAAATTAGACTGTAAATATTCATTAGAAAGAAAAAAATATTTCTTACATAATGGTATTTTATTTATAATTTTTAGGCATTAAATAATGTAATTTATTTATGACACAATGATGATGCAGTAATTACCTTAATAATGAAATATTAAAATAATTGATGATATAAATACCCAAATAAATGTAATTTTAGACTTTTTATGAATTAAACTAATTTTATAGGTCATTATGACATGTTAGTATTGATTTAAATTACTTTTTTCTAACTAATTATGATGTTATGATTTTCAAATAAATCAAGTACCAAATAGTGTTAAAATTGACATAAAATAGTTTTTAAAACAAATATTATATTATTAAATGTTATTTTATTCTTAAAAATCTAAGGTTAGGCCAAATGACATAGATAAGGAGATATATATTAATAATTAACCACTTTTGGTACGTTTTTCTTGTTATAGTAAGTTTATTAACCATATAGTGTAAGAAAAAAAAGACACGGAAAAAGTTAAATTATTTAACTTAGAGTAAAATCTAAATGATAGGGATAAAATAGTAACCTAAACGTTTCTAAAATATATAGGTTGAGAGGATATTGACCCATACCAACCTTAGCTTTGAAATAAATCAATTTTTAGAAATTAAAAAATGAATATTACTTTATTATAAAATAATATTTTAAGTTTTCCTAAGGTGACCCCCTCCTCCCTTATAAAAAGGGCACCCCTTCGCTCTTCTCTTCACACCCATTTGAGCCTTGAAGCTCAGAAAACCCCTGCCAATTACTCTTACCAACCTCTCTAGTTATATCACATAGGTTCTGGTCTTCTAAAAGTACCAACTCTAGTGCCCTAATAAGAAGTTTAAAGGAGGTGCATCGAGGAAGAGGTAGTCTCTTCTACCGATTATTTCAAGTTTTCTTTCTTCTTAAAATTATTATTATTTATTTGTTTAATTATAAATTAATAACATAATTATCACTAATATGCTGATATTTTATTATAAATATGAAACAAACCCATTTCAACTTCTATCCATCCTACAGAAAATGAAATCACAGTGCGTGTGTACGTACGGAATACCGTCTCCACGCCGTGGTGTAATCTGTTTTTCCACCACCAACTTACATGGATGGGTATAATGGTGTAAAGAATAAATATATATGATTATTTTAACATCATACTGATTCTGAGATATTATATCATCCACTACAATTCAATTCAATAAATATGGAAATGATATCATCGCTCGTGCGTACGTACGGATTACCGTCTCCACGACGTGATGAGATTAATTTTCCAAGTTAAAAATTATAGAATGATTATAAAGTATATATAATAAGTAATAATTAAATATATGAAATAATTATGATACTGGATTTATGTATATATATATATGTATTTCATCTACATAATTCCATTCAATTCAATAAAGAAACGAAAGACGACGTTTATTTGTACGTACGGCCTACCGTCTCCATGAAAAGTGAATTTATTTCCATTTATCAATATATTATATGTATATCTGAATATATATTATATATAAATTATGTTTTATATTATTGAATTAAGTAATCATGATCTAAGGAATCATATTAATAATTACAAGTCAAAACACGGACGATAAATGATACGATTTTACCCAAAATGCTGCTTTGACATGGAATTGGATAATGAATGGATAATATAATGTCGTAAGGGAATCATATATGATATCATAAATATTGTTATGGTTCTTTTACAAGTTAATAATATTTTTAAACCCACTATACAGGAGTCTCGGACACATACGGAAGAAATTGGACATAAGGTAAGGGATAATTATTCTATTCTCATTCTTATCCGAGATTCTTTATTCGTAAGTATTTACTGGTGTTATTTTTATTATCAATGTCCATATGTTCTAAAAATGTTTCATAAAATACTTTCCTTTCTTCCATGTATGTTTGAAGTAATTTTTACCTTTTTTTATTATTACCACATCGTATGGAAGAAATCTTTCTTTTGTTTACCATGCGAGCTGCTTTTTGACTTTTCTGACAAAAGTACGAGGAGAATGTTTTTTTAACTTATACGGCATGAATGGATTTTTACGGTTTTATAATGCCTTATTTTCATGAAGCGTACTCTACAAGATTTCATGACTATTTTCAAAAAAATCATTTTATTTTAAAATTTCCTGGCATTTTGTGAAATGAAAATTATTTTTAAGAAGAAAGGAAATTTTCCTTAAAAATTCTTCTCAAGTGTTTTATCAAAACTATTTTCCATCAAAGATGACATTATTTCATATGTGTATGTTTCAATTATAATATCTATATTATTTACATGGTTTAAATTTTCTTATGATGAAATGATATCCATTTGTTTTATATGTATTATGTTATGATGGGATGATGTTTATGAAAATCATTTTTATTATTTGGGTTATGATGAAAGATTTATGTTTATATTGTGGAAAAAGTAAGAATGATTTCATTATGAGATTGGTGGGACCTATATCTCCCTCCAATGCATCGGGTATTGATTTATATCTCATGAGATAGACATGGCAGGAATGGTAAGTTAATCCGGTTCAGGGTTACCGGACTAAAACGAGGAGTGAACTCGATTCAGAAAGGGACTTTGCCCACTAAGATGGTCTTGGCAGCAATGCCTTGGCTACTATTGAAATCATATCATGTGATTAATATTTTTACACAATTACAAGTTTTATTTCCACGCTATTTTATCATGATGGATGTTCCATTATGATCTATGCCTTACGTACTGCCATATTTTATGTCATTGCTCAAGATTTTTATGTTTAAACATTATGTTCATGTTTTTATGTTCAAATGTATATGGTTTGTTTTATTTTCTCCATTATTACCCTTACTGAGCATTTTAGCTCACCCTTTATATGTTTTATTTTCCCCAGGATATAAATAAAGGTTTTAGGTAAGAAAATAAAAGGGGTTGATCTTTATGGGAGATGTTGAGGATCTTTCACCACGATTAGAAGATTATGTTCCGAGCTTCCAAGGACAGTAAACTATTACGGTCCTTGTGTGTTTGTTTTTGTTATGTATTAAGTATTCCACAAAATTAATGTAATGTCCATGTACATCAATCTTGGGTCTTTACATATATGTTATGGGGGTCCACTGTGTAGGACTTCCCTATGATCAATGGTAGAAAAGAGAGGGACATATTCTTTGGGGTGAATCGGGGTGTTGCCTTTTGTGCTTTATTATTATATATATAAACTGATTGGATGCTCGGAGAACATCGGTAGGCCCAACCCCATTATGAATACAAGTGACATGGGAACCTGGCATATTGAGACAATATTCTAAGAATGATTGCTGCACTGGTAGGTTATGGTACTGACCAGTGGCCTATAGTAGGTGGATATATTGGGTTTATTACTATGGGATTTCCATCAGCCTGCCCGAGAGAGGATGGTCGAGCATATTGGGCGTTTTTATTTCATCGTGTGTGACATGTCAACGGGGATGAGGTCACATTTATTGGTGTCTTATGGTTTATTCTTGATCTCCTAGGTTAACCCATGTCTATTCGGATTTTTTTTCTTGCAGTAGTGATTATGATGCTTATATATATACCTATATTTCCCTTGCTGTGTGATTTCATTTATGCATTTTTATAAATTGTTTTCCTTGGAAAGTGATAAACTGGTTTTTATTACATTTCAAAAAATGGTTTTCAAATGAAATTGTTTAATACTCTTTGTACAAATTTGAAAAAAATAAACATCACTTTCCCTTTAAAATAAATCCATTGACACTAATGACATAAAGATAAATTTGAAAATGGTTAAGGCCAATGGTTTGTACATTTTTTTGAGTAAAATATTTAGAAAAACATACTTTTATAAATTGTAATTCAAACTTGAAATGGTGTTTCTAAATTTAAGGGTTGTGTATTGGGAATAGTTTTTTGGGAACACCTACTGATTTTTAATACTCACGCCTATATTGTTTTTCTGTTTTTAGTTTTTGATGCAGGTTCGACTCAAGCTCATTCACCATGGGCGAGAGTTGGTTTTGCATTGGTGAGCGACTCTCGGAGTCATGGGGAGTTTCGATCATGGGAAGGTTAGTTGGGTTTTGTTGGTCATTCATTTCTTTGGTGTTGTTTATTTTCTTTGTGTTATTCTTTTCTTTACTCAGATTTTATTTATTTATACTCGGAGAAATCATTCCCATCTTCTCTGTCGATGCCCTGGTGCTTTTCACCAGCCCGGGAGGATTGGGGACGCCTCTCGGGCCATGTCGTGGACCGTATCGGGTGACCGGTTCAAGGTCAACCCGGTTTGGTTCATGACAAATGGTATCTGATGAGGTTTTGTTCTTGTTATTTGGTATGTCAGGTAGATCAGAGATAGGATTTTCGGTACTCAAGTGGTAGGTACAGGAAGAGCATCGCAAACACTTGATCCTTCTGATTCTTGAGTAACCAGTGGTGGTTCGGGATTTATGTTTTTGGTTTTGGATTGTGTGGATGG
The DNA here is from genome assembly GCA_963277665.1 of Viscum album. Taxonomy (NCBI): domain Eukaryota; kingdom Viridiplantae; phylum Streptophyta; class Magnoliopsida; order Santalales; family Viscaceae; genus Viscum; species Viscum album. The sequence goes on from OY728160.1 coordinate 1,905,134,081, forward strand.
GGGATGAAAATAGGTGTAAACCGATATTGTGTGTGGTCTCACATAGAGTAGAGACCCATGTGATGCCTGAGAGTACGGTTCAACATTCATAGTGGTTGGTTCTTGCCTAGGGCATCTTCCGATAAACCAGGTAGCTGGATTAGACATGACCACTAGTCCTCCATCTAGGTGTTTTAATTTTTTGGATGTCCTTCCTCCGTTTTGGGATTGTTGTGAAATTTTTTTCCTTTTTAATGGGAATCAAACATTGGTTTTTCTCTTATTTTATTTTGGTGTGTGGTTGGCATGATTTTAGGGATGTGTTTCTCTTGGACCTTTGGTGTTGATTTTTCGAAGTTTAATTTCTAAAAGGATTTCATGGGTCATTTAATAAATAGACATAATTTTGAAAAATTTTCTTGAGTTTTTGAAATAGTTTTGAAAAAAATATATTTTTTGGAATATTGGGAATTTTTTGTTTTGAAAGCGGAAGAGTTGTTTTATGTCCAGTGGTATTCCTATGGGTGCTCGCATGTGCATGTGGAAACGATTAATTGATAGTTAGTGGATCATGTGGATGGGTATGTGAGTGGAACAAAAATGCTTATCTGTGAGGCATTTCGGAATATCAGTGGCGAGTGATTGATTTTTTTTAAAGCTACAACTTGTTTTCAAAAGATGGGGTTTTCTCTAAATTGGGTTTTTGTTCTTAAATGGTTTTGGAAATTGGAAAATAGTTTTAAGTTTGGAGTAAAAGCGGTGAGTTCAAAAAGAGTTTTCGGGTTTTAATGTACTGTGTTTGGTTCCTCAAGCAGGTGTTTTTTTAAGAATGAATTGATGTTTTAAATTGAAATATTTGATTTGTGTTTAGTATATGGAGGCTTTCTTTGACATGTGTTTGGACTTGTGAAGGCTGTTTTGTGTCCCTTTTTGGGATATGACCCCCTAGAAATGTCCCATGGGTGTCCAGAAGATCTCTCGGTTCTTGGATCATCCCAGACTCCTAGTGGAGTGGCAGAGTTGGGTTCTACTCGATTGTCTCGATTGTTGGTAGACTTCGAGGATGATTGAATATCATTGAGTGATTTGGGATAGTTGGAAGTGTCTTCGGTTTTGGAGGAGCTCCAAAGGTTATGTGGTGTATGTTGTATTGAGTACACTCGGTGGAGAGACACTAAACTAGTAAACAGAGTTCACTCCATTCTTGTTGCGAATAAGGATGTCTTGAGTGATCCTTAAGACTGACCTCATCCCACGGTTGTGCCTAAGGAAGGGAAGTTTCCTCTTCCGATGAAGAGTGTGAACTGAAGGGGCATGTTCTTGGAGTGCTCCATCTGTCAATTTGTGTTGTGTGTCAGACAGACCGCTCAATATCCTATCTCTAGTGTGGTCAGTCAGACACTCTAAGTCATTCGCTACAATTCTCAGTTGGTATGTGGACGTTGTTTCCTTTTGGGACACGAGGAGAAGTATGAAGGTTTCCTTTTCAATAGATGAAGTTCCCGTCAGATGTGGTTAGGTTATGACTGCGAGGTTGTAGATGATTCATACATCAGGGCCCTAACCATTGGTCTTGGGGTGAAGCTTGCACACAGTCAAAAACTCATTGGATGTGGGATGGACTTGAGCTGGTTTAAGTCTGTAGTGATGGGATGAGTACAGCTTTAATTTTCTTTATTACCGTATCGCCTCTGATGGATTCATTTTTGTTGTGATGGGTATGAAGTCCATGTATTCTTATTGCATTCTTAGTTTGTTGGAGTTCCTCTTGGGCCTTAAAGTGGTTCAAAAAATATGTATTCTTGTACATCCAGTGGACGTGCTCTGTGAACCTAATTGTGGTTGGTTAGGGATTGAAATTATACTCATTTCAGAGATGATTTTTTTGGTGGGATTAACGTGCGGTTGTCCAGTTTTCCTCTAGGTTAGAGGTTTCTCCTTCAATACCATCTCATGTGGTGGAGTTTTGGCTAGAGTAGAAATCATCTGGGTAGGTTGGTCGTGTTAGCGGGTTCGTGATGAAGGGTTCATTCAGTATTGCTCAAAATAAATTTGGAATTCCCACGTGGGTCTTGTAGTGTTATGCATATTATAAAATGGTGGGGAGACCCATTTCAGGTCTCACCGACATCTCCTCTTATGTTGGTTGGTTATACATAGGGAGCATGGATGGTTAGCCAGTGTAAGAGGCTTGTCTGGGATTGTGAGTCATCGTGGATTGGAGAACCAATATTTTATAAGAATCCTAATATGGTGGGGAGACCACCATCAGAAGAAATTGTGGAAAAAACCCCTATTTCCAAAGTATGCTTGGAAGGGAAACCCCTTACTACTTCTATTCCCAACACTGTTCATGGTAACTGGTTAATCTTGGGTTGTAGGTTGCTAGACGATTTTCCTTGGAGTTCTCGAGAAGCCCTGATAATCCATAAGTTAGGGGTCAGCGTGGTCAACGTTGTAGTTGTATTTGAAGTTAAATTATTTACAATTGGTTATTTTTCATTGTGATTTTGTTCATGAGATATTTGGAGTTTCCAGTCATGGGTGTTTTGAATACCTGATCTTCACATGACTGAGTTTTTTCTTGGGTATCTTCACGGTGTTGCTTGGAATCTTTGCTTGGTTAAGTCTCATGGGACTTTCTGGGGGAAGAAAGTGTCATGGTTGGGAGAATAGTCACACCCTGACTGACACTTCTACTAATTTAATTATTTTGATCCTTTCTTTTGGGTTGCAGTTTGAATTGGTTCTATTTTTTTCAAAAGGGATTTGTGATCTTATAAGGGTGTGCATCCGAATGCGTGACCGTGTGTAGCGCCCAATCGTAATTAGAGGATGTTTTATTATAAAATGTTTTATTATTTGGGAAAACGACCTTTTTCAAATCCATGCGTGCGGCCTGACCTCAATAATAATGATGACATTATTATTATTTTTTATTCTACAGTTAATTCATTGATTTGGTCGTTAATATTAAATTAATGTTACAATTATAAAATATTTTACTTACTATATAGATTACCGTTATTTTTGTGATTTATTTATAGGTTAATTTATTTTGTTTTGATGTTTAATTTCATTATTTATTTCATTATTTATTTATTTATTATTATTATTATTTATTTGTTTTTATTTTTTTCAATTTATGTTTTTCCATTATTTTTTTCTCTCATTTCTTTTTTCTTTCCTCCCAATCTCTTGCTCTCCCTTCTACCTCGCACGGACCTCCTCCCCCCTTCTGTTGTTTTGCACAGCACCCCCTAACCCTAGGAAGCCTCAGTTTGGCTCCTTCGACGAATAAGACTGACGCCTCCCATTTCCCACCGGCGAATCAGACCACCTCTTATCCTGCATCCCGTCGCGCCATCCTCTTCCTCACCGGACAGCAGTGCGCAGACCTCCCTCTCCCTTACCCTATTCTGTGCTGCCCTCCCTCCACCTTCTTTTCGGACGGCCTCCACCCCCTCCTTCGGACCAGTGCCCACTTTTACTCCGGCCGGTGACCAGCGACCACGTTTCCTCCTCCCTCTCCTAGACATCCACGCACCTCCCTAACCCACACCCCCTTTCCTAACCCGCACCTCCTCCCTAACCAAGTGGCTTTTAAGTGCGGCACACCTCTGGTACTTATCCCCCTTTCCCGGTAGGCCATCTGCACTTTCTCAGTAGGTTCGTTTCCCTTGAAGGAGTAGATTTCTTCCATAGGGAATTTTTGGGTTGTGGTTTGGTGTGGCGTTTGTTTTTTTATGGCCTAATTGATTAGATAATTTTATTTTAGGGAATAATTTGATCATTTTGTGGTGTTGTTGTGCAGCGATTGGAGTTCCACAATTTTTCATGGGATTTTTGACACTAGAGGTAGCTGGTTCCATGTATAATCTTTATTTGGTGTTTTATTTTTCTTATTTAATCAATTTAGTATTTTTTTATTATTGGGTCCGAAGCCTAAATTTATTATTGAAAAAAACCTATTTAGACTGGGTAGAGGGAGACCCATTACATAGCCTAAAGGCCCAAGGACAAGGGGCCTAAATACAAGGCTTGAAAGCCCATTTTTTGGGCTTAAAGCACCCTTCGTTGAACAGTACTGCTATAGTACCCTCATTACTACAGTACCCTCGCTACTACAGTACCTGCTACAATACCGCTGCCATTATAGTATCTGCTACAGTCTCTCCACCGCTACAGTGCTGCCGCTGCTACAGTTCCACCGCTGCTACAATTCCTGGAAATTCGCCCCTTCCCGGATTTGATCCTGGGTCTTTTGGATGCCAAGCAAGAGCTTGTACCACTAGGGTACAAGCTCATTGGCATTTAATCAATTTAGTATGTTTTGTGATTAATCTGATTTGTGCGAATATTTTTTTCCTTAATGTTTAATTTTTCTTTAAAGTGCTTAGTAATGTGTTTATATGATATGAATGTTTTTATTTTATGAAAACTTTTGTTGAGCCATTCTTAGTGTTTTCTAAATTGTTCTGTTGACTTGGTATGGTGCACAAGGGTAGAAAATCATGTTTTCACATGTAAGCGGTGTGTGTTTGGCCTCAAAATGGGTTTTTGGGTGGTCTTTTGCATTCAAAGTCTTGGGATATTGTTTGGAGTTCCTTCAAATTATTTTTAAGTTGTTTATTAAATATTATAATTTGTTTGAACCATGTGTAGTAAAATTTTTAATTGTGCATTTAATTTTAAAGAGGGGAGTTGGGGTATGGTTTTTTGTGAAGCTTTGTTATATATCTGGGAAAAGTTTTATTAATTACGTAAATGATTTATTAAGTTGGGAGTGTGATGAAAATTTGACCTTCTATTATGTTTTCCATGAAAGGTGTATTTTTCATGTGTTGTGATCAGTTTGTATTATTTTATGGGAAGTGAAATTGTTTTAGTTTTGTTTGGAGTCTTTGGTAGTTATTGGACTTCCTTGCATCATTGTAGGGTGTTTTTCTCATCACGGTGTGGCTTTTGGTCATTGGTGACAAAGACCTATAGGTATATACATGGGTAAGCATGTATATATGTATATCATCCTTGTTCGTATTCCCTCGTGGCGTGGGGAATGTGTACTTGGGTTAAAGGGTATATATATATATATATATGAAAATGTATATGCATATAAGTGAGGCAGTTTCAGCTTTCCATCGTCAAGAGAAGCATCTTTTAGTTAGAAAGTGCCTAGAGCCGAGTGGATGGCTTGGTTCAACATTGAGGTAGGTTTCCCTATGAATATTCATTTAAATTTAAGAATCATTTATTTCTTGCTTTTAGAACCTAGTTCTAATATTAATTATTGATATATAACTATTATTAAATTGTTTGGCTTGAATTGGAGTGGTTATTTCTTTTAATGTGTTTCAATAAATGGTTTGATTGTGTTTTCACATTAACTTCCTGATGAGATGACCCTTTGGCGTTTGTGAACATGTTTTAGATTTAAAATTCTGGTTTGGGTTTCTTAAATGGGATTCAAAGTATATTTCTGGTTTTCAAAGTGCCGTGCAGGTGATTCTTAAGAAATGTTTTGGCATGTGAAAATCATGTGAGGCCCAGTTGGCACTTTTGTAAAACTATTTATCTCACGAAAACTCTCCTCGGATGTGGTCTATTTACTTTGGTTGAGTTATATGCTCTGGGGGTCTGCTGTATAGGACTTCCCTGTGATAAATGGTAGAAAATAGAGGGACGTATTCTTTGGGGTGACTCGGGGTATTTTCTGTTGTGCTTTATTATTATATATACACTATGATTGGATGCTCGGATGGCATCGGTAGGACCACCCCCTTTCTAAATACAAGTGACATGGGAACCTAGCATATTGATAGAATATTCTATGAATTATTAATGCAATGTTATGTTATGGTAATGACTATTGGCCCATAGTAGGTGGATATATTGGGTTTATTACTATAGTATTTCCCCTCAGCCTACCTAAGAAAGGATGGTCGATCGAATTTGGGGTTTTGATTTCATCATGTGTGACATGTCAATGGGGATGAGGTCTCATGTATTGGTGTCTTCTGGTTTATTCTTGATCTCCTAGGTTCACCCATGTCTATTCAGCTTTTTTTGCTTGCAGTAGTGATTATGATGCTTATATATATACCTATATTTCCCTTGCTGTCTGATTTCATTTGTGCATTATTGTATACCATTTTCCTTGGAAAGTGATAAACTGGTTTTGATTAAGTTTATAAAAATGGTTTTCAAATTAAAGTGTTTAATCCTATTTGTAAAAATTTGAAAAAAAATAAACATCACTTTACCTTAAAAAATCCATTGACAATAATGACATGAACCTAAATTTGAAAATGGTTAATGGAAATAGTTTTTACTTTTCTTTTGAGTAAAATATTTAGAAAAACATAATTTTATAAATATTAGTCCAATAATGAAATGGTGTTTCTAAATTTAAGGGTAGTGAATTAGGAATAGTGTGTTGGCCACACCTACTGAGTTTTAATACTCACACCTATACTGTTTTCCTATTTTTAGTTTTTATTGCAGGTTCGACTCGAGCTCCTTCCCCATGGGCGAGAGTTGGTTTTGGATTGAAGAGCGACTCTCAGAGTCGTGAGAAGGTTCGGTCGTGGGCAGGTTAGTTGGTTCTTGTTGGCCATTCCTTCTATTTGTGTTGTTTATTTTCTTTGTGGTATTCTTTTCTTTCCTCTGTTTTTATTTATTAATAATGAGAGAAACCATTCCCATCTTCTTTGTCGATTCCCTGGCACTTGTCGCAAGCCTGGGAGAATCGGGAACGCCTCTCAGGCCATGTCGCGGACCAGTTCGGGTTATCGTTCAAGCTCCACGCAGCTTGGTTCATGACAATAAAAGAAAGTGGAATAATAATTCTATAAAAGACACCTAGAGTGCATTTTAATACATTTCAAGTGACTTGGACTGGAGAATATAGTACAAAAATGATAGATGGAACATGTGTTTCATGAAAAATACATATAAGAAACTAGATATTATACATAAGTCTCCTTTTCATATTTAATATATTTATGAGTCTCAAAAAAACATATAAAATATATCCATATTATATTTATTTTACTAATGTAATATTATGGAAGATTAATTTTTCTAAAAAAGAGATAAATACATAAATTTAAAGAAATATAATTCTTTGATAGTTCAGTTTGAATCTCACATTTCATTACAAAAAGGAAAAAAATTCAATTATTAAATAACATAAATAAGGTTAATAAGTCCAATGAAGAACTCAATAAATATCTACATTGATTTCTGAAAGATATAGAAACCCTTACAAGGATTGTTTGGAAACAGAACAATCCTAAAAATAGCACGGGGATTGTTTATCAACATTAACAAGGGAAGATTTATAATAATATATTTTTACATAGTTCATGTTTTGAAAAATCATTAAATAGTTCTTATTATTTTGGACATGAAAATGTTTTAATTTCTAGAAGTCTAAAGATGGTTTAGAGAAAACAATTTAATCCTCCTTGTATCCATAAATTATTTTCTACTAATATATCTAGGCTAAAGAAAATATGGGCACCAATATCAATTCATGTAAAAACATTCTTCAAGGAAGCCTTCTTGATGTTTACCATTATGCATTTATAGTATCTAGATAATGTATATTCAATATGCATGATTCGGGACTACTCAGGCTCCAATAACCATAAATATATATACGGATGGCATGTCACATTTGGTTATAATTCTAAAAGAATGATCCTTGGAAATTGCTATATCAGTAACTCTATTACTATTTTTATTTCTATAGTGCTATTGCTTAATGGATTAAAATGTTAATTTTTTAATTTATTATTAATATAGGATGATAGATATCTTGGCGCGTTTGAGAATAATTATTTTAAAATTTATTATTCTTTGAATGTTTTAATTTTTAATGCTCAGTGTAATTATAATTATTATTTAGTTGATTTGAATTCATTATTTTCTCAAAATATTTGTTTTTTAGATTAATTTATGAAGAAAAATAGATTTGGCATGGGATACTATGATAATGAATATCTCACGAATTTATAATGATAAATTGGAAAGTATTACTCAAGGATATACCTAAATAAGAATATTTAATATAAAAATTCTCTAATCCCGAATGAAATATTTAAAAATATAAAATATAATTCAAATCAAACCAATAAGTTTTAATATCTCAACCCCTAGAGTTTACACAAATTGAATATTTTGGACACCCTAGAGTTTTTAACATAAATGGGATGCACTATACATATGTTCTGGTATACACCATTCCTAAATTCACTTGTGTATTGTTTCTATGTCATAAAAGTGCGGCTTTTTCCTATTTTCCGAAGTATGTAAAATCTTTAGAAAATATTAGTGGAATTAAAATAAATAAAATAAGAGGTGATCGTGGTCATGAGTTTGAAAATAAATATTTTTAATCTTTATCTTCACCCATGGTTATAGTCAAATCTTTTCTTCTCCTAGGACCTCACAACAGAATGATGAAATAAACCGCCCTATGAAATTTTGGGGATATTTCTAATTGAATATGATTTACATATACACCTTTGGACAAAAAATGTGAATAAACATTTATATATTATTAATAGAGTTATTTTTAGAAAACAATTAAAGTAAACCATTTATGTGTTATGAAATCATAAAAAACCTAAATTTGATTATCTTACAGTTTTTGGATGTATAGATCATATACTCAAAAAAGTAGAATGTAGAAAAAAAATCTCCAAATGTGATAAAGAAATATTACATAGTAATTCAAAATCTAGTAAATCATACCATGTTTTCAACAAAAGAAACAAACTTAAGGAAGAATATATAAATATCATAGTCAATGAAAAAGATCATCAAGAGAATAATACCTCTTTATAAAACCTTGAGGATGACCTTTATAATATGAATATCAATTCCAAAGATATTGATAATTTTTGGAAACCTATTATAGAGAAATCACCTATATATAAGGAAAAATTATAATCATAAATTAAAGAGGTTAATTAAGTCTAAAATACTTCAATTCTAAGAGATATAGGGACTTAAAAAGATCATCCCATAGATATTTTTATAGGATTACTAAATCATCATAAATAGAATACATCTTCTTATAGAAATCATGTTGAACATCATGTCTTTCTGTTATAGCCTAAACCTAAGAACATCCTACATGAAATAAATTATATGGTATAGATAATAAAATTTAATAAGAATTGAATGAATTTGAATTAAATGAATTCATGGACCTTTTTAAAAGACATATGTAATTCCTACCCTTTGTCACTGAGTGGGTGATTTGTACTAAGGTAAATGAGTCTAGAACAACAATTGCAAGTAAAACAATATTTGTTGTAGAATGATATAGTCATGTTAATGCTATTTAATATTCATAACTATTTTCACTAATATCTACAAATTAATCTATCAAAATGTTTGGCACCTAGGAAGCACATTTGGATTTAAAATTATTTCAAATGGATGTCATGTGTTCATTTATAAAAGGTTATAAAATGGTTATTATTTTTCTGGAACAAAACCATCTAATTCAAGAACCACATTTTCCAAATCATGTTTTTTAATTTAAAAATTCATTATATAATTAAAATTATGATCTTATATCCTTGTAATGATTGGCCCAACTATTTTTTATTGCTAATGTTTTTATAAAGAGGAATAAAGCACATTAATTTATATAATAAATTAATTTTAATTGATGTTTTAGAAGAATAAATTGAAAATGAAGATTTTATTTTTTGATTATCTAAAAACACCTAATGAACTAAATTTCCAAAAATAAATCCCAATGAGATTTTAATAAGTTTGATGGTTGAGTAAAAATTCATACATGGTTCTAAGAATTTATATAATAAGGAACTAACTTTTTAAAATATACAAAAATACACTAAGGTATTTTAACATGTTCTTTTATGTATAGTACTAATGGTTTTAATACTCCCATGAGTATAAGTTATAAACCTGATCTTGAGGAAAGAAGAAATATAATTGATCATTCCACTTAAAATGGAATGGTTAGATGTTTTTATACGTTAACTCTAGATAACCTGTTATTATGTTTATTGTGTCTATGTGTGAAAATTTTCAATCAAATACAAAATAATGTCATTTTAATTATTTTAAAAAATTAAATACCTCCAAAATACAACCGACCAATAATTTTTTTATTCTAAAGGACATTAATTTGATGTATTTTTTCATTGTGATACATGTTTTGGTGCTCAGAAGCTATATAGAAAATAAACATATAGAACCTGTCACATGATATAAAATTATCTTGTTATTTAGTCTATTAAAAGAAGAAATATATTTCATTATCCAATTCTGTAGTTGAGTACACAATTTTAATAATTTCATGTGCACATATTCTATAGATGATCCCTTTATAAGTCGTTAGATTTATTTTTATCATTTTTAGGTTATTTAAATTCCTTTTGTAAGATCTTATCTCCCAATTATTGATAATTTTCATGAAGATATTATGATATTTATTTCACCCAATTAGTTAACTAACCATGAGAACTTGATCACATGGTTATTATACCAACCATGACCAACTAGTTCTATGGTATCTAAACCTACTATGGAACTAAGGCACATAGTAACTATTATTACCATGAACCAATTTTTTCTATGGTTAGTTTACTTATTATACCAACAAAGCTACCACAACAGCATAGTCAGTATACATTCCATTTCTATATTGTGATTATTAATTTTTGGAAATTAATGTTTGTGATATTTTCAAAAATTTGTATTATTTTTTTTAATGATTGTTTTTCATAATTATAATTAGACACTAAATTGACACATGTCAGTTTCTTAAAACTACATTATTCATTTAGAAATCTTAGATTCTATCTCAACACACTTTCTTGAGACCCTTATTCCAAACATAAAACTACTTTATTAAAATATTTAACATGAATATATTCCTTATGAGTTTGAATTTCAATGAAATAATTCCAATAATGAATCATTTTATTTATGTTGTGCATCCTATCCAATCCCCTACTTTGATGAAATTCATAAATGATAAAGGAAACTCAATTGTTTTATTGAAACTATAGAAATTCTATATGATTGACCATCCAGTATGTGTATATAATAATGTTTATACCAAAGGTATATTATTGATAACATCATTTTTCCGGAAAATAATTCTTGAAAAATATTTGGATGCATGGTTTTTAAAAATTGGTAAAAAATTCTATCCATCAATAGTTAAGGGATTATACAGGAATATGGATATAATTTATGGAAATAATCTAGGAACCACTAAGACTATGGATAATAGAGAAACTTTTACGTTTTGTTCAACTCGCTAGGAAAAAAGGTTAAGTGTTCCAAAAATGGGTGAGCTTTTGGACTACCAATTTTATTATCCACAGATTATGATCATTTCAACTTATAATGTCTCCTTGAATAGTTTACTAGGAATTAAACTCCTTGATGAACTACCTATTTAGAGATATATGGAGAGTATATGACGTTAGTAATGTTTATATATCATATTATGTTTCCTAGAAAATGAGACTTCAGTATCCTGGGGAACATGAAGATTTTTTCTTGAATTTGTAGAAAAATGGGATCCAAATAAATTTGAAAATGTCATTTTCAATGGACATAAAAGGGTTTTGTCTATCCTCTTCAATATTAAATTCTCCACTATATCCAAAAAAAATCATCCTTGTTTTAGTTAAACATTTTAACACCTAAGTGAATGGAAAAGATAATATCTTCAGATGGTATGTTCCTAACTCAAAGGATATTTATGCCCATGAGAGTTAATTGGAAGTCGTGGAAGAATTATTGGGAGGATAATATGCAAAATATATACAATATGTTTGATCCTATAAGCTATTTTTTGACCATGTGATATGTCGGATCTAGGTCTGGAACATGATGAGGTTTCTTATTATTTTACGATAAAGTTGTTTTTTATGTGAATGAATTATAAGTTTAAGAAATTTGAGATCTATAAGATGATGATATAGTTGATATTGATAAATAATCTTGGGAAGACCAATAGGATGATAAAATTCCATCTCTAATTATTTATTTTAGACCACATATCTCTCAATTACCATTACCATTCCATGAAGAAGAGATGTAATCAATATATGTTGTAGATATTATCGTGTCTCTTAGTGGTTATGTGTACTAACAAGAATGGGAGGAGTTTAGTCACTATAATGAAGATGAAAACTATTAAAATAAATATTCTATGATATAAACCACTCCCCTAAATTCTAACCAGTATACTTCAAAAAATGTGAAAAGTCCCCAAGGTATTTTGTGTTGGGATTTGAATCTTTGGTGTGGGATGAGGATGATGTTAATGGTATCATTCCACATAGACATGGTGGAACTTCCATCCCATTTTAAAAAAGGGTTCAAGAATGATCTATAATGGATGATATTAATAATCTTAAAAGAATTTATATCTCCTTTCAGACACTAAATTGTAAAAAAACAAGAGGAAATTTATGTTCTACTCGCCCAAAGGTTTGTGAGAAGTTTAGAAAGGTACTTATCATAAATAGTTTTATGAATATGCTGAGAATAAAACTCATGAAGAAGAATTTGATGTTAGTTATAGGGATAAATATTAGTCTAAAAACTCCAGATCAATAAGGGAGGTACCTATGTTAGATGGCAGGCATCTGAATTATTGTCCAAATACTTCTATGACATCATTTGTCTCACCTAAACATAATATGATAAAGGATGGTTTGAATGAGATCAAATTTAATATGATGGTTATATTCAAAGAAATGTTACATGGTTTTGTGAATTCACTGAAACTAATTAAAGACAGATATTTTATATCACCAATACATTATATTAATTAATAATAATTCATTATAGAACTATATTAATTACAACATATAACAAAACAATGACTGGACCGTATAGGCATAGTGTCTTTAGAAACTGGGAAACATAAACAATTGGTTCATAAAACATCTCTATTGTTTCCCATTTATTTCATCATAACTAGACTTCTTTTTGGAATATCATACTTAATACCATTATTCATGACCTGGGAAAAGAAACATTTGAAAGGGAGTGGTCAAATTCTCAGTAAGGGTAAATAAAGGAAATATCAATCATATCATATTCATAAGAACATTACATTTGAAAATTTTATCCGACATATAAAAGATCGTAATATAATGTCATTAGATTAATCATAAAAGTCCAATGTTATCCCAATAGTAATGAAATAATACTTGAAGATTTGTGACATACAAACACAAGCATAGAAAATCATTTCATATTAGCTAATTCTCATTTCCAAGACCATCATTGTAGACAAAGTCCTTTACTAAACTGAGTTCACTCCGTGTTCCAGCCCTGTATAATTGAACTATATTTACTTTTCATTACGTTCATGATTATATCATGAGATATAAATCAATACCCAGTTAATTTTAGGGAGATATAGGTCCCACCAAATCATAATGAATCTATTCTTGCGTGTTCTACTAAAATAATAAAAACATTCACTATAGCATCACCCAAGAAATAAAATGGGTTTCTTAAACATCATAACATAATCCTTAAATAGATTTCATAAAAATAATTCCATAATTTACAAAATAAAATAAAATTAATAATTCGTATATAAATATCAACCTATTTAATCTTAGATGGAAAATAATTTTGATAAAACACTTGAGGTTCATTCATAAGGAAAGTATTATTTTTTATTCAAAAACGTTTTGCCTTCTTAAAAATTCCACTAAATTTTTGAAGAAATAATTATATATAAATATAACCTTGTAATATTTTTGGGTAATTTTCAAGAAAATAGAGAATTATGATAGCATAAACATTTTTTCGTTCCATACACGTAAAAATATTCTTCTCATACTCTTTATAAAAAAGTCAAAAAGTTTCTCGTACTAAAAACGAAAAAATATTCCATTCATACTATTTAGTAGAAATTTACCAATGGGTAAAATTGACTTTAATAAATTATTGAGGATATGAATAATATTTTTAAATACATATTTTGTAAACTGGTACATGGCTGATAAATAACCCCCAGAAAATACTTACGAATAAACAATCTCAGATAAAAATGAGATTTTAAAATTTATCACTTAACAAAGGTTTGATATGATTAATATAAATGTAAAACTCTTTTATAATTATTTAAATAACATTAATGATTTATTTAATTATCATAATAATTTTATGATAAAATTTATTATCATATTTTCATCCATTTTTTTATTAAAATCTAATTGTTACTCGGTATTCGGGTATTAACTACTTTATGTTCATATGCATGTTTCATTGGATAAGTTCTTATTGCTATTTTTAGGTTATAGTTATATAATTTAGAGAATGATATTATTATAATATATATCATATTTATTCATTTAGTTAATTTATATAATCATGCTCTAGTTAAGATAATTCATAATGAATCACATCGCACTGTGTAGATGGTAAGTTGTACATACGCATGTTTAGTGATTTAATTTATATATCTCATTAATTTCAATACCATATATAATTCACTCAAAAATAAAAATATCAAAAAGAAATATATATTTCCTAAATAATTGACAGAAAATGAATTCATATTACATTTTCATAAGTTAGTTATAATTATTCACTCTAACCTAACGGTTAGGCTATACTGATAATTTTATATTAAGGGAATCTCATGGTTCATTAAAACTCAAAATTGCAATCGAAGAAATCTAATGAAGAATAAAAATTATTTAACGAAAATACTTCAAAAAAATATCCATTTATTGTATTATACCCCCCTTAAACAGAATTTATCCATCAAAATTCATCACTTGGAAACAAAAAATATGAGGATACCTCCCCCTCATCAAATCCTCAAGTTCTCATGTATCTTCATAAAATTAGTGACACCTCTATAAAACATTAACCACGAAAGTGGTCTTGTTTCATAGAACTTTTTCACAATGATCCAAAATCTCTCTTGGTTGTTCTTCATTATAAAGTTATTTCTCCAGTGGCATGACTTCTGAGCTTAGTACATGTGAAGGGTCACACATTTACATTATCAGGAGAGATACATGGAACACATCCTGATCATTTGAGAGATTCGGTGGAAGCACCAATCGGTAAGCTACATTTGTAACATGATCCAAATTTTCAAAAGGACCGATATACCTAGGGCTCATCATTCAATTCTTTCCAAATCTCATTACATTCTTCTAGGGAGATATTCATAGGAACGCCATATCACCCACCTCAACCTTCAGGTCTTTTATTCGATTGTCAGCATAAGATTTTTGTCAAAATTGAGATGATTTTATGTGTTGTTGAATAGATCTGATCTTTTATTCCATTTCATCAATGAGAATAGGTCCTAATAACTTTCTTTCCCCAACTTCATCCAAGCATGTTGGAGTTATGCACTTATTTCAGCAGATGGTTTCATAAGGATCCATCTGAATACTAGAGTGAATGATATTATTGTACGAAAATTACCCCAATGGTAGGTGTTGATGCCAAAAACCCTTGAAATCCATAGATAAAGCTCTCAACATGTCTTCCATAGTTTGAACAATCCTCTCAGACTTACAATCAAGGTTGATTTCAGGATCATTTATCACCTTCCTTTTTAGCTCTATGTCTTTCTTCTACACCTCCATAATCATGACTAGTATTCATGGTTGAACATTAATTTGAGAAAGAGAAGATTCCCCCCTAAATATATTACAATTTCAAGATCTATCTTTTGAAAATACAAAAAAAATGGACCTTTTTTATCCTAATTATTGATAGGCTATCATGGTCTTGTCAACATAACGCATCTTCCACCTTGTTTTCTTTCCTAGGGTGGTAATGTATTGAAAATTCATAATCATTAATCAACTCCAACAATATTATTTGGTGCATATTCAGCTCCTTTTGACTAATAATATATATTAAAATTTTATGATCACTATAAATATGAAACCATTCTACATAAAGATAATGCCTCTATATCTTTAATGAAAAGATTACTCTAGCTAACTCTAAATCATGAGTTTGGTAATTTCTCTCATGGATTTTCAATTTCAATGAGGTATAAGCTATAAACATATCATTTTTCATGAGAGAACATCCTATCCCTATCTTGGATTCATCACTGTAGGTCATAAAACATTCCCCAATACAAGGTAGTGTGAGCACAGGTGCATTGGATAACCTTCTTTTTTAACTCTTGGAAATTCTCTTCTAATCCTCCTTCTAAACGAACTTATCTCCTTTTCAAGTAAAATTGGTGAGTGTATTAGATAATCATGAAAAATAATTAACAAAACAATGATAATATCCATCCAATCCAAGAAAACGGTGGATCTCATTTATTGTTGTCAGTCTCGACCATCTTTTAACTATGTTTCCTTTCCGATGGACCCATAGATATCCCCTATCTTGAGATTATGTGACCCCAAAATGAAACCTTCTGAAGCCCAAATCCACACATGGTAGTTTTGGCATAATGCTTCCCTTTTCATATGGTTTTCAGTAAAATTCTCAAGTTAACTTCATGTTCTTCCTTTCTCTTTGAATAGAAAATAATATCATTTATAAATACAACCAAAAATTGATCAAGATATTCTCTAATGAATCAATTCATTAGATCCATGAAGATAACTGGGGAATAAGTAAGAAAAAAATACATCCCTATAAATTCATAGAGTCCATACCTTGTAAGGAATGTCGTCTTTGGTATATCTTCCCTTTTGACCCTTATTCTATGATATCATAAAGAAATATCATACTTGGAAAAGTATTGGGCTTCACATAGTTGGTCAAATAAGTCATCAATGTGTAGAAGAGTATATTTTTTCATGATAGTTGTCTTTTTATATTCTTAATAATCAATGTAGAGATTAAATAATACAAATTTATTCTTAACAAACAAAATAGGTTCTTCCAAAGGTGACAGACTAGGGAATATGAATCCTTTATGAAGATTCTCTTGGAATTGCATCTTCCATTCCAAAAACATAATTAGGGCCATTCTATAAGGTGTCTTAAAAATAGGCATAGCACCTAGTAAGAGTCCTATTGAACACTCAACTTCATGATTTGGTGTAAGATAATTCCGGTAGAAATTCCTCATCATACTCTCATATAATGTGTGTATTATTAATTGTGAGTTTCTCAGAAATCATTTTAGATAAATTACCTTTATTTACTAGAATGAAGACACGTAAGATGGAATATATTTATACCATAAGGTTATATTCATCCTTGCATCAATAGATGATCACAGATTGATCCAGAATATGATACGTGACTTCCCTTCCTTGGAAATTTATATGAGAAACATATAGAGAAAACCAATCCATAAAATGAATCACATAAAATTACACTATAGGAAGGATCACTAGATTTATAGGAAGTACATTCCAAAAAACATCAATTAGAGAAAAATTATACACTTTTCATGTGGCCATTGTTCCATTAGGAGTTTTCAAAGCCAACTCAACATCTAAATTTTGATGTAATATGTTGATACCCATAGAAAATTATTCAGAAATAATTGAGTGGGAGGGTTGAGAATATAATAAAACATTTTCTAATTTAGAGTGGAAGGTAATTATACCTTTCACCACTTCATTATCATAATCCACATATCCTATAGTAATTGCATGTGACATTCCTTTTTCTATGGCATTAAGAGTTTGTTGATGAAGATCATCATCAATAACCCGTGGATTTAAGGTATTGATTGGGGTAACACCCAATTCCAATTCACTTATCACATTTATGTGTAGTAGGGGTATTCTGTGTAACCGTTTCTTTGATCACATCATTGGACATATTTTCCCCATCACTTCAGCATTAAATTGTCGGATTTCATTCTTTTCCACACTTAAAACATTTATATGTCCCTTTAAGAAAATTCAATCCATGTTTCTTTCAACACATTGAGAATAAGGGAAAACTCGTCCTCTATTCTTGGTGGTCATTAGATTTTACTTTGAATTCAATTTTTATTTTCTTATCAAACCTATATGACTGTTGTGTTACTCTAATCTCCATCTGAACCTTGAGGTCACATCGAACAATTTCCTCATAGCTATTGAAGTCCCTTATGGATAATTCCCTTTGGCGACTTGGATTTATGCCAATAAAGAATCAATCAATCTTATTATCTGGATAGATAATAATTCCATAAGAATACCCTGAAAGTCGTGTAAGAGTTTCTTCATAGGTGTCGACCGATTAATCATTGTTTTTCTTATGTTCAAGGATCTCCTTATACATCTTTATTAAAATAATATGAGGAAACTAGTTGTTTAAAAATAAGTTATTGAACTTGCCCTATTCCATGGACTCAATTTCATCTCTTTGCCTCGTATTCTTGATAAGATTCCACCATTGATCAGCTTCACCATCCAGAAGATATAATCCTAACATAACTTTATCATGTTCAGATCATTATAGAACTGAAAATATATTTTTAGGGGTACTGATCCATTCTTCAGCAACTAATTGATCATAATACCCTATGAATGAATGTGGATGCTGCCTCAGGAAGGATTCAACATAATTTCACTCCTTTCATTGCCCTTTTGGACGTCTGGAAATATTCATAGCTTGATAAAGTTTTTTGAGAATGGATACATGATTTTCCATTCCATCTCCCATAACATTTAGTTGCTCAGGGGTAAAATCATTTTTTCCCACCGCATTCAGTATTAACATTATTCCTCCGGGTTCCAACCATTAACTAAAACCCAAAAGCAATGTGTCAGAAACACTAATCATAATAGGAAAACCACATATTCATGAATAAAATTTAAATTTAGCACACATTATGTTTTATCCTTGGTTATTCATTGTCATTTTTAAAATACATCAATTATATCCTATAATTAAACATATCCTTAGTGTTCTTACTAATGCATTCACATCCAAGTTTCCAAAGGTAAACTATACCTTTCCTATGATACCAACTATAGCGACCCATACTTTACATTCATTGATATTACATCATAATTAAATTATATTCATTACATCATAAAAAACCATGAAATGACCATATAGATATATTGTCTTTATAAACTGGGAAACATAAACAACTGGTTCAAAAAACATCTCCATTGTCTCCTATTTATTTCATCATAACTATACTGATTTTTGGAATATCATAATTAATTCCATTCTTTATGACCAAGGTAAAATAAACATATGAAAGGGTGTTCTAAAATTCTCAATAAGGGTAAAAAAAATAAATTTAAATCATATCATATTCATAAGAACGTGACAATTCAAAATCAAATCCTACATATAAAAGATCATAATATCATGTCATGGGATAAATCATAAAAGTAAAATGTAATATCAATAGTCAGAACATAAGACATGAAATTTTGAGTCCTATAAACATAAGTATTGAAAATCATTTCATATTTGTCATGGCTCATTTCCAAGACCATAATAGCGGACAATGTCCATTACTGAATCGAGTTAACTCCTCATTATAGCCCTCTATTACTGATCCAGATTTAATTATCATTCCAATAATGACTATTTAATGATATATTAATCTTTAAAAAATAAATTGGAGGGATATATAGGTCCCAAAAATCACATATTATGACCATTTTACATGTTCCACAAAAACATAAAAACATTCACTATAGCATAACTCATGAAATAAAATGGGTTTCATAAACATCATTTCATCATAACATAATCCATAAATTAATTTCATAAACATAATTCCATCATTTAAACAATAAAATCAATGTAATAATAGTGATAGAAATATAAACCAATTTAATCTTATATGGAAAATAATTTTTATAAAATACTTGAGCTTCATTTATAAGGAAAATATTCTTTCTTCATCGTAAACTTTTTCCTTCATCAAAATACCACAAAATTTTTGAATAAATTATTTTATGTGAAAATAAACTCGTAATATATTATTGTAATATTCAAGGAAATAATGCATTATGAAGTCCTAAAAATTCATTCATTCTATACAAGTAAAAAACATTCTTCTCGTACTCTAGCTGAAAAATTCAAAAAGTACCTTGTACTGAAAACAACAAAAGATTTCATTCATACTATTTAGTAAAAATTTACCAATAGGTAAAATTTACTATAACAAATTATTTAAATATATATAGAATATTTATAAATACATATTTTGGAAACTTGGTCTTGGTTGTTAAATAATCCCTATTAAATACTTACGAATAAACAATGTCAGAAAAAAACAAGATTTGAAAATTTATCCATTGCCTTAAGTCTGATATGATTATTATGTATCTGAAACTATATAATAATTATTTAAAAAAGGTTTCTGACTTTTTAACAATAATAATCAATTTATTATAACTTTTTTTTTGCAATTTGCATCTGTTTGTTAGTAACATTTCATTGTTACTCGTTATTTGGTTATTAACTGCTTTACGTTCTTATGCATGTTTTGTTAGATAAGTTATTATTCATATTTTTAGGTTATAGTTATATCATTTAAATAATGGTATTATTATAATATATATCATATTTAGTCATTAAATTCATTTATATAATGATGCTTTAATTAAGATTATGTAGAACGAATCAAATCACATTGTGGAGATGGTAAGTCATATGTATCCACAAGTAACGATATCGTTCCCATAATTGTTGAATGATATTAATGTGGATGGTGTATAATATATAATAATTACTATTAGTTTATAAAGATCATATATAGTTCTTATTTCCATCATAATACCCAACCATGTAAGGTGGTGGGGAAAAAACTGATTACACTACGGTGTGGAGGCGCTAAGTCGTACGTACGCACGCGTAGTGATTTTGTTTTTCTTATGATGAATTGAAGGTGATGTAGGGTTGTTTCATATTTATTATTACATATAAGTATATGATTGATACATATTTGTTTATTTTATAATAAAAAAACTAATGAAGAAGAAGTCAAGGAAGAAAGAAATTTTAATGAATCAGTAGAAGAGATTTCCACTTCCTCAACATGCCTCCTTTAAATTTCCAATTATGGAACTTGATTTGGAAATTGAAGAATCCTAGAACCACTATAATGAAAATAGGAAAGTTGATAAGGAAAATTGTTAGGGTTTGGAAGATATTGAATGCTCAAAATGAAGTGAATAAGTGAGGGAGGTGGTGCCATTTTATAAGTGAGGTGAGGGGAACTTTTGGAAATCTCAAAAATATTAATTTATAATAAAATCTAATCCAACATAAAATCCTCAAAAATATACCCAATTACGAATATGATATTATATATGGTTGTAATATAATCAACCAATAAATTTTATACAAGTTTTTATATCAATCTAATCAGTATAATATTAATTAACACTTAGTAATTCTAATTAATTTGTTTTGTGGAAATATCATTCAAACTATTTAAGGGTTATAAATATTTACATATATGGTGTTAATTGACTATAAATTTATGGTTTATAACATTTTAGACCTTATAAGTATCATGTTT
Source organism: Viscum album (assembly GCA_963277665.1). NCBI lineage: Eukaryota > Viridiplantae > Streptophyta > Magnoliopsida > Santalales > Viscaceae > Viscum > Viscum album. Next base: position 1,905,155,526 of record OY728160.1, read on the forward strand.
AAATTTTGAAGTATTTTTATGATTTTTAAATAACATAATAATTTTTTTATAAAATGTCAATAGTATCAATTTTGACACTATCCATTTATTTGACATCAAATAAAATTCATATAGATGAATAATTTGAACCAAAATATTTAATACACTCCTAAAATTTCATAGTAACCTTCACAATTAGTGGAGAAATTTAATTAGTTCATATGATATTTCTTTTAAAAAATTTAAAACCATTTATTTGATATTTCTATTAATAAAATAATTCTCACATCATTATTGTGTAATCATTAATGGTAATTATTTAATCTCTAAACATTGTAAATAAATTTCTATTATCTTTTTATATAATTTATATTTCCATATACTATATATAGTCGATATTATCACCTATTTACCTATATATTTAAATCAATATACTTATATAAAATGAGATTGTTACATTTTGTCACATTCATTAGTGTTTTTACATTCATGTCGTATTCATAAGTTAGTGGCCTTAATGTGAATTCATTTCGATAAATAGATGATAAGGGTCGAATTTAGTCATCCAATATGATTTTTACAGGTGTTATGGTAATTGTATTATATTATTATTACCCTTATTTACCAAATTTACCTTTAACCATGGTAATAAATATAATTACCAAAGTTACTATTTATAATGCCCAAAAATAAAAGTAGCCTATTAACATAATTTGGACCTACTAATTCAAAATATTGGATCCATTTTTAAAATTTTACAACATAGATTTTTCATTGATTAATTTAAAATCATTCCCATTGTTGGAAATTTGAGAACAAGTTATTTAAATTTTAAAACATTGTTGATGATTGACATGTTTTTACATATGAATTCAGTGTAAAAAAATTACAATGTACTTCATTATATTAAATGGTAAAAATATATTCTACTTATATATTGATACCATTCAATAATTTAATTTCACCATATCAATAATCTCAAGGAATAATGTTTTTTTATTTAAAATTTAGCATTCTTTTACTATTAATCAAAACATTAATGTTATCAAAAAAATAACAAAAAAATTATCCAAAGTACTTTTTTATATCCCAATTAAAAATATCATGTATATTTTATCATATAAGAATTATTTATGTGTCTAAATGTTAATTTAAAATGGGATCTTGATTAAATGGTGTAAAATTAACCTTTTATAAAAGTAATTTTTATACATCAAATTGGGATTTATTCATACCCTATGACTAAAATATCAATTGGATGAATATAAATAATGTTTTATTGGCTATATAACACATATATATCTCAATAATTTCATTACCAAAAATAATTCCATCAAAAATAAAAATATCTTATTGATTTATATTTTTCATAAATAATTGAGAGCTAATGAATTCATGACACATTTTCATCAGTTAGTTATAATTAATACTATTAACTTTACAGCTAGGCTATAATGGTAATTATATATTAAGGGAATCAGGTGGTTCTTTTAAACTCAAAACTACTTGCAAATAATTCTTATGAAGAATTAAAATTAATTAGGAAAATTATTTCATAAAAACATCCAAGTGTTATAGATTTATCCAGTGACATTACTTTGGTAATATCTCATATTCATTCCAAATATCATCTCAAGAAGGATTTAATGAGAACTGATATTGGGGGTTTAAAATCATTGATATATTATTTAAATTTAGTTTTATCTAATATGATATTAGAGCTATTCCATAGGTATCAAAGTCCAGAATTCCAATCTTCTACATCTTCTTCTCCACTACATACTCTATAACGCCCAGACCCTAGAAGCCAGTTGTCGGTGCATTAATTTTTAATATTAGAATGTGAATAAATCAATATAAAAAGATAAATATCTGAGAACACATGGATTTATATAACTGGATATGGAAAAAATCAATATGGAAAGGTTAGTAACTAAAACACATGTCCTTTAATCATAGACTGAGAATGAACTACATTCATAGATAATGTCGAAGAAAAAATCTCATGGATAAATAATTACTGAATCTAATTGAGGGAAATTATTAATAATTAGATTCCATATTTCTAACATATATGGTACATTTAACATCAAGACTATTCACATGATGGTTTATAACATATCACTTAAAACCCTATATGATTTGGCCAACTAATTAATCTCATGAGACTAACTATGCATTAAAGGGATATCTATAGCCAATCCCCAACCATGAAATTCATATAAAAATCATTCCTCATATATCAAATAATACATTAAATTCATTAAAAACTTATCTTATCAAATATCTGTTTTGATTAAAATTCTGGATTTCCCAATATTTCATTAGTTAATCAAATAACTGTCAAGTACACATCGTACCTAAAAATGCTATACTATCTAGGAAATAATTATAACTATAAAATGAGAATATATATATAAAAAATAAATGTGATTTCAGTGGTAAATGATCATAATGATGTGATTTTCTCAATATAATGTAAATAATCAAAAATATTGTGAGATTGCAAAGACAACTTTTACCACATGGTAGTTCTCGTGTTATAACCATTTGGATGGGATAACTCGGGCTAAAAAATATAAATAAAATGAAAATAAAAGGTTTAATTATAAAATATATTAAAATAACTAGTCTATACACCACTCAAAAGAAGTAGGTGGTGAATATTAAATTTGTTTCACAGGTATAAAATGTGAGATGAACATCACTTACCATGTGTTTCCTTTTCTTTGAACGTCCATTAACCTACTATATAATTTTTCTAAAATTTTAATAAATTATTAAAAAATAATATTAATATTAATTATATCATATATTATATTATTATAATATATAATTACCATTTTTAGAAATATTTCTCAATTTTAACTAGTTTTGGTGTTAATTGCCGAGTTCCTCTAGTGAGTTTTGATTTCTTATTTATTGTTCATAAATTTAGATCATGATTTCATCATCACAAGAATTTAAAACATGGTGAAAATATTATTAAAATTCACTATATATGTATTTATATTAATTCATAATTTTTCATGATAGAAAATGAAATGCACTATTTATGGAGAAGGTAGATTGTATATACGCATGGGCACTACATTCATATTTTACCATATTTAGAAGAATGAAATGTAAATGATAAATATTTTATATTTCTGTTCTATAATGTATTTCATATCTGTAACATAAGTTTATTAACACCAAGCATAACAAATTCTAATTGTTGATTGAATGAATCACATCGCATTAAAGAGGCAGCAGTCCAAACTTCCATAAATGAAGTTTTCATATTCCCATAAAATGGACCAAATTAAGGTTTGTCACTAATATTTTTGATCAAAAACTATATTTAAATTATTATAGATCATAAATTATTTCGATTCAAGATATGTATTAGGTTTTTCCAAATTTCAATCATAAGATCTATTGAAATTAATATAAAATTAATTACTGAGACGAACTGTCAATGCAGGTTTTTAACGTAAAACATGTTCATAAGATTTCCTTGTGTTAATACCCAATTTCAATGTGAAATTGATTAAAATGACATAAATTTGATTAATTTATATATAATTGATATAATTTTACATTTATAATAACATATAATATAATTTACCCATATTAATAAATTATAAAAAAAGAAGTTTCAAACTAAAATTTAGTATTTTTCAATAGTCATCAAAAAATAAACATTCTCAGAAAATTAACAAAAAATCACCCAAACGTAATTTTGAAATTCCATTTTAAAAAAATGATTTTTTTATATATTAAATTTAAAAAATTTCCCATCTTTATATTTAAAATCTTTTTTTCTTTAAATGGTTGTAAAATATCTTTACAAAAAATATAGGTTTTTATGTGTAAAATTAGGTTTATTCTTATTATTGGATTACCAAATCTATTTGATCAATGTAAAAAGTATTTTATTGAATATATAATATATAAATTTCATTAAAATACTCCACAGATAGTAATTAATTTAATTTATTATTATAAATATCTTTGTGCACATTAAAATAGTTTTATATTTAAAAATTTCAGTTATATTCAATTGGTTTCTATATTAATTTATAACTAATCGGAGAACAATGAAATCAAGAAAATATTTAAAAATTATCTAATCATATTCATAACAATCAATTTAATGTCTATGTTTTATCTTATTATATTAAATAAAAATATCATAATAATATATTTCTTTTCGGTAAAACTTAGTCTTAGGTGTACTGAAAACCACCGAACAATATCTATCTTACGTGAAACATAAGATAACAAAATTTTGTATACATTAAAATATATAGAAAATATATATTTAAAGTATTAAATATATCATAGTTTATTGTTATAATATATTCCTTTAAGCGCATGGTGTTACATGTCATTCAATCCATTAAATACAATGTTTTTATATTATAATTTCACGGTGTTACATACATCTCATGTCCGAAACACTATTAATGAAGGTGGAACTAGAGAACTCATAATTGAATAGTTAAAAGTTGTGATTCATGAGTTCAATTAGAAAAGGGAAGTTGTATTTTATTTTTTTCAAACACATTCTAATACAACATTGGAACTAGTTAGGAAAGATAAAAAATAGACTAAAAATGATGTTAAAAATCATGGTCATTGATGTCTACCTAAGTAAAATATTCCCAAAATAAAATTTGAATGGAATGTTTACAAATCATGATTTGTATATAAATATTCCAACATTGATACAATATTTTAATTCTCAATTTTATAATATAAGGTGCTTACCCTTGTGTTTAAAACATTCATGGAAATAAAAATTGACATTTTTCAAGCTGTAGAACATGGATCATGGGTAGTGCGTAATTTTACCAGGCTGATGGAACCCTAAAATTACACTTTTAAGATAGATTTATTATCTCTTCCATCCATTCATATATCCTGAGATCATTTCACTTCCACCTCTACCTTAATTACTATTATAATATCTCTTAATAAAGTACTCCAAAATATGATACCTTTGTCTATATATATAGTCATTAGTGAACATGCTTCCACATCATCTCTAGTGACTATAATTTCTATACCTTTCACTACAAAAAAATTTAATGGATCCAATCCTCCTATCATATTTACTAGATATAATAGATTGATATTGTAAGTATAATTCCTAAAAAGGACTACTTTTAACCCTTTTTAAAATATCTTTTGAAATATTAATGAAATAATCCTCACTATTCTCATTTCTAATTATCTTTTTCCAATTTTCTATTTATTTTCCCTCTGATCCACATTTTCATAGTTTTAAAAGGGTGAGTAATAATAGGGAGAATACGATAAGATAACAATTTACAAGAATGAAAATGGTAAAACATCTATTATACTCAATTCATTTTTATATCTTTTCTTTAATTAATTTATCAAAATTATCATGATTTTTAATCATCAATAGGGGTATATTTTTATCTTAGGTCAGGTACTCCTTATTTTAATGTTCTCAAATAATTTTTATAATGTTATTGAAAAATTTCATGTCATGTTTTGGTCAAATTTATTTTTATCCAAACATATAAAAATTTATACCTATAGAACATTCCATGCATAATATATCAAAAAAATTATACTGAATTTGAACTTCAAATTACTATATGGTACTAAAAACATAAACATACGACATACCATAAACCAATTGTGTCTAATCCTTGAATAGACTAAGTGTTTAAGCTCATGTGACTACCTGTGTCCTAAACTTTCAATATGATTAACTCAATGTGACTACCCAAAGTAAACTACCCACTATATACAAAAATATAGTTAGAGTCTAAAAATATGTAAAATTTAACTATATTTCATACAGAATATATGTTTTATTTCAGTTACTAGGTGTGGATATTTACTTATCGTGAGAATAAGACCACCTACCATAGGAATAGATGTACCTATTTTGAGAAGAAGAGTACCTACGACAAGAAGGAATCAAGTGAGCATTTTATGTTTTCATGTCCAGTTATTAGGCCTAATTTACATGAGATGTTATTCTTCCAAGTTTTTATTCATAAAAATGATGATCCAAAGTGACTGTACCAATGTAAAGATATTCTACTATGTCTTAATTTAAGAATGGATTTTTTTAAAACCTCCAATGAAAATTTTCTTAAAATTAATTATAGAATCACTGAAATTATGGCTATAATGAATGTTATCTATTAGCTATATTAAGATAGATTTATCATTTAGTGGAAGGATAAATCAAAAAAGGAAAACACATGTATATAATAGTATAGGGATATCTGTGTGCACCTGTAATACGTTGAAAACTCATTCAGAACTGTATATTACACTCTATTTTCTAGTTTCTTCTATGAGAACTTAATCGATCCCTTTCAAATACAAATTCAAGGACTCTTGGGAAACCAAAGAAGATCAAACTTATCCAAAATAAATATTCACACTCCTTTCATTATCAATTTTAGGTTAATTAAGGTTTTGTGTTTGGTTTTCTCTTTCATCATTTATCTGAAGTCATAACTTCTTATATTTTGATACATATTGAAAAGGAAATACATATTATTCTCTTACATTATGTATCACATGTATTACATTGGAAGAGGGTCATTATATATTGGACTGAAGGAGTATAGTTGAGTTTTGTAAAATCTAATACATGTTTTGGATCAGTTTATTATATAAAAAACTACATGGTAGTTAGTGATTTCCAAGTGGATGGCATTAAGTGTCAACTTGAGACTAGACCCCAGTTTAATTGTGATATATATTTTTTTCTCTTTAAAAAAAACCATTTTCTATTTTCAAATGAAAAATAAATATTTACATTGATAATTGAATTTAATTTTGGGAATATATATGGTATTTGATTCAATTAAATTATTTTTAAATGATAATTAATATTAAAAATTAGTTTAACAAATCCCTGATTGTTCTTTTTAAAAGATTATCTAAATATCGAAGAATGCAATTCTACAATATTTGATAGCTAGATGTTTTCATTAAATTGAGGAATTTAAGAGTTAAATAATTTTTTAAAGAGATATTTATAATTGGTCTCTATATTCATACCCTATTTATTTTTTCACTCTTACCAACAATTATAAAATTATTCATATATATAAAGTTGGTATGTCCAGAAACAAATAAGACATTATCAGCCTTAGAGTGGATGGTAAGTGTACCTTTGTCCATTTTTTTCTCATACTCAGCATCAAAAATAGTGATCTCATGAGATTTCGCTATGCCTTCAGGCATAATATGTAACCAATTCCAATTATCATAAAAAACCCTTGAACTTTATTATTGAAAAGAATAATTTCTATACTCCTTGCATTTGAAACATTAAAGTGTGGGTGGTTTATTTTGAGGAGTTTATCTCCATCATTCCATTTTTTATTCCTATTTCACTAGCATTTGATTTCCTGATGACCTGTCTTTCTACACTTAATGCATTCAATAGTCCCCTAAATAAAGCTCCCTTTATGTTTATTTCTACACTTTTTAGGATAAAATCATACACATCTACATTTTATTGTTTTCTTCATTATTATAATTTCCATTGAATTATACCTTTATTTTATTATATAAATTTTAATATTTATGAGTAACACTGATCTCCATTTCTACCTTGAGCACTCATTGAATTACTTCTACAAAGCTACTAATTTCACTTATGGATAACCTATTTGAGAGACTTGGTTTTAGGAAACTAAATAATTGATCAAGATTACTATCTAGGTTAATGGTAATGCGAGAAGTGTAGATTATAATTCTTGTAAAATGTTCCTCATTGGCGCTAATGGGTTCATTATCGTTATAAATTTCTCAAGTAATTCATTCTCTATTTTTGTATAAAGAATACATGGAATGATGTTGTTGAAATATATCCTTCCAAACTCATCTCATTTCATAAAGTAAATTTCATCATATTTCGTTATGTTCCTGATAGGAGTCTCCCATTGATCTTTTATTTCTTCTAAATGATAAACATCCAAAATAAATTTTTCATGCTCTAAATACTAGAGAACTGAAAATGTTTTTCTATTCCTACCTATCATATTCTCATCAACTAGTCCATTAGTGTGCCCACTAAAAGAATATAGAAATTTCATCATGACGTACTCAAAAAAAATTATTCACTCCATTACATGATTGGAATATCAGCATGAATTAGGGAATTAGAAACTTATATTAGTACATAAATGAAATCTTTTATTCGAATTTCTATAATGTTTGGTTCTTTATGAGGAAAATCATTATATCTCCCATCACATTTCGCATTATCCAAATTCATATTAGTCACATCCATTAAATTAAACCCTAAACAATACGGTGAGAAATAATAAGAATATTCAGTGCTCATGTAATCTTAAAAAACATTCATAGGATATCTATATCTGGCCAATTTCATTTTAATATATGAAACCTTATGTATAAGCTAGGTCATTAATTGTCATTATCTATCCAAATACTTCATAATAGTTTATAAAGAAATTTTTTCTTATGACAAGAATATACCTTAATAATTCCTAGCTAGAAGTTTAGTATTAAACCAACTCATCATTCATTAGCTTCAATAGAATTAATAACAAATACCCCCACCCAATTCATAATTGTTTTCCCAAATATTATTAGTGGAATATCCATATCCACTTTTTAATATACAGCTAGGGATATATTTTCTATGAATACCAAACTCATTTCATTACAATATAATATGATGTTCTCTTAAAACTAGGTGTATCCCAATGGTTATAATTAAAGTTGTCTCATCCTATTATCCAAATATAACTAAACATTGATCTGATACCAATAGTGGAAACAAATACATTTATTAAATAATTATTACATCTGATTATATGAATTTTTATTAGATATAATTATGATATGTTCTTGAAATGTACAGATTTCATCTCTATGGATAATTATATACATACACAAATGGTATATAAAAGATCTAAATTACATCCCACTAGGTTCTACACCAATAAAACAATTCTTAGACATATCCAACATAATATATTTCTTAATATCATAGGGTAAATAAAACAAAACAAAGGTTGTTCTCATATGATCAATTTGGGTAAAAAATGGAAATATCGAGGATCACTTATGTATAACTTGAGAATAATAGTAAGAGAACAATATATTATCATTTTAAAACCATACATAATAATTTATTGATAATAATAAAAATGTACTAAAAAAATCATGTAAATTCATAATACCTAAATCGTAAAGAAATCAAAGATCATCTCCCATGAGAGCATAACATTAGCATAAAATAAAGTCATAAAATAGTTGAATAATAATAATAATATTTGAAATCATATGTAATTGAAACCCTCTAAAACATTCATCAAATATTAGTCTTGGTATAACCACCCATGTACCTCCATTAGTTCTTGGATAAAATCTCATGTACCCTCTTTTTTGTCATGGTATAACCTCTTGTATACCCAGTTTTATGGAGTCGGTTAGCCACTCATGAACCATTTGTGATTTTAGAATATTAATCAATACCCAATAAATTTTATTGGTATAATATACCCAACCATGACATAGTAATATTCCATTCATATGTATTCCAAAATATCATGAAATAATTTATCATTTCATCTTCACTAAACATGTGGAAAAAATGGGATTCATTAATATTGCATCATCATAATCATTAACCATACATAGAGAGAACAAGGATGGTATAATTGGATCATATCCCTAGTGATTCATAATTAACATAAAAATATATTATCAAAGATGGAATATTCATTTAATAGATCACTAAAACATTTATTCTGGAAAATACCCTTTTAATTTTGAAATCAATTACTAAAAATCTAAAAAATTGAAAAAGTTTATGTAAATAATTTTCTTTTAAACCAATACAAAAAGTTTAAATGGGAAGCTTCAAAGAAAAAAAATTAATAATTATTTTGGTAAAATTTATTAATTTGTTGTATGTAAAAATAGAGATTCACTTCATGAATTGGTAAAAATTACATCATTTGGAAAATCATATGAAGGTTCATTTTAATCCTTTCGATAGAAAATAAAAAAAAACAAAAAATTTAATTACCAATTAGATAATATTAAAAAAACTGATGGTAATTTTTTATTTAAATTATGTACATGGATGAAAAGGATCCAGACCTAATAAAAACAATGTTAGTTTTCTTTAAAAGGAACATAGAATACCATTGGGTACAAAGAGATAAGAATATTGATGAAAAACATGTGATTATTTAAAAAAATAACCATAGGAGAACAAAACATATAAGATTCGTGATAGATACATCAAATAATTTCTAAAACAAAACATTGAAGAATATTAAATCAAGCTAAAAAGTGAGACTGTGAATGGAAGCCAATATCAAAAGTTTTACATTCTTGGAATGCACTCTAACCTCCTCTTATTTGAGATAAATCCTTTGGATTAAAACATAATATATGAAATATTGGTCTTTTGAGATGACATGGGTCTCTAGGATGGAGATAATTATGATTGGATGGTATTATTGTAGGAATTGGATGATATAAAAGGTTCCAAAATCATGAATAAGATAGGAGAAGTGTTCTCCTTTTATATATGAGAGACATGACACACATTGAATTGCATGAAATATATAAATATTCTAATGACAATATCTTATGAAATTGGATCTATGTGACCAATAATTCAATGGACTGATAATATAGATTCAAAATACCTCCTATAAATATTAAAAAATAGTTCTTCATATAAAATTTACCCTTATATATTGTTTTGATACCCTTCCCCTAGTAAACACATTTTAACAGTAACCATTGTAAAAAAATAATTTTCTCTCTCTTTATTATGCACAAAAATAACTATGTCCTCATTACCAATTTTTTACATTATGATAACAATTATGTAATCTAGTTTATGAAATTAAATTTCTATAATTTGGAGAAAATAATTTTTAAATAATATCACAAAGTGCAATGAAAACATGTTTCTTGATATATTGATTTTTATGAATAAAACTGGATTTACATTAACACAATAAATAATAAAAATATCAAATGAATGTTACAATGTGTTATTGAATATATAATCTCTATATTTCCATAAACCATTTATCAATAATGATTTATTTAATTTATTATTATTAAAACAAATTGGGAACATAAAAATGGGTTTCTGGAAAATAACTATTTTTACATTTAAATAATTTTTATTTTCATTCCTAATAATTAGATGACTAATATATAGATTTAAATTCATTAAAAAATATTTAATTATGTTACATTTTTAAAAGTGATCAATATTAATTTTTATATCATAATAAATAATACGTAGAAAAATACTCTCTAAAAAATCACTATTTATTCTGAAACAAAGCACTTTGGTGATTATAGTGGTCTAAAGTATAGGTAACCCATGAAATATCCACTACAAATAACATTACACTCATGGGGGAGTCATATAGTTCTATAATAAATTACCATTCAACATTCAGGGCTTTATTTTCCTGCAAGTATGTCAACATATATGTTTCTCTCCATTAATGTTTGAGTGACCAGTGTTTCATCACAAAATATGGACATTCACTTCCCGATAAAATAATTAATATACCAAGGACTAATTTTTTTCCCTAAATGAAACCTACCAGAAGCTTATAATTAACTTCAATTTCCTTAATATTGATATTTTAAATCAATCACAAGGAGATTCCACTGAAGAGGGCTCTAGTCTCATCCCCAGTTGTTTTACCTAGACTGTAAATGTGCTAAACCAAATGATGTAATGCCCCGACCCTAGATACCCAGAGTCGGTGAATTATTATATAACATTGGCATGATCACAAAGGATTAAGTCTCAAAATACCAATTATTTTATTAGCCTTGGAAACACTAGATATATTCATAAGTATTACATTACATCATAAGGTAAAAAAACACAACAACATATTATCTTCATATCCCCTCATACTCTCCCTGCAGGTCATTCATAAATTACTTCTTCACATCCTGGGAAAAGATAAAACATTGAAAGGGGTGAGCTAAGATGCTCAGTAAGGATAACAATATAGCATAAGCTTTCGTAGATAAGCATAAACACTTAAAGAAATTTCTAACTAAAACAAAAGCCTTTTAAACTTGAACTTCAACATAATATGGAAAAGATAAAATGATATAATTCCATTTACATATTCACATGGATATTCTACTAGTCGAACAATCACATGCAATATCAATAACCACTTTCATAATGATGAAATGCATAATGCCAGACTATCATAACCACATAGCTAAGGCCTCGTGCCAAGACTACAAATAAGATTTTGCCAAGGCCTTGTGCCAAGACACTAGTTTGTCTCAGGAGACCAACCGATGCATCAAGGAGCTATAGCGGGATCCACCCGTCACTTACTAAGACCAATGAATTCCTTATATGAAAAGTTTTAAACATAACATGAACATTCGTATTAAAACTAGCATATGAAATGTCAATACTTTATCCACAAACAATGAATGGTATAAAAATAGCACATCCACAGTCAAACATAACTCATTCGATACAATATGGAATATTTTATTGTATCATATTAACCTCAATCAAGAATGATGAAGGACATTAACATACATGAAAATAATCATCAAAACAATTAGAGTGAAATATCCCATTTTTCTTGAAATCTTTTAAAAGTCACACTATTCGTCAAGAATCCATTTAAAATAGATTTTAGAATCAAAGTGTCCCATACCAATTTGAAACATCTAAAATTAATTTTGATTTTAAAACTTTAATGTCCATATAAATAAATCCTTAAAACCATTTTTAAAACATGGACATTAATGAGCAAGATTTAGAAGAATGAGTCTTTAAAACATTTAAAAATGGTATTTTAGTTAGAGTTTCTAACAAAAAGAGAGACACTTGAATACAAATAATTGAGGTAATAAAAACTTTGTAATATCATGAGAATAAAGGGATTCATGATATACTATGTCAAAGTACACCACATAAAAGTGATTTGGTGTATAACAACAAAGAAGCCTCAATGGAATGTAAATTAAGATGAAATCTCTCATAAAGGTTGTATCCTTAGGATAAGGATAAATCAATGACATAATTATGTGTCAAAAATATAAATACACTAAATATGATTGGATATTCAGTGTAAAACAATCAAAGGACATTCACACATATTCTTGTAAAAACAACACCAATGAATTGGATGTTTATCCCAACAAATCGAGATTGAGTAAAAATTACTCTTATCAAGTTCATACCGATGACTTGAGAATTTATCAATGGAGTGATTATGTGTATCAAAAGTATATCCACATAAAGGGGAGTGGAATTTATGACATAATCAAATGAATAGTGATTCTACACATAATCTTGGAGTAAAATAATCAATGAAGTATGCGTAAAGCCGAATGAGTGGAAATTGAAATTCCAAATTCCCTTATTGATTTGGTAACATACAAAACATACACCCATGAAATAAGGATCATAAAATGATGATGTAAATATAAATTAATTAAATTATATTACACAATGAATACAAACATGGGCAGTACACAACCCACATGTAATAAATAAGTGGTGAACAATGGAATTCTCACGGAATTAAAAGTGAGATAAGAAACCCCTTACTTTGTACTTTTTCCTTGGTCGAAGGTAGGTTAAACTCCTGTATAATGGTTAAATATTTGTTATTGAATTATACAAGAATCATTTAAATTAGTATGATATAATATATTATCTTTTAACATTGATTTGTTATTAGTATCTTAGTATTATCGTTGTTTCGGGTGGTAACTTACTCGTTTTCTTTTATATGTTTTGTTAAGTAAGACATGTTTGTTATTGATAGGTTGTATATTATTCATATCCATAATTATTTCAACTCCTTAAACATTATTTTTAAATAATCAAATGATAATTATACTTGAATGGATACGATGGAGAATGAATCTCATCGCGTTCGTGGAGACGGTAGTCCGTACGTACACACGAGCGAAAATATCATTCTTTTGATGTTAAAATAATATATAATTGGATGTTATATCATATATAAAGAATAATTATCATGTTATATTTATTATATAAATGAATTACACATCATTATTATACCCATCCAAATAATAATTTATTGAATGACAATTACACCATGACGTGGAGACGGTAAGCCGTACGTACGCACGTATGGTGACATGTCATTCAAAGGATGGATAGAATACTGAATATGGTTGTACTATATTTATAATAATATTACAGTATATAGGAGATACTGGATTCATTAATTTAGAATGTGAATAACAAAGAAAGAAGAAGTTGAAGAAGAAAAGAATTTGAAAAAGGGTGGTAAAAACATTACCTCTTCTTCGGGTTCTTCCTTTTGATTTGATCAAAAGGGCTCCTTAGGATGGATTTATGACCAAAATAAGGCCTCTAGGTTGTATTGAGGGAAGTTGAGAGAGTATTTGGGCAGGGTTTGGACGAACCAAAAGGCTTTGAAGGTGTGAAGTAATGAGAAGGGGGAGTGCCCTTTTATAAGAGGGGTGAGGGGCACCTTTGGAAAAGCAAAAAATATTATTTTATAATAAATTCATATTCAGTTTATAATGGCTCAAAAGTATATTATTTAAAGTTTATGGTGGGTATAGGTAGAAAACCACTAAACCAATAGAATTTAGACAAGTTTGGGTCATTATATTAACCTTATCTTTAAGTATTAACTCTTAGTTAACTAGTTTCACTTTTACAATGTCTCTTTGTAGTTTTATATTATATGGTTAATAAACTTAATATAAACATCCAAGTGACCCCCAAGTGGTCCATCAGTGATAAACCTATCATGATATAAGTCCCTTGGCCAAAACATAGATTTTTAGGAATTTAATATCAATTAATAATATAATATTGTTTTTAAAAACTCATTTATGTCAATTTTGACATTATTCAATAATTGATTTTTTTGAAACTCATATCAGAATGATTACTTCGTAAAAAGCCAATTAAATTAGTCCTAATATGTCATATTAACCTATAGAATTAGTGTAATTCATAAAAAGTCTCAAATTATATTTATTTGGGTATCTACAATATAAATCATTTTAATTTTCCACTATTATGGTAATTACTGCATCACCATTGTGTCATTAATAAATTAAATTATTTAATGTCTAAAATTTATAAATAAAATACCATTATGTAGGAAATCTGTTTATATTTATAATGAATATTTATAGTAGAATTTATCTTATTTGTAACCCTATATTAAAAATATTTTAGTAAATAAACTTTGATTTTAACTCTATTAACTCTTCTTTCAATTAAATAATAATAAATGTCCTAATCTAATCCAAGTGGACCTAAATGATAATATTTTATTCCTAAGGTTGTTTTTGGTCGAGATACACTTGTCCAATAGAATTAGTACATGTGTTAGGATAATATTAATATCATTTTTACCCTTAATTACCATATTTACTTTTAACCGTGGTAAATAAAAGTAAAAAGTTACTATTCACCAAAAATGATTTTCATCTCAATGAACCACATTTTACTCCTTGATATTAACTGTGTCTCTCGGATTTTCAAAATTCCACTCACAGAAGCGGTAAAATTAAGTTTTATGAAAAATTCAGTTTTTTAACTACCACTTAGTGGTTTCACTATTCATCAAAAAATGAATGTTTCCAGAAAAATACCAAAAATTAGGCCTAAGCTATATTTGATATTATGAATTCAAAAATGATGTCTATTTTACCAAATTCAAAACAAATCAATTGAATTAATTAATTTATAAATTAATTCTCCTCGTCAAACCAAATAGCGTGTTTTTAAGAGATAATAACTATCAAAAGATTGACACTTGTTTATGTCTGGTTTAAATGTGAAATATCATCCAATGACCAACATTATATTAAATGGTGAAAATATATTCTAAATATACTTTAAAACCACACAAATTAATAATTTATCACTATTAATTATTTCGATTAAAAAAGTTGTTTTTAATTAAAATTTAGTAATTTTCACTATTCATCAAAATATGAAAGTTACTTGAAAAGTACCAAAATTTCACCCTAAGATAATTTCGATATTACGAATCCAAAACTGAAGTCCATTTCGAAAGATAAAATTTATAAAATTTCCAAAAGTAGGTATTACTATTCATAACGGCTAGTATGATTGGTTGTGGTGTGTTAGAATCTCGAAGTTGCGTACAACACACGTCATTGCATTATTCAAAGGGAAACATACCGTGGAATCTTGGGGTGTTACAAATTACCACTGACCCTCCAACATCATGAATAATGCCACCTCACCTCATATATCCCAAAAATCATGACCCTTGCATAAAACATTTCTTCTCTAAAATAGGTGGGTTCTACTTGATCCATCTATCAAGAAAAACAATATTGTTTGAGTTTGAGCATCTGGAAATAAGGCCTCTATCTGCAGCCCATGTCTCACATCCATTTATTATATAAACAAGTTCAACCACTTGCGAAAGAACTTATATAATAATAATTTTAAGTGGATAGTATTTTCCTTGTCAATATTTTCTTCAAAAATCCTAAAATTCCCAACATGCTAAGGAAAAAACATATTGCAAATTACGAATTCGAGATCCCAAAAATCCACTCACATGAACCAGATTAAGAGGAACTCCTTCAGGTCCCCAAGAACTGCTCAAATAACTATCCTTTGTCTGACTACCACCGAGGAAAAACTATCCCAAAACCTATCATAAAATAATTCCAAAATTGATTTGGTATTTGGAATCTCACATCACATTCACCTCAAAGCCAGGTTGATCACATTTTTTAATGTTTCCATGCATATAGATTGCATTTTTTTGTAACCACTAGATGAGTAAATTCATTATTTCAAGGATATATTTACATAAAATATATATATCCCACATTTGCATCAACTAGATAGGTTTTATGACTATGAGAAGGTCCTAAGAGAAAAAACATCCTGACATCAACTTCATGAACAAGCATCTACCGGGCTCATCCATGAGAATATTTATTTCCTATAGGGTTTTTCTACCCTCATCAAGTATATAAAAAATTAACCTCAGATACATGATTTTAGGTTCAAACAATATGTTTGGAACTAGTAATCCCAAGAAGAACAGGGTTTGTATAGCCAAGTTTTATTTCAAATACATAATGTCGCCAAACCAAATATCCCACTATAAAATTATACAAAATAATCTGAGATAGTTTTTCACTCCACTGCACCAGCCGTGATACTTTTCATCATTTCTCACTCCAATGACTACATTCCCCACCCCCCATATTTATCCCTCATGAATATTCCCCATAATGATTTCCCTTTGATATTTTAAAAAATAAAATATTTTTTCCATGGATATCCTGGAATCAAAAATGTTCTACAGGTTAATCCCCCACTAAAAAAGAGGTCTTGCTAACATCCACCATGAAGACCAATTGAATTTAACTTTTATATTATGATCCAAAATGAAAAAGATAAATATTTTTAAAATTTTATCATTTGTACCCATCGATGTATTTATAATAGAGAATATATGAATGGGTATCACTCTTATCATGTTATTTGCTGGTGTGATCATACTAATGAAGGCAAGAAATTTTTCTCTCTCTCAAGAAACATGTTATCAGCCAAAAAAAATCTTAAAAAAGGGAAATTTTATAATTATATCATCCCAAAATAGATCTCCTATGTAAAGAATAATATGTTTCAACTTTCTAATGCCCATTTTGTCTTCCATTAACCTTCTATGATGGGTCGAGAAGGATTTCAGGTGACCCAAATGCTCTTATTTTAGTTCTTCCATTTCCACTCCACTATCTATATGTATCCATTATTTTATTAACCCCATCAATAGATCTTGTCCATCCATTAATGAAGAATTGAATATCATCATCATACATAAAATGACATACTATTGTCATCCCAATTTTATTTATTAAGGTAGGTACCCTCCAGACAATTCACTTTTAATATTTGCTGAGAGAATATCTTACATAAGGATAATGATTCTATGTGATAGATGGTATCCCTACCAAAGACCTAAAGTCATTTAAAAAAAACTAAAGCGTCTCCCCATTGAAAAATAGCGATCCTAGGTGAAGAAATGAACCTCAATATGTGATCTTAGGTCAATATATTGAATCCAAAATTCAACATTTACTTCATAATGAAACTCAATTATATGTTGTTCTATGTAATATCCTTGTCCACCATCATCATTATTTTTAAACCAAGACTCATCCAATTGATGTCTTTCACTGTCTATATTTCAATCCCGATCACCCCTATAATTCTCTAAAACTTCATGAACCTATGTCTTCTCCCTAAATGATTCATGGAAGCACATGGTTATAATTGTTTTTGATGATTTTGGTAACAATTTATTACGTTAATTTTCACAAATAAATTAGTCTGAACACTTAATCATATGTTTCGTAATGTGTTCAATAATATTCATACCCTCTAATCCAATTTCCAGTTTATAAGGTTATTTTAAGTCATGGTTCTTTAAGACTTAGGGTTTCATGCAATGATTTTTGTTCAATAATTCAAGTTCATTTCAACGTAATTCATTTAAAATATTTTAGTGTTATAGTTCAACATCAATATGCTTAGCTAATTGGTGATTTATAGGCAAACCATTTAGATGGAGAATATTTTATCTCTTTACACACATTCAAACATGATAAAATGAGTCAATTATTATTTCTTTCATTTAGGAGTTGTATGACTATTGTTAATGATTTGAATGATAGGTTTCATAGACTACACTACTCATGGAGTTATTCATATAGTATGAATATATAATGTTATGAAGGAGAATGTAATATGATATTTAGTTCAACCTGATGAGTTACATTTTGTATAATTTTTCAGTAAATTGATTGGGATACTTATTAATAATGATAATTTATGTTATCAAGTTTTTTTTGTGATTCCCGTGTTTGAATATTTTGGTGGTATTGTAGAAAATTCAACTCAAGGTTAATTAAATTATGGGGTATTTTATATTTATATTTTTGTTTTAAAATTATATGATTCAATTATGGAATGTTTTAAATATATTTAGATTTTTATAGAGTATAATGATGTTTGGGGTTCAATAAAGAGAATGTGTAAAATAAAAAACTATTTTTGAGGACAATGAGTCATGGTAGATACTCATCGGGTGCACTGTGACATGTCCTGAAAGGGGGTGGTATTATGTGGTCCTAAAGGTATCCAGTGTTGTCTTATGAGGTATTTAGTAGTCCAAATTGTTATTTCTAAAGATTTATTTAAATTCAAAACAATGGAAAATTAAATCACACCTCACTTCCCCCAAATTTTCACTTAGCCAGTCACCTAGGTGAGTGTCAGGCTCCTCTTCCATATTCACCTCATTTTCTTCCCACATAGCCATGTCCTATGAATCATATTTTAATGTTGATTCATGTAAATTATTGTCATATTAGTTGATATTTTTGGATTAATATTCTTTTAATATATTTCTATTCTTATTTATCATGTCTTTGTCTCAAATCATTAATTTTTTTATTTTAATTAGATTATTTCATTGTAGGTGATTGAGAATGATTCTATAAATGATTATGGATATGTATTCTCCTAATAATATAAGGTAACTATTTTCTTTCATTTACCATTTTTTAAATATTTTCATATAAATTGTAATATAGAGTTAATATTAGTGGGTTTTGGTTAAAAGGAATTATTCTAACATGGACCAGGGAGTATGGGGCTTTACTCAACCAAACTAAACCCCTCAAGGATAGTGAAAATCAAAGGGAACCCCCATAATAACTGCCTCTAGTAGTCTAACTTATGGTGAATAGAATTGAGTTGGAAAAACACATAATTGGGAGTCATTAAACAAATGTTATTGTATACAAACACACCATTTCATACACCAAATTAATGTTGGGTAATAATAGAAGTTCCCAAAAATGTGGTAAATGAATAGAAACCTTGAAGGATCCATGGATGATCAAAAGTAAATAAGAATGATATTATGGGGAATATAATTTATTAATGGATAAAAAGAAAAACCAGACAAATAAATGAAAAAATTAGATCCATTCTCACATTCCCCAAAACTAAACTTAGTTAGAAAATACCACCAGTAGGTAATAATAAACACCATAAACATATATGGGGAAATATTCCCATGTTGGGGTGAGTTTATACAAACCTAGTGGGACACCCTGAAAACCAAAAATAAATATCAATAGATAATTCTACTCAAAAACATGGATCAAGTGAAAAATATGACGAGGAACATGGATACTCACTAAGGAGAAGAATATAATAAAACATAATAGGCCTGGTTCTTCATGACCATCGAGATGGTAAAAAAACTCATGCATCTCCATGAATCTAGACTACTCCATATTGAAATATACATAACCTAACTTGAATTTTGGAAAGAGAAAACTACAGCTTCATGGAGGACACCATAGTATAGGGAATTTGACTATTAAATAAAATAAAACAGAACCTTAACCATAGAAAGGATACCATATAATTTTTTCATTGACCCATTGGTAAAGGTTCTCACTCATTGGAAATAGTGGGATACAGTTCCCTACTCATGTGGTGAGAAAGATTATCCCACCCTAGACCCCACTATGGTATTACAGGATATATCTATAAATAACCAATAGATATGGAATCACATACTATAAAATATGGGGGGTAACTAACTATATCTGAAAAAACGTCTCTCCCTAGTATACCCACACCTGTCATCATTATTTATCTCAACCTAAAGAGAACAAACTCTTCTCATCACCTTAGACAACATCTGTGTTTTTAAAGATAATATTACTATCTCATTACATGTTAATTAATATTCATTATGAACTAATAAAATGTCTAAATATAGTTATGAATTAGTATATATGATTTATAAGTGGGTCTAGAAAAAGTATAAAACCAATATTTTTGGGTACATGGTGTGTGGCCCAACATTGTAGTTTGGTTGTGTACTGTTTCCCCACAAATTAAACAATGGTCCATATACAAGGTGTATAGGTTATAAAACATAGTTTTTGGGATTGAGGGTTATAATAATAAAATGAAACGGCCTATTATTCCAGGTGAATTCAACATACATGGTGTTTAGTGTACTTACAAATGGCCTCCTACAATTTATTCTATATACATTCCATGTAATTAGATCACGGTACAAAACATTTGAGTGAACCACATAGTGTGTGATATTTAACTCATTAATAACCATAAGTATTATGAAATATGATGTATAACCCTTGTATTATTCTAAACTACACTCTATGTAGTAGATAATTTCATAAAAACACATGGTTTTTATGGATTATTCACCGCTTAAATTGATCCCCATTTCTAATCCATCCTCATTCATCACCAAATGAATAAAAATATGGAAGGAAAGTCTCTAATTGTTAGTTTTGGACCACTTTCCAATGGAAGAAATAAACTATCAAAATCTTCTATGTGGGCACAAATCCAAGGGGGAATAAGCTACACACTCCATTATTTGTGATCCACTATCATCTTAGGATTATCCCATATGGAACCACCTTTGGTATCAAAATCAATCATATAATCAAGGAGTGAATTTTGGATCCCTATTAAAATAGGATTGGGAGTTGAATCACTAGTCGTTCATAGGCCAAAGATAAATATAAAAAGAGTGAGGGTAGAAAATAAAAAAACAAAAAATTGAATCATAAAAATTGGAATTTAAAGAATGTATATCTATTGTAGGTGAGGAAATGAAACAACAAATGAAAATAGAAGTTGGTTTAATAAAAAAATAATCATAATAAATTTTATGAAATTTAAAAATTTACTTGGCCTTCTTAAGATGAATAATTCATTGGAGGAAATTTTTTAAAATCATAAAGTATGAAGAAGACCAATCAATAATGCTTCCAAATATCTTCAAAGGATCGGTCACTGGTGAAGAAGTTATTTATGCTGATTATTTTATAGATTTTATTAAATCATTCATTAGTGTTAGATAATCCTTGATATTTAAACTAAGATAAATATACTTCATGTTTACCATAAAATCCGTTATCATTTTTTCTTACCCTATATATTTACTTGAGATATGATTTTATAGTGTAATTATTTGTTCATTCAATTAAATTAAATAGTTTAATTAATTTTTTAATCTATTCTTCTAACATCGCCCAAAAAAATTAGCTATTAAGGGTCAAATAGTGACTGGAAATTATTTTCCCTAAATGTAAATCCCACATTTTTTATTGAAATATGATCTATGATTCCCAATCTAGCACATTTTTTATATGAAAAATTATAAACATTGAATATGAATGTTTGTAAGATAACAATATTATATATTATTTTTTATATACTAATATAGGGATCCATGATTCCTGTATATCACTATCAACTCTAATCGTAAATAAAAAATACTATAAAAAATATTATTAGTGTTCAATAGAGATGAACTGATGTTGTTACATCCTCCCCACATTCATGGATTTTCACCATGAAAATTATAATCTACTCAAAGAGGTTAATGTAGTGAGCCCGCATCATGTTCTTGTTCTCCCAAATTCTCTCCGAGAGGTTCTTAAAATTATGGATTATGTGTACCAAAGGATTTTGTCAACCATAAAGGGAACTCTCCTATTTATCCTTAATCACCATTGGGTACTTTAAAAATTTGACTCCACCTGTGATTTCTATCTCAACCAATCCAATAATATGTGATCGATTATGGATGTACATATTTAGTTGCAACACAAGGGACACATCGTACAACTAGTATAACATTAAGAGAAAAATTTAGTGTTATGAATCTTGGACCACCCAACATAGGATCTCAAAAATACTAATGAATCGTGTAACACCCCATGCTTCCACAATACACTTCTCTTTGAATAATACAATAGCGTGTGTGGTACACAACTTCGAGTTCTAACACACCACAACCAATCAAACTAGCCATTATGAATAGTAATACCTAATTTTTGAAATTTTATAAATTTTATCATTAAAAATGGACTTCAATATTGGATTTGAAGTATTGAAATTATCTTAGGGTAAATTTTTGGTATTTTCCTAAAAACATTCAATTTTTGATGAATAGGGAAAAACACTTAGTTATAGTTTAAAATAGATTTTTTATTTAAATATTTATTTATTTTATTTAAATTTTTTAGGTAAAAATAGATAAATAATACCTATATAAGTTCAATTTAATTAATTGGAGTCATTTTATCATAATTTTAGATATATAAAAATTGTATTGAATTTTTTACAGTCTTTTACCCACCTCATAAGAGCATTTTCAAATTTACATAAAATATAATTTTACTGCTTCAGTGAGTTGAATTTCAAAAACTCAAGAGACATGGTTGATATCATAAAGTAAAATGTGGTTCGATAAGATGAAAATAATTTTCGGTAAATAGTAACTTTTTACTTTTATTTACCCCAGTTAAAAGTAAATAGGGTAATTAAGGGTATAAATGATATTATTATTACCCTGACACATGCCCTAATTCTATTGGATAAGTGTAATTCGACCAAAAACAACCATAGGAATAAAATATGATCCTTTAGGTCTACTTGGACTAGATTAGGACATTTATTATTATTTAATACAAAGAAGAGTTAAAATTATTTAATTCATTGTTTAATAACAAAACCATTTTAAATATATAGTTACACATAACATAAATTCGACTATAAATATTAATTCGAAATATAAAAATATTCCAAATATAATGGTATCTTATTTATATTTTTTAGACATCAAATAATAAAATTTATTTATAACTCAATTATGATGCAGTAATTGTCGTATTAATGAAAGATTATAATAATTCATACTAAAAATATCCAAAGAAATGTAATTTGAGGATTTTTTATGAATTCCACTAATTTTCAAGGTTACAATGACATATTAGGTTTATTTAGATGAATTTATTTCAAAGTAAAAATGTTTTTATGAATTTATAAAAAAAATACCAAATAGTGTCAAAATTGACATAAAAGAGTTTTTAAAACAAATATTATATTATTAATTTATATTCTATTTCTTAAAATCTAAGGTTAGGCCAAAAAAATTATATAATGACATGTGTATCATTATTGAACCACTTGATGTTATTTTGGAAATATATATTATGTTTTTTAACAATATAATATAAAAATACAAAGAGACATGGTAACTGTCAAACTATTTAACTAATTGTTAAATCTAATAGATAAGGTTAATATAGTGACCCAGACCTGTCTAAAAACGATTGTTTGAGTGTTTTTTGACCAATACCCACCTTTTCATTTAAATAATTCATTTTTTATCCATTATAATCCGAAAATGATTTATTATAAATTTATTTTTCTAGCATTCACTATGGTTCCCCTCACCCCTCTTATAAAAGGGCACTCCCCCTTCTCTCTAATTCACACCTTCAAAGCCATTTGGATCAGAAAAAACCTACCCAAATACCCTCTCAATTGTCCTCCCTTAATCCTAGAGGCCTTACTTTATTCATGAATCAAACTTAAGGAGCCCTTCTGATCAAATCAAAAGGAAGAACTCGAAGAAGAGGTAAATATTTCATCACCTCTTTCAGGATCCTTTCTTCTTCCGCTTCCTCTTTCTTGGTTATTTCAATTATAAAATAATAACTCCAGTATATTATATATAATTTGATGTTATTATAAATATGGTATAACCATACTCATTATTCTATCCATCCTTTGAATGACATGACACTGTACGTGCGTACGCACGACTTACCGTCTCCACGTCGTGGTTTAGTTTTTATTCAATACATTATTATTTGGATAGGTATAATAATGATTTGAAATTGATGTAAATAATAAATATAACATTATACTTATTCTATATATAAGATATAACATCCAATAATATATTATTTTAACATCAAAAGAATGATATTGTCGCTCATGCGTATGTACGGATTACCCTCTCCACGAACGCGATGAGATTCATTCCCCATCATATTCATTCAAGACTAAATATCATTAGATGATTAAGAATAACATTTTAAGACTTAATATAATTATGAATATGAATAAGATACATCCTATCCACAAAAAAAATTACTTTTGTAACAATGCATATATAAAGGAAAACGAATCAATTAACACCTGAAATGACAATAATACTTAGATATTATTAACAAAGCAATGTTAAAAGATCATATATGATATCATATTAATGTATATGATTCTTGTATAATTTAATAACAATTATTTAACCATTATACAGGAGGTTAACCTACCCTTGACCAAGTAAAAGTAAAAGGTATGTGTTAATTTCAAAATCTTTTCATTATCCGAGATTTTTTATACGTAATTATCTAATGGGACCTCTATATCATCCACATCTACGCTTCTTAAAAATGTATTTCAAAACAAAATAACAATTTAATATACAATTGGTTAAATTAATTTTTACCTTTATTTTAACTTATATGTTTTTAAGGGAATATTTTTGTAATTTTCCAATCAAGGTACTTTATGACCTTTTCGACAAAATTAATGTGAGAATTTTTATTTTACATATATAGAAGGTGCGGCTATTTTCCGGCGTTATAAAATCGTTGAAGAATCCCTTACAAGATTATAAGAATATTTTTAAATATACATGTTTTCTTTTATAATTATGTGACTTTTAAATGATTTTATAATAGTAAGAGATTCTTCTCTAATTTTTTTATTTCATCTATGTCAACATACTTTTATGGATTTTATGTTTGTTTGGAGATGATTTATTATGATACAAAACATACATAGTGTATTGATGGTTTTGTTATATGTTTGACTGTGGATGTGTTATTTCATACCATCATGGTTTCTGGATAAATTATTGACATTTCGTATGCCAGTTTTAATACAAATGTTTATGTTCTGTTTAAACCTCTTCAAATAAGGAATGCATTGGACTTAGTAAGTGACGGGTGGAGCCCCATATAGCTCCTCGAAGTATCAGTAGGTATCATGATAGAAACTAGTATCTTGGCACAGGGCCTTGAGAAAATTTTATTTGTAGTCTTGGCAAAAGGCCTTGACTATGTGGTTATGAAGTCTGGCATTATACATTTCATCATTATCAAAGTGGCTATTGATATTGCATGTGATTATTTGACTAGTAGAATATCCTTTTGAATATGTAAATTGAATTATTTGATTTTATATTTTCCATATTATGCTGAAGTTCATGTTTAAAAAGGATTTTGTTTTAGTCTTATACATTTCCTTAACTGTTTGTGCTTATTTATGAAAGTTTCTTCTATATTGTTATCCTTACTGAGCATCTGAGCTCACCCCTTTCTATGTTTTATTTTTACCAGGATGCGAAGAAGTATTTTATGAATATCTTTTAGGGATATTTTGACGGTATATGATTGTGGTCCATGTAAACAATGTTGTTGTAGTTTTCCATTTTATGATGTAATGTAAATCATATAACTGTATCTAGTACTTCCAAGGATACTAAATTAATCGGTCTTTCGAGACATGATATTTTTTTATCATACCAATGATATGTAATAATGCACTTACTCTAGGATTCTGGGGTTGGGGTGTTACATTTGGTATTAGAGGAAGTTTAGTACAAAAACCTTGGAAACTAGATTTAGATAAAATCTGATTGGAGTACATAGCCCTAAGATAGACTTTGAGGATTAATATAGAAGAACTTCTTAAAATTATGGTACTAGAGAGATTTTTTGTGTTTTCCAAGAAATATCTCTCTGTTTGGATACGAGTAGGTAGAGGCGTCTCTGGCACAGATGTACCTAGGGGTAAAACCTAGAAACACTACTTTGAGCTAGACTCAAACGGTAACTGGTGCACGACAAAGGGCCTTGCTCCACTCTTGGTTACGACACTCTAAGGGGATATGCTTAGGGTAATTCTCATTTTTGTTACAAACCATTAAGAAGGTTTTATTAGTATATACTTCCTCAAAGAAATTTTTTTTATGATTATGGATTATATCCATAAACCATTCAATTTATGTTAAGTGTTTTAGAATTTTCGAATTATGTATTTCGATTCATAAACTAATCTAGTTTATGTCATTGTTTAGAAATGGAGCGTAGTGGAAGGAATGGAAACCGTGTCAATGCATGCACTCCATGTAGGGACATCCCTCCTACTCAATAAAATTATAGTGGAGATGGTGATACAACTAGTGCTGATCAGCTTATCACTATATTGGGAAAACTCACTCAGGTTATGAATAATAGCCTTACCCATATGGAGAACCCTAATACTCAGCATGGATTATCAATCTTAGATCGCTTCATGAGGAAACAACCAACAACATTAAATGGGGGTACAAATCCACTAGTATCTGAGAAATGGATAAATTCCTTAGAGAAAATATTCCACGCCTTAGGGAGTAGCAAAAGGGGAAAATTTGTCATGGTAGTTAACCTCCTCACTGTAGATGATGATCAATGGTGTTAATTGATTAAAAACACAAAGGAAGATGATGAAGTATCAAATATGGAATTGAAGGAGTTTAATGAATTTTTGTTACAAAAATACTTTACTCATGACCATCAAGTGGATATGGAAAGACAATTTCTGAGTCTGAGGCAAAAGGAGGGTGAGAATGTCGCTAAGTTTGAAGCTAACTTTACAAGGTTAGTGAGTAATGTTGTAGATTATACACATAACCCAATAAGTAATATTTATAGGTTCTTTTATGGGTTAAAACCATTTTTCCATCAACCATTAGTCTCACAATCCTTCTCGTCGTATGAAGATATTGTCTCATGTGCTATGTAGATAGAAAAAAATTCTCTAAGTCTTATAACTTTAAAGAAAAGCAAGAGAAGAAGAGATCTGCTGAACACTCTGGAAATTGAAATAAGTTGAATGAGGGAAAATTTGAATATCCATCATGCAGAAAATGTTGGAAGAAACACCATGTTACTTGCCTGAAGGGAATGTGAGTTTTTTACAAGTGTTGTGAAAAAGTCCACCAAGCTCATGATTGCAAGGGGAAGAAATAGGTTGCCTATGTTGAATGCTACAATTGTAGAGAAAGGGGGCATTATGAAGATTAATTTACTAAGAGTCAGGGGAAATTACCTCAGAAAAGGACAAGGGATCAAGTCCAACCTTATGATATCACTAGTGTCGAGGTTAAAGCTCCGAAAGACGTAGTGGCAGGTAAAATAATGGTTTCCTCAAGTTTATCAAATTCTTTATTTGATTATGGATCATCACATTATCTCATATCTTCCCTGTTTTCTAAGAAAATTAGATATTTCCAATTTAATTTAACATGGGATTTGTCAGTCAAAACTCAAAAGGGAAGTATCATTGCAACAGAGTTTTGTGAATCAGTCCCCATTAGGGAATATAAATGTTCTTTATCTGCTAATCTCACCATAATACCCATGACTGAATTTGATATAATACTCAATATTTATTTGATATCATACCATGATGCCAAATACATTTGTAGGAAGAAGGAGGTTACAATTTTTTATGATGATAATGAGTACCTTATCTTTAGACCAGAAACATCACCACCTAATTCTTATCTAGATCCACCCCTAGTAGCTCAACTAAAATCAATTATTAGGGAGGAAGAGAATGAAATAAATGTGGGTGAGGAAAGGAATGTTTAAATATAGGATGTAACTATTGTGAAAAAAATGTTGATTTGTTTGGAGAGGATTTACCTGGACATCCTCCAGAATGAGAAATTGAGTTTTCCATTGATTTTATTCTTGGTTCAAGGTCCATATCGAGGACCCCTTATAGAATGGACACCATGGAATTAGTGTAACTAAAGAAAAAACTAGGGGAATTGAGTAATAAGGTATTTATTCAACCAAGTGTTTCTCCATGGGGATCCCCTGTCCTTTTTGTTTAGAAGAAAGATGGATCTATGAGGTTGTGCAATGACTAGAAGGAGGTCAACTCTATAACAATAAATAACAAGTACTCCTACCTCGCATTGATGATTTATTTGACCAACTTCATGGAGCTCAATACTTTCCAAATATTTACCTTCGATCTGGATATCATCGGTTGTGTGTGAAGAAGGAATACATTCTTAAAATAGCATTTTGAACCAGGTACGGGAATTACGAGTTTACAGTAATTCCTTTTGGATTGACTAATGCACCCTCTATCTTCGTGGATCTAATGAATAGGGTTTTCAAGGAATATCTTGATGAAATTGTAGTGCTATTTATTGATGATATCTTGGTATACTCCAAAAGCTAAAATGATCATTAAAATCACTTGCGCATTATCTTAAAGACTCTTATAAGACATGAATTATATGGGAAGTTTAGAAAGTGTGATTTCTAGCATCATGAGATTTCTTTTCTTAGCCATATTGTCTCTAAGGATGGAATCTATATTGATCCTTCTAAGATAAGAGCAATCCCTGAATTTCCAGAACCGATGAGTATAACTGAGGTATGTATTTTTATTGGTTCAGTAGGTTATTATTGGTGTTACATCTAGAATTTTTCCTGATTGGATAACCCATTAACCAAGCTCACACGTAAAGGGGTGAAATTTTTTTGGACAAAATAATATGAAGAATGTTTTGAAGAATGGAAGAGAATATTAGTCAATTCTCCTATACTGACTCTACCAATGGGGAATTATGGGGTTGTTATTTATAGTGATGTATCAAAGAAAGGATTTGGTTGTGTCCTTATGCATAATGATAGGGTAATTGCCTACGCATCACGACATGTAAATATTCATGATCAAAACTACCCAAATCATGATCTTGAGTTAGAAGCTGTAATATTTTCATTGAAGATATTGAGACATTATCACTATGGTGAAAAATGTGAGATTTATACTCATCACAAGAGTTTGAAGTATATTTTCTCACAGAAAGAACTCAACATCTGAAAAAGGAGATGGCTTGAACTACTCAAGGATTATGAATTCACGATACACTAGCATCGGGGGAAGGTAAATAAGGTGGAAAATACTTTGAGAAGAAAATATCATGGGGTTTTGAACAAGATGAGATTTGAAAGGGATCCTATTTTTAGGGATCTAGTAAAGATTAATTTAAGAATAACCATGGAAGGTGAAATAATAATTCTTTTTCAAATGGTTTCAAAAACATATTTACTAGAAAGGATAAAATGTTCTACGGTTAATGATGAGGAGTTTCAAAAGAAGATTAAAGATTTGAATGATGGGAGATTTAGTGACTTCTTATATGAAGATGGAATTTTGAAATTTGGGAAAAGACTTTGTGTTCCCGATATACCTGATCTAAAAAGAGAATTGTTGGATGATTCTCATAGATTCAGCTTTACTATACACCCATAGAGCACCAAAATGTATAGATATTTAAAAGAACATTTTTAGTGGGAAAACATGAAGAGGGAAATTACTGATTTTCTGTCACAATGTATGGTTTTTCTATAATTGAAAGCTAAAAGCCAACAGCCTGGAAGAGTCTTGCAACCTCTTCCCATACCTGAGTGGAAATGGGATAATATTATGATGGACTTTCTCATGGGACTACCAAAGACTCCTAGAAGGAACGATGAAATATGGGTTATTGTTGATTGTCTTACTAATTCAGCACATTTTCTTGTTATAAGAGAAGATTTACCACTTAAACGTCCTGAAAGACTATATATTAATGAAGTTGTGAGACTTCATTGAGTACCCCTATCGATTGTTTCTGATCATGATCCACATTTTACATCAAGATTATAGAAAATTATTCAGAAATCCCTGGATACTGAACTTCGTTTGAGAATTGCCTACCACCCCCAAAAACGATGGACAATCAGAACAGAATATTTAAACCTTAGAAGACGTGTTGAGATCTTTCTCACACGACTTTCATGGTATGTGGGACAAATATTTACCTCTGGTAGACTTTTCCTTTAACAATAGCTTCCATTCAAGTATTAAGATGGAATCATATGAAATGTTATACAGAAATAGATGTCTCACACCAACCTGTTGGTACGATGTTGGTGAATGAAAACTCGTAGGCCCAAGAATTGGTGGAGGGAATGATGGAAAAGGTGAAGGTAATCCAAAACCACATCAAAGCATCTCAAAGTAAGAAGAAGAGCTATGCTGATAACAAAAGGAATAATTTGGAATTTCAAGTAGGAGATCATGTTTTCTTGAAGGTATCTCAATGGGAGGGTGTTATACTTTTTGGAAAGAAGGGAAAATTTAATCCCAGGTACATTGGACCTTTAGAAATTATATAACAAATTGGGGTTGTAGCTTACCATTTGGCAAAGCCGCCAAGTCTCTCCAAAGTTCACGATGTATTCTTCGTATCCCTGTTGAGAAAATACATGTCTGTCCCAATGCATGTACTCACCTATGAAGAATTATAACTGGAACCCAATCTATCTTATTGCGAAGAGTCTATCAAGGATATTGACACAAGAGAACAAGTGCTGAGAAATCGGACGACTCGTCTGGAAAAAGTATTATGGAGAAACCATAGGATGGAAGAGGCAACGTGGGAACCTGAGGAAATTATGATGAAGAACCACTAGAGTCTTTTTATGCAGTATTATTCTAGAAATTTTGATGAAAAAATTATTTGAAGGGGATAATGTAACACCACAAGCTTCCATGGTATGCTTCTCTTTGAATAATACAATAGTGTGTGTTGTGTGGAACTTTGAGTTCTCACACACCACAACCAATCAAACTAGACTTTATTAATAGTAATACCAAATATTTGAAATTTTATAATTTTTTTATTTCAAAATTGACTTCATTTTTGGATTCGGAGTATCGAAATTATCTTAGGGTGAATTTTTGGTATTTTTTCTGAAAACTTTCAATTTTAGATGAATAGTGAAAAACACTGAGTTATAGTTTAAAACAGAATTTTTATTTAAAAATTTGCATAGTTTATTTAAATTTGTTTTATGTAAAAATATATACACAATAATTATATAATTTCAATGTAATTACTTGGAGTTATTTTATAATAATTTTAGATATATAAAAATTTTATTGAAATTTTTAACGCCTTTTACCCACCTCCTGGGAGCATTTGAAAATTTACATAAAAATTAATTTTTCCGCTTCTATGAGTTGAATTTCAAAAATAAAAGAGACATAGTTTTAATGCCCCGACCCAAGTTACCCAGAGTCGGTGCATTATTACATAACATTGGCATGATCACAAGAGATCATGTCTCGAAAGACCGATTATATTATTAGCCTTGAAATTTAGATCATAAAGTTAAAAAATACAACAACATCTTGTCTCTATAGACCACACTCTTATCCCCTCGTACTATCCCTGTATTTCATTCATGAAATACTTCTTCACATCCTGGGAAAAATAAAATATATAAATGGGTGAACTCAGATGCCCAGTAAGGATAACAATTTAGCGGAAACTTTTATAAATAAGCATAAACATTTAAGGCAATGTATAAAAAATTCGAAAGCCTTTTAAACTTGAAATTCAGCATAATATGAAATAAATAAAATTAAATAATTCCATTTACTTATTCACATGGATATTCTACTAATTGAATAATCACATGCAATATCAATAACCACTTTCATAATGATGGAAGGAAAAATTCCATACTATCACAACCACATTGTCAAGGCCTTGTGCTAAGAATATAAATAATATTTTGTCAAGGCCTTGTTCCATTACACTATTTTTTTTTCATGAGACCTACCAATGCATCAAGGAGCTATAGCGGGCTCCAACCGTCACTTATTAAGTCCAATGCATTCCTCATATGAACAGGTTTAAACATAACATAAACATTCGTTTTAAAACTAGCATACGATATGTCAATACATTCTCCATAAACCATGAATGGTATAAAAATAACACATACACAATCAAACATATCACAGAACATTCAATACAATATGAAAGTTTGGTATTATAATAAATCAACTTCAAATAAGCATAAAATCAAGCAAAGGATGTTGACATAGATGAAAACAAAACTATTTGAGAGAAATATCTCTTTTTTTTAAATCATTTAAAATTCACATAATTAAAAAAGAGAACATTTACTTTGAAAATATTCTTATAATAATTTAAGGGTAATATTCTACAATTTTATTACGGCAGAAAATAGCTGCACCCACCGTCTATGTTAAAAAAATACATTTTTACCTAAATTTTGTGGAAAAGGTTAAAAAAGACCTTGTTTGGAAAAATGACAGAAAGATTCATTTAAAAAATCTTATAAAAATTAAAAAAAAAGATATAAATTACATTAAACCATTGTCTTTAATATAGTAAGAATTATTTTAAATACATTTTTAAGAAACATGGACATGGATGACAAAGAGGTCCCAGTAGATAATTACATATAAACAACCTCGGATAGTGAATAGATTGTGAAATAAACCCTTACCTTTTACTTTTCCTAGGTCGAGGGTAGGTTAAAATCTTGTATAATGGAAAAATAATTGTTATTAAATTATACAAGAATCATATACATTAATATGATATCATATATGATCTTCTTATATTGCCCTTTAGTATTATCATTGTTTCGGTGTTAACTGATTTGTTCTCCATTTTATGATTGGTTACGTAAGTCTTGTTTATTATGAATAGGATATATTTTATTTATATACAGAATTATATTATGTCATTAAACATTATTTTTGACAATAAAATGATTATTACTCTTGAATGGATATGATGGGGTATTAATCTTATCGCGTTCATGTAGACGGTAATCCGTACGTATGCACGAACGCTACTTTCATTTGATTTTTCATTTTAAAACGAATGAAAACTAAATGATACATAGGTATATTATTATTCTAGTATAATATAATATGTTATATATGTTATTTATGTTCACTACCACCATCCTTTATACGTTCCATGTTTGGTATGAACGAGTCATGTCACTTTAAGGGGGCGGCAGTCCGCACTTCCTCAAATGAAATTATCGTATTTATATAAAACATGAAATGACTAATGGTTTGCTATAAATTGGATTACGGAAGCTTATATATAAAATAAATATCATAAATATAATATTTAATTATAGATCCATCATAATGGCCACCATGAGGGGCGGAAAGAGATAATTTGAACAATCATTATTTCCTGAGGGGTTTGGATGCCACCACAGAAACATTATGTTCTTCACCCATTAGATGGATGTGTGTGTAAGTATAGTTTTAATCCCTCTCATAAAAACATCCTAGTATATTTTTGATACCGGTTTTGTTAGAAAATAAAATAATAAAAAGAGTTTAGGGGTTGGAGAAGTAAAATAAAAGAAAAGAAGTTAAGAGAAATCGTTACCTTTAATTTGGGTAACTCCATTTGGTTTGAACCAAAAGAAATATTTAAGTGCCTTATTCCTAAGGTAAGGCTTCTAGGAGGAATATAGGTATGTAGGAAGCGTAACTGGTCAGAGTTTGGACCATCCAAAAGGCTTGAGAGGTGTGAGGAATTGGTTATAAGTGGTGTCCTTTTATAAGGGGGAGGAGGGGCTATTTAGGAAAAACATAAATTATTATTTTATAATAAATCCATATTCGGCTTCTAATGGCTCAAAACAAGATTATTTAAAGTATAAGGTATGGAGGGGTTGAAAAAAACTCAACTAATAGGTTTTAGACAGGTTTGGGTCACTATTTTACCCTTATCTTTTAGATTTAACTCTTAGTTAAATATTCTGACATTTATCATGTCTCTTTGTATTTTTATATTATAGAGTTACTAATCATACTATATACTTACAAGAGACCATCAAGAGGTCCATTAGTGATAAAAATATCATTATATAAGTCCTTTGGCCAATCTGTAGATTTTTAGGAATAGACTATTAGTTAATAATAAAATATTTTTTAAAAAAACTTCTTTATGTAAATTTTGACACTATTTAATAATTGATTTTTCTTAAAGTCATAAAAACTTTATTAATTCGAAAACAATTCATTTATGTAATTATAACATGTCATATTAACCAATAAATTTTGTTTATGTCATCAAAACATTCAAAATATATTTATTTTATTATTTATAATACCAATTATTTGATTCTTTCATGAATAAGGAAAATACTACATCATTATTATGTCATAAATAAACATAATTATTTAAAGTCGAAAAATTATAAATAAAATTTCATTATGTAGGAAATATTTTTAGCTTTCTAATGAATATTTATAGTCTAAAATATAACATATATACCCCGGTGTAAATTTTTTTTCTAAAAGATATATGCTTTTGTCATATCTGTATTTACTTTAACTTAATTAATATAAAGTGTCATTATCACTTACAGGTGGCACCATGGGATCCCAAAATCGTCCCAAAGATTCCCATGGTCATAAATGTATCAACCAATTGGTTTAGGTCACGTTTTAAGGTAATTTATTATTATTATTATATTAATTTTTACCCTTATTTAATAGATTTACCTGTTGACCATGATAAATAAAATATTTACCGAAGTAATTATTCAAAATGTATAAAAATAAAAGTTACATATTTACACAATCATGAACTCATGATTTAGAATATGGAATCCATTTTTATAATTTCAAAACACAGAAGTGGAAGAAATTGATTTAAAATTAATTACTGTTGTCAAAACAAGAAGCGTGTTTTTAAGAAATAATAACTATCAAAAGATTGACACTTGCTTATGTCCAGTTTAAATGTGAAATTACGTCCAATGAAAAAAATGGTATTAAATGGTAAAAATATAATATAATTATAGTTTAAAACCACTCAATAGTATAATTTAGCACTATAAATTATATTGATTAAAAAAGTTTTCTTCAGTTAAAATATAATATTTTTCACTATTCTCCCAAATATGAAAGTGATCAGAAAAAAACCAAGAATTTATTGAAACCACATTATTTTGTCCCAATTAAAAATAAAAAGTTAATTTTTTCATATTGAATATATAAATGTATCAAATATTTGTTGTAAAAAGGGTTCTCCATTAAAAGGAAGTAAAATTGCATTTTTTGAAAAATATTTTTTTATCTGAAAAAATGTATTTGTTCATACATTATTTCTAAGAAACTCATAATATGGATTCCAAAATTATAAGGATTATATAAGGTTACAAATTATGTTAATACTATTCATAACTGCTTTTGAACAGTTAGTTTTGTAATTCATGGTGTGCTTGAACTCAGTGTTGCGTGTAGTGCAATTTATTGAATTACTTTGAAGAAATAACATACTATGAAATATTGGGGTGTTACATTATTACATACTTTGATAAATTGGGAACTCTCAATTTTTAATTGTTATTCGAAAATAAAAGGTTTAAAATATAAAATACCTTTGTGCGAAAACCCAAATCAGAAATTGGGTTAATAAAATTTAGTCTAATTAATAAGAAAAGGGGAATGTAAAAGTCACCACAAAATTATGATCTCGATTAGGAGAACATTGGTGGAAATTGGAGACACATAATTGGAGGAAAAAATTAAATATTTATAGGGAGTGATTGAGGTCATCATTCACAAACAATTATAGAATTGATGGCCTCAAAGCCATCAATCTATGATGATTTCAAATATCATCGGTTCAACAAAACATAACATATTAGGATAACGAATCTTTAGATTTAAGATGCCTTACCTAAAGTTTAAGAATTTATTTCTTCATAGAATAAGAGAATAATATATATATATATATATACTTGACAAGTATAGTTCCATCCTTTGACTAATTTCTACCACAAACTCATCTTTCACTCTAAAAGATAATAGAACTAAAAAATATTTTATTTATCCTATTCGTATAAGGTTCTAAAAAATGAATTTATAATTCATCTACCAGACCCCTTAAAAACTACATTATTCAATCCAGGACATCACATGGGTCAGTAGTAGGTGATGCACCCTTTTCACCCTTTGGTTGCGGGTTCAAGTCTCGTGGCCTTGCCGGACGCGACGGGTTGCCGCCCAACTTCTGGGTTATCCTTTTTATGGAAATCCAAAAATTATCTCAAACTATACTTATCCAAAATACTTCTATCCAAACTCACAATCCAAAATTTATAGGGAAGTTAAACACAATGAAAATCCTTTTTTTCCACGTAATAACATGTGAACACCTTCATCATGTATTCTTTTAAAACACTACAACATCCTGAATTACAATAAAACCTTATTGATTACATTCATGCTCCCTTATTCATTATAGAATACTGGATATACTACTTCTATCCAAAAATGTTTTAATCTCAAACAATTATGGAATATACAAATCATTAATCAGTTTCAAGGTAGTAAATAATATGCAATATAATTTATCCAAATCAAGCATGTATTATTACAAAATCACTACCTCAGTATCTGAACCATATTATGGTTTATCTTTTTATCAACCATATATTTTCCAAAAAAAATAACCTACCATTGAGTCACATTTCTTTGTTCCAAAAAATATCAAGTCCTTAA
The DNA here is from genome assembly GCA_963277665.1 of Viscum album. Lineage (NCBI taxonomy): Eukaryota > Viridiplantae > Streptophyta > Magnoliopsida > Santalales > Viscaceae > Viscum > Viscum album. Next base: position 1,905,192,916 of record OY728160.1, read on the forward strand.
TAAAATATCACTGCAGTATAATCCTTATATACTCCATAATTATTATAACCAGTACATCATTGATAAAACACTCAAATGACAAAATTCATTAATAACAACATAAGAACTCTAATCATTCCTCCTCATCTGTGGTAGTATCATAACTTGATTATGATTCAATAACATCATTTGGGGCATACTATGATTATTTGGACATTGGTTGGCGTAGTGTCCCAAGTCCTTGCAGATGAAGCATTGTACATTTTAAGACTTTTTCTTACCCTTGTAATCACGTACATGGTGTCCTTTTTCTCCACACTTATAACAAAATATCATTCCCTTCAGGAAAGTTATAGGGTGTTTCTTACCATAGTAATCACATATGGGAAAATTTATTTTTTTCCCTCTTCCCTTTATTTATATTTCTCTCTTCCATCCTTTTCTTCACTTGCTTCCCTTCAAATCCATAGGACTCAGAGAATTCTTTAATTATCTTATTAACACCTGATACTATTTATACATATGTTGAGAATACATGGGAGACAATTTCCCTTCTAAATGTTGGCTTAATACCGTGAAATATATGATCCTTCTTACTCTTTGGATCATACGTATTAATGGAGTTCACATTCCTTCTACTGGGTGCCATTTCTATACAATGGAATAAACTAGGTTAGTTTATTAATTGCAATGATTAAATCCAAACATGTATAATACCTAACGTAAATTGAATAGCTTGTGGATATAATCCATAATCACAAAAATGTTTTCTTGGAGGAGGTATATACTCATAAACCCTTCATAGCGGTTTGTAGAGATAACAAGAATTATCCTAAGCATATCCCCCAGGAGCTTCGTAACCAGAAGTGCAGCAAGACCTGTTGTCGTGCACTGGTTCCCGTTCGAGTCTATCTCAAAGTGGTGTTGTTGGGTTTTACCCCTAGGTACATCTGTTCCAGAACTGCCTCTACCTTCTCGTATCCAAAAAGGGATGTATTGTTCGGAAAACTCACAAAATCTCTACAATACCAAAATTCTAGGAAGTTATTCTATACTAATCATCAAAGTCCATCTAGGGTCTATGTGCTCTAATAAGAGTTTATCTAAATCTAGCTTCGAAGGTTTTTACTAAACTCCCTCTGATACCAACTGTAATCTCCAACCCCAGTTACCCAGAGTCAGTGCATTATTACATAACGTTGGCATGATCACAAAAGATCAAGTCTCGAAAGAGCGATTAGATTAGTAGCCTTGGAATCACTAGATACATTCATAAATTTTACATTACATTATAAAGTGAAAAACTACAACAAAATCTTGTCTCCATAGACCAAACTCATATCCCCTCATACTATCCCTATAGGTAATTCATAAAATACTTCTTCACATCCTGGGAAAAATAAAACATAGAAAGGGGTGAGATCAGATGCCCAGTAAGGATAGAAATATAGCGGAAACATTCATAAATAAGCATAAACATTTAAGGAAATGTATAACTAAAACAAAATCCTTTTAAACATGAACCTAAGCATAATATGGAAGAAATAAAATGAAATAATTCCATTTACTTATTCACATGGATATTCTACTAATTGGATAATCACATGCAATATCAATGACCACTTTCATAATGATGAAAATGCATAATGTCAGAATATCGGAACCACATAGTCAAGGCCTTGTGCCAAGACTAAAAATATGATTTTTTTCAAGTCCTTGTGCCAAGATACTAGTTTGAATCATGAGACCCACCAATTCATTGAGGAGCTATATTGGGCTCCACCCATCACTTATTAAGTCCAATGGATTCCTCATATGAATAGGTTTAAACATAACATAAACATTCGTATTAAAACTAGCATACGAAATGTCAATACTTTCTTCATAAACCATGAATGGTATAAAAATAACACATCCATAGTAAAACATATCAAAAAAAATTCAATACAATATAGAAGTTTTTTGTCACAATAAATCAACATCAAATAAGCTTAAAATCCATCAAAGGATGTTGACATAGATGAAAACAAAATTATTTGAGGCAAATATCTATTTTTTTAAATCATTTAAAATTAACATATTTATAAAAGAAAACATTTACTTTGAAAATATTCTTATAAGATTTTAAGGAAATCTTTTTTGATTTTAAAATAGCAAAAAATAGCCACACCCGCCGTATAAGTTAAAAAAGACATTATTACCTTAATTCTGTCGAAAAGGTTAAAAGGGACCTTGTTTGGAAAATGAAGGAAATATTCCTTTATACACATCTTATAAAAAGTAAAAAATGGTATAAATGAATTTAAACCATATTCTGTAAAATAGTAACAATGATTTGAAATAATGTTTTAAGAAACATGGACATGGATGATAAAGAGGTCCTAGTAGATAATTACGTATAAACAACCTCGGATAATGAAGAGATTGTGAAATAAACCCTTAACTTGTAATTTTACTTGGTAGAGGATAGGTTAACCTCATATATAATGGTGAAATAATTGTTATTAAATTATAAAAGAATCATATACATTAATATGATATCATATATGATCTTCTAATACTGCCTTTTACTGTTATTGGTGTTTCAGTGTTAACTGATTCGTTCTCCTTTATATGATTGGTTACGTAAGACTTTTTTTTTATGAATATGATATATTTGATTTATATACACAATGATATTATGACATTAAACATTATTTTTAACCATAAAATGGAAATAAGTGTTGGATGGATATGATGGGGAATGAATCTTATCGCGTTCGTGGAGACGGTAATCCGTACTTATGCACGAACGCTACATCCATTTCATTTTTCATTTTAAAATAAATCAAAACCAAATGATACATAGGTATATTATTATTAAAATATTATATAACATGTTATATATGTTAATTATGTTCATTATTACCATCATTTATACATTCCATGTATGGTATGAACGAGTCATATCACTTGGAGGGGCGGTAGTCCGCACTTCCTCAAATGAAATTATCGTATATATATACAACATGAAACAAGTAATGGTATGATATAAAATGGAATTATGGAAGCTTATATATAAAATAAATATCACAAATATCATATTTAATTATAGTTCCATCGTAATGGCCCCCATGAGAGGCGGTAAAAGATAATTTGAACAATCCTTGTTTCGTGAGGCGTTTGGTTGCCATCCACAGAAACATTATGTTCATCACCCATTAGATAGATGTGTGTGTAAGTGTAGTGCAAATAATTCTCATAAATACATCCTATTATATTTAGGATACTGTTGTTGTTACAAAAGAAAATAATAAAAAGATTTTAGGGGTTAGAGAAGTAAAATAAAACAAAAGAAGTTAAGAGAAATTGTTACATTTAATTTAGGTAACTCCCTTTGGTTAGAACCAAATGGACTCTTAAAGTGCCTTATGCCTAAGTTAATGCTTCTATGAGAAGTAGAGGGATATAGGGAGCTTAATTGGTCATAGGTTGGACTTTCCAAATGGATTGAGAGGTGTGCGGAATTGGATAGAAGTGGTGTCCTTTTATAAGGGGGGGAGTGGATCTTTAGGAAGAACTTAAACTATTATTTTATAATAAATTAATCTTCAGTTTATAATGGATAAAAACATTATTATTTAAATTATAAGGTGGGTATGGGTTTAAAACCACTGAACCAATAGGTTTTAGATAGGTTTGGGTCACTATTTTACCCCTATCTCTTAGATTTAAATCTTAGTTAAATAGTTTGACATTTACCATGTCTCTTTGTATTTTTTTATTATATGGTTAATAAACATACTATATGTAACACCCCGATCTTCCACGATACACTTCTCATTCAATAATGCAATAGCTTGCATTGTACGCAAGTTCGAGTTCTAACACACCGCAACTAATCAAAATAGCCGTTATGAATAGTAATAACCACTTTTTAAAATTATTGAAATTTTATATTTCAAAATGGACTTTATTTTTTTATTCCTAATATTGAAGTTAGCCTATGTTGAATTTTTTTTAATTTTCTGAGAACTTCAAAAATTTTATGAATAGTGAAAAATACTTAAAACAACTTTTTTAATCAAAATAATTCATAGTGATAAATTATACTATTGAGTGGTTTTAGAGTATAATTAGAATATATTTTTACCATTTTATCCAATGGTGGTCATTAGAATTAATTTAACATTGAAATTGGACATAAACAATTGCCAATCTTTTGATATAAATTGTTTCTTAAAAACACGCTATTTGTTGTGACAGCGGGAATTAATTATAAAATTAATTAATGCAACTAATATGTTTGGAATTTTTTAAAATAGACATCATTTTTGAATTCGTAATATCAATTATAGCTTAGGGTGAAATTTTGGCCTTTTTCTGAAAAACTTCAATTTTTGATGAATAGTGAAACCACTAAGTGGTAGTTAAATAACTGATTTTTCGTTTAAATGAAATATTACCACTTCTGTGATTTGATTTTCAAAAATCCGACATACATGGTTGTCATTAAGAAGTAAAATGTGGTTCAATAAGATTAAAATAATTTTTTGGTGAATAGTAACTTTTAAGTTCTTAATCGCGATTAGAGGTAATTAGTGTAGTTTAAGGTAAAAACAATGTTTTAATAATATTATATGATCTTGACACTTGTCCTACTCCTATTGGATGAGTCATGGCCGACCAAGACAACCCATGGGTCAACTTGGGGACCCCATGGAGCCACTTTAGTTGGAAAATGACATTAATATATATTTATTTAATGTTAAAATTAAATTGACACAAACATGAGTTGTTTTACTAAAATAGTTTTTAAGTGGGGTTACACAAGTCCAAATTTTGATTATAAATATTCATTAGAAAGCTAAAAAGATTTCCTACATCATTGTATTTTTTTTATAATTTTTAGACATTAAATAAATTAAATTATTTATGACATCATGATGATGTAGTGATGACCTCATTATTTAACGATTTAAATAAAATGGGAAGATAATGAAAAATCCAAGGCTTACACTTGTCCAAAGCCTATTGGATGAAGAGATTTCGAAACCTTATAATCTTAGCCTCGAATTATATAAGTGTGGGACCTTTAGAATCCGAAAAGCATTGTGAAATAATGTAACATTTCAATATTTCCAAAAGTGCCCCTCCTCTCCACTTATAAAAGGCCCCCACCTCTCCCACCTCATTTACACATTCAAGCCATTTGTCTCGGACAACCTCTGCCCAAATACTCTCCCAACTTCCCCCTCTTACTCCTAGAATCCTCACTTTGGGCAGAACTCTTCCCAAGGAAGCCTTTGGCTCAAATCAAAAAGAGTTACCCGATTTTGAGGTAATGTATTTTCTAATGTTGTTTTGTTTTATTTTTCTTCTCCAACCCCCTAAACTCTTTTTATTCATTTCTTTTGTAACAACACCAGTATCCTCAATATACTAGGATGTTGTTATAAGAAGGATTCGAGCTACACTTACACACACCTACATCTAATGGTTAAAGAACATACGGTTTCTGTGGATGGCGAATTTCTGCCTCACGAAACGATGATTGTTCAACACTCATATAACACCTTCAAAGGTGGCCATTAAGATGTCACTATTTTTATATATGATTTATAATTTGTTTATGTTTTACTTATGCTTCTGTATTTCTCATTTATGTCATACTTTATGATTTCCATTATGGGTAAAACGCGATAATTTCATTTTAGGAAGTGCGGACTACCGCCCCCTCAAAGTGATTTGAATCGTTAATGCCATATGTGAGATGTATAAAGGATGGAGTAAATGGTATTATACACTATATTATACTGGAATTATATTATAAATTTATATCATTATGATTTAGTTCCATTAAATATGAAATTGAAATGAAAGTAGCGTTCATGCGTACGTACGGCTTACCGTCTCCATGAACGGTGCATTTCATTTCTTACCTCTAAATGTTACGTAATATTATAAATGAATGTATATACTGGATATATAAGATATATATGACATCTAAATCATGAATATAATTCTGGATATAATGGATATTTCACCACATAAACAACTTGTAATTATAAGAAGCTTATTGTTGACTCAAGTACCAAAGATCGACAAAATGACCGTTATTAACATAAATAATTACATAATGTTCATATCATTGTAATAAGTGATATAATAAGGATAATGAAGTTGAAAATGGTTCTTAATAAGGTATATATTAACTCTAGTTTATTATTCAGGAGGTTAAAGAACGGTTGAGTCAAGTCGGACACAAGGTAAGGGAATTTCTTAACCCAATTTCCATTCTTTGGGTTAATCTCCTACTTTCAAATTATGTCAAGATATTATTATGTCTTATTCTGTATTTTTTTACTTTATTTATGTGTACCTATAGTGAATACACATAACAGATCTATTTCATTTTAAAAATTATCTTTTTATGGACTTCGTCTTAATCTCTTTTCATTGAGGCATACTTTGTTTTATACACGAATTTATTTTATATGGTGTATAAACACCTTTGACTTTTACGTTTATTCAAAAGGAATCTTTTTTTACGAAGCGTTTACTAAACGACAAAATGGAATGTTTTGGTCGTACGTATGCAGCGACAATGACTTCTCCGCCGCTGTGACCACTATTTGAGTTTCGGCTTCCTCTTCAAGCCATACCTTTTTTAATGAAAAATAAATACCATGTTATACTTTTATTTTATTTTGGTATTGAAAATGGTTTTGAAAGCGTTTTTATTATATCAATGTGTTGTATTGATATCTTGTGATTGAAATGTGGAAATTTTATGTTTCCTTTATGCATGTTTTATGTGATACGATTATGTTATGGTTTATGATATGTTTAAACCTATTCATATGAGGAATGTATTGGACTTAATATGTGACGGGTGGAGCCCGCTATAGCTCCTCGATGCATCGGTAGGTCTCATGAGACAACTAGACGTGGAATTGGCCGAGGCCCTTTCCCAATTTGATTTATGGTTTTGGCCGAGGCCTTAATCATTTTAGATGTCTTGGCCGACGCCTTGACAAAATGTTTCAGAATGTCCGGCATTATACATTCCCTCATTATGAAAGTGGTTATTGATATTGCATGTGATTATTCGGCCAGTAGAATATCCATGTGAAGAAGTGAATGGCATTATCTCATTTTACTTTTGCCATATTATGTTGAAGTTCAAGTTTAAAAGGCTTTTGTTTTAGTTATACATTGCCTTAAATGTTAATGTTTATTTATGAAAGCTTCCGCAATATTGTTATCCTTACTGAGCATCTGAGCTCACCCCTTTCAATGTTTTAATGTTTTCCAGGATTTGAAGAAGTATATTATGAATGACCTGCAGGGATAGTCTGAGGGGATATGAAGACAATATGTTGTTGTTGTTTTGGTTTACTTTATGATGTAATGTAACGTTTACAAATGTATCTAGTGTTTCCAAGGCTACTAAACTAATCGGTCTTTCGAGACTTGATCTTTTGTGATCATGCCAATGTTACGAAGTAATGCACCGACTCTGGGTAGCTGGGGTCGGGGCGTTACAGTTGGTATCAGAGGCAGTTTAGTACTAACCTTGGAAGCTAGATTTAGATAAACTCTGATTAGAGCACATAGCCCAAAGATAGACTTTGAGGATTAGTATAGAAGAACTTCCTAGAATTTTGGTATTATAGAGATGTTATGAGTTTTCCGAGAAATACATCCATGTCTGGATACGAGCAGGTAGAGGCGGCTCTGGCACAGATGTACCTAGGGGTAAAACCCGAAAACACCGCTTTGAGCTAGACTCGAACGGGAACTGGTGCACGACAACGGGCCTTGCTGCACTCTTGGTTACGACACTCCCGGGGGATATGCTTAGGATAATTCTCATTTTACTTACAAACCACTATGAAGGGTTATGAGTACATACTTACTCAAAGAAAACATTTCTTTTTATGATTATGGATTATATCCATAAATAGTTCAATTTATGTAAAGTTTTTTACAAGTATGGAATTATGTATTTTGATTCATAAACTAACCTAGTTTATGCCGTTGTATAGAAATGGCGCCCAGTAGAAGGAATGTGAACTCCAGCAGTACGTATGATCCAAAGAGTAAGAAGGATAGTATCTTTCACGGTATTAAGCCAACATTTCGAAGGGAAATAGTCTCCCATGTGTTCTCAACATATGAAGAAATAGTATCATGTGTTAATAGGATAAGTAAAGAATTCTCTGAGTCCTATGGCTTTGAAGCGAAGCAAGAGACGAAAGGGATGGAAGAGAGAATGATGGATAAAGGGATGAGGGGAAAGAAGAATTTTCCAATATGTGGTAATTGTGGGAAGAAACATCATGGAACTTGCCTAAAGGGAATGGGAGTTTGTTATAAGTGTAGAGAAAAAGGACACAAAGTGCGTGACTGCAAGGGTAAGAAAATGGTTTCAAATGTACAATGCTTCTTCTGCAAGGATTGGGGACACTACGCAAACCAATGTCCAAATCATCAGAGCATGCCCCAAATGATGTTATTGGATAATAATCAAGTTATGATACTACCACAGATGAGGAGTAATGATTAGAGTTCTTATGTTGTTATTAAGGATTTTTTTTAATTTGAGTGTTGTATCAATGATGTACTGGTTATAATAATTATGGAGTATATAAGGATTGTACTGCAGTACTATTTCATCAAGGACTTGAGATTGTGTGGAACCAAGAAAAGTGACTCCACAGTAGGTTAAATTTTTGGAAAATATATGGTTGAGAGAAAGATAAACCATAATATGGTTTTGATACTGAGATTGTGATTTTGGAATAAGACGTGATTGATTTGGATAAATTATATTGGATATACTTAACTTCCTTGAAACTGATTGATGTTTTGTATACATTTTTGGATAGAAGGAGTATATCTAGTATTCTATAAGGAATAAGGGATCATGGTAATTCAGTATGTTTAAAAAGAATACATGATGAAGGTGTTCACATGTTGTTACGTGGGATAAAGGATCTTCATTATGTTTACCTTCCTTATAAAATTTGGACTGTGAGTTGGACAGAAGTATTTTGGATAACTATTAAGGTTGGAATGGATTAAGTTGAACTTTGGATAGTATTGTTTAATGTTAAAACATTTAGGAAGATTATTTTTGGAATAGTATAGTACTATATTTTTAGGAAAAGGACAACCTGCAGGGTGGGGAATAACCCGTCGCGTCGGACAAAGCTGCAGGAATCGAACCCACAACCATAGTGCGACAAGCCTTTATTTCCTACCACTAGCCTACAGGAAGTCCCTGGTTATTACAAAATAGTTTTACTAATCTAAATGGTATGTGTTAATATTTGGAACCTTATACAATTAGGATAAATAGAATATTTTTGAGTTCCGTTACCATTTGGAGTAAAAGTTGGGTTTGTGGTAAAAATTTATTAACGAATGAAAGTATACATAACAAGTATGTATATTCCCTTACATTCTTAGTAAATCTCATAAATAAATTCCTCAACATTATAAAAGGTAACTTAAAACAAAAATGTTGTCGGTTAACTTTTCCAACTGGGGATTCAATGACCGTTTAACCAATCACAAGTTTGTGATTTTCTTATGGTTAAACATTCTCCTAATCATGTTTTCTATAACTCTCCATCAGACCTTGATGGTTTGTTTTTCTTCCATATCCATATTTTCATAGAATCCTAGAATGGGCTATATCGGGTGACCTTTGTACTTATCCTGCTTTCTTTTAATGTTATATATTTTTTAACCTTATTTCCGATGTGGGTTTTCCACAAAGGTATTTTCTATTTTCAGCCTTTTATTATCAAAGAAAAATTTCAAATTGCGAGGACGCAATTTATTGAAGGAGGGGAGAATGTAACACCCCGATCTTCCACGATACGCTTCTCATTCAATAATGCAATAGCTTGCATTGTACGCAAGTTCGAGTTCTAACACACCGCAACTAATCAAAATAGCCGTTATGAATAGTAATAACCACTTTTTAAAATTATAGAAATTTTATATTTCAAAATGGACTTTATTTTTGTATTCCTAATATTGAATTTAGCCTATGTTGAATTTTTTGTAATTTTCTGAGAACTTCAAAATTTTTATGAATAGTGAAAAATACTTAAAACAACTTTTTTAATCAAAATAATTCATAGTGATAAATTATACTATTGAGTGGTTTTAGAGTATAATTAGAATATATTTTTACCATTTTATCCAATGGTGGTCATTAGAATTAATTTAACATTGAAATTGGACATAAACAATTGTCAATCTTTTGATATAAATTGTTTCTTAAAAACACGCTATTTGTTGTGACAGCGGGAATTAATTATAAAATTAATTAATGCAACTAATATGTTTGGAATTTTTTAAAATAGACATCATTTTTGAATTCGTAATATCAATTATAGCTTAGGGTGAAATTTTGGCCTTTTTCTGAAAAACTTCAATTTTTGATGAATAGTGAAACCACTAAGTGGTAGTTAAATAACTGATTTTTCGTTTAAATGAAATATTACCACTTCTATGATTTGATTTTCAAAAATACGACATACATGGTTGTCATTAAGCAGTAAAATGTGGTTCAATAAGATTAAAATAATTTTTTGGTGAATAGTAACTTTTAAGTTCTTAATCGCGATTAGAGGTAATTAGTGTAGTTTAAGGTAAAAACAATGTTTTAATAATATTATATGAGATTGAAACTTGTCCTACTCCTATTGGATGAGTCATGGCCGACCAAGACAACCCATGTTTCAACTTGGGGACCCCATGGAGCCACTTTAGTTGGAAAATGACATTAATATATATTTATTTAATGTTAAAATTAAATTGACACAAACATGAGTTGTTTTACTAAAATAGTTTTTAAGTGGGGTTACACAAGTCCAAATTTTTATTATAAATATTCATTAGAAAGCTAAAAAGATTTCCTACATCATAGTATTTTTTTTATAATTTTTAGACATTAAATAAATTAAATTATTTATGACATCATGATGATGTAGTGATGACCTCATTATTTAACGATTTAAATAAAATGGGAAGATAATGAAAAATCCAAGGCTTACACTTGTCCAAAGCCTATTGGATGAAGCGATTTCGAAACCTTATCACCTTAGCCTCGAATTATATAAGTTTGGGACCTTTATAATCCGAAAAGCATTGTGAAATAATGTAACATTTCAATCTTTCCAAAAGTGCCCCTCCTCTCCACTTATAAAAGGCCCCCACCTCTCCCACCTCATTTACACATTCAAGCCATTTGGCTCGGCCAACCTCTGCCCAAATACTCTCCCAACTTCCCCCTCTTACTCCTAGAATCCTCACTTTGGGCAGAACTCTTCCCAAGGAAGCCTTTGGCTCAAATCAAAAAGAGTTACCCGATTTTGAGGTAATGTATTTTCTAATGTTGTTTTGTTTTATTTTTCTTCTCCAACCCCCTAAACTCTTTTTATTAATTTCTTTTGTAACAACAACAGTATCCTCAATATACTAGGATGTTTTTATAAGAAGTATTCGAGCTACAATTACACACACCTACATCTAATGGTTAAAGAACATACGGTTTCTGTGGATGGCGAATTTCTGCCTCACGAAACGATGATTGTTCAACACTCATATAACACCTTCAAAGGTGGCCATTAAGATGTCACTATTTTTATATATGATTTATAATTTGTTTATGTTTTACTTATGCTTCTGTATTTCTCATTTATGTCATACTTTATGATTTCCATTATGGGTAAAACGCGATAATTTCATTTTAGGAAGTGCGGACTACTGCCCCCTCAAAGTGATTTGAATCGTTAATGCCATATGTGGGATGTATAAAGGATGGAGTAAATGGTATTATACACTATATTATACTGGAATTATATTATACATTTATATCATTATGATTTAGTTCCATTAAATATGAAATTGAAATGAAAGTAGCGTTCATGCGTACGTACGGCTTACCGTCTCCATGAACGGTGCATTTCATTTCTTACCTCTAAATGTTACGTAATATTATAAATGAATGTATATACTGGATATATAAGATATATATGACATCTAAATCATGAATATAATTCTGGATATAATGGATATTTCACCACATAAACAACTTGTAATTATAAGAAGCTTATTGTTGACTCAAGTACCAAAGATCGACAAAACGACCGTTATTAACTTAAATAATTACATAATGTTCATATCATTGTAATAAGTGATATAATAAGGATAATGAAGTTGAAAATGGTTCATAATAAGGTATATATTAACTCTAGTTTATTATTCAGGAGGTTAAAGAACGGTTGAGTCAAGTCGGACACAAGGTAAGGGAATTTCTTAACCCAATTTCCATTCTTTGGGTTAATCTCCTACTTTCAAATTATGTCATGATATTATTATGTCTTATTCTGTATTTTTTTACTTTATTTATGTGTACCTATAGTGAATACACATAACAGATCTATTTCATTTTAAAAATGATCTTTTTATGGACTTCGTCTTAATCTCTTTTCATTGAGGCATACTTTGTTTTATACACGAATTTATTTTATATGGTGTATAAACCCCTTTGACTTTTACGTTTATTCAAAAGGAATCTTTTTTTACGAAGCGTTTACTTAACGACAAAATGGAATGTTTTGGTCGTACGTATGCAGCGACAATGACTTCTCCGCCGCTGTGACCACTATTTTAGTTTCGGCTTCCTCTTCAAGCCATACCTTTTTTAATGAAAAATAAATACCATGTTATACTTTTATTTTATTTTGGTATTGAAAATGGTTTTGAAAGAGTTTTTATTATATCAATGTGTTGTATTGATATCTTGTGATTGAAATGTGGAAATGTTATGTTTCCTTTATGCATGTTTTATGTGATACGATTATGTTATGGTTTATGATATGTTTAAACCTATTCATATGAGGAATGTATTGGACTTAATATGTGACGGGTGGAGCCCGCTATAGCTCCTCGATGCATCGGTAGGTCTCATGAGACAACTAGACGTGGAATTGGCCGAGGCCCTTTCCCAATTTGATTTATGGTTTTGGCCGAGGCCTTAATCATTTTAGATGTCTTGGCCGAGGCCTTGACAAAATGTTTCAGAATGTCCGGCATTATACATTCCCTCATTATGAAAGTGGTTATTGATATTGCATGTGATTATTCGGCCAGTAGAATATCCATGTGAAGAAGTGAATGGCATTATCTCATTTTACTTTTGCCATATTATGTTGAAGTTCAAGTTTAAAAGGCTTTTGTTTTAGTTATACATTGCCTTAAATGTTAATGTTTATTTATGAAAGCTTCCGCAATATTGTTATCCTTACTGAGCATCTGAGCTCACCCCTTTCAATGTTTTAATGTTTTCCAGGATTTGAAGAAGTATATTATGAATGACCTGCAGGGATAGTCTGAGGGGATATGAAGACAATATGTTGTTGTTGTTTTGGTTTACTTTATGATGTAATGTAACGTTTACAAATGTATCTAGTGTTTCCAAGGCTACTAAACTAATCGGTCTTTCGAGACTTGATCTTTTGTGATCATGTCAATGTTACGAAGTAATGCACCGACTCTGGGTAGCTGGGGTCGGGGCGTTACACTATATATTTTCATGATACCCCCAAGTGGTAAATTAATGATACACATATCATTATATAAGTCATTTTGTTGAACCATAGATTTTTAGGAATATAATATTAATTAATAATATAATATTTGTTTTAAAAACTATTTTATGTCAATTTTGACTCTATTTAATAATTGATTTTTGTTAAAGACTTAATAACTTTATTAATCTAAAGAAAATTCATTTAAGAAATAATAAAATGTCATATTAACCATTAAAATTTGTGGATGTCATCAAAACATTTAAATTATATTAATTTAACATTTATAATACCAATTATTTGATTCTTTCATTAATAAGGAAAACACTCCATCATTATCGTGTCATAAATAAATTTAATTATTAAATGTCTAAAAATTATAAATAAAATCCCATTATATAGAAAATCTTTTTATATTTATATAGAATATTTATATTCTAAAATATAACATATATAACCCTATGTAAATTTTTTTTTTCTAAAATATATATGCTTATGTTATTTTTGTATTTACTTTAACTTAATTAATATAACGTGTCATTATCACTTACAAGTGGATCCATGGGGTCCCTAAATCGACCCAAATATGACCATGTTCGGACATGTATCATAAAATAGTTTTAGGAAATGTTTTAGGGTAATTTAATATTATTATAATATTATTTTGTTTACCCTTATTTACTAGATTTACCCTTTAACCATGGTAAATAAAATATTTACTGAAGTAATTATTCAAAATGTCTAAAAATAAAAGTTACCTATTTACACAATTTGGACCTCTTGATTCCAAATATGGACTCCATTTTTTTAGCTTCAAAATACAGAAGTGTTCGAAATTAATTAAAAATTAATTCCTGTTGTCAAAACAAGTAGCGTGTTTTTAACAAATAATAACTATCAAAAGATTGAGACTTGCTTATGTCTAGTTTAAATGTGAAATTATGTCCAATGACCAACATTATATTAAATGGAAAAAATATAATCTAATAATACTTTAAAACCACCCAATAGTATAATTTATCACTATAAATTATTTTGATTAAAAAAGTTGTTTTAGTTAAAATATAATATTTTTCACTATTCACCGAAATATGAAAGTGATCTGAAAAGATCCAAAAATTTATTTTGAAACTAAATTATTATGTACTGATTCTAAATAATAAGTTTATTTTGTCAAATTGAATATATAAAAGTTTTAAATATTGGATTTAAAAAGGTTTCTCCATTAAAAGGCAGTAAAATTACATTTTTTTAAAAATACTTCTTTTATCTGAAAAAATGTATTTTTTCTTAAATTTTATCAAATAAACTCATAATATAAATTCTAAAATTATAAGGATTATATAATGTTCATAAATCAGTTAATACTATTCAAACCCGATTTTGAACGACTAGTTTGGAAAGTCATCGTGCACTTGAACCCAATGTTGCGTGTAGTGAAAGTTATTGAATTACATTGAAGAAATAACGTACTATGAAATCTTGGGGTGTTACACAGTTGATATCAGTAGGTAAAATGTGGTTCAATAAGATGAAAATATTTTTTTCTAAATAGTAACTTTTTACTTTTATTTACCACGGTTAAATGTAAATATGGTAATTAAGGGTCAAAATGATATTATTATTACCCTAACACATGACCTAATTCCATTGGATAAGTGTAATTATACCAAAAATAACCTTAGGAATAAAATATGATCCTTTAGATCCACTAGGAATAGATTTGGACATTTATTATTATTTAATTCAAAGAAAAGTTAAAAGTGTTAAATTCATAGTTTAATAACTAAACCATTTTTAACATAGGGTTACGCATAAGATAAATTCAATTATAAATATTAATTTGGAAGAAAAAACGATTTAATACATAATGGTATTTTATTTATATTTTTAGACATTAAATAATTACAATTATTTATAACACAATGATGAAGCAGTAATTACCATATTAATAAAGGATTAAAATAATTGATATTATAAATATCCAAATAAATGTAATTAGAGACTTCTTATGAATTACACTAATTTTTAAGGTTACTATGACATATTATGGTTGGTTAGATGAATTGTTTTTGAAGTTATAATTTTTTTACGAATTTTGAAAAAACAAAATACCAAATAGTGTCAAAATTTATCAAAAAGTGTTTTTAAAAAAAATATTATATTATTAATTGATATTCAATTCCTAAAAATCTAGGTTTTTGTAAAAATACTTATATAATGATAGGTGTATCATTAATGAACCACTTGTGGTTCTCCTGGAAGCATATATTATTTTTATTAACCATTTAATATAAAAATACAAAGATACATGGTAAATGTCAAACTATTTAACTAAGTGTTAAATCTAAAAGATAAGATTAATATAGTGACACAAACCTGTCTAAAACCTATTGGTTTGGTGGTTTTACACCCAATCCCACCTTATCCTTTAAATAATTCATTTTTGAGCCATTAAAAACCGATAATGATTTTATTATAAAATAATATTTCTAGTTTTTCCTAAGGTTCCCCTCACCCTTCTTATAAAAGGGCACTCCCCCTTCTCTCTAATTCACACCTTCAAAGCCATTTGGATCAGCCTAACCCCACCTAAATACCCTCTCAAATATCTTCTATTCATCATATAGGCCTTCCTTTAGTCATAAATCCATCCTATGGAGCTTTTTTGATCAAATCAAAAGGAAGAACCCTAAGAAGAGGTAAATATTTCATCATCTCTTTCAAGTTCCTTTCTTCTTCCATTTCCTATTTCTTTGTTGTTTCCATTATAAAATAAAAACTCCAAAATCTTCTATATACTGTGATGTTTTTATAAATATGGTACAAACATATTCATTATTCTATCCACCCTTTGAATGACATGTCACCATACGTGTGTACGTACGGCTTACCGTCTCGACGTCGTGGTGTAATTTTTATTCAATACATTATTATTTGGATGGGTATAATAATGATGTGTAAATGATGTAAATAATAAATATAACATGATAATGATTCTGTATATATGATATAATATCCAATTATATATTATTTTAATATTAAAATAATGATATTCTCGCTCGTGCGTACGTATGGATTACCGTCTCCACGAACGCGATGAGATTCATTCCCCATCGTATTAATTCAAGACTAATTTTCATTAGATGATTAAAAATAATGTGTTAATAATTAATATATTTCGGAATATGAATAATATACATCCTCTTTATAACAAACATTACTTACTTAGAAAAGCATATAAAGGAAAACGAATCAGTTAACTCCCGAAACGACGAAAATACTAAGATATTATTAACAAAGAAATGTTAAAAGATAATATAAGATATTATATTAATGTATATGATTCATTTATAATTTAATAACAATTATTTCCCCATTATACAGGAGGTTAACCTTCCCTCGACCATGGAAAATTTCAAGGTAAGGGTTAACTTCACAATCTCTTCATTATCTGAGGTTTTTTATACGTAATTATCTTCTGGGACCTCTTTATCATCCACATCCATGCTTCTTAAAAATGTATTTCAAAAAGATTTTTAATATTTACTATATAATGGGTTAAAGTGGCTATTGATATTTTTTGTGATTATTCGACTTGTAGAATATCCATGTGAATAAGTAAATTGCATTATTTGATTTTATCTTTTCCATATTTTACTGAAGTTCATGATTGAAAATGATTTTGTTTTATTATTAAATATTGCCTTAAATGTTTGTGTTTATTTTTGAAAGTTTCCACTATATTTTTTACCTTACAAAGCATCTGAGCTCACCCCTTTTTATGTTTTATTTTTCCAAGGATGCAAAGAAGTATTTTATGACTGACCTGAAGGGATAGTCTGAGGGGATATGAGTGTGGTCCATGGAAACAATGTTGGTGTAGTTTTCCATTTTAGTATGTAATGTAAACCTTATGAGTGTATCTAGTACTTCCAAGGCTACTAAACTAATCAGTCTTTCGAGACTTGATCTTTTGTGATCATGACAATGATACGTAATAATGCACTGACTCTGTACTTATGGGGTCGGGGCGTTACAAATCTCCTGGGTAGTTTACCGGTTAATCCAAATCTATGAAATCCATATTAAGGTTAGACCATTAGAAACATATAGTTTCCCTCCTCAATCTCAAAAGGCATCTATAAATGTTCTGTGTAAGAATTATGAGGGATCTGAGTGTTCCTCTTATATCCCTTAGATACTTTTATCTTATAGGTCATCTTCCACACTTGATTTGGACCAACAAGTGGTAAATATTTCATCTTAGTTCAACATAAGGGTGACATAAAAGGTATCCTGAATAGGACTTTGAATCGTTTCATGTCAATATTCGGGTGATATTTACTTTTTAGGCTTTCTTCACCAATTTAAAATGGTGTTCCCGACATTATACAAAGTCTAACACTCGATCCCTCAAAATATTCTCAAGAACCTGAATTGTTCGCATTATCTGACCATCAGTTTGGTGGGTTGAAATATTTTCTCATCATTAAATATTCCTTCAAAAATTCAAATAGAGAATTGTTTTTATTTATTTGTTGATTGTGTCACTTGAAATCCCTCAACATATCCTCAAGAAACTGAAATTTATCTCAATCTAATTTTCTGTTTGGGGGTAAAAGATTCCTCTAGTTCGAAACTGGGTCTTGAATGCCTCATGTAGTCCATTTTACAAATGAGATGTGAAATGACTCTCATTATTAAAGATAATCATCATTGGAACCCCATATATATATATGATCACCTTATTTTATAAGTGGAACAATCACTGCATTAAGCTCAGCTGCTGAAATGAAACGTTGTGGGATAACATTGTTAGTCAGTCAACAATCACCAAGAGACTGATTTGGCCTCTCACTGATTAGAATATACCTATCATAATATCTATTGATATATCATCCCACTTCTACTCAAAAACCTCAAGTGGTTTCTCCAAGAATTCTAAGAGTGAGTGATTTTCCTTCACCGATGGATATGTGAGAACCTTGAGACAAATATATCAACAGATTTCTTCATTCCTGACCACCAAAACTGGAGTAAAATATCTTTGTATGTCATCACCACTCTATGATGTACCACAAGGGGGGATGTATGTAAATCCCCCATAACCACCTCTCACAACATTATTAGGGACACCATCCATCTTATAATTCAAATGAAATTCTTAATATCGTTAGACAAACAATCTGGTGTGTCACCTAAGATAATCCAATTGAGTATCATCTCACGATCAATGTATCCATGTTCAGCCTCCCTCACCTACGAAAGATGGGGAAGGGAATCTATCATCAATAGAAGGTATTGTTTCCACTGTTTCCACTAAGAACATCTATAAAAATCCTATCTACTCTCATGTATCTCCAACCTACAAATAATCTGATGTCTTATTGAAATAATCGGATGCCATTTTATGGTTTATAATATTATATAATATCTATAAATTCATAATATTTCCAGTTCTCTATCCATGGTATCTATCTTTGATTGAGATATATATGTGCAAAGATACACATGAAACTCTAGTTGTCTGATTATAATAAAAACCATTCACCATGAAGATAGTGCCACAAATTATTCATGGTGAACATTACCATTTCCAACTCCATGTTATAGGTTATGTATTTATTCTCTTAAAGACTAACATGTCTGGAATACTAATAAATTATGGCCAATATCTATATAAATACATATAAAAAATCATCTCTAGGGGAATTTTATTACAACACATACTCAATTTCCACCTCCAGTAGTCTAACAATAGGGGCACTAGTCAACCTATATCTTGTTTTCTCAAAGGCCCTCTAGCATTTCTGGAATCAAATTAATGGATTCCAATTTTCTGTCAGGGAATTAAAGGGGTGGTAATCAAATAATATATTTCATTGGAACACTTATAAAACTAAGATATCCAAAGTAAACTACGCACCTCAAAAACACATTTGGGTAGCTCCCAATCTATAAAAAAATTTACATCCATCGGGTTCACAGGAACTGTGGACCTCACTAATCCAAAAATGACACTTCGATATATTTTTTTAAAGTATATGATCAAAACATATGTCCAATAACTTCCTCAAATTCACCACATAATTGACCTGAAATACTGAAAAAATGAATACTTCTTCGATGAAGACCACAATAAATTAGTCAAGGAAGGTCTAAATATCTGGTTTATAAGAACGATGAACATAGTGGGGGTATTCATCATGCCAATGGTAATTACCAAGAACTTATAATTCTCATACAGTAATTGAAATTACTCCTTAGGTATATCTGCTTCAAAACCCCATATTTGATGATGTCCATACCTAACATGGATCCCTATGAACTTTTGTTCCCATGGATTATTTTATTTTTTGTCAATAAGTATGTAATAAGAAGCTTTAAATATATGAATGGAGAAGTAATTTAGTTTTTAGTAATAATTGACCATAAATGGTAATGAGAAATAGTGTTTTTTCTTGAAAACCTTATATGACCAACATTAAAGTAGTAGTCTTTTTTATTATATTTTCACCCTTATTTTATCTATTTTTTTACATGTGGTGAAATAATATTTATGAAATTTGATGGATATTCAAAGGCCTTCAAAATGATTTTGAATTTACTAAATTTTTTTGAGATAGATGTGTTAATTTATGAAGGTTAAATAGAGAATTAAATTCATCAAAACACCTTCTACTAAATATTGGCATCTGAGTCCGATTTTGTGCACGCCTTGTGTAAGGCTCGTCAACTCATGGGGCACTAGAGGATGAATTTGTCAAGATGGTTGATGGAGGTTCACAGAGGTATGTAATGCTCTATTGTGGCTATGTCGATATTATTGTCGGGGATCCCACTACCTTTTCAAAATGGCGCCATGCTCAAAGCTCTAGGAGACTCTCTCGGTGGAATCTTGGGCATGGATGATAGCACTCAGTGCGGTGCAGATGTATCGGTAGCGTGGATTTGTGTGGAGCTGGATCTCTCCCTCCCTCTTCTGCACAAAATCCCTCTGAAGGTGGGTGAGTCCTTGTCCTCGAATCAAGACATAATCTATCATGTGATCCCCCATTTCTTCTCTCACTTCTCTCTCTAAGGGAACTTGGTGATGGTGTGCAGGAATCGCAGGCATAAGTACATTCGGGGGGCAACGTCAGCCCCTAATTTTTGGGAAGAGCGGTTTCTGTCCAAACCTCTTTCTGGGTCTACATTGCACCTTGATCAGTCTATTTATCAGTGTGATGTTGTCCCCAATATTTTTGGTCAGCCCTCTGGGGGAGCCTCATCGGATGTTTTAGATCCTGGTTTAATGATCGCTGGCTGCTCTTCTTTTTTGGCTCTGGAGTTGGATAGCTATTCCTCGGTGAAGGTGGTTCCTCCTCTTCCTCTGAATCATCTTCTCTCCCTCTTCTGTTTTGGATCAGTTCCTCTCCAGGATTTCTGGCTCTCTTGTATGGGGTTCTCCGGGTGCTGGTTGGTAGTATGGTTTGGTACAGAGGCGGTGTTTCAGGCGGGACCTGGTCTGCTTACCTCCAATGGTTCATTTTTTATTGAGTCCAGGAAAGAGGCCATCTCCCCAGGCTTTCTCAGTTCACACAATATGCTATTGTTGTAAGACGATGGTGAGAGTGCTTTTGGAAAGGCTTCTCAGAGTCAATATCAACAACAGGAGGCTACGGTAGGGGCATGAATGAGGTCCCGGTGCCTCCAGTGTTGACTTCCCTTGATCACCACTCCTCCTCAAATGAGGTGAGAATATTTCCATGGAGGTGCTGTTCTCTTTCATCCTCTCCAAGAAATCTCATTTCCCTGGCTTCTGGGGTATGTACAATGTCTAAAGAAATATTTTTTCAGGAGTGGGGTTCTCCCTCTCAAAATGAGCCCTCTGAGCCTGGGGGAACTACCTACTTTCCCTATTTCAATTATTAAGTTCATCATTTGGAATGCTCGTGGCCAAGGAGCCTGAGTGAAGTTAGACTTCTTAGCTACAGAGGTAAAGAAACACAAGGCCTGTATTTTTGCTGTCCTGGAACACAAACAACATCCAGAAAAGTTAAGTTAGTTTACATGAAAAGTTGGCATGAAGGGGAGCTTGCATGCGGATCCGACCAATCTCCATATATGAATATTTTGGAAGGAAGAGGTGCTGATTGATTTTTTCTAGGCCAGCGACCAGTTAATTACTGTTAAATAATCCATAGGTACGGAATCTGTTTTATTGTCCATGGTGTACGGGAGATGTGATGTCCAACAGAGAGAGGGGTTGTGGAAGGATCTATATACCTTTGACCCGGGGGATTCCCCTTGGTTTTTGGCTGGTGATTTCATTGTTATCTCAAATCCAGTAGAAGAAAAGGAAGAGGAGTCTTTCCTCATGTGTCCAGCTTGAGCATTGTGAAATTTATGGCTAGAAAGGGTCTTCTAGACTTGGGAGAATCAAAGGATAGATTCACCTGGTGTAATAACCCGAAAGGGGGCCGACGATTTTGGTGCTGGTTGGATAGGTGTCGAGCTATCTTAAATGGAATTTCCAGATTCCCCAATACGAAGGTGGCCCATCTCATTCGGGGCATCTCGAACCACTCTCCCTTGTTTATATCTCTACCTCCCGATCATGATGGTGGTGAACTCTTTCGCTTCTGAGCCCGTTGGATTGGCTCCCATGGCTATCACCACCTGGTCAACGTGGTTTGGAAGGCCACATCTCATGGCTTCTCCTCGGTGGCCCTACAAAAAAATTTGAGACGACTCAAACAAATCTTACACGCTTGGGCGAAGGGCTGTCAAATATCTGAACAAGACCTTGAAATCCTTAATAAAATGGTTGAGTCCCTGGACCGGAGCCTTGAGGATTCATGAGATGACACGATCTTTGAAGATATCTCAAGAAAGAAGTCGGTTCTAGAGGAGTTGGTGTTGAGGAAAGAACGCATGGCTCGAGAGTGTGCGAGGGTGAAGTGGCTTCATGAATTGGACAAAAACTCAACATACTTTCACACCTGTATCAAGGAGAGAAGGAGTCCGGTGAATCCCAATATTAGGCTTGATGATGGCTCATTATCATGTGATAGAGATGTGGTTGGCGGCATGGCAATCTCCTTTTTCACTAACCTTCTTGCAGGTCCCAATCAGGCGATACCCAATGGGTACCCAAGTGGTGAATCTGAGCTTCTAGAAGGGATCCCTAACCTAATGTATGGGCAAGACAATGTGGCGCTGGAAGCGATCCCGGATGAGAAGGATGTTTTTGGTGTGGTTATGAGTCTCAACTCGGAGAATGCTCTAGGGCCTGATGGTTTCCCAGGCTCATTCTATAGGGGGTCTTGCGACGTGATCAAAGAAGATATCATCACAGCCATATAGGAATTCTTTCGAGGTGGATCTATCCCTTGGGTGGCTGGCGTCACTACCTTGGTTCTCTTACCCAAGATCAAATACATGTCGTCCATTTATGAATACAGGTCGGTTAGTTTTTGTAACTTTTCTTACAAGATTTTGTCTAGAATAGTGAACTCTAGGATATCAATCCATATTCCCCAGTGGATATCATTATAGAAACATGGTTTTGTCAAGGGGCGGTCAATTCAGGGGGAGGTGGCTTCGGCTCAAGAAATGATTCATGACATCAACATCAAAACTATTGGCTCTAATATAGCCCATAAGCTGGATATGAATAAGGAATATGACAGGAGGGAATGGGGCTTTATTAACAGGGTTTTGGAAGGAATGGGCCTTTCTACCTGGGCGGTGGATATCATTTTCAGATGATGCAGTTCTTCTTGGATGGTTGTGTCCTTTCTGGGGAAGACTCGTGGTTTTTTCAAGCCGGCCCGAGGTCTCCGGTAGGGAGACCCCATTTCCCTGACTATTTTTATCATGTTTCAAGACACTCTTAGTTGGGTTATCAATAACAAGATTTCCTTAGGTTACCTCCTGCCATTTCACAGACGAATGAGTCGCCCCTCAGTTTCCCACCTTATGTATGCTGATGACTCTCTCTTGATTATGAATTCCAACAAAAGTTCGGTGGGTAGGCTGTCCAAAATTCTATATTAATATTGTTTCTAGAGTGGACAGATCATTAACTTGGAAAAGAGATATCTTTATCTTTCAGGCAGATGAAATGACCATCAAGCCAAGACCCTGTGTAGTCAGTTGGGTATACAGAGGGGTCAGCTTCCTTTTTACTATCTTGGTTCTCCTATATCTCCAGGCCGGATCAGGGTTCACGAATATGATGGTATTGTTTGTAAGATCACCAGTCGATTGCTTAACTGGAAGAACCGATACCTTTCCTTTGGAGGGAGGATAAATCTGGTCAACAAGGTGCTTTTAGCTATTCCTGTTCATGTCCTGTTGGCTACCAAAAGTTCCCAATGGAGTTATCTTTTCCAAGATTCTGGCCAATTTTATTTGGGATGCTCAGGGAAAGGGTAAGAATCATTGGGCCTCATGGAGGAGTCTGGTGAGGCCAATTCATGAAGGCAGGATCAATGTTCGAAGAAAGGTCGATTTTGTCCATTTTTTACATGCAAAGCATGCATGAGAGGTGGTGGAAGAGCGTATGATTTGGGGTAAAATTATGTCCTCCTAGAGTAGAGGGTTGGAGTGGGATGATGGTCAGGCTTATCCGTTATGTGATATGATTTAATGTATTATTCCATCTATTCGGTAGCATTACCTGTATAATGTGGATAGGGGAGACCTCTCCTTCTGGCACCACAACTGGGCAGGCATCATCATAGGCTTTCCAGGGTGTCCTGCTCCAATGATCTCTTTTCGGGAGGCCTGCTCACACCCCATTTTAACCAGCACAGTTCAAAATGCAGAGTAGCAAGGGGTGCTGGATATTATTTCACTAACCTATGGGCCTTATTTTTGTGTGTTCACTACATCTGCTGCAAGGACTTTCTCATCAAAATATTTCTGGCAGATTTCTCTCCCCCAAGAGCAGCGTGATGAGTGGAATAGTGTGTTCTGGTGTGAGAGGAATCTGAATAAGTGAAACATCCTTACCTGGAGGATTAGAAATCATGTGGTTCCTATAGATGATAATGTGAGGAGAATGGGGTTCTGCAAGGCATCTAGGTGCCACAACTGCAAGGCGCATAAGGAGGAGTCTTCTGATCACCCTTTTTTAAGGAGAATGGCCTATGGTGGTCTGGAGGTTTTTTGGTGGTTTCACCAGTATCCTTGATCCTTTTTTTCTGGGTATTCGTTTATAGATAGCTGGTGGCGTGGTGTGGCTGGTCTGGGGCCAGAACGTAGGGTGCGATCATTGATCTTCAGTGCTAGTTTTTGGTGTATTTGGAAATCCCGAAATAAATCCAGGTTCGATGGATTTTCTTCCTCTAGAAGATAAGTGATCGCCCACTTGAGATCCATGCTGGTTGATCTGGTTCGGGGAGGTCAGGACAGGTGCGACGATCCTTCACTGAGGGATCTTCAGAGGTCTGCTCCCTCGTTGCAGCAATCCTCCACTAGTTCGAGGGGCAACTGGGTGTCATGGAAGCCGCCTTTCACGGGCTTGAAGATAAATTGTGATGGGTCGTGTGATGCAGGTATCATGCGTGTGGGAGGGGTTGTTCAGGACCATAGGGGAAGTGTCTTAATAGCCTTCTCGGCGTACTATGGGGTGGAGAGCTCCATCCAGGTGGAGGCCAAGGCACTGTTCATAGGTCTGGAGTTATGTAGGAAGAAGGGGATCCCACTTTGGCAAGTGGAAACAGACTCCAAAATAACTCATGATTCTTGCTTGGGATGTCTTTCATTCCATGGTCGATTTCCTATATCATCAGTAGATGCAAATCCATCCTCAGAAACAACAATTTTCATGTTCTACACACGTGGCGTGAGGGCAATAAAGTGGCAGATCATTTGGCATCCATGGTGGTGGTAGAACAGGGTTGTAGCGTCTTCTGTGTTTCAACTGTTCTTCAACTGGGTGCTGAGGGGGCTAACCTGGTAAGAGGGGATCAGCTAGGGCTTTATTACTTTAGGCCTCCATAGGTCCTTGTTCTCATGACCTTGTCCTTGGTCAGTGCTTGTGTGTTTTTTTATTGTATAATAAATATATATCCATTCATGTTCATATCCCTATTGTGTTTTAGTACTTTGTATTTTAGTGAACATGGTGATTCCCAAGTTCATCAATGAGAAACATAAACTCTTACGTGTTGTAGTAAAATTAATGTGGGTTTTTGTGAACATAGTGTCTCAAATAAGATTAAAGAAAAAAATTGAATGGACCTCATCACAACTCATTAATTGTAGCTATTTTGAGTAGTCCCTAATGAAAGAAGTCACGATAAACCGATCGGTAAAGAATTGTCTAACGTGTGGTCCTATATGCCTCATTTAGATGTGAAAATATTTAAATTCCACATGTTCTGTGTAGGAGATTAGGTCATATTAATTTATATAAAATATGAATAGATATGAGTATGTCTTAAATATATTTAATGGAATACATTGACATAGTTTTCAATTAAATGAAATAGTGTCCACTCTCTATAATTTAAGATACCAAAAATCTCCGTGAAAAGATATTATGAATATTATTTCTGTATTATATATACTTGTAGAGGTCAAGAAATATATTTATTTTACAACATAATACTGATTTCAAGAGAATTTTTATGTGTATCAATGAAGTAAATATGATGAAACTGAGAAAGACTTTCTGTTTATATAAGAATTTTAAGGCATTTTATATTTATATATCACAAAAATAGACTAAGAATAATAAGTTTATCCATTTTGATTTATAATCATAGTTAGTTTGAGTAATACTGAATGATCATAGGGAACTGAATTATGAGATTAAAAGAGAATTGGTATGAAAATATACACAAAGAGATACATAAATCACAAACCTATTAAAATGAGGTTGTTGGAGACCTTGAAGATGAATTACTATGTGGGGTAGTCGATACTAGCGATGAGGGATAATATCTTAATGATAGTAATAGTAAATAATGGGAGATAATCAAATCTGTGAGGTAGAATAATGATCCATATGTGGGATATCAGATCCCATTAGTTTATTCCTTGGAACCACACTGTGAGACTATTCAATTGTGACAACTTATGTTAATAGTGTAAGAATCTGTAAATGTGGTGTGTAACAAGTTGTAGCGAGGAGTAGGCTCACATTGAGACCAGCCACTATACAACCTTGTATCATATACCTTTTACTTACTTCATTATTTGGGTTATGTAGAAAAACAAAAGAACTTTCTATCAATGAATTAATTGGATTTTGAGGATAAATTTAGATGAAAATTTCGTAAAAAGGAAAAATGATTACTAATACACCACATAACCCTCTAAGTGATAATACCAATATGGGGTCTACAATTGGAATCAGAGCATGATAACCACTAAAATATATAACTTAGAAATATAAATATGGAATCATAATTTTTCCAATAGTCAATTAGTTTTCCTATATAATGGTAATAATTTCAATGTAAAAAACATGGTATATCAATTTTTACTATCAAAAGTGCTTCACATTTGTGATGGCTTAGTATTTGGGTTTATCCCACATTGAATGTTTTCTCCCATAAGACATGTATACAAGATAATTATTAAGTTGTATGGGAAAGAATGAAATTCCATTATATCATCCATGAAAAAAATTGTACACCAATATAATGGAAACTAAGAATAACAAGGGGACATAAGTAAATATTATGAAAATATATGATGGAAAAATGAAGGCCAATGAATCCATATATCAGATTGGGAGGTCCAGGTTTGAAGATATTCCTATTAAAGATAATGAGAATAAGGTTGACTTAATTAACCACTCTGATGAAGTTGTTATTAAAATTATAGGGCTTGGTGATACATTATAAAATAATATATTTTCAAAATGTTTATGATAAATTTTACCTCTATGTTTAATTTGAAGATATAATCCCTTAAGGAAAATAATGAAACGTCTATTGGTGAATAGTTTAATACTATTCTCAATTATTGGATGATAATGTCCATGTGTTTTTGAATAATGAAAAGGAATATATAGATTTAAAAGCTACAAGAAAAAATATTGAATAACGAAAAATATGATACTTCTAATAATTATGTGGATGAGAAAGAATATGATGATGATTAACATAATTAAGTGACATCAATTTTATCAAAAATAAATTAATAATAATTTATTGAATTATATTGGAAAAAAAAATTTATGTTACCACAAAGTAAACCGTGAAAATCATTTTCCCACAACATATCATCCGAAAAATAATATTAAAAATGATTTGGACATTCTGGAAGAAATTTATTCATGTAGATAATAAATACCAAAGTAAATGCATAAAATATCAACAAAAGTGAATTTAAGGAATAATAAGATTTTACAATGAAATAATAAGAATAATATGGTGATTAGATGGAAAATTATGAATTATTGGAATTGAATGAATTTGAAAATGATGTCAATTCCCAATTACAAAAATCCTTCATTACTGAAGTATGAAAACATGAAAAAACATAAAGATGTAATTTTGTATGTGAATAGACATATATTGAATACATTCTAAGAAATAAAATTTATGTTTTTCTTGAGCTAAATTACCATCTCATGAAGATAATCATGTATCTTGAGAAAGGAAGAGGATTTAATGACAAAAAAATACGCAACTTATTAAAGTGAAGAAAACAACCTAGGTTATACTTATTGTGAAAGATAGAATGCTAATAGAAGATAATTCTAACCTGGAAAAAATATTGACATTAAAATAAGGCATAATCACAATTCTATAATGATTAAATCAATTAAAGGAAGATAATAGATGAGTATGAGAGATCAATGGATATTTATATTGAAACATTAAGACTACTAAGATAACAATCCCCAAGGAATTTATTAATTGCTACTATTTTTAAAAGATAAAATGATTCTATTTTATCTGATAGTGTATACTCTAATATCAAAACTAGAAGTGCTCAGTTTGGATTAATTTATAAATCATTTAGTAAAAAATCAAATAAAATTGGATTTGTGGATAGGAAAGGAAAACCCCTAAATTAGAAGTTTAAATAAATTATATAAAATAGATTATCATTAAGAATAACTAAATGGTTAGACTCACCAATAATTAGGATGATCAAGATTTAATAGGTGTTGTTGGTGTTATGAAATATTTTAGAAAAAATTATGTAATTTCTTTTTTATCATGTCTCTTCCATGGAATCAGTATGAATCAATGGAAAACATATATGAAAAATAGAATTTTCTATATTTTTTTATTATAATAAATGTTTTAGCAACGTTGGAATTGATTGATCTGTATTATAACAGAAATATAATGTTTTATTAATTTCACTTGAAACATCTAGTTTTTTATATGTGATCAAGATAGATATTATTGGGTGATATATCTATTTGAATAGTTACAAAAATGAGTTGCCTCAGAATAGTATCACATATATGGTATTTTGTGGAAAGCCTAGATGTCTTTTTAATCACTATTTTCTTATATCAGGTTTTGTGACATAGATTTAAAATTGATTAACTTAAGGCATTTAGTTATGTTGTGTGTGGCCTCATCCCTCTCTCAAAAGTTAATTGGGTTATAATGTAAATCAAGGGGGAATAAGATGTGGTGAATTAACCTTTTTAATAATAGAAAATAAGGAGAACATAAGCAGGGTACATTCCCTACATGCCCCATATATTTGATTGTAAATAAGAGGAGAAATAAGTGAGCACAAATATTGAATTTTTGAGATGTGTGATTATATTGAAAACAATTATAAAATCAGATATTTATGTTCCCATGCATGATTTTATTTTTTTACAATAGGGAAAATATACTAATATATCATTATTGGAATGGATATATAAATATTTGTGGAGGAATATTCTATCATTAATGGCTAAGAGTCTATGTGAAACATCTTGATGAACTTTTCTCAAAAACATCATTGTAGTCATATTTATTTTTTAATATTTTTTTACTCTTCTTAAATATAACGAAATTTGTTGATGGGTGATGAAACAGTATATTAAACATTTGATTAATATTTTAGAGATGTGAGATTGTTTTGGAATGTAATGCAATTTTTTTTAGTTTCATTTGTATCTTTAATTAAGAAAAATATAACAATTAAATTACCTATATAAAGGTAACTAAAAATTTTCATCATACATAAAGGTAGTTTGAGAAATAAAATATCTACATAAAGGTAGTTCATAGACTATGGAATGGTAATAAGAAAGCCAATTTTCTATGTAAAAGTAATGTTCTGTTATGAAAATTTCATTTTTTTTTGAATCCTAATTTTTGTATAAGAATTATATAAATGGAACTAAATTCTTATGGGTAACTGAAATATTATGAATTCTGTGTCAAGATAATCCTGAGATATGGAAATGTTCTGTAGGGTAAATGAAGACTATAGATGTATAATCTGAATGTTGTTACTAGGTATATTGTGTTTTGTAAATGTTTAAGGATGATAAATAATGGTATGTTTTATTTCCCAAAATAATGAAGAGATGTTGATATTTCGAAATAAAATATTCTAAAAAAATTATAAGAATTCATAAGATTCATTGGTACTGATCTTTAATGAATTAATATCATAATAAATTAAAAAATTGTGATTCATGATGAGATCCAATGAGGCTTATTGATTGGTTTATGGTCATGCTTATTATTTTTAAAGATGAAGCTGATATTTTCACCCCATCAAGAAAAAAGATTCTGTGGTGAATGTGTTCTTCAAGGAAGATTCTAAAAAGTTGTAGTGTAATACTATTTTGGTGTTTTGGTTATAGTGGTGACTCAGAAGTTCAACTTTTCCCAATGGTGACTCTTATAAGCTATTGTAAAATTTTGGATGGTTTTTTGGTGATTGTGATGTCTCAAATGATTTAATGAGGTGTAAATAAAAAAACAAATGGACCACACCATACTTCTGTCATGGTGGTGATTCTCATAATTAACTGAAAATATAAACAAAATAATGGGTGTTTACACCATAGGCTATGATTTTGTTCAATATTTTTTATATAAAAATTGAAATATTTAAAATTAAAATACATTATATAGGATTTCAAGATATATTAATTTGTATGTATTGTGAATAATGATGAATAAATCTTCATAATATTTCATGGAATATATTTCCTCATTTTTAAATGATATAAAATAATGAATACTCAAGAGGGATAAAGTTTCCAAATTCATATAGAAACAATATTTAGGATATTATTCACATATATGATTTTATTTGGAGGTTTTTATTTTTTTATTTTTTATCACATATTTACCTCTTGACTTTATCAGGAATTTTGAGTAAAAAATGGAAATTTTGGTCCCAATAGAAGGTTTTTCATGGTTGACACATGGTCAATGGAAATGGTTCACTAGCCTAGAGGGAATATTTCACCCTAGATAGTGGTATTATCCATGCCACACATCCTTCCACATGGGTTTTCTCCCTCCCAATGAAACCTGTGTGTTTAGTTTTCTCTTAGATAGAGGATACTACATGGTTTCTGCAAGGTTTTCCAGACCATGTTAACTAAACATGTGGTCCTTCTAGATAATTAAAAATGTAGAATTTTTAGTTTTTCCCTTCTCTTATTTATCCCAAATTCCACCCATTTATTCACCCACTCAAGATTTCTATCCCATGTAACCTATTAAAATTCACCAGTCTCCCTTGGACCTCCAAATTTGTGGTTGTTTTGGGTTGTATATTCATGAAATCCTTAGAGTATTCCCCCCTCTTCTTTGGTTTTTTCCTTTTCAATGGGTTCTTCATTCCTAGTTCTTGGGTTATTCACTCTTGAGCAGGTTGGTTGTAATAAAATGGGTTGAACCATAGTTTTTTTACTTTAATAATTATTTTTATGTTTTGATCTTTCCTTTATATGGTCCCATTGTGTTTCGGCGATGTTTTTCAATGGATTCTTAAATTTTATAAGCTTGAGGTCAGGGATTCCATGATTTTCCATTATTAGTTGATTTTGGTATACTAAAATTCCTTCATGAATGTGTTCTGTATATTGTGTGTCTAGGGTGGAATTTTCTTTAAAATGGATTTATGGTTTTTATAGATTGAAATATGGTTTTCTAAAAGATATTGGATGTGTTTCATGTGTGATTACTTATTTTTCATTATAAATTTGTTATATGAATATTTTATTTGGTGCAATGTGTGTTTCTAAATGGATTTGGTATGCCTATGGGTTTGAAAGATGTTTTTCATATGGAAAATGGTGGTTTATTTTTTTGACTATTTGATGTATGTGCATGTGAAATTATTTTATTATGTGATGTGGAATGAGGAATTGAGAAAAATTGTAATATTAGGTATCAAGGGGGGAGACTTTGATTAGTATTCTTGTCGGATTATCATGTCTAAGTCTCAGTTCCTTCAAGAAATATCGATTCTACAATACTAACTATACTATAATGATTATTAGAAGCCAATAAATCTCTGTATAGATTCCTCTCTTGTGGGTCATTCATGATGACATTATAGATTATGGTTTAAATTCCTTATTTCAAAATGATATTATGTTCATAGGTTACCACTAGTTCTAGTTCCCATAGGTATTACGCGTTGTGATATTGTGATGTGGTTTCTACTAAAGACATGTGTTGACCTGGAAATCACTTTTAATTTCAAATAAAATTATTTAAAATGTTTTCCATGAACTATTTTTCTAAAAATGATTCAAAAAAATTCTTAAAACAATCATAGTGTTTTGTCTCGTAATGTTTGGGCCTTGAATTCTTATTTTGGATGATATCCTACTAGGGTATCCTTACACCCTACATTCACCATTAGGATGATATTGATCTTGTTATTTTCATCCCAGGTTAAGGAAAGTTTTATTGTGGGTGTGAAGGTGGATCCAGTTTCTAGTGTGACAGTTAATGCAGGTGTTAGTGGAGTTGGAATGATGGTGTTGGCCCTCTTATTGAATAGAAGTTGATATGTGTAGTTTGGTCCCCTCCCCATTTTATTATTTTCATTTTCAGATAAATTTATAAAAATTTTATGTAAAAATTATTGTATCTATTTTGGTAATGTATAATTATCTTTGTGTGATATTTTATTTCTTGAGTAATTTTTATGTTTTTTTATGATGGGTGAAGTCATTCCCAAAAAGTGAAGTGTTGACACCCAAGCACTAGTTTTAAGCTCTTGGAGATCTAGAATTCTCTTTAGGCCACTTTATGAGCTAGGATGGGTGTTGTATTGGATTAAACAAAGGATTGGTTCACAAAAAAATTGTATCAAAGTAGGTTTTTCCCATAATTTTAGTTATGATATTTGGGATAGTCTGGGTAGATAACAGTTAGGACTATTATGGATTGAGGTTTTGGTTGGTAGTGGGGTTTCTAGAAAACAAATCCTCATAAAGGACAGAGATGTTCCGTGTAATTTTGTAATTTTGTCTTAATTCTCCCATAGGTGAGATTTATAGGCTATAGATGTTGCAAGAAACCTGGGTGGATTGAATCAGTTTCTTTATTATGGAATATGTGGTTTTCATTGATTTATTTGAGTGTTTCGGATTTTATGTTGATTTAAAAAGATTCAAAATTGTGTGTTGATGATTTCCACATATGGGGATTTCATGATGTCGAATGATGACACCCTAGATACATCATGTAAAACTATGGAAAGAGGCTAAAGAGAGTTATCCCTAACCATTTGATCAGAGACTAGTAGAATTTGTGCTTCGGTTTTTCTATGACTTGGGTTAGGGAGCGAGCCGTGGACATTCTCATATTTTGGAAGCTGAACCAGGTCCTCGAAATGATAAGTCTATTGAGTTCATCAAGAACAAGACTCCTTCCTTCCATGGAAACATATATCCCCAGTAAGAAGAGGTGTGGATTGAAATGATTGAAAGGATGTTCGGGTTCATTGATACACATAACACAGTAAAGTTGAAATGTGCATCGCTGTTGTTGGAATAACCCAACTAGAGTGGGTGGACCCATTCATTCATCTGGGGAAGCATAATTATATGGGTTAGAAGAACTTCTTGTTTGTATTTAATGAGAATTATTTCCCAAAGACATTATCCTTTTCTAATAACTAGTAGTTTCTAGATCTCCATCAATGGGATCCGTCCATGTTGGAGTATTCCCACCATTTTGTTGAGATATTCTGATTCAAACAGAATGTAGTTCCCAATGAGTATCTAATGGTAAAATAGTTTGAAATAGACTTGTAACCAAATATCCAATCCTAGAGTATTATATTTTATTTAAATACATACACTTAGGTGGTTGATTATGATTTGATGGTGGAGATCGACCATAGTGGAAGGTCAGGTATCACTTGACTAATGTAAGAAGTAGATCAAGGAAATGGTACTTCATCTGAGAAGAAGATGATTAAGGTCTTGTAAGAGATTAAGGGAGGTGGTAGTTTAGTCCATCCTTCCAGTTTTCTTCATCTAAGGCTTTAGACACTGTTTCAATCATGTTTTATTACTGTCTAAAGGTATGAAAAAAAGTAGTCAAAATGACCATCTCCACCCTGACCTTTCCATAGTTGTCTATATATGGTGCATTTTCAGCAAATTTGTAGCTATTTATGCCAATATTTTAGTGGAGTAGGTTCTATGACCTCTAGAGATATGTCAGCCCAATTATTTCCATCCAGGACTGTAGGTTCTTGGTTTGGTGGTTATGGTAATAAGAATTGATCTTATTCTTCTCAAAGTCATATTAAGGTAATGACATAGGTCATTGGTCATTCACAATCTCAAGAAAATATGAGGTACCTTCATGATATGTATCAAACACTAGAGGAATGATAAGTAGGAACTACAACATTTTTGGTATGACTCATATTGTGTCATCAGTTTTTGTTGCTCTATTTGATAAAGGTACCCATTTTTTATTCCATTGTTGTGGGTTTTTTGGAGTTTAACATCAGAGATCATGTCATATGAAATATAGATAATGAAATTACTTTTAAAGAAGATAGGTCTGGGTTTTAGGCACCAATATTGCGTACTCACCATGTCAGGGGATGAGGTGGAATGGGATTTCTTGTTCTGCAAATATACTTGTTTGAGGTAATCCTCAGTATGGATTGGATGGTGTTCTCCCAGGGACACATAAATTTTTATCAATGGTGATTGAGTTTTGTGCAACCTAATAAGTGTAAAAACGTTTTACAAGGTTAATGGTATCCTTAGGATGGACTTTTCAAACCTCCACTCCCGTAGTTGGTCCATCATTACTTTTAGATCTCTTCTATCAAGTTATAGGATGATGATGAAGACTTTATGGGTGGATTGCCTCTGATTTCTCCTAGGTATTTCAAGATGACATCTCATGATTTCCTTCAGAGAGGGATATGGAGTTCACCATAAATATAGAATTTATAACTCAGTCGGTATCAATTCCCTCATATCGTATATCCCCCATCTAGTTGAGGGAATCAAAGGTACATACTGATGATTTGGAATCTAGATGATTTATTCACATGAAAGTATCATATTGGGTTGCCCAGTCTTGT
This sequence comes from Viscum album, assembly GCA_963277665.1. Lineage (NCBI taxonomy): Eukaryota > Viridiplantae > Streptophyta > Magnoliopsida > Santalales > Viscaceae > Viscum > Viscum album. The sequence continues at coordinate 1,905,227,997 of OY728160.1, forward strand.
TTTTAAATAATTTCAATGGGTATCTTAAATTTTTCATTGATTACTTGAATTTTAATAAGGTAAAAACCTAGAAAAAATAGGATTATCCCTGCATTAATGGTCTCTTTGATCATATTAAGGGGTAAATGTGTTTCTCTATTATTTCTTTAAATTATTAGTATCACCAGGTCAATGTCAAAGATTTGGATGTTCCGAAAATTTCATTCTGAAGAATGTACGACCACTTTGACTCTCGGGCCATGAATTTTGGGTTAGAAAATACTCTAGTGGTCTTTATAGAACTTAAGAAATGTGTTTTTCACAAATATCTCAACTCCTTTATCATGGAATTTTGGGATGAAAACCTGGTGTACTTTGGGACAAAGGAGGAGCATGAGCAGAATCTGAGGATTGTGTTGGGCACTCTTTGAGATACTTTCCTTTGTGTGAGAAATTCCTAGTGAACCATCGAAATTAGGTAGGTGATGTTTTTAGGGCATGTGATCTCAAATAATGGGGTTTCAATGGACCTAGATAAGATTACTACAGTGATTTCATTGGAATAGGCAAATAATGTTTTTGAGATCAGGATATTTTTTTCTGACTAAGGTATTATAGGTATTTTGTTTGGGATTTCTCTCATCTTTCTTCTCCCATGATAGTTCATACCTAGAAAGGGTTAAATATCTAAAAGAGCCTAGAATTTTGGGCATCCTTTGAGGAGAATAAGTAGTTGTTGACAATGGCCCCTCTTTTGATTTGTTCCAAATCCAAAAAGTTAAATGTTGTCTATTATGGTTCTTTAGGTGTGGATCTTGGGAGTATGCTGACGTAGGATAAATATATTGTGGTGTATAGTTCTCACTAACTCTGACCACATGAAAATAATGACCTATCCCCTAAACTTCAATTTACAACATTTATGCATGCCTTGAGAATGTGGTGTGCTTATATTTTTGTCGAGAAGTTTTTGTTCAATTATAAATAGAAGAGATTGGCCAACATATTCCCTACAAACGAAATAAATCCAAGGAAACATCATTAGGTATAGTACCTTTAGGGGTTTAATTTTTATATCTTCTACACCCCCATGAAAATGGTAAACTGATGGATGATGCAATTAGTAGAGAGGGGTCCTTGAAATCATTGAAATAGTCTATTAATGAGGATACTTTGATGTAACTTTTCATTCATATGCACCTAGAATCCAAAAATCATAGTGGAGGAGAATTATTGTATAGTGTTTAGTTAACACCTTACACACATGAGTATATTCAGAAAGAGTAGTTGAGCGATGAGTTATGTCAGAGTTATATCCATTTTTTATATGTTGGGGATTTTTCTTGTGACTGGTCATTGTCTCCTAGGATAGTTCTCTATTTTAAGGATCACTTCATAGTACCATTGTTTTTTTGAAAGGTGGGGATACATGATAGCCACCAGTATCAGTGGTCCATTCAATTTATAAACATGAGAATGTTCTTTGATGTATATCATCAGTACGGGTGTCTATATGTTGAGTGATATATCTAACATTGTATCCTAAATCTATACATGTTTGTAGGTTATATCAGAGCACCATAGGCCCCTATGTTTGATTCATCCATTACCCATTCCTACCAATAAGTGGGATGTGTATACAATGGACTTCAATATTTTCTTTCCACATACACTATGATGAAAAAATTCACTTAGGGTATTGATGGACCATCTGAAACAATATGTACATTTAATTATGATCAAAGATTCAACCATGCTGGATGAAATGGGATGGATTTATGCTCAGTAAATAGTGTTTCTTCATGGTGTTTCATTGGATATCATTTTAGATAGGTACATTAGTTTTACCTCATTGTTTTGGTAAAGCCCTAAAATGGTGATGGGGTTGTTGGGCATGTTGATTATGGCATACCACCCTCAAAGGGATGGTCCAGTGAAGCAGGTGAATCTGGTCATGGAATACATGCTCCAAGATTTTTTTAGTATTTTTGATTCTTGTAGGGATTTCATTTTTATTTTCTTATTTTTTTTATAAAAATAGTTAACAATACTCAACACGATTTGAACCCTTCGTGTTTATTTATGGTCGGCCATGTTGGTCTCCTATATACAATGTAGAGGTGGGCGAGACCTCATTGTTGGAACCAACCCTTGTGTAGGACACGTTTGATAATATCAGGTTGATTAAGATTCATTTTCGGAGAGCATAAAGTCGCAAAAAATCTTATGTCAAAAAGAGATCCACAGTTTTAGAATTTTTATTTGGTGATCATGTGTTTCTAAATGTGGGATCTCGTTTCAATCACCATCATATGGGTATGAAAATGAAGCTATCTCCATGGTTTGTTAGACCTTTTGTTGTTATAGATGTATTAGGTACTTTGGAATACCCATTAGATTTTCTATTCCAATTGGTGTAAATTTAGGATGTGTTCCATGTCTCATAGTTGATAAATTATAATCAGGATCAATTTCAAGTGTTGACCTGGGAGGAGTTGGAGTTGATGTCTGATTTGTCGATATTTGAGTGACCTGTGTGGATATTGGATTCCCAACTGAATGTGCATCATGGGAAGTCTATGTCATTTTTTTATGTACATTGGACCAATGGTAGTTATTAACATGATACCTGAAAGAAGGAATCATACATTAGGGAGAAGTACCCATTTTTTTCCTTAATCATATATTCTGCTAACTTTTTTAGGGAGTAAATTTTTCATGGTATGGAAAATTTTCACATCCATGATTTTCATGCGGTATTAATTTGATTATTTTTGTTCATATATTGTATCATGACAAAGATAGGTTTTTTAGTGAAAGTGGAGTTTTTAGAACAAACATCAGGTAGTGCACGGTTAGGGAAACGGTGTACTATCCCATAAGGAATCATGATCCCTGGATAGTGAAACATTCCAGGATACACATCCTTCCACACAAGCGTACACCCTCTCTATGAAAACTATTTTAATGGTTTTCTATTACATATAAGATTCCACAAGGTTTTCATGTGGTTTTCTAGACCGTGTGGCATATATGTGTAGTCTATTTATGTCATTAAAATGTTTAAGATTCCATTTTTATCTACCCCTATTTGAGAAACATTCCACCCATTTATTACCCCACTTGGGATATCTAGCCTATAGATCCTCTCCCTCTCCTCCTTTCTCACATAGACCTCTAAAGATTGGGTGGTTTGGTTAGGATCATAAAGAAATACTCATTTAAGCCCCTTTTTCTATAGTTTCCACCTTATTATAGGGTTCTTATTTCCTCTTTCATGGGTTCTTCTCACTCTAGAGGGTATGTTTCCCTTAAATGGGTTGAACCATGGTTTTTAGGGTTTTATTATGGTATTTATGCAATGGTAATCCCTTTATAGTTTCCCCTTTTGGTGAGGTTGTGGTTTTCCAATAGATTCTAGATGTTTTCAATATTGAGGTACATGATTTCATGTTTTATCATTATTATATAATTTTGGTAAACTTACTTTCCTTCCTAAATGTGTTTCATTAATTCTTTGAGTAGATTGAAATTTGATTTAAAATGTATTTGTGGGGTGTACGGGTTGAAATATGGTCTTAAAAAATAATTTTTTTTCCTACATCTGTCATTAATTCTTATTCTTTTTAAATTTGTTCTATAAAATATGTAAGTTTTTTTAAGTGTGTTTCAAAATGTATATTGTGTGAGTGTGGATTTTAAATCAGTATTTCTTATAGTAAATGATGGTTTCCTTGTGTGTTCTTATTTTTTTATGTATGTGGATGTGATAGAAGTGGTTTATGTGTTGTGAAATGAGGTATTGAGAACAAAGGGAATCCTAGGTAACTAGGTTGGTGGAATAAGAAAAGTATGCTACTCAGATCAGTGGGGGTAAGGATTGGTTCCTTCTACAATGGTTGATTATAAAACACTATTTAAACTATCATGATGATTGTTGAACATTAAAAATTTGTATCGATTCCTCTCCATTGTCTCACGCATGAGGAAAGTTTGGGTTATAGTTTCTATTCCACGTTTCACCAAGATATGAAGTTACTAGTGTCTCACTATTGCTAGTGTATATTGAGATTACATGTGTTACTCTTCGGATTTTGTTATTACCGTTGGGATTTGGTCAACCTTGGTTTCATTTGAAAATCATGTTTTTTTGGAAAATTCTTTTCATAAAATATTTTACAAAAATGTTTGAAACATTTTTCTTAAGACTAGAATGTTGATTTGTCTTGTAATTTCTGATTCTAGAATCCTTATTTTGGGTGACATCCTATTAGGATTTGGCTCACACACTACAAACACCCTTGGGTTAATGTCAGTCTTTCTATGTTTTACGGAGTTAAAGGAATATTTATCATTGTGGTAATGGTGGATCTGGCAGCAAGGGTACCTCTTATTATAGCAGTTGGTTCTGGTGGAATGAGGGTATTAGCACTCTTGTTTCTTGGTGTATGATTTGTCTAGTTATTTGCCCTCCCAATTTTTGTATTATTGTTATTTTTTAATGTTTAAAAAATTTAAAGGTTAATCTTTTTTTATCTCAATTAGTTATAGATATTGATCATAGTGTGATGTTTTTTTTCTTGATCATTGTTTATAGATATTTATCATGGGTTAAACCATTCTAAAAAAGTTAAATATTGATATCAATGGGCTAGTTTGAAGCTAGTACATATCTGGAACACTCTTTTGTCCATGTCATGGGCTGGGTAGAGTGTTGGATTGGATGTAACCCAGTCCTGGTTCATCAAAATATTATTTTTGGTTTATATATTCATATAGTAAATAATGTATTTATGAGATAACCAAAGACTACATGCAAATGGATTTTTTTTAATATTGTATAAGGGTTTATGAATCATCTCTGAGAGAAAATATATCAAAAGAATAAATAAAATGAAAAAAATATTACTATATACAATAAAGGATGTTAGAAGAATAATATGAGCCACTATGATTACTTATCATAGTGATTGTGAGAAATATTTAAAGATCTGAAAGAACCGAATGTGAATACATGAAGAGAACTGTAGAGGCCCGAAGCTTATCGTACATGGACATTACATTACTTTTGCGGAATACTTGGTACATAACAAAAACACACACACAAGGATCTTAATAGTTTAGTGTCTTTGGAAACTCGGAACGTAATCTTCTAATCGTGGTGAAAGATCTTCAGTATCTCCCATAAAGATCTTCCCCTTTTTTTTTACCTAGAACCTTTATTTATATCCTGGGGAAAAGAAAACATAAATGGGTGAGCTCAAATGCTCAGTAAGGGTAAACAAAAGAAATATCAATCACATAATTTTCATAAGAACATAACATTTTTGGAAGTCTTAACCTGCAAAAGAGAGCATAATTTCATAACATGGGATAAATCATAGTAGTGAAATGAAATCATAACTTAAAACATTACTCATTGTGGCATACACACATAATCATAGAGAATCATTTCTTGTTAGTCAAGACTCATTTCCAAGACTATCTTAGTGGACAAAGTCCCTTTCTGAATCGAGTAATCCTCGTTTCAGTCCTGTTTCACTGAACCGGTATAACCTACCATTCCAGCCATGTCTATCTCATGAGATATAAAATCTTTACCCAATGAATTGGAGGGAGATATAGGTCCCACCCATCTCATAATGATACCATTCTTATGTGTGCCACATAAATCATACATCATTGCATAACCCATGTAATAAAAATGGGATTCTTAAATAACATGACATCATAAAACCATTCATATAAGATAAAGGAATTCATAAACATAATTCCATCACAACATAGCCAAATCAATGTAAAAACATGGATAGAAACAGAACCCTTTATTACATTAGATGGAAAATAATTTTAATAAAACACTTGAAATGAATTCTTGAGGAAAATATCCTTTCTTCTTCAAAATCAATTTCTTTTCACAAAACATCATGCAATTTTAAAAGAAAGAGATTTTATTGAAAATAGCAATGAAATCTTTTGGAGGAAGTTTCATGAAAATAAGGCTTTATAAAACTTTAAAAATCCGTTCGTTCCGTTTAAGTTAAAAAAAACATTCTTCTCGTACTTTTGTCGGAAAAGTCAAAAAGCACCTCGTATGAAAAACGTCAAAAGATTCCTTTCATAATTTTTACTAAAAACTCACCGAAGGGTAAAATTGGATTTAAACAATTGTAGTTGGATGGAAATAATATTACATATTGAGGAAACATGGATGTGGATGATAAAATACACCCCAGTAAATACCAAAGTATAAACAATCTCGGATAAAAATGAGATTGTGATATTTCCCTTACCTTAGGTCCGACTTTCTTTGTAAGTGTCCGAACCTCCAGTATATTGATTTAAATCATGTTATTGACTTATTACAGAATCATATTCATTGTTATGATATCATATATGGTTCACTTATGACATTATATTACCCGTTCTTTTGTAAATTCCATGTTAAAGAAGCGTTTTGGGTAAAATCGTTTCATTTATCGTAGGTGTTTTGACTTGTTGTTCTTGACATCATTATTACATACTTCCAGAATATAAAATATGATTTATATATCATATATATTCAGTATATATATATATAATAGGTAGATAAATAAAATGAAAAACACCATTCATGGAGACGGTAGTCCGTACGTACGCATGAACGCTGTTTTCCTTTCCTTATTGTCTTGAAATGGAAGTAAGTAGACGAAATACATATGTATATATATACATAAATCCAGTAGCTTTATAATGTCATATATTTCATTATTATTTCTTATATATACATTATAATCATTCTTAAATGGTTAATATGGAGAATGAATCTCATCGCGTCGTGGAGACGGTATTCCGTACGTACGCACGAGCGATGATATCATTTCTATAAATATTGAATTGAATCGGAGTGGATTATACAATATATCAGAATCAATATGATGTTGTAATAACTATGTATAGTTATTCTTTACACCATTATACCCATCCATGTAAGGTGGTGGTGGAAAATAGATTACACCACGGCGTGGAGACGGTATTCCGTACGTACGCACGCGCGGTGATTTCTTTTTCCGTAGGATGGATAGATGGTGAAATAGGGTTGTTCCATACTTATAATAACATATCAGTATATGAGTGATACTGATGTTATTACTTCATAATGAAACAACCTAAGAAGAAGAAGTGGAAGAAGAAATAAAGAAGAAAGAATTGGTAACGGTAATTACCTCTTCTTTGAAGTGCCTCTTTGAGACCTCCTCTTAGGGCACTAGAATTGGTCTTTGAGGAAGACCAGAACATCTAGGATATTGCTAGGGAAGTGGAGAAGGGATTTTTGCAGGGGTTGGCCGAGCTTGAGTGCTCAAATTGGTGTGAGGAGGAGGGGGAGGAGGTGTCCTTTTATAAGGGAGGAGAGGGGCACCTTAGGAATATCTCAAAATATTATTTTATATTAAAGCCAAATCGGTTTATAATGGTTCCAAAGGGTCTTATTTCGAAGATAAGGTGGGGAGGGGTCCCAATCCTATCAACCAATAGAATTTAGACAAGTTTAGGATATTATTTTAACCTTATCAATTAAATTTAACTCTAAGTTAAATAATTTAACTTTTACCATGTCTTTTTGTTTTCTTTCACTATATGGTTAATAAACTTACTATAACATTCCAAACGAACCCCAAATTGTTTATTATTAATATATATATCCTTATCTAAGTCATTTGGCCGAACCTTAGATTTTTAGGAATACAATAACAATTAATAATATAATATTTGATTTAAAAACTATTTTGTGTCAATTTGGCACTATTTGATATATGATTTTTGTGAAAGTCATAACAGAATTAAATGTTCGAACCAAGTTGATTAAATCAACATTAATATATCATAGTAACCTATAAAATTAGTGGAATTCATAAAAATTCTCAAATTACATTTATTTTTGTGTTTATAACATCAATTATGTCAATATTTCATTAATAAGATAATTACTGTATCATCGTTGTGTCATAAATAAATTAAATTATTTTATGTCTAAAAATTACAAATAAAATACCATCATGTATGAAATCTTTTTATCTTTCTAATGAATATTTACAATCGAATTTATCTTATGTATAACCCCATATTAAAAATGATTTACTTATTAAACTTTGATTTTAACTATTTTAACCTTTCTTTAAATAAATTAATAATAAATGTCCTAATCTAATCCAAGTGGGCCTAAATGGTCATATTTTATTCCTAAGTTTGTTTTTGGTCGAATTACACTTGTCCAATAGAATTAGGACATGTGTTAGGGTAATATTAATATCATATTTACCCTTAGTTACCCTATTTACTATTAACCGTGGTAAAAAAAGTAAAAAGTTACTATTCACCAAAAAATTATTTTCATCTCATTTAACCACATTTTAGTCCTTGATATTAACCGTGTCTCTCGGATTTTCGAAATTCCATTCACAGAAGCGGTAAAATTAAGTTTTATGCAAAATTCAGTTTTTAACCTACCACTTAGTAGTTTCACTATTCATCAAAAATTGATGTTTTTCAGAACAATGCCAAAATTTCATCCCAAGCTATATTTCATATTCCGAATTCAAAAATGAAGTCTATTTTACCAAATTCATAACATAAAAGTTTCATTAATTAATTTTATAATTAAATCCCGCTGTTAAAACAAATAGCGTGTTTTTAAGAAACAATATCTATCAAAAGATTGACACTTGTTTATGTCTAGTTTAAATGTGAAATTACATCTAATGACCAACATTGTATTAAATTGTAAAAATATATTCTAAATATACTTTAAAACCACTCAAATTAATGATTTATCACTATTAATTATTTCCATTAAAAAAGTTGTTTTTAATTATAATTTAGTAATTTTCACTATTCATCAGAATATGAAAGTTATCCGAAAAGTACCAAAATTTCACCTTAGGCTAAATTCGATACTCCGAATCCAAAAATGAAGTCCATTTTGAGAGTTAAAATTTCTAAAATTTAAAAAGTGGTTATTACTATTCATAACGGCTAGTTTTAATAATATTTTAATAGCATATCATTGTTTCGTGAAACTCAGGATTACGTACCACACACGCTATCGAGGAAGGTTGCGATTGCGTGTAATGCAAGGCAAGTCAAGGATGCGTGTTGTGCAAGCTCCTTTTGGAGTAGCGTATAACACAAGACATTAGTGAAATAAAAAAGAATATTTTTCATAAAATCTCGGGCTGTTACATTCTACCCCCCTTAAAAGGAATTTCGCCCTCGAAATTCGTCGGGGTTATAAATGGTTTACTATTCGAAAGTTTCTTTAATAGAAACCCACATCGTAAAAAGGAATACCAAAACATGGCTTTAAAAACTAAAGTATGAAATGTAACGATTACCCAAATAAACTAATCACTGGGTTTCCACATAGGTGAAAATATGGATATGGAAGAGAAATCTAACCATCATGTTCTGATGGAGAGTGGTAGAGAACATGGCTATGGAAAATCCAGTATTCACAAATCCATAGATTTGTGATGATATAAGGTACCATCTGATTCATCAGGTATAAGATCACTAGGACAACATTTTTGGTTTTCAAGATCATTTCCCTAAAGTTGAAAATTTGCTTAGAATAAATACTTACTTTATTTTGGTACAATCTCACTTTTGTTCGTGCCTTGAACAATTTCTACTTCATCTCTTAAATAAATGAAGTTGAATTTGTTATTCGTGAAGTGTTAGTAGATCATGTGATAGAATGACGGGTCATTCCATCTGTCTCAAACAAAAGGTTAGCAAAAATTATATACATAAGTCGATCTATAGTGAAATTAATCATATATGGTTCCTAAAATGAACTTATACTTCACATATCATACTGCTTAATATAATAAAACTAGTTTTCTACTAAACAGGGACTTCCTGTAGGTCAGTGGTAGGCGATAAAGGCCAGTCGCACTTCGGTTGTGGGTTCGATTCCTACAGCCTTGTCCGAAGCGATGGGCTGTCGCCCGTCCTGCAGGTTGTCCCTTTTTATAAAACTACGTTACTATAACATCCCATCAATAATATCGAAAATCTTCTATCCTTAAACAATACTATCTTATGTCCAACATAATCCAATCTAATCTTTAGGCTTATACATAATACTGCAGTCCACTCTCATAATATAGTGACATCGATTACCAGAGATTTAATACTGTCGTTGATCCCCACATATCATAAGATATGTCTTGTTGGTCACATTCCAAACATTCAAAGTCCTTAATCGTGTATTCTCTTGAATACCTTAGTGAAAACATGAGTGCAGTTAAAAGTTAACACTTTCCACATACCAAAATCCTCAAAATTCTATATACTCAAACCATGATATCACTTAGTCCTTATATCAATCATGAGCTCATGAATACTATCAAACATTTAATTTTCTCCTTATACCTTCATTATGCGCATATCATCTTCATTCCAAAAATATCTGAATAACCTTTCATTGATACTGGTAACATTAATCATATACTTTCAAAACACTAGGAAAGACAACAGTGTAATAATCCATAGATGTCTCTTTATTCCAAAATTACACATGATAAACATGTAATCATTCCACTACATTCTCAAACCATTGACCGAGCTTCAAAAATTCCTTCATCTCACATATCATTTGTAGTCTCTTCATCATCATCCACATAAATACTACCCATATGACCATACTGATTCTCTTCATGAGTCTTTCCCTTAGGGCATTTGTTTGCATAATGCCCATACATTCCACATTTAAAACACTTAACCATTTTTGATGTCGTAGCAATACCATTATCCTCATCCATGGTGTTAACCGACCCTTTTCCTTTGCACTTACTTGCTTTGTGTCCTTCTTTTCCACACCCAAAGCATCTTCCAGTTCCCTTGAAACATTCTCCTTGATGCCTCTTCCCACATGATTTACATAGGGGAAATTGAACTTTCTTTCCTCTATGATCATTATGGAACTCTATCTTTCTCTTATTAGTCGAGTCAGGAAACTTACCAAATTTTACTTTATTGATCATGTTGTGAGATTGCTGATTCGGCATAATAATGATGTTTGGACATCCAAATCCCATTTCATTTGGTTGCTCATGAAGAATATCATTCCATTGTCCATCATATCCTCCATTATTGTGAATCATCTTGTTTCCAGCCATTTTCTAAAACCCAAACAGAATAGTGTTAGATGCAAAAATCGTAATAAAGGGGGAGTAACTTAAATATCTATCATCTTTGGTTTAATCTAATATCGTTACAATAGTTCTAGAACTATATCCTATACGTATATTTATCCTTAGGGGCATCCCTAGACATACCTTAGAAATATCTCTAGGGATCTTACTAACGTTTTCGCGTCCTAGTTTCCAAAGGTTGTCTAAACCTTTCCTCTGATACCAACTGTAGAGGCCCGAAGCTTATCGTACATGGACATTACATTACTTTTGCGGAATACTTGGTACATAACAAAAACACACACACAAGGATCGTAATAGTTTAGTGTCTTTGGAAACTCGGAACATAATCTTCTAATCGTGGTGAAAGATCTTCAGTATCTCCCATAAAGATCTTCCCCTTTTTTTTACCTAGAACCTTTATTTATATCCTGGGGAAAAGAAAACATAAAAGGGTGAGCTCAAATGCTCATTAAGGGTAAACAAAAGAAATATCAATCACATAATTTTCATAAGAACATAACATTTTTGGAAGTCTTAACCTGCAAAAGAGAGCATAATTTCATAACATGGGATAAATCATAGTAGTGAAATGAAATCATAACTTAAAACATTACTCATTGTGGCATACACACATAATCATAGAGAATCATTTCTTGTTAGTCAAGACTCATTTCCAAGACTATCTTAGTGGACAAAGTCCCTTTCTGAATCGAGTAATCCTCGTTTCAGTCCTGTTTCACTGAACCGGTATAACCTACCATTCCAGCCATGTCTATCTCATGAGATATAAAATCTTTACCCAATGCATTGGAGGGAGATATAGGTCCCACCCATCTCATAATGATACCATTCTTATGTGTGCCACATAAATCATACATCATTGCATAACCCATGTAATAAAAATGGGATTCTTAAATAACATGACATCATAGAACCATTCATATAAGATAAAGGAATTCATAAACATAATTCCATCACAACATAGCCAAATCAATGTAAAAACATGGATAGAAACAGAACCCTTTATTACCTTATATGGAAAATAATTTTGATAAAACACTTGAAATGAATTGTTGAGGAAAATATCCTTTCTTCTTCAAAATCAATTTCTTTTCACAAAACATCATGCAATTTTAAAAGAAAGAGATTTTATTGAAAATAGCCATGAAATATTTTGGAGGAAGTTTCATGAAAATAAGGCTTTATAAAACTTTAAAAATCCGTTCGTTCCGTTTAAGTTAAAAAAAACATTCTTCTCGTACTTTTGTCGGAAAAGTCAAAAAGCACCTCGTATGAAAAACGTCAAAAGATTCCTTTCATAATTTTTACTAAAAACTCACCGAAGGGTAAAATTGGATTTAAACAATTGTAGTTGGATGGAAATAATATTACATATTGAGGAAACATGGATGTGGATGATAAAATACACCCCAGTAAATACCAAAGTATAAACAATCTCGGATAAAAATGAGATTGTGATATTTCCCTTACCTTAGGTCTGACTTGCTTTGTAAGTGTCCGAACCTCCTGTATAATGATTTAAATCATGTTATTGACTTATTACATAATCATATTCATTGTTATTATATCATATATGGTTCACTTATGACATTATATTACCCGTTCTTTTGTAAATTCCATGTTAAAGTAGCGTTTTGGGTAAAATCGTTTCATTTATCGTAGGTGTTTTGACTTGTTGTTCTTGAAATCATTATTACTTACTTCCAGAATATAAAATATGATTTATATATCATATATATTCAGTATATATATATATATAATAGGTAGATAAATAAAATGAAAAACACCGTTCATGGAGACGGTAGTCCGTACGTACGCATGAACGCTGTTTTCCTTTCCTTATTGTCTTGAAATGGAAGTAAGTAGATGACATACAAATGTATATATATACATAAATCCAGTAGCTTTATAATGTCATATATTTCATTATTATTTCTTATATATACATTATAATCATTCTTAAATGGTTAATATGGAGAATGAATCTCATCGCGTCGTGGAGACGGTATTCCGTACGTACGCACGAGCGATGATATCATTTCTATAAATATTGAATTGAATTGGAGTGGGTTATACAATATATCAGAATCAATATGATGTTGTAATAACTATGTATAGTTATTCTTTACACCATTATACCCATCCATGTAAGGTGGTGGTGGAAAATAGATTACACCACGGCGTGGAGACAGTATTCCGTACGTACGCACGCGCGGTGATTTCTTTTTCCGTAGGATGGATAGATGGTGAAATAGGGTTGTTTCATACTTATAATAACATATCAGTATATGAGTGATACTGATGTTATTACTTCATAATGAAACAACCTAAGAAGAAGAAGTGGAAGAAGAAATAAAGAAGAAAGAATTGGTAACGGTAATTACCTCTTCTTTGAAGTGCCTCTTTGAGACCTCCTCTTAGGGCACTAGAATTGGTCTTTGAGGAAGACCAGAACCTCTAGGATGTTGCTAGGGAAGTGGAGAAGGGATTTTGGCAGGGGTTGGCCGAGCTTGAGTGCTCAAATTGGTGTGAGGAGGAGGGGGAGGAGGTGTCCTTTTATAAGGGAGGAGAGGGGCACCTAAGGAATATCTCAAAATATTATTTTATATTAAAGTCAAAATCGGTTTATAATGGTTCCAAAGGGTCTTATTTCGAAGATAAGGTGGGGAGGGGTCGAAATCCTATCAACCAATAGAATTTAGACAAGTTTAGGATATTATTTTAACGTTATCAATTAAATTTAACTCTAAGTTAAATAATTTAACTTTTACCATGTCTTTTTGTTTTCTTTCACTATATGGTTAATAAACTTACTATAACATGCCAAACGAACCCCAAATTGTTTATTATTAATATATATATCCTTATCTAACTCATTTGGCCGAACCTTAGATTTTTAGGAATACAATAACAATTAATAATATAATATTTGAATGAAAAACTATTTTGTGTCAATTTTGACACTATTTGATATAAGATTGTTGTGAAAGTCATAACAGAATTAAATGTTCGAACCAAGTTTATTAAATCAACATTAATATATCATAGTAACATATAAAATTAGTGGAATTCATAAAAATTCTCAAAAATACATTTATTTTTGTGTTTATAACATCAATTATGTCAATATTTCATTAATAAGATAATTACTGTATCATCGTTGTGTCATAAATAAATTAAATTATTTTATGTCTAAAAATTACAAATAAAATACCATCATGTAGGAAATCTTTTTAGATTTCTAATGAATATTTACAATCGAATTTATCTTATTTATAACCCCATATTAAAAATGATTTACTTATTAAACTTTGATTTTAACTATTTTAACCTTTCTTTAAATAAATTAATAATAAATGTCCTAATCTAATCCAAGTGGGCCTAAATGGTCATATTTTATTCCTAAGTTTGTTTTTGGTCGAATTACACTTGTCCAATAGAATTAGGACATGTGTTAGGGTAATATTAATATCATATTTACCCTTAGTTACCCTATTTACTATTAACCGTGGTAAAAAAAGTAAAAAGTTACTATTCACCAAAAAAAAATTTCATCTCATTTAACCACATTTTAGTCCTTGATATTAACCGTGTCTCTCGGATTTTCGAAATTCCATTCACAGAAGCGGTAAAATTAAGTTTTATGCAAAATTCAGTTTTTAACCTACCACTTAGTAGTTTCACTATTCATCAAAAATTGATGTTTTTCAGAACAATGCCAAAATTTCATCCCAAGCTATATTTCATATTCCGAATTCAAAAATGAAGTCTATTTTACCAAATTCATAACATAAAAGTTGCATTAATTAATTTTATAATTAAATCCCGCTGTTAAAACAAATAGCGTGTTTTTAAGAAACAATATCTATCAAAAGATTGACACTTGTTTATGTCTAGTTTAAATGTGAAATTACATCCAATGACCAACATTGTATTAAATTGTAAAAATATATTCTAAATATACTTTAAAACCACTCAAATTAATGATTTATCACTATTAATTATTTCGATTAAAAAAGTTGTTTTTAATTATAATTTAGTAATTTTCACTATTCATCATAATATGAAAGTTATCCGAAAAGTACCAAAATTTCACCTTAGGCTAAATTCGATACTCCGAATCCAAAAATGAAGTCCATTTTGAGAGTTAAAATTTCTAAAATTTAAAAAGTGGTTATTACTATTCATAACGGCTAGTTTTAATAATATTTTAATAGCATATCATTGTTTCGTGAAACTCAGGATTACGTACCACACACGCTATCGAGGAAGGTTGCGATTGCGTGTAATGCAAGGCAAGTCAAGGATGCGTGTTGTGCAAGCTCCTTTTGGTGTAGTGTATAACACAAGACATTAGTGAAATAAAAAATAATATTTTTCATAAAATCTCGGGCTGTTACATTCTACCCCCCTTAAAAGGAATTTCGCCCTCGAAATTCGTCGGGGTTATAAATGGTTTACTATTCGAAAGTTTCTTTAATAGAAACCCACATCGTAAAAAGGAATACCAAAACATGGCTTTAAAAACTAAAGTATGAAATGTAACGATTACCCAAATAAACTAATCACTGGGTTTCCACATAGGTGAAAATATGGATATGGAAGAGAAATCTAACCATCATGTTCTGATGGAGAGTGGTAGAGAACATGGCTATGGAAAATCCAGTATTCACAAATCCATAGATTTGTGATGATATAAGGTACCATCTGATTCATCAGGTATAAGATCACTAGGACAACATTTTTGGTTTTCAAGATCATTTCCCTAAAGTTGAAAATTTGCTTAGAATAAATACTTACTTTATTTTGGTACAATCTCACTTTTGTTCGTGCCTTGAACAATTTCTACTTCATCTCTTAAATAAATGAAGTTGAATTTGTTATTCGTGAAGTGTTAGTAGATCATGTGATAGAATGACGGGTCATTCCATCTGTCTCAAACAAAAGGTTAGCAAAAATTATATACATAAGTCGATCTATAGTGAAATTAATCATATATGGTTCCTAAAATGAACTTATACTTCACATATCATACTGCTTAATATAATAAAACTAGTTTTCTACTAAACAGGGACTTCCTGTAGGTCAGTGGTAGGCGATAAAGGCCAGTCGCACTTCGGTTGTGGGTTCGATTCCTACAGCCTTGTCCGAAGCGATGGGCTGTCGCCCGTCCTGCAGGTTGTCCCTTTTTCTAAAACTACGTTACTATAACATCCCATCAATAATATCGAAAATCTTCTATCCTTAAACAATACTATCTTATGTCCAACATAATCCAATCTAATCTTTAGGCTTATACATAATACTGCAGTCCACTCTCATAATATAGTGACATCGATTACCAGAGATTTAATACTGTCGTTGATCCCCACATATCATAAGATATGTCTTGTTGGTCACATTCCAAACATTCAAAGTCCTTAATCGTGTATTCTCTTGAATACCTTAGTGAAAACATGAGTGCAGTTAAAAGTTAACACTTTCCACATACCAAAATCCTCAAAATTCTATATACTCAAACCATGATATCACTTAGTCCTTATATCAATCATGAGCTCATGAATACTATCAAACATTTAATTTTCTCCTTATCCCTTCATTATGCGCATATCATCTTCATTCCAAAAATATCTTAATAACCTTTCATGGATACTGGTAACATTAATCATATACTTTCAAAACACTAGGAAAGACAACAGTGTAACAATCCATAGATATCTCTTTATTCCAAAATTACACATGATAAACATGTAATCATTCCACTACATTCTCAAACCATTGACCGAGCTTCAAAAATTCCTTCATCTCACATATCATTTGTAGTCTCTTCATCATCATCCACATAAATACTACCCATATGACCATACTGATTCTCTTCATGAGTCTTTCCCTTAGGGCATTTGTTTGCATAATGCCCATACATTCCACATTTAAAACACTTAACCATTTTTGATGTCGTAGCAATACCATTATCCTCATCCATGGTGTTAACCGACCCTTTTCCTTTGCACTTACTTGCTTTGTGTCCTTCTTTTCCACACCCAAAGCATCTTCCAGTTCCCTTGAAACATTCTCCTTGATGCCTCTTCCCACATGATTTACATAGGGGAAATTGAACTTTCTTTCCTCTATGATCATCATGGAACTCTATCTTTCTCTTATTAGTCGAGTCAGGAAACTTACCAAATTTTACTTTATTGATCATGTTGTGAGATTGCTGATTCGGCATAATAATGATGTTTGGACATCCAAATCCCATTTCATTTGGTTGCTCATGAAGAATATCATTCCATTGTCCATCATATCCTCAATTATTGTGAATCATCTTGTTTCCAGCCATTTTCTAAAACCCAAACAGAATAGTGTTAGATGCAAAAATCGTAATAAAGGGGGAGTAACTCAAATATCTATCATCTTTGGTTTAATCTAATATCGTTACAATAGTTCTAGAACTATATCCTATACGTATATTTATCCTTAGGGGCATCCCTAGACATACCTTAGAAATATCTCTAGGGATCTTACTAACGTTTTCGCGTCCTAGTTTCCAAAGGTTGACTAAACCTTTCCTCTGATACCAACTGTAGAGGCCCGAAGCTTATCGTACATGGACATTACATTACTTTTGCGGAATACTTGGTACATAACAAAAACACACACACAAGGATCGTAATAGTTTAGTGTCTTTGGAAACTCGGAACATAATCTTCTAATCGTGGTGAAAGATCTTCAGTATCTCCCATAAAGATCTTCCCCTTTTTTTTACCTAGAACCTTTATTTATATCCTGGGGAAAAGAAAACATAAAAGGGTGAGCTCAAATGCTCATTAAGGGTAAACAAAAGAAATATCAATCACATAATTTTCATAAGAACATAACATTTTTGGAAGTCTTAACCTGCAAAAGAGAGCATAATTTCATAACATGGGATAAATCATAGTAGTGAAATGAAATCATAACTTAAAACATTACTCATTGTGGCATACACACATAATCATAGAGAATCATTTCTTGTTAGTCAAGACTCATTGCCAAGACTATCTTAGTGGACAAAGTCCCTTTCTGAATCGAGTAATCCTCGTTTCAGTCCTGTTTCACTGAACCGGTATAACCTACCATTCCAGCCATGTCTATCTCATGAGATATAAAATCTTTACCCAATGCATTGGAGGGAGATATAGGTCCCACCCATCTCATAATGATACCATTCTTATGTGTGCCACATAAATCATACATCATTGCATAACCCATGTAATAAAAATGGGATTCTTAAATAACATGACATCATAGAACCATTCATATAAGATAAAGGAATTCATAAACATAATTCCATCACAACATATCCAAATCAATGTAAAAACATGGATAGAAACAGAACCCTTTATTACCTTAGATGGAAAATAATTTTGATAAAACACTTGAAATGAATTGTTGAGGAAAATATCCTTTCTTCTTCAAAATCAATTTCTTTTCACAAAACATCATGCAATTTTAAAAGAAAGAGATTTTATTGAAAATAGCCATGAAATATTTTGGAGGAAGTTTCATGAAAATAAGGCTTTATAAAACTTTAAAAATCCGTTCGTTCCGTTTAAGTTAAAAAAAAAATTCTTCTCGTACTTTTGTCGCAAAAGTCAAAAAGCACCTCGTATGAAAAACGTCAAAAGATTCCTTTCATAATTTTTACTAAAAACTCACCGAAGGGTAAAATTGGATTTAAACAATTGTAGTTGGATGGAAATAATATTACATATTGAGGAAACATGGATGTGGATGATAAAATACACCCCAGTAAATACCAAAGTATAAACAATCTCGGATAAAAATGAGATTGTGATATTTCCCTTACCTTAGGTCTGACTTGCTTTGTAAGTGTCCGAACCTCCTGTATAATGATTTAAATCATGTTATTGACTTATTACAGAATCATATTCATTGTTATGATATCATATATGGTTCACTTATGACATTATATTACCCGTTCTTTTGTAAATTCCATGTTAAAGTAGCGTTTTGGGTAAAATCGTTTCATTTATCGTAGGTGTTTTGACTTGTTGTTCTTGACATCATTATTACTTACTTCCAGAATATAAAATATGATTTATATATCATATATATTCAGTATATATATATATATAATAGGTAGATAAATAAAATGAAAAACACCGTTCATGGAGACGGTAGTCCGTACGTACGCATGAACGCTGTTTTCCTTTCCTTATTGTCTTGAAATGGAAGTAAGTAGATGACATACATATGTATATATATACATAAATCCAGTAGCTTTATAATGTCATATATTTCATTATTATTTCTTATATATACATTATAATCATTCTTAAATGGTTAATATGGAGAATGAATCTCATCGCGTCGTGGAGATGGTATTCCGTACGTACGCACGAGCGATGATATCATTTCTATAAATATTGAATTGAATTGGAGTGGATTATACAATATATCAGAATCAATATGATGTTGTAATAACTATGTATTGTTATTCTTTACACCATTATACCCATCCATGTAAGGTGGTGGTGGAAAATAGATTACACCACGGCGTGGAGACAGTATTCCGTACGTACGCACGCGCGGTGATTTCTTTTTCCGTAGGATGGATAGATGGTGAAATAGGGTTGTTTCATACTTATAATAACATATCAGTATATGAGTGATACTGATGTTATTACTTCATAATGAAACAACCTAAGAAGAAGAAGTGGAAGAAGAAATAAAGAAGAAAGAATTGGTAACGGTAATTACCTCTTCTTTGAAGTGCCTCTTTGAGACCTCCTCTTAGGGCACTAGAATTGGTCTTTGAGGAAGACCAGAACCTCTAGGATGTTGCTAGGGAAGTGGAGAAGGGATTTTGGCAGGGGTTGGCCGTGCTTGAGTGCTCAAATTGGTGTGAGGAGGAGGGGGAGGAGGTGTCCTTTTATAAGGGAGGAGAGGGGCACCTAAGGAATATCTCAAAATATTATTTTATATTAAAGTCAAAATCGGTTTATAATGGTTCCAAAGGGTCTTATTTCGAAGATAAGGTGGGGAGGGGTCGAAATCCTATCAACCAATAGAATTTAGACAAGTTTAGGATATTATTTTAACGTTATCAATTAAATTTAACTCTAAGTTAAATAATTTAACTTTTACCATGTCTTTTTGTTTTCTTTCACTATATGGTTAATAAACTTACTATAACATGCCAAACGAACCCCAAATTGTTTATTATTAATATATATATCCTTATCTAACTCATTTGGCCGAACCTTAGATTTTTAGGAATACAATAACAATTAATAATATAATATTTGATTGAAAAACTATTTTGTGTCAATTTTGACACTATTTGATATAAGATTGTTGTGAAAGTCATAACAGAATTAAATGTTCGAACCAAGTTGATTAAATCAACATTAATATATCATAGTAACATATAAAATTAGTGGAATTCATAAAAATTCTCAAAAATACATTTATTTTTGTGTTTATAACATCAATTATGTCAATATTTCATTAATAAGATAATTACTGTATCATCGTTGTGTCATAAATAAATTAAATTATTTTATGTCTAAAAATTACAAATAAAATACCATCATGTAGGAAATCTTTTTAGATTTCTAATGAATATTTACAATCGAATTTATCTTATTTATAACCCCATATTAAAAATGATTTACTTATTAAACTTTGATTTTAACTATTTTAACCTTTCTTTAAATAAATTAATAATAAATGTCCTAATCTAATCCAAGTGGGCCTAAATGGTCATATTTTATTCCTAAGTTTGTTTTTGGTCGAATTACACTTGTCCAATAGAATTAGGACATGTGTTAGGGTAATATTAATATCATATTTACCCTTAGTTACCCTATTTACTATTAACCGTGGTAAAAAAAGTAAAAAGTTACTATTCACCAAAAAAAAATTTCATCTCATTTAACCACATTTTAGTCCTTGATATTAACCGTGTCTCTCGGATTTTCGAAATTCCATTCACAGAAGCGGTAAAATTAAGTTTTATGCAAAATTCAGTTTTTAACCTACCACTTAGTAGTTTCACTATTCATCAAAAATTGATGTTTTTCAGAACAATGCCAAAATTTCATCCCAAGCTATATTTCATATTCCGAATTCAAAAATGAAGTCTATTTTACCAAATTCATAACATAAAAGTTGCATTAATTAATTTTATAATTAAATCCCGCTGTTAAAACAAATAGCGTGTTTTTAAGAAACAATATCTATCAAAAGATTGACACTTGTTTATGTCTAGTTTAAATGTGAAATTACATCCAATGACCAACATTGTATTAAATTGTAAAAATATATTCTAAATATACTTTAAAACCACTCAAATTAATGATTTATCACTATTAATTATTTCGATTAAAAAAGTTGTTTTTAATTATAATTTAGTAATTTTCACTATTCATCATAATATGAAAGTTATCCGAAAAGTACCAAAATTTCACCTTAGGCTAAATTCGATACTCTGAATCCAAAAATGAAGTCCATTTTGAGAGTTAAAATTTCTAAAATTTAAAAAGTGGTTATTACTATTCATAACGGCTAGTTTTAATAATATTTTAATAGCATATCATTGTTTCGTGAAACTCAGGATTACGTACCACACAGCCTATCGAGGAAGGTTGCGATTGCGTGTAATGCAAGGCAAGTCAAGGATGCGTGTTGTGCAAGCTCCTTTTGGTGTAGCGTATAACACAAGACATTAGTGAAATAAAAAAGAATATTTTTCATAAAATCTCGGGCTGTTACAAGAACAATGTTGACATTATTATACAAGGAAATATAGAGATGTTATAGATTGATTTGAAGGTATATGTGGAATAACTACAACATTATAGACTTTTTGAGGTATACAATACCATATGGGAGGGTAGAGTTTGGTTGGATAGTAACAAAAATAATTGGGAGACTGGTAAATGTGTGAGGTTGTCAAAAGTAATATCAATGGGATGTTAGAGCATGTGGTAAGATTATATGGAATAATGGGGTGAAACTACACTAGTCTCCCAATTATTATTATTTCTTCTGAATAAGTGAGGATGTATAAATATAATATTTTTCATTAATAGTGGATGAATCTTTAAATATGGTTCATAACAGTTTCAGCATGGAGTATACTCACCTTGATACCAAACCTTATAAATCCTCATTCTTTGTACCTTTTACAATATTAATTATTTGATATAAGTAGTGAAACCTAGGAAAAGTGGATAAAATATATAACTAGTTTAAAATATTGAATTTAGACCAAAATTTTGGAAAATGAAAAATGGATCACGGATTCACCCCCTCCCCTCTAAGTGATCATGCCTAATCAGAGGTCAAAAGGAACCACTTTTCCCCCTTCTAATAGTCAAGGTGATCATAGATACTATGAATAGGGTATTTTTTGCAACCTTGTATAGATGGACATAGTAAACACAAATCCATTATATCTCATCCACCTTATTGTGGAACAATATAGGACCTTCCAAGGGGGACACACATGACCTAATAAAATCATTCTCATGAAGTTCCTCAAACTTTTTCATCATATCATAGATCTTAGTGATGTCTATTTGATAATTCACATGGGATTTAGGTGTGGCATGATGGTATATGTGGGAGAAAATTTTTAACTCCTCATGAGGGGTTAATTCTTGTCCATCCTTAGAAAAGACATACTAATAATCTTCCAACACTGCTAAGAGAATAAAGTCTAAAGATCTTGCTGCACCAACAACAAAAATTACTAACTATGGGGTGATCTGTTGTTTCCCCAAATGCACCAACCTTTATAATCACAAATATAAATCACATACACCTCATAATATAATTGAAAAAATAGTGATCATGAACTATATATGTATATTCCGTACTAAGGATAAATGAAGAGAACCCATGATAACCTCTCTCAAAAATGCATAATCCCACACTTCTAGAAAATGGGTGTGATTGTGGGATAATTCCCAATAAGAAACTCTAATGCATGGGTCATTCTAGAAGATCCAATGAAACATTAATCTCTCAAACAATGGTCTAGTAATGAAATAATGGAATATGTATATATCTATGAGCACATGTACCAAAGTATATAAGATATATTTCATTCCTTGAATCATGTCATGTGGTGCCTGATCATAGCCCTCTATCACATACAGCTGATGTAATACCTTACTACCTTCCATATGAACCTAGTTTTGTTCTCCTAGAGTTCATGGGGTTTGAAGTGGGTAAAAATAGTGAAATACTCAATCCACACCATTTGGAGCTTCAATAGTTCTTCTTCCAAAACCAACTCCCTGAAGGCTATAGTGAACACTTCAAGGATGCCCATGATAGCATTACTACATATAACATCAGGGTTTTTTTCAATCTATCCACCCTTTATCAAATTTTACATCCAAAATTTTCATACTATGTTACCTCACCCCTCACATACAAGGAATCACTTATTTATTTTCCAACTAAAACACTTCTATAAGGCATGTACTTCAAATCCCAAGGTCTATTTCTATACTTCTGAATAACATAGAAAATAATTTAATTAAGAACATATTTTTGTGTACAATACCTATGTTTCAACAAGAACAAGGCATATTATCTACTACTCTATAGCCATGAAACTCTCTAAAAAAATGTCACTCAAAAATCTAAATATAGGTGGGTAATAAATGAGGAATCATTCCCACTCAAATTTCTCCATGTAATGCATATTCAAATATACAATTCAGAACAAAATAATCAAATAATATATTATATCAGTACCATGTGACATCAATAAAATATAATTTATACTTGTAAAATGTGATTGAGCCTTGATGATGTTCTACAAGATTGTGAAAATTCACATATCACAAGGTCATTATGTAAGACTCCTCATGGAAGAGGTCCTCAAATGAAACATGAGGAATCACCAACTCATTTCAATTATGGGTGATCACAGACCACCAATGTCTCATAAATATCTAAAATATACTAATTTCAAGAACCATCGCCTAGTTAAGAGGGGTCTGAATAATCAAAACACCTGAACCACTAATGAAAGTCAATCCTCCACCACCAATGCGGCAGGATCACCTTGAAACCTGGATATCCCAACCCATGAAACTCATGTAGAATTTTTAATCTACATGAATCTCCATTTAGATACACTAGAAAAAATTTATCTTGACATAGAAGGAAATTTTCTAACTAAATTAAATGAGGTGGGTTTCTCATTACTCATTGGGATGTGGAACCACTCTCTGTCGACCCAAAGAGCACATAGTGATCTATCAATTAAACATTATTCTATTTTCATAATTAGTAAAAATAAAAACCCAACCTAGAAATACTAATTTATTTTATATACATTTTAATACTTTAGTTCTATATGAAGAACCATCATCAAAAGAGAAAATATAGGTAAATAACCTTATAAGGACCTAAAAACCCAAAAAACATTATTATATGATGCATATATCATTGTTTCTGCACATGAAATGTCTCAGTGCGCTAAGTCATCTTTCTATCTATAATAGTTTTAGTGAAGGTTTTTTTCTGGTTTACACACTATCACATGGTTCTCTAAATTGAAATCCAAAATTTATATTCTTTAAAATCATTTACTTAAATCACAAAACCAATCCCAGCAACACCTATATATCCAGACATTATCTATAAGAAAATCCAACTTGATTATACTATAACATAACCTAGCCCATTGGAACCCCTCTTGGGTGGTTTTAATTTGATAACACCACCCCAATCCAACCTTCAATTGGCCAGAGGATAGTGACTATAACCGAGTAGAAATAAAACTAAAATGTTTTCCCTGAGACTAATGTACATGCACAAACACAAAAATCAACCCCTAGCAAATTAATTCAGGGTAATAACAAATTAAATTATATATGAGATAAATAAAAAATCATCTATAGATTTCTAGATGATCAAAAACACATAATTATAATACAAAGTGGAAAAACATAATAAAAAAATAAAAAAGGAACAAAAACAAAAAAAATTAAACGAGGTAGTAAACATCTCATACACCCAAAATTGGGCACCATCATACAACAAAAACTCCATAAATAAAACATTATTCTAACAACTGATACACTAATAATATTCAGGAACTATCAATCATATGTATTATATATGACACAAACAGAAAATGGTTCCCATGTATGGGTGAATATATGACTTGGTAAATATAAAAATACTCAATAAGAACCTAAAACACAATAAGTAAATATCAATATATTAGTAATATTATATACATGGATCAGGAAGAAAATATTATGAGGAGACAAACTATTCTCAAAAGTGATAACCCAGGAGAACAAAAGAGATCTCACTCTTCTAAGCCAGCTATATGGTAAAAATATAACTGAAACAACAAAAATATGAAAAAACCAATATATATATTCATGTAAAAACACTAAATTCACAAAATAGTTAAATTAAAAATCATTGTATGACATTTTAGTTTTGTGATTAAAACCAAAAATAGAGGATCCTGTACTTTAGGCGGCATGGGTGATACCTGAGGCGATTTGTCCCAACCCCTATGTAGAGGATCTCACAACTTAAGAAATATGTGAAATACCAATCGATACCCATTGGATGAGAAACATGACCCCGCATTAGAGCTAATACAGATAAAATATATTTCTATATTATCAAAATATACCACATGTATGATATCACAAATGGTGTGTGGGATCAAGGCTGGTACACATCGTTTACCCTATAATCCAATGTCAATTGCTTTCAAGTTAAACGGTATTTGGTCCTCGTCCACATGGTGTGTAGGAAGAAATTTCCTCTTAGGAATGTACACCATGCACACTCCATGTGTCATCCATTGGTCAATGGTGTGTGAGTCAACCACACTGTGTGTGATATTTAACTCTCCTAATACGTCATCCACTGCCAATTCCAATTTACATAGTCATTATTTTTATAACTACATATCATGTAGTTATAATTTTTCTAGAAACCCATGATTTATCACAATTCGTTTCCTTTATAACCAAATATACCAAACATCCTATACAATACTTCACTATACACATCAATCATAGAATGTGGTTGACCAAATATAAATTTATTGCTAATACCCATCAGAATCAAGTCCACTTTTGAAGTCTCTCTTTTATCAATAAATCCATGGGGAAACAAATCACACAGTAATTTATTAATAATTTACCTCTATCAGATGATTCTCCAAGGTTCCACCACCTTTGATATAAAATAAAAATAAAAAATAAAGGATTCAAGGTTTTATCATGATTTGAATTAGAGAAGGAGTAAAATCAATGTCCCACTATGGGATATTGATGAATATATAATGAATGGAGGGAGAAAAAAAATTATAAATGTGAATAACTTTGATGTCCATTACGACCGCTTCGATCAATCTCTGGTGTTACAAATAAATAAAAATTGGAAATACATGTTTGGCCTATGTGAGATGGAATAATGGACTAGAGGGGTTAAATAATACTTTTTAAAAAATGTAAAAAAATATATAATATAAATAGTAATAAATAGTGAAATTAGTGTAAAGAAATAGTAAACGGGAAAATATAAGAAAACATGATATTTTAAAATAATTTAATATCACCAATATTGAACTCTAATATTCTATATTATTTACTAATTGAGAAGACTAGGGTTCACTAGGAGACTCTCTTTTAATAGGTAGTGACAACCGAATTATAAGAAAACCTCTCTCTATCATTTCTATAACCATAAATAGATTTTATAAGAGTCACAACCTGCATGAATTTTTACATGAGTCACAACCCAACTAAGATTCTCTTGGTGGTCACAACCTTGCAAAAATTTATTATAAGAGGAATAACCTACATAGATATATTTTGTATTGGAAAATATTAAACCAACTCTACTGGCACAAATAAAACATAGAAAGATACAATGATGAAACCCAAAACAACTTATGAATAGTATTTGAGAAGGTGAATATGAATATTGATATAGCTCAAGAACATAGATTAGTTAAATAGTTTAGGATCAAATGAATATTCCATTTGTAATAGTGAAAATAAAGCCTTAGTCACAAAAGATGTTCAGAACTTATCAATTCTCATTTTAATTTTTTATATTTCTATATGTACATCACATATCTATCTTTTTGTTAAATAAAATGTATCAATTTTATTTAGTCATGTTTCCCCTTAGTCACATTCCAATGTCCAATTTCACATCATCAACTCCAGGAAATTCTTGAGAACGATGGATCTTTTAAATATCCATACACATTATGCAACATTAGAAAATAATAAAACCTAAAAAATATTTTTTTCCCTATAATTTTAATTGTCACACTCTTTTGAAGACAATTATTGTGATTTATTATGTTCATATTAATTGACTCCAAAATAATTCCAATTGGTATGATTGAATAAATTAGTGTTTCTAGAATAGATAGAATATTAAAAATGACTCCCATAAATATATAATAATACCACGATATAAATTTCTTAAAAAATGAATTGTACAAATGAAATAAAACATTTTCATGATATTTCTCCATTAACCAAATTCCAATATTTTATTTACTTTATATATTCTATTCTTATAAGTTATAGAATAATTTAAAACAAATTAATAATCTTTTAGTTACCCTAATATAAAAATATTTTTCAAATATAGAATGTTTTTTGAAATATATTTTTACAAAATAAGTAATGTAATAAACTGGCCATAAGTTTTGAGTGACCATGAGGCATATTCCTTATAATTAATTAAATATAAATTCTAACAAAGTGTGTTTCTAGTATGCTGACCATGTGAAAAAATTTGACTTACCATCACATAAGATACTATACGGATTGTTCTCAGTTAATATTTTAATGTGAGATCACTTAGTTATGGTATCTTTAAAATAAATCATGTGGTCACTTGAGAATAACTCACATGGTCACATGAAAATAGCACATATGATCCCTTTAAAATAACTAATAAAATCATTGGAGAATAAATCATGTTGTCACTTGAATGTAACTCATTCTATAAATTGAAAATAACTCATATAGTCACTTGATTATAACTCATTATCTCACTTGTAAATAACTTTTGTAGTAACTTGGGAATAAGTCATATAGTCACATTATAAATATACTCATGGTAGGTTGGTAAATGGATAATTGAAATATACTCCCATTAGGTTGTTTGAGATCACTCAAAATACTCACACTAGGTTGGTTTGCAGTCACTAGAAATATACCCAGGGATTGTTAGTTTAGGGTCACCTGAGAAATTGTGATGGATGGTTGGTTTTCAATGGACTATATATTTCTCAATCAATTAAATTATTACTTTCAATGTGGCTGACATTTAGATTTGGATACATTAATGAAACGTCTTCATTTTCAAAATTTGACACATGATTGAAAATGGATACATAACTTATTTTCTAATGTTATTTTTTAAATGAATTCCCACTAAAATTAAAATGTGGTTTAGCTACATGGATCAATACAAAAACAATTATGTCATGGATTTAGCTACATGAATCAAATTGGATATATAGAAGAAAACATATCAACATGGTAATTATAAGAAATTTGAATTAATAAAATTATGTTATATCCCCATCAACCCATGTTCAAACATTAGTTTCTCAAAACTCATATAATCTAATGGTGTTGAAATGATATATTCAAATTTCTTTTCTGTTGGAAAAAATTTGAGATTCATATTCATATTAATAACTATATCTATTAAAACCTTAAATATAACTTCAATATATTTTATCCTTGAATGATTTAATGGATTTTTAGATATCGAAATATTATAATATTGTATGAAACTCTAGGAATTTTTCTAAATAATCATTGAAATCCAATAGTGTTTGTATTATACAAAGTCTTTGAGCATAAAATGTTTTAGTAGGAATGTACTCAGCCTCAAATTTGGATAACCGAACTAAATTTTTATTTTTTTTGAAATCCATGACATTAAAATTTTAATTATCAAGTTACACATACCTAATATGATTTTTCTATCAAGTATATATCTAAGAAAATTAATTTCAGAACATGATAATAAATTTAAATAGTTTTTATTGGGGTAAAAAACTAATATTATTTTTTCCTTTAACATATTGTATTATTATTTTAAATAACATTGTAAAACATTACATTGGATTAGACCAATATCATACATAAATGTAGAGTAATAACATATTATCTGGCCTTTACGAATTCAAATAATATTATGATTAAAATTATTCTTCTAGACATTTTAATGATCAAGAATTTTCATGACTCGTCAATATACTATTCAGTATTGGAGATCATTGGATTTCTCAATGCTTAATATGATTCAAGAAAAATATCAATCAAATATTTATTATATTTTCATTTAATTTGAGATATTAAATATTTTATTTGTAAAATCCATAAACCAAGAAAGATTTTAGTCCAGCCATTAATGTCAGATCAAATTCATTTTTAGTTATTTTTAAAAATTCCTTACAAATTATTTCATTTACATTTCCAAAAATAATATCAATAATATATATTTATAAAATTAAAATAAAATTAGAATCATTATTTATATTTGATGTTGGATTAACAATTAAATTTTTTAAATAATGTTTCGATAATAATATAGTAATTGAATCATACTAAAATCTTGGATATTACTTTAGACCATATAAACCATTACATTATTTGAAAAAATCATTTATAAATTCATCATTTTTGAAATTTTATTGTTTATTAACATGATCCTCTAAAGAAATTACACCTTTTAAAATGTATTGTTTACATCTACTGGAAAAAAATGAAATTTTGATAGCATAAAATAATTAATAGAATATCAATGTATATTATTCTATAAAATTGTGATAATTAATCATCAAAATCTATTCTATATTCTTATAAATATCCATTGGAAACTATTCCATCTTTATTCTTGACTATATTCCAAGATTCATCCATTTTGTTTTGAATAATTCATTTGCTTACAGTTGAATATTTCCATTTTGGTAAATGAACTAAATTCATAACATTACTTATTTCAAACTAAATAAGATCATCATGCATATAATTTTTCCAATTATTATCATTCAATGATTCTTCAACATTAATTAAAATAAAATTATAAACAAGGTAATAATTAGAACACAAAATAAAAACACCTTTTCTAATTCATATTCTATAATCTATATTTAAAATTATATTTTCTAAATAATGATATCAATGAGTTTTAAAATTTGTAGGATCAGGTTCAGAAAATATATAATCCCCCTAAACTGATGAATTTTTATTTTCAGTTTATTGTTCACCAAAAATGAACGTGTTATATTCTTCACTAGAATTATTAGTATCGTTATTATTTTTTTCTATACAATCAATGGAATTTACATTTATATATTCCTCCATTAACATTTCTCTATTCTTATAAACTCAATAGGATTTAATAGAATATTAATAACCTAAAAAATACGTTCTTTTCTATTATCATAATGTTTTTTCAAATTTACTTCAGTATTTAAAATTTAAATATTGTAAAAAAACATTAAAGCTTCTAATCTCCAATTATTTTCATTATAAATTTATTAAAATGTTTTATTTGACATGGGTGTAATGTAAACACAATTTTAGAGATAGTAATCATTATTAAATGATTCACTTTAAAAATATTTTGGTAAATTTGATTTATTTACCATAGATCGTACCATTTATTGAATAGTTATATTTTTCTTACATAAACACCATTTTTGTGGAGTTCTTGGTGAAGAAAAATTATAGAAGTCTCTATTATCTTCGAAAAATTTATCAAAATATAGATTAGAAAATTATCCTATTTTTACACTTCCAAATTATCCTTTTGATTTTTAATCTTTTTACAAAAATAAATCAACTTCGTTAGGGTTTCACTCTTATGAGATAAGAAATGAGACAATTAGAATATACGAAATCCACCTACAAATACAAACACATATCTATTACTACCTAAAATATAATTTTTCAAGGGTCTAAATAAATCTAAATGAACTTGTTTTACACATATTTCTTTGATAAAATTTTAAACATATATAAATGAATGTTTTTGTTTCTTACCCTTTTATTAAGAATCACAAAAAAATGTTTATATTTGATGAATTTTGGAATTCCCAGTACCTATCCATATTTTTATGACTTATAAAATTGAATAATATAATCATGTCCCTTCATCCTATTCCAAAAAATATGGTATGTTTCTAAATCATTTAAACATGTTACCTATTCCATCTTCATAAAGTTATGAGATACTAATTAAATTTGTTCTTAATCCCTCTACATAGATTGACTTAGAAGTCATAATATATTTGAATATACCTCATTCTCTAATAAATATGACCTCTCTATTATAGTTATTTAAATTTTATAGTGCATCAATCATAAGAATATAAAGATAAAAAGTTATAAATATAACCAATTATGTGTTTGGAATGCCATTTACCCATATACCATATATCTTAATCCCACTTTTAGTATATTTATTTTAAAATAGATATAGTAAATAATTTTATTGGTACCAAAGTTAGTTTGGTTCCATATACATTAGGGAAAACATTTAGATTCCTATAGAAATTTTAGATATTTATTTTAGGGTAATCTGGAAGATAGGCTCTCAAAAATTAAATTCAAAGTATAAACTAAATACTAAGTAAATCTTAATGTACATTACTTATACAAAATTTCTATTCAGGTAATATCTAAATAATGTAAAACTAGATACATTACCTATATTTTTTTTATAAAATTAGTGTTTTACATTTTTAGAATATTATTTTTAAAACCAAATTAATTTTTTTATTTATTAGGTTTTTTTGTCCATCATCTTAAAAAATATTTATTTTCCTTGAAAAAACCAATATGGTTTCTTTGAACCCTGTAATTTCCATTTTATGGTTCTCATTATCTTTTTGAATTAAATATTGTTTATTACATATTTTCCTATTTTAAAATGATCTTTTATTTCTTATTTTTTTATTTTCATGTCTGAGTTTCTTATATACATTTTCAATTTTTGGTAAATCATCACAAACTAACATTAATTTCCTATCTTGATCTTACTTATTTTTTCAAATGTAATAATCCTTTATTTTTTATGATTTTGATATTAAATAGTTCAAAAATATTTATCCCTTCTTTACTTCAACCTTTAGTAAATTAGAAAATTATATTTTCTCATTTTATAATTTAATTATATTATTTTATCTTTGAAATTATCTGTATAGTTTAAAAATTCTAAAAATATTAATTGGACACTTTTCATTTGGTTTAGTTAATTCTTTAATATCAGTTTCAATATCTTAATTGTAACCAAAACTAGAATTTTAATTGTTTCATACATTCTTCATTGCTTTTTCTATCAATAATATATTTTTCTCTTCTTAAACACTCTCAAAATCCTCACTACATAAATCTATCTTTTCAATGATATCATATCCAGTAGGATATACACCTTTTAACTCTTTATATTACTTATCATTACATTCATATTTCAATTTTATAAAATATTATTTGATATTCCCCATTATCATGCACCCATAGATTTTTAATTCTGAAACATTTTTTACTACTATTAGCATTATTCTTTCCCATTATGTCAACCATTTGATTATATATTATAGGGTTCTTTATTATAACTTTCTTTTTTATTAACATAAAAAATACTTTAGTAAACAATTTCAATTCACCTTTCTAACTTTTCTCAAAGTAAAATTTATAGGAATTAGTAAAAAAAATTATATTATATTCGAATACAACACCATTCCTTTTTCATGTTATTATGAATTTTTATCTTTCAACTCTAGCTCATCTTGAAAAAATTGATCCTATCAGTTCTTCCATTGAATGCTCAATTAAATCTATATATTCTTCAATAACAACATTCTTTGAAATCCACTAATTATATAGGGATGAAATTATTCTTTTGAAAAAAATGTAATTATTTTTTTTATCCCTGAGTGAAACCATGTTGTTTCAAATATTTTTTGATATATTTTACATATCATTATTTCTCTTTTAATAAATTATTCTATATTCTTGAAACTCGACCCAATGAATGTCAAAATTCATTCTCTATAACCAATCTTTTTCTTAATGAGTGACATATAAAGTCCTCTAGATTTTAGATACAGTTTTACCCAAAGAAATGTGGCTATATATATTTATATTTAAATAAAAATATATCTAATTCCAAACATTTTATTATATAATTCATTTTTTTAGTATCATTCCCATTAATAGTTTCTAAATCTACCAAATACAATTTATAAGTTGTTCAATTGATAACCTAAAATTACATACCTATATTTTTTATAAATACTCTGATCTGATCCTTATAGTATACATAATCTATACTATTGAAATGAGATGTCCTGATGGGATTTGACATCTCATATTATTGAATTTCTGTAATAATGTATTGGAACATTGCTTATACTGTTAGGACTAGGATAATAGTTTGTAAAAAAGATGACAAAATTGTATTCACCAACCAACTCCTGAAAAAGGATTTAATCTTTGATACCATTTGTTACGTACATCAGATATTTAAAGATGGACTATAGTGGATGAATATATATTTTTATAAAGATTAATTAAACACAAATAATTAGAGTAATTAACAATGAAAATAGTATAAAAATAGTATAGTGGAAAATAAAAGAACACGTGATATTTCTATAGTAGTTCATATCACCATGATCCTAATATACACTTAAATATACTATAATTGGTGAGAAAATAATTTTTCCCTAATAGAAACACTTTTTATATGGGGTGATATCCAAATTACATACACACATTTTACTCACCTAATAGTATAACCATAACAAACTATTACAATAGTCACTACCCATCAATCTTTTTACAGGAGTTGTAACCTTCCTACCATTTTTTTGAGAATCACAACCCAACCATAATTTTAAATAAGAGTAATAACATATAAATACTTATTTTCGATGAGAAAGTTGTAAACTAAAACATGACGCACAAATATATGATATAAAGGCATGATAATGAAAATCCAAATGAAATAAATAAGAAAGTATATTAATTTATGATGAATGTCATCACCACTAATAACCAAAGATAAATTCGGTGGTATATTATCAAATGATGAATTCATCCATGATTATTGAAATGAAATAGTATTTTTAGTATATATTTGTCACTTACCAATTTTTGTAAGAATTTTGTATATGTATATGTACATATGTAGTCTATCTATATTATTTTATAATAAACAATGTCGAGTTTATTTAAACATGTACTCCATTGGACAAAATCCAATTTCAAATCTATAGTCCTTAACTCTGTGATATTATTTTTGGGGTTAGATTGTCTAAATTCATAACCACGTTATGATGTGTTAGATAATAATAAAACAATCAATATATTTGATAATCTATAATTTTAATTATGATGTTAATTATAAAAAAATTATTACACAATATTATTCTTTTGTTAAATGAATCGAAAACACTTACAATATGATAATTATAATAGGCTAGATCATTTAAAATAAATAAGATAATAAATATCAATCCCAAACATGAACTATAAAAATTATACAAATATAAATATAGAGAATTGAATAAATGAAATTAAACATATTATTTCCATAAAAATTTACATAATATTTCTCCATTAAAAAATTAAAAAACAATCCTCATATTATATATTTATCATTTTAATAATATATTAATTAGAAATAATTTAATGCACTTGAAGTTATTTAAAATGATAAAATATAGGACAAATCGAATATGATGTACAAAATTAATATTTGTGATATAATTAGTGTAATGAAATAAATTTAAATGGAGAAAAACCATGAGGTATAATCCTTGATGTTAGTTAACATACCATGAAACTAAAGAGTTTGTTAGATATAGTTGCTTTGTGAAAAAAATTGATGTAAGGTCACTTAAGATATTTTAAGGAGTGTGAGCAGTTAGTATTTCATAATGCATCCAATTACATGTGGTACCATTATAATCACTCATGTGGTAACGTGATAATAACTCATATGATTACTCGAAAATAACTCACGAGGGAACTGTAAAATAAGTCATGTGGTTAATTGAGAAAAACTCATGTGGTCAGCTGAAAATAACTAATACCACCACTTGAGAATAAATAATGTTGTCACTTGAGAATTAAAGTCACTATAGGTTTTTCGGATGTCACTTGAAATTTACTTACTTTAGGTTGGATTTCAGCCACTTGAAATACTAATGGTATGTTACATTTTGGTCACTTGAAATATATTCATTTTAGTTTCCATTGTTGTCCCTTGAGAAATTCTCTTGGTAGGTTGCTTTTGAATCAACTATGTAGTTCAAAATTGGTTATGTAGTAATAGTTTTATGGTTCACCTTGAACATTAGTTACATCACTAAAGCAGCTACATAACTGAAATATCGATGTGGTTGAAAATGGAAACAAGATTGAAACTAGAAACATGGCATATTCACAAATGTGATTTGACTACGTGGTTTTCTACTAAAATATGTATATTATTTGATTACATAGATCATCCATGGAAAAACTATGTAACATATTTGAATTTTTTAATGAAATAAGACACATGGATCCAAAATTATATATTTATTAAATGTGAGAAATTAAAAATTAAAAAATTAAATTAGAAATAATTAATTTGGATTAATTTTTATTTGGAAAAATAAAAATTATAAAACTCCCCAACACTAATGAACATTGTAGTTTAAAGGAAAAATAATATTTATCAAATCTATAAAATTTATATATAAATAGGTCAATGTGAAGATAATAAACACATATTAGGAGAATTATTCCATATTTTAAAATCATAAAGGGAAGAAAAAATCCATCAATAATAATTTCCTACATCATAAATAGATCACTCACTAGTAAAGAAATGTTTTTATTCTATTTTCATTGGTGATGTCACTGAATCCAATATCATTACCGAATTCCACATGATCATGACCCCAAGATAATTCTCACATAAAGACTCCACTAAAATATCTCAAGGATGTGTATCCAACCCAAGAGATTTTCTAATGAATTGGTTATATATATTAACTACTAGAAAAAAGAATTAATTAAAAAAATTCATTCATTTTTTAATTAATTCTGCTAACAACACATGTGATTGTGAACTATAGTGGGTCTCGATGGAAATGGAATATACATTTCTCATAATGTATAACCCATGTTCTAGATTTAACTACATTATTAGTTTCCCCCCCCCCCCAATAAATTATTAAAAAAAATAATATTAATCATAAAATATGAACATATGGGATAAAAATATAATATAATAATTTTTTTAATATAAGAATATAAGGCTTTATGGTCTCCATATCTTTTCTTTGGTTCTGTAAAAAAATAAAAATTATTATTATAAATTTTTTAATGGCTTTACAGCAATAACCAAAGATGTTATGGTTCATGTGAGGTTGGGCAGGGCTTCCTTGCACACTGAATGTGTACCACATAAGGTTAAATTTGGTTTTTGGTTATTCACCAAAAATAGAAACGCAAGGGAGATAAATTTTATTTAAAATAGAATCCATATAGGGTGTTCATTCCCAACATGAATATTTCATAGACTAGTCAAGTCCAATTGAATGGAATTTAGTTATTCCGTCTGTGGTAAAGAATAAAAATATGGTGATGATTATATGTGGTAGGGGGTTATTGATTTAAGAGATTTTAAAGGTGAGTAATCCCTAATATTTATCAAATATTTCTAATCAACATTGTCATGTGACCTGGTTCTTCTTGGACTGTAATTCTTGGGTGATATTATTGAGTATATGGTTTCTTTATGAGTGGTAATTTTCGAGTTTTATGTATCTTTAATATTGAATAGTTTTCAAAAGTTCATAACTCCAGGAATATTGTTATTTATGATATGAAATTTATATTTTACCTAGTTACACATATTCTTTTAGTGTCATTGAGTGTTGAAACATAATGAATTTAGATATATGTTTTTGTTATGGAAAGTGTTTTGGGGGTTGTAAAACTTCATTATTGTTGGAAAATTAATTTTTTTTTGTGATAAATCAATTATTATAAAAACGAGGGGTGGAACTTATTTTTTTCAAAGGTTACTAATTGGTATAAGGTAACCCAATATCTCTTACATGATCTCTATGGGAATATATGGATGGTGTAATAACGTATAATTGGGTATAAAGTGAGAAACAAATTTATATTTTAAACGATTTTTTAAAAAAACATTAAGGATTTTCTAAATGTTTTATAATATTGAGTGGATTTTGATGTTCATTTCTCATGTTATTCCTTTCATGATTTTCTGATGGATATCCTTGTTCTTATTATATAATGTCTTATCTTTACACTATGAATATATGATATTTATTTTATGATACATATGGTTTTTATTTTAGTATGATGAGTAAATTATTATTAGGTTTTTATTATTAAGTATCCATACATGTAACTTAGTCTAGTGATTAAATAACTTTTAAGATGATGTTTTTATTCCTATTATTAATGATTATATCATTTATTCAAATTGTATAACATTTTACTAAGAAAGTATTATGTAATAAGTATTGATATAAATTATTGATAAATTTTTTAAAAAATACTTTTTGATGATAGGTGTTTTTTAGGAATATAAATGTTCCTAAAACCTTGGTATTTTCCTCCTTAGAGAGGTTGTTATCCCCTTCTCAATAATATTATTTCTATGGTTCCCAAGATATTTTTTGTAGGATCCCCTTTACTATGATATGGGTAGTCTGATACACTAGTTATGTTTCATTGTTTACGTTTTCCCTGGGGATGAACAAAAAACATATGTCACTTTGATACAATCCTTCGTTGTTGAAATATATATGTGCTCAATGACATATTGATTATTCCCATGAATGGATTGATGTATGTAATGTTATTTCCATTTATATTATGTATGTCTGGGAAAATTCTTATTAATGGATTATAGTTATATTTTTTTCATAGTATTATCAGATCTAGTGAAAAAATTATTTATTTGAGTGTATTCCTATTTTCTCATTCCATTACATATTGTTTTCATTCATGCACTAATATATATAATGGATGATAATATGAAAAATATTCATGGTGTCCTACAAATTTATATACCCACACCCTCACTATGCTAAAACTTATTGTAAAAAGTAATTCCTTTCTCAATAATTTTATTTATCACTAAGAGAAAGTGGATTTTATTTTAGCATAACCTAACCAGAACACTTCATCTTCCACATCATATGTATTTTTTTAGATATATCATATCTAAACTCTTCTATATTATGTCACACCACTATTTATCATCCCTTTTCAATAAAATATATATCAAATCTAATGTTTTTGAATCATAAGTAATTTTCATTATAAATAATTTTCATTTTTAACCACCTTATTTCCTTACACATTTATTTTTCTATGTGTGTATGGTTACATTTTAATATATATACACACACACACACACCCAAACATACTTTTCCAAAGATTCATTATATATAGATAAAAACATATATTCCTAAATACATATATGGAAATATATCTATACATTTATTTAAATTTATTTATAGTTGTGTGTGTGTCGATATATAATATTTACTATTTTAATTTAATTTAAATATATTTTATAAATAGAGTGTGTGGGTGTCTGTGTGGGTGTCTGTGTACATGTGAATCATATTATATATGTATGTGTTTCTGTGTTATAACATATTGAACACACCTGTGTGTGGGTGTTTTCGTAATGTTTATTTATTTATATTTTATATAAACAATTGTTATATATGATATGTGTGAGTGGGTGTTGTATAAAGTATACCTATATGATAGAAATTTATGGTTATATATCTTTAATATATATATATATGTAATAACTAAAGGAATATATTTAAATATGTA
The DNA here is from genome assembly GCA_963277665.1 of Viscum album. Taxonomy (NCBI): domain Eukaryota; kingdom Viridiplantae; phylum Streptophyta; class Magnoliopsida; order Santalales; family Viscaceae; genus Viscum; species Viscum album. Next base: position 1,905,267,109 of record OY728160.1, read on the forward strand.
CACTTTTATTAATATATATTTTTTATAAATATATATATACCCATATTCTATTTATATATATATAGACAAATTAATTTATACTAAATTAATATATATATTATCAAATATAATAAATATGTGTGTATATTTGATTGTGTAGTTTCTATATAAACTGCTTTTATTCTCTCTGTATATATAATAGTATTTAATTATATATATAAATATATTTTATTTATACATTTAGGATTTCATAATTTCTGAATGAAGTAAGATGAATATAAATTTAAAATATATTGATATAAGCCTTATGAATAGAGATTAAGAATATGTTGTCAATTATTTCATAAAAGTTCCAAAGAAATACATGAATTGTATTTCTTGAATCATGTGCATGTATTGAAATTTTTACTCTTTGAAGTGAATTTGTCTAGTTGAATTTGACGATCACATGATCTATTAGAGTATTTTTCATATTTATAAATGTTAAAACAAATAGAGAAGAATTATATGAATTTAGAATGAATAATGATATTACATTTTATGAATCATAAAATTTGGGAACAAGGGTGTATGATGATATAGAATATATTGAGGAAATGATAATGGGAGTTGAAGATGTGTAAAGAATTATTTTTACTATTTATGAAAATTAATTAAATGTGAATAGATTCCATTATCTGATATTTTTATGATATATATAATGTTTTCAGTAGAAATAAATCTATATAGATTGAAATCAAGAAACAAAAAGATTGAAGCAAGTTACAAAGGGATTCTTTCATGGTGGAGGAATATTTGTACCGATTAAAATAACATTAATTATAAAATATATAAGTCTTATAGAATTTTATGTTCTATGGGTATGAGAAAAAAATACATTCCAACCTAATTGATTATATAGTATTCTAAAAAATATTTGAATATATAAAATAATGTCCCATGTGAGATTCATATCGATAGAAGAAAAGTAAAACATGGTCTTCAGAGTTGTGTTTTACTTTCTATTCATTCTATGATTTTTATAACTCTATAAATGTATAGAGGAATAATTTTAATTGAAGGTACACATAAAGAGATGAATTTATGATGGTAAAATTCACCATCTACTAGATTATCCTTACTATAAGAAAATTATCAATGTGTATATAAATTTTTAATATATATTCATGAAACATCCTTTATAATGTCTAAACATAATTAATTCCCATAGTATATGGAATAAAATTTATAGCACCTACTTGCAGATGTTGTTAAATCATAATTTAACATATTCTATTAACTGATGATGTTTCAATGTAATATGTTGTTATTTTTCTCATGAAAAAATAGAATTGAGATGATATTTTTATTTATTTGGATGAACTTGTTAAATATATTAAATAATTTTGTGATACATGTATTATTATGTATAAATCTCATAATAAAGATGAATTTCTTTTGAGATCTCTATTTTTGAAAAAGATAAATGATTGATTTTCATGTGGTAAATTTATAAGGAATGAGATTAAATGAAACTTATGAGGTAATGTGTTTGAAGAATGTGAATTTAATGTCTCATACCTAGATGAAACTCAATAGTACCACGATCCTAGTTGGCCATATAGCCTCACAAAAATCTCCCCAAATTCTAGACACTGCTCACTAGTATTGAGGGCCTAGGGTGTGTCAATGGGGAGACTATTCTCTCATCACTAGAGTGTGACACTGTGGATTTATAGTAATATATCATTAGGGGATCAAGTAAATATATTATATAATACATAACATTCAAGATATATTTAAATAAATAATAAAAGTAGTATTCTCATATAAAAATGATAATCAAACTTCTCATGACATGTGTCTATAAGTTATCCAAAATAAGTATCAATACAATTATAAAATTCATGTAAAAATAACCAAAATGAGAAAAAAAATGAAATCTTAGCTAGAATCATAACCCTTAGTTCAGTCCAACGATCCCATGATCCTAAGAATAAATAAAATAACTATAGTTGTTCTCTTTCCCTTATCCATCCCTATAATTATATAGTCTATCTGGGTACCTATCTACGGCCCGAACAGGGTGTGAGATACAATCCCAGTAGAAAATAGCCCAAAGATCTAGTTCCATAAAGTCAGTGAATATATAATAAATACAATTTGTAACAATTAATAGAATGTGTAAATGATGTACTGAAAGTAGACAATATATATTGGTTTGGGTTCCAATGGACACTCATCCTCTACTACCAATTTCAACCATATATAGAATGTATCTTCATGAATAATCAGTCACGTCTCTATTTATAATCAAGTTCATTTCATTAATCATCCATGTTTGATTAATTAGTCTTCAGACCTTCTACATAGCCCAACATCCCTTGTAATGTAAGATAACCAAGAAGTTCTTATAAAATTTATATGTAATGTGTATTTCATTGTCTAAATCTAAGCTTCTACATTGGCTTGGAAAATGCATCATATAAATCATTTTATTCATTAATAAATCATGAACATGAGCTTGTCCATAGAATTTCTTATTTCGAATCTATGTATCACTCCAGGAATATCATGAACCAAGAACATTACAAGCCCATCCTAAGCATTCCTCATGGAAATCCTTTTATCACTCTTGTTGTAGTGTGACATCATTTCCATTTGAGACCATAATTGGAGGTCCACTAAGGGAGCCCAATTTTCAACCATGGGATATATAAAATTATCCCTTTCATTTCATCCTTAAAAATATAATGGAGTCCATGTATCACTTGGGTGTGTAATAGTTAGCCTCCATGAGTTTGTCCTTCTAAGTCCACGGGGGGTCCAAGTGTTACTCGGGCATAAACCAGGAAGTAGCTAAAGGAACCCATTTGTGTCATTCATATATGAACCCATGTGTCACAAAAGACATGTCACAGACATAATTTTAGTCTATATCATTTAATTATATAAGGTAAATCATAGTGATCAATTCATTTAAATATCACCAAAAAATGTGGTTTATGGCATGGAAACATTTAGAGGGATTTTCCTTTTAATTTCATAATGAGGGTATTTCATTGTGAAGGGTAAATCATTATTATTAAAAAAAATTACATGGAAAGAATCTAGGGAAATGGATTCCATTCCCTCATCGTAAAATATTCAATTTACAATGACTATTATAATTCAAAATACAATTCAATTCATTAATTGGCATACCATTCAAGGGTATATGGCATGACTCAAAGGTGAAACAATTCAAATTCCACTGAGGGTGGTCCATTTGATTTTACAACACACTCAAGGGGTGGTTCCAATTCAATGTGCATATCCTTTAATCAATTATTAATGGGGCTCATTAATTACATAGGTCATACCAATCAATTTAAATTAAGAATTAAACTCCCATTATGGGGTGTCCTACAGATAAATTGGAGGATGGTACAATTTTATATATATATATATAATCACAAATAAATTGATTGAAAATCATGATACCAACTACCATAGGTCCATAATAGAGTTCCTATCCATTATTAGCCACTAATTCGACACAGATTGGGAGAAAATAGAATAATGGATGAAGAAACATGAAATAGGGAAAATTAGCTTTCACCTAAATAGTACGACCAATTCCACACTAAATGACAAAGGGAAAAATGGAATTGAGAACTCACTTATTTAAATATAATGCATCCAATGGCTCTTAATTCCGAGTTTGGATGGAGATTTGGGGGCCAAGCCTATAATTGGATTAAAAAGAGATCTCTCTCATAGATGTTGTCCACTGGGAGGATAAATGAAAAAATTAACTTTGAAATAAGATATATTTAATTTTAAATGTTAGTTTCAAAAAAACCTAGGTCTCATGGTTTTCTACATGGTTGACTAAACCATGCACCAATCATGTACCAACTAATGTATGGATGGTCACTTATCATAGTTTGTATACACAGTTTGATTAACCATGCCAAAAATGTGTCTCATCCCACTATCAAGAACTCTAGAGCATGATGAATGGGTGTGTTCCTAAAATATCATGGTTTTTTAAATTGTGTGGGATCCTCCTACTCTCTTCCTAGAATCTCATGGTTATATGTAAATGTGTGGCTTGCCTCGTATGGTTTCTACTAACCATGTGAAAATCCTTTCTCTCCGAAAAAGCAGGAAAAATGGCTCTGAACAGGCCCTAGACACCCTTGATGCCTCCATGACCACAAAAGGCATTCACATTGGCACTACATAATCATTATAACTTATAATTGATATAAAGTAAATTTTTTATACCTCAAGAAATAATTGGGATCTTAAAAACTGCACACTGTAATGAAATTCATCCTCGAAATTCCCTCTAAATGGTGGTGAAGATTAAATGGTGAAAAATTCACGCCACTATGCTTGTACATAATCCTCTCTCTCCCAAGTTGCATCCTTCACACGGCCAAGCTACCATTGCATTTTTACTAGAGGAACTGATCAGCCTCAAAGAACCTTCATCCTAGGATCCAAAATATGAAGATAATTCTACTAAAATTATGAATTTGTATATAACTCAACCTCCTCAGGATGAAAATAATGGAATATATATATATGATAGTATGATAAGTAAGATGCATGGATTAATTCATTCCCAGAATGGTACCAAAGAGGTAACTACAACTGATAAGCTACTATCCTAGCACTCTCTAGAATCTCAAATGGTCTAACGTATCATTGTGAAAGACTACCCTATCTCTTGATCCACCTGTTACAGAAACTTGGAGAAACACATAAAAAGACTTGACCCTCAACCTCAAAATCCAGTGGTCAATGATGATAACTTTTATAATATTTCTGTTGATATTTTTCATTATCCATCTACTTCTAAATCAGTTGAACATGCTATGTGGTTTCCGGAATGAGACGACGTTCATAAATCGAAACCTCTCCTGCCTCTAACTGGAAAAGTGGTGATCATAATGGACTACCATAAAAATCCTCACAAGGCACCATATAAATATTGTCCTGATTGCTATTCTAGTTAGCGAATTAAACCAGGGTTATGTGCCTCTACCGTGATCCCCTAAGATAAAGGATTCATTCTTGCTGTGTGTCCAAAAGAACTGGTATTGTGTTCTTTGAGTGGCCATTGGTCTAACGGTGGTTTGTTGTGCTCAAAAGAATCCATGTACCTAACACTCTCAACACCCCTTGCATGAACAATGAGGTAAACCAGGAATGCATATTAGAAACAATAGTATGAGGGACCCTAAAAAATTCATCTATCTCACTTATGTACAACCTTCCATTCTCATCTACTAAAAATCTCTCCATAACAAGAAGTAAATGAGAAATATTTGTGAGCCTATGTAATAAAAACCAAATGTAATTGTGACCTCATTGTGACCTCAGTAAAATAATCAAAAATTTCATCACAACATCCTTCCACTTCCACTTGGGAATGGATAGTTGTTTTAAAATTTTGATTGGTCACTGGTGTTCTACCTTCAATTGCTAAAAGGTGGAAAATTCATGAAAAACAAAGTTACCTCTATTTTATTAATTGGTCACCAGTATTGGTCATGTAGAACCAAATACATCTTGGCGATGATAGGGTGCACTTCCCAATATGAAGTATGAAATTATTTCATCAACTCCCCACACATGTCTACTAGAACCTATACACATCCATGTATTCATAGAATTTCATCTATTCCTATAGTCCAACATGGATGAGATTTTTCACCTACCACACTCTCTCATTGGACTAGGCCCTCATAATTTGATAGTTGACTCATCCTCACTCTATCTAATAGGTTAGTGGTAAAATATAAGGATTAGAGAAAAAATTTCCCCGGACTTTCCTGAACATCAAAGGGAATATCAGCGAACAAGGGAATAATCATCCACTCACTGCTAGCCTACTAAATTACATGAATCAAATTCCACATTCTCACTGTCTCGACACCTTTATAACCATTACCTAGCATATAGGAAAGCATGAAGTAAAAATATTTTAGGTATTATACCCTAATTTTCACTCACATATTCATATCACGTAGTGTAAATATGTACATGAGGATTTTGTGGTTTGTTAACAAAAAAAATTCTCTCAAGGTAAGTAATTTCAATAATAGTTTAATTCATGACCATCTAAAGCTAACTCAAGATCATATGTTATCTAATTCCTCTTGTGTGGACTCAATTACTGATACCTGCAAGCTACGACTCTATCCCACCAAAAAATAACTACTCCTAGCTTGATACTTGATTTATTTCTATAAAACTATCACTCATTCACTTCTCTAGAAAAAAATATTATTGAAACTAAATTCAATCTCCCATTTAGCCATTGAAAGGTTGAATCACATGAATCTGATCATAAAAACTTCACTCTCCTCTTAGTCAAGCTTGTGAGTAGTACTTCTAGGAATGAGATGTTTTGTGGGAAACATATGTAATATCCAGCTAGTCTAAAAAAACTCTACAAAACAAATGGTTCTGAGGATGATACTATTAATCTATAGATATCACCTACTCTAGGTCAATTTCTACTCCTATATATTTGATAATGTGACCCATGAAGTGAATCTAATCCCACCAAAAGTGGAACATTATGATATTATCATATAAATGATTCTCTATCAGTGTATTAAATTTAATCTAAATGTGTTATTCATTGTATTTTTTAATGTGAGAATAAACAGTGATATCATATACAACTACAATGAAAAACAAGTCCATATAATGATGGAAAATTACTTTTATCAGTTTCAAGAAGACTATAACCACGTTTGTGAGAAAAAACATCCTGAAAAAACACTCATATAGACTATACCTTCTATGAATGGTTTTCTGAGGTATGTTCAATAGTCTATCCCACACCTAATGATCACCCAATCTGAAATAAATTATTGAGAAAACCTATGATCCGAGATGATGATCAGAATATCCTATTATAAGTGTTATAGGTTATTAGTTATTAACCATTTTTTGGTACAAATTTTTGTAATCCACAAATAGCCTATGATTTCCCCTCCTTTTTTCAAAAAGTTACATTGAAACCCACATAGAATTAATGGATCGGATAAAGCCTTTTGCATTTAAATCATCAAACAAACTATTGAGCTCCTACATCTCTATATTATATATCATGTAAATAGGAATTGATACAAGTGTTTCTCCTAGAACTAGCTCAATATATAACTCTACCTCTCTCACTGGTGGTAATCATGTAAATTAATTCGAGAAGCATCTCGGAAATGATCAAAAAATGGAGGTAAATCTATCTGGTGTATAACCTAATAATCCATATATAAAAAAAATACAGGCTATCATCCCACCTAACTCATGAATCTTGGGTCTAGCTCGACTTCCTTGGACATCTCATTCACCCTTTTGAATGAAATACACTCCCTATAGTGATGTGAAGGTCAGCCTACGGTGATGGAAATCTTGGAAATCATGGAAGGGAACTAACCAGTCCATCCTAAGATTTATTTTAAAACCTATCATCTAGAGGATAAAGACGTACCATATGATGTGACACCCTCCAATATCAACGGGGAACTCCCTGCACTGGCATTAATCCTCTGTTCAAGTCCCCAATGGATTGAACGAATCATAGTGCCATAAAAACATTGAGCATTGAGCAAGTGGCTCTCCACAATGGGTGAAGATGTAAACATTTTAGAAGAACCTATGATGAAAAGACAAGGATAAAAAGTAGGGGCTATAAGAATATAACATATTATTGTAGAAGGTCACAGATTTTACTCCTCAGTTGTCATTTTTACTTCATATATATGGAATGATCCATGACCCTATGATATAGCATGACTACCCTAAGTAGATCTAATATTTTTTTCACCACAAAACAGGGGTCATAATCCCATGGCTACAACCACCACCTAGTCTAGAGTAGTCAGCTACACTCCAACTACCTACCTACTGAGAAGTTGTTGTCCCTTATCATTTAGGTGGAGTCAATAAAGACCACATCTACTAGATGTTGGATGATCAGATCTCTAAAATCATTGTACATGACCCATCTTATCATTGGATTGTCACTCAGGTGGGTCCCTCATTCTCTAAGGCCGCATATGTCCCGATCTACCACACTATTGTAACCTCACCAATCTACCTGAGTATGAGATCTGGATGCAATAAAAATTTGTGAAAGCTCTAGATGATTCTTCCTACTACTGGCTGATGTATCACCAAATCTAGATGACAAACTGATTTGTATTTCACCCTCATCCTCTCTTATATCATTCTCTATTATCAGCTCTTGATTCACTATTCTAGAAATGGTAGTCAGCTGAATGAAATTCTCCTACAAAACTATGTCATACCTGAGACCATCGATGAATCTTCTAGATTTAGATAACTCATCAAACTTCTTAATAGGTTCAAATTGTTGAAGTTCTGTAAAATGGGATACATAATCCATGATTGAAAACACACCCTACTCCAATTGCATGAGCTCTCATGTTTTATCATCCCTCAACAACTAAGGATATAAGTAATCATATAATTCCCTATTAAAATTACTCCAAGGCATGTCTTGATGATGATCCATAGGATTAATAAAATTCCACCATATCTTGGAGGAACCACACAATATGACTTACCAACATCTCATAATGTGTCTCAAGATGCTCAAATATAGATATCGTGGCCACTATCCATGAATCTGCGAACTATGGTTCTTCATCTCCTAAAAACATGGGTGGAAGCTACTACTGGAACTAATTTTAACTCAACCATAGTCATGTAATGTTTTAGTTCTCCCTAAATGGTCTTAATGAATCACATAAAGCCTTCAAGGAAATGTGCATCCGCACTAGTGTCTGGTAAAACTATGTGTTCCATAGCTTGAAACAAAGGAATATCCATTGGTTTCCTATGGACCAACTTCACCATTGTCTGATCTTGTCCACCTTCCTAGAATATGACTGGATTTATTCTTCGTGTCATGTCTCTATATTTCCAAACACATATCTCATAAAGGAACATTATTAATGTTCACATCTTAATGTGAAAATATGAAAATGGGATAGGTACATGAATTATTATATAAGAACATAGACCAATTCTTGCTCCTTGAATCAGGTATGGGAGACGTAAAGATCATATATAAAATAAAGAGATATTATCAACTACCTACTACTATGGTCAGTCATGGTCAATTTCTCTTCTATAAAAAATTTTTAGTTTTCATTTAATTCTCATATTCAACTTCATTACTTCATCATTCATTTTAATGGTTGGACCAAATAATTCACCTAAATCCGATTCATAAGGGACAAAACAACTCATGAACCAAAATATGGAATCTCCTAATCCACATCATACCATATTCTAGTACATGATACTCTTGGTCCATGACTTAACATGTCACAATTGGCGGCTTAGGGTGTCACCTATAGGCTAATAAAGAAAACACTAATTAGGTTATGGTAAGATCTCTATGTACCAAACATTGTGTCCAATACATAGAAAAAAAAATTTATCACACAATATGTATATCAATCATGACACAAATCAAGACCATAGGAAAACATGGAATACATCCAATATGTCGTGGCCTAATGCATGACATGTGATTTCTAACAAGTGCCTAAAATGATGCATGTTATGGAAAATAATCAACTCATTTGGTTTCAACAAAATATAACCCACAATCATATTAATGATAACAACACAATCCAAATGCATCAACTAATGGTTGAATAAAAACTAAATTAATAGAAAAAATCCATTAAACAACAATTTATTTCATTGAAATTTATATTTTTCCATTAGTTGGGTCAGTTACACCCCAGAATAGGTGGTTACCAAATTCCATTTTCCATCATATCTATTTTTATTATCTCAAAATATTAAATCAAATCATAAAATAACCTATGATACCACTTTGTAACATCCCAAACCTGAATTCCCGTCATTTTTTCCCCAATCCTAGTTGGACACATAGCCTCAAATGCATCTCCCAAAATGCCATAGTCTATCAACTAGCAGTGAGGGCCTAGGGTGTGCTTATGGGGATAACATTCCATCATCAACAAAGTATGTCACTGCATATATACAATAAAATATATGTATTGGAATAATTAAATAAATTATATATTATACAATATTCAAGATAGATATAAATAAACAACAAGTGGAATCTCATATACAATATAAAAATCATACATGTTATGTAATGTGTCTATAAAGTAACCAACATAGATATCGATACAATTGTACAATACAAGTAAAAAAATTCATAATGGTACCAAAGATATCAATGTGAACTAGAATAATGAGACTCATTATGGTCATCTACTCCCCTTATCTAAATCATCAATAAAACACCTATTGTAGAGAGATTTCCATTATCAATACCTATAATCGTATCATCAGTTCGGGTACCCATCGATGGCCTAAACAGGGTGTGAGATAAAATCCTAGTAGGAAACAAACAAAAGGTCTACTTCCATCCAATAAGTGAATATATAATCATAATAATAATAATAATAATGATGATGATATTTGTCATGAAAATATAGAATATTTCAAGGAACTACAAATATTAAACAACATGTAATGGTTCAAGTTCCCATGGACACAAGTCCTCTTCTAATTGCTTCAGCCTTAGCCGAATTGTCTTTGGATAAACAGTTATTACTAACTCAATATATAATCATGTTCATTTAATTAATCATCCATATTCAATTAATAAGTCTTGAGACCTTGTATATAGCCCATCATCCCCTGTAAACAAATATAGCCATTAAGAGCTTAACTAAGTTATCAATAATGTGTAAGTCATTGACCAAATCCAATAATGTTTGTTGGCTTGGAGGACAAACCAAATAAATTATTTTATTCATAAATAAATCAAGAACCTTGGCCCATCCTCGGAATTTGAAATTTGAAATATGGGTGTCACTATAGGTATATCATGAACCAATCACCTTACAAACCAATCCTATGAATTTATCAAGGAAATCTTGGTATCTCCCTAGGTGTGTTACAATATGATTTTCATTAGAGTATTTCATTGTTGGTTAACTAAGGGATCCCAAGTTTCACCAATGGAATATATAAAATCATCCCTTTGAGTCCATTATTGGAAATCCCAAAAGTCTCCCAGTATCACTCAAGGGTATAATAGTTATCCCCCTTAAGTCCATCCATAGTAGTATGTTAGGGATTCCAAGTGTCACTTGGGTGTAAAAATGTAGTATCCAAATTATTGTGTCATGGGAATTCATATATGAACCCATGTTTCACCCAATGAATATAAAAAACATGAATTAAATCAACATAATTTAATTTTTTCAAGGTCATCACCTTAATAAATTTATTTAAATATCACCTCAGAAGGTGTCTTTAGGCATGTCTAACCTTATAAGGCTTTGCCTCTTAATTTATTTTTATGGGGTTTTCATTATAAATATGTTATAATGGTAATGAAAACAATTACATGGAATGAATCTAGGGATATGGATTCAATTCCCTCTCCTTATCCAATTCAATTAACTATTCATATTATAATTTAAAATATAATTAAATTCATCTATTGGCATCCCATAACATGTATAAATGTCGCACCACAATGGGGGAAAATTCATATTCCACCCATGGTTGTAGATTTAATTATACAAAACATTCAAGGGGTGGTTTAAATTCTTGGTCCATAATCTTTAATCAATTATCAAGGGGTCTCATTAATTACATATGTCACACATGTCAACATAAAGCATGTTTTAAAATTGAATTTAGGGGCATCACTCTAATAATTGATCATGTAACACAATATAATATAAATGAAACCATGACATTAAATGAAAATTCCATAACTGCCTATTTTATGTCCATAGTAGAGTGATGGTATAGTATTTGCACCTGATTCAACTTAGATCATGTGAAAATTGATGATCATATGAAGATCCAGGAAATAGGAAAAATTATCCTACCACTAAAGATTATATCAAATACTAATCCAAATGATGAATGACCCAAAAGGAATCTCAAACTCATAGATTTAGATCTTTTTCTTCTGAAAGATCTTGATTATGAGCTCAGATAGATATTCAGTGGCCAATAATTTAATTGGATTCAAAAGAGAGATCTCCAATAGATAATTTCTACTAGGGTAATAAATGAAAAAATTAGGTTTTCAATAATATTTAATTAAGTGAAAAATTATAATTTCACCAAAATACCTATGCCATAGGTTTTGGCCGCATGGTTTTCCAAAATTGTTCCCCAATTTTTCACCCACTGTTGTACGGAGAGGAACTTCACATGGTTTGTATGAACAGTTTGACTAAAAATGAACAAACTGTGTCTCGATCGATATTAAAAAACCTAAAGATAGTGCTTTATGGTCATGTGTCTCAAATAACATGGCTTTTCAAATCATGCAGACTCCTCCAGCTCTCTACCCATCCTTACATAGTTAGAAAAAACTAAATTGCATGACCCTGTACAGTTTCTACTAACTATTCACCAAGCCTTCTTCTCCGCCAATACTAGGTTCCATGGTCAAAATAAGCCTTGAACACCCCTGATGCCTTGATGACCTAAAAAGACCTTCACGTAGGTATTATTGATGAATTTAATCTAGGAATTTATAGAATGTAAAAGATTGGATACCTCAAGAGTGAACCTATTTCTTATTATACCAACACATAGGTTAAAAATAATATTAATATTCAGTTGTTTTGGCATTTAAGGTTTAAACTCGACAACATTGACACCAATAATACATTAAAACATTTTATGATAACTAATATGGACTTTTTTTCTTTATACATTAATTTTCGATGACATAATTTTTAAGGTATAGGATTTCATCAATTTCTTAGAATTTCATTCCCTAAAAACATTATAAAATTTGGTTGGAAAATGTGATCAATTTTATTCAACTAAATTAATTGAATAGTTTTTATATTAAGAGTTTTCTAAATTTTATTTATATAAAGAGAAAAATATATAATAGTGTATTCGTCATGTGTCTAAATGAAAAATTATAGATCAATGATAGATTAAAGGAATGGTTATATATACTTTAAATGGTCACAGGGTAGACTCGGTATTAGTGAATGAGGGGTGAACTATTTATCCTCCTATGATATACACTCCCTCTATGCGAGAGAGATTTGAAATTTGAAAAATTTTAAATGGTATAATATTCCAAGAATTATATTCATCAATTATGTACATTTTTGTATAAATGAATGTCTAAAATTGAAAATGATTAAATTAACATGATATTTATATTTTTAATTCAATATTTCTTCCCTGTGTAAATAAGACATGTATTACATAATAATTTCCAACACAATGTTACTAAGATATAGTTATTTTTAAATAAATGTCCACCATATTTATTGACCTAGTTATGTTTCTAATAATGTAAATTGTGAACTTTACAACATTTAACAAACTAGATTTTTTCTTTTCATCACCATTATTTGATATTATGGTTTACATGATTTTGTTATATGTTAATAGGGATATAAATTTGTAACTCTAACCATTTAAAATGGATGTAACCTATTGAATTATATATTATTATATTTAAAGGGAATGTAAAAAATAAAATATTATTAAATGGATTAATTATGGATCGTTACATTATGGAATAATTACTAAAATTTTATACCAAATACCGATCTAATATGGATATAAATTTTCATCAAAATTCCCACCATGAATGGTTCATCTAAGGTAAAGGATTTTCAAGATTAGATATATATAAAATATCAAACATAGATTGGAAATGGGATGACTTATATGTTTTATATAATAATTAATAGGTGGTGTATATGTTCAAACTCATAAGAAAATTCTATTGAATTTTGATCCAATAATTAATAGAAGTTGGATATTAATTACACATAACCAAATTCTTATTAGTCGTTTTCATATCCCCATTTATAATAATTTATCTAAAAATACTAAATATATCTATGAAAAAATAAACATGTTATCCAAATGAATAAGTTTTTATTTATTATCATATAATTTATCATTAATTATTGGTTATGTATACAATATAAGTGAATCAGATGAAAGTTGTATTGTTAATAAAAGTTTAGAATCTATTGATGCTAAATAGATTAATGTATCGGGTGTCTAGTATGGAAATAAAATAAATGTAAACACATGTTATGTTTCTTTCATTGTAAATTTATTGGTGTTAGACCGTATGGGATTTCATGTGTTAATTTTCTAATTAAAATTTATTGATAACAAAATTACAATAAAAGTTATTGAATTAGGATTCATGAAACTGATTTTCAATAATGAATAATAAAAATATGGGACCTTTATAATGGAATACAATTTAGTATAGAATTCATAAAAATGTGATATTATAAATTAAAATTGAACCACAGTTCTTTAGAAATAAATAAAAATACATAATCAAATGTAAATTTATTATAGGATGATTTTTTCCATGCGATGTCACATGAACATCAAAGTAAACCTAATTTATATGATTTCATATTTATTATAGTCAACTATAGAAATGAAATTCATAAAATTGATAGTGGGGTGAAACACTTAATCCGTTTAAGAACAACTATAGATTATAAAATACAGTATTTCTATCTAAAATAAAACAATATTTTTACCATATTCTAGATGATCCCCTTTTAATAGATCAATAGGAATATGAATAATTAAATACCATCTCCAAATAGATTAAGATATAAAATATTCCACTAATTTATTCTAATATAATGGTAAAACATTTTAATCGGACACTCATTGGGGACCTAAATCAATGAGAAATTCCTTATACTCATACTCTTTCTGAATGATATCCTAAATAAAGGATGACATCGTGTCCCAAGTCTTGATATACTCCTATATATTTATCTTCCCTTAATTAATAACATAGTGACGAATACAATTTTTACTATTTTTCCATGTTAATTTATCATCATTGGTGTCAAATAGTTGATTTCACTAATCGATTGTATTGATGTTCTTTTTTAAGGCATTGATTTCTATCTTCTTTCCCACCATCTCCTCCTTAGAGTGTATAAGTAAGTCTAGAGGAGATATGGGAATAGCATCATCTTCCTTCACCCTCCCTTTTCACCCACTATCTTTTTTGTTGATGACGATTTCCCAATTTCTCAAAAACTATCATCATATCCTTTTTAAGAAAGGGGTTCCCATCATTTCCCTCATACTCATTTTTTTATTCAGTTGTGAAATTGTTGACCAAATATAGATAATCAATCAATTTCTCATTCCTTCATTTTACTATTTCATTATCAATTAGAGGTAGATATATAGGCTCAATTAATAATATATCTCTATTATGGGTTTTCTTTATGAGCACTATAGACATAATAACACTGCCCACTAATCTAATAATTATCAGTTTAAGTATCTTGGAATAATAATTATGGTTCCTAGTTTTAATTTCATAGTTAATAGAAATTCCCCTAATAAAATCCACCCTTCATACAATTCTATACACATTAATGGATAAAAACATAGCTTGATTTCCTATTTCCAAATTACAGTTTTCTTGATAAAGAAAAGCATCACTTTAAATTTATTTGTGCATTCATCAATTCCAACTTTATGACCTCCCATTACTAGTCCATTCAATTGGCTCAATACAAATAATTGTTTCCCCCACCACATTGTCATTTATACTTTTTATCTCATATATTCATTTTTACCAATAATGTATTTTTCTTTGATATCAAAATTTATTAATATCATGACTCCATATGAGGTCAAATACTCAATGATACCAGCATATGAAGTTGAAGAGAGCACTTACACTGGGTTAATAAGAATCCTTCCAAAAATGATTCGATATAAATTCACTTTTAATTTCACATCCTACAACATCATAGAGATCACATCATCATCCCATTTATTAATATAAACCCCATATTGAAAATAATTTTCTTGAAAAGGAGATTCTCTATATGCATAATATCATGTGGGGATTCGATATGTTACAATGCATATTCATACATTTTAATGGAACCTATAACACTAACAGCCAGACTCAATAGTGTATTTATCCAACTCATAGGTTCCCCTTCCCTAAATATAGAAACATAAAATTCATTGTTATTTTGAATCGTATTATGAATGAGGGGTGCTGTAAAATACTTAATACCTTCCGGTGAAATATTAGATTTATTGAGAAGGATATCTTAAATCAAATGATACATTCCCATATGACCATGATGACACCCCTAAAAATATTTTCAGAGGGATAGAAGGATGAGTAGATGTCATACCAAAAATAAAAAATATCCATATGGTAACATCCTATTTCATCCACAATATCTACCATGATATATTTAATTTTCGGCATTGAAACAAAATATTTGACACAATTGAATAAATAAACGGGGTAAAAAAAACCCGAATCATACTTTAATAACATAGAAGTTGACTAATGATTTTTACAATCACTTTAATTATAGTAGGATATTTTGAGTTAAAGGTAAATAAACGAATATTACATAGATGATTTTTTTCATGGTTTCCCAATTAAAATGGAAATTATAAGACCATATGAATAGGGAGAACTAAATTTCGTCAATCATACACTAGGATTAAGAATATGAGAAGGTTAATCCTTCTTCATTTACAAAGAGGATTATAATGTGGTGATATTCCAAAAACCTGACATTCAGTTGTTCCTTTAAACCCTATGAAACATTTATAATTTTTTTGACGGAAACAAATGGAGTGATTATATAGATAAAATGGGATACCTAGGAAATATGAATTGATATCTGAATCTTTAATGAACTCTAGAATGGAAATTGGTAACACTGGTATGTACTTTTGAGTAAGGGGACCTAAGATAATAGAGATATACTGGGGAATGTTAAATGTGTTCAAATTAGTCGGAGGGGTAAAATATTTGGGGTAATATGAGGGTGGACTAGTTAAATCCTCCTACCTGTGATGGTGGAGAAAAAAATTATACATTATACGTTAGAAAAAATTGAATATATTGGATTTTTTTAAAGAATTATACTATTAATGGAACAAGAGTATATCCATATAAAATTTTAAAAATATATTTTTAATGTATAAAGAAAAGGTAATTGATTTTATGTTAGATGGAATGATTATTGTCAATTATTTGACCCTGACATATCAATATTCAATATTTATATTTGGTTTAGTAACAAGTTAAAAGTTCCAATCAATAAGGTCAATTAGAATTTTTTTTCCCTACATAGATTATTGTATTTTGAAAATATAATAAAATAATATAGTATTATACATTCAATTATTTTACCTTTAGTTCATGTTTTTAAATGTTTATTACAAATTTTAAGGGTTCGTTTACACTAATATTTTATAATATATTTTTTCAATGTTTCTGAAAAGATCCAAGAGATTTTAAATCAATATTTTCAACTTGGTACATGAGATATGTAGATGGGAATGTCAATTCTTTCCCACCCACATTAAATTCTAGACACGTCATCTAAAAAATGGAATAGTGTTTTCTCATCTATAAGGATGGGGGTTTTAAGGTAAATGGAATGGGATTTTAACTTATTGGAAATAACAATTCTAAATTAGTAATTTCATTATATGATTCATTTTAGAAAATAGAAATATATAGTGGAGAGAATAAACAACATGTAGAAAAGTCATTATACCCACACTGTAAATAATGGTTAGCTATGATAACCATAAAAATAAATTTATATACACTTTTATTTTAAAAAAAATAGTTTACTCAATAATGTATTGTGATTAAGATTGATAAATCAACCCCCCCCCCCCCCCACACACACACACAAACTCACAAAAATGCACACTAATTTAATCCATTGACATAGAGTATGTATGGAGGATCATGTTATAAATAAGGTAAGACATATAGGTGAAACAATTAAAATAATATTAATCTGAGTTGAATAAATGTATAAATATATTATATTTTAAAACCTAGAATGAATATATTTTGATTTTTTATCCTATTTAGATACAAGATGATTCATATAGTAGTAATAAAGAATAACTACATTTTGTTATTTTATATCATCGATAATATTAAAGGTGGTTCAATGGTTTGGGTTTGGGAGGCTCACCAAGATAATAGGTTAATAAAGGATAATAATGGAAGCATATTCCATTGAAATAAAATAATTATGAAGATTAGATCAAGAAAAAAACTAATTATTATTTGAAAGAAAATCATACATAAAAAATATATATTAATGGAACAAACAATATTCAGTGAACCAAAAACCATGTCCAAATCCCCAAAAAACCAATTTCAAGGGTAGTTTTTCACTCAAAAGTTTAATATCCACCAGGTTCTCACTATTGTCACAATGCTTAATAATATTCAAATTGAAAAAATTATTAATTATTTATATTTTTTAAATTTTCTTGGTGTAATTATTTTATCAGATTTATATCGTAAAAAACATACAAAATAATTTCTTTATGTGTGGGGATCAATATTCGAGGTGATTCCCATTACAATACAACATTATCGCTAGGTTATGAGAGAGAATTGATTTAGGTAGCTCATTTCATAGATAATGGGATAAATATTCCAATTTTTTTTATTGATATTATAAATGTTCAAAAGGCTATTGGGTCATTACTGTTGTGACAGATAATTATTAATAATTTTGGAGATAAGAAAGTTGTATTTCATTTCGAGGTAATATTATACTAAAAAAAATTGAAAATTAAAAAATTGATAAATTGTGGAATATAATGATAATATGGGTAATAGGTAATTACATCATAGAAGTAAAAGGGAATTTTTTTCATTATATAGGGGGATAGTGGAGCTTAATTTTTCAATAACAATCCATAATGGGTCATCCCTAAACTAGACACCTAATCTAGCATGTGGAATGGATAGAAGAGCATTCCCGATCCCCATGGGCTGGTGAAAACTTCCAAGTCATCGAGACCTACCTTAAGGAATTATTTGTCCTAAAATAAGTTGAAAAAATAATAGTAGATATTTATTAAATAAATAAAACATTCTAATTAAAATTTATGAAATGTAAGTCAAAGAGTATTAGGGAAATAAAAGTGATAAACATAAATACGAAACCCCATGTATATAGGAAATACAAGCCATATTGAGATGACTAGTCGGTCAACATTACACCATGTCACTACCAATTCCCTACACCTCTCTAAGATGTGTACATACCACCAACATTTAGTGGCATCTCTTAACCTACATTAGATATAACAAGATGTAGACATACCCATTGATATGAATAAGGTTTGATAAAAAAAGCCTATTTGGGTTATTGTAAGTATTTCTTATGTTTTAACTATAAAATAAAGCACAATTCTTATTTGAATTAATAAAAGGAATGAAATAAAAAAATTATAGTTTTAAATAAATCATTTAAATCCCTCTATTTCAAAATAGTTTTCAAAACCTAAATAAATAAAGAATTTTCAATGCATTTACAATAACTATTTCTTGAATTATTTTTATAGAAACCATTTAATAATTGAGAATCCTAGAAACTAATCCCGAGGGAAATTTGACATTTGTTTTATAGGATCATCACTCCTCAAGGATCAAATGACTAACTACACACATATCCCTATAGTATGTCCCAAGGGATGAAATAACACCCTGATATATAAATACCCTAGTCATAATAAACTTTAGTTAAATTAATAGCTTAAATTTATTCTAGGTATCTGAAAACCATCTTAGTGTGTTTATCCCAATCCATCCCCCTTCATATAAAAACAGGTTCCAACGTACTATATACTACACTTAGAGGATATAAAATTCGTAAATTTCTTATGATTAGAGGCTTCTTCTTCAATTGTTTAAATCATTAAATGATTGTTTTATATGTAAATAATTAAATGACCCTATATCACACAAAAACAACATTTGAAATCAAAAACTATTTTCAATAAAAGGCGGATATCCATTTTAATAAATAATTCCCAACAATGAATTTTCAAAGATAATATATAATTCCATAAAATAATTTTGAAACCCAAATTGGAATGATAAAGATAAAATGTGTTAATAAAGAAAGGATTTTGATAAAACCGGCCTCCTTAAAGACATGATATTTCCAAGAATTAATAGAATCCACACCAAAGAAATATAGCTCCGAGGTAGTAAGAGAATAACTTAAAATATGGAACCTATATTAAGAAACGCAGATTCAAAAATCCAAAGAACACCAGAGATTGGAAAATCCACATACAAAAATAATTACAGAAGAAGCACACCATGACTAATATAGATCTGGTCAATTTATTCCTTCCTCATAATGAATTAAATATAAAACTCATTAGACCATGACACATTCAATTGATCTAGCCATAAAACCCCTAATATATGGTTACATTTATGAAATATATATGAGTTCCAAAATTATAGAGAATAATAACAAATTTTGGAATCGTAGCTTCATTATTTAAAATACAACACGCATAGATCCATTGGAATTTCCCTTTGGATGATTTGGGATATCCAAAATCTCCATGGGAAAATCTTGGATTCAAGATCCTTGTATTTGGGAAAAATAATGAAACCCATGAGAGATGTTTCAGGTTCTAAATGAAATTTACGGGTTATTAAATTCATTTATTGTGTTTTGTTTTCAATATTTCACAAAACAAAATATAATTGTGGTCACACTTCATCTCAATAGGGACTTCTCGATAGTTTTGCCATGTTTTTTGTTTACCCATGCACCAAAAATGTCAAAAAAACATTCTACAAATAAACACAAAGTCACATAGATTCTTATGAATGCTGAACTATTTTAACAACCCCTTCACCAATCACAATCATTACCTAAAACCTCAAAAAACTATTAAAACACCTGAAACACCCTTAAAATGGTTAAAAATGATGGTAAAAATTGAAAACTGTACCTTAAGTACACATCATGAGGTTAAACTTTTCCCCTCGATAAACCATTTCTCCCTAGAAATACAAGTCAATGGATACACACCAACTTAAAAATAATTCCACTACTCGCTCATTAATTAATCTTATTCCAATGTATTGTGAGAATATTTTCTATGCTATAATGACACTCTAACCAAAACAATTCAATTTATTCATGGAATATTTTTATATGAATTTTTAACTTGAAATAATAATTCAATGACTAGTATATCAATTTCTAATTCATTATCTTCCCAGTTCAAAACCTGTGAGTGGTCAGGGTGATATTTATTAAGAAGATACACAATGAAAAAATCATGGATTAAATTCAACTTAGATGGAAAATATGACTGATAAATAAATTTTTCAGTCATCATAGTGATTTAAAATTAATTTTCCATGCCAATAGTGACCCAAATGGGGAAAAAAGTTCAATAACACATGGTCATATACAGAAAAAACAATATAATATAATCAATGATCCACATAAGATTTATGTAAACATTGGCATGTCTCTAGTACTTGGTGAATAACCTGAATTTATTCCAACATCTTCAATGTAATTCATGGTCTTACAAGATAAGTTTAACACACCTTAGACCAATAAATATTTTTCTTGAATAGTCATCCATAAAAATATTTAATTTTTCCATATTGAGGGAAAATTTGAATATATTATTATATAAATAAGCAAATCTAAAATCTATTTCCCCAGTACCTCCAAATTCCAACAGAAAGGAATTTATCATTTCCAGGAATCTAAATAGATTTTTCCATATATCTGACAGTATGTGCATAGTATATTCTGGGTAAATTTACATGATAATTGATAACCTTTTAGAGTCCATTAAAAAACAAAGAGGTAATTTGGATATACATATCTATAATATTTATATATGGAACCCCATTAAACCCCACGATCACCTAAACATACAACTTTCTCAAATCCTTAGCACTGGTGGATTCTTGAATCATAATTAAATGAGCCATATTTTATAGTCGATCAATCACCACCAATATAGAATTATTCCCTCTCGGGGTCCATGTTAACACAATATTGTAATCCATGGATATCGGACCCCATTTCCAAATGGGTATTTAGATAGGCTAAAGAAATCTATATGATTTTTTTGTTTTCCATTATCATTCTAGCGGTTGAAATTCCCCGATTGAATCACTGAGTTAGGTCAATGTTTCATATTACCTGAAGCATACTTCCCATATGCCAATGGCTGATCACTAGTGGTGAGGGACTAGAATATATGTGAGGGGACTATTCCCTAATATCAATGTCTAAATATATTATAAATATCTAAACAATGAGAAACTATAATAATCATAAAATTATATAGTAAAACATTGAACACAATCCCATATCAAAATGATTCTATCACAAAACATTCATTCTATTTCCCACTAGGCCAACCACATATACAAATAAATTGGAAAAAATTAAAGGAGGATCTCCTACAACATTGAGAATTATACACCTTATCTCTAAAATACACACAATTTCCCCAATCCCAGTCTTCTACATGTCTTGTCCTTGCCTAAAAAATATATACCAGATCTGCACATGCATTTCAGTACCCATGGTAACTCTAAAAATAAAAATTAACAGGTTCTCCAAAATAACCAATAATATGCCTCATAGTAACAACGTTCAAGAATGGGGGAAATAAATACATAAATTTCCTGAATTTTTGATTCTTCATGTGCCATCTAGGCCACCATGATACTTGATGTAACACACACCTATCAAGGCACCAGGTGTTAACCAATCCACCGTAATACCCCACCATACTTACCTCTACTCCATGTCGGGAGCTATGTTTCATATGTCACCACATATCATATTAGCTCACAAATATGTTTTCATTTAATATCCACTTAGTTCACATGTCTAACATGTGTTTTGGAATTATTCTCTCAGAAAAACATTCCCTAGGTCATGCCATATTGTCATTAAACCCCTAGAACAGTTTTGGGAAAGCCTATAAGTTCATTGCATTGGTTCAAAACAGTACACCTTGTATTCATATTTCTGATTTCCACCTTTAAGGACCACCACACTCACCACCCTAAGGTGGTATTCCATCTTCAAATTACGATAGACCCGCCTTACATTCTAAATGAATTAGAATATAATATATCCTCCATGGTATTTTTCCCTTGTTAATATTTCAACGCATTGGATACAAATCGCAGAATTTGAGTCTACTCCTACATCGATTGATCATGTAAATGATATAAAACTAGTACAATCAAGTGAGACCTAGTCCTTGACCATTTCCACAACACCCATTATCCCCCTATAAGGGTCTTCTAGACACTTTTGAGCATCCCAACCATAATGATACCAAAAGTATAGTTCCACAGGCTTTAAAATATCCAAAGGAGAGTCATATCATAGCTTATAAAAATGATCATATCAATAGTAGTTTTCACAAGGTCAAACACACAATAAATACATCGAAATCATAATCCTCATATTCAACACACATACTCTAGGAATACCATGTTGAAAAATGGTTTTCATGGCTATACACACACACACTCTCTCTCTCAAGCATGTCAAGGCATACTCTCCTATATAATGTCCCTCACGTGGCAAGAAATTGTTAAAAAAATTCCATAGCTCAATGCATAACCTAAACCCAAGATTTATTAGGAAAGTTCCAACACCTACACAAAAAGCCTTATGAATTCCAACTATCATGTCCCCAATATTTTCCCAAGACAGAAATTGTTGTCTTAACAAACATCTCACTAGGGAGACCACATTGTACTAAGGTGAAAACCTTATATGTCATCTCATAAAGATCAAGAGAAAAAATAGTATATTTATATAAACCAGAAAACATTATGTTATATTATAATTTCTATAATAATAGTAAAAATAGCTATATCCAATTAGGAACCAAGTAATCAGATGATTCTAAACATTTGATGTTCTTTTATGAACTCAACTTAGGTATGAGTTACAAACACACCCCCATAATCAATCCTAAAGGTCTCTCGGTCCTAAACTGATTTACCCAATCCCATATATTAGTCTTTATTCACTATACTTATTCCCATATCGAAAATAACACCCAAATTCACACCACATCATAGACATAACTATGGTTTTGTGTGATGGGGGTTGCCTACATCAAAAGAGTTATCATCTTGACCGAGCCCATGAATACCTCTACCAAAAATTACCAAGCCTCATCCAACATATTAAAATCCTTAGGAAATACCATTTTAATTCCCAAATATCAACCACATTCGATGAATCAATAATTATTTAATTATAGTTAATTTAAATTAGAAATTATCTGATACTCAGAAAGGAAAAATTATCAAACACCATTGATGGTGCTCCATCTAAATTGGATTTGAAACCAAACACATATATAGAATATTCACACATACATGATTCTATAGTTTTAAATATCCATATGAATTAGGTCCTAGTAAAAAACTAATCAAATAAAATTTAACAGATTATTTTTCAAGAAAATAGCCCAATGACGTACCTTAGATGAACTGTTTTGTAAAGATGTTCCGCCTTCGCTACCTGAATTCCTCTACACGTGATGATAAAGGATCCATTAATTTATAAATTACATCACCAATATCTGATGAAATAAACATAAAATCTCTTATTATAATCAATCCAAGATCAGATGAAAAGAACTAGGGGTCGAAATGAAAATAAATATTGAATTTTACATGAAATCGCTAAGTGGTCACATTTTGATGCATCCTAAATCAAGGGGAACTAAAAGGTAAAGGAGAATAGGAGAATATGGATGAATTTACATATTTATATCATCCAAACCTCTCAAATATATAATGGTTTTACTTCTAAAAAGATGAAACTGTCCCATATCCAACCAGCTAATCGTTGGTAATCGCTGCTAAGTCAGTGGACAACTGGATGGTCAATGATCCCATCAGGAAACCTGGGCAACTGCCCATCCCATCAGCCATCACATATGAATCATTAGATAGTAGATGGTTGTAGTTGTATCTATAGATATCTCAACCTTCATTCATTGATTTTTTTAGATCCCGAGTAACCTTCTATGCGTTTTCCGTAATCTAAAAACAACATTTTGTGACATCCTAGCATTTAGACTTCTATCCAAAGTATATGTTCTCAAAACAGACCATGCATGAAATAGAAAATTCAAATTTTTAGAATATTTTTTATCTTGTAATGTATTAGGTCATTATAAACTATCCATTAAAACACTTATTATCCTTTAGAATCCATGTTAGTCCCCAAAACACTTCTCCTAATTTTGAAAGGTCATTCATTCGTTGAGAGCTCATCATGTTTCCCCTGTGAATTCTGAAACACTATAGATGTATATATTTTTAAAATACAACATACCTAATTTACAATAAATGGATACACCAACTCCTTTAAAATATAAACATTGGGAAGATACTCACACCACCAATGACTCCAAATATTCTTCGATTTCTTCAAACTGGTCACCTTGAAAATTGTGGAACTCCCCACCATAAGGTTTTACTCATGATATCCAGTTTCCTATTATCATACTCCCAACCATATGATTCCAAAATATAATGTCTCCTTTAATATTCCACTGACCTACCGACCTCATTTGAGCAATTCTTCTAATGTAGTCTTCCTTTCAACAATTTCCAAAATCCGATGTAGAACACCAATCAAATGCAGGTATTAGACCTCCTTGACAATCCTTGAATGAATCCAATGAGTCACACTATCAATGTAAAAGGAATAAAAAATCAATCATTTCATAAAGCCACTAACGATTTTTACCACAACCACATCTCAGATGAAATTATATATAATCCACCATTTGAACATCCATCTCCCAAATTCCCATGAAAATATTAGTTCTTCCAACTAATATGATACCAACAAACCAATTTTTATGATTCAACTCTAAGTGTCTTACAGTGTTCACTCAACACACATTGACATTAAAAACCAAAACTCATTATAAGACCCTATTATATAACCATAATGTTTCTCCACCCATCATGCTCTCATCCAATGAACCAGAACCATTCCAATCCAAGTTTTCTTTAGATCAAACCAAACCACTAGGAGCACAATGTTGATGCACCGATTCACCTAAAAATGAATCTAAATTTTTATTTTGGTGGTACCAAGGAACCATATCAACTTTTATATATTGTACTCATACACAACAATGTCATATAATCCATTCAGAGACTGGTACTTCACTACAACCATGATCCTTCTTATTCAAATGTTTTCCCCCCAGTTACACGATTCTCATCATTATAGGTTAAATTTCATTATCACCTATTGATGAAAAAATTGAACTATAATACCAAATCCCTTTCTGTATCATCATGAATTGATTCTGAAACTTTTTATTGTTCATACTCAAATGAAAAATATAACATTGATTTCCTCTAGTTCATGGATCAATAGGGAAAAAATTCTTAATATTTCCTAAATTTTATGTAGAAGAAGGGTAAATTCCTTCAATCAGACAATGGTGTTCTCAACTCAATAATATTTCCCTACCATTGCTCCACAATTCCAAGTCTTAATAGAACCGAAACTTTCATGTGAATTTCTCCTCCTAGGTCATTCTCCCCCAAATGATATAACTATGTAACTCAATCATTGTTTGTCCTAGGTCATCCATGAAATTTCACCCAAACCATAACCATAAAAACCTATTATTTTTGGGAAATTTATAATTTCTCACTTAGTGATCCCAAGCTATCATGCATGTGCGCATCTCGTGAATTCATTAGTAAACTCACTTAGAGGGTGATTATAGTTGAAAAACACTATAGCACTAATTCCACTATACTAATAAAGTACATCACTGCCCAAAAAACTTATCATCAAACTAGTCCATGTAATTCTCACTAATTTAAGACACACATGGTAACCACATGTACCCAGTACACATCTATCCTTTCATATCGATACTTTTTTCAAATGCCTCACTAAGATCACTCCCCTCTATACATGGTAGAGTGATCAACTGAGAATATTTTCATAGGTCCACACTCGGGGTCCTACTCGGTCTCACACAAATCAGATAGCAATATTCTCTCTCGAAACCAGAATGAACACCCCAACTCGAAAAATAATGAGTCATATCTCCTTGAACCTGGGCTCATATTCCAAACCCAATAACTATAATCACAAGAAGGTAAATTTCACCAAACATGGATTATTCCTAATACACCTATTTAAAACCATCATCTCCTTGATGTTATGATTCACCACGCACATCATGCTACATGTGGTTAAGTTCAAAACCACAAAGAGTCCACCCACACTATATAATTCCTAAATCTGACCATTAAGGATCCTCTCTGACCATCCCATAAAAACTATATCCTAAAATAAATGGAATTAAATCTAAGTATTCTACCATTTAATCTAGATCCAAATGTCAAAATTATTAGTAATATCAATAATTTCATGCAAATACATAACACCCATGTCTTTCTCCCCGACCCATTTTGGATATTGATATACGTAGGAACCACATCCTTGATCTATTATCATTGATCACAAATCTAATTCTCATACCAACACATCAAGATTCTATTACCGATGTATAAAATACATCTACCAACCCACTAGATGTCTCTCTTCATCCTGAAAAAAGGTAATTATTTTACCTAGAAATATCACCCTCCACGGAAATTCACATGACCCACCGTCATAAGAGATTTTGTAAAATCACACACAAGTAGATACATTTTATGGGTTTCCATTATTCCTTTTATGATTCAAGAAAAATGGCCCCTTAAAAATGGTCCAATATCCAAACCTAAAAAAGTCACTTCTCTCATATAAATTCAAATTCAATAAACATCTTAGTCACAATAGTGCAATGAAATCACAACAATATCATTACCATGGTAACTATCATATCAAATTTGAATGGTGTTCATGACTTAGTAGATTGACTTCCATCATAAGTTACAAGATAATTTTAAACATCATATATAAAAAATCCATAAATAAATTAAAAATACTCCCCTATTAACAATTTTTGACACCCTGAATAAATCAATGGGTCTAGTTGTCGTGTCAAGGAACTCAAGAATGACTCTGTATATGTCAATGGCATAAAACTAGCAGAATGGGTCAAGATTAATAATGGGGAGACTATAACCCCACATGAAATTCAGGAAATTATAAAAATTATAATGAGCATACAAAATAATCAAAAGAATGTAGTAAAACACTAAACACAATACTATATATAAATGATCATGTCAGATAATTTACAACTAGTTTCCCACTAGTATAACCACATATAAAAATAAATATTTATTGAAATTCTTAGGATTAACTCCAATAACATTGAGCCTCATATAACTTGTCCCCAAAATATGCTAAACAAGGCTCATATTAATCCACTACAAATCATGTTCTTAACCCAAAAAGTAGAAAAATGTTATGCGTGCACACGAGGGTGCCTCTATAAGGTCTGATAAATAAATATTAGTTGGATCAAACCAAGAACATATAATATATGTTTTCATATGTCAACATATTCATGATTTAAGGAATTAAAAAAATAGACATTCACCATAAGAAATCATGTTTTGACTATTCCTTCGTGATACATGATGTGATACACACACCGGTCAGGTCATCGGGTGCTAACCAAGACACTCTGACACCAAACCATACCTTCTTAAGCTTCGGGAAGGTAGAATACTCCCATATGTGACCACATAACATATCAGGATACAAGGCCAGCTTCATTACCTTCAAAATAATCTACAAAGAAAATTACATGTCTCAAATTAAATATTATATCCCAACTAGAATTATGTCAGTCCATAAGTTTATCACACCACTAGCTCAGTCTTAGGTCAAGATACAAGTTCTATGTTTTAGTTAAGAACATAAATCCCATTAGTTGTATTTATGTGTTCTGCCATTAAGGAATACCTCAACCCCCAACTTAAGGTGGTATTTTTCTCTTCCACGGTGGTATTTCGACATAAAATTCTTGATGAAATGGATTATAAGTACCTCTGCATGGTATTTCAACCATGTGGTAATTATAATTCTTTGGATACACATCACCCTAGCATGGTCCACCTCTATTTAGACTGAACATTTCCATTATATCTACATTGTTCTATCAAGATATATCACGTCCTTATTTTTCATCACAACACCCATGCTCCCCCTATAAGGGTTGTCTAGCCAATTCTGAGCAAGCCAATAATCTTGATGCCTGAAAAAAATCCCCATGCTTAAAAATATCGACAAACAAATAATATCATAATAATAAAAAGTGCTCATATCATGCATGGTTCTCTAACATCCACACACACACCAATAAGAAACACATATAAAACATAGGTCACATATGCCACACATTTAATCTAATACTATAATATCATATAATTGTTATATTGTCTACAAACACAATACAAAAGTGTCTCAATGCATAAATTCTTTTATAAAGTCCCTCACATGTAATGTACTTATTACAAAAAATCCACTACCCAATTTCTCACCTCACCCCTTCCCTCAGTATGTGGGGTTCATGGCCAACTGAAAAAACCATTTCCATCCCAATTCCAGGACCCTAATCAGTTCCCACAACCGAAACATGTATCACAAATCACATCTCACTAATGAAATAATATATTACATACTCATAAACCTATTTTGGCTACCCATAAAGCTATTGAAAGAACCTAGGCTATCTACATAACCCATTACATATTTTTTAGATCTTACATGGCCTCCCCCTATTACAAGAAACAAAATCACCCCTAAACAACCATGTTTTAATATGATTCTAAGATTCCTAAGTGCTTATTACAAAGCATCCCCAATTTGGGTGTGATAACCTGATTCATATTAAAACAATCATGACTCAGTAATATTCTTAAATTATATTTAATATTTTTATATTCATTATAATAATATTATGTAAATTTTAAATCAAAACGGGAAAAAAATTATTAAAAAATAATATATTATATGGCTTCATTTAAAGAATAATTATAAAATTTTATATTATGAAATTAAAAATTTAACATTACTTTCTAGAATAACCATATAAAAATTTGTTTATGGTGAAATTTTTGGATTCTAATTAAAATATTTACCTATCAATGAATAGTGAAAATACTGATTTTTATAGAACTATCTTCTATTTCCACTAATTATATTTATTTAAGAGTCACATTTGATCATAAATTTATATACCCATATATTAATTAAAAATAATCAAATTAATAACACATGAAGAATAATTATCCCTAATATTGTTTTTAGTTCATCTATGGTAATAAAACTGATTTTTAATTATTTTTTTAGAGTATAACACCTTCATATTAGAATTCATGTCTTCCTAAATATAGAAATTTAATCATAAAAAATTACTCTTTGTTGGGAATTATAATGTTAAAATTTTTTAAATGACCCTTTATCAGTTTTTTCCAATATGAATTACAACCATAGTAAATTTGAATCCCCTTAGTATGGGTAAATTTGGTATTTATAGATAAAATTAATTTTCCAAGGCCTAAATATCTCCCTAGACATTGAATTTATTATATTTAATATGATATTTTCGACCACAACCATCAAATTTATAGGATTTTGAAATTTACTTCCACTTTTATTTGACATTGACACTAAAAATATTTTAAATAAAGAATAATAAAATGTTATTCTCTATTTTTAATATCATTAATATATTTTTCAAATGGATAAAAAAGGATATATTAAGTTATAAGTATTTATTTTAAATAGTATTTAATATATTTTATAATTGAACTTTATTTTAAATTTTTTTCATGGAATAATTACCTTAAATTATTACACAACGCCGACCTAGTGCTCATGAAAACAGAAGAAAAATAATGTAAATGAATTTAAAACATGAAAATAAAATTTTTATTGACTAAGACATTCCAATTAATTAATTAGATAAATATAACATACTTTTGATGTATTAAAAGATTATATTATAATTTAATTTCTATCTTAATGTCATTAATGTCATCATATGTGAATATTCATGAAGATGACTATAATTGTATATTATGTTAAATAATATTTTTTTTATGTATTTAAAAATCATAAAAATATTTTATTCATCCCTGTGAGAGATATATGTTCGACAGTATCAATCATGGTCCACTTATGGGTAACTTTTACATTTATAGTAACTTTTTTTCTCCTAATTATTAAAAAACGTTGATATCATGGTGCTCATTAAACGCATTAATGGGGAGCTAAAACATATAGATAACGGTGGGAACATCACCTAAACTTGTCCAAATTTTATCTTATGGTTGTTTTTTAACTCATAAATATTCTATACTTGATATATATCTATTTTTTGTTGTAAATTAAACTTAATTTATATAAATTTAATACATTAATTAAGTCCACATGAGACCCTACCCTATCTTTTAAAAAGGAACCTCAACTCCTCTTTTTCTAACACAATTTGAGAACTCTAGTTTAGCCAATACCAACCCAGTTATCTACACCACATTTTGTTCCATTCAAGAAAGGTCCCAGTCTAACAAAGATATAAATTTTAAAATTCATATGTGGCAAGAAAAAGAGGATATATGTGGAGAAGTTATAAGTTATAAGCGACTTATTTCAAGTTTATTTTGGCATCTACCTTCATAAAATATACATTAAAAAATATTAAATAACAAAATAATTATTTTACATAATTAGAAATGTTATTATTATTATTTTATAACCATTTCTCATATTTTATTCCATTCTATATAAAATGAAAACATTTCTCAAGTGTACATGTAGATTACTACCTCCATAAAGAGATATGTTTTTTTTTTCAACACCACCTAAAAATGATGGCTATAATGATGAATTTAATTGATATATATGATATTAATGTCATTATTATCATTCTATAATGATAATATATCATCTAATGTCTTAAATTTTAATCTATTTTAAATTGATAATGTGGTTTGGGAGTACATGTGGACTATCTACTCCATAAAGTGATTTGATACATTTTTCGTATAATCCAATCATGGATTATTATACAATTTTACTTAATGAATAAAAAATTTAATGAATAATATTCTATAAGTTATCTATTAATTTTACCTTATACCATGGTTAACATACAATTGGTTTCTTGGGATTATGGACAAAAATTAATCAGAACATCTAATGTAAACCAAACTAATTATGTAACGTAATGAAACATGTTTGAAGATGACTTTTAAGGGTTAATGATAACATAATAAAAATGATAAAACTTCTCATACATGTAAATAATTAATATTTTCTATTCCTGATTTAACGTTTGTAATACACTAAATATAATTTAAGGTATGGGATTTCTAGTATCGATTCCATTTCATTGACATTCCTTACAATTTACCACATATTTTTTTGTTGTGTATATTCAACCATATGGATGTATTTTATAAATAATTTAAAGAAATTAATATTTTTTATTAATCATCCTAACTTATCATCTTCAATAACCATATGATTTAAATTTTTCAAAGTCGAAAGGGATTTTTCAAGGAAACCATTTTTTAAATTATTCCTTTAAAATAAGTTTCCTCCAGGTTTTTAAAATTTCTCCAGGATATCATTATTTATATATAAAATGAAATTAGATTTTATTTTCATGTAGCTTTTTAATTATTTACAAGGATTAAAAAGGAATATTGTTACCTTTTTCCCATCAAGTTACTTTTACAAAAGGTGTGAAAGAAATCATTGTTTCAAATTTTATAGGATAAATAGAATTTCCCACCATCCTAAATTTACATTTCGTTGAAGTTTATGTTAAAATTTTATGTGTTTATGTTCAAATGAAATCATTTAAACGATATTTAGGTAGTTTTTTATTTTATTTTTTTAAAATAAAGGGATAGTTCTCTATATTTTAATCCAAAAATATGAATTGATTCTATTATAGGTTCAAAATAGTTTTTTCAGGGACATTATAATAAAAAGGTGAAATCTTATATTTGGTTTGATTATGATATGGTATATTAATTTTTAATATAATGATGATTCTTCCCAATCAAACATATATAATGGGTGATCTTAATACATAATACATGATAGGTGATCCCAACATAGCTTATATGATGGGTGATCCTGATATAGATCTCCATTTTATTTAGTAATGTTCCATATATTCAAAATAAATTAAGAGGGAGTTAAACGAAATGGTTTCTTATATTGATTTATCTAGGATCAAGTAATTTATGACATGAGTAAAACAAGGTTTTAAATATAATGCTCAATGTCTACAATGAGGCTTTCTATTTTCATTCTTTGTGCTTTAAAGTATTAATTTTTAGAAAAAGTGTTCTTTCTAAGTGGATATGATTTATTTTATTCACTCAAGTAATAATGTTGAAAATGTAAAAATTATAAGTTTTCATGATTTTATATGACGAATGGATTTCTTTACTTTATGTCCCTTACTAAGAATTTTATTTTAATTCCACAATTTTATGTGTTTTTACAAGGGTTAATGATGATTATAGACAAAGAATAAGTCAAGTAGAAGTTAAAAAATATTTTCCATGAAAATAAAACATTGTTTACTTCATAAAACTTATATTACGGGAAAAATGATACCAATTTAAAGTGTATAATTTTTAATTCATGGTTTTATTATGAAATTTTTTCTACCAATTTATATAAAACACCAAAACAAATATGTATTTGATAATTAGATAAACAAATGTCTAGTATAAAGACAATATATTATGTAATGTTTTATATTCAAAACCTTATTTTTGGAATCATTTTATGGTTTAGAAAAATTTACCGGTTAGGAAAATATTACTAGAATACCTCTAAAGGATTCATATCTATTTTTCTATTGAAATTATATAGGGGTTTAATATTACCATGTCACTTCACCTAATATGTGTTAATTGTAAATGGATTTCCACATAGAAAACAGGGAATATAAAATAGATTGGTATCAATATAACAGTATCCTTCTAATTTAGAAACCTATAATGGTTATAATTTCAACTAAATAGTTATTTATAGTGATGTATTTATTGAAAAAA
Source organism: Viscum album (assembly GCA_963277665.1). Classification (NCBI taxonomy): domain Eukaryota; kingdom Viridiplantae; phylum Streptophyta; class Magnoliopsida; order Santalales; family Viscaceae; genus Viscum; species Viscum album. The sequence goes on from OY728160.1 coordinate 1,905,301,031, forward strand.
TATATAAATGGTGGTTATATTAGTGTCTGAGGTCATATAGATTTACTCTGATGGATCATGTCAATAGTTGAAAATTTTATGAAATTGTCCCCTCTATATTTTTAATTAAACTTTGGAACCAATAAAAGTAAAATTATAGATTCATTCTATGCAAAATATATTTAAAGTCATGGGATATTCCAAAAATCAAAAGGTAACTCTAACCATTTATCACATTGAATTGGATGCTAATAGGAAACAGTCTTGGTTAAGAATATTTGAGAGATAATAGTGCATGATTATATAGAATGGGATACATTTAAGAGATTTTTCCTAAATAATGTTTCCCCAAGGATATTTAACTCAAAATTGATACATTGTTATAGTAATTGAGGAAAATGTATGAGGAATTAATTTCCACTTATGAAGAAAATTTTACATGATTCACATGGTACACACCGAATTTTATTCAGGGCCTTGATTGTAAAATTTGAAAATTTTACTCAATATTAAAACCGATCTTATTAAGATAATTAGCCTCATGAGAATTTTTAGGTTGTCAGTATTTTATTCACTTTAAAGAGAAAGTTGATATAGAGTCTACTAAGATTGATGAACATCATAATTATAAGGGTTATAAGAATTCTAGTTGGAATGAAATGCAGAAGTAGTCAACTAATAAATCTGGAGGTATGCCTCCAACATGTTCATAGTATGGTACAAAAGAAATATAATGATTTATAGGTTCTATAATTTTTTATCATACCCGTAATATTGTTCATAGTTTTGTTGAATAAAAAGAAAATAGACTTGAACAATCAAATAATGGTGTAAGATATAGCCATCCAATGATGACACTAATGGAAATATACATATTAACGATACTTTTTTTGTTTTTAGTTTTGATTTTGGGAAATTTTTATAAAAATGGAATTATAAATAAATGTTTAAATTTTTGTATTATTAAAAATATTGTATAAACATTTTCAAAAAACTATAAATTAAGAGGTTATTCAACACCTTTTTATATATAAATTGATGTTGATACAAATTTTAAACAATGATTTTTACTAAAACCCATCTTGAAATAAATTGATACACATTTCAACATTAGTTATTAGAAAAATATATGATGAAATAAAACTAGTTCAACTTTCCACATTGAGTTTTAAAAAACTCATTTTTAATGTTTGACTTGGAAGAATATTCAAATCAGTTTTCTAATATAACTAACTTCAAATGATTATTTCAACTTCTCTTTTATATAAAACACATCATTATAAGGTATTTGATTAAACATTCCACATAGGATTATTTATAAACCATTGTGTAAATATACTTTTTACAGAGATTATTTTAAAAACCCCATATCAAAATGTTTTCTACTAAAACATTCAACGTCGGTTTTTATTAATAATCGACATAGATATTTTTCAACATTAGTTATTAAAAACCACTATGAAAAGTAAATATATTTTCAAATAAAAACACTTAAATTTCTTTTCACCAAATCTGAAGGCCTATAAATAACATATACAGTGGAAAATATATCCCTAAATAAATGTTATTTAAAACATTTTTGAAATTCTCTATGTTTAATTCCCTATGTACATATGTGAAGACTCAAATTATTGCATTAATCCTATTATTATTTTTGTCATCTCTCAAAAAATGCGTTTTGTGACCTTAACTGTTTCACAAACACCCACCTACAACATCAACCATCTAAATATCTATCCTCATTTATTTTTATGTACCTAAAATAATATATGTGAATCGTCATTTAAAAAAATATACAAATGAAACATTTGAGTCTGAAGACTAAATATGAACCATATTGAGGCTTCAACTCTTATAAGTGAATACTTAATTGAATTAATCTAATATTGTGTGTGTTATTTAGATAATCTATAAAATTTTAAAATAAATAATTTTCAAATATATAATAAAAAAGCATACATTCAACCAAACTAAACATAACAACATAATTGAAAAACTATTTTCATTTCGATTATTAATATTTTATAAAGTCAACCAATTAATTAAAAAATTAAAAAAAATATTAAAAAATGAAACATTTCAATAATATAGTTAAGTCAATGATATCAAACACCAATTCTAACAAAATATTATGTTTTTAAATAATTTCTACTATGAAAACATCATATTAAACATTAATATTAAGACAAAAAATAATTACCCATAAATAAAATTAAAAAAATTTAAAATTATATAATACAAAATGATGATGGTTTTAATCTTGAGTTTTATTCTATATTCCTGGCTTATAATTACATTCATCAAGAGTATCATGAATGTTCTGAATAATGATCTTATGCAGATATTTCTAGAAGATATGAAAACTAGTAAGGTCATTTCCAATATCAAACAAAATATTTCTTTTGGAATTGATGAATTTCATGGTTTCGTCTATGTAGAAACATCAATGATAATATAGAATTACAATATTTTTGTTGAGTCGGATTTTTTGTAATATGGGATCCTTCGAGAGTTAATTTCACTTCAACACACTTCTTCATTCACATAGTCATCCATGTGAGTTATTTTACCCAGTATCAATATATCAGAACATACAGTACCTTCTATAATTTTGGATCTTCAATCCCCAATAATAGACATGCATGTTTCCACCCTTTTTTATATCAATGTAACAACAATCCTTCATTATGAGTAGGTTAATTTAAGATTCTAGTGGGATGGGTTAAAAAATGATCGTAGATACCAACATAAATTTTATATAAATAGAAGTAATGGTGAATGTTAATATCTATAATGATTTTGATAATATTTAATAAAACATTATAATATATATCGTGAATAATGTTTGATTTTTAGAGAGTATTTTTCATTGTTGTTCTCAGTCTCCCTTATTGGAAAAATATTTACTATCTTCTAATAAATGTATTACCTTCATCGTGGTGATCTTTTACACCAAAAAAATATTTATATTTTTTAAAAATTTGATTAATTGGAATTTGAATATTGGTATTTAAAAATAATGATATATACTAATTCAAATGCGTACCCAACAATATCTATATCAGTCCCTAAGTCTACATTAATAAGAGAGTTCATTCATTGAAATCTAAATAACGGAATGCATTTTTAATAAATATAGATCGTCATATAACCGAATTTGTTAGATTTTTATACAAATTGAACTCATATTCATGCCTTATGTCTATTTTCCAAACCATCCAAAGAATGGAAATCTTTAACAATATTTATCAGGGAAAATGATAAAATAAAATGGGTAATAATATTTATATCATTCGAGATAAAGAAATTATTGAAATCCCAAAGAACCTACTCTATATATCACCAAAAAGTTCTTTAGTTTGACCTCTAAATAAATATGGTTCACAATGTGGTCATTTTTACATTCCAATTGAATGAAACGAAGATGATGTCAGTAATATTTATAACACCTCATGGCCAGATTTCCATAAATGAAAAACAAAATTTTAAAAATTCATTTTTCAGAAAAGGTGCCAATTAAAATAAATTAGTAAAGGGTATTTTTCTTACACATTTCAAGAAATAAGTGGAATAATAATTTTTCATTTTTAGTGGTTCAACATCATTAGATATTTCCATGACTTAAATTTTAATTTTTTAATTATCAAAATACATATAAACAATAATAATTATGAATAAAGAACTTATAAAAAAGAAAAAAACATATTCAATAACAATGTGTATAAATATTAAGTTATTTAAATTTATTTAAAAGTGAAATACCTGAAATATTTTAACCCTAAAAATACTAACATAATATACAAATTTTATGAAATAACAATTGTATAATTACTCATTTTTTTAGCATTAAGTAAATGATACATTCCATCCCATTTAAAGGATTCTATACTGTGTAATTTTTTTATAAAACTATAACCCTTTATATAGCAGTTAAAACCCCAATAAAAATAAATAAGTTACACCAACATAGAGTATTAATTACTAGAATACTCATTTTATGAACTTTAATTAAGAGATACATACCTGAAAATTTAAATCACAATCATACTTTAAAATTTTTTTACAAAATAATAGTGTAAATGGGTAGGTTATTATTTTTTAAATGAATCAGTATCATTGAAAATCAAAAATTACAATAAATGGTATAAGAATACTGTAGAAAAATTTAGTATAAAATATTATTATATATAACTAACCATTTCAGATTTATTCATTGACTGAGTTGTGATTATCTAATACACGAATCTTAAAACACAATAACAACATTACAAAAATCCATTTTGATGATGATAATGCAGTTATAGAAAATTACCATGAAAAAAATTAATATATATATATATATATAATAAAAATATATAATATATATAATATATTTATCATTACTTCCTCATATTCGATTGTATTTAGCTGGATTAATGAAAAGTTATCTCTATTAAACTATTTTCCCTGACCAGTATTTTCATATATATCAACTAACCAAACATGTATAAATAATAATAATTAAAAATAAACTTATAAAAAGGAATAAAACATACCTTTCTAAAATCCTAAAAAAAATTAGAACAACACCCAATAAAGAGTACAACCAATATAATTTTCAATATTTTGGGTAGAAAACCTCCAACCTCCAATTACCTCTACACTATCAAAAGTTCACAATTAATAAAATTAAAATGAATATTATTTCATAATGATCTAAGTCCTCTTACACCTCATGTAATGGAAAATCTATCATCTAATCTACATTTCTAAAATCTATTAGATATATATGAAACAGAAGTAGGATTTTCACATATTTCACAGCCATTGATATAGATTCAGGATCTATAAAACCATAAACACCAGTATTATCATTTTTAATAAGAATAGTTTGTAGATAACTATATAAATAATTAATATATTAAGTCACATTAAATCATATTTACATAAAAAAATGTAGATGGACATGTAGACATACTTTTTTGGAAAACATCTACAATACAGGAATGGTGAGCTGATCAAAGTTAACCAAATCCATGATATCATTTTTGAATATTCTCAATGGATATTCTCTTTCACATGGATAGAATTTCTTTTAAAAATCATAAATATTATTCATGGAAGAAGAAACGTGGGATAATTTTTTATTCCATCTTAAATTTCATTGGTGTGGTTTTTTTTGGTTCCTGAAACCTTTTTTCCTTTTATAATAATACTTTATATATTAGATACTCCACTATAAATTTAATTTTATAAAATATTATAAGTAATTTTTGGTCAATTGTAAATAATATTTAAAAAAATGCATACCCGATATGTAAAATAATTAAAAATGTTAGTCATCCGAATTAAAAAATGACTCACACTATCTCCAACACTAGTTACAACCTTAATATGAAATGGTAGTAGATTAGTTGTATCAATAAAATCATGTATTTATATTCTTACCTGACCCATAAAAATACGATACTAATGTTCATAATCCCTAAAATAATGTAAAGCAATTTATGCTACAATTAGTACATGTTGTAATCTGGTATACAACTCGCATTATATGGTCTAGTCTAATTCAGGAGGTGGAGGATCCAATAGGCCGATAGGGTAGGATGGGTAGGCTGGGAAAGCTAGGCAGGCTACGTAAACTATTATTGTCTCATCACCTTTTCATAAATAGTCTATATATATAATTTAATTTTTTCATTTATAGAGTATTTTAGGTCATTTACCTCAACATTTAAGTAATCTACTTTGGGGTCTCTTGAATTCTTACATTAAAGAACAAAAACTCTCCTAATATTAAAACCTGCTTAATATCCTCTTAGATTCCCAGGGTGTTATGGAATTCAAAAAGAAGTGGATAAGATGTCTATCCTAGAACCATGGATAAAAATCCCTTAAGTCATGTTCTCATGAAGGTTATCCTCAAATGAAAAATTAAAATTTTATATTAGTGCGGTTAATTTAAAAAATCCAAACATTTATGGAAATTAAATATTAATTTATTAATGTTTTTATAGTTACTTCCTTATATTTATTTATATGATAATTTCCAATTTTTTTCTATCTTTTAAATTTTTCATGGAGAGTTTGGTGGAGGGAGGAACGAAGTATACATCTTCTAAACCAATAAATGGTTGAGCTCTTAATGAATCAAACTTCTCGACAATCATTATGTCCTACAATAAATGATTCCCACCAGGTGATAATGGATGAGGGTAAACATTATACGACTGGGTATCTTGATTACCTCTCTTAGAGACCTATTACATAAAAATAAAATATTAATTAAATAGGTAATATACAATAAATTTCAAAATATAAAATAATTAGCACCCAATAAATGCCTCATCTTTTAGGCTGGTGAAATGTTTCATTCATGTATCTGCATATAAAAAAACAAACATGAGGCATGGTTTTTCATTCAATATCATATCAAAATTATGATATTTCTAACAAAATAGTTTTCAAATATCCCCATCAAACCACAAATAAAGATAGAAATAGTTTCATAATTTCTTTTATTATGTAAAAATTGGATGTCATGTCTAAATGAAAAAATTTTATATTGACCACATAAAAGATATAAAATTGAAAATTTGAGATTAAAATAAATAAATTTTGATATATTACCATTATGGACTCTCATTTCTTCAATTTCCCCATGTTGTCGATGGACTTCAAATCCGATTAAAATGTTTTAATCCTACAATTGACTGCATGGTGATATAACTGGTAAACTATGTTTCATTCAGAAAAGTTAGATTATTATTTTCATTAAAATTATTATGTGTACTCTGGTCTCCAATGGAAATTGAGTGTTTCTTTGAATTTTTAATCCCACATTTACCAACTCTATAAATTTATTTCTCTATATATGAAGAACATGACACCTCTGTCGGTGGAGAATCAGATGGGGAACCTCAAAAATAGTTGTATCAGTTTTCCATCGATGGATTTTTAAATTGATTTTTTTATTTAAGTAAATAATTATATTAGTGAATATTTACTAATATGAAAAAATAAATAAACCAAAATAAATGTTCCTCAACATCTGATTTATTCATTGAAAAGGTAAAAAGTAATGAAATTCTTTGTACTTGTATAAGATTAGTGATGTAAATTTTTAAAAAAAATATAAAAATAATATGTGAGAAAAAAAAGTGTCATGCATATATATAATTCATAAAAAAAATGATGACTTCATGATTCTTAATCAAAAAATATACATGTTAATCTATAAAATATAATTATTAAATCTATAATGAAAGAAATATTTAAAAATTTGAATATCAAAATCATAATTTTTTTATATTCTTAGATATTATCAAAAAATAATGATGTGTGTTAGGTTTTCTAATAAAAAAATGGTAAACCATATCTGTTAAATATAAAATTTGAAACAAAAATCATATAAATAGTAAAATATATAAAATAAAACATTAAATAATAAATAAATAAATGAACTTACACATGTAAAATACTAAACATAAATATAATTAAATATTTACATTGGATAATTTGGAGAGTAATTTACTATTATCCCATATACCTTTAGTATGCTCATTTTCTGTAGGACAGACTATGGTTTCATTAAAGTCTTTATTATCATCCAAAATTTGTGTATTAGGTGAAAAATCCGAATATTAATCCATTAAAACACCCTTCACATCACCCAAATGAATTCTTTTCCCATTATAAATGACAGACCAATAATTATTCTATGAATGAATGACATAAAATATTTGTAATGTATGCGTATCCATAATAAATGATTTCAAATTACCAATAAATATTTTAAAATAAACCATTGTAGACACATAATCATCATGTTTCACATCACTATTAATATCAATCATGTTACATATAAATATTGTGACTCAAAGTTTAATATTAATAAATTACCCAAATATCCTCTAGAACTCCAAAATATGTAGTGGATGAGGAAATTGGGTATTTATATATCTTTGGAGAGAAAAATATTGTGCTTCCAAAAAAACCATTACAGCACTATTTTTAATGTTATTATTATCATCCTGATTGTTTGGAAAAACTTTGAACCATTAGTATAAAAACTATACTATGTGATCACATTAAGAGATAGTCCCTCTCCAACCATTTCTATGTTTTGGATGAAAATAAATCTAGGCTAAATTTATCTTTCTACTAAAAAATATTTCTTATGAATAAAAACCAACATATTTTCATTTGTTTTTGGATATTATACCATTAATTAATAAATATGTGATGATATATATTGTTGAACCTCATATCTATTGATAAAAAGGTATAAATGTTCCAACAGCACTACATAAAGCGGAATAAACATTACCTTTAAGAATATTATCCCTTAAACATCACTATAATCATTCATATTTAGAGATATTGGACAAATAATATTCTCCACTTCATAAAATTAATTAGATCATACCTCTATCACATCTTTCAATATATATTTTTGAACAACAGAGGCCTCTGGTCAATTAGGATTTTTAACAAATCCCTTTAAAAAATCAAAAATCTTTCAAAACAATATATCCAATGTAATTAATCCGGCCCACATATTCTTATATCGCACACCAGATGAACCATTATATCAAAAAATGTATGTGGGAAATACATTTCTAGTTGAGAAAGTATAATAGAAGCATTATTCTCTAGCACATATAAAAAATTTGAATCAATGCCTTTTCTAGAAATATATTTGAAAACAATTACATAACATTATGATAGTCTTTCAGATTGGTGTTATAAATATACCCCATAGTATGATCGATAGTAGTTGTCGCATTGATATTTGAGAGTCATGACATTTTATAACTATTAATTTATAACACTTAAATGATGTAAAATTGTTCACATTACAGGAATATTCACTGGTAACTTTAATACCTTATAGACACTGACAAGAAACCATCTTCTCACAATCTTTTAGTGTGTGACATGTCATATGTAAATATGTTAATATATATTTTCAAATAAGAATATAACTCCAAAAATATTCCTACAAATATAAAGTCCAATATTACATTCAATCCATCATTATAAATTCCTTTTTTATAAAGAAGATCCATATAGACTATTAGATATGTTTTTCCCAACATGCATAATGTCAATGTTATATTTGATCCTTAAATATGTACTATAATATAGGTTAAAAATATAAACTATTTATTCATGATATTTCTTTTATGAATAGAAATTATTTTCTTTCCAGATGTTCTATTATTTTTTTTACCTTAATATAATATTATTCATCTGAATATAGTTGATGGGGAAGATTATATTCTTGTAAACTATTAAATTGTTTTTCATTCTATAATAAGGATGATCAATTCACATTAATATTTAATTTCCCGTACACATTTTCATCCTTACATTCCAAAATTGATAATATGAATTCTATTCTTTACAAATATGACACACATTATGTACCTTAACATGGAATCCATATAATTTTCAATATACAGGAATGTATCTTATAGTGAACACTATCATAACATGAAAAATAATATTATATTTCTTGTATACGTCATAAATTTTTACACAAGTCTCCCATAGAAGTTTCAAATCATCAATCAATGTTGAAGGATACACATCAATATATTTTCCCATCTATTTTGATACAAAAAATTATTAAACTCATCATAATATTTCTTTTCATTGAACATATTTATGTGGACAATTTTTAAATTTCAAACAAAACCAGACATTAAATATGTTTGATACTTAGGCTCTGATATATATTCAATCAATCTACTCACAGTCTCTTTTAGAGACTTATAACTTCACTTAAAAAATTAGGAAATTATTTCTGGAATCTCTTCCAATATAGGGAATCTGCAGGGTGATGTAAGTTACCATAAAATATGTTTATGTTTTTATGTCAGTGTAACCTGTTTTCATCAATTGAATTTTAAAATATAAGCTTATAATGAGAAATTATTTTAATGTACCAAATTTCATTAGCAAGAGGTTTCATTCTGATACATAATAATGAATCCGAGTAAAATTATTGGAATTATTGGAATAAATTAATGGAATGTAAAAAAAATTGATTTAGCAGGAGGTCATATGTTCGTACAAAAGCATAACTCAGAGTATAATTTTTCATCCCTATTATAGTGTGATGTTCCACATTTAAGAAAATTTTATAAATATTTAAATTGTTTCCATTAAAACACATAATAATTGGCGAAAGAAAATATCACTTAATACCCCAATATTACTATAAATTATTTTCCTTATAATTGGAATCTGGAAACCCGTTACCTTCTACAAGTAGAACGTTTAAAAGTTCATGCAGGTGAGGTAAAATTTTACCACTCTACCAATTTATTTCATTAAAGTTAACAAATCATATATTAGTTGATAACCCAATATATTTAGGTTAACATAAGAATAATTGTTTATCAAAATCTCCCTATATTCGTTCAACAATTTTTTATGGTTTTAATGGCTATATAATGAATTAATTCTTCAATACGATCATTTTCCTCATCATGAATATTTTCATCAATATTAGATGTTGAATTTTTCATTATTTCACCATTCCTGATCCAACCTGTATAATTGTGGATAAAACCATAACAAATATTATGATCATTTATTTCACTAGAATTTAACTATTTATATTCAAACACATCATTCATGGGTATAAAATTAAAAAAATTGCAGATTTCAATTAGAAAATCCTCGGAAATTGTAATATCCTTTTTCATATTAATCAGTGTATCAACATAAATTTACACAAGTATAATCCCTTAAATACCTAAGATCACAACATAAAACGTAAGTAGATAAAACATATAAACATTTAAAAATATATATATATTGATATAATACATATATATGTAATTTATAAAATATAGAATAACATAATAAAAGGAAAAAAAGTATTATAAAAAAATTATCTTAACAAACAATTATCATAACAAATAATTATCCAAACATACAATTCTACATAATTAATCATGCAATCAAGTGTAATAACATAAAATAAATCATAAAACAAAAATTACAAAAAATAATGTATAATATATCCTTATTTTGAAAAAACATATACTAATAATTATACATGTTATTATGAAAACAATTCTACAAAAATCATTAACAAACAATTATCATAAAAACTTTTGAAGGAACATCATATATGCATAATCAAACCTCAATGAATATAAATTGATTTTTTTGTTCATTTTAAATAATTATTCCACAATAATAAAACTCATGAAATTTAAATGAAATTAACTAATTATTAATGACCTTATCATGATGATCAATAAAATAATAATTCTTCACATAATTCATAAATAAGATTAATACAATGAATACTCTTAAAGGAATAACTTCACCACCACATCACTAGACAGGTTGGATATTTTTAGAATAAAAAATCCTTAGTGTGTGAGCATCGGAGTTCTCCGGGTAACATTAATTGGGATTGTCTTATAGAAATTAAAATTCTATGGTATCATTTACACTCATAATTTTCAAAAAAATAAAATTCACATGATCATTTATTGATCTTTATAACAAATAGATAAATATTAAAACATTTAATAAATTAAAAATAACAATGATATCAATTAATTAGACACAATATATTCTAAAAATTAAAAAATTAAAAATTTTGGAGATTGATAATGAGAATCAATTTCGAATTCGAATAAAATCAATGGAAATTTGTGTCAATACTGAGAATGAAGCAAGACTGATAAAAAATGTGTGTAATAATAAAAGAAAAATAATAAACCAAAACCCTCAAATAGAGGATTCAGTTGGACTATAATATCTTGTGGACTATAAAATAAGTATGAGGAGTAAAATATATATGAGAAATAATGTAAAAAATGGATGCACAATCGAATTATATGGAAAATCAATGGTGGTTGAGTGTATCAAAGACTTCAATTTGATTTCTATTTGATATTTGGACTCTTAGTAGATATTCCAAGAAGTGTTGGTTGAGAGAATGTTTTCTGTGAAGGATGAACTAGAAAAATGGAAGCAAATTGATTTCAAGAGAGAATTGATGGTCATAAAAGAGGTATAAGGTGTTATCTCTTGAGAATAAGGTGACTGTTAGGGTTTTAAGTGAAATAAAAAGAAGTGTTCAAACAATCAATGGAAACTAATAATGGGCTCAAAGGTCTATTTTGTAAAAAAATTACGTTAATATTTCTTTTAAATTTACACTTTCTTAGTAGTTTCTTTTTAAATAATCTGAAAGAATTAATCTTTCATGTTGATTTTTTAAAAAACCAATGTGAAATGGTTAAATGTTTTATTTTTAAAATTGTTTTTAAAAAAACTAATTTTAAAAATTTTTGCAAAATAATTTAAAAAAATAAAAAAAAAATACTAAATCACATATATATATATATTATATAATTTTAAATTTTAAAAAAATTCTAGAAAAAATTTATAAATTTATATTAAAAATTTTAAAAAGATTAATGTCGGTTTTCCTAAACCAATTTTAAAATTCCAATATATGGATTTTTAACATTATTTTCTTATTAAAACTACATTAAAAAATACACCCACAATTTATAATGTAAGTTTAGTATAGACTAATGTTAAATACCCAATGTTGAATCCTATAAATTTACTAGTGTGATATGATTTAAATGAAATTATTTGAGGAATTATACTAACATGTGTCCCAATTCAATTACATCGAGTGGAAATAATCATGATCGAATGTTTAAACAGTGTGAAAAATAATTTTCCACTACTACAATTAATATTAGGCTATCAAATAAAGAGGTGACAGGTACATTTCCTATTTATTAAAATCATGGGAATTCCTTGTTTTACTCTGGATCTTTAAATTCTATCATTTATGTGAAATTTTCAATTATGATGTGTATATTTCATCAGGAACAAAAGATAAAACCTTTGGTGAGAACTCATGGTCGATTTATTAAAGCAACCATGATTTATCTGAATCGTCTTATTTTTTTCATTTCGAAAGTTTTTCATATGAATCATGTTGAACTACCCATGGTAGAGTATAATATTATTCTAGTTATGGATTTTATTTTATCATATCATGATAATATATATTTTAGATTAATAAATGTTATATTGAATTACTTCATACCGTTGATAACATCTCCAGAAACTAAGAAATTGATTAATGTTGTGCGTGAAAGTAACTTATCTCTTTTTATTGAACTAAAAAATGTTTAAATTGGTGAATTAACTATTTTAAATGAATATATAGATGTATTTATTTAGGATTTTTATAGTTTCATTTATAGTCTGAAGGTTTAGTTTATAATTTATTTAGTTCTTGATGCTACACAAATTTCAAACCCCCTTATTGAATAAATCTAGTATATGTTTCGGAACACAGGGATAAATTTAAAGTGTTCCAAGATAAATTTTTCAATCATCTCGGCACTTCAACATTTGGTGATCCGCATTTACTTGTTAAAAATATATAGTTCATTGTGTATTTTCATTGATTATAGGGCCTTAAATAAAATCATTTTTATGGGCATGTACCCCTCACCTCATATTGATGATTTTTTCATCATTTCCATTGATTTTAGTATTTTACAATTTTTTATCATGGTATAGGGTCTCATTGGATTTAGTTGAAGGATGAATATATTATAGAGATGGGGTTTTGAAATATATATGGTCTCTATGATTTCATGGCTGTGCCTTTTGGGTTATCTAAATAACCATCTATATTATTGGATCTTACTAATAAGATTTCCCATTAGTATTTGGATATGTGTGTGGTTTTTTTATTGAGGATATTTCTGTTATATTCTAATATTCATGAGGTTTATAAATAAAAACATAAGTATTGATTTTGAAACCCTAAAAGGAAAAATGGAATATGGAAAATTAGTAAATGAGAATTCTGGTTGTTGTATATTTAATTCCTTGAGAACATTATTTCTAATGATGGTATAAATTCTGACCCTATAAAAACTAATTTTGTTGAAGAATGTAAAATCATAAAAGATGACATTTAGATTCATAGTTTTCTTATATTAATGGGTTACTGCTATTGGTTTGTTGAAAACATTCAACTATTATCTATCTAACTAAATAAGTTAACCAGAAAAGGGGTTAAAATCATCATGGTGGAAGATTGTGATGACTGTTTCGTTGAAATAAAATGATGATTAGTAAATTATACTATTTTGGGCCTTCCCTCTAGAAATGGAGGAATTGTTTCTATACCTATGTTCATTTTTTTTATAATAATATAGAATGATCAATTAATTTCTATTCTTCATGTCATTGGAAACATCATGAACTAAATTTTTCTACACATGATATTAAACTATTTATTTTTTCTTTAAAAATGTTGAGGCGTCATTTATATGGATTAAATTATGAAATATATAATGATCATAAAAGTTTTAAGTATATATTCACTCAAATATTGTTGAACATGAGGTAAAGAATATATATATAATAAATAAAATTTTATGACAGATCTATGATTGATGGACAATTAATTTTTTATCAAGGAAATACTTTTAATGGGAAAGTGAGAAACCGGAAAACTATACTTCAATGACTAAACACATAAAACTATGACCCAACAGTTTAAAGTTCACAAAACTAGATCAAATAATAAGTAAATTCCCCTTCCAAGAATAAAAAACATTAAGTCTAATTTCCACGATTCCAATGTTGCACGGCATGTTTTCCCGTACAAAGAAGGGTTGATACCAATGGCCAAAGCCATACCCTCTCAAACATCCAAAACTAAATCGCATAAGTCTGATGAAAATTTGAATCTCTAAACCTTATCTAGAGTAGTCCTTGAGGATAATATAGAATTAAGAACTTTTGAACAACAAGCTGTTGGTAAACAATAATCACCGTGAGGAGCAGAAACACCCATGCCTGACTCTGTGATTCATTACCTTTCAATAAAAGAAAAAAGTTTAAAATGATTTTAGTAAAAAAAATAATGAATCATTAACCATGATTTGTTTTCAACATTACCCATTTATAAATTATTTAATGAATGATTCCCTATAAATGTTTCTGGTAGTAACATCCTCTCTTTTATTTATAGCTTTAGTATAGTCCCCTTAGTCGGTGAGAATTAAGAAAGACCAGAAGGAAGGCCATAATTTATAATAAAATATGGAACTAGTAAATAAAGGTAAGGCACCAAAATTTACCATTAAAAAGAAATTTATAGGTAACCTATAATTTTTCACATATCAGTACATTATTATAATCAAAATAATTCATCAAATTACAAGACACAGATCATAAAGGCCAGTGTCGTGGAAGACAAGGTACATAAAACTAAAAACATGGAACTAAATAAAACATTTCTTCATTAAATATTCATAAACATCTTCTAAAATTAATTGTTCTCATGCATCTTCAAAGTATATCCTTAGGTTAACATGTAAAAAGGGATGAGCTAAAAAATCCAATAAGGGAATAAACATAAGAATAAATCTTTAGCGAGTGGGTTAGAACGCATGACAAAGTGATATAAAAAGGCTAGGAACATATAGAATCATAACATATAAACATAAGATAATATTAACAAGGAGTCATATTAATGTTTTAGAACAATAAAACATTACTTTATTATGATTCAAGGATCATTTCACATAGAGCATCACTTGTCAATGTTAACCACCAAGATCGTTGCACATGGTACCACGAGTAAAGGCTAACCCCCAAGACTATTACACATTACATATCATGACACTAAACATTACCTAATTCATTAGAAAACTATATAGGTTAAAACATCATAACATTTTTTGGAATATTCTTACCACATATAGAATCATACATAATTAATCATACATAAATATAATGGTTACCCATAGTAAGACTTGGGTATCATAATCATGTCATAAAGCATATAAAATAGAATTATCTTAAAATTTTCCATGAAGTAAATGAATTAGATCATGTATGAAAAATAATGTGTTATAATCGTAATATTTCATGAAAATTGATTTTTACTTGAATTAATAACTTATAAAAAGAGTACTTAAGAAACATTAAAATTGAAACAGTTTAGTGCGGTTAAAGGAAAATATCAAAGGTCATTTAAAACATAAAATGGAATAATATTTTATATAAAAACATAAGTAAACCAACTGGGTTTTAACAATAAAAATATTTTTTTATAAAAAATAATGGTGGCTTAAAACATATTATATGGTGTACTTGAAAATGTACTAGAATTTGGAAAGTTTCATTAAAAGAGGTTTCTTATTGGGAATAACTGAGGATAGGATCATTTAAAAACATGTATATCCCAAAAATATAATGATGAATGGATATTAATAAATGATATTAGAAAATTTATAAAACATTTATAAGATTTGAATAAAAGTAATATATAACATCATTTGGATAAAAATATATATAATAACTCGAAAGAATAATGGATGTTCTTGTAGAATTCCTTACCTTAAATATGGTGGTGTCCTTCACATCATCTTAATGTACTGAATAACAAAATTAAATTCATTATTTAATATTTAAATAACCCCTTATTATTTTAGGTGATTTATTATATCCTTATTAAGTTCATTCATGGCCTTTTTGATGGGTTAAGTGGTTCAATATCACTATTTGGGAGCATTGGTTTTCTTAGATTCCATGATTGGTTTACTTATATACACGTACGGGTAAACATGTATGATGAAAATGGTTTTCTAGAATTGAAGATGTAATTTATTAGTGAACATCCATAATATTACATGGTTATAAAATTCATTTGGTTATTTCGTGTGAAGTTGGGTCATTATATAAAACATTAATGATAACTGTTTTGGTTAATTGGTAGTTTTTTATCACATCAAACACATTTTTATTTTTAAATTATTTTCATGTGTAAAAAATTAATTCATAACCATAAATTAGTTATAATACATATATTATAGTCTAGTTTAACCAAAAAAATGGTTTCATGTCCCGAATTGAGGAGAGTAGTAGAAATTAAAAACCTATCATCATTGAATGATATATATTAACACATCTCAGATGGTCTTTCCATTTCTAGTATAAAAGAAGGGGAAATGAGACATGAAGATGAATTGTTACATTATCATAATAAAATTGGATTAAATTAAGTTACTATCATTATTGTAGCATTTTTATGAAAGGATCTTAGAAAATAATAAGAAAAAAAGGAACTAGAAAGAAAATAAATGAAATGGAATGTGGAATTTACATCTTGAATATATATTCCTTGAACACCTCTTTAGGAGAGATTATGTTGTATTTTTTAAATAAAAATGGATGGTGGATGTGGGATAGGGTCTTAGGGAAATTTTATAAAAGAATTTGGACTTGGAACAAGGCTTGAGTGGTGTGATGAGAGGAGGTAAAGAGTGGTAGTATTTAGAGTGGAAGAGAGGAAGAGTTTCCCACTATGTTAATCATTAGTTTAATATTTTTTTTAAGACCGTGAATATTCTATATTCATGTGACCAAAAAAATAAATATATCATGTGAGTTAGATCCAATGGCTATTTACATCATCCATGACTCATGCATGATGCAAAAATTCATTTATTTAGCATTTATCATAAATTATCATATTTTACTATTCACCAAAAATCAAGCATTTTAGAAAAAACCCAAAAATTTACCCGAACCATTTTTAAATATTTAGACTTAAAAAATAAACTCCATTTAATGAAAACAATTTTAGAAATGTGTGAAAATTAATTTTTAATTAAAATCATAATTTACATTAAAAATACACATTTCAAAATTAAAACCTCTTTTATAAAACGTTGAAAATTTAATTAAGGTCTCTTAAAATTATCATAAAATCATAAGTAATAAAGATAATTATTTATCAATAAATTTGATGGAAATAAATTTACTTTTAAATTATTAAATTAACATCAAAATTGTAATTCTATATACAAAAATTACAAAAAAACCAACACAAGTTTAATAATATTTAAAATATTTACTCACTTATACAATGATATAATTATATGATATTGTCCCTTATAAGATTCATAAATTTCATTTATAATTTCATTACATATGCTACTATTAAATTGGTCAGATTAGTATTTGTTATCGTCACATTAGTATTCCAAAGGTCAAGTTACTATTTCATCAGTATACATTCCTTAACTCTTAGAGATACTTATTGTTTCACGCATTCTTCATTTATAAGGATTGTATTATATTCCGTATATATTCTTATAAGATAATACTGTAAGACATAATTATATGAAGGGAATTTAATTGATATAACATTGATTCATTATATTCTTCCCCCTTATGAAATTTCACTCTTGAAATTTCATTTTACATTCTAAGCCGTAAACAAGTGTGGTTACTTTTCCTTTCTTTCCTCATATAGTTCCCATATTGACTCTTCGTACTTATGGTTCTGCCATAGTACTTTGAGCAGGTTAGTATTCTTGTTTTTTTTAACTTTATCTATATGATCAAAGTTCTTCAATTGATGGTCCTCATAATAAAGACCATTCTCCAACTATACAACCTCTGTAGGGAGTACATGTGAAGGGTATGGTATGTACTTCCTTAAGATCGATACGTGGAATACATTTTGTACTTTAGACATGGTAGGTGTAAGTACTAGTCGATAAGAAAAACATCCAACGTGATTAAGAATCTTGAAGGGGTCTATGTACCTAGGACATAGATTTCCTTTCTTCCCAAACATCATGACCTTCTTCAACAGAGATATGAGGAGTAATTCCACATCTCTAACTTTGAAATAAAGGTCCCATCAATGATTTTCTGCGTAACTATTATGTTGAAATTGGGATTCCATTATGTACTGAGGAATTTTTTTCACATTTTCCACCATTTCATTGACCATTTTAGGTTCTAGAATTTTTTTCTCACTAACTTCATCCCAACATGTTAGTGTTCTTCGCCTTTTCCAATAAAGGGATTCATATGGTGACATTTAGATGCTGGAGTAGAAAATATTTTTGTAAGATAATTGGACCAGTGGATGATGTTGTTCCCACCCCCTTTTATGTCCATATAACATTCTGTCAACATATATTCCAATTATTGTATAGTTCTCTCAGATTGGACATCAGATTGAGAATGATAGGTCATACAGAAGTTCATTTCAGTTCTTAGACCATGCTGGAGACTTTTTCATAAAGTTGAGGTTAATCTAGATATTTATCATAAATAATAGTTTATGTTACTCCATGCATCCTTACCTATTTTTTTATCTATATACATTCAATTTGATCCATTGATTGGTCCCCTTAAATTGAGATAAAGGGATATGTCTTTGTAAAAAGATTCACAATGACCCATGTAGTAGTGTTTCCTATTGATATCCATGGAAGTCCAGTGAAAAAGTCCATGGTGATGTTATCCCACATCCATTTTGGTATGGGTAGTGGTTTCATCATCACCTTATACTTTTTTCTTTTATCCATCACTTGTTGACATACCATGCACATTGATGTATACTCAAAAATATCCTTCTTCATATTATCCTACCAATAATTCTCTCTAAGAACTTGATACATATTTATGCTCCCTAGATGAATATAATATTATGAGCTATGAGAATTATTAAGAAATAACTTTATAATATTGGGATTATGTGGTATATGAAATCATGACCCAAATATTATGACGACATCCTTTTCCAAATTGAACTCATATGATTTCCCTTTTCTCATAGCTTCCACCATTTCTTGAATTTCTACATCATTTCATTGAGTATCCTTTATTTTCTCCATGAGGGATGGTTGAGAAATCATTTGAGAAAGGATTGATGATGTTCCTCCCTTATTTATTCTCATGTCCATCCTCTGAAAATATAATAATTTGGATCCATTTAAATTCTTAGAATTGATAAAGATGAAGGATCGTTTCTACTTAGATCATCTTCCTCCTTATTTACCTTACCTGGATGGTAGTGGATTGAGTAGTCATAATCCATGATGATATCCCACAACATTCAATGGTAATAATTAATCTCATTCTATGTGAATATATATTTGAGACTCTAGTGATCATTATATATCTCACACTTCTCCCCATAGAGGAAATTCTGTGATATTTTCAACACAATGATCACAACCGTCAACACCAGATCATGCATGGGATGACATTTCTCATTGATTTTCTGCTACCTTGAGGCATAGGCTATCAAATTATCATTTTTTATCTGCACACATCTTAATCCATTCTTTAAGCATCAATGTACCCCACAGAAAATTCCCCACTTATTGGGAGTGTGAGTATCGGTGCAGTGATAATCCTCTTTTTGAGATCCTTAATGAATTACTCTCATTCTTGAGTCAATAAAAACTTCACTCCCTTTTATTTAATATTGGTTATTATGATTTAGAATCATGATAAATTCTTCACAAATTATCAATAATGCCTTTCCAGACCCAGAAAGCTACAGATCTCCATTACAGATGTTGTGTTAAGCCACTATTCAATTGCCTTTATCTTGGAAGGGTCCATATATATTCCCTTTCTAGTGATAACAGGCCCAAAGAATGATACTTCCTCCCTCCAGAACTCACATTTACTATACATTGCATAAATTTTCGCCCTTCTCAAATTCATCACCATAGTATTCAAATTCTCCTCATTTTCCCCCTTTCTCTTGGAGTATATCAAAATATCATTGATAAATACTACCAAAAATTTGTCGAGGGAATATCAAAAGAATCTATTCATTAAATCTAGGAATATTAAAAGATAATTATTGAGTCTGATGGGCATCACATTGAATTCAAAGTGTCTATACCTCAATCAAAATCCATTTTTGGGAATATCTTCCTTCCTCACCTTTAATTGGTAATATCCCATCTAAAGGTCCACCTTAGAGAAATAACATTCCCCACATATCTGATTGAACAAGTCATCTATATGAGGAAAGGGATACATGTTCTTTGTCGTGATTTTATTTAGATCACAATGACTAATGTAGAGGCACATTGATCCATCCTTATTCTTAACAAAGAGGATTGGATCAACCCATGGTGAAGCACTCGGGTGCATAAACCCATCTATGTATTTTCCTATAACTACTTCTTCAGATCTTCTGGGTCAATAGTGGCCATTATATAAGGCTTCATTGATATAGGTAGGGATATAGGAATAAGATCAATAGAGAATTCAACCTCTCTATTATGAGGAAGACCATAAATTCTTTGGGTATACATTAGTGTAATCCCTCATGGTGAGAATATATTTTTTTTGTATAATCTCCTTTCTCTCAATCATATAAGCATGATATGCTTTCTCAAAAGGCAACATTATCCACACATGAGATAATGATTCTAAGGAGGATTCATCTTCTTCCTTACACTAGTACATGATTGGAGGATACCATGGGACGTGAAGAGTGATCTCCCTTTCTTGATAGTTAATGACGGATTTGTATAATGATAGATAATCCATGCCCAAAATAGTAATAAACTCCACCAGTGGAATTATGAAAAGATTTGTCAGGATATTCAGTCCACAAACATTAAACGAGGAGGAGTTATATACTTTTGATGAAATAATTTTCCCATTTTTTATTCTAATTGATAAATCAATCTCCATATTTTTAGGTGGTGTTTTAATAGTTATACTAAACTCCAATGATATAAAATAATTCATAGAACTAGAATCAAAATTTATTTTCTCTATTGGTTAATGAATAACTTGCATACCAATCACCAGATTCCATTTCATCTCCACAATAGCCATAGTGATAGTATAATACCTTCCATGTTTCCTTAGAGGTCATTGTTTATTTTCTCCCAAAACCCTTGGATTAGGGATATTGTTTGCACAATTCCCATATTCCTTGCAGTTGAAACACCGCACTACTGGTTGAGTGTTGATCAGAACATTCCTTTCTTATTCCCCATTAATTAGATTCTATATATTCCTTCAGTTATTTTTGTCTAGATGTCCCATTATTCAACAATTTAAACAACATGTGGTTCCCTTTAGATTGTTTTTAGGATGCTTCTTTACACAATTTTTACATGTGGGATGTTCGATCTTCATTCCATCATAGTATTTATTTACCAAACCACCCATATTAGACATCATTTCTATAATTTATCATCTGATCCATGAGATCGTTGAAAGTATCCGATCTCTATTTCACCCTTGAGGTTGCAAAGGGAAATCTCCTCATAATTTTCACTGTCTCTAATCCCAAAAAATTCTCATAGACTCAATTTTAGTTCACTAAAGAAGTAATCGACCTTGGTTTTGGTGTTCATGAAAAAGGCGGATGCATATCTTGCAATCCTAGTGAAGATTTATTCATATACCTCAATGGAATTTTATTCATTCTTATTATATATGAGGAACTCTATTTCCATCTTGAGATATATGGTTCAGGAAAATATTTATTTAAAATAATTTTCTCGAATTCCACCTAATCCATGGAATCAATTTTATCCTTGGACTTCATATTCTTGATTAGTTTCCACCACTAAACACCATCCCCATCAAAACAATAGACTTATAGTATGACTCTGTCTTCTTCTAAGCATTGGAGAATATAGAATATATTTTCAATGTAGTTATTCCACTATTCCATGATGTGGGGATTGAAATATCCACTAAACATGGGAGGCCTTTTCCACAAGAAGTATTCGATGGAATATTTCTCTTTCCTTGGAGGAGGAGGACATTCCACACGATTCAAGTTATTATTCATAACTTGAGCCAGTTGAGAAAGTATTATCAGTAGTTTTTGATCACCCATTACCATCATATCAGGCATATCATTAGAAAAATTCTCACATTGCCTATCACATTGATGGTTAGGATGTGTTTTTCCATTTCCCTACATTAACATGGAAAAATAACTTATAGTTAGGGGATTTAAAACTTATCTAATAAGAAAAAAATTGAATCTCTAAAAATAAAATGATAAACTTTTAATGGGACTTTATATCCTAACTTTCATTACCTAGGTTTCAATCTACATTATCCATGATCTTTTTCTTAAAAAATATTCATAAGGGGTTTTTCCTATAATAATGGTTCGTACTAAACTAACGAATTTACCAAATAATATCTCCTAGGAGGGTCAAACCAAGAGTGCAGCAAGGCCCACTGTCATACACTAGTAAGTGTTCAAGCCTAGCACCAAGTGGTATTTTTTGGGTTTTACCCATAGATAAATCTATGCTAAATCCACATCCACTTATTTTTATCCATACATGGATGTATTTTAATGAAAAACCACTTACTCTATACTTACCAAAATTTAGGTATGTTTTCATATACATAGTCTCATCCCTAAGGTTCTTACAAAAGTGCCCAATTCCTTAAATTCAAGAATAACTAGACCTTTCCTCTTATACCATCTATACCAACCCTATCCTATTACACATATCATTACATGATTTTAAGAATAATAATGAATCATATTACAATCCAATTATCATAATGTCTAGTGTCTTGGAAGACTAGGTAAATTAAACTGAAAACATTGTAATAAATGAAACATTTCATTATTTAATCTTCATAAAGATATCCTAACATAGACTGTGCTCATACGTATTCATAGGAAGTTTTGGGGAAAACATGATCAAACAGATGATATAAAAATCCCAGTAAAGGAATAATCATAAGAATAAATTTTTAGCACAAGGGTTAGAAGTCGTGACATAGTGATATAAAAAAGCATGGAATATATAGAATAATAACTTATTAAAATGGGACAATATAAAAATGGAGTAATAATAATTTAGTATAAATATAAAACATTACATTAGCTTGTGTCAAGGCTCATTTCCCATAGAGGATCTCAAGTCAAGGATAACCACCAAAACTGTTGTACATAGTAGCACTAGTCAATGATAATTGCCAAAACCATTGCACATAATGTCTCATGACACTAAATCTACAAAATAAATTGGAGAAATATTTTGGCACACACATCATATCATTTTCATTAATATTATTTCCATATATATAATCATACATAATCTATAATACAAAAACTTATGGGTTACCCAAGGTAGGAATTGTGAATCATAATCATGTCATAAAGTATAACTAGTGGGAGTATAATAAAAATTTCCATGTATGAAAGGAATTATATCATTCATGAAAAATATAATGATATAATAGGAATATATCATGAAAATTTATTTCATGTTCTGGTAATAACATGTAAAAAGTTTTTTATGAAACTTTATTTTAAAACATATTAGTGAGGTTAAATGAAAATATCAATTGTCATTAGGAACTTAAAAGGGAATAATCATTTATATTAAATCATAAGTGAACCAATAATATTTTCATAATAAAAAGATTTTTTTTGTAAAAGAATAATTTTTTATTAAAAATATATTATACGGTGTACTTGAAAATGGGAATGAATTTGTAAAGTTCCCTTAAAACGGTCTTACTTATCGAGGATAATTGAGGAAGGAATCATATATAAACATGTATAACCCTGAAAGGGAAT
Source organism: Viscum album (assembly GCA_963277665.1). Taxonomy (NCBI): domain Eukaryota; kingdom Viridiplantae; phylum Streptophyta; class Magnoliopsida; order Santalales; family Viscaceae; genus Viscum; species Viscum album. The sequence goes on from OY728160.1 coordinate 1,905,325,425, forward strand.
AATTAATATATTTTAATATGTTTTTGGATAATATTAAAAAAATATATAATTTTTTCATAAAAACAATAGATAACTTCATTTGGAATAAAATAATGATATAACAACCCGATTAAGAAATGGAGGTTCGTGTAGAATCTCTCACATTAAGTCTGGTGGTTTCCTTCACTGGATCCTAATTTCAAGGATAACCAAATAACATTCAATAATTAATATTTATAAAACCTATTATTCATTTAACTGATTTATTATAACCTTGTTATGTTCATTAATGACCTTTTGTATGTGTTAAGAGGTTCAATTACATTGTTTGGGGGTGTTTGCTTACTTGGTTTTCATGATTGGTTTACATATATATATGTAAGGATAAAAACGTAATATGGGTATGGATGTCCATAATTTAAGTTGTATTTTATTAGTTAACATCTAGAAGATTACACAGTGATAAAATTTATTTGGTTTTTTTAGTGAAGATGAATCATTAAATAAAACATTAATGATAACCATTTTGGTTAATTGGCTGTTTTTTGATCACATCGAACACATGTTTCTATAAAATTTAATATCAAGTGTACAAAATTATTTTACAACCTTAAATAAGTTTAAAAAATCATAGTTTGATTCTACCATAAAAATGGGCTCATTAAAAGAATTAAAAATGGTAATATCAACTGAAAACTTGTCGTCCTTGAATATGATAAATTAACACATATCAGATGTTGTTTTCAATTCTATTATTAAAGGAGGCTAAATGAGATATGATGATGAATTATTCTAGTATAATAATAAAAATTCCAGTACATGTAATTTACTAGAGTAATCATAACATTTTTATTAAAGGATGTTATTAATGAAAAACAAGGAAATGAACATGAACAAAAATAAATGATATCAAAAGAGGAATTAACCTCTTGATTATATCTTCCTTGAGAACCACTTTAAGAGATAGTATTTATTATTTTGAAAAGAACAAGGTATTTTGGACATGGGAGAGGGTCTTAGTGGAGATTTGAGCAGAATTTAGACTAGGCGCAAGGCCTGAGAGGTGTGACGAGAGGATGTAAAGAGGGGTGGTATTTATAGAAGAGGAGAGGACGAGTTTCCCATTATTCTAATCATGTGTTTAATATTTTTTATCAATAATATGAATATTCTTGATCCTTGTAACCCAAAATATTAAATAACTAATTTTAGTCTGAACCAATTTCCATTTTCATCGTCCATAACTCTTGAATGGAGCAAAAATACATTTATTTATCACCAAACGTAATTTATCATATTTTACTATTTACCAAAAAATAAAATATTTTAGAAAATTATAAATAACTAACCCAACCATTATTCTATGTGTATGATTAAAAAAGGAAATACATTTTTCTTAAATAATTTTTTATATTTATTAAATTTAATTTCTAATTAAAATTATAATTTACTTTAAAAATACAAATTTTCAAATTTAATCTACTTTTCTAACACTTTGAGAAATTAATCATGGTCTCTTAAAATTTTCATATAATCATAAGTCATAAAAATACTTATTATGAATAAATTTTAGGTAAATAAATTTTTATTCTAATTATTAAAATAATCATAAAATTGTAATTTAATATACATGACTTAAAAAAATACCAACCCTCATTTAATAATTTTTAAAATATTTACTTCCTTATACTGTGAAATAATTATATCATATTATCATGTATAAGATGGATAAATTTTTTATACATTCATTGGTGAGGTTACTATTCAATTGGAAAGTTTACTATTCATAAAGGTCAGATTACTATTCTAATGGTCAAGTTACAATTTCTATGGTATAAGTTCCTTAACTTTTAGAGATGCATTTTGTTTCACGCATTCTTCATTTATAAGGATTTTATGGTGTTCTATATGTTATCTTATATTACTATACTTTAAAAATAATTATAAGAAGGTAATTTCATTGATAAAACATGTGTTTGTTGCATAAGGTGTTTTTTTATTTTAGAACAAAGGTTTTTTGAACCATCTATCTACCATATAAAAATGAATTTTTGAATAAATCGTATTTCTCTATAATTTTTGTTCTTACGGTAATAAAAAAAGTAAATAGATGTTCTTGAGTATTATTAGTGGGATGGACATAAGAAAGATATTAAATATTTTAATATGGAATATTTGAAAATAAAATAGGTAAAACCTGAATTAAAATTTCCAAAAGTGTTTCTTTGTCCTTTTCAAGTGTCGTTGTTACATCCTAATATTTTAAAATAATAATGTTATGTTTGATAGCATATATGATGTAACACCCTGAGATTTTATGAAAAATATTCTTTTAATTTCATTAATGTCTTGTGTTGTATGCTACACCAAGATTACAATGCGCTATACGCAACACTGTATTATCTTGCAGTATACGCAACACTATTCTGGGATCGTGTTACACACAATTTTGACAATAGTTATTCTACGCAACATTGAGTATATATATATATTCAATGTATAAATGAAATTTGGTTGGATTATGTTATATGAAACAATGAAGGATTCTTTCACAACACGCAACCCTGACTTGGCTTGCATTACACGCAATCGTGACCTTCCTCGATAGAGTGTGTTGTACGCAATACTGGTTTTACTAAACAACGATATATTATTATAACATTATTATGAACTAGACTTTATGAATAGTATTAACTAAATTTTGAATTTTATAACATTATTATTCATCTTACACATTTTCTAGAACATGATATAAGAACAAAATAAATTTTTCGGGTAAAATAAGTATTTTTCAAAAAATACAGTTTTGTCGCATTTTGATGGCGCACCCACTTTAAATCTAGTTTTTGAAATGATTATGAGATCCATTTGAAAAAATAAAATTATTCTTTGTAATCAAGAAATAAAAAATTTACTTTGGATAAATTTTTTATTTTAAATCTAGATAACTTTCATATTTTAATGAATAGTAAAAACACGCTATATTTTAATTAAAAACAACTTTTTTCATCGTAATATCTCATGTGGTTAAATTATAATATTGATTGGTTTTAAAGTATAAATAGAATATATTTTTACCATTTAATATAATTTATTTCATTTTCATTGATTTTACCTTGATTTCGTAGGTTAAATCAATTCAATCTTTTGCAATGTTTTAAAGAAAAAACACGTTTTCTTTCGACAACGGGATTATTTTTAATTTAATTTCTGCAACTTTTGTGTATTGAATTTGAAAAAATGGATTCCATATTTGGAATCAGTAGTTCCAAATTATGTTAATAAGCTACTTTTTATTTTTGGGCATTGTGAATAGTAACTATGGTAAATTTTATTCACCATAGTTAAAGGTAAATCGGGTAATTAAGGGTAAATATAAGATTATAAAATTACCCTAAAACTTGTAAAAATCCTATTGGATGACTAAAAGTCGACAAATATCACCTGAGGGTCGGATTATATTCATTTAATGGACTTTTTTCCATGAAAATAATTTAATTATTATTAAAACCAAAGAAAGTGACAACATGTCACTCTCTTAAATACTATAAGTATAATAATTTTAAGTTAGTGATAAACTTCATGAAACTTCTAACATTAATAGTATACATAAATATAACAAAATTATCTACATCATGAGAATTTATTTATAATTTTTTGGGATTAAATAATTATCATTAATTGTGACACAATAATTGATGCAGAAATTATTTATCTAGTGAAAAATCAAGAATATAGTTTTTATTAAACGAATAGTGACCCTAAAAGGCACAAAACCCTGAAAAAAACTTATTGGTCATGTAAATTTAAACTATAATCATCCAATGGTCGAAGATTTGACCATTTGGAGTCTTATAAAAGCAATGATGACACATATATTATTTTATTTTAAATGATGACAAAGTTGTCACCTTCATAATTTAATAAATATAACAATTTAACTATTGTGATTTTAAGATGATAAATTCTAGTAAAAGTATTATTGTGAAATTTAATAGATGTATCTTCATCATAGGATTTTATTTTTAATTTTTATGCAATATATAAGTATATTAAATAATTATACAAAAATGTTGTAGTAATTATTTTATTAAGAGATAAACCAAATAAATGGTTTTAAAAATAATAAAATAAATATTATATGAACTATTTAATGTTCTCCACTAATTTTCTAGATACATATGGACTTTTATGAATCTATTAAAGATTTTAGTTCGAACATATATTCTGTATATATTTTATTTAAATTCATATAAATGAATAGTGTCAAAATTGACACTATTGTTATTTTATAAAAATAACATATTATAAAATTGTTTAAAAATCACAGAAATATTTAAAAATCATAAATTTAAATTTATATGGTCTAAAATGTTATAAAGTATCCAATTATGGACAATTCACAAAAAATAAGTAATTTTTTGTTATAAGTTAAAATTTAGAATGTTATTACCACAAATAAAATTAAATTGATTAAGTAAGGATCAATCAAGTTGATAATGTTTAAAATAATTTCCTAACATGTCTAAATTTTATTGTAATTTGATATTACAACCCTATATCATCTTATATTCGAATATGAGTCATTTTGGGAGGTTTTTAAGTGGTTTTAGATTTATTATAAATTAATATTTTTAAGATTTCCAATGGTGCCCCTCTCCTCCCTTATAAAAGGGCACCTCCTCCCTCTCCTCCTCACACCAATTTGAGCCTTCAAGCTCGGCCATACCCTGAAAAATTATCTTCTCCAATTCCCTAGAAACATCATAGATGTTCTGGTCTACTTTAAAGACCAATCTTAGTGCCATAAGATGAGGTTTCAAAGAGGCGTATCGAAGAAGAGGTAATTTCTTCTCCCGATTCCTTCAAGCTTCTTTCTTCTCCAAATTCTTCTTCTTTAGTTGTTTCATTATAAAGTAATAACATCAGTATCTATAATATAATGATTTGTTATTATAAATATGAAACAACCCCATTTCACCTTCTATCCATCCTACGGAAAACAAAATCACCGCGCGTGCGTACGTACGGAATACCGTCTCCACGCCGTGGTGTAATCTGTTTTTCCACCAAAACCTTACATGGATGGGTATAATGGTGTAAAGAATAACTATACATACTTATTATAACATCATACTGATTATGATATATTGTATCATCCACTCCAATTCAATTCAATAATTATGGAAACGATATCATCGCTCGTGCGTACGTACGGACTACCGTCTCCACGACGCGATGAGATTCATTCTCAATGTTAACCCTTTAAGAATGACTATAAAGTATATATAAGAAATAATAATGAAATATATGACATTATAAAGCTACTGGATTTATGTATATATGTATGTCATCTACTTAATTCCATTCAACTCAATAAGGAAATGAAAACAGCATTCATGCGTACGTACGGCCTACTGTCTCTATGAACAGTGTATTTCTTTCCATTTATCGACCTATTATATATATGTATATTCTGAATATATATTATATATAAATCATGTTTTATATTCTGGAATTATGTAATCGTGATCTAAGTAATCATATGAATAATTACAAGTCAAAACACTGACGACAAATGAAACGATTTTACCCAAAACACTCTTTAACATGGAATTTACAAAAGAACGGGTAATATAAAGTCATAAGTGAACAATATATGATATCATAAAAATGATTATGATTCTGTAATAAGTCAATGACATTATTTAAATCATTATACAGGAGTTCTAGATACATACGAAGAATATCGAACATAAGGTAAGGGATAATTTTTTAAATCTCATTTTTATCCGAGATTGTTTATTCGTAAGTATTTACTGGGGTTATATTTTTCATCCATGTCCAAATTTTATAAAAAAAAATCATGAATGTTTAAAGTCCTTTTTACCCATTTTTTACTTTTACTAAATCGTATTTAAGGAATCTTTCTTTTTTTACGTTACGAGGTACTTTTTTGACTTTTCTGGAAAAAGTACGAGAAGAATGTTTTTTTAACTTATATGGCACGAACAGATTTTTACGGTTTTATAAAGCGATATTTTCATGAAGCTTCCTCCAAAATATTTCACGACTATTTTCAACAAAATCCTCTTCATTTAAAATTGAATGACATTTTGTGAAAAGAAAATGATTTTGAAGAAAAAAAGGATATTTTCCTCAAGAATTCATTTCAAGTGATTTATCAAAACCATTTTCTATCTAAGATGACATTATTTTCATATGGGTATGTTTCCAGAATAATATCTATATGATTTACATGGTTTCTCCTTTCTTATTATGAAATGATATCCATTTAATTTATAGGGATTATGTGATGATGTGATGATGTTTATGAAACCCATTTTATTTATTGGGTTATTATGAATGATATATGTTTATTTTGTGGCACAAGTAAGAATGATTTCATTATGAGATGGGTGGGACCTATATCTCCCTCCAATGCATTGGGTAAAGATTTTATATCTCATGAGATAGACATGGCTGGAACGGTAAGTTAATTCGGTTCAGTGTTATAGGACTGAAACGAGGAGTGAACTCGATTCAGAATGGGACTTTGTCCACTAAGATGGTCTTGGCAGCAATGCCTTGGCTACTATGGAAATCATTACATGTGTTTAATGGATTCCATAATTATATGTTTTATTCCCATGCTATTTTATCATGGTTTATGTTCCATTATGATCTATGCCTTATGTACTTCCATGTTTTATGTCGTTGCTCAAGATTTTAATGTTTAAACATTATGTTCATGTTTTTTATTTCCAATGTATATGGTATGTTTTATTTTATACATGCTTACCCTTACTGAGAATTTGAGCTCACCCTTTTTATGTTTTATTTTCCCCCAGGATCAGAAGAAAGGTTTTAGGTCAGGAAACAAAAAGTGTAATATCTTTATGGGAGATGTTGAAGATCTTTCACCACGATTAGAATATTACGTTCCATGTTTCCAAAGACACTAAACTATTACGATCCTTGTGTGTCTGTTATTGTTATGTGTTAATTATTCTGCTAAAGTAATGTAATATCCATGTACGTCAAGCTTCGATTCTCTACAGTTGGTATCAGAGGAAAGGTTTAGTCAACCTTTGGAAACTACGATGCGAAAACATTAGTGAGATCACTAGAGATATTTCTAAGGTATGTCTAGGGATGTACCTAAGGATAAGAAAACGTATAGGATATAGTCCTATAACTATGGTAACGATCTTAGAATTTAACCTAAGATGTTAGATATTGAGGGTGCTCCCCCTTTACTATGTTGTTTTCCCTAGCATGATTTTTGCCTCTCACACTATTCTTTTTGGGATTTAGAAAATGGCTGGAAACAGGAAGATTCATGATATTGGTGGATATGACGGACAATGGAATGATTTTCTTCATGAGAAACCAAATGAAACGGGATTTGGAAGTCCAAACATCGTTATTATGCCTAATCAGCAATCTCATAATATGATCAATAATATCAACTATGGTAAGTTTCTCGACTTAGATAATAAGAGAAAGATGGATTTTCATGATGATCATAGAGGAAAGAAAGTTCAATTTCCCTCATGTAAATCATGTGGGAAGAGGCATCAGGGAGATTGTTTCAAAGGAACTGGAAGATTCTTTGGGTGTGGAAAAGAAGGACACAAAGCCAGTAAGTGCAAAGGAAAAGGTTCAGTTAACACCATGAACAAGGATAATGGTATTGCTACGACATCAACAGTGATTAGATGTTTTAAATGTGGAATGTACGAGCATTATGCAAACCAATGCCCTAATGAAAATCTCATGAAGAGAATCAGCATGGTCATATGGGTAGTATTTATGTGGATGATGATGAGGAGACTACAAATGATATATGAGCTGAAAGAAGTGTTGAAGCTCAGTCGGTTGTTTTAGAAGGTAGTGGAATGATTGTATTTTTATCGAGAGTTATGTTGTATAGTTAATGGTTCTATGGAATAAAGAATCATCTAAGGATTGTTAAACTATTTTTTTTCCTAGAAGTATTTGAAAGTATATATTGAATGGTACCAATAACCATGGAATGTTATTCAAATATTTTTGTAAAGTAGATGATATGCGCATAATGAAGGAATAAGAAGATAATGAAATGTTTGATTGTATTCAGGAGCTCATGATTGATATAAGGACTAAGTGATATCATGGTTTGAGTATATAGAATTTTGAGGATTTTGGTATGTGGAAATTGTTAACTTTTAACTGCATTCATGTTTTCACTATGGTTCAATGGGTATTCATTTTTCAAGAGAATACATGATTAAGGCCTTCGAACATTTGTAATGTGACCAACAAGACATATCTTATGATATATGGGGATCAACGGTGGTATTAAAATGCTTCTTATATGAAATCTCTTGTAATTGTTTTCACTATAATATGACAATGGACTGCAATATTATGGATAAGCCTAAAGATTGGAATGGATTATGTTGGACATAAGTTATTATTGTTTAAATATATAACCTTTTTTCGATATTATTGATGGGATGATATAGTAATGTAGTTTTAAAAAAAGGACAACCTGCAGGACGGGCGACAGCCCATCGCCTCAGACAGGGTTGTGGGAATCGAACCCACAACCGAAGTGTGACTGGCCCTTATCGCCTACCACTGGCCTACAGGAAGTCCCTGGTTAGTAGAAACTAGTTTTATTTTATTAAGCGGTATGATATATGAAGTATAAGTTCATTTTTGGAACCATATACGATTAATCTGACCATAAGATGGACATATAACTTTTTCTAACCTTTTGTTTGAAAGAGATGGAATTACCCATAATTCTATCACATGATCTACTAACACATCACGAATAACAAATTCAACTTCATTTCTTTAAGGGATGAAGTGGAAATTGTTAAATTCACGAACAACAGTGAGATTCTAACAAAATCATGCAAGTATTTCTTTTAATTCATCAACTTTAGAGAAATGATCTTGAAAACCAAAAATGTTGTCCTAGTTCCCCTATATCCGATGAATCATATGGTACCGTAGATCATCAAAAATCAATAGCTTTGTGATTTTTGGCTATTTCATATCCATGTTCTCTACCACCATCCATCATAACTTGATGGTTAGATTTTTCTTCCATATCCATATTTTCACCTATATTCTCCTACGTGGAAACCCAGTGATGAGTTAATTTGGGTAACCGTTACATTTCATACTTTAGTTTTTAATGCCATGTTTTGGTATTCCTTTTTACGATGTGGGTTCCTATTAAACAAACTTTTGAGTAGTAAACCATTTATAACCCCGACGAATTTCGAGGGCGAAATTCATTTTAAGGGGGGTAGAATGTAACACCCCGAGATTTTATGAAAAATATTCTTTTAATTTCATTAATGTCTTGTGTTGTAAGCTACACCAATATTACCTTGCGCTATACGCAACACCGTATTAGCTTGCAGTATACGCAACACTATTCTTGGATCGTGTTACACACAATTTTGATAATAGTTATTCTACGCAACATTGAGTATATATATATATATTCGATGTATAAATGAAATATGGATGGATTCTGTTATACGAAACAATGAATTATTCTTTCACAACACGTAACCCTGACTTGTCTTTCATTACACGCAATCGCAACCTTCCTCGATAGCATGTGTTGTACACAATACCGGGTTTTACTAAACAACGATATATTATTATAATATTATTATGAACTATCCATTATGAATAGTATTAACTAAATTTTGAATTTTATAACATTATTATTCATCTTACACATTTTCTAGAACATGGTATAAGAACAAAATAAAATTTTCGGGTAAAATAAGTATTTTTCAAAAAATACAGTTTTTCCGCATTTTGATGGCGCACCCACTTTAAATCTAGTTTTTGAAATGTTTATAAGTTCCATTTGACAAAACAAAATTATTCTTTGGAATCAAGAAATAAAAATTTACTTTGGATAAATTTTTCATTTTATTCTGATAACTTTCATATTTTAATGAATAGTAAAAACACGCTATATTTTAATTAAAAACAACTTTTTTCATCGTAGTATCTTATGTAGTTAAATTATAATATTTAATGGTTTTAAAGTATAAATAGAATAAATTTTTACCATTTAATATAATTTATGTCATTAGAATTGATTTTACCTTGAATTCGTAGGTTAAATCAATTCAATCTTTTGCAATGTTTTAAAGAAAAACACGTTTTCTTTCTACAACGGGATTAATTTTAATTTAATTTCTGCAACTTTTGTGTGTTGAATTTGGAAAAATGGATTCCATATTTGGAATCAGTAGTTCCAAATTATGTTAATAAGCTACTTTTTATTTTTGGGCATTGTGAATAGTAACTATGGTAAATTTTATTCACCATAGTTAAAGGTAAATCGGGTAATTAAGGGTAAATATAAGATTATAAAATTACCCTAAAACTTGTAAAAATCCTATTGGATGACTAAAAGTCGACAAATATCACCTGAGGGTCGGATTAGATTCATTTAATGGACTTTGTTCCATGAAAATAATTTAATTATTATTAAAACCAAAGAAAGTGACAACATGTCACTCTCTTAAATACTATAAGTATAATAATATTAAGTTAGTGATAAACTTAATGAAACTTCTAACATTAATAGTCTACAGAAATATAACAAAATTATCTACATCATGAGAATTTATTTATAAATTTTTGGGATTAAATAATTATCATTAATTGTGACACAATAATTGATGCAGAAATTATTTATCTAGTGAAAAATCAAGAATATAGTTTTTATTAAACTAATAGTGACCCTAAAAGGCACAAAACCCTGAAAAAACTTATTGGTCATGTAAATTTAAACTATAATCATCCAATGGTCGAAGATTTGACCATTTGGAGTCTTATAAAAGCAATGATGACACATATATTATTTTATTTTAAATGATGACAAAGTTGTCACCTTCATAATTTAATAAATATAACAATTTAACTATTGTGATTTTAAGATGATAAATTCGAGTAAAAGTATTATTGTGAAATTTAATAGATTTATCTTCATCATAGGATTTTATTTTTAATTTTTATGCAACAGATAAGTATATTAAATAATTATACAAAAATGTTGTAGTAATTATTTTATTAAGAGATAAACCAAATAAATGGTTTTAAAAATAATAAAATAAATATTATATGAACTATTTAATGTTCTCCACTAATTTTCTAGATACATATGGCCTTTTATGAATCTATTAAAGATTTTAGTTCGAACATATCTTCTGTATATATTTTATTTAAATTCATATAAATGAATAGTGTCAAAATTGACACTATTGTTATTTTATAAATATAACATATTATAAAATTGTTTAAAAATCACAAAAATATTTAAAAATTATAAATTTAAATTTATATGGTCTAAAATGTTATAAAGTATCCAATTATGGAAAATTCACAAAAAATAAGTAATTTTTTGTTATAAGTTAAAATTTAGAATGTTATTACCACAAATAAAATTAAATTGATTAAGTAAGGATAAATCAAGTTGATAATGTTTAAAATAATTTTCTAACATGTCTAAATTTTATTGGTTGATGATATTAAAACCCTATCTCATCTTATATTCGAATATGAGTCATTTTTGGAGGTTTTTAAGTGGGTTTAGATTTATTATAAATTAATATTTTTAATATTTCCAGAGGTTCCCCTCTCCTCCCTTATAAAAGGGCACCTCCTCCCTCTCCTCCTCACACCAATTTGAGCCTTCAAGATCGGCCAACCCCTGAAAAATTATCTTCTCCACTTCCCTAGAAACATCCTAGAGGTTCTGGTCTACTTTAAAGACCAATCTTATTGCCCTAAGAGGAGGTTTTAAAGAGGCGTATCGAAGAAGAGGTAATTTCTTCTCCCGATTCTTTCAAGCTTCTTTCTTCTTCAACTACTTATTATTTAGTTGTTTCATTATAAAGTAATAACATCAGTATATATAATATAATTATTTGTTATTATAAATACTAAACAACCCCATTTCACCTTCTATCCATCCTACGGAAAACAAAATCACCGCGGGTGCGTACTTACAGAATACCGTCACCACGCCGTGGTGTAATCTGTTTTTCCACCAACACCTTACATGGATGGGTATAATGGTGTAAAGAATAACTATAAATAGTTACTATAACATCATACTGATTCTGATATATTGTATCATCCACTCCAATTCAATTCAATAATTTTGGAAATGATATCATCGCTCGTGCGTACGTACGGACTACCGTCTCCACGACGCGATGAGATTCATTCTCCATGTTAACCATTTAAGAATGATTATAAAGTATATATAAGCAATAATAATGAAATATATGACATTATAAAGCTACTGTATTTATGTATATATGTATGTCGTCTACTTAATTCCATTCAACTCAATAAGGAAACGAAAACAGCGTTCATGTGTACGTACGGCCTACCGTCTCCATGAACGGTGTATTTCTTTCTGTTTATCGATCTATTATATATATGTATATTATGAATATATATTATATATAAACCATGTTATATATTCTGTAATTATTTAATCGTGATCTGAGTAATCATATGAATAATTACAAGTCAAAACACGGACGACAAATGAAACGATTTTACCCAAAACACTCTTTAAAATGGAATTTACAAAAGAACGGGTAATATAAAGTCATAAGTGAACCATATATGATATCATAACAATTAATACGATTCTATAATAAGTAAATGACATTATTTAAATCATTATATAGGAGGTTCGGATACATACTAAGCATATCGAACATAAGGTAAGGGATAATTTTGCAAATCTCATTTTTATCCGAGATTTCTTATTCGTAAGTATTTACTGGGGTTATATTTTTCATCCATGTCCAAATTTTATAAATATGTTTTCATGAATTTTTTAAGTCCTTTTTACCCATTTTTGAATTTTACTACTTGGTATGTAAGGAATCTTTCTTTTGTTTACGTTACGAGGTACTTTTTTAACTTTTCTGGAAAAAGTACGAGAATAATGTTTTTTTAACTTATACGACACGAACGGATTTTTACGGTTTTATAAAGCCATATTTTCATGAAGCTTCTTCCAGAAGATTTTATGACTATTTTCAACAAAATCCCCTTCTTTTAAAATTGCATGAAATTTTTTGAAAAGAAAATGATTTTGAAGAAAAAGGATATTTTCCTCAAGAATTCATTTCAAGTGTTTTATCAAAACCATTTTCTATCTAAGATGACATTATTTTTATATGTGTATGTTTCCAGTATAATGTCTCTATGATTTACATTGTTTCTATTTTCTTATTATGAAATGATATCCATTTCTTTTATATAGATTATGTGATGATGTGATGATGTTTATGAAACCTATTTTATTTATTGGGTTATTATGAATGATGTATGTTTATTTTGTGGCACAAGTAAGAATGATTTCATTATGAGATGGGTGGGACCTATATCTCCCTCTAATGCATTGGGTAAAGATTTTATATCTCATGAGATAGACATGGCTGGAACGGTAAGTTAATTCGGTTCAGTGTTACGAGACTGAAACGAGGAGTGAACTCGATTCAGAATGGGACTTTGTCCACTAAGATGGTCTTGGAAGCAATGCCTTGGCTACTATGGAAATCATTACATGTGCTTAATGGATGCCAAAATTACATGTTTTATTCCCATGCTATTTTATCATCGTTTATGTTCCATTATGATCTATGCCTTATGTACTTCCATGTTTTATGTCGTTGCTCAAGATTTTAATGTTTAAACATTATGTTCATGTTTTTTAGTTCCAATGTAAATGGTATGTTTTATTTTATCCATGCTTACCCTTACTGAGCATTTGAGATCACCCTTTTTATGTTTTATTTTCCCCCAGGATCAAAAGAAAGGTTTTAGGTCAGGAAACAAAAAGTGGAAGATCTTTATGGGAGATGTTGAAGATCTTTCACCACGATTAGAAGATTACGTTCCAAGTTTCCAAAGACACTAAACTATTACAATTCTTGTGTGTCTGTTATTTTTATGTATTATGTATTCCGCTAAAGTAATGTAATATCCATGTACGTCAAGCTTCGGGTCTCTACATACGACATGTAATGCTGATATTAAACAACCAACAAAACATATTATTTAAATACGAATGTTACAACCTAGTAATTAAATTTGTGGTTATGAATAGGAATAAATAAATTATTAAAATTATATTGTTTACAGATGTATAAATAAATTCACTGGATATTAATTTAATATAATAAAAATAAAAATGATTTTAATATACTAGAACTTTTTTTGGAATTGGTTTGTAAGTGCACAATGTTTTTTTATTTTAATAAATTAAAGTATTCACTATTAGTTTATAGTTTCAAAAATTTGTAAATATTATATATCCAATAAAATTTTTCATCAATAATCTTATATTTTTTATAGGAATATGACAATAATAAATCATGTTTTATGCTTAAAAACTATATTTTCTCAAAAAACAACTGCTATTCTCACATGTTGCTTACTTATTATAAAATAAAGTTTACAAATGTAAAATAATTTATTTGAAAATATTACATAATTTTATAAATATTCATTTCAAATTTATAATAGATTGTATTATTTAGAATTTTTTTAGAAGATTAATTTGTTGATTAAAAGAAAAAATACTAATTTGTGTTGGAAGCATCCTTTAAATTTAAGAATTTAAAAAGTTCTGTTTCACTTAAAATTTATTTTAAAATAATTTTTAGTCAAATTATATTATCATTAAATTAATTTAGTTTATTTTAATCAATTATATGTTAAATTTTTATATAAAACCTTTTCATACTTATAAAAAAAATTATTGTGAAATGGTTTTTTCATCACATCTGTATGTTCAATTTTAAATTAAATTATTTCACTTATGTTAATTGAATTGGTAAAATTTATTCAATATTTTAAATTATAATAATTAATTTTAAATATTATTTAAAATTAATGTTCGGTGATAATGAGTAGTAAAAAGAGTAAAAGTTTGTTTCCACGTTTATAGTTAAAACAGGTTTACCAGGGGCTAAACTAAAAATATATGGGGTAAAATTAACTTAAACCATTTCAAATAAATATTTTTTATCACAATTCAGACCCTATAACATATAATTTTCATTAATGATCCATTTTGAATCATTTTTTTAGTTTTGAAGGACTTTTATAGTTTATTACTTTTAAAAATACCAAGTGTGCCCTTTCCCAAACTTATAAGAGGACACCCCATCCGCTATCCAATCAACACTTCCAAATAATTTTGGTGTGTCCAATAGCTACCAAAGTACATTCCTAAAATTCATCCCCATTTCCTATAGTCCATTTTTGGGTCACACAACCATCCTAGTTTGGATCTATGAATAAACCTTAAGAGGTTCTCCGAATAAGTGGAATTGTTCTTAACCATGTGTATTCGTTCTATTTATCCCTATAACCCATTAAAACCTTCTCCAAATATGATAAAATAATAAAAACAATATCTTAAATATAATTATATCTTTTTTTATATAAAACCCTATATCCATCACCTATTCTGTCAAATGGGAAATGAAACCATCGATCATGTGTACTATGGACTACCGCCTGTCGAACTGAAGAACTTTTTTTCATAACCGCCTCTCACTGATGGATTTAATTATGGATTAAATATTTATATATGAATAACAAATTTGTGAAATAATTTTACATTTTTAATTATAATATCATAACTACTTTCTCACCTTAAAATCTATTGGAATATGATAATGCCCCTCTAGCATACATGCGGAGAATACCCTCCACGATGTAATGTTAGAAATTTTCTCTTTAATGTTTTCATTGATGGATTTAAGGATATATTAAAGAATATTTTTGATAAATATGATATAAAAATTATTATTTAATGGTGAATTATTGTTTACCTTACTTTCATTTCTTTCATTAAAAATGAAAAATGTGTTCATACGTATATATGGACTACCGTCTCCATGAATGATGTGACTCATTTTTCTATATCTATCTTTTAGTGAATATTATAATTGTGTATATAAGGAATATATATTATATTTATATCATGTTTTTAATTATGGATATGATGGGACAATAATTAATTTAAAAGGACCAAAATTACAAAACCAAAATATACATGGAAAGCGAAGAAGTTATAACCCAAAACTGTAATTTAAATAATGAGTTATTAATAAAATGATTAAAAGAGTTATAAGTAAATTATATATAGTTTTATATATATTATTATATTTATTTAATATATTTATAATAACGAAATATTTATTATATAGGAGTTTCAGACACGTAGGAATAAAATCGAACCTGAGGTAAGGGATTCTTGCCTAACTTTTTCTTTTGTAATAACTATGTAATATTATACACTTGTTTAATTTTTGTGGAGTATATATTGTCCCATTGATATGTTTAATCATTATTTCCATTATCTTAAAGGTATTTATAGTTTCTAATGATTTCATTTCTTTCATAGGGGTTATGATTTTAATGTTACAAAAGCAATAACTGTTTATTTTACAATCTCGTCCTTATTTGAGATTATTTATGTTTAATCTATAAGTGGGGGAGTAATTTTATATTTATATTTCAACCGAAATCTATTTTTTTCTCCTATAGTGATTACTATAAATTATATCTTTTAATTTCAATTTCCACACTTTACAAACTCAATAATACAAAATAATGTTTTCATGGAAATCAAACATTATCTCTCTTTAATCAAAAATCCATTCACTTTCTTATCCATGTTTTCTAAAAATGTTTGAAGAAATGTTTTTACAATTATAAGTTTATTTTTAATGTCTTTTTTCTATTTTTATAATTTTAAAAAGTTTTTAAAAAAGAATTTTCTTGTATTTTTTCCATAAATATATATATTTGAATTTTACTATAAATGTCAATGGAGACATTGCTTTAATGTGAACAGTATGACCAATATTTCTCAATGTCATTAATACTCATTGATTTAAATCATCCATTATAAGTATCTAATTTTTTTTTTTAAATAAGATATTTTCTATAATATTTTCAAAAAATTTATATTTTTAAATTTTATTTTCAAAGTGAATGGTTATTTTCATCACTAATATATTTTATGAAATTTTTATGGTATTTCTATTTGTCAATGAAAACAACCATTTATTCCACTTATGTTACATTGGGGATATGTTTTAATGACACCATCTTTGTAGTTTCATAAAATATTTTATGTTCAAATCGACTGGGGATGTAATATTTTAATATTATTCTCCATATTAATATAGTTGGATTATGATTATAAATAATGGTGGGGGAAATTATTATCATTTTTTATTCTATTTTATCCATAAAAATGTTTACGTTGACTTTATTTCTCCACTTGAATATAAGGAATCCATTGGCCTTAGTATGTGGTGGGAGGGGCCTCTTATATCCCCTCGATGCATCAGTACATCCCATGAGACAAGTTAGCTTGGCTATTTAGAAAAGGTTGTACCCATTTGTATAATATATCTTGTTATTATGTCTTCATGGTATGTTTAAGATTTTTGGAATTGTTGCTTAACTTTTTATGAGATTAGTTACCTATAACCATTTGATTATTTGATTTGTTATAATATCCATGGATATGTATCATGATCATGTTATTTTTTACATGGAATTAATTGATTTTTGTTTATTCCTACCATATAATTCTTTGCGATCACATCAATTATTTTTGGGAATTTGATTTCATATATTAACTTACCATATTTATTATTCCTTATTCATGATAGCATTTGTTGCCCCCATACCCATACTGAGAATATAATCTAACACCATTCTTATGATTCATTTCCCTATTATTCTAATAAGTGTATTATGGTTGACATACAGGGATATATTAAAGGTAATAATTGTGTTCACCAAGAAAATGTTATGTTTTATTTTATGTTTTCAATTATAATTTGATATTCTAGTATGTATCTAATTTTCCATAACTACATTCTTATTTGGACCTTTAGGATGTGACTCCTTATATCTACTTTTGATATAATAAAGTAACCACCAATGATAGGATACCAGTTTTAGGGTCATTATAAGGACACAAAAATTCCAAATAATATTTTTTAATTATATGAAATTATTACGTGACTACCAAAATTGATGGCATGTGATTGCGAGGCCTGGAGAGCCCAGAACGTAATTTTGAACTTTTTTAAGGTATGTTCAGTAAATATGTGGGTGGGAGTTTGTATATTTTGAACTCATAAATAATTTGAAATTATGAATTAACTGTTAGATTTTTTGCAACGAGCTTTAATTATTAAAAGCTTTACTTTGACTAGCAATGGTTGGACGAAAAAGTTAATTTTTATACATTAGGAAAAATGACTATAAGTTACCCTATTATTTTTCTTCCCCAATTGAGCGGAAGTTGGCAGAACCACAGTTTAATGATAGTAAATAAATGAGGGGAATTTAATGAATCATCCATTTGTTTTTGTAGCAGAAATTATTGTCTGTTTAACAGGTTCATTAATTAATATTGATTAATTAATCATAATAATGAACACAATGTAGAGGATTATATCTTTTATTAAACAAACCATTGGAAATGGATTTCTCAAATCACAGGAGGAAGCTCTAAAGAAATTCTGTTGACGTCACCCTCCAATGAAGAATGGTGATCGATCAATGAACGTTGGAGGATTCAAACCAGACATCGACGAATGACAACAAATGTCTTTGAACATGGATTCCTTCCATTGTCTGCAACAGATTCCACTTAATATATGTAGTGGAATTAAATTTATTTCATTGTATTTTATGATTCCTCTCATATTTTTCTTGGAAAATACAATAAATATGAATAAGTTGACTAACAGTTTGACCTGTATCATGTTTTTTCATGAGGGTGGTTGCTGGAATCTTTTATTTTTGGGATAATGTTTTTGATCATTATTCTATCCCTTTGATTAAATGCTAACGTAGAGGGTGCGACCCAATCCGAAAAAGGCCTAGAACCCCTGATGCTCTTGGGTTTTGTATGTTCCTCGTGGGAGACAAATAAATGTGGTGGAAAGGTGATTCCATGGGATTAGCAGTGAAGGTGGCGACTCGAGAGGCTCGTAGGCGCAGATGGGAAAGAAAACAGACCATCGGGGCATCTCTAGTGGCCTGCAGAAACAACCGCAAGCGTAGCACCCCAGTGTGGGGGCACCGGTGGCAAGAAAGGGTGGCTGGTAGAGCTGTCCACATGGATATGGTGGTGTCCATAGGCTCAGCAGCCGTTCAGGACATGGTGGGTCAAAGGCGGGGCACAGACGTGCCACATGGATGGACACGGATGGGCGGCTCCAGCATGCCGATTTGAGAGGATGGGTGGTTCCCCATTGGGGATGCCCACTAGCTGAACCAGACACACCACATCTGGTCCAGCAACTGGAATGTTTGCAGGCCAGTCCCACCAGCTGGACTGAACCCGCTAGTCGGGCCGGCTGCGCCGGACCCAAACCCAACCAGTTCTGTTTCACTAAAACTTGAGTATCTCGTAAACTGAGCATCTGATTGACGCACTATCTACGACATTGGGAACCTTGTGATAAGATTGTCCTATTAAGATTATCTAAATGGGTTTTGGATGAATATGGAATATGGCTGGGTTATATCGGACTTGAATCCAACCAAGCCCTATTTACCTTTTTTCTTATAACTTAGAGATCGAGTATCCAATTGATGCACATTATGTCATATAGGAACCCTTATGAAAAGATAGTTCATTGGGTTACATCATAGTGGGACATCATGGAGGTTGAGGAATGAACGAGAATATGAAGAGAAGAATCTCTGGAACCCAAGTGGACCAAGTACGAGAATCATGTGGTTTATTGTCAAGTGAAGAGTGACCCTTCATGGATTGGCATAAAAGAAACCCTCTATGGATAGGAAGTATATTAACCATCCATGGATTAGTGATAGAGATACCCTATGTGGATTGGCATGGGAGCTACCCTTCGTGGATTGGTAGTAGTGAGACCCTCTATGGATACGCAGTCAAGAGACTCTTTGTGGATCAGAAATACAGTGACCCTTTGTGAATCGATAGCAGAACCTCTCAACAAAATAAAATAATTTAGCTCAAGGCTAGGCATCTTTATTCATTTTCTCTATGTTGTGTACCTGTTGTGATATCTCTTTTTCTTTATGCTTTTTTTGTAGATCATGCTTTTTGGTTTCTCTATGTGGAATTCTAAGAGACCTTCAGGAGTCTCATGGTCCCTACTGGGTATTATTATACTCACCCATACACGTCCTTCATCTGATCCTTGATCTATCTTATGGAGATGATGGACAGCTTGACCAAGACTTTGGGAGCCCATACTAGCTGGTGCTCGAAGGTGAATGGTAGACACAGTGAGTGGAGGTGACGATGGAAGACGAGTTTTACCTACACTTCAGGTAGGATCCTTGGCGACGATCACTAGAGATTGTTTTATTTTCTTTCTTTTGTACTTTATTTTCTGTTGGGTTAGTATACTGGCCATTTTTTCTTTCAGTTCACACTTTTACTATCACCAGTTCTACTTTTGGTCTAATTTTTTTGTGTACCTAGACTGTGTGTATACAGGTTTAAAGGAAATGCCTTCCCTTTTTGGGATATGTCTCTCCGGTGCTAGCCACCAACCCATGGCACTGGATGGCAGGATTGGGGTTGTCACGGCATGGGCCCCGGGGAACAGATCATGATAAAGTTGTATCAATGGGTAGGTCGGTTCTACTAGAAGAACAAAGAGTCTGTGTTTTCAATGGAACAATAGTGTAAATGTCTTGTGTTCGTATTAAAGTTCGGGGAGTCCAATGATCATGTGGAAGCCGATGTATCCATACACCAAGACCCTGAGTTCGGATTTATGAATCAATACATAAAAACACTATTTTGTGTGATTTCAAAATGTTTTTTTCTTTTGATCCCTTTTGAGTCGTCTCACTAGGTATAACTTATTGATTGTGGTGTATATTCTCTCCATAGGATGCTGCCAAATAGATAGCCTGGTAGGATTCCAATGATAGATCATGATGATGGCCCACTGAGTGATGAGGCATTGGTGTGGGGCCCTATTACAGTGATAGCACCTTCGGTTGGTGTACCCGCGGCACCACCACCCATAGGGTAGCACTTTCCATGAGTCCCACTAGCTGAGCTTTTATTCCAAGTGAGCATTTTTCACGACTTCCAGAGAAATAGGCCTCCATGGTTTCGAGGAGAGAATGATCTGTATATAGATGTGGAATAGTTGGAGGATGTAGAATGAGTGTCCTATTTGGTGAGATGCCAGCAGACCATATGGTGATCCTCGCTGATATTCTATTTCAGGGTAGAGCATGGAGATGGTCCATCCTGACACTCCAAACTCATGAGGATATGACTCTGTCCTGGTTAGACGTCAAGAGACTTTGTAGGGATGAGTTTGTTCAAGATAATTTATGCTCAGTGTGTATCTAGGGGCTACTGCACTTACAGAAGTTCGGCCTAACAGTGGCCCAGTACTTGGCAATATTCACTGACCACTCTTACTACTCCACTGACATTGTAAGTGACCCTTTATTCTGGGCCCAGAACATGGAGTAGGGTCTCTGATGGTATAACAGAGTTTCAGTGATTTCACTCAACATCATGATGCAGCATGGAGTGTTAGAGAGATCACTATTCGAGGATAACTTCCTCGATTGGAAGAAATCGATAGTGAGAGCTACAACTGGACAACAGGTTGCCGATTTATCTACAGTAGGTAGTATGAAGATGACATAGAGGCCCAAAAGGGTCATAACATTCGAAGGATGAACCCATGATGTAGGGTCGAAGGTGCAGAGCTCGCAGGCCATAGGAGGTCAGCAAGGGGGTAGACTGTGCTACTTGTGTGGTGGGTAGGCTCACAAGGCTCATGATTTCCCGACCCTTCATATTGATGATCATCAAAAGGTCAAAGTACCACCAAGGAAGAGGAAAATTTTCAAAAAAGGAGGTCCTCATAGTAGAAGGTGTGGAAAAAGGATCATACTGTGAAGCAGGTAGTGGGAGACGGTTTGAGGTACTACCACCTCCACCCCCGGGAAGTCCACCTCGACTTAGGGAGAAGGTGGATAAGGACAAGATCAGCTTCAGGCCATAGAGGATTATGACCACAGTGCTCTGAAGATGATTTTAATTATGATATATGTCTACTCCACCCTAGACATTGTTCTTTTAGATAGGGGTGGCAGTCAATCTTTAATTTCCACACCTCACATTCGGAGCTTAGAGATTATGGTGGAGCCGTTGGCTCGATCCTTTTGATTATAAACTCCAATGAGAGAGGATTCGGTGATTATGAAATGGTGTTGGTAGTGTGATATTACTCTAGGAGGTGAGTGCTTCAGCTATGATCTCTTTATAGCAATATTGATGCCTTGCAACATTATCTTGGGTATGGATTTTCTATCCACATTCCATGCTCTGATCGATTGTTTTAGGTGCAAAGTGTGGTGTGTCTGCAAGGATGGGACTAGGTTTTCCTTCAATAGAAATAAGGGATCCTTTGGAGCATAGGATGGACACTCTCAAAGGAGGGTGCATTTGATCACTCATCAGTTGTCTAGCCTCTCCCTTAGTGTAGTGGATGATAGGAGTCTGAGCTATCCTATTGTGGTGGACCAGTAGGCATATTTATTTCTAAAATATGTACGGGGAATACTTCCTCGCAGAGAGGTATACATATACATAAACCCTTACACTGGGAGGACATTGATTTCTACACTATGAAATTGGATGGATCCAATGTAGCTTCATGAGTTGAGGGTACAATTAGGGGACATGCAGTGGAAGGGGTTCATAAGGCCCAGTGTGTCCCCATGGGAAACCCCAATTATGTTCGCCAAGAAGGTAGATAGGAGCTTGAGGCTTGGCCCAGACTATTGTCACACGAACGATGTAACCATGAAGAAAATGCATCCTCTACCAAGGATTGATGATCTCTTAAATCAGTTGAAGGGATCTCGGTGGTTTTCAAAGATAGATCTCAAATCATGATATCATCAGCTTTGGGTGCTGGATGAGGATATATTGAAGACAGCCTTCAGATGCCGGTGTGGACACTATGAGTTCTTGGTGATGCCTTTTGGCATGCACAATTCCCTAGAAGTGTTCATGGGTTTCATGAACAGGATCTTCAAGCCTTACCTCGACCGCTTCAGGGTGGTGTTCATTGACTACATCATTATGTACTATTTATCCGAGGAGGAGCACGCCACAAATCTGCGAATAGTCATTGATACAATCCGAGAGCAGAAAATTTATGGAAAGCCCATAAATTTCTAGTTACAGATTCAGGAGTTCTACTTTATGGGACACATTATCTCATATGATGGATTTTTGGTGGATCTAGTAAAGATAAAGGTAGTGCTTTCTTGGGAGCCACCATATATGGTGACGGAGGTGCATAGTTTCCTGGGGTTATGTGGGTACTACCATAGATTTGTACACAAATTTTCCAGAGTAGGAGCACCACAGTAATATTTGAAAAAGAAGGGAAAAAACTTTGTATGGATAGAGAGATCCCAATATAGATTTGAGGAACTGAGGCAGTGACAGCTGAGTACCCAAATATTGAGGTAACCCGGATATGTCATTTATTATGTAGTCTATTGTGACACATTATGGACCGGACCAGGATGTTTCTGGATGTAATAGTGAGTGGTGATTGCACATAGATCACGATAGTTGAGGCAACATGATTAGAACTATCCAAACGATGACATGGAGTTAGCCGTAGTGGTCTTTGTGTTGTATATGTGGTGGCACTACTTGATGGACAAATAGTATATGGTCTAATTCGATCAAAAGAGTATCAGTTCTATCATCTCACAAAAGGATATGAACCAAAGATAGTAGTGATGGCTATAGTTCCTCTAGGACTATGACTTTGAGATATTCCACACTCTTGGGAATGGAAACATAGTATCAGACACACTCAGTAGGAGTTCGGGTTTATAGCTGCAAAGTGAGGAGATAGAGAATCTAGCTTCATTGAAAACATCCTTCATGGATAGTGATGCAGTATCATACCTCTAGTATATGAATATCACTCTCCCTCTCCTTCAATGAGTTTTGGAGTTATAGATTTGGGGCATTGACTGTGATGCCTAACATTCTCAGGTATACATAGGACAGACCATAGATGGATTTTCGATAGGTGGGGATCATGTCGTCCTTTTTAGAGGACGCACCATGGTACTATTGAATTTTAGGAAGGAGGTGTTGAGGTATTTCCATACATCCCATTTGGTGGTAGATCCTGGAGTGGCGAAGATGTAACAGGACCACCATGGTCAGTACTGGTGGCTTGGGAGGAAGAAACAAGTTGCAGAGTTTGTTTCACGATGCCTCACTTGTCAGCAAGTGAAGTATGAGAATGAGGTTCTAGTAGACTTGACCCAACCACTCGAGGTACCAGAGTGGAAATGAGACATTATCTCGATGAACTTTATGATGGGGTTACCACATACATCCAGGGGCCACAACTCTATCTGGGTGATCATTAACCAACTCACCATGTCAACCTATTTTCTACTCTTCTAAGAGTAGGGGTCAGAAGAGGGCTGGAGATGCCTCTATGTTCATGATATAGTACTACTTCATGGGATACCATCGACGACTGTTTCAGATCGTGGTGCACGTTTTACATCCCGATTGTGGAAGGGATTACAGGAGGCATTTGGGACTCAGCTATGTTTGAGCACCACCTTTCATCCTCAGATAGAAGGTCAGATGGAGCAGACCATACAGACACTTGAGGATTTGAATCGTGCTTGCGTCCTTGATTTTGGCCACAATTGGGGGGACCACCTTCCACTGGTGGAGTTCGCATACAACAAAAATGATCACTCCACCATCAGCATGGTATTATTTGAGTCCTTATATTGGAGGCCATTTAGATCACCTCTATACTGGACAAACCAAGGGGAGTCGGCACTTATGGGTCCATAGTAGTTATGGGATAAAACTGAGAAGTTGCAGATTATACAGGAGTGGATGAAGACTACACAGAGCAGGAAGAAGTCCTTTGCCAATAAGAGAGGGAGACCCTTGGAGTTTGAGGAGGGATTCCATGTCTTTCTATGGGTCTCACCTCGATGAAGACTATGGAGATTTGGTTTGGGCGGCAAGTTATCTATGAGGTTCATCGGACCTTTCCAGATCCTGAGCAGATTTGGAGAGGTGGTGTACAGCCAAGCTCTTCACCCATAGATGCACCGAGTGCAAAAAAATTTCCATTTGTCGCAACTAGGAAGATACATGAATGATCCTTTGCACTTCATCGACAACGGCGAGATGTACATTGATAATGGGGTGATGTTTGTGGAGTTCCTGGTGGAGATAAAAGATTGAAAGGAGCGGGTCCTTCGTGGATGGTCGATGCCTCTGGTGCGAGTTTTGTGGCAGCATGGGAACCTCTAGGAGTGCCCATGGGAGAAGGAGGCTCATATTCATTCTTAGTACCCACATTTGTTCCCTTAGTTTTTATTGTGGGTTTTGGGGATATAAATCCCTAATATGGGGAGAATCTAATGACCCAAAAATTACATATAATTTTTTTAAATATATGAAATTATTATGAGACTATGAAAATTAATGTCACATGATTCCGAGGCCCTTAGAGCCTAGATCATAATTTTGAACTTTTTTAAGGTACTTTCAGTGAATGTGTGGGTTGGAATTTATATCTTTTGAACTGGTGCTCAGATTGAAATTTTGAGGGAAACATTTGATTTGCAGCACCGGTATTTGCTTAGGCGAAGCATAACTTCGACCAGCAAGGGTCGATGAAAAGGTTAATTTTCATAATTTCAAGAATAATAATAATAAAATAAATTTAAGTTATATTATTCTTTTTCTTCCACCATTGATGGGTAGTTTTTGGAACCATAGTGTAAAAATGGTCAATCAATGAGGGGATTTTAATGAATTATCCCTTTTTCTGTATTATTTCAATGCCATAATGTTTAATAGGTTCATTAATTATGATTCATTAATGAATCATATTAATGAACACAGCGTGAAAGATTATTACTTTTATTAAAGAAACCATTGGCAAGGGAATTTTCAAATCATAGGAGGAAGCTCTGATGAAACACTAGAGACATCACCCTCAAACTAAAAATGGTGATCGATCGACGAACATTGAAGGATTAGAACCGTACATTGATGAAAAAAATGTCTTCGAATGTAGATTTCTTCTTTCATATGCAATGGATTCCACCAAATCTGGGTAGGGGAATTAAATTTATTTCTATGTGTTTTATGATTCATCTCATCCTATTCTCAGAAAATACAATGGATGTGATTCAACCGACTAATGGGTTGATATGCATCTCGTTTGTTCTTGCGGGTGGTTGCTGTAGGGATTTAATTTTGGGATAATTTTAAACATTTTTTATTTATTATTCCACCCCTTTGATTAAATGCTAATGTAGAGGGTGTTGTCCAATCCGAACCAGGCATAGACCCCCCCCCCTACTCTTAAGTTTCATGTAAAGACCCGAAAATCCCATGTAATTTTTTTTAAAAAAAAATTGGGATTATTACGAGTATGTGAAAATTAACAGGGCATGATTCTGAGGCCTAGTGTGCTCGGAATAAAATACTGAACTTTTTTTATGTTACGTTTAGTAAACATGCGGGCATCATTTTCTATCTTTTGAACTGGTGCTCGGATTAAAAATCTAAGGGCACTATTGAATTTGCAGCACCAGGATTCGCTTAAGGGAAGATTTTCATCAACCATTGTAGATCTAGATAAAAAGATAAAATTTGTACATTATAGAAAAATGATATAATAACATAACAAGTTATTTCATTTCTTCTACTCTTGTCTTTGAGTGGCAATGGTGGGGACCGGTGACTTGTCAAGCCAATAAATTGCTAGACTCTCCGTTATTTGTAATTGCACCATTGGGAAATTAAGAGGTTCATGCATTAAATGAACCACATTAATTCCTCGATGTGTTACTCACTTTTTCCCCCTCTATTTAAGTGAGGCTCGGGGGGAGTTCAGACATGGGTTCACCAAGCAAGGAACCTCAGGCGAAGTGATATGACGTCTTCCACTAACGGAGGATGGAAGCTTTGGAGGTGATGATCTGGGATCGAAAAACACTGACGACCTCACTCCGACATGGACTCTCCTTCCTCCAATGACTGCAAGGTCCCCAAAAAATCACAAGGTTGGGGTTGTCATTTAATTCATGAAATTTCAATGATTCTTCTCTTTATCCTGGAATTTGAGGGGGGGTCGATGTGGGGGATTTAAAGGGGGTTTAATTGTTAAATATGAATTGAATAATCTCTCGCTGGTTATAATGCCATCACAAAGGGCGTGAGCCAAATAAACAGGGCACAAACCCTACTCCACTTTGTCTTTGTTGTGTTCTTCGGGGGAATTTTCTTCATATTGTTAGAATCTAGAATCCAGGAGCCTCATAGTGATGGTAGTATCCCGAGAGGAATGTAGGTGCGTCCGGAATGAAGAATGGACCACCGAAGCTCACCCGGTGGCCCGCGAAAGAAGCACTGGTGTAGCAACGGTGCGGCAGCACCGACGACTGGTGCCGGAAGACGTGGGAACAGGATAGAAACTACCGTTTGTGGTGGAAGAGTGGTTCCACTCAGCACCGTGGTGGTCATATGGGCGGCCGGCCACGGAGGTGGAGGCGGTGCGCCATCGCACGCCGTGCTGAAGGAAGTTGCGACGTCAAATCCATGGTGAACTGGGAACGGAACGGCCTCCATTAGGTCCCATCAGTGACAAGGTGGAACTATCTGGAATCACTATTAAATAAATTCAATGGATTAATGAGCCATTTGGGTGGCAGACCACGCGACCCCTTCGTGGGTCGTGCCAGCTAGCAGGCCGGGTTGGTCGGCTGCCATGTGGGATGAGCACACCACAGCCCAACCCAACCGGCAGGCCCATGACGCTTCGGGCCAGGTCGGGTCAGGTTGGGTCAGGTTGGGTTGGCCTAGGTTAGTTCATCCCGGTTTGGTCTAACTGGGTCAGACCGAACCCAAACCCCTCTCGGGCCCTAATACGCAAACGAGACAGTATCTTCTGAACCATACGTATGTTTGAAGAACCGTTTGTGGCACTGGTATCCTTAGAGTGAGGTGGTCCTTTTGAGATTCTCCATGAGGATTTTGGAGAAAGTTATAGTATGGCCTAGTTTGATCAACTCTGAATCAAACCAGGAGCTCGTCACTAAAATGCCAATAACTTACAGACCGGGCGTCCAGTTGACACACCGTCTTTTGCATAGGGACCCTTATGATGAGACGGATCATCAGGTTACTTCTTTATGGGACTTCATGTTGGTTATAATATGACTGATTGCTTGAGGATCAGTTCTTCCAAAATCAATCATACTATGAGTGGGAATCCAGAGGCTGGCAGTGAGGAAGAGGTTGGAGACAGATCATACAGAGGTTAGTACCGAGCAATCCTATGTGGGTCAGCACCTAGCGATCTTATGTGGCTCAGCACCTAGAGATCCTATTTGGATCAGAAGTGCACGACCCGATGAGTACAAGGCTTAGAGTGACCTATCATGGATCAATGATGTACCGATCCTATGTGGGTTAAATCCTGTGTGGTTCAGCGCTCAGCAATCCCTTACTGGTCAGCGCATACAGATCCTATGGGAGTCAGATCCTATGTGGGTCAGTAGGGGTTAATACCTATCGACTCCGAGGGGGTAGGATCATCTATGGGTTTTTCAAGGGTTAGTACCTATCGATCCTATGTTGTTCATACTCTATATGGTCAGCAGCAATGCCTCTCGATTGAATAAGATGATATATATTCTCGACTATTCATCTGTACTTGTATGCATTACTTATACCTTTCTTGAGATGTGTTGCTTTCTTTGTAATTTTTAATTGTGATTGTGCTTTGTGGTTTTTTATTTGTGTAATTTTGTGATACCTTTGGGGGTTTCATCGTCCCTACTGGGTATTGTTATACTTGCCCTCGCACGGGCTTCACCCGCACCATGTTGTGTCTTGTGCAGATGATGAGAAGCTTGGCAGAGACTTGAGGGGTCCAGGACCAAGCGGTACATGGAAAAGATTGGCTGAAGTGGAGTGAAGTGGAGACGATTTGTACCTACCCTTTAGGTCAGATCCTCAGTGGGTGATTCTGGGAGATGTTATGTATTTTTCAGTTGTATTCATACTATTATTTGGGATTATATTCTGGTCCCTTACTACTATAGTTATACATTGTGGTTGCATCTTGTTGTATTCTTGGATTGTGTGTTTGTACATGTTTAAAGACATTTTCTTCCCAATTTGTGGATATTCCTTTCTGGTGCTAGTCACCAACCTCTGGCCTATTTAAAGTGGGCTTGGGGTCTTTACAGCTTGGGCCCCGTGGAACAGGTCGTGAAATTTTATTTATTCTTTGTGGGCGACCAAGAAATGTGGCCGCAAGCAAATTCTATGACCTTTTTAGTGAAGGTGACAACCCAAGAGGCCCATAGGTGTATACGAGAAAGAAAATAGACCATTGGAGCATCTCAAGTGGCCCGTGGAATAAATCGACGGTGCAGCACCTCCGGTGCGGTGGTGCCAGTGACCGGTGGCTAGCTAAGCCACGACGGGTTGAAGGCGCAACACCAATGCGCCACACAGGAGAGGAGCGGCCTGATCGGGATGATAGGCTAGATATGAAAGTCCGGATCAAGCCGGCCATTTTGGGAGAAAGGGTGATGCCCCGTTGGCATAGCCAATTGGGTGAACCCGCTAGCCGGGCTGGGTCTGCCGCCTAGTCGGACCCGCCATGCGGGCCGGGTCTGCCTGAGCCACTAGCCGGGCCGGACCCGCCGGTCGAGCCAGACCTAGGGGCCGAACTGGCTGGTCATGCCAAACCTACAAGACCATTAGGCCACACCTGTGGGACAAGCGGGCTAGCCAGGCCAGACCCCTACTAGACCCAGACCCAACCGGTTCTGTTTCACTAAAACTTGAGTAACTCTTAAATTGAGCGTATGATTGACGCGCCATCTACGGCATTGGGACCCTTTGGATAAGGAAGTCTTTTTAAGATACTCCAAATGGGTTTTCGAAGAATTTTGAATATAGCAGGTTTGGATCAGACTCGAATCCAATTGGGACCTATTTACCATTTTGCCTATAACTTACAGACCGGGCGACCAACCGATGCGTCATCTGTTACGTTGGAACCCTTACGGCAAGACGGTCCATTTGGTTAATTCATAATGGGACTTAGTGTTGGTTGAGTTATGACTAATAAAATTTGGATTTGAATCTCTAGAACTCATGTACACTATGTGTAGGAATCCTATGGATGATTGTCAAGTGAAGAGAGACCCTCCGTGGATTGACATGAGAGTCACCCTCTGTGGATTGGAATGAGAGAGACCCTCCATGGATCAGAAGAAAAGTAACTCTTTGTGGATCAGAGATAGAGCGACCCTCAATGGCTCGTCATGAGGGTGACCCTCCATGGATCAGTAGCAGTGCGACCCTCTTTGGATCGACAGAAGAGCGACCCTTTTTGGATCAGCAGAACAACGACCCTTCATGGATCGGTAGGAGAACCTCTCAACAAAATAAAATAATCTATCTCAAGACTAGTTACCATTATTCTTATTCTATATATTGTATTACTAGTGTGAGTGGTCTTTTACTTTATTCATTGTGATTGATATCATTCTTTGTAGTTTTTCCTTGTCGAATTCTGGGAGAACTTTTGGGGTCCTGGGGTCCCTAATGGGTATTGTTATCTCACCCCTACATGGGCTTCACCCACACCTTGTTGTGACTTCTGTAGATGATAGACAACTTGACAGAGAATTGGGGAGCCATGACTAAATGGTGATCAAAGGTTATTGGTAGACGTGGTGAGTAGCGGTGCCGACAGATGACGATCGGTATCTTCCCTTCAGGTATGATCCTTGGAAAACGATCCATGGAGCTTAAATTTTTTCATTTTTCTTGTACTTTCATTTCAGTATGTTTTGTATACAAGCCCTTTTTAGTTTTGGTTCACACTTTTAAAATCAATAGTTCTACCTTGTGGTTTCATTTTTTTTTGTGTACCTAGTCTACAAGTTTACATGTTTAAATGAGATGTCTTCCCATTTTTTGGATATGCCTTTCTGGTGCCTGTCACAAGCCCCTGGACAATGGAAGGAGGGCTTGGGTTAGTCATGGAACAGGCCCCGGGGGATAGTCCGTGATAGTTATTATAGTTTATATCAGAGTAATCATAATAGAAACAATGGTAACTAGTTTTAGGAAAACCTAAATTTAGGAATATAGCCTTATAAGTGACATTGATGATAAAACTATGTATTGGATTACATCATTGAGTTTTCATATGGTAGATATTTTTTGGATTTCCCAATAGTGCATCTCTTCCTGGGTACTATAAGTTTATTTGGATTTATCAATGTTTTTTCTTAGGGCAATAACTCATAGAAGGGAGTGTTGGGATTTGAATCAATTTTCACATCATTTTTGACAAAATATATCTTTTCTCTACACATTATTTGACACTCATGGGGGATATGATAGGGTTAATTAAAAAAATACAAACAATCACGAATCATTTGAATAGATCATGATAATAAATGACCTAGGTTAAACATAATGTGTATTAGATTGAATATAAGTGGTCATGGTTTAGACATCCAATAAATTATTGTGTGGTTTCCCACTATGGATATTATTTCTCAAAATATGATTTTTTTTGTTTTATAAAATGGTTGTAATGAGGATTAATTATGCTAATGATGATTGTGATAGAAAATTGGTTGATTTTGAGAAACCAAATGGAATTATGATATAAATTAGTAATATTGTGATTATGCTTAATTAATGACCGTGATATATGATTAACAACATGTATCATAACCAACTCCTGAACTCACCAAAGAATTGATGGATATATTCCAATAACAAATAAATTGGATGTGACTATGAGAAAAAAGACTCAATTTCCTTCATGTTAGAAATGTGGAAATTGACACCTAAGAGAATGTCTCAAAGGAATTGTACAATTTTATTAGTTTTGAAAATAAGGTCATAAAGTAACAAATTTCCTATGAAATGTGAGGAGTGCAATGTTGAGAAATAAATTTTATCATATATATCCATTTATATTCTGTTTTCTTAAACATGAATGTAACAACCTGATATTTTATGAGATATATTATTTTTAATTTATTTGATGTGTTCGATTATACACTACACCAAGATTAGCTTGTACTATACGCAACAACGTATTATCTTGCAGTATACACAACACTATTCTTGGCTTGTGTTACACAAAATTTCAAGTTCGTTTTATGGAAATTACTCTATGAAAAATTAAGTATAGATTTTGTTTAATGTATAAATGAAATAAGTTTTTATTATGTTATACACAATGCCAAACAGAGCTTTCACTACACACAACCCTAACATGGCTTGCATTACACGCAATCAAGACTTTCCTCGATAGCGTGTGTAGTACGCAATACCGAGTTTCACTAGACGGCATATTATTATAATATTATTATGAACTAGCCGTTATGAATAGTAATACCCACTTTTTGATATTTTATAAATTTTATCTTTCAAAATGGACATATTTTTTGATTCAAAATATCGAAATTAGCCTAGGGTGAAATTTTGGTATTTTTCTGAAAACATTCATTTTTTGATGAATATTGAAAACACTGGGTTACTATTTAAAAAACCAACTTTTTATTTAAATAATTATTTATTTTATTTATATTTATTTTAGGTCAAAATTGATACATAATATCTATATAAGTTCAATGTAATTCATTTTATTCATTTTATAATAATTTTAGATATATAAAAAAGTTTATTGAACTTTTCACCGTTTTTTACCCACCTCCTCGGAGAATTTGAAAATTTACATAAAACTTAATTTTACCGCTTCTGTGGGTGGAATTTCAAAAATCCGAGAGACAAGGTTAATATCAAGGAGTAAAATTTGGTTCAATAAGATAAAAATAATGTTTGGTGAATAGTAACTTTTCACTTTTATTTACCACGTTAAAAAGTAAATAGGGTAATTAAGGGTAAAAATGATATTATTATTACCCTAAGGAATGTACTAATTCTATTGGATAAGTGTAATTCGACCAAAAACAGCCTTAGTAATAAATTATTACCCTTTATGTCTACTTGTATTAGATTAGGACACTTATTGTTATTTTATTTAAAAAAGAGTTAAAATAGTTAAAATCACAGTTTAATAACTAAAACATATTTAATATAGGGTTATACAAAATTTAAATTCGACTATAAATATTAATTAGAAATATAAAAAGATTTTATATATAATGGTATTTTATTTATAATTTTTAGACATTAAATAATTTAATTTATTTATGACACATTAATGATGCAATAATTACTTTATTAATGAAATATTAACATAATTGATGTAATAAATACCCAAATAAATGTAATTTGAGACTTTTTATGAATTACACTAATTTTCTAGGTTACTATGACTTGTTAGTATTGATTTAAATAACGTTTTTCGAACTAATCATGATGTTATGATTTTCACAAAAATCAATTACCAAATAGTGTCAAAATTGACATAAAATTGTTTTTAAAACAAATATTATATTACTGATTATTATTATATTTTTAAAAATTTAATTTTCGGCCAAATGACTTAATTAAGGTTGTATATATTAATAATAAACCACTTGGGGTTCTTTTGGCTAGTTATAATATGTTTATTAACCATATAGTTCAAGCAAACAAGAAGACACGGTATAAGTTAAATTATTTAACTTAGAGTTAAATCTAAATGATAAGGTTAAAATAGAAACCTAAACATGTATAAAAACTATTTTTTGAGATTATTTCGAAATATCCCCGCAATAAATTTTAAATAAATCATTTTGGAGCTATTATAAACCAAATATGACTTTATTATAAAATAATATTTTAAGTTTTTCGTAAGGTACCCCTCTCCTCCCTTATAAAAAGGGCACCCATTACATCTTCTCTTCACACCCTTTTGAGCCTTGATGCTCGTCCAAAACCTACCCATTTCTCTTCTCCACTACCCTATCAACATTCTGGAGGTTCTGGTATTCTCAAAATACCGACTCTACTTCCTTAAGAGGAATCTTAAAGGAGGTGCGTCGAAGAAGATGTAATCTTTTCTTCCGATTCTCTCAAGTTTCTTTCTTCTTCTACTTCTTCTTCTTTAGTTGTCTCATTATAATGTAATAACATAAGTATTACTTATATACTGATATGTTATTATAAATATTAAACAAACCTATTTCACCATCTATCCATCCTACAGAAAATGAAATCACCGCGTGTGCGTACGTACGGAATACCGTCTCCACGTCGTGGTGTAATCTGTTTTTCCACCACCACCTTACTTGGATGGGTATAGTGGTGTAAAGAATAATTATATATGGTTATTATAACATCATACTGATTTTGAGGTATTATATCATCCACTCCAATTCCATACAATAATTATGGGAACGATATCATCGCTTGTGCGTACGTACGAATTACCGTCTCCACGACGCGATGAGATTCATTCTCCATGTTAGCCATTCAAGAATGATTATAAAGTATATATAATGAATAATAATGAAATATATGACATAATTAAGCTACTTAATTTATGTATATATATATATATGTCATCTACTTACTTCCATTCAGGTCAATAAGGAAAGGATAACAACGTTCATGCATACGTACGGCCTACCGTCTCCATGAACAGTGTGTTTAATTTCATTTATCTATCTATTATATATATATACTGAATATATATGATATATAAATCATGTTATAAATTATTTAAGAAATTAAATAATGATATTATTAATAAAAATATCAATAACAACAAGTCCAAACATGTACGATAAATGAATCAATTTTACCCAAAACGCTACTTTAATAGGGAATAGACAAATGAGCTCGTAACATAAATACCTAAGTGAACCATATATGATATAATAACAATGAATATGATTCTGTAATAAGTCAATGACATTATTTGAATCATTATATAGGAGGTTCGGATACATACGAATCATTTCAGACATAAGGTAATGGATAACTCTTCCAATCTCGTTTTTATCAGAGATTGTTTATTCGTAAGTATTTACTGGGGTTTTTGTTATCATCCATGTCCTTGATTTCTAAAAATGTTTTCATGTATGTTTAGTGGCCTTTTTACCCATTTTTGAAATTTTACCACATGTTATGAAAGGAATCTTACTTTTTTTTACCACACGAGGAACTTTTTTACTTTTCCGACAGAAGTACGAGGAAAATGTTATTTTTAAGTTATATGGTGTGAACGGATTTTTACGGTCTCATAACGCCTCATTTTCATGAAGATTTATATACAATATTGCATGATTAGTTTCAAAAAAACCGTTTTCTTTTAAAATTTCATGGAATTTTTGTGAAAAGAAAATTATTTTGAAGAAGAAATGATATTTTCCACAAAAATTCATTTCAAGTGTTTTATCAAAACTATTTTCCCTCTAAAATGACATTATTTAATATGTTTATGTTTCTTGTATAATGTCTCCATTATATACAAGGTTTTATTCTTCTTATGATGAAATGATATCCATTTTTTTATATGTATTATTTTATGATGAAATGATGTTTAAGAATCCCATTCTATTACATGGTTTCTGCTATGATGTATGATTTATGATTTTGTGTCACACAAAAGAATGATTTTATTAAGAGATGGGTGGGACCTATATCTCCCTCCAATGCATTGGGTAAATAATTATATCTCATGAGATAGACATGGCTATAATGGTAAGTTAATCTGGTTCAGTGTTATAAGACTAAAATGAGGAGTCAACTCGATTCAGAAAGGGACATTTTCCACTAAGATGGTCTTGGTAGTAATACCTTGGCTACTATGGAAATCATATCATGTGCTTAATGTTTTTCCACAATTACAAGTTTTATTTCCTATCTATTTTATCATGATTGATGTTTCATTATGATCTATGCCTTATGTACTGCCATTTTTATGTCATTTCTCAAGATTTCGATGTTTAAATATTATGTTCATGTTTTTATGTTCAAATATATATAGTTTGTTTTATTTTATACATGCTTACCCATACT
Organism: Viscum album; assembly: GCA_963277665.1. Lineage (NCBI taxonomy): Eukaryota > Viridiplantae > Streptophyta > Magnoliopsida > Santalales > Viscaceae > Viscum > Viscum album. Next base: position 1,905,361,585 of record OY728160.1, read on the forward strand.
GATAATTTGAGCTCACCCTTTATCTATTTTCTTTTCCCCAGGATATAAAAAATGGTTTTAGGTAAGAAAACAAAAGAGGAAGATATTTATGGGATATGTTGAAGATCTTTCACCATGATTAGAAGATTATGTTCTGAGTTTCCAAAGACACTAAACTATTACGGTCCTTCGGTGTTTGTTTTTTTTTGTGTATTAAGTTTTCCGAAAAAGTAATGTAATGTCCATGTACGTCAAGATTTGGGTCTCTACAGTTGGTATCAGAGGAATGGTTTAGTTAACCTTTGGAAAGAAGGATGTGAGAACTTTAGTGAGATCCCTAGAGATATTTCTACGGTATGTCTAGGGATGTCCCTAAGGTTTAGTATAACTATAGGTTACAGTCCTAGAGTTATGTTGATGATCATGAATAACCTAGGGTGAACCAAAGGTGTCATGGACTAAAGAATTTGTGATAAGTTAGACATCCCATAAGTGAATTTTAATGATTATGTGGTTCCTAATTATTTTAACTATTTCTTACTCTATGGTTTCTGGTCTTAGTCATTGGAGGGAACAAGAAGGAATTAAGTTAACATTGATTCCAATGGACAAATCGGTGACTATGATCAATGAAATTTTGTAACGCCTAGAGAGAAAGATATTGTGATTCTGCCGAATCAGTCATCTCGATATATGATTAACAAGGTGAGCTTTAGTTGTATTCTTAAGTCATCAAATAATAGGAAGATGGAATTTTATGCATGTTCGCATGGTGAGGAGAATAGAGAAAGGAATATTGATATTTCTAAAGAAGGGAAGAAGAACCTTGAGGAATACCTCAAATGGATTGGAAGATGTTATCTATGTGGAGAAAAGGCTCATATAGTGACAGACTCTTATGGAGTTCAATGTCTTATTTGTGGAGAACATGGGCATTACCCAACTCAATGCCCTGACCAAATAGGTTACTTTTAAATCAAGGAAGGACTTACTCCATGAAAATCATTGAAGAGGATGGATTGAAGTGTTTATGTATTGGTATTCAAGAATAATGTTGTTGAGGTACTTTTATGGTATATTGGAATATTTTTGTATTAGTCTATTGTGGTTTTCAATAATTTTATGGTATCGGTAACCATGAAAAGTGATTCAAGTATTTTGAAAAGCAGATGATATGCACATAATGAATGGATAAGGAGAAAATAATATGTTTGATAGTATTCGGGAGATCATGATTGTTATAAGGACTAAGTGATATCATGGTTTGAGTATATAGAATTTTTTGGATTTTGGTATGTAGAAAGTGCTAACTTTTAACTACATTCATGTTTTCACTAAGGTTCAATGGGTATTCATTTTTTAAGAGAATACATGATTAAGGCCTTCAAATGTTTGGAATGTAACCAACAAGACATATCATATGATATATGGTGATCAATGATGGTATTAACATGCTTATTATATGAACTCTCTGGTAATCATTTTCACTATAATATGAGATTGGACAGCAGTATTTTGGATAAGCCTAAAAATTGGAATGGATTATGTTGGACATAAGTTGGTATTGTTTAAGGCTAGAACTTTTTCGATATTATTGATGGAAAGTAATAGTGATGTATTTTTAGAAAAAGGACAACCTTCAGGATGGGCGATAACCCATCACATCAGACAAGGCTGTGGGAATCGAACCCACAACCGAAGTGCGAAGGGCCTTTATCGCCTACCACTGGCCTACAGGAAGTCCCCAGTTAGAGAAACTAGTTTTATTATATTAAGCAATATGATATATGAAATATAAGTCCATTTTAGGAACCAAATATGATTAATCTCACTATAAATGGACTTATGTATATTTGATAACATTGGCTAGCCTTTTGTTTTAGATAGATGGAATGACGCATCAGTCTATCACCCGATCTACTAACACTTCACAAATGACAAATTCAACTTCATTTCTTTAAGAGATGAATTGGAAATTATCCATGGAATGACCAATGGTGAGATTGTACCAAAATTAAGTAAGTATTTCTTCTAATTCCAATTTTTCAACTTTAGGGAAATGATATTGAAAACCAAATATGTTGTCCCAGTGCCCTTATATCTGATGAATCAGATGGTACCTTAGATCATCACAAATATATGGATTTGTGATTGTTGGATTTTTCATAGCCATGTTCTCTACCACTCTCCATCAGAACATGATGGTTAGATTTCTCTTCCATATCCAAATTTTCACTTATGTTATCCTATGTGGAAACCCAATGATTAGTTAATATGGGTAACCATTACATTTCATACATTAGTTTTTAAAGATAAGTTTTGTTATTGATTTTTACGATGTGGGATTCTATGAAAGAAAATCTCATGTAATAAACCATTTATAACCCCGACGAATTTTGAGGAAGAAATTCATTTTAAGGGGGGTAGAATGTAACAACCCTAGATTTTATGAGATATACTATTTTTAATTTCTTTGATGTGTTATATTATACAGTACACCAAGATTAGATTGTACTATACGCAACACTGTATTAGCTTTCAGTATACACAACACTATTCTTGGCTCGTGTTCCACACAATTTCAAGTTCGTTTTGTGGACATTATTCTACTCAACATTAAGTATAGATATTGTTTAATGTATAAATGAAATAAGTTTGGATTATGTTATACGCAACACCAAACAGAGCTTTCACTACACGCAGTCCAAACTTGGCATGCATTACACGCAATCAAGAGCTTCCTCAATAGCGTGTGTAGTATGCAATACCGAGTTTCACTAAACAATATATTATTATAATATTAATATGAACTAGACGTTATGAATAGTAATACCTACTTTTTGAAATTTTATAAAATTTATCTTTCAAAATGGACTTCATTTTTGGATTCGGAATATTGAAATTAGCCTAGGGTGAAGTTTTGGTATTTTTCTGAAAAGTTTCATTTTTTGATGAATAGTGAAAACACTGGGTTACTATTTAAAAACCGACATTTTATTTAAATAATTATTTATTTTATTTAAATTAATTTTAGGTAAAAATTGATACCTAATACCTATATAACTTTAATTTAATTCATTTGAGTCATTTTATAATAATTTTGGACATATAAAACTTTTATTGAACTTTTCACCGTCTTTTACCCACCTCCTAGGAAAATTTGAAAATCTACATAAAACATAATTTTACCGCTTCTGTGAGTGGAATTTCAAAAATACGAGAGACACGGTTAATATCAAGGAGTAAAATGTGGTTCAATAAGATAAAAATATTTTTTTGGTGAATAGTAACTTTTTACTTTTATTTTCCACGGTAAAAACTAAATAGGGTAATTAAGGGTAAAAATGATATTATTATTACCCTAACACATGTCCTAATTTTACTGGATAAGTGTAATTGGACCAAAAAAAAACATTAGGAATAAAATATTACCCTTTAGGTCCACTTGGATTAGATTAGGACACTTGTTATTATTTTATTTAAAGAAGAGTTAAAATAGTTAAAATAAATATTTAATAATTAAAACATTTTTAATATAGGGTTATACATAAGAAAAATTAGACTATAAATATTCATTAGAAATATAAAAATATTTACTACATTATTGTATTTTATTTATAATTTTTAGACATTAATAAGTTAATTTATTTTTGACACAACAATGATGCAGTAATTACCTTAATAATGAAATATTAACATAATTGATGTAATAAATACCCAAATAAATAAAATTTGAGGCTTTTTATGAATTCCAATAATTTTCTAGGTTAATATGAAATGTTAGTATTGATTTAAATAACTTTTTTCGAACTAATCATGCTGTTATGATTTTTAAAAAAATCAATTACAAAATAGTGTCAAAATTGACATAAAATAGTTTTTAAAACAAATATTATATTATTAATTGTTATTATATTCCTAAAAATATAAGGTTCGGACAAATGACTTAGATAAGGTTATATATTTTAAAAATAAACCACTTTGGGTTCGTTTTTCTGGTTATAGTATGTTTATTAACCATATAATGTAAGAAAACAAGAAGACACGGTTAAAGTTAAATTATTTAACTTAGAGTTAAATCTAAATGATAAGGTTAAAATAGTAACCTAAACATGTCTAAAAACTATTGGTTGAGAGTATTTAGACCCATACTCACATTATCTTCTAAATAAATTATTTTGGATCTATTATAAACCTAATATGACTTTATTATAAAATAATATTTTAAGTTTTTCTTAAGGTACCCCTCTCCTCCCTTATAAAAAGGGCACCCCTTCTCTCTTCTCTTCGCACCCTGTTGAGCCTTGAATCTCAGCCAACCCCTTACCATTTCTCTTATACACTTCCCTAGAAATATTCTGGAGGTTCTGGTATTCTTAAAAGACCAACTCCGCTTCCTAAAGTGGAAGGTTAAAGGAGGTGCGTCGAAGAAGTGGTAATCTTTTCTTCCGATTCTTTCATGTTTCTTTCTTCTTATAATTATTCTTCATTAGTTGTATAATTATAAAGTAATAACATCAGTATTACTTATATACTTATATGTTATTATAAATATTAAAAACCCCTATTTCACCTTCTATCCGTCCTACGGAAAACGAAATCACTGCGCGTGCGTACGTACGGAATACCGTCTCCATGCCGTGGTGTAATCTGTTTTTCCACCACCACCTTACTTGGATTGGTATAATGGTGTAAAGAATAAATATATATGGTTATTATAACATCATAATTATTCTGAGGTATTATATCATCCACTTCAATTTCATTCAATAATTATGGGAACGATATCAACGCTCGTGCGTACGTATGGATTACCATCTCCATGACGCGATGAGATTCATTCTCCATGTTAACCATTCAAGAATGATTATAAAGTATATATAATGAATAATAATGAAATATAAGACATAATTAATCTACTGAATTTATATATATATATTTCATCTACTTACTTCAATTCAAGTCAATAAGGAAAGGAAAACAACGTTCATGCGTACGTACGGTCTACCGTCTCCATGAACAGTGTGTTTCATTTCATTTATCTATCTATTATATATATATATATACTGAATATATATGCTATATAAATCATGCTTTACATTATTTATATAATTAAATCATTATATAAGTAATAATAATATCATGAACAACAAGTCCAAACACGTACGATAAATGAAACAATTTTACCCAAATTGCTACTTTATCATGGAATAGAAAAATTAATGGGTAATATAAATACCTAAGTAAACCATATATGATATAATAAAAATGAATATGATTATGTAATAAGTAAATGACATTATTTAAATCATTATACATGAGGATTGGATACATACAAATCATATCATACATAAGGTAAGGGATAACTTTTCCAATCTCGTTTTTATCTGAGATTGCTTATTCGTAAGTATTTACTAGGGTTTTTGTGATCATCCATGTCCCTGTTTTCTAAAAATCTTTTCATTTATGTTTAATGTCCTTTTACCCATTTTTGAAATTTTACCACATGTTATGAAAGGAATCTTACTTTTGCTTACCACACGATAAACTTTTTGACTTTTCCGACAAAAGTACGAAGAGAATGTTATTTTTAACTTATATGGCATGAACGGATTTTTACGGTTTCAAAACGCCTAATTTTTATGAAGCTTCCTCTACAAGATTGCATTATTATTTTCAAAAAAACCCTTTTCTTTTAAAATTGCATGTAATTTTGTGAAAAGAAAATTATTTTGAAGAAGAAAGGATATTTTCCTCAAGAATTCATTTCAATTGTTTTATCAAACATATTTTCCATATAAAATGAAATTATTTAATATGTTTATGTTTCAAGTATAATTCTCTGTTATTTACATGGTTGTATTCTTCTTATGATGAAATGATATCCATTTTTTATTTGGATTATGTTATGATGGAATGATGTTTAAGAATCCAATTCTATTACATGGGTTATGTTATGATGTATGATTTAGGATTTTGTGGAACACGAAAGAATGATTTCATTATGAGATGGGTGGGAACTATATCCCCCTCCAATGCATTGGGTAAAGATTTATATCTCATGATATAGACATGGCTGGAACGGTGAGTTAATCTGGTTCAGTGTTACAGGACTGAAATGAGGAGTGAACTCAATTCAAAAATGGACTTTGTCCACTATGATGGTCTTGGCAGTAATTCCTTGGCTACTATGAAAATCATATCATCTTCTTAATGTTTTTCCATAATTAAAAGTTTTATTTCCAAGCTATTTTATCATGATTTATGCCTTACGTACTACCATGTTTTATGTCATTGCTCAAGATTTTGATGTTTAAACATTATGTTCATGTTTTTATGTTCAAATGTATATGGTTTATTTTATTTTCCCCATGCTTACACTTACTGACCATTTGAGCCCACCCTTTGTATTTTTTCTTTTCCCTAGGATATAAAGAAAGGTTTCAGGTAAGAAAACAAAAGGGGAAGATCATCATGGGAGATGTTGAAGATCTTTCACTAAGATTAGAAGATTATGTTCAGAGTTTCCAAAGACACTAAACTATTACGGTCCTTCGGTGTTTATTTTTGTTATGTATTAAGGATTCCACAAAAGTAATGTAATTTCCATGTACATCAATCTTTGGGTCTCTACAGTGAAAACCCTGGGAATTATCTTAGTCAATTCCCTCTTTTAATTGTAAACTCATAGACCACAGAAGGAAGTATGTTATACCAATAATTAGAGTAAAATGGTTAAAGTACATATGTGTTGGGATTCATGGACTATGTTGTATAATTATTTTTACCATTCCTTTATTTTTTATAATAATCATGAAACATCTCAGGATTATATTAATTTTGAATGTAGATATGTCTTCATTTAATATTTAATTCAGATTCATGGATACCATCATGGGTTAATGAGTTTATGGTTGATCATAAGTTAAAATTAATAAACACCCCTTTTAGGGTTTTATATGACATAAGTTTACAATGATTAATGAAATTTTGTTATGTATTTTTTGAAATAAAACAAATTAGTTTAGTATATGTTTAGTGAAAAAATTCATTTATGTATAAATATCTTTATATTTTTTGGAAATGAGTTTAAAGGTATAGGTAACATTTACGACATGTCCTTTATTTTATATTGTGGTAATTACAATTTATTAAAATCTCTTAATCTTTTTGAAATTATATTATGAAAAATGAAAAATCACATGATCAGTTAAAATCCATCAAATTCGGAAAGGTCGTAGTGTTTAAACCCACAATATAAGGGTAACAATATAACATTTCCTACCACTGGCCTATGTGATGCCCGGGTTTGTATGAAATTATTTTTTCATGAATTATTTTATAGGTGAATATTAATTTCATTTTGTGAAATATCTGATACGATCAAATCATTGTGTAACTTTTATGAATTTTTGTTGATTAATGGTATTTTCGGAGATGTTTTATTGTGTTGAGATAAATATGTAACCATTAGCATAAACATAAATAATTATATGTGAAATATTATGTTGAATTTTTGGAAGTGTAATCTAGTGGTTATGTGACAACAATTGAGGTTAATATACAATTTAATTGTTGATTTTATCAGTGTTATTTAGGATATAGTGTCATTTATTTTAAATCGTCCATTTTATTGATAAATTTGAGATATCTTTTTATTATATTTATATATATTAGATATCCTATTATAATGATTTTTATTTTTGTGGTGACTAGGGGGATATATTATTATCATTTTTTTATTATGTGATTCATTATATGTTAATTTTAGGGCTTCTGTGATTAGAAAATTCATTATGGATATTCATTTCATGAAGAAATAAATGAATTTGAAATTGATCAAAGCATCCAAAAAAGATGAAATTATTCATATGAAATAAAAAGGAAAACATGTAACTATATTTATTGGTTTTCACTACCTTGATAGTAAAATAATTCCTCAACTTTATGAAATTAATAATGAAATTAAAAATTTATATGTTTACCTTCATTTCCAATGAATCAATGGCCTTTTTCACAACACATATTTTATGGTTTTATAGACATTAACATTATATTGGCCAATAAATTTCTTGTGATCAATGATCTATATCAATATCAATAATTTTTTTGGGAATTATGATACTATTTCATGTACATGTTTTCTCTTACCACTAAATTATTCCTACCTAGAAACCTGGTTATGGGTTAATCTAGATGACCATCAAACTTCCCTTTCACTCTTATCAAGAAGATGTTTTCATAAGTTTTTTTACGGTGTCTGTTTTCAATAATGGTATTTGAAAATATCATGCCCTTGATTTTTGAGTGCAAGTTCAAATTGAATTCAAAAATTTATTAACTGTGTGGATAATGTGACACCATAATATTTTAAAAGAATACTATGTTGTACAATATTAGATAATATATGAAACACAAAGTATTAACAACCCATGAAATATATTATTTAAATATAACTGATATAACATTGCTATTAAATTTATGGGAACGAATATGAATAAATAAATTATTACAATTGTATGGTTTATGTGTTAATAAACAAATTCATTTTTTCAATTTGTTATAATAAAAATAAAAATCATTTTAAAGTAAAAAATATTTTTTCTAAAAAACATTTGCACACAATGTGTTTTTATCATAATTAATTAAATTGTTCACTATTTATGATCTTTTAAATTAAATTTATTTATTATATAATCAATAAAAAATTTATAATTCATCAAACAAATTTCTAGAAATATGATAAGAATATACCATATTTTATGCTTAAAACAATATTTTATCTAAAAAGTGGTTTCTTTAATTTTTTGCACGCTTCTTTTATAATTACAATTTACAATTTTTAGAAAATTTATTTGAAAAAATTAAACTAATATTATAAAAAAATCAGGTAATAATTATCTTTGGTTAATTGTTTTTATCTTTCGAAAATAATAATTTTTCATCAATAGTAAAGAAATACTAGTTTTTGTTAAAAACCTAATTTTCATTTAATGATTTTAAAAAGATCAATTTTTTGTTTTAAAATTGTTATAAAAATAATTTTTTTACCATTATATTATATGGAATCCAATTTAGGTCATTTAAATCAATATATGATCTCTTTTTGTATAAAAAAATATAATACAAATAAAAACATTGTCTTTGAAATATCACTTCTTTCCCACAGTTGTGGATTTAATTTTAAGTTAAATTTTTCCACTTATATGAATTGAATTTTTTAAAATGAATTATATATTTGTAAAAAAATAATTAATATAATATTACATGTCTAAAAAAATATTTTTTCTAAATGAACAGTAAAAAAAGAATAAAATTTGGTTACCATGGTTAAGGTTAAAATAGGATTACCACAATTTAAATTAAAATGATAAGAGTTAAAATAGCCTTATAAACTGTCCATATTCTATTTCATGGAAATATTTATACTTTATCAGACCTAAGTTTAAATAATGGTCCATTTCGGATCCATTTGGTGTCTGTAAAATGTGCGTGTAAATTTGTTTTTTGAAATTCCGAGTGTGTCCTACCTCCCCCCCCCCCCTAACCATTATAAAAGGACACATCCTCTTCAAATACTATTTGCACTTCAAAATTCTTATGTTTCATTGAAAATGAAACCAAATAACTTCCATAAATACATCCCCATTAACTATACTTCATTTTTTGATCATAAAACCATCCTTAGAAATATTTATATATAAACCTAAAGTGGTTCTCTGGAAAAGATGTATCATTTTTAACCATGTGTCTTCATTTTATTTCCTTTTATCACCCCTTAAAATATTAAAATAATAGGATTATATAATTACATAATTATATTACTTTTAAATATATTTTAATTTTTTAATGGAATAACGTATATTTCATCTTACTTCAATTTGGAAAAAAACTATTGATCATGGGTTTTGTAGACTACCGCATAAAAAATCAATGTAATTTATTTTCCATAACAGCCATTGAAGAACAGATATAATTATGGATTTAATATATATATATATATATATATATATATTATTAAACCTTATAATACTTCTGAAATTTCAATATCACATCTACCGTTTTACCTCCCAATCCATTGAAAAACGATAACATCGTTCATGCCTACATGTGGACGACCACCTCTACGAAGTGATGTGAAATTTTTTTCATTTTAATATTTGAAAGATAGTATTAAGTATTATAATTAATCAATATATATGATATATATGATATAATAATTATTATATAAAGGTGAATATTCATTTAACTTTTTTTTGTTTCATCCATCGAAAAAATGAAACCATCGTTTTTGAGTACGTTCAACCAACCATCTCAATAAATGTTGAAACTCATTTTTCAATCTCTAACCTTAATGGAGTATAATAAATACTTATATAATTAATATATATGATATATTTATCATGAATAAAATTATATGTATTAACAAACAATGACCAATTTTATGTACTGAAACTACCAAACCAAAACATACATGAAAAATGAGTAAGTTATCACCCGAAATATAAATTTTAGTAAAGAATTTCTAATAAAATGGTGATAAAAAGATAAAAGAATGTAATATATAGTATTATATTTATGTTTATGGTTTTATAATATATTTATAATAAATATATATTCATTTCAAAAAAATATCATATATTTAAGAAGGAAAAAACCTAACGTAAGGGTTTCTTATCTCACTTTTATTTTCATTAAACATTTTCCATGTCCACCACTTAATAATTTTGTGTAGTGTATATACAAACCCTCTGATATGTTATATCATGAATAAATTTATATTTATGTAATTTATAGTTTTATATATGTTATTTCTTTCATGGGGTTATGATTCAAAAGATACCAAAATAGTAAGGGATTATTTTACAGTCTCGTCCTTATTTGTGAATGATTGTGTTTTAGTCTATGTTGGGAGAATCATTTGATATTTTTATCTTAAAACCAATCAATTTTATACTTCGTTATTTATTATTTCAAACTATAAATTATCTTTTAAATTTCCTCGGATTATTTACTCAGGAATCCAAAAATAATGTTTTTAATAGAAACTGACATTATATCTCATTAGTCGAAAATCATTTCTCTTCCATGTCCAGGTCTTCTAAAAAAATTATAGAATTTTTTTTATTTTTATAAAATGATTATTTTTGGTAATGTTTTCCCATATTTTACTTTTAATTATTATTTTAAATTTTATATTCTTTCATTTTCCGAATGAGGTAATTATAACATTTACTATAAATGTTAATTTAATCATTGTTGTGATGTGTACGGAATGAATCGTATTTCCCACCATTATGTTCACTAAATGATTTAAATATTAATTTAAATTTTTCAAAGTATTTAATAAAATAAAAAAATCATTAATATTTTTCAAAATTATATATTTTTTACATTTAGTTTCTTATGGAAAATGGTATTTTCTTCAAGAATATTTTTAATGATGTTTTTATTGGATTTTTATTCATAAATGGAAAATATATTATTCTAATTATAATACAGATGATATATATAGATATGACACCATAAAAATTATTTATATAGATGGTTTATGATCAGTTTGATTGCTGATGTTTTATTTTGATACCATTCCCTTTATTACTCAAAATGGTTTGTGATTATGTTTATTGTTTGGGGAATGTATTAATATTTGATATTCTAGTTTATCAATAAGAATTCTTAAACTGATTATATTTCTCCCATTTATAAGAAGAAATCATTGGACATATTATGGGATGGGAGGGGTATGCTATAACCCCTCAATGCATCAGTACCTCTCACGACATAAACTAGCATGGGTATTTGGATGGGTCTATACCCATTTATGTAATTTTTCATTGAATGAGGATTTTAAAGTATGATTACAATGTCCGTAATTATACATTCCATAATTATGATATTAGTTACTAATTTCCTAGTGATTTTTTTATTAGTTATATATCCACAGAAAATTTCAAGATCATACAGTTATTTATGTGGAATTTTTTGATCATCATTAATTCTTACCATATTATTCTTCATGATAATATTATTTTTTTAATTAGAATAGTTTCTTTAGATATTTAACTTGCCATATTAATTATTATTTATTTATATATGATACCAACTGTTGTACGCATAACCTTACTAAGAATTTGATCTCTCACCATCCTTATGTTTCCATTCCCTATGATAGAATTAAGGGTATTATTATTGATATGTTGGGATACTGTGAATGGGATAATTTTACATCCAAAGAAAATATAATGTTATATTATTAGGTTTCTAATTTTAATATTATTTTTAAGAGTATATCTAATTTTCAAAGACTACTATTCTATTTGGATCTTTATGATGTGATTCCTTATATCTAGTGGCAATGTAATAAACTAACAACTCATTTTGGGATACTAGGGTTGAGTTCATTAAATCAATAGTAGAAATAGTAAAATATATCCATATATTTTGTGGTGGTATTGCCAAATATATAATGATGTAACAAAAAAATTTGAATAATTATTAATATGTTATCTAAATCTATATATTTCCTTCTCATTTGAGATATAATGAATTTAAATCATAATTTTATAATTAATCTCAATGGGATAGTCTTGTTACTGGGATTTCCTCTCCCCATTTTATCTGATCATTATCCTAGATTCACTTCTAATCTTTGGAATGACCTTCTATAGTTTTCGGGTGCGAACTTAAATTTTAGAATAGATTTTCATACTTAATTTGATAAAAAAATTATTGTGATTTATTCATTAATTTCAATATATTCTTCCATATTATTCATTATACTGCCAAAAAAATTTATATAAATTTTTTTAGTTGAATTTTCTAATAATAACATTTTTCAATGTATTATTCAGATGGTGAATTTTAAGGAATTGTATAGAAAGTGGTGTCAGATTCTAACTTATAGTGATGAAGAAATAAAAAAAGTTTCTATAACAAGTTTTTTTAATAAAATGGATAAGAAGGTAAATATGATCTATTTTCCCAAGAGAGTAGTTCTGAGAAATTTTAAAGATATATAGAGATAACATGATGAATGATCTTTTAATCAAGGAATGAAATCATGTCATTCATAAGTTAGATCCAAGGAAAAGTGTTCTATGTTTTGGTTAAAAGGTAAATTTACGTTTTTGGTTCATTTTACGATTTTAAAATCTTCTTATTGTTGGATCACTTTCTTTAAAAGTTTCCACACCTCATTGTTTATCCCTGGAATATGATTGGTTTATGTTTCTTTATTAAGGAAATATATATTGGATACATCTCGTATTTTGAGAACTAAAATTGAACAGCTGAAAGAGAATAATTCATATAAATAAAAAAAATTTATTATAAATATTAATGAGTATGTTTCTAGGAATTATTTCATTTATTAAGTTATGGTTTTTTGTAAAACAAATTTATGACAGAAAAATATTTCCACCAGTTTATGTAGACAATATAATTTTGAGGAAAAATTTTCGAAATGGGGGGAATATAAAAACCCAAGTAATATGATATCAATATCATTCCTCATTAATGTTAATGAATCTTATTTAAAAGTTTTATATACATTATAATAATATTAATTAATTTCCAATCAAAATTACAATATTTTTACAAAATTTATTTTCATGTACTAGAAGTATTAATTTTAAAAAATAATTATTAAACTTTAGAAATGAAATTTTTAAAAATGAAAATAATTTTTAAAAATAATAATACCAAAAATATCTTAGGGAGAATGTTTATGATTTTTTGTAAAAAACTGAATTTTTCTATGAATAGTGAAAAATAAGGATTTCTATAAACTATCTTTTTTTTCAATAGTTTTTTTTAAATATCATTAAATCATTGAGTAAAATAATTATACCTTAATAAAAAATTATATTTTTAATTAAATATGAATCATTATTATACCTGATTTTGGTATGAGTTCATTTTTGGGCGTAAAACACATTTTTTTCAAAAAAAATGTTTTCCTTATGTTTTAAAAATTTATATTATAATTAATTAATTGAAATTATAGAAATTTAATCCTAAAAAATGGATTCAATATTTGGTTTTATGAGTGTCAAATTTGGAAATAAAATACCTTTTATTCTTCATTAATATAAATATTAACTTTAGTAAATATTTGTCACCATAGAAACGGTAAATTGGGAAATTATGGATTAAATTTATGTAATAATACATAAATATTTCCCTACCACTTTCATAAATTATTTTCGATAATTTTTTGGATGAGTACCATCAATGTTTCTATATTTTTTTAATTTTATACCTCTTTGCTTGGATAATTATCTTTATGTGATTTTAATATAATAATAAAAAAATGTCAATATCATTATTTTCAAATCTTCAATATTTTTCCACTATGATAAAAATAGGTTATGTTTTGTTCGAATTTTTTATTTGAAATTTTAAAGAAATATTAATAATTTTAATTAAATTTTAATTTTTAATTATGAAATAATCACTATAAATGCTTATGTAATGCAGAAATAATGCTTTTGAAAGTAGTATAAAAATCATGTAAATTATTATTAAAACTATAAAAAGAAAATTTTTTGGTTGTGTAATAGCATCTAATGGATTTTTAATATAATTAAATAAATTAAAGTTGTTTTAAAAGTTTATATAAAAATTAATTTATTATATTGAGATGATTACACTCAAAATATGTGAATAGTCCTGAAATGACTATAATTTTATATTAGGTAAAATAATATTTTATTTTAATATTCAAAATTTATAAAAAAATATTATATTCATCCCAATTAATGATATATGGTCAATAATATCAACCATGATCCACGTATTGGTAAATTTTCCTTTTATAGAATCTTCTGTGACCCCTGAAGAGTAAAAAATGTCGATATCCTAGTAAGAGTAAAAAAAGGTTAATTGGGGTTTAAACTAATATATAATGATAAAAACATCAACTAAATTTTCCAAATTTTATTTAATTATAATATTTTCACCCATAATCATACTATAATCAAAATCTGTAAATTTTATTCAACTTTCCCATAAAACTTAATTCATATTAATTTAATATTATTTTTAATTCAAAGAGTTCCCTCCCCACACTTATAAAATAGAACACCCTCTCCTCTATTACTAACACGTTTTCAGTATTATACATTTTTCTTGACCTCAATATGTCTTAGTATAACATCCCATACAATTTCCTAGTGGTCCCATTGTTACCAAAAGGATAATCCTAAATGGATTAAGGTGTAATTCAAAGAGGGTATCTAAGGAAAATTTTTATGTTTTAAACTACATATTTCAAGTCTATTATTCTTATAACTTCTTTAAATCATCATTAACCATGATGAAATAATAACAAAAATACCATCTATAAAATAAAATTTTATTAAAATTATGGTATAACAATTTCTTTCACATTTTTCCAACCTATTTGAAATAAAAACATTTCTTTTGCATATATTTGGAGTTCCACCTCAATGAAATAATGAAATTAATTTTTCATCATCACCACATAATTATGGTTAAAATGAAAATTTTAATTATTATATATTTTTTATAAGGACAAAATTTATTTGGATAAAATAGGAAAACAAGTTGACAAAAACTTATATAAAGGGATAATTAATAGTCTTCTCTATCTAATAGAAAGTAGAACATACATTATTATTGCATTATGTTTAAGAAAAAAAAGGAAAAATCAATATCTCATTACAATTTTCACAAACACCTACTTTTAATTTAACTTCTTATTATGATGTTGACATTGGTGATTTTAGACTAGATTGGAAGAGAACCTCAGGAAACATCCACTTTCTTAGAAAATAATTGTAATTATTATCTAGTACAAAGAAATACTTATTTTTATTATAAACCACACAATAAATATATATAGTGGTAGATAGTTTTTGGGAACAAGTTTTGTTGGTGAAATACACCTTATCAATTTTTGGACTAAATTATATTCCTTTATCACTTAAATGTGATAACAGTAGTGCTATAATAATTTCAATGAATCTGATAAACTAGTCTACAACTAAGCACATATATCTAATTCATCATTTCTTGATATATCATGTTCAAAAAGTTTATTTTAGTATTGAATTTATCTCTATTGATAATCAATTAGTGAATATCTTTACTTAGCCCCTCGGTTGTGAAGATTTCGATTTTATCAAAAGGTGATTGGGGTCATTTGAATTTAAATGATTTAATTTAATTTTTCTCCATTGTTATTTTAAATATATTTTTATTTCTATAGTTATTTTCAATGATTTTATATTTTAATTCATCTTTGAAATTAAATTAATTTATTATTTATAATTTTATTTTCCAAATCCAATGTTTATATATTTTTAATTAATGTTGATTTTATTTTAGAAGATAAATTTATTTTATATAATATGCAAGAAGAATCCCTAAATCTAATTGGCTATTTATCCCAACTAGAAATCAAATACATGTCCTAAAACCAAATCGACCTACAACCTCCTCACCTTTCTACAATATTCATTCTTCATGAAACCAAACTGTCACCACCGTTCTCTCTATCATCACTTAACCTCCGAAAAACCCTAATAATATGGGTAATTCCCATCATGGAGATGATGGTAATTCTAGTTCTTCCATAAAATTGAAGGAAGATTTCCCACCACAAATGGTGATATTTGGAAACGTTATAGGAATGATTTTGATAAGAAGAACTAAACTTTTGTGGTAGAAATTCTTTAAATTTCAAGAATGGTACTATATTGATGAAATGAAATTACATTTTCTATTTTAGTAGGATATAAATGAGTTTTTGTGGAATGTGTATTTTCATCTTAGAAAGCATAGGATTTCTTGTCATCTAATGTGAATGAAAAATTCATGACTGTTTCATTGGTGGAAATACATGAAGTGTATCAATGCCCTCATTGGGGAAAGTTGAATTTTATCTAGACTCTAGTTGGTATGAGTACAGTGGGACTAAATCAAGTATTAAATTTTCTCTTTTTAACCTAGGATTTTTAGAAGAAGGATGTAAAATATCAATATGATGAATGGAAATTACTTTGTTTGTTAATTTAGAATTTGATTTATCTAATAGTTAATGCGATACATAAAGTGTGTTTTTATTACATGTATCTATTTTATATCATAATTAATTAGTCTTAACGTACATAAACATTTCATCACTTTTATATAATATGTAATAAATTACACAAACAGACTCCCAAAGGAAATTTTAGTTTAGTTCCTTTGGAAACATGGAACAAAAATCTTCTAACTCTGTGAAATATCATCAATGTTACCCTAAAAGATCTCCCCCCTTTGTAATTCTACATTAAAAAAATTCCTAACTTGGGGAGGGTAAATATATGAATTGGTTGAGCTTAAATGCATAGTAAGGGTAAAAAACAAAATGTATAAACATGTCATGAAAATAAGGGTATGAGAACATGATCATGATTATTAAAAGATCATACCCTACAAATCAAAGATCACTAACATGAATAAAGGGATAAATATTTGTAGTTCATAAGACATGAATCATAAATAAATAAAGATCATAAGTCAAGAAACCGTAAAAAAATGAATAAGACATGGAATTGTGGCATACATATAAGCATAAAAAATTTATTTCAAGGATGCCTACTAGGACCTTCATAACATGTTACTATTTGGATAATCGCTAATGTACCTTCTTCGATCAGGGGATTCCCTCCCATGTACCCTCCTATTTCGGAATTGGGATTCCCACCCATGTATGCTCTTTTTTTAGGCTAGGGATGCCCTCCCTTGTACCCTCTTATATCGAGCATGGGATTCCCCCCCATTTACCTTCTTGTTTCATGCTTGGGATGCCCTATCATTTACCCTTTGATCTCATAAAACAATAATCATTTCCAAATTCATTGAGGGAAGATATATTCCACATCTTTCACACGATAAAATTATACAGACATATTTCTAAAGATAATAAAACATGCATCCTATCAGGACCCATAAAAAGATATGGGTTTCATAAACATTATATCATAACCCCAGAAATGAAATGAGAATCACAAAATTTTCTTCATATCATTACATATGGAAAAGATATATATATCAAAATCATTGTATCAATGTATAACCCATGAAAATAATAGGGTTTCAAAAGAATATAACTCAAGAAATATAAATTTGGTTCATAAACATCATTCCATCAAAACAGAAACCTTTCAAATAAAGAACAAGATTGGAAACATTGAATCCTTTAAGAGAAGGGCATGAGTAACATCAAAATATTTCATCTTATATGGAGAATAATTTAGAAATATATTTTAACAACATTTCTTGATGAAGATATTCTTTATTATTTAAATAATTTTATTTAAAACAAAAATCCATTAAAAATCCATTTTCTTGAAAACAAAAATTAAAGCTTATAAAGAATACATTAAAAACTTTTTGGAATCTTTTTCTTTGAAAGAATATAATGATACCTTGAAAACTTTTTAAAATAAATTTTCCTTAAAACTTTATAACCAGAACATAAAAATGTTTTTAAAAACATTTCTATTAAATATACATTGAAAACATAAAAAGAATTCTTGAAAAGGTTTAAAATAATTTTTGAAATATAAAACCTTCTTAAACCTATTTCTTTAAAAATTCCTTTTAAAAAATTTAAGGGATGAAATAATGAACATAAAACATTTTTGAAAAAAAAATCAATGAAAACCCCATTAAAAGAAATTAATGACCAGTATATTGAGAAAAACGTTTTTCTATAATGATGAACTTGTAAATTCACAATGGATGCATCATGAAAATAACATACCTGAGGGAGGGTATGTCTGTTCATGTCAAAGATTAATTTTTTACCTTAAAATTTAAGAAAAATGGATTGATAAATAATTTATAAGAATATTAACCTCATATAATTTTTTAAAAAATAAAAAAAATTCTTTTAACATCATAGTATAAAAGTAAACCATTTTTGAAAACATGTTTATAAATCATCATCTTGAAATGAAACGGATTTCTGACTGAAAGTACTGATAAAATCAGATTTTCATAAAAACATTTTCTTAATTAGCTTAAGAATCAAAGAGTAGAAAAATGATTCCAAAATTGGGATATTCCATCAATATCCATAGGATGATAAATTTAATGAGTTTTATTGAGAGATGTATCATTAGATTAAATAAATTGATGCATAATCATAAAAAAATATTGATAAACGATTATATTGTAGCCATAAATTGATACCATTTTCCTAAAAATTATTCTGGATGGAAATAATAATATTTCCTGAATCTTAAAATATCATGAAAATATGTGATTCATGATAAAATATTTCAAAAGGCATCATATAATACTCAAATAAAAATATAGGTTCATGACATGGCATGTGTTTCAAATAAGAAAAATGGAGACAATATTATTTTATCTATTTGGATACCTTCTACACATAACCCCCATTGAAATAAATGTCCTAAATGGATATGAAAATAAAAATAACATTAATTATAATAACCATATAATACATCCATGGGTAGTATACCCACCATTAAAATGAAATCAGTGGTGATTAGGGAATTTATCTCACCGAAAAAAACGTGAGATGAAATCCTCTTACCTTGTATCTTGACTCTCCTCATACTCATTCAAACATCATGTATAATAAGTGTAAGTTTTTTAAAAATATATCACATAAACATATTATAATATATAATATCATATATGGTTTGATTATGACATTATATTACCTTCTGGTTAACAATTTTATGTTAAGGTTTTACTTAGGGTAAAATCTTCTTTTTTCATTAAATGTGTCTTAATATGTTATACCTGTGGTCATTATACATATGTCTTTCTTTATAGAATTTAAACCATGATTTAAAATGGATTAATATTCATTATATATTTATTATAATAATATATAGGGAATGGGAGTATGAAACAGAATACGCCATTAATAGAGACGGTAGGGAATACATATGTATGAACATTATTTCCATTTAATTGTCATATTGAGAGTAAATGAAATATATTTATTTAAAATTTAATATATATATATATATATATATATATATTTATTCGGAACCAAATATAAATTTTTTATTTAAAATATTCTTTAATGGAGAAGTGGGAAACCATACAAGATAAAACTAACACACGACATACTAAAAGAGCTCACAATGATAATAAAACCCAAACTAGGATTATTAAAATTAGACACCCTATATAATTCCTTATGAAGATTATTTACCTATATATTTGGGTCATTGTTGATAATATCTTCAAAATGGTTGGCCATTCTATCCCATTTCAGTTGGAATTTCTTTGGGTTTATTTCCTGACCATTGATGCCTCGAGCCAAAATTCGAACATGTTTTTATTTCCACACCTCTTTATATTCATTAATATAAAATAAAAGAAATATCTCATAAATTCTATCAACATAATACTTAAATTAATTTATTATAATGAAACATTCAACAATTTTTCCCCTGAGTAAAAAAATATGTTCCACAGACTACCTATTTTAGATACCAATACTCCTTTCGTTCATTTTGTTCTCAAATAAGCACCAAACACAAATCTAGTATAATGATTTCTCTTTTAATTAACATTTTATCTAAATTCTCAGTCACATGTTTCTACATCTTCATTTCACATTGCAGAACCTTTCTACTAATGATAGGAGGCCATTTTTCTATCTTATTAGAGACATTTTTATCTCATTCAACCATATATGATTCCCTCAATATTTCTTAAATACAATTATTCATGGCCTTACCTAAAAGTCCAGTTACCAAAAATTTTAGAATGATTGAGTAGTTAATGTGAGGTCTAGTTCCCCCCCCCCCCACTCCCCCCACCACCTATTATGGATTCGGATATTCCTGAAAAGGATCCCACCCTTTCCCCTTCCTCGTACCAGACCAAACCAATTTTTCCACTTTATATTAATGCTCACAATCCATCATTGGCTAAGAGTTCACTTCTTGTTTACTAGTCCCATTATCTTTAAAGGACCTTTATTGGACTTATGTCTTCTTCTATCTTGATATATAAGTTTTCTATCTTTAAGGATCCTCATTCTCCTTTCCATATCCACTAAAAATATTGAATTTTTTTTAGATGTGATGGAATTAAATGCTTCATTTTGATTGGATAGACCGTTGAAGGGAGATAGAACTATATTTTAATCTGTATAGTTATATTTCTCTACATGTACTCTTTCCTCAATAAGGATGTTATCATCACAGTAAGAATCCAAATCAATCAATTTTACATTGGTCGGGTCACCATCATAGAAAGTAACTATAAAGAAGAGACCATAGCATATGGGGGTGGAAATACAAGATCTTATTATTCCCCTCAATCCCCTTCCCTTCCACATTCATATCCCCTAAATCATTTCTTAATTCATCAAACTCATCTGTAATGTTTGGATCTGACCATGTGGATTTCACTAATTTTTGGACAGTAGAAGGGTGGACAACCTCGGTAGTTCCTAGAAAAATAACCTCCTATCATTTTCAGGATGAGTTACTAATCGATTTTATCATTTCACCAACCCATATAGCCTACAACGAATGTCCCTCACCCAAATAATTAACAAAATAGGTTGCTCGAGGAACCCCCATTGGTCAATTCCTGCAGTTGTATACATTGTGTCAGAAACAAGATGCATAGTAAACTTCCCACGATTCATATAAAAAAATTTCATATCATTAAAGATCACCTTAAATATATATTCTAATATTTTCCATTGTTTTCATGGAAACATCCACTTTCACATAAATCCTTCGATAAATTAGATGACAAACATCGTTGGTCTGTTGGTACGAGCAGAGGAATCAACTCACTATGTTTCCAATCAATTGAATGATTACTAGGTTTTGAAATGGTAGGGGTAAACCAAGTATACATATACATAATTCCAATACAGGTGTTCACTCATAATGTTAAAATCAAACTTCCACCAAAATAAGGATAAATGAAAACCGAAGATAATGCGTGGAGCATTTGTCCAAGCAGAGATGAGATATTCTTCCGATGATAAATGAACCAAGAGGTGTTTAAAACTCTAGAACTGGACTATCACCTATTATATTATATTATATATATATCATATAATTTCATTAAAATAGTCCTTAATAAAGTACATGTAGTGTGTGAACAAATCACATCACTTTTATGGGGAGATAGTTCACACACCTCACACTACCTCAAAATATATCGTACTTATTGAAAATTGATAGTATAAAAGTATGTGTTATAAAATAATTATATAATAATAAACAAATAAAAAAATAGTAAATAATAATTATAAATATATTTTTCATCATAATTTCCACCATGATAGGTGGAAAAGGAAAAATGAACAATCATTGTTTCGTGAGGTGGTAGTTCGCCATACGCATAAATGGTGTGTCCGTTGCCCATTTGATGGAAGTGTTTATAATAGTAGGAAAAATGGCATGAAAAACATCCAATTTTATTTATGATACCAATTTTTTTATTATAATTAAATAAAAAGAGTTGAGATAGTGGATAATAGAAATAACCTAAAAGAACTTTAAGGAAGAACATTACCTCAAATTTGGGTAACTCCTTTTGGGTTTCACCAAATGGATTCCTTGGATTTACTTATACCCAATTGGAAGACTCTAGGATTAAGGGAGGGATTTTTTAAATCTATTTTGAAATATATTGTTTGATCTAATTCATCCTGAGAGGTGTGAGGAGGTGGGAGGAAAGGAGGCCATCTTATATTATAGGAGTGGTACACTTGTCAATTTTGGGAAAGGGAATCCCAACCATGTTTTTTCTAAGTAAAGTGGATCTTATAATGGTATAATTTTTATACAAATGAGTATATGGTCAAAATATGTTCATCCAATTGATATTTTACATGTTTATAAGTCATTAGGGACATTATGATTAAGTTTTAGTCACTCGATGAGCTTAATTTCACCTTCAATGTGGAAATTAATTTTAAATACACTCACTTATGTTTTTGGGAAAAAACTATGTTGACCTTATTAGAAAATATAAATTATTCTTATTCACAATATGGAATCCAATTTACAAAATTCCAATCACATAAGTAGCAGGAATTAATTTTATCTTAATCCCACAGACGTCACGAAAAAGTATGATTAAAATGTAAAAACCGAAAATGTTTTTCTATTTTTATAGTCAATTTCAAAGTGAAATTGATTCAAATGAAATAAATTGGATTAATTGACAAAAATATGATCAAATTAGTCATTAAAATCAATATTATATATAATTTATCCTTATAAATAAAATATATAAAAAGGCATTTTTGAATTACATTTCAATATTTTTCTTATTTATTAAAAAAACCTTCCTGTAAAAATACAAAAAATTTACCCTAACTAAATTTTTTTTAAAATTAAAATTTTGTGTTTATTATTACATATATAATCCCTAAAAGTAACAAAAAATGGATTTAAAATAGGTTCTCAATTAAAATTTGGTTAAAATTCCTTAATAAAAATGTAGTAATTAATGCTTAAAATAGGGTTCGTTTTTTCTTCTGACTATCATTTCTGTGGGATGTATATAAATAATATTTTACAGAATTTATATTATATATATGTATATCACCTTAATAAAACTCACTACTTGTAATTATCTTAATTAATTAGGGTAAAACATCTTTATGGTTATAAAAATTATAATAATTTCCTTTATATTCTATTGGTTTTCATATTCATTTATAATTAATCTGTAACCAATTATTTTATTTTATATTTTTGCAAACCAAATATTTTCATAAGTTAGATAACCCTTTTCATAACTACTAATTAATTTGATAGGTTATATTAAATAATATTTTCATAATATATCATTATTCGGTAAAACTCAACCTTGCATGTCACAAAATCTATCGAGGAAAGTCATTGTTGCGTGTAACACAAGATAACCTCAGTGTTCTATGTAGAGAAATCTAAAATATATATTTCATTTATAGTAGGATTACCTGAAATTTCCATATAATGAAATATAAACATAGTGCTTTAATATATAATAACCTATTTGGTGTTGAATGAAATGAATAATATTAAAAGATAATTTGAAAATATATATTTCACAAAATCTAGAGATATTGAATTCTACCAAAATTAAAATCAATTTCTCCCTCAAAATAATTATGGGTTATATAAGGTTTATTACATGATTTTTTCACACATAGAAACCCACGGCATAAAAATTAATAAAAAAAATTATTTTAAAAAAAGTAAAGTTGAAAACATAATTGTTACACAAAGCATCACATAACCAGGTTTTCGCATAGGATAACACATGCGGGAAGTGAAAACAAGGACATAAGGAAAAATCATAAATATTCATGGGGAGTGATTGAGTTCATCAGTCAAAAACAATTGAATGATTAATAAAAATTTGGGGGCCTAAAATTCATAAATATATGATTACATAAAGAGACATAGGTTCAATAAAATTAACGTATGGGGACAAGGTTTTATTTCTTGATCATTTTTCTAAATCTGAAGAATTTCCATGAAAATATATACTTGTATGATTTCAGGGAAACCACACCTTTTTTTCCTCGTTCCACTTCACCTCTACATGAAAACATTAAGGTAAATTTTTCATTCCTAAATTACTAAAATGTCAAGATATCCAAGATATTCCATCCCTTTGTCATCAGTTATACTCAACATAATTTTTTTAGATTAGGTTATACAATATGCATAAATCCTTATGTGGTGAGATAGAACTTTAATCATACCAACTGCATCTAAAGATTCAGTTAAAATTCAAATAAATGTTTAACCTTATAACCCTTGTGAAAGAATAAAATCAAAAGATTTAGAAAGACTGAAATGAAATCATATTAAAATTGATCCCCCATTTAGAACAAATTTTTTCTTGGTTGTCACATTCAAAACATGTCAATACCCTCACCGTATATTCCCTTCAAACATAGTTTTAACTTGAATTACCATAAATCATTCTGGAAAACATGAATTTTTCATTATAACAATTATTAATAGATATTTTATTTAAATATAAGAAGTTGTAAACATTATCCCTGATGACATAAACTACTTTTTTAGTAATCAGTTCCTAGGTAATTCGTATCATCCAACTTACTTATTCAAATCCAACATATATTTATATAAAGATCATTATCTCAACTTCCAGAATTAATTATGGTTTACCTTCCATTAATAAAATTTTCACCTTTCCATGAAAGGACAATTCAAGATGTTATTTTTAATTATTAATGAAAAATTATTTAGAAAATACTTTTATATTTCAGGATTCATATAAAAAATTATTAGAATTCTAAAAACTAAATACTTCATTCATCCATCATTTCTCTTAAAGCATTACTCGGGATTCATCATCTTATTCTTTAATACATCATTCCAAGAATGTGAGATATTAATCATGTCTTAAGGTTCCATAACCTCAATATAATCATGATTATATGTTTAATATAAACAATACTTGAATAACAGCGCATACCTTTCAGATTTTGTTTGTAGTCTCTTTATCTTGAGAAGTATAACCAATACTCAAACTTCCTTCCTAATTATATTTATGATATTTACACTAGGAAAATAAATTATCATAATGAACATAATACAAAAATACGAAAAAATAAATGTTAACCATGTTCCTTGAATTCCTCACTACTAAAAATAAAAAGCACTTAGTGATAAAACACATATCATAGAATAAAACCACTTAATCATCAAATATTACATATAGTATGACTAAACAATGACACTTAATTTTTATTCAAAGACAAATTAGGTTTATCCTAGGTTATTTATAAGCATATTCTATTCAAATAATTCATTACGGTTCATAAATTGTATGTTAATTTGAAAATCATTACCATCAGTACTGTCAAACCAGGTGTACAGTAAGGCTTGTTTTCATGTACCATGTTACATAAAGTCTATATTGACACACCTTGTATGAGTTGTTTCCCCTAGGTACACTATTCTAGAACAACATCCACTTATAGTATCATAACATGGATGCATTTCTTGGAAACAACACACTCTATCCTTTACCAAAATTATAGGATATTTTCCTAAATGTTAAATCAACCTTATACTTATCCTTACATACATCCCTAGGCATATCCTTAAAATATTCCTTGGGTCCTCACTAATGTTTTCTCATCCAATTTTACAAAGGATTTCTAAACTTTGACAATGATACCAATCATAACAACTCATTATTTACATACATAGACATTTCATCACTTTTATAGAATACATAATAATTTACACAAATAGATTCTAAAAGACCATATTTGTATCTTTCCTTGGGAAACATGGTACAAAAAACTTCTAACATAATGAAATATATTCAATATTTTACACAAAAATCTTCCCCCATAGTAATTCTACTTAAAAATACTTTATTCATAAAATGGTGAAGGGAAACATAAGATTGAGGTGTGCTTAAATGCTCAGTAAATCTAAATATATTAAATATATAAGCATATCATGAACATAAGGGTATGATAACATGATCATGATTGTTAGATCATCATACCCTACAAGTAAAAGATCATGAACATGAATGAAGGAATAAATATTTTCAGTTTATAAGAAAATATTCATAAATAAGTCAAGAGCATAACCCACAAAACCATAAAATAGGAATATGACATTTAATTGTGGCATAAACATAATCATATAAAAAACTATATGTTAAGGATCCCTACCAAGACCATCATAACATGTTAGGATCAAGATCATCACCATTGTACCTACTTCAGGCTTGGGATACCCTCCTTTGTATCCTCCTATTTTGGGATAGGGATTCCCTCCCATGTACCCTTTATTTCCGTCATAGAATACCCTCCCATATACCCTCTTATTTTGAACATGTTATGACTTACTATTTACCCACTTATTTTGGTCTTGTGATTCCTTATTGTTTAACCTTTTAGCTAATAAAACATTTATCATTACCCAAAGAATTTGACAGGGATATAGGTCCCCCCCCATCACAAGATAAAATCATATGTACATGTTCCACAAGATAATAAACCTTGAATCATATTATAACCCACATAAAGATATGGGTTTCATAAACATCATATCATAACCCATGAAATAAAATGGGCATTACAAACATTCCATCATATCATTGCCAATGTAAAACATATAGGTCACATTATCATTTCATCAAATCATAACCTTTGAAAAGAATATGTTTTTAAAATAATATAACCCATGATTGAGAAATGGGATTAATAAACATCATGCCATCAATATATAAACTATTTGGATAAATAATATAAATATAACCATTAAATCATTTCTTAAAAGGGTATGAGTAACATCAATGGATGTCACCTCATAAAGAAAATAATTTTGAAATATATTTTAAAAACATATCTTATGGAAAATATGCTTTCTTATTTGAAAAAGGACCTTTAAAACATAAAATCATTAGAAAACCATTTTCATAAAAATAAATATGAAATATTATAATAAAATAGTTGAAATCCTTTTGGAAAACATTTTTTTTCAAAATTTATAAATTGTCCTTAAAAAAGTTTTGAAATCCATTTTCCATGAAAACTTCTAAAAGAATCTTGATAAGGTTTTGGTAACCATTTTTTGAAAAATATTTTAAAAAATTACAATTAATGCTTGAAAATGTTTTAAATACTTTTTAAAACATAAAACCTTTTTTTATTAAAACCTTTTTCATCAAAAAAATATTTGAAAACTTTTAAAGGAAGCATTGGTAACCATAAAACCATCTTGAAAACCTTTTCCATTGAAAACCACATTAAGAAAAATAATTTCCATAATATTTATAAAAACATTATTCCATAAAAATAAACTTGTAAACATACAACAGAATATTCAAGGAAATGATTTTTATGATGAAATATATGTCTATAATTGCGGAACATTCCTTTTTTAGCATAAAAGTTCAGAAAAGTCACGTGATAGGTAAATGAAAAGAATATTCCTTTTAAATACATTTTTTTAAAGATAAAAATTTCAATTAAAAAAATTGGATGAAATCAAAAAAAAATCATTTTTATAAATCACTATCTTGAAGGAACGCGTATTTATGACCAAAATGAAAGATAAAGTCATATTTAAATAAATAAAATTCTTAAGTATATTAAGTACCATAGAGTTGAATGGGGGTACCATAACAGGGGTATAATTTTAATTTATTGAGGTTTATAAACTTCATGACATTTATTTAGATGTGGATAATAATATTTTCACAGTGGATGCATAATCATAAACAATATTGATAAATAATAACATTGTAGTAATAAATTGTTACCATTTTGGTAACATTAATTCATGATGGAAAGAATAACATTAAATAGAGAATAAAATCAATAAAATTATGTGATTCATGATATATCATTTTAAAAGTAATGATATACACCTCTTATAAAAATATAGGTTCTTGACATGGCAAGTGTCACAATGATGGAAAATTGAGACAAAGTTACGTTACTATTTTGGTAACTTTTGAAACATAACCCACATAAAATAAATTTCAAAAAATGTATTTGTAATTACCAGTGAACCTAATTATAATAATCATGTAGTAAATACATGTTTATTATACACACCACACAAACAAAATTTGTGGTGATTAGGGCATTTATCTCATAAAAATAAAAAGTGAGATGGAATCCCCTTCCCTTGTGTATTGACCCTCTTCGTACTCGTTCAAACCTCATGTATAACAAATATAAGTTTAGTTTACATGTACCATAGAACTATATTATTATATGTAGTATAATATATGTTTTTTTTTGAGACTTTATATTACCCTATTGTTAATTATTCTATGCGAAGGTTTCATTTTGGGTATTATCTGCATTGTTAGTCACACGTGTCTTAATTTGTTATATCTATGCTCCTTATAATAATTTATAGATTTTCAAAATTTAAACCATGATATAAATATTATTTACATTAATTATATTTTTTTATAATAATATATCAAATATAGAAGTATGAAATTGGATGCACCTTTCATTGAGATGGTAGGTCGTACTTACACGTGAACGTTATTTCCGTTCAATTGTCTTATTGATATAAAGAGAGTAAATGAAATACATATATATATATATATATCATTATTAAATTATAATTATTATATAATATATAAAATATAAGTTCACTAAAAACATCCTTAACACATTAAACATAGTGTGTGAACAAATCACATCGCTTTGAGGGGCGGTGGTCAAATCTTACTTAAACGAAATTATCATATTTAGAAAAAATAGAAATTATACAGGTATGTGTTATGAAAGTATTAAATAATCATAAAGACATAATTAATTTTACATATAACATATATAATTATATTTTCTATAATAATTTCCACCATGATATGCAGTAACTGAAAAATGAACAATCATCATTTCGTGAGGCGGGAGTTCACTATACCTTTAAACACTATGTTCATTACCCATTAGATGAAATTATGTGTAAGTGTAGGTAGACCACATATACTAAAAACATCCTATTATATTTAGGATACTTTTTTTGTTAATAATATAATAATTATAGTTTATTTGGCGGAGAATATACATAACATAAAAGAACTTGAGGAAGAATGATACCTCTTATTCAGGTAACTCCATTTGGTTTTCACCAAAGGGATTCGTTAAATTTATTTATTCCCAAGGGAAGGATCGTAAGATTATGAGAGGTATTTAAATGAGGTATTGGTCTAAAAAATGTTTTTTGATAGGTGTGATGAAGTGGGACGATCGAGGGCTTTTATAGTGGAGGAGGAGTGGCACACATGGAAATTTTTGGAAAGGGAATTCGACCCCATAATGGTCTAAATTATAGATAAGGGATTAAATGATATAAATATTTCCTTAAAATAGTTTTTGGACATTTTTATAAGTCATTTGGACCATTATGATTAAGGTATAGTTCCCTATTAAGCTTAATTTTACCTTAATCGTTGTAGTTAATTTTATTTATGTTCCCTATCATTCCTAGTTGAGAAATAAGTTTACATTTTTAGAAAATATAAATTAATATTATTTATAATATTTCATCCATTTTTAAAAATATTATTTATAAATGAGGTATAAATTAAATTAAATTTAGTCTTGTAGAAGGGGTGATAAAGAGGGTTTTTTACGGTAAAACATTAAAAAGGATGCAATGATTGTGTAGTCAACTTCAATGTGAAATTGTAGAAAAACATATAAATTGGATTAATTGATAAAAATATTATCTATTTATACTTGAAAATAAATTTCAAATATAACATAACCTTATAATTAAATATGATGAAAAAGAAGTTTTGAATTAAATTTCTGTATTTTTCATTATTCATTAAAAAATAAACCTTTAAGGAAAATGAGAAAAAATTATCCTAACCAAATTTTTTTCCTAAAATTTAAATTATGAGGTTTATTATGACATATATAAGACATAAAAGTTCTAAAATTAGGTTTTAAAATAGGTTATCCAATACAAGACGGTAAAAATGCTTTAATAAAAATATAGTATTTTATGCATAAAATTTGAAATTTCTTTATCTTAATCATATAAAATCTATAGGATGAATATAAAAATTATTTTTTTGATTATATAATATATATATATATAACATTAATATCAATAAATAATTGTAATGAACTTAATTTATTAGCATAAAACAGCTTTGTGGGCATAAGAATAATAATATTTTCCTTTATATTCAATCTATTTTCATATTCATTTAAAATTCATTTTTAACCAATTAATTAATTTTATATTTGTGTAAAAAATATATTTTCATAATTTATTTAACCCATTTTATAGATACTAATTATTTAGATATGTCATATTAAATAATATTTTTATAATATATCATTATTCAGTTAAACTCGCTCTTGTGAATTACACAAGCCATCGAGGAAAGTCATTATTGCATGTAACAAATTATAACCTCAATGTTACTTGTAGAGGAATCTAAAATTTATGTCTTTTTTAGTGTATGATTAACTTTTTTTGGTATAACATATGAAAAACATAGTGAATTAATATAAAATAATCTACTTTTAGTATTGCGTGAAATGAAAAATATTAAAGAGATTAAATTAATTTGAAAAACAAAATTTCACAAAATCACATGGTGTTACATATTTCTTGATAAAAAACATGTTTTTAAATCATCCACAATTATTATGATATTTATGAATCACTACTTCCAAGGTAATTGGAATTTGAACTATTATCCACTAGAAGGATCATCTCTATAGTGTTAAAGATGAAAGTAATTGATCTCAATGAGGGAGAAGTCATGAAGTGTCCCAAAAGTAATATTATCACAGTTGTTTTTCAATAAATATTTGATTATAATTGGGATGATAACTCTATTTTCCTTAGCCTAATTGTAAAATAAACTATATCTCTGGTTGTTGTACCACTTAAGTTATCTGATCATGGGGATCCATCCACTACAACACCACCTAGGGACATAGAAACTATTTGAGACTGTGTCTTCTAGGGAGGTGTAGAAGTAATTTGATGCAAGAGAAGAGCCTCAAGTCCTATATATCAAAACTTTTGTGTAATAGGTTTTTCAATGAAAAGAGGTTAAATTTTGCAGATCTTCTTAACCAGTTCATCATGTCAGGATAGATATTGAGATAAATGATGTAGATTGTCTAGATTTTCCTGTTTAAACTATGAAATGTGGGCCAGTACATAAAATTATTGTGGATCATGATGTGTATCACATAGTAGATGATACAATCCTTCATGGATCACCAACTGCTAGAAATGCAACTGAGGATATGACCCTGGAAAAAATTGGTGTTATTTCTGACACTCTTGAGGTTCTTTCTTCACCATACCATGTGTATGAGGTTACCTAGTCTATGAGAATGATTTATGAATTTTTTTATGTAGAAAATAACATGAAAAGAATTGAATTTTTTTGTGAGGTTGGAGTTAAAAAATCTAGAGTAGGTTATATAGAGTTTATGTGGGAGGAAATTTCTTCTAATTATGACATCAAATACCTCATAAAGAATTAATTGTCTAATGAAAATTTTTATAATCTTGTTGGGATGACAATAGATTAAAAATATTTGGTAAAAAAATCCTCAAATTGTTCCTATAATGAATCTTATTATGGTTACTTAATAATTTAAACCTATGAGATCGAAAATTGGTGATCTTAGAGGTGTTTTTTATACCATCTATGAGATTAATAAGCCTGGAATATATGTTGAATATCCAAGGGAAAAAATTCAAAATCAACCAATCGTTATATCAAACACATATCATGATATTTATTCATTTATGATATGAATAAAGAATATATTTCACACTCTAATGTGTGTATTTATGAGTCAATTTTAAATCCATAATAGGTTCTAATAAATTTACACTACTACATTTTCACCTTTTGTGGCTTCAGATTTCAAGGATCAGTTTGAATATGTGTTTTAAGATATAAATTTAGTAGATTCTTATATTTTATATTTTAACTTTTATATGTTTACACCTATTCTTTTTCAATAGTTCAAGAGTAATTTTTCAGCATAGTTATTGGAGACCAAAAAAGCATTAAGAATATTAGGTGTTGGGACTGATATATATAAAGATAACATTTCTAATCATATTAATGAATCTATTAGTGGTCATATGGAAGAAAAATTTGGGAATAACCAATAAAATAATAGATATGGTTTAAGCATGATTGGTCAAATAAATAGAAACCATCAGTTCTTCCTACATATTCTAGTCAATATTCATGAAGTATTTCATTATCTTCTCACAGACTCTTTGTAAAAGGATTCTTGTTCCATCAAGACTAAGGAAGTTCCTATTCTTTTATATATTACTGTAGGAAGAGAACTTATGGTATACCATCGTATCAGACCTATACCTTCAGTGTAACATGCTACTATAGCTTAGGTTTCACCTATTCATGTTTCACCTTTACAAGCTACTACTATTTTAGTGCCAAAATTCCACAAGAACCATCCACTTCATTCCATGACGTAGCTAAGGTGATAGTAGAGTATATTTCCCATGAAGATCAAAAACTAAAATTTTGTTGGGAAAACTTATCAGATTCTATGAAACATCAGATATCCTTTTATCCAAGATTCATTCATAGACCCATGTTACTAGTTTATGTCAATATGTTATTTCTCTATTGGATCAAACCTCTATGATAATGTCTTATATACACATTGAATCATTTAAAGTGTTTCTTAATAATGGTCTCTAATATTTTTCATAGATGGATAGACAATCTTCCACTTCCATATTTGTGTTTTTAAAATATGATGTCATCGAAATGAGTGATCTTTGTGTAGTTACCCTATATTATATCATCCGAAGAAGAAAAATTTTAAAAAAACCCCAAAATAATTTTAAATATTTTATAAAATTAATTGATGTTTTTCTATCCAGTTATAATTATATGAAATAAAAATCCATGGTTAATGATGCTCTTGTAACTAAGAAATGTGTAATAGATGCTACATCTTTGAGACCTCCAAAAAATTGACATTCTCTCTACTTGTTCTTATGATCCCAAAATAGATGCGGATAATCATTAGAAATTTTTTAGCATGCCTTCTAGGAACCATGGAGCCAAATCATGTTTTCAAACCCAAGAATACTCTATAAAAGTTGAGAGATTTTCTCTACCTATATTAGTTGAGCCTTATTCTACCTCTTTATTTTATCCAACCATCAATAAGCCTCTTCCAAAATCTCCATTATATTTTGAGCCAATCCATTAACTAGGGATGGCTCCCTAATGTCTGGTATAAGAATATTTTCTTAGATCCTTCTAATTTTTTGTAACCCAATTCATGATTGGTGAAATTTCCCTTTATCTATCTATCATGATTCAATGTGTTTTTTTCAATTTAATATATTTTTTCTGGTATTTTATTAATAAGTGATTACATTCATTTACTGCATTTCAAAGTGATTATTTTCATTTAATTTCATTCAAAGTTGTTATTTTCATTTAATTATTTCATCTTTATGAAAGTTTTTCTCCTGATATATTTTATAAAATTTATTCATTACCTAATTCTATTTCAGTTATAATACTTTACATAACCATTTCATCAGCCTAATTTCTAAATTAGAATTTTCTACTTCCTAACCCTTCCTTGTTAATAACATTTAAAGGGGAGAATATTAATAAAAGTAGGGGAAGTCTGATTAAATGGGGGAAGAATGGAAAAACAATACATTTTAAGAGAAATATATATTTATTTATTTATTTATTAAAACATTTATTCTAAATTATTTATATATATTAAAATTTCCTATTTACAATTTAATGGGTTTAGTGATCATCGAAATGTGGGTGATTGTTGGTATACTAATGTTGTTCCAATATATCTGATGAACATCATGTTTTGATTTCTCAATCACCCTTTATTTGTTACTAATTATTTTGTTTTTAATAGTGTTCATTAGGTTTTGCCATAATTTAGACCTTTAGTTTTTTGTCTTCAATACAGGATATGTTTTATGAAATTTTACAATGTATGGAAAATTAGCTATGTGAGCCAATCGGCTAGGTCGATATTTGGATAATTCAAGTACATAGCCATGTAAATTGTCTATTTGAATGAAACACTTAGATAAACCAACTATGTCGAGATATTGTCTATGTTAAAATTTCATACATTTATGAATTTCATATGTATGTAATTGTCTAAGACGTTGAAATGGATATGTGAATCGGTTAGGTGGAGTAATTGGCGACAGTAAATAGATACATTGTATATTCAGCAATGTAGTTCAAAATCGCTATGTGATTCATTCAGCTATGTAAAATTTAGCTATGTGAGAAATAATATTACATGTAGAACTAAACTACAAAAATAATTCCATTTTGATTTGGATACAAGATGAAAATAGTCTCTGTGAAGAAAGGATATGTGTATAAATTCAGCTACATGAATTCAAACTAGTGCAATTTTGATATGTGTGATCCAAAATCAAATAGGTAGTTCTACAACTTATATATTTATTTCCATTGGTGTTTACTATGTTTAATTTAATTAGGATGTTGATTCAATAACTTTTACACTATTTATTAGGATAAAATCGAAAGAAAAAAGGTTTCATGTATTGAGATGAAAAATAAGTACAATAATAATTTGATATCCAATCCTATTTTCATGGTATTTTCATGAAAAGAATATATATAATTTAATTCCAAAACTGGGATTTGGGGGTTCTCAAGTCATACAATCTAGGGAGATGTTTTTTATGAGTATTATAATTAGAAGAAGGGAAATATAGAGGATGTATTCAATAATTGAAAAAATAACCTTCACTCTCACTCTATATCAAATATTTCTTGTCTCTATAATGTTTTGAGATAAATAATAAAAACAGTCATTTTATCTATATTTTCTCAATCAAGATCATCATTTTTTTATATTACTCTATTAGGGTTATATTTAATTCTTATATTCTCTCCTATAAATTTATTCTCTTCGTTCAGTATCAACTTTCAATTGTGAGCTTCATTTATTATAACAAACCAAGATTCAATCAATGAAATTTCCCTTCTTATGTTTATGTAGTATTAATCTTATAAATCTACATGGCATTCCCCATAAAATTTTTACAAAAGAAGAATAAAATAAAAAAGAATTATTCTTAGACATTAAGTAACCTATACTAATTAAATAGTAACTTGGCCTTGTGAGTAGTAATATGACCCTTATGAATAGTAAATCAGCCTAAGGAATATTAACCTCGCCTGTGAGTGTACAAATAAAATTTTGGAATTTTTTAAGTGAAATTATTATATAATTTCTTCATAATAAAAGTAATTGAATAATTTAAAAATTATTATTTAAGTGTTAGCATTTTTATAATTCATAAATATTTAATTATAATTTTACAATTAATAAAAAATATTTAAAATAAAAGTAATTTTCATAAAATGGGTGCTTAAATAAATATTTTTTTTGTCTTATAATTTTACCAAATTTTATGAGACTATAGTTATTTTTTTAAAGTGTTGTAAAATTAGTTTTAAATTTAAAATCTGTAATTTTGAAATAATAATGATTTTATTTAAAAATTAAATTTCACATATTTAGAACATTACATTGATAAAATGGAGTCCGTTTTTTCATTATACATATAAAAAATGGTTAGGGTGAATTTTAGATATTTTTCTGAAATACTTGATTTTTGTGGAAAGAAAAATACAGTAATTTACATTATAAATATATTACATGTTAAATACTCTGTTCCTTGATTCATGGATGATGTAAGAACATTTAGTTCAAACTCACTTTCACCAATTACTGTATGTTGTCAAAATAATCTGCACTATTGGTTATATTTAGTTAAATAATAAATTATTGAATAGAATAATGGTAAATATCCCCTCTCCACCACTATAAAAACCTACCTCACCACCCCCCCCCCCTCATCTCTTCACTACAATAAACCATGATGCATGTAAATTTTCAGACCAAATCCTCTTCCCTAGTCTCTCTCAATGTCCAGGTTCTCTTTCTAAAAAAACACCAAAACCCCTTCCCTTAAAGAGGTTCTCAAGGAGGTTAATTCAAGAGGTAAATCCTCATACTATTTCATTTAATTTAATTTCTATTTATTTTCTTTTATTATTATCTCCTCATATATTCTATCCAAATTATCATGATAACTATAGTATCATCTATATATTGTAATTATATCATGTTAATGTATGATCCATCATCAATCTCTTTACTCTCTCTCTTTATTTTAAAAATGAAATCATCATCCAGGAGGTGCCGATTTAGGACCTATGTGGACGACGAACATTCGTTACTAAATTTCTCCTTAAAGGCTGGTCATGATACCATTTTTATGGTATAACCAGATTATAAAATACGTATTATATATTATTTATCGTTTTGTAACCATTGTATATACATGATATTATATAATAGAACAAAACTTGTTTATTGTGATCAAAAAAACCGGTTAAATTAAGCTAAACGGTTTTCTTTAATATGTTATCTAGTGATTCATCCTCATTTATGGAAACAAGATAATAAATAACAGTAATTAAACTTTTATTTGTTCATTAATAACATTATATTATAATTCTGCATAATTATATTCATTTTACATGAACTCTACTATTTATAATTAAGTGAACCAATCATGAAATCCAAGAAATTATCACTCTGGAACGAAGGAATTAAATTTTCTAACTTATTAATGAAGACATATATAAACATAATAAAACAATATTGAATAAAAAATATATGTAGATAAGGTTTTATATTAATTAATTCTAATTACTCCAATTAAATTATTCTACATTATTATGTACTCCTCTTAAATAATTTTTTAATGTTCTATGTATATGTACCAATCAGAATCATTTTTTTCTTATAAGAGTAGTTACATGTTTTAAAAGGATCTTTCTCAAATTCATCCCAATAAACAAGATTAATTCAATGGAACTTCTCGAATTCTTACCTACATTAAATTTTACTCTAAAATATATTTTAATACACTATTATTTTTATAAAATTACCCATTTTATTATGAAAATACTATATTAGTTAACTTCTGGTTTTATACAATCACTTTTTCAAAAGAACTCTTCTTTGTAATGAAAAAGAGTATTTCTCTCATGTATTACTCGATTATTTTATAAGAGTATTTTCTTCTATTTAAACACTTTTTTTATTTTTTAATTTAATTGGGAGTAATATTTTATGATATCATCTACCATATTTTATTGAATGGTTAATGATTATTTTAACTATGGATTTTCTATCCTGATACCATTCTTTATATTACTCTGAATGTTTAGTTATTTTGTTTACTGATAGGGGAAAGTTATTTACATTTCATATTTCAGTTTTAATATGAATGTATATGTTTATTTTGTTTCTCTCCTTTCATATGAGGAATTCATTGTACTTAGTAATTGTCGAGTGGGTCCTATGGTGCATCGGTAGGTCCCATGAGACAAACTAGCCTGGGTTTTTACCCATAATGTATGGTGTGTTGGTCAAGGACTTGACGGTATGATTATGATGTCTAGAATTATGAATTACCTCATAATGAAACAAATAATTGATAGTTCATGAGATTATTAGACTAGTATAGTATCCATGGATATGTTTTATTATTGAATTATTTATTCAATTATTATTCCTTCCATATTACTATCATGTTTTTGTGTTAATGGGATGTGTAATTTTATTTATTCACCATACCTTTTTAATTATGCTTATTATGTATTACATGTGATTAATTATAGACTAAGCCCACACCTTTCATATGTTTTATTTTTTCATCTAACACGATGAAGTATATTATGAATGACTTGCAGGGATAATCTGTAAGTTTTTTTGAAGTTGAAATGTTTTATTTTATTTCATGTTATAATTTAACAATTATGTATGTATCCTTTTTTCCAATGCAGAAAAACTATTTGTTCCTTCAATATAAAACTTCCTTGTATATATTACAATATAATAAAATAATCCATCAGCTCTGGGAATCTAGAGTCAGGTTCGTTACAATTGTTATCATAGGAAGTTTAGCATAATCCTTGGAAAATATATTTAGAAAACCTCGATAAGTGAAAAAAACCCTACGATTGAATTTGGGAATAAAAATAATAGAACATCCTAGAATTTGTTGAGGTATATATTATGTGGATATTTTTACAAAAAACATCCCTACATGAATTCTACTAGTGTACATGGTTCTGGAATAGATGTACCAAGGAGTAACAACACTGGTAAGGTGTTCCGGGACTAACTTAGGGTAACCTGGTACATGACATTGGGCCTTACAGCACACAATGTTTGAAAATACCTAGGGGTATTATTAGGATAACTCGAATATTCTTAAAAAAGATTATAAAAAATTTAATTGTATGCTTTTTCCCAAAGAAACTGTTCTTATGATTTTGAGATCATACTTGCATAGGATTTAAATTTATATTATGTATTTTACTAGTTCGACAATATACTTTATAATTCATAATATAATTTATTGTATGCCATTATTTTGAAATGGTGACTATTTGAAGTAATGTAAACAACATGAATTCATGTAATCCATGTAGGGATTTCCCTCTAATTCATCACAATGATGTCAGTTTTGGAGCTATGATTGGTGTTGATAAACATATAACTTTACTAGGTTATGAAAAATAACCTTACTCATATGGAGCATCTTGATCTTCAACTTGGAAGAGAAATGTTATATCCCATTTATGTGTCAATATCCTCCATCATTTAATGGGATTAAAAATCCATTCGTATCATATGAGGGGATAAGTTATTTAGAAAATATATTTCTCTCCATGGGATGTAACGAAGGGGAGAAGGTTGTTAAGACAGTGTATCTTCTATCGGGATATACTGATCATTGGTTTCCATTGATTCAAAACAAATTGGAGGAGGAAGATATTAAAAATATCTAAATGAGGGATTTTGAGGAAATTTTACTAGAAAAATATTTTCCTTTTGAATAGAGAGTGGATATGGGGAGGAAATTCTTGAGTATAAGATAGAAATAGGATGCAAATATTGTGAGGTATGAATCCAACATTACAAGGTTAGAAAATAATGTTGTAGACTACATAATTAATCCAAGGGACCTGATTGATAAATTCCTTGATGGTTTAAATCCATTCCTCAAAAAGGAACTGGTCTCTTAGAATTTATCATCATATGAATATTAAAGTCTCATGTGCTATCAAGAAAGAAAAATAATTCCTTAAGCCTTATGACTTTAAAGTAATGCAAGATAAGAAGAGGGAAGTTTAAACCTCTATAAAAGAATATAATAAAATGGGTAATAAGGGAATATAGGAAATTATAACCTATTGTAATTGTTGGATGAAAAACCATGGTACTTGCTTGAATGGAATTGGTGTTTATTACATGTGTGGAAAAAAAGCTAGAAATCCCATGACTGCAAGGTAAATAATGAAACTACCAATTATCAATTCTATAATTGTAAATATATGGGACATTATGCATATGAATGTCCTAAGTGTCAGGGATACTTCCCCCAACAAAGTCCAACGGAGAAAATTCAACATTATGTGATCACAACAACAGCATATGAAGTACCTAACTTTGTGTTGGTTGATACTTTAATCATCTACTCAATATTACCAAATCATTTACTTGATTCTGGATCATTTCATTATTTTATATCTTCATAGTTTTATTGTTAAATTATACATTTCCAATTTGATTTAATAAAGGTTTTTTTGTAAAATCTCCTAATGGAAGTATCATTCTAATAAAGATGTGTCAATCAGTCCCCCTTATGATACATAAATGTTCTTTTTTCATTGACCATATCATCATACCCATGACTGACTTTGATATAATTATTTGTATGAACTATCTTTCAAGTTATAATGTGGTAATCTATTTCAAGAAGAATGAAGTTACAATTTTTTAGAATGATGTAGAATCCCTTTTCATTATAGTAGAAACCTCATAATATGATTCTTATGTAGATCCACCACCAGTAGCTCCATTGAATATAATTCTTGGGGAGGAAGAGAACACAATATCTATGGGTGAGGAAAGAAATGTACAAATTTTGGATGTAACTATTGTTGAAGAATACATTGATGTATTTCCCAAGGATTTCCCTAGACATCCACTAGAGAAAGGAATTGAGTTTTCAATTGATTTAATTTGTGGTGAAAAGCCTATATCAAATTCTCCTTATAGAATGGTCAGGGATGAATTAGTGGAGAAGAAGAAAATCTATATGAGTTGAGTTGTAGGAATTTTATTTTCCCTACTATTTCTCTATTGGGAGATCATGTTCTTTTTTTATTAATAAAGATATATCTATGAGAATGTTTATTGACTATAGGGAGAACAATGCTATTATGATAATGAACAAATACCATCTTCCATGGATTGATGATTTATTTGATCAACTTCATGGAGTCCATTATTTTATGAAGATTTACTATCGATCTGGATATCATCAGTTGTGTGTGAGGAAGCATGATATTCCAAATATAACATTTTGAAATAGGTATGGCCATTATGAGTTTGTAGTAATGCATTTTGGACTAACTAATGTACCCTCTACATTCATTAATCTAATGAATAGAGTATTTATAGAATATATTTTTGACTTTTTTGTGTTATTTATCAATGATATCTTGGTATACTCTAAAACCTACGATAAATATGAGAATCATGTTCAAATTTTTATAAATAATCATAGATGATATAAATTATACGGAATATCAATAAAGTTTGAATTCTAGCTTCCAAGAGTTTATTTTCTTATCCATATTGTTTCTAAAGAAGGAATCATAGTTGATCCTACAAAGAAAAACGCGGTTTAGGAATTTCCTACACCAACAAACATAATTAAGGTACGTCAAGTTATTGTTTTAGAATCTTATTATTGTCATTTCATTTAGAAGTTATCCTGATTAGCTAACCCATTAACCAGGCTTACTCGTAAAGGGGTTAAGCTTTTATGGACAAAAGAATATGAAGAATGATTTAAAGAATTGAGGAAGTAGTTAGTGAATGCTCCAATATTGACTATACCATTAGGAAATGGTGGATTTTTGATATATAGTGATGCATCAAAGAAAGGACA
Source organism: Viscum album (assembly GCA_963277665.1). NCBI lineage: Eukaryota > Viridiplantae > Streptophyta > Magnoliopsida > Santalales > Viscaceae > Viscum > Viscum album. The sequence continues at coordinate 1,905,403,170 of OY728160.1, forward strand.
TGGTTGTGTCCTTATGAAGAATGATAGAGTTATTGCTTATGAATCACGATAGTTAAAAACTCATGAAAAGAACTATCCAACTCAAGATATTGAGTTAGCAATAGTAATCATTATACTAAAGATATAGAGACACTCTCTCTATGGAGAAAGTTGTGAGATAGATATAGATCACAAGAGCTTAAAATATATCTTCTCACAAAATGAACTCAACATGAGCTAAAGCCGATAGGTCGAGCTGCACAACAATTATAATTGTTCAATACACTACCACCCAGGAATGGCGAATAAGGTACCAAATGCATTGAGCCTGAAATATCATGGAGTTCTGAAAAAAAATGAGGACTAACAAGGACCTTGTGTATGTGGATCTAATAAGGATGGATATGGAAATTTTAAAGGGAGGGGAAGCATCTCTACTTTTTCCAATGGTTTCCAAACCATCTTTATTGTAGAGTATTAAAAGTTATCTGTCTGATGATGAGAATCATTAAAAGAAAATAAATGTTGTGAAAGACTAGAAGTTGTAAGACATCATGTATAAGTAATGAATACTGAAATTTGGGAGGAGGCTAGGTCTTAACTCTATCCTCGAGATAAAAAGGGAGTTATTGGATGATGCCAAAACTTCAAATTTCTCTATACACCCTAGTTCCACTAAGATGTATAGATATTTGAAGGAAATTTTCTAGTTGGAAACATGAAGTGTGAAATTTATAATTATGTATTAAGATGCTTAGTCTGTCAACATATGAAGGATTAAAGACAAAATCCAAAGAGATTCCTGAAACCTCTTCAACTACTATAAAATTGAGCTTTAGAACCATTGTTATTTATCAGCGCTAGAAGAAAACTCTAATAAATGGGATTTTTATAATCTCTGAAGAAAGAATTGATAAATATAATCTTTTATCAGCACTTTTATTTTAATGATGATAAAGAAAATATTAATCTGTGTTTTAATTTTTTCACTCATAAAGGGTATCCTTTATCAACACCTAATTTTTAACGCTAATTAAGGGTATCCTTCATCAGTGCTTTATTTTTAGCAAATATAAAGGGTACACATTATTAGTGATGATAAATATTTCATTCATCAATGTAATTTTAGCGCTGCTAAAATGAAATAATTAAATAAATGAAAATTAAAAAATGTGATTATTTAAAAAAATATTACAAATTTTTCTTATTTATTTATTATTGATAACAATGAATTGATTGATTATACATTAATAAATATTAAACATTTTATTAATTAGATAATTATAATAATTAAATTTATTAAATTATATATATTAAATATACAGATATATATTAATGTATATAAATATGATTATATATTACAAAATACTTAAGTGAATTCCATTATTTTTTCATATATTTATTGAATAATAGTGTACGTTTAAAAATTAATATGAATTAAAAAAATGACGAATTGCATAGTACTCAACATATAAATGAATATCTTCTAACAATTCAATTTAATAAAGATCAAATGTGTGTTATATTGATTTCACATATACATATAATTAATGCATTTTTATATAAAATATGCACACACAAAAAACAAATCCATTTTTTCAATATTGTTTATGTGTACCTATATTCTTAATTTACTCAATTTCACTAAAATATATATATTCATGAATCCAAAATTAGATATTCATTAATAATGTAAAAAATATATTTTTTAGAAACATATATAAGTAAATATATTTCTAAATAAATATATTTATATATGAACATTCACTATATTTATAGAATCAAAATATTTATAATTATAAATAAACAAATATTTTTTAAAATATTTATATAATTATAAATAAATAATTCTTTATATTTAAATAATTATTAAATTTAAAATATATTCACTTAAATAATGAATATATTTACTATATTTATATTATATTTATTTATTAAAAACATATATTTATTATTATATAAATGTTTATAATGATAGATATAATATGTTTCAAAAATATATCAATAATTTAAATAAATAATTATAAAATTATAATAAATATATTTAAAAAGGAATATATCTACTATATTTATATTTATATATATTTATTATGTATTAATAAATATTTAAATTTTTTATTTATAATTATAATTATAAATACTTCAACATCGGTTTAGTAATAAGTGTTGATAAAGAATTTTTTCCAGTGCTTTTTTAACGCTAATAAAGATGTGGATTTATCAATGCTAAACAAACCAGTAATAAATGAACATTTTTTAGTGATAAAAGTTTAGCATTGACAAATATTGGTTTTATCAGTGCTTATTGGTAAGCGCTGATAAAACTGTCCCAATCTATTTTAAAAAACCTAACCATTTGCAAACTCGTCCAGATATAGAATTTTTCCACAGAATCCACCCGCTGTCATCACTCCTCCTTGGGGAATCGAAGGTCGAATCGTTCCTCCTCAATGAATCGAGGATCAAATCACACAACTCGATTGCGTCGGAATATCTCATTCGACATCTGAAGTGGGACTCGGATTTTCTTTAACTTAGCGAGTTTGGCCTTCTGATTTTCTTTATGCATTATTTGTTTCATTTTTTATTTCATATTCTAAAATTTGTTAATGATCTGTTGATTATGATTTTCTTTTGATCTACTATTTTGGGAAAAATTTGTGGTATATTTTTTTACCAACTACCGATGAATGATCTATTGTTTATATCGTACACTAAAACTTAGATTTATAAATTATTGTTTTATTCCTAGGTTTTATATCATCTTACTAAATATATTTTTTTCATATATGGATATAAATGATCAAAAATATTACTTTATATTCTTGTTTATTGACTAATAATTTGAGGCACATTGGTGGTTCCCAAATGATTATATATATGCAGACATCTTTCATGGACACCTTAGTGGACATGCAGCTTCATATGTTATTTCTCAAGAACCAAGCTATTGGATTGATGTATGTTCCCCTATTGGTTATATGTATCATATGATCTCTTCCCTATAATAATTTACTAAGGTTCTTAGTATTCTTATGGAGCATATTCAAATGGACTATCCGCATTTAAGCACATGAGGTTTTATAACATCAAGCCTTCACTTTTTGAATCATTATAGTTCTTTAGATCGCGTTATATTTGAATCTATAGATTTTATCAATTTAATATTTCTTATAGACTATAAGTGAGTGATTCTTTATACTGTCGTGACAAGTATGTGTGTATATATAGCTATTGCATCATTTATTTCCATAGTTTATTTCCAAATATGTATACCAATATCTAATAATAATGATTTCGGGTCAGCATGTCCATTGATCCCAAGGTCATGCTAGAATTTTGTCCAACCTCGGGTAATAATTCTTTCTATTTGGGGGGAACCACCTCCCATTTACCATTTTTATACTAATAATTTAAAACATCTTTTAGTGACATTGAGGTGTGTTAGAGGTCATAAGATGATCTGACCTAGTGTTGTTTGGGTAATTTAGGCTAGGGTCATTACACTATCCATCTTCTTGTTTACACCTATAATGTTTAGTGATAACATCATTTATTATCTACCTTTATCTCCCCCTATATTTTCAAATTCCAATATCCATTATTATTGGATTTGGAATATCTAAGTTCATTGATATTCTAGTGTAAATTATCCATATTTCCCTTATTATAATTGTCTATAACATTCAATTTTGATAATGAATATCTTATGTGTATTTATGTATATATTGTATAAAATTAATCTATAATGAAACCAATAGGATGGATGTGGAAATTAATCTTTAATGAAACCAATAGGATGGATGTGAGCGGAAAATGGATGCATGCTAATCATTGGACAAATGAATTTAACGATCGAGTTAAAGAGTTGATCAAGTATGCAAGATAGCATTCAACCAACCCTTCTAAAATACTCTGTTTGTTTTAACATTATTATTAATCATGAAAAAGTAGTTCAGAAGAGTTGGAAGAACATTTTCATTTTCAACATAATAGTTCAAAGCTAAAAATGTTGAACAAAACATGGGGAGAAACTAAATCTGGACATCAATTGGAATGATACAATGATTTATAAATCATTTGATATGAATGCCTTTGTGAAATATGATGGTGATCGTATGGAATAAATGACAATGTAAATTGAAGATGACCTTCTTGGTTGTATAGAGTTGTTTGAGGAGTCAAATAGTTGTTCTAAGAAACCATTTTATATTTTTTGTACTAAATAGACCACATTTTTTGTTATATTGAAGTTTTTTTTTTGAAATCATGAAACAAATAGAGTGATACCAACTTTACATAACTACTTGGATTGCATAAAGGTGTTCTACTATAAAAAAATGAACTACCATTCCTAACATATGATGCTAAATGAATATCTTGTTCATTTGTCATGATCTCTAAAAAATGCATTATTTTCCAAATGATTGCATATTGTTTTTCAAGAACCATGAGTCACTCATAAAATGCATTATGTGTGTTACAGATCGATACAAGAAAAATGAATTAGTTCCTTCAAAATATCTATGGTAATTTCCTATCATTCCACTATTCTAAATATAATATTGATGTCAAAAAACTACATCACAATTAGCCTGGAATGAAAATATAGGAATTAATGATGGTATCCTATGGCATCCTGTAGATTCTCCTCAGTGGTAGAAAATTGATTATGAGTTTTCTGAATTTGGAGATGAGTTGAGAGAATTTCTGTCTGGAATTATCTACAGATAGAATAAATCATTCCTATGTACAGAGTAGTACTCACAGTATGTGGCCCTTTAGGTTGGAAAATTATAACTTTCCTATATAGTTATGTATAAATCCCAAATAAATTATGTTGTATCTTCTTATATTTTTACAAATGAAACTCATTAATGATATTGATGTCTATTTGGATCCATTGATTAGTGTTTTGAAATCGATGTGGGATATAAGTGTTACAATTTATGATTCTCATCAAAGTGAAGAATTCACATTAAGGGATATATTGTATAGAATGATAAATGACTTCCACAGTTACAAACATTTATCAGACTATAGCATTGAAGGCATGTTGGGGTTCCTCATTTGGGAAAAACACAAATACTCATTTAGGTTGAAACATTCCTCAAAGGATGTGTTCTTTGGATATCAAATTTTTTTAACTTGATGACATAAATACCTATCCGTGATGACATCATTCTATGGGAATATAGTACAAGGTATGAAACCATCTCCAAGAATGGATGATCTACTATAAAAAATTAAAAAATATTGACACTGTTTTCAGTAGACCATTTTCCAAATGCCATACAAAATTAGGTTGGAAGAAGATATAAATTTTCTTTGAATTACCATATTGTAATTTCTTTTATGTCAGACATTTTCTTAATGACATGTATATAGAAAAAATGTATTTTATAGTTTTATTATCATGTTACTAAATATTCTTGGAAAAAAAGACATCAATCCAATATTGAACTTGATTGAAAAAGGGATAGGCCTAGATTTGGAATTGGTAAAAGGTAAAAGGCGGGATTTTGTTCCTCTAGTAGCTTACACTCTATCCAGATAGAAAAAAAATGAAACTTTTCATTTTCGTTAAAATTGTAAAAGTTCCATGGGGGTATTCATCGAATTTCAAGAATGTCGTGTCAATGACTAATTTGAAGTTAAAAGGACTAGAATCATGTGAATGTCATGTTCTGATGTATGATTTAATACCTTTTACTTTCCATTTCATTGTACCTAAAAATGTGTGACATACATTAACCAAACTCCGTTTCTTTTTCAAAGCCATAAGCAGTGAAGTTATAGAGATGATGAATTTTCACATAATGTATAAGGAGATTTCAGTCATATTATGCCAATTATAAATGTTATTCCCACAACAATTTTTTGATATAATGATCCACCAAATGGTTCACTTGGTCAATAATCTCAACTATAGGGTCCTATCCATTGCAGATGGATTTACCCCATAGAACGGTATAGGAATATTTTGAAAGGGTATGTCAAAAATTGAAGTCGGGAATAAGTTCATATTACAAAACAATATTTTTTGAAGAAACTATTGAATTATGTATCAATTACGTATTTGGTGTGGAAAGCACTGATCTCCCAAAGTCTCTTTACAAAAACTTCCTTGTAGGAGACAGAATTTATGGAAGAAATTTTGTTACAATTACTTTAATAGAGAGGGAGAAATCATATCTTTACATATTACATAATAGTAAAAATTTGCATCCATACATTGAATCCCACAAAAAATAGATATTTTAATTCATTAAGGTAGGAAATATGGAAATCAGATGCACAGAATAAAAAGTTTATAGAATGATTTAGAGATAAAATTTATAAGTAGTTATCTAAAAATATGAATTTAATTACTGGACGACTTCAATGACTATCCAAATAACCGAATTCAAATGTTATATCATATATTGAATTTGTAATCAATGGATATACATTCTATACAAAAAACAAAATGACTTCAGATTATTGAAAAATAGTTGTGTTGTGCTTGTAGCTGAAGAGATTCACATATTTGGTTCCAATGATAGAATTCCTATTTTGATAAATATTTCATATGATTTAATTACCAAACTAATACATGAGTTGGATTATACAACATTTCGTGTTCCTGTTTTTCATTGCAAATGGGTTGATAATATCAATGAAGTGAATGTAAAATCCTAGGTAAATAAAGAATATCACATTTTCATATTTGTTAATATTTTTGAATTAAATATTAAATTTTACATTAATGGGGATTCTATGCTTGATGGCATACCTGATAGACAACAAAGAGTTTCTTTGAAATCTTAGGTTGCACAAAATGTTGGGTTATACTGAAAAATAATAATATAATATTATTATTTTAAACAGGAGTTAACACATAGTGGTTGTATAGGTGGGAATGAACAGAACTAATTAGAATATGATTACACATGTTTGTTAAATGTTTTTACATTTATCTAATAAAAGTAAGAGGCATAAAATGTGAATAAATCCAATTTTAAGCATAAATACTCTGATATTCTTTAAAAAGTAGACCTACAACCTTTTGATGGTGAACCCTTTTAAGATATAGTTTTTGTCACTTGTATATGTTCTATTTGACAAAATATATATCTTATTTAGAATCAGGACATCAAATATTACTTTGGATGAAATTTTGGTATTTTTCTAATAAAGTTCATTTTTAATGAATAGTGAAAAAAACTGCATTTAAATTCAAACCTACCTTTCACTCTAATTTATTTATATAGTTATATTGTTCTTTTTATGGGTTTTAAAGTGAAATTGGATTAAATTTTTACCATTTAATTCAATTTTGGTCATTAGAAGTAATTTCCCATTGAAATTAGACATAAATAAATATCAATCTTTTTATAGTTATTATTTCGTAAAAACACGCTTTTTTGGTTTTGACAACAAAAATTAATTTTACATTAATTAATGAAACATCTGTATTTTTAATTTGGAAAAATAGACATAATTTTTTAATTAGGAATATCAACAATAGCTTTTGGTGAATTTTTGGTATTTTTCTGAAAATGTTAAAAATTTTATGAACAGTGAAAACACTACATAGTAGTTAAAAAAAACTTTTTCATTTAAATGAAATTTTACCCATTCTATGAATTGAATTTCAAAAAGATGACATAAATGGTTTTCATTAGAAAGTAAAATTTTTTTCAATGTGATGAAAATATTTTTTTGGTGAATATTATCTTTTGATTTTTATTTACTACGGTTAAAGGTAAATAGAGTAATTCAAGGTAAAAATAGTATTATAATAATATAAAATTACCATAACACTTGTAATAACCTTATTTGATGAGTAATGGTTGAACAAGATAATCCTTGGGTGGAATTTGGCCCCTTTAATTCTACTTGGGGGTAAGATAATGACATTAATAACGTTTTCTAAAGTAAAAAATAAAAATATAATAAATGTGAATCTTTTTACTAAAAAAAATTTGTGGCGTTATATAAGCTATATATTTGACTGAAAATATTATTTAAAAATAAAAAAAATTCCTACATCAAGGTATTTTATTTATAATTTTTAGAAATTATATAAATAAATTTAATTTTGACATAATTGTGATGTAGTAATTGGTTCATTAATAAAGGATTCAAATAAATTATATTATAAATATTAAAATAAACTTCTTCTGAAACTTTTTATTCCATACACGAATTTTTTAGATTAGGATGAATTTTTTACATTGAATTAATGAAGGTTTTTTGAATGAATCAAGTTGGATTGAATTTTTTAAAAAGTCTTCATATGAATAGTATTAAAATTGACAAAAAGATTGGTTTTAAATCAATCAATATTTTATTAAATGGTAAAATAGTCCAAAAAATCCAAGTGACATATATGATGTTAAAATTTCATTAATAATCCATTTTGGGTCTTTTTACATTTTATAGTAAATATATTAACCATATAGTAAGATTATATAAGAGGACATGGTAAAAGTTAAACAAGTAAACAAAGTTTTAAATAAAAAAGATAAGGATTAAAAAGTATCCAAAACCTATCCAATTATTATTGGATGATTTTATTTCAAATTATATGCACCTTATCATCGAATTAAATAAGGTTTGGACCTTTTCAAACCAAATATCATTTTATAATAAAATAATACATTCATGCATTCCAAAAGACCCCCTCCCTCGTATAAAAGGGAACCACCTCTAACCCTATTATCACACCAATCAAGCCCTTTGACTCATCCAACCACTGCCAAAATAATCTCTCAAAATCACTCTCTTCCTCTTATAAGACTTAAATTATGCATAAGGCACTTCAAGAATGCCTTTCGGATCAAACCAAAGGGAGTTACCCGATTTAAATATAACATCTTCCCCCAAGTCCTATTCGTTTATTATACATCATCACTCCCTATGATCTTCTTATTATTTGTTTACATAACAACACTAGTATCCTAAATATACTAGTTTTTTGTTATAATAAATATTATAATTACACTTCCACACACCTCCATCTAATGGGTATGAAGATACTGTTTCGGTGGATGTCGAACTATTGCCTCACGAAACGATGATTGTTCAGTTATCTCCTACTACCTATCATGGTGGCCATTCTGATTGAACTATATCTATATATTATATTTATTATATTTATATTTTCTATATTCTTCTGTTTTTTCATTTATATAATATCTTTACGGTTTCCATAATGGTTAATACGATAATTTCATTTGATGAAGTGCGGACTACCGCCCCCTCAATGTGATATGACTCATCCATGGAATACATGGAACATATAAATGATATATTTAATGAAATTATATATTATATTATAATGTAATTATAATATAACTATGTATCATTAAGTATTCATTTCATTAAATATGAAATAGGAATGAAATTAGTGATCATGCTTACGTAGGGCTTACCATTTCCATGAATGGGGAATTTCATTTCTTATCTCTAAATGTTATGTACTATTATAAATACATATAAATATGGGATATATATGATATATATGATATGTAAATAATTAATATCATTCTGGATATATTGAAATTTTGACCACATTGACGACTTGTAATTCTAAGAAATTCATTTTTGACTCAAGTACCAAATATTGACAAAATCGTTGTTATTAACTTAAATGATTATGTAATGTTTATAACATAGTAATAAGGTATATAAAAATAATAATAAACTTTAAAAATTTTCTTAAGAAAGTTTAAATTTAGTTTAGTTTAACATTCATGAGTTTAAAGAACGAATGAGCCAAGTCAGACACAAGGTAAGGGAACTTCATAACGCAATTTCCATACTTTGGGTTGATCTTCTATTTCTTGTTTATTTCTTTCATTGATTATGTGAGAAACTAATTTTTATGTATTATCATGTGTTTATACTTTAATTATGTGTTCTTATAGTGAATACCCAAAATCGAACTATTTTATTTACAAAATGATCTTTGTATGTGGTTTTCATCTCACTTTTTAGTCCAGTGAGATTCATGCTATATTTTCCCCTATTTCCTCTTTTTTGGTGTATATACTGCCCATGATTGTATTATTTTTTTTAATATACTTTATGTTATTTGTTTTTACATCTTCATTTTATGATCATTCTTTCATGGGGTGTATGTTTCACAAGTTACCAAATCGCTAATGGAACGTTTAAACACAATTTCCATTCATTGGGTTAATCTTCTAATTCTTAATTATGTCATGCTATGATTGTGGGTAGAATCACTATTTATTTATTTAATTCCAAATTTTCACTCCCCTTTGTGTTTATATACTATTTATACACCTAGTCACCAAATTGATAAATACCAACATATTTTTGTAAGGGAGTTTTTCTCAATTTACATTCCATTGAATCATATTTGTTGTTATACACAAATTCACTTTTACATGGTGTATATAATGACCTTTGAAATATTATATCATGAATATCCTTATTCTCATTATATTTTAAGCTTTTTTTATATTATTCATTAATTATTATTATTCATTTATTTTCTCTAGTGGTAAGGGATTCTTTAAAAAAACATTGTTTTAAATGTTTTAAAGATTCATTCCTCAAAATTTTGCTCCTTAATGACCATGTTTTCAAAATGATTTTAAGGATTTATTTATTTAAAAAATAGTTTTTTTTAATGTAAGTTCTTTTAAAATATTCAAAGTGGTATTGGAAATGTTGATTCAAAAATATCTTTATTTAATTTTTTAAATGGTTTTGAAAATGGTTTGATAAAGCATTGATTATGTCAATATCTTGAAATGATATATTGTGATTACAATGTGGAATTTTTATCTTTCATTTATTCTTATTTTTTGTGTTAATAGTATGTCATGGTTATTGGGAATTTTTTACATATAAGGGAAGTTTCATGATAAACCTAGGGCGGGTGAGCCTAAGATAGCTCTCCAATGCATTGTGTAATGTGACAGAGGTAAATGTTAATGTTTCTCTTAAGAGATTTAGGTAATATACAGTTATGGGTATTCCAAACATAACTCCCTACATAGCTATGAAATATATAATGTAAGTTTGATATGGATTCCACAAGTTACTTTTATGATTCATTATTTCTATATATTAATTAATAATTTTTTAATTTCATGTGGTATGTTAAAAAGATTGTGTTTTGTGTGTATTGATGGACTAATGATTTATTTATTTATTTTATAACCCTTACTGAGCTTTTTATGCACATCCTATGTTTTTTGAAATTTTTTTCACAGGGTATAAGGCAGGGTAAGAGAAAATAATAATTCAAGAATATTTATATCAAGAAATGAATTATTGTCTTTTTTAATAATTTTTATTTTACAAAAAAAATGGACAATGACTAGAAGTGTCTACTTTGTAATATTTTATATATAATGTAATATTTATGGCCTAATTCTCTATAACTCTAAACATGAAAATATCCTCAATGTTAATTCTTGATATAACTCTAGATTAAGTGACGTTTTATGTTTGGGGCCTTATAGTTGGTATTAGAGGTTGTTCTAGACAACTTTAGGGATTATGTGTTTTTGTTAGACACGTGGTTAGTCTATACGTCAAATCCTTATGTTAAATCTTTATTTTATAAATTTTTCATTTCAAAGAAAGTATTTTAAAAATGGAAGGAGGAGGATCTCAAACAACATTCCTATCTCTTCCTGATGACGTGCTTGTAATAATTATTTCAAATTCATTTATAGATGATTCTGAAACATTTTCTAACATATAACTCAGTTGCAAGAAATTTTTTGAGATATTAAACACCTCAGCTATACCTCGATACCATCGTGGATCATGGGTTGTATTTAATCAAATAAAATTTTTTCAATATTCTCATATTTTCAAGAAAGTTAAATATTATCATGAAATTTTAAAATATTTTACCTTATCACAAGATTTTGAAGAATATTTTGACTTATAAAAAGGTTCGGAATAAGGATACTCTTGTGAAACCTATTTATATTTTATTTTAAATTATATTCTTTCCGCACATACATATGGTATTTTAAAAGGACCATTGATTGAATGTTTCAACACAAACTCGGTTTGATATTTTTATAGAAATAATGTTTTATTAGATATTTTTAAATTATATGTCATACATGATTATTTTTCTAAACTATTATTATACGAACACCTATATGACCCTAGTTGTACGAGGTGTAATTGTATAAAGTAAGAAGATGATTTTGAAGGATCTCTAAATTTTTGTTTCAATGCATGGAACATCTATCTACGTGAACAATATGACGCTGAAACCATATGGACACTATGATCAATGTATGATGTTATTTCTTTGGTAATATTGTTCTTTTATAAAGGTAAAAAATTTCAATATATATAACATATCATGAATTAAGATATTGAGGTCATTATGAGTGGGAATGAAAATGAGAGGTATAAGAAAACCATTGAGGTTAAATAATGTTAGGGTTAATTTTCAGTTTTATAAAAATGGACAACACTTAATATGGGTGAAAATCCTTCATGTCTAGCAAGGCTATAAGAATTGAACCCACAACTAAAGGGTGAAAAGGGTGCATCACCTACCACTTCCATATGTGAAGCCGCTGGTTAGTATGACTTATTATTATTAGTTAAATGATTTTATCGATCAAGAATAAGTTGATTTGGGATATTATGTTGTTGAGTCAATATGGTTTTCCTTATGACTTTTTCATTCCATCTTGTTTTGAAAATCACAAACACCTTATCTTTAAGGAAAATAGATTTTATAAGGAAAATCGCTTTTATAAGGATAATTGCTTTTATATGGAAAATTTCTTTTATAAGGAAAATTTCTTTTATAAGGAAAATTTCTTTGATAAGGAAAATTGCTTTTATAAGGAAGATCGCTTTTGTAAGAAAAATTATCCTTATCATATTTTCATCCATATATTTCTTAAGTATAAGATTCGGATTAATTTCTATATTCTCGTAATCGTTTGAAACATTGATATGAAGAATTCTATTTTAGGTTCCGAATTCTGGATGAGAACTGTAATGAAGTTTCACTCCGAATTCCAGATGAGAACCGTAATGAAGTTTCATTCCGAATTCCGGATACGAACTCTGATAAAGTTCTACTCAGAATTATAGATAGGAATTCTCATGAAGATCGACATCGAATTCTCATTATGAATTCTGAGGACGAATTCTCATTACGAATTCTGATAACAAATTATCCTTACAAATTCTAATGACGAATTCTCATTTATGATTTCTGATAATAGATTCTCATTACTAATTATAATGACGAATTCTCAGTACGAATTCTAATGAAGAATTCTCATTCCGAATTGTCATTTCGAATTCACCTATTAAACTGAATCTGATCATCTTTTCTTTATACACTCCGAATTTATTTTAGACTCCGAAAATTATTTTTGGTTAGACTCTGAACTTTCATTTTACTCACGATTTTATAATTTGTCTACTCCTTGACATTTTTGGTTTACACTCCAAATCTTCACTCCGAACATCTGTGTCAAACTTTAAACAATTTCTTGCATTCCGTTTCACTTGATTTTTTATAAAATGATGTCGTCTATTCTTTTATAAACTAAATGTTGGTTATGTTACACGTGTACAGGTCCCTCCGATTTTTTAGGAAAATATGACTGTTGGAAAGGAGGACGACCTTGCCTATAAATAGGATCTCATTTGAAAGAGCTCACAACAACAGAGAAATTGATCAATCTAGAGACTGCACACTGCTAAGGTGATTTCTAGAGAGAGAAATCTTTTCATGCCTTGTGTGTACTGAACCGCTCGTTCAGTTTTTTGCTTCATGCGACTCAGAATGTTGGTGATTACATTCGAGGACTTCCGGGGATAGGAAGACAGAGGTGCCGACTACCTTGAAGTTCGAGGGCTTCCTTGTTGAGGAAGACAGAGGTTGCCAACTACCTTGAAGTTGAGGGCTTGCGGGGATAGCAAGACAGAGACTCCGATCCCTGTATCGAGGGCTTACCCTGGTGTGGGTAAGACAGACTTGCTTGAAAGTATAAATCAAGGGACCTTTATCCAAGGTTGTTGGATACCCTTCTCTTTGGGTTAAAATACTTATATCTTTTTACTTGTAGTCTTACTACTTGTTTGTTTCCGCTGCATTTTGTATTGTAAGGAAAGTATAACTTTCTTATACTTCCTTACTTGTACTCTATTTCATTTAGATTCTATACGCTTTAAGTTAGAATCTCATATTGTAATCTTTAGTTAAGTCTCAATTTCCGGATCCATATTTCCGGAACCTACTTTCAGAATAACTAACTTTAAGGGATCCAAAGGAATTTTTAAAGTATACAATTACCCCCCCCCCCCCTCTTGTATATTGAGCATCTACATCATTATTTTGATCCTACATATGTTTTATCAAATGGATATCCTAAGTATAAGAAAATTATTTGGTGATTAAGTGATAAATGTTATTTTGTAATACATTCTCTATTTTGGGAACACTATATTCCTAAGGAAAATAGAATACAATGGGATTTCATTTGTGGAGTAATGGTTGAATTTTTATTTTGGCAGAATCTATGTTTTTATTATGGAGATATGGAAATTTCGGTTATTTATGGAAAAGATTAATATATCATAGAGAATATTTTATTAGGTTAATTACATTTCAATATGATACTTTAATAGTAACCAATGTTATTTGAAGATAAATGATAAGATTTTTGTTGAATACAATGTGGTAAAATCTTTGTGAATTTTGGGATTCAAACTTAGTTTGGATTGTTTTGGATAATTCTAAAGACAATTGTTGTTTAATGGTCTTTGTTGATATTTGGGTATTGTTTGTTCAATTTTGGATATCAAGAGTAGTATTTATTTTTTTATAAAATATTATCATTTTTTTGGATTATCTAATCTTGTACTAACCATTTTGTTTTTGGTTAATGTCTATAGATAGGGTAAAATATATGGTTCATCTTTTTTGGAAGATGTGATTCTGTAGAACTTGATACTAATGCTTCAGGTGTGACAAATTTTTCTTGATTGCTCACTATTTAGAGAAAATATGAGTTTTTGGTGGAAAAATATTAATGGATGAAACTCTAATTGAAAAGTAAGTATATTTCCTTATGTCTATCAATTTCTTAAAAAAATTCTCCAACTTCAGTAAATGAAACTTAAAACAAAAATGTTGCATTTTTACTTTTCCTACTGGGAAACCAACTACTGTTAAATCTATCAAAAGTTTGTGGTTTTTTGGTGGTTAACTATCTCATGATCATGTTTTCTATCGCTCTCCATCATAACATGACACTTAGTTTCTCCTCCTTATCCATGTTTTCATTGAATCCTAGTCTGTGTTATCTCAGGTGACCTTTTTACTTCCCTTTCTTTATTTTAGAGGGATATTTTTATTGACACTTTTTCAGATGTGGGACTTCCAATTAAGTATTCTAGCCCAATTTTAAAATTGCGAGGATGCAATTCCCAAAAGCGGGGAAGGATGTTACATCCCAGGTAAAAAAAGAATATAAAATTTTCATATTTATTAATATTTTTTAATAAAATATTAAATTTACCATTAAATTTGATGCTATGTTTGATGGAGTACCTGATACCCAACAATAGGTTTCTTTGAAATATTATTTTGGCCACAATGTTGAGTTATATAAATAATAATATAATATTATTATTTTAAATGGTAGTTAACGCATAGTCGTTGTATTGGCAGGAATGTATAGAACTAACTACAATATTATTACACATGTTTTTTGAATGTTTTTAGATTTATCCAAGAAAAGTTGCATGCTTAAAAGGTGAATGAATACAATTTTAAGCATAAATACTCTAATATTCATTAAAAGGTTGATTTTCCACCCTTTGATGAATTTTTTTTTTTAAATATATTTTTTGTCTCTTTTATATGTTCTATTTGACAAAATAAATTTCTTCTATATAATCAGGAAGACAAAATTTACATTGGATGAAATTTTGGTATTTTTTTGATAGTGTTCATTTTTAATAAATAGTGAAAAATAATGCATTTTATTTCAAAACATCCTTTTAATATAATTTAATAATATATTTATATAGTTCTTTTTATAAGTTTAAAAATGTAAATGGATTATATTTTTATGTTTTAATGCAATTTTTGACATTGTAAGTAATTTCACTTTGAAATTGGACATAAATAGGTGTCAAACTTTTGATAGTTATTATTTCTCAAAAACACGTTTTTTGGTTTTGACAACGGATATTAATTTTAAATTAATTAAGAAAAAATATATGTCTTGAATTTTCTAAAATGGACATAATTTTTGAATTTAGAATATCAAAATTATCTTTGGGTGAATTTTTGATAATTTTCTAAGAACGATAAATTTTTTATGAATAGTGAAAAACACTACATAGTAGTTAAACAATCGACTTTTTCATTTAAATGATATTTGACAACTTTTTTGAATTAATTTTTAAAAATACAACATAGATTGTTGTTATCAGTAAGTAAAAGGTGGTTCAATAAGATGAAAATATTTTTTTGGGTTAATAGTAACATTTGGTTTTTATTTACAGCGGTTAATGGTAAATATTGTAATTCAAGGAAAAATAGTGTTATAATAATATAAAATTACCTTAAATCTTGTCATAACATTATTATATGTGAATTTTTATACCAATAAAATCCTTGGGTGTGACCTTTGGCCTATGAAAGCCACTTGGGTTGGATAATGACATTAATAACTTTTTTTATTGTAAAAATAAAAATATTATTAATATGGATCTTTTAACTAAAAAAAATTATATTGGGTTATATAAGTTATATATTCGACAATATATATTATTTGGAATGATAAAATGATTTAAAACATCATGATATTTTTTTTATAATATTTAGACAGTAAATAAATAAATTTAATTAAGACACAATGGTGATGCAGAAATTGCTTCATTAATAAAGGATTCCAAAAAATGATATTATAAAAATTAAAAATAAATTTATTTTGACCCTTTTTATGACATACACGAATTTTATAGATTATTAAGAATATTTATATTTTAATTGATGAATTTTTTTCGAAATAATAAAGTTGGTTTGGATTTTTTAAAATGTCGTGATATGAATAGTATTAAAATTGAAATAAAAATGTTTTTAAATAAATAAATATTTTATTAAATGTTGAAAGAGTCCTAAAAATGTAAAATTATTAAAAATGACATATATGATGTTAAAAATGTCATTAAGGATCCGTTTTGGGTCCCTTGACATTTTATTTTAAATATATTAACCATATAGTTTGAATATATAAGAGGACATGGTAAGACTTATATAATATAACAAAGCGTTAAATAAAAAAGATAAGGATTAAAAAATATCCCAAACCTATCCAATTATTATTAGATAATATTATTTATAATTATATGAACCTTATCTTCGAATTAAATATGTTTTGGACCTTTTGAAACTAAAAATCATTTTATTATGAAAGAATACTTTAAAACATTCCTAAAGAGCCCCTTCTTCCTCTTATAAAAGGAAACGAGATCTAACCCATTAAACACACCTATAAATCCCCTTATCTCATCCAAAATATACCCAAATAATCTCCCAACATCCCTTTATTCTTGCAATAAGCCTTACTTTAGGCAGAAGGCACATCAAGAAATCCTTTTTGTTCAATCTAAAGGGAGTTACCCGATTTGAAGGTAGTGTCTTCCCTCAAGTTCTCTTATTTTGTTTTACTTATTAACTCCCCATGTTATTCCTATTTTAATACATAAAATTCCATTATACTAAATATAATTGGTTTTTTATGAGAAGAATTCGAAATACACTTCCACACATCTCCAACTAATGGATACGAACATACTGTTTCTGTGGACGGTGAACTACGGCCTCACGAAACAATGATTGTTCAGTTATCTCCTCCTGCCTCTCATGGTAGCTATTATGATGGCACTATATTTATATTTTATATATATTATATTTATATTTTCTGTATTCTTATATATTTTTCATTTATATCATAGCTTTATGGATTCCATAATTGATAGATACGATAATTTCATTTGAGAAAGTGCGGACTACTGCCCCCTCAACGGGATATGACTCGTTCTTGCCATAAATTTAATGTATAAAGGATTGAGTTAATGAAATTATATATGATATTATATAGGAATTATAATATATGTTTGTGTCATTAGGTTTTCATTACATTAAAAATGAAGTAGAAATGAAATTATTGTTCATGCGTACGTATGACTTACCGTCTTCATGATCTGTGCATTTCATTTCTTATCTCCAAATGTTATGTAATATTATAAATACTTGATATATATGATATATATGATATATAAATAATAAAAATCATTCTGTATATAATTTACTTTTGACCAAATGGAAAACTTGTAGTTATAAGAATTTCATTTTTGACTCAAGTACCAAATATCGACAAAATGACTGTTATTAACTTAAATAATTATCTAATGTTTATAACATAGTAATAAGTGATATAAAAGGAATATTAAACCTGAAATTTTTTTTGAAAAAATTATAAATTAACTTTAGTTTATTATTCAGAAGATTAAAGAATGAACGAGTCAAGTCAAACATGAGGTAAGGGATCATCTTAACCCAATTTTCATTCTTTGGGTTGATCTTGTCTTTCTTGTTTATTTCATCCCTTGATTATATAAGAAATTCCAGAATGGCCCAAAATGCCTTATTTTTTATTGATTTTTGATGACACCCCTTTCAAGGAATGAGGGGGAAACCATACAAGAAATTTAGTCTTAGAGATTACATTTCCTGTAGGCATGGGGACATTATATGACCCACAGGTCTTAAGGAAATCATACAGACAATGACTACTTGAAAATTCTCCTCCCCAACATCTGCATCATGATCAGCTCTCCACCTTTTCATGGTTATTCAACTAGCTGTCCAGTGCAGTGATGCCTGGGCCTGGTACTTATGGAAATTCTATAAACTCTCATTCATCCAAATCCGTTTAGCCCTGCTCTGGTGAATGCTCCATGCTCTTTAATCCTCATCTGGAGCTAGTTCCTTATAGAATCTGTCTATTTTATTTAAAAATGATCCATGTTAGGGGTTTTCATCTCACTTTTTATTCTCATGAGATTCATGCTATATTTTCCACTATTTCCTTTTGTGTGTTATATGTACTTTCCATGATTGTATTCTTTTTTTTAATATACACTAATTTATAAGTATTTTAATCTTCATTGTATGATCTTTATTTCATGGGATGTATGCTTTTTAAGCTACCAAATCAAACTGGTATGGGACACATTAATTAAAAATCTCTAAATTAAATATATTAAATTTTTTTGAAAATGGTTTTATAAAGCATTGATTATGTCAATATCATAATATGATATATTGTGATTTCAATGTGGAAATGTTATATTTACTTTATGATTGTTTTATGTGTTATGATTATGTTATGGTTACTGGGAATTATTTACATATATAGGTGGTTCGGTGATAAACCTAGGGAAGGTGAGCCTGATATAGCTCTCCAGTTTATTCGGTAATGTGATAGTGGTAAAGTTTAATGTTTAACCTAAGAGATTTAGGGAATACATTTTTATGGGTATTCCAAATGTAAATCCCTGTGTAGCTGTGAAAGCTACAATATATGTTTGATATGTATTCCACAAGTAACCTTTATGATTCATGATTTCTATGTATTAATTTAAATATCTTATGATTTCATTAGGTGTGTTAAAAGTTTTAAGTTTTGTGTGTATTGATGGACTAATGATTTCCGTCCTTATTTTATAAACCTTACTGAGTTTTTTATGCTCAACCCAAGTTTTTTAAATGTTTTTCACAGGGTATAAGGAAGGGTAAGAGAAATTAAGTATTCAAGAAGATTTTTTCCTGGAAAGTAATTATTTTTTTCTTTTAAGAATATTTATTTTATGAAAGAAAATTGATACTAAGTAAAAGTTTATACTTTGTAATATTTGAGATGTAATTTAATAGTTATGGACTAATTCTCTAAAACACTAAACCTGAAAAGATACTTAGTTTTAATTCTTGATTTAACTCAAGATTAATTAATGTTTTAAGGTTGGGTCCTTATAGTTGGTATCAGAAGTTGGTTTAGACAAATTTTGGGATTATGAGTTTGTGTAAGACACATGGTTAATCTCTATGTCTACTCCTAATGTTAAATCCTTATTTTGTAACTTTTTAAAATCTAGGAAATTATGTTACAAATGGAAGGTGAACGATCTCAAATTACATTATTATCTCTTCCTAATTACTTTCATGTAATAATTATTACAAAGTCATGTCCAGACGATTATGAAACATTTTATTACATACAACTCACTTGCAAGCAATTGTTTTGGATATCAATCACCTCCTCGGTACCTCGATACCATCAGGGATCATGGGTCTTATTTAATCAAATCTTATTTTCTCAATATTTTCATGTTTTCAAGAAAGGTAAATATTATCAAGTAATTTTCAAATATTTTACCTTATCACAATATTTTTAAGTATACTAGGAGTTGGGATGAAAATGAGATGTATAAGATAACCATTGAGGTTAAATCATGTTTGGGTTATTTTTTAGTTTTATAAAAATTGAAATCTCACAAGATGGGTGATAACCCATCACGTCTTACAAGGCCATTGGAATCGAACCCAAAACTGAAGGGCTATAAGGGCTATAAGGTCACATCACTTACCACTGGCCTATGTAAAGATACTGGTTAGTATGACTTATTATTTTTAGTTAAATGAATTTATTTAACAAGAATAATTTGATTATGGATATTATGTTTTATCAAATGGATATCCATACTATAAGAAAATGAATTTGTAATTAATTGATAAAGGTTATTTTATAAGACGTTTTCTCTTTTTGGAAAGCTATATCCCTATGGAAAATAGAATACTATGGGATTTAATTTGTGGAGTAATGGTTGAAATTTTATTTTGTCATAATATATGTTTTTATGGTGGACATATAGTAATTTGGGTTACTTATGGAATGATTAACCTAAAATATATAATATGTGATTAGGTTGAATACTTTTCTATATGAGACTTTAAGAGTAACCTATGTTATTTGGAGATAAATGATAATATTTTTTTTAGAAGAATATATGGTCAAATCCTTCTTAATTTTGGGATTCAAATTTACATTAGATAATATAGGATAATTTTAAAGACAATTATTTATTTAATGGCGTTTATTGAGCTCTGGGTGTTGTTTGTTCAATTTTGGATATTAAGAGTAGTATTTTTTTATAAAAGATTATACTTTTGGGGATTATCTGATATTGTACTAACCATTTCAGTTTTGGTTAATGTATAAAGATAGGTGAAATATATGGTTTATCTTTTTTGGATTATATTTCTCTCTGTTAGTTGATTCTAACACTTCAGGTGTGACCAATCAATCTTGAATACTCATTGTTTGGATAAAATATGAGTTTTGGTAGAAAATTATTAAAGGATGAAACTCTACTTGAAAAGTAAGTATATTTCCTTATGTCATTTGTCAATATCTTACAAAAATCTCCAAATTTATTAAAATAATTTTAAAACAAAAAAATTTGTTCATTTACTTTTCCTAATGGGAAACCAAAGACCATTTAACTTATCACAGGTTTGTGGTTTTCTAGTGGTTAATTTTCTCCTGATCATGTTTTATATCGCTCTCCATCAGAACATGATACTTATTTTCTCCTCCATATCCATGTTTTCAAGGAATCCTACTATGTGTTATCTCAGGTGAACTTTATGATTCTCTTTATTTCTTTTAAAGTGATATTTTTATTAACTCTTTTTCTAGTGTGGGACTTTCAATGAAGTTTATGAGCCCAATTTCGAAATTGCGAGGACGCAATTCCCAAAAGGGGGAAGGATGTAACAACCCAGGTAAATAAAGAATATGAAATTTTCAAATTTATTAATATTTTTGAATTAAGTACTAAATTTTACATTAGATGGTACGCTATGTTTGAAGTTGAACATGATGCACAAAAATTGGTTTCTTAGAATTCTTATGTTGCACACAACGTTGAGTTCTACTAAAAAATCATAATATAATATTATTATTCTAAATGGTAGTTAATGCATAGTCGTTGTATTTGTGGGAATGAACAGAACAAACTACATTATAATTAAACATGTTTTTAAAATGTTTTGACATTTACCTAATAAAAGATAGAGGACTAAAATGTGAATGAATCTAATTTTAAGCATAAACACTCTAATATTCATTAAAAGGTCGATTTACCGCCTTTTGTTGGCGAACCATTCTAAAATATAGTTTTTTTAACCTTTATATGTTCTATTTTACAAAATAAATTTCTTCTTTAGAATCGGGACATCGAAATTTACTTTGGATTAAATTTTTGTATTTTTCTGATAAAATTCAATTTTAATGAATAGTGAAAAAATAATGCATTTTAATTCAAAACTGCATTTTAATATAATTTATTTATATATTTAGATTGTTATTTAAATTGTTTTTAAAGTGTAATTAGATTATATTTTTACCTTTTCATCCAATTTTGGTCATTAGAAGTCATTTCACTTTGAAATTAGACATAAACAAGTGTTAATTTTTTGATAATTATTGTTTCTTAAAAACACGCTTTTGGTTTTGACTACAGAAATTAATTTTAAATTAATTAATTAAAAACCTATTTTTTGAATTTGGTAAAATAGAAATAATTTTTGAGTTCAGAAAATCAAAATTATCTTTGGGTGAAATTTTGGTATTTTTCTTAAAACCATATTTTTTTTATGAATAGTGAAAACACTACATAGTAGTTAGAAAACAGAATTTTTCATTTAATTAAAATTTTACATCTTCTATGAATTTATTTTCTAAAAAAATTCATAAATATTCTACATCATTAAGTAAAATGTGGTTAAATAGGGTGAAAATATATTTTTTGGTGAATAGTAATTTTGATTTTTATTTACCGCGGTTAAAGGTAAATAGGGTTATTCAAATTAAAAATAGTATTATAATAATATAAAATTAACTTAACACTTGTCATAACCGTATTTTATGAGTAATGGAAGACAAATAAAATCTTTGGGTGAGACTTTTGGCCTTTTAAATTAAATTGGGTAAGATAATGACATTAATAACATTTTTTAAAATAAAAATAAAAATATCTTAAACATAAATCTTTTTACAAAAAAAAATTTATATGGGGTTGTATAAGTGATATGTTAGACTATAAATATTATTTTTAAATATAAAAATATTTCCTACATCATGATATTTTAATTATAATTTTTAGACATTAAATAAAAAAATTAATTATGTCACAATAGTGAATGAGTAATTGCTTCATTAATAAAGGATTGAAATAATGATATTATAAATATTAAAATAAATTTATTTTGAACTTTTTTATGACATCCAAGAATTTTATAAAATATAATGACTTGGGAAATCATAAATAATTATGTTTTTTCTATAGAATCAAGTTGGTTTGGATTTTTTAAAAAGGCATGATATGAATCGTATTAAAATTGACATAAAAGTGTTTTTAAATAAATCAATATTTTATTAAAAGATAAAATAGTCATAAATATATAAAATTAGACCAAATGCCATATATTTTGTTAAAAATTACATTAAAGACCGATTTTGGGTCTCTTGACATTTTATAGTATATATATTAATCATATAGTATGAATAAATAAGAGGACAAGGTAAAATTTTAATAAGTTAACAAAGGGTTAAATAAAAAGGATAAGGATTAAAAAATATCCAAAACCATTGAAATTATTATTGGATTGTTTTATTTAGACTTATATTTACCATATCCTAGAATGAAATAAGTTTTTCACGTTTTAAAACCAAAAATCATTTTATAAAAAAATAATAATTTCAAACTTTCTAAAGGAGCCTGTCCTCCCTCTTATAAAAAGACACCACCTCTAACCCATTAAACACACCTCTCAAGCCCCTTGGCATGTCCAATATGTATCCAAATAATCTCCTAACATACCCATATTCCTCCTATAAGCCATACCTTAGGAAGAAAGAACACCAAGAAAGCCTTTTGGTTCATACTAGAGGGAGTTACTCGATTTAAATGTAACATCTTCTCTAAAGTTCTCTTCTTTTAAATTACGTCCTCACACCCTATAGATTTATTATTATTATTTTACATAAAAACATTTTTATCCTAAATATGCTAGGTTTTTTTAAGAAAAATATTCTAATTACACTTCTACACACCTCTATCTAATGAATATGAACATACTATTTCTGTGAATGGTGAACTACTGCCTCACAAAACAATGATTATTCCGCTTTCTTTTACCGCCTCTCATGGTGGCCATTATGATGGAATTATTTTTATATTTTATATATATTAAATTTACATTATCTATATTCTTATTTATTATTCCTTTATATCATACCTTTATGCTTTCCATAATGGATAAATATGATAATTTCATTTGAGGAAATGAGGACTACCGCCCCCTCAATGTGATAGGACTCATTCATGCCATGCATGGAACATATAAAGGATGGAGTTAATCAAAGTAAAATATGAAATTATACTAAAAATATAATATACCTATTTATCATTATGTTTTCATTCCATTAAATATGAAATCGAAATGAAAGTAGCGTTCATGCGTACGTACGGATTACTGTCTCCATGAACAGTGAATTTCATTTCTTCTCTCCAAATGTTATGTACTATTATAAGTACCTATATATAGTGGATTTATATGATATAAATGATATCTAAGTCATGAATATCATTCTGGATATAATAAAATTTTGACCACATTGATAACTTTTAATTATAAGAAGTTCATTTTTGACTCAAGTACCAAATATCAACAAAACAACCATTATTAACATAAATGATTATGTAATTTTTATAATGTAGTAATAATTGATATAAAAGGAATAATAAACAAGAAAAATGCTCTTAATAAACTATAAATTAACTTTATTTACTGTTCAGGAGGTTAATGAATGAACGAGTCAAGTCGGACATGAGGTAAGGGAACTTCTTAACCCAATTTCCATTCATTGGGTTGATCATCTCTTTCTTGTTTATTTATTTTTTTGATTATGTGAGAAATGAATTTTTGTATCTTATCATGTATTTATACTTTGTTTTATTGTTCTTATATTGAATATAAATAATCGATATATTTTATTTTTAAAATGATCTCTGTAAGCGGTTTTTATCTCACTTTTTATTCATGTGAGATGTGTGCTATAATTACCACTATTTCCATTTGTGTGGTGTTTGTACGGACCATGATTGTATTATTCTTTTTATTTTAATTTAATTTATGGGTATTTAAATATTAATTTTATGATCTTTATTTCATGGGGTGTATGTTTTGTAAGTTACCTAATAGGTAAGGGATCTTTTTAACCCAATTTACATTCTTTGGGTTAATCTTCTAATTCATAATTATGTCATGATATGATTACGTGTGAAATCACTATTTATTTATCTATGTAGTAATTTTGAATCCATTTTTTTTATATACTTTTTATACACATAATCTTCCAATTGATAAATTCAAACATCCTTTTTATGATCTTTGTAAGGGTCTTTGTCTCAATTGACATTCTATTGAGACTTATTATTCATTATACACCAATTCACTTTTATATGCTATATATACTATTCTTTGAAATATTATATCATGAATATCCTTATTCTCATGGTACTATATGATTTTTTCAATGTTATTCTGTAATTATACTTATTCATGTATTTTCTCAAGTGGTAAGGGACTCTTTTACTAACACATTGTTTTGAATGTTTTAAATATTTATTCTTCTTAATATTTCTCATTAATGATCATGTTTTCAAAATGGTTGTAAGGATTTATTTATATGAACATTATTGTTTTAAAATGTTAATTCCATTAAAATCTTCAAAGGGGTATGGGACACATTGTTTCAAAAATCTCTTTATTAAATTTTATAAATGATTTTGAAAATGGTTTGATAAAGAATTGATTATGTCAATAAATTGAAATTATATATTGTGATAACAATGTAAAAATGTTATATTTACTTTATTTTTGTTTTATGTGTTATGATTATGGTATGGTTATTGGACATTTCTTACATATACGGGTGGTTCTGTGATAATCCTAGGCCAAGTGAGCCCGAGATAGCTCTCCAATGCATTGGGTAATGTGACGGAGGTAAACATTAATGTTTCTCCTAAGAGATTTAGGTAATATACTATTGTGGGTATACCAAATGTAACTCCCTACATATGTTTGAATTCTACAATGTATGTTTGATATGGATTTCACAATTTACCGTTATGATTCATGATTTCAATGCATTAATTTATAAATATTATTATTTCATGAGGTATGTTAAAATGATTGTGTTTTGTGCATGTTAACGGACTAATGATTTATTTTTTATTTTATAACAGTTACTAAGTTTTTTATGCTCATCCCATGTTTTTGAAATTTTTTTCTTAGGGTATAAGGTAGGGTTAGAGAAAGTAATAATTCAAGAAGATTTATATGAAGAAAAGAATTAATGTTTTTTTAAGATTTTTTTTGTTATGAAAAAAATTCATACTGAGTAGAAGTGTCTAATTTTTAATATTTTATATATAATGTAATAGTTATGGAATAATTATCTAAAACACTAAACAGGGAATGATCCAAAATGTTAATTATTTATTTAACTCAAGATTAAGTAATGTTTCATGTTTAGTGCCTTATATTGAAAGTTAATGAAAAGGGTTTTGTGAATGTGAATTTCATTGTAGAAGGTGGAAAGACAATCTTTTCATAATGGAATAAGAGTAAGTGTAAGTATTTTATGACTCTTGTCCAAAAAAAATGAATTGGTAAATTTTCATTATGGTGACTAAAAAAATTGTTGATTTAGAAGAAAATTCAACTGAGAATGACCCTTTCATTAGGTCATCATAGTCAGTTCATCCCAATCCCATTGTAGTCAATTCCTTGTATGTTATATGGGACCACAAAGAGGGAATTTGGATTCGCGAAAGAGAAACCAAATAATTGAAACCATAAAAAATTAAATGAGAAGGTAAAAGTGTTTGTTAATATATTATGTTTTCCTCATAATATTATATGTTCTCTAATGCATTAACATAATCTAAATTAATTATTTGACTACTCATGCAAGAAATGTCTTATGCACATGATGAAGTTACCAATCCCAAGGAAGAACAAACTATAATTAATGAAACCCTTTGGACATATTCAAAGGTAATGTTATGATATACTTTCTTTATTTTACTAAAATATTATATAAATGATCGTTGATTTGATTTTCATTATTTTTAAAGGGATCATTTATTTTAGAATATTTTTTTCCATGTTTCTTGTCTTTTCAATAAGAGAAATGATATAGTCTCTGCTCAATAATTGAATTAATATTGATGTTTTCAGATTTAAATAATTTTCCATAGAATTAATGTATTCTTTGATATTTATTTATAATTTATTTAAATTTAGTATTACTCTCATAATAATAGTTTTCTTAAACCAGTGGAATATATTGTTTGATTTACGGGTTCTCTATCCATCATTCATGCTCCTTCTCCCTTAAACCAGTGGAATATATGTATGTTTAATTTATTTTTTTTATTACTCACATAACTATTGTGTTCTTATACGATTGGATTCTTTTTTTAGAGTTTGGGGTGCCCTATCCAAATTTCAGGCTCTTTATCCCTTAAAATCATTTCACCCCTGCAGTAGTGCATTTATCACTTTATTTCAAATTACCTCGATTACTATTGCTAGTAGAGAAATGATGTTGCCTCTGCATAATTACAATGATAATCTTTATGTTCACATAGTAAAATCATTGTCTATAGCATTAATTTATTATTTCATATTTATGTTTAATTTATTTCTTTTTAGTATTACTCGCATATTAATTATTTTCTTATACATTTGGATTCTTTTGTTCGATTTGCGGGTGTTATATCCAAATTTCATGGTCATTATCCCTTAAAACATTTTCACCCCTATAGTAGTGCATTTATCACTTTATTTAAATTTACCACCACTACCTTTACAAGAAGATCAATGGTGCTTCCTCAGCTCAATTACAGATGTAATCTTGATGTTTGAATAATAAAATCATTGTCCATGGAACTAATTTATTGTTTTATATGTATGTTTAATTTATTTATTTTTAGTATTACTCACATAATAATAGTTTTATTATACATTTATATTCATTTGTTCATGTTTGGGTGCTCTTTCAATCTTGTATCCCTTTCTACACCAAAACATCCACAAACTTCTTCTCTCACAAAACCATTAACTCCCATAGTGTGGACATCTATCAATTTATTTCAAGCTCCCTCTGCTACTAAAACACAGAGGTCATCTGGATATTTACATAGTAAAATAATTTTTCATAGAATTAATTTATTATGTCATATTTATAATTAATTTATTCCATTTTATCAACACTTATAATAATATTTTTCTTATACAGGTGGATTATTTTGTTTGAGTTATGGTGGTTTGTTTGAAACTACTCTTGCAATGTTGGATGTTTGAAAAATATAGTTAATAAAAATTATGGTAACATTGATAGTTAGGATTGTTTTTAAATGTATGTAATAATTTATATTTATGTAATTGCATAATGTAATATTTGAAATTACTATAATACTGTTTTTTCTATTATTTGTGTTGTGAATTTTATTTCATTTGAATTATGTATTGGGACTTGTTTTTATTGATATTTGATGTGTTTTTTGTGCTATAGTGTCATTTTACACCACACTACAGTTGTGTTTTACTTTGTTCTAATATTATATTTTTGTATTCCCCTTTATTAGCGCTTTTCTAGAGCTGATAAAGGCTATTTCTATCAACTTTAGAAGGTCGGGTTTGTAGCAGTGTCCTTATTCATACATGGAAATGGGATGAAATTATAATTGATTGTTTCACAAGATTACCCAAAACTCTATCAAAAAATAATTAAATAATGGTAATTGTTGATTGACTTACCAAATCTACACATTTCATTTCTATAAGGGAGGATTCTTCACTTGAATGCCTTACACGAACTTATATTAATGAAGTTATAAGACATCATAGATAACCCCTCTCAATTTATAATGATCATGATCCATGATTTACATTGAAATTATATAGAAGCCTTCAAAAATATTTGGATACGAAACTTTATTTTAGTACTTCTTACCACCATCAAACTAACGAGTAGTCATAAAGGATGATCCAAACCTTAAAAACATGTTGAGATCATGATCACATGATTTTAAAGGTATAATAGATCATCATTTACCTCTAGTGCAGTTTTCCTAGAATAATATTTTCCATTCTATTATTAAAATGGCACTATAAGAAGCATTGTACAAAAAAATATGTCATACACCAACATGTTGGGATGAATTTGGTGAAAGGAATCTTATAGGACTCAAGATTCTGGAGGAAACAACAGCAACGGTAAAGACTATTCAAACCCATATCAAATAAGATAATAGTAAGAAAAATATATATGTTAATAATCAATAGAAAGATAGTTAATTTCGTGAAGCAGATCATGTTTTCTTGAAATTATCTCCATACAAGGGTGTCATAAGATTTGGGAAGAAAGGGAAACTAAGCCCCATGTACATTAGCCCTTTTGAAATCATGGAGATAATTGGAGTTGTGTATTTCTTTTGGAAATTTCTCCTAGCATTTCTATGGTACATAATGTTTTTCAGGTCTCATTTTTGAGGAATTACATGCCAGACACACCACATGTACTCACTTCTAAATGTATCAAATTGGAACCTGACTTATCATACTATGAAGAGTCAATCCAAATTTTGGAAACTAAAATACATGTGTTGAAGAATCATATGACTCAGTTGGTAAAGGTACTTTGTAAAATCATAAAATTTAAGTGCGGATATGGGGGTTTGAGGATCTTATGATGAAGAACTACCCAAATATTTTTAGGATGTGAGATTTTGGAAATTTTGAGGATAAAATTTTTATTGGTGGGGAGAGTGTAATGGCACGAAATTTTATAAATGATTTTTCTCTTCTAATTTTTATATATTATGAATCTCGTAAAACCACATAGATAACATAATAAAATATTTATAAAATAATAATAAAATAAATAAGAGGTATTTATAGATGTTAAGGAACATACACCGATAAAACTGTAACTTATTCTTAGGAATAGTAATATGACCCTTATGAGTAGTAAATAGGCCCAGTGAATACTAACCTCACACATGAAAGTATAAATAAAATTTAGTAATCTCATAAGTGAAAGTATGATATCATTATATCATAATAAAAGTAAGTTAACATATTAAAAATTAATATTTAAGTGTAGGTATTTTTATAAACTACAAAATTTTTTATTTCAATTTTATAATTAATAAAGTAAATTAAAAGTAAATTAATTTTCATAAATTATATTCATAAATCAATATTTTTTGTCTTGTGATTTTAGGATAATTTAAGGAGACCTTAGTTAATTTTTGTAAGTGTTGTAAATTCAGCTTAAAATTTAAAATCTGTATTTTTGAAATAAATAAGTATTTTATTGAAAACAGAAATTTCACATATTTTGAAAATTATTTTGATAAAATGGATTCCATTTTTAAATTCTATGCCTCAATAAATGGTTAGGGTAACGTTTTGGGGTTTTTATGAAATACTTGAATTTTTAGTGAATAGTATAATATGTTAAGTTATAGTATAAATAAATTACATGCTAAATACAATATTCCATGAGTCATGGATGATGTAAGATCATTTTATCAAACTAACATGGACTCATTATTATATTTAGTCACAATAATAAATACTATTTGTCCTCTTGAGTGAAATAATAAACTAGGGAATATAATAATGAGAAATTACCTCGATCCTCCACTATAAAAACCACTCCCCCCACTTATCTTCACTCCTACAGTCCTATAAACCTTGAAGCATGTCAAATAGATTCCAAAATAAACTTCCCTAGTCTCTCTCCATGTCCAGGTGCTATTGTTTTTGGAAAAAAACCAAAACCCCTTCTCTTAAGGAGGATCCCAATGATGTTAATTCAAGAGGTAAATCCTCTTCCTATTTCATTTAATTTAATTTCAAATTATTTTATTTTATTATTATATCCTCACCATTTCTATCAAAATTTTGATGATATATAATATATCATATATATATATATATACTATAATGATATCATGTTAATAAAATACCAATCATCAATCTCCTAACTCCATTTTTTATTTTAAAAACAAAATCGTCATCCGGGAGGTGATGATTTACGACGTTCCTAGATGATAACCTTTTGCTCTTAAATTTCGCCATAAAGGATAGTCACGATATTATTTTTATGTTTATATCATGTTATAAAATATGTATTATATCTTATTTAAGGTTCTAAAAAAAATTTATACACATGATATTAAATAATTGTAGAAAACTAGTTCGTTGTGATCGAAAAACATCGATGATTAAGCTAAAAATTATCATTAATGGGAATCTAATGATTCCTCCACATTTATGGAAGAAAGAAAATACATAACACAAATTACACATCTATTTGTTCATTAATAACATTAAATTACAATTTTGGCTAATTATAATCATTTACGAAGAATTCCATTATTTATAATCAAGAGAACCAATCATGAAATCAAGGAAACAAACTCTCCAAAATGACGGAATTAAAATTTATAACGTATCAATAAAGACATAAATAAACTTATTAAAACTATAGTGAATAAAGTATACGAATATATTTTTCTTAATTAATTAATTTATTTATTAAATTTGATTAACTAGGATGTCATGGTCAAGTGCAGAACACTTTCATACATAAGGTATAGGTTTTATCCCCAAACCTCCATTTTTCATTTGGGAATTCTCTTTATCTATCATTACCCCAATGAAATAATTAATAATTATTATTTAACCCTCATAAATTATTTTTTAATGTTCTATATATAGGTACCAATTTTAATCCTTCTTTCTTATATGTGTATTTCAATTTTTTAAAATGAACTTTCTCAAATTCTTCCCAACAAACAAGCCTCATTCAAGGGAACATCTTTTATTCTTAGCTATTTTCAATTGCACTATATAATCTCATTTAATCGACTGTTATTTGTCTAAAATCCTTAAAAAAAATTTAAAAAACTATATTTTTTCACTTATGGTTTTATACATTCTTTCCAAAAATATCTCTTCCTTACAAAGAAAATGATTATTTCAATAAAGTATTACTCAATGATTTTTTAATTTTATTTCCATCCATTTCAACACTCTTATTGATTCTTATGATAATTGGTATTAATCTTTTGTTATATAATCTACCATATTTTATCATATGGTTTATGATTAGTTTGACTTTGGTTGTCCTGTCTTAATACCATTCATCATGTTACTCTTAATGTTTAGTGTTTATGTTTACTTTTTAGGTAATGTAAAATACATTTCATATATTATTTTCAATATGAATTTATATGTTGATAATGTGTCTCCCCATTCATAAAAGGAATTAATTCTACTTATCAAGTGTAAGGTCAGTCCTGTTATATCCCCTTGGTGCATCGGTAGGTGTCATGAGACAAACTATCCTGGGTTTTTACCCCTTGGGTATAGTGTCTTAGCAGAGGCATTGATGGTATGATTATAATGTATGGAATTATTCATTCCCTCATTATAATACTATTAATTGATACTCCATGTGATTATTACACTATTATAGTATCTATGGTTATGTTTTATTATGGAATCATTTATTCAGATTTTATTCCTACTATACTATACTCAATTTTATGTTTTATTAGAATGTGTACTTTAATTTAATCGCCATGCATTATTACTTATGCTTCTAAAATATTACTCACCCTTAATAAGAATCTGAGATCACCTTATTATTATGATTTATTTTTCCCTAGGATGTGAAGAAGTATATTATGAAGGACCTATAGGTATAGTATATAAGTTTATGTGATATTGATATGTTGTATTTCATTTCATGTTGTAATGTAACAATTATGTCTGTATCTGGTTTTCCAATGCTACTAAATATTAGTTACTTCGAGACATGAATTCCTTTTTTATATGACAATGTAATTAAATAATTCTCTGGCTCTAGGAAACTGGGGTCGGGGTCTTTACATTTATAATAATTTATTTTCCTCTCTCGCTGTTAGAAGTTTCCTATTCTTACAATAATTTGTAAAGTTTCATGGGAAAATAACATTAAAGGATGGTGTTTTTTGAGGACTTGTAAGTTACTAGAAAAAGATTATTGTGTTTTAAAATGGGTCAACTATTTGAACATGATCTTGTTGTCATCGGTAAAAGGACTAGGGGTCCTTGGTAAAAGAAATAATACTTCTGAAAATCCCAAATATCTAGTAGTTAACCATTATGTAGTGGACTCATGTATTTTGGTTCCTCGAACCCATATAGATCTTTGGTATTCAATATTTTTATTTATACATATTTTTTCCACTGCTTTCTTATGTTATGAAAAGATCATAAATTATCATAACATTAAGTGTGTGGTTTCAAAGTCAAAAAAATCATTAAATTAATCTACCCCCCCCCCCACACACACATTGAGTATTACTGTAGATGGTCTCTGAATAAAATTTATTATATTTAATCACCTTATGATATAAATCAATTAAAGAAGTGATATTAAAGACCATTAAGGGCAGAAATAAGGCACATGAATCAATAGAATATGGGTGATCTTAATCAGTATCATTATATCATAAGTAGATTAACATTATCATAATCATGAGGCAATCTAACTTCATGGAATTTCAATTATTCATCATCATGAAACATCATAACATAGTTTCCAAATACCACACGTGTTTTTGAAAAAAAGATAGCATCATGTTCACACATAAAATATGTGCATAAATTGTAACATTATAATAGTGAAAAAATCTCGCATCTTGATTTTAAATAATATATATAATATCATGATATATATCGAATTAACTTTTAAATTGGAGGGGTATATAATTTCCGTAGCGCCCATCACAACATAAAATGATAATAATTTCCATGCCACATAGAATATAAAACAATCATAGTAATGAAATAAACTCATGGAATGGAATGGGAAGGATTTAACATATAACAATTTAAGAAATGACCTTTATGGTTCCAAATGAATAATAGAGATCACACTATGGAATAAACTGTAACTATTATTTGGGAATAAATAACTCATGAGGAGTTAGGGATGTGTTCATGAAAAATAAATTCTTTTTTCAAAAAAAATTTAACTTGTATTAGAAATAATTTTTGAAATGTAGGAACATGTACACCCAAAAGAAACATAAGGTATTAAATATATAATATAAAATTTATTGATATTATAATAATATACATACCAAAAATTAATGTGAGATAGTAGATAACTAAAATGAAAGAGGTGGGTTTGAGAATCTATATACCATAAATCAAACCTTATTTTTTCATTTTTCCACCTCAAGAATAAGAAAAAGTATGTTAATTAAAAAATTAGAACATTAGTGAATTTTTTTAATTTTTTCATCATTAATCAATTATAATCAATTGATTCAATTCTTTAATTTCATTTTTATGGTGTAACGTTTAGATATCAGGTTTTCCATCATAATATCAAAAAAAAATTAATTTAATTGACAACTTCAAGGTAATTTTTAAATATTTGGAAATATTTTTAAAATATTAAAATAAATATATTATTATAATTAT
The DNA here is from genome assembly GCA_963277665.1 of Viscum album. NCBI lineage: Eukaryota > Viridiplantae > Streptophyta > Magnoliopsida > Santalales > Viscaceae > Viscum > Viscum album. The sequence continues at coordinate 1,905,437,875 of OY728160.1, forward strand.
ATGTCATAAATAATTTATTAAAACAATAAATAATTTTTTTTGTTAATAATGGATTTGGTAATTACCTCACTTGTGTCTAAGCGACGATTAACGAAACATTATTGAATGAATAATAGAGAGAAGTGTGAAATCTAAATACATCGTAAATATTATAATTACTATAATTTATCATAATTAATATAATTTAAACATAATCCTTAACTAATTTTATAATATTATTTTTGGAAAGGGATATATAATGAATGGAAGAGAAGATAAAAGATAAGAAAAGTTTATAAAAACATTCCATTTTTTCTTGGTAATCTTTCTTTTCTACGGTACTAGAATCCTTAAATTAGTTGATTTTTTTACTCTAGAACATACCTATGGTTTATAAGGCTCTTGAGAGAGGTGATTTCGGTAGAGTTTCTTCTTTGTTAATTTAGGGAGGAGTGGATTTCAAAAGGGAGGGATAGGAGTATTTATACATGAGTGTAGGGGTATTTTTTTGATGAAATCTTAAATAAAATAGTATATCTAATTAAAACCATGTAATAGTGATATTTTTTACATTATGAATCAGAGATAAATAAAATAAAATGGTTTTTGAACATTAAACCCCTTTAAAACCTTAATTCATTAGTTTATTATATTGTAAAGTGAGAAAAGTGAAAAATTGTTATTTTAATAGGATAATTTAGACTCTAAACATTTGTAAATAGTTTTTAGGTTTTTAAATTAAGTTTATTAATTTAAAATGACCCATTTATATTATAAAATTTATAGTGGGACAAAATAAAAAACATGTTAATTATTATTTAATTATTATATCATCAATATTTCATAAAACATATTGTATTTTAAAAACAACTATTTTACTATTCACTGAAAAATTCAATAATTTTAGAATATTTCTGAAAATTACACTTGAAAATTTTTGACATGATGATTATAAAAGTTAAATTGATTTTATAAAATAATTTTATATCATTGAAAATTTTAATTATTAAGATAAAAATTATAGTTTTTTGAAATTCATTAAAATCGAATTTACTAAAAAAGGGTGATGATAATTTAATTGAGTTTATCAATTTGATATTTATATTATAGAATTATAATATTTATAGTTTCTTAAATTAATAATGAAAAATATTACTTATATTGAATTTTATTATTTTAGGATAAAATTACTATTCTTAATATTTAGGTTACCATTCGAATAGTCACATTATTATATCATTAATCGTATTACAATTTCAATAGTACTATTAATATTTTTAATTTCATATTACCACAAATCATTACCTCATAATTATTTCATTTAACATTCACTAAAATTTATCCCCATTTTCTATATTTAAATTTTTTATGATTTTTCCAATTTTACAAATATTATATTTTTTCTGTAGTGTTGTTAATGAGGGAGATGAATCGATCATATTGGAAGGATTTAAATTTTCCAATTCTAAATTTCTTTTTTTCTATTATTTTTCAATTGTAATTTTTTGAATTTTCACAGGTTTATTATCTCACTAATATAATGCTATCTATTAATGAAATTAAATATTTTTGGTTTCTAAATTTTTTGTATGTTTATATTATTACATAATAATATAACATATGTTTATTTTAGAAATAAATATTATTTAATATGTTTGTTTCATTATATTATGCCCCCTATGGTAATTCAACCCAAAAAAATCAACTCATATTCTCATTTAAAATATATTAGGGTACTTTTATTTCATCATCTCCACCATTTTTGGAATCATCTCTTCAGATTTATTGTTCTTCCATAAAACATTAACAAGTTGAGCTGTTTTTTTCATACATATTTGTCTCTATTGTCCAAGATCGTTATTGGATTATCCTCGTAAGAGAGATCATTCTCCATTTGTAACACCTTCAAATTATGTTCATGTGAGGGATAAGGTATTTATTTCCTCAAGATAGAAACATGGAATGAATCATGAATTTGATCCAGGTTTGGTTGAAGTTCCAGTTAATAGGCCACTACTCTTATGAGTTCAAGGTTCTCAAAGGGCCCAATGTAACTAGAGATAAGATTTTTTTTCATTCTAAATGACATGAATCTCTTACATGGTTATATTCAATTGAAGAATTTTACTCCAAATATAAACTCCATTTACCTTCGATGGTTGTCAGCATAACTCTTCTACTGACTTTGATCATATTTTAATTATTATTAGATGGATTGAACATTATTTGTCATCTCTTGAAAAAGATCAAGTCCAAATATCTTTAATTCGCCAAATTCATCACAAAAAGTATTATTTATAAATTTTTTCCCATATAGATCATCATATGGATCCATTTGAATAATCAAGTTAAATGTTTTTTTATGATAACTCAATTAATGGGATATGTTGACCACAACCTCCTTTTAAATCTATTAAGTAGGTTATAAATGTTTCCTCTAGAGTTTTAATAGTCCATTTAAGTATTCCATCATTTTGGGGTGATAAGTCCTATATAAATTCAATTTATAATTTTGAGTATGTTGATGAAATCTTTATAATCAAGATGTGAACCTTGGGTCATGATTTGAGATGATTTAAATTTGTTCCCCATGTATCCTCGACACCATTCTTATATATATAATGTTTATTTTTTCAAGTGATAAAACCTCCCAAATAGAAATGATGGGGGGAAATGGTGATTCAATCCACCAAAAACAATATCACAATCCTTCCTATAGATGTCCTCATGAGACCAATGATGAAGTCCATAGCAATGTTATCTCATTTCCATATGGGTATGGTAAATTGTTTCAAAATCCCACTGTACTTCATTCACATTAATTTTACTTTATGACATACCATGTGCTTTAAGTTGTACTAAAAAATCCTCATCCCTGTGTTATCCCACTAGAAGTACTCTAAAATACCACAATACATCTTGGTGATTCCAGGATAGATGGAGAATGTTGAGTTACGATCATTATACAAAAACACTCTCTTTATCTCCGGTGATGAAGGTTAAAAAAATAGTTCCAAATTGAGTGAAACTATCTTAATCAATATGGAATTCATGAAGTTTCCCCACTTTTATTATTTACAAATTCTTTTGAGGATCAAAATCATCCATTTTTGCCTCTTTGATACACACATGGATAGATGGTTGGGCAATAATTTTGTAGAGTTTATTTGTATTTCCTACCTTTATTATATTTAGATCAATCCTTTACATAACCATGAAGATATGTTCTTTCTATATTTTCATCATAGATAGTGTAGTATGTTATTTTCTACTAATATCATCATTTACCTTATTCACCATTCTAGGATTATTGTGAATATATAAATCATAGTTCTTGATTGGATAAAATTATCTATATTGAAACATATTCATCTATTTTTATGTTAATGTATACATTAGACTCTTTTTCCTATATATATGTCACACTTCACTACATAGTGATAGTGTCACTAAATTTTAAACACAAAGATGATAACAGATAACTCCATATCATGTGTTAGGTAGTTTTTCTCATGGCACATGAACTTTTATGGGCCATAGGATATCACTTTATCATTCTTCATGAGTACACAACCCAATAATATTTTTAAAGAATCACTATATATAAAAAAACTTATCTACATGATGGCAGTGGGATTACAGTAGTAGTTATTTGCATCTTATTGATCCCCTTAAGTTTTCCCTCAAATTCATCCATCCAAACATAATTTAAACATTTCCATGTTAACTAAGTTCGATGGATAGACTATCTTGAGACATTACATAGAAAACATAGGTAGTTCCCAACTAATCTATGAAACCCATGGATTTCCCCCACACTCATCGGTCTGAGACATTCCACAATTACAATTGTATTTTGAGTTTCAAAATAAATTCCCTCACTTGTGATCATGTTACCCAAAAATGAGACTTTTTTAATCTAAATGACACACTTGATGAACTTGGCATTCATTTTCTCCTTCAATAATGTTTTCATCACAATCATTAGGTTCTTTTCGTATACACCCTTACTCTTGGATAAATTGATAATTTCATCAATAAATACCTCCAAATCATTTTCAAGGTAGTCTCTAAACACTATATTCATCACATCCATAATGATATTATGGGCATTAGTAAGTCCTAAGGGTGTCTCCTAAAATACATATTGTTCACATCTCATAAATAATATTATCTTCTAAATATCTCCCTTCTTTACCTTTTGCTGATTATTTATAAAGAGAAGATGGAACATTGAGAAATACTTATCTCCAATAAGTCAATTGAAAATTTCATCAATTTTTTTAGGTTATACTTGGTCTTAATAGTTATCTTATTAAGCTCTTGGTAATCAATACACTACCATGTCAATCAACCATTTTTCTTGATAAAGAGTACTCAATCACCTTAAGGAACTAAACTGGGTTAAATGAACAATTTTTAAAAATACTCTTATAGCTACTTCATTAACTCTTCCAATTTGATCAGAAAATCCTATAGGTGAATTTGGAGATACTAGTGTCTCCAGTTTAAGTTTTATTTATAACTATACCTCACCATCTAGGGTAAATTTGGGTAACTCTTTGGTAAATACTTTAGTATATTCCCAATAAAATGGATATTTCCCCAAGGTTTATAATTTCCTAATACTCAACCATTTTGGAAAGTAATGATTCTTCACTAGGTACCATCACCCACACGGCTGATGGATTTCCAAATGGAGATTCATTGTCATATTTTCATTTTAACAGGAGCACATGATAGTTTAGAATATGGAAATATATTTCCTTTTATCGATAGTAGAAGTGATATGTATATATAACTATAGTTAATACATGCCTAGAATACCAAAAAATTACATGAAGGGAAGTATAATGATATTTTCAAGAAGAATCCCCCTGTAGATGCTAACAGGAGAAGATTTCAACACATTGGTTTCATTGATTAGACCACTAGGTGTTTTTAGGGATATATCTACTTCAATGTATCAGGTTTATGATTCAAGAGTACTAAAAGACTTTTAGAATATAATGAAATGTGTAGAACCATAATCAAATAAAAAAATTCATTCTTTAGTGAATATTTTTTTTACTTGTATAACTTCATTTTCATGTTCTAACTCAGTAGTAGTGATGGAAGAATATTTCCCTTAATCCTTTGGATTTTGTTTTTTTTAAACATATTTCCCTCAATGACCCATGGTTTAGTTCACTATCTTGCTTATTTACCTTGATTTTTTTACTTTAATTATAGAACAATGGGTGGTTCATTGTGAGGTGTCTTTCTTTCCTCTACCACGTTGGATAACTTCTTCATGTCCCGTATATATTCATGAGCCCAATGGCCTTTTATCCCACACATCAATAATTTCCCTATCCCTTCATGGTAATTACAGTGATTCTTATGCCAAAAAATTTTATATGTGGGTGGTTGTATCTACTTCCATACTTTTTCATTTAATTATATATCTTTAAGCACCATATTTTATTTGTTATATCTATAATAATGGAACTATTATATGAACTCCATATATACATCGAGAGAATATCTCACTACCTCTTCATAAATCCCAAAGTCAAAAATATTTTGATCCACTCAATTTTTCTATTTTAACCAACTAAATAATTTATCTATTTTTCTATCATTGTTGATGAAAAAAGTTATGTCATATCTTGAAATCCATATGAAATTTTCTTCCAATGTATTGATTGATTCACAGACCATTTTATTAAGATATATGATTTCTATTTCTATATTTTTTGGAATATTTTTACTTAAATAATTGTTAATAAATAACTTATAAATGTATACACACTCATTTTATTCCTTTTTATCCATTATCATGGTACTATATATCAACACCCAATCTTTATCAACCACTCCCTTGAAATGATAGACGGCTAGAGTAGCTTTCTCCTTCTAAAAATGGTATATAAACAAAAGTATCTTCTCTATTAAATCAACCCCTCATTTGGTGATAAGTGGATAAGAATACCCACAAAATTTTAGTGGCCATTGATGCTTAAAATATTCGATAGATTGTTACTCCTGCTTAGGTGAATGGGAAAATTATACTTGATTATGGTTATTGATAATAGCCTAATATAGACAGGTAATCACCACCGTAATGTTTTTAATTCCACATATTGAGGAATTGGGGATGTTTTCTATGAAATAGTTTCATTGTCCCTCACATGGGTTATTTTTCTTGTTTCTCCTAGTTCCCGCCATTTTCTAATATAAAAATGATTTGAACAAAACATAATTATATAAAGTATGAAAAAATAATTTATTCTTATATGAAAATTATATCTAACATTATATTTTATAAAATCAAAAAAAAATCATCTTTCTAAAATGATTCTTGTAGGATCATGTTCTTAAATCATTATTTAAATTTATTATGAATAATTTATTTATTTAATTTTCAATCAAAAAGTTGTTTATGGAGATTCTGATAAATCAAATTATTTCCCTTAGGAGTGTCAAACTTGGTTTGCATTAAGGCCTCCTTATCATGCACCATGTGATGATTGAATAAACATCTTATATTCCCTTTTTAGGGTTATTACACATGGGTGAAACTGTGCTATATCAACGTCCACATATAGTATCCAGATAGGTATTTCACTTATTAGAAACAATACACTCTTATACTTTAACAAAACATATGATTTTTACTTATACATAGACTAATCCTCATGGTTTTCAATAATTTTTTATAATCCTAATTTCTAATTTCATTATATCATTTTTTGATACTAACTCTAGTGAACCAAATTTTTATTACACAACTATTACCTCATTTTTAAGATAAAAAATATAATACTGATAAAATCTAGGATTCAAATGTATAGAATATTGGGAAACATAGGCTCCTAAATCACTATATATATTAATACATAAGCATTATTTAAATCCTTCTACTCTATCCTCCTAAAATCTATAAGGTTAACCTTAGCATTGAACTATTTTTATTGTTCCATCATTTATAATGTACATTAAGTTTTTAGAATACCAAAATCCCTTAATATTTTACTATTGATTTTGTTTTTAATTGTGTTCTTTAGGTTAATCATTATTTATGTCATTCTACTATTTTTCTGGGTTTCTAGAAAATAAATTCAAATTTTAATAAGTATAAAAAAATCACCTACATGAGTAAATAAGATACATGGATATTTGGAAATGTTTAGAAATCATCTACGTCAATTGGCTATGTGAACTACATATGTGTTAATTTATAATATGTTTCTTAAAATTAATATGTGATTAATTTATCATCAACAAATTCATCTTTGTTAAAAAATAAGGATATTTGAAGTATTCAGATATGAATATAATTCCTAAATGATTTTTTTCATGAATAAAATTGATTACATATATATTATAAATATGGTTGAATTTGACTACATTAATTCAAATCAGTGAAATTCAAAAATGTGTTTATCGAGAGTTCGCTACATTGTTCTACATCATACAAATTTTTTATCATTGTTGTAGTTTAAGTGAAATTTAATTCTTCTATAAATTAAGTAACTATTTTTCACAGTTATTATGGTTAAATCAGTTATAAAAAGGTTATGAGTACTGAGATAAGAAATAATTCAAAATAATAATTTAATGTGAAGTCTTATTATAGAGGTACATTCAAGAAAAGGACATTTGAAATTTAACTCCATGATTTAGATTTATGGGATGTTATGATGTGGAATTAAGAGAGAATATTTTTTTGCATATTTTAACATAAAGAGGATAAATATATAAGTATTATGAAATAAACAAAAATATGACTTTCACTCTCACTCTATATTAATGATTTGGTGCTGTAACACCATTTTGATCTAAAGAAAAAAAAGATTCATGTTATCTACGGTGGCGCTATCAAGATCATCATTAAATTATTTTAGAATACACTCCCCAATATTCAATTTTTTCTTATACTATCTCCCATATATTTATTCTCCTCTTTCAGTTACTTTATGAAACTATAAACATCATCTATAATCTTTTATTATTCTCACTTGTAGTTGGATGTGTCATCTTCTTATACAATGATATAAAGGATCCTAGGAAAAGTATCTAATAGGAGGGTGTTTTTTAAAACCTTTTAGAATCCCATATAAGTATCTCAGTATTTTATTATGTGTCAATTTCTTTCACTCGTTCTTTTATTACCAGGGAATATTAAAACAACTCCCTATTAAAATGGCTGGTAGTTGTGAAAATCACAAATCTCAGGGAGTTATGCATTTTTGGAGTAGACTATGACATTTCTATTCCCCAAACCACATTAAATATTTTGTGATTTATATTTTTCTTTCTACACCTATTTTAATTTTATTTCTTGTGTTAGTAAAATATCAAAACATATAAAAAAATAAATTGGTTGTTTTCTAAGATAATAGAATTTCAATAACTCAATTCACCCCCTCTTGGGTCTTAGTTAAACTAGTTTCTGAACCACAATCGTTATCATAGGTAGTGATTATTGAGTTTATTGTAATAAAAGGTTTAATTATTAATATCATCTTAAAAATGGCTTCTAAAATTGAAAATAGATAAGGTGAGCTAATGGTAATATCAATATACATTAATGGGGAAAATTTTGGTTTCTCAAAGAAAAAAATGATAATCTATATGAAGAACCTCAGTCTAAAGATTTATTTAAAATCCATTAAGTCTTATATGATTCCATAAGTTGATATAGATAAGTTGGATTCAACTAATAAAGGATAATATGATTTAAAATATAAATCCACAAACTCCTCCATCTGTGGAGTAGGTCCCGATGAGTTCAATTGGGCTTCACAATGTGCAATAGCACTTGAGATGTGAACTACCATATCAGTGTAATATGAAGGAACTAAAAAATGATATCTCATTGACACAATACAACTGCGATTAAGGACAATACCTTAATAATGATGAAAGATGAAAGGATTAGTTAGTTAAATAGAATAATTATTTAGGTGGTGAATAATTTTTCTGCTTTAGGGAAACTTATTCCTAGACCACATCAAGATCTAAAAAAGGATATAATTATATAACCCAGCGGAAAGAAAATATATTATTCGATTATATTGTCTCCAGTTGTCAAATATTTCAAAATAAAGAACTTACTGGCACACTTATGATGTACAATGAAGAAATGGAAACTGTGATTAGTGAGCATAAGCTTGTTAAAAATAATAATAATCAATTAAATATCTCCACCTCTAAGGATGAAAAAAAGAAGAGTATTATTTTTTTGAACCATTTAGAGATGAATATACCTCAATTAATATAGTATAAAATGATGAACCTTCCCATTTTTCAATACAGTTCAAAAATTACAATAATAAGAGAATATTTCTTAGAATACCCTAAAAATAATTATAATAAACATTAGGGAAAATCTAAATAAGTTGGATGTTATGAGTGTAAGAATCATAGTCACATCAAGTCTGTCTTCCCTCAAATTCAATATAGTAATAAAAATGATAAAAATTATTCCAATAAGGTTCCCTAAAATTATAAATCCAAGATAAAAACATGGAAGAATTCTAAGAACTCTAGTGATGACTCATCCTAAACATCAAAAGTTAATGTTTCTGATCACAATCCAAATATGGGACTTATGGAAAACTAAGATAAGGTGCATTAATTATTTTCATTTGAGATTGAATCTAATTTACAAAATGTAAAATTATAATTTTTATTATTAAATGAAAATTATAAAAACTTGAAACACAAATATTTAAGCCAAAAAAATTAAAAAAAACTCCTCAAAAAACTGTAAAATATTATTACTAATGAAAATGAGGACTTAAAGAAGAAAAAATATTTTTTAATGTCAAATATGAATATTTTTATGCACCTTGTATTGAACATGGTAACAATATTAAGATATTACATAAATGAAGTTAAGGATGTTAGATATTTTATATGTGTTTTCCCAAAAGACAAAATTAACATTCTTCAAATTCCTAGAAATAAAAATGTATAGAAAAATATTTTTGGAATAGTACAAAAATATATTAAACCAAATATTTCAAAAATATTTTTTATATATACTTATAAGAAAATAACCACACTACTTTAATTTCTTTTTATTATAGTCAATGATGTAAATATACTAATAACTACAGGTTAAAATCCTCAGTTTTTTGGAATTAAATATTCTATTATCTCAAAATGTATATAAAAATTTATTGCTAGAATTTTTATATAGTAAAATCATATTCAGGTTCCCTAATCATTAATTTCATACACTAATCGACCCAATAAAATATGGGCACCAAAAAAATTTCATGTTTGATTTATCATTATAGGAATAAATTTCCACGATCATCCCTGAGAAATGGTATGTGGAGTGTTGATTAACAAGGTAAATGACTATATATTTTTATAATCCTAACTCCCTATCAAAAATAAATTGAGTCTATGAAACATTTAGTGGAAATACCAAAAGAAATATTTTGGGATTTGGTTAAAATTATAATCCAATATTAGTCCTCATTAATAATATTCTCTATATAGAAGTACTTAAATATTACCTAATTAGAATAACAAAAAAATGTGATGAAGGAAATTATATATATTTTTTGTAAAATGTATGATCTTTTTTAGGATAATATCCTTACATATAAGTCACCTTGAATGAAAAATGTCCTTACTTTATATCTTAACTCTTTTTTGTAGAAAAAAATTGAACATTTTAATGCTGAAATAAATTAATATTGGATTTGGCATAGAAGACTTCGACATCATAATTTCTATTTTTGTGAAAATTTTCAAAAATTCATTTAATATCATATTTACCACAACTTCAACTGAATGGAGAAAAAAATTAAAACATTTTAAATAGGAAAGTATGACATGTCTTATTTTGAATAAATTAAATACTTTTCTCTAGTTAACCCTCTAGAAATTATTAACATAGATTTGTTTAGCCATATAGAATAGAAACACTAAGAAGAAAATATTTTTTCTATGTATTTTTTATACTTTCTCTAAACATACATGGGTTTTCTTTTAGAGTGTTAAGAGTAATGATTTTAAATTTTTTTAAGTATTTGTAAGTTGGTTTTAAAAAATGAAGGATGAAAAAATTATTTATTTGAGTAGTGACCATGGAGGAGAATTTAAACACCATGATTTTAAATATTATTATTCAAAACAAGGAATAAAATAAATATTTTCTATCCCCAATACTCCGTAAAATAATAGTGTTTTTTAAAGGAGGAATGGGACCTCGAAAGAAATGTTTTTTAGAAAATGTTATGTACATATAACTTTCCCCCTCATATTTAGGAAAAATAAGTAAATACATAATGTTATGACTTTAAAATACTTCTAATTATAACTACCATAGAGAAAACACCTTATAAACTATGGGAAAACATAGATCCAATAGTTGGATACGTTAAATTATTTTGATGCAAATAAAACATTCTAAAATCGATGGATAATATTTATAAATTTTATCCAAATGATGATGAAGTAATATTCTTTGGTTATTCTACTACTTCCAAATAATATAGAGTTTTCATGAAAAATAATAAAAAAATTAAATAATCAACTCATGTGAAATTTGATTAAATTAGTCCCCTTGATCACAAAATGATTCAACATGATGAGCAAACATTTTTTTTTATTACGTGAGACAGTGACCACTGTTTTAAAATAAAAATTTGATGATTTGGAACATAATTTTGGTGAATAAAATTATCACGGGATGGGTACTAGTAATTTATAAATTATATTTATGATACATCATAAACCATAAATAATCTTCCATTAAAAATTGTCACAGAATGGTTAGATAAACTGATTCATAGTGAAAGAAGTGTAGAAAACCTTCGATATTTTTCTACCTTGTTCAACTAGAACCTAAAAATATTTAATAAGCCTTACATGGTAAGATATGTGTTTTTTATATGTAATAATAATTAAACTATTCCAAGAGGTACAAGCTATAGGAATTTTTTAATAGACTTTTTGACTGTCCTGTATGTGGAAGAAAAACATTTTTTTAGAAACAAAAAGGATGATCATAGTGTGATCACTAGGAATAAGGATATACTAGTAGCTAAAGGGTATAAAGAAGAGTAATATATAGATTATGAAGAGACCATTAAACCCATTGTGAGATTATATATCATTAGTGTTATTTTTTTCTATGCATCAAACATGAATTTTAAATTTTATCATATAGATGTGAAATCCTCTTTTTACAACAGTTTTCATATGGAGAAAGTTTATGTTGAAAAACCTATTGGTTTTACAATCCCCATTTTCCAAATTCTATTTTCAAGCGTACCAAATATATTTAATGACTTAAATAATCACCAAGATATTTTTATGCATATTTAACTAAGTTTTTATATAAAATTTATTTTAATATGCATTGGAAGATCCTACTATTATTTCAGGAAAACTTCTTCCTTCAAAATATTTCTATTTTAGATACATGTTAATGATGTAATTTTTAGTTTTAAAAATAAATTATTATGTAATTATTTTCCTAAACTCTTGAAAAAATAATTTTAAATGATTTTGTTGGGTGAAATAAATTTCCTTCTAGGTTTCTAGATTTATCCAAATGAATTTGGGAATGTTATAAATAAAATCAAATTCAAATAATCCTTACTTAAGAGGTTTTTAATTTAAAAACATAATAATATGGTAATATTATGAGTTCTAATGAAAACCAAGAGTTGTATGAAACTAGAAAACATTTTGAAAATATATTATATAGAGAAACAAATGGGAGTCTACTGTATTTAACTAAAAGTATACCATACCTTTTTTTATGAAGTGTGATTACATACAAGATTCCAATAAAATCCCAAGGAATCTAATTTTAAAGCTTCCAAAATAATTTTAAGATATTTAAAATAAATATTTTCTCTTTCTTTTATTTTTCTAGAAAAAATTTCTTTTAATTTGACTTTTTATTCCAATATTGAAATTGGTTGTTGTAAACTATATAGGAAGTGTAAATTAGGATCATTCCACTTTCTTGGGAAATACTTGGTATATTGGACAAGTAGGAAATAACACTTTGTGGAATTATCTACTTCTAAAGAAGAATATATTGTTGTAGGTATATTTCATGCATAATTGTTTTGGATTAAACACGTGTTATTAGATTTGGAATTAAATTATAATCAAGTATTAAACAAATTGGATAATATTAATTTAATAAAACATTCAAAAAATTCAATAAACCATTCCATAAAAAACCACATAGATCTAAGGGATCATTTCTATAGATATTGGTTAAAAAAAGGATATATCACTCTTGAGTTTATCTCTGATTAAAATCAATTATTCGATATCTCAATTAATCCCTCTTCGTGTTAATTTTTTTTATTTTAATAAGTGGGAATTAGGGTTACTCTAAAATAAATCATTTTAATTAATTTTTTCCACTGTTATATTAAATATATTTTATAATTTTTATTTATTATCAATTTATATATATTTTAATACATTATTCAAATCCAAAAAATATATTTTTTATGATTTTATTTTTAAACATTATTCTACTTTTTTATTTAATTAGGTCTGATTCAATTTTAAAAAATAAATGGAATTTATTTTCTAAATTTTATGCTTTTTAATTTATAATAAATCCTAAATGTAATTTTCTACATATAACCTCTCTAAATTTGATATGTGTACTAAAAAACAAATAAAACCTTTCCATCCTCACCTTTCACCTACATCCCTTATTCCTGAATTTGAACTTTCACCACCATTCACCCCATCTTCACTCTACCTTCATTCGAGAACTCTATGATGGGGATGTATAAGCATGTAGATGGTGGTGGTTCTGGTTCATGAGTGAAAATTCCCCTTATAAAAATGCTCTTACCCCAATGGTTTATGTCAACTGATAGGTAAGGGAACTTATTCAAATAGTTTGTCGTAAACTGTTGACATTTTGGTTTTTATGGAAGGGTTTTCCCAATAGTTTTGCAAAACGCTGGGACATGCTTTGTTAGAGGTATTTTTACTAATGGATTTACATAACTATTGAAATACCACATTTTTTCAATGGTTTTAATGAACCTTTGGGATAGAATACTACATATATATATCCCTTGATCTGCTCGCATTTTTTCCTAAAATATATCCCTCATGCTTTCCTCCAATGAAAATACTTCTTCCCAAGTATTCATGAGTGAACCCTCTTCCCAACAATTGATTTTTTATTCTTCTAATCACTATCATTATGTTGTAACATAATTTTCTGTTCTGCCTCTGTTTTTCATTCGGATTTATTTAAATACAAGGTTGTTTTTTGTTTTTTGTTTTGATTTACAGCTCCCATATTCTATTCAATCCATCCTTGATTCAACACCCATTTAAAATTGGTGTGTTCTAAATGAGTTAAATTTTTTCACCTTTTTCAGTTGGATTGATTTCAAGCCAGGGTTTGTTTTTGTTTTAGTGTTTGGATAAATAATTTTGGTTCCTGGAGATTTATTTGGAGGTGTGTTAACCATGAGTTATGTTTTTGTAGAATTTATGTATGATATTTTTGAGTAGATGATAAAATATGATCCATGTATGATATTTGGAGGTGTGTTTAAAATTAGGTGTGTTGTGATAAATATGTATAATATTCATGGTTTACACCAACAGCCTTTTGGGAAATCTATAACAGTCTTGAAGTCCTGAAACAAATGGATAGGGATTGGATTCTACGAACCTAGATTGGGGTTTTCTGTAATGATGTAAATAAATTAAATTGGTGCAATGGATATATTTTAACACTTGGGGATTCATTTACTAATTTTATGGATTTTTAATTGTTTAATGTATCAAAGTAAATTAGAAAAAGTTGTTTCATGATGGGAATGATTCACTGTGATTATTTTGATACCCTTGTGATCGTAAAATTGAATAAATATATAATTATTTATATCATTTTAATTTAAATTACTTGATCTAATTTAGGAATCATAATTATATTAAGAGGTGGTGGTTTGTCCAGGGTGAGGTGGGGTTGTAGGGTATGCAGGGAGGGGGTGGGCTAACCAGGTGCGGTGGGGTTGGGCTATTTAGGTGGAGTGTGGGGGGTTCTGTACAGGTGGGGAGGGGTATGTAGGTTGGGAGGGGGTGTGGGATATCCAGGGAGGGGGCGGGTTGTCCCGGTGGGTGGGGTTGTATAGGTGGGGTGGGGGTGGGGGTTGTCCAGGGAGGGGTGGGCTATCCAGGTGGGGTGGGGTGGGGGAAATCCAGAGAGGGTGGGGTGGGATGTCTGAGTGGGGTAAGGGAGGGGTGGCCTAAACCAAATGACTGTGTGGTCTGTGGCATGGTATACCCGACACTTTAATTTTTTTTCTGTTCTACACTTCATGTTTCATGATTGTGTTAATCACCTTTATTTTAAGTCTTCATAGACACTCCAAATACATAGAGTTAGTGAACCATATGAACTAATGGTGGTACTGGTGATATGTACACCTACCCAAAGATGGTAAAGATTTTGTTTAGTCATATGGTCTCAAGCTGGGTAATGGATATAAGGATGGTCTATGAGAAGGGATTGGGGACGATTGGTGTAGTGGTATAGGTGGATTTCCATTTTTTAGTGGGGTGATAAGGTAGTTTGTATGGACTTTAATTTAGTTGAAAATTAAATTTGGATTTTGTATTTATAGATTTTTTAAGGAATAATGTGGAGGGTAGTGATATTGAGGATAAATTGCTTGTTTGTTGGGTGATGGATTGGAATTTTGATGTTGGATGGAGTAGGTATAGGTAATTTTCAAGTTATTATATGGGTATTGCCTCCCATGAACACCCCCACCACACCCCCCTTGGACACCTCCCACCCAAACCAACCTAGACAACCCCACCCCCTAGACACCCCCCCCCCCCTACACACACCACAGACACCCCCCATTGGACACCTCCTCCCACCCCCTTGGACATCCCCACCCCCTTAGACACCCCCCCCCCCCCCGAGACACCCCTCATCCCCCTAGAAACCCCCACCCCCCACCCCTTGAGAAACCCTTCACCCCCCATGGATACACCAACCCCCCCCCCAGACATACCCCCCACCCCTAGACACTCATACCCCCTGGGACACCCCCCCCCCCCCCTCAGACACCCCAACCACCCTAGACACCCCCACCCCAAAGGACACCCCCCCTCGAGACACCCCCAACTGACAAGGATATCCCCCAACCCCTGGAAAGCCCCCCCCCCCCCCCCGAACACCCCCACACCCTTGGGCATACCCCCATGGACACCACCCCACCACCTGAACCCCCCACCCCTGGACACCCCCACCCCCCTAGACACCCTCCACCCCCCGGACACCCCCAACCCCTAGAAATCTCCCCCCCCCATGGACACCACCCCCACACCCTGGACACCCCAACCCCCTAGACACCCCCACCCCCTTAGACAGCCCCCCCCCCCCACCCACCCAAAAATCCCCCCCCCCCCCCCCAGGACACCACCACACCCTCTGGACACCCACCCACCCCCTAGAAACCCCCAACCCCTGGACACCCCTCCCCCCCACCCCACCCACCCTGGATAGCCACACCCCCTTGGACCCCCTGGACACCCCCACACAATGAATACATAAACTCTAGGTATTTTGTGTTATGAAATCTCCAAAATTTTCAAAGTATTTCCATTTCTTAGCATCAATAACATAATTAAAAAACTCTCTTCACACATTCTACATCTTTGATGAAAATAATTCACTTTATAATATCTTCAAAAATGTTTTCTCAAGTCCATGGTGTCCTCTTTTATGTGATAAATTAAAAATTTCCAAATAAATTTCACCTCAAATTTAGGCACATATAAAAAAATTTCTATACCTTCACATTATTTTAATAATAAGGTATCAACCAAGGAATAGTTCACTACATCAACTTGAAACCCTTTCCTTTATGGATATCTAAAATGGGGATAGATTATCCCATTTGTAAAATAAATTTCAATCTCATCATTTGAAATATCCTTGTACATGGAATCTTGCTTATTTTCCTCATGGAGCATTATGATATCAAACTCCTCTTAGTTCCATTTAATCTTTCTTGGATAATGATCTAAAAATAAGACCATGTTGGTTGAATCCTAGAGGAACTTTTTACCATAATTTTCACATTATATTTCCCATTTATTTAGAATAGATATTATGAATATCACTTAAATAATCCACTAAAACATAAAATTTCATCGATCTAAAATTTACCCAATTCCTGAATAATTCTCCTCCTCCACTGTAAATTATATTATACACTCATATGTAGTTATTCAAAGATATTTTGTTATAAATATAGTATTTTTTAGGTTATTATATTATGATTCTCATATAGAGTACTCTACCGGTTACAGTTTCATATAAAGTGAACAATTCACATTTACTTAAATATATTTTCGATGAAACTTCAATTTTATTGAATTTATTTTGAAAAAATGAATTATAAATTTTTTTTATATAATGGAGAGAAGTTGGATGTATGAAACCGATCTGATCTCAAGCGATTTTCAAAACATTTGGAGATCAGTTTATATTTTTCATTTCACAATGCTTCAGACAGTGGTCACATACATTGCCCATGTAACATTTATGTTGGAAGACCTTGGTTGAGACATGAATAAGTCAGTTAACACATAACCAAATATGGTTTTCAAGAAAACTACTATGTGTGGTATCATAATGGGGGGAAAATGAACTCTCAAATTGCTAATGATCCAAATGAGAGGACTAAATTGGAGAATTTTTTATATGACTGGTTTCCATTTATTCATTATCATGAAAATGAAATCATTCAATCCCAACAAGACTTATATATGAGAACACATGATGTGTCTGATGAAAATGATAATGTTTTCAATGTGAAAAAATCTAATTATTCCACCATGAATCCACTATATCGACAATGCAGTAAAATGAAAAAGATGGAATTTTTAATTTGATTATTTCATGAGAAAACTGTGTATGGGATTTATCATACTGCCATAGATTACATTCTTACCTTCTTGAAGGAATTACTTATAGATGAAATAGATATTCCCTAAAGCCACTATATGGAATGGAAGTTAGTTGAGGAACTTGGATTTTTAAGAAAGAAAATACATACTTTCCCAAAAGACATCATTTTATTCTGGGAGGAAACCGTTGAACGAAATGATTTTATAAAATGTGGTACATCCCATTGGAAGCCAAAAGCTGATGGAACACCATCCCCTATGCCATAAAGAGTAATGTGGCACTTTCTATTGATCCCCAGACTCCAGAAGATTTTTATGTCTAATTAAATATCAATAAACATTTGATGGAATTATACTGAGAGAAAGAAAATTAATGATGAGTTAGTCCACCGTACATATGGATTTTCATTGCAGATAATTGATGGTAGATATCATGATTTGCAGCTAACATGCGTAATGTGAGGCTAGGTCTTTCATGTGATGGTTCGAATCTGTTTCAGCAAATTATTACTTCACACATCACATGGGTAGTTTTTATACACATTTATAACCTTCCCCCATAGTTTTGTATGAAAAAAAATTCACTTTCATACGTATACTCATATCTGTACCTTCTGATCTCGAAAACGATATAGACATATACATGCAACCTCTAATAAATGAGTTGAAACTTATTTCGGATGTGGGTGTGCGCACATATGATGCATGTTCTGAAAACATATTTATGATCTATGATGCGCTTGTGTGGAAAATCAATGATTTTATTGCTTATCTAATGATATTTGGATGGAGGACTAAGAGAAAACTATAATGTCCTATTTGTATGAAAAATACAAGATCCATAAGACTAAAATATCGATTTAGTTTCAGTTTTATGGGACATCAATGATTCTTTCCAATGTACCATCAATATAGAAATAATCATCAAAGATTTGATAATAACACGGAGACTGATGATCCACCTCAGCATATGTCTGGAAATGATGTGCTTAATGAATTGAAAGATTTCAGTTTTTATTTGGGAAGGGTAAAATGAAATCTATAAAGATAAATAATGTTTCTACTAAAAACTGTTACAATTGGAAGAAGAGGAGTATCTTCTTTGATTTGCCTTATTGGTCAACCAATTTTTTACATCATTGATCATATATAATGTAAATTTAAAATAATATATGTGAAATGTTTATTTCCATTATTCTAAATGTTAAGGGAAAGAAAAAAAGAAGATTTATAGTCTTGGTGTGACTTGGGGGATTGGGGAATCAGAGCAGAATTGCATCCTCTGTGTATCAATGAAAATAAATAAAATTTTCCATGTGCTTATTATGTGATGAAACCTAAAAAAAATCAATTTATGGAAGTACAAAATTCTATTAAAGTTACTGATGGATATTCGTGAAACATATCTAAACTGGTCAACAGGATAGAGTTGAAGCTACAATCTTTGATGACTCATGATTATCACGTCCTTCTGCATGAGATGATACCAATAGCAATTTTTCATCTTTTTCATAATAATTTATGTGTGGTTTTTATGCAATTATACCATTTCATTATAGAACCTTGTGCTACTATGTTTTCCAAGACTTTCTTATAACAAATTTTGGCAGATGCCCCATTAATTTTGTGTGAGTTAGAGAAAATATTTCCTCCATTATTTTTCACATGCATGTGGTATCTGACTGTCCATATTACTACTAAAATACTTTTCCTGGGACCTATTTATTTTACTTGGATGTATCCAACTGAAATAAATATGTATACATTAAAGTATTATGTCCAAAATAAGAATCACTCCAAAGGTTCTATCGTGAATAGTTACTTGTCTCAAGAATGTATGGATTTCTACTCAATGTATTTGTTTGGTATTACTAGAAGAATGAACAAACCAATAAAAAAATTAAGAACAATATGATCGAATTCAGCCCAGTTTTCCATCACTTCCTCAAACATGATGAATTCTTGGATCATATACATTGACTACATTAAGCCTTTAAGAGTGAGAGATGGTACATCACACAGTTCTATTCAAATTTTATTTGCTTGATGGCTACACCAGGTAAGTAAATTGAATATGTATAGCTTAGATATATATCTATTAAAATATTCTTACTTTTATCTAAAGGGAACATAAAGCAATGATAAATATAAATCATCATTCTTTATCATTAAGAAGGAGGGAGACTTCACATAGAAAATAGTTTTCTGCCTCATCAAAATTGAAGGTAAAAAAATTATGTCTTAGAATAATTAAATTAATATTTCATTAAGTTTAATATTCATTTATTATTCAGGTATTGATATTTCTTACTAACTCTGTCTCTGAGGAAATAATATCTTTTCCTTTTTATTTTAATATTGTTGTTCATAAATGTAAATCAATGGTTTTCAATGGGTACATATTTATTATCACTGAACAAGAAAATAACATGAGAACACAATGTTATGTTGTTATGGTTACAGCAACAACAGACCGGTATGCTAGTGCATCATATTGTAGACCGCAATTTGAAAATATAGTTCATTATGGAGTTATTGAAATAATAATAATATTGGATTATTAATCTCATGGATAAGTCACGATGATGAAATTCTAGTGGTTTGATTTGATGACGAGGCAGGTCACATTTATTGGTGATTGTTGATCTTAAGTAGTGGATATGACTCTCACTCTTTCTAAAGATGAATTATATGTATTGGCATCAATGACAAAATATTTTTTTATGTCAAAGACCATCTTCGACCAGAATTTGGTGTCAATATTGATGTAATTCCAAGAAATATTTTTTATGATGGTGATGATGGAATTGAAACCATCCCTACTACCATTTTAAATGATACTTTTATTACTTTTGATGACTCCAATTTCTCAATTTTCAGAGTTTAATGTGAACCTAAATTTATGGTGGGAAATATATAAAATCATCCATCCATGTTCTCAATTATTTTCATTTAGCTCGACTACGGTTATTAAGGTCAGTAATATTAAAAATGATTAAATATTGATTACAAAAATGTAGTATCTGACTAGACCATTATGTGAATTTTCAATGTTTATTGGTTTCAATTTTATTTGAATTGCATTTTCTAATTTGGAATTATACTATTTTCAAACCAATAAAACCAACATTTCTAACTTCGTGAACATTTCAATTCTATATTGACCATGTGTAAAATTAGTATAACTCTAAGACCTTCCTTTAATATTTCACTTGATAATGAACTTTATGGTTTGTCTTATTCCTCAAAACTTGTATAGAAACTTGCATAATCTACTAGGGATAAAGAAATTAAAATTTTCCTTAATTTCGATAATTCCTTTACCCCTTATGAATCTGGTAGATATCTTATCCTTATTTGTATGTCTATATCATCATTTCCAACTATATTAAGGTTTTAATAATTAATAATATATACCTTGCTGAATTTTCTGCTGGTATAATTCAGTATACTCTCTCTCTTGTTTCTTGAGTAAAATAAAGCCTCAGAATCAATGTTCCATGATTTTAACAGACTAGTGACACTTATAAAATAACCATCCTACTCAAAAAAATTATTACATCTTGTACTATTTATTAAATTCATTATATATCCATTCAAGATCACCTAAAACCATGGATAGTTAAATTATCCATGAATCCCCCCATTCTTTCTCATATATTTTGTGTTTTGGGTTACACATTCTTTTTCCTTTTATAATAACTTCCATATTGGTTTTCAAATGTCGTAAATGAAATAAATTTAAGAGAGGCGATAGAAGAAGATGATGGATAGCAATTGTCACGTGGTTGAGATGGGCGTTCCACCACTAGTGCCTGTATTGAGTGATTTATTTCCAATATATATTTAAATAATATATAATGTCATGTTATTAATTTTGTTTTGAACATTTTTGCAGGATACACCTCTTAGGTGAGAATTATCTGATGGGAATCCTATTAGTTGTCCCATTACTCATGGTGTTCGTATGAGGGGGTGGTATGAGAGCTAGGGGATCTGGTCAGCATACCCGATTAGACCCTTCCGCCCCCATTGACATACCATCTATCCCAAATTATAATACTGGTGTGTCATTAAGGAAACATGAGATATTTAGGCTTCCCATGTTTTCACCACCCTTTAAATCTGAGTCTCCTAACCTATCTTTACCATATCTATTGATGATTCCCACTCCCCATCCAGCATTCGGCCAACCATATGTTCTATCTTCATTTACATCTACTTACTTCTCTGTGAGATTCTATATTCCATCTTCTTTGACTCCTGCTCTGCCACAGTCTGTACCAACAGAGCATATACTGGGACCCAATCCACCTGTAAAGGGTGTTCATTCAGTTTCTACAGATCCAGCATCTCCCATTGATTAGACTGCCATAGGTATATTTATAGAACCCTAATAAATTTTTATACCATTATTTATTTTCATTATAACATGTATTGATAAAATATTTCTTTTTATTTCATAACGGATAAATATACTAACTGGATGCGGGGGTGGGGGAATACACGCATGTGTGTGGTGTGGAACCATCGTACATAGTAGATGGTGGACTACAATTAATACAATGAAATGATTGAAAAAATAGGGTAGTATGGTCGGAGTTTTTTTTCGACGCTTTCCAAATACTCCAAAATCATTCCTATCAACCCACTCTCATGAAAACAGTTGCCAAATTAAATTAATGATAATTCTTGGGTAGAGATATGGGTAAAACAATATTTTGTATTTAATGAAATCAATTTTTTTATTTATATGAATTAATATTTTGGTGTTGGATTCGATTTAATTTTCCCGATTGTGACGGTGCATGACCAGCACGTCTAAAGGATATAGGTTTGCTTTGGAAACCCTATAAGCACGAGTTGTATATTGGCTAGAATTCTAGAGTTAGAACATATTTATATGTGGTATATTTCATGGATGATTGTATCATTGAATAGTATTGGAATATGATTACTCATTGGACAACTATCCAGTTTAAAGTATTAATCACATTTGAGGTATTCAAATGAAAATTTTCATGTTTTTAGTTAATACTATCTTTTTTTTATTGAATATTATTGAAGGATCATCTAGAATAAATTAAAAATACATTAATTCCAAAAAATACCTCCACACATTCGGATGTAATACAATGTCAGATCATGGGAGGAATCATGTATGAAGGTTGTTTATAATTTTTCTTTACAACTTTCAAATTCTATTTTTTCCTCGATAATGTATTCGATTTCTAAAGTTGTCATATAATTTAGTTATCAAATTAATTATCAGTAACCTATTTTTAATTATGGTTTCCTATATTAAATTTCATTATAGAGGAAAAAATTGAATATTTAAGGACGTGTACCTTGAGAAAAAATTGCTTTTCCTGAGTAGAAGGAAGAAAGATGGAAGTACATTTAAAGAACTAACTCAACAGAAGATTGTAAGTTTTACTTTTTTGATTTAAAATTTTAATATCTATTTTTTATCTTAATAATCTGTCTTTATTTGTAACAAGCTACTTTAAGATCCCTTGATTCCCAGGAACCTTGCAATTTTGGGCTAAATGATCACTTAAATCAGGTGATGGGAGATGAGCACCCTAGCAGAGTATGTTGCCGACCTGGGAATAGAATAGTACCGATGACGTATTGGCCCTCCTCAGGTGTGATTTCTAGCACCACCAAGTTCTATAAGGTTAAGGAAACGTTATAAAATGCTGAAAAAAGGTCCACAGAGATGTCAGAATAGTTTGTTAGGGAAAACATTACATTTGTGAAACTAATGGATGTTTTACATCCAACACTTCTACCAGGGTATAGCACATCTTGTGATAAATATATTTCTTCTATGTGTTTTATATATGGTGCACCATGTGGAAGTTCAAGTGGTGGTCGAGACGATGTTGTTCCTAGAGATGACGATGGAGAGGAGGAGGCCGAGGTGGAGGAGGAGGTCGAGGCAAAGGAGGAGTAGGAGGAGGTGTCTGAGGTGGAGGTGTAGGGAAAGGAGGAGGGTAAGGAGGAGGTCGAGGTAGTGTACAAGGGTGAGGAGAAGGGTGTTGAGGGGATAGGGATTAAGATGATGATGGGGATGAGGCTGATTATGGTGGTGATGATAGTGATGGTGATGAGGGACAATTGATCTAACACATTTTTGATTGATATTACAAAAATTTGATGTCTGATGATATATTCTGCCTGAATATATGTGTGATTAGGTAGGTTACATTATCTTTATTTCTTTATCAATAAATAATAAAACATGTCTTGATGATTTTAGGTGAATTAATATATTTTTGACTGATCCACTCCTCCCTTGGACACCCCCACCACATTGGAATGTCGTCCCCCACCCCCTAGACACCCCCAACCCTTTGAAAACCCCCTGGACACCCCCCCCCCCCCCCCCGGGCAGCCATGCCCCCTAGATCGCCCCCACCACACCCCCCGGGAACCCCCATCCTTTTGGAAACCACCCTACCCCCTGGACACCCCCACCACTTTGGACAGCCCACACCCCCTAAACAGTCCCCCTACCCCCTAGACACCCCCACCCCCTCGACACCCCCACCCCCTTGGACAGTCCCCCCACCCCATTGACAACCCCCTCCACCCCACTCCGTTGGACACCCCTATATTCTGAATTCAATTTTATATTCCAAATTCTATATGTGATATACATAATTAAATTCTATATGTAATTAATTTTCAATTGAATACACTATACGTAATTCAAAATTCTGTATGTAATTAATAATTCATTTTTTATGTGTTATTCATTAATAATTCAAAATTCAGTACCAAATTCATTCGGTATGTATTCAATTGAGAATTCAACTGTGAATTATGTATTACATAGGGTAATTAGGTTTTGAATTGAATTCTTAATTCGCAGTGCATTGGGGATTTCAGAGGGGGTGGCATGCCGACCTATGTAGTGGGAGGGCGGTTGTGTAGAGGGAGGGGGTTTCGGCTGTAAGGGGGATGTAGAGGGGGCATTGTATAGTTGGAGGGGGTGGGTAGTGAGATGGTGGGGGTTGTGGGAGGGGATTGTGGGTGGGAGGGGGAAATGTTGTGGTTGGAGGAGTTGTGGGGGTGTGTTGTGATGGGTGGGGCTATAGGGAGGGTGTGCAACTAGTGGGTGGGGTGGGGGATGTGCAGTGGGAGGGTGTGGTGGAGGGTATGTGCAGTGGGAGGGTGGGTGTTGTGAAATGGAAGGGAGGGTTGGTTATAGGGTGGAGGGTCTTTGTAGTGGGAGGGGGTTGTGTACTTGAAGGTGGTGTGCATATTGAGTGTGGGGGGCTATGTAGTGGGAGGGGATGTAGGGGGGTGCAGTGAGGGGGGTGGGGGTGTGGGGGTGTAGTGAGAGGGTGGGGGCTGTACATTGGGAGGGTAGGGGTTGTGTAATGGGAGCGGGAGTGTTGGGGATGTTTTTTCGGGGTGTGTAGTGGGAGGGGTGTGGAGTGAGAGGGTGGGGGCTACTGTGTAGTGGGAGGAGTGTGTAGTGAGAGGGTGGGGCATTGGGTGGGGGGATGTGTAGTGGGAGGGGTTTTGGCTGTTGGGGTTGTGTTTTGTGGGTGGTGGGCGCTATAGGGGGTGTGCAGTGAGGGGTGGGGGATGTGTAGTTGGATGGTGGGGGAGGTGCAGTGGGAGGTTGGGGAGATGTGCAGTGGGAGGGTGGGGGTTGTGCAATGGGAGGGAGGGTTGGTTATAGGGGATGTGTAGTGGCAGGGGGTTGTGTAGTGGGAGGGGTATGTAGTTAGACGGTGGAGTCTATGTAGTGGGAGGGGCTGTAGGGGGTCTAGTGAGTGGGTGGGCATGTGGGTGTGTGTGAAGTTAAAGGGTGGGGTGGGTGGGGGCAGGGGTTGTGCAGTGGGAGGGTGTGGGTTGTGCAATGGGAGGTTGAGGGTGGGGTTGGCTATTGAGGGTGTGGGGTTGTAGTGGGAGGGGGTGTGCAGTGAGAGGGTAGGGGTGCAATGTAGTGGGAGGGGTTGTGTAGTTAGAGGTAGGGGTTGTAGGTGGGGGTGTGTTGTGGGAGGGTGGTTTGGGTGTAGGGGGTGTATGGGGGGCTATGTAGTAGGATCGGTGTGTAGTGAGAGGTTGGGGGCTTTGTAGTGGGAGGGGTGTACAATGAGAGGGTGGGAGCTGTGTTGTGGGGTCTGTGTAGTGGGAGGGGGCTGTGTTGTGGGATGGAGTTATGGGGGCTGTGAGAGGGTTGGGGATCTGTAGTGGGAGGTGGATATGAGTGGGTGGGGAGTCTATAGGGGGGCTGTGTAGTGGGGGTTGTAGGGGGAGTTGTTGGGGTGTATGGGGTATGACTTCATGCATGAATCCACCTATCATGGCTTCATAAGTTCTAATGAAATATTTTAAATGTTCATAAAACCTCACTGAAGTCTTAACCGAATTCAAAGTAGTTTTTACTGGATAATTTTCCAACCACTTGCACTAGACAAAAGGCTCTAAACCATGTGTCAGTCCACTAATCATCATACTCCCTCTCTTCTTGAAAATATTTTATTCTCTTTCCAATCCCAAGTATGTTCTTTATAAAATGACACATGTGAATCAAAATCATACATTAAATGTGGAACCATACATTCTTAGATCTATTACACATCAACATTCTATAGTTCCCAAAATCATTCAATGATTAGTTTTATAGAAGACCACAACCATTCCCTCAAGAAAATATTTTTCATAATACCTGGTCGACTCTATAAACCATATGAGTAACCATTATTATCACATTGAATAACTTACATTGTTCTACTCAATGATCAATATCCCATCATTAAGAAAAATGATTAAACATGATTTTCCATTCAATAAATTGTTGAGTGAGGCACTAAGTACAACACAGAGATCAATGACTCAAAATGAAATCCACTGCATTGAACAATCCATTTTTGGTAATTGTAATAATCTGTAGAAGAATAGGCATAGGTTATGATTGCAATCCAAGTGGGTCTTGTTCCCTTACTCATGATTCTATTTTAAACTGAAATATATCAACCAACAGAAACAAGGGTTATCCTAACAATGGTACCCCATATCGTTACATATATTATCTTCTTTGACATAGAAATCATTGTAATGATTAAACTTTAGGCTGTGAAAACCAGGGAGCTTCATTCCAAATACACCAATTTTTAATAGCAAGGGTGACACTAAAATGAAATAATTAGTGTCTTACTACTACCACCACTATCACCTCTCTTTTTTCATCAATAGAATCAAAACATTCTTACTTGTTAGCTCACCACCCAACATCCATTGGTTCATCTGACACCTCACATAACCGCAACATGAAATATATAAATATATAATGATAAATAAATATCACATAAACGAAACAAGAAATATATAAATATAAAATGGTAGATAAATATCACATCACATCAAATAAGATCTCTAACCATCATATAGAGGATATGGATGGAGGATATAGATCCCATATTTAGAGGAACATAGTTCCAAGGGTGTTGTGTATTTTTAGGTGTTTCTGCTTTGGTTTCAATGTGATTACGTATATTGTCTCCCTGAGTTTTTTTTAATTCTTTAAATTGTATTGTGGGCATGAGTATTTTTCCGAATTCTATATTTTCATGTGTTAGATAATTATTTTATATTTTATTTGTTTTATTTTCTGGGGGTGTTGAATTCAGTACATTATAGAGGGGAGGAAGGCTGCTGTAATTTTGTAAAAGGCATAGGGGAGGAAAGAGGGCTTACTGCTAGAATCCTAGAGTGGGGTATACAAACGGTTTACAAACTATTGGTATAACAATGGAAAAAAAACATCTATACCAATGGTTTATAGGTAAAATTTTGGTGATACGCTATACCAATGGTTTCTTAACCGTTGGTATAGATTTAGAGAATCACTGGGTATACCGAGGGTTCTACAAAAACTATTGGTAAACCGTTATACCAATGGTTAGTAAACTGTTGGTATAAGTTATAGATTTATATTTACCAATGGTTACAAACCGTTTCTACTTATATATTGCAAAGTTTTCTTTAAACCATAGGGAAATTGAATTTTTTATTTCTCTATGCAAATAGTTTCCTTGTTACCATTGGTATAAGTTTATCCCCACGTCTTATCACCCAACAGTTTTCCTAACCGTTGGTATAATATATACCAATGGTTTGTCATACTGTCCCAAATGTTTTAAATCATTGGGATAGCCTTCTATTCCAATATTGGTTCTTAGAAGAATGTAATGGCAGAAGTTCACCCTAATGAGCATTTGTTGGGAAGGATGTAGACATATCTTGGCTAAGAGGATCTGAAATGTTTTGGAGGAAACTATTCCAATTTTAAGGACGAGAATATATTTTTTATGAAAATAAATAAATTTTTCTATTTGAAGAAGAGGTAAATATGTTTATACATATTGTAGAGTTCATGTTCAGTGAAGAGGATGATGTGATGTCATCAAAAAATAATGGAAAAATAATTATAGTTTGTTATATAAAATTTGATAAAGTATTTCACTATCCTCATGAGGTTGAGTTTAGTTTTATCTAAACTCTAGTTGGTATGAGTATAACAGAAAAAAAGTAAATTATTCATGTTTCTCTTTGGAACCTCTAAATTTTAGAAGATGTTTGTGAAAGATCTAGAAACATAATGGAAAGTATTCTATAAGTTCATTCAAATTTGGATTTCTCAGAGACAAGTTGACATGGAAAAAAATTAGTTTTAGGTCATGAATATATTATATTTCATAATCGACAAAATGAGTTTGAATCTTCCTCAATATAAGATCTGGTTAATCCATTGCTATTAGAAAGGGTAAGGGTGATTGAACTATTACCCATATGAAAATATCATCTCCCTTGAAATGATCCCAACCCCAATATCTTAATGTCGCGGTCTACATTATTACATTGGTGTAAGATATAAGGAATTGTATCCTGAATGACTAAATTTTTTACTCATCTTGTTTAACTAGAAACATACACCATTCCCATATAACATTTGAAAACACAATTTACCACAATTTGTTTTGTGAGAATATCATTATTCCTGTCTACAATATACTTGTGTATCATTATTTGTGCCTAAGTGGAATTAACTGAACACATCATATCATGCATCATCCTTTGTGTTGGTATGAATGTCTCCTAGTGGAACCCTATCATTCTTTCTCATCCTTATTTCTTTTTCATGGAGTATTGTCTCCAAAGGAATTTTCTATCTATTTACATAAGAACCTATTTGAGGTACAAGACATATTGGGCCGGCCCTCGTCCTCCTCTGAGCAACTCAATCTTGGTGCCAAAGGGGTCTTTGCATTGTTCTCAGTTTTTTGGGATTTTAGTCATAAATGCATCCTCCATTTCATGCCTTACTCCTAAAATAGATCATATCTAATTAGATCATCCCTGATATCTTCCCCAATAAAATTAGGGGATATAATTTCTTTTTTTCCTTATAGGGAGTGACTGAATACGGGCATCGAAGTTATACAACCATCTGATTATCTGATATTTTTACGAAATATCCTCAGCAAAGAAAGTATATTCTTATAACCTTGGATATGATTTCTTTAATTAATTGATTAGAAACAAGACCCTTAGACTTCTCATCATTCTATCATTCTAGTGTTTTCAATTCTTTAGCTGATCTCATGACAGCTTATGTTCCCCAAGTACCTTTAGTAATGGACAATTTCCCCATTTGTATTTTCACTCAATATTGTTCCTAGTGAAAGGATACTAAATCCCCTTCCTGAACTATAAACTCTTATTTATCAGGCATCAATTCCATGTGTCTCTATAGTAAATGAACTATATTATCATCTAGAACACTCAAGGAATTGTATCTTTGTTGAAAACAAACTTCTTATCCAATGAGCTTCTTTAGTAGAAAACGTCCCTTATCACGGTGGTAGAACCCATATTGTAGGATTACACACTTTTATAATCTTATCACATGATGGTTTTTTTATACTTTTCATGGAGAACCTATTAATCAACATGTATTTCATTTCTGAAATATTTTGATATCTATCG
Organism: Viscum album; assembly: GCA_963277665.1. Lineage (NCBI taxonomy): Eukaryota > Viridiplantae > Streptophyta > Magnoliopsida > Santalales > Viscaceae > Viscum > Viscum album. The sequence continues at coordinate 1,905,467,806 of OY728160.1, forward strand.
CTTACATTATGGCCTCTAGTCGGTATCACAGAACAATAGTTAGTGATGGTACTCTCTCTTTCTTTCTCACATTCATGTAAGTACAATGTGACATTGTGGCTAGAAAATAATTGTTGAATAACCTCAAGTAGTTTGATGTTGTAAAGTCATCTTAGCTAATTATTGGCGATATTAATAATATTCATTATTATTATGATAAGAATGGTGGAGGGACTCACTACTGGAAAGCTTGATATGATTTTTATTCCTTCGATCCCACCAATGGATTACTTTAATTGGCATTCTTAGGTAATAAATTAATCTAGTGAAATCATAAAAAAGGTTGAAATTGGACATAGTGTAGACTTGATAAGTGCTTCACCAATCATCATGCCATATCAACATACCCTAATGAAAATTTATTCCTTCTCAAGGAGCTATCACTGATCACTCCCCTTTTAATCAGCCTTAATCTAGGGATATCACTTACGTGTTTCTTCTTTTGTCAAAAATGTTTGGTTTTTTACCCCTCATATCATTATACGGTGCATCTATCCTATATTAAACCCATACATAAGGATTTATTGGTTGGTCTTCATAATAAACTCAAATAATTCAAAAAATGTGTTCAAGAGGGGATATCTCGCCAACCCTCATTCTTTTTTGAACTTGATAGTATCAGTTAAGATATCAATAGTGATGATTCCTTTCTAAAAGAATGGTGGGGTGATTTTATTTTTAGCTTTCTTATTAACAAAAAAATAGATATCAAATATGTTGTTGGAACAAAATAGGGCGATCTGAGAGTCTCCATGAGAATTATGGATCAAGAAAAGTGACTGAAACATATTCACATCCAATAAATGATTAAGGAGAAGAAAATACCCAAGGTAATGAATATCCAAATAGAGGATGGTTCTTTTATCAAATATCCTATAGGGGTGGGGCCTAGATTAGGGTCATTTTAAAACCATATTAGCTAGATCAAATCCATGCATGTCGAAGTAATACCCAAGAGGTATTATTGATCTCATTAACTCCATTGTGAGGGTCGTGTCTTGTTGGATGAATTATATCAAGGGGTAATTCCAAATGAAATAGATATTTAACAAGTACATTCTTATCTTATCCTTGATAGTTCTGTAGGGACTAATGGTTTCCAAGTTTCATTTACATTGATTCTTAGGACCTTGTGATATATGATCTTATGAATTAGATTCAAGAATATTTTAATAGGGTAATCATTCCCCATGTTCCTTATGTTACTATCATGATATACATCCTAAAGATTAAATAACCATCCTCATTGAAACACATCAAGAACTATATCTTGTATAATTTTATATATAAGGACATGGCCAGCATTCTCAATAAGTGATTATTTACTCATATCTACAGCTGGGTGTCACTAGAGCATCATGGTTTGATCACAGGTCTCTCATCTCAAAGTGTCAAAGGAATTGTGTAGGAGATGATGGTGGACATCAATAATAAATCCTCGGGATCTAATATTGCATTTAATATTGGTATGGATAAAGTGTTTGATAGATTAGAGTGGGGATTCATCATCTAGGTACTGATCATAATGTTCTCCAAAGATATGAAGATTGAATTAATTTTATAATTATTAATCTCTCCATAGTTATCCTTTTTTTCGTGGGTAGTACCTATGGTTTCTTCAGGCCAACTAGAGGTCCCATGTAGGGAGACGCCCTTTCTCCAATATTAGTAATAATTTTTTAGGAATCTCTATCTAGGTTCATTAATATCTGTGTGAATAATGGGATCATGCTTCCCTTTCATTTTGGGTCTCACTTCACTAGAGTGTCCCATATTCTCATCTTATTTCACATGATATTCTTCTTTCATGGTGGAAGTAATTCTATTTTAAACTTCAATAATATTTTAGAATAATATTTTTAATGGAGTAGATATATCATAAATAGGGAGAAGAGAAATTTATGCATTTCAAAATTTTATGTGGAGAGATGCTTAAGGATGCTATAGAATAAGTAGGGAATTCACAGGGCACCCTTCCCTATAGAATACTAGGAGCTCTAATATCCTCGATCATACTAAGTATCCATCACTTTGATTGAATTGTTGACAAGATCTCCATACATATAAATAACCAAAATAATTGGGTTATATCCTTTTGTTTTAGAATAACCTTGGTTAATTTCATGCTCACTTTGATTCCCATGTATGTTCTTTTATCCCTATACGTGTTGAATATAGACTTTAGAGGAATAGAAAATCCTATTGTTTTGTTTATATATTATTCCCAAGAGAAAAGGATATGTCATTGGTATTATTGAGATTGGGTGGTAGGACTGTTTGGAGAAGGGTGTCTCCATATGAATTTGTTGCCCACTACATGTAGCCTCCAATCCAAGCTCACGTGGGAGGTCATATAGATTAATCCCCTCTAGGTAAGGTTCGCCATGAATATATATGGGAGTTATTTTTGTCATCCAAATGGTAGTGTCTCCAACTTATGTAATATGGTCCTTAATCAGGTTCATGTTCTTCTTGATCACTAGTTATGGATTATTGGGTTGGGATATATCAATTTTTGGACCCCTAATTAGATTGGAACTCTTCATGGATTCCCAGATTTCTTGATGGATGACTTTTACATTATGAAGGATAGTTTTCACTATAAATTAATTCTCTCCATCTAGTATCATCATCAATGAGACTTATTTAATTATATCTTGTTAAAAAATGATCAGTACAATTGTATATTCACCGGTTTCTCAATTGTTATTTTTCATAAACAAATTATCATAATGTGATCTAGGAAATCCCGGAAGGGTGTGGTGGTTATGGGGTCTCTCTCATATTGTGATATCCTATCGATATATAATTTTCGTATTGTGTTACTATGGAAGCATACCATTCCCATGGTTGAGGGGGTTATGTTTAATGGCATTGACCTTGTCTCCATGATTTTTTGTTATCAGACTTCCAATAGTGAATCGAAATCACATCATTTCCTTTAAGGTAAGTGGGATTCAGATGCAAAGATTCACCTTAGTGATATTATAGGTATTTATTCCCATTTAATTACTAAAAACAACAACATTAATCTTTGGTTTCAAGGATTGGGTTGTAACAATCACAAGATAAAGGCAAGACACATCCTCTTGGTGATAGGATGTTGGTGTATTTGGAATGCAAGAAACAACAATAGACATGATGGTTTCTCCATATCAAGGGTGGTTGTAGTGGTTAAATCATGAATCATGGTGTAATATTTTTCATCCCTGATAAATAACTATGATCTTATCACATCCTTGGCATCTGCTAGAGCTAGTTGATGCTTCCCATCTTTAATTAGAAATCATGTTTATTTTATCCACTGGGTGTATTGGATACCCCTCGTACCACCATGGGCCTCAAAATAAATGTCAATGGATCACACAAAAAATGTATAATATGTATGGGATTCATTAATAATACATGGTATGTAGAAATTTTTATATTAAGTGTAACCTATGGTAATGGGGAATCTCTCATCACTGAAGCTAATGTTATTATTACAAGTCTGGAAATGTGCCGCTCTAAAGGTATTGATTTGTTATCAATATAAATCAATTCCTACAAAAATATATAACTCCCTCCTAGGTTACTCCACTACTAAATGGCATGTTTTTTATATCATCTAAAAAAGTAAAATGTTTTTGGACAACTAGACTCTTTTCCTTACACATGGCGTGAAGGAAAAAAGGTAACTTATTTTTTGGCACCTTTAGTTTCGCCTAATATATACATTATTTACTTCACTAGAACTAAGTCCATTCTCAATGAGTGTGTTTATATTTTAATATATAGAACTCTATGGTTACATTACATTATACTCTAATGATCTCTTGTCTATTTGGTTCTTTCCTACTTTAAAAAAATATATATATTTAAAGTGGTTCGTGTGGAATGATAATGATGTGCATCTAGATATAATATCATTGTGAAAATATCATGTAAAATAATAAATGAATTCTTACTGAAATAAATTCTTAATTATTTTATGTCATGACTTCAACCATCATGATACTTATACTCTTAATAAATTTCACCAGACAATTTAAAATTGTTGGGTAGGACTACAAAGGAAACCCATTTAACCAGGTCCAACAAACTAATTCACCTCATGAAAATAAAAATTCATCAAGATGTTATCTTTAATTAAGCCCCATACTTTTCTGAATTTATGAATAATTTGACATATATCAAATATTAAAATTAATTCATGAACAATATTCCACACATAAAATTTTATGTACCAAGTAAAGAATAATTATTACTAATAATTTCCCAATTGAATCATATAATATTCAAAATAAAATATCAAATATTAAATTACATGTGGATTATGTAATAAGTATGACCTTGATAAATAATAAATATAATTAGTGTAAATTTAATTTCCAAGTATGAAAATAAAGTGAATAGTTTGAGTGAAACTAAATAATTATAAAAATTACATAGGAAAGAGAATTTTCATACATTCCTAAGTCAAACTAATCATAAACATTCCATAAAATTAATAATTATTCTACCCATAAAACATATCTATATTTTATTATAATAATAATAATTTGATGATTTCATTAATGAATATAAAATAAATAAAAATTTCAATAGAAAATCTGTTGAAAAAATAATGTTTTTACATTGAAAATTCTTTTTTAACTAAAACATTAAAAACTATTTTTGAAAGTAATTAACCATTTAAACTTATAAATAATTTTTTAAAACATTAAGTGGTCATGATGATGGGAAATTATATACATTGTATATATGTTAATACAAATTGTCTTTTCATATTTTTTGTCAAATCCAAAAAGGCCTCATTTTGAAAACGAATAGAAGATTCTATTTAATACAATTTATAAAAACTAAAAATGTGTAAAATTTTATTTAATAAATTATTTTTAAAAGAATTAAAATATTTTTTAAAGCATTTTTTAAAAATAGATATTTTTATGAAAAATGATTTTTGACCGAACAGAAAAATAAAGTTGGATTACTCTCAAAAATATTTTCATAATCATTTTAAGTTACAGGGAGAGGAATACTATAATATTACTTTAAAAAATATTGATTAAACATAGTAAAATAAAATTAGATTTTTTTATTAGTCACTGACCAAATAATTTCATAAAATTGAAATTCAGGTCTAAACAATCCCAATTAAAATGAGATTGTGAAATAAACCCTTAGAAAGACAATAATTTTGAAGTTAGAATTAATCAAATAATTAATTATGTATATCAAATGAAAATACACATAAAATATTTTGAATTAAAACATAATTTAGTCAAAATTATTTCCACATGTAATCGTATAATTTTGGAGATAGTGAATTAGTAATATAGACCAGTTAAAAGAAATTGCGTTATAAAATTCTTTACCAATTGATAATTTTCACATCAAATTTTATTAGATGAAATAATTAAAATTAAAACATAAAATATCATAAATTATTCATTATGAAATACATCACATGAAAAAGGTGTACTATATGGAATGTATAAAAGATACTAGGTTCATAACATTTTAATATTCCGCAATGAAGATAAATTGGGATGTAGTCTCTTTCCTCACAGTTAATTTGGGTTGATCATTTCTAAATATCTTATATAATTGTTCTAAGAGTGTTATTTATTTATTCCATAACCAAATTAATATTTATAAAATCATATATTATCCAATTATTATATTTTTCCACTCATTTTTCTAAAATATTTCATTGTTCTCATTGTTTTGTGTTTTAAATACACTGTTTTCTCATGCAGGTTTTATAATGAAAATTCTAGTTATTGAAAATATTATATAGTTACATAATAAATATAATTATATTAATTCTATAAATATAATTTTATTCATTATATACATTTTAAAAATTATTACCTAAATTTTAACATGGAGAATGGGTCACATCGATCCGTGGATATGGAAGGGTGTATATATGTACGAGCGACATTGTCACTACCTTAATGGGTGGAAGGGTAAATAATTGGGAGATAAATTAATTTATATAATAAATATAATGTCATATATATCACATATATTCACTAAATTAATCCTTTTTACCTTCCATTTAAATAATAATTGAAAACAATTACATCACTTCGTGAGGTTGTAGTATTCCATACACATGAGTGACGTAATCGTATTTTAAACAGAATTTATTGTAGGAAGATATAAGTGACATTAAAATTCAATAATTATAAAAATTTAAAAAAAAATATACCTGCATTAAATCAATCATTATTGACCAACTATAATTGTGGTGATGGAAAATTAAATACATCGATTCGCGAGGCGGTAGTTCATAGTACACATGATCGATGTTTTTACCATTTTATGGAAGAGGAGATGAATATAGGTAATGACCATAACATAATATCATTTCACTATATGTGTGGAAATTTTGTTTTTATACTGGATTTATTTAGTAATATTTGAGTGAGGTAGAAAAAAATAAAATAAAAACACTCTTTTAATAACGTTAAATCTTCTTCATACAACTTCCTTAGGTTTACACCAAAATCCATCCTAGGTTAGATTTATCGTCAATGAAATGAAACTAAGATGAAAATATGGGATTAATTAAGTTATTTTCTTATGTGTTGTCCAAACCAAATGACTTTGAAAGTGTGAAGAGGGGAGGATATGAGGTGGCCTTTTATAATTGGTCGAGAGAACACACTAAGAATTTTTTAAAATAATAAATTACTCCCACGTTTTTATTCATTCATAAGACTAAATATTGGGTCATTATTGACCCTTATAGAATATAAGGTTGTTATATGGAAATAAAATAAGTTTTTATAAGCATTCTCATCATTTTAACACTTATATGCTAGGTGTAACCCTTGGTAAATTAGTTTTTACCTTCATAATGGTAATTAATTTTTACTACTTTTACGATTTGTAATTGTCAAAAATTAAATCGAACATATTGAAAATATTAAATTGTTATTATTACGAATTTTTATTTAAATTTTTCAAATTAAATACATATTATTTTCAGAATCCAATTTAAAATTAAACTTGTAGATGCGATAAAAAAGTGGGTTCCCAAAGAGAAAATTATCTTAAGTGTATATGGTTTTAATAACAAAATTCAATGTGAAATTGAATAAAATGAAATAAATTGTATTTATAACAATTTAATTTAAATAATTTTGTTTAAAAATTTTAAAATTTTATTTAACTTTGTAAATAATATAAATTAAAAGAAAAATTTGGATAAAAATCAATATTTTTAACTATTCATTGAAAAATGAAAAATTTCAGAAAAATCTTTAAAATTAACCCTAAGATAATTTTGATATGGTGATTTCAAAAAAGAGGATGATTTTTTAAAATAAAACTTCTAAAATAGGTATAATTTAATATTAATTTATCTTTGTAAAGTGAAACTAAACCACCTTTTAGAAAATTATGGTTTTTCCTAAAACAATTTTTTTCTTTAAAATGATTTATATTTTATTTATAATAAATAGAAAAACAATGAATTATTTAGTACATGTGTAAATAGTATAATTTTCATAACATATAATTACAATTATTATCAATAAATTTAATGGATAAGTTATAACATTATGTAATATTTCTGTTAATTTAGACTTCAGGTTCCATGCTCCGCAAGCTATTAAAGAGATAAAATTTATTTAAAAATAATTATATGATAATGTATTAGGGAGTTAAATTCTCATATAATCTTTATGTTTCTTATTATAAATTCTATTGACCCTAATTTCCTTCCACTAAAATATCAGGGTGTTACTTTATCACCACCTTTAATAAATTACATTCTCGAAATTTAAACTTAATCTCAGTAATCAAGGGTTTGACATTAGGAAATACCATTGATGAAATACCCACAGTTTAAAATGCTTCATAAAATTTATCTTGATAAGAGAGAAATATAAATGTTATGATAATCTAGAATAACATATAACTATGATTCCATGTAGTAAAAATTGGCAGGTTGTGAAGATTCAGACATGGAAGAATTGAATATTACCTAAATTTTTATGGAGATTGGTCTAACTCATTGATCACAAAAATATAAATTATCATATGAAATCAAAAAACCAAAAAACCATAAATCTGATATGTATAAAAATATCATTTATTAATTGGATATATAGGTAATAGGATGACATTATTTATTATATATTGTTTTCCTATTATTGAGGAATTATTTTACTATAAATTAATATAAGGAAGTATAATTATTTTATGTCTTTCTAATTCATAAAAATAATTTCATCATTTGATTGTGCTTTGATTAATTACAAATTCCTCTCCTACTCAAAGAAATTATCATCCAAAATGAATACTTATTCCAGATGTACTAAAATTAACATTTAATATATCTTAATATCTATAAAAGAGTGATAATTATATCTACCTATTTTTAAATATTTTTAAAAACCAATATAGTCATCACAAGTTATCTGATTTAATACATTAATCTCCAAAATTCAATATTAACACCACTGCCTCACCATTAATATTTGTTGACAAAACCATTTAACTAAAAAAAATTCCATATTAACGAGGACATCACATAGGCCAGTGGTGGGCGCTACACCCTTATTGTCCTTCTGTAGTGGGTCCGCGCTATGTGGCATTCACCAGATGCAACTGGTTGTCACGCTGTATATGGGCTATAATTTTTCAAAAACCATATTAATATAATTCTTATAATTTTCCAAATTTTCATAACCCATAATTACAAAAAAATTAATGAAAACATAAACCTTAAAAGATACCAATACCATTAGTCTTATTTGTAAAAAGGTAATGGATGTATTCCACAAATTACTCATTTATACACTAAACCAATAGGTTTTATTTCCAAAAATAATTTCCAAAAATATCATTATTCATGTTATATCCTTACTAGAAAAATTCTCAAAATTGGGGGTTTAATATTTTCAATTTATAATCAACCTAAAACTTGTAAACACTAATGTTATCTATAAAACTTATATTAATGAAGAAATATATTCTTCTAAAATTTAACATAATCCTAATATTCATCATGATTCTTAAAACCAAAATATAATTGGTAAAAAATTTCATATATAATATAATTATTGAATACCAATATATAAATACTAAAATCATTTTATTTCAATATATTCCCTTACTTGTTATAGGGGTTACCATTTAGATGATTTAATTGACTCGTATAACACCTAGGTTCCCTACATTTAATAAAATGAACTTTAAGGGGATCCCTATGAATAAAATTATTTACTTCCATCGTACTCTTCATTTTCCCTTGGAAACTCATTTCTTCATTCCCATATTTTCTATACATAAAAACTTTTATGTTCATTTTAGAAACATTCATGGGTGTATCTTTCCAAATTTCTGAAATAGAGGGAATCGAGCCTTATTTCCTCTATGGTCCCCATCGCTCGATCCCTTAGAGAAATCCACAATTTTATTATTTGGGGAGTCTAAGAGTTGGTTAAGGTTAAGATTATTAATCATATTTCATGTAAATAATTAAGGATAATCATGATATCTTTCACTCCTATCATCATTCCATTTGGTTTCTCATATTCACCACATTGACATTCATCTTCAATGTTAGCACGATTCCTTCAGCTTTCATCCATTCACAAAAACCAAAAATAATAATGCTAGAGACAATAATCATTTTAATAAATCAACATAATAATTTATACTATAAAACCTTATTTTCAATCTATGACACCATAGGTTTAATCTAGATCCTTAATTATAATCCTAATTTTAAATATTTAACAATTTTTTGTAAATAAAATGTAAAATATCTAATGGAAATATTATAGGAGTGTAAAACAATGTGTTTAGTAAGGCCCTTTGTTTTATTAAAGTTAATGCTCAAGTCAAGCCCGTCACACCTGTTTCAGAGTTATAAACCCTAGGTACATCTTTTCCCAAACTAAGTCAACTTTCAGTATCCATGCATGGATGCATTTCAATGAAAAACTGCATAATCTCTACATTAATAAAACATTATGGTATTTTTCAATATTTATCCTCAAATTAGATCATAGGTTCATGTTACCTAATCTCTGTTTTCCATAATATATTCCCCAATGTTTCTACTAAACTTTCTCTAATAACAATAATAATTACCCTAAACCCATTAACCTAGAGTCAATATCTACTTTATTATATTTGAAAAATATACAATCAATCACAATATAAATGATTTTGATAATCTAGTTGTCTTGGTAAACTAGATAAATACCCAATTTCAATATTACATTTAAATAGAAAAATTAAAACATAATTTTTCTGAGAATATCATATTTCCCTCTATCATATCCATGTATTTTATTCTTAGTACACATCATGTATTCCCAATAAAGGAAACAAAATAAGGTTGATCTAAAATGATCTGTAAGAATTACGTGAAGAGGAAGATATCATGAATCAATAATCACAATAAACAAGGAATGATAAATAACTAAACAAAAATCATATTGAAATAATTTCACTATCAATATTAGATAATTCATAACTTATAAGGTAAGGTAAATATATTAAAACACAAGCCAATAAATTGATAAAATAAGAAAAAAATGATCCTTGAGGTCATATAATTTCAAAAATATAACAAATAATAATAACTAAATACTTACTGAAGGGATTTCTTAATTATTTGTTGGCATGATCTCATGCATCATGATTCCCATATTATTAAGACCTTTCACAAGATAGTTTAAAACTGATTAGTAGAAATAAACCAGAAACCCATTTAACTAAGGCTATAAAATTGTATCTTCTCATGAGACTACTAATGCATCAAGGGGATTTATATAAATAGGCCTCTATTATATCTGCACGTAAAAAATAATTCCCTATATATTGAATGATCGATTTAATTCAGAAAAAATATTCCTTATCAATAAATTCAAATATCATGTATGGAATATGGATTAAAAATATTTTCCCTGAAAAATCTAACAATATTCAAAGTAAAATAATATATATATATATATATATATGATATACAGTTTTTTTAATATATATATCCATATCAAATAATACAGATACATAGTTGAAATTTAAAGTCTAATGATGACAACAAAGTTTATATTTCTAGGGAAAGGTAATGATTATAAGAAATTACCAAGAAATATCATTTCAATACTTCCCATGGTCAAACTAATCATAACCAATCTAAATAAATAATAATGATGGAATCATTAAAACATTAAACTAGTTTATCATAACTTTATCAAAGGTTTTATGTCATTGTTGAATATAAATACAATAAAATTTCCAAAAAAATCATGGGGAAAATAACCTTTTAAATTTATAATATTTTCTAAAAAACAAAATTTTCAAAAAATATTTTGAGAATTATTTTCTCGAAAATAACCTTTAAATCATATAACGGAATCTTTAAAACATTGATCTGTCATAGTTGTAGAAAATTATGTAAATGACGTACACGTTAATAAAATTCTTTAGACATTTTCGGTAAAAAAACAAAGGGCTATTATTTTGAAAATGACATGAAAATATCATTCAGAACTTTTTTTACCAAATAAAAATGTGTAAAATGTTTTTAATTAGTGTTTTTTATAAATATAAAAACATTGTTGTAATTTTTTTTAGAAAACATGGATTTTTATGAAGAGGGATTTTCATCCGAAGATACAAACAATGTCATATTTTCTTATAAACAATTCTCAATAATTATAGTTACCAAAGGGGGAAATTTCTTTATATTAATTTAAATTATCATAAATACAAATTGGAGAATAAAATTAAAGGTTTTCATTATTAAATTATCAAATAATTTCCTTCCACAGAAATTCAATTATAAAAAATCTCGATTTAAATGAGATCATGGAATAAACCCTTAAAAATACTATAACCTTGATATGAGAATTAATAAATGAATATATTAAGTTTATAAAATTTAAATCCAAATAAATCATGTTTAAACAAAACAAAATAAATTAAAATTTATGTACACGCATAATCTTATAATGTCAAATGCAATGAAGAATTAATATAACCCAATGAAATGAAATTGAGTTGTGAAATTATTTACCACTTGGTAATTTTCAAATAAAATCCCAATATATAAAATAATTAAAATTAAAACATAAAATAACATTAAGTGTGATTTATTCATGATGTTACATGAAATTTGGGAAGTATATACACCATATAAAACAAATTAGGTGCATAAAATTACAATATGGATCAATGAAGAAACATTTGGTTGAAGACACGTACCTCAAACATATTTTTGAGAAAAATACTTTAATATCATGTATATTGATTTTTTTAATATTATAAATTTTTAATAGTATAAGATAATATTGATAACACCATATATGATCCCCTTGTATCAATTTGTAACCCTTTTTAATAAAATTTCATTATTTTCATTATTTCGGGTGTTAATTGTCTTGTTTTTTCATGCATGTTTTCTCATTAAAGTTTTGATTCATTTGAATACTATATAATTCAATAATATACATAATTATATTTATTAAATAAATATAATTTTTTCATTAGATAAAATTTTTAATCTTATTATAGAAAGTTGAACATGGAGAATGGATCACATCACATCTTATTGATGTTGGGTCGTATATATGAATGATCGATGTTGTCATTTCTTTAATGGGTGAAATGGAAAGTAAATGGGGGATATATTTATATTAAATAATTTGTATAATATAATTTATATCATATATACTAACTAAAATTAATATTATTACCTTTGATGTAAAGTGTATGTGAAAATTTAATCACAGCGCTTCGTAAGGCGGTAGTCTGTCATACACACAAGCAACATTATCATATTTTAAATGGAATGGTATGTTAGAAAATATATAGGATATTAAAATTTTATTAGTATAATAATATCATTAATATCATATAAATTTGTCTAAACAATCATCATATCCATCTATGAAAGGTGGTGATGGAAAACGAATTTCATTAGTTCATGAGACGATAGTTCGTTGTCCACATGATCAATTGATTCTTTTCCCATTTGATGGAATATGTGATTGATATAGACCTCGAACATAACATCATAAAATATCATTATATTTTAGATAGTGGTTTTATCATAATTTTTTGATTTAATAATATATTATGGAGGAGGAACAAGAATTAAAATTAAAATGCTTGTTAATTAATGTTGCCTTTTATTCAGAAAACTTCTTTATGTTTGCGACAAAATCCTTCCTATATTGGATTTATGATAAAAAAGGGATCTATGATGTTTTTATGGGACTAAATAATTTATTTTTTCAATTATTGGATAATCAAAATGTCATTGTAAGTGTTAAGAGGTTAGGTTATGGGATATCATTTTATAAGTGGGGGAGAAAACACTCATTGAATTTTTTAAAAAGAATTAATTACACCAACTTTTTATCATTCCAATAGCCTCCCAAAAGGGTAATTGTATAAAATTAGATGTTATAAGGCAAACATAAGGCCACATAATAAATTTTGGACAAGTTGGTATTCCCTTTTAACCCTTATCCATTTATTTTAACCCCTTGTTAATTAAGTTTTTACCTTATCTGTGGTATTTAAATTTAACTGTTTTTATTATTCATATTTTAAAAAAATTAATTTGACCATATTATATAATATAAATCAAGAATATTAAAAAAATATACCCTTTTCATAAATTAAATTCGTAAAAGTGGTATAATCCACTTTGAAATTATACCTGTATAAGAGACCAAAAAATGGGGTTCTAAAGAGAACATCTCCATATGTGTAGAAAGTTTTAATATCAAAATTAAATATAAAATTGATTAAACAAACAATAATTATATTTTTAATAATATAATAGAACTAATTTTACATTAAAAAAAATTGAAATATAATTTAACTTTGTAAATAATTTAAATGTATAAGGCGTTTTTAATAAAAATCAGTATTTTCTAATATTCATCAAAAAATGAATCATTTTAGAAATATAAAAAAAATAAAACTATGATAATTTTGGAGTAATATTTTCAAAAATTATGTTAATTTTATCATATATATATTATAATTGTTCTACAAATTGGTTTTCAATTATATTTTCAAAATGCGACTAACCCACCTTTTATAAAAACTATTTTTTTTTTGAAAACATTTTTTTCATTAAAATGCTTATAATTTTATTTATAATCATTATAAATCCAATGAATTTTTCTTTATATGTGTAAGCTATATAATTTCCATAATTTAGTTATTATTATACATACCCATCATTTTGATGTGTATGATATAATGATATACTATATTACGGTTCATTTAGACTGAGGGTTTCATGTTATATAAGCTATCAAAGAGATAAAAATTATTTAAAAATAAATATATGATAAAAAATATGGTGATAAATTCACATCTAAGCCTAGTGTTTAATTTCATGTACATTATCAAACCTGATTTTCTTCATTTAAAATCCTAGGGTGTTACAACTATTGTGTTAAATAAGAACTAAGTTGATCTCAATGAGGGAGAAGCAGTGAAGTGTCAAAAAATTAATACTCTCTATGTTGTTTTAAAGAATACATTTGGTTGAAATTATAATTCTACATATAGTAAAATTATTCATGTTGTAGAAGAATGTTATGATCATGTCTTTATACCACCTATTATATGAACTCATGGGGATTCATCCACTACTTCATCTCCAAGGGCTTTGGCACCAATTGATATGGTGCATGATTTTGATGTGTAGGAGTCATTTGTAACCAGACCAGATCCTCAACTGTTATAGATCAGACCTATTATCAAAGAATATGTTTGGATATAGGAGGTTGAATTTGTTAAAACTTATTAATTTATTTATCATGTTGATCCAGCTATTGAGAAAGTTGTTATAACTCAGGCAGAGAGTCTAGTTGAAATGGTGCCAAGTGTTCCAACTTCTAAAGTTATAGTGCAACAAAAATTAGAGCAAAATGCAAATTTTTCAATCCCTACAATAACAAATGGTGATAGAGATAGATATTGTGATATCACCTTTAAATAATCATGTTTTTTTCATACTCTATAGTTTGTTCCATCACCAAACAATTTACATGTGGATTCCCCATCAGTGAGCATGGTTTATAAATATTCAGAGGTAGAAAAGCTCATGAAAACATTTGAATCAGCTGTAATTCTGGAATTAAATAATCTAAAAAGATATTATGTTTATTTTAAGTAGGAAAAATAACTTCGTATGATGATATTATAAATATAAATGATAATTCAGTTTCTATAGGTTATTTTGAAAAGCTACTTGGGATAATTACTACCCAAATAGAAATGATCAAAAACCTTCATACAATACCTCATGTGAAACCTATTGTGATTACATAAAAATTTCATGATATAAGAGCTAAAATGAGTGATCTTAGAGGTGTTTTTATCTACCATGTCTAAAAATAATGATCTTCAAAAAATTATTTCATCTCAAATGGACATGATTAAGAATATTCCAATGGTTCAAAAGATATGACCTACGATGTTTTTATTGATATTGAATATTTCATAGAATAAATAAATAAAAATATACAAACTCTAAATTGTGAAGTCTTGATTAAGTATGAATTCCATCATAAATTAAAGTGAACAACCACTTCTACATATTAACCTTCTATGGATCTATATCAAAATGGTCAATTAGGTTGGGTTTTTTTGCATCTAAATGCAGTAGCATCTTGGATCAAATATTTGAAGTGTGATATGTTTACATGAGTTTTTATGAAAGAGTTTTAGGGATATCTCTCATCTGAGTTTCAGGAGACCAATGAAGCTATCATAATATTAGGTATTGGGAATTATATTTCACTATATAACATTTTTGGTCATATTCGAGAATATCCTGGTGGTAAAATGGAAGAGTCTTTTAGAATAAAAAATTAATTTAGAGATATGTTTCCAAGATTTATTGGTCCAATAAAAAGAAACCATTAGTGATTTTAAAATATGCATATCCTGATTTCTGATGGAGTACTATAAATACTTACTGAATCATCAGAAGAGGATTCCAATTCCTCTGAATCTATGCAAGTCCATATTGTAACATCATCTCTAATATAAAAACTAAATATTTTCATTGACCTATCAGACCTATCTCTTAAGTTCAACTGGTAATTACTACTCTTGTATCACCAAGGAAAATACAGATGGATCATGTAGCCAAGGTAAAATATTGGGTGGAGGAGTGTTTTATGACTCCCGGGGATTAGTGTTTCTAGAATTTATAACCATATATGGAGATGGGCATTCACTCAACGTATAATTCGAAGCCATCCTCTATGGTCTTGAGATTTTCCAATCCAATAGAATCTCTTTGACTAAGTAGAAATTGATTCTAATTCTGTCTGGAAATCATTGAATGGTCTCACCTATACTCCTTGCGATGTTAATTATTTGATCTGTAGATGAAAATCCCTCCATCATTTTTTCATCGAGCTTTCTCATTCTTGGAGAGAAGGTAATCGCAAGGCTGATTTTATGTCATCCATGGAACATTTTTAAGTCTCAAACATAGTTTTCAATTGTGTTGGTTCTCCTGGGGGTGCTGATATTTCCATTAGTTATTCTCTTATACATGGATTTTTTAGACCCCCATAATTATTTTCTACTATGTTCCTTTCATCTATAAAAATTCTATGCTTTGATCCAATATAACTAATTCCCATTGAAGCTATATCATATGTTGTTATATATACATCCTTGGTTCCTTAAGAATCATTCATTGTTATTCATGATATATCTTAGATGATTCAAGTGAAGATATCCCATGTAGACCATAAGATGACATCTCTAAAGGTAAAACCGAATACATTTCAAGTATCAATAGATCGTATTCTATAGAAATATGGATTCATATCCCCATATTGCTCCATCAAGTCATCATCCTGCTTTTCCTTTAGATAAAGACTCTCAAATATTCCCTTGGATTTGGTTTAAAATGTTCAAATGGCTTATTAATAATTATATTTAATCCATTTCTTATATTCAATGAAAATCCTACACCATCATCTTATATTTTTTCAAGTTATACATCATAATAAGGATTAATCTATGTGAAGCTGATTTTTATTCCATTAGAGGAAGAAAAACTCTTAAAATACAACTTATAAATAATTTTATAGACTCCAGGAAAATATTTTATGTTATTTTTTGTTCTGGCCGAAATTTATAGGCAAGAGAAATCCATTGTTGATGATTATTTTATTTCTGAGAACTTTTTAAAATAAGTTACATATTTTGTATCTCCAAAGAATAATTACTTCTTCCCATATAGTTTGTTTGAATTCAATATAGCTTCTTGTAATTTTAAGTAGGTTTTGTGAGCACCTTTTTAAAACCCCAGAGGAAAATCTTGTTTTGAAACCCAATCCTATTTTATGGTACTTGGGAGCGATGTCATGTATCTAATGGTTGAACATAATTCTACCTCATAATGCTCTTATACATTCAAGAAGAATCCACCAAAACCTCCCTCTCAGTTTAAGAAAATCCATATGAAAATTGTCATCGGACTAATTTGTTTTATAAATATTTTTTTTATCTCTATAATTTCATTATAACAATTCATGATTAAAGAATTTCCTACTTATCTATTTAATTTGATTCATATTGATTCATTTCAGTGAATTTATTTTTTCTTGTTTTTTTATTCTTAAGGTATATTTTCATTTAATGGGTATCAATGATATTGTTTTCATTTAATTTTTTCGTCTTTTTGGACGTCTTTCTCATGATGAATTTTCTAAAATTTGATCTTAATACAATTATAATTTAATTTTAGCAATATATTTAACCGGTTCAACACTCTATGTGAAAATTTAAAAATATTATCCACTTTTTACCCTTCCTTTTTAATAACACATAAAGGGAGAAAAGGTTTATCAATGGGGGAGAAGTCCTATATAGTGTGACAAGAATAACTAAGGGATAAAAGAATGGATAAACACAACATTTTTAAAATAATATATATAACAAATATTTTTTATAAAATAAATTAAATCTATAAAAAATTTATTCTATTAATCAATGAGTTTTGTTATCATAAAAAAGGAGGATATTTTTGGACTAAAAATATTGTTCAGACATAGCTCATGTACTTTATGTTTTGAAAATCTCAAAAACTCATCATATATTACTCATAATTTTGTTTTTTAAGTATTTTCATAAGGTATTATTGTTATTTAAACCATTTTATTGTTAGTATCTAGTAAGGGGTGATTTTTATAAAATTTGAAAAATAACTGATAATTAGATATCTACATCAATTTGCAACATATAAATATGGCACCATCAAGCAATCAACTACGTCAATTATCTATGTTAAGGAAACACCAACATATATCGGTTATTTCAAGAAATCGTATTTGTGTAAATCACTTCTATTGAAGAATCACCTATATGATAAATTGTATATGCTGATCAAATGGCTATGTGAATAAAATATAATGAGTAATTAGATACATGAATTAGATATATGGTAAATTTGACTATGTGGTTCCAAATGGCTGTGTGGTTAATTTGGTTATATAAAATACATCTATGTGACAAATACGGCTACATGAAGAATTATGAAACATGACGAATCCATTCATGATTAGTAAATGTGAATAAAATCATATATGTTAAGAATAGATACATGGGTCAATCCATCCACATAAATTTAAATTAGTGTAATTTAGTTATGTGGTGACCAAGAGTTGGCTACTTGTTTCTACAAACTACATATTTATTACTATTAGGGTACTTTAAGTAGAATATAATGTTCTTTTTGATGCATTATCTATTAGAAAATATTTTGTGAAAACAATTATTATAAAAATGTTTCACATATTGAGATAAAAAATAATTATGATAATAATTTAATGATCAGTCATATTGTCGAGGTATTTTTAATAAAAGGAAATCTAGAATTTAATTTCATGGTCAGATTTTGGGGGAGCTCATGTTGTGAAATTAATATAGAAGTTTTGTATGAGTATATGAATGTGAATAAGAAAAATACAGAGTAATTATGAAATAACTGAAAAACATCTTCCACTCCCACTCTCTCTAAATGATTTTATATTGCTACTCTATGTCATGGAAAAGAGGTAAAATACACAAGTAATTTATAGTTTTACTATCAACATAGTCATTAGAATATTATTCCTGACTCTCTTGGTACTACATTTCATTCTTATATTATCTCTAGGAAATTTATTCGCTTCTATTAGTTGTGTCATGAAATTATGAGTCTCATCATTAATATTTTATTATTGTCTATCATTATTGAAAGTATCAGTATATTATACTAGTTTTTATATTTTCAAAAGAAAATAAGTAGGAATTTTTATGTATTATAAATCCATTTAGATCCCTATAAAACCTCATCATCTTTTACCAAGTCTCGAATTCTTACAGTCAATCATACAATTCCTATGAAAATGACTGGAGGTCCCTGGTAAAAGTGTTGGTATAAGAAAAAATCACTAAGCCTTAAGAGTTGATCATTGGTGGAGTGGATAGGGTTATTTTTCTACAAATCACCAAGCCTTTGGAGTTGAGTTGTGGATGGTTTGTGGTATTGGTTATTTTATTATATAGAGTCCAAATACTAAATAATAAAGAAATCCCCCTCTTTTACTATATAAACCCACACAATCCCACATTTCTCTTCCCTAAAACTCCTTTTATCACGTTCATAATATGATCTCAACTCTATAGAGTGCTCCCAATGTGCACCCAAACTCTAAATAATCCCTTCACAATCATTTGTAGTCACACACTCATGTAAGGTACCTTTCTCTCCTACTTTCAATCGAAGCACCCTCTTTGAAATTTGTCTACTTAATTACAATTTTTTATAATTTAATTTATTTTTAAAATTTACATTAACATAAAATGGATTTTATATTAATGATTGATCAATTATCCTCACTCATTTTGACTGTCATCCAAACCGTTTCAATGCCAATGTTTTGTAAGGGTTTTTTATCTTCTCATTTCCATTAAAGAACATCATTTGGGATTTGTCTCTTAAATTCATTTTTATTATGTTAGAATAGGTTATTTTATATCCTCCATAATTTCCATTTATATTATAATTCATTATATACCTATTTTACTTTCAATAATCCTTACATGATCCTTTATGTACACCCATTACCATGCCAAAATTTGGTAAAGGTTCTTCCACTCTCTTTTTTAGTCAAGAACTTATTTTCTGTTACACTTCTTAATTTACTATTTTTTAGGTTGGAATATGTTATTACAACTCCCATATACATTATTTTTTATTTAAACATCATGAGAGACCCTTTCACTCCCATTAATCCTCCCATTATCATTTAAGTGCACCTGTTACCATCCTAAAAATTCATAAGGGATTTCTCTATTCTCATTTCCATTCAAGAACTTACTTTATGTTATATCTCTTAAATTTCATTTAATCCAGTTGTAATATATTATTATATATTAATTTTAATTTTAATTTAATTTATAAATGATGATATCCCATTTACCTTTCATTAATCCCCCCCCCCCACCATTATCATTTATGTACACCTATTACCATGCAAAAATTTCATAGGGATTATTGTGTCTATTCATGTTTCTTTATAACCTTATGAATTCTATTTTCAAATTTATAGTTTTGGGATATTATTTTACATGTCCCTATTAATTCCTACTTTATTTCTATGTGATTATTTTCCCATTTCTCTCTCATCAATCCATTTTTACGAATCAGTAAGTGATGTCTTTATGATGCTAAAATTTCATTATTATCTTCCATGACAAAACAATTGGTTAGTGAATACTACACCCATTTCCTATCAAGGGTGTTCACATTTATGCACATATACATTTAGATATGGGACATAATCATATTTATTCCACACTCCATAATCTTGGATTAATTATTAAGATGAATGAATATGGGTTTTAGGTTCTATGTGGGACACTTAAGCATAATAATGAGATGAATATGATGGATTCCCCAAGATTATGCTCCAACGCATTGGGTAATGTTTTGTATCATGATACATCATGTTCATCTAGGAAGTGAACTTGATTCTTTCATGGGACTTTTTCCACTATGATTTATTAGAAGGTTTATCCTTGACTTATGTTTATGATTGAATGTTTTAAGTTGTATTATCATGTTATGTCAAGCCTTATTATTCATGTTCATTTTATGCCCCATTGGTATGCCTATTTTCTGACATGTATTATATTATTCCTATTATTTATTGTTTATTCCCTTACTGGGATTTATAGATCACTCCTTTCTAAGGTTTTCCATGAGGTTAACTGGGGCAGTTCTAAAAGTACGTTGACTTTTGGAAGCATGTTCATGATGTTTTCAAAAATGTTTTTGTATCTCACGTTAAAAATGTTATGTTATGTATCTAATTACCAAATACAGTATACTTATCTATTTTTTGGGTTGTATTAAGTGTCATTTTATGTAATAAATTCATAATTGATGTGTAATAAAGAGCAGGGTTGTTATAGTTGGTATTAGAGAAAACATTTAGTTATTTTAGGTATTAGGATTATAAAATACTAAAAAATTCTTAGGGATAAGGCTATGTATAAGAAAACATCCATTAATTTTTTAGTATATATTAATTTATTATCATGATAAAAAATCTTTTAATGGATACTATAAGTGGACGTGGTTCTGGTAAAGTTGTACTGTCACGAACCAGCCCGGGTCGACCCTGAACCGGTCACCCGAGCCGGTCCGCGGCAAGTCCCGAGGGGTGTTCCCGATCCCCCCGGGATGGCAACAAGTGCCGGGCATTGAAACATTAATCGTTGGGAACGATTTCAGCCCAAACTAAAAACAGGATCGAAAGAACGAATACAACTTAAACCAACAAACAAACACTAAAGACATAAACAAACTATACCACGACATACCTCCATGTGACCTCGTGGGTCACCACCCAACTACAACCAACGTCGCTCCCACACTAAGAGACTCAAGCCAGGAAAACCTGAACACAAGGAACCTGCAACTGAAAAGGTAAAAGATAGGCGTGAGCACAAAAGTACTCAGTAGGTGAGCCCCACAACAAATCCCAATGCACTGCCAGTAAATAAAGAATCTACCTATTTCAGGATTGAACTACAATGTATAAAAGTATGCTTTTATAATGTTTCACTTGAAAAACTAAACACGAGCCATTACCCTTATCCTTTTTCAAAAGTTGAATTTCTTTTCATTAATTCTAAATTCGTTCTGAACAATAAAGAAGTGTTACATTTTCAGTTTAACTACACAAGAGAAAAACGCATTTTTATTTGAGAACCATTTTCGCAAAGCAACCAGTACAAGCGGTAAAGAAGAACTGGAAGTAAACAAGCAGGAAAGAAAACAAGTGCAAGTAGAAGTAAACGGGCAAGGGAAAAAACCAAGTGCAAGTAAAAAAAATAAACCAGAAGTTATCAGCAATAACCATGGGCACACACACACACTCACACACTCACACACACACATACATACTCACACACGCACACACTCACACCCAAGTGGTCCCCCGTATGCCGACAGAAGGCACCACGCCAGAGATGGTAGAGCACTATGGGTAAATCCCCTAAGGTTCATCTAGCTCGCGTGGGACCCTAGAACCTCGTGTCTCGGTGAAACGTGGCTTAGAAGGCCACGACCCTCAGAAAACGTGGCTTAGAAGGCCACGACCCTCAGAACACGTGGCTTAGAAGGCCACGACCCTCAGATATCATATGTTTAGTTAGTGTTGCAATCGTCAATCCAGCTAAGTGAAACAGGGACGACACCCATCCGGCTCACTAGCGCACTAGTTCTAGTCCGCCCACCTAGATACCCAGGGTTTCCCCGTGTGCTCAAACAAGCTTCACATTCACATAGTATATTTCTTCCTCATATCGCAGGCCAAACAAGATATCGCACACAAAAGTCACCATTTCCACACCCAAACAATATTTCAAAACTCACGCACGTCAAAAATACCTTTCTGAAAATATAAATGTCATTACCTAATCATTTCGCAAAAACCCCTTTTTGGAAACACTCAAACAAGAACATAAACAACTTTCACAACCCAGAAAGCATTATTTTTAATAACACAACAAGGGAAAACATCTTTCGTCAACCAAGAACCACATGCAAAGTTTCCAAAAACAATTTCAAAAGGTCACACGACATTTTCTCTAATCAAGGTTATAAGAAAACACCATTTTCCATAAACAGTACATTTACTAATTTACACATGCCAAAAACATTTCAAAACCCAATTCAACATGTCTTTCGTTACTCAGGAAGAACCATTTAGCGACATTACTATAAAATCCCACAATTAAAACCAAGAAAACACTTTTAATGAAATGCTAGAATTAAACAGTTTGCATTATCAGCAAATCACCACACTATAAAAACTACTTAATATTATTTTCTTAAATTTACTGAAATTTAATAAAAGAACAAGGAATAAATAAATTCTTAATTTAGAGGCAAGTGCATAGGGAGACCTACCTCAAGACGCAGCTCGGAACGAAAAAGGACACGATGCAAAACTCCCGTTGCGTAATGGTCGCACCGTGTTGCGCCATCAAACTGGTCCTAAAACAGTAGACCGTTAAACGGGTTCAACGATATTAATAACATAATAGAAATAACCGTAATAAAATAATAACATAGTCATAATAATAATTACAATAACACAATGAGAATAATAATAACTTAAAAAAAATAATGATAATGATATAATAATAATAATAATAATAATAATATGACATAATTATATTATTATCATAATCAAAATAGTAATATTAATGTAATACAATAATAATAATAATAATAATATGATAATTAAATAATAATTATAATTATAACAATAATGATAATAATAATATTAATATTAATATTAATGTGATAATAATTATAATAACAATAGTAACAATAATTATATAATAATAATTATAATAATAATTATAATAAGATACATTAATTATAATAATGACATAATAAAATAATATTAATAATATGTTAGTAATCATAATAATAATAATAATAATAATAACAACAATATTTTTACACAATTATAATATAATAATAATAGTAATAATAATAATAATAATAATAATATAGTAATACAATAATAATGTTAATAGAATAATATTAACATAATAATAATGAAATAATTATAATATTATTAATATGATACAAATAATAAAAGTTATATAAGATTAACTTAAAAGAATAAAATAAAAATAAAAATAAAAACATACTTACAGGGAAGGGGGGAACGAGCGGGGTGCAGGTCGCGCTGCAGGCGCGCGGGCGGAGACCGGAGGGGAGGTCGGGGGTTCGGAGGTCACGCGGCGCGGCGGCGGGAGCAGGAGGGGAGCGGACGGCGGCGGTTCGGCGGGAGGAGGGTGTCGGGGAAGGGAAGCAGGGTCGGACAGGGGGGGTTGCCGCCGGAGGGGAAGCCGGGACGGCGTCGGGGGAAGCGGTGCGCAGGGGAGAGGGCGGCCGGGGCGGCGCTGAAGGAGGAGGGCGCCGGGTATGCGGTGAGATTCCAGGAGAGGGGAGGGGGAGCCGCGCGGGGGAGAGGGAGCAGGAGACGGACGAAAGGGGAGGCTGGCGACAGGGCGGGTTGCACAGGGAAGGCCGGGCAACGGGGTGCGGGTCGGCGCAAAGCGGAGGAGCAGGGCGGAGGCCGGCGGTCGGCTGGTGGAGGAGGCCGGCGCGGCGAGCTCGGGACGGCGAGCAGGGAGAGGCGACGGGGAGACACCGGAGGAAGGGTGCAGGGCTCGGGACGGCGCGGCGGGGTTGGGCGAGGGCAAGCCGGGGAGGAGAGGCTGGGCGCGGTGAGGGAAGAAACGGGGGAGGGGAGTGCGGCGCAAAAGAGAGAGGGGGGAAACGGGGTGGCGGCTACGGGGAGGTAGGCTAGGGTTAGAGTAGGTTTATATATATATATATAATTGATAATAATAATAATAAAAGGATAAATAAAAATAATGAAAACTAATCTTAATAAAAATAAAAATTCATAACAAAAATATTAGTAAAACCTTATAATAATAATAATAAAACTTTATAATAATAATCATAACAATAAAATAATATGTTAGCTAATTATAATAATAATTATTATAACCAAAGTATTTAGAATAATAAAACCACTAAAAAAATAATAAGAAGAAAACACACATATATAAACACAAATATATATATAGACATATGTATATACATATACCTTTATAAAAACATATAAACATAAATACAACAAACATATATGTATATATATACATATATATACATAACATATACTCATATATAAACACATATAAAATTAAAATAAATACAATAGTAATAACACAATTTAAATAGTGAGAGTAATAAAATGTCAACGCAAAAACATTAGTATTTAAAACGCCGGGTGAGCACATAGTCACCCGGGCAGAAAGCACGGTAACTGCTAGCGATGCGGTGACCGCGCACCAGCGCAAAACCACCAATCGAAATTAAACTCCGAAAAATTTAAATCGGGACCAAGAAAGGAGAACAAATATGGACATCCGCGGTCGGGGTGTGACAATTCTCCCCACCACAGACACTTTCTGCCCCCAGAAAGTCACCAGGCCAAAAGTCGATCAAGATTTAAGTCCATGCCCCAACGGAACTAAAGGAACCAGAGAGAACTGATAATCTCGGGGATGACCTTACTCAGCACAGGTCACACCCGACCGATTCAAGAGAGAACTGGGGTCCGAGATTGAGGGGAGAACACGAAGGGGTTCTCTCCACCACAAGAGCTTAACTAGTGCAGAAAAGATGACCATTTAAATAGAAAACCCCGGGAAGGGGGGGTCGACGCGGGAACTCCCAACCAATTCAAACCAACTCTTATAACACGATTACTACAACACCTCTATCGAAACCTTGAACCCACGACTAGAGTCAACAACTTCAACACCAGGGAAAACCCATAGAAAAACATTTAACCATTATCAAATTGGAGACTTGATCCACCGAAGTCCCCGAAACATAACCATATCGACAACATAACTAAAATGAGGTCAACCTACACGAGAGTCAAACACACTTTTAAGAAGAATACCCAATTTCGAATATTACATTCACACGACAAGTCTGCTTAGATTATCATAGAACAAGTCCACCATCACTTTATAGAAAAACAATGCATTTACAACGTTATTGGGACATCAATAGCAGGGAAACAAACATGAAAAGGTTTTTAATTGCTCCACAGTCCACACGGAATACAGAACTTGGACCAAGGCTTCACAACCCTGGGGACTCCTGACTGTGCGTGAGCTTCACCCCGAGACTTGTGGCTGGGGATCTGATGGCTGAAGCATCTTCTGCCTCACAGTCAGGTACTGACATTCTCCCATCACAGTGTCCTCTTCAAGCGACGCTTCATGAAAAACTTCTCCAGATGACCCAGACGGCCGCATCGATGACACGTCTTCGGAGGGTTGCGACACGACGGCTTTAAATGCCCGAAACGGTCACACTGATAGCACACCATTGAACGATCTGATGAACTGGAAACTGGGACCAAATGGGATAACTCCTTAGGAACAGGTGTCTCTGGCGCCTTTTCCCCACCAGAGCGGAAACTATTACGAACAACAGGGGACGCTGAAGTATTAACCACCCGCACACCAGAAACTAACTCAGCCAAGAAAGCTTCCTCCACGAGCTTCTCGAAACAAGGGTCTTTAGAAGGGAGGACTCTCTCCTTGATCTCTGGACGAAGACCCCCAGTGGAAAGAGAGGCCTTCATGAGCTCATGCGACGCTACCTCTGGAGAAAAGGAAATTAGTTCCTTGAAATGGTCAACATATGCCTTCACCGTCCGTCGACCTTGTTGAATATGCACAAGCTCCCTCTTTTCTCCAGCTTCACTTCCTCAGGTACAAACCATTGGATGAAAACAGTTTTGAAGACATCCCACGTCATTTGACCTTGCGTTGACGGTGGGGTAACCATCTTCCACTGGTCCAGAGCTGGACCCTCAAACAACTCCATAATTGCACGGACCATAACACTATCGGGAGTTCCCAATATTCTAAAGACACGTTCCACTTCCTCGAGCCATTTCACTGCTTCTAACGGACCCTGATCACCATGGAGAATAGGCAAAGTCTGAGGAGGACCAAAAACTGGGCATGACATATCCGAATCCTTAGAGACCTTTCTGGGCGGCATTTCCTGAGCGATATATAAAACTCAAAGCCAAAACCAACATCAAATCAAAGCAACATCAATAAAAGCGTCTTCCTCAAAAACAGTCAGCACAAGGACCAAAAAGATACAACACAACCCAAAACAAAATCTCCTCTTTAAAATTCCCTTTTCATTTTTGATTTCAAAACCACCCTTTTTCAATATCACTTTCCAAAAACCAATCCACTTTCAAACCAAAACATTCCAAAACCGTTTCCCATTTAAAACCAATTTAGAAAACAAAGTCAAGCCTTTACTTCAAATACACACCCAGGTAATCTCATGAACCGTTGCAAATGGCTTCACCCACATTCCATTCATACGTGCATCAACACACACTTTCCATGCATTCTCACACATGTGCAAACGTTCATAAAGAGGAACCAAGGTTTCAACCCAAATCATTCTTATCCAATTCCAAGCAAACAAAAGATTTTCAAATCAAGAGATTTCAGTTTTAAAACCCATTTCATATATTTAAAGTCCTTTTAAAGAAACCAGTCCAATTTTTTTTTTCAAAAACTTTTTTTTTTCATTTCCAACAACGCACTCACTCAAACCAAAACAAAAGCAACATCCAAATTTGCATCAATCACAGAAATGAGGGACTAGTAGTCACACTCAACCTGACGACATGGTAGTGGGCCATGTCCCAAGTCAGCGTCGACCACTAGGAGGAATTCAAACCACGTACTCGGACTCCACATGGGTCACTACTCCATGTGAAATTACGATGTAACGTCGGCTTGCCTCCATTGTCATCTCTCAATCCAAGACAAACCAGAAAAGACAAGGACACAATTCCCGAACTACCCCTGGTAACTCGAGGATCAGTGCGAGCAAGAGTTCGCGACGCTCTTCCCGTACCTACCCCTCGAGTTCCGACAGTCCTAATCTCCTTCTACCGGACAACCCAAATAACAAGAACCACCCTTTGATACCATTTTGTCACGAACCAGCCCGGGTCGACCCTGAACCGGTCACCCGAGCCGGTCCGTGGCAAGTCCCGTGGGGCGTTCCCGATCCCCCCGGGATGGCAACAAGTGTCGGGCATTGAAACATTAATCGTTGGGAACGATTTCAGCCCAAACTAAAAACAGGATCGAAATAACGAATACAACTTAAACCAACAAACAAACACTAAAGACATAAACAAACTATACCACGACATACCTCCATGTGACCTCGCGGGTCACCACCCAACTACAACCAACGTCGCTCCCACACTAAGCAACTCAAGCCAGGAAAACCTGAACACAAGGAACCTGCAACTGAAAAGGTAAAAGATAGGCGTGAGCACAAAAGTACTCAGTAGGTGAGCCCCACAACAAATCCCAATGCACTTCCAGTAAATAAAGAATCTACCTATTTCAGGTTTGAAATACAATGTATAAAAGTATGCTTTTATAATGTTTCACTTGAAAAACTAAACACGAGCCATTACCCTTATCCTTTTTCAAAAGTTGAATTTCTTTTCATTAATTCTAAATTCGTTCTGAACAATAAAGAAGTGTTACATTTTCAGTTTAACTACACAAGAGAAAAACGCATTTTTATTTGAGAACCATTTTCGCAAAGCAACCAGTACAAGCGGTAAAGAAGAACTGGAAGTAAACAAGCAGGAAAGAAAACAAGTGAAAGTAGAAGTAAACGGGCAAGGAAAAAAACCAAGTGCAAGTAAAAAAAATAAACCAGAAGTTATCAGCAATAACCATGGGCACACACACACACTCACACACTCACACACACACACACATACTCACACACGCACACACTCACACCCAAGTGGTCCCCCGTATGCCGACAGAAGGCACCACGCCAGAGATGGTAGAGCACTATGGGTAAATCCCCTAAGGTTCATCTAGCTCGCGTGGGACCCTAGAACCTCGTGTCTCGGTGAAACGTGTCTTAGAAGGCCACGACCCTCAGAAAACGTGGCTTAGAAGGCCACGACCCTCAGAACACGTGGCTTAGAAGGCCACGACCCTCAGATATCATATGTTTAGTTAGTGTTGCAATCGTCAATCCAGCTAAGTGAAACAGGGACGACACCCATCCGGCTCACTAGCGCACTAGTTCTAGTCCGCCCACCTAGATACCCAGGGTTACCCCGTGTGCTCAAACAAGCTTCACATTCACATAGTATATTTCTTCCTCATATCGTAGGCCAAACAAGATATCGCACACAAAAGTCACCATTTCCACACCCAAACAATATTTCAAAACTCACGCACATCAAAAATACCTTTCTGAAAACATAAATGTCATTACCTAATCATTTCGCAAAAACCCCTTTTTGGAAACACTCAAACAAGAACATAAACAACTTTCACAACCCAGAAAGCATTATTTTTAATAACACAACAAGGGAAAACATCTTTCGTCAACCAAGAACCACATGCAAAGTTTCCAAAAACAATTTCAAAAGGTCACACGATGTTTTCTCTAATCAAGGTTATAAGAAAACACCATTTTCCATAAACAGTACATTTACTAATTTACACATGCCAAAAACATTTCAAAACCCAATTCAACATGTCTTTCGTTACTCAGGAAGAACCATTTACCGACATTACTATAAAATCTCACAATTGAAACCAAGAAAACACTTTTAATGAAATGCTAGAATTAAACAGTTTGCATTATCAGCAAATCACCACACTATAAAAACTACTTAATATTATTTTCTTAAATTTACTGAAATTTAATAAAAGGACAAGGAATAAATAAATTCTTAATTTACAGGCAAGTGCATAGGGAGACCTACCTCAAGACGCAGCTCAGAACGAAAAAGGACACGGTGCAAAACTCCCGTTGCGTAATGGTCGCACCGTGTTGCGCCATCAAACAGGTCCTAAAACAGTAGACCATTAAATGGGTTCAACGATATTAATAACATAATAGAAATAACCGTAATAAAATAATAACATAGTCATAATAATAATTAAAATAACACAATGAGAATAATAATAACTTCAAAAAAAATAATGATAATGATATAATAATAATAATAATAATAATATGACATAATTATATTATTATCATAATCAAAATAGTAATATTAATGTAATACAATAATAATAATAATAATAATATGATAATTAAATAATAATTATAATTATAACAATAATGATAATAATAATATTAATATTAATATTAATGTGATAATAATTATAATAACAATAGTAACAATAATTATATAATAATAATTATAATAAGATACATTAATTATAATAATGACATAATAAAATAATATTAATAATATGTTAGTAATCATAATAATAATAATAATAATAACAACAATATTTTTACACAATTATAATATAATAATAATAGTAATAATAATAATAATAATAATATAGTAATACAATAATAATGTTAATAGAATAATATTAACATAATAATAATGAAATAATTATAATATTATTAATATGATACAAATAATAAAAGTTATATAAGATTAACTTAAAAGAATAAAATAAAAATAAAAATAAAAACATACTTACAGGGAAGGGGGAAACGAGCGGGGTGCAGGTCGCGCTGGAGGCGCGCGGGCGGAGACCGGAGGGGAGGTCGGGGGTTCGGAGGTCACGCGGCGCGGCGGCGGGAGCAGGAGGGGAGCAGACGGCGGCGGTTCGGCGGGAGGAGGGTGCCGGGGAAGGGAAGCAGGGTCGGACAGGGGGGGTTGCCGCCGGAGGGGAAGCCGGGACGGCGTCGGGGGAAGCGGTGCGCAGGGGAGAGGGCGGCCGGGGCGGCGCTGAAGGAGGAGGCCGCCGGGTATGCGGTGAGATGCCAGGAGAGGGGAGGGGGAGCCGCGCGGGGGAGAGGGAGCAGGAGCCGGACGAAAGGGGAGGCTGGCGACTGGGCAGGTTGCGCAGGGAAGGCCGGGCAACAGGGTGCGGGTCGGCGCAGAGCGGAGGAGCAGGGCGGAGGTCGGCGGTCGGCTGGTGGAGGAGGCCGGCGCGGCGAGCTCGGGACGGCGAGCAGGGAGAGGCGACGGGGAGACACCGGAGGAAGGGTGCAGGGCTCGGGACGGCGTGGCGGGGTTGGGCGAGGGCAAGCCGGGGAGGAGAGGCTGGGCGCGGTGAGGGAAGAAACGGGGGAGGGGAGTGCGGCGCAAAAGGGAGAGGGGGGAAACGAGGTGGCGGCTACGGGGAGGTAGGCTAGGGTTAGAGTAGGTTTATATATATATATATATATAATTGATAATAATAATAATAAAAGGATAAATAAAAATAATGAAAACTTATCTTAATAAAAATAAAATTTCATAACAAAAATATTAGTAAAACCTTATAATAATAATAATAAAACTTTATAATAATAATCATAACAATAAATTAATAAGTTAGCTAATTATAATAATAATTATTATAACCAAAGTATTTAGAATAATAAAACCACTAAAAAATAATAATAAGAAAACACACATATATAAACACAAATATATATATAGACATATGTATATACATATACCTTTATAAAAACATATAAACATAAATACAACAAACATATATGTATATATATACATATATATACATAACATATACTCATATATAAACACATATAAAATTAAAATAAATACAATAGTAATAACACAATTTAAATAGTGAGAGTAATAAAATGTCAACGCAAAAACATTAGTATTTAAAACGCCGGGTGAGCACATAGTCACCCGGGCTGAAAGCACGGTAACTGCTAGCGATGCGGTGACCGCGCACCGGCGCAAAACCACCAATCGAAATTAAACTCCGAAAAATTTAAATCGGGACCAAGAAAGGAGAACAAATATGGACATCCGCGGTCGGGGTGTGACATGTACCTAGGGGTAAGAATACCTACAGGGTGTCCCAGGCCTGAATCAGGATAACCTGATGCATGACAAAGAGCCTTATTGTGCACCTAGTTTGACACTCCCAAATGATATAATTTAGTAAATCCATAATCTACTTATGAACCATTATTAAGGGAATAAAAATGACCATATGTTTCTATGTTAGAAAATTAATCAGGGATATCATAGATTAAATCCAATAAATTAATAAGTAAAGGAATAAATTTCATGTATAAGTTAACCATTTAATTTTTTGGGTTTCTCGTTTATTTTTTAAATAGTTTAAAATTACTCATCTCCAATTTTCCCTTTATTCTATATAATGGAAGGAAATATGAGGAACCTAGTAAAAACCCAATGAAGAGGAAAATATGGTGACTACCCAAATGAGATTTATAACATGATGGGAGATCATGTTGGATATATTGTGATTTTTCCAAACAAGCTATCAAAAATAGCAATTATCAACTTTTACATTGTTGATTGCCCAAAGGAATCAAAGAAGAGTAATATAAAAAATATCAAGGAAGTTAATCTGGTAATGGTTATTAGGGAAATAAGACCCAATTTCCATTGTACAAAAAGTGTTGAAAGAGGCACCATGGAAATTCCACAAAGGAACTGGGAGAAGTTATAAGTGTAGTAATATAGGTTATAATGTATCCAGCTTTGTTGAAAGAATGGATAATGTGATGGATGGAAATAATGTTCAATCTAAGGTAAATTATACCATTCTATGACACAAATGTGGAGAAGTTAGGCATTATCCAAGACAATTCTCTTTTCCAAGGGTTGAGAAGCATGATGGGCATCAATAATCTCCACGATCATAGGGAATATTGAATATCATATGCTGATTTGGATCATGATGACTAAAGTATATGTAGTGTATATAGTGTTGTATATAAATTCATTACCTATGAGTATTACTGTATGTTTTCTAAAAACATAAAGTCACCAACTAAAATCATTTTCCAAAAAACCTCTATGGTTTTTTTACATGTTGATATTTAAGGGAACGTACATATTTAACATATTTTCAGTATTCCTTTAGTATAAGTTGATTTTATCATAATTTTTCCTTTTATAAAGAGAATATAAATCAATATGAGAAAGAAATCACCCTCTGTACCATGAATCATAATTAAATTCTATAAAAGTACAAGGAATAGGGTGAATTTTATTTAGTATGAACAATTTTCCACTACAAGAAACTATATCTATCTTAAATATTTGGGACTACATAAGGACCTATTCTATTGAAATCGTTGAATTATAAAAATTAATGTGTTTATGTATGGGTATTTGAGAGCGATGTTGTAGAAGTATTATATAAATTAAATTATGGATATAAGAATCCTAAAACAACTGAGGATTGTTCCATTGTTTTTTTATCTAGGGACTTTAAATTTAATATTAATTATTTCATTAACCAGTAAAAGGGATATCATGATAAACTCATATTTCAGAAAACACATGATTGGCAGATTGATAACCCCTAAAAGGAGATTTATTTTGGTACAAACCTAATGATTATTTAGATGATATTTATATGTATAATATTATTTTTAAAATCATTCATAAAACTTCTAAAGATTTATATGAAGGAAGGATAATTATTTTTTTTGAAACAGATTACAAGAGAAAATATTTTTTATTTTGGGGTGATTATTAATAATTCATGAGTTGTTTTATTTTATTAAGGTATATATATAACCATTAATATCATCCGAGATGAATGATATTATGATTATACAGTTCTAAAGTGAATGGTAAGAGAAAAAAATTTAAGGTAAAACTCTTTAATTTTGAGGATGTTAGTGTTATATATGGGTATTTATTTAAGGAATGATCTATATTAAACCTTTGGGAATATTTTTATAATTTTGGAGATTAACATATTATGTTTTTATCCAATGTTAAGAAAACCATTTTTGATATAGTAAAATGCATGAAGAATATATTGTTATTATATGGTGGATTAAGTGATTCGTTATATGTTTATAGTGCTTCCGGAAAAAAAAATCAACTTGAGTTATCATAATTTGGAGAAAAAGAAAGGATTGTGGTGGAAATTAATTATACTTCCAAAGAAATTGTATTTCCTTATATTCCTACTACATATGATAAATTAATTCCCTAACTCGAGGAAAATAATTTCAAATAAAAAAAGTGTTTTCATATTATGGTTATTTCTGATGAATTAATGGTCATTTTAACCATCATGGAATTGTAGTATTTTGGTCATTGAAATTATCTTGACCATGTTCTCAATCACACTAAACTAGTTATTTTGTTTCATTTTTATCTTTCATGTCCATGCTTACACTTCCCACTAAAGTTCTCCTCCTTCGAAACCCAGTTATGTGACAACCTTCATAAGTCACTTTCTCGCTTTTCAAGAGGATGTTTTAGTAAGATTTTTTATGATGTGGATTTTTTAAAAATGTTTTTTCAAGTTTAAAAAAATTTCATAATAATTCAAAGATTAAATTTTGAGGAAGTAACTTATTAAAGGGGGAAGAATATAATTCCCAAATGTTTAAAAAACTATTTTAGAATGCAGATGTGATACGTAGTGATGAACCCAAAAAACGATAATTATTTAAATAATAACATTATAAGATAACCATTATATTATAGGGTTTAAATAAAATTAACAAATTTATGAAATATATATTTCATAAATATATTGATAAATTCTTATTAAATAATCAATCAATTTTTGGTAATTTCATTTTCTCCCTAAAAATTATATTGTCTTCAAAATTGATTTTTATTTATATATATAATTATTATAATTATTTTATAGAAACTTTATATGATAAAATATAATCAATTTATAATATCATCATTTCAAAATTAACTTAGGCTAATGTTTTTAAATTTTTTGGAAAATATATATTATTAGTGAATAGTGAAAATAGTGTTTTTATATAAAATTATCATTTATTTTGATAAATTAATTAATTTAACAGTACATTTATTGTTTTAATTTTATTTAATGGTTTCATTAGTATTATTTAGATATATTTAAATCAATTATTCACATTTATACTAGATATTAAAGCTATCTTATTTTTAGGATTAAATAATGCATTTTTATGAGAACTATTTTAAATTGCATATTGTTTCTCTGCTATAATTAATTAAAATAACCCCTAATGAGAAATTATTAAAATTAAAATTTTAGATTAGATAAATATAATTATTAATTTAAATTCATATAATTAATATTACTAGTTATATAGTTAAAGTAAAATCATTTTTCTTTTCAAAATGAAATTTTTGAAAAACTATTTTCCATCAAGTTTATGATTTTTATATTGAATAAAACTATTCCACCTATGTTCATTTATTTTGATAAAATTTATTCCATATTTGGAATCATCATAATTAATATTTGGTAACAATTTCACATACATTCTATATAATGAGAGTAGTAAATGTAGAAAAAATTTATTACCACAGTAAAATAAAAATTTCTGAATTGAGGGTCAAAATAATATAAACTATATAACCCTAAAATTATGAATATTTATTTTACCTTTTAAATTAAATTAACATTGTATTTATTCCTTATTTTTTTACTTTATAAATGATTAAGTAATCAGTTGGATAAAAATTATATTTTTATAAGATGAAACAGTAATTATATTTTTATGAAATATAAAAGTTAAATTAAGACATTCATTTTGATGAATTACTGAATTTTTTTAAATAAATAAAATTTTAATAAAATTTTATCATGAAATAATTTTTATTAATTATAAATGACTATTTGATTTTTATGAAGTCGAATATATTTTTTATACGGGTTCGCAAAATGTTATTGTTAAAACAACCCATCTTTTTCAATAAAAGTTGGTTCGTATTTTAAAATTAAAAATTCAAATATTTAGAAAATAATTTATAAAAATGTATACTATTTTTGGAATCATTATGTAAAAATTGTCAAATGGTTAATTGACCATATTTTTCTGAGATAGTCGAATTTTTTGGTAAAAATTTAATACCATATAAATATACTTTATGTATTATGATATCATAAAGACCCAAAAGTGTTGTCATATATACTATAAATTATATCCATGATCGAATATATGTTTTTACTTTAAGATAATGTGATTTTTGTTTATTTTATTTATTTTATAAATCAATTATGAATACTTTAAAACATGTGAAATATTTTAAGGTTTTAAAATCTATTCATTAATAGTATGAATCACCAAAACATAAGAAAGGCAATTATTTTGTTAATTTATAACATTTTACAAGTAAAATAATGAAATCCAATATTATTTGGCTAAAACAATGGGAAAACTATGGTAATTTTTGTGGTTTTGGTTATTTTATTATAGAGAGTCCAAAACCAAAAATAATAATGGTTTCCCCCACTTTTCGTATATAAACCCTCCCAAGCTCCCATTTCTATTAACTAAAACTCATTTTATCATGTACATACTAATATCTACACTCTCTAGATTCCTCCCAAGGTTTATAAACATCAAAATAATCCCCTATTAAGCATTTGGATTTACACACTCAAGTAAGGGACCTTCCCCTCCACCTTTCAATTCATACACCTTCTTTCGAATTTGTCTTCTTAATTGACTTTTTTTACAATGTAATTTTTATATTAACATTAAATTACAATTTAAATTACAATAATTGAATTCTAGATCATTTATAATCTCTAATTTTTAGCTATATCCAATTCGTAAATATGTCAAAATTTGGTAAGGTATTTATCTCTTCTTATTTCCTTTCAAACACCTCTTTTAAGATATGTCTCTTAAATTAATTTTTATTAAGTGAGGGTATGTTCTTACATATCCCCATTATTTTCGATTTTATTTATAAATAATGAATACAATATTCACTTTCATTAATCCTACCATGATCCTTTATGTAAACACATTACCATACTGAAATTTAGTAAGGGGTCTTCCACTCACTTTTTTATTCAACCACTTAGTTTATGTTATCATTATTAATTTACATTTTTTTTATATTGGAATATGTTCATAAATATCATAAATCATTTAATTTTTATTTATATATGATGATATACCTTTTAAATCTCATTAATCCACCCATGGTCATTTGTGTACACTCGTTACCATGTCGAAATTTCATAAGGGATTTATCTGTTCTCATTTCAATTAAAGAACATCTTTTATGTTATGTCTCTTTAATTCCATTTTTTCATGCTACAATATGTTATCACATATTACCCTTACTATCCATTTAATTTATAAATTATTGTACCCCCTTTCCCACACATTAATCCTCCCATGATCCTTTATGTACACCTGTTACCATGCCAAAATTTCAAAAGGATTCTTATATCTACTCAGGTTTCGTAATCACCTTATGCCTTCTATTTCAAAATTTATAATGCTGGTATATGCTTTTACATGTCCCTATTACTACCCATTTTACTTATATTTGATTAAATAACTCTTTATATCTAATCAACCCATTTTTATAAATCTTTAAGTAATGATGTTATGCTTCTGGAACTTCACTATGATCTTCCATGCCAAAACCATTTTGTGGTGAATACCATACCCATTTCTTATCTAGGTTGTTCACATTTAGGTGAATATACATTCTCATTAGGTACTTACACATATGTATTCCATATTCCTTAATTATTAAATAAATTAATATGATGAATCAATCCATGTTTTATGATCTATGTGTCACACGTAAGCATGATAATTAAATGAATATGATGGGTGCACCCAGATAGTGCTCCAATGCTTTAGGTAATGTTTAGTATCATGATAAGTCACATTAGGTAGGGAGTGAACCTGATTACTTTTGAGGATATTTTCACCATTATGTCTTGGTGGGTTTAGCATTGACATATGTTTTCAATTCAATATTATATTTTGTTGCCACATTTCCCATGTTATGAATCGTTTTATATCTATCTTATTATTCATGCTCCTTTTATGCCCCATGGATATGTATGTTGACTAACATGTATTATATTATTCATGTTATTTAATTTTTATTCCCTTACTGGTCTTTATATCTCACCCCTATATATTTTTTCCCTAGGTTAGCCCTTTTATTTTTTAAAATCCATGTTATTTTAGAAGCCTGTTAAGGAAGTTTTCAATAATGTAATTGTATCCCATGTTCATAATGTTTTTTTATGTAAATAATTCTGAAATATACTAGAATTCTGAATCATTGGGGATCTATTAAGTGTAATATTATGTAACAAATTATCATTTAATGTGTAATAAAGAGCAGGTTTGTTATAATATAACTTTGGACCTACCCATCACATCACAAAATTCTTATAATCATGCATGCCAAAGAGAACGTAAAACAATTGTAGTCATGAAATAAACTCATGGAAAGGAATATGTTGAATAAATTATTTCACATATCACACTACATGGAATAACCTATGAGGGTCCCAAATAAATAATTGAGATAATAAATTAGAAAAAACGATCAGTTTTATTTGAAGAAAAAAAAACTCAAGGGGAGTCAAGGATTTGTTTATGAAAAATGAAGTCCTTTTTGAAAAAAAAATTATTTTCCTTTGAAATAAATTTAAAAAGGTAGAAGAATTTATATCCCATTGAAATATAATGGAAATAATATTTAAATATAATTTAATAGATATTATTGGAAGATCCACATTGAAAATCAATGGGAAATATAAGATAACCAAAAAATAAAGAGTTGTGTTTGAGAATACCCGTATTGAAAACCCTCTTTATTTCATCCCTTTTTCATCTCCTAAATAATATGATATGTTTTATTAAAAATTTAAACCAGAAGTTAATTTTCTTAATTTTATATTATTTATTAATTATAATCATTTTATTATATTCCTTAATTTTGTTTTTTAAATGTGAAATGTTTGGATATCATGTTTTCATTTAAATTATCTTGTTTTGTTAAGACTTCATTATTTTTATGCAAGGTAATTTATATATAAATAAGATTAATAACAAAATATTAAAATAAAAAAATTTATCTATACACATTTAAATATGATAAATAAATTATTATAACTTTCCATACATTTGGTGATAAAAAGTAGTTTAAAATTCCCTTATTGGTGGTTAACTGACCGTTAACAATACATTATAGAATGATTATGAAAGAAATGTATGAAATATAAATAATTCATAAATATAAGTATTATAGTAGGTTAAAATAATTAATATAATGTTAATATTCTAATAAATTCATATTATAATATTTTTGCTTGAATGGGAAAGATAATAAAAGGAATATAATAGAAATGAAAAGAAAATTTGATAAAAACATACCCTATTTTCTCAGTGTTACTTATTTTTTATGGTACTAGAGCGCTTAAATGTTTGAAATTAGTTACTGGATAATTTCCCTAAGGATTTTGGGGTGATTAAGAAAGGGTATTTTGGTATAGTGTTTTATTTGGTAAGGATAGAGGAGTTTTCTTCCTATGGGTGGTATAAGGGTTATTTATACAATAAGAGAGGGATATTTTAAGGTTAAAATATTAAGTAAAATAATATGTCTGAGGTAAACATTGTAATAGTGATATAGTTTACATTATAAATCATATATGAATAATATAAAAATTATTTTAGGAATTTCAGCCGCTTTATAAATTGATTCCAAATGTTTAATAAATCAGATAGTGGGAAAATAGATAAATATATTATTTTGAGGGAATAATTTTGTCTTAAAGGTTTGGAAAATACATTTTAGATTTTAAAATAATGTTAATGTTTTTTAATGAACCATTTTTCTTATTAAATGGATTTTTTTCTAAAATAACCAATTTATTATTTATTAAGTAATTACTTTTTCGTCATTATGTCATAAAATATGTGGTATAAACCAATATTTTTCTTTTCATGTAAAAATATAAGTATATCAAAATATTACTAATTAGTTACTTATGGATAATTTTGATATGATGATTAAAAAAATGAATTTAATTTTATCAAAATAATTTATTTCATATATAATTTAAATCATTACATTAAAAAATATTATTTTTATGAAATACTATAAAATATACTAAAAAGGACAGGCCATAACCCTTTTATTAAAAATGAAAACAAAATAACAGAAAGGGGGTGGACGGGGTCATACAAACATTAATTCCCTTATGCCAAGAGAAACCAAAGAAGATAAAATATCAAAATAAAAATAATCATCATAGTCACCATACTAGTCATTGTCAGATAAGGGACCATGAGACCTGGTGACCATAGTTGGCTTCATATAGGAATAATCCTTTCTATGTCTCACTTTCCTGGGAGGAAGAGATTGAAAACCATTGTCATCTATAAAAACACT
The DNA here is from genome assembly GCA_963277665.1 of Viscum album. NCBI lineage: Eukaryota > Viridiplantae > Streptophyta > Magnoliopsida > Santalales > Viscaceae > Viscum > Viscum album. The sequence continues at coordinate 1,905,508,206 of OY728160.1, forward strand.
TATTCCTTTAGTCAAAGCCTGACTATATGATGGTTTCTTTTGGGATTCATCCTCAATATCATCCCACTTTCCTTAGATGCTCTAGTTTCCCTTAATTTATTTATTTCCTCTTGAATCTTGGATAGATTCTTATCACCATTTGGATTTGGTTTCCACTAAATTACAATTTCAGGGTACTCTAGAGTAACTCCTAATATGAGGCCTCTATAATTTACTTGAGGATTCTCTATGTGCTCAGGAACTAACGTCGGGGTCATTCCTATCCCTGACCCATTTGTCTCTTATTCCACCATCGGTGAAAATTCCTTAAACATGTGTGAAGAGCCTGATCTAGCTTACAAATTGCTCTTGTAAGGGATGGATTGTCTTTCTCCAAACACGTCCACATTGTTTTGTGTATCATTCTTTTTCAATGTCTTCTTAAAATAATCCTCATGATTCCCTTTTAAAAAACAAATGAAAAAACCCACATCATTTCAACAGGTGTCCTTGACATGACAAATAGTATGACATTATGAACAAAAATCAGGAAGTCGTTCATAAACAACATTTAAATAGATGTCATCATTCAATGATGAGAGAAAAAAATTATGGATCAAGAAATATCTTAAATCAATTTCCACTAGGACCCTAGCATAGTGACCAAATTTGGAAGTCTCAGTATTCCTATCCATTTTTATTAGGATTCCCATAGTATAGGAAATATAAAATAAGATCATGGGACGTGACAAGATCCAATTAAGAACAATAATTTTGATCCAAACTTGAGATCCATTTTTCTTATGACAAGTGGATTAAACTAAAAGTCCCACCCTTGAAATCATATTATTCCTGGCTTTAAAGTGATTGATCCAATACCTAATGCTATGTGCTTCATATCCATTGATGGAAATATAATGTGGAAGAAACCCTGAACCAAGGGAATACATCTCAACTAGAAAAACTCTATATAGATTTCAATCTCTGAACTAATTCATCAATTTTGCAATATATTCCTTGAGAAGGGAGAATAAGCCTCTCAATTATAAAGTATTCACAATGTTTAAATCTATCAATGTTTAGATGTCAACTTCCTAATTATAATATTTATATTTTTTTTGAATTACTCAAGATAAATATTATTTACGATAAATTTTATTATTTTAGGTTCAAATTACTAATCCTAATGGTTATGTTACTTTTATAATGGTCACAGCACTAATACAATTATTATGTTACAGTTATAAAGGTCACATCACTATTATAATGGTCATATTTCCCCTAATAAATACCTCTTCATTATTTTATTCGAAATTCGCTAAAATTATTCCCAATGTTATATATTTTCATTTTATAAGATGTTTATTAGTTTACTAATATACTATTTATTTCCTATAGTGTTGTTCATGGTGGTGGTGATTCTAATGGATTTTAATTATGCAAATTTCCCCATTCAAATTTTCTTATTTTCTATCTTGTATCCAATTCAAATATTAGGAATTTTTTTGGGTTTATTTTATAAATAATTTAATGATATATATTAATTAAATATAGTCTTTTTACTTCTCTATGTGTTGCAAGTGTATATTGATATATAATAATAAAACATGCATTTATTCATGAAAAAAAATTGTTCACAAAGTCTAGTTCTTTATAGTTGATAATACCAGAGAAAGAGAGAATATGATGATATCATTGAATTAGATATATTTAATGATGTTTTACTAGATAAATATTTCACCGATATTTTTAAAAATAGAATTTAGAAACTATTAATGGAATTTATGCAAAATGATGAGGACACATAAGCCTTATATGAAAAAAATACATGATAGGAATTGTAAGTACCAATTTTAATTCAAAATATTAATAATAAATGTAATATATTTTAGATAGGATTAAAATAATTAAAAAGAGTATTGGCCTCATGGGAATTTAAATGTTTTGATAAATTTGTTCATTATGCTAATAAATTTGACATATATTTTAATGATACTTATTTCCCCTAGGATAACACAATTATAAAATGGAAAAGGTGGAAAAAATAGAGAAGTGGTCAACTAAATAAATATAGAGGTAATCCCTTAACATATTCCAAGTGTGGTAAAAACATTTCATAGAATATTTTACAGGCTTTGGAGAGTGTATTGGTGTGGAATATTTGGTCATTGGGCTGGCAATTGTAAATAAATTGTATTTAAACAATCCAAAAATTAGGTAACAGATAGTTATCCAATACTAAGATATTTCAATTGAAATTGGTTATGTAATTTTGATAATGTTTTTTCCAAGATATATATATATATATATGGTGGAAATATTAAATCAATTTAATTCCCTATTAATATACTTGATTTATATTTTATATATTTTTATCCATCATGAGAATATTATGTAATTTTTTAATAAAAAGGGACACATTTTTTTAAAATTCATTTTCATTTTTTATACAGTTTTATTTCAAATATTAATTTCTAAATATTAGAATTTTAATTTCAAAAAAAATGAACATATTTGTTGAAATTTATTTTATCAAAATTGCCATAGGGTGAAATTTTGGTATTTTCTATAACATTGATGTTCCAGTGAAGAGTGAAAAATTAGGATTTTTGTAAAAAATATCATTTATTTTAATTAAATAATGTAATTTAAAATATCAATTTCATCATAATGTACCATATTAGACTATTGAGTATAAACAATATTATTAATTAAAATTTAATCGTAATTATTTTTTATATTGGTATAATTTCATTTTTGGGCTTAAACACATTTTTTCGAAAAACTACTTTTTATTGCATCTTGCACCTTTATATTGTAATAGATTTATGCCACTTATATAAATATAATAATTAAATATGGATTTATTATTAGGAATAATTTGGTTCAAATTTGTTAAATAGGCCCTTTTTATTTTTGTTCAATGTGAATTATAACCGCAATAAATTTTTATCACCTTTATAATGGTATATCGGGTAATTAATGTTAAAATTAAGCTGATAAGGCCTAAAAAACATCAAAAAATGTTTTAATAATATTTTATAAATTTTTTACAACCATGACCATAAAAGTTTCAAAAAAATTCTTTCATGACATTTCTTTGATAATGATATTGATGTGATTTTAAATAATGAATAAAAACAAAATGTCACTCTCTTTATTTTAATATACTTAATTTATTCCAAAGGGATAAAAAGGGGATATATTAAGCTATAAATTTTTAATTTTAATTTTGAATTAATTTTTTTTCCTGGTAATTTATTTTTAATCTTTAGTGATGGAATAATTACCTTAAATGCTTACACAACGCTAACACAATGCTTGGGAAAACAGTAGAAAAAATCAATTAAATGTTTTAAAAAATTCTAAATGTTATTTTTTGTGGTCAGTAATAGTTTACCATGATTATTTTATAAAAATGTAACATATTTGGGATATTTAAACATTTTTTATTCAAATTCCATTACTATATTTATTTTATTATTGTTACACATGGTGATTATTCCAAAAAATGACTATAATGGTATATTATGATAAATTAAAAATTTATTTAATGACTTGAATGTCATAAAAATGATATTGTTGCACTTTAAGGATATATTGTCAATAATATCAACCTTATTCCACTTAATGTGTATTTTTCCTTTTATATTAACTTTCTAGACCCCTTAATGTGTAAAAAACCCTGATATTATGGTAATCATCAAAAGGGTTAATATGGGGTTAAAACTAAGAGATTTGGGTGAAAATAACTCCTAAACTATTCCAAGTTTTATTGGATGATTTTATTTATGATAAAACACATAATATATTTCGAATATATCAGTTTTTTAACTTTGGGGGGAAAATTAATTTATATTAATTTAATACTTTAAGTTATTCCAACAGTTTTACTCACCAAAATTATATAATAGAACCTACTCCCCTCTCTTAATCACTCCTTTTCTGAATTATACATCATCTTCATACCCCTTAATTATATCCTCCATATCTCTTCCCACATCTTATAGTTCCTAGTATCACAGAAATTAAAATCCTACAGATCGTAACATGTAATCCAAAGATGATATTTGAGGAGAACGTATAAGTTCAAAGCGAACTATTTAAAAAAATATTTTTATATCTTATTAAAATATTTTCTAACCATTATAAAATAATAAAATCATTAAATTAAATATATTGAAATATTATAATTATTATGGTGTAACCATTTCCTTCCACCTTTTATAACCTATGTGAAATGAAAACAACACTCATGTGTACGTGTGGATTACCACCTACATGAAGAAATGTGTTACATTTTTCATCGAAAAATCCTAAGGATGGTTATTGAAATCAATTTAAATAATATTAATCATACTAATTATATAATTATAATTTTTTTAATATATTATATCATCTACATTCATACATTCTCATCCATTTAAAAATAATAATGTGGTTTGTGTGTACAAGGTGACAACAACCTCCACGAAGTGATGTGATTCATTTTTCATTTATGCATTGCGTATAAAATTATAAAATTATTTTTAACATATTAAAATAATAATAAAATTATTAATAGGATTATCTATATTATGTAATAATTATCCCTTTTACCACGTTCAATCTGCCAAATCTGTTTTGCGATTACAAACTGCATGTCCTTGAAATTTCTAAAATAAAGAAAATTGATTATGTTACTAAATTAAACATGAAAATAAATGACTTAAAAGGGATAATGATAATTAAATTAACCTGAAAATTTTGTTTTATACAGGTGAATATATAATATAATTTTATTAATTTGGATTTAATAAACATACAACACTTGACAATATTTAATGTAATAGATTTCTTGACTCAATTCCCTTTCTTTGAGACTCGTGCCATTTTCATCCCATGTTATTTTTGTGAAGTCTATATACTAACATGTGGATTTATATTATAATTTATTTACTAAAATTCAGGCTTTATATGAATCATTTTCATTTTCTCTCCTTCAATTTATTTATTATTCAAATGTTACAAATGTTGTACGGGGTTTTTTAGAAAAACCTTGTTTTAAATAATTCCATTCAAATATTCTTATTCTATTTTCATTAAAAAAAATTAAATAGGTTCATTATTTATACATAAAATGATATTAAATGTAATTTTAAACTACATCTCACTTTATTTAAAGGGTTTTAAATGTAATATTCTTTTTATATTATGAATGAAATACTTTTATCAAGGTGAGAAAGGAATCACTCTTTTAACATTTAGGGTATGAAATGAATTCCCTGTCACCATTAATTTTCATTGATTTTAATATTCATTAATAATTTTCTATGCTTCATTTCTAATAAAATAATTTATAAACTATTTTGGGTATTTTTTATTTTAAATAATGGTCAACAGAAAAATATATTTCTCTTAGTTTTTATAAAGAAATGGGAAGTGAGTTTATTATGGGTTGGAAATAGTTTTTAAAGGTTTTTTGATGAAAAAGAGAACGCATAAAAATTATTTGTTTATGATATAATACCTTATAATTATAGATGATGTAGGGTGATCCTGATATAGATTATTCGATGGGATATCCCAGTACAACTCATGCAATGGGTGAGCCGGATACAACTTATATGAATAGTGATCCTACTCAATCTCTCCAATGTATTAGGAAATTTAAATATAAATCAATGAAAATAAGGTGTGAGTTCTCCAAATCAGGTTCTATTATATATATAATTAGGCTACAATTACTTATGACATGAGTGAACATGAGTTATGAATAAAATACTCTAATTTTCCTACAAGATATTTTATATTCATTCCATGGGTTTTAAATGTTTTCATTAAGAAAAATGTTAGCTTTCCATATGGATATGATTTTTTATATAAAATATAAAAATATTTTGGAATAGCTAAACGTTTTATGGGTTTTCATGTTTTTCACATGTCTAACAAATTTCTTTCTTTTATATCCCTTAGAGTATTTTTTTCATTATCCAACATTTTGAAAATATTTTCAAAAGGTTCAAGAATTGGAGGTGAAAAATAATTATTTTTGAAATTAATGAATATTTTCCATGAAAATAAATAATTTTTCATTTTAAAACATGTATATTGTGTGAAAAAGGGATAATTAGTGAATAAGTAATCATTTAATGTCTCGGTTTCTTATGTACGAGTTATGACCTAATTCTCTAAAACTGTATTCCTAAAATGGATTTGGAAATGAAATAAACAGAATTATAATCTAAAGACCCTATATTAAATAATTTTCGAAGGTTGGTTCCTTACATTGGGGAACAAATCCACCCTTTCCATCAAGCATAAGGGTCTCCTGGTCCTCAACCACTATACCCGAGGCCACCTATCGATCATCATCCACTCTATTAGAGACCACACAGAAAATAAAACCCATGTACACACTTATTCATAGAGATAGAAGTGGTATATATGATAAGGTCCACCTACCAAAAAATAAATATCATCCTCACTAAGCTTGACCATCCCTTCACCTATCTTTATTAGGTATCATCAAATATTTGCGCATACACAGGAAATATTATTCACATTACCAAAGATCTATACCATGTTAGACATTACTAATAATTTATTATAATCAATTATAATAAATTATTTTATCAAACTCCAAAAGGAAATACTATCAAACAACCTCATCTGTATTCCCACAACATCATATTCGTAGCTAAACACGTTAGGAGGCACTTCTAAAAATTTGGCCTTTAACAGTGCTTGAAATGGCCTCTAGTAGTGCTACAAATGCACTGAAAACATGAGTGACGTTAAAATAAAAGGAATTTTATCTACATTGAAAAAGAACTGATAAAAGGGTTATTTATCAATGCTAAAAAATCTACAAAATATGACCTTTATCTGCATTTTTAAAAGAACTGATAAAATACCTGTAAGAACCTGGTTCTTATTCTTAAGGTATGGGATTCTTATTTTCCTTCTCATTAAGTGTTTTTGAGAAAACAAGGGAAATGTTGGAAAAATCCCAAATTTATGGGTACATGTCGTGTACTTTTTTTCACATGTCATGTACTTTTGCTGTGTGGGATGAGAATACAGGGCGTGTCGGCTTGTTGGTGATTAAAGGTGTAAAAATTAACTACACACCGTGTACCTAGAAATACACGTCGTGTGATCAATTGGCAGGTGGGTAGTGAGGTGGTGGAAAGTATCCACCGTAGGAGTGATAGTATACATCATGTACTTAGTAATACATGTCGTGTAATAATTCATCAGATGAACAGTGAGGTGGAAAAAATTAACTTCCAGAAGAACAGTTAAAACGGATAGTACACGTCGTGTACTTGAGAATTTCATACCATGTAGTTATGTTTTTTCATTAAAAACAGGCAGTAGCCTCCTCTTTTGGCAGAGGATGCAAAGGACTCACCTGGATCTATGGGAGAGGAGGCCATGACGTGGAGGAGCTCCCGATCTCTCATCAAGATTCTGATTCTTCCATCATCGATCTTTTTTGAATTGCGCAGGTAATGTCTTCCCTCTTCATAAGTCTTTCCTTCCAATTCATTCCTAAAGGAAGTTATTTTGGTTTTAATGGGTAATCGTTTATCTCATATCTATGAAATTCTTGGTTGTTTCTGGAGGTTCCTTTCATGTATATCGATCAGAGGAGATCGAGGTAGGTGGTCTTGTGTTTAATTCCAACTATCGAGTTGATTTTTTGTACCATTGTGCCACGTGCCCATGTTTGGGGTGTCGTATGGCTGAGACTTTTACTGTTGAGATACCTAGAATTCCATAGTTAATCTATTGAATAAGTATAAAGTTCTGTTTGAGATCGTTTCTTTGATCTAGGGCCACCCCAAGGGTGTGTTTCCCTTGTTTAGTCATTTGTACAGGATACCCATGGGTATTCCGTGATTATAGCATGTTTTGAGTTTTCTTGAGAGGAAACATATATAAATTACTTTCTTATACATTGGGCTTTGCCTGGATACTTTCCTTTCCTATGGAATTACTGAGTGCATTATTCTGTTTAGAATGAGGGTAGTGTTTTTCTCAACCTGGGGGAAACATTTCTTATGCCTGTGGGTAGTATATTCCATGCCTAAGGGAGATATCTCGTATGCCTTAGGGAAATATTCATTATGCTTGAGGGTATCCACCTAAGGGTTTCATTTATGCTTTCCTGGGGGTAAGGATTTGCATATCTGAATACAATTATTACATTGAATATTCACTATGGTGATTTCCTAGGTTGTACCTGGCAAGATAAAGCATAGGCTTGCTGTTATTATTATCTTTTACTTGTTAGATAGCCTGTTGTGGTTTCTGATGTGGCACTAGTATAAGAGATTGTTAGTTGAGGCTCAGTCTCGGGAAACTCATAATACCATTATATTAAATTGTAAAATAAATTATTAAAACAGAAATTTTACTGGTACAAATGGTTTCTTTTTAGTACTTCCTAGTTTACTGCATTTCATTATTTTGCACTGTTGTTGCACATTCTCGCTGACAGTTAGGCACGGGCCTTTGGTGGTTGCCTACTGGGATTTATTTCTCAAACCCTATTTGGGCATGTCTTGGGCCCAAACATATTATACTACTGTAGGTTCCAATAAGGGCATGGATCCCAACATAGGTACATGATTGTTACAGAGGAGCAGAAGAGCATGGGATCGAGCTTAGGCTTGGGATGCTTCTACGTTCCTGTTACACTAATTTGGTTTTGTTTTTCTATACTTTATACCTTGTGCTATATTGTATCAGAATTTAGTGTATCCTATTTTGTCTATTTCCTTAAAATTAGAGACATGTTGCATCATCATATATATGACTATCGGTTACCTTTTACTTCAGTTCCGTTGTCTATTTCAGGTTTATATTGTTTACTGCTTCCAATTTTGAATGTTATATTTTTTTCCACTTCTCTACACTTTGAAAAATGAGGGCATAGTTTCCCCAATATCAGTCCTAAGCCCTTGCTGCTAGTCGTTAACCTCTGAAATTTTGCGAAATGTGCTTGAGGTCATGTGACCAACCAGGTCTGGGGCACCCGTTTTGTGGCACCCGGATCTGGGACATTACAAAGTGGTATCAGAGGAATTTCTTTTCACTGGGTTATTTTATTATTTGGTGAAAATGGAAAGAGATATATGGTTAAGGGATTTAGTAATAAACTATGCCTGGGAAAAGCTAAGCCATGTACAGTTAAAGGCTAGATTGCCTAAAATTAAATTGTGATTTTCTATTTATGGTTATTATAATTGATAAGATTTCACTGTTGGGTGAGGCACTTGTGGCATGATGTTTATATTTTTTTATATACTAGTGTTATATTTAGTTGTAACCTAATGATATGAGGGTATTCCATGTCATGTATCATTTATGCACATGTTAGAATCACATGTCATGCATAGTTTCCATGCCATGTAGTTGCATTAAAAATCACATGTTGTCATGATAGATGTTGTACTAAAAAATGAAAATTGTTGTATTATTTTCCTTGATAAAAAATACCTATTGTTTGATGGGGTATTGTTTGTATGATGTTTTGTTTGAATGAACTCCAAAATTTGGTTCTTGAGGTGTTATAATCCCTCATTGACTGGAATTTGGTGGATCAATGACTTGTTTACTTAGTTTATAACATGTATAAGATGCCAAGCTTTGATTTTTGGGGATTATGGGCCCTCACGGATCGGAATTTGGAACTTTGGTGTTTGTTTCAATGTTTTTCAGGGCTCCGAAGTAGTTTCTGAGGCTTACTGTCCAGAAAAATCTAGAATACACACCGTGTAGTTTTGACTACATGCCATGTATTATTCTGTTCTGGAAGAAACTGTTTTTCATAAGTACAAGTCATTTACCTTATGTACATGGTGTGTAGTATCTAACTGTGTCATAGGATGTGTGGGAAGAAACACAGGATAGGGAAGTTCTTGTGAGAACATGTCATGTGCTGGTTGTACACGCTGTGTAGGGTTGAACCTGTGTCCGCCCATGTGACTAACAACATGGAAGAAGAAATATTAGATTACACACACTTTGTTAATTCTAAACATTCCGTGTAGTGTAATCTTGGGATCTCTCCATGTAACTAACAACACGGGTCAATGTTACCTCTTCTGGTACATGTCGTGTCCATCTGAAACACGCCGTGTACTGTGAGCTGTGTATCCAGCCATGTCACAAAAAATATGGGTCGGTGAAGCTCGTCTATTGCACGCAATGTCTGGAACAAAAACTTCATGTAGTCATTTTCTAAGGAGAACTATGTGGCTTAGCCATGTAGAAGGACTCGGGCAGGGGAGAGAGAATTCAAGTACATGTCGTGTGTTGGTGAAATACGCTGTGTGTTTGGGGTGTTACACGACCAGTTCTGGCAGAAGTACACACGCATGTGAAAGACTTAAGGGAACACGTTGTGTGGTTATTATAAACACCATGTCGATTTGTTTTGTAAAACATGAATGTTTTCATTCTCCTGTTCCCTTCTTATATTTCCAGTTCGTAGTCCTTGATGATCTTAATCTAAGGCTTGTGTTTGACCTTGAAGAGTCGTGCTGTTGAGACAACCACGAGTTTTTCTCTAAGATAGTGGTGACGATTATAATCCAGAGATGGTAGGACATGCACTACAGATATATCCTCCAGTAGCACCAGATGCGGCGCTAGCCATTATACTGAATGCAGGCACAAATGCGTAGTTCCCTGAAGGCTTTATGCGGTTCATGAAGACCCACCATGGAGCACCTTCATTTGCCCCAACTATGGTAGAGCTGACATGTATATTCCAGCAGCAGCATCTGCCTACATTTTTAGGGGATGGCAGACCACAGGCTACTGAGTCATCGCTGGATACTATGCAGATGATCTTTGAGCACCTGGAGACGCCTCCTGGGAGGAGGGTCAAGCTCACTACTTACATGTTGTGTGATTCTTCCAAGAGATGGTGGGATGTTACCACCCAGAATGAGCATCAACCAGACATGGTGTGGGAAGATTTTCAAGCAATCTTCTATGACTTTTTCTTTCCGGAGATGCTAAGGGTAGATCGATCTCGAGAGTTTATGAATCTACAGCAGGGCGCCATGTCAGTGATGGACTATTCTACCCATTTCATCGAGCTACAGCATTTTTCACCTGTTCTGGTGGGCGATGAGATGTTAAAGGCTAGACACTTTGAGGATGATCTTCGATATGACATTTGAGTGCTGGTGAATTTTTTCAGGTTGCCTACAGTGCATGCTATTGTGAACCAGGCATTGATTACTGAGCAGAACCTGTGGGAAGCTAGAGGTGTAGACCAGGGTAGTTCGGCACCAGTATCTGGTACTATTTCTACTGGATAGAGGAAAAGGCAGATAGATTTCTCTCATGGTGGAAGTACTATCCAGAAGACCTATTTAGGTGGCCAGGTAATGTGCTACCAGTGTGGTAAAGAGGGGAACAAGAGACTTCAGTGTCCACGTGACCTAGTGGAGTGCTGAGATTGTGGTAGGATGAGTCATCCTCATTGTTTTTGTAGGGCGTTTCTACCAGTGACTAGTGAGAGCGGTTCTATAAAGACTATGTATGTAGGGACAAGGCCATCAGCTTCTTAGCAGTCAGAGAATTGGAATACCTCAGGATGTTCAAGCTGAGGTGGTGGTCATGGTCATGGTATCCAGACACCAAGATCTCAAAGAAAGCATGGTGGGTCAGCTCAGGGTATCCAGGCTGTATTATAGGGTTGCGGCACTAGGCAGACATATGTAGTGCAATACACCCAACAGAAGAAAGGTCCTAGACATACCACTATCAGAGGTACTATTCTAGTGGATTCTATTTTAACTTTTGTACTTTTTGATACTAGTTCCGTACATATCTTTATATCTGTGAATGTTGTGGAGAGCCTTGGACTCTGTGATTCTTCTTCTTATGATATCATGATGCTAGACACTCCATTGGTAATTAGAACGGAAGGTGTGCATTAGTTCAAGGAGTTCCCCCTAGAGATTGGTGGGCATCACTTTCTATGGGACCTTTATGTCTTAGAGATGAAAACCTATGATGCCATTCTTGAAATGGAATGGTTGGTACCCTTTAGATCCTTTTTATATTTCTATCATCACAGGGTGAGTTTCACGTTACTAGAGGGTGGAGAGTTTCTATAAAAGGGCGAATGGGATGTCCACATGACCCGATCTGGACCCGAGCATCATGGGCGAGGTGGAGTGATAGCCCAGATTTCGATTTTATATCTGGATGACTGTGTAACTTGTTAGAAAGATTTCCCTCCAGTGGTTAATCATTCCCGGGATGTCTTCTTAGAGGAATTTTTAGGTCTACCTCCGGAGCGAGAGGTGGATTTCCATATTGATCTTCTTCCAGGAGTGACACTGGTGTCCATTCCTCTATATAGGATGGCTACACCAAAATTGCAGGATATCAAGAGTTAGTTAGATGAGTTATAGGAAAAAGTTTTAATCCGACCCAGAACATCTCCATGGGGTTCGCCTGTCCTCTTTACAAAGAAGGCGGATGGTACCCTCAGACTCTGCACGGATTATCGGAAGATGAACCAGTTGGCAGTTAAGAGCGGATATCCCTTACCAGGGATTGATGATATTTTTGACCATTTTCAAGGAGAACGAGTGTTCTCGAATATTGACTTGAGATCTGGATATCATCTGTTGTGCATTAGACCATCGGACATACCTCTTTCAACCTTTCAGAGCAGATATGGTCTATAAGAGTACTTGGTCATACCATTCAGACTCACAAACGCGCCAGTAGTTTTTATGGCTCTGATTAATTTTGTGTTCCACTCATATCTGTATTATTTTTTGGTATTCATTGTGGGTGATATCTTAGATTACTCTCACACTCGACATGACCATGTCACCCTTATTCAGGTCATTTTGAGTACACTGAGAGAGCATCAATTATATTATAATCTCTAAAATTTCCACTTTTGGATGGACCACATACACTTCTGGGGTCATATTATCTCAAAGGAAGGAGTTGTGGTAGACCCAAAGAAAGTGAGAGCAGTATTTTTCTGGGAGTATCCTAAGAACGTGTTTGAAATACAGAGTTTCTTGGGGTTGTATGGTTACTACAGGTGCTTTATATAGGACTTCTCCCACTTAGAATTGTAGTTGATGAGTTTGACTAAGAGGCGTATGAATTTTGTCTGGTCAAAAGCCTACGAGATAGACATTCATGAGTTGAAGGTAAGGTTGACATTAGCACCAATCCTGATATTTCCAGAGCAAGGAAAGAGCTATACAGTTTACTGTGATGCATCATGTATTGTTCTGGGAGCTGTGTTGATGTCGGGCGATCGAGTAGTTTTGTACGGGTCTCGGTAGTTGAGGCCACATTAGAGAAATTACACGACTCGTGATCTTGAGTTGGCTGTTGTTGTTCAAGCGTTATGTTGTTGGGGACATTATCTCTTGGGATAATATTTTGTGGTGTTTACAGACCACAAAAGTATTAAATACATCTTTACCCAGTGTGACTTGAATTCAGGACTGCGAAGGTGGGTTGAATAACTTCAGTCCCCCGACTCTGAGCTTGCCTATACACCTGGTAAGGTTAATGCAGTAGCTAATGCCCTGAGTAGGAGTACTCAAATACAGGTAGTGCAGGAGGCCAGTGGTGAGTGGCAGCTTATGGCTTTATTCTCTGAGATGCATTTGGAGGTGCACGATAGTCAGGGGCGAACCTATCTTTCGTCCTTAGCTATGACTTCTTACCTACTAGATAGGGTGAGGATGAGACAGCTATCAGATTTAGAAGGCCTAGTTCTACAGGAGTCGGTGGCAAGTGAGGACCCTCCTCTTGGTTGGATCATAGGTGATGGAAAGGTACTGCACATCCCTGGATGAGTGTGGGTTCCAGGGGATATACACGAGGAGTTGATACAGGAATTTCATTCTTCATCTTGGGTGGTGCATCCTAGAGTTACCAAAGTTTATTTTGACTTGAGACATTTGTATTGGTGTCCGGGTATGAAAAGAGAGATAGCTGGTTTTGTTACGAGATGTTCCACCTAGCAGCAGGTGAAGGTGGAGCATCAAAGGCCAGCCAAACTGTTACAACAGTTACCCTTTCCAATTTGGAAATGGGATGATGTCACTATGGAATTTGTGACTGGGTTTCTGAGGTCTCCTCGAAGCAATAATGATGTATGGGTTGTTGTGGATAGACTTATGAAGGTAGCTCACTTTTTTCTGATCTAGGAGACCTTCTGTGTTGATGAGATTGGGAACTTGTATATCCCAGAGGTAGTATGTCTCTTCATGGGGTCCCTTGTTCTATCATTTCAGATAGGGATGCATGTTTTACATCTCGTTTCTGGCAGAGTTTTCAAAGGGCACTGGTTACACTGGTGCTTCTGAGCACAGCTTACCACCCTCAGACCGATGACCAGTTAGAGCATACAATATAGGTGCTAGAGGAAATGTTACGTGCATGAGTCCTGGACTTTGGGGTCTCTTGGGAGATGCACCTACCCCTATTCGAGTTTTACTACAATAATAGTTTTTCAGAAACTATTGAGATAGAACCTTACGAGACTTTATATGGTAGGCCATGCTGATCCCCCTTATGCAGGTTAGAGGCAGGTGAGGTAGCTTTACTTGGACTATGACTCGTGTAGGAGACTTCAGATCAGGTCCAGTTGATTCAGAAGTGGATGGCTACTACAAAGTCTCATCAAAAATCTTATGCTAGTCGCCGCAGACGAACCTTGGAGTTCGTGGTCGGGGATCAGGTTTTCTTGCATGTTTCACCGAGGTTGGGACAGAGGCACATTAGGAGATAGGATAAACTCTCATGAAGTAATGTATGGCCATTTGAGATTCTAGAGAGATTTATGCTGGTTTCCTATCGGTTTCATTTACCACAGAGGTACCATGCCATGCACGACGTCTTCCACATATCTCAGCTATGCCGTTATCACTCAGACCCATATCATGTTTTTCATCCCAAAGAGGTTGAACTTTATGTTGATGCATCCTTTGAGTAGAATCAGATTCGTATTATTGATAGGATCATGAAGGTTATCTGACGCCAGTCAGTTCCGCTCATATGGGTGCTATGGAAGCATGGCCAAGTGCAGGACGCAACCTAGGAGCGGGAGACCGACGTACATGCTCAGTGGAAAAAATTGTTCTAAGCTTTATCTTCACCACCCTTTTAAGGTAAATTTAGTGATGAATTTCCTTAAGGGGGGAAGTTTGTAAGAACCTAGTTCTTATTCTAAAGGTACGGGTTTATTCGTTTTCTTTTCCTTATGTGTTTTTGAGAAAATAAGGGAAATGTGGGAAAAATCCCCAATTTATCGGTACACATCGTGTACATTTGTTCACATGTTGTGTACATTGGCCAAGTGGGATGAGAATATAGGGAATGTAGGCTTGTCGGTGATTAAGGGTGTAAAAACTAACTACACTCCATGTACTTAGTAAAACAAATCGTGTAATCAGTCAGCAAGTGAACAGTGAGGCAGTGGAAAGTAGCGGCCAAAGGAGCGATAATACACACCATGTACTTAGTAATACACACCATACAATTAGTTGGTATATTAACAGTGAAGCGGTGGAAAGTAACTGCCATAGGAACAGTTAAAATGGATAGTACACGCCACGTACTTGAGAAGTACAGGCCTTGTAGTTATGTTTTTTCGTTAAAAACATGCAGTAGCCACCTCTTTCGGGCGAGGAGGCAGAGGACTCACCAGGAGCTGTGGGAGAGGAGGTCGAGACTTGGAGGATCTCCTGATCACTCACCACGACTCTGATTCTTCCATCATCGATCTAGTTTGAAATGTGCGAGTAAGTTCTTCCTTCTTCTTGAGTCTTTCCTTCCAATTCTTTCCCTAAGGGAATTTATTTAGGTTTTAACAGGTAATCATTTATCTCAGATCAACATCGTTCACAGTTGTTTTAGGGGTAACCATTCATGTATATCTATCATATGAGGTTGAGGTAGGTGTTCTTGTGTTTAATTCCAACTTTCGAGTTGATTTTGTCTACCGTTGTGCCATGCGCCCATGTTCAGGGTGTTTTATGGCAGAGACATTGACTATTTAGATACCTAGAATTGCATAGGTAATCTATTGAATATGTATAAATTGATATTTGATATCGTTGATTTGATATAGGGCCACCCCAATGGTGTGTTTCCCTTGTTCAGCTGTTTGGCCATGATACCCGTGGGTATGCCGCGATTATAGAATGTTTTGATTTTTCTTGGGAGGAAACATATATAAATTGCTTGCTTATGCATTGGGCTTGTCCCGGATACATGCTTTTCCTATGTAATGCCTAAGGGGTAGTGTTTTTTTATCTTGGGGGTAGTTTTTCCTTCCAACTGAGGGCAGTATTTCTTATTCCTGTGGGTAGTAACTTCCATGCTTGAGGGTGATATCTCGTATGCCTGAGGGCAATATTCATTATGCTTCAGGGCAGCCACCGGAGGTTTTCATTTCTGCTTTCCTGAGGGTAAGGATTTGTATGTCTGAGGAGAGTATATACTTTGATTATTCACTATGGTGATTTCCTAGGCTGTGCCTGCCAAGATAAAGAATAGGCTTGGTGTTATTATTATCTTTTACTTGTTAGAAATCCTGTTTTGGTTTCTGTTGTGGCACTGGTATAGGAGATTTTTAGTTGAGGCGGAGTCTCAAGAAACTCATAATACCATTATATTGAATTGTTAAATAAATTATTAAAATGGAAATGTAACTGGTAGTAATTCTTACTTTTGAGTACTTCCTAGATTACTACATTTCATTATTGCACACTATTGTTGCACATTTTAACTAATAGTTTGGAACGGGACTTTGGTGGTTTCCTACTCAAATTTATTTCTCACACCCTGTTTGGGTCATGTCTTCGGCCTAAATAGATTATAATTCTACAGGTGTCGATAAGGTAAAGGGTCCCTACATAGGTACATGATTGTTGAAAATGAGTAGGAGGGCATGGGACCGAGCTTAGGCTTGGGATGCTGCTGCGTTCCTGTTACACTTCTTTGGTTTTGTTTTTCTATACTTTTTACATTGTGTTGTATTGTATCAGAATTCAGTGTATCCTATTTTGGATATTTTCTTAAAATTAGAGACATGTTGAATTATCATATATATGACTGTTGGTTACCTTTTACTTTAGTTTTGTTGTCTATTTCAGGTCTATATTGTTTACTACATCCGCTTTTGTTTGTTATATTTTTTTCCACTACGCTACACTTTGACAAATGAGGGCATAGTTTCCCCAGTATCATTCCTAGGCCATCGCTTCTAGTTTGCAGCCTCTGGCATTTGAGGAAATGCGCTTGAGATCATGTGACCAATCGGGATCGGGGCACCCGTTGTGTGGCACCCGAATCCAGGATGTTACAATACCCATTTATTAATTCTTTAATTTATCACCTCTAAATGAACCCTTTATCACTTCTTTCCAAAGAACTGATAAATGTGTTTTTATCAGTGATTTTAAAAGTGCTAATAAAGGTCTTATTTATCAGCACTGATAAAGGTACATACTGCCATATACTATTACAACACACTCCAGCACCAAAAAGACACTTTAAACACATCAAATATCAACAAAAACAAGTCCCAATACATAATTTAAATGAAATTAAATGTACAACACAAATACCAAAAAAATACTACATTATAGACATTTCAAACAATAGTTTATACAATTGTATAAATAAAAATTATTACATACATTCAAAAATAATCCTAACTATCAATGTTACCCCGAATTTCCATTCACATTCTTTGTTGAACTGCCAACATTACATGAGTAGTTTCAAACATAACACCTCTTCTCAAACAAAAGAATCCACCTATATAATAAAACAGTTATTATGAATTATAAAAAAACACAAATAAATTAAACATAAATATCAAATAATAAAAAATTCTATGGACAATGATTTTTCTCTGATTATATTAAGATTCCCTCTTTGGTTTAGTTGTAGATTGAACATAAAATAAAGTGATAAATTTCAAAACTATAAGAGTGAAATGTTTTGTGAAAGAAGAATTATGTGTAATCTTTGGTGCAAAAAGGGATAAAAGATGCATAGAGCACCCATAATTGAATAAAAGAATCCACCAATATAAGAAAACAACTATTATGTGAGTAACATTAAAAAAATCAACATATATAAGAAATAATACATTAATTCCATAGACAGTGATTTTACAATGAAAACATCAATATTACCTTTGTAATTGAGCATAGGTAGTGTCATTACTCTTCCTACAAAGGTAGTGGAGGTAACTTGAAATAATGTGATAAATGAACCACTATATGGGTGAAAAGGTTTTAAGGGATAAGGAGCGTGAAATTTGTATAGAGCACACCCAACACAAAAAATATAATCCTCGTGTATAAGAAAATAAAAGTTATATGAGTAATAATAAAAATAAATAAATATAACATATATAGATAATAATAAATTAATTCTATGCAAAATAGTTTTACTATGAAAACATCATGATTACCTTTGTAATTGAGAAGAGGTAGAATCATTTCTCTTCCTGCAAAGGTAGTGGAGGTAACTTGGAATAAAGTGATAAATGCACTACTATAGGGGTAAAAAGGTTTTAAGGGACAAGGATCATGAGAGTTGGACATAACACCCTCATCTTGAACAATAGAATCCACCTATATAAGAAAACAACATTTATGTGATTAATACTAAAAATAAATAAATTAAAAATAAATATGAAACAATATACTAATTATATGAGAAATTATCTTTCTCTTAAAATATCAATATTAACTCTATAATTGAGTAGTGGTAGTGTCGTTTCTCTTCCTGTAAAGGCAGTGTATGTAACTTGAAAGAAAGTGATAAATGCACCACTATATGGGTGAAAAGTTTTTAAGGGAGAAGGGGTCTGAAAGTGGGATAGAGCACCCCCCCCCCCAACTTGAACAAACTAATCCACCTATATAAGAAAATAATTATTATGTGAGATATACTAAAAATAAATAAATTAAACATATATATGAAACTATAAATTAATTCTATGGATAATGATTTTACTATAAAAAGATCAAAATTACCTATATTATTTAGTAGAGACAACATCATTTCTCTTCTTTTAAAGGAATGAAACATGGATATAAATATTCTAAAATAAAAAAAATCATGGAATAATGAAATGTAAATCAACATTCTATTATATAATTTTTCAGTAAAAATGAGAAAGTATATCGTAACATTATCTTTTCTTCCATACAAAGGGTTTCCTATATTATAGTTTGTTCTTATGAGGGATTGGTAACATCATCATGAATAGAATACATTGTTTGTACAAGTAGTCAAAAATTTAATTTAGATTATGTCAATGTGTTGGATAACATACTATATTTTGAGTAAAAACATAATATTTTAAAAAACCTTTTATCTTTTCATTGAATTTTCTTTTTTATAATGGTTTCAAGGATTTGGTTCTTCTTTTGAGAATCCAAATCCCGTCTTTGTGGTCCCCTCTAACGTACAATACAATGTCTACAATGGGATCAACATTAACTAATTGTGATGTCATAATGAAAGGTACATCCTTGATTGAATTTCCATCTATCTCAACAATTGTTTTGCTTTATAATAGGATAATCGTCTAATTCTAATTTGTTGGATCATAGATATAAAATACTTGAACTATTTGAAATTCCATTAGGAATGGCTCTTCTTTTTCCCCTTCTACATTGAAATTCACCATCAAAAAGCCTGATTCGTTAACTTTCACTCAATTTATATTATAAACCCTTTTTCAATAGAAAATATTAACTTCAATTGTTTTATAACTAAACTCATATATCTATTAAATAATGTCAAAATATGAAATATTTTCATAAATTCGATTTATATCCAAGGAAAAATATGAGTGCATTGCTTTAGCCACAAGCGTGACACCACTATTTTTCATCATAAATAATTCATCATGTTATTCTATATAAAACATATAACTATTGATTAAAAACCCATTGTAAGTTATAACATTTTCATTCAGTCCTCTGGCTAGCCATTAAAGTCATTTAATAATTAAATTCAAATTTTCAGATAACTCCTTATAAATTTGATCTCTAAACCATCATCCAATCTATTATTTAGTGTACCTGATATCCATATTTCACCCCATGATGGATTCAAATATCTAAGAATTTATTTATTGGATTCAATTTGTGGATCATCATCTTCACTATTAAGTAATATGTAAAGAGGTTCTTGCTCCTTCTCTGTTAAGGAAATTGTAACAACATCTCTTCTAGAAATCGATTCACCCATTTGGTGTTTGTTGTGGTGAGACTTTGGGACATTGATTCATTCAACATCTGATAGGTAAT
Organism: Viscum album; assembly: GCA_963277665.1. Lineage (NCBI taxonomy): Eukaryota > Viridiplantae > Streptophyta > Magnoliopsida > Santalales > Viscaceae > Viscum > Viscum album. Next base: position 1,905,528,524 of record OY728160.1, read on the forward strand.
TGGTACATAATTTAATAGCTTCTTCAACAATATATCATTCTTCAATACAACCTTTTGGTCAACTTCGATTTTTGACATACCCTTTCAAAATCATCAAATACCATTCAATGGGGTACATCCATATGTAGTGGACAAGACCACAATGTTGGACCTCTCTAACCCAGTGAACCATTAGGAGGACAATTATATCAAACAATGATACTAGGAAGAACATTTCTAATTCACATAATATGATTGAAATCTCCTTATTCATAATGGTAAATTCACCATATCCACAACATTACTGCATATATCCTTGAAAAATAAGTAGAGTCTTGTGAAATATGTCCTATATTTTGAGGCACAATGCAATAGAAATCAAAGAGAATTAAATATTTCATAAAAACCTGACTGTAATGTGATTTTAGTCCTTGTAACTTCAACTTTTTCATTCACACTACATTCTTGATATTTTATGAATACCCATTTGGAACTTTGACACTCATAAGGAAAAGAAAAATGGAAATTTTTCCTGTCTAGATAGATCTTAAGCTATTGCGGGAAGAAAATTCCACCTTTAACCCTTCACTAGTACCAACTCTTCCCTTATCCCCATTTTAATCAAGTCCAACCTAGCCTTTATTCCATCTTTCATTTTTTCAGGAACATTTAGTAATTTTCCAATAACACTATAAAATACATTTTTTCTATATGAATGATAATAATAAAATGTATGACATGAAAACAATTCCAATATGGTAATTCAAAGAAAATTTATCTCTTCTTTCATCTTTATTTTATAAGGGTTTTAGAAAATGGTTTATCAAAAATATTGTTAATATATTTTACTTTTTGTCACAGCTGATTGATCTTTTCTAGAGATGGTGTTATACCTTGTTTTATATTCCCATTGAATATTGTCGCCTAGGATCAGTATTTATGTTGTCAAGGTAAAAAATTGATGTAAAAAAAATCAGTCTTTGAGTAATGTTTCAACCTAATTCAGTATGTGTGTTTTCACAAATGGGACACCCTAACATGCCTTTAATTCTATAGCCTGATAAATTTATATAAGCGAGGAAGTCATTTATCATTTCTACAACATGGACCTCAATGTGACTTCTTCACTTCTATGAGAATCATACATTGTAACACACTTATCCCACATCTATTTTAGATCATCGATCAATGGATCCAAATAGAGAAAAATATCATTATCTGGTTGATTTGGTCTAGATATAAGCATTGAAAACATACTGTACTTTCACTTCATGAATAACCATGGAGAAAAGATATAATTTACCAACATGACCAGCCATGTACTATGAGTGAGACTCTGTACATGAAAATGATTTATTTCATGCTGTATGACATATGTTCCCATCTGTAATTTTTATATCTACTTTCCTTGTTAATTCTGGTGTAGTTTCTTGACATCCATATAGTCTTCTAAACTAATGAATGATAGGAAAGTGCCATACATATTTCGATGGAATTGATACATTTTTCTTGTATTGATATCTGCCACACTTAGGGAATTTGATGAGTGATTCATGGTCCTTATGAGATAATATGAACTCATTTGGAAAAGCATGTATTTTTCAGAGATAATTCCCATTGAACATTACATTCATTTATCATCATATTTTTAGTATGGTAGTTCATTTTTTCTGGTAGCATCTCTTTCAGAACACTAAGTAGTTCTTTAAAGCTACTATCAATCCATCTGTTTCTAGCTTTAAAATTATATAACTTCAATACAACTGACAATGTTGTGTATTTAGTACGACAGGTATAAAATGGCTTCTTGTAATATCTATTTAACTCCTCAAATAACTTTGGAAAATCACAAAGGTCATCTTCCATTTCAATTTCCATTTCTTCCATGCGATATCTATCAGCTTTGACAAAGGTAATCATATCAAATAATTCATTAACCACAGTGTCAAACCAATTGATTTCCACATTCTGTTTTTTCCCATGTTTCGTCAAACATTTATTGAATTGATCTATTCTGTGAAAAATAAAATGTTCTTAGAACTCTTCCGGACTAATTTTTCTTGAATAACAATAATGTAAACACAGACAGATGATTTTAGGAGGGTCGTATGCATGCTCTATTGAAAACTTTATGAACTCTTTAAATCCATCTTCATATTATTTTTTCAAACGATTAGCATGTATACATTTTTGGTTCATATCCATCCTATAGGGTTCATAAAAGATTAATTTTATACAATATATAAATAAATACACAAAAGACATTCATTATCAAAAGTGAATGTTATAGATAATTCTAATAAATGAAATATGGATCAAATATACTAAAATATCTAACTTCCAAGATATTCCTAATCTAATAATAAGCGCTTATAGAATTGTAAAAAATAGATGGGGATAATGGAAGCTAAAAATCATATTATCACTAAACTTTATAGGTGAAAATCGGAAGATGAATAGTGTAATGACCCTAGCCTGAATTACCCAAACCACACCAGGTCAAATCATCTTATGTCCTCTAACACACCTCAAAGTCACTAAAGGATGGTTAAACATTGAGTGTGAATATCATAAATGGGGTCCCCCCTAATATAAACAATTATTACCATAGGTTGAAAAAAATTATATCATGACCCTTGGGGTCACTCGATTTGCAGACTCAAAATCATCGTTACTCGATATAGGCATACCTGTTAAAAAAATATGGAAATAAATGAAGCAATAGATATATACACACATACATGTCACACCGGTATAAAAACTAACTCACTTATATTCTATAAGAAATATCAAATATATTAAAACCTGATATTCAAACATAACATGAAATAAAGGTACCATAATGATTCAAAAAGTAAAGGAATGATGTGATAAAACATCATGTGATTAACTGGGGATGGCCTATTTGAATCTAATCTTTAAGAAAACTAAGTACCATAGTGAATTATAAGAGGAACTAGATCCTATAGTACATATAACCAGTAGAGGAACATACATCACTCCACTAACATGGATCCTGAAAAATAGCATCTAAAGTTCCATGTCTAGTGAGGTGTTTATGAAACGTGTCAGCATATATAAAATCATTAGGGAACCAAAAATGTGCCTTAAATCGGTTTTAAATAAATAATAATATACATGAAAATTTATGCACATTTATTGACATATATGAAAAGATTATTTAGTAAGAATATATAATACATAGCAGTAAAACAACAATAAATAAATCCAAGGTTCAATGTCATATATAAATGATTGATCATACATTCATAGTCAATACAAACAGTGGACCACAAATTGTTACCTAGTCAATGGATCACAAAAAAATTATATATAATGGATCATAAACAAATTGCACAACAATAAATCAAAAACAAACCCAAATACACAAAAAAAATATCAGAATTCCTACAATGCTAGGTTAAAAAAATTCTGAGACCCTCTTTGGATTTCATACGTGATGTTCAGAGGTAGTCGCGTGGTGTGATTCAACATTCGTTTCACCAAGTACGGGTGATTCAACCTTCAATTATCTGAGGAAGAGTGTTTGTGGTATGTGGCTCTTATTGATAGCTTATATATCATGATGGGTTTGAAAATGGTTATGGTTTTTAAAATATATACAGAAACTTTTATCAACGCTTACCAAAAAGGTCTGATAAAGAGCCCATTTATCAGTACATATTATATAAGGGTTGATAAAATAACTATTTATCAGTTCTAAACTTATACCACTTATAAATGTTCATTTATCAGCACTTTGTTTAGTGCTAATAAATCATCATCTTTATCAGTGATAAAAAAGCACTGACAAAGAATCATTTCCCAGTTCCTATTACTAAAGTGTTGTTAAATGATTTATAATTATAATTAAAAAAATTGTAAATATTTATAAATACATAATAAATATATAGAAATATTAATATAGTAAATATATTCATTTTTAAATATATTTATTATAATTTAATAATTATTTAATTATAATTATATAATTATTTTAAAAAATATTTTTTATATCACTATAAATATTTATATAATTATACATATATATATATTTAAAAAAAAATATTAATATAAATATATTAAATATATTCATTATTTATGAAAATTTATTATAAATTTAATAATTACTTAAATATATATAATTATTTTTTTATAATTATACAAATACTTTTAAAAAAAGTTTTTTTTATTTATAATTATAAATCTATAATTGTATAAATATAGTGAATATATATTTATAAATATATTTCATCATATAATTTTCTTACAAATATATTTTTAACATTAAAAATAAATATATAATTTGAGTTCAAGCATATATGTATATATATTTGAGTGAAATTGAATAAATTAAGAATATAGGTACACATTAATAATATTGAAAAAATGGATAAGTTTTTTGTGTATGCATACTGTATATAAAAATGCATTAATTATAAGTATATGTGAAATCAATATAACACGAATTTTTTCTAAATTAAATTCAAAAACCAAAAGAAATTCAATTATAAGTTGAGTACTATGAAATTAGTCAATATTTTTAATTTATATTAATTTTCAATTATATATCATTATTCAATAAATATATGAAAATTTAATGTAAATAACATAAATATTTTTTAATATATAATCATATTTATATACATTTATATATATATATATATATATATTTAATATATACCATTAAATAACATCAGTTATCATAATTATTTAATTAATAAAATTCTTTAAATTTAACACTGTATAATAAATCAATTCATTTATATCAATTACTTCTTAGTTAATAAAATTTGTTATATTTTTTTAAAATAAACACATTGTTTATTTTTTATTTATTTAATTATTTCATTTTATCAGTGCTAAAAATGTGTTAATTAAAGAAATTTTTATCTATGCAAAACATAAAGTGTTGATAAAGCATACCCTATATGAGTGCTAAAAATAAAGCACTGATAAAGGATAACATTTACCATCATTAAAAATAAAGCACGGATAAAGCATACCCTTTATCATCGCAAAAATAAATGCACTGATAAAAGATTAAATTTATATTTTCTTTCTTTAACACTGATAAATATCCCATTTATCGGAATTTTATTCTAGCCCTGATAAGTAACGGTGCTGATAAAGCCCAGTTATATAGTAATAAGGATATTTTTACATACTATATTCAATTTTAGAAAATATCTATATCCTATGTCACCCAAATAACATACAATTTATTTATATTTAATTTATTGTCATAGAATAAAAACACCAAGAGACATATGTTAGTCTAATAATCATAAGTATGGTTCTGGAAGTTCTAAGGTGCTGGCGGTGTATCTTCTTGTTGAGGAGGTGCTAGAGGCTGCGGACAAGAATGGTTTCGTGTTGTAGATGGTTTATCTTCCTGGAAAGAGAATGATTAATGATGGTAATGCTACTATGGGCTAGTTGTTGTTTGGCTATAATGCGATGAAGCTTCAAGGTTCAAAATTAGTGCTAATGGCTCTGTGCTGCTTATGGTGGAACAGAGGAGGTGTTGGATGCTGGACTTTGTGATAATGGATGATGGTTGCTTCTTGGATGTATGCTCTGGTTGCTGGTTTTTGTGTGCCTTTTGGTGATGATCATTCTTGTGCTGCTGGTGGTGGATCGTTTTGATGAGGAGGTGATGGATGGTGGTTTTTGTGAGATTGGATTTTGGTCGTTTCTTGGTTGTGAGCTTCTAAATGTTGGTTAACTAGATGATGGTGATGGATGTTACTCGGATTTATGGTGTTTTTTTTGGTTTTGCTTTGTTTTGACAGTTTTGGGTTTTTTTGGGTTTGGGGTTGTTAAGGATTTTTGGGTGTGGGTCGTTTGACCCCTCCCCTCCCTTGTCTATTGCATATTTTTTCTAATAAATTTTGGGGGGTCAGGAATAGCTTGACCCTCACATCTTCTATCACCATGGAATATCCTCTTCTGAAACCAACCAAAACCCCATTCGTTTTCAAATAATTTCACCAATATATGATGAAATCATCATTTAATTCCTAATTTAAATATATCCAAAATAAAATTAATCAAAGGAGGGAACCAAGAATGAATAAAAAATATATTACTCACTCATAATCACCAATAAATCGCATCTATATCCACACTTATTTAAGATAAAATCATGGAGGATGGTGGAGGAGAGAGGTCAGCTGAAAGGCCCACTCCAGTTCATTCAACCCTAAAAAATATCAATGTGATTCACCTCTAAAAAGGCAAAAACAACCATAATTAAAAATTCTCCTAGTAAATCCCATCATCTTAGCACAAGTACTCACTAGTTATCCAATAGATCACTATATTAATGGTGAGCCCAAAAATCCACCTGGGCTACTACACATCCCACCGACTATCTAGTGGTTGGAGTAGCAGTCCAGTTTTCATCAACCTTCCATCAATAAACCCATTAAATCTATATTCTCCTCCTAGGTTTGGTTCTAAAACTAAAAAACCCATTTTTGAATGTCCAAACATTTATTCCTTCAACTTGAGCCTCTCTTCTCAAAACATATCATCCAAAAAATAAATAATTCAAAATTCCATATCAATTTCTAACCTATAATAATGAGGTTTATATTGACACATAAATAAATATAACAAAAAATTATTTATATAATGTTTCAAAACTATCCACCAAAATTGATTATTCTTGTCATAGTATATCTTCATAGTACTATTATGAACCTCCTACTAATAATATAAACAAATTTCAATCATAGCATTCATCCCCGATGAGGAAATGGAAAACTAGTTTGTGAATGGGGATAACATCCAAAGATAAAGTCAACATGGAAGTAGTATCCCCACTATGTAAAGATTTACTAATTCTCATGAACTATTAATCTCGTCGTTGCCCCTAAAAAATAACTTGAAAAATGGTGATGTCTGCCAAGCAACAATCCTGAATAATGCCTTCATCTTCCTACATCACATATTGGTGTATCTAAGTATAAAGTCCCATAATATTCACCTCATTTTTTATTCTATCACTACTTTGAAAATGAAACATCCTAAACAAGGAATCCACTACCACATTCCCCTTCCCAAGGGTATGAGAAATTTCAAATTTGACTTACTGGAGAAACTCCACCCGTCGTCTCTTCCTATGGTTCAAATAATTTAGATTATGGATATAACTCAAAGACTTATGGCAGTAATAAATAGTGAGCCATTATCCAAGTTGTTAATGTTTTCAACTCTTTAGATCATCCATCACTACTATAATTTCAAATCATGGGTTGGATAAGTCTTCTTTCGTGGCTGAAGATAGTGAAATCTATATTCCACAACATGATCATCCTTTATGACAACACACCCCAAACCAGAACATGTCGCTTCTGAAAACAATACCTCACCCTTTCCTAATTTAGTTAAAATAAAAATTGGTTTTTAGGTCATATTTTTACTTAATTCATCATTGGTTTTCTATAACATAGAATCCCATATTAATTTTACCCCTTTGTTATTAAGATTATTCAACTGAGATGAAAGCTTTTAGAAATCATTAACAAATCACTGATAATATCCTATAAAACAAATGAATCTTTATATATAAATAAAAATACATTGTTCTTCCTAGGAAAATATATCTTTTACCTTCTCTAAATCAAAATAGATTCCATGTTCTGAAGCTACTTGACATAAGAACTTAAAGTCTCTAATCTATATATTAAATTTCAACAACATTTTGTAACTATGGTGATCTATCAATATTTCTAGAACAAATTTATGGTGATTCTCATAAAAATATTCTATTATTTATTAAACTGTAATTTCATCCATGAATAAAATTAAAAAGGATTCAAGGTACTAGAGTAAAATACAATTCCACTAGGCCATCAAAATAGATGGAACATTAGTCAGACCAAACGGAATCACAATACAATCAATGTATCCATACTGGCTCCTTAAGCAAGTATCTGGAATATCAGATTCCATAACTCTCTGTTGATGATATCTAGATCAATGTTTAGTTTTTTCAAACTAATTTTCTACATTTAATTTATCAAAAAAATCTTGATACAGGGAAAAGGGTACTTTTTATTTATCATCACCCGGTTAAGATTCAAATAATCAACACACAAATTGAGATTCATGCATCCCTTTTTAGTGAAAATGATAGAGGATATCCAAGGTTGTATATTAGGAAGAATGAATCCTTTAGAATTTAAATCATCAAACTAAATCATCAAAGCCTAATATTTCCCTAAATACATATTGTATGAAAGAATGGATATGGACTGAGTTCTGGTCACAAAATTTATTGACAAATTTACTTGTCTTTACATATTTATACTAGATAAATCAGTTCGAAACACTTTATGAAATTACATAACCACTAAAGCATGATCATAACACAAAAGACCCCAATCACCCAATTAAAAAAAATAAAGAGGAAATAAAATTTACATGTTTTAGTAAATGATTTCCTACTTGACTAGATCTCGAATAACATTCTCCCAGAAACATCTGAGAGTACATATAGAAGTCCATAAATTACACCCACCATTGAGAGAAAAAAAAATATTTTATGGTTAACCATAAAATCCATCTTGAGGATAACATAGAATAGATATAATTGGAGATGTATAAAATCCAAAACTATCTTCACTTTCGATATCAAAAGAGAACATGAAAAACATTAAAAAACCAACTCTTTTAATATGAATGAGGCCTCATAAAACCTATAATAAATATAATAATTTCTTTTGGAGGTTTTAAAATATTCATCAAACTAGTTAATTAAAAGGATTGAAATGCACATGTTTCAAATATAGTTTTCCCTAATGATGGAGTGATAAAGATTTTAACTCTCTATATTTATGTTCCCACATCAAGATCCACCAAAGAATCATCCCCTCCATGTAACTTCTTTATTCTAGAGGGATATAGATGGAACCATTTAGTATTTTAAACATAATGTTGTACCAAAACCCCTTTATGGGATGAAGAGCTTATACCATTATGTGGAGAAAAAAAATCCTAAAATAGCATTTTATAATAACCTCAAAAACTACGTGATTTATAGAATTTAAGAGGTTCATGATAAGAATGCATCATATGCCCCACCAATAAAAAAAATTTATAAATTCAATGGTCTATTGTTAGTAGCTATTGGATGCATGGTATATGCCTGCTATTAAGATCTACACCCACTATATTTATGAGCCTCATTAAACTTCATATTATTTTCATAGGATTCACTAAAACTACTTTTAGGAAGAAGAGGAATCCCATATAGACATGAATTTACTTCCCTATAAATCTTTTCTATAATGGATATATCCACCACTTCAGTATATAAAGTAATATTTCACATATAAACAATTGATTTAATATCTGGATGGAAACCCATATGAAACCTCTATGCATTTATCTTATCACTTGATACAATATTATATGAGAAATAAACCAGCATAGTGATGTCATTATCATATTCCATTATGCTCTGATCAACATGTTGAAGGGTGAAGAACTCCAATTAATTATCCACCATCAATGATTCTAGAAAAAATTGATTAAAAAATATGATCTGGTTGTATTTCCACTCTAGAACATCATATTGTTTATCCTCAACCATCATGTCCCACCATATTCTTCTAGGTCCTTAAAGCATAAAAGTAGAACTACAAATTTGATAGAATCTAGTTTTTTAAAGAATTCAACAATCCAACTGATTTTATCAAACTAGTCATATGATTCCTATAGATCATTAATTCCCATAAAGTATGAGTTCCTCTTGTGAAAAATCTTTTGGGCTTGATCCATATTACCTATAAGCACTGGAAACACTTCCCTAGCCTAGGACAAGGTGGCGAGAACATTTTTGTTCTTATCATTGACTCCTGCTTCTGTAATAACACTTTGATCAACTAGAGGATTTCCTTAGAAAACATCATCTACAACACGGACTTCAGGAACAATATGAATACTTCTGGGGTGTATGGTACTACAAAAAATAAATAATAAAGATCATAAAAAAATGGATGAATCATATTATAAACCAAGAGAACAAAAGAAAATAATTGGGAATTAATCTTTTCTCAATTGAAGATTTTCACCTCATAATATCATGTGGGAACTTAAGGGCCATTATGACGAGATTTGATTAGGAGCTATCACAAAATCTACACCTTAAGTCCAAAAAATCCAATCTATTATCTACAATAACATATAACTATGATAATACTATGGGAAAATAAACCATTAATTTGATACCAATCAGTCACAACCTAATTCAGGTTATCCTTTAACTGGACACCTAAGTTAGACCGTGGCAAGGCTTAAAGGGAATTCCTAATACCCATGGTCTAGAGACAGGAACCAAGAAATCAATCACTTCTTTTGGGAATTATTTTCCCAAAATAAAATAAGAAAACAATTTTTGGCATATATAAAGAAATACATCATGTAAATAAAAATGAAAAAGAAAAATTAAAAGAGTATGAAGATAATACAAATTCAAAAGATTAATCATTAACAAGAATAATATAACAAAATACACCCAATCTTAACAAATTTACAAAATAATTATCTTTTCTATTATGGGTATATCTATTGGTAAAAGTACATTTTCTATTGGAAAAATGTTTTACCAAAAAAATGTCACCTCACTAAATTGTTGGTAAAAACTTTACAACTAAATGTTATTACAATAGAAAAAATATTTTTGTTGTAATTATAATTATGACAACAGATAATATATTTTTTGGTTAAAAATTTTATCAATATAATTATCTATTGATTACATCATTACTAAATTTTTAATTTTTTTGGTAGTAACATTGACAAGATTAACTTATCTGTCACTGTAAATAATGTCAACAAATAATGTCTATTTGTAATTAATTTTAAAATGAATCATTCATATTATCACATATATTGGAAAACGATTATAACATATTTATTTATATTCAAAATATAAAAGAATTATAAAAATAGAAGAAGAAAAAAATTGGTTAAAAATACATTTCACCAATTTATACAAATATTCCCTTCATCAAAACTCCATCTGAAACACTATACATATATATAATCACATGAATGAATAGATAAGACCAACGAAAGAAACTAGCCATTATTGGTGTTAGGTAGTTCTACCCAATCACACCTTCCTCTCTACAACAGACCCACAAACTCAATGAAAAGGGGTTCATAAATTAAGACACCAGTTGTAGTCGGTCGTCCACCCCACACCAAGAGATTCTACATATATCCTGCACCAAAAACGTACAGAAACTCCCCCACAAGATTCATTCATAATGGTTTATGGTCTGATCTAGTTTCTTTTAATTCAATCCACACTTAACTTCATGGATTGATAGAATTTCAAAAGCTACCCAACCAAAGCTATAGATTTCAACAGATTCCCTACTAAGGATATGGATTTCAGAAGCTTCCCAGTTATGCTTCCCTACTAAGGTTGTGGCTAAGCTTCCTTGAAAGGTTATGGCTAAGCATTCATTCTAAGGTTGAGAAAAAGTAGATGAATCATTTAAAAATATTCCCAATAGATCGAAATTATTCATTAGAGGAAGAGGAACAATAAAATCATGTCAAATTACATAAAAGGAATCACCTAAAAGAGAATGATTTTGTATGCCCCGATAGAAAATGATGAGAACCAGGAACTGAAAAAAATTTATTAAAAACTCTGATTTGTGTCCGGGAATCTTCAATGTAAAACCTTTTCATCATCTCTCCTAGTCATTTTACCTAAACCACGTCATCAAAATCTTCTAATTCTTTTGGCATCATTCCCTGTAACAAATTATTCATCAAAACATCCATACAAAACTCAACATTATCATTCTCTTATTTTTTAACATATTTCAACTATAAACATAATGATTGTTGATAGTAAGATTTCATCATCTCCAAGATGAAAAATATTAGAATCCAAATCCATTCACTCGGTGCCCTATGTTGTAAGAGATCAGAGAGGAATATTGTACTATATGGTTAATCACCCTCTATCCCATGAGAGTGATTCCATGTAAGAAAACATGATAAATCATTAAAAAAATTGTTCAAAATAAATAATTAAGCCCTCAAATTTATTTAAATCCAAAAAATAAATTGTATCTCAAACAAATTAATTCACCATAAAAAAATGGTTTTTAAAATAAAAAAAATTATCATTTTTTAAAATATTTTAAAACATGATATGAAATATTGTTAATATTTTTTTAAAAATTCCAAAATATTTAATAAGATATCTTTCATATTGTAAAAAAAAATTATAACATCCAATTAATGTTAATATAATTTCACATAATTACTTGCACATTGATGCACGGTTGTTGTCAATTTCACATCATTTTTAAGAAACATAACATATTTTGAAACACATAAAATTAAAAAACATTTTTCTTATTAAATATATTATACAGATTCAATATGGAAATAGAAAGAAATGGTTGAGTAAACATTTATAAGTGAATACATAATAAAAATTTTATATATTAAAGGGTTTTCAATAAGTGAGAAAATACAATTTTGTGAAACACATGCATACACGTGTATGCATACAAATGATTTTTAAACAAAGTGCATGTATATGTACATCCGAAGGTAAATTCAAACAATGTATTCATACTGAATGCAATTTCTTAATTTTGAAGAGGCATTTCATGCATGGTATCTTGGAATTGTGTACTATAAATATTTTTCTATATGTGTATAGGTGTATGTACCTTCAAATAATATATTCTTATATTATACATACATGTGTATCAAATTTTAAAAGGTACATATTGTGTGTATTCTACATAAACCTATACACATACAATATATGAGTCAAAATAGAACATATTTGAGCATTAAATATAGTAAATGTTTCATAAACATGTAAAAATACAATAGATGAGTCATAAACCAATACACATACAAAATTTTTTGCCTAAACCTCTATACATACTAGAAAGAAAAGTGTATTAGTAATAGTTGATTCTATGAATTCTCTTGGATTATATAGTGGAGAGTTAAAATGCAAGATAAACTATGGAATAACATAAGGGCTGGTTAGAATTCATCTAAAATTGTTGAAATAATCCTATCATATCAACCATATCATGAGTTTCTCAAGACTGTGCTGATCGGAAAATCTAAAAAAATTGTAAATGCGGTTAAATTAAAAATCTCCAAATTGATCATGTCAATTGAATAGTAACTCAATACTAGGAAAACATCTTCTATGAATGAGGATAGTGAAGTTTATATGGTGGAATTAATTTTTAAAAGATCAAAATGTAGTTATTTTTCAGTATTATGATAAAAATAGGTAATGTTTTCTCACAGGAGGAAGTAAAATAATAAAGAAAAAAAACAATAAAATAGACACCATCATGTAAATTTCACTTAACATGGATATTCATCCTACCATTTACTTATAGGAAGAAATTCATTATATTTCATTCATGGGTCTAACTGAAGGGCATATACTAATAAAATGGTGATTTGTGCAAGAGATGTATGAAACAAAATCATGGGTTGTAATTTTTCTCTAATATTTTCAGTCTCTATAGAATTCAATAGTTAATATTTTTCTTATATTGGAATATTGAACTATAAATTAGCAATATCATATATGAAAATAGTGAATAGAATGAATAAAATTAGATGAAATTAAATAATGTAGAAGAATTATATTTTTATTGAATCATTATATCTAATTTTAATTTTGAAATATTACGGTTTTTCTATAGTTACCTTTTTAAAACTACAATCAAGTAAATAGAATTACACTAATAGAAACATATAAAATGTAAGACACTAAATGCTATGAAATAATACCATTAAAAAAACTGAAGATAAATAATGAAGTATTTGTAATTAAAAAAATAAAATGTACGGAACTTATTGTATTTATAAAATTAAAACAAATCAACCTAGTATCATTTAATGTATGAAGATTAATAACCTATCTTTCAACTCGATGAACCTTTGGAACAAACCTATATGCTAGATGATAATATATAATTCAAACTATTGATATTTCATATGGTCTCTTAAGAGCCATGGATATTCCAAATCAATGCTTTCAAGAATTCCCTAACTTTATAAAGTAACTCATAGATATAGAGGATTAAAAACATTAACGGGAGGCCATTATTTTAATCTATTATTTTTAAAAAATAAACTAACTTCAAATTAATGAATTTTTACTCATTCTAAACCACACATTACAAACATAAAACCAAAAATCATAAAAGAAAATACAAAACACCAATAAGTAAACAATTCTAAGACACAAAATAAATATTTTATTCCTAATAAGATCACCTAGAAACATGAAGCATATAAAGATATATATATATATATATATATATATGATCACATTAGAATACATAGAAAATAAATAACATCAATAACTCACTTTCATCAGTTAAAGAATTAGTATGAGAAATAATAAATTTGAATTTTTACCCAAAACACATGGATTACCTAATGTAAGGGCTCCATGATGGATTCTACAGATAACTCTTTTCTAAAATTTGAATTTAGTTTAAAAAAATTTGAAAACAAATGTGAAAGAGATATCATTTAAAATATTCAATTTAATAAAGAGAATAACATATCTAGATCGACCAGGAGTGAAATGTAAAAAAATTGACCTTATATAGATCACTCCATGCATAAAGTTGATTTGAATGACAAATTATTTTTCAAAATTTTATGAGGGAACCAAAACAGATTGATTCATAGGAAGGGGATAGGTGGAAAACATTTTGAGAAAAAAACTATATGAAATGATATAAATATTTCTTCATCGAGAAGTCTGTGACGTGAAAAGTAGAAAATAGTAGATTCCTTGTTGAGACTGATCATAAAAAGATCCATGAAAACACATAATATAAAGGAAGAAAAATAATAAAACATGTAGCCTATATGACACCAAAATAGGAAATACATACCAAAACCACAATAAAAAATCAAGGATCGAACCGATATAGATTCATAATAATAGTAATTATTATGCATGAGAGAAGAAACTCATACGTGGGATATTGGACACATTATTGGATAAGATATCGATGATAATGTTACATGAGCAGTTGGAGCCTTTTATAGATATTCATTCTTGAATTGATCAAATATATCACCAGGTTTTACATACGACATATCACATGGGTGGAATCCACCTAGGAAATTATAGATTTCTACATGGATTACTCAATAGAGGAATTAAATGCAAGGAGTTGTCATCTGGTTCCCAATCATGTAGTTGGTCTATCATACAATGCTTGTATCAATTAAAAAACGTTTAACATATAAAGAACATATATATATACATATAAAAAACATATATATATATATAATAAACATACAAAAATAATTTATATATATATAATCAACATATCTAGATAATATATAATTCAAAAGAAATAGGAGGAGAACAAAATATAGCATTTATAGGGATTGAAAGAAAATGCCTCCCTTGGAAATTTAATTTAATCTTATTTAAAAATATTCTAAAATTAATATAAAAAAAGGCATATATGTTTGAGTGATCAAGAAGATATTTAAACAATCCAATAATTATTCCTACGCAACAGATAATGTCAAATTCTAAAAATAGTTCAGTAACACCAATCAGAAAGTAACTTGATTCAAAATCAGAACCATGTGGGATGAGGAAGTATAAAATAGATTGTCAAGTATAGAACTAATTGCGAGGGATTATACAGGAACCTTGGTTATTCTAAAGAAAATTCCTAGGCATCATTTACACTTTGTACAATATCAGGGTCAGTGGTTTCTCCAAATGCATCTTTTTGAGCCAAGAACTGTGAATAATTTACATAAATAGGATGTAAGAGCAGTTCATATGAATTGGGTTGTTTTAGCCTCTTATTATAAAAGACACAAAAAAGATTCTAAATTGGAAGGAATTATTTTTTAAGAAACATCATATGTGAAGGGAGGCTAGATGAAAACTTTTCCCTATTTGAAATTTACTATGGGAAACATTTTTTATATTACTCCAACATCTCAGGAAGCTTGCACAATTCCTTATGCCGATAGATTAGAATATTTAGTTTTATAAATCATTGTAACATATACATCATATAGTCTATTAAATGAGATAAATATAATCTAATGAAATGAAAAAAAATGAAGCATGAAACCCAAGAGTTAATTTAATTGTTTTATAATATGGGTTGGGCAAAATTCTAGGAGAAAACTGAGGAAGTTCAAACCAATCTTAATTTTTCTATTTTGAGAGAATATGAGTGGATACCAAGAAAAGTTTTTAGTCGAGCCTCTTGAGAATAATATTGTGTTCACCATCATTTGACATTATGGTTCCTTTAATATCTTCTGATGCATCCACAAAATACACTTCCTCTAGTGAAAGCTCAATATCTAGATAATTTGATGTTGCCAGGATACAATGTCCAAATATGCCTTGGCATATTCAGTTTCACCTTTAATGCATTATTCTTCAAGAATATAGATCTAATTATCTAAATTTTAGAATAAAAACACATTTCAGCTTCTGAATTTTTAAAGCATCAGAAGATATTGTATCAAATATAGAGATCATAAACATTGAATCATATATGAATGAATTATTCATGGTGCTTCACAAATCATTTCACTAATATCACTAAAATATTAATGTGAGGTAAAATAGAAACTCCTACAGAAAATATCACGAACCATTTAAACCCTAATTCAATAAACAACAGAAAATAAAAAAAATAGAAAAACAGTAATCAGAATCGAATCTGGGGGTATTTTTCCAAGATTGAAATTGATAAAATAGAAAAAAAACTTAGATTTCATATATGAAATAATTAATTATATATTATAAAAAAATCTAAAAATTTCCTATAGTTTATAAACATTAATTTTTTTGAATTTATAAATTTAGAATTCATATGTTTTTAGAATCATTTGTCAATAATTTTATATTATAAATATTTATTTCAAAAAATATTATTAAATTATTAATATCATAATTCAATATTATAAATATGTGTTTTTTATTAAAAAATATATTTATTATGACTACAAAATTAATAGATATATAATTAATGATTAGGAACATATTTTTTGTTACTATATAATTTATCATAACATATTTTTTTAATGCTAAAAGATTTTTTGGTAACACTAATTTATAATAATTAATTTATTTATTGGTAAAAAATTGAATTAGAATAATAGAAAATTCTATTTAAATATTTATAAAACATTTATTGGTATTTAATTATAAATATAAACATATATATCTAATGGTAAACACAAATGTCAGTTCTTAAAAATCATACTAACTAAACTTAACATATATTGTAAATGATCATTTTTTCCAAAAAATGTATAATTTGTCCCTAAATTGTTTTTGGTACAAGTCATTTATTTTGTAGTGGGGTAAAAGTCCCATTATGTCATGGATGATCTCCCAAAATCCAAAATGATGGATAACTACAACCACCATACAGTTCATTTACCATACCTATATTATATAAAACAAAATCTATAAACACCCAAGGTTATTTTTTGGGTTTTATAAAAATAACCCCAATAGGATCACACTAAGAATTTCATAATAAGACATTACAAAACAAAACAATTATGGTCATTTAAATGATGACGTCGCACAAAATATAAATTTCAGTAGTTTTTTAATAAATCAGGGAAATCAACCCTTTTATAATAGTTTATAAAACAAGTATAAACAAACCATTTTAAAATATTGTACAATAACCATTTATTTATTAATTATTATAAGAACCATTTCACAATGCAGAAACATGGAAACCAATCCAAGGGTATGTTGGGTCTCAGTTTTCTAGGATACTCACACCTCAATGATCAAATGACTAAGTGAAAAAATATCCCTAGAACTGATGCCTAAGAATGAGACATCACCCTAATAGGTTAACCACATAGTCATAACAATGAGTGGTCATAGTTATATAATATATCAGTTCACGTTAACTAAAATTCCCTCCTAGAATTCATATCTCAATCCATCCCCCTCTTAAGTACCACATGTTCACAAAGGACATAGCCCACAGATGGTGTATTTCATTATCAAATACCATAATTAGAGGAATATATTTTCATTATTTAAATTATTTAAATTGAATATCACGCATAAATAATCAAACAACCCTTATATCACACCAAAAAATTCTTTAAAATTCATTACCATTTTAAATAAAAAATGGGATTCCCATTTTACCAAAAGAATCCCAGGATATCACCATTCAAGAATAATAGATCATTTTTTGAAATAATTTAGATAACCAATTTGAAATGAGTAGGAAATCATGGTTTAAAAAACTATATATTTTTAGAAAACCACCCACTTTAAACACTTTTTGTTTCCATAAATGAATATAATCCATAAAAAGAGATAGAAATATCCTATGTGAAAAGATAATACCTTAAACCAAGGAACCTAAAACAAAAATATAGGATTCAACAATCCCATGAAAAATAGAGATAAGGGAAAATGACTTACCAATAAAATTCTTCAAGAATAAACCAGTGACTAACATAAAACCAGTTTCTTTCTACCTTCTTCACAATGGATCTAATAGAAAACACATTATATAAAGGAACAACCCGTAAATTGGGTCATAATAACCTTGATATATGGTTCCTTTCATGAAAAAGAGAGGAAAACTAGAATAATAAAAAATTGCAGGCTCTTATAATTTGTTTCCTAGACCCAACCACCAAGGGTTCATTAGATTTTATCTCTGGAAGATTAAGATCACAAGAATCTATAAGTGGAACACCTAGAGTCGATATCCTAGTTTGTAGGAGGAACAATGAGACCAATGGGAAATGTTTTACATTTAAAACTAAATTTTCTGATTATTAAGTTCACATCACACATATTTTCACCATAGTTTAATAAACCATAAACATTCTTCTACCCACTGGGGAGAGTCACATGGTACGGCCATATGGTTTTTCTAACTGTGTACCAGTAATGAAAAAAACCGCTATCTTAAAACACCTAGAGTCATATGGAATGTTGGGAATTCCGCCTATTTTTTTTTGAACTATGCACCAATGGTTCAAATTCCCAAACTCCTAAAAAACACTCAAAACACCCAGAACAACCCAAGAATGATTCAAAAACAAATAATGGTCAAAAAAGGATAAATATAATAAAAATTACATTATGGTGTGAGATTTTTTCTACCAGTGACACTAAAATAGCTAATAAAATTAAAAACTCTTGAAAATTAATCTTTTAAATAGAGAAAAAAATTTTATTTTTAATTAGGGAAGATAAAAAATCTAAATAGTTTGTTTAATTTATTCATTTTACGTGTGTAAATGAAATTATTCATTAGGATATTTGAGGTTAACTATCTAAAATTACGTTTATAATTATTAATTTATTATTTCTAATTTATTTTTTTTGTCTTGGTGAATATTCCATATATTTATAACAAAATTAAATAGTTTTAGAAATTGTTAATAATATTTTTAGATTTTTAACTCCTCATATTGGCTAATTTGAAGAAATATTAATGGATGAAGAACAAATTATAAGTAGATTGGGAAAAATTGAAGAGTGTCTAAAGAAAAGGAAATAAATGACAAGTTGTTTTTCATAACTATTATAAAGGTGAAAATGTATTTACATCAATTACAATTATGATAATTGTTTTCTAAATATATTGTACAAATTAATGTTATCTTTTTTTAATGGATGCATTGGCTGTTAATTTTGATAAATATTATTAATCCAAATATATATTTTTGGATCCAATGCTTGTATATATAGTAAATTTCGTCACACATGGTATCTATTTTAAAAAATAAAACATTGTATTTTCAACATTCTATAGTCTATAAAACATATGTTTTATAATCTATAATAAATTTAAATTTCTTATTTTGTAGTGTAGGGTTAATGTATTGATTAGAAAATTATTTTTTGATAATGAACTCGAATATGAATCTAATAGATCATTATAAATGATAATTTGTTTTGGTACATATACTAAAGTTTAATATTGTAATATTTTCCCCAAAATTTTATTTTAATTTTCAATTACTATCCCCAAGATAGTTAAATGTATATGAATTTTGTTACTATAACTGTAAATTTATGCATAGTGTCATAGCACATATATCAACACAAATATCATTAATAATACCTATTATATGTGTCTATTTTTGAACATATAAAATTTTAATGAAATATTAATTAATTATTTCATTATTAATATGTCTTTTTACAATTTGGATATTAATTTATATTGTTTTATAAATAATTAAATAGATCTATTAGGGATAAATTGGAAGATTAGCTTATGTACCAATATTTAAAAAAATCTTGACAAAGTGTTTATCAAGAGAAAAAATATTTAATTTTATTAAATAAAATCATGAATCAAATTTGAATACATAACTATGGTTTTAAAATAAATTTCAAAAAATTTGGAATCCAAATTTTATTAAAGAACCAACAAATTTGTTTCATGTGATGAAAGATTTAATTTTCTTATCCCTTTATTTTGGGGTTTACAGGGAATATTTAATACAAAATTTTTCTTAAATCCCAAAATTAAGGTTTAACTATACCATTAATCATAAGAATAAAAATTAATAGTCCATTACTCAATATAGACTCCCATATTTGGGGATATTAATTTTAGTTCCATTATATAAAAGTTAATGTATCTAATTTAAAAGTGATATTTTATATCATAATTTGTGTCGTAGGATCAAAATCATGAAAAATAGATATAATTTTAATTAATCTCTTGAAAAATTATCATTGATACATTTTTTAACATTAAAATTTAACAACACTTCATTATAACTTCTATTTTAGTTAGAATGAACTAATGTTTATAAGAGTAAAAGAAGTTCAAAACATGAATCGCAAAATAAACACCAATAAAATATTGATTATTCTCATTATGTCATGTTCTCACAATGACTAAAACATCATGTTTTCAATTAAAATTTGATATTTTGGAATAAATCATACATCATGTTTTCAAAAATAAGAAAGAAAAAATGGATTATCACGAGACTCTAGGAAAATGGTTATTGATTCATTTTTGACATGTATAAATAAAACACACATAATTTGGATGTGTAGGGTGGTAAAAATGACTTAAAGTACATATTTCTAATTTAAAAGTGATATTTTAAGTCTAAATGTGTGTCGCATTCTCAATATTATGAAAATATATATGGATGTCATGAAAATATAATAAAATGATAATTGATTCAGTTTTTATCTACAGAAATGAACTAAATTTCATTAAAATGTGTGTTTTCATCAAAATTACCTAATATGAATTAATTTGAAATATTTTTTAAATATGTTCAAAACATGTGTTTCATTCTAAAAGTTGATAAAATGTGATCATATTTTCATGAAACTCTATAATAATGACCATTTAATACATTTTGATATATAAAAAAACAAAAAACATTATGACGTGTGTTTTTATGATTTGATTGAATATATGTTTTTTCATGTAAACAATAATATTTTAGTTTTAAATGTTCATTACATGCTCATAAATGAGAAATCATTCTTGAATTTAGATGAAAATCAAGTAAAATTATTAATTATTTTACTGTAATATTATGTAATGAACTATATATCATTTAAATATGTATTGTGTTCAAAATAACTAAATGTACATTTTTTATTTCAAAGTGATATTTTAGTTCAAAATGTGTGTCACGGGATCAAAATAAATAAAAAATCTTGGATTATTAAGAAACTATAGGAAAATGATGATTGATTCATTTTTAACCTATTGGAAATAACATCATGTTTTTGAAACACATAATGTGTTTATAATGATCTAAATTTTATTTTCTTATTTCTAGAATTGAAAAGGATCAAAACAAAGGACATTTCCTCGAAATAGACAAAACATTTTCAAATTTTTGTTAAAATCTATAAAAATAATCATTGTTTCATATTTGGTATATATGAATGAACTGAATTTCAATTTATTTGTGATATGGACCAAATTAAATAAAATATATTTATTAGAATATATTTATTTTTGAATTTATTAAGTGTTATTAAAAAGTAATATAATTTTATTATTACTTATATATTACTCATTTCAATTATATGTACATTTCTTTGGTATGTCAAAATTGAACGGATTTTTGATTTGGAAAGACACACTTTAGAATGTGTTATGATATTTAAATGTTATATATATAAATATTATAAAAATGGATAATTTTCCTGTACAAATATATGGATAAAAAATGGAGTTTATGTATTATTATATTTTATTACTGCTACTATGGATCATGTTTCTTCTGGTTATGATTTTAGTATTTATCAAAATTTTATTTGATTTTTGGTTTGTTCTAGTAAAACAATCCATTAAAATGTAGTAGTCCCTTTATCAATGATTTTTTAACATTGATAAAAGTTATTTACTTTATATATGTTATCTTTCTCTGTACTTTATAAGTTTTTAAAATGATCTTCTTCATCATAGACAAATGGGGATTTTGTTTTAGTGCATGTATATATATTTTGGTGCATATGAAGTTTCACCTATTTATTATTCAATAAAGGGAGTTATGAGAAGGTATATATATTGATGTTTTATGAAATATGATGATTCTTATTAGTGGGTTAAGACTCCACCGAATTTTTGTG
Organism: Viscum album; assembly: GCA_963277665.1. Classification (NCBI taxonomy): domain Eukaryota; kingdom Viridiplantae; phylum Streptophyta; class Magnoliopsida; order Santalales; family Viscaceae; genus Viscum; species Viscum album. The sequence continues at coordinate 1,905,551,163 of OY728160.1, forward strand.
TGATGGTGACCATAATTAATTGGGGAGTCTCTATCACATCGCAATAACATTTGAGTTTTATTATTTTGGAATTATTTATACCTGAGTTATATATAAATACTATTGTTTGATTATCTTTTTAATTTTTTATGAATCATATTTTCATGTATATTGGAATTAGTTATTGATTATTATACAAGAGCGTATGATATATCATAAAATATATAATATTTTTTTATTTTTGGAAATGACTAATATAAGGACAAGGAATGCCATATGTTAAAAATATCATCACATTGTCATGGGTTTAATCCAACATAGGGTAAATCATTCTCAAATGTTAAACCATGAATTTCATTACTATCACTATCCTCTAGAAATTAGGGAACTTACTTAGTGAATATGATAGTATAAATTGGGTCGATAGAATATTTGGTTCATTTTTTATATCTAAGGTCTTAATTCATCACCCAGAGTTAAAGAAGAAATATCTAATGGTAAGATATGGCCCTAACCTCTATATATTTCTAACTTGTCAGACCATTATTCAAGTCTCAGAAAACTCCCAGCACACTCACTGTGGAAAAGTAACTCACTATATCAACCATCGCTAAAACACCATTAACAAATGTACTTAACTTCCCACTTTTAAATAAGAATGCATGATAGTCATAGCTTATGACCACATAAACTCATTTCATAATCAATAAGATCATATCAATAAAATTTTAAAACTCATAATCAACTTCATTAATTATATAATATATATACCATTTCACATAATTAACATTAATCAAAATAATTTCCATGATTTCAACCTTGATATACCCAAGGCAATTAATATTTTCAATATAACTTAGAGATTCCTACACACTTACACATCATAAAACTAGTACAAAATAGGAGTTTACAACCAATATCAATTTAGAAAATCTGGAGCCAAGCTAAAATACTATCACCTCCATCTTAAGCCACCTAATTCATATCTTAAAGGAAATGGTTTTCTTATTTAAACCACATATCTCTAATTCATATTTATATATCCAAAACATTAATATTAGGTGATAAATATCTTAAAAAACATTAAAATAAATATCAATTAACTAATACAAAAACATTTTTTAATCCTAAGAGAATTTACTCATTCATTATTGTTGTATTAACTAAAAAATCATTTGGTATCTCTTTCAAAATCATTTTTTCAAAACTTTTCTCAATGTTTTCCACAAGGTTGAGTTTACTTCACGATATACTAAAAAATATTTTGGAAAATACTAGTTAATTTTTTTATGGTTTAAATGAATAAATCCATATATTAAAAATAATTTAGATGAATTATTTTATTTAAACTTTTACTAAAACATTTCAAAATAATACTTTTCCCATCACACACATGTAACCACATGTCAAGGGAACATATGTATCGTCTATGATACATTATCAAATGAAAAATTGGATCTAGTATTATCCATATAACTAATTCATAGTCTTAACCATTTCATAATTTTAATATATTAATCAATTATCTCTCATACATAATCTATATATACTAAAAACACAAACATCTATGATAACATAATATTCTTCCATAAATAGGTTAATTTCTTCTATTTATATGTTGACCCTAAATCCTCACCCCATTTTATCATTGTACAATAAAATCATAAAAACCTAAATCACCACTTCGAAACCACATTTAATAAACAATTTTTTTCCAACATCCAAAACAAAATCATCATATACCACAAGAGATTTGATTAATCATTAGTGTATAATGACAATCGTTGAGGGTTTATGCTTATAATTGGGGAATGATTTACCCATTATTGTTAACAATCATGGTTGGTTATATATTCCATTGAAAATATGGATTCAGGCATTCATATATCTTATATTTCTTAAAATAATATAACAACTTCTACACCAGGAAGTATCAAGTGTAACAGTATAAAAATATAAAAAAAATTAGCTATACATATTTATATATATGAAAACCAACTACAATATAAAAAAATAAAAAAAAATATGTTTATAATAACTAATTTTAGAAATAAAAAATGTTGATGTTTCTTAGCCTCATCGTAAAATATTTATCCCCTCATACTACTTATCCAGATAGATTCCACACTTACTAAACAACATTATCCTAATCCATAAAGAATCTAAGTATTTATCTTTGAATTTATTTTTAAATCTAAAATTTATTAAATTTAATTGTATATATACAGTGATTTGTTTACTATGTGTGAGTTCATAATTCAATAGGTTACCACTAATTTTTTAAGTAATATAATATTTTATAAATATATGAGTACATAAAATTAAAGATATTATATTTAATATTTGAATAAAATGAAAACAAATATCAGTAAATTAATGATATAAAATCAATCAAGTTAACATTTTTGAGATTTGGGTTTTTTTAAAACCAAGTTGAAAAAAATATCTATGTAGGGAAGACTATAACGTATTACTAGAGGAAAGTCACTATAGGAATTTGAAGTATGTTCTAGAATATTGTATAAAAATATAGAGTAAAGGAATTATTATCACATAATATTGGAAAAATCTCATGAAAGATCATATTGAAACATGAAATTTATCATTGCAAGAACTTTGTGAAATTTTAGAACTCAAGGTGATGCATGTTTTCCAGATCAGTTTTTCCAATAAATATGAATATAATCTCATAATTATGAGTTGAGAATACATAGAGGAATATTAACATATATAATTATTCATTTTTCATATAATACATAAATGAATTTATTTCATGTGAAAAGGATTTTATTTGACCAATTGTTTTTTTAGAAAGGATATTATGTGATGGAATGTTTCTTTGAATAGATTTTTTGCCAACAAAATTTTTACATAAGATGGTTTATATTAATTTTGAGTAAATATACTAGAATTAATATGTTAAATTAGAAGTAGTTTTTTGATAAAAGAAGATATTTGTAGACAAAAAATCATTTGTAAAAAGAATTCTTTATGTTCATTTTAGGAATATTCTGATGGAAAACTAATTACACGTCAATTGAGAGAGAAGTTGTCACGACCCCCTCCCCACAAAGTGTACCCCTCCTGGGCCGGTAATGTGAGAAGAGAGATAATGACCCCCAAGTCCCACCTCCAGTAGGCCCCGGGTTGGCGACTAGCACCGAGGGTATAATAAACATACAAATGGGAGGCATTACCCTCTAAGAGAACACATGTGGAAGAGAGAGATATAATAGACTCCAACCAACTCCAACTCATAACTGAAATATAAAATAAACCCAAGTACATATATGAAATTCCTTAAAAAAGTACTACAACTGAAAGGGAAAACTAAAAGTACCCAAAAGAAAGAAAAAAGGCAGCGACCACGAGCCCGAACAGCTCCTCCTCCAACCACAAGCTAGTAGTAACCCGCTTGATCTCCAACTTTCTCCAAGTGACCTGAAAATAGTTTATATGTACATAGGGTGAGTATAACAGTATACTCAGTAGGATCCTCCCCAAGCCTCTCATGCAAAGGTAAAGAAAGCATGCTAAAGCCCAGTGAACAACAAGTGAAACTAACTCGTCACCTAAACAGGTATACTATGTTCCCAACCTCACCATGGCTACTCTCACCAAGTAACTCATACAAGAATATATCATAAAGTAAAGAATATCAAGGGTACCCCGCTACTACTTCCCCACTGGTTTGCCGCTTTTCCCCAACGACATACGTCCTGTGCATCTCTCTCCAAAGGCTTGCCCGCAGACACCTGGGCTAAGCTCCACAATCTGCACCCCGTGCACCACATAGGCTTGCCAGCAGACACCTGGGCGAAGCACCACACCGTCCTCACAACCAAAAGTAACCAGGTAGTCTCCAGGAGCCACCACAGCTCACATAACGTGTATCATACGTCGGGTATAATACCTCAAGCCATTACAGCCCATACTCCGAGTAAGGATCCTCAAGCCATCATAGCCAATACACATTACACCTATAGTAGTCCGTAGGATACTATATCCAGAATATATGTGTGTGAATAACCACAAGCCATTACAGCCCTCTACACACATATATGGGGTAACTAACCGATGTGCCTCATGGCACAAGTATCTACCAAGAGAAGAGAGCGGAGCCAAAGGGGGTAGTCAGCCATTCAACCTCCCATCAGAATGTTGGGGAAAACACTCCCCTAGGGCTCAAAATCCCCGGGGTGTCAGTTGCCCTTACCGAACGGGTGGAGTACCGTATAGAAACACAAAAAGTACAGAATATATATGTAACTCACATCCACACTATGGGCATTACCTAGTCTTAGATACAACTGCAGCTAACGTCTCTCAGACTCCAGGCTGCTACTTCAAAGACTAGGTATCCTATAAGCACACAAACATTTGAAGAGATTTATTAGATTACTCTGTTCTCATTTTATCAGTTCCACTGTACATTAATTAATTCTTTAAACATTAATTAAGAATGAACAATTCCACATTAAACTGAATTGGCATCACATTCAAAAACAACTGCTCCTTTTTAAGATTCACATCACCTTTAAATTCCAGCATCTCCATCCCCGTGGATTTTCACCATTTAATCAATCATTCCTTGCAGAATTACTTTTCCGCATTCCGAGGCATTCTAGAAAAGCATCCTATGCGTCTAAACACAAAGGAGGATCAACACGGTGAGTAGATATACTACCTGTTGAGTCTTTACTGCCTATAGAAAGAGCATATACCCATTCTCCCTCGGGAGGCTAAACACGGAAAGCACATGGCATACCCTGTGCGTCTTTGCCTCCTTCGGAAGAAGGGTAGCAAGACCAGCTGCCTTGAGCAGTGGGGAAAAGCAAAGCAGATTAACATTCAAGAAAACCGCAAGCAACCAGCAACCACATCCATCCCATTCCATCACCCCTGGTGTCCTCCCCGACACCCACATGCATAAACTGATGCATCTCGCCACTCTAGGCGTCATCTGCTGCCATAACCACAAGGCCTCCATGCATCCACATATCACAAAAACCATCCAGGCTCACATTAAAGCACAAGCAGCAGGAAAACAAACATCACATCATGGGCTCTTGACCCTTTAACAAACAAGAGGGAAACTCAGAACCCTTTTAGAAATTCCCACATAATATGTTCTCTAATCCATATTGAATTGGCAGATTTGTTATTCGTAGGTTCCAATCACGGATACCTAATCAGCAAGCTATCCCAATTAAATAACCATGCTTACTTCCCTAATTTGATTATCCTCAAATTAGAACAACTACAACAACGGCAATAACCAGACTAATTTACATGCCTCTTTATCTTTATCCAATTAATTAACAATTAATTCCGACTTTACGTTCATTATCAATTTCTATCATGAACGAACAACAAATCAAAGAAAACATAGATATCACTATATATAGGAAAACATGAGGCAAACCGTTATCACGGTATAAAGCAACAACATGCGATCAACCAATTCTTTTAATCCGGTTCAAGTATTTAATTAGGTCAATTTCATTGTGATCCAAAGGGATAAATCATGCTAATTCTACGATTGCACATATACAATTAGAGAAGCCATGAATCCCATACCTCAAACAGTTCCTCACATTCTTTATCCACACAACAGGTCACGATCCTCCCCTCGCGACAACTGCATCCACCGGAGGATGCTGCGGTACGATAGTACCAACCAACCCCAAGAAAACCCATTAGAATCTTGTAAATTACATGGTATAATTATGGATAAAAGGATAGGAGAAGATGAACCCCAAAATACCGATGATACAACATACCTTATATCGAAGATTGATCGACACGGCTCAGTTGCATCCAAAACAGAGCAGAACCAATCCCTGGAGTAAAGATTGATTGTGCAACTCCTACGGAAAGGATTGAAAGTTTCTAGTGCCTCCTAGTTGAGAACAAAGGTAAAGAACAAGAGAGAATGATATCTCGTCCCTTTTTGAAGATTAAATGGGGCAACGGTTTAAGATTCGGTTAATTATCCATTAAAAACGGATCGCATTAACCCACATGGTTTGACCAAGTAAAACATTCCAAGCCTTAGGAATAATTAATATAGGATTTATGGAATTTTAAACGGCCTTAAGAGCCCTTAAAAATAAGGCTTTAAAAGTATTTTACGTCAAAGGAAACGTCAAAAGGGGCAAAACTGTAGGAATCTGGAAACACTGTTCACCCACTGTTACTGTACATGAAACTGATCTGTGAAACCGATCTGTGAAACCGATCTATCACACCGATCTGTGAAACCGATCTGTGAAACCGATCTATCACACTGATATGTGAAACTGATCTGTCACACCGATCTATGAAACCGATCTGTGAAACTGACCTGTCACACCGATCTTTGAAACCGATCTGTGAAACCGATCTGTGAAACCGATCTGTCACACCGATCTGTGAAACCGATATGTGAAACCGATCTATCACACCGATCTGTGAAACCGATCTGTCACACCGATCTGTGAAACCGATCTGTCACACCGATCTGTGAAACTGATCTGTCAGACCGATCTGTGAAACCGATCTGTCACACCGATCTGTGAAACTGATCTGTCAGACCGATCTGTGAAACCGATCTGTCACACCGATCTGTGAAACTGATCTGTCACACCGATCTGTGAAACCGATCTGTGAAACCGATCTGTCAGACCGATCTGTGAAACCGATCTGTCACACCGATCTATGAAACTGATCTGTGAGACCGATCTGTGAGACCGATCGGTGAGACCGATCTATTACTGTTCATAAAACTGGAAACACTATTCACAGAATTGGAAAATTGGCAGTGTTGGGGATAAGTCCCCTTGACCTCTCGGAACACCACCAACACCAAAATTCACAAAGTAATGGACCGGAGAGGTCCGGGCCATTACATTAGATACCTCTCAAAACATTCTCGTCCTCGGGAATTAAAAACCAACCCAGAAGAAAAGAGAGGCCCGAACAACCACCCCATAAGATACCTCTCAGGGGGAAACCACCATGAGTTGTTCGAAATCTGGAACAAAACTACGACATCCGGGAGTATGGGAACAAACAATCCATACCCAAACAATTCATTCATAACATCACATCAAAGGTACATAAATAAAACATGAAAGATCTGACCAGAGAGGAAACATCATTACATGAAAGGAGTTAAACATTGAACAACTCTGGGTACTGAGCACGTATCTGTGACTCACGCTCCCAGGTACTCTCCTCCATGCCACCGTGTCACCACAAGACACGAACTAAGGGGATAGAATGCCCACGCAACACCTTCTCCTTGTGGTCTTGGATTTCCCCAGGTCGCTCCTCGAAGGTTGCATCATCATCAATATCGATCTCTCCCCAATCGATAACATGAGATTCATCATGAAGATAACGACGGAGCTGTGATACATGGAAAACATCATGTATCCGACTCATCTGAGGGGGAAGTTCTACTCGATATGCCACAGCTCCAACACGATCTAACACCTCGAAAGGCCCAACAAACCGGGTAGAAAGCTTACTTCCACGTCCAAACCTTCGCTGCCCACAACGGGGAGTCACCTTCAGAAACACATGATCCCCAACATTAAACTCTAATGGTCTCCTTCTTTGATCAGCATATGATTTCTGACGATCATGTGTTGTCTTCATCCTCTCACGAATCACCTGAACCATCTCTGTTGTATTCTGCACTAGTTCCGGTCTGAGAATTGCTGACTCTCCGACCCCAGTCCAGCAAAACGGAGAACGGCAAGGCCGGCCATACAGGGCTTCAAACGGTGCCTTGCCGATGGTAGAGTGAAAACTATTATTGTAAGCGAAATCTACCAAGGGTAAGTGCTTCACCTATGAACCTCCAAAATCACGAACACAAGAGCGCAGTATGTCTTCAAAAGTCTGGATGGTTCGCTCTGTCTGACCATCCGTTTGAGGATGAAAAGTAGTGCTAAGGCACAGTTGAGAGCCAAAAGCATGTTGGAGACCTCTCCACACCCTAGAGGTAAAATGAGGGTCTCGATCAGAAATGATCGTCCCAGGTACTCCATGAAGTCTCACCACCTCCTCTAGATACTGCCTCGACAAAACCTCCACTGAGCTCGACTCCTTGATTGCTATGAAGTGGTCCGATTTAGTTAAACGATCCACTACCACCCATATAGCATCATGTCCTCCCGGAGCTCGAGGTAAACCTATAACAAAGTCCATTGAGATGTCCTCCCACTTCCACTGAGGAATCTCTATGTTTTGGAGAAGACCACCAGGAACACGGTGTTCGGCCTTCACCTTCTGGCAGACTAAACATCGAGACACACATTCTGCAACTGTACGCTTCAGCCCAAGCCACCAAAACTGACTCCTCAAGGATCGGTACATCTTCATCACACCAGGTTGTACCGCCAAGGGTGAACTATGGAACTCTCGAAGAACCGTCTCGCGCATCACCAAGGGAACAAAAAGCCTGCCATGATACAACACTCGGTGTTGTTCATCCTCTGACCAACCATCAAGGGCCTCACCACACAAAACTCTGTCTCTCCAAACTTCCACCTCTAGATCACCGAACTGAGACTCTTCCACCTTTTGCATCAGAGATGACTGCACCGTCATCTGGAAAAGACAACCTCTACCTCCAACCTCTTCCATATCAAGATGCAAAGCTGATAGCTCTTCCATCACTCTCCAGGAATCACCAGATTCACGCACAACATCATTACGTGACTTTCGTCTTAGTGCATCAGCTACAACGTTCCCTTTTATAGGTGTATACGATATTTCAAAGTCGTATTCCTTCAAGAACTCCATCCACCGACGTTGCCTCAAGTTCAAGTCACGTTGGGAGAAAACATACCTCAAACTCTTATGATCGGTGAAAACCACAAAGTGCTCACCAATGAGGTAATGTCTCCGCAACTTCAGAGCAAACACCACGGATTCCAACTCAAGATCATGGGTGGCGTAGTTGCATTCATGTGGACGCAACTGCCGAGACCCATAAGAAACAACTGACCTCTGCTGCATGAGAACACATCCTTGCCCCAGATGTGAAGCATCATACAAACATCAAACTGGACTCCCTCCATTGGAAGACAAAGGACTGGAGCACTTACCAACTTCTCCTTTAGATATTCGAAAGCTTCTTGACACTGATCAGTCCATATGAACGCTTGATCCTTCTTGGTAAAATCTGTAAGAGGAGTCACAACTCAGGAGAAATTGGCTACAAACCTCCTATAATGGCCTGTGAGACCAAGGAAACTTCGCACCTCGGACACGGTCTTGGGGGCTGCCCAAGACACTACTACTTCTATCTTCGAAGGATCCACAGCTACTCCCTGTTGGGACACAACATTCCCCAAGAAACGAACTTCTCAATCCCAAAACTCACAGTTGGACAACTTACCAAACAACTGATGTTGGCGAAGAACTCCCAAAATGGCTCATAGATACTCTGCATGCTCTTCTTCAGATGTGGAGTACACAAGGATGTCATCGATGAAAACAACAACAAACTTGTCCAGGAATTCACAGAACACAGCATTCATCAACCCCATGAAAACAGCTGGAGCATTCGTCACGCCGAATGGCATTACAACAAACTCATAATGCCCATGACGACAACGGAAAGCAGTCTTCGGGATATCCTCATCCTTTACACGCATCTGATGATATCCTGACCGCAAGTCGATCTTTGAGAACCAACTTGCACCCTTCAGTTGATCGAATAGGTCATCAATCCGTGGAAGAGGATAGCGATTCTTTATTGTCACTTTGTTTAATCGACGATAATCGACGCACAACCGCAAACTGTCATCGGCCTTCTTCACGAACAAGACTGGTGCACCCCACGGTGACACACTTGGCCGAACAAAACCATGCTGCAACAGACCATCGAGATGTATACGTAGCTCTCATAACTCATAAGGGTCCATCTTATACGGAGACATAGAGATAGGAGACGCTCCCGACTGTAGCTCGATCCCAAACTCGATCTCTCGTCGAGGGGGTAAGGATACAACCTCTTCTGGAAAGACGTCAGGGTACTCCTCTACGACCCTAGGAAACGCCAACTGTTGAACCTCTGAAGAACTCAGCATCATCCCAGCCATCATGGATGATAAGGATGAAACTCGTCTATGACTCATCCGAGGATCTCTCTCACCAACAAACACTACTTCCTCTCCATCTTCATCAAAGAAAACGACCTTCTTCCAGTAGAAATCCACAATATCCTGCACCGAATACAACCAATCCATGAAGAGGATGACATCATATGGTTGTATTCGTAAACATAGGAAATCTCCCCAAGAGCGGTGCTGCCCCAACACTAGCTCACAGTCTCTACATACTTCAAACATGCTAGCTCAACCTCCAACTGGCGTAGTCAACACCAAGGACACTGGAAGCCTCTCTACCTCAAGTCCCAAAGCGTGGAAAAGGGTAGGGGATATAAAGGAGTGTGTCACTCCGGAATCAAACAAGGCATACACCAAGGTAGAAAACAAGAAAAGGGTACCTCGAACGACGTATGGCTCGCCTGGAGCTGGCAACGCTAGAGCATGAAGCTGACCACGACCACCTCCACGGCCTCTCTGACCCTGATGACGACCACCACCACGGCCGCGCTCTGCTCTCTGAGGACGGGGAGCGTCATGGGGATGTCCTCTGCATGCTCCATCTACCCTCTGGTGATCTAAAGCTGGTGCAACCAGCTGCTGCTGCCTCGGCTGGAACTGCCTCAACGGAGGAACCTGGAGTGGAGCGCCTGGTGCACGATGACTGCTCTGAAAAGTCAGGAACTCCCACTACTGATGACCACGACCACCACAAGAAAAACAAGCGCTTGATCCCTTGGCATAGTCCTGAGAGTTTCTGCCTCCGGAGAAACAAGATGGGAAGGGCTGGGACCTACCCCCAGGTGAACGGAAACTCTTCTATCCTGAAAACCGGGAACCCCGGACCACAGCTCTACTTCGTGAGGAATCATGAAGATTCCCCTCTCGTGACGATCCGGTCCTGGTCAAAGTCCTCTCAACAACCTCTGCCCTCGCCAGCACCTCAAGATATGTCTTCAGCATAAATGGGGTGACCTGGCGCTGGATCTCTGGACGTAAAGCCTCCTCAAAATGCCTCGCCCTGGCCTCATCATCTGGTAACAAGTCTGAAGCATATCGTAGAAGGTTCCTGAAACGGATTCCAAACTCTCGAACACTAGAGCTCCCCTGTCGAAGGGTGAGTAGCTCCTGGGGACTGGACGCCTTCGCAGTCGCTGAAAGAAAATCGACTCTAAACCTGTCTCGAAACTCCTCCCATGAGATTGCTGACTCCTCACAATCACCGAGGAACAAGAACCACCACTGGCTCGCTGCTCTACACAGCATCGTCACAACCAAGGACACCCATTGTTCCTTCCGAGCACGAATCGAACTGAAGCCTATCTTGATCTCCTCCAACTAGTCTTATGTGACTACATCTGAAACGGATCCCTCGTACTTCTATAGACTCTGGCGCTGAAACTCTCGGAGTGTCTTCCTCCAAGTGTCATCGTCGTCAACCTCTACCTGGCGGCGATCTGCTGGAACAGCCTACTGGGCATCATTTGTGAAAACCTGACGAGGACGTCGACCTGGAGCCATACCTGTAAAATAACAACCGTTAGAGCTCCTAATCCTGGAATATGGAAGACTCAACATTAATTAATTAATTGTTTTGTTTTATTAATTTTAGGTTACCTATCCCAAGGTCTACCCATTCAAACACAGGCGCAAAAAATAATGATGCATGATCCTTTCCTAGGTCTCTACCCTGCAACCAGTATCACTTTGTTTAGTAGCCATCGTAAACATAAAGGTCCATGCAACAGATCATAGGGGGCCCTAAACGCCTATGTCTATGTCGGTCTCCAGTGTTTACCCCACTTTCTAAACATTAATGACATCGTTGCCCTACCATCCCATGCATCCTCACCTGTGCCTAACTCCAAACTCCATCCTATCCCTCAACCAGACCTTTGATACCACTCTGTCACGACCCCCTCCCCACAAAGTGTACCCCTCCTGGGCCGGAAATGTGAGAAGAGAGATAATGACCCTCGAGTCCCGCCTCCAGTAGGCCCCGGGTTGGCGACTAGCACCGAGGGTATAATAAACATACAAATGGGAGGCATTACCCTCTAAGAGAACACATGCGGAAGAGAGAGATAGAATAGACTCTAACCAACACCAACTCATAACTAAAATATAAAACAAACCCAAGTACATATATGAAATGCCATGAAAAAGTACTAAAACTAAAAGGGAAAACTAAAAGTACCCAAAAGAAAGAAAAATGGCAGCGACCACGAGCCCGAATAGCTCCTCCTCCAACCACAAGATAGTAGTAACCCGCTTGATCTCCAACTTGCTCCAAGTGACCTGAAAACAGTTTATATGTACATAGGGTGAGTATAACAGTATACTCAGTAGGATCCTCCCCAAGCCTCTCGTGCAAAGGTAAAGAAAGCATGCTAAAGCCCAGTGAACAACAAGTGAAACTAACTCGTCACCTAAACAGGTATACTATGTTCCCAACCTCACCATGGATACTCTCACCAAGTAACGCATACAAGAATATAGCATATAGTAAAGAATATCAAGGGTACGCCGCTACTACTTCCCCACTGGTTTGCCGCTTTTCCCCAACAACATACGTCCTGTGCATCTCTCTACAAAGGCTTTCCCGTAGACACCTGGGCTAAGCTCCACAATCTGCACCCTGTGCACCACATAGGCTTGCCCGCAGACACCTGGGCGAAGCACCACACCGTCCTCACAACCAAAAGTAACCAGGTAGTCTCTGGGAGCCACCACGGCTCACATAACGTGTATCATACGTCGGGTATAATACCTCAAGCCATTACAGCCCATACTCCGAGTAAGGATCCTCAAGCCATCATAGCCTATACACGTTACACCTATATTAGTCCGTAGGATACTATATCCAGAATATATGTGTGTGAATAACCACAAGCCATTATAGCCCTCTACACACATATATGGGGTAACTAACCGCTATGCCTCATGGAACAAGTATCTACCAAGAGAAGAGAGCGGAGCCAAAGGGGGTAGTCAGCCATTCAACCTCCCATCAGAATGTTGGGGAAAACACCCCCCCAGGGCTCAAAATCCCCGGGGTGTCAGTTTCCCTTACCGACAGGGTGGAGTAGCGTATAGAAACACAAAAAGTACAGAATATATATGTAACTCACATCCACACTATGGGCATTACCTAGTCTTAGATACAACTGCAGCTAACGTCTCTCAGACTCCAGGCTGCTACTTCAAAGACTAGGTATCCTATAAGCACACAAACATTTGAAGAGATTTATTAGATTACTTTGTTCTCATTTTATCAGTTCCACTGTACATTAATTAATTCTTTAAACATTAATTAAGAATGAACAATTCCACATTAAACTGAATTGGAATCACATTCAAAAACAACTGCTCCTTTTTAAGATTCACATCACCTTTAAATTCCAGCATCTCCATCCCCGTGGATTTTCACCATTTAATCAAACATTCCTTATAGAATTACTTTTCCACATTCCCAGGCATTCTAGAAAAGAATCATATGCTTCTAAACACAAAGGAGGCTCAACACGGTGAGTAGATATACTACTCGTCGAGTCTTTGCCGCCTATAGAAAGAGCATATACCCATTCTCCCACGGGAGGCTAAACACGGAAAGCACATGGCATACCCCGCGTGTCTTCGCCTCCTTCGGAAGAAGGGTAGCAAGACCAGCTGCCTTGAGCAGTGGGGAAAAGCAAAGCAGATTAACATTCAAGAAAATCGCAAGCAACCAGCAACCACATACATCCCATTCCATCACCCCTGGTTTCCTCCCCGACACCCACATGCATAAACTGATGCATCTCGCCACTCTAGGCGTCATCTGCTGCCATAACCACAAGGCCTACATGCCTCCACATATCACAACAACCATCCAGGCTCACATCACAGCACAAGCAGCAGGAAAACAAACATCACATCATGGGCTCTTGACCATTTAACAAACAAGAGGGTAACTCAGAACCCTTTTAGAAATTCCCACATAATCTGTTCTCTAATCCATATTGAATTGGAAGATTTTTTATTCGTAGGTTCCAATCACGGATACCTAATCAGCAAGCTATCCCAATTAAATAACCATGCTTACTTCCCTAATTTGATTATCCTCAAATTAGAACAACTACAACAACGGCAGTAACCAGTCTAATTTACATGCCTCTTTATCTTTATCCAATTAATTAACAATTAATTCCGGCTTTACGATCATTATAAATTTCTATCATGAATGAACAACAAATCAAAGAAAACATAGATATCACTATATCTAGGAAAACATGAGGCAAACCGTTATCACGGTATAAAGCAACAACATGCGATCAACCAATTCTTTTAATCCGGTTCAAGTATATAATTAGGTCAATTTCATTGTGATCCAAAGGGATAAATCATGCTAATTCTACGATTGCACATATACAATTAGAGAAGCCATGAATCCCCTACCTTAAACAGTTCCTCACGTTCTTTATCCACACAACAGGTCACGATCCTCCCCTCGCGACAACTGCATCCACCGGAGGATGCTGCAGTACGACAGTACCAACCAACCCCAAGAAAACCCATTAGAATCTTGGAAATTACATGGTATAATTATGGAAAAGAGGATAGGAGAAGATGAACCCCAAAAGAACGATGATACAACATACCTTATATCAAAGATTGATCGACACGGCTCAGTTGCATCCAAAACAGAGAAGAACCAATCCTAGGAGTAAAGATTGATTGTGCAACTCCTACGGAAAGGATTGAAAGGTTCTAGTGCCTCCTAGTTGAGAACAAAGGGAAAGAAGAAGAAAGAATGATATCTCATCCCTTTTTGAAGATTAAATGGGGCAACAGTTTAAGATCTGGTTAATTCTCCATTAAAAACGGATCGCATTAACCCACGCGGTTTGACCAAGTAAAACATTCCAGGCCTTAGGAATAATTAATATAGGATTTATGGAATTTTAAACGGCCTTAAGAGCCCTTAAAAATAAGGCTTTAAAAGTATTTTACGTCAAAGGAAATGTCAAAAGGGGCAAAACTGTAGGAATCTAGAAACACTGTTCACCCACTGTTACTGTACATGAAACCGATCTGTGAAACCGATCTATGAAACCGATCTGTGAAACCGATCTGTCGCACCGATCTGTGAAACCGATCTGTCACACCGATCTGTGAAACCGATCTCTCACACCGATCTGTGAAACCGATCTATCACACCGATCTGTGAAACCGATCTGTGAAACCGATCTGTCACACCAATCTGTGAAACCAATCTGTGAAACCGATCTGTCACACCGATCTGTGAAACCGATATGTCACACCGATCTGTGAAACCGATCTGTCACACCGATCTGTGAAACTGATCTGTGAGACCGATCTGTGAAACCGATCTATCACACAGATCTGTGAAACCGATCTGTCAAACCGATCTTTGAAGCCGATCTGTCACACCGATCTGTGAAACTGATCTGTCACACCGATCTGTGAAACTGATCTGTCACACCGATCTGTGAAACCGATCTGTCAGACTGATCTGTGAAACCGATCTGTCTCACCGATCTGTGAAACTGATCTGTGAGACCGATCTGTGAGACCGATCGGTGAGACCGATCTGTTACTGTTCATAAAACTGGAAACACTATTCACAGAACTGGAAAATTGGCAGTGTTGGGGATAAGTCCCCTTGACCTCCCAGAACACCTCCAACACCAAAATTCACAAAGTAATGGACCGGAGAGGTCCAGGCCATTACAGAAGTGGGTTCTAAAATCATGTTTCATAGTAATCCATAGGTATAGTGAATATTATTTGTATATAATAAAAAGTTATTTCGTGATTCATATACATCATCATATCACCATTATATACTTCTTAGATTATCCAAGTTTTGGTGAACTATGTAAAACTTTATCTTATCTCCTTTTACATGCTTTATCACTTCTTATCATTCAATTGAGGGATAGGTGTCCCTACAAATTTGGAACAAGATAGTTGTTTTTGGAATCTTAGAGAAATTTACATACCTTGATTCACTCCACACTAACCATCCACCCCCCCCCCCCCAGGGTATTTAAATTGTACAAGTACAACAAGGGGCACCATAGATAATGGTTAAATTAAGTGGAAGTCCAGAAAGGAGTAAATCATAAAGGGATTCATATCATCAATAGAAATAACATTATAATTTATAGTAATATAATGAAACACTATTTTTGATATTTATGCATGTGTTTTTACATAAGTGTAATCCAT
The DNA here is from genome assembly GCA_963277665.1 of Viscum album. NCBI lineage: Eukaryota > Viridiplantae > Streptophyta > Magnoliopsida > Santalales > Viscaceae > Viscum > Viscum album. The sequence goes on from OY728160.1 coordinate 1,905,567,482, forward strand.
ATAATTTTATACAATTTGGATAGTGGATCTTCATTAGATGGATACCATAAATTCTTGGATGTTGATGCTAAGTGAATTTATTACTTAGAGGTAAGTCTATCCAAAAAAGATATATATAAACGTTATTCCATTTTAATACTTACACATCATGAGGAAAATACTTCTAATTACCCTTTAAGTTACTCAACATTAGGAGAAGATAAATTTTTGTCACTATAGAGTATGTATAAAAATTTTAGTATACACCAGAATGAGTCTATTGATTCATTATTTGATCGGGTAACTTTGTTTTTGGAGGATATATGTTGTCTCAAAAAAAACCTCTATGACTTTAATATCTTCATGAATATAGTAAGAATATTGATGAATTTATATCATTACTTTCCTCAAGGAATATGTTATTCAGGATTTTGTAGACATTTTAGAAAATAATGGAAGATATCAATGACAAATAAGTTGAATTTTAAGGGATAATTGATCTCAAATAAGTGTTATAGGATAATCTTGATGAAATTGATGTTTCAAGATCCAAAAAAATAAAATCATATGGATTAGAACATGACTCCAAACACTATATAAAATAATGGAATGAAAAATATGAGATAAAGGTGGAAATTAAAAAATAAAATATTTAAATCTATAAATACAAGTTCAGGTTGTTAAGTATATTATCAAGATAAAATATTCAATCAAGAATTTTGATAGATTTAATAACATAGTCAAATATTATGTAACATTTTACATGGAGTCTGAGGGAGAAATTGTTTATCTATTGTGAGAAATCATGGATTTATAAGGAATCTTGAGTCATAGTATGACATTTTAAATCATATCACATAAAATAAAGAAAAGATCAAGGAGGATAATAATGGAAAATAAAAATAGATGTCTAATAACCTATTTAAAAAAAGACATTTCAAAATGAAAAATCCACTTGGATCTTGATCACAATCGAAATCAAATGTTAGATAATGCAATCCACAATCACCTGTAACAAATTTGAAGGCTGAATTGGATGTGACTCATAATTAGGAAAATAAAAATATCAATATCAAAATAATATCTACATATAAAACACAAAATAATACCCCTAAGATCAAGAGTTCTTATTCTTGAAACATGGAACACACTGATATTGTCTAGTCCATCTCCATGAGAGATTTTAAGGAATATGATAAATTAATGAAACCAAAAAACAAATTGAAATTTCATATTCATTTCCATGATTTTCTTGTGCTGTATATCATTATTTGGAAAGGAATTAGTCATTAGAAATGTAGAATAATGTGTGTATGGAGACCCATCATGGTCAATTATATAAATTCAAGGAATCATTAAATGGGTTAAAATGAAAAATAAATTTTCATCATTCCAAGATGATGTTATTTTATCATATATATAGCAGTATTAAACATTCCAACCACCAATGAGTGTGAATTCAAATACATAGATCAAGAAGAAAAGAGCTTAGAATGTGGTGATAAATGATATTTCCCTGAAATCATTAGATAATGTATGTATATTTAACATGTTCTACTATAGTCCCAGTAAAAAATTCATCTATAAACTCCCTAAATATGTCATAGTTTCTTACCTCGTTTTCATATAAATAACCAAATGTGTTTAGATAACTAACAATTGAAAAATATTTTTTGGATTTTGATTTATTTCAAAATAAGTAAAGAAAAAAATGAAACAAATTGTAATAATATATTCAATAAAGAAAGAAAAAATATAAATATATGCAAGAAAAAATTAAAATATGTTAAAAAATTACACCGGTACAATATTAATATACTTTTTCACTTACCATTAAATATTTCTATAATGTTTTAAATAATTAATATTCAATGTTTCCTCATTAATTATCAATGTATCAAATCAGAATCCTGTATCATCTAAAATATTTAACACTAATTACATAGAATGAATCCCATTGTGTTCAGTTCTCTCCCTATAGTGACCATAAGCACTCAATAAACCCACCTCAAACAAGAATTCCTCTAAAGAAAAAGTGATATTTCTTTGATCATAAAATCATACAACACCTCCTGATACACCATATTGAGTAAAATAATTCAATAATGGGAAAATAAAAAAGGAAAGAATTATAGAAAATAGCTCTTTTCTCTTAACATATCATCCCATCACCCTACATTACTATCACAGTCACTAAAGAGGGAAGTCCAAGGTGGAAACTATTTGGTATTAAAATATCTTGGAGGATTCATTATTCAATTCTATAATCTAGTTAGAGGTTTTTCCCAAAATTACTAATATTATAACAAAACTATAAAGGAATCAAACAAAAAATAATTATTTATAAAAAATAATTATGGATGAAGTATGGAATCTTTGAGGGTTGAATGTATGTTTTTCTATAAATTCTTGATCCTCTATTTGTAAATAAAATATGAAAACATTGATAAAAATATCATCCAATTAGTAATCCAAATTTCATAAACATTGGATAATAATCATCATTACTATGAACAAATCTAATGATCCATGAAAAACCTCCAACAAAATCAATATCCAGTTCTTTCTTCATAGACACTAGATCTGATCTTTCGTCCTAGATCTCTATGTGGTGGTGTTAACTGATCATCTCCTACATCGTGACTTGAATATATGTTCCCAATTAATATCATGACCTCCCCATGTTCTTGGATTCAACACCATGAAATCAGTACTTGTGTAAAACATCAACTCATTTCCCATCTATCAGCTTTCTCATAAAGCTTTAGGATCAATTTGGATTTGTTGAAATTGGTCTTATTTGTTTTAATTTGAGATTTTTTTGCTCCATATGTTTTAATGCAATATATATCCATAAAATATCATTATGTAAATAACCCTTATATAGGTTTTGAATCATGAAAGTACCTCGATATAGGTCTTTATAAATATTGTGTGGCCCTTATGTAGTATTATTTCATTGAATATAACTTTTCAAAGCACTCTTAAATTTTAGGTAACCTTTTCACTAGTGCCCTTCCCAATATTCATCTCTTCCACATAACATTTACATAGCTATTTCTTTTTAAAAAATACCTTTACACTATAATATAAATAAACTGTACACTAGTCTATTTATATTTCCTTTACATGGTTCACTCAATAGTTTAGGGACAGTTTAATACGTACCTTTAAGATAAATTTCACCCTTAAAGATATTTCTCAATTAAAAATTTGTAATTAAAATAAATAAAATTAATCAATTTATTGTAGATTTAAATAATTCCAAAGAATAATATTAATAATAAATACGTGGAACTTTAAAAATATTAATTCCAAGACCTAAATTCTTCAAAATGACTTTTAAAATTTTATTTCAATAATTATTCCTCCTATCAAACAAAAAATAGTCATTAAAAATTAAGGGAAAAAATTGGATCATTTATATACCAAGAATACCCATTTTCATTCATATATTGAAATAATTACTATTTACACCCAAAATGATCCAAATTGAATGTAATATTAATTAAATAACAATTCATTATCAAAACATGATATTTTTACAAGAATAATGTGGAAAAAAGAATCAAAATGTGGCCACATAATTACGGATTCTTAAAAGAATATTTAGTACTTATATGATGAAAAACAAGGATCTAGTCATAAGTATCATGTATAGAAAATATGGTGTCATTGGATTTGGAAATGATGAAGGGTTTAAGATCATTGGATCAGGAAAAAATATTTGGGGTCCAAAACATAAGACACATGGGTGTATTGGTTGATGAAGGTCTTGGTCACAGCATTCTAATTGTAATTCAATTATGAGGCTCGAGACATACAGTGAATTTAATATGGAATAATTATATCATTAATGTTAAGGATTATATAGTTATAATGTAATATAATTTCACACAAGGTAATCTCTACATCCTTTCTCAATAAGAAGAAATTCACATGTTATATATAGAATAAGAAAACCAATTATGGTGTAAATGGATTGCACACTTGATCCAATTTTCCTTGTAAGATTATGTGATTAATGATGGAGCCTATGGTATCAGTATTATGTTACATAATTATACACACATGTGATATATTTTTCAAAAATTGAATATTATTTTAAAGGCATACATGTTAAAAGAAAATAAGTCAATGAGATTTCTAGAATTTGTGCATGTTGTTGTTTAAAGACTAATATCACCAAGATTCATTGATAAGAAGATTTATTATGTGCTTTTAATTAATGATTACAACAATATGTAATTGTTAATTCTCATCACCCACATGTTCAAGGTGTTAAATCTCATTACTCATCATCTAAGGAAATATTAATATATTATTGCATTGGAGATTCTAAAATTTTGATCTAAAAATTGTATTAGGTTTTATAATTTCAATTTAGAGAATTATATTTATAGGAAGGGGATAAGACCCCAAGTTCTAGTATAGATAAATCCCAATAAAAATGGTATTGTTTACAGTAGAAACTGGATCATGAACAATATGGAAATAATGATTCTTATTGAGAAAGAACTAAAATAGAATTTTTGGACGGAGGCATTCTTCACATCAGTCTATATTTCTAACATAGATATTTTATATCTAGGAAAAAAATAGTTTATATAATATGTGGTGTAGAGAAAATTGAACTTTGAAATATTTTAGAATCTTGGTGAGTATGTGATTTATTCTTAATAAGGAGATGCATATGATGTTTGATTCTCAAAGAGATGAAAGAATTTTCATTTTCTATTTATCCATGAGAATGGAATACAGGTGTTTAAAAAAAATACATATAAAGATTATTGAAAGCCTTAATGTTACTATAAAATAAATAAGAATAAATCTCAACAAGCTAGTGTGAAAATTATATGGAATAATATTTGTGATTTGATAAACTCTAGGGGATAATAAGGATATTATTTTTTAAACAGAATAATAAATTGATGATGAAAAGGATAATGTTAAATCTGCATCAGCCTTGAAATTGAGGACAAATGGTGAAATTTATTAGTATAATGTCATAAATAAAAATATAGTTCCAATATAAATCAGAATAATGAATTCTCCGCATCAAAATTCACTCTTATCTTTAGTAGAGACAAAGTGTTTGGAATATTCTTCTAATGATTATAAATATTTCATAGTGATGTATGAAGAGCATGACATGGTTTAGAAGCTTTATACATGGGATATTTTTTGAGCTTGGAATATTAGAACACCATTGGACTAAATTAAATTTCTTTAAAAAACTAATTGAATATAGAATGGTGATACAAAAAAAATCATGACTTGTGTATTATATATTCTTATATATTAATGATACCAATGTATACTAAACATTTTCTATATTGTCTAGGACGAAATCAATTCAATTATTCCAAGATAAAGTGGTACCTATAAGGATAAATTTCTTTGATATGGATACTAAATTAAAATTTATAAATGGATTACTTGAATAATTTATGTACATCAAGAAACAAAAATGGTTTTCTTTTTAATTATCTCTAAAACATATTATGTTAGTTGAAGAGGCCAAATTTTGTGTTAAAGCAGCCTCTAAGACCATGGAATTCAATACTATATAAGCACTTTAAGACACTTAGTTTTTAGAATGGTGGACTTGAACAAAATATCTATATACTAAATGATAGGGATCAATGGGTGATAATGATCATATATGGTAATTTAATATTCTTTAGAGAACATAATAGAAAATGTAATATGTTTTCATAATTCATGAGGGCTGAGTTAGAAATTTATATGATTAGTGAGGTTAAATATTTCTTTGTTTTTTATCGTATAATTGGAACAAATAGAACATTCATTACTTAAAAATAATTTTCCAAAAAAATGAAATTAATTTTAATGTAAAATTAAAAGTAATTGAAAACAATAGTTATGACCGAGTTGATGTTTTCTAGTGATGTAATTGTAAAAGAAGTTAATATCATAGAGTATAGGTAGCTAATTATGAGCCTACTATACTTAATAGTGATAATAACCGATATTTTGTTTTCTATATTTCAAGAGGGAACGTACTTCTGTAATCCAAATGAATTATGCTTCTATGTGGTAAAAAAATATAACCATATATCAAAAACATGGTTTATTGGATCTTTCCTTATAGAGAAACATATCATTAAGAGTTACTTACATATAGAGATACAGATTTGATGGTTTGGTAGATGATAGAATGTCAATGGTAGAAGGTGAATTTTATCATAGATTATTTTGTATTTCTTATCTGAGTAAGAAAAAATATTATATTTCACTATTCATTATAAAATTTTAATATATTATATCCACTCATGCTTGCATGATATTTTTAAAAACATATGATCTTTAGGGTGTGGGAGTTTAATTGGAGGCTCCTATCAGAATAAAATGTAATAATTCATGTACTATAAAACTTAGTAAAATATCTCTCATCACTCAAGGATGAGGAAAATTAGAATCAAATATCACTTTTTGAAGAAAAGGTTAAGAAAAGTTTACTAAAACAAGAGTAGGAGCCTACCCAATAAATATAAACATATTAAACCCACACTCTTATATCTTCTACTAAAATTATAAATTTATCATTTATTGAATTTATATCTATAAATACAAACCTTACAACATCCACATGAAATATCGGATCACTTACATACCCAAGTACATTATAGGTTTATAGTTTTAGAGAGTTAGGACATACTCTTATATGAAAAAACTCATGACTTCCAAGAGACTATTTTTTCCAATATACCTTTCTTTTCATATTCCATATTAACTCTTAAACATCTCCCATGTATTTCTTAACATTTTAACACTTTCCTAATATAAATCATTTTTCATAATTCTTCGTAATTTGGGGAAAAGAAAACGTAATAAGGCAGAGACAAAATTATTCATAAGGGTACATGTAGTCATTAAAAAATTTATATCACCGGTGAGAGTAAGATGAGAATAAGGTTATAATTATATAATAATAGTTAATTTTCATAAAAAAGAGAATTCAAACCCATTAATACCTGAAACATCAATCTTGAAACGTGGAATAAAGTTTCAAAAAAGTCATGATTCAATGGAATTAATAATCATGATCCATGTGATATCAATATGGATCAAAGGAATCATTAAAATCTATAGAAATAATAAATAAAAAGTGTTGGTAACATTAAAAAATATCTTTATAAACCATTTTAAACTCCTATTAAAATTAACTAGAGCCTAGATAAATCAATAGGATAAAAAACCAATTAACTCCCACATTATTACCTTTGATGATAAGTAATATTACCCAATTTATTGAAGAAATATAATGGGTTTTACCATTCATATAATCTATATCAGGGTCATAAGTTCAACATAAGATATAAGGGTGATAAACCCATCATATAAGCTATTTTGGGCTCACCCATTCATCATTATATGTAATGGGGATCATCCCATATAATAATATGTATAGTAGTCTCACATATTCATCATCAATAATTTACAATTACCATTCATGAATAAAAAAATCAGAATCCTTCACTTTTCAATCATAATATTAATCAATGTTCTTTAATTGCTTTATTTACTCATGGAAAGAGATAGGATCCACATCAATCTCTTTGAAACAATCAAAATACATCCAAAGAAAAAAAGGGGATAGTGTAATCACAAAATCAAGGGTTTTCGGATGCTGATGACTGAAATTGCCATTAAAATATCATTAAAACATATTTTTGGGGAAAACACACTTTTCAAATTGCAAATTAATTTTAAAAACTAAATAATAACAAAATATTGTGTAAATAATATTATTTGTAGAAAAAAATGGAAAATTATAAAGAAATATTTCAATTAAATAATGTTTATGATGCTGGGAAAATCCATTCCTATCAAATACATTAAAAATAAACATTCTTTTCAAAAAATTGTAAAGAGAGTATAATGTGACCATTAAAGTAAACATAAATTAATTTTATTCTTAAACCCTTTTGAAATAATTTAGGGGACAATGTAAAATAGCTATAGAAAATAAAAAATTTAAAATCATTTAACAAAACATGGTTATGTAAGAGAATGATTCCCAATCTAAATGATGAAACAAGATTTGAATCACTTACAAAAAAACATTCCAAATGTTTATTTATTCAATAAGGGGGAAATGGAAAACAAAAAATTAAAACACATTCATAACGATAGGATAATAATAAATATTTGGTTCAAGAAAATAATATCAAATTATTTCCCCTAAATGGACTTCAAACCAAAATAATTTTGAAATAAAGGGAGATCAAAGCATAAAACCATTTCTACTTTAGTAACTTTTCAATCATAAGATCCTTGAAATAATAACACCAAATGAAACATTAAATATCATTAAAATAATGTTATTCATGATATAAAATGCCTTATGTGAAGTATGTACACCTCATAAAATAATTTTGATGAAAACATCAGCATATGTCTCAATGAAAGAGAATTTGAGATGAATAGCCCTTATAAATATCATATCATAGAATTGAAAATCAATAAATGGATATATTATTTTTAATAAATATGAATAAAAAAATTTATAAATACATAATAAAACATTTTAGATATCAATTCACACATAAAAATGGAATAATAAAATCTATAAAGAAGATTTACAATGGAAAGTAAATTGAGTTAGGAAACCCTTTATCACCCTGTAACATTCAAATAAAATACCCTTGGATAAAATTATTCAAATTGAAAAAAATAATAACATTAATTAGAAATTATTCATGATATAACATTTAAAAGTGGAATTATATAAACCATCTAATATAAATTAAGTAAAAATAATAAAATATGCATTAATTAGAAAAAATTGAGACAAAATACCTTACCTCGTGTCCAAACATTCCACGTATGTTCTTTATCCCACATATGATAAAATTATATATATTATTTAATTGTTTAAGAAAATTTTTAGGTTTTAGTTAATTTATCATTAAAACATTTTTTAAATTTATTACAATTATATAACTACTTAAGTCTAAGTATGGTGATTTTGGGATGTTCGATTCATAATTTCAAATTCAATTTGGTGTATTGAAACATGGTGAAAGGAGTTATTATTCAAAAATCTCCATAGTTATAAATATTAAATAAATATAATTATTATATATTAATTATTCCTTTAAAAATCATAAAATATTTTTATAAAAAGGAATTATGTCATAATCATAGAAATGGTAAGTTGTGGGTATGCAAGAGTAACATTTCCATTTTTTCAACGATTATTTTGCAAAGAAGGTAAGTATTATTTTATATTTAAAGAATTAAAATTTTAACATAAATACCATATTATATATTTATATAAACTTATATATATAATTAATGTGACGTGGTGATGAAAATCGAATCACATCACTTCATGGAGATGGTAGTCCACACGTACAGCTGAACGACATTATAATTTTTAAATTAATTGGATGGTGAGAAAATATATAATATATTATATTTTAAAAATTATAAATATGTCATTAATATCACATATAAACATTAATTATATCATTATAATCATTTTTGATAGGTTTTCATGGAAAACAAATTACATCGGCTCGTGAGGTGGTAGTCGAGTGTACGCACAAATAATGAATTATTATCCCACTTGATAAAGGTTGAAGATGGATATAGAAAGTGATAATAATATAATTAAATCCCAATATATATAAGATACTGATGTTATTATATCATCATTGTTGGATAATATTTTAATAAAGTGGAAGAATAATTAAATCGAAACCACATGATCAAGAACTATACATTTTCTTTAGACAACTTCTTATGATTTACACCAAAATCAATCCTAAGATAGATTTATGACCAAAAAAGTTATATAAATATTTTAAGGGATTTAATTAAATATTATTTTCATTCATTTTACAAAACAAATGGTTATTTGAGTTTGAATAATTATAAGAAGTGGTTCCCTTTTATAAGAGAGCGGATGGACACTCTTGGAAATTTATAAAATATTAAATTAATATAAATTATTTCTAACGATTAAAAGGATAAAAATTCATAATATTAAATTATAATATTATTATGAGTCTGAAAAATCTCATCCAATAAAATCAGAACACGTTTAGATCACCTTTTTCCTTTGTTTTTTTAACCTTTCATTAACCCTTTTTACAATTTCAGTGATATCGATGTTTTTACCCTTAAGGGGTTAATATAGTTTATATAAAAGGAAATATGGACCTTAAATGGATTTTGGTTGATATAATAAACCATATAACAGTTACTTGGGTTAATATCATTTTTTTCATAAGTTTAAATCATTTTCTAAAAAATTATTTATTATAAAATAAAATTAAAGCCAATTTTGGAACTATGAATTTAATTTTTCTTTTAAAACTATAAAAAAACTAAATTATCATAATGTGCATAAAAATATATATAATATGTCATTTTAAAATAGAAAATATATTTTATCATATAGAATAATTAAAATAATATTATTTTCATTTTTTTAAAATCATTTTTTTTACTGTTTGAAATGCATTGTGCCGGTATTGCATAAGAATTTAAGGAAATTATTTCTTCACATTAAATTAAAAATAAAATACCATGATGAAAGAAAAAAATATTTTCATTTAAAATGAATATTTATAACTTAATTTATCCCTTTATAATCCTATGTAAAAAAATTTAAATATATTAAAATAAAAAGAATGAACTTTTTGACTTTTCTTTATGTAAAATAATATAAAGGGTAAAAATTAAGGAAAATGGAAAAAAAAGACATATATTAAACAATTGAATGATTTTTCACCATATATACTCGTCCAATTAAATTAATTCAGGTTTTAGTTTCATTATTTAGTTCAAATCATTTTATTTTTAACTTTAATTGCCCTATTTACCCTTTACTATGATAATAAGATTACTAAAGTAACTATTCATAATGTCTGAAAATAAAATGAAACTATTTAAAAAATTTGTACACACTGATTAAAAACATTCAATCCATTTTTTAAGATTAAATTTATATATTTTACATAATTTACTTTTACTATAAATGCGTAAAACATAACAAAAAACAGGTTTTAGAAAAATGCATTTTAAAGCCCAAAATTAAAACTTATACCAAAATTTGGTATTATGTAGATTAAAATGAAGTAAATTTGATTATATTTAATTAAATAAAATTAATATTAATTTTATATCAAATTAAAATAATAGAGATTATATTTAATGGAAATAAAATTACAGTTTAAAAAACATTATATTTTTCTATTCACTGAAAAATAAAAAAAATAGAGAAATACCAAAATTTCTCCAAAAATTTAACATTGATATGATGATTTAAAAAATGTTATTATTTTTATCAAATAAAACTTTTAAAGGTTCATGATTTTAATCGTAACATTTTTTTCAAAATAAACAATAAAAACTATTTTTGAAGAAAACATGTCTTTGAAAAATAAATACATTAAATAAAAAATTATTTCTTATTTCTTAAGAATTAATCAATAAATTTACATTGAGTGGGATATTTATATTTATTTCATAAATTTTTTAATATTTTTCATTCCATAAAATTTAAAATCTATGTTATAATCATCATATAATAAAATTTTGTGGTTTGTTGAAGCATGATGTGGTGTATCTTGTACACTATTGAACATTGAATTTCTTTTAAAATTTTGAGATATTACATTCTCCCCTAATTGAATAAATTTTGACCTTGAATTTTGAAATTTCTAATAGTAATCCAAGTGTCTCTATATGAAAATACCTTTATTGAGAACCCAGATCAAATTTTTTTTAATAAAGCGTTCATTTGAAAATATGGAAAGGGGGATTAAAGGTCATATAGAATAACGCATTACTAGGTTTCAAAGTTGGAAAACACTTGTGTTAAGTGAAAATATGGATATGGAAGAGAAAAATAACACTCAAGGATATATAGAGGAGATAGAGAACATGGTAAAGATAATTTTAATGACATTAAAATCATAAATCTCTGATGGGTGAGTAGACCATCGATTCATCATAAATGAAGATAATAGGAAAACATGTTTTTCAAAATCCTTTTCCTAGAGTTGAGGGATTTATTTACCACATATATGAATAAAATAAGAATGTATTCATACTTAATAATTATAATTTTATACATTAATCAACTTCCACAATAATCTCATCTTTTACTAAAATGATGAGTATTCGATATAAATTTTCCAAACCTGAAGCACTAAAAATACCTTTTAATTGGCCACATAATTCCAAAAAATGATAAAAAGTTATTATTTCAATATTTTTACATTAACCAAAACCAAAATGGTTATAACAATGTAATATTATTCCAAAATTTATTAGACCATCATATAATGATATAATAAATTAATCTCTAAAATATGATTTTAATACTTAATGTTCAACCAAAATCATTTCATAAATAACCATCCTTAAAATTCATAAAAATATTACCAAACAAGATTGAAACCCATAAAACATAGGTATATAATCATATATTCTTCCAAGATAAACTTAACATTTATCTCTAAATAACATAAGTCACTCTTTAACGCATATACCCAGACAAGGTATATGTAATAGTCATATAATATCTAATATATGCAAATAATTTTCTTAAATTACTAGAATCACTATAAAGCCACATTAAAATCATATATGATTCAAAAATATAATTCAACCTTTAATCCTCAATGAAAATACAATAAGACTCTATTTACCTTAAAAATATAGTGATATTTTTCTAAAATAATATTTTTCAATTAATCATGAAATCACTTTTTAGTCCAATAGTATCTATATAAGAAAACTTATTAACAAAATTTGTAATAACCCAAAATTTCCTCAATAATAAATATCAAATAAACACTAAATGTTATAAATAACGTTAAAATTTATTTCCAAAAAATGTGAAAATATTATTCTTAAAATAATTATTCATGTTAAACATAAGGGTTACATATACCTCAACCAAATAAAATGTCTCCAAAATATCATTAATCACCTCAAAATTTGCTCATTTAAAACGTCAGGTGGGGAGTCTAAAACATTAAACTTATGATCAAAATAAAACTTATAGAATATTATGGAATCCATAATATTTAATATATCCTTACATAAAAACATCATAATCTCCAAAGTTATGTAAAACCTTCTCTGATGCAAACTATAGAGACCTCAAACCTATACTCTCAAATCTGGTCCTAAAAACATAAAATTTAAATTTCTATATTTCATATTGATAAATGAATCCAAAATTTTGTCATCTAAACCCTAAAACATGAAAAGGAAATATTAGATCACTTGAATAACCATGAACATTTTATATTTATGGTTTTAGATAATTATGATAACCTCTTGTATAAACAAAACTCATGACTTCAAAGAATTGTTTTTTCTAGGATAAACTTCTTTTTATATTCCATATCTAGTATTCAAAATCTCCCACAAATTAATTCACATATCCACCATTTATATAGTAAAATAGTTTATCAATAATATCCATAACCAATGGAATTATAAATTATAAAAAGTCTCCACTTTAATGCTTAGTACTCTTATACATAAGCATTATCAATTGAATTTCATCAGGGAGAGTAATATGAGAATAAGGGTATGATGACATAATCATAGTTCATGCACATAACATAAGAGAATTCCTAACCATAAATTCATAAATTCTCAATCATGATACATGTAATAAAGATTTAACAATGAAAATATTCATCATAATCAAAAATCATGAACCATGTGATGTCAATAATTATCAATGGAATCATTAAAACCCCATAGAAAATAGAAATAAAATATTTTTGTATATTAGAAAATTATCTTCATAAACCATTTTAAACCTATGTGACAAATAACTCAATCCCAATTAAATACATAGAATAAATCACACTTGTTTATTCTGTCATTATTTCCTTGTATGATAAGGAACATTACTAAATATATTGAACAGTTATAATGGGGATCACACTTTGTATAAGCTATATCGGGATCACCATCTCATGTTGATCTATAATGGGGCTCAACCTATTGTATAAGCTATAGAAGGATCACCCATTTATCATGATCTATAATGGTACAAAACCCTTCATATAATCTATTTTCATATCCCCTATTCATCATTAATAATTTCAAATAAATATTCATGAATACAAAATTTAGAAGCCTTCACTTTTCAATCTTAATAATAATCAATGTTCATTCCTATATTGATTTAACCATATAAGAGAAATGGTGTAACATACCATCTTTTCATAGAGGTATAGAATATTAATTTACCTTTAAAACCCTCTTGTTTTAGGATAATAAGGTTCTCTAATTGATATGGAGTGGTTTGGGAGAGTCCAGGGCTCGCATGGATCCTAGAGCTCCATAATTTGGAAGGTCAGGGTGACCTGACTGGTTAGCACATAGCTAGTACAAACCTTACAACCCAACGGTGCGGGCACTCAATGTGGAAGAGAATTTCATCTGGTGTGTCTACAACTATACAGTCTAGGGCACATGACTTTTTGACTTGTCTCAGACAAGTCATAGAGCCATTTCACATGGTTTGTGCATAGTTAGTCATACCATGTGTATATCCCATGTGAAGGGGATCCTTATGCAATTAATGTTTCATGATTAGGGTATAGTTTGGAAAAATGTGTGCCTAAACCATGTGACCCAAATTTAAAAAGGGAAATTATTTTTTTCACTATTGTGGTTTTAAATCCTCATTATGTTTTATTCCTCATATAGTGGACATCCCCCATACCCAGATCCCTCTTTCCTCCTCCTCTTAGTTATTTTGGAATCACCATCATACGATCTATATTTCCTTCATTAGCAGATGTGTTGGATCCATATTGGTAATCTCTACACTCGTAATCCTTTATATCCATGTTTCACTAATTCTCATTTTCACTATTTTGGTGTGACCTTATTTTATCTATTTGCAATTCATTTCATGATTCCTCTAATATCTCTCCTTATAGCTCAATTCACGGGCCAATACTGGACAATTAGATCACTACAAACATAAGGTAGGTGGTCTAGATACTTTCCTTCATGTTCAGTTCTATTATATTTTTCCTTGTTGTATCGTGTGTCAAACCTTCCTATTAATGCATCCAAATCGGTGTTCCTTCCTTAAAGGTAAAATTACCCACTAGCTTAGTATTTTAAATCACATCTTGAGGTGTCATTATCTATATTAAATTCCTTAAATTAACAAATGGGGTCAAGGTAAATGTTAGGATGTGAGTTAGGCCCCAACACTTAATTCAATAATTAAATTATTTAATTAAAATTTCTAGTCAATTTGATTAAAATGGTAAAAGATAATTTCCTTATTAAATGAATTGAAACTTTGGTCGTTAATAATTTATCACATTCACAAGAAAATAGTGATACTCGAATCCTCATGGGATTCCATTTATGGGATTTTCATTCTTTATATTTAGAACTTGTATGTTTTTTATAAAGGATAGGAGTGATACCAGTTATGCCTAGGATGGGCTCACAATGAATTTTCTACCTCCATGTGAGTGATAGAAGTTCCCTATGGGAGACACCTTAGATGAGATCATGTCTATATATCTACACTATAATATGAGTGATACATTATCCCCTACGTGAGATACCTAGAAATGGATTTGAGGCTAGTTTCCATACAATCTTGAGAGTGATATATGGGATTCTATTCTTAGATTTCCTTCGGTGGAACGTTAAGGTATTCAGAATTTACTATTCCCTGAGAGAGATATCTGGGATTCCTGTTGGACTGCCTTAGATGGTCTCAGGGCACCTCTTCTTAATTCCAAAGATGACATTTAAATTAATGAATATGAATGTCTAATTGAAATTCCAGGGATGTGTCTATTAAGACAAATTCAAATCTTGGGAACATTCCACCTATTTATATATATATTTATGTCATACCATTACCCAAGTTTCTCACTTGTATAGGTCGCCTAAACTTATAGAAATCCATCTAACGCCAATGTTGGAGGAAAATATCAGGTATCCCATGAGGAACCTGGATCGATGTATATTTTATTGACTTGTATTTATTATTATTGACACACATCTCATTTTATATGCATGAACTGGATTGATCTAGACAGTATTGGTGGTGGCCTACTGAGTATATCTCACAGCCTACTTGGGCACCCTCCATACCCAAGCAGACATCATGGTTGTAGGTATAGATAATGGGAAGCGGTCATCTTATGATGTTTGATACTTATTCCTTGGATGGAGAACAACAGTAGAGAACCAAGATAATTCTCAATATTCTAGTCGTATAATATTTTTTTTTATATTTTTTCACTACGTGGGATATTACTATTTCCCCTATACCTAGTTTAATATATTTTTTATAGCTACATGATCATCATTAACATTTTTAATGTACTGATTATTTATCTTCCACATATTCATTTATTATTCTATTTTTTCATATTATTTATATTATTTCCTCTATTTATCAATATTGATCATCATTGTGCTACACTCTGACTCAAGAGAGAATAGTATCTCCATGGAAACACCCTAGACCCTCTATTTTAGTTAGTATCCATTGGAATATGGGGAGGTGCACATGAGGTTATGTGGGAAACCATATCAAGGTACTATTATGTGGCTCTCAGGGTAGGATTCTACAAAAGGTTTCCATTATAATATCTTTAAAACTCATATTATGTCGAGTGAAATAATGAGGATAGAATAATTAAAAAATATCCCAATTATATCAAAAGTGACATAAAGTCTTGTGATGTTGATGAATTGAAATTACATTAAAATTTCATTAAAATAGTTTTTATAAAAATATCCTTTTCACTTTGAAAATAAATTTTAAAAACTAAAAAATTAAAATATATTGTGAAAAATCATTTTCATTGAAAATAAACATTCAAAATTATAAAGAAATCATTAAGTAAAATAAATTTCATGATGGTTTAAAAATATATTCATGTCATATAAATTAATGTAATCATTAATTAAAAACATTTTTTGAAGATATTCTAGTTTGACCAATTCGGATAATATGGAGAAAAATATTTTTAAAAAACCCTTTAAAAGAGAATCAATGGCCATGTGAAATAGATTCAGGAAATATTTATTGTTTAAAAATAAATTTTTTTGAAACATTTTAGAAATATATATATATTATATAGAAATATTCCTGATGTAAAAAAATATACAATATTAATAGTACTTACAAACAACTTTATCCATGTTTCTTTATTCAATAAGGTGGAAATGGAAACCAAAAAAGTAATCCAAATTCCTAACTATAGGTGTATAAAATATATTTTGTTCATGAACATAGGATCATATGATTTACCCTAAAGAATATTTGAAAATAAATGACATTGAAAGGAAAGGATAATGTAACAAAAAAACATTTTCCACTTTAGTATCATTACAATCGTAACCCCTGTGAAAGAATAATAAGAATTGAAAAATTAAATTTGATTAAAATATGTATATTTATGATATAACCTACAAAAAGTAATTTATATAATCCTCATAGAACAATTTAATCTCATAAAATAAACATATTCCTCTAAGAAAGATAATTTGACACCAATTACACTTACAAAGATCATATCATTGAATTGAGAATTAATAAATGGAGAGATTATGTGAAACCAATATAAATAAAAAAAGAAAAACTATAGGATAAAACAATTTATATTTAAATTAACACATAATCATATAATAATAATTTCAATGAAAAAGAGTTGCAATAAAATAAAAATTAAGTAAAGAAACCATTTACAACCTTGTAACATTCCACCCAAATCGGAAAGCATAAAATAATTAAAATTAAAAGAAAAAATATCATTATTTTTTAATTATTTATGATATAAAATGAAAAAAAAATTATTATTTTCACCATATAAATTATATTAGGTTTGTAAAAATTAAATATGCCTCAATGAGATGATATTGAGATGAAATTTATTACCTCAAGTCCAGACTTTCCAAATATGTGACTTAATTCCTATATAATAAACTTATATAAACTTTTAACTTATTTAAAACACTTTTAAAGGTTTTTAATATACCATTAAACCATTTATTCATTTATTACAATGTCATATTTAATTACTTAATCAGTTAATTTCATAATGGGTGTTTTAAGGATGTTTGGTTCATAATTTCAAAATGAATTTGGTGTGTTTACTATGGTCAAATGATTCATTCTTCCATCTTCACAAGAATAATAATATTGGCATGAATATAATTTTTATAAATTATTGATAAATGTAAACCAAAAAATTTAATATGGTTATGAAAAATTAATTTTTTTACAATCATAGAGAGGGTAGGTCATACATATGAAAGAGTAACATTTCCATTTTTCAACGATCAATACATAAAGAAGATACGTACTATTATATCTTCCCAAAAATATTACATTATCATAAATAAAATATTTTGTAATTATTTATACTTATATATATAATTTATGTGATTTTGTTAGGAAAAAAATCACATCGATTCATGGAGGAGGTAGTCCACACATACGACCGAATGTTGTTCTCATTTTCAATTAATGGTATGGTAAAAAAATATATGATATATATATATTTTAATAATTATAAATATTTCATTGATATAACATATAAACATTAATTTCAAAATTTTGAAAATCTTTTAGAAGTGATGATGGAAAATGAGTTACGTCGGTTTGCGATCCAGTAGTTTGTCGTAAACACGAACTATGAATTCTTATACAATTTGATGGAAGTTGGAGATAAAAAGAGGTTTTAATATTAACATAATATCAGCCCAATAAATTTAATTCACTCATTTTATTAACTATTAATGATTTTAGATGATTTAAATGATGTGGAAGAAGAAATAAAATGAAAATGTTCGTTTAGGAATAATATATCTTCTTCAAAAAAAAGCATCTTAGTGTTTTCACTAAAAGCCTACCTATGATGGTATTTTGTTCAAAAAAATGACTCGAACATATTGGGATGAATTTAAATAAATGATATGGTCAGTTATTTTATAATTAAAATGGTTCATGAATTGTAGATAAATGAGAACAAGTGGTTCCCTTTAATAATAGAGGTAAGGCGAAGTTTGGAATTTCTTAAAATATTAAATTAATATAATGTAATTTTGGAATCAAAAAATTGAAATATTGAAAATATTGAAAGATAAAATGATTATTATTTAATATAATCTCATCCAGTAAAAGTTTTCTTTGTTTGGATCACATTTATACCCTTATAGTTTTTCAACCCTTAGTTAACCCTTTTGAAAATTATAGTGATATCAATGTGTTGTACTCAATATAGATACTACAAAAAGAAAAAATACCCATAAATTGACCAATGTTGATTTCATAAACCATATCGCAATAAATTTTCTAAAGATAATTTTTTTAGGAATTAAAATCATTTAATAAAATATTATTTTTTATAAAATAACATTAAAACCAGTTTTGTAATTATTCATTTAATTTGAAATTTAAAAATAAAATAAAATAATGGAATTTGAATCCATTGAATATGAAACAATATAATATGAAATTTTTTTAAAATAATATTATGACACAAAAATCACTCAAATAATATTATTTTAAATGTGTTTAAAATCTTTTTGTTAATTTTTACTTCTTACACAAGCACTATGTCGGTATTGTATAAGCATTTAAGGTAATTATCTATTCACTAAAACATAAAAATAAATTACCATAATGAAAAACATCATTTAAATTTAAAATAAATACTTATAATAGAATATATATACTATTTATCCATATGTAAAAAAGTATAAGTTTATTAAACAAATAGAATGGTTTTTTTTACTTTTCTTTATATAAAATAATATATAGAGTAAAAATCCTTTACCTATGGAAACAAAGGCCATATATTTTACTTATGGAAGAATATGGACAAAATATAAACATAAAATAAAATTAATACAAGTATTATGTTCATTATTTATTCCTTATACTTTTTTAATCATATTTACAGGATTTACCCTTTACCATTATAACAAAACTACTAAAGATAATATTCAAAATATCCAAAAATAAAATTTTAACTTTAATTAATTTTATAAACAATGATTAAAAATATAGAATCCATTTTTCAGGATTTAGTTTATACAAGTATAATAAATTACTTTTAATATAAATTTATAAAATGCAATAAAAAACAATTTTAAAAAAAATTCATTTTTAAGCCAAAAAAATGTATTTGTACCAAACTCATGCTTAATGATGAGTAAAATGATTTTTATTAGATTATATATAATTAAATAATACCAATATTAATTTTACATTAAATTCAAATCATAAATATACATTTTAATGAAAATAAAATGGACGGTTTAAAAAATCAATATTTTCACTATTCACTGAAAAATCAATCTTTTCTAAAAATACAAAATGTAACCAAGTGATAAATTTGATAATATTTTTTAAAAAATGTTATAATTATTAAAAAATAAAATTTATAAAATTTCAAGATATTTTTTATAATTATTTTCTCATCAAATATCCATTTTAAAAGAAACCATGTTTTTATGGAATTAATTGACTTAAAATAGACAACATATTTACTATGAATTAGTCAATAAATTTGTATTATATAGAATTTTTATATGTTTTTTATAAAGTATTTAATACTATTAATACCATCCAATTTAGCAGCTATGATATATTATTCATATATTATTATGTTGTGGTCGGTTTATGCACATTGTTAAGAATCTTGTATATTACTGAACATGAACCTTCTTTTAAAATATTAGGATATTAAAAGAAAATCATATGGATATCATGAAAAAACTAATTTCCTAAGGAGTCATTTTGGAATCATAAACTACATATAAGAGTCTAATCATTTCCCCATACTTAAATTAATATATATTTTGGACCCCCACTCCCCAAGGCATGTTGGTAGTTCCCTCATGTGTGAGAGATGGACCATCCCTCGTGACCCTAAAAGGGTGACCTTTACCTCAATTGAAAAAGGGGGATATATTTTTCTAGAAGGTGGGAGTGATTTATAATACTTTTAAATGGTGAAAGTATCTCAAAAAATAAGAGAGTTTTCAAATGTGTAGTATGGGGGAAAATATTATGGTATGGTTTCCAAGAACCAAGTGATGGTTGAGTTGAAGGAAGTGATTAATCAATAATTATTTCATTATAAAATTTTTACCACACCATGATTTCCTCATGTGATCTTATAGGTCATGTTAAAAAAAATCCCTAATATTATTATATATTTTCATTTATCAAATGGAGTTTTATTTATAAAATGATAAAGATTTGTTAACAATATGGTTATTGAACTTTAAATATTACCAACAAACAAAAATGGGTGTTGTTGCAAAAAAATCCCTAAATTTTACTTTTTATTGATTTAAATTATTTTTTTATAAATAATTTCAAAAAATATGATCAAAGAAAAAAATGAGGTGTATTAAAGAAGTAAAGTTGCTAGAGTAGAACAAATAATTTTAGAGAATATTTTAAAAAAAAATAGAGTTAAGGAAGGATTGAAAAGTAATTCATAAATAATCTCATGAAAAATCATATTTGAATTAATAATTTTAATAACTTAGTGACATTCATAAACTCAAGGTGGAACATTTTCTAGAATCATAATTGGATTCACAATACATGTTTTCTAGGTCATTGTTTCCCATAAATAAGGAACTCATTTCAGCACTAGGTTTAAATAATAATTATAATAATATTTGGAGAGAAAAGTGATCTATTTTCATTTAATAACTATATGAACTTATTTCTTAAGAGAATAGATTTACATGATCAATTGTATCATATATAACGGATTTTACATGAAGGAGTGTTTGTAAAAATGAAATTTTAATGAACATCTATTATGCACAAATGTGTTTTATGTGAACCTTAAGGAAATTGTCTATAATTTTTGTGGTAAGTTGGAATTCATCATTTTTATGAAAGAATAGATTAATTTAATTTCAATTGTGATGTTTTAATGTCTTTTTTGTTGATTTAAAACTTTAAAATATATATTATAATATTTTTAGGGATAAGGGTTGAGAAAGTGTGAGATTATAAAGCCTATTAATCCAAGAATTAATATTTCAGATATATTTAATATATTAATTTCATGCATGATTAGTTTTCCTAAAAATTGTAATAAATCATAAATTGAGTATTTAACCATAAATATGAGTATGGCATTGAGTTTATAATTTTTTCATTACCTTTGGAGTGATATAATCTTTTTCGGTGTCTGGCGTTTGGGAAAACGTTTTCACTACTGTAAATAATGAATTAATTTATTTATTTTTGTATTTACTTTAAATTATATCAGTGGCCAAATATTCCTATATTTAATCACAGATATAACCAATTACTAGGGTTATCCACATAACCCTGATAACTGGAAGAGAGAGATCATTTGAGGAAGGCTTGGCAATGACGTCGATGGATCAATGATCATTCACACAAATAGAAAACGAATGTATCCTCAATGAAAATGATGAAAATTCATTCTTAATCAATATTAAATTTATGTCATGGTAGTACATTTGTTTAATATGGATTTATCCACTTTTTATTATCCCAATAATAATTCAAATAAATCATCTAATTGGTTTATTTGTGGATCGATCACATTGTTGGTATGGAATAACCATTCTGGGAATTTTGGAAATTATTTTTATGTTTTATTTGTATCTCTTAGTTTTTCATTATAATGGAAAAAATGGAGGATGACATGAAAATCATCATTGGTTTACTCCTCATATTTTTGGTTCATCCATTTCTTCCCATGTTCTTCATTTATTTTTCAACAGTGTTTTTTTAGGTGGTTCGATAAATACCCTGTAATCAATCATTGCATAGCTGTTTCTTAGAAAAATGGATTAATATCAAAGATAACGGTTCTAATTAGATATTTTACTAAGCTTTGATGATGGATCAAGATTATACTAGAGTTCGTTTTTCTGGTTTTGATGTGTGTCAATAGGAGACACGAAAGATGGTTTCTCATGTGAATCTGATTGCTGGATCCTGATTAAGAGTGATGGAAAGGATTAGCCGGTCCAGATCCTTATTTAACTCTCTGATTTGAGTCTATATTAGATAATTTAGTATCATAATATAAGGATTGATTAAGATCTATGGTTTCTACTAAATCTCGATATACACGTCATGTAATCAAAGAATACACTCGGTGTGGGGCCATTGTTGTTGCGTTAGGGTTTCCACGGTGAATAAAAGTATCACATGACATGTGAATTGTTCCATATGTCGTGTAAACCTTACCTAGAGGCCTGGAATGTATATAAAATGATACACTAACATATACAGGGCTAGGTACACGACATAGCTAGATAACATGGGTTAATCCTTGTACTTGGACATTGCATGGTACACAGACACGTCCAGGTACATGGGAACGAATAGGAATACATCGGAACATACACGAGAATGGGAAATTATACATAGGTAGAACCAGTTTTTAAGGGATAATATTTGTATAGACATTACACACCATTTACTTCTTCAAATATTAATCAGATACCCTTTTCACTTAAGCATGGTAAGTTTCCTTAAGTGTGTGTTCCCTCGATCCAGCTCTATGAGGGTGTAATATGGCATTATTTCCTGAATAATGGATTGTGATCCTCTCTAAGGGATTAGTTTTGGATACAGTTGTTTGAATCTATCCCATAGGTAGGTCTGGAAACCTCTATCTTCTTTTTACCTAGGTGGGGTTCTTAAAATCAGTGTGACAACTATACATAGGTGTTAGTCCCCAACTTTATAGGTTAATCTAGATTGGGTTTGTTAGTATTACATCATCGACCTGAGTGTGATCCCCGTCTGTGTATTTATATCTTCGGACTTAGAATTTATACTTTTTTAGGGTGAGAACTGATGAGAATGGCATCTCATATAGACCCCATCAGTACTATCTAACTTGTGGAGAGATTTCTCCTTGACAAGTGTGGTGCTAAACACTCACGAAAAATCATAGGATAGAAATTTATTTTTGATCTTACCTTAAGGATTAGTTTCAACTATGATTATATATATGTGTGTGTTTTATTGAATGTCTCATATTATGATTGACATATTCTATGATGAGATGACTCCACTTGATGCATTTTTTTTGTGATTCTTAATTCTCCTAATAGGTATTCTCATACTCACCCTCGCATGGAATCTACTCACCTATGTCACGTATTATGAAGAAGTCCATCTATTAGAAGGGGTTCTTAGTGGACCAGGAGTAGAGGAATCCTAGATTTAGGATAGAATATTTTGTTTGAAACCAACATTAACATTTTATTATAGTCCTATCTTACAATTACATTAAACATCATTATTGTTTTTAGTGGGATTTTATTTGTCCAATATTTATTCCTAGTATTTTTTTTGTACACTGATTGTTGGATTTATTTGTATGTGTTAATTTGGAATCATTTTTATTTTTCATTTTACCATTGTACGGTCTTGGGGTAGTAACATGTGGATTATCATTAACCCAGAGTTCCCTGGAAGGTTGTTTTGGGGCAAATTGGTATTAAAGGAGTGTTTCATTTTAAGATAAGAGTTTGGAATTTTGTTAGGTCCACTATATCAAATAACCTAAGAGGGGGTGAATTAGGGTAAGAAATATTAAAACTACTACCCAATTGGATCTTGTTTTGTCATTAAACAGAATACGTGTACACACATCTCTCTTTCTTCTGTAGTAATATATGAATAGAAATTAAATCAAGCATAGGACACAAATATTTTTACTTGGTTCACCCTCACTAGGCTAAGTACATGGAGCATATAACAGTGATGTGGTGATGTACTAAATCCACTAAAGAACACTGAAAATTTCAATGTTTAGGCTAGATATTCTAATCCCAAGATCACTACCTTTACATGGTTTAGGGTTCTTCTCACTACATTTCGAAGGGCCACTCCCTATGTCTCTTCCTCTGGCTCACTACCGGTGGGAACGATCATCGTCTTCCTCATCCTTTACTCACTGCTCTTGTAAGGGATCCACTAACAATTTATGGAATTTTATGTCCATTAATTTTCATGAATTCCTTCATCCTCAATTGTAGGTATATTAATTTTTGAAGTCCCTTCTTCACTCATAGATGAAATGCACTTTTCCATGTATAGTTTTGTTAGAAATAATTGCCCTGATAAAATGTTTTTCAGATTTTGAAATCTTCCTTCAGTCTTCTATAACCCAACATGCCTATTCTGTATACTATTCGACATCCTCCTTGAACTGTGTAGTGGGTATTCTACACATATTTTCCTTTCTACATACCACCTCTCCTCAGTGTATCTTCCCTGCTTAGCAGACTATCGTTACTTATACGAATTGTATCTCATCCGTGGACGACCTATGTGTCTTCAAACTATCTCTCCTCTATATAACTGGTCTTCCTCCTATGCATACCTCTTCCTTTAGGGGATATAGTTTCCCATAATGACCTTTAGTAGTATTTCTTCCAACTTAACTACTTCACATAATTCTCCCTCATGAACCGCTTTCGGACTATACGGAATTCTCGGAACCAAGATTTTCTCTAATGTAATTATCTCTCATTAATTATGGGATTAGTGCCTCTTATATAATAAAATATATCCTCAAAAACCTCTAATGCAAGATTTACTAAATCTTAAATGTGGTTCCACCTTCATTGCATCCGCTTCACCCACAAACAAATCGGCCCTAATCCATTTGTGTACTGTTATTCCTCTTTCAGAGTAGCCCAAATCACCATCACATTTATGTGAATGAATCCCTTCACAATTTCTCAAATCACCTCCTCATTTCCAAAAATGACAAGACATCTCATGTACCGTAAGCCTTTTGCATACCACATTCCTTTTCCATGAACCACATTCTATCCTGTGAACCTCTCTCGTACACAGTCTACGCCTCACACTTCACGATTCAATTACTTCACCAATTTATTTTGATGTTCCACATACAACCTTTTCAATCCGTGAATCGTGCTTCCTGAACCACATATTGTGTACCCTATGCATAAATCACCCTTTTTCAAAAAACTAACTCATGATTTTGATGCCCAAAAATTTGGTAAACACTAGGAAAATGCACCACCTTAAAAACATGCTTCGGAAAGACTAACCATGCTCATTAGTGGTCATCTTGGTTTGTAAACAACACAATTACACCCAAAACATACAGATAGAAAACCTTTAAGAATTCATTACCAACCAAATTTTTCTAGTAGTGATATTGGAATGGGTTTTTTTGAAATAGTGTTAAGGGTTTTTTAGTATAGAGTTTAGGCCTAGGACTCCAGTTTTGGTGCAACGGCTGATGTATCCACATACAATGACTCTGATCACATCACATTTGACTTGGTACATATAGCGACCCATCATTTTCTTACATTACTATTACATAATTTTAAAGATAAGCAACATAATAGTATTACACATATAGGATCCAAAGGCTTAGAATCTTGGGAAAACTAGGACCGTATAAAACAATTACAACATCAAGCATAAACATTTATTTAATTTATTCTTCTCTAGCTTCTTATTGGAACTTTTCCTCTCCTTAGTACATGTAGCCACCTGAGGATATACATCAAAAGTGGTGATCTAGAAGCCTAGTAAGAGGATAGATAAGAATAATATAGAATGGGGTGAGAATAATCATAACATGGGAAAAATATCATAAACATGATAGGAAGCATAAATATAAGACTAGAAATGTGGCAATGCATAAAAATTAAACATCATGTATTAGTGGTTAACTACCACAAATACTTATGAATCAAGCTAGAATCTTGTTCACAAATCATTTAACATTTACTCATGATGTTCATCACTTTAACCAATGCATTTTAGCGTTGTATTATTTTGAGTGCACCCATCACTTTGAAACATTCATATTGCGGTATATAATTTCGGGTGCACCTGTCACATCATAACATTATCATTATCATGCTTTCCAC
Organism: Viscum album; assembly: GCA_963277665.1. Taxonomy (NCBI): domain Eukaryota; kingdom Viridiplantae; phylum Streptophyta; class Magnoliopsida; order Santalales; family Viscaceae; genus Viscum; species Viscum album. The sequence goes on from OY728160.1 coordinate 1,905,594,413, forward strand.
ATAGAAAATATATCAAAATTGAACATAACTAACCCAAGGTAAGGAATGGGTTTCATCTCATAAGAATACATTCATAAGCTTTGGGTTCCCAAAAGAAATAGGGAATAACATACTTGATTCAAGAACCATCAACCATGAATGTGAGGTAATAGTTGAGTTCTTAAAAGAAGAGTTATTTTGGAAAACATTTTGATTGACATAAAATTTAGTAGAGAAAATTTATATCCCAGAAAAGGTTAGATAATTATGATAAAATGATATTTAAGGAGTAACCATATCACAAATGGAGTGAAAGAGGTAGAACCCGAAGGACGAAAGTGGGGTTTGAGAATTTCCCCTTACCTTGTACCCGAATGCTTCCTTCTCTTTAATGCCCTGTATAATGACATTATATTCATTAATTAGAAATTCAAGAACCGTTTATACATTAATAGTTTTCATTCCAGTTTCATTATGTCATTTTATGTTCCTTTGGATGACTTATAGAGTTTAAAAACATTATTCGGTGACGTTACTTTTTATGGTTTTTCTTGGGTGGTTCACTTGTATTCATAAATTAAAGTTTGGGTAGAACATGGGTAAACATACAGAACTGATATTACATGTTATTAATGATAATACAGGAGTTTTTATGATATTATAATGAATCAAATTAGATCCATGTGGATGAATCATTAGACAAGAATTAAATAATGATTATTTGGGTTAATTTGGGCGGTTTTTTATCATAATGAATTGTTTTATATTATCACTTAGTAATATGGTCATAAGTTAGCTACAGAACTTTAAATAGGAGATAATACATATAAAATGTTCTGGTTCAAACATAACAATGGTTTCATGACCATATCTAAAGGTAAAAATGGAAGAAAAAATCATGTGGTTCTTGAAGGTGATATAACACATCACGAACAACATTCTCTTTAATAAAATAAAGAAAGAGGGAAAGGGGGTTGGATGATATAATATCCCATTAGAATCATATAATTACATTATATGTATAATAATGGAGTTACAATACCATTTGGATGAATATAGGTGGGTAGAGATCAAGAAATGAACTTGAACTTGAAAGGAAATTAAAGGAGAAGAGGGAGAGAAATTACCTCTTGAATCCTTCTCTTGAGAACCTCCTTAAGGGCCTATGCTTGGTATTTTGATGAGACCCGTAGCTCTTTGACGTGGGGGAGGGGCTAGGGAAGGTTTTTGGAAGATTTTAGAGATGTCTTGGAGCTTTATAGGTGTGAGTAAATGGGGGTGTGAAGGGTCGCTTTTATAGTGCAGGGGAGAGGGGTTTCCTTAATATAAAATTCATTAGTTTATTAATTTCCCCAAATACAAGGAATGGTAAATCTTGGATGACCAAGAATAATAATTTTATCATGTGATCCCGAACCAAGTGGGCTTACATCATTATAGCATCATCGATGACTCAATTAATCCATTATTTAGCATTTATTGTAAATTATCGGATTCTATTATTCATCAAAAATTCAAGTATCTCAGAAAAATCCCAAAAATTTAGACCAACTATTTTTTGACATGTAGAATCCAAAAATTAATTCCATTTATCAAAAAAAATAATTCTAAATATTATTAATTTAATATTTAATTAAAATCATAATTTACTTAAAAAAATATTTTAAGATTAAAACTGATTTTATAGTGCTTTCTAAAATTATGTAGGGTCTTATAAAATTATCTAAAAACTATAAGACATTGATTCAATAATTTATGAATATATTTTAGGGAAATAAATATTATTTTAAATTAATTAATTAATTATAATTAATTATTTATGACTTACAAAATTCCAAAACGTTTACAAAGGTCAAATTATCACTTTCTAAGATGTCTAAATTTTTTTAATTATTCTTAGGTAATGTTACTCTTATGTTGGATGATTTACTACTCATAAGGGTCATATTACTATTCATAAGGGTATGTTACTATTCCTAAGGGTACGTTACTATTCACTGAAAATTATTTTTGTTTCATTAGACTCCAAAAAACATCTTGAGCACAACCGTGTATGTCGAATTTTCGAAATTCCCAACATAGAAGAGACAAACTTATGTTTAAAGGATACTTAGAACTTAGTAGTTCATTATGTTTTGTTTTCATGTGATTTTATGACATAAAAATAAGAAGGGAAATTCCACTAAAAACATTGGGTCGTTACATTCTTCCCCCTTAAGAAATTTCGCCCCTGAAATTTCACTTTACACAAATGAGTGAGGGTGATTCTCCTTCATTGCCTCTTCTGGTTCCCAGGTTGCTTCATCAAACTTATGGTTCCTCCACAACACATTGCCAAGATGGGTTTCCTTGTTGCGTAGAACCTTATCTCTCCGATCCATAATCTTTACTGGCTTCTCCTCATAGGAGAGATCATCTTCCAGTTGCACCACCTCTGAGTTCAGTACATGTGAGGGGTCTGGTATGTACTTCCTCAGTAGTGATATATGAAACACATCATAAACTTGAGCCATATTTGGTGGAAGTTCAAGACGATTGGCCACGGCTCCTATGCAGTCAAGGATTTCAAAGAGGCCAATATACCTTGGGCTTAGCTTCCCTTTCTTCCCAAATCGCATGATTCTCTTCCATGGAGATATTCGAAGGAAGACTTTATCTCCAACATTTATGTAACACACGAGACTTTGATGAGAAATATTTTGTTTTTATATAAATCATCAAAGTAATCTTTCACTTCACACAACACTAGCTTGGCTTGCTTTACACGCGATCGCGACCTTCCTCGATAGCTTGCGTCGTACGCAATACTGAGTTTTATTAAACAACGATATGTTATTAAAATATTATTAAAACTAGCCATTATGAATACTAATTACCACTTTTTGAAATTTTGTAAATTTTATTTTTCAAAATGGACTTCATTTTTGGATTTGGAATATTGAAATTAGCCTAGGGTGAAATTTTAGTATTTTTTTGAAAACTTTCAATTTTTGATGAATAGTGAAAATACTAGGTTACTATTTAAAAACCGACTTTTAATTTAAATAATTATTTATTTTATTTAAATTTATTTTAGGTAAAAATTGATAAATAATACCTATATAAGTTCAAATCAATTCATTGGAGTCATTTGATAATAATTTTAGATATATAAAAATTTTATTGAACTTTTCACCGTCTTTTACCCACCTCCTAGGAGAATTACCAAATTCACATAAAACTTAATTTTACCGCTTCTGTGAGTGGAATTTCGAAAATTCGAGAGACATGGTTAATATCAATGACTAAAATGTTGTTCAATCAGATGAAAATAATTTTTGGTGAATAGTAACTTTTTACTTTTTTTTACCACGGTTAAAAGTAAATAGGGTAATTAAGGGTAAAAATGTTATTATTATTACCCTAACACATGTACTAATTCTATTGGATAAGTGTAATTCGACCAAAAAAACCTTAGTAATATAATATGACCATTTAGTCCCACTTGGGTTAGATTAGGACATTTATTATTAATTTATTTAAAGATGGGCTAAAATAATTAAAATGAAAGTTTAATAACTAAATCATTTTTACTAAAGGCTTATACATACGATAAATTTGACTATAAATATTAATTAGAAATATAACAAGATTTCCTACATAATGGGATTTTATTTGTAATTTTCAGACAATAAATAATTTAATTTATTTATGACACAATGATGATGCGGTAATTATCTTATTAATGAAATATTGACATAATTGATGTTATAAATACCCAAATAAATGTAATTTGAGACTTTTTATGAATTAAAATAATTTTATATGTTAACATGAAATGTTAGTGTTGATTTAATTTACTTTTTTCGAACTAATAATTTTGTTATGATTTTCACAAAAATCAATTACCAAATAGTTTCAAAATTGACATAAAATAGTTTTAAAACAAATATTATATTATTAATTGTTATTTTATTCCTAAAAATCTGAGGTTCAGCCCAGATACTTATATCATGATAGGTGTATCATTAACGGACCACTTGGGGGTTTCTTGGATGTGTATGGTAATTTTATTAACTATATAATATAAAAATACAAAGTGACATGGTAAATGTCAATCTAATTAACTAAGAGTTAAAACTAAACGATAAGGTTAATATAATGCCCTAAACTTGTCTAAATTATATTGGATGAGATTATTTCGACCCATACCCATCTTAGCTTCGAAATAAATCAATTTGTAGCAATTAAAAACCGAATATGACTTTATAATAAAATAATATTTTTAGTTTTTCCTAAGGTGCCACTCTCCTCCCTTATAAAAGAGAACCTCCTCCCTCTCTTCCTCACACCACTTTGAGCCTTCAATATCGTCCAACCCCTGACAAATTCTCTTCTCCACTTCCCTAGAAACATCATAGAGTTCATGGTCTTCTTCAAAGACCAATTTTAGTGTCTTAAGAGGAGGTCTCAAAGTGGCTCTTCAAAGAAGAGGTAATGTCCGTTACCGATTCATTCAACTTTATTTCTTCTTCCACTTCTTCTTATTTAGTTGTTTCATTATGAAGTAATAACATCAGTATCACTCCTATACTGATATGTTGTTATAAGTATGAAACAACCCTATTTCACTATTTATCCATCCTACGGAAAACAAAATCACCGCACCTACGTACGTACGGAATACCGTCTCCACGCCGTGGTGTAATCTATTTTCCACCACCACCTTACTTGGATGGGTATAATGGTGTAAATAATAACTATATATGATTATTGTAAAGTGATATTTATTCTGAAATAGTATAAATACACTCCAATACCATTCCACGATCATGGGAATGATATCATCGCTCGTGCGTACGTACGAAATACCATCTCCATGATATGATGCGACTCGTTCTACATGATCTTCATTGCATAATGATTATATAAATGAATTTAATGAATGAATATGATATATATTACACTAATACCATTCTGGAAATTAGGTATCTATAACCTAAAGATAATAATAAGAATTTATTCGACAAAACATGCATAAGAACAAAAAGTAATAAACACCCGAATAACAAGTAGAAATGAAATATAACTAATAAGAAACTAAGAATATGGACATATATGATATCATAACAATGATTATGATTCTGGAATAAGTAAATGTCATTATTTAAATCATTATACAGGAGGTTCGGACACTTATGAAGCAAATCGGACCTAAGGTAAGGGAAAATATCACAATCTCATTTTTATCTGAGATTGTTTATACTTTGGTATTTACTGGGGGTATTTTATCATCCACATTCATGTTTTCTCAATATGTAATATTGATATCCTTATAAAATTGTTTATATCCAATTTTACCCTTTGGTGAGTTTATAGTAAAAGATATGAAAGGAATCTTTTGTCGTTTTTCGTATGAGGTACTTTTTGACTTTTCCGACAAAAGTACGAGAAGAATGTTTTTTTTAACTTATATGTCATGAATGGATTTTTAAAACATTATTTCTAAGAAGCTTACTTTACAAGTTTTCATGTTTATTTTTAATCAACTTCTTTTAGTTTAAAATTGTATGACATGTTAAGAAAGGAAAAATGTTTTGAAGTAGAAAGGATATTTTCCTCAAGAATGAGGTTCAAGTGTTTTATCAAAATTATTTTTCATCTAAGATAATATAGGGTTCTGTTTCTATCCCTATTATTACGTTGATTTGATTATGTTGTGATGGAATTATTTTTATGAATTCTTTTATCTTATATGAATTGTTTTATGATGTCACGATGTTTAAGAATCCCATTTTTATTACATGGGTTATGCAATGATGTATGATTTATGATTTTGTGGCACACATAAGAATGGTATCATTATGAGATGTTTGGGACCTATATATCCCTCCAATTCATTGGGTAAAGATTTATATCTCATGAGATAGACATGGCTGGAACGGCAGGTTAAACCGGTTCAGTGAAACAGGACTGAAAGGAGGAGTGAACTCGGTTCAGAAATGGACTTTGTCCGCTAAGATAGTCTTGGCTATGAGTCTTGACTACTAAGAAATGATTCTCTATGATTATGTGTGTATGCCAAAAAGTTTCATGTTTTAGTTTATGATTATTGATATTACATTTCACTACTATGATTTATCCCATGTTATGAAATTATGATCTCTTTTGCAGGTTAAGATTTCCAAAATTTTATGTTCTTATGAATATGATGTGATTGATATTTCTTTTGTATACCCTTACTGAGCATTTGAGCTCACCCTTTTGTATGTTTTATTTCCCCAAGTCAGGAAGAAGGTTATTAAGTAGGATATGCCAAAAGGGACTCTAGATATGATGAAATAAATGGGAGACAATGTAGATTCTTTATGAACCAGTTGTTTATGTTTCCCAGTTTCTAAAGACATAGACCTATACGGTCCTTTCCTAGTTTTTTTATATGTTGTAATAAGTGTGATTCATGTTTGAATTATTAACAATGTATGTAAAGTATGGTTCATTATAGTTGGTATCATAGGAAAGGTATAGTCAACCTTGGGAAACTATGATGTGAAAGCCTTATTAAGAACCCTAAGGATAAGTCTAAGCATAGAACACAATCTTAGTGTTTTAGAAATGGCCATGAACAACCTCTGATAAGACCTTAAGTGTGGAATTTTATTCTTGATTATGTGTTTTTTCTATTATAATTAGTGTTTCTCACACTATTCTTCTTGGTTTTAGTCAATGGCTGGAACCCGAAGGAACCATGTTAAAGTGGAATGCGATGGGCAATGCAATGATTCTCCCCCTGAGAAACCAAACGTTATGGGAGCTGGAATGAAAAATCTTGTAGCCATGCTCACACAACTTTCTCAAGATACGAATCATGCAGGACTTCCAAACGAGCAAAGGAAGGAGCAACATTTTGTTGAATCCTTCATGAGGTAGCGCCCACTTTCATTCAGCGGGTCTTCTGATCCATTAGTGGTTGAACAATGGATCAGTACCACTGAAAAGATATTTTCAGTTATTCAATGTTCTGAACATGATAAATTCATCTTAGCAGTTTATCGTTTGGAAGGTGATGTTGATCAATGGTGGAATCTTATTAAGAATACTATGCAAAGTGATGAAATTGAGTCCATGGAATGGGATGAGTTCAAGAACTTATTTTTCAATAATTACTTCCCTCGTATTCTCCGAACAAATATGGAGAAGGAATTTCCTGAACTAAAGCAAAACGATGATGAATCTGTTGGTACCTATGAAGAAAATTTTACAAGACCTGCAAGGTACCCTTCTGGTATTATTATCCAACCTGAGAGTAAGATCGATCGATTCTTTAGTGGCTTAAAACCAAGTATTAGAAGGGTGTTAGTCATAAGGTACTTTAATAGCTACGAGGAAATCGTTCGATGTGCTCTCAAAGTTGAGATGGAGATTGGAGTAACCCATCAGTCATATGGGTTTTATAAGAAGAGGAAAATGGAATTCAAAGGAAAATCTAAAGAGGACACTGAAAAGAAGATGAGTTTTCCCTTATGCTCAAAGTGTGGAATGAAACATGGAGGAAATTTTCTTAAGGGGACAATCAAATGTTATAAGTTTGTAAAATAACGTAATCGGGCAATTGAATGTCAAAATAATGGGAAGAAGATGTCTAATGATGCAAACAAAGGAAGGGATACACAGAATGAACCTACTACACTTCAATGTTTCAAGTGCAAGGAAATGGGGAATTATGCCAATCAATTCCCTAATCCAAGGTTTGATGATGATGATGATCGACGTCAACAAACTCTTAAGGCCAAAGACAAAGGAACGTCACATGTAATTTCTATCAGCGATGTGGAGTATGATAACGAAGTGGTGAAAGGTACACTTACCATCCACTCTAAAGTAGAAAATGTTTTATTTGATTCTAGATCCACCCACTCTTTTATTTTTGAAGAATTTTATAAGGGTATAATCGTATTACCTCAATAATTAGATGTTGAGTTAGTTGTGACAACCCCTAATGGAACAACAGTCACATCAAAAGTTTATAATTATTCTCCGATTTAAGTTTGTGGGAAAGTGCTTCCTGCAAATATTTTGATCCTTCCTATAGTGGAATTTGTTGTGATTCTTGGCATGGATTGGCTTTCTCTATATGGAGCTTATATCAATTTCTAAATAAGGGAAGTCACATTCCATATTCCAGATCAATCTATGATCTTCTATCGATGCAAGGATGAACATAACCTTCCTGTGGAAATTTATTCCATCTTATGGGTTTTGATTCCACTAAATTAAGGTTATTTATCTCAAATGGTTGGTGAGAAAGTCATGATTAATAATATGCCCATTGTATGGGAGTTTGATGATGTCTTTCCAGAGGAATTTCTGGGTCTTCCACCAAATCGTGAAGTTGAGTTTTCAATAGAACTCGTACCTGATGCTTTGCCTATTTCAAAGACACCTTATAGAATGGTCCCAATTGAGTTGCAGGAATTGAAGAAGCAACTCCAAGAGAATCTTGATAAGGGATTCATACGCCCTAGTGTGTCACCATAGGGAGCACCTGTTCTGTTTGTTAAGAAGAAATATGGATCAATGAGACTCTGCATTGATTATCTAGAACTTAACAAGATCACTATCAAGAAAAAATATCCTCTCTCACACATTTATGACTTATTTGACCAACTATGTGGAGCTAAATACTTTTCCAAGATTGATCTTCGTTTAGGGTATCATCAATTAAGGGTCAAAAGGGAGGATATACCAAAGACGGCTTTCCGTACAAGGTATGGACACTATGAATTTATAGTGATGCCATTTGGTCTTACTAATTCCCCTGCTATCTTCATGGATCTGATGAATAGAGTCTTTAGAGACTATCTTGATCAGTTTGTGGTAGTCTTTACATACGATATTCTTGTCTATTAAAAGAGTAAGGAAGAACATGAAGATAATTTGAGAATTATATTGAAGACCCTAAGAAAGGAGAATCTTTATGCCAAATTTACCAAGTGTGAATTTTGGCTTTAAAAAGTTGCATTTTTGGGTCACATTATCTCAAAATAAGGTATATCTGTGGATCCAACAAAAATTGAGGTCATCGAAATATGGTCGAGGCCAACAACAGTAACCAAGATTCGATGTTTTCTTGGTTTGGCTAGATATTACCAACGTTTTGTGAAAGATTTTTAATGATTATCTAATCCACTCACCAGGTTGACTCGAAAAGGAGTTAAGTTCGTGTGGACGGAGGAATGTGAAGAGAATTTCAAGGAGTTGAAAATAAGGTAATCCAGTTCACCTGTACTCACACTTCCTTGTAGTGGAGAAAGGTTTGTGATCTACAGTGATGCATCCAAGAAGGGGTTGGGGTGTGTTCTTATGCAAAATGATATGGTGATAGCTTATGCCTCAGGATAGTTGAAAATCCATGAGCAAAATTACCCAACTCATGATTTGGAGTTAGTTGCGGTAATATTTGCATTAAAGATTTGGAGTCATTATCTTTATGGAGAAAGGTTTGATATTTATACTGATCATAAAAGATTAAAGTATATTTTCACACAAAAAGAGCTGAATATGTTCCAAAGAAGATGGTTGGAGCTGATTAAGGATTACGATTGCTCAATTCATTACCACCCTGGGAAAGCAAACAAGGTGGCAGATGCATTACGTCAACAAGACCATGCCAGTTTATCCATGATGAGGATCACAAAAGATCCAATATTTATGGATTTACAAAGGATGGATCTTGGAATTATAATGGAAGGGTAAAAATCATATCTTTCTCAAATGAATGTTCAACCATCTATACATGTGAAGATTAAAGAGTCACAGAAAGAAGATGTAGAGTTCTAAAAGAAGGTGAGAAATGTTCCTGAATTCAACCTTGATTGTGATGGGATAATAAAGTTCAGGAATCAGGTTTGTGTTCCTCCCATCCCAGAATTAATGAAGGAGTTTCTGGATGAGGCTCATTGTTCTTCATTATCTATTCATCCTGGAAGCACAAAGATGTATAGGGACCTGAAAGAGTACTTCTGGTGGGATGGAATGAAAAGAGATGTTGCTGAATATGTCTCTCGATGCTTGGTTTGTCAACAAGTTAAAGTTAAGAGACAGATGTCTAAGGGGATGTTACAACCATTACCCATACCTGAATGGAAATAGGAAAACATCACTATGGACTTTGTCACTGGACTTCCTAAAACATCCAAAGGCAATAATGCTATCTGGGTCATAGTTGATCGTCTTACAAAGTCGGCACACTTCATCGCTAATAGAGATGATTTCTCTCTAGATCAGCTTTCCAGGATATATGTAATGGAAGTGGTAAGATTTCATGGAGTTCCACTTTCTATTATATCTGATTGGGATCCGAGATTTACCTCGAAGTTCTAGCGAAGTATTCAGCATACTCTGGATACAGAGTTGAGTTCCATCACTGCTTATCATCCTCAGAAAGATGGTCAGTCTGAGAGGACAATTCAAGCTCTAGAAGATATGTTGAGATCTTGCTATATGGATTTCAAAGGTGGTTGGGATCAACACCTACCTTTGGTGGAATTTTCTTATAATAATAGCTTTCACTCTAGTATTCAGATGGCTCCTTATGAAGATCTCTATGGAAAGAAATGCAGGACTCCAACTTGCTAGGATGAAGTTGGGGAAAGAAAGCTATTAGGACCTGATCTTGTTGATGAGATGGCAGAAAAGGTCAGATCTATTCAACAACACATTAGAGCAGCTCAGATTCGACAAAAAAGTTATGCCGACAACCGAAGAAAATACCTAGAGTTTGAAGTGGGTGAGAAAGTGTTCTTACGAATATCTCCCTGGGAGAGGGTCATGAGATTTGGAAAGAAGGGAAAGTTAAGCCCTAGATATATCAGTCCTTTTGAAATTCTGGATCATGTTGGGAAGGTAGCTTACCGATTGGCGCTACTACCGAATCTCTCCGAAGTTCATGATGTGTTCCATGTATCTCTCCTGATAAATTAAATACCTGATCACTCACATGTACTCAGCTCAGAAGTTGTATCGTTGGAGCAAGATCTTTCTTATGAAGAACAGGCGATAGAGATTCTGGATCGTAGCGAAAAAGTCCTACAGAACAGGACCACTCACTTGGTGAAAGTTTTATGGAGGAACCACCAATTAGAAGAAGCTACATGGGAGCTTGAGGATATGACGAGGGAGAGGTATCCTCATCTGTTTGTTACAAAGTGACGAATTTCGAGGGCGAAATTCATTTTAAGGGGGGTATAATGTAACACCCGAGACTTTTATGAGAAATATTTTGTTTTTATATAAATCATCAAAGAAATCATTCACCACACACAACACTATCTTGGCTTGCTTTACATTCAATCTCGACCTTCCTCGATAGCTTGCATCATACGCAATATTGAGTTTCACTAAACAACAATATGTTATTAAAATATTATTAAAACTAGCGGTTATGAATAGTAATACCCGCTTTTTGAAATTTTTTAAATTTTATTTTTCAAAATGGACTTCATTTTTGGATTCATAATATCAAAATTATCCTAGGGTGAAATTTTGGTATTTTTCTGAAAACTTTCAATTTTTGATGAATAGTGAAAACACAGGGTTACTATTTAAAAACCGACTTTTTATTTAAATAATTATTTATTTTATTTAAATTTATTTTAGGTCAAAATTGATACATAATATCTATATAATTTCAATGCAATTAATTGGAGTCATTTTATAATAATTTTAGATATATAAAAATTTTATTGAACTTTTCACCGTCTTTTACCCACCTCCTAGGAGAATTTCCAAATTCACATAAAACTTAATTTTACCACTTCTGTGAGTGGAATTTCGAAAATCCAAGAAACACAATTAATATCAAGGACTAAAATGTGGTTCAATGAGATGAAAATAATTTTTGGTGAATAGTAACTTTTTACTTTTTTTACCACGGTTAAAAGTAAATAGGGTAATTAAGGGTAAAAATGTTATTATTGTCACCCTAATACATTTCCTAATTCTATTGGATAAGTGTAATTAGACCAAAAACAACCTTAGGAATAAAATATGACCATTTAGGCCCACTTGTATTAGATTATGACATTTATAATTAATTTATTTAATAAAGGGTTAAAATAGTTAAAATCAAAGTTTAATAACTAAATCATTTTTAATAAAGGTTTATACATAAGATAAATTCGACTATAAATATTCATTATAAAGATAAAAATATTTCATACATAATGGTATTTTATTTGTAATTTTTAAACAATAAATAATTTAATTTATTTATGACGCAATGATGATGCGGTAATTATCTTATTAATGAAATATTGACATAATTGATGTTATAAATACCCAAATAAATGTATTTTGAGACTTTTTATGAATTCCAATAATTTTATATGTTAATATGACATGTTAGTTTTGATTTAATTAACTTTTTTAGAACTAATCATTCTGTTATGATTTTCACAAAAATCAATTACCAAATAGTTTCAAAATTCACATAAAATAGTTTTAAAACAAATATTATATTATTAATTGTTATTTTATTCATAAAAATATAATGTTCAGCCAAGATACTTATATCATGATATGTGTATCATTAATAGACCACTTGGGGGGTCTCTTGGATGTATATGGTAAGTTTGTTAACTATATAATATAAAAATACAAAGTGACATGGTAAATGTCAATCTAATTAACTAAGAGTTAAAACTAAAAGATAAGGTTAATATAATGCCCTAAAATTGTTTAAATTATATTATATGAGAGTATTTAGACCCATACCCAACTTAGATTCTAAATAAATCAATTTTTAGCTTTTAAAAACCGAATATGACTTTATAATAAAATAATATTTTTAGTTTTTCCTATGGTGCCCCTCTCCTCCCTTATAAAAGGGCACCTCCTCCCTCTCTTCCTCACACCACTTTGAGCCTTCACGCTCGGCCAACCCCTGCCAAATTATCTTCTCCACTTCCCTAGAGACATCCTAGAGATCCTGGTATTCTTCAAAGACCAATTGTAGTGATCTAAGAGGAGGTCTCAAAGAGGCGCTTCAAAGAAGAGGTAATGTTCGTTACCGATTCTTTCAACTTTATTTCTTTTTCCACTTCTTCTTCTTTAGTTGTTTCATTATGAAGTAATAACATTAGTATCAATCATATACTGATATGTTATTATACGTATGAAACAACCCTATTTCACCATCTATCCATCCTACAGAAAATAAAATCACCGCGCGTGCGTACGTACGGAATACCGTCTCCACGCCGTGGTGTAATCTATTTTCCACCACCACCTTACTTGGATGGGTATAATGGTGTAAATAATAACTATATATGATTATTGTAAAGTTATATTGATTCTGAAATAGTACAAATACACTCCAATAAAATTCCACGATCATGGGAACGATATCATCGCTCGTGCGTACGTACGAAATATTGTCTCCACGATGTGATGCGACTCGTTCTACATGATCTTCATTGCATAATGATTATATAAATGAATTTAATGAATGAATATGATATATATTACACTAATACCATTATGTGAATGAGGTATCTATAACCTAAAGAGAAGAATAAGAATTTATTCGACAAAACACGCCTAAGAACAAAAAGTAATAAACACCCGAATAACAAGTAGCAATGAAATATTACTAATAAGAAGCTAAGAATATGGCCATATATGATATCATAACAATGAGTATGATTCTAGAATAAGTCAATGACATTATTTAAATCATTATACATGAGGTTCAAACACTTACGAAGCAAATCGGACCTAAGGTAAGGGAAAATATCACAATCTCATTTTTATCCAAGATTGTTTATACTTTGGTATTTACTGGGGTTTATTTTATCATCCACATACATGTTTCCTAAATATGTAATATTTATATCCTTATACAATTTTTTATATCCAATTTTACCATTTGGGGAGTTTTTAGTAAAAGATATGAAAGGAATCTTTTGTCGTTTTTCATACGAGGTACTTTTTGACTTTTCCGACAAAAGTACGAGAAGAATGTTTTTTTAACTTATACGGCATGAATGGATTTTTAAAACATTATTTCCAAGAATATTCCTTTACAAGTTTTCAAGTTTATTTTTAATCAACTTATTTTAGTTTAAAATTGTATGACATGTTAAGAAAGGAAAAATGTTTTGAAGTATAAAGGATATTTTCCTCAAGAGTGGAGTTAAAGTGTTTTATCAAAATTATTTTCCATCTAAGAAAATATAAGGTTATGTTTCTATCCCTATTATTAAATTGATTTTATTATGTTGTGATGGAATTATTTTTATGAGGTCCTTTATCTTATATGAATTGTTTTATGATGTCACGATGTTTAAGAATCCCATTTTTATTGCATGGGTTATGCAATGATGTATGATTTATGATTTTGTGTCACACATAAGAATTGTATCATTATGAGATGGGTTGGACCTATATCTCCCTCCAATGAATTGGGTAAAGATTTATATCTCCTTAGATAGACACGTCTGGAATGGTAGGTTAAACCAGTTTAGTGAAACTAGACTGAAACGAGGATTGAACTCGGTTCAGAAATGGACTTTGTCCAATAAGATAGTCTTGCCTATGAGTCTTGACTACTAAGAAATAATTATCTATGATTATGTGTGTAACACCCCGAGATTTTATGAAAAATATTATTTTAATTTCATTAATGTCTTATGTTGTATTCTACACCAATATTACCTTGCGCTATACGCAACACCGTATTAGCTTGCAGTATACGCAACTCTATTCTTGGACCGTGTTACACACAATTTTGATAATAGTTATTCCACGCAACATTGAGTATATATATATATATATATATATTAAATGTATAAATGAAATATGGTTGGATTCTGTTATACAAAACAACGAAGTATTCTTTCACAACACGCAACCCTGACTTGGCTTGCATTACACGCAATCGCGACCTTCCTCGATAGCGTGTGTTGTACGCAATACCGGGTTTTAATAAACAATGTTATATTATTATAATATTGTCATGAACAAGAAGTTATGAATTGTATTAACTAAATTTTGAATTTTATAACATTATTATTCATCTTACACATTTCTAGAACATGGTATAAGAACAAAATAAATTTTTCGGGTAAAATAAGTATTTTTCAAAAAATGCAGTTTTACCGCCTTTTGATGGCGCACCCACTTTAAATATGGTTTTTGACATGTTTATATGTTCAATTTGAAAAAAATAATATTCTTCTTTTGAATCAGGATATAAAAATTTACATTAGATAAAGTTTTGATATTTTTCTGATAACTTTCATATTTTAATGAATAGTAAAAACACGCTATATTTTAATTAAAAACAACTTTTTTCATCGTAATATCTTATGTGGTGAAATTATAATATTGAATGGTTTTAAAGTATAAATAGAATATATTTTTACCATTTAATATAATTTATGTCATTAGCATTGATTTTACCTTGAATTCGTAGGTTAAATCAATTCAATCTTTTGCAATGTTTTAAAGAAAAACCCATTTTCTTTCGACAACGGGATTAATTTTAATTTAATTTCTGCATCTTTTGTGTATTGAATTTGGAAAAATGGATTCCATATTTGGAATCAGTGGGTCCAAATTATGTTAATAAGCTACTTTTTATTTTTGGGAATTATGAATAGTAACTACGGTAAATTTTATTTACCGTAGTTAAAGGTAAATCGGTAATTAAGGGTAAATATAATATTTTAAAATTACCCTAACAAATGTCAAAATCCTATTGGATGACTAAAAGTCGACCCATATCACCTAAGGGTCAGATTAGAATCATTTAATGGACATTTTTCCATGAAAATAACTTAATTATTATTAAAACCAAAGAAAGTGACAACATCTCACTCTCTTAAATCTTATAAGTATATTAATTTTAATTTAGTGATAAACTTCATTAAACATCGAACATGAATATTCTCCAGAAATCTAATGAAATTATATACATCATATAAATTTATTTAGAATTTTTAGGGATTAAATAATTATCATTTATTATGACACAAAGATGATGCAGTAATTGTCTTATTAATGAAATATTGACATAATTGATGTTATAAATGACCAAATAAATGTAATTTGAGACTTTTTATGACTTACACTAATTTTCTAGGTTAATATGACATGTTATTGTTGATTTAAGTAACTTTTTTTGAACTTATCATTCTGTTATGAATTTCATAAAAATCATGTACCAAATAGTGTCAAAATTGACATAAAATAGTTTTTAAAACAAATATTATATTATTAATTGTTATTTTATTCTTAAAAATATAAGGTTCGGCCAAATGACTTAGATAAGATTATATATATTAATAATAAACAACTTGGGGTTCTTTTGGCTTGATAGAGTAAGTTTATTAACCATATAGTGTAAGAAAACAAAAAAACACGGTAAAAGATAAATTACTTAACTTAGAGTTAAATCTAATTGATAAGGTTAAAATAATAACCTAAACTTGTCTAAATCCTATTGGTTGATAGGATTTCGACCCATCCCCAATTTAGCTTCGAAATAAGACCCTTTTGAACCATTATAAACCAATTTTTACTTTAATGTAAAATAATATTTTGAGATATTCCTAAGGTGCCCCTCTCCTCCCTTATAAAAGGACACCTCCTCCCCCTCCTCCTCACACCAATTTGAGCACTCAAGCTCGGCCAACCCCTGACAAAATCCCTTCTCCACTTCCCTAGAATAATCCTAGAGGTCCTGGTCTTCTTCAAAGACCAATATTAGTTCTCTAAGTGGAGGATTCAAAGAGGCGTATCAAAGAAGAGGTAATATCCATTACCGATCTTTTTCAATTTCTTTCTTCTTCAACTTCTTCTTCTTTAGTTGTTTCATGATAAATTAATAACATAAGTATTTCTTATATACTGATATGTTATTATAAATATGAAACAACTCTAATTAACCTTCTATCCATCCTACGGAAAAAGGAAATCACCGCGCGTGCGTATGTACGGAATACCGTCTCCACGCCGTGGTGTAATCTATTTTCCGCCACCACCTTAATTGGATGGGTATAATGGTTTAATGTGTAAATATATATGATTATTATAAATTTATATTGATACTGAAATAGTATACATACACTTCAACACAATTCCATGACCATGGGAACGATATCATCGCTCGTGCGTACGTACGGACTACCGTCTCCACGATGCAATGAGATTCATTCTCAATGATTAACCATTCATGAATGATTATAAAGTATATATAATAAGTACTAATGAAATATATGACATAATAATTATACTGGAATTATTTATATTTATATGTATTTCATCTACTTAATTCCATTCAATTCAATAAGGAAACAAAAACATCGTTCATGCGTACGTACGGACTACCGTCTCCATGAACGGTGTATTTCTTTCCATTTAATGATTTATTATATATGTATATTCTGAATATATATATATAAATCATGTTTTATATTCTGGAATTGGGTAATCATGATCTAAGTAATCATATGAATAATTACAAGTTAAAAACACGAACGACAGATGAGACGATTTTACCCAAAATGCTACTTTAACATGAATTTACAAAAGAACGGGTAATATAAAGTCATAAGTGGACCATATATGATATAATAACAATGAATATGATTCTGGAACAACTCAATAACATGATTTAAATAATTATACAGGAGGTTCGGACACTTACAAAGCAAGTCGGACCTAAGGTAAGGAAAAATACCACAATCTCATTTTTATCCGAGATTGTTTATTCATAAGTATTTACTGGGGTGTATTTTATCATCCACATACATGTTCCCTCAATATGTAATATTGTTTCCATCCACTTACAATAGTTTAAATCCAATTTTACCCTTCGGTGAGTTTTTAGTAAAATATATTAAAGGAATCTTTTATCGTTTTTCATACGAGGTACTTTTTGACTTTTTCCGACAAAAGAACGAAGAATGTTTTTTTAACTTATACGGCATGAATGGATTTTTAAAACATTATTTCCAAGAAACTTCCTTTACAAGTTTTCAAGTTTATTTTTAATCAAATTCTTTTATTTTAAAGTCGTATGACATGTTATGAAAGGAAAAAAAAATTTGAAGTAGAAAGGATATTTTCCTCAAGAATGGAGTTCAAATGTTTTATCAAAATTATTTTCCATCTAAGATAATATAAGGTTATGTTTTTATCCCTATTATTACATTTATTTGATTATGTTTTGAGGAAATTGTTTTTATGAAGTCATTTACCTTATATGATTTGTTTTATGATGTCATGATGTTTCAAGAATCCCATTTTTGTTACATGTGTTATGCGATGATGTATGATTTATGATTATGTGGAACACATAAGAAAGGATTCATTATAATATGGGTGGGACCTATATCTCCCTCCAATGCATTGGGTAAAGATTTTATATCTCATGAGATAGACATGGCTGAAATGGTAGGTTATACCGGTTCAGTGAAACAAGACTGAAACGAGGGTTACTCGATTCAGAAAGGGACTTTGTCCACTAAGACAGTCTTGGCAATGAGTCTTGACTAACAAGAAATGATTCTCTATGATTATGTGTGTATGCCAAAAAGTTTCATGTTTTAAGTTATGCTTATTGGGATTTCATTTCACTACTATGATTTATCCCATGTTATGAAATTATGCTCTCTTTTGCAGGTTAAGATTTCCAAAAGTTATGTTCTTATGATTATGATGTGATTGATTTTTCTTTTGTTTACCCTTACTGAGCATTTGAGCTCACCCTTTTATGTTTTCTTTTCCCCAGGATATAAAGAAAGGTTTTAGGTAAAAAAAAGGAAGATCTTTATGGTAGATATTGAAGATCTTTCACCACAATTAGAAGATTACGTTCCGAGTTTCCAAAGACACTAAACTATTACGATCCTTGTGTGTTTGTTTTTGTTATGTACTAAGTATTCCGCAAAAGTAATGTAATGTCCATGTAGGTCAAGCTTCGGGTCTCTACAGTTGGTATCAGAGGAAAGGTTTAGTCAACCTTTGGAAACTAGGATGCGAGAACTTTAGTGAGATCCCTAGAGATATTTATAAGGTATGTCTAGGGATGTCCCTAAGGATAAGTATACGTATAGGATACATTCCTAGAACTACGGTAATGATCATAGAATTTAACATAAGATGTTAGATATTGAGGGTACTCCCCCTTTATTATGTTGTTTTCCCTAGCATGATTTTTGCCTCTCACACTATTCTTTTTTGGGTTTTAGAAAATGGCTGGAAACAAGATGATTCACGATAATGGAGGATATGATGGACAATGGAATGATATTCTTCATAATGAAATGGGATTTGGAAGTCCAAACATCATTATTATGCCGAATCAGCAATCTCATAATATGATCAATAAAGTAAAATTTGGTAAGTTTCCTGACTCGGCTAATAAGAGAAAGATGGAGTTTCATGATGATCATAGAGGAAAGAAAGTTCAATTTCCCCTATGTAAATCATGTGGGAAGAGGCATCAAGGAGAATGTTTCAAAGGAACTGGAAGATGCTTTGGGTGTGGAAAATAAGGACACAAAGCAAGTAAATGCAAAGGAAAAGGTTAAGTTAACAACATGGATGAGGATAATGGTATTGTACGACATCAAAAATGGTTAAATGTTTTAAATGTGGAATGTGCGGGCATTATGCAAACCAATGCCCTAAGGGAAAGTCTCATGAAGATAATCAGTATGGTCGTATGGGAAGTATTTATGTGGATGATGATGAAGAGACTACAAATGATATGTGAGATGAAAGAATTGTTGAAGCTCGGTCAATGGTTTAAGAATGTAGTGGAATGATTACATGTTTATCATGTGTAATGTTGTATAAGTAATCTCATGGTACTATGGAATAAAGAGACATGTAAGGATTGTTACATTGTTGTCTGATTAATGTTACCAGTATCCATGAAAGGTTATTCAGATATTTTTGGAATGTAGATGATATGCGCATAATGAATGGATAAGGAGAAAATTAAATGTTTGACAGTATTCATGAGCTCATGATTGATATAAGGACTAAGTGATATCATGGTTTGAGTATATAGAATTTTGAGGATTTTGGTATGTGAAAAGTGTTAACTTTTAACTGCATTCAAGTTTTCACTATGGTTCAATGGGTATTCAAGATAATACATTATTAAGGCCTTTGAATGTTTGGAATGTGACCAACAAAACATATCTTATGATATATGGGGATCGACGATGGTGTTAAATCTCTGGTAATCGTTTTCACTATGTTATGAGAGTGGACTGCAGTATTATGGATAAGCCTAAAGATTGGAATGGATTATGTTGGACATAAGTTAGTATTGTTTAAGGATAGAAGTTTTCTCGATATTATTGATGGGATGTTATAGTAGAATAGTTTTAGAAAAAGGACAACCTGTAGGACGGGCGACAACCCATCGCATCGGACAAGGATGTGGGAATCGAACCCACAACCGAAGTGCGACTGGCCTTTATCGTCTACCACTGGCCTACAGGAAGTCCCTGTTTATTGGAAACTAGTTTTATTATATTAAGCAGTATGATATATGAAGTATAAAGTCCATTTTAGGAACCATATATGATTAATCTCACTATAGATTGACTTATGTATATAATTTTTGCTAATCTTTTGTTTGAGACAGATGGAATGACCCGTCATTCTATCACATGATCTGCTAACACTTCACGAATAACAAATTCAACTTCATTTATTTAAGATATGAAGTGGAAATTGTTAAAGGAACGAACAATAGTGAGATTGTACCATAATAAAGTAAGTATTTATTCTAATTCAAATTCTTTAACTTTAGGGAAACGATCTTGAAAACCAAAAATGTTTTCCTGGTGATCTTATATCAGATGAATCAGATGGTACCTTAGATCATCACAAATTTATGGCTTTGTGATTGCTGGCTTTTCCATAGCCATGTTCTCTACCACTCTCCATCAGAACATGATGGTTAGATTTCTCTTCCATATCCATATTTTCACCTATATGGAAACCCAGTGATTAGTTTATTTGGGTAACCGTTACGTTTCATACTTTTGTTTTTAAAGATTGTTTTTGATATTCCTTTTTACGATGTGGGTTTCTATTAAAGAATCTTTCGAATAGTAAACCATTTATAACCCTGACGAATTTCGAGGGCGAAATTCATTTTAAGGGGGGTAGAATGTAACACCCTGAGATTTTATGAAAAATATTATTTTAATTTCATTAATGTCTTATGTTGTATTCTACACCAAGATTACCTTGCGCTATACGCAACACCGTATTAGCTTGCAGTATACGCAACACTATTCTTGGACCGTGTTACACACAATTTTGATAATAGTTATTCCACGCAACATTGAGTATATATATATATATATATATTAAATGTATAAATGAAATATGGTTGGATTATGTTATACAAAACAACGAAGGATTCTTTCACAACACGCAACCCTGACTTGGCTTGCATTACACGCAATCGCGACCTTCCTCGATAGCGTGTGTTGTACGCAATACCAGGTTTTAATAAACAATGTTATATTATTATAATATTGTCATGAACTAGCCGTTATGAATAGTATTAACTAAATTTTGAATTATATAACATTATTATTCATCTTACACATTTCTAGAACATGGTATAAGAACAAAATAAATTTTTCGGGTAAAATAAGTATTTTTCAAAAAATGCAGTTTTACCACCTTTTGATGGCGCACCCACTTTAAATATAGTTTTTGACATGTTTATATGTTCAATTTGAAAAAATAATATTCTTATTTTGAATCAGGATATAAAAATTTACATTAGATAAAGTTTTGATATTTTTCCGATAACTTTCATATTTTAATGAATAGTAAAAACACGCTATATTTTAATTAAAAACAAATTTTTTCATCGTAATATCTTATTTGGTTAAATTATAATATTGAATGGTTTTAAAGTATAAATAGAATATATTTTTACCATTTAATATAATGTATGTCATTAGCATTGATTTTACCTTGAATTCGTAGGTTAAATCAATTCAATCTTTTCAATGTTTTAAAGAAAAACCCGTTTTCTTTCGACAACGGGATTAATTTTAATTTAATTTCTGCATATTTTGTGTATTGAATTTGGAAAAATGGATTCCATATTTGGAATCAGTGGGTCCAAATTATGTTAATAATCTACTTTTTATTTTTGGGAATTATGAATTGTAACTACGGTAAATTTTATTTACCATAGTTAAAGGTAAATCAGGTAATTAAGGGTAAATATAATATTTTAAAATTACCCTAACAACTGTCAAAATCCTATTGGATGACTAAAAGTCGACCCATATCACCTAAGGGTCGGATTAGAATCATTTAATGGACATTTGTCCATGAAAATAACTTAATTATTATTAAAACCAAAGAAAGTGACAACATGTCACTCTCTTAAATCTTATAAGTATATTAATTTTAATTTAGTGATAAAATTCATGAAACTTCGAACATGAATAGTCTCCAGAAAGCTAATGAAATTATCTACATCATATAAATTTATTTAGAATTTTAGGTATTAAATAATTATCATTTATTATGACACAAAAATGATGCAGTAATTGTCTTATTAATGAAATATTGACATAATTGATGTTATAAATGCCCAAATAAATGTAATTTGAGACTTTTTATGACTTAAACTAATTTTATAGGTTAATATGACATGTTATTGTTGATTTAAGTAACTTTTTTCGAACTTATCATTCTGTTATGAATTTCATAAAAATCATGTACCAAATAGTGTCAAAATTGACATAAAATAGTTTTTAAAACAAATATTATATTATTAATTGTTATTTTATTCCTAAAAATCTAAGGTTCGGACAAATGACTTAGATAAGATTATATATATTAATAATAAACAACTTGGGGTTCTTTTGGCTTGATATAGTAAGTTTATTAACCATATAGTGTAAGAAAACAAAAAGACACGGTAAAAGTTAAATTATTTAACTTAGAGTTAAATCTAATTGATAAGGTTAAAATAACAACCTAAACTTGTCTAAATCCTATTGGTTGATAGTATTTCGACCCATACCCACTTTAGCTTCGAAATAAGACCCATTGGAACCATTATAAACCGATTTTGACTTTAATGTAAAATAATATTTTGAGATATTCCTAAGGTGCCCCTCTCCTCCCTTATAAAAGGACACCTCCTCCCCCTCCTCCTCACACCAATTTGAGCACTCAAGCTCGGCCAACCCCTGCAAAAATCCCTTCTCCAATTCCCTAGAATAATCCTAGAGGTCCTGGTCTTCTTCAAAGACCAATATTAGTTCCCTAAGTGGAGGATTCAAAGAGGCGTATCAAAGAAGAGCTAATATCCATTACCGATCTTTTTCAATTTCTTTCTTCTTCAACTTCTTCTTCTTTAGTTGTTTCATGATAAAGTAATAACATAAGTATTTATTATATACTGATATGTTATTATAAATATGAAACAACTCTAATTAACCTTCTATCCATCCTACGGAAAATGGAAATCACCGCGCGTGCGTACGTACGGAATACCGTCTCCACGCCGTGGTGTAATCTATTTTCCGCCACCACCTTAATTGGATGGGTATAATGGTTTAATGAGTAACTATATATGATTATTAGAAATTGATATTGATACTGAAATAGTATACATACACTTCAACACAATTCCATGACCATGGGAACGATATCATCGCTCGTGCGTACGTACGGACTACCGTCTCCACGACGCGATGAGATTCATTCTCAATGATTAACCATTCATGAATGATTATAAAGTATATATAATAAGTACTAATGAAATATATGACATAATAATTATACTGGAATTATTTATATTTATATTTATGTCATCTACTTAATTCCATTCAATTCAATAAGGAAACGAAAACAGCGTTCATGCGTACGTACGGACTACCGTCTCCATGAACGGTGTATTTATTTCCATTTAATGATTTATTATATATGTATATTCTGAATATATATATAAATCATTTTTTATATTCTGGAATTAGTTAATCATGATCTAAGTAATCATATGAATAATTACAAGTTAAAAACACGAACGACAGATGAGACGATTTTACCCAAAACGCTACTTTAACATGAATTTACAAAAGAACGGGTAATATAAAGTCATAAGTGGACCATATATGATATAATAACAATGAATATGATTCTGGAACAACTCAATAACATGATTTAAATCATTATACAGGAGGTTCGGACACTTACAAAGCAAGTCGGACCTAAGGTAAGGGAAAATACCACAATCTCATTTTTATCCGAGATTGTTTATTCGTAAGTATTTACTGCGGTGTATTTTATCATCCACATTCATGTTCCCTCAATATGTAATATTGTTTCCATCCACTTACAATAGTTTAAATCCAATTTTACCCTTCAGTGAGTTTTTAGTAAAAGATATTAAAAGAATCTTTTATCGTTTTTCATACGAGGTACTTTTTGACTTTTTCCGACAAAAGAACGAAGAATGTTTTTTTTAACTTATACGGCATGAATGGATTTTTAAAACATTATTTCCAAGAAACTTCCTTTACAAGTTTTCAAGTTTATTTTTAATCAACTTCTTTTATTTTAAAGTCGTATGACATGTTATGAAAGGAAAAATGTTTTTGAAGTAGAAAGGATATTTTCCTCAAGAATGGAGTTCAAATGTTTTATCAAAATTATTTTCCATCTAAGATAATATAGGGTTCTGTTTTTATCCCTATTATTACATTAATTTGATTATGTTTTGAGGAAATTGTTTTTATGAAGTAATTTACCTTATATGATTTGTTTTATGATGTCATGATGTTTCAAGAATCCCATTTTTGTTACATGTGTTATGCGATGATGTATGATTTATGATTATGTGGCACACATAAGAAAGGATTCATTATAAGATGGGTGGGACCTATATCTCCCTCCAATTAATTGGGTAAAGATTTTATATCTCATGAGATAGACATGGCTGAAATGGTAGGTTATACCGGTTCAGTGAAACAGGACTGAAACGAGGGTTACTCGATTCAGAAAGGGACTTTGTCCACTAAGATAGTCTTGGAAATGAGTCTTGACTAACAAGAAATGATTCTCTATGATTATGTGTGTATGCCACAAAGTTTCATGTTTTAAGTTATGCTTATTGGGATTTCATTTCACTACTATGATTTATCCCATGTTATGAAATTATTCTCTCTTTTGCAGGTTAAGATTTCCAAAAGTTATGTTCTTATGATTATGATGTGATTGATTTTTCTTTTGTTTACCCTTACTGAGCATTTGAGCTCACCCTTTTATGTTTTCTTTTCCCCAGGATATAAAGAAAGGTTTTAGGTAAGAAAAAGGAAGATCTTTATGGGAGATATTGAAGATCTTTCACCACGATTAGAAGATTACGTTCCGAGTTTCCAAAGACACTAAACTATTACGATCCTTGTGTGTGTGTGTTTGTTATGTACTAAGTATTCCGCAAAAGTAATGTAATGTCCATGTAGGTCAAGCTTCGGGTCTCTACAATGTGTGTATTCCACAAAGTTTCATGTTTTAAGTTATGATTATTGGGATTACATTTCACTACTATGATTTATCCCATGTTATGAAATTATGATCTCTTTTGCAGGTTAAGATTTCCAAAATGTTATGTTCTTATGAATATGATGTGATTGATATTTCTTTTGTATACCCTTACTGAGCATTTGAGCTCACCCTTTTGTATGTTTTCTTTCCCCTGGTCAGGAAGAAGGTTTTTAAGTAGTATATTCCAAAAGGGACTCTAGGTATGATGAAATAAATGGGAGATAATGTAGATGATTTATGAACCAGTTGTTTATGTAGTATACTTATTAACAATGTATGTAAAGTATGGGTCATTATAATTTAACTCTAAGTCCCTTCGACAATTGTCAACATATCTCTTTTTTTGACTTTGAGCAGCTTTTATGTGTTTCTATATGACTTGAACCTTCTCTATCATATCTTGAACAGGATTGGGTCCAAGTATCTTCCTTTTCTCCAAATTCATCCCAACATGTTGGAGTTCTAAATCGCTTTCCATATAGAGTTTCATATGGAGCCATCTGGATACACGAGTGGAAGCTATTGTTGTATGAGAACTCAACCAGTGGGAGATGCTGATCCCAACGACATTTGAATTCAAGAGAGGAGGATCTTAGCATATCTTCAAGCGTATGAATAGTTCTTTCAGACTGGCCATCAGTTTAGGGGTGATAGGCCATGCTGAAATTTAATTCAGTACTCAAAGCATGTTGAAGGCTCTTCCAGTAACATAGATGTGAACCTTGGATCACGGTCAGATACAATTGAGAGTGGAACATTGCGCAGTCTCACCACTTCCTTCACATATATCTTTCCAAGTTGTTCAAGCGAGAGATCCTCCCGAATAGAGATAAAATGGGCAGTCTTGGTGAGTCGGTCAACCACAACCCATATAAAATTATTTCCCTTTGATGTATTTGGGAGACCCGTGACAAAGTCCATAGTAACATTTTCCCGTTTCCACATGGGTATAGACAATCGCTACATCATGCCTTTGGACTTTTGTCGCTCAAATTTAACTTACTGACATACTAAGCACCTTGATATATATTCCGCAATCTTTTTCTTCATGTTATCCCACCAGAAGTGTTCTCAGAGATCACCATACATCTTGGTACTCCCATTATGGATAGAGAAAGTGGAGCTATGTGCATTGTCCAATAGCTCCTTCTTTATCCCGGGTGATGAAGGCACACAAAGCTACGTTCCAAACCGAATCACACCATCATCGTCGATATGGAACTCTTGCAGCTTCCCTTCCTTTACTGCTTTCACCCTCTTTTGTATCTCCACATCATCCCTTTTTGTTTCCATAATCTTCTCCGGGACGGATGGTTTCACAATCATTTGGGAAAGGTAGGAGGTATCCCCTTCCCTTATGATTTCCAAATCCTTTCTTTGCATATCCAGGAAGATAGGGTGTTTCTCAATCCACGGCATGGATAGAGTAGTAGGTTATTTTCTACTTAGAGCATCGCCTACCTTGTTTGCCTTTCAAGGATGATAGTGAATAGAACAATCGTAATCCTTGATTAGCTCTAACCATCTCCTTTGGCTCATAATGAGCTCCTTTTGTGTGAATATATACTTTAGGCTCTTATGGTCGGTGTATATGTCACACTTCTCACCATAAAGGTAGTGCCGCCAGATTTTTAAGGCAAAAATCACAGTTGTCAGCTCTAGATCATGTGTCATGTAGTTTTGATCATGGATCTTAAACTGTCGTGAGGCATAGGCTATCACATTTTCATTTTTCATGCGTACATAACCCAGTCATTTTTTTGAAGTATCACTATATATCAAAAAACTTTCTCCACTTTTTGGTAGTGTGAGTACAGGTGTCGTGATTAGCCTTCTCTTTATCTCCTTGAAGCTTCCCTCACATTCTTCCGTCCAGACATACTTTACCCCTTTCCTTGTTTAATTAGTTAGTGGGCTTGACAATCGTGAGAAGTTTCTCACAAAATGTCAGTAGTACCCAGCTAATCCAAGAAAACTATGGATTTATGCAACACTAGAGGTCCCAGGCCATTCCTCAATTGCCTTTGTCTTTGAAGGATCCACAGAAATTCCCTCACTTGTGATCACATGTCCCAAGAACGTGACTTGATTCATCCAAAAGTCACACTTTATGAACTTGGCGTACAACTTATCATTTCTTAATGTCACCAACACAAGTCTTAGATGTTCTTCATGTTCCTCCTTGATTTTGGAGTAGATGAAAATATCATCAATAAACACTACCACAAATTTGTCAAGGTAAAGACTAAAGACTCTATTAATCAAATCCATGAAGATTTCAGGGGCATTAGTAAGTCCAAATGGCATCGCCAAATACTCATAGTGCACATACCTTGTTCAGAAGGCAGTCTTCTGAATACCTTCCTTCTTCACCTTTACCTGATGATATTCAGAATGAAGATCCACCTTTGAGAAGTATTGATCTCCTCTTAACTGGTCAAACAAGTCATCAATCCTTGGGAGAGGATAATTTTTCTTTATGGAGATCTTTTTGAGTTCCCGATAATCGATACACAGCCACATTGTTCCATCCTTCTTCTTCACAAAGAGCACTGGCGCACCCCAAGGCGATGCACTAGGGCGTATGAACCCTTTGTCCAGATTCTCTTGCAGCTACTTCTTTAACTCCTCCAGTTCGATAGGAGACATCCTATAGGTACACTTCGAGATAGGAGTAGCTCCAGGTATGAGTTTAATTGAGAACTCTACCTCACGATCCGGGGGAATTCTGGGTAAATCTTTGGGAAATATATCATCATATTCCCTCACGATGGGAATTTCCTCAAGGTTGACACTTTCCTTCGACTCAACCATTTGGGCGAGGTATGCTTCTTCATAGGGAATCAACACCCACACCATTGATGGATTTTTTAAAGGAGATTTATGATCTTCCTTTCATTTGTAGAAGAGCATGGGATGGTTCGGAATATGAAAGGATATTTCCTTTTCCTGACAGTTGATATGTTCTCTATATAACAAGAGCCAATCCATTCCCATTATAGCATCGAATTCCACCAAGGGAAGTATTATGAGATTTTCCATAAGAATCTTACCACATACGCCAACAGGAGAAGAGTTAAAAACTTGGGTTGAAATGATTGCACCACTTGGTGTTTTTACAGATATCTCTACTTCAAGGTTTCAGGGCTTTGATTCTATAGTTCTAGAAAACTTGCAAGATATAAAGGAATGCGTAAAACCATAATCAAATAAGACTTTTTCCATTCTTGAGTGAATAGGATGTGTACCTTGTATGACTTCATTATCATGATCCACCTCCACAGTAGTGATGGAATAAGCCTTCCCTTGTTCCTTTGGCTTTTTTGGCTGCTGACATTGGTTACCCTGGAGAACTCGAGGTTTAGTGCACTAGTTTGCATAGTGCCCTAGCTCCCTATAGTTGTATCATTGAACCGTGAGTGGTTCTCTCCTTTCATCAGCTATATTCTCCTTACTTTTCATGTCTTTTCGACACTCTTGAGCATGGTGTCCTTCTTTCCCACACTTGAAGCATTTCCCCATCCCTTTGAGCCAGTTCCCATTGTGCAACTTCCCACATTTTTTGCATGTGGGTCGTTGATTTTTCTTCCCACCTTTATCATTAGATCCACCAGATTGAAACTCCATCTTTCTTTTCTTATAACCATATCCATGGGACCATTCTCAAAACCCCATCTCCACTTTTATACCACACCAAAAAACTTCTTCATAACTTTCAAAGTCTCAAATTTCAAGAGCCTTTTGAAGGTGTGGTTTTAATCCACTAAAGAATCTATAAATTTTTCTATCATTATTGATAAAAAACCCAAAGCATACCTTGCGAGCCTTGTGAAATTTTCTTCATAGGTTGTGATATATTCTCCTTATTTTTTCTTGAGCTCTATGAATTCTCTCTCCATCTTCGTGTGAAGAGTTCATGGGAAATACTTATTAAGAAACATTATCTTAAAGTCTTCCAATTACATCTCTTCAATTTCCTCCCTTGGATTGGTGTTCTTAATCATTTCCCACCATTGATCAGCTTCTCCAACTAGATGATAAAAAACAAGAGTCACCTTCTCCATCTCAAAACAGTGAAGTATAAAAAAAGATCTTCTCCATGGTGTTGACCCATTGTTCCACAACTAGTGGATCGGAAGATCCACAAAATGTCGTTGGTCGTTGCCGTATAAAAAATTTGATAGCCAGTTTCTCCCACTTTGGTGAAGGAGGACATTCCCCATTATTATGGTTATTATTCAAAACCTGAGATAATAGGGTAAGCATCGCCATGAAGTTTTGAACTCCACCACCCAAATCATTGGGGATGTCATTCGGGCAATCGTTGCATTGGCCCTCGCATGAGTTGTTGGCCTGATTTCTCCTTGTTCCCACCATTTTATAAAATATAATAGGATATAAAAAACATAAGTAAAAAAGTCATGAATAACTTATTCATTTAAACAATTTATACCAAAAACATAACATATGGGATCCCTAGGTAAATTTATTTGTACTTAGTCTCATGTTGTATGTTTTCCCTAGGGTTCACTAATCCTAATTCCCAAATTAACTAAACCTCCCTCTAATACCAACTATAGTGACCCATCCTTTTATTACATTACTATTACATCATTTTAAAGATAAAAAACATAATATTATTACATATATAGGATCAAAAGGTTTAGTGTCTTGGGAAAACTAGGACCGTACATAACAATTACAACATCAAGCATAAACATTTATTTAATTTCTTCCTCTCTAGCTTCTTATTGGCACTTGTCCTTTACTTAGTAAATGTAGACACCTGAGGATATACATCAAAAGGGGTGAGCTATAATACTATTAAGAGGATATATAATAATAATATATCGCGGGGTGAGCATAATCAAAACATGGGAAAAAGATCATGAACATTAGAGGAAGCATAAAGATAAGACTTGAAATGTGGCAATGCATAAAAATGAAACATCATGTCTTAGTGGTTAACTACCACACATACTTGTGAGCCAAGCTATAATCTTACTCACACATCATTTCACAGTTACTCATGAGGTTCATCACTTTACCCAATGCATTGGAGCGCTGTATAATTCCGGGTGCAACCGTCACTTTGAAACATTCATATTGTGCTATATAATTCCGGGCACACCCGTCACATCATAACATTATCATTATCATGTGTGACACATAGAACATATATCAAAAGTGAACATAACTAACCCGTGTTAAGCAATATTTTTCATCTCATAATAATACATTCATAGGATTTGGGTTCCCAAAAAAATATGGAACAACATACTTGATACAAGAACCATCAACCATGAATGTGAGGTAAAAGTTGAGTTCTTAAAATAAGAGTTATTTTGGAAAACATTTTTACTGACATAAACTTTAGTAGAAAACATGTATATCCCAGAACAGGTAAGATAATTATGAACAAATTATCTTTAAGGAGTAACAATATCAAAAATTGAGTGAAATAGGTAGAACCTGAATGACGAAAGTTGGGTTAGAGAATTTCCCCTTACCATGTACCCAAATGATTCCTTCCCTTTAATGTCCTGTATAATGACTTTATATTCATTAATTATAAATTCAAGAACCTTTTATACATTAATAAGGTTAATTATGGTTTCATTATGTCATTTTATGTTCATTTGGATGACTTATAGAGTTTAAAAACATTGTTTGGGGATGTTCGTTTTTATGGTTTTTCTTGGGTGGTTCACTTGTGTTCATGAATTGAAGTTCGGGTAGAACATGGGTAAACATCCAGAACTGATATTACATGTTATATATGATATTACATGATTTTGGATGATCTTATCATGAATAAAATTTTACCCATGTGGATGAATCATTAGACAAGAATTAAATGATGATTATTTGGGTTAATTTGGGCGGTTTTTTATCATAATGAACTTGTTTTAACTTATCACATAGTAATATGGTCATAAGTTTGTTCCATAACTTTAAATAGGAGATAATACATCTTAAATGTTCTTTTTAAACCATAAAAATGGTTTCATGACTAGATATAAAGGTAGAAATGGAAGAAGAAATCATGTCAATCTTGAAGGTGATAAATTAACACTTCACGAACAACATTCTCTTTAATAAAATAAAAGGAAGAGGGAAAGTGGGTTTGATGATATAATATCCCATTAGAATCATAGAATTATATTATATGTATAATAATGGAGTTACAATACAATTTGAATGAATATGGGTGGGGAGATATCAAGAAATGGACTTGAACTTGAAAGGAAATTAAAGGAGAAGAGGGAGAGAAATTACCTCTTCAATCCTTCTCTTGAGAACCTCCTTAAGGGACTAATCATAGTATTTTGATGATACCAGAAGTCCTAGGACTTGGAAACGGGTCTATTGAAGGTTTTTGGGCAGATTTTAGAGAATTATTGGAGCTTGAGAGGTGTGAGGAAATGAGGGTGTGAAGGGTGGCTTTTATAGTGGAGGGGAGAGGGGTTTCCTTAATATAAAATTCATTAGTTTATTAATTTCCCCTAAGACAAGGAATAGTGAGTCTTGGATGACCAAGAAAAGTAATTTTATCATTTTATCCCGAACCATGTGGTCTTACATCATCATATCATCATCGATGACTCAATTAATCCATTATTTAGCATTTATTGTAAATTATCAGATTCTACTATTCGTCAAAAATTCAAGTATCTCAGAAAAATCCCAAAATTTTACCCCAACCATTTTTTGAAGTGTATAATACAAAAATGAATTCCATTTTTCAAAAATAATTTTATAAATATTATTAATGTAATATTTAATTAAAATCATAATTTACTGAAAAAAAAAAAGTTTTTATGATTTAAACTGATTTTATAGTGCTTTCAAAAATTAAGTAGGGTCTTATAAAATTATCTAAAAACTATAATACATTGATTCAATAATTTATGAATATATTTTGGGGAAATAAATATTCTTTTAAATTAATTAATTAATTATAATTAATTATTTATGACTTAAAAAATTCCAAAACGTTTACAAATGTCAAATTGTCACTTTTTAAGATGTCTAAATTTTATTTAATTATTAATAGGTAATGTTACTCTTATGTTGGATGATTTAATATTCATAAGGGTCATATTACTATTCATAATTTTATGTTACTATTCCTAAGGGTATGTTACTATTCACCGAAAATTATTTTTATTTCATTAGACTCCAAAAAATCATCTTGAGCACAACTGTGTATGTCGACTTTTCAAAATTCCCAACACAGAAGTGAAAAACTTATGTTTAAAGTTCACTTAGAACTTAGTAGTTCATTATGTTGTGTTTTCATGTGATTTTATGACATAAAAATAAGAAAGTAAATTCCATTGAAAAACATTGGGTCGTTACAGTACATGTAGTAATTAACTGAAAGGGAAACATTGGTACATGCACCATATAAGAATGGTATGGGTTTCCTTGTCCTTATTGAGTTAGATCCCCATATATACTCACTGACTGTGGTACATTTTTTCTATTTTTGGATTCCTCCATGACGATTTCCAATGACGATTCAGCTGAAATATCATGGGGATGATCCCCTCAGTGACAAGGATTCGATATAGGGACTTTTTCTGGAGGTAGACACTTCAGATGGTTTTCTAGTCATACCTCCGCCCATTGAATAGTAGATGGTTTGCATGGTACTAGAGTATTAGGTGTAAAATATGAGCATTCTTAATGTGTTTCAGTTTCAGTGACCCCTCAGGTTTAGTGGATATAAAACCCCAAAAGT
Organism: Viscum album; assembly: GCA_963277665.1. NCBI lineage: Eukaryota > Viridiplantae > Streptophyta > Magnoliopsida > Santalales > Viscaceae > Viscum > Viscum album. The sequence goes on from OY728160.1 coordinate 1,905,627,735, forward strand.
GTTAGTATACTTGATTGAGGTTGTTACACAAGACTTTAATCTCATCAGGGAACCTACATACAATATTTGTGTCCAAGCGGGAATCCTTCTTCATGGTTCCACAAGTCACTGGTGGAACATATTGGTTCTATCATATGATGAGGAAACTATTTCATGGATAGAGTTTGAGCATCTCTTTTGGTAAGAGTACTCTCTAGCTTTGATATAAGCAGTTCGCATCTAGGATCTTTTAAAAGAAATAGTGGGGAAGCATGGTTGTATTAGATTATTATTTGAGTTTCTCCAACCTCTCATTATACTTAGTTGGTTTTATTTATAATTTTTTCTTTCATACATGGACCTTGGAGAAAGGTCCATATAGGTAAATTTTGTCCCCTATGATACCTAAATACATTCCTACTTGTAGTGGGGTGCTGGATTGTTCCTTAGTGATAGATATCTTTGAGGACAAGTAGACACTGGAAGTGGGTTATAATAGTTAGCATAGGGGTCGATACTACAACAACCGGTAGTTGATGGTAGATGTGGGTATCTGGACATGCGATACATTTCAAAACCTGATCTAATAACATAGTTTATATGGTTCAAGGCTCTCAATATGGGTCTAGTAAGCCTAGGGATAGGCATTTCTACTCTTTTAATGGATGGGGAAATTTCTCTTAGGATTTCATGACTAGACTTATGACTGATAGAGAGATAGTTGATATAATTCCTATGTATATGTAGTGATAAAAACAAGGTGGTCCATAGGATGGAAAACGTGGTATAGGGGTAGGAAAAGTAGTTGAAGGTGGACTACAATTTGATATGTTATTTCCACCACCCCCAGGTGGTCCTGGCTTAGATCATGGTGTTGGAGGTTGGGGTGTGCATAGCTATAGGCCATGGAGGCCTATGATCCAAATAATATATGCATGATTTGATGTATGATTTGTCTATACTGTACCTTTACAATAGTTTTTACTAACAAAGGTATGAGCTAAAATTTTCATGTGACGTCCCTATTTTGATAACTAGAGGTTTTGGTTGAGCCCTTAGAACAACCCTTACGCTTAGAGACACCAACTAGAGATGACTGAGTGATCACATACTGTTTTAATTAGTGATATCTAATTCTTAGAGGAGAGATTTTCTCAGGGGATATCATTATGGAATCATTCAATCCGTAATATGTAATCTAAGGATAGGGCTTGTTATACACCATTCATGAACATATTGAATGATTTGGGTTAAGGATCTGGTGTGTCCACATTGATGGGATAAGGTGTTCCTTCATAGGTGAGAAGGATACATAGGTGCATCAATATGGACTCAAACAAGGGAGGGTTTATCCTATCACTCTCCAATTGGATATAATGAATCTTGGAGTAGTGGATAATATGAGTTATCAGTTTCGTACTGTGGTGGCTGAGTACAAGGAACTTTTTTCTAAGGACATGCTAGGATTACCTCCCAACTGAGAGATATAATTCGGTATTTATTTACACACAATGATGGCCCTTATATTTTCACCTCTATGTATTTTTTATTCTGAATAGATTCATGTTCCAAGCATGTATTTGAAGGACTTATAGAGAAAGGGAATTGTGAGACATAGTGTTTCCCCTTAGGAAGACCCAATGTTGTTCTCTAAGAACGTGTATGAGAAATTGATGTTATTGATGGATTATAAATGTCTTAACTAGGTGAATGTAAAGAACAAGTATCCAATACCAAGGATTGATGACCACTTCGATCAGTTGAGTGGGGCGTGATGGTTCTAGAAGATTGAACACATGTCAAGATATCACCGACTATGAGTATAGATTGTGGATATACCAAATATGGAATCCATATGTCTCTATGGTCACTAAAAATACTTAGTGATTCCATCCAAAAATAAGAACACCCTAGTATTGTGCATGGGACATATTACCCAGATATTTCATCCTTTCTTAGAATTGATTACGGTGGTCTTCATCAATGGTATCCTAGAGTCCTCGGCATCCGAGGAGGAGCATAAGGGTCACTTGATGATGGTTTTAGACACACTCTAGGAGAACCATCTTTATGGGAATATCTCAAAGTGTCATTTTTAGAATTAGAAAGTCTACATTTTGGGACATGTTATCTCAGCTGATGGTCTAGCAGCGGACTCACTAAAGGTTGAGGTAGTGTTCTCTTGGGATCCACAGAAGAGTCTGATGGAGGTGAGGAGATTTGTTGGGTTTGATGGATACAATAAGAAAGATTTTAACTATTTATCCATATATCAGCATCATTATCTACATTAACCAAGATGGGTACGCCTTTTGAGTGGACTGAAAGGTGAAAGTATGATTTTTAGGAGTTGAGGCATAGGTTGACGAGAACCTCTATATTAATATTTCCAAATGGGGTGTTGAGTTTGTAGTCTTACATGATGCTTTGGGGAATGGACATGGTTGTGTAGTGATGTAGACACAAGCTATCAATTATTATGGGTCTCGTCTCATGAGACCACAAGAGTAGAACTACGAGACCCATGATCTTAAGTTGATATTAGTAGTCTACATCCTAAAGATGTGGCAACATTACCTTAGGTGTTATCAGTTTATCTTTAACTCTGACCACAAGAGTTTCAATTATATCTTATCTTAGAAGGATCTTGACATGAGAAAGTGGAAATGGTTATAGTTCTTATAGGACTGTGAATTTGATATTTTCTATACTCCTATGAAGGGGAACATAGTGGTATATGATCTCAAAAAGAGATCTTGATCTTATTTACCGACTGAGGCTTTGAAGAAAGTATATCTGTTTTAGTTTTTATTAATAGGAAATGATGTTTCCTCGTATCTAAAGTTGATGGTAATTACCCCATATATTATGCAGAATGTTAGGAAATACTAGCATGGATATAATGATTGTGAGACATTACGCACTCCAGATATCCACTACACATACTCTTAATGGACTTTTTAAAGGTGAGGAGAACATTATCATTTTTATAGTATGGATGATTTATTTAGTGATGTTTTGAGAGGAGGTGACACGGGAGTTTGATAAATACCCTTTATAAGTATATCCCAGTGGGGGAAAATGTACCAGGGCTTTGGATTTCAGTTTTCATGGCCTTGAATGAATAAGGGTGTAGTAGAGTTTTTCTCTCAATGGATCACTTTTCAGATTGTGAAGGTTGAGAACTAGGTCCCAATAGGGTTCACTCAACCCCTTGAGGTTCCAGAGTGGATTTGTGATAGAATATTGATGGAATTTTTTAAGGTTTTATCATGTATGTATAGAGGACATGATGATTTATGAATGATCTTAAACTAGTGCACCATGTCTACCAACTTCATAAATATTTGGGATCGGGTATAGTACAGATCCAGAGACACCTTTATGTGTATAATATTTCCTATCTCCTCATAGTTCCCTTGGTGATCATATCAGAACCTGATTCTTTCATCACATATTGATTATTGAGAGGATTGTATGAGGCATTTAGAAATCAATTTATTTTGAGTATATATTTTCTATGGCTTGATTTAGTGGGTCATTTAGGTTATAGAGGAAAATTTTCATAATTGCGTTTTAGACTTTGGGATAAATTGGAAGGAACACCTAACCTTATTGGAGTTTGTGTACAATAACAACTACCATTCCACCATTGGTATGGAACCACATGAGTACTTCTACAGCTGAACCTGTAGGTTACCGCTTAGTTGGATTGATCAAGGGAGTCAGCACTCAAGGTTCCAAAGTTGGTGTGAGCTATGATTGAAAAGTTGGAGATCATCCAAGAGTGAATGAGGACTGTAATAAGTCTTCATAAGTCTTATATAGATCGATAATAGAGTCTATTGGAGTTCAAAAGGGATAAAATGAGTTCATAAAGGTCTCACCTCAATTTGGATTATCTATATTTTTATAGGGCAGCAATATGTCTCCAAGATCCATTAGCCCTTTTTGGAAACTATGCATTCTTAGTGAGGTAGCATGCCACATTTCCCTATTTTCATAGTAATACCAAGTACATGGAATCTTCCTTGGGTCACAACCTAGGAGATATTTGCATTACATGTCTTGTGTTATTTAATAGGGAGGGTTGGATATCCTGGATAGAGATATATTTTTAGAGTACACATTTGAGATCAAATATCTAGAGGAGAAGATTCTTTATGGCATAGAGATTCCTTTGCTGCATTTTCATTGGAAGAAAGATATTCTCTAGCAGATAACATGGGGGTGGAAGACTCATATGTGAGCTCAGAACCCACAAATTTTTTATTAGTACTATATTATTTTTTGGATGAAAATATTTATGTTGGGGAGAATATAATGTCTCAATTTTTTCATGTAAAGTGGTAAACTATATCTAGTAATATTTTCACATTTGGGAACTGAGATAGTTTGAGATTCTGATGTCCAGTGAGCCTACAAATGATATTTAAAAAAAAGATTAATATCATGCAATAGAATTGTTTTCGGAAAAAATGAAATAACTCTGAAATAGAGTCTCTACTAGAAATCTGAGACCACTATTGAGTTTAAAATGCATTATTTTCCCTATGAGACACACAATCTTTGTTAGCATCTGGAGTTTTTCAAAACATTATCACGGCTGTAAAAAACTAATTAAATAAATAAATAATTTTATTTAAAGTGATGTAATGAACTAATGATCTTATATTTAAGCAATATAATGACTAATTCCAAGGGTGTTCTACATAACCCTGATAATTGTGAGAGAGAGTGAGAGAGAGAGAGAGTATTAGAGGAAAGCTTAGCGATGATGATAGTGGATCTAGGATCATTCATGCCAATAGAAATTGATGATCTCACTAATGAAAAAAATGTGGATTCGTTCTTCATCAAGGATTAATATGAAGTATTTTTAATGGGGTATTATCCCTATTTTCTTATCATACTATTAATGAAAATCAATCAACTAAAAAAATGATTCATGGATCGATCGTATTGCTAGTATTTGATTATTATGCTAAGGATTTGGGAATTTATTTTGTTTTTTGATTTTCACCTTTTATTTAGTTGTTCTAATGGAAATTAATCAAGGATGAAACAAACACTATATGAGGTCTATTACTCATGTTTATTTTTCAATCATTTATTCCCTTGTTCTTCATTCATTCATAATATACATTCGTTTTTCCTAGTGCTTTGAATAATACCAAGTAATCAATTATTTTGTAGTAATTTCATGATACAAATGATTCATACCCTAAATCCATGTTTATATTGATGATTTGATTGATCTATAATGATATATCGGGTTTGGATCGGTGTTCTTTGTGTGGTTTTTGATCTTCAGTAATGGGAGAAGTGGTAGATGGTTACCAGTGAGAATCGAATAGTTGGATTTTAGTGATTGATGATATAAAGGATTAATTAGTCCAGATCCTTGTCTACCAATGTTATTCATAGAGAAGTCAAAGATTTGGGGAGTGAATGATGATGTGTTAAGAAGATATATAGTTTCGAGAAAATCCAAATATACACAGAGCGTAATCTAAGAATAAAATTAATTTGAGGCCCTCAAAGCAGCACTACGGTTTTTTGTGGAGAATAAAAGTATCACAGGACATGTGAAACATGTCACATGATATGTGACACATACCAAGTGGATCAGAATGTATCTCATAAGATACACGAACATATACTTGGATAGTTATAGGACACAAACATAATACAAGGGAAGATCTATGTACTTAGACATCGACTAGTATGCTTACATGTCTTGGAACATGGACACAACCAGGTGTACATGGGTACAGACATGTTCATGGTCCATTATACATGAGTAGACCCACTACCCAAAGGATGTGGTTTTTACTAATAGTACACATTGTGGACTTATTCAACTATGACTTGGGTAAATTTTTTCCCTCATTGTGTACTAGTTTCATTTTTGGTGTGTTTCCTAGATTCATCCCTATGAGGGTATAGTAAGGAATTATATCCTAAACAAATTATTTTGATCATCTCCAAGGGATTAATTTGGAAATAGTTTTAGGAATATCTCCCAGAGGCCAGGATGAGATCCTCTGTCATCTTTTTTTCATAAGTGGTGTGCTTGGAATTTTCATAAACAACTGTACATGGGCATCAATCCCCCACTTAGTGATTTAATATTTATTGGGTTAGTCAGTATTACACCATAGACCTACATTTTATCCCCATATGTGTATTAATCTCTTCGTTATTCTATAATTTTCTTCCTTATATAAAGATCTTATGATCATGACAACTCGGATGGACACCATCAATACTATATGACTCATGGAGTGAGTCCTCTCAAGTGAGTTTGGTCACATACTCTTGAGCAGAAACTTAGGTTAGTAATTTGGTGGTGACCATAGCTTGATACTTAGTGTAAAATTTGAGTTTATATGAATTTTGTATTGTATGTATCATATTATGATTGAAATATCCTATGATGAGGTAACTACTCTTGATCCCTTATGATTCATTATGTTTTGGTGTCTTACTGGGTATTGTTATACGATACCCTACATGGCCTATACCCACACATGTCATGTCTTATAGAAACAACTGGTCATTTGATGAGGTTCTCAATGGACCAGGGGCATCCAGAGCTTAGATTTGGGCTATACAGAAAATGTATCATACCAGGATTAACATTTAACCATTGTCCCATCTTACTATCAAGATAGACTTATTTATAGTTTTTAGTGGGATTTTATTTTTCCCTTATTTCTTATGAGTATTGTTTATACTCTGATTGTGGAATATAGATGTATTCATTCATTTGGTATCATATTTAATTTACGTTTCCCCGTTGTATGGGATAGGGGAAGTCAAACTTGTCTTATCGTTATTCGGGAAGGCCCTGATGGGTTGGGTCATGAAAGATGTAAAAAAACTTGATTCATTATACTTAAGGAATATTCTAAATGAATATTGAATACACTTCAGCTGATAGTGTAGTGACTATTTAAATCATGATTAGTTGTAAACTAGGGGATAATGAGTTCACTCTGAATAATGTAAACAAGTGGTGTGCTAATTGATTCTTATATACAAGCATGTTTTCATTATATACACCTTGTATTATCTCGGATTGGGTTAACTAAGTAAAAATATCTTGTGTTACTCTTTACACTCTGTATATATTTATATCTATTATAAGAGAGAGAGAGAGAGGTGTTCCAACTAACCCAAAAAAAAGATCACTATTAAGGGTTTTTTGGAGATATTCACATACCCTAATTAAACCCATGGTATTTACCTTTCTAGTAGACCAAAATAAAAAATAAACAATAATTGTTGTATACATTACAATAAGAAAGCAGTGAAACATATAACATTTGTCTATTTTTTCCCATATTTTGAGTAAAAAACTATGGAAACCACTCTACCTACTTCAATACATCATCAGGAATCAACCATACCATCTTTCAGTTGGGCTTAAAACCCACGTGGTGACCCATTCAAGGAACATAGTGACTATTTCATATAGATTCAATAGATATAGAAATATAAAATGAATTAGGGTATCAAAATACCCATCCCCTGGGAAAGGGTAAAGTGTGAGCAAGACTCATGGGGATAAGGACCAATACTTCTATGTTAGGGTATCTGAATACCCATCCCATATTTCACTATATTCACTATAGTTAATAACTTGTTTTTTAAAGACTTGTTCATTTTAAACATTCTTAGAAACTTATAACCATACCTAAACCATAACACATACTCATAAAAACATGATTGTATACAAAAAAAAATAAGAAAAAAAATAACAATAACTAACTTGAATAACAATATAATTCCAAAGGAACTATAATAAATCACTTTTGGGGATAATATCAGCACTATAATACAAAATATAAGGTTATAACACTTTTTAAAAATAAGGATTTGGGAAGAATAAATTTAATAAAAAAATATTTATGGAATAAAACTAAGAACAATATGTTAAGCTTATGAAAACATCTCATAGAAGTATGTCAGTCACAACATGAATAATGAATTCAATATAAATATTTAAGCCATAAATACATTACCTTAAATTAAATGAAATTTTTTTTACTAAATGATTTTAGAAGATACATATATTAAAATTTAGGTCCCACACTACCTTATATTTATTTATATAACCCACTAGTAAGGATTCAATATAAAAGGGATCTCCCTCTATCTAATAGTCATCACTCGCTAACCCAAAATAACACCCTCATTTTGGATAATAATGTAACATTTTATCACTTTTTAGTGCTTATCCATCATGGTAAACCCTCATTCGAAAACACCCATAATAAATTTTCTTTTTAGAGTCCTTGATCAATATAGAACAAGGATTCACAAAATCTCTCAAAATTCATAATTCTTAATGAATCAAGATTATTTTCCATGAAAATATCATTAAAAATTCCCACCAATTTAAATAAAAAATCTATTCAAATTTGACTCATAACACTTGATGAAGAGTCAAAAATACAATATTTATCCAAAAATTTAATATATAACCCAACACTTGATTGGGTTACTTCATTGGATTAATATTACATATATATTAAATGATCATGCATTAAAATAGTAAATATATAGGGATAAAATAAAAAATATATACCTTGATAAATTCACGACACAACATTGGTCGTACAACTATCAAGAATCCAAGGAACCTCATCCACTCATGCATGGCCACCCGAAAATTTATTAAAAAAATAACAAGACCCATGTAACTAATTATCCTAGATAACTATCACATAATCCATGGAAATTTGTATATTTAAAGGGAAGAATAATTTGACTGCATACCATGTGATGTCAAGAGTACACCTACCGATTATCATTCGTTGAGTCACTATTAATCACTACTATGAAATAGTTTTAGAGGTGCATCAAATAGCATATATTAATTAGAGTATATAGAGGAAGGGGACAGAGGATATAAAGATTAAGGAGGTAGGGTAGATCCCATGGTATTTATAGATGTAAATGATGGAGTATAATATATTTTAATTTAAAATAACATTAAAAAAACTAGGTCCACTAGGAACTTATTGGTCCACCAAAAGTCACCTCCTTACTGAACACATCAACCGGTTCATAGTAAGCCACAACCAGGTTCCAAGTGTCATCTACATCCCATTATTTCATATGAAACTTATAACGACCTAGAGTTTTGTTAGTGGAATTTATGTTCGGATTATATAATTGTATCATATTTAGTAATATAGTATAAAATGGGGCACACGAAACAAAAAATTAAAATTACTCAAAATTTATTTTATTAATTCAAATATTATATTTAGATAATAAATATAGCTCTAAAAATTGAAAATATTAAAATGGGATACAAAATTTATAATAAGATAACTATAATATTAAAGTTTTGATATGCTTAATCCCCTAGAATTGTTGCACTCACGAAGAACACTGTAAAACTGAAATAGAGAATCATTAATTCAAAATTAATTTAGAAAATGAAAATATATATAACCATGTGATAAAATATAATATAATAAATAATTCATGAAATATAATGTATTTATTGAATGTAGGTAACTCATATGACATTGAAAAATATGATCGATTGAATAGTAATCTAACTATTAGAATAGTAATTCGAATGTTAGGATTAGTAACCTAACCATTAGAATGGTATCATCACTGATGGAAGTTTAAAATAAAAATTATGTATCTTATAAAATGAAAATATGACATATTTACATCATGATATGACTAAATAAATGTCTACAAATGATAAAATAAGTTTTTGTATTTCTTAAAAATATTAATGTTTTATTTTCATTTTTATAAAAAATATAATAATTTAAAAGAATTTTTATTTTCATAAGACGTTTTTAAAAATTAATATAATATTTTATTATAATCATACTTTAACTTTATACGGCCATAAGTAATTTTTTAGTTTTTTTGAAAAGTGATCATAATATTTAAATTGGAATTTATCGAACAAATAATGATTTTGAGTAAAAAATAAATTTCTTGTATTAATGAAATTATTTTTATATAATGGATTTCATTTTTTGAATCTATATGTATGAAATTTATTATACTTAATATATTATATTTTTATAAAATAACTAAATTTTTTGGTGAATATGTATATACATCAAAATATGGTATTTGACATTAAAAGTTAAATACATGATTTTTTTCATATGAGATGATGTAATAACCCATTAGTTTGAAATAAAATTAATTATTTACGGTACATAGTAATAATATTAATCCCAGTTGGTAATATTAATGGAAAATAATAAATTGACCAATATAATATTCAAAGACATTCTTCTACTCCCCTTATAAATACCATAACTCACCACCCCTTATCCTCACATATTATAATCATTTCGTATTTCAAAATTACTTTATAATTATCTTCAAAAAACTGTCCCCCAATTCTCTATAGTTCTGATCTCACCAAAAGGAAAAACCAAAGATCCATATGGTGCATTTAAAGAGACAACATTTTAGAGGTAATATTATCATTCTATATATTCTAAATTCATTTATTTTCTACCTCCTCCTCATGTCCTGAATAAAACCAAAAATAATGAATCCATTATTATATATAAACTATAATGTTATTTTTTTAAAAAATAACCACTATTCAGCCTCATCTCCACTAAAACGAAAATGTTTTTCATAATGTGGTTTGTTCACTACCTCCATGAGCAACGTGCTTCATTTTTCTCCATCGTCTTCAAGGATTGTTAAAGAAATTTTTTTATGAAAAAATATGACGATAATAAGTATAGTATAACATATTTTACGTTTTTTAATGTATTTTTAGTCATTTTAAATAAAAAGTTGTTCATGATTGTTCGTAAAACCACCTAAATGAACTAATTGTATAACAGTAACATTTATACTAAATGATCCATACCTATGCTGAAACAAATGAAGATATTTGGGACCATTTAAATTTTTATACATAATTTAACATTATTTAATTTCACTTCAATATTTGTAGTGCAATTTGAAATTAACATAAACAATTATCCATAAGTGATCTGATGATAGAACCATTAAACAAACACCCTCAGAACACCAAGATTAAACATTACATCTCATTGAAATTTTTATCAGTGAACTTAATATAATTATAGTAAATATATATATATGTGGAAAATTTTATTAATTAAGTAATTAATGAATCTAATTTTATTACTTAAGATATTTAGTTAATGTTTAGAATGAATTTGAACACAAGGTAATGGTACATCCGAACCTCCCTCCTTTATTTTGGGGCATGCCTTTCCCACAAATATTTACTTCATCACACCATTATTCTCATTTATTTACTAATAAATATATATATATATGTGTGTGTGCCTCTCAAACAAAAATATATATAGTTATATTTTCCTTTTATTGTTGGTGATATAATTTTTTTAGGATTTTCCTCTCAATTTCATTCGTTAAGAAAACCATATTAAAGGGAACTACTCTATTTCTTACCCCAATTCATGTACCACTCCATAATGTTTCTTATACCATCCATGGTTTATAAAGTTTCCTAATTTATAATAGGAAATCATTTATATTCCATTTCTAGTTTTATGGAAATTATTATTCACATACCCTCTTTAATGGCTCTCTACCCTTTTTTCTAAAACCCCACTTAAAATGGATATTTCCAAAATTATTTCTGATCTCCTTTTAAGTTCTTCAATTTTGTTGAACTTCATTTTAATATCCTGTAATTATTTATCTATATAAGGACATATATGTATGATTTAATCACTTATTTCAAGAAATTTATTTGGATATTCCATTAGTGTGTGTTATAAGACAATATTATATAACCCATTTCATTTCCATGGGTTTTCCTAGTGCTTATGCCTTATGTATGATTTCCTTACATGACCAACAATTGAATGAACAAGTTATTTTGGGTGAAACTAGATAGAACTCCAACTAATTAGATAATTTTTCTTTCTCATGAGATAATATTTATGGTATTACGTAGTAAATATAATCCATTATTTCCATTTTCCACCATGTGATATTGTCTTGGTTGTTAACCTTGACATATACTAATGTTAATTATTATATTATCTCTAAATTCCTTTGTTTCAATGATATTATGATTCCATATTCTTTATTTTATGATCACATATTATTATCTGTGATACTTTTATTTTATGATATCATGTTATACCTTTTGAAACATGGTTTATGTATCTTTATCATGTCTATTACCTTATTGTGATTTATAGCTAGCCCCTTTCATTTACATATTCTCTAGGTAGTGAAATGAAAAGGAGACCAAAGAAATTTAGGATACTGTTTTGTATTTTAATATAAATATGTTTTATTTAAGATTCATTCCAACTTTTTATGCACTTATTCATCCGAAGACACAATGTATCTTGATCCATTAGGTTGTTTTTATTGTATATTTATGTTTATAATCATGTAATAATATGTGTAAAATAAATTTTTAACTAAAGTTTATATTAGAGAGTAGTTTAGTTATTTTTTTGATTGGGAATATAATAATGTACTGAGAAACCTTGAGATAAGTCTATGAATATGAAGATATCTTGATGTTTTTATAAAGTATATGGTGAGGAGTTTCCCAGAAATTACATCCTTATCTTTGATGTGGCTCCTGTTGGGATTTGCATAATTTTAATAACATCAAAAGGAATCTATCAGTATTAACCCTACCTGTACCTAGTGAGTGATGAATAAGATATACAACATAGTTGGTCTGACGCTCTTGAGGGATATGATTTTGTAAATTCACAAAATATTTACAAACTATTATGAAGGACCTGAATAGTTTATCAGGTAAGAAAATCTCATTGGTATAATTTCTATTGATTACCAAGATTGAAAAACAAATAATCATAAGTTGGGATATAGATGTCAAATGTATGTTATTCCTTATAATTTAATTGTTCCTCATTTATATGCATATTAGTTTGAGAATTATCATCCATATATTTTTTTATATATTAAATGACTATAACTAGAACAAAATAGTAAAAAGATTGATCATTGTACATTTTTGAATTTAAGATATCATATATGATTATAGTTCTATGCATTCTTTCATATCTTGAAAGTTTAGTAGAACTATTCAAATACTACCTCAAAATACAGTGTTGAGTTTACTTTGAGAAAAACTAGTAGGGAAATTATTTAATCCCAAGTATATAACACCTCTATTGTCACATTTTGTGGAATGAATCTATTCGAAAAACTTTTCACTATTCTTTTATTGGAGTTTGATAATATATTTGTCAGGTATTGGATATACTTATATAAACCCAAAATCATCTATCAGAAGAGGGTGATAACTCTTCACATCCTGAGTCACCCAATGAATATATACAATAATAATAAGGAGGAAGAATATCCTCTCGAATATTCTTCTCAAGAATGGATAATAATTCCTTATGATCAATCATATCTTACTAAAATTATTGGGAAAAGGGAGATAATAATTCTCAAATACTTGCCTATTTTGAGGGACTGTACTTAATTATTCCCTAAAGAGTGGTATGTTATTCCTCATGACCTAGAGATTATGTTTTCAACTATATACATGGAACATGGGCCATATCCCAGAATCCTTACAGAATAGCCACCACTAAGTAAGAAGAACTGAAGAAGAAGTCATAATAGAATCTAGAAACTGGTTTTATATTGCTAAGTGTTTCACCATGAGGAATGTTGAATATATTCATCAAGAATAAGTATGGGTCAATTTTCCTCTCCATTGATTATCATGAGCTCAACAAAATAATGATAAACAACAATTACCCATATCAAGGATTGATGACTTGTTCGATCGGCTATGTGGGGCCCAAAACATCTCTAAGGTGGACCTTCGGTTTGGATATCACCAATTTAATTTGAATAAGGTGGATATTCCCAAGACCTAATTTAGAACAAGGTATGGGAACTATGAATTAATAGTGATTATATTCATATTCACTAATTCTTAGAAAGATTCGCGAACTAGATGAATATAGTCTTTAGAGACTACCTCAAAAAGAATTAGTAGAATTTATAGATTATATTCTAATATACTCTAAAATAAATAAGGATTATGATGAGTAAAGGAATACTATGATAAATACTTTTTGAAAGGAGAATATATATACAATGTAAAGTAAATATTAGTTTTTAATGGAGGAAGTATCATTTTTTAGTCATGTTATCACTTGAAAAGGAATTTATGTAAACCCTTATAAGTAGATGTGGAGTATCCCAGAACAATATCTATAAAATAAATTAATATATTTATTCCACTATCATGGTAATACCAATGATTTGTGAGAAAATTCTCATAATTTTCAAAATCATTGACCAGGATTACTAAAACGGCAGTGAAATTTTTCTAGACAAATGAATATGAAGAGAGATTTAAATAATTGAAAAAGAGGATTATTACTCAACTGGTACTTACAATGCCATCAATTTTGAATCCTTTTTTACTCAATAATGATTATTATAAGAGTTTATTGATTTATTTACTGATACAACATGTAAAAGTGATAGCCTACATCTCGAGGTAGTTGAAATTTAATTAACAGAACTATTCAATTTGTGATCTAGAGTTTCCTACAGTGAACTTCTCCTTGAAGATTTTCTGGCATTGTCTTTGTGGGGATAAATATGAAATATATATAGATCCTAAGATCATTGAATATTCATTTAAAATTAATGGTATTAATATATATACCATAGCATATGGTCAGATTTGATCAAGGATTATAACTGATCAATACACTACAATTTGAGCAAGGTGAATAACATGGAAAATACTCTATGTTTAAAAGATCTTGTAACATTATCCATGATACGAATTGAGATGGGTATAACATTTTTTGACTTTCAAAGGATGGATGTGGAAGTCATCATGGAAGAAAAACCATCATTCCTTTTTTAATTATTGCTCAACCATCCATTCTAGAGTAGATAAAGGATATTTACAGGGATGATTTGGAAATACCAAAGAAGGAGAAAGATATAAGAAAAGTAAAATCACCAGAGTTCAAAATTGATGAAAATAATTTGAAATATTTGGTTCATGACTATTTGTACCATTAAATTGTGGGACAAAGAAATATTTATTGAATGATACACATATCTCATTCTTATCCATCCACCCAAGGAGCATAAAGTTGTTTCAAGAACCCAAAAATCATTTTTTTGGTACAATATTAAGAAGTAGATAACAAAATATAAATCAAAGATCTTTTTATTTCATAATGTTAAGTAAAAAAGGAAAACATACAAGGGGATGATACAACCATTACCTATATCCACATGGAATTGGCATAACATCACTATAGATTTTTTAACAAGTCTTACAAAAAAATGAAAAGGAAATAATTTCATTTAGTTTATAGTGAATAATATTATAAAGACTACTAACTTAGTCACAATTTTAGAGGGATTATAACTTGATTAACTTATAAGGATATACATTAGGGAAGTTATGAGTCTTAATTGAAACCCACAATTAAATTTATCTGATCAAGATTTGAGATTTAACACCATGTTTTGGAAAATAATCCAATATTCTCTAAACACCGATTTGAACTACAGTAAGGAATATTTCCCCCCAAACTATTAGACAATTTGATCATACTATTCAGATATTTTATGATATGTTGAGAGCATGATTAATGGACTTAAAAAGGAAGGTATTAACATTTTACACTACCAAAGTTCACATATAATAATATCTTTCACTCAATCATCCAAATGGATCAATATGAGTTCCTTTTGAGAAGAAATGTAGAACACATATGTTGTATGAAGTAGATAGTTAAAAATTATTTTTATGAATGGAAATGGTCAAGGAAATTATAGAAAATGTCAAAACTATTCAGAAACACAACAAGAAATATTAGAGTCGAAAAAAGAGGTATGTTGATAACCATATGGGAGACCTAAATTTTGAGGTTTGATATTAACTTTTCCCTCCCATGTCTCCATAGGATATATTCATGAGATTTGGGAAGAAGGGAATGTTATGTTCTATAAATATTGGCGTTATTGAGATTATTTATTGTATCAGAGCTATTTCTTGTTGACTATCACTCTCACCAATATTTTCATAAGTGTGTGACATGGTCCACATATCCATATAACAGAAGTAGATACCAGATCCCACACATCTACTAAAATTAGAGGTGGTACATCTGTAAAATGACCTCTATTGTGAGGAGCATTTAGTAAATAATATGGATCATAGATACAAAGTTCTACGTAACAAGATAACTCACCTAGCTAGATTACTATTATGGAGCCATAAGTATGATGAGGCGACAGAGAAAATAGAGGAATAAGTGAAGATGAAGTACCCTTTCATGTTTTCACCTTAGTATGTAAAATGAAATTTTGAGAATTAAATTTCATATTGGTGGAATAAAGTAATAACCCAAAACATTATGAATATAATTTCCCTACTGATTATATAATTTTTTCATTTTATGTAATATATTATTAAATAGATCACATGATGCACATAATGAAACGAAAAACATTTTGTTAAATTAATTTGAAAATTACTATAACATCCAAGCCTGGGTTCCATGCAACGGTGCCTCGAAATGGTTGGTCACATTACCTAAAGCATGTCTCCCCTAATCAAGAGGATGTTGACTAGCATCGAGGGTCTGATAAGTCGATCATGGGGAGACTATAACCTTTTTTTTATCATATTAAAACACCAACATAAAAAATAGACACATGAAAAATAATATATAATTATAAATAGTACCGAAATAACAAGATGACCAAATTGGAAATACAGAATCAAAACTGAATATTAGATATTCCATGCTAATTATGTTCCATGTGTTAATTGAAAACAAAAATTTAAAGACACAAAAAACTCTCAAGTTAGTCTTGGACCATGTATGGTTCCCACATCTAAACTCCATCTCAAATTAGTCATCAAACACAGGGCTTTTCCCTTAACCTATCTAAAAAGACATAGTCTATTCGGGTACTGATCAGTCGGCCCTAGAAGGGTGTTAGTACAACTTAGTAGGCCACCACCAACGGCATCTAAAACAAATACAATCAGACAATGTATGAATTTTTATTCAAAAATAAGTAAATTCTATAAATAAATAGTTATTACACTATCAATTATTATTTATTTTCCTATATTAACTCCAGGGATCTCGAGGATACCCATACATTAATACTAGCTTTGGATCATTCCAAATACTAAAGTGATCCCTAGGTAATATGATATCTTAATACCTTCTTCGACTCATTCTGGATCTTGAAGTATTCAAAGGATATATAATATCTCAATACCAAATTCAAATCATTCTAGAGTTCAAGGTATTCTCATGTGAGGCCATAACTCTAAGTACTCTTTGTCGTATAACATCTTGTTTACCCTCCCAATTCTCAATGTGCATAAAAAAATTGGTATAAATCATCATTCCTAGCAACCAATTAACCACATGCATACATATCATTGGTGTAAATCACCATGTCTAACACCCAATTATCATTTTTGTGCACCTTTAACTAGTGTAGATCATCATTTCTAGAACTCTATTCATTCAATGGCGTGATATTTCAATCAATTTCATAGATCGTCATGTCTAGATCTCATTCAAAAACTATGCATGTATATCATCATCCTCCTAGATCATCATGTCTAGCACCCCAATTCTCAACTATTCATGTAGATCATGTTTCATCAAAACTTCACATGTGTCCAATTATCATATATTTTCATATTATCGCATCAACTAATATTAAACACATTAACCATTATATCATAACTAATTAGCACAACTTCCATTAATTAATATATAAATTAATTAATCCAAGTCCATTAATTTATTCAACAATTATTAAATCATTTCACAAAATCAATATCCAATAATCAATTAAACAATTAACTATTCAAACACACTAATCCAATATCTTATAATAAATTCACCAATTAATTATTCATTTCATGGTATCAATATCCCATAATTAATTCTCCAATTAATCATCTCAAATTGTATAATCCAAATCCCATAATAATTTCCAAAATTATTTACTCAATTCAACCATGAATTCTATCATTATCATGATTGTCGATCATCATTTCTAACACCCCATTTATCAATCATTAACTATGTTATAAATTAATTAATCTAAACCTATTGATTAATTCAACAATTAATTAATGACATCCATTCCAGTTAATTAATTTAAAAATTAATTAACCATACCTTTACCATTAAGTAATTCACCAATTAATTAATGAAATATCTCTCATTAATCAATTCAACTGTTAATTATCTCATTAGAAATCTCAATAACTCATAATTAATTCTATAATTAATTACCTCAAATCATCTATTTCAGTATCCCATAATTATTTTAAAAATTAATTATCCAGCCTACAAATATTGTTATCCCATAATTAATTCAACAATTAATTATTCAATCTTTTCAATTAAATATCACAATAATTCGCATTAATTAATTTACCAATTAATTAATCTAATTCCTTCAATTTTACCATCACAAAATACCGATTAATTAATTCTCTACTTAATTAATCCAACTTAGAAATCATAACAGTGCATCCATTAATTAATTCCCCAATAAATTAATTCATTTCATCTCCATTAAATAATTCCATAGTTAATTATTCCAACTCAAACCATTAAATTAATTTATTAATTAATTTTCTGGGTCAATTCCATTAATTAATTTCCATGGTTAATTAATATAACTCAATGAAATTATTTAATTCAAAAATTAAATAACAACACTACTCCCATTAATTAATTCAACAATTAATTATTCCCAACATAAACAAAATTCAATAACGCCAATTAATTCATCAATTAATTTTTTCATGCTACTTAATTTAATAACCCTAATTAATTCATCAATTAACTATTTTATATCCATTAAATAAATCAAACCAATTAATTCCTCAATTAACTGTACTATGTAAATGAATTTTATAATTACAATGACTATAATAATTAATCCTAAAATTAATTATCTCTATTCAAAAAATTAAATACAACAATAATTAATTATTTAATAAATTATTCAGTTTCAAAAATCTCTATCTTGGAATAATTAATTCATTAATTATTTATCAAAAATCACAATTTCATAATATTAATTATTACCATTAATTAATTCCACATTTAATTAATCAGGTTCAACCTTATTGATAAATCCATAATTAATTCCCACAATTAATTATCCAAATCACAAATCCCAAAATCTCATAATTAATCCTCCAATTAATTATCTTGTTCCATGATCCCTAAAACTCAAAATTTCATAATTCCATGATTAATTAATTCATGAAATTAATTAATTCTATTTGGAAATCTAATTTCTAAACACATCTAGAAATTCTAAAACATGCATATAGTTCATTAAGAATCACAACTATAGGATTTTAATTTTAGACCCCCAAACTCTTGAATGGTGAGGAAGAACTCTCACCAATGGAAGACCCCAATTTGAAATGGATCAACCAATAATGAGATGAAGAACATAGTCTATATATAAAAACAAAATCCATTGTTAAATAAAACAACATCTCTTAAATCAAGATCTAAATCTAACAAGGCTAGATCTAGATTCAAACAATCTAGATATAGATCCAACAATGAATGAACATATTTATTTTATCCTGGAAATGGAGAGGAATGTAAAGGTAGTTCTAAACGAGAAGAACGCCCATGCTTGGGAGGTGTGTGGTGGGTATTCAATCAAGAAAGGTGGTGTATGAAGGATATTTACTCTAAGGAAGAGGTGCATAAAGGAGTTCCAGTCTAAGGTAGAGGAGCACAGAGTACGTTCAGTCCATAGCGGTGGTGTGTGGGGAATCCTAGGAAAATAAAATAGGGTGTATGAGGTTATGATACATTGGAGAAAAGTTTAAAAAAAATGTGCATCATTGTTACACAATGTGAGTTTTCATTTCACATCGTGTAAAAATTCATTACCAATTTCTTTTTTCTCTAAGGAAATCACATCATACCATTTAAAAAACATTAATTATAGATTAAAAATGATTAAATATACTTTCATGACTTTTCAAAATGTGGTGTAAGACAGTTATAGGGGGTGTAATATTCTTTCAGGACATGTCGATATGTGGGGAAAACTACATTCGTTAAATGCTGATATGCAGTGAAAAACATTTATATGGGGTGTAAATTTTTGAAGTTTTAAATTAATTAAAACTAAGAACTAAATTCACAGGGTCTACCTAAAATAATTCACATCACAAATTGGGTCCATAACTTGTATTTGTTCTATATACATAACTCTATACTTAATCATTATGCACCCCTGAAAAAATATGGGATCTTATAATCTCCCCACCCTATAATAGCCCATCCTCGAGTTGTAATCCCAAAAACTATAAAGATTCCGAGTCAAAAAAATATTGGGCCATTGAGCCCTAATATACTTTTCTCTCCCCCAAGTTTCTTCCTACACATGCCCATGATTTCCAAAGCATAGAAACTATCGGCATGGTATTTTCCTACAACACCTTCACACAGTGATAAAAAACATGTATCAAATACTCCTAAAAGGAAGCATCATTATCAAGATTAAATTCTACAAGATACCCAATTCATTTCCCAAATAACTGCCCCCAAAAATCGTAACAACACAATCCAACATTTTCTCTTATACTTTCCTTCAAAAATTACTTGGAAAGGAGGTACATCCACCACCAACAAGGCCCACATGGCCTTTCCCCAAGGAATTTAAACACGCACCTCACAGTTTCTTCATTATAATTTTGATGCCACCACTTCTAAACCATGATCTATCTCCACAAATATACTGCTAATATATTTCTCCCCTCATTTAGAGCATTATTGACACTATTTTTCAAGAAACTCATCCACCATGTCCCATGGCCCACAGTATTCATTGACCTCTGGTCCCTCCTAAGAAATTCATCTATAAATTGTCGATGGCGTACCTCGCACCATCCATCTCCACATATATATCGAATCATAAACACAATATACAAGGGGTTCCATATCCTACCAAATTACATTTAGGTAGGTTGGCATAAATCCATATTTTCTTGAGTGTAATCGGGACGATATCAAGGTAGGGGCGTAATCATCAATTATTAAAGGTATAATCGAAATTCGTTAATGAAGACCTCCACAAATACTCCATCACCAATGTTAACTCCCACCATGGAAACATCTTAACCTAAAAAATTTCTCAGGATTCCATGCTCGCCAACATCTCACCACACCATTCCAAAACCAGATAGTCCATCACATAACTCACAACAGAGTTCTCAAACTAGGGAATTCTCACTACCCAAACAACCCGCATCAAGGTCCAAAAAAACAAAATAAGTGAGTTTTAATTAAAACATTATCATAGTTAACAACAGTTATTTGCAAAAAACCATATAAGGTATTCCCTATTTTTCCTCCACATGGTCAAAAATGAGGTGTAGTCACTACCATTAACCATCATGTACTTAGGTCCCGGTTAACAAGGTTAAGAACAATATCATTATTAATGATTACAATTTATACACCCACTTATTCACATTTTGCATCATTTTATAATCTTAAAACTCTTTATTAGGCACCATTTACAATTCAATATCATAAGAAAAGAAAAATAGTTCATGTTCAACAACATACCCATAACATGTTTTCCCATGCATGCCAAAACTGATGCATGTTCAAACAATAATCCATAGTTCCTAGAATGATGCATGCAGACTCAAATATCATGCCATTTAGGGATATGTGTCAAATTAAAAAACTCCCAAAAATAATAATCACATTACATAACAAGCATTTCACCCCAGGTGAAATGATCAGCTGTAACAACAAACATCAATAACAAAAAACCCACCCTGAGTATGCTAGTTTTTTCCCAGTACATGAGGTAGATACTCCAATGCCCAAGAAATAACCAAGCCCTCATCCTTCCTAGTCTCTTATATAACTTTACCAAATAGTAAGACAAAAGGATAAGAAAATAACACAACCTTAAATAACAATTTGTAACATCCCAGCACGTGGGCCACACAACGGTGCCCCAAACCAATCGGTCAAATGAAAACAAGTGCATCTCCTGATATGCTAGATGTTGTCGACTAATAGCGACGGCCTGGTAAGTCGATCATTGGGAGAATATACCCTATTTCTTCTTTTATCAGATTAAAACACCAACTGAAATAAATAAATAAAATTAAAACGAAAATATAACCATAAACAATGCCAATATCCTAAGATGACTAAACTAGAAATACAGAATCAAAATTGAATAGTAGATATGCCATGATAAGTATGTGACATGTTTCAAATGAAAACACAAATTTAAAGACATCGACAACTCCCAAGAGCTTCCTAAACTATGTCTAGTTCCCTCATCCAAGATTCATCTTAACTCATACATCTATCATTGGGCATTTTCCCTTAACCTATCTAGAAAAAACAAAGTCTATTTAGATACCGATCAAGCAACCCGAGTAGGGTGTGAATACAACTCATTAGGCCACCACCAATAGAGTCTAAATCAAAACCATTCAAAAAGTGTATGAATTTGTATACATAAATAAGTACAATCCAAAAATAAATAGTCATTCCATTATCATTTATTGTTTATTTAACTACATTATCTCTAGGGTTCACGAAGATACATGTACCTCAATACTATATTCAGATCATTATGGAGCTCGTAGTATTCCCTTGGTAATATGATATCTTAATACCTTCTTCGACTCGTGTCAATGGTCTAAGTATTCAAAGGTGGTATCATATCTCTGTAATAGATTTTTCTCAAGACATAGTTTGAAGTATTCTCGTGTTAGGCCATAACTCGGAGTGCTCTTTGGTATAGAAAATCATGTCTAGCCTCTTAATTCTCAACATGCATAAAAAACATTAGTGTAGATCACCATTCCTAGAACCCAATTCTCATCTTTCATACATAACATTGGTGTAAATATTCATGTATGGCACCCAATTATCATGTGTACACACTTGTCACTAGTGTAGATCTTCATGTTTATCACCATGTTCATTAAATACCTCGATAGATCTATCATTGGAATAGATCACCATGTGTAGACCACATTCAACCACTATTCATGTATATCATTATCGGCCTATATCATCATGTCTAGAACCCTAATTCTCAATTATTCATGTAGATCACTTTTCATCAAAACATCACATGTATCCCATTATCACATGTTTTCACATTATCACATCGACTAAGATTAAACACATTGACCATTATATCACAACTAACAAGCTTCAATTCGATTAATTAATTCATAAATTAATTCATCCAAATTCATTAGTTAATTTGATAATTAATAAATCATTTCACAAAATCAATATACAATAATCAATTCACTAATTAATTATTCAGACACACTGATTAAATATATCATAATTAATTCATTAGTTAATTATTCATTTCATGGAATCAATATCACATAATTAATTTCCCAATTGATAACCTCAAATTGTATAACCCAAATCCTGCAATTAATTCCAAAATTAATTTCTCAATTCAACCATACATTTATATCATTATCATGGGTGTAGATCATCATGTCTAACACCCAAATTATCAATCATTAACTAATTTATAAATTAATTAATACAAGCTAATTAATTATTTCAACAATTAATTAATAACATTCATTCCCATAAATTAATTCCACAATTAATTAACTATACCATTACTATTAATTAATTCATCAATTAATTAATCACATATCTCCCATTAATCAATTCAATAATTAATTATCTCATTCAAAATCTCAATAAATTGTAAATAATTTTATAATTAATTATCTTGAATCATCTATTTTAATATCCCATGATTAATTCAACAATTAATTATCCAACCTAAAAATATCTTTCTCCCATAACTAATTTAATAATTAATTATTCAATCTTATCAATTCAATATCCCAACTATCCACATTAATTAATTTAAAAATTGTTTATTATAATTCCTTCAATTGAACCGTTACATCAAACCCCATTAATTAATTCACCAGTTAATTAATTAATCTTAGAAATCATAACTATGAATCCATTAATTAATTCCATAATTAATTAATCCAATTAATTTCCCTTAATTAATTCCATAATTAATTAATCTAACTCAAACGCATCAATTAATTCAAAAATTAAATTCTCATGAAATTCCATTAATTAATTTCCACAATTGATTAATCTAACTCAATCCCATTATTTAACTCAACAATCAAATGAAAACACTACTCCCATTAATTAATTCAACAATTAATTATTCCCAACTTCAATAATTCAATAACCCCAACTAATTCATCAATTAATTTTTCCATGTCAATTAATTCAACAACCCAAATCAATTCATCAATTAATTGTTTTATCTTCCTTAAATAAATCACCGCAACTAATTCCTTAATTAATTATTCTATGTAAATAAATTTAATAATAATAATAACTATAATAATTAATTCTAAAATTAATTATCCCAATCTAACTACTTCAATAAAACAATAATTAATTTTTCAATATATTATTCAATCTCAGAAATATCTATCTTGGAATAATTATTTCAATAATTATTTATCTAGAATTACAATTTCATAATCTCAACCATTCCCGTTTATTAATTAAATGATTTATTATTATAGTTCAACCATCTAAATAACTCCATAATTAATTCTAACAATCATTTATCAAAATCAAAAATCCCAAAGTATCATAATTAATCCTCCAATTAATTATCTCACTCAATGATCCCGAAATATGATAATTTCACAATTTCATAATTAGTTAATTCTATAAATTAATTAATTCTATTTGAAAATATAATAGTTATCATATCTACATATTATACACCTTTCATATATGTAGTTAAAAAACATGACTATGGGATTTTAATTTTAGACCACCTACCTCAAGAATGGTGACGAAGAACGCTCACCAAAGGAAAACCCAAATTTGAAATGGATCAACTAATAAAGTTATGAATAATATGGTCTAGATACAAAACCAAAATCAACAGTTAAACAAAACAATATTTCTTAAATCAAGATCTATATCTAATAAGCCAGGGTCTTGATATAAAAAATTTAGATCAAGATCCAATAATAGATAAAATTATTTCTTTTATCCGAGAAGAGGAACAAAATTGAAATATAGATCTAAATGACTTGAATCATCATACTTGAGATATGCATAGAGGATATTCTATCGAAGATGGTGGTGCGCGATGGAGCTTCGGTCTAAGGTGAAGGTGCACTGAAGAGTTCCGGACCCAGGTGGAGTTGTGCAGAGGACTTTCAATCCATATTTGAGGTGCATAGGTCATCTATGGAAAATAAAGTATGGTGCATAGGGTAATTCGATGCTGGAGATGAGTTTTTAAAAAGTTGCCCGTGATAATTACATGGCATGAATTTTCATTTCATGTCATGTAAAAATTTGAAATTGAATTAACTTTTTCCTAAATAAATCTTGTCAAACCATTTAAAAAAATAACAGGATATTATAATTACATCTAAAGAATAAATATATCCATATGAATTGAAAATATTATAATGGTATAAAATACAAAATAAGACAATTATAATATGAAATTTTGGATCTTCTTGATCCCCCAGAGTGATCCCGCTCATGAAAAACACTATAAAAATAGAACATTATATTTGTAATGAAATATAAATTTTGAAAACTAAAATAAATGTAAACATTAAAGAAAAAATAATTTACTAAAAAATGAATGAAATATAATATATTTATTGGAATTAGGGAATGCATATAACCATTAAAAATCTAACTAATGGAATAGTAATCTAACTATTAGAATAGTAAATTTATCATTAATAATATTATACATACTATTAGAATAGTATGTTAAACTATTTAGGTGTAAAATAATATTTATTTACCTTATAAAATGAAAATATGACATATTTATATCATTATACAAGTGAAAAAGTTCGTTAAAAATTATAAAATAGGTGTTTTATTTTTATAAGACATAAATATTTTATTTTAATTTTTATAATATAAAAAATGATTTAAAATAAATTTTATTTTCATCAAATGGTTTTATATATTAGTATCATGTTTTATTATAATTATAATATAATTTTATGATACCAAAAGTTATTTTCCAAAGGGTCATCAAATCGACCAACATAATAATATTGGTATTTTTAAATAAATAAAGATATTAATTCAAATTTAATTTTTCATATTTACAAAATTATTTTCATAAAATGGATTTAACTTTTATAATCTACTCTTTGAGAATGGTTAGGTTTAATTTTTTGTATTTTCCAAAAAAGAGTTCAATTTTTTAAAATAGTGAAATACAAAAAAATAACGTATTTGACATTAAAAAGTAAATAAATGTTTTATTACATATGGGATGATCTAGGAACCCATTAGTTGTAAATAAAATTAACCATTTACTATATATAGTAATAATATTCATAAATATTGTGAGTATTGATGAAAAATAGTAAAATATTGAATATAATATTCAAATCTCTCCTTCCCTTACAAATATCACCCCAACCACCACATATCCTCACATATTCTAATCCATGTACCTTAGAAATTTTTTATCCAATTAACTTCCTAATCATTTCCCCTATTTTATTAATATTCTTATCTCACAAAAATGCAAGACCAAAGTTCCTTAAGGTGTATTTCATGAAATGAAATTTAAGAGTTAATATTCTCAATCAATATTTGTTAAATTAATTTCCTCTTCTACCTCCACCTGAAATACCCCATCCAAGATTTAATAATGAATAAAATATTAAAAATATACTATAATTTTATTATTTTAAATTAATATCCATTATCCAGTCTCCTCTCTTCTAAAAAATGAAATCGATGTTCACAATATGGTTGGTTCACCTCTTCCATGAAAAAATGTACTTTTTTTTCACTGAATTCAAGGATAGTTATAAAAATATTATTATGGTAAAATATTATGGTAAAAGGTATAATATAACATATTTTATGTTCTTTAATGTTTTAATAATCATTTAAATTAGTAAAATTATTTTTTTCTTGATATTTGGTAAAACTTCCAAAATGAACTAATCCTATATTAGTAATGTACATATTAAATGATCCATCCATTTATTAGAAAAAAATATGAATATTTGGTATAATTTAAATGTATATAAGGATATTAAAATCATTTAATTTTTTATTGAGAGTTTTTTTCCATTTTTAATGATCCTAAATAATTATTTTTAGGTGATTCGGCTTTGGAACCATGAAATGAACACCCTCAAAAGAGTGAAATTGAGTATTATATCTCATTCAAATGGTTATAAATGAACATAACATAATTATAGTAAATATATATATATATATATATATGGAAATGGATATTTATTAATTAATTATTTAATCTCATTTTATTAATAAGGATGTTAAGTGTAGGTGCATAACGAATCCGAACACAATGTAAGGAAACTTCTAAACCACCCACCTTTATTTTAGGTCATGCATGTTCCCTCTAAATCTCACATAATCAAAATGTAATTTTCTTCTAATTTTTATTATTTTTTATAAATTTTAATATCAAATATATATATATCTAACTATCATAACCTTTATTTTTTGGGGGCATACAATTTTTTTAGGGTTTACCTCTCAATTTCATTCATTAAGAAAACCTGATTAAGGGGATCATCTATGTTTCTTAACCAATTTCATTAAACACTCTATAATTTAAACATATATGGTAACAAAAATTTAAAATTTTATCATGTACAACCATTTTTAGTTTATTTTTTATTTTATGGAAATTATAATTCCCTTACCCTCTTTAAAGATCCTCTACCCTTTTTCCTAAAACCCCACTTAAATAAAATAATTAAAAAATTATTTCTCCACTCCTTTTCATATATTCAATTAACTGAAACTTAATTATTATATAAAAAAATTAGTTATCAATATAAAAATATCGAATTAGTATTTATTCTTGTAATACATGGAATTCATTAAGATGTTCTATTTGGTTGTGTTATACAACATGATTATGTAACCCATTTTCTTTCCATGGGTTTGCTTGATGCTTATGCCTTATGTATTATTAACATATTTCTAAAAAATTTGATTGAACATGTAATGATTAGTGCAGTAGATAGTGATCCAATTTATTGGCTAATTTTAATGTCTTATGCTACAATGTGTACAGGATTAGGACGTAAACCTAATCCTTGTTGGGACTTTTTCCACCATGTGATGTTGTCTTGGAAGTTATCCTTGACTTGTGAATATTTCAATTTTTTATTGTCTCAACATTGATATTTTTATATGATATTATGATTTTATAATATTTATTTTATGATCCCATATGTTTATTCAGGGTCCTTGTCTTTTATGATATCATGTTATGACTTTTGACACAAATGACATTCTTCTTCATCATGTTTATTCCCTTACTAGTCTTTATAGCTCAACCCTTTATTTTATGAATTCTCCAGGTTATCTTATGATGTTTTAGGATATAAAATGAATTTAATAGTATATTTTGGAGATCAAAATAAGTATATTTTAATTTAGTTTCATTTCAATGTTTTATGCACCTAATATTCCAAATCAACTAGGCCTCTTGATCCTTTAAGTTTTTTTATTGGATATTTATATTGAAAATAATGTAATAATATGTGTCAAAGACATTAGTATCTATATAAATTACTTTCAACTATCACCTAAACTTTTAAACATTCACCATATCATCTTAATTATTTTAAATACACCTCAAAAGAAATATTTTAACATCAAAATTCAACTACAAAACCAAAAATGGAGAAATACCTATATTCTAAATCAGATCATTCCTAGTTTTATTAATTTTGATAAATAATTTTATTCATATATCATTATAAAATCATATAAGAAAAATTATGCAATGATAAGGATTGAACCCCTATATTTAAATAAAACTCAAAAGTTCCCTAATAAAATAGAAGTTTGACCCAAACTCCCACAATCTATAGATAAATACTTATGTGAGTCCTTAGTTATAATAAAAATATAACTTATAATATGTATAACTCATAGTCAACCTATATTATTGAAACTATAACTAAAATAAATTTCCAATATCTTTATTTAATGGAAAATAAATATTATTTTTCATACAGAGAATGTAACATTTATTTTCATAGTAATAAAATTCATAAGAATCAATCTTTTACTATAAATTACTGAATGAAAATATTTAAATCATATATTGAATTTATATAGATGAATTATTAATAAGAATTAAAATAAAACTATAAAAAAAATTAAAAACATGCATTTACACATGTTGTTAATGTAAAGACCCGTAAAATTCAAGGAAAAGTTTTTCTTAATTTTCTTTAGAATTTTACAAGAGCGCGGTTTCAGACGGCACCTGATTCCGAGGCCCAGAGTGCCGGGAATTAATTTCTGAAGTTTGGCTCGGGTACGTTCAGTGAACGAACGAGCGGGAATTCCTAACTTTTGATCCGGTGCTCATAATTGAAATCCGAGGGCACCGATGAACTCGCAGCACCGAAATTCGCTTAAAGAGACCTTTTCGGGAGTTGCGTTTGTTGCGGGTTGAAAGTTAGTTTTGGGGATTAAAAGATAAGTAAAATAAAATTATGTTTGAATTTTATTTTATTCGTGGTGGTTAGACTCTCTCATGGGAAGTTGTTGGTGCAGCCCACAACCACCCAACTTCCCATGTGTGGTTATGAGGGAGGTGGGGCCCACACGAGCCCCCACCTTTTCAAATTCCCTAACCCCTCTAAACCCCCTCTTAATTATGTGACTCTCCCCTACATTAATTATTGCCAACTTATCTCATCATTTAATTTTTGTCAACTCTAGATTTAATTAATGTAATGAATTCAACTTTTGAATTTTGAAAGGTTGGAAAAGTGAAAATAAAATAAGGTGTAGCTTATTTTATTTTGGGAGTTGCTGTGTTGTGTGGAGATTTGAGAGAGGAAGAGTTATACACTTTGAAGAACTTCATCTTCCTCCTTGAAGAACGCGAAGAACACCGACACGCCGTTCTATCTTCTCTCCACGTCAAAGAAAGGGAGACACCGCTTCCTCCTCGGTTTTTCTTCGTCGACTTGAGAAGTTTCGCCAACGACGTATTGCATCGGACGCATCCCTTCGTCAACGGATTTGACGAATGACGACCACGACGCCCGACCTCCGCGACGTCATCTTCCGCAGAACGTAGACAAATCTTCGAACCTTATACCCGAGGTAGGGGTTGTTGTTTTTCTTTTTGGTTTAACTATTTTATTCTTGATCGTGAATTTAGCAAGTCTAACGTGTGGCTTTGAATTATTTAAAGTCGTGTTATTATTTTAACGTGAGGGGGCCGGACCGCACGAACACGGCCGAACCCCCTCCATCGTTCTTGTTTATTCTTGCGGGTGGAAGCAAGTGGCGTGGTGCCGTCGCACCACGCGGATGATCGTGCAAATATTTTTACGCGGCGCCGTCGCGCCACGCCGAGGAAGAATCTTCAAGAACGCGACGCCGTCGCGCCGCGTTGAAAGGAATCAAGGCACGGGAAGGGGCGCGGTGCCGTCGCACCGCGCCGGATGACGAACACCGCGGCCGGTTCCGGGCCGCGGCGGGACGAGGAGACCGCGGCCGGTTCCGGGCCGCGGCGGGAAGAGAAGACTGGCGGCCGGGCCACCGGCGTCGGAAGCCGAAGGGGGGACCGGAATTTCCGGTCCCGTTGGAGAAAACCGGCCGGCCAGCTGGCCGGCCGGAAGGCATTAAACCGGGGGAATTAATTCCCCCAGCCATCACACAAAACCCCCCTCATTATGAGGGGGGCGGTTCTTTGAAGAGAGGGGGGCAGCCGGCCCCCCGGTTTGTTTCCAGCCGGCCCCCACGTGCGGGGGCCGTTTTGTTGCAAAGGCGCGGCACTAAGGCCGCGCCGCTTCCCAAATCAGCGGGGGCTTACCCCCCGCGTGCCGACCACGTGCGGCGCCAGCCGCCGCGCCGCCGCCGCCACGCCGCCGCACCGCCCCAAGGGGGGGGGGGGGTCGGGCCGGGTCGGCCCGGACCCGGACCCCCCGTTTCGAACCAGAATCGGTTTTTGGGCCATATCTTGAGCCTCGGACCTCTGAATGAAGAACCGTCTGCGGCAACGCGATCCTTGGATCGAGACGGTCGTTTCAGTTTATCGCACTCAAGGTTTCGATTTACCTTGAGTTCGGCCGGGTTGGTTCGTTCACGAAACCAACCGGGCCTTCGGAGCGGAAACGCTCATATCTTGAGCTACGGACGTCCGATTGACGTGCCGTCAGCTGTGTTGTGTCCCTCTTAGTGAGACGAATCTTTTGGCATACTCCGCCCGAGGTTTGGACGCAGGTGGAGTACGGACGGGTTGGTTTTGCCTTAAAAACCAACCGGGCCCCGGAGACGAAAATGCCAATAACTCTCAGACCGGGCGTCCGATCGACGCGCCGTCTGTTACGTTGAGTTCCTGTTGACGATACCGAACTTTTGGATACATCAACCCTGGTCTTCGTGACAGATGATGTATCAGCCTCTCGGCTCGTGGAGCGGACCCTCCGAACGAGCTTGCTTTGTGCGGGAACCCTAGTGCTGGTTGCGACTGTTACTGTGACTACTACTGCTACGACTGCTACTGTGACTGCGACGACGACAGTACAGAGATCCTGTGTGGATTCGACGACGACGACTTCAGCACTCAGCGATCCTACGTGGATCAGGGCTACCGATCCTGTGTGGGTCCGATCCTGTGTGGGTCTCTGCGCTCAGCGGTCCTGTGTGAACCAGCGCCTACAGGTCCTGTGTGGGCCCGATCCTGTGTGGGTCTTTGCGGGGGTTAGTTACCTATCGATCCTTCGTGGGTCCGACGACTTAGATGGATCAGTGATCATCTTTATCGTCCTTGAAGAAGTATACCTGTGTGAGCTGAATCCTGTTTCTTTCCTGTGTGGATTGTGTTGTGCAATCCTGTGTGGATTATGTTTTGCTTTCCTATGTGGAATACGTATACTTTCCTGCGTGGACTGAGTTGTACTTGGGCTCGGAGGTTGGAGCGTATTTTAATTGATGACTTAGGTATATGTATGGGTATATACCTAAGCAGTGTCGGTTGTTACTTCGTGATTGTACTTTTCTTCGTGGTTTATCCTTTGTGGATTTGAGATACCTTCAGGGGTCTCGGGGTCCCTACTGAGTAGCTTATACTCACCCCTGCACGGGCTTCGCCCGCACTACGTTGTGTTGGTTGCAGACGACGGACAGCGTTGACCTTAGCTGAGGCTTGTAGAGCGGGACGGTACCCGGAGGTGGACCACTGGGCGGGACGTGCACGGAGCGGACGGCGGGACCCGTGGAGCAGAGGAGCTATCTGTACCCACCCTTCAAGTGGGATTTCCAGTAGACAGCTCGGTGTAGCGGCTTTTACTTTTCAGTTGTTGTTTTCCCTTTCAGTTGTACTCTGCTTTGTTTAGTGTTTACTTTCCGCTTGCTTACTCTGTGGTGTTTGTTACTTTTCAAAGGCAATGCCTTCCCTTTTTACTGGGATTTACGCCTTGGTGCTAGTCGCCAGCCCCTGGCCTATGGAAGGCGGGCTTGGGGTAGTCACGACACGGACCCCGAGGGCGGGTCGTGACAAATTGGTATCAGAGGAGTTCGGTTCTACCGCGAACTCTGATCTTTTCTATGTGAAGCAATAATGTTTAGCGTATTGACTGTGGTTATCAGTCCAGGGAGTTCAGTGTTGGTGCGGCGGCCGACGTATCCGTACACCAGGACCCTGACTTCTGATTTCCGACTTAATTCACGAAAACATTGATTGTGTGTGTGTTTCAAAGTTTTCTTTGTGATTACTTATATCAGCTCACCAGGTATACTGTTCTAACTGTGGCGCACCTGTTTCCTTTTCAGGATGGCCCCACGACGGCAGCCAGCTAGGGTTCCGAGAGTCAAGCGAGACGACAGCCCACCGAGCGACGAGGCCTCGGTACAGGGCCCTTTTCCAGTAGTGGCACCGGCGGTAGCTTTACCCGCCGAGCCCCCGATGCTTCCAGCAGCAGCCGCTGACGATGCACGTCGCCTTAGTGCACTGCATGAGTTTCAGCGCCAGCGACCACCCAGGTTTCGCGGGGAGACGGATCCCCAGGCAGCAGAGGACTGGCTGGAGGCAGTGGTTCGAGTGTTTAGGCTAGTGAGGACACCAGCAGACCTCATGGTGATCCTCGCTGCGAGCCTACTACACGCAGCAGCAGGACGATGGTGGAGCCTGATGCTCCAGGTGCACGATGAGGCATCCCTACTTTGGACGGACTTTGAAAGCCTCTTCCGCTCAGAGTTCGTCCCAGCCACCCTTCGTGCGGTGCGTATCCAGGAGCTTCTACAGCTGCGGCAGGGCAGCATGACGGTCGCTCAGTACTCGGCGAGATTTACCGATCTCTCGCGCTACTCGACCGACATGGTACGGGACCCATTCTTCCGGGCCCGGACCTTCGAGCAGGGTTTGAGACACGAGATCAGGACATCGCTGATCTCCCTCAGCATACCGACTCAGACAGGAGTACTGGAGCGGGCCCTTCTGATCGAGAGCTTCCTTGCTGAGTCTACACCAGCACAGCGACCCACCGCAGGGCAGCACGTGGCAGAGTCATCTGCAGCAGGCAGTCGACGGATGACTCAGGGGTCCAGACAGACCAGACCTTCGGGCAGACGTTCTCAGGGCACTGGCTCAGTAGTGCGGGGCACACAGCGCGGAGCCAGTCTTTCGAGAGGCAGACAGTGCTACTCATGCGGCGGGCAGGGCCACATGGCTCGCGACTGCCCGACCCGCCGTGCCGAGGAGCAGCAGTCAGTTGATGGACCACCGAGGCAGAGGCAGAGGGTCGACCGTGGCGGTCCGCAGGGAGGAGGCGGACGAGGAAGAGGAGCTGGACGAGCAGCCGGTGGTGGGCGACGCTTTGAGGCTCTGCCACCACCACCACCAGGAGGTCCACCCCGACCACAGGGAGCTAGCGGGCAGCGACAGGCACAGCTCCAGGCAGCAGAGGCCTATGACCACGGCGCACCCGAGATGATTCGAGGTACTATCTGTGTCTATTCCACCTTTATTGTAGTTCTTATAGACACAGGAGCGAGTCACTCTTTCATAGCCGCTGCCCTTTTTCGGAGCTCGGAGATTCCGACAGAGCCGTTGGCTCGATCCTTACGGCTAGAGACTCCTACGGGAGCAGACTCGACGATTACGCACTGGTGCCGGTAGTGTGAGCTTACTGTAGGAGGTGAGAGCTTCGGTTGGGATCTTCTTGTAGCAGCGTCGAGGCCTTACGACGTCATCTTGGGCATGGATTGGCTATCTACGGTCCATGCACAGATTGACTGTTTTAGGCGCAAGGTGCGATGTGTACGCACCGACGGGAGCAAGTTCACCTTCTTCGGCGAGAAGGGAGCCTTTGCAGCACAGGATGGACTTCCGCGGAGGAGAGGACAGCCCATCACTCATCAGTTGGCTAGCCTCATCCTTGGAGCAGTTGACGTGCGGAGTCCTGGTTTTCCTGCAGTGGTGGATCAGTTTGCGGACGTTTTTCCCGACGACGTACCAGGGCTACCTCCTCGCAGAGAGGTAGACTTTTATTTTCACTTGTACCCCGGGACAGCCCCGATATCTACTCCAGCATATCGGATGGCCCCCACCGAGCTTCGAGAGCTACGGGTACATTTGGAGGACTTGCAGGGCAAGGGGTTCATCCGACCCAGTGTTTCACCCTGGGCTTCTCCGATATTGTTCGCCAAGAAGGCGGATGGGAGCTTGCGACTTTGTGTTGACTATCTTCGCCTGAAACAGGTGACAGTGAGGAACAAGTAACCGCTACCGAGGATTTATGACCTCTTTGATCAGCTCAAGGGAGCACGGTGGTTCTCGAAGATAGACCTCAGGTCAGGCTATCATCAGCTCAGAGTCAGAGACGAGGATGTGCAGAAGACAGCCTTCAGATGTCAGTATGGCCACTATGAGTTCTTGGTTATGCCTTTCGGTGTAACCAATGCTCCAGCAGTATTCATGGATCTCATGAACAGGATCTTTCAGCCATACCTCGATCGGTTTGTCGTGGTCTTCATCGACGACATTCTGATTTACTCTACGACAGAGGAGGAGCACGCCTATCACTTGCGAGTTGTTCTTGACTCACTCTGAGAGCACCAGCTTTATGGTAAGCTCTCGAAGTGTCAGTTCTGGATACGTGAGGTCCACTTTTTGGGACACGTTATCTCTGAGGCGGGAGTTGCAGTGGATCCCGCGAAGATTGAGGCTGTGTTAGCTTGGGAGCCACCCAGGAGCGTGACTGAGGTTCGGAGTTTCTTGGGACTAGCTGGATACTATCGGAGATTCGTACCAGACTTCTCTAGAGTTGCGGCATCACTCACAGCTTTGACGAAGAAGGGGAAACCCTTCGTATGGACAGACAGATGTCAGCAGAGCTTCCAGGAGCTGAGACAGAGATTGACTAGCGCACTTATCTTGAGGTTGCCTGAGGAGGGAGTAGGGTACGTAGTCTACTGCGATGCATCAGGGACCGGACTCGGATGTGTTTTGATGCAGGAGTGGGCAGTGGTCGCCTATGGATCACGACAGTTGAGGCCACATGAGCAGAACTACGCTACCCATGACCTGGAGTTAGCAGCAGTGGTCTTCGCTCTGAAGACATGGCGACATTATCTGATGGGCGAGCGCTTTACAGTCTTTTCTGATCATTAGAGTCTCAGGTATATCTTCTCGCAGAAGGACCTGAACCTGAGACAGCGGCGATGGCTCGAGTTCCTCCAGGACTATGACTTTGAGATAGTCTATACTCCTGGGAAGGGGAACGTAGTATCCGATGCCCTCAGCAGGAGGACGAGCATACAGCTACTTGAGGAGGCGACGGAGAAGCTAGCCTCTTTGCAGATAACCTTCGTGGATAGAGATGGAGCAGCCTTCCTCCAGTCTCTCACAGTCACCCCTCTACTACTGCAGCGAGTCAGGGAGGCACAGCGTGGGGACGCTGACTGTGAGACACGGTGAGCACAGATATCCTTGGGACAGGTACCTGATGGTTTCTCCCTTGGAGCAGAGCACGACATCCTTTTCAGAGGACG
Source organism: Viscum album (assembly GCA_963277665.1). Taxonomy (NCBI): domain Eukaryota; kingdom Viridiplantae; phylum Streptophyta; class Magnoliopsida; order Santalales; family Viscaceae; genus Viscum; species Viscum album. The sequence continues at coordinate 1,905,663,869 of OY728160.1, forward strand.
TACCATGGTGCCAGTCGCATTGCGAGAGGAATTACTGAGAGAGTTTCACACTTCTCCTTTAGCGGTACATCCTGGAGTGGCGAAGATGTATCAGGACCTCAGACGACAGCACTGGTGGCCGGGCATGAAGAAGGCAGTAGCAGAGTTCGTTTCTCGATGCCTTACCTGCCAGCAGGTGAAGGCAGAGCATCAGGTACCAGCAGGCTTGGTACAGCCCTTGGAGGTTCCGGAGTGGAAGTGGGACGGCATATCTATGGACTTCGTGACTGGACTTCCACGCACTTCCAGAGGTCACGACTCCATCTGGGTGATTGTTGACCGACTCACCAAGTCGGCACACTTCTTACCCATCAGAGAGCGGGGCTCAGTAGAGAGCTTGGGATGTCTCTACGTTCAGGAGATTGTGCGGCTCCACGGCGTACCATCATCTATCGTCTCCGATCGAGATGCCCGCTTTACTTCCCGACTTTGGAAGGGGTTACAGGAAGCGTTCGGGACACAGCTACGTCTGAGCACAGCCTTTCACCCTCAGACGGATGGTCAGACGGAGAGGACCATTCAGACTCTCGAGGACATGCTCCGCGCATGTGTCCTCGACTTTGGTCGTAGCTGGGAGGACCACCTACCCTTAGTGGAGTTCGCGTACAACAACAGCTACCACTCCACCATCGGGATGGCACCGTGCGAGGCGTTGTACGGCCGACCATGTAGATCTCCTTTGTGCTGGACAGACCCTAGGGGAGTCAGCACTGGTGGGACCGGAGATGGTCCAGGCCACGACAGAGAAGGTCCAGGTCATCCAGGAGCGGATGAGGACAGCTCAGAGATGGCAGAAGTCATATGCTGACAGGAGGCGGAGGCCACTGGAGTTCGAGGATGGCGACCATGTCTTCTTGCGGGTCTCACCTCGACGTGGTATTCAGAGATTTGGCCGAGGCGGCAAGTTATCTCCGCGCTTCATCGGACCCTTCCAGATTCTCCGCAGGATTGGTGAGGTGGCTTATCGCCTGGCTCTACCACCTCAGTTGCACCGGGTGCACGACGTCTTCCACGTATCCCAGTTGAGGAGATACGTGCACGACCCGACACACATCATTAATCATGGGGAGCTTGACGTTGACGATGGGGCGACTTTTACGGAGGTCCCGGTGGAGATAGAGGATCGACAGGAGCGGGTCCTGCGTGGGTGATCGATTCCTCTTGTGCGCATCAGATGGCAGCACGGGAATCTCCAGGAGAGCACATGGGAGCGGGAGGCTCAGATGCGTGCTCAGTACCCTCATTTGTTTCCCTAGTTTTTGATGTATCTTTACGGGGACGTAAAGCCCTGAGGTGGGAGTAATGTAAAGACCTGTAAAATTCAAGGAAAATTTTTTTTAATTTTCTTTAGAATTTTACAAGAGCACGGTTTCAGACGGCACCTGATTCTGAGGCCCAGAGTGCCCGGAATTAATTTCCGAAGTTTGGCTCGGGTACGTTCAGTGAACGAACGAGCGGGAATTCCTAACTTTTGATCCGGTGCTCGGAATTGAAATCCGAGGGCACCGATGAACTCGCAGCGCCGAAATTCGCTTAAAGAGACCTTTTCGGGAGTTGCGTTTGTTGCGGGTTGAAAGTTAGTTTTGGGGATTAAAAGATAAGTAAAATAAAATTATGTTTGAATTTTATTTTATTCGTGGTGGTTAGACTCTCTCATGGGAAGTTGTTGGTGGGGCCCACAACCACCCAACTTCCCATGTGTGATTATGAGGGAGGTGGGGCCCACACGAGCCCCCACCTTTTCAAATTCCCTAACCCCTCTAAACCCCCTCTTAATTATGTGACTCTCCCCTACATTAATTATTGCCAACTTATCTCATCATTTAATTTTTGTCAACTCTAGATTTAATTAATGTAATGAATTCAACTTTTGAATTTTGAAAGGTTGGCAAAGTGAAAATAAAATAAGGTGTAGCTTATTTTATTTTGGGATTTGCTGTGTTGTGTGGAGATTTGAGAGAGGAAGAGTTCTACACTTTGAAGAACTTCATCTTCCTCCTTGAAGAACGCGAAGAACACCGACACGCCGTTCTATCTTCTCTCCACGTCAAAGAAAGGGAGACACCGCTTCCTCCTCGGTATTTCTTCGTCGACTTGAGAAGTTTCGCCAATGACGTATCGCATCGGACGCATCCCTTCGTCAACGGATTTGACGAACGACGACCGCGACGCCCGACCTCCGCGACGTCGTCTTCCGCGGAACGTAGACAAATCTTCGAACCTTATACCCGAGGTAGGGGTTGTTGTTTTTCTTTTTGGTTTAACTATTTTATTCTTGATCGTGAATTTAGCAAGTCTAACGTGTGGCTTTGAATTATTTAAAGTCGCGTTATTATTTTAACGTGAGGGGGCCGGACCGCACGAACACGGCCGAACCCCCTCCATCATTCTTGTTTATTCTTGCGGGTGGAAGCAAGTGGCGTGGTGTCGTCGCACCACACGGATGATCGTGCAAATATTTTTACGCGGCGCCGTCGTGCCACGCCGAGGAAGAATCTTCAAGAACGCGACGCCGTCGCGCCGCGTTGAAAGGAATCAAGGCATGGGAAGGGGCGCGGTGCCGTCGCACCGCGCCGGATGACGAACACCGCGGCCGGTTCCGGGCCACGGCGGGACGAGGAGACCGCGGCCGGTTCCGGGCCGCGGCGGGAAGAGAAGACCGGCGGCCGGGCCGCCGGCGTCGGAAGCCGAAGGGGGGACAGGAATTTCCGGTCCCGTTGGAGAAAACCGTCCGGCCCGCTGGCCGGCCGGAAGGCATTAAACCGGGGGAATTAATTCCCCCGGCCATCACACAAAACCCCCCTCATTATGAGGGGGCGGTTCTTTGAAGAGAGGGGGGCAGCCGGCCCCCCGGTTTGTTTCCAGCCGGCCCCACGTGCGGGGGCCGTTTTGTTGCAAAGGCGCGGCACTAAGGCCGCGCCGCTTCCCAAATCAGCGGGGGCTTGCCCCCCGCGTTCCGACCACGTGCGGCGCCAGCCGCCGCGCCGGCCGCCGCCGCCGGCCGCCGCCCCAAGGGGGGGGGGGGGGTCGGGCCGGGTCGGCCCGGACCCGGACCCCCCGTTTCGAACCAGAATCGGTTTTTGGGCCATATCTTGAGCCTCGGACCTCCGAATGACGAACCGTCTGCGGCAACGCGATCCTTGGATCGAGACGGTCGTTTCGGTTTATCGCACTCAAGGTTTCGGTTTACTTTGAGTTCGGCCGGGTTGGTTCGTTCACAAAACCAACAGGGCCTTCGGAGCGGAAACGCTCATATCTTGAGCTACGGACGTCCGATTGACGTGACGTCAGCTGTGTTGTGTCCCTCTTAGTGAGACGAATCTTTTGGCATACTCCGCCCGAGGTTTGGACGCAGGTGGAGTACGGTCGGGTTGGTTTTTCCTTAAAAACCAACCGGGCCCCGGAGACGAAAATGCCAATAACTCTCAGACCGGGCGTCCGATCGACGCGCCGTCTGTTACGTTGAGTTCCTGTTGACGATACCGAACTTTTGGATACATCAACCCTGGTCTTCGTGACAAATGATGTATCAGCCTCTCGGCTCATGGAGCGGACCCTCCGAACGAGCTTGCTTTGTGCGGGAACCCTAGTGCTGGCTGCGACTGTTACTGTGACTACTACTGCTACGACTGCTACTGTGACTGCGACGACGACAGTACAGAGATCCTGTGTGGATTCGACGACGACGACTTCAGCACTCAGCGATCCTACGTGGATCAGTGCTACCGATCCTGTGTGGGTCCGATCCTGTGTGGGTCTCTGCGCTCAGCGGTCCTGTGTGAACCAGTGCCTACAGGTCCTGTGTGGTCCCGATCCTGTGTGGGTCTTTGCGGGGGTTAGTTACCTATCGATCCTTCGTGGGTCCGACGACTTAGATGGATCAGTGATCATCTTTATCGTCCTTGAAGAAGTATACTTGTGTGAGCTGAATCCTGTTGCTTTCCTGTGTGGATTGTGTTGTGCAATCCTGTGTGGATTATGTTTTGCTTTCCTATGTGGAATACGTATAATTTCCTGTGTGGACTGAGTTGTACTTGGGCTCGGAGGTTGGAGCGTATTTTAATTGATGACTTAGGTATATGTATGGGCATATACCTAAGCAGTGTCGGTTGTTACTTCGTGATTGTACTTTTCTTCGTGGTTTATCCTTTGTGGATTTGAGAGACCTTCTGGGGTCTCGGGGTCCCTACTGAGTAGCTTATACTCACCCCTGCACGGGCTTCGCCCGCACTACGTTGTGTTGGTTGCAGACGACGGACAGTGTTGACCTTAGCTGAGGCTTGTAGAGCGGGACGGTACCCGGAGGTGGACCACTGGGCGGGACGTGCACGGAGCGGACAGCGGGACCCGTGGAGCAGAGGAGCTATCTGTACCCACCCTTCAGGTGGGATTTCCAGTAGACAGCTCGGTGTAGCGGCTTTTACTTTTCAGTTGCTGTTTTCCCTTTCAGTTGTACTCTGCTTTGTTTAGTGTTTACTTTCTGCTTGCTTACTCTGTGGTGTTTGTTACTTTTCAAAGGCAATGCCTTCCCTTTTTACTGGGATTTACGCCTTGGTGCTAGTCGCCAGCCCCTGGCCTATGGAAGGCGGGCTTGGGGTAGTCACGGCACGGACCCCGAGGGCGGGTCGTGACAGTTAAAAATACATTTAACAACATATATATGTATGCATATTGTTAAAAATAATTTTTAACAACATAATTATTTTTAATATTAAAATTATACTAATTTCATACGAATTAACAACATGCATCACATGTATATTATTTTATAAAATATATAAAAAAATAATTTATTTTAAGAATTATAATTTGAATTAAGTAAACTAAACATGAAGATGAATCAATTTATAGATTATAAAATAGAAATACAATAAATAAAGGACACCCCCCCCCCAATTTTATTGACCCCTTCCAATTCAACGCAAATCCCTATTGTTTTTTTAAAAATCATTCCAATTTTTAATTCTAAAGAATCAAGGTAGTAATAAATTTAATTTGATTAACTTATTTATCTTCTTCATTCCTTCTTAAAAATATAAATTATTTGGGGGTTTATAATCCAAATTATGGGATTAGGGCCTCTAATTTTCATGTTTCATTTTAATTTTGATTCAAGATCTTTTATTAAAAATTTTATGTTATTATTTGCATATATAAAATACTGACAGGATAGTATTTTAATTAAAACCAAATAGGGACATGAAATTTTTTTTGAACATCATGAAAAAGTGGTTGTGTTGGGATAGTATAGATATGATTCATCATTTCCACGATGGGGATTGATTTAGTTCTGAAAGGAGTGCTTAATAAGAATAATAGTGCATTCCAAAAATATAATTTTTTTAATATTTATAAGTTTTAATTATTAGATCTCACATCCATTATATTTAACAAGAGGCCAATAACTAATATTTTGAAGTCTGAAAATTATTGTTTGGTTTCTGAGGAGTCGGTGTTAAAAGATTATCGGGGACATAACACAATACAAGACAATTATTGACTATTTATTATAGAAATTCTCATTGGTTTTTTGATCCATTTTCAATGGTTCATTTTTTTGTATCATGAGTTGATTTTATTTATAGCCATTTTTTTATTTATGTTTCATTATTTTTATGTTATCTATATATATATAAATATATGTTCATATACCAAAACCTTTGTAAGGATTAAAATTATATTTTCATGATTTTTTTGTTAGTATTTATCATATTTTTAGTCATCACTAAATTTATCATTATATGAAACAGCTAACAGCGAGTCTGTAATGATATTTTTATTTTTTGGTTCATTGATGAAATTCCCTTCCAATTAAAACTTTATATAGTTTTATTTTGATATATGATGTTCTTTAATTGAAATTTTTTAATTTTTATATGTATATTGTTATTGAACTAAAAATATTCTTTTTACACATTTCATATTTCACTATAAATGGTTTCATATGTATATTTTTGAAATTGAAAATGATCTCGATGATATTTAAGTGGATATTGGAATTGATTTATATATAATAATTAATTTTTAAATTATAATGTAATTCATATTTATATAAGTTATTTTATATGTCATTATATAAAAACATTCATGCTTATTGTCTATTTGTTGTTCGTTTTTATTTTCACACCATAGATGAAAGATTTATAAAGGAATTGGTCATAAATTTTTATTTAAAAAACATTATTCCAATGCTACATCATAATAGTTTTCTCAATTTTCTTATATTTAGAAACTACCGAGATTTTAACCTTATATTGTTTAATTTTTAGAAATATTATTGGCCTTCGAAAATTTTCATCAAAATGTGAGATACTTTATAAGTTTAAAAAAGGGTAAAATTTTAATAATATCTTGACCCTATATCTTCCTAGAATATCAGCTTATTTATATTGTGATAACATCCCAGGAGTAAGTGTTCAACATACACTATACGGATAAAAATAGAGTGAGTAAATACATCATTCTTAATAGATAATAAATGTTTCCCTTTGTTGTATAAATTTTATAAATTAAGAAGTTGAACATTGTATTGGGTTGTGGTATTGATGAATTAAATAATTCTAAAAATTATATAGCCCCATTTAGATATATCTTTTATAAAAATAATGTACTAGTTTGTTCATCAATAAAATTATTAAATGTTCATAAATGAATACATTTTATTGTTTTATTAATTTAAATTTTTTTAAATTTTCAATTTATTTTTTAATTATGTAACTATAAAGATAGTTTTTTATAAATAGTAATTCCCACAATAAATGTTATTTTATATCTATGAACATGCTATATGCTATTATTTCTATCCAAAACTCGGTATTTGATATTACTTTCTTTTTTTTGTAAGCTATAGATGAAACTATCCCTCTGATTTTTGAGCCATAGTATATATTCTTATTGAACTCTATTTTCTTGAATTATTTAACTCTATGTGATTTCATTATATTAATTCCAAAGAATATATATAACATATTATTATCTACATAAAATCATAGTAGGTACGATTTATCCGTAAATTTTAGCAAAAAAAATCATATTTTGATTTGTTTTATCAATGAGATTATTTAAATCCTTTTATTTATTTCATAATAGAAATAGCGTTCAGTACCCCAAAAATATATTTAATTTAATAAAATTAAAATTTTGGACTTCAAAAACCAATTAAATCTAATAAAAAAATTAAATTTTAAATTTTAACAAAAAATGATCATTCTATCATTTTAATGATTTTATTATTGGATAATAATTAATTTTTTCTTTAATGTTTTAAATGTTATAAATATGTTGGATACTTTTTAAAATTGTCATCCAAATAGTATTTTCTTAGGATTGAATTAATTTTAGGCTGGACCACATATAATATTATATCAAATTATATAAATATATGATTCAATTGAAAAAAAAATAGTTTTCGAAAAGTGACACTCTCTTTCTAAGAAAACTAAAAACAATCAATGCTTGTTCTCATCTTGAATATATGTTTAATCATGTATTTCAAGTTGGTATCATTTATGATAGATTTTGAAAATGATTATAATTCTGTAATTCATCAATAAATTTATTTTTTTAGGACATATACATTTTGAAAATTTCTAAACTGCATTACATTTAAAAAATATGTGGAAAAGGGAAATATATCCCCACTATTGTTCATGGCCCATAACACTATCTTAAAATAATCTTATTGAATTGTGATAAATTCATTAATAGTTCATATTACCACTATTAATAATTCTCTAAATAATTTAATTTTCTAAATTTATTATCTTATTTAAAATTTTATATGGGATTAATATAGATTTTATTACTTCATTAGGTGGAATAGAAGTCCATTTCACCTCTAATTAGAGTGGGGGTGTTAATATTCAAAAAAATTTAAAATCTATATCATTGATTCATTTAAAACCCAATCTATAGTTTCATATAAGGTAAATTATTATAGGTGAGAGTACAATATCCAAATATGGGAATTTTTTTATTCAAAAAATATTGTATTCATTAGGGTAACATGTTCAAGGAATCAAATCATAGGTCTTATAATATAATAGAAAAATTATAAATGGATAATACAAGTAAGGAATGTTTATTTTTTATAGGTATTTTTTTTTGTGTGTTTTAATATTTCCCTCATTGTCTATTGCCTTTTATATTGGTGTAGAAAGCAATGAGTGGTTGATGTTTCGGAAATCTATTTTTGGACTATAACAAAATGAAATTCATGAAAGTAATGTAGTTTATATAGTACTATTATGAGATGTTATATAAAACAATATCCACTTGTTTATTCTATTTTATAGTTACTTTCAAAAATATTCAAAAATAATGTACTCATATTCATGGTTGCATTTTAGTTTATAATTAATATATGAAACATGAAGATTGATTTTTAATATGGGAAGTTAAAATTTCATCTACTAGTGGATAAAAATAGTTAAAGACATGTAACTATAGTGGATGAAAAATATAATTCCTCGATGATGAGCTAGATAAATTTAAGTGGGTCTCATTTTGCAGTTTTTGGTCATTTATTCTAATCTGGAAAATAAAACTGATTTTCTATCATTTTAAAATATTAACAGATATTTAACATTTGAAGTTATTGAAAGTGAAAAACAAAAAATTAAACACTGTGAAACATTTGAGTATTCATTATTTTAGGATTCTACTAATATAGATTTATTTTTTAGGGGGATCTTTGGATCTAATGGGGACTGCCTTCATCTATTATCGAGTTCCAAATATTCTTATGTTAATATTTAAGGTGTCAGGAAGATATAGTTTTATTAGATTGCCTATTTATAGTTGTATCGGTTGGTGGATCATTAGCGATAGGTAGAAATAGTCAATTATTGAACCATTAGCCATCATTAAATTCCCTCTAACAAAGGTATAGGTGGATCTTATGGTTTATCTTCATGGGACTACCTATTTAGATGTGGTTAAAAAAACAAATGGGCCTCATATTACCATATTAGAAACATCATTAATCTTATACACACATTGATTCGTTACTTTTTTTATTTTAATCATGTAATTTTCTATTGGGAGATATTTCCTTAGGGAGTTCACTCTGCTCCATTTTCAAATCCCTCAACAATTAATCTTGCATCATAAATTTTAGTTATGTGGCTATATTTTGATTAGTATGATATTTATTCTATTAAAAATACATATTTTGAAAGAAAAAATATTTTCTCTCTCTCATTATGTTTGACTAGTTGAGGCTTGACAACTTTGTAATAAGAAGGCATATATTTAATTGGATGGATTATTTTTTTTTAATAAACTGGTTGATTCAAAAACAATTTATATATTTCCAATAAAGGGGATGATTAGGAAGAAGTAAAAAAACCTTGTATGTGTCACTTTATTTTTAGGTGCTCTACAATGGATAAAGATACATTTCACTCCAGCTGAATTTTACCCTCATTCATTTGGGAAATATTAAGTCGATATATATTTTTTTCAGGATGAATTCTGAAGGTTTAGGACCCTAAAACAACTTTTATTATTTATTCACCTACTTCATATACTTTTATAAGTTGGTTTTTGTGTTGAAAATATTTTAGAAGTCAAAAATTTCCTATTTGATCTTGTATAATAAATTTTTGTTTGTATATTGTTTTATGGATAAATATGGTGTATGTATTGGGAATTTAAGATAGTGTGTGTTTTTTATACTGATAGTAATTATATAAATTTATATTGTTAAAATAAACATATATTAATTTAAAGGATTATAATAACTATAATATTCATAATCCCGAACTCCCGGTCCCGGTGCTAAAACATTATCATTATATTTCCGACACTAATATCAATAAACATGACCCAATTTTAACTCTTAAAAAAATTATAACATAAAACTGAAATATTAAATGATTTTCATACCCATTTACCTTTTAGTTTTATTTTTTTAGATAATTGGGGAAAACTCTTAAATAAAAACATGGATACATAGAAAACTGGATCATAAAAAATCTATATCATCTCCCATTACGTTAATTATATTTACTAAACTTATTATGACTAAAATAATAAAACAAATCTTCAAAACATGGGTAAATGAAACATAATAAGGGTGAGATAAAATTCTTGTTAAGGTTAAACATAAGAATTAAAAATTGACTTTTATCAATGAAAAAAATATGATTATAAGAGTATGATGATATAATCAATGTGTATAAGCATAAAATAAAAGAATTCATGCCAATCAAAAACCTACATCATTAAGCATGTGTCATGGTATAAAAAATTAAAAAATTAAACAGACCTAGGAAACAAAAAAAATAATCCATGTGTTGTCAATATTGATCAAAGTAAATATTAATAACTCATAATAGGAATAAAAAAATGTGTTGGTATCTTGTTACATTATCTTCATAAGTAGTGTCTGAAATAATGGGATACTAGTTAAATCAATAAGAGAAACTTACCCAATTAACTACCTCATTATTACTATTAAAGATGAGGAATATTATGCAATTAATTAAATATCTATATTGGGTTCACACATCATATAAGCTACGTCATCATCACCCTTCATATAAGCTGTATTGGTCTCACCTTTCATCATGAGCTATATCAGGCACACCCATCATCATCAATATTTTAAAATAACCATTCATCAATAAAACTTTTATAATTTTTTACTTTTCAACATAAATTTCTTTAAAACCCATGATTCTTTTATATCTTGGTAAACTCATGGAAAATAAATGGGTATAATGAAAATATCATTAAAATAATCATCATAAACCATACAAAGAAAAAAGATGTATGGTAACAAAATATAATAATCCGAATGGAGTAAAGAAATCATTCAAGGATTATTATGTGAAGGGAAATTCCTTTAAAACCATTTAATAGATTTCTCTAAAAATGTGAGAAAATAGAACTGAGTTTTGGTAATATATTATAAAAATTTACAAAATATTGGGAAAATATTTTCCTTTAAAATAATTATCGAAACATATAATTTATATTCATTGAAAATAATGTACATTATGGTGGAAAAATCTAGCCATATCATAAACATTAAAAATAAACCTTATTTTCATTCATTTTTAAAGAGAGTCAAAATTGGCCCATGCAAAAACAATTTCAACAATTCATTTTAAAAAAACTTAAAAGTAGTTTAAATAACATGTAAAAATTAGCATATTATTTATTTTTATGAAGGAAAATTTTTTAATTAAAATAACTAAAATGTAGAAATATTTGGATGAAAATATTTAAAAACATTAAAATAGTCTATTTAAATAAAACCCCTTTATACCTTTTTAAAACAAAAAACACATTGAATGTTAGAATATTAGAAGGAACATAAAATACCATGAGTATAAAAATATTCCTAAAATTATATTTCAATAGATAGTATATAAATCACATAAATTTATAAAGGTTAATTAATAAAAATATGTCTCTTAGAAGGATGTTTGAGATAATAAACCCATGTAACGTGGAAATTCTTGAATCAAAAATCCACTGCATGAAAGGATATGGAATTACTTTGTAAAAATAATAATTTATATGAAATAATATGCGAAAAAAACAATCATGGTGAATTATGTACTATTGAATTGGATCCTTGAACCAATTTATTTATATTTTAGATAATTTCAATAATCCTAATTTCTCAAACATTGAAAATTTGGAAAACTCTAGAAGTAACCATGGTACATACCATGAGTGAAAATTTGAAAAAAGTATAAAAGTGACCTATATTACTAAACATGAGTGAAAATTTTGAAAATCTTGTAAGTGACCTTGAGTACTAACCATGAGTGGAAATTTGGAAAATTCTAGTAGTGACCTTGAGTACTGAACTTGATTTAACATTTGGAAATGTCTATAAGTAATCTAGAGTGATAAATTTGAGTAAATATTGGGAAAATTATGTATGTTTCCTTGAGTAAGGACCATGAGTAAAAATATTTCTAATTATGATCATTTTGAATGAATGAAAACATATCTTCCACATGAACAAAAATATACCTACAACATAGAAAAAATGTACTCACCACATTAATAAAAAATTAATTAAAATGGGAACAAAAATGTACCTGCAACATGAAAAAAAATGTACTTAGGGAATGAAAAAAAATTAACTTCCATAAAAAAAATCCAAACTTCATGATAAAAAATTTACCTCCTGCATGAACAAGAATGTATTGATTACATGAGAAATAATGTACCAAATACATGAACATAATGTGTAGACCGCATGAATAAAAATATAACTATTGAATGAAGAAAAGTTCATTATCCAAAAGTTTAAATTTTAAAAAAAAATTGAACCTACATTATGACATATCTACGTTCACTTATTTCCTCTATCACATTTTAGTTCAAAATATTCTCTATTTTATTAAGACTTTTATATTTTATATTACGTCATATTTTTTTCAAAAACAAATTATTTAATTATTTAATAAATAAGTATAATTAATTTAAATTTTCAATAATTTTATTTGTAATAATTTTATGTATGATTAAATGTTCACCGTAAGGGATGAAGCTTCATGTTAGTTCCATAGGAAAACACGAGTTCTAAATTAAATGTCACTGGAATATGAAGAATTTATCTTTCATTATTTATAGTAATTTTTCAATGGAAGTTCTTCCAAATTATCATTATTTAATGAAATGTTATTAATTATTATAATGTGTTATCGTTATAAATTTTTTTTAATGTTATAGATTATAAAAGTTACCCATGTGGGTATGTTTGTCATGCGTATTCAATAGAGAAATCGTGTTCATCATTAGGAAAGATAAATTATAGTGAGCTTCTTCCTTTAATTTTATTATACATAAAAACAATTGAGATAAGTAGTTCAAAAAAAATATGGATCGTATATGAGGTTGAATATATTCATAAACATTAAAAATGTGATATATTTTGATATTAAACTACTACACTCAATAGATCTAAAATCTATTAATCCTTTTCTACTGGAGAGTGACTTACTGCCTTGACACTCATTTTGTGAAGCATTCATATGGTTCTGTGATTTCACTTATTTCTATTAATTTTATTTGTTTTTAATTTTAATAGGTAATAAAACCTATTAAAAGGTATTTAATTTGGTTGTAACTCAAAAATAAAAGTTTGGAATTGGTTTTTGCTGTTAGGGGGAAAAGTAAAAAAGTTCGGGTTATTCTTCCAAGTTCAAAAAAGAAGGATTGGTATCAATTAAACCTCCAGAGGGGAAGTATTTGTTTATAGGTTATGAATATATTTAAGAACTTTCATTGCAATATTACCTTATATTAGGTATAGTGTCTACCATAATTCTCAGTTCATGAGAGGGGTGAAGAGTGTACTAGAATCAATTCAACTGAAACAACCATAAAAATCTCGTTTTCTATTTTTCTTTTTATTTTCCATTGAATTTACATTAAAATTATTATATAAAATTTAATTATTTTCAAAAGGCCAATTCAACCCCCCCTCCCCCCACCTCTTGGATATTTTTTCATCATAACTCTAGAATAAAAATTAAAATCATAGGAGGACCCTTATAATTATATAAATTTATTTTTCAAAAAAAAATCTAGTCTTAAGTATCAGGAGGAAAAGGTTGGTTAATGATTATAAGAAAAAGTTCAAACAATGGATGGATATAGAGGTTTGAATTATTTATGAGGGACTATAATTTATACTTATTATGGAACTCCATTAGCGGATACATATCCTAGGAAGAACACACCAATATCCCTAATGGTATCCATTTCTTCATGAATCCCCTAGGTTGAGAGTCATGTTTCGTCCAATTCCCACAAATTAGAGTTCACAAGGATCTGATTCCTTTATTCTCCTTTGATACCAACTGTAGGGACCTGTGCCTGTCAAACAAAGATATTTCATATTTTTGGTTTAATATTCATTTAATTACACAAAACTATGCTATAGGATTATAAAGGTATAGTGTCTTTGGAAACTATAAATACAATATTTTTATTTTATTCCTAAGGTACGGGTTTGTTCTTTTCCTTTTCCATAAGTTTAATTGAGAAATCAAGGTAAATGTGGGGAAAATCCAAAATTTATTGGTACAGGCCATGTACTTTTGTACACACGCCGTGTACTTTGGCTGTGTGGGATGAGAATACAGGGCGTGTAGGCTTGGGGGTAAAAACTAACCACATGCTTTGTACTTTTATACACACACCATGTACTTTGGCTGTGTGGGAGGACAATACAGGGAGTGTAGTCTTTTCGGTGATTAAGGGTGTAAAAACTAACTACACTTCATGTACTTAGTAATACACGCTATGTAATCAGTCGTCAGATGAACAGTGAGGTGGTGGAAAGTAGCCACCAGAGGAATAGTTAAAAAATAGTACACGTCGTGTACTTGAGAGTACATTCCATGTACTTGAGAGTACAGGCCATGTAGTTATGTTTTTTCATTAAAAATAGTAAGTAGCCTCCTCATTCAGTAGAGGAGGCAGAGGGCTCACCAGGAGCAGTGGGAGAGGAGGTTGAGACTTGGAGGAGCTCCCGATCGCTCATCGGGACTCCGATTCATTAGTCATCGATCTCGTTTTAACCGCACAAGTAAGGTATTCCCTCTTCTTAAATCTTTACTTCCAATTATTTCCCTAAGGAAAGTTATTTATGTTTGAATGTGTAATAGTTTATCTCATATCTACGTCGTTCGTGATTGTTCCAGGAGTCACCTTTCATGTATATCGATCAGAGGAGATCGAGGTAGGTCTTCTTGTGTTTAATTAAAACTGTCGAGTTAATTTTGTGTATCATTGTGCCATGAACCTATGTTCGGGGTGTCATGTGGTGGAGACTTTGAACGCTGAGATATCATGAATTGTATAGGTAATCTAATGAATAATTATAAACTATTGTTTGAGATCGTTTCTTTGATCTAGGGAAAACCTGAGGGTGTGTTTCCCTTGTTTAGATGTTTGGCCAGGGTACTCGTGGGTTTTCTGTGATTATATCATGTTTTGAGTTTTCTTGAGAGTAAACATATATAAATTTCTTTATTATGCATTGGGCTCAGACCTGTCACTTTCTTTTCCTATGGAACGCCTGAGGGAAGTGTTTTTTTAGCCTGAGGGTAGTGTTTTGTTTAGCCTGAGGGAAAGGTTTTGTTGAACCTGAGGGTAACATTTCTTAAGCATGAGGGAAGTGTTTTGTTTAGCCTAAGGGAAAGGTTTTGTTTAGCCTAAGGGAAACATTTATTATGCTTGAGGGTAGTAGCATATGTGCCTGAGGGCGATATCTCGTATTCCTGAGGGAAATATTCATCATGCCTGAGGGTAGTCACCTGAGGGTTTCGTTTCAGTTTGCCTAAGGGTAAGGATTTTCATGTCTGAGGACAATATTTAATTTGAATATTCACTATAGTGATTTCTTATATTGTACCTACCAAGATAAATCACATTCTTGGTATTATTATTATCTTTTACTTGTAAAATATCCTGTTGTGGTTTCTTCTATGGCACTGGTATAGAAGATTTTCGGTTAAGGTCGAGTCTTGGAAAATGTAGAATTAAATTATATCCAACTATTAAATTATTATTAAAAGGGCAATGTAACCGGTAGGAATGGTTACTTTGGATTACTTACTAGTTTAGTACATTTCATTATTGCACACTTTTGTTTCACATTTTCACTGACAGTTGGGAATGGGCCTTTGGTGGTTACCTACTAGGATTTATTTCTCACACCCTATTTGGGTCATGTCTTGGGCCCAAATATATTATGTTGTTGCAGGTGTTGATAGGGGAAAGGGTCCTTACATAGGTACATGATTGTTTTAGAGGAGTAGGAGAGCATAGGACTTAGCTTAGGCTTGCAATGTTGTTGGGTTCCTATTGCACTACATTGGTTTTGTCTTGCTGTACTTTGTACCTTGTGATGTATTGTATCAGATTATAGTGTATCCTATTTTGGATACTTTCTTATAATTGGAGACATGTTGCATTATCATATATATGACTGTTGGTTATCTTTTACTTCAGTTCCATTTTCCATTTCAGGTATATATTATTTACCGCTTCTTCTTTTGTATAATTATATTTTTTTTCTGC
Organism: Viscum album; assembly: GCA_963277665.1. Lineage (NCBI taxonomy): Eukaryota > Viridiplantae > Streptophyta > Magnoliopsida > Santalales > Viscaceae > Viscum > Viscum album. The sequence goes on from OY728160.1 coordinate 1,905,679,967, forward strand.
TACACTACACTTTGACAAATGTGGGCATAGATTCCCCTCTATCAGTCCTAGGCCCTCACTGTTAGTCGGTAGCCTCTGGTGTTTGGGGAAATGCACTTGAGTTCATGTGACCCACCAGGTTTGGGGCACCCACTGTGTGGAACCTAGATCGAGGATTCTACATAAAGAAAAGGTAAAATTATAATTTTTCCTATCTAGATAGAGTGTAAGCTGCTGGAGGATGAAAATTCTTCCCTTTACCCTTCAAGAGTACCAACTCTTCCCCTATCCCTTTTTCAATCAATTATAACCTTGCCTTGATTCCATATTTAATTTTTTTCAAGAACATTTAGTTACATTACAGTAACACTATAGAATACACTTTTTTCTACATGAATGAAATCAAAAAATGTCTGACCTATAAACAGTTCCAATACAGTAATTCAATAAAAATTGATCTCTCCTAATAACCTGATTGTTTATGGTTTTTTTAAAATGGTTTACTAAAAATAGTGTTAATATTTTTTTCATTATTGTACAGTTGATCGCTCATTACTGAATACAGTGTTGTACCTTGTTTGATATTCCCATTAAAATTTGTAGTCTAGGTTCGGTATTTATGTCGTCGAGGTTAAAAAAATTGATGTACCAAAAACACAGTGTTTGAGGAATGTTTCAACCAAACTGAGTATGTTTGTTTTTCACAAATGGGACACCCCAACATTCCTTTAATTATATAGCATGATAAATTTCCATAAGTGGGGATGTCATTTATCATTCTATACAATATGGCCATCAATATGAATTCTTCACTTATATGATCATCGTACATTATAACACTTGTTTCCCACATCAATTTCAGATCTTTTATCAAAGGATCTACATATAAATACATATCATTATCTGGTTGCTTTTGTCTAGATATAAGAAGAGAAAACACAATGTATTTATTCTTCATGCATTAACCAGTGGAAAGTTATAATTTACCAATATGATAAAACATGTACTGTGAGTACTAATCTATAAACTAAAAGGATTTATTCGATTTGTTGATAACACAAGATGCAGGTTTCTCATCTCATTTCCAAATTCAGGAAACTTGTAATAAATTTGCTTCCTCTAAGGAGAATCTATTGGATGATATCAGTTCCCATCATTAATTCTAATAAATGTAGGCCATGTTAATTGTCTCATGGTTTTCTGACATCCATATACTCTTCCAAACTGTGGAATGATAGGAAATTATCATACATATTTTGAAGCAATTGATTCATTGTTTCTTATATCGATGTGCACCACACTTAGATAATTTTATTAGTGATTCATGGTCCTTGCGAAAAAATAAGAAATCATTTGGACAATCTTGTATTTTTTAGAGATCATGACCATTGAACATAAAATTATTTTAGTGTCATATGTTCGGCATGGTAGTTCATTCTATTTTGGTAGTATATCATTCAGGAGACCAAGTAGTTTTGTAAATCTATTGTCACTCCATCCGCTGCCAGCTATCAAATTATATAGCTTAAATATAGCTGAAAATGTTGTGTATTTAATACTACCAATATACTATGGTTTATTGAAACATATTTTTAACTCCTAAAACAACTTTGGAAAATCATGAAGGTCATATTCAATTTCCATTATCACTTCTTCCATGCAATCTCCATCATCATTCACAAAGGTATTCATATAAAATGATTCATAAACTATAGTATCATCCCAATTGGTGTCCACATTCAGTTTTTCCATGTTTTTATTCCAATATTTATTGATTTTATCTATTCTATGACAAATAAAATGTACTTCCAACTCTCCCAGACTAATTTTTCTTGAATAAATACAATATAAATATAGTCAGATGATTTTAGAATGGACTTCTGCATGCTCTCTTGAAAACATGATGAACTCTTTAACTCTATGTTCATACTTATTTGTCAGCCGATTATACTGCATCAATTTTTTGATTCATTTACATCCTATTGGGTTCATAAAGGATTTATCTTGTACAATATATAAATTAATACACATAAGATATTAATTATAAAAGGTGAAAGTTATAGACAATTATTATAAGGGAAACTCAACATTTGATTATTTAAATGAATTTCAGAATGTTAAAGAAAATGGGTAACTGGATTTAAGAAAAGAATTACTCTACTATGGTAGGTGTTATCCGGTGAATTCATTCAAAGGTGAAAGAAATAGACAACTCAGCCTCATCGCCTCATCTCCCAGACATTTATAATTTCATTTTGTTGTTTGAAACATCCTTCATCTCTTATAGACATGCACCTATGTAGCTAGAAATACTCTAAGAAGTATTCATCCATGGGATGAATAATGTTCATATTAGTACAAGAAACCTAAAAGATATAGGGGATGAGTTTCAAGGAACAAATTTCAATAATGTTTGTTCGTGAAATGAAGGTGATGAGGATGATAGTTGTCTATAAAAGATATGGTGGATGAGTCTTAAGAAACAATTTTCAATATTAACTATTGTATGACACATGCCTAGTCTTTCTTAAATTGCCTAAACAAATGAAAATACAATATAGGAAATTAAGGAGTAATGAGAAACCCAAATATAATAAACAATAATAATAAAGTCTCATTCAATCAACTAGAAGATATAAAAAAGTATTGATAAAAAAATTAATAAATAGTGTTATTTTATATACATGGATTATAATAAAAGATTCCTAGGGGTGTAACCTATACATGTTGACATAAATTTATGAATACCTAAAAATAATTTCTAATATATAGAATTTTATAACTTCCATTCTATTTTTTGGAACAAGTGATGTAGAAACCTAAGGAATTATTACATTTAAAATTAATGGTATATCCAATATTTGAAAACATCTCAAGACTATTGCGATGTAATATCACTACAATGACACATCCCAAGGATTCTAGAAAGGTTTCACATAATATCTACCCATATAAAGGATTATAGGGAGGCCACATAATACACATTGACCCATCCTTGGGATTATACAGAAGTCAATAAAGTACTTGTCATAAAGAAATAATACACATCAACAAAATATATCAAAAACAAGGGAGAAAAACACACCAACCTTTGAAACGCCTATCCAATACACAATTAAACATATATATATATATATATAACATGGAATTTATAATACACATAATTGAAAAACATATTCACATTTAAATATAATTTTTAATGAAAATAAATATAATCACTTCCTAATTTGTAAATCCATAACCATATTTTGTGAATGAATAATTATAAAATCACCCTTACATTATAAGTTTTGAAAACTCATATTAATAGACATAAGGATATAAATTTACATATATATATATACATATATATATATATATATAAATTTTTCTATATATATATTTATAAAATAAACATAAATTGATAAAAATCAATGTAACTCTTACAGTAGAATATCACAACATAGTAAAATAAATACAACCCCATACTAATTTTGAAAATAGAGATCAATTGAAAATAAATAAATATGGTATCACCCTTACTATGTGTTCTCTTAAAATAAAAGAACAAAATTCTCAGAAAATAAATTTTTAAGGAAGACCCTTTACACTAGAATATTAAAACTAAATTTAAATAAATAAATTTCCTTACATGAATTGCATAATATCATCTTATTTAATGTTTTTATATCCAAAACCTTCATTGTTTATACAGTGAAATAAATATTTATTTAATGGTTATATCTATGAACTAGAGTTCATTCTATAAGATTTCAAAATAGTGAAAAAATTAAGATTGTGGAGCAAGCTGGGGTACAAATGTAGATAACTAAGAAAATTGATTCAAAACACCAATTTAAAAAGACCAAAACAGGATATCCAAATCAGAATTAAATAAAACAATGGATCATAAAAAAATCATTATATTAATAATATAAAAGAAAAATGGTATACAAGGACCAGGCCACAAATAGATGATGACATCATCAAACAAGAAATACAAAATGAATAAAAAAATACAAAATGAAAATCAAAAGGCCCACCTCGCTAGGGTGCAGAAAATCTGAGACAATTAGATCCAAATCTCAATGTTTTCTTTGAAAACTCTAACTGCAACCAAACACTGGATGTCATACAATTTTTGATAATCTTGAGGTAGTCGAGAGGTGTGATTCGAGCTTCGATTCATCGATGAGGAGCACCTATAGTGGTTAGATTCCATGGAAATATTCTGATATCGTGATGGGTTTGCAAATGTTTAGGGTTTTTTAAATATCTTGGGACACTTTTATTAGGGATTAAGTAATACGCACTGACAAATAGTCCTTTTATCAGCACTTAAGTAATAAGCGTTGATAAATACCTACCGTTTTTAATGCAGAAAAAGTAATGACAAATGATTTATAATTATAGTTATAAATAAATATATATATATATATACTTAATATGTACATATAGTAAATATATACCTTTCTTAATATATTTATTATAATTGTATAATTATTTATTTATAATTACAAAACAAATAAAAAGTAATATTAGTGTCTAATTTTAATTTCATGCATATATGTTAAAAATAAGTGAAATTGAATAAATGAAAAATAAGTACACTTTAACATTATTGAAAAAATGGACTAGTTTTGTGTGTGTTCATTGTATATAAAAATGCAGTAATTACAAACATGTGAAATCAATATGACACACATTTGATCTATGTTAAATTTAAAAATCAAACGACATTCAATTATATGTCCATTACACTACGCAATTAGTCAGTATTTTTAATTCATATTAATTTTTAATTAAAAACCATTATACAATATATATATATGACTATTTAATGTAAAGTACATAAATATTTTGTAATATATATATATATCATGTTTATATATATTAATATATATCTATATATTTAATATATACAATTTATTAATATTAATTATCATAATTATCTAATTAATAAAATGTTTAATATTTAAAAATGTATAATCAATTTATTCATTTTTATTAATAATTATTTAATTAAAAAAATTATTATTATTATTTTTAATAAACTCATTTTTTATTTTTTTTATTTATTTCATTAATTCATTTCATTTATTAGAACCTTTATCATTGCTAAAAAGCATGGATAAAATCAATCTTTATCAATGCTAAAAATAAAGTACTGATAAAAGGTTGAATTTATCAGTGCTTTCTTTATCACTGATAAAGATTCCATTTATCATCACTTTTTATAGCACTGATAAGTATCAGCACTATTAAAGGTCTGTTTTGTTGTTGTGTACGCTCCCTACTATAAATAAAGTGCTCCAAGTTTGTGAGTGAGTCTTCTATCACCGATATGGTGTCAGTGACTTTTTCTATGTGTGGAAGCCCTAAGATGAAGTCCATGGATATGTAATCACATTTCCACTCCAGAATCTCAAGGGACTAGAACAATTCTACCAAAACTTGGTGCTTATCTTTCACTTACTGGAATTTGAGTCACCATGTGATGAAATTAGATACACTTCATCTCATTTTAGACCAAAAAAACTACCTCTGAATATCTCTTTACATCTTCCCCACACCTAGATGTACAGCTAAGGCAGAAGTACGTAACTACAACATCACCTCTTCACACATAGATACTAGAACCACGGTTCACACCTGAAACAAGATATCATGATTCCATCCTTTGCAATATCCATCTAGTGCCTCATCTATGGATATCTGATCATGAAAGACCTCAAATTCAATGTCTCCTAGCTAGTACTCGTTTACATACTCTTGGAGTGATGGAGTCAACACCATTGACTGAAGAAAATTTGTACCCTCCTTCTCTACCAGGGTTTGTCCTAGGGACTCTGATAGCTCTGAAGCTACCTGCACTATGCAAGCTTGGGACTTCATATTAAGGAAATATGATACAACATTTCCTTTCCATGGATCATATACAATATCAAAGTCATAGTCCTATAGAAACTCCAACCAGCATCGCTCCCTCAAGTTCAGGTCTCTCTGAGTGAAGATGTAACTCAGGATCTGGTGTTCTGAGTAAACCAAAAGGTGATATCCTAGAAGGTAGTGCATCCACATCCTCAAGGTAAATACTACCACAACTAGCTCTAGTTCATTGGTTGTATAGTTATACTCATGGGGTCTCCACTACCTCGACCCATATATGATGACTGACTGTCATTGCATCAACAAGCAACCAAACCTAGCTCTTGAGGAATCACAATACACAACAAACTCAACGCTTTCCTCTGGTATCATCAACCCCGAGGCACTTTTCATCCTCTGAATTAACTCTTTGAAGTAATTTTCGAACTTCTCATTCTAGGTAAGAGGTTGTCCCTTCCGTGTTAGGGAAGTCAAAGAGGCCTCTATTCTAGAGAAGTCTTCCTAAAATCTCTTGCAGTACCCTACCAAGCCAAGGAAACTCCACACCATCGATACATTCTTGGGTGGTTCCCAAGAAAGTACTTCCTTGATCATTGCAGGATCCATGGCTAAAACATTTTTAGAAATAAAATTACATATAAATTGACCCCATTTATCCAGAACAGGCACTTCGAGATCTTTCCTTAAATCTAGTTATCATAAAGAAAATCAAGAGCCATCTTCAAGTACTCAGCATGATCCTAATATTTTACAATGTATACTAGTATGTCATCGATGAAGAAAAAAAACAGGTCCAAGTATGTCTATCAGACCTGATTCATCAATGGCATAAAGATAGCCATGGAATTTGTCACAAAAAAAGAAATAACTAGGAACTCGTAGTATCCATATTGACATCAGAATGAAAACTTCAAAATATTTTCCTCGTAAACTCACAACTGGTGGTAGTTGAACCTAAGAGAAATCTTGTAGAACCATCTCACACCTCATAACTAATCAAAAATCTCTTCAAACCTTAGTAAGGGGCTCTTTTTCTTTATCACGGTTTGGTTCAGGTGAAGATAATCCACAAAAATCCATATACTCATGTCTTCCTTTTTCATGAATAGAACTAAAGTCTCTGAGAGTGAAACACTGGGAGTGATGAAACCTTTCTCATAAAGGTCATCCAACTACAATCGTAACTCCAGGAGTTTGTTTGGTTCCATCCGATATGCCAAAGAAGATATCGGGGTAGTCCCTAGTTTCAAGTTAATAAAAAACTTCATCTCCTGCCTCACAGGTAGTCCTGGAACATCTTTGAGGAGTGCATCCATATTATCCTCCACAACTGAAGGAATCAAAATTACTAAATATTTTTTTGCACCAAGTTTTATACTTTTCAACTGATGGGTAATAGGTTGCAATCCCCTTCTCATACAACCCACTCATCCTACTACGTTGTTTCTCTCATCAAAAAAGGATAACTTGGTCCCTTCAACGCTTAGGCATCTAACTAGTCTGTGGTGGAATCCAATTTGGTTTTGAACCATGGAATGTAAATCCATTCACATGATGACATCGTTGGGCTCCATAGTGACGACCAAAAGGTCCCACTTGAACCTCTCTCCTCCATGCGATAGCTCGTACTGCTAGTGGAAGAAAGATACAGAGGAAGTGTCCCCTGTTGGAATCTTGATAGAAATCTATTGTGGAAGTGTCTTCATTAGGATCTCGAACACCTGTACTAAGTGTATCGAGATAAAATAATTTATAGAGCATGTGTATACTAATACTAAATCAAGAGTTGAATAAACATAGATCATACCATGAATCATCATGTGTGTTGTGGGATCATAGACGTCTAAAGATTGAAGTTGTCTATGGCCCCCACTTTTAACTCTCTAAGCCTAATGTGGGACCCCTAGGGGTGGTATTGAAAGGATATAATTCTTCATTCATCCACTTGTAGCTCTTACTACTCCTCTTCCATCTCCTCCTCCTTGGGGACCTCCCTTCCCCCACCTAGGAGATCCCTGGTCACAACATTGTCACTATCGTGGCGGACTATCTACAGTCTTCTGGGGATGATCAGCACGTATGGTCGGGCATTATCACTCCATGTCACATCTCCCATCACAAGCATAGAACCAGGACTCCATAGGATTCTCTAGATCTCTGAACTACCCCTTTACTATATGAACATGTCTCTGAGTCTTCACATAGAATGGTCTCCTATTTCAAGGTCTTTGGTGCCTGCCTACTACTATAGTTGTCTCTACCCTATCATTCCCACTACTAAAACCATCTATTTTTCATCCCTATGAAATGAAGCTATCTATCACAAGTGCTTTCTCTATCACCCTAGCATAGGTGTGCATGCACAAGGACACTATGTTGTCTTGAATTTATCTATGGAATCCCTGCTCAAAACTTCTATGATCAGAAGTAGCTATCTCTAATCATGTCAAGTAAGTGGGAAATAAGGTCTATGAACCAATACACATACTCAGCCTCTATCATCCCTCCCATCTAAATATCTAGAAGTTCCTAGATCCTAATTTATCATAAGTATTAGGGGTATTACCCCTCACGAAATAGCTGTTGGAAGTCATCCCATGAGAGTGTTGAATCATAGTGCATTTGGGTAACCAGGCTCTGCCAATTCCCAAATTCTCCTTGGAAAAGAATGGATATCAAATCCACCATCTAATCCTTCAGTTTCTTGATAATACTAAAGATACAGACCATATCTCTAGACAATCCTCTACTGCGTGATGATCTGGCCCATTGTATAACCTCAATGGTCTCTGATGCTGGAACTCACAGAGCGAACTCAGCCAGCACACATCCACATCCTACACTTCCAGAAAAATATTCTACTCAATAGGTGTAGTTGATACTACCTACCCACCTGGAGGAATGGATCGTGAGATGGACCCTAAATTGGGGCCTCATCGCTCATAGGGTCATCGTCACAAACCAGAACTAGTATCCTAGCTTGTTGTCATCATGGAGGCATCTTGACATTTATCAAGGAGTACCATGTTCAAATGAGAATAAACATATATATCAACAAAAATGGGGAGTTTTCTCAAGAAGGATAGTCAAATACTGTATCGTATATGATGTATGTATCATTGATCCTTATAAAAAAATTCACATCATACCGAGTTGACAAGCAGATAGTATAAGACCTAGTGAATAGTTATGTCAGCCATTGCATCATCACTGGACTCCCTATACAGAGATCCACACTCAAGAAATGTTGACATTGTTTCCCTAAACCCAACCAAAAACCTTTTTTATGAAAACACCTGAACAACATACCAAGGGTCGAACCACCTTGGATACCAATCTGTCCTAACCTGACCAAAGTCGAGGCTTGAGCCACAACTACCCCAATCCTGCCTCCATACTCCCGGAGGTGGTGACAAGAACCGAGGGGACACTAAAATTTTGGAGTCCTATTCCTAAATACCTATACACATGCACTCATCCAACTTGATTCACAAGTGTATAGGTAGGGAAATAAAAGATGCCACACTACACCAAATATACCAAATATGCATGTACCACTAAACATAACTAAGTATGTTAGTGTATACTAAAAAATAAATGTGGAAAAATACACACCCAAACGCGAAATATTTTACAGCCTAACAAAACTAGAAAAGATAAAACAACTGAGATATCATATCTCTTCTATCCCAAGCTATAACCATCATATGTGGTCCAAGCACCCTGTATTCCTAAGATCCTCTAAAGTCCTGATCGACATGTCTGCCATCTGCAAATGACAAGATACATGTTGGGAAAAGACCTTTCAAGGTTGAGTATATACATACCTTGTAGAATTCTCCAAAAATATTAAGGGGGATTGGTGAGAGATACATCAAAATAGGGAAGTAGTAGATAGAACAAGGTACAATAGAAGAGTACAGGTTAACCCAACAAGAGAGTGAAAGTAAAATTGTCCAACCATAAGGAGATCAACATGGTGAGATGATAAACTTCTTGTTGAGTCTTCCATACATATATAAAGAGACTAGACTCATCCATCCATGAGAAGTTAGGCATGGAAATCATGTGTCATACCCCGTGTGTCTTGGACTCTCTTAGAAGGAGAGTAACCAAATCCCAAGGAGTGGGTATTGAAGTAGGATATATATATTCAATCAAAGAATTCCAAATGAGAGAGTAAGGGGATCTACATCTCATAACTCATTCAAGAAGATGAGTATCCAACAGTTCCAAAAGGAATTCCATCTCAGGAATCTTCCCAGGACACACAAGTATAAGGTACTCAATCACCACGCCTTGATAATATCCAATTTGGGTGGAACTGACACACCCACACAACTTTAAGTCATGTCATAATAACACATCTCATGGGTAAAAGCGTCACTCTTTATTTTGAGTCCAAATTTTCATCAAACCACGCCTCATCAATGTGTCACACAGTTGAGGGGTCACTAGTTTTCACAAAGTATCATGTGCCCCAGTACATTATGAGGGTTCTACACTAGTAGTCACCAATGAACTCCATTGGTCAGCCCTACTAGAGGGTACCACTTGGGAATCTCACTAGGGAATGCCAATTATTGGTCCTACTAGAGGGTAATACTAGTGAGCCATCAGGAAAATTCCACTGCCCAGCCCGGATGGAGGGTCATGCCTAAAAGATGTCATCAGGGAATGCCACTAACTAGCCCAGCTAGAGGGTAAGCCCAAAACATCAAGGAACTCCACTTCCCAAACCTTCTAGAGGGTAACTCGGAATGATCATTGGGGAACTCCATTGCCCTACCCAGCTAGAGGGTAATCCCAGAACTACCATTGGGGAACACTACTACCCTGCTCAATTAGAGAGTAAGCTCGGTACCACTCTGGTGATTTTGAATGATATCTACTCCCATCGGGTGTTTCCTCACCATGTTCCAAATACAAAACATTTCATCTTATATCTCAAAATCCTCTATTAAGGGAATCATCGTATTCTACACAAGAAATAACTTAGGATAGGCACTTATGGGACAAAATATGGGTTCAAACAAAAGAGATACGGATGTTTAAATATTATTCTAAAGATATAAAGTAGTACACAGTGTGTCAGGGTACCAGAAAAGTGTTTGGTTCTTTTTCACTACCAAGTTGTTTCTCTGGTCAGTACATGGGTCCCATCCCATGTAGTAGGACACACCGTTTTGGTGGACTACACGTCGTGACCAAACTATTCAAGACTATGTCCATGTCATGTGGTTGTGTCTATGTACTCAGACCTGGTGTCCATGTACTTTGGTACACAGTGTGTTGGTGCACACAAAATATCACCCATATGAAAAAATTGTGTATGTGTTGTCTTAAAAGGATTCCCCACCCATGTGACACATCACATGGGTTGCTCCATCAAGGAGGGTGTATATGGAATATGAGACCAAACTACATGTTGTTTCATCCTTATCTTCTCCCAAACCCTAGCACCATGGATGAAGGAGGCTACACATTGTTTCATCTTCCTACTACACTTCGTGTAGTATGGATTTTTCTACAATGTTAAGTTTTCCATGGATCTTCATATGTGCTCTGAATCTAGTCATAACACATTAGTTCTAGCAATGATTCCATCCCAAATTTTTGGATGTATCCACGAATCACACTCACCAGCCATCATTCACTGGGAATCAGCAACTAAAACATTCATGGGATTTATCGGGTGTTTCGAATGCCACCACACCTTTGATCCCCACTGATCTAGCCTCAAAACATCATATTTACCATCAATTCATCATGATGATTCTATATCTATGCTTATATTGAATAATCATTGGTGTTTCATTGATTAGACACAAATATGGGCACCCGATCGAGCTCAGGATGCATGTTAACTGCCAATCTGGGAACCGCGAGGTTCCAGCCATGATGAACTTGAAGAACAGGGGAAGAAAAGACACCAAGAACAATGTTTTTAGGACCGTTGGTCAATATTTCTTGGCTAATGGATCATGAATAAGAAAATTATATTACAAATAAACTAGTAAAGCAATATTTCATTACTTAGGTTCATGAAAATGATTGAAATAGGGGCTCAAATAAAAGAATAATGTTTAATATACTCAGAAATTTAATCAAAGTGGGGAAAATACCAATTTAATATCCCTAACTATTGTTTTGATTGATCACTCAGGAAGAACGCATTCACTAATGAGGTACTGGGATTCGTTTATTTTGATGCGACTTGATTTGATCTGATTTGATGTTCCATCATTCTTTGATGGAATTATACAAAGGGACGATTGAATCTCTCATCGGTGGATTCCAATAATTTTGAGGCCAACCCTAGGAAAATCCTTCTATTGACCTATTTATAAGCTATTAATTATGTCAAAAGGAATTTAATTAAGGATTTAATTAATTAATTGAATCACTTAAATTCACCCTCAATGGGATAGGGGTCTGAACATCCTATAACGACTCATTTTATGTCACTCCAAGGTCAAAAACTACATTCCGGACAAAACCATAGCCTCGAATTTCAAACCCGATCAACCATCTAAGAGTTTTTCTATTTTCTTTAATTAAATGAGTGTGTCCAATTTAAATATATTTATAAAAATAATTTCCATCACAGTGGGCCTCATAAATGCATTTTATCTCAGCACCTAGATCCCGAAATATATATAGAAATATTTAAAAGTCTTATAAGTAAAAAAACGGGTCCATACACATTAGTTATAGGGACCAATGGTACATGTATCATATAGGATTGAGACTTTGACTATCCTTCTTGAGTTAGATCCCCACTATTATATATATATATATATATTATCATCATACCATGGTACGTCATGATAACTTTTAGGATGCCTCTATGATGATATCCAACTAGGACACAAGTTCCGGATCATGATGATAATCTGATGAGTAATGGCCTTTATTCAAGGTACATCCTGTGAATGTTACCCTCTATGTGGGTACGTCACAGCACCTCCAACTATTGAGAAAAAAACATCCCAATAGATTAGGCTTAGGATGTGCGCAGGATTAGTGGGGTCCTTGAGCTCCAACGCCAGAGGCTACTGGGATTCAGTAGAGAATTATATCATCAAAAAATAGAGTATTGGCTAGAGTCAGTGGTCTGTATCATCAAATGTGTTCAGACCCTGACGAATCAATTTGTTTAACTAGTAGCTATCCTTTTCCCTGGAGTAGTTTGGAATTGGTTTAGTCATATTAAATATATAGAAGATGATTTGAAACTCTTGTGGTCTGAATTCTTACAGTTTTTTAGTGAGGATCCCTACCCCTCCTTCTTGTGATCAGTTTTAATTCAGGAGATTCTAGAGCTTTGACAGGGAGGGATGATAGTGGTTGGTTTTTCATTGAGGTTCACAAACCTTACCCATTACTCTCTTAACATGAAACATGATGGCTACTTCTGAAAACGAAGTGTGGGAAGGGAATCCGCAAAGATATTTGTACTAGTGTGGTTTGCTTTTGAATCCCCACCTATGTTGGGGTACAAGATTGGGCACTATAAGTAGATAAATTTTTTCATAGGGAGTCTAGACAGCTAGAGATGGAAGTGGGCATCACAGAACTGAGTCATCTATAGTAACTAGCATGTGACAGTTGGCAGGATATCAATATAGGGAGGCCCTTTCACAATCAAACTCAGGTGCATGGCCATGTGGTAGAGGCACATCATAGAATTATAAGGAATCCAAGAGAGGTTCAGCTAGATTCTTGTGATGGTTGAAGTCACATAGCATGTGACTGTCTAACTGGATGTGTTAAGGATCCCAAGCAGTTAACTGATAGACCGCCATAGCTGAGGCAGTGTCGGGATTAGGGATCTCCCAATCAAGGTTCGGGTGGTCCCCTAGGAGAAAGGGCTAGAAGATGAGTAGGAGGATCTATGGGTGGTGTATGACGCTATGATATCCTTCCACCACCCCCCCCCCCTAGGAGTCCCACATCAGGATTATGGAGCTGGTGGTCAAGGTCATGGACAGTTGTAGACTTTTGAGGCTTATGACCCCGCATAACATGAGTTGATTAAAGGTATGATATGTTTTTCTTTTACTCTTTCTTAATTATTAGTAAATATAGTTTCCAGTCATTCCTTTATCTATATACTCTTAGTGTAAGGGATCGATCTCCTAGTTGAGGCACTAGCCTAGTATCTTCTCCTTGAGTTTCCTACAAGGAATGCTTCTTTTATATATTTTATATATCAGTAGTGCAAGTTAACTCTTGGTGGAGATAGGTTCATGTGGGACCTTTAGGTCATCATAATGGAACCCTATGAATTTTTCATGGGTATGGACTGGTTGTCTGTGGTCTGAGCCCATAATAATTGTCACTACAGATGATTTATATGCTTGTTCACTGATGGGATGATATTCTCCTCTTCTGGTGAGATTGATCTCAATGAATGGTAAGAGGGTTTCCTATGGAGGAGGCTACAGTCCATCACCCATCAGTTGGAAAGTGTAACCCTTGGTTTAGTAGCCTCTTCAAGAATATGGATTCTTTCTTTTGTGGAGGATTATATGGACATATTCCCAAAGTACATTCTAGGACTACCTCCAAGGCTGGAGATGGAGTTTTTTTATCATCTTTTGTCCTAGAACCAATATGATATCTACTTTGTAATATCATATGGCCCCTATCGAGCTCCAGGAGATTATGTTACAGTTATAGGACCATCAAGAGAAGGGTTTCATCAAGCCTAGTTTCCCCTTGGGCGGCTCTAGTGTAGTTCATGAAAAATTTGGATGAGAGATTATGTCTTTTCATGGATTATCATTTCCTAAACCAGTCCATTATAAAGAAAAAGTACCCATTTCTGTGGATTAATGACCTATCTGGTCATCTATGAGGCATGAGATGGTGCTAAAAGATCGATATTAGGTACATGTACCACCAGTTGAGGGTTTTCGAGGCTGATGTTCCAAATCTAGCATTCAGATATTGATACAGATTCTATGAATTCCAAGTGATGCATTTTGGTGTGATAAATTCCCCCATCATGTTTATGGTTATGATTAACCAAGTTTTCCAACAATATATAGACGAGTTTTTTGTTTTCTTTATCGATGACATAATCATCTACTATGTATCAGAGGAATAGCATGGAGATCACTTGAGGATTGTTATAGATTTACTTCGAGATAAATAGATTTATGGGAATATATCTAAGTTTTAGTTATAGATTCATGAGATTCACTTTCTAGGGAATGTCATTTTTTATCATGGTTTAACCATGGAACCAGTGAACATTGATGAAGTTCTTTTGGGGATCCACCCAAGTGCATGTCATAGGTATAGATCTTTCTTGTCTTGGAGGAGTACTATAGGAGGTTTGTGGTAGAATTCTCTAGGATTCAAGCCCAATTGACTACCCTGACATGGAAAGGGTGGAAATTTACCTAGTCTGAGTAGTGCCAAAGTGACATTGTGGTGTTGTGTATAAGGATGATGAGTGCTCATGTGTTGAGATTAATAGATCATGGCATAGAGTATGTAGTTTTTTTAGATTCCTTGGGAGCTAGGATCTACTGTGTGTTGATGATATTACAAGAGGTTATCTCATACGAGTCAAGGAAGTTGAGACTCCATGAGTAGAACAACCTTACTCGTGACCTAGATATATCATCGATAATCTTCTCCCTAGGGATTTTGTGGCACTAACTTCTAGGGGAGCGCTTTTTGGTTTACTCGGACCATTATATCCTCATGTACGTCTTCATTCAAAGAGACTTGAACCTGAGTTAGTGATTCTAGTTGGAGTTCTTACAGGACTATGACTTTGAGATATTCCACACTCTTTTTAAGGGAAATGTAGTAGTGGATTCACTTAGCAGGATGTCCTAATATTTCTTGGTATATGTGGCTTTGATTTAGTTGGCATCCCAATAGCTGACTCTAGTGAAGCGGGAGGGTACATCTTTTCTTCAGTTGATGGCATTGACTCTTCCACTTCTCGAGCATATGAGAGAGTCTTAGTTGGGATACATCAACTGTGAAGTCTTTTGTGACCATATATCAATAGGTGTTTCACGAGATAGATATTCTAAAGGAGGTAATTATGTCATATTTTTCCAAGGATGGACGGTGCTTCTAGTCATAATATGGGAGTTGGTGATGCGAGAGTTACACACTTCTACCATAACAATATATTCCAATGTGGGTATGATATATATAGACCTTTAGCAGTAATTTTTGTGGTCTGGTATGAGATAAAGCATAGTTTAGTTTGACTTTAGGTGCCTGACCTCTTAGTTGGTGAAGGCTAAGCACCATATTTTGTCTGGTTTTTTTCATCCACTTGAAATATCAGAGTGTATGTGGGATGGAATATACATGGACTTTGTCATAGGGATTCCATGGATAGAGAAGGTCCATGATTCCATCAGGGTGATATTTAACCAACTCATGAAGTTATAACACTTAATTTCTATCACACCTAGGATTTTAAGTTTTCCTTTATTCTAGCTCGGGTCTAGTTTTCATCAATTTCTCTCGAGAACCACATCTGATGTGTTTAAACTTTTATGGTATTATTTCTATTTATCCTTGGTCTAGCTTCCCCCTTGGAGTTTCCATTTGAATTTTGGAGTAAAATGGATTATTTTAGGAGGATAGACTCCTACCCACGGTTGGTTCACGGTTAGTAGTAACCATGCACTCAACACAAGAAGCTTTGTGGTAGAAGATATAACCTACCGCACGGCCTCGGCACGGTTGTGCACCTCATCCCAAGTAAGTGTGTGGATAGTTCTCCTTCAATAGAGGCAGTTTCATGGTCTCTCCCTTGGTTGGAAAACCCTACAAACTAACTATGCAGCATTACAACTCATTAATATTTGGAGGTTTATTTTTCTCTCTCCCCAATTTTACCCCATCCCCCCCCCCCCCCTCTCAACACTCTTGACCCTCCAAGCCATAGGTGCACCTCCTTCCATCCTCCCCTCTCCTTGGGATCTAATATTTGTGCATTTTTTTTCTACGGATACTTAAAGATCTCTCATGTAAGTCCTCTTCTCTCTTGTTTTCCTCTTCTTTTATGGTTTCCTCTCTTATATTTTGCTGGTTTTGGTTTTTTAGTGATTGTGGGGTTCTATTTAGAGTTAGATCTCCTTTTTAGGGTTTTATCTTGATGTGGTAGGTCGGATATTTCCTTTATATGGTCTCATGGCGGTGTGGTTGTGTTTTTCCACCATTTTCTGGAAGTTTCTTAATTCAAGGTAGGTGGTTCCATGCTTGAGCATTTTTAGATGTTTTTAATATGCTTTTTTGTGTATTTATTCTTGTTTTATAAATTTTTTATGTGGTGAAAAATGTTGTTTGAAATACTTTGTCACATATATGTGGAAAAAATTTATATTTATAGGTAAATTGGTTATATTGTGTTTGTGTGTGTGTGTTCCATAGTGATATGTCTAAAAAGGGGATTATTCCTATTATGGAAGGTGTGGAATGTGTTTTCTTGAGGCCCCCTATGTTTGAATGTATATAAAATTAAGTTTTTTTCAAATGAAATGTATTTTTAGGGCATGGGTTCTTCTTTTTTGTGGACCATAATTAACTTGTAATTTTCTTAAGGATTTTGAAGCAAGTTTTAAAGTGGAATTGGTTAATGTGTGGTTTTGAAAAGGGGGATTGACCCACAGCTTTGGTTTATAATTTTATTTGTAGATACCTAAAGCTTGATGTACATATATATTACATTACTTTTGTGGAATACTTAATACATAACAAATGAAGACACACAAGGACCATAATAGTTTAGTGTCTTTAGAAACTTGGAACGTAATCTTCTAATCGTGGTGAAAGATCTTCAACATCTCCCATAAAGATCTTCCACTCTTTTTCCTTACCTAAAACATTTCTTTTAATCCTGGGGGAAAATAAAACATAAAAAGGGTGAGATAAAATTCTCAGTAAGGGTAAGCGTGGATAAAATAAAACATACCATATACATTTGAACTTAAAAACATGAACATAATGTTTAAACATCAAAATCTTGAGCAACGACATAAAACATGGAAGTACATAAGGCATAGATCATAATGGAAAATAAATCATGATAAAATAGCATGGGAATAAAACATGTAATTGTGGAATCCATTAAGCACATGTAATGATTTCCATAGTATCCAATGCATTGATTCCAAGACCATCTTAGTGGACAAGGTCCCTTTCTGAATTGAGTCCACTCCTCGTTCCAGTCCTGCAACACTGAACCGGATTAACTTACCGTTCCAGCCATGTCTATCTCATGAGATATAAATCTCTACCCAATCCATTGGAGGGAGATATATGTCCCACCCATATCCTAATGAAATCATTCTTTCTTGTGCCACAAAATAAACATACATCATTCATAAAAACCTAATAAATAAAATGGGTTTCATAAACATCATCCCACCATCACATAATCCATGTAAAAGAAATAGATATAATTTTATAATAAAAGAAGTGAAACCATGTAAATCATAGAGACATTATACTTGAAACATATACATATGAAATAATGTCATCTTATCTGAAAAATGGTTTTGATAAAACACTTGAAATGAATTCTTGAGGAAAATATCTTTTTTTCTTCAAAATCATTTTCTTTTCACAAAATGTCGTGAAATTTTAAAGGAAAAGGATTTTGTTGAAAATAATCATGAAAATTTTTGGAGGAAGCTTCATGAAAACAAGGATTTATAAAACCGTAAAAATCCTTTCATGCTGTATACGTTAAAAAAACATTCTTCTCATACTTTTGTCGAAAAAGTCAAAAAGTACCTTGTAGGGTAAATAAAAGAAAGATTCCTTCCATACCATTGGGTAAAAGTCGAAATTGGTAAAAAGGACTTTAAACAAACATCAAACCATTTTTAGGAAACATGGACATGGATGATAACAATAACCCCAGTAAATACTTACGAATAAACAATCTCAGATAAGAACGAGATTGGAATAGTTATACCTTACCTTAGGTCCGATATGCTTCGTACGTATCCAAACCTCCTGTATAATTATTTAAATAATGTAATTTACTTATTAAAGAATCATATTAATTGTTATTATATCATATATGGTTCACTTATGACTTTATATTACCCATTCTTTTGTAAATTCATGTTAAAGTAGCGTTTTGGGTAAAATCGTCTCATTTGTCGTTCGTGTTTTAACTTGTAATTATTCATATGATTACATAGATCATGATTAATTACATCCATACTGTAAAACATGATTTATATATAATATATATTCAGAATATACATATATATAATGGATCGATAAATGGAAAGAAATACACCGTTCATGGAGACGGTAGGCCGTACGTACGCATGAACACTGTTTTTGTTTCCTTATTGAATTGAATGGAATTAAGTAGATGAAATAAATATATATATACATAAATCCAGTAGCATTATTATTTCATATATTTCATGATTACATATTATATATACTTTATAATCATTCTTGAATGGTTATCATGGAGAGTGAATCTCATCGCATCGTGGAGACGGTATTCCGTACGTACGCACGAGCGATGATATCATTCCCATGATCGTTGAATTTTATTAAAGTGTATGTATAATATTGATGAATCAATATCACTTTAAAATAATCATATATATTCATTACTTTCACCATTATACCCATCCAAGTAAGGTGGTGGTGGAAAATAGATTACACCACGGCGTGGAGACGGTATTCCGTACGTACGCACGCGCGGTGATTTCGTTTTCCGTAGGATGGATAGATGTTGAAATATGGTTGTTTCATACTTATAATAACATGTCAGTATATTAGTGATACTGATGTTATTACTTCATAATGAAACAACTAAATAATAAGAAGTGGAAGAAGAAATAAAGTTGAGAGAATCGGTAACGGACATTACCTCTTCTTTGAAGCGCCTCTTTGAGACCTCCTCTTAGGGCACAGAAATTTCTCTTTGAAGAAGACAAGGACCTCTAGTATGTTTCTAGGGAATTAGAGAAGAGAATTTTTCAGGGTTAGGCCGATCTTGAAGGCTCAAAGTGGTGTGAGGAAGAGAGGGAGGAGGTTCCCTTTTATAAGGGAGGAGAGGGGCACCTTTGGAAAAACAAATATTATTTTATTATAAAGTCATATTTGGTTTTAAATAGCTCTAAATTGATTTATTTAGAATCTAAGGTGGGTATGGGTCGAAATATTCTCATCCAATAGAATTTAGACAAGTTTAGGGTTCTAATTTAACCTTATCATGTAGATTTAACTTTAAGTTAAGTAATTTTACTTTTACCGTGTCTTTTTGTTTTCTTACACTATAAGGTTAATAAACTTACTATAACAGGACAAAAGAACCCCAAGTTGTTTATTATTAATATATATAACTTTATCTAATTAATTTGGCGGAACCTTAGATTTTTAGGAATAAAATAACAATTAATAATATAATATTTGTTTTAAAAACTATTTTAGGTCAATTTTGACACTATTTGGTAATTGATTTTTATGAAAATCATAACAGAAATATTAGTTCGACAAAAGTTAATTAAATCAACACTAACATGTCATATTAACCTAGAAAATTATTTTAATTCATAAAAATTCTAAAATTACATTTATTTTGGTATTTATAACATCAATTATGTCAATATTTCATTAATAAGATAATTACTGCATCATCATTGTTTCATAAATAAATTAAAAGATTTAAAGTCTAAAAATTACAAATAAAATACCCTTATGTAGGAAATAATTTTATCTTTCTAATAAATTTTTATAGTAGAATTTATCTTATGTATAACCCAATATTAAAAATGATTTACTTATTAAACTTTGATTTTAACTATTTTAACCCTTCTTTAAATAAATTAATATTAAATGTCCTAATCCAATCCAAGTGGGCCTAGATGGTCATATTTTATTCCTAAGGTTGTTTTTTGTCGAATTACTCTTATCCAATAGAATTATAACATGTGTTAGGGTAATAATAATATCATTTTTACCCTTAATTATCCTATTTACTTTTAACCGTGGTAAATAAAAGTAAAAAGTTACTATTCACCAAAAAATATTTTCATCTCATTGAACCAAATTTTAGTCCTTGATATTAACCGTGTCTCTTGGATTTTCGAAATTCCACTCAAAGAAGCGGTAAAATTATGTTTTATGAAAAATTCAGTTTTTTAACTACCACTTAGTGGTTTCACTATTCATCAAAAAAAATGAAAGTTTCCAAAATAATACCAAAAATTAGGACTAAGATATATTTGATATTATGAATTAAAAAATGATGTCTATTTTACCATATTAAAGACATATCAGTTGAATTAATTAATTTAAAAATTAATTCTCGTCGTCAAAACAAATAGCATGTTTTTAAGAGATAATAACTATCAAAAGATTGACACTTGTTTATGTCTCGTTTAAATGTGAAATTACATAAAATGACCAACATTGTATTAAATGGTAAAAATATATTCTAAATATACTTTAAAACCACTCAAATTAATTATTTATCACTATTAATTATTTCGATTAAAAAAAGTTGTTTTTAATTAAAATTTAGTAATTTTAACTATTCATCGGAATATGAAAGTTATCCGAAAAGTACCAAAATTTTACCCTAAGATAATTTCGATATTCCGAATCCAAAAATGAAGTCCATTTTGAAATATAAAATTTATAAAATTTCAAAAAGTGGGTATTACTATTCATAACAGCTAGTTCATAATAATATTATAATAATTTCTTGTTTAGTGAAACTCGGTATTGCGTACTACACACGCTATCGAGGAAGGTCTTTATTGTGTGTAATGAAAGCCAAGTCAAGGATGCGTGTAGTGAAAACTCTGTTTGGTTTTGCGTATAATCAAAACTTATTTCATTTATACATTAAAGAAAATCTATACATAATGTTGCGTAGAATAGTTTCTACAAAACGAACTTGAAATTGTGTGTAACACGAGCCAAGAATAGTGTTGCGTATACTGCAATAAAATACAGTGTTGCGTATATCAAAAGATAATTTTGGTGTAGCGTACAACATAAGACATTAAAAATAATATTTTTCATAAAATCTCGGGGTGTTACAGTATTCCATTATTTTGTTTGTGAAAAGAGGAATTTATGAATTATGTATTTTATATAAAATGTATTTAAAAAGGGGTTATGGTATGAGTAAAATAGAAGGTGGTTTGTTTTTTGAAAAAGGGTGATTTTTTTTTGAATTCTTGGAAATGGGTTGTGGGAGTGGTATTTTGTGTGATATGTGAACATTAACTTGAGCACAAGGAAATCCTGGGTATCTAGGTGGGCTGACTAGATCTAGTATGCTAGTGATTCGGAAGTGGCTTGTCCCAATCTCACTTAGCAAGATTGATGATTACAACACTAACAAACTATGGTGATTATTAGAGACCACTAGAATTTGAGATTTTTCTTCTCTATAGTGACTTGTGCATAAGAATGTGGATGGTTGTGGTTATTATACCACCTTTCACTAAGGTGCGAGGTTCGAGGGTCCCACATGAGCAAGATTAACCCTAGGGATTTACCCATAGTGCTTTACCTTAAATGATATGGTGGCATCCATTAGAATAAGGTGGACCTCATGTTTGTGTGTGTTTCTTTAGTATAAATTCTCTTTTTCTTTTAAGGAAGTTGTTGTGAAATGAATTTCCTTAGAACTATTCCTTTTTAAAAAAATTACCCAATAGATTTTTTTCCTAAAAATGTTTTAAATTAAATTACACAAATAAGAATGTTAAATTATCTTTAAATGTTGTATCATGGAATCTTCTTACCTGGATGGAATCCTACTGGGATTTGGCTAACACCATACATACACCTTTGGGTGTATGTATCTGTTGTTATGAATTTGTCTTAGGTAAAGGATTGGCATGTCGATATGGAAGTTAATTATCTCATGGTCTCTCTCTTAGATCTGGGTGGCAGTGGATTGAGGATGTTACTCCTCTAATTGCATGGAGGTTTGGGTGGGATTTATGGTTCCCCATTTTGTTTTAGTCCTTGGGGTTTTTTTCAGCGTTGTAAACTTTAAATCTTTAAATTGGTTATTCCATATTTGATTGTGAGTTTTTAGTTTTATCTTGTTTATTCATTTGGTGATTTGTGTTTAAATTTTTAGGTAACTCATTCCCATGTTTCATTTATGGTATTCGGGAACTATTTGCCAGCCTCTGGGGATCAAGAACACCCTTTGGGTTATGCTAGGGACCGAGTTAGGAATTTGGTTGGATGGCAACCCAACTTGGTTTGTGACAATTCCCAACTTGGTTTGTGACAATTTCTATCAGGGATCAGAGTTTAATGGGGATTTTAGGCTATTTATATGTGTGGGAGATAATTATCCTTCATGGGGTGACCTTGACAATTGGATCTAGTCATGAATCATAGTTTGTATCATCATTGTGGAGAGTCATGCTGGAGGAATTCAGCACCCAAATGAGGATGAGTACAGCCTTTCACCCCCAAATTGATGGGTAGACCAAGTGAACTATCCAGGTGTTGGAGGATATGATGAGGAATTTTGTGTCTGACTTTGGATAGAGCTGGGAGGATCACTTGACCTCGGTGGAGTTTGCATACGACAATAGCTACCATTATACTATTGGCATGAAACCTTTTGAGGCCCTATACAAGAGACCATACGGGTCACCATTGTAATGGAAAAAGATTGGTGAGGCATCTCTTGTTGAACCAGAGATGGTGTAGGTGATGACGGAGAAGGTCTAGGTCATATGTGGGTGGACAGGGACAACCCAAAGATAACAGAAATCTTACGTATGTTGACAATGTCGGCCTTTTATGTTTGAGTAGGCAGACCACGTTTTCTTGAGAGTCACCCCACAATGAGGATTCTGGAGATTTTTCCTAGAGGATAAGATATCCCTGAGTTTCATCTGGTCATTTGAGATTGTGCAGAGGTTTTGTGAGGTTACTTACCACCTCACCCTACCCTCACATCTAAAGAATGTGCATGACATATTATATGTTTCGCATCTTAGGAGGTATGTGCATGACACCACAAACATCATCTACGGGGGAGAGTTGTACATCGAAGCTGGATCAACCTTTACAGAGAACCCATTGGAAATCGAGTATCAATAAGAGAGGAACCTGTATGAATATACCATCCCCTTGGTTCACATGTTGTGGCACCACTGGAAAGTGTTGAAGAGTCCCTAGGAGCAGGAGAGCCAGATGCGAGATCTGTATCTTAGGTTGTTTTATTAGCTTGATTTTCTATGGATGAAAATATTAAAGCACGAAATGATATAGAGACTCATTTATTTCCTTTTAAGTCTTTGATAAAATTCTATATATATTTCTAGAGCTAGTTGCTAAGAAAGTGTGTGATTACAAGACCCGGTGTGTCTAGAATAAATTTTATAAAAATATAAAATATATTTTATATCATAAGCACATGTTTTCTTATAGAAAATGGGATAACTCTTAAACATAAACTTGGATCATAAATCTGTGACCACAGTTGAGTCTATAATTCACCATTTACCCTAGGTGTGACCTGAAATGAATCAATGTGGGGCGTTCGGATATCTCACTCATTGGTGTTATGTCTATTGGATTAATTAATTGTCTAATTCATTCATTCATTCATTAATTTTTAACCAAAATTAAATGTTTATAAATATAATTTCATGGTGATTCACCCATGGTTAGTGTAACACACCAACCCTAGTTACCCATAGTCGGTGCATTATTACACAACATTCTCATGATACAAGGAATCATGTCCTGAAAGACCGATCAGTTTAGTATCCTTGGAAGTAATAGATACACTCATAAGTTTTACATTACATCATGAAATAAAAACATCAACAAAACTTTGTCCCCTTTTTAAACACACTTATATCCTTAGACTATCCCTATATTACAACCATAAAATACTTCATTACATACTAGCAAAAATGAAACATAGAAAGGGGTGAGCTTAGATGCTCAGTAAGGATAACAATATAGTGGAAACACTCATAAATAAGCATAAACATTTAAGGCAATGTATAAGACTAAAACAAAAGCCTTTTAAACTTAAAATTCAGCACAATATAGCATAGATAAAATCAAATAATTCCCTTTACTTATTCACATGGATATTCTACTAGTCTAATAATCACATGCAATATCAATAGATACTTTTATAATGATGCAATGCATAATGCCAAACTTCATAACCACATAGTCAAGGCCTTATTCCAAGACTACAAATAAGATTTTGTCAAGGCCTTGTGCCAAGACACTAGTTTGTATCATGAGACCTACCGATGAATTTAGGAGATATATCAGGATCCACCCATCACTTACTAATTCCAATGCATTCCTCATATGAAAAGGTTTAAACATAACATAAAAATTCATATGAAAACTTGCATACGAAATGTCAATACATTATCCATAAACCATGAATGGTATGAAAAAAACACATCCACAGTCAAACATATCAAAAATCCTTAAATAAAGTATGGAATATTTGTATCATAATAAATCAACCTCGATCTAGAATAATACCGGGTAAAGTATGTTGACATAGTTGAAAATGATCAGAAAAAATCTTTGAGGGAAATATCCATTTTTCATGAAAACATTTAAAAGTCTCACAATTCATCAAGAAGGTGTTTAAAATATATTTTTAAATGAAAGTGTCCCATACCAATTTGAAACTTTTAAAATGAATTTCAATTTTAAAACATTAATGTCCATATAAATAAAACCTCAAAACCATTTTTAAAACATGGACATTAATGAGAAATATTTCGAAGAATAAATTTTTAAAATATTTAAAATGATATTTTAGTTAGAGTTTCTAACCAAATGAGAGACGTTTGAATACAAATAATTTAGGTAATAAAAAATTTATAATATCATGAGAATAAATGGATTCATGATATTATATGTCAAAGTACAGTATATACCCTAAATAAAAGTGAATTGGTGCATAAAAACAAAGAAGTATCAATGGAATGTAAGTTGAGATGAATTCATATATTAAGACCATATCCTTAGGTTAAGGATAAATAAATGACATAATTATGTGTGAAAAATATAAATACACTCAATATTATTGGATATTCAGTGTAAATCAATCAAAGGACATTCACGCATATTCTTGTAATAACAACACCAATGACTTGGAAGTTTAACTTAATGAATAGAAATTGAGTTAAAATTACTCTTATCAGGTTTATATCGATGACTTGATAATTTTTCAATGGAATTATTATGTGTATAAAAAGTATATCCACACAAATGGGCATGGAAATTACTACATAAGTAAATAAATAGTGATTTCACACATAATCTTAGAGTAATGTAATCAATGAATTTTGCGTAAAACTGAATGAGTAGAAATTGAAATTTGAAATTCCCTTACCGATTTGGTAACTTAAAAAACATACACCACATGAAAGAAAGATCATATAATGATGATGTAAATACACATAAATTAAAGTATATTAGGAAAAAAAATACAATCATGGGAAGTACATACACCCCACAAAAGGTAGTAGTGGTAAATATAGCAGGAATCTCACAGGAATGAAAGTGAGAAGAAAACCCCTTACCTTGTACTTTTACTTGGTCGAGGGTACGTTAAACTCATGTATAATAGTTAAATAATTTTTATTAAATTATACAAGAACTATATAAATAAATATGATATCGTATATGATCCTCTAATATTGCTTTGTTAATAATATTTTAGTAGTGTCATCGTTTCGGGTGTTAAATGATCTATTTTCCTTTATATACTCAGTTACGTAAGCCATGTTTGTTATGGATAGGATTTATTTTATTCATATACAGAATTATATTAAGTTCATAAACATTATTTTTAATCATAAAATTAAGATTACAATTGAATTATTACGATGGGGAATGAATCTCATCGCGTTCGTGGAGACAGTAATCTGTATATACGCACGAGCGACAATATCATTATATTGATGGGGAAATCGTATGTAATTGGATGTTTTATAATATATAAAGATTCATTAACAATTTATATTTATTATTTAAATGAGTTATTCTCATTATTATACCCATCCAAATAATGAAGTGTATGAATAACAAACTATACCACGACGTGGAGATGGTAATCCGTATATACGCACGTATAGTGACTTTGTCATTTATAGGATGGAGAGAATGATGAATATGGTTGTAACATTTTTATAATAACATCACAGTATATAAAAAATACTTTATTTATTATTTTATAATGGAAACAACAAAGAAAGAAGAAGTGGAAGGAGAAAAGAACTTGAAAGTGGTGATGAAATATTTACCTCTTCTTTAGGTTCTTCCTTTTGATTTGATCAAAAGGGCTCCTTAGGATGGCTTTTTGACCAAAGTAATGCCTCTAGGATGAAGGGAGGAAAGTTGGGAGGATATTTATTCAGGGTTTGGCCAAGCCAAAAGGCTTTGCAGGAGTGGAATTAAGATAAGGGAAAGTGCCTTTTATAAGAGAGGTGAGGGTCACTTTAGGAAAATCTTGAAATATTATTTTATAATAAAATAATTTTCGGTTTCTAACTGCTAAAAATGAATTATTTAAAGTATAAGGTGGGTATGGGTCGAAAACATCTCAACCAATAGGTTTTAGACAGGTTTAGTTCATTATATTAACCTTATCTTTTAGATTTAACTCTTAGTTAAATAGTTTGACATTTACCATGTCTCTTTGTATTTTTATATTATATGGTTAATAAACATACAATAACAAGAAAAGAGAACCCCATGTGTTTTATTATTAATATATATAACCTTATCTAAGTCCTTTGGCCTAAACTTATATTTTTAGGAATATTATATCAATTAATAATATAATATTTGTTTTAAAAACTCAATTATGTCAATTTTGACACTATTTAGTATTTGATTTTTTTAAATCCATAAAAACTTTATAACTTCAAATAAAATTTATTTAATCAACCCTAACATTTCATAATAACATATAAAATTATTTTAATTAATAAGAAGTCTCAATTTACATTTATTTGGATATTTATAATATCAATTATTTTATTATTTCATTAATAAGGTAATTATTATATCATCATTGTGTCAAAAATAAATTATATTATATAATGTCTAAAAAATATAAATAAAATACCATTATGTAGGAAATAATTTTATATTTATAATTAATATTTATAGTCTAATTTATATTGTGTGTAACCCTATATTAAAAATGATTTAGTTATTAAACTTTGAATTTCACTCTTTTAACTCTTCTTTAAATAAAATAATAATAAATGTCCTATGATAATCCATGTATACCAAAGAGGATCATATTTTATTATTAAGGTTGTTTTTGTTCTAATTATACTTATCCAATAGAATTAGTACATGTTTTAGGGTAATTATAATATCATTTTTACCCTCAATTACCCTATTTACTTTTAATTGTGGTAAATAAAAGTAAAAAGTTATTTTTCACCAAAAAATATTTTCATCTTATTGAACCACATTTTACATACTGATATTAACCATGTCTCTAGGATTTTTTAAATTCAACTCATAGAAGTGGTAAAATTATTTTTTATGCAAATTTGCAAATGCTCCTTAGAGGTGGGTAAAAAACGGTAAAAAGTTCAATAAAATTTTATACATCTAATTTTATTATAAAATGACTCCAATGAATTAAATTGAACTTATATAAGTATTATATATCTATTTTGACTTAAAATAAATTTAAATAAAATAAATATTTATTTAAATAAAAAGTCGGTTTTAAACTATAACGTAGTGTTTTCCACTATTCATCAAAATTTGAATGTTTTTAGAAAAAATACCAAAAATTTACCCTAAGATAATTTTGATATTCCGAATTCAAAAATGAATTCTATTTTACCAAATTAAAAACATATAATTTTCATTAATTAATTTAAAATTAATTCATGTTTTCAAAACTAAAAAGCAGGTTTTTAAAAAGTAAAAACTATCAAAAGATTGACATGTGTTTATGTCAAATTTAATTGTAAAATTACTTATAATGACCTAAATTGTATTCAATGATAAAAATATAATAAAATTATACTTACAACCCATTCAAATCCATAATTTAACACTATAAATTATTTTGATGAAAAAAGTTGTTTTCAATTAAAATTTAGTATTTTTCAATATTCATCAAAATATGAATGTTATTAGAAAAGTACCAAAAACTCCTCCAAAATAAATTTTTATGTCCCGATTATAAAGAAGAATTTAATTTAATTGAATTGAATATATAAAAGTGTCAAATATTGGTTTTAAAAAGGGTTTTCCATTAAAAGGTTGTAAAATTTCATTTTTTGAAAAATAATTCTTTTATTTGAAAAAATGAATTTGTTCTTATATTAAGTCTAAAAACACATAATATGGATTATAAAATTATATGGAGTAAATAAAATTTAAAATTCAGTTAATACTATTCATAAACTCTTTTGAATGGCTAGTTTGTTAAGTCATGGTGCGCTCAAACTCGATGTTTCATGTTGCACAAGCTATTGAATTACTTTAAAGAAAATAACTTAATATGAAATCTTGGGGTGTTACATTCTTCCTCCTTTTGGAAATTGCATCCTCATAATTTTAAAATTGTACTTGGGAACTTCATTGAAAGTCCCACATCAGAAAAAGAGTCAATAAAACTATCTCTTTAAAAGAATGAAAGTGAAGTACAAAGGTCACCCAAGATAACCCATATTAGGATTCCATGTTGAAAAACATGGATATGGAAGATAAACTAAGTGATAAGTTCTGGTGGAGAGTGATAGAAAATATGATCAGTAGAAATTTAACAACAAGAAAATCAGAAACTTGTAATGGGATAAACGGTCATTAGTTTCCTAGTAGGAAAAGTAAATGGATAACATTTTTTGTTTTAAGTTCCATTTCATAAAGTTAAGGAATTAATTTATGAGATTGACTAAGAATATAAAGATATATACATACTTTTTAAGTAGAGTTTCATCCTTTAATAAATTTCTACCACTAACTCATTTTTTTTCAAATGATTATTATTCAAGATGACTTGGTCACACCAGAAGCTCTAGAATCAACTTCTAGAGAATCACATAATCCACAAAGGATAAACTATATATATTTACCTAGTCTTTAGATATTAACCAAAACCAAATTGGTTAGTACATATCAGATGCTCCCCAAAAAGGATAATCCTTTAGAGAAAGAAATACTAATCTCAATTTCTAAAATTAAACCCACAATACCCAAAGTTCAATAAATACCATTCAATAAATAGTTGTCCTTGAAATCCTTCAATATAATCCAAACTAATATTGAAACCCAAAACATAGAAAAATTTGATTATTCAGTCTTCCATGTCAAATTGTATCTCCAAATAACATCAACTACTCTTAAAGTCACATACTTAAAAGTAATTAACCTAATCACATATTCTCTATGATAGGTTAATCATTTCCATAAATAACCCAAATCGCTATAAATCCACAATAAAAACATAGATAAGAGTCCACCATTACTCCTCAAATGAAATCTCATAGTATTCTATTTTTATTAGGCAAATATTGTTCCCAACATAGTAAACATCTTCCAAAATAACATTTATCACTTAATAACCAAATAATTTTCCTTTACTAAGTATATCCATTTGGTAAGACATAAGATCCAAAATCAACTTATTATTGATCTATAAAATTATTTAACTAAAAATAATTAGCCACACTCACTAGGGACTTCATGTATTCCAGTGGTAGGTGATAAATCCCAATCACACTCTGGTTGTGGGTTTAATTCCTGCAGCATTGTCCGACTCAACTGGTTGTCACATGGTCTATGTGTTGTCCTTTTTCAAAAACCATATTTTATAACATTCCCAAAATGAGATAAATTCCTCAAAATAACTATAAGAAAATTTCACCACAAATGTTATCTCATACCTCGCATTTTCATCCCAAAATATAATAACTTGTAATTGCCTCAAATTCAAGGATCATATAATCCCAAATGGTTATTTATAACCATATCAACAATAGAAAAGACAATTCTTCATAAAATATCATTTTCACATAACAAACTACAGGGTTACACATACAAGAGAAAAGTCTTCCAAAGTAATCCCATCATCAAAGAGCGCTAATACTTTTAAACATTTCACCATCCATTTATTTCTATATAGGTTCTTCTTTGACCAAGTGGTTATCCTATAGAATAGGGCATTCACTCGGGTAAAGCTCAGGGACCCTACATTTATGGAAAATGACTGTAAATGGATTCTTGCACTACGGGAAAAGTGGTTTTTTGTGACGGGTCAATTGCGACGGGAATATATACCGTCACAAAAGGTCCCACGAAATACGTATTTGCGACGGGAGTCTTTTCCCGTGACAAATAGTAGGTTAATTGCAACGAGAATAGGTGACCCGTCGCAATAGGTTTGACGTGGTTTGCACGCCAAAATGTGGGAAGGGTATTTGTGACGGGGACGCATCCCCGTCGCAAAAGCACGGCGGTGGTGAATAACATTTGCGACGGGCAAAGTTGCTCATCGCAAATAGTATGACGGTAAGTGGGTATTTGTGACGGGACCCATCGCAAATACCCTTTTAACCGCCGACTGTAATTAATGTGGGCGAGGGTATTTGCGATGGGGCCCGTCAAAAAAACCTGGTGGCGGTAAATACTATTTGCGACAGGCAGAGCTGCCCGTCGCAAATAGTATGTCGACTCGTGTGTATTTGTGAAGGGACCCATCGCAAATACCCTTTTAACCGCCAACTGTAATTAATCTGGGCGAGGGTATTTGCGAAGGGAAACCCGTCGCAACTAATCTAACCTATATATACCCCCACCCGTTTTTTTTCAAATCACTCAGATCTAGCTCTCCCTCTCTCTTCATTCTCCAGTTTTAAGAATAAAATTTCTTTTAGTTAAAATTTTTTATACGAGAGAAATTGGAAGGCGCCAATACCTTCAGAATATCAAAGTTTAAGGTATTTATATTTTATTTTATTTTTATGTTTATTTATTTTTTTATATTAATTTTAATTGTTGTTTATTAGTTGTAATTAAATTAGATTTAAATTGATTTTTATTTATATTTTTTTAGTAATAAATTGATATAGTTGGTGATAATTATAAATAATTAGTGTTAATTTGCAATAATTAGAGATTATTATAGATAATTAGTGGAATTTAGTCATAATTAGATATAATTAGGGATAGTTAGGGGTAATTAGATATAATTACAGATAATTAGGGGTAATTAGATATAATTAGTAATAATTAGATATAATGAGTAATAATTAGATATAATGAGTAATAATTAGATATAATCAGTAATAATTAGATATAATTAGTAATAATTAGATATAAATAGTAAAAATTAGATATAATTAGTAATAATTAGATATAATTAGTAATAATTAGATATAATTAGTAATAATTAGATATAATTAGTAATAATTAGATATAATTAGTAATAACTACATATAATTAGTAATAACTACATATAATTAGTAATAATTAGATATAATTAGTAATCATTAGTAATAATTGGATATAATTAGTAATAGTTAGGAATAATTAGGAATAATTAGTAATAATTAGGAATAATTAGTAATAATTAGGAATAATTAGTAATAATTAGGAATAACTAGGAATAATTAGGAATAATTAGGAATAATTAAGAATAATTAGGAATAATTATGATTAATTAGGAATTATTAGGAATAATTAGGAATAATTATGAATAATTAGGAATAATTTGTAATAAGTAGTAATAATTTGTAATAATTAGGAATAATTAGTAATAATTAGTAATAATTAGGAATAATTAGTAATAATTAGTAATAATTAGTATTAATTTGGAATAATTAGGAATAATTAGTAATAATTAGGATTAATTAGTAATAATTAGTAAAAATTAGTAAAAATTAGTAATAGATAGTAATAACTAGTAATAACTAGTAATAACTATTAATAATTAGTAATAATTAGTAATAATTAGTAATAATTAGTAATAATTAGTAATAATTAGTCAGAATTAGTAAGAATTGGTAATAATTAGTAATAATTATTAATAATTTGTAATTATTAGTAATTATTAGTAATTATCAGTAATAATTAGTAAAAATTAGTAATAATTAGTAATAATTAGTAATAATTAGTAACAATTAGTAATAATTATTAAGAATTAGTAATAATTAGTAATAATTAGTAATAATTAGTAATAATTAGTAATAATTAGTAATAATTAGTATTAATTAGTATTAATTAGTATTAATTAGTATTAATTAGTAATAATTAGTAATAATTAGTAATAATTAGTAACAATTAGTAATAATTAGTAATAATTAGTAATGATTAGTAATAATTAGTAATAATTAGATATCCTTGGTTGATCACCTTACAAGTAGCATTCCAATAGGACAACCCAAGTCATGACCTTCTCATCTATAAGAATTATCTCACATGAGGTTTTACATAGACCATTCTTCCTTGAAAATTTAAGGGAAAGATACTAATGTCCCCTCAAATTTTTAAGGAAGAATGATCTATGTAAAGGGAGCGAGATGATTCTTAGAGACGAGAACAACATTACTTTGGTCGTCCTATTGAAACACTACTTGCGAGGTGATCAACCAGGCAAAGACAATTTGATCTTACCCAAATTTGTAGTTGACCAGAACTTGAACTATTTGAAAATGTCATATCACAGAGGTTAATGAAGCCAGAAGCAGCTTATACACTGTCCAAAGAGAGTCACTTATTATTTTTTCAGTGGATTGCAGATTTGAGACTTCCAAATGGCTATGCTTCCAATTTGGGCAGATGTGTTAAGAATGGTTATATTACTGTATTAAAAAGTCGTGATTGTCATGTTATAATGGAAATACTAATGTCGATTGGATTCAGAGGTTTTTTGAATTCTATGATTTGGGATTCAATAACAGACATATCCTATTTTTTTGAAGACATTTTTGTAGTGACAACAGACTACGATGCGCTAAGAAAACTGGAAAAAGATGTTGCTATAATTATATGTAAACTGGAAAATATCTTTCCTCCGGGTTTCTTTCATTCAATGGAACATCTAATATTACATTTGCCACATGAAGCTAAATGTGGAGGTCTAGTACAGTTTCGATGGATGTACCCATTCGAGATATGCATGCAGAAATTGAACAAAAAAGTACATTACAAAGCATCATTTGAAGGCTTAATTGCTGAAACTTATTTGCAAGAGGAAATTGATTTTTTCTACTCTCATTATTTCGAATCTCAATATCCCTCAAAACACAATCACATGGGATGAAAAAATGGGAATGTTAATGAGGAAATGGATGATAAATTAATAGTTTTTAATCATCCAAATCTTGGTTTTAGTGGAGTCCATGAACGATGGCTTTCAGATGATGAACATCACAGAGCTCATACATATGTTCTCCTCAACTGTGAAGAAATTACATCATTTTTCATGTGAGTGCTTCTATCAATTATTCTATAATTTATGTTACAGTATTTAAAATTATTGTATTTTTAGTTTATATGATAATCATATCAAGAAACAACTTCCACAAATTACAGCAGCTGCTCTTGAAGAATGCAGACAAAAAAATTTCTCAATGGTTTCAAAAACTGGTAAAAGAAATTATTGATGTTTTAATATCAATTCTGTTTATTACTTATTATATTGATAATTGTTTTACAAATTTTCAGGTGTCTCAATATGCTGATAAAATCGATAAGAGACTATGTATATTGAGTAACCCACCATCCAAAATTGTTAAATATTATAATGCATATGTGGTGAATGGTTTTTGATTTCATACATATGCATACGGGGAATCAAAAAAAACTATGAACAGTGGAGTTTTCTTGAGAGGATCACATCACATAGAAACTGAAGTTGACTTTTATGTCATTTTGGATGAAATTATTGAGATGTGTTGTCTAGAATAGAATTATATAAAAATGTTTAAATGTTAGTGGTTGGATACTGGGAGAGACTTGCACGTTCATCGGACTCATGGAATCGTCGATATTAAATATAAAAGTCTTCTTACAGTAAATGAACCATTTTTACCGGCTCAACAAGCACATAACATTTATTATGCAAAGTACTGTGCTACTTCAAGAGACTTAAGCGACTGGTGGAGCATAATAAAAATAAAATCTCGGGAAAATCAGTTTACTCAAACTGAATATGGTTCCGCTGAAGTGGAAGGAATTGAAATTTTTCAAGAGACTGCTCAAAATCCATCTGATTCACAAAGAGACGTGAATATCGATGATGATACCCCGCAATTAAGGATCAATAATGATGAAGATGTTAATGATGTTACAAATGAATATGAAATGACAAGAGATGCTGAAACTGAAACTCATATAGATATTGATGATGCTGAGGAGGAAGATAAATACATTGACATTGATAGCTATAGAGAATAGGATGAAGATGAAAATTGACACAGTTAAATGCTGGTTATAATCATAAATAATATATATCTATATTTAATAGTTATTTTCAACTATCTGAAAACAACAATCATTTTGTGTTTTAGATGGACTCTGATATATATCACGATTTGGAGGAGGCTGACCTACCATTGGATGAGGGATATTTTGGATCATCTTACCCTGAGCCTACTGGCAGTTTAGGGGGTACGCAGAGGGGGCACGGTCTTGTGCGACTGATGATTCCTGACCTTATCCCCGAGCGACATCCACATCTTGGTTTCGATCTACACACACGAAGGTATGGTAACCTGTATATTTTAGTTATCTTTCATTAATTTATTTATATATATAATAATTGTTTCTTTAATTATAACTTTTTCACAGTTTTTCTCATGTAGCTATTAGACAGGGGAGTGCTATCTTGTGAAATTATTTTTCTCATCCATGGATCACATGGGAACAGATTCACGTTGATGTGCGATGCGACATGTTCCATCATTGGCTGGTATGTAAATAAATCATATTTATTTTGAAATTTAATTTATTAATAACTTGATATTATAAATAATTTTTAGGGTTTATGATATCCTATCGATGATAGCATGTGCGACACTATCCACGCGGCATGGCAGGTTTCTATGCGTGACCGTTTCCATCAGTTTTTACAAAATTTGAGAAGGACAGCCATTAAGAAAGCAGGAGTGACCGAATTTTATGAGTCGTGTAGATCTCACCGACCAGAGTATATTTTATCTCACATTTGGGATGGATTATGTTTACACTGGTTGGGTGGTGGATTCCAGAGGAGATCTTCAGGGGGATGAAAGAACTAGGGGATACAGGAGGTGACACATCGAGCTGGTAGTCATACATTCAGTTCACATAAAGATCACCTGTTAAGTATATTTTTAAAATTTTTAATATAACTTCAAATATAAAAGTTTATTTTATATTTCTGTAGGCAGTCGAGCATCCCGATATTATGGAGTTCTACATTTATCATAGGATGTACAGTGATCCAACCACTGGAGAGATTAGAGGTGATCGCCAGCGTCAGATTGTGGTTAGTATTATTTTTTAAGTTAGACAATTAACCGCATATAAAATTTTCACAATTTTAATTTTAAATTGGAATTGAAGGAGTCATATGAGGCTGCAACCTCTCAGACACAGGCTGAGGGTCAGGACGAGACGACTGAGCAGACCGGTGTTCACCATTTCGATGAGGCGGCATGGATGTAGGTGACTCAGTGTGGCTTTGAGAAGGGCCGATTAGTTGGTATCAGCTCTCATTTGACTCCGGGTACTTCTTATGGTAATGTTGTGATGTCGGCGTCCAGCTCAAGAGGAGTTCGTGGAGATACATAATCTTCTAGCTCATAGTATCAGGAGCAGTTTCGAACTCAGGCTGAGCTTATAGAGACTTTTCAAAAGCAGCAGGAAGAGATGTGTCGGCGGCAGGAGCAGTAGGAGCAGCATCACGAGGAGGAGATACATCGATTGCAGCAGCGGTGGCAGCAGGAGTATCATGAGTAGATGGAGTACATGCATCGTCTGACTCATATTTTAGGGATAGAGTTTCATCCACCTCCTCCAAATGACCCCCCCCCCAGTGATTTTTTTTATGTTAAAAACATTTGAATTCAAGTTTTGTAATAATATGAACTATTTACAGTTTCTGTCTTTTATATTGGTGGAAATATTGCATAATTTAATTTTTTTAATATTTTATTATTTATATTTAGTATTATATTTTTTAATATTTTTTTATTTTACTAATAATAATACTATTTTATAATTGGTTTATATTTTTTTGAAAATATTGAAACTTTTAATAATTTTTTATTATTTTATTATTTTAATAATATTAATATTAATTTTATACTAATCATAATTTTATTAAATATGTTTTTTTAGTATTATATCATTTAATGTTTTTTTATTTTACTCATAATAATAATATTTTTTATTTTTTTATTATTTTTATAATAATAATATAATTTTTTCATTAATCATAATTTTATTATTATTTTTAATTATTTTTAGTATTTGCGACAGGGTCATTTGCAACGGGGCCCCATCGCAAATAAATGAAATATATTTTTTTAAGATTAGTATTTGCGTCGGGATGACGGGACTGTCGCAATAAGTATTTGAGACGGGCACATCGCAAAAAAATATCTGTTGCGACGCAGTTTTCTCCAAAGGGCTATTTGCGACGGGATCCTGTCACAAATCGCCTGTTCCACAAAACAGGAATTCCAGTAGTGTTGGGATCGTTTTTATTTTCTTCCATAGTACTCTTCAGTTTTCCTCAAAAATTCTTTACTTTATGTCCTTCTTTCCCACACATAAAGCATTTCTTTGTTCCGTTGAGACACTTTCCTAGGTGTCTCCTTCCCTATTTCCTACATGATAGAAATTGATCTTTATTTTCCCCATGGTCTCCACTGCTGGAGCTCTTATCATTCATCGCCTTTCTCTTCTTTGTTTATTCTAGGAGTTGGTAAATATATATGTTTTTGATCATATTTTTGGAAAACTGATTCGGCATGAACATGATATCTTTTACTCCTATTAACATTCCATTGTGTTTCCCATTTCCACCGTTGTGCCCACCTTGTACATCTTGTTCAATGTTTCTATGACTTCCTTGGAATCCAGCCATTTATTAACACAATAAAGCATAGTGTGAGTCATAAAATCATTTAGAGAATATCATAACACCATATTTTCAATGGGAAACACCTTAGGGTTAACCAAGGTTATTTATTCTCATCTTATATTAAAATTCATCAAATCAGTTTGTAAAGAAAATATTAATTATCCTAAGCATTTCCCCTAGGAGTGTCGTAACCAAGAGTGCAGCAAGGCCCATTGTCATGTACCAAGATAACCAGGGTCAATCCCAAAACTCCTTGTCGGAGTTTTCACTCCTAGGTGCATCTGTTCCAGAGCCATCTCTACCAGCTCGTATCCAGACATAGATTTATTGCTTGGAAAACCCACATAATATTTACATTACCAAAATTTTTGGATGTTCTTCTATACTATTCCTCAACGTCTATCTTGGTGTAGTGTTTTCTAATAAGATTTTTTATAAATCTAGCTTCTAAGGTTTGTACTAAACTTCCTCTGATACCAACTCTAACACCCTGACCCCAGTTACCCAGATTCGGTGCAGCATTACATAACATTGACATGATATAAGGAATCATGTTTCGAAAGACTGGTCGGTTTAGTAGCCTTGTAAGTACTAGATACACTCATAATTTTTACATTACATCATGAAATAAAAATATCAACAATATTTTCTCCCCTTTTTAAACACACTTATATCCTTATCTTATCCCTGTAGGTCAACCATAAAATACTTCTTCACATCATGGGAAAAATAAAACATAGAAAGGGGTGAGCTCAGATGCTTAGTAAGGATAACAATATAGTGATAACTTTCATAAATAAGAATAAACATTTAAAGCAATGTATAAGACTAAAACAAAATCCTTTTAAACTTAAACTTCATCATAATATGTCAAAGATAAAATAAAATAATTCCATTTACTTGTTCACATGTATATTCTACTATTAAAATAATCACATGCAATATCAATAGCTACTTTCATAATGATGTAATGCATAATTCCAAACATCATAACCACATAGTCAAGGCCTTATGCCCAAACTACAAATAAGATTTTATCAAGGCCTTGTTCCAAAACAATAGTTTCTCTTATGAGACCTACCGATGCATCGAGGAGCTATTATAGGCTCCACCTGTCACTTACTAAGTCCAATTCATTTCTCACATGAAAAGGCTTAAACATAACCTAAACATTCGTATTAAAACTAGCATATGAAATGTCAATAATTTATCTATAAACCATGAATGGTATAAAAATAACACATTTATAGTCAAACATATCACAAAACCTCCAATAAAGTATCAAATATTTGTATCATAATAAATCAACCTCGATCAAGAATAATACCACATAAAGGATGTTGACATAGTTAAAAATGATTAGTAAAAATTCTTGAGGGAAATATCCCTTTTTCATGAAAACATTTAAAAGTATCACTATTTATCAACAAGTTGTTTAAAATAGATTTTTGAATCAAAGTGTCCCATAAAAATTTGAAACATTTAAAAGTAATTTCAATTTTAAAACATTA
Organism: Viscum album; assembly: GCA_963277665.1. NCBI lineage: Eukaryota > Viridiplantae > Streptophyta > Magnoliopsida > Santalales > Viscaceae > Viscum > Viscum album. Next base: position 1,905,719,435 of record OY728160.1, read on the forward strand.
ATGTCCATATAAATAAAACTTTAAACCCATTTTTAAAACATGGACATTAATGAGAAAAATTTAGAATAATAAATTTTTAAAATATTTAAAATGATATTTTAGTTAGAGTTCCTAACCAAATGAGAGACGCTTGAATATAAAAAATTGAGGTAATAAAAACTTTATAATATCATGATAATAAAGGGATTCAGGATATACTATGTCAAAGTACAGTATATACACTAAATAAAAGTTAATTGGAACATAACAACAAAAAAATCTCAATGGAATGTAAGTTGAGATGAATTACTTTATAAAGACCATGTCCTTAGGTTAAGGATAAATCAATGAAATAATTATCTCTGAAAAATATAAATACACTCAATATGATTGGATATCCAGTTTAAATCAATCAGAGGACATTCACACATATTCTTGTAAAAACAACACTAGTGACTTGGATGTTTAACTCAATGAATAGAAATTGAGTTGAAATTACTCCTATCGATTTTATATCGATGACTTGAAAATTTATAAATGGAGTGATTATGTGTATCAAAAGTATATACACACAAAGGGGAGTGTAAATTACTACATAAGTAAATAAATATTTATTTCACACATAATCTTTGAGTAATGTAATCAATGAAGTTTCTGTAAAATCGAATGAGTGGAAATTGAAATTTGAAATTCCCATACCGATTTGGTAACTTACAAAACATACACCCATGAAATAAGGATCATCAAATGATTATGTAAATACCCATAAATTAATTTATATTACACAAAAAAATACAATCATGGGCAGTACATAAAGCACAAAAAAGGTAGTAGTGGCAATTATAGCAGGAATCTCACAAGAATGAAAGTGAGATGAAAACCACTTACCTTGTACTTTTCCTTAGTCGAGGGTACGTTAACCTCATTTATAATATTTAAATCATTTTTATTAAATTATAAAATAATTATATACATAAATATGATATCATATATTATACTCTAATATTTCATTGTTAATAATATTTTAGTAGTATCATGGTTTCGGGTGTTAACTGGTCTATTTTCCTTTATATACTCGGTTACGTAAGCCATGTTTGTTATGGATAGGATGTATTTTATTCATATCCAGAATGATATTAAGTTCATAAACATTATTTTTAATCATAAAATGAAGATTATTCTTGAATGATTATGATTGGGAATGAAATCTCATCGCGTTCGTGGAGACGGTAATCCGTACGTACGCATGAGAAAAAATATCTTTCTATTGATGGAGAAACAGTGTTTAATTGGATGGAATATTATATATACATAATCATTAAAAAAAATTATTTATTATTTAAATCAGTTATAATCATTATTATACCCATCCAAATAATGAAGTGTTTGAATAACAAACTACACCACGACATGGAGATGGTAATCCGTACGTATGCACATTTGGTGACTTTTTGATTTATAGGAATGATAGAATAATTAATATGGTTGTACAATTTTTATAATAACATCACAGTATATAGATAATACTGGAGTTATTATTTTATAATAGAAACAACAAAGAAAGAAGAAGTGGAAGAAGAAAACAACTTGAAAAATGTGATGAAATATTTACCTCTTCTTCAGGTTCTTCCTTTTGATTTGATCCAAAGGGATCCTTAGGTTACCTTTATGACCATAGGAAGGAATCTAGGATGAAGGGAGTAAAGTTGGGAGGATATTTGGGAAGGTTTTGGCTGAGCCAAAAGGCTTTGGAAGTGTGAAATTAATAGAAGGGTAAGTGCCCTTTTATAAGAGAGGTGAGGGTCACTTTAGGAAAATCTTGAAATATTATTTTATAACAAAATCATTTTCAGTTTCTAATGGCTCCAAAATGAATTATTTAAAGTATAAGGTGATTATGGGTCTAAAAACTCTCAAAAAATAGGTTTTAGACAGGTTTAGGTCATAATATTAACCTTATATTTTAGATTTAACTATTAGTTAAATAGTGTGACATTTACTAAGTATCTTTGTATTTTTATATTATATGGTTAATAAACTTACTATAACAAGCCACGAGAACCCCATGTGGTTAATTATTAATATATATAACCTTATATAAGTCCTTTGTCCGAATATTATATTTTTAGGAATATTATATCAATTAATAATATAATATTTGTTTTAAAAACTCAATTATGTCTATTTTGACACTATTTAGTATTTGTTTTTTTTGAAATCCATAAAAACTTTATCACTTAGAATAAAATTTATTTAACCAACACTAACATTTCATATTAACCTATAAAATTAGTTTAATTCTTCATAAGTTTCAATTTACATCTATTTGGATATTTATAATATAAATTATTTTAATATTTCATTAATAAGGTAATTACTGCATCATCATTGTGTCAAAAATAAATTATATTATATAATGCTTAAAATTTATAAATAAAATAAAATTATGTAGGAAATTTTTTATCTTTATAATTAATATTTATATTTGAATTTATATTGTGTGTAACCCGATATTAAAAATGTCTTAGTTGTTAAACTTTGAATTTAACTCTTTTAACTCTTCTTTAAATAAAATAATAATAAATTTCCTAATCTAATCCAAGTAGAAAAAAGAGGGTCATATTTTATACCTAAGGTTGTTTTTATTCGAATTATACTTATCCAATATAATTAGTTCATGTTTTAGGGTAATTATAATATCATTTTTACCCATAATTACGCTATATACTTTTGACTGTGGTAAATAAAAGTAAAAGAGTTAATATTCACCAAAAATTAATTTCATCTTATTGAACCACATTTTAATTACTTATATTAATCATATATCTCATATTTTTTAAACTTAACTCACAAAAGCAGTAAAATTAAATTTTATGCAAATTTGTAAATGCTCCTAGGAGGTGGGTAAAAGACGGTAAAAAGTTCAATAAAATTTTATACATCTAATTTTATTATAAAATGACTCTAATAAAATAAATTGAACTTATATAGGTATTATATACCTATTTATAGTTAAAATAATTTTAAATAAAATAAATAATTATTTAAATAAAAAGTTGGTTTTAATTTATAACGCAGTGTTTTTCACTATTCATCAAAAATTGAATGTTTTCAGAAAAATACCAAAAATTTACCCTAAACTAATTTTGATATTCCGAATTCAAAAATGAATTAAATTTTAACAAATTAGAAAAATATAATTTTCATTAAATAATTTAAAATTAATTCCCGTTGTCAAAACTGAAAAGAAGGTTTTAAAAAATTGAAAACTATCAAAAGATTGACATGTGTTTATGTTAAATTTAAATGTGAAATTACTTATAATGACATACATTGTATTAAATGATAAAAATATAATCTAATTATACTTCCAACCCATTCAAATACATAATTTTACACTATCAATTATTTCTATTAAAAAAGTTATTTTCAATTAAAATTTAGTATTTTTCAGTATTCATCAAAATATGAAAGTTATAAGAAAAGTACCAAAAGTTTATCCAAAATAATTTTTTATGTTCTGATTCTAAATAATAATTTAATTTCATTAAATTGAATATATAAAAGTGTCAAATATTGGTTTTAAAAAGGGATTTCCATTAAAAGGTGGTAAAATTGCATTTTTTAAAAAATACTTCTTTTATCTGAAAAAATGAATTTGTTCTTATATTATGTCTAATAAACACATAATATGGATTCTAAAATTATATGGAGTATATAAAATTCAAAATTTAGTTAATACTATTCATAACTGCTTTTGAATGGCTAGTTTGGTAAGTCATGGTGGGCTCGAACTCGGTGTTGTATGTTGCGCAATCTATTGAATTAATTTAAAGAAAATAACTTACTATGAAATCTTGGGGTGTTACAGTTAGCATCATAATCCTATGATCTACTAAGAGATTCTTTATCCTCCTTCTGTTGGCAGATAAAATCGGACGATGATGAGATGTCGGATCAGAGAAGATTAGGATGTAACAAATAAAACATCCTTTTTTGATAATTGGAGATTGTGTTATTCGATTATGAGTGATCCAACTTATAGGTAAGACTCATAAATTTATTGTTTATACCCTTCGTGATTACATTGATTGAGAGTATTGATCCCTCTTCTTGGATCTTCACCAATTATAGCCTTTGCATCTTCCCATATAACGATTTAATTGATTATCTCATTGGTTTCTAATCCCAGATTCTCCATTCTTGGTCGTCGACCAAGAACTCTTGGAAACCATCATTTACACAATTTTTCGTGTGCTTTTCACTAAATATTTCGTCATGTTCATAATAGGATGGAACGTGTGGTCCCAGTTTGACATTGTCGGGTGTTATCGAGCCTAATTGGACCCCTAGAATCACAATAGATCTGAAAACGAGGGATTGATAGATGGAACAAGGATAGATATTGGATGTTTATGGGTTTTGGATGATCGTTTAAATGATCGAAGTCAGGTTTTTCGATGGAAAAATTTGAACATTAGTGTACAGGTTGGATGATGAACCCATCGACAAACAAAGGGATTCTATATTTGGTAAAAAATAGTCAGAAACGATGAAAAATACCTATATCCAATAATATCATGAGGATTAAAGGTGGGATTTGCGGTGCGACAAACTAAATAGGAGCAGATATCGTGGATATGAGAATCTATGGAAAACCCGACTACTTGTTGTGTATAGGTATTTTCACATGGCGTGTATTCCACTGGTTGTGGTGGCTAGGGTTTTGGAGTTTTATAAGGAGAGCATGGTGTGTAGTTTTACCACATTCCATGTACCCCTTTCTCAGTGTGGGTGATCCATGTGATGGAGCACACAACCATAAACACACCACGTTCCTCAGTTCATGGAAATGGAATGAGAAAATGGGTTGTACCCTGTGTGAAGCCACAAGTCATATACTAAAGTACATGGGAATGGGGTCAAGTACACAAACATGACTAGAAGGACACATTCCGACCCCGGATTGCAGGGACATGTTGTGTAGTACACCTACACAGTGTGTACTCCTATGTGTATTGGGAGCCTTGTGCTAGCCAGGTACATGTCCATGTGGATGAGTGGGACCACACACCATGTGGGTCCCCTCACACACTGTTTATTCCTTGGAACCTTTTTAGGAAACTTCAAATCCTCATATCTCTTTCATTTGAACTCATATTTTGTCTTATGAATAGACTATCCTTAGTTTATTTCCATGTAGAACATGATGGTTCCCTTTGTTTTTGATTTTGAGATACTATATGGAATGTTCCGAGCACAACTCTTAGTTGGGCGATGATCGATCATGGTAGTGATTTCATAGGATCACCAGGTACTTTCTAAGTGGTACCCTGAAGATGATCTGGGTTGTGGGTCCTGGAGACTTTATGAGTGGTACCCTCCTTTTGAGCTAAGAATTGGGTCCTCAATGACCATCCAAGTGGTAACCTCTAATAGATCTATGCATTGGGTCCTTGATGACCTTCCAAGTGGTACCCTCCAATAGATCTGGGTAGTGGGTCATTAGTGACCTTCTGAGTGGTACCCTCTAGTAGAGTTGGGCGGTGGGTCCTCAACACCTTCTATAGTGGAACCCTCATGCTGGGAATATAATGGTTCCTTAATCAATAATTATAGTGGAACCCACTTATAGTACTAGGGGATGGGTGCTCTCCCAAGAGTTAGTAGCCCCTCGACTATGTGGCATAGTGAAGATTCATTGTTTGACTTTGATGGTTACTTTCAAGAAGAGGTGTGGGAAGTTAGGCATCATAGATGGAATTTTGGAACTATTAATGACTCTTCTCATAGGGTTGAGCTTTGATATGGATATCCCCCTTCTCCCTCGTTTTGGCATATTTTGACTGAGCATATATATTCCTTTAGTTTTCATAACTTTGGATTTGGTTAATCTCTTTCCATTAGATGTGAAGTCATGCGGGGTATGCCTTATTCTTTTAATGTTTAATTTCTCATGTTTGGATGAGTATAATCTCCTTTTATAGATGTAAAATACTCAATTTTTTTATCATCTACACACCATGTTGATCACCTTTTGTTTGGACGAGGTTACTTTCACTCTTGGTTTTGGTTGAGTTGTTCTCTTTCACTGATTTCTACATCTTATTCAATCTATAGTCTTCTTATTCCTATTGTATTTCTTACTAATCCCCCTCCAACTTTTGGGGTGTCCTAATGGGTATGTATATACTCTCCATGCATGGTATTTTCCCACACTTTTTGTCTTTTATGAATATGAGGGATAGGTCGGTGGTGACTTCATAGGATCATAGGGATACCTAGTACTTTGGACCGTGTACAGTGGTTGAAGCTTTGATATCAGTAGATGGGCACTCTTAGTAGCTTACCTTTCCAGTTTTTTCAAATTGGAACATATTTCTGGTTGGATGGGTATTTTTTCCTTTACTTTTCAGTTTAAACTACTAGACTCTTGTAATGGCTATAGGTTTTTCATGCATGGTTGTTCCCATAGATTTATGCTTCTTTAACTTTTACTCCCTCTATTAATTTTCAACGATATAGTTGGTGTGTGTGTGTAGATACATAAGAAGAGGCCTAACTATGGTTTTTATGACATCGATGCTGATTTCCAACCCCTGGCCTATCAAGGTAGGCTTGGGGTAGTTGCGGCTCGAGCCCTGGCTTCGGTCAGGTCATGACAAAATGTATTTTACCTCATGGTATTAAATATATATTCCTCACTCTTATTACCAATGTTTAAAATGCTTATGATATTCACCTTTTCATACCCATTTCCCTTGTAAACACTTCTTATAAGATCATTACCAAACTCCCTGCCAATAGACTTACTTAAATTGAAAATAAGATTGACTCTTGGAATTAGTTTGATTTTGTGAAATGTAGAACAATACAAGATTGCATCTACACAAACATATAATGTGTAAATATCCTTAGGAAAATAAAAATAGGTGTTAGTTTTTTCCTCAATATAGAAATCAAGAAATCTTTTGACCCCATGGATTGGAGTTTTATTTATATGTTGCTTCAATGATTTGGCTTCAGTGATGTTTTTATTAAATGGGTTAAGGTTATATTTTAGTCTCTTCATGTTTTAGTGCTGATTAATGGTTATCTAAAAGTATATTTTAAATTTTCAAAGGTTTTTATACAAGGTTACCCTCTCTCAACCATTATTTTCTCTTTAGAAGAAGATTGTTTGAGAAGGCTTCCCACTCACATGGTGGAGAAAGCCAATCAAAAACCTATTCATGATACAAGAAATATTTTTGTTCCCATAAACCTTATTTAGGTAGATGAAATTATCATTTTCTTTCAATTAAGTGAAAGAAATATTCAAAATTTCAAGATATCACTCTCTCATTATGAGAATGTCTCTGGGTAGGCCATTAATTGGAATCATCCTTTTATCTATTTTGGTATGGGCATTCTAGTTTCTATAAGGAATATTCTACTTTTCGATTTGGGAAATAAATAGGTATCCATTCCCATATATTATCTTGGAGTTACTCTATTTTTTGGGGAGACCTAAATCAATTTACTTTTTTAGGATTGCAAACTAAATCAAAAAACAACTTTCATCCAAGAAATGGATGTTTTGTTCAATGGAGTGTAGGATCTTCCTAGTTAAATTCTCCATGGTCACCAAATTGTTTCACTCATTTATGATTTATAAATGGACTATTTCTCTTATAATTCATCTCAATGTTTTTACCAATAAATTATTTTGGAGTGGTAGTACTCTTGAGAAGAAAATGGCCAGTGTTCCTAGGAGAAAGTGTTGTAAGCCTCATGAAAATGGTGGTTTTGGAATCAAAAAAATCAACATTTATAATAAATATTTGTACTCCAAATTCACATGGAGTCTTATCAAAAGTGACTCAATAGACCATATTTTTCAAAGAGCTATATTTATTTAAAAAATGAAAAGGGGAATAAATAATTTTATAGAATCTTTTATTTGGTCTTCCATTAAAAATTCATTTTATAATATCATGTCTTGTTGCCCATGGATAGCTAGAAGGGAGTCCCCTCTTAATGTTTGGCATGATAATTGGTTGGGAAAACCTTTTATTTCGATGGTTGATTCTCAATAACCACCTATAGACTCTAATTTCTCCATACATTATTTTCTAAATCTTCCTAATATAGATATGCCTAATGACCACTACACACTGCAGAATAATTATTACTTTTCTTCAAATATGGACATTTTGATCTAGGAAATAGATGAGACTAAAATTCTTGACTCTAAAAAATTTTATTTTGATAATTTTTCTAATTTTTTCAATGATTTTTACAAGATTAAATGCTTTGATAATTCTTGTATAAGGCCTTAAATATTGACTCTGATTTGAAGGATTCTTAATCAAACAATTCCTACTGATTATTTCTTTCAAACTTTTTTCATTTATCATTTCTCAATGTGTAGACTCTTCAATCAACATAGGGAGTATGCATCACACCTTTTCTTGTCTAGTTCCACTACCTTGAAAATATATCGCGTCACATGTTCATCTTATATTGCATTCTTGTTTATTACTATTCAATGTGATTGTGTTCTAACTGTTGGGTCGGAACAAAACAAGGAATGAGAGGGGGGGTGAATTGCCTTTAAAAAAAAAGGTTAACAAATTAAAATCAAAGTTGAAAGTGCAGCGGAAAGTAAAGAGGCAAGACACACGAAATTGATAACGGAGTTCGGCCAAAACCCGGCCTACGTCTCCGCTCCCAACTCAACCGTTGAGAGATTCCTACCGCTTGCTTTTCAATGGTTTTAGCAAGAAACCCACTAGGCTTTGAGGTAGCACTAGGACCTATTACAGCTTGCTTTTGTGGTTTAGCAAGAACCCACTTGCTTTTGATGGTTTAGCAAGAACCCACTATCCTTCTTACAGGTGAAGGATAGCTCACCTTTTTCTCAAGCTTTTTAAAGGAAAAGCTTGTGAACCTCTTCACACCTTAGAGGTGGTGTGAAACCCAAAAGAAAGGGGGCTGAGAAAAGGGTTTGGGGTTTGTAGGCACAAACCCAATTTAAGCTCAAAAAAATGATAAACAAGAAAAACCGTAATGGAGAAGCCTTGGGCGCCTTTGATTGGATGGAGATGTTGAAGGCCGCTTCCAAGCTTCTTTGAAGGGGCTCCTTGGATGTGGAAGTTGTTGGAGCACTTGGGGTTCCCTTGGAGGAAGTCGCCGGAGGTTGGCCAATTGATGCAAAATATGTCCGTGGGCTTCACAATAGTTCCGGTAAGTGTCCGGGGCTTCCTTGGCCTTTATTTATAGGCATGGAACCCTTGGGGAGGCTTCGGAGCCGTTGGAGAGGCTAAAAGAGCCGTTGGGAGCCAAGTGGGCCAGCCTGGTCAAACTACAACGGCTAGTTTGACTGGCTCCACCGGCTGGCCGGTACAGTCCCACCGGTTGGCCGGTGTTTGCAAAATGGCATAGGATTCCTGTCCAGGGGCCACCGGTCGACCGGTGCCAGAGCCACCGGCTGGCCGGTGCCTTGGTAGAGAAGAAGAGTCTTGATCCAGGCTCTACCGGTAGACCGGTGGAGGAGCCACCGGCTGGCCGGTGGCAAGACAGTAGCAAAAACTATTTGGGCTGGGTGCCACAGGTCGACCGGTGACAGAGCCACCGGTCGACCGGTGGAACCTGGCAGTGGGCAATCCCTCTGCCAGTTCCACCGGCTGGCCGGTGCTATCACACCGGTTGGCCGGTGGACTGAATTTCAGTCCATTTCTTGTCCATTCTTGGGCCAATCCTTTGGCAATCTTTTGCCTATCATCCACAACACTTAAAAACAAAGTTAAACATATATGAAAGTGATTGTGATCATGAAAATCAAATAGTGTGGGGTACAACACTAACTACATATTCACAAAGTAATAAACTATGCAGAAATGAAAAGAAAAACCTCATCATGAGCAGATTCTAATGGTTGATCCATTGAGTGAACAATGGACCAACCTAAACCCTAGGGGTCATACCTTGTTTCGCATCGCATAAGACTCGAAATACAGCATATGCCCCTCCAATATATCACAGCCTATCTGGTGTGTCATTGTCACTTGGCGCGAAGTGTGTCACGCCTCATCTCATCATTATACAACAGTACTCGCATGCAGGCAAGGGGGTCTTGGGGTATAAAATACAACTCTAAAAATGGGTGTGCAGGCCCTTATACATATAATGACACATGAGACAAAACGAAGATCGTCTTTTTATTTAATTAAACTAATTATTACAAAACCATTGAAATAAATAAATAATTAATTAATTAATTAATTAAATTCACCCAACATGCATTGGTAGGTCTCCAACCCATGATCAGCATACACATTAAACTCGCGTATATTAAATAAATACATAATAAAAATTAAAATTTCATTAAAAATAATCATGAGGGAATTTCATTGAATTAAAAAACATCACCCTTGTTTTTAATTCAATATAACGCCATTCCATCTCAATTAATTAATTTAATTTTAAAACTAAAAATTAAATTAATTAATTAATTTAATTGAACACCAATTAAATTCATTATACTGCATTAATAATTAATCCAAAAAAATAATATATAATTAATTTAATTATCAATAATTAAATTATTTATATTAATTAATTTGTTTATTAAATTTAAATTAATCATGCCCCAAGAACCCGGACAGGGCCTGTGCGGGTAGGGGCCAACCTGCGCAGGCCCAGTTTGGGCTGTTCTGACCCCCGTGCAGTGGCGTTCTGGGCTGGGAAGGTCCACTCAAACCCATCCCAGGCTAAGCCAACCTTCGTGGACCTATTTCGGGTCATACTAGTACAGTTCATGTAACACCCCAAAACTTGAATCACATATAATGATAATATTATGCTTTTATTTTGTTTAAATTTCTTTTTAACCGAACAAAATTTATAAGATAAACACAAGGCTTTTTATTTGAACAAGACACTCAAGTGTTTACAATGTACCTAGATCAAAAGAAACCATTCTACCCAAAATGCCTATTAAAACCCTATCAAAATTACAGGGAGACTGCCCAAAACAACGAGAACCCCAAAAAGATAATATGGGTCCTTAGGATCCGTTATAACAAACAATAGTACAGCCAAAACCACTGCAGCTGTGCTAAGACCCAATGGAATGATGAGAGCCATTTCCTTCAATTTCCTTGAATTTAGGACACCCTAAGGCATGTTCTTATAAGGCATCAACTTGACCATTTCCATGGGTGGCCGTTGAACTCCAATGGATATAATTATAGTTTTTGGCCTTTTCGTAAGTTAATTTAAAAAAATTTAGTATAACTTAGTTTTCCAAATATTTAAGTGATGGATTGAAAATTATAAAACAAACCCTAATTATGAACTTTAAAAAGGACATGGTATAATATTTTGAACTACACATAAATGATTTTGAAATGAGATGAGGAATTCAAATTCCTTGAAAATATTTCAAATATGTTGTAAATGTTTTCATTGCTAAAGCATAAAAAAATTTAATTAAACTATGCATGATTTCTAGAAACCATGTTTTTATATCTATAAATACAAGTCTAAAAGTTTCATGTGTATATATTAAATTTCAATTCATAACATCGTATATTAAAAATTTAGTGTTTATAATTTTGTAAATAATCTTAATTAAGTCAAAGTAAAATTTAATATGGACTCTTTAACCTTTAAAAGTTTAAATAAAAGTAATGTTTTAAAATATAATTTCTATATAGTTATAATAAATGTATTAATTTCTTTAACACTATATAATTTTGAAAAATTGGATTTTATTAAAAAAAATTAGGCCCACTAGGGTCATCCCTTTAGTCAGGCCCAGGGAGGTAGCTCACACTAGGTGGATGAGCCTAGTCCTTAGCCACAGCTCAGGCCAGCCCAAGCATGGGCATAGTTTCCCCAAAGGACACAGAGGATCATAGGAAAGCACGAGCGCACCACCGTGGGTGCAAGGCTACAGCGAGGCAGGGGTAGGTTGAGGCCTGTGGTGGAAGGCGGGAGCCCGTGTATAAGGCTCCCTCGTGTGTGCTGTGATTTTTGAACATGATTTGGGACTCTTAGGCTTATAAAGAGGTCTCAAACATCCGGACGATTCAATGTGGCACAAGGATTTTTGTACAAAATGGGATCTGAACCATTGGATCACGTTGCGCGCGATTTGGGCTGTAGGTTTCGATCTGACACTCAATTCTCAGTGGTCGCGGTTATCACCGCATGTTTTGTGCACCATCCAATCTGGCATGGTTCTAATATCATCCTTCTATGATTTTTGAAACATAGTGATGATCCAGGGTCGTCCGATATAGTCGCGAATCTAATCTATGCCATATATCACCTTTAAAACCCATGGATTCACCCCAACCATTAGATCGGGTCCAGATCTGATCCTGACCGTCCAATCTTTTTCTAGTTCTGCTCTTCCCGCAGCATCTTCTTCCTCTCCTTTTCATGAACTGCACCAGTCACCCTACACCCTATTTTCACTATTTTATTCACTCTTGAAAGCCACTGGCCCCTCCTCTCATGTGGCTTCCACAAAGACCGACCCCCTTGTATTTTTAAAATCCATATAGGCCTTGGATATTATACAAGTGGAAATAAAATATTCTGTGTAAGTATAATATAGTTTATATAAGCACAACCTTTTCACCCCCCAAGAACCCCTTGGTTCTTCCCACTCAAAGCTTCCACCAAACCCCAACAAGTATCCTTTGATATCCCCAATGTTTTCCAAGCTCCTCCTCCTCAAATCAACGTAAGGGAATTTATTGTTGTCTTGTATTTGTTTCTTGAGGGTATGTGGATATACATGTATACTCATAGATATATATATATATATATATATATATATATAACTCTACGGTTCAGTTAAAAACCCTTCCTTAAACCCCAACCTAAATCTTTTGTTTTGAGTGAAAAAGGTTGTATGAACATAAGGGTGTATTTTATACATGAAAAACATAATTATGTACTATATATATATATATATATATATGTGCGTTTGTTTGTAAATTTAGTTTATGAATGTATGAATGCAAGTATGGTCATATGGTTTGGGTGGGAAACCCTTAAATACCCGACCCTATGTCCTTCGGATTTTGGGTTATGAAATCTATTCAAACTAGAAGGAATATTTTATTTCCTCATGCAATATATCCTTATATATATATATACATTATATATATCTAAATACACATAAGTACAAACTTATAGTTTTACATAAACCCCCCTTATGTCCAGATTTAATATTTTCTAAAACTTTGAGTTTCAAAGTTAATGAAGAACTAAAAAATGCAAGGAGTCATGTTTTGTATAAAACTTTTATAAAATTTACATACCCGATTATTTATGTTTTTAAACATATATATATATATATATATATATAATCATATGTTTTTAAAAGAACCTTGTTGAGGTTCAGTTTCAAGTCCTCTATACTTTATGTTTCAAATATGAGGTAGGATTTTGTTGTATTTTCACATGTATATATTCATATACAAAATACACGGTCTCATACAGTGATATAGTTTGTGTAAATCACCTTTTGGACCAGCTATAAAATCCTTAAACATTTAACTTCTATGATTAGTGGATGTTTTTTATTAATAAGTAAGTAATAACTAACTTTGGTGTAACACCCATTAGCATACTCAATTTACATGTGAGATATTCATGTTTACAAAAACATATATGTATATACATAAGTATTTTAAATAGGAAAACCCTTTAAATTTCACTATATGGTTTTAAATTCAAGAACCCCAGATAATTTTATGTCATATGGGTGTTAATGGGTTTTTGGTATTGGTTGGGGTTTAGTTTCTTTCTTACTATTTTGGACATTATGGTGTGTTATACAAAATAATTTTTGTAGTAAATGTTTGAGAATCTGAAAGTTTTAAAACCTACATGAAATGATTGGTTTACCTTTTAATTAATGATGAATTAGATGAAATTCCAAGATACCATTGATTTATATGGTTTTAGGATTTATCATTATATGTGACAAAATTTGTATTTATTTTAGTGCATTAGTTGTCATCACATATGCCAAAATCTTCTAATCATATTTACCATTCAGTGACATAGTCATGTAGTTAATGGACTTGTTATTAAAATCTAAATTCATGATTCACATTACATATATATGTAAATGTTAAAGGTTGAAATTTATCCATTATAACCAATTAGATTAAACAATAAATTGCTCAAGGTGGTATGGGACACTTTGAGTAATGTGAAATAAGGTAACAAGAAATATGTAGCACTTGAAATGAAAAATAATAATTAATTTACTAAATCAGAGTGGTATGTGCACTTTGATTTAGAGTGATGAGGAATGCATTGGACATAGTAAGTGCCGGGTGGGGCCCCCTATATCCCCTCGGTGCATCAGTAGGTTTCATGAGACAAACTACGGTCTTCCCACAAGGCCTCGACAAAATGATTATTTATGGTTTTGGAATGAGGCCTTGACGTTATGGTTATGTTGTCCCGCATTATACATTCCATCATTATGAAAATATTGATGGTGCATGTGCTTATTCAACCAGTAAAATACCCATGATTTTGTTTTGTTATGGCTAAGAAATTTAATTAACTAGAAGAATATTTTACTAGAAGAATATTCTTTGTTAAAGAGCTTATGTACATGAAAATCAGAAGAAGTAAAAGTTATGACAATGTATTTATGTAGTACTTAGAGAGTCTTTAGCCAATTCATGCTTCTCAGTACTAAATAATGAAATTTAAGTTTTGATTTAAGTGCAACTCAGATCATGTAATACTCATTGTTATTAAATTTTTCACCTTCATATTGACATGTCATACTTATAAAATTTAGAATGTCTTTCACTCATAATTTGGATTGAGAAGGCCTATAATTGAATCATGTTCCCTTTTAATCTGTTTTTTGTGTGCACTTATACTTCTTAGACAAATGTTATGGTATGTTTTAGGTGTTACAACATTTTTAAGAAAATGGTTTATGGAAATTTTTAAATAATATTTTTAAAAATTATATTGGTTTAGTATGTTATGTTTTAAAACCCATTACTGGTCATTCGTATGCTCACCCTACATTTTTTTAATAAAATTTTCAGGTGACATCTTTTAGTAGAAGAAGCATTTCAGAAGTAGCTGGTTTCCCAGAACCTGAATCTAATTCAAGATTTTTTGTGGGACATGATGTGTAATTTATCAATGCATGTTGTTGGTGAAAAATTACACATCTTGTTATGAAGGCACCGACTCCGGGAATTCTGGGGTCTAGTCCTCACAGTTGGTATTAGAGGATTCGGTTTAGATAAATCTAAAATACCAGAACTAAAAAATAGAAAAATTTACTTAATAATTACTAAATATGTGGTTTTTCTTAATTTTTAGATGGAAAACGAAGATATTAGTCTTCTGTCTCTTCATAATGAGGCCCTAGAAACCATAATTTCCATAGCTATCCAAGAAAATTTTACAAACTACACCCATATCTATATGACATGAAAGCATCTCTATAACATATCCAACTATCCCTGAGTACTTTAACTCTAGAGAGGAGCGGGTTTGGACTATCTTTTTATGATGAAAACCCAATTTCCATCATACGCACGTCGTGGGAAATACTTCGAATGACTCTTTAGATGCTTCACCACAGGAGAAGGAATCTCATACCTCATGGCCTTCTAAGAAGTTGCAGTAATGGGAGACCTCCGCACAATATATATGTGTCAAGTCTTTTCTTATGGCCATTTTGGTCATGTAATGGACTTTGAAATTCTTAAATTTGAAGCCTATCGTTCTGTGTACAGACAACAAGTACATACTGATGTCTCTCAGCTATACACCCCTCATGTCAGACTCTAGAGACACCATAATTTCACCCACGAGATTGAACTAGACTACTTAGGTTGCATATGGTTCAGGGAGATTGAGTTTTTTAAACTTTCCTTGTAAATTCGTGTAACTAGGAACTGGGGAAGCATTATCCATTTTTTTGTATCGGTGGTTATATGATAATATGACTTGTTATCACTTCTTTCCGCTATCTTATCATTATTTATACTTTTTGGTGGATTTCACTAAGTGAACATTCATAATTAATTTTTAGATGGAAGTTCAAACCCACATTTTATCCATACCCATTGAGTTACTGGAGGTTATTATGGTAAAAACTTTTTAGGAAGAGTAAATAACCTTCTCAAACTTGCGAAGAACATGCAAGAAACTTTACGATATATCAACCAGTCCATACATTCTTCATACTTTCCAGGGGAATGCTTACTTATACCACCACATAGCCATGGTCCAACTGGTTGAGTACTGGTGAAGGGGAAAATACCACCAAGGGCTTTTCCTATGCTTCACTATAGCCTGGAACTTCAAATCTAGAGTAAGATTTCAAGAATCCACTTTAGAGAGAAAACTTTGTGCAGCCTATATATACCAACTCCTCAGTGTTAGCTTATACGACCATGTCTATATCTTAGATGTTCTCAATCAAGAGATAGTCCAGCAAGTCCTTAAAGACTTTTTCCATTTGGACATCTCCAAACTTTCCACCATCCAAGACTCACTCTGGAAGCCCAAATGCACTATGCATGAGTTCAACCCTTTCTACCTGAGGTGTGTCTGGGCCAGGGAAGCAGAGGAGTTGAACAACAATTTGGGAATTCACTTGGCCACACTGGAGGACCCTCCACAATAGAGGATGTGGTGAAGGTTGTGAGGGAGTCTTTTTAATTGGGTTATATATAATGAATTACAAGGATACAATTCTTTGAAGGGGAAATAATGTAACACCCCAAAACATGTATCTCATATAATGATAATATTATGATTTTATTTTGTTTAAATTTATTTTTAACTGAACAAAATTTATAAGATAAACACAAGGCTTTTTATTTGAACAAGACACTGAAGTGTTTACAATGTACCAAGATCACAAGAAACCATTCTACCCAAAAATGCCTATTAAAAATCCCTATAAAATTACAGGGAGACCACCCAAAACAAAGAGAATCCCAAGAAGATAATATGGGTCCTAAGGATCCTACATAACCAATATTAGTACGGCCAAATCCACCACAGTTGTGTTAAGAACCAATGGAGTGATGAGAGCTATTTTCTTCAAATTGCCTTGAATTTAGGACACCCTAAGGCATGGTATTATAAGGCATCAACTCGACTGTTGCCTTGGGTGGCCTTTGAATTCCAACAGATACAATTATAGTCATTAGCCTTTTTGGTAAATTAATTAAAAACATTTAAGTATAATTTATTTTTCCAAATATTTAAGTTATGGATTGAAAATTATAAAACAACCTCTATTTATGAACTTCAAAAAGGACATGGTATAATATTTTGAACTACACTTAAATGATTTTGAAATGACACGAGGAGTTCAAACACCTTTCAAATATTTCAAATATTTCAAATATGTTGTATATGTTTTCATTGCAAAAGCATAAACAATGTTTTAATTAAACCGTTCTAGATTTCTAGAAACCATGTTTTGATATCTATAAATATAAGTATAAAAGTTTCATGTGTATATATTAAATTTCAATTCATAACTTGGTATATTAAAACTTTAGGGTTTATAATTTTAGAACTAATCTTAATTAAGATAAATTATAATTTAATTTGTACTATTTAACCTTTCAAATTTTAAATAAAAGTCATGTTTTAAAATATAATTTCTATATAGTTATAATAAATGCATTAATTTCTTTAAGACTATATAATTTTGAAATATTGGCTTTCACTAAAAAAAAATATGCCCACTAGGGCCATCCCTTTAGCCAGGACAAGGGAGACAGCTAACACTAGGTGGATGAGCCTAGCCCTCAGCCATAGATCAGGCCAGCTCGAGCATGTGTTTAGTTTCCCCGAAGGGCACACATAATCACAGGAGCTCATGAGCGCACCACCATGGGCACGTGACCACAGCGAGGTAGGGGTAGGACAAGGCTCGTGGGGGAAGGCAAGAGCACATGTATAAGTATCCCTGGTGTATGCTCTAATTTCTGAACATGATCTGAGAGTCTTAGTATTATAAAGAGGTCGCGAACATTCCACTGATTCGATGTGGGACAAGAAGTTTTAGGCAAAATGGGATCTGAATTGTTGGATCACATTGTGTGCGATCTGGGTCGTCGATTTCGATCCGATGCTCGATTCTCAGTGGTCGCGTTTATCACCACTTTTTTTGTACCATCTGATCCGGTATAGATCTAATCTCATCCATCCAAGATTTTTAAAACATCACGACGATCCAGGGCCGTCTGATCTAGTCGCAGATCTAATATGAGCCGTCTATCACCTTTAAAACCCATGGATGCACCCCAACCATTAGATAAGGTCCAGATCTGATCCTGACCATCCAATCTTCTTCCGGTTCTTCTCTTCTTGTGGTGTCTTCTTCCTCTCTCTCGTGTGTGTTGCACCAGTAACCCTACACACTATTTTTACCATTTTCTTCACCCTTGATAGTCGTTGGCCCCTCCTCTCATGCGGTTTCCACAAAGACTGACCCCCTAGTATCTTTATAAGCCATATAGGCCTCGGATCCTATGAAAATGGAAATAAAATATTCGGTGTAAGTATAATCTAGATTATATAAACACAAACTTTTCACCCCCAAGAACCCCTCGGTTCATCCCATTCAAAGCTTCCAACAAACCTCAACAAGTCTCCTCCAAGATCCCCAGCGTTTTTCGAGCTCCTTCTACACAAATCAAGGTAAGTGAATTTATTGTTGCCTTGTATTTGTTTCTTGAGTGTATGTGCATATACATGTATACTCATAGATGTATATATATTTAACTCTATGGTTCAGTTAAAAACCTTCCCTTTAACCCCAACCAAAATCTTCTTTTTTGAGTGAAAAAGGTTGTATGAACATAAGGGTGTATTTTATACATGAAAAACTTAATTATGTACTATATAAATATATATATGTCTGTGTGTGTGTGTGTTTTTTTTGTAAATTAAGTTTATGAATGTATGAATGCATGTATGGTCATATGGTTTGGGTGGGAAACCCTCAAATACCCGATCCAGGTCCTACGGATTTTGGGTTTTGAAATATTTTCAAACTTGAAGGAATATTTTCTTTCCTCATACAATATATACTTATATATATATATACCTTATATATATCTAAATACACATAATTATAACCTTACTATTTTATATAAACCCCCCTTATACCCAGATTTAAGATTTTCTAAAACTTTGAGTTTCAATGTTAATGAAGAACTACAAAATGCAAGGAGTCGTGTTTTGTATAAAACTTTTATAAACTTTACATACCCAATTATGTATGTTTTTTAACGTATTTATATATAACCATACATTTTTAAAAGAACATACTTGAGGTTCAGTTTCAATTCCTCTATACTTTAAGTTTCAAAGATGAGTTAGGATTTTGTTGTATTTTCACATATATATATATATATATATATATATATTCATATACAATATACACAGTCTCATACAATGATATAGTTTGTGTATCTAACCTTCTAAACCAGCTATAAAATCCTTCAACATTGAACTTATATGATTATTTTATGTTCTTGAATAATAAGTAACAACTAACATTGGTGTAAGACCCATTAGAGTACTCAATTTACATGTCAGATATTCATGTTTACAAAAACATATTTGTATATACATAAGTATTTTAAATAAGTAAACCCATTATATTTCACTCTATAGTTTTAAATTCAAGAACCCCTGACAATTTTAAGTCATATAGGTGTTAATGGGTTTTTGGCATTGGTTGTGGTTGAGTTTTTTTCTTACTATTTTTGAAATTATGGTGTGTTATAAAAAATCATTTTTGTAGTAAATGTTTGAGCATATTCATGTTTTAAACCCTACAAGAAATGTTTGGTTTACCAGTTAATTAAATATGCATCAGATGAAATTCCCATATACCATTGATTAATATGGTTTTAGAATTTATCATTATATGTGAAAATATTTGTATTTATTTTAGTGCATGAGTTGTCATCACATATTCCAAAATTTGATTATCATATTTACCATTTAGTGACACATTCATATAGTTTATGGACTTGTTATTAAAATATAAATGCATGGTTCACTTTATATATATATGTGTGTGTAAATTTTAAAGGATGAAATTTAACCATTATGACCAATTGGATTAAACACTAAATTGATCAAGGTGGTATGGGACACTTTGAGTAATTTGAAATAAGGAAACAATAAATATGTGCACTTGAAATGATAAGTAATAAGTAATTTACTAAATCAGAGTGGTATGTGCACTTTGATTTAGAGTGATGAGGAATGCATTGGATATAGTAAGTGTCTGGTGGGGCCCGCTATAGTCCCTCATTGCATCGGTAGGTCTCATGAGACAAACTATAGTCTTGGCACAAGGCCTTGAAAAAATGATTATGTATGGTCTTGGCATGAGGCCTTGACGTTATGATTCTGTTGTCCAGCATTATGAATTCTATCATTACAAAAATATTGATGGTGCCTGTGGTTATTCGAGCAGTAGAATACCCATGATTATGTTATGTTATGGTGATGAAATTTAATTAACCAGAAGAATATTCGACTAGTAGAATATTCTTGGTTAAAGAGATTATGTACATGAAAATCAGAAGAAGTAAAAGTTATGGAAATGTATTTATGCAGTACTTAGAGAGTCTTTAGCCAATTCATGCTTCTTAGTAGCAAAGAATAAAATTTTATTTTTGATTTAAGCGCAACTCTGATCATGTAATACTCTTAGTTATTAAATTGTTCACCTTCATATTCACATGTCATACTTATAAAATTTAGAATGTCTTTCACTCAAAATTTTGAATGAGAAGGCCTATAATTGAATCATGTTCCTTAGTAATCTGCTTTTTGTGTACAGTTATATTTCATAGACAAATATCATAGTATTTTTCATGTGTTACAGCATTTTTAAGAAAAAAAAATTCTGTAAATTTCTAAATAATATTTTCAAAAATTATATTGGTTTATTATGTTATGTTTTAAAACCCCTTACTAGGAATTCGTATGCTCACCCTACATTTTTGTAATAAAATTTTCAGGTGACAACTTTTAGCAGAAGAATCATTTTAGAAGTAACTGGTTTCCCAGAACCTGAACTGAATTTGACCCTCTGTAAGTGACATGATGTGTAATTTATCAGTGCATGTTTTTGGTGAAAAATTGCACATCATGTTATGAAGGCACCGGCTCCAGGAATTCTGGGTTTGGTCCTCATAGTGCAGACAGTTACCTCCTGATAGGAAGACCGAGCGATGGTCGGGTTTTGAGCCTAGAAGGGAGCTAGTCGGCGCATGTGCCTGCAGTAGGGAGGTGACAGTCGGGCTACGCGACGTCGCTGGCCTAGCGGCCTGTCAGGACAGTGGAGGGGAAACCATGAGGTGTCTTAGGTCGCCGGTGGGTGAGGTGGCCAGCAGGGTTCCATCCTGGTGCGCCTAGTCCGCAGTGGGTAGTACGGGGCTAGGGACTGTGTGCCTGGAGTGGGAAGCAGTGCCCATACCTACAGCATGGGGGGATGGCCAGTTGGCATGCTGCGAGAAGATGGGCATAGGGTGACAGTTGGGTTGCCGGAATCCAAGTGTGGGCGGATCGGGGAGAGGCGGCTGGAGGCACTAGGTGAAATTCCTAGTATTCCGGTCTGGTATGCAACAGAGCAGTGTAGGGTGGTGCGCCTGAGGTTGGCGGCCCTGGTGCAGTGTGTCTGAGGTTTGTTCATGGCTGGACGCAGCTTTTGGAAGGGAGGAGGTGAACGGACAGTGGGGTGTGGCCTGGTGTGGGTTTCCATTGTGCAATGCGGGGAGGAAGACCGCACATGGCTCCGTGGGAATACAAGAGGTGGCTTGCTGCTATTTTGGTGTGGCCTTGCACCTGGTCCTGCAATGCCGCACCGTGTGGGGAAAGAGAAGGCACGAGGGGGGGGTCTCGGCCCCCAAACCCTATCCTGATCTTTTTTTTTGTTTTTTTTTATGTGGGGTGCCCTCCCCCCCCCCCCCCTCCATTCCTTATTTTTTTATTATTAACAAGACCTTCTTTTAAGGTATTAATTTTTTTTTTGATTTTGTCCAAAGACCTAGAAAGCAAGTCAATTTTTTTAAATAAAAAGAAAACTTGACCTTCTTAAGTCTCCCCACCCCTCATTTATTTCTTTTCTAAAGCATATTGAGGCTTTAGAAATTAATAATAACATTCTATAATAAAAATATTATAATAAAATATTATAATATCATTATTATAATAATTTTTATTATTATGTTGAATAAAAAATACTATTCTAGTGACCGGCTACCCACCCGATGAAAAATAAGGTAATCACATAAAAAACATCTAGTTTTAATCCAAACTTAAAAATTTGGATGACCGCAGAATGGTCATCCGATATCGGATTGAGGTGCGGTCTACAGCAATGGGACTATAACAATATCCACTTTAACAATTAATGAAAATTTAATTTATTTGTCTTAAAATCGACACATGCTTCACTCTGATACCACTTTTCAGAACTGGGCATGCAACAGAATCCCCAAACAGGTGGGATTTTAAAAACATTCCACTAAAGATCGATATAAACTTGTTGACGTCAATGAAGAGTAGCCCAATAAAAGCTGAGGATCTCACGTGAAGGGTTTAAAGCTCAAAAATAAACCGTAAAATACCCGGTTTAAATCTAAAGTCACGCACAATGTCTACTCATCGTTGGAAATAGCTGCTTGAAGAATCTGAATCCAAATTTCTCTAGATCATCCACACATGCTTCAAGGAATCCATGGGAGCATCATTCGTCGCAATTCGGGTGCTATCACGGAATTACTACGATGCCTTGGACGCTCCAACGATCACCGCATTTCTTCACTAGCGACGCCAAAGAGAGAGAGCTTGATCCAAGCTCCTTGGATCTAGAGCATCTCTCTCTAGATAATGGGAGAGAGGAGAGGAGAGATAAGTTCCATGAATCATATTTATCAATATCCTCCCCTATAATATTCATAGTGTCATTTAATTACCTGGAAATTCCAACTCGGTCCCTAAATAATCAATGCACTACTAATGACATATTATGACTACTTATCTAAGTCATAAATATTCTTTTCACTCGCTTGTAGTATATTAAAATATATTACGTGATAATAATTGAGTCATTAACTCGACTCGTCGTTCCCATAAATATTAATTGAACCTTGAATATATTTAATATTCGTTACTTAAATTTTTTCATGTATTTACTTAAAAATCGTAAATACATTTAATAAATAAATTCAATACTCATTATTCTAAACTCAAATAAGATGAATTTATTTATTGCATTGGTGATCTTTTTTTCTTTGGAAAAATCTCAGACCCCGATGGTGGGTCCCACCATGTCCAAAACTCCTCTTCAACTGAATATGAAAGATTATTGAATACGCTATTGTGTGTGACCATCTAGGCCCTTATCCCAACAGTAGTGAATAGAATTCAAAAACCAAGAGTGGGATCTAGAAACCCATCATGGCCCCTGAAGAGATAAGGATTGTCACAATAGTTACAACCTACCTACAAACATGCACTGCATAATATAATCTCTTTTTCTGTAATATCTCATAAAGAAGGATGCACTCATGTGTCATGGTAATTTTATTTATTTATTATTTGTTGATTTAACTAAACGGATTTACCCTCGACTACCATGGACATGGTCTTATAAATGTATATCCATCCATATCAACATGGCCAGAGATATATTACTTCCAAAACCTGAAATTGACAAATCCTTTCTTGACTATTCAACCAATGTCATGCCACCAATGACACACCCAACACAAACTACCTCGCCACGACTTCATTTCCATGGTTTTCATCTTGCGTCAAAGTACGCAATCAAATGACATACATTAGTAATGATCTCAAGTCAGGAGACCATTACACATGATCGTAGATAGTAACATCCAATGACACTCAAAACATGTGGAGTTACTATTGGTGGTTCAGTCCTCGTGAGCTCACTACTTGAGATCACCAAGTGAGAACTTCATGAGAAGAAGTGTCAATGCTTATGATCCCCCAGCACCTGATAGTCAAACATCTACTATTTCTAATCAGTAATATGTATCTATATTATAGAACATGTATTTAAGATTAATATCATAGTACCTAGAGGTTCTCATTATAGCCAGTGAATTTCTATAACCATTCGATATGAAAATTAATATTTGGACATTACCATTTCAATAGTGGACACAGAAAATTATACACTATAATGGTAATATGACATCATGTATAGCTAACTATATACAAGATATGGTAATACAAATCACTGAACAGTTGGGTCTAGGGAACCCACTATTTCAACCGCACCCACATCAATTTTATTTCTTAGAACAGGTGCTTGCAATATAACTTCAAACCTAACTAGTTTCTGTTTTTGATCAAACCCCAAATCAACCTTAACATTTGTGATCAATTTATTCTTCTTTTCTTCTAAAATACTAGGCTCATATTTCATCTTTTCAGTCTTCTAAATGATCTTATTTCCCGATAACGTGCTGGGAATCAAAAATATATCTTAGTCCTTACCTTTTTGTCGCAGACTGACATCTTCCTCTTCAAGCTCTTCGATATGATTGACGTGATCTTTCACTGTGTTATTTAAGCCACCAACCTCTATCCTATTCTCTTAAACCTTGATTTTATAATCACTTACAGATTCAGAGTTCTCTAGTGATGATGACTTGAGTTTCTCAATTTCTTTCATTAGCTCAGACTTTTCTTGTTCATTCTGGCACATGTAGAGTTTGGCTTCATGGAAAACTTTTCTGGATTTATTTTTTTTTGGCTCTCCAAACATCTATTTCTTCTAGATAATCTTCTAAGTCAACTTGAATATCAATTCTTCCTTCAATTTATTCTTCATTGATGTTGTATTCTTCCTTTTCATGAGCACTACCGACAATATCTACCATAGAATTTTCTCTAAGATCTTTATAATTTTAAATATTCTTAACCTCTTCCACCTCAGACTCATCTGAACTGTAAAATTCTTGTGAATGAATATACTTCTTCTTGAATAAATTTCTCTTGAACACTTTCTTCCCTTTCACATAGGTTGAAGAACTCTTCTTAGGAATTTCAACTTCATCATAATAATTATCTTTTTCTTGAAACTTTTTAGGGAACATTGCTGCAAGATGAGAAAACTTTCCACATCTAAAGAAAGCTAGTGGAAGTTTCCCTTTAAACATTCCTTTTACAATTTTCATATTTGAAGAAAGTAATGACATCGACAAATACATCTCTTATTCTTCCCCATTACCTTCAATGGTGAGCTTATTCATGGACTTGAATTTCACCTCTTTGTATTTTCCCTTTTTCACAGCTTCATTATCATCATTTCACATTTCATATGCTTCTAGGGTACTATGAAAAGTGTCCAGTGTCATATCATTCGGGTATTTGTCCTCCAATACAGAAGCCTTCAAGTTTAATCGAGGTGGAATTTTCCTCAGGATGCACTTTATAATTTTTATGTCTTCAATGAATTAACCAAGACCTCGCATGTCCTCTACTACAACATTCACCTGTCAAATAATGCATCAAAGGAATCATTCGGGTTCATTATCATATCTTCATAATTGTTCCATAGCACTTTCATATTTTCCTCTATGACCTTTTAATCTCCTTCATATATGTTCAATAGCTTTTCCCACATAGCATGTAAGGTTTTTCCTAACATCACCTTCGTATATATAGCATTGGATAGGGCTCCCCTAAATTGTTTATTCCCTTGGATTCAGCATCCAATTCTCTTATATTAGCTTCTAATAGTGCACCACTATTAATATCAGTTGTTATACCATGCATTGCTACTGTAAACACATCCATTCCCAATGATCAGAAGTAGTTTTTCATGTCATTCTTCCTTAACTAAAAGTTGTTCCCATTGAAGATCATTATCCCTTTATGATTGGTGACCTCTATTTAGAGGGAAACACTGATATTAAACTTTCTCTCTGATAAAAATTGTTTGTTCCATAGGTCCAAATACCCTAAGAGGGAGGTGAATCCAAGTATGACGGATTTAAACCTCTTCCCCTTTGGATCTTTTTTCACTGTTAAGAAAAACTCTCTTCTCTCTCTTTCCCGTAGAAAAGTATAAACAGAAATTAAATCATGCACATGACACAACAATTTTTACTTGGTTCACCCTCACAAGGCTATGTCCAATGAGCATACATCGGTGATGTGCCAATGTACCAAATCTACTATAAGTGCACTGTTGTTTACAACGTTCGTGGACTCACTATCCCTTCTGTTTTACAACCAATCACAATATAAAAGCTCACTGCTCTCTCAACTAAAGTGTGCTCACTGATTCTTAAGAAGATACACTCACAGTTTATAGACCTGTAGGTATCTAAAATTGAATGAATACCTACATCCTCAATAGTATGTATATTCTAAATTAGTGTTCTAATTCCATCCACATATGAATACCACTTTACCATAGAATCGAACTCAGAAACCTCAAATTTTACATGCATCCCTTACTGCGCCTTGCGCGTAATTCCCTTCCCTTGCATGAAAAATGTATCTTTTTGTGCACAATACCAAATCCACTTTTTTCATAAACTCAAAAATTCTTTTCAACCATTATTTTAAACGCAATGTTAAATTTTACATGCAACATCAATTTTTACGTGCAACACCAATATTTTCGTGTAACTCCCTTTGCGTATATTTCACACGCATCATAGCTCGGATCTCCTCTAAGTCTTGATCTAGTTTGAATGAGGGTGTAGCCTCATATTTATAGGTAAAATTGAAAACTATGAGAAAAAACCCTCCTTGATAATGTAATCTTCTTCGAGCATTAAAAACACATCTTCTGCGTGGCACCGTATTTCGTGCAATACTCCAATATTTCACGCACCTCATGCATTTGAAAATTTTCAATCTTCTGATCTCAAAACACCTCTTGTGTGAAAAACTTTATTACTCTATTTCACACACCTCACTTTTCCAAAAACACATCTCTCCATTTTCTGATTTTTAGGCCCAAAAAATTGGAAAACACTAGAAAACGGTGCCACCATGTATCTGCTCTTTTTGTACCACCTCCAGATCATCCATTCCTTTATCGATGTTCTTTTTTCAATCATATATTGTCAACAAAATATCTTGAACCCAAAAAATCACCATTTATTCCCCCCATTGTCAAAAAAATGAACTTATAAACTCATCTTGGCAACAAAAAAAACATCGAGGTTTGCTTTGTCAATAAACACAATCTCCTCAAAAATACTTCAATGGTGACTTGGGTGATTTTTTCCCAATAAATAAGTTTATCGAGTGGATACCATGCCATCATAATGGCAAGTCACCATTTCATTCATAGAGTGGGATTATTAAGAAGTCATTGATGGGAACATCAGGCTCCTATATGTTTCAGGTAGACTTGAAATGTTGATATCTGAAGGTATCTAATTAAAAAATTTCTAGTTTAAATCACATTCTGATTTGAACCCTCTAATGTTTGGGATATATCCAAGTGGATTTGTCTCCCAAAAAACTAATCATTAAATGGTATGATAAGTGGGAGTAAATACCTCTTAGGGAGATCAAACTCTAAACTCAGTTTGGGGATCTCACATCTGACATTGGGTTTATGGTTGTCTACCAAGACACTATATACAATGTATTTCTTGGAAGGACTTGTCTCCATAGCCATGTGGTAGTACCTCCAACCTTCCATCAGTATATAAAATACCCCATTTATGTAAAGTTAGTCATACTACATGGTGATAGTTCCCCCTTCGATACTTGTGAATCCACATATGCATTTAAGAGAAGGGAATTCCCGAGAGTGGCCTTTTCGAACCCTCCACACTCAGGAACCCCCCTCCCCACGAAGAGATCATCCGGGGATGCCCCAGCCGGGGAGGAGCCGTTGTCAGCCGAGATGACATTGCGTCCCGCGGGGTAACACCTCGATCAGCGATGGTTCGTCACAGCAATCCGTCAGCTAGGTGAAGTGCGCTCATTCTGCCCACCCGGTGAGACACCTGGTGACCCGGCAAGACGAGTGGTACATGGGAGGCGGAAATTCTCCCAAGAGCGGGCTCCCAGGAATCGAACCCCAGACCTCACCGAACACCGTTTGTATGGCCCTCGACCCTGCACCACTACGCCACCGCTGAAGCGGCTACTTGTGAATCCACATATGCTGAAGCAAGGTTCTAAAAAATTGGAGGAAAACAACCACTGATAGATTGTGATATATAGGTTTCATCCCACAACATCTTTGGAACCACCCCTGAAATTAACTGGAGTGTGATTGAAGGAAATTATATTCTCCCTATAAATCTTGTCAATGTGATAGACTTGACCCTAGATATCCAATATCCTCTTGTCCCCAGTGATAGTATAAAAGATAAAAATCTCTGCCATCTCTCTGCAATGACTCAGGAAATAGGGGATGACAATGTATCTTCTCATGGCCTCTCTCACCTCGACAATGAAAATGGTTCCCCCATATTTCCATTCCATCTAATAATATATCTAAATACTAAAAGTTTGAATAAGATGAAGATGACCTCAGGAATTACCCTCCCATAGTTGAAGAAGGAATCTCCACCACCATTAAGGAGCTCAGGCAGGTAAATCTGGGAACATAAGAAAACCTGAGGCCTACACTAATCAGTTCCCCCATACCACTAAAATAGAAAGATATGTATATTGCATTTATAAATATGAACTGATATGTGTTCACTTGGAACTGTATAGAAATTACCATACTGAATCCAAATGTGGCTGCGCACCATCTCAAATTACCTAATGATCATTGAGGCTTCAAGAAGGCATCCAAGGCATTACACCCATCTCATTCCACTAATGTAGAGGTAAAAGTACTGCTTGAAGGGATATTTCTCATTAATGATTGTATATATCTTTATTGAAGCTACTAATAGCTTCCAATCACTTTCCTTCATGGAATGGTATGTAGGGTATAATCAAATAAATATTACCCATGAAGATGAAAAATCCACTACCTTTAGAGTGCATTAAGGGATCCTTTTCTATCATTTCATGCTCTTTGGATTAAAGAATGTTGGAGTAACAAATCAACATTCCATGCATCGTATATCTAATACATTATTGGGAATAATATCATAATGCTATGTGGAAAACTGGGTGTCCAAATACTGATAGTGATATGTCACTTTAAATTTATTAAAACAATATTCTATAAGTTGTGATATCATAGTTTGAAGATGGATCCACAAAAATAAAACATCGGAGTAACATCAGGGAAGTTCCTTGGCTTTGTAGAATTCCAACACAGCATCAAGGTTTGCATGGAAAAGACTAGTTATATTTTAGCAATGTCACTCCCTAAAATTCTCAAAGAGATGAAAGCACTATAAGGGAACCTTGACTACATTTTAAGTTTCATAGTCAACCTATTGGGAAAATATCTCCCCTTCATCAGGATAATTAAAAAGGGAATAACCTATCAATTGGATGATGACTGCCGAGAGGCCTTCAAAAGTCCCAAGCAGTATTCATTGAACCCATTGGTTCTGACACCTTCAGTGGAAAGGATGACACTCATCTTATATATAAGCTCCATGAAAGGCTCACTACATTCCCTCCTCACATAAAAAAATAATTTAGAAAGTGAGAAAAAATTATATTACCTCATCCGAACAATTCTATTTACTGATACTTGAAACTCTGATGTTGAGAAGAACTATCTTGAACTCATCTTCATAGTGAAGAAAATGAGGCATTACTTGTAGTATCATGAAGTCCATCTGGTATCTCATGTTGATATACTCAAGAATATCCTTGTCCATCCTATGTTGATTGGGTGATTAGCCTAATGGGAAGTCATTCTATAGAAATATTACATTTAGTTTGTAACACAGAAATCGGTGAGAGGGAAAGCCTCGGATGATTTCTTTGCATCACATACTTCCTCAAAAAATACACTCGTGTACATAGATCTTCCATATGAGAAGAGATTATATGCCCACGACAATCCACAGACATGGTAGGTGTATTTTTATAGAGCCTCCCTATAAGGACTCGGCCTTAAAACATTACATAATATTGAATTAAATGAATAATTCACATTGAGTATCTTTTTAGGTTTAGAGTTTTAGATAATTAGGACATAACTATTACATCTCAAAAGATTTCAAAGTAGAAACATCTACACAATTTACATTTTTTCACAAAATAAAAACTCTTGAAAAAAAGAGTCGTGTCTAGTTCCATGTTTTAGACAGCATGACTTTTCCTTGATCCAATCCTTGACCATATTCATATTTATGTCCTGTGAAAAACATTTCAAAACATGGGATGAGAATAAAAAGCTCAGTAAGTGTTATAAAACGAAGAATGAAAACATTAGTTCATCATTATATACATAACATAATCTCTTTAACATACCTCATGAAATCATAATATTTATGAATAACACATAGAAAACATAAATCATAAAGGTAACTTGTGGCATCCAAATCATACTTACATTGTAGCTATCACAGCTACTTAGGGAGTTACATTTTGAATACTCATCACAGTATATTCCCTAAATCTATAAGGATAAACATTCACAGTTACCTCTATCATGTTACCCAATGAATTGGAGAGCTATCTCGGGCTAACCTTCCCTAAGTTTATCATGGAACCACCTGTATACGTAAACAATTCCCAAGAACCATAACATATTCATAAGACATAAAATAAACATAAAGGAAAGATAACATTTCCACATTAAAATCATAATATATCATTTAAATATATTTACATAACAAATCCATTATCAGAACCATATTCAATACCAAAATATATAAAAGAGTATATTGTATTTATTTTCCTTTTAAAAACATTTCAGCTTGTTAAGGAAGCCAAAGGTCAAATAATACTCACGACGGTGGAAAAGTTCGTTGTCACCACTTGTGTTAAAAAGAAACATTATTTTTTTGTCCTTTAGTAAAACTCCTCATAGGAAAAGATTCCCTTTGAATGAAATGAAAATTCAAAGGTATTTATACACCGTATAAAAGAAAGTTGAGAATAAAACAAAATATGCCTCAATGAAAGGAGACTGAGACGAAGTCCCTTACCTCGTGTCTGACTTGACTCGATCGTTCTTTAATCTCCTGAACAATAAATTAAGGTTAATTTCTATAGGATTAAGAAACTTTTTCAAGTTTATTATTCCTTTTATATCACTTATTACCATGTTATAAACATTATGTAATCATTTAAGTTATTAACGGTTATTTCGTCAATATTTGGTACCTGAGTAAAATAATGAACACCTTATAATTAAAATTTGTCCATGTATTCCACAATACATTATCTAAATAATGATATTCATGATTTAGATATCATATAAATCATATATATCAAGTATATATATATATATTTATATCAGTACATAACATTTGGAGATAAGAAATGAAATGCACTGTTCATGGAGACGGAAAGTCGTACGTATGCATGAAGGCTACTTCCATTTCTATTTTTTATTTT
This sequence comes from Viscum album, assembly GCA_963277665.1. NCBI lineage: Eukaryota > Viridiplantae > Streptophyta > Magnoliopsida > Santalales > Viscaceae > Viscum > Viscum album. The sequence goes on from OY728160.1 coordinate 1,905,750,956, forward strand.
AATGTAATTAAAACATAATGATACATAGATATATTATAATTATAGTATAATATCATATATTATATCATTAAATCCATCCTTTAAACATCCCACATAAGGCATTAACGAGTCATATCACTTTGAGGGGGCGGTAGTCCGCACTTCCTAAAATGAAATTATCGTGTTTACCCATTATAGAAACCATAAATGTATGATATAAATGAAAAATACAGAGGCATAAAGAAAACATAAAAATAATATATATCATATATAAATACAGTTCCATCATAATGGCCACCATGAGAAGTGGTAGGAGTTAATTGAAAAATCATCGTTTCGTGAGGCGTTAGTTTGTCATCCACAGAAACATTATGTTCTTCACCCATTAGATGGAGGTGTGTGTAAGTGTAGTTCAAAAACCTCTCATAAAAACATCCTAGTATATTGAGGATACTTGTTTTTTTATAAAATAAAGGAATAAAAATAGTTTAGGGGGTTGTAGAAGTAAAATAAAACAAAAGAACTTAAGAGAAGATGTTAACTTTAAATCGGGTAACTTCCTTTGGTTTGAACCAAAAGGGTTTCTTGAAGTGATTTCTTCCTTAGATAATGATTCTAGGATGAATAGGGGGATCTTGGGAGCTTATTGGAGCAGAGTTTGTACAATAAAAGTCTTGATAAGTGTCATAAATGGGTAGTAAGTGAGGGATTTTTATAAGGGATAGGAGGGGCTCTTTAGGAAAGTTTGAAACAATTATTTTATTATAAGCTCATATTTGGTTTCAAAAGGTCAACTAATCATTAAAGTCAAAGTTTAGATGAATCACGGTAGAAATAAAATCAACCAGTAATAATTGGATAGGTTTTTGATATTTTTTTAAAATTTATAATCTTATTTATTTAAATAATTTATTAATGAGGTAAATATTACATCAGTATTGTGTCATAAATAATTTAATTTATTTGATATCCAAAAATTATAAAAAAAATACCATGATGTAGGAAATATTTTCATCTTTCCAATGAATATTTATAAAAATTAACTTATATAACCCCATGTAAAAATTTATTTACTAAAAGATATTTGTTTATGTCATTTTTGTCTTTACTTTAAATTAATTAATATTAAGTGTCATTATTACTCCCATGTGGCCCCATGGGGTCCCAAATTCAACCCAAGGATTACCATGGTTGTATATTTATCATCCAATAGGATTATGGCACATGTTAGGGTAATTTGATATAATTATAATATTATATTTTACCCTTATTTATTATATTTACTCTTTAATCGTGGTAAATAAAATATTTAGTGAAGTAAATATTTCAAATGTCTAAAAATAAAAGTTACCTATTTACACAATTTGGACCTAATAATTCCAAATATTGAATCCATTTTTCTAAATTCAAAACACAGAAGTGGCAGAAATTAATTTAAAATTAATTCCCACTGTCAAAACAAAAAGCGTATTTTTAAGAAATAATAACTATCAAAAGATTGACACTTGTTTATGTCCAATTTCAAAGTGAAATTACTTCCAATGTCCAAAATTAGATTAACTAGTAAAAATATATTATAATTACACTTTATAACCAATTAAAAAGATAATCTAACTATATAAATAAATTATATTAAAACACAGTTTTGAATTAAAATACATTATTTTTCACTATTCATTAAAAAATGAGCTTTATCAGAAAAATACCATAAATTTACCCAAAGTAAATTTTGATGTCCCAAATATAAAGAATAATTTTATTTTGTCAAATATAACATATAAAAATGACCAATATTAAATTTAAAGAGGTTTTTCCATCAAAAGGTGGTAAATCGGCCTTTTAAAGAATATTAGAGTATTTATGCTTAGATTCATTCACATTTTAAGCCTATAACTTTTATTGGATAAATGTAAAAATATTCAAAAAACATGTCTAATCATATTTTAGTTTGTTCTATTCATTCCTTCCAATACAACGACATGGAATTAACTACCATTTAAAATAATAATATTATATTATTAGTGTGCAATGTAAGATTTCAAAGAAACCCATTGTTGTGTATCGGGTACGCCATAGAACATAGCGTCCCCTTTAAAGTAGAATTAATATTTAATTCACAAATATTAATAAATATGACAATTTTCATGTTCTTTATTTACCTAGGATGTTACATCCTTCCCCCTTTTGGGAATTGCATCCTCTCAATTTTTGTTCACTTATCAAATAAGTGGGCATATTTATCCCTCATAACATTTTCAAATTCCCACATTTCCTCTTCAACCATATGGTTTTTTCCATAAAACCTTTACCTAAAAAATTGCCTTATTCTACAACACTTGCTCTCTACGGTTGAGAATCTGGACTGGTTGTTCCTCATAAGAGATATTTTCTTCCAACTAAACTACCTCGGGGCTCAAAACATGATATGGATATGTAATATACTTTATCAGCATTAAAACATGAAAAAAATTGTGTGCCTGAGATAAAATTGGGGTTAAATCCACTCTGTACGCAAATTCTCCAACTTTCTCCAGTATTTCATAAGGTCCAATGAACCCCGAACTCAACTTTCCCTTCTTACCAAAACGTATCACAATTTTCCATGGAGAAACTTTGAGAAAGACATGATCACCAACCTCAAAAGATAGATCCTTCCTCCATTTATCCGCATCACTTTTCTGCCTACTCTGAGAAGTGATCATGTTCTTCTTAATCAATTGAACTTTTTCCACCATCTCTTCTACCAATTCTGATCCCATCAGCTGTTTTTCACCTAATTTTTCCCAAAAAGATGGAGTTTGACAACGGTTTCTATATAATGTCTCAATTAGATCCATTTGTATACTAGAATGAAAACTATTATTATTTGAAAATTCAACCAAAGAAATATATTGGTCCCAACTTCCCTAGTAATCCAGTGAACAAGCTCATAGAATATCCTCCAAGTTCTGAATTGTTCATTCTGACTGCCCATTTGATTGAGGATGAAAAGATGTACTAAAATTTAATTTAGTACCCAATGACTTCTGAAGGCCTTTCCAAAAGTTAGAAGTAAACCTGGGATCATGATTAGATACAATGAAGAGGGGAACACCATGAAACCATATTATATCTTTAACATGCAACCGATAAAGTTGATCTAGAGACAAAGTATCTCAAATAGGAAGGAAAAGAGTAGATTTAGTGAATCGATCAACAATAACCCAGATTAAATTGTTACCTCTAGATGTATTTGGTAATCCCACAATGAAGTATATGGATATATTTTCCAATTTCCACTTTGGCACTAGTAAAAACTGAAGTATCCCATTCGGTAACTTTCGCTCTACTTTAACCTGCTAACAATTCAAACACTTCATAGTAAAATCAGCAATATCTCTTTTTATTTCATCCCACCAGTAATACTCCCAAAGATCTTTGTACATCTTAGTACTTCCAGGATGAACTGAAAATGGGGAACTATGAACTTCACATAATAACTCATTCTTCAACTTTGAATCACAAGGCACGCATAATCTTTTCTCAAACCTCAAAACACAATCATTATCAATGTTAAATTCAGGAAACTTAACCTTCTGAACCAACTCTAACTTTTTTTATTCTCACTTTCTTCTTTCTTCTCTCGTTTAATTATGTTTGAAAGAGATGATTCCACTGACACTTAAAACAAAACAGAGGAATTACCTACACCAACAACTTCTATGCCAAAGTTCATCAAATCAAAAACCAAAGTATCTCGTTCCAAATGTAGCATGGTTAGTGAAGCATTCCGTTTTCGACTCAAAGTATCATCCACTTTATTTGACTTTCTTGGATGGTAATGGATCATGTAATCATAATCCTTGATTAATTCAAACCATCTCCTATGTCTCATTTTTTATTCTTTTTGAGTGAATATATAATTCAAACTTTTGTGTTCAGTATATATTTCACATTTCACTCTATAAAAATGATGCCTCCCAATTTTTAATGAAAAAAAACAGCAGCTAATTCCAAATCATATGTAGGGTAATTTAACTCATGAGGTTTCAACTGATGTGAATCATAAACAATTACCTGGTCATTTTGCATAATTACACAACCAAGTCCTTTCAACAAAGCATCACTGTAGATAAAGAACTCACCATTTCTGTAAGGCAGTGCCAAAACTTGAGCATTCACCAATATTCTTTTCAATTTTTGAAAACAATTATCACATTCTTTTGTCCAGATGAACTTAACACCTTTTCAAGTTAACTTACTCATTGGACTTGATAAACTTGAAAAACATTTAACAAACCTTCGGTAATAACCTGCCAAACAAAGAAAACTACAAATCTCAGTTATATTTGTGGTTCTTGGCCATTCATCAACAACTTTTGTTTTAGAAGGATCAACTGTTATGCCATTTTTTGAAACAATGTGACCCAGGAATGAAATTTGTTGTAACCAAAATTCACACTTACTGAATTTCCCATATAGTTTCTTTTATTTTATGGTTTTCAAGACAACCCTTAAATGACTTTCATGCACCTATTTAATTTTTTAAAAAACCAAAATATAATCAATTAACACAACCAAAAACTTATCCAAGAACTCGTGGAAAATTATATTCATAAGATCCATGAATACAGCAGGTGCATTGGTTAACCCAAAAGGCATAACTACAAATTCATAATGGCCATATCTAGTATGAAACGTGGTCTTCGGAATGTCTGCTTCTTTTACTTTCAACTGATGGTACCCCAACCTCAGATCAATCTTCAAAAAATAATGAGCTCCCTATAATTGATCAAACAAATCATCGATATGATGCAAAGGATACTTTTTCTTAATAGTTATGTTATTCAATTATCTATAATCAATGCAAATTCTCATTGAACCATATTTTTTTTAACAAATAAGATAGGATCACCCCATGGTGATGTGCTAGGTCGAATGAAACCTTTATCTAATAACTCCTACAATTTCTTCTTTAACTCTAAAAATTTAATTTGAACTATTTGATAAGGGGGTTTTGAAATTAGTTTAGCATCATGCACTAAGTCAACAGTAAATTCAAATTCTCGATCAGGTATAATACTATGCAACTCATCAAGAAAAACATCAAGGTACTCATTTACCACTGGAACATCATTAATCTCAACACTTCCTTTATTTTCAACAATTTGTGCAAGGTAACATTCATTTCCATCTTTTACAATTTTCTCATCTTCCTGATATGTTATCAAAAGTAAAGGTTCATTCTTATACACAAACTAAAAATCATTTTGAAATGAAACCTCTTTAGCTCTGCAGTCAATCTTAGCATGATAAATAGAAACCCAATCCATACCCAAAATATCATCAAACTCTACTAGAGGCAAAACAATAAGATTTTCAGGTAGATTCTTTCCACACACAAGTACAGGAATGTTCTTATAATTTCTTTTTGTCCCAACATTTCTTCCAGGTGATTTTAATATAAGTTTTGTATTCATATCATGAGATGGAATTCCCAATTTACAAGAAAATTTCTCAGGAATGAATGTGTAGAACATGAATCAAACAATACATTGGAATAATCTAAACAAAAAAACAGTGTACCTGATACTAATTCATTCGATGGCCCAACATCTGCTGAAGTAGTTGCAAAGGATTTCACCACACCTTTCTTCTTATAGTCTAGTTGCTTTCCCTCAGTTGAGTTCTTCGTTGGACACTCATTTTCATAATGACCCATTTCATTGCACTTGAATCATTTTACTGACTATAAATCAGATTTTTTATTACCATTACCTTGATCTTTTTCAGTGCAATTATGAGCCTTATGTCCCATTTTTCCACATCGGTAGCACTTACTAGAATTCAAAAGACATTCCCAAGCATGCTTTTTACCACAATTTTCACAAAATGTAAACTTAAGTTTCTTACCATAAGACTTTTGAAGCATTCTTTTCTTTTGTCTGCAACCTCGACCTCTTATTTTGTTGTTTGTAAAAGAACATATGATCATTGAAAAACTCCATTTCCACCTTCTCTACACAAAGAACAAGTTTTTCATAACTTTTGAACTCATGAGAAGCTAAATAACTTCGATACTTTGGTCTTAATCCTGAGTAAAAATATTTGATTTTACTATCAAGATCTCGTATGAAATTTGGAGCATACCTTGTGAGTCGAGTGAATTTTTCTTCATAAGCAGCCACTGAGTCATCCTCTTGCCTCAATTCTAGGAATTGTTTTTCCATCCTAAGTCGAACCACCTTAGGAAAATATTTCTCAAGAAATATACCTTCTAATTCATCCCAATCAAGAGCATCAATATCCTCACAATCCCTGATATTTTTCACCATCGACCACCACTGATCAAATTCACCTTAAAAACAATAAACAGCATGACTAACCTTTTGGTGTTCTGAACACCCCATGACATAAAAAAATTTCTCCAGTGCTTTAATCCACCCTTATGCTAGCACAGGGTCAGATGATCCTCTGAATTATGGGGGATGTTGCCTCATGAAATTCTCTAATACTGACATGTTCCTCTTTGGTTGATCTGGATGATATCGTGCATGGATACCACCACCATTTATAGCCTGAGTCAACTGTGTAATCACTACAACAAACTGTTCAGTTCCGATTTCAACCATCTCAGGTTGCTGATTTGGAAGGTTGTCTTACTCCTGATGTCATCCCAACATAGCTACCCTATTTCCTCTATGGAAAAACATTCTGAACACAAAAATATCTTAGGAAAAGTAATATGGTAATATATAAATTCTATATCATTTTAATATTAACATAAATTAATTTATAGATATTAATTTAACAATACCCTAACTTCTAAAGTTATCTAAACCGACCTTTGATACCAACTATAAGGACACGGCCTTAAAAAATTACATAATATTAAATTAAATGAATAACTCACATTGAGGATATTTTCAAGTTTATAGTTTTAGAGAATTAGGACATAACTATTACATATCAAAAGATTCCAAAGTATACACTTCTAATCAGTTTCCATTTTTTCACAAAATGAAAACTATTGAAAAAAAGAGTCATGTATTGTTCCATGTTTTAGACAGCATGACTTTTCCAAGATCCCATACTTGACCTTATTCATCTTTATGTCCTATGAAAAACATTTCAAAACATGGGATGAGTATAAAAATCTCAGTAAGTGTTATAAAACTAAGAATGAAAACATTAGTTCATCATTACATGCATACCATAAGATCTTTAACATACCTCATGAAATCATAATATTTATGAATAACACATAGAAAACATAAATCATAAAGGTAACTTGTGGCATCCATATCATACTTACATTGTAGCTATCACAGCTATGTAGGTAGTCACATTTGTAATACCCATCACATTATATTCCCTAAATATATTAGGAGAAACATTCACGTTTACCTCTGTCATGTTACCCAATGCATTGGAGATCTATCTCGGGCTCACCCACCCTAGGTTTATCACGGAACCACCCGTATACGTAAACAATGCCCAAGAACCATAACATATTCATAACACATAAAATAAACATAAGGAAAGATAATATTTCCACATTATAATCACAATATATCATTTAAATATATTGACATAACAAATCCATTATAAAAACCATATTCAATACCAAAATACATAAAAGAGTATATGGTATTTATTTTCCTTTTAAAAACATTTCAACTTGTTAAGGAAGTCAAAGATCAGATAATACTTGTGGCGATAGAAAAGGTCGTTGTCACCACTTACATTAAAAAGAAAAATTATTTTTTTAATTTAGTAAAACGCCACATAGGAAAAGAATCCCTTTGAATGAAATGAAAATTTAAAGGTATTTATACACTGTATAAAAGAAATTTGAGAATAAAACAAAATATTCCTTAATGAAAGGAGACTGAGACGAAGTCCCTTACCTCATGTCCGACTTTACACGATCGTTCATTAATCTCCTGAATAATAAACTAAAGTTAATTTCTACATGATTCAGAACCTTTTTCAATTTTATCATTCCTTTTATATCACTTATTACTATGTTATAAACATTATGTAATCATTTAAGTTATTAACGGTTGTTTCATCGATATTTGGTACCTGAGTAAAAAATGAATACCTTATAATTACAAGTTGTCCATGTCGTCAACAATCCATTATCACCATAATGATATTAATGATTTAGATATCATATAAATCATATATATTCAGTATATATATGTATTTATAATAGTACATAACATTTGAATATAAGAAATTAAATGCACCGTTCATGGAGACGGTAAGTCGTACGTAATCATGAACGCTACTTGCATTTCTATTTTTTATTTTAATGTAATTAAAAAATAATGATACATAGGTATATTATAATTACAATATAATATCATATATAATATCATTAACTCCATCCTTTATACATACCACATATGGCATTACCGAGTCATATCACTTTGAGGGGGCGGTAGTCCGCACTTCCTAAAATGAAATTATTGTGTTTACCCATTATGGAAACAATAAAGGTATGATAGAAACGAAAAATACAAAAGCATAAATAAAACATAAACCTAATATATATCATATATAAATATAGTTCCATTATAATGTCCACCATGAGATGCGGCAGGATTTAATTGAACAATCATCATTTCGTGAGGCATTAGTTTTCCATCCACATAAACATTATGTCCATCACCCATTAGATGGAAGTGTGTGTAAGTGTAGTTAGAATACTTCTCATAAAAACATTATATTATATTGAGGATACTTTTTTTGTTATAAAAAAATAATAAAAATATTTTAGGGGGTTTGATAAGTAAAATAAAATAAAAGAACTTAAGAGAAGACGTTACCTTTAAATCGGGTAACTCTTTTTGGTATGAACCAAAAGGGTTTATTAAAAGGATTTTTGTCTAAGGTAAGGATAATAAGATGAATATAGGGATCATGGGAGCTTATTGGATCATATTTTTTATGAGACAAAGGCTTGAGAAGATTCAGAAATGGGTAGGAAGTGAGGGATTTTTATAAGGGAGAGGATGGGCTCTTTAAGAAAGTTTGAAACAATTATTTTATTATATGCTCATCTTCGGTTTCAAAAGTTCAACTAATAATTAAATTTGAATTTAATATGACTCATGATAGAAATAAAATCATACAATAAGAATTGGATAGGTTTTGAATATTTTTTAATATTTATAATCATATTTATTTAAATCATTTATTAATGAGGTAAATATTGCATCATTATTGTGTCATAAATAATTTAATTTATTTGATGTCCAAAAATTATAAAAAAATACCATTATGTAGGAAATATTTTTAGATTTAAAATGAGCAGTTATAGTCGAAAATATAACTTATATATCCCCATTTAAAAATTTATTTACTAAAAGATATTTGTTTGTGTCATTTTTGTCTTTACTTTAAATTAATTAATATAAAGTGTCATTATTACTCCCATGTGGCTCCATGGGATCCCCAATTCAACCCAAGGATTCCCATGGTCTTATATGTATCATAAAATAGGATTAGGACACATTATAGGGTAATTTAATATTATTATAATATTATATTTTACCCATATTTATTGTATTTACTCTTTAATCATGGTAAATAAAATATTTACTGAAGTAAATATTTAAAATGTCTAAAAATAAAAGTTACCTATTTACACAATTTGGACCTACTAATTCCAAATATGGAATCCATTCTTATAAATTCAAAATACATAATTGGCAGAAATTAATTTAAAATTAATTCCGGCTGTCAAAACAAAAGGTGTGTTTTTAAGAAATAATAACTATCAAAATATTGACTCTTGTTTATGTCTAATTTCAAAGTGAAATTAATTCCAATGTCCAAAATTGGATTAAATGGTAAAAATATATTCTAATTACACTTTATAAATAATTAAAAATATAATATAACCATATAAATAAATTAGATTAAAACGTAGTTTTGATTTAAAATACAGTATTTTTCACTATTCATTAAAAAATGAACTTTATCAGAAAAATACCAAAAATTTACCCAAAGTAAATTTTGATGTCCCCGAATCTAATGAAAACTTTTATTTTTTCAAATATAACATATAAAAATGACCAAAACTATAATTAAATAGGGTTCACCATCAAAAGGTGGCAAATCGACCTTTTAAAGAATATTGGAGTATTTATGCTTAGATTCATTCACATTTTAAGCCTCTAACTTTTATTGGATAATTGTAAAAATATTCAACAAACATATATAATAATATTTTAATTTCTTCTATTCATTCTCACAAATACAACGGTTATGCGGTAACTACAATTTAAAATAATAATATTATATTATTAGTGTGCAACGTAAGATTTCAAAGAAACTCATTATTGTGTATCGGGTACGCCATCAAACATAGAATACCCTTTAAAGTAGAATTAATATTTTGTTCACAAATATTAATAAATATGAAAATTTTCATGTTCTTTATTTACCTGGGATGTTACACTCCCAAAGTCTTGTCAGCAAAAGGATGGAAAACCTAAAGCTCAATCGGGTTGGCTTAGGGACTATGTTTGTCTGTACAGAAAAATTTGTTTTTATATACTCTTTCTCATTATCCAAAGGTTTCATGAATAATAAGTTAAAATACCATGCCCTCACCAATATTTTGGAACTAGCCCTACAGCTATAGATAGCCGACCTGAATATCAAAGGGGATTCAGAATTAGTGATAAAAAGGATTAATGGAAAATATGCCATCAAAAAGGAATAATTGGACCCTATACCTGCATATGTTATAGTACTTATGGTATAGATCCCCTTTTATCCCACATTGAATCATATTCCCTAATAAAATAATTATCACACTAATGAGTTGGCTAATACAGCCACAGTCTTGGTCGACCATGATCAGGAGAAAGCAATATTTCATATCACGCACCGAAGAATGGTAATATCTGTCATCATCTGTGATATAGAAGAAATAAATCTGGTCAACACCTCCCTAGATCATGATGAACTATCATTCACCCTTGGATGGATGGAGCCAATAATTATTTATCTTCAAAATATAAATATTAATCCAAAAGGGAACAGTTTAAGCATCATTTGGAAAACTTTACCTTAAAGAGTGGTCCAACTGAATGGAAGGACCTCTATAAGCATGGATTCAATGAAATCCTCCTCGTAGGAATAGAATAATGATAGATTCTCACCATTATGGAACAAGTCCATACAGGCTCCTATGGCGCTCATCAGTCTATGACCAAGCTCTCCCACCATATTAGGAGGCTAGGTTACTACTAGAAAACCATGATACAATAATCTGTGGAATTCACCAAGAAGTTTCATACCTATAAGATCAATTCAAACTTCAACAATAAGCCCCCATAATAACTACATACAACAAAATAATCCTAACCATTTTCCATTTGTGGAATGGATGTTATGGGTTTATATCCATCAGCCACAGCTAATCATTTTAAGTACATCCTTACTAATACCTAATTATTTTCCAAATTGGATAAGGAAATACCCCTCAAAGAATTCGGGATGAAGAACATCACTAATTTTGTAAAGTCTCATATCATCACCAGGTTTGGAGACACTCACATAAAATTGATGGACAACAAAACCAACTTATGTTCTACAGAGTTGAAGAAACTATAAAAGGAATAAAACATTGATTCCAATCACTCATCTATCTATCATAAAGTGGAAAATGGATAGATAGGGGCCTCTAATAAGACTATCAAATATACTCCATAAGATATTGAAGAAGGAATAGAAGTCCTAGGTGTACAATCTCCTTCATGCTTTATGGACCAACTGTACCACCACATGTACTACTACACAAGAAACACCATACATATTGGTGTATAGGACCGAGCTAGTGTTACCCATAGAAGTCCCGTTACATTTACTCCAAATAGTCATTTGTGTAAAAATATTGGATGATGAGCAATCATAAAAGCGACTGTATGAATTAGAGTGAATCAATGAGAACAGGTTGCGTACAATGCACGACCTTGAAGTCAATTAGAATTGGATCGCAAAGGCATTCAACAAGAAGGTTCTCCACCATTCATTCCTCCAGTGAGAACTAGTGTTGGGTCTCAAAACCCCAATGATACTAAGAAATAAGTCTTTTAATCCAGAACCCAAATGGGAAGTGTCTTACCTCATACATATGGTTTATTAAAAAGGATCTTACGAACTGCCCACAATGGATGGTGAGCATGTCACACCACCCACCAATGCAATATTTGTCAAGAAATACTATGCATATCTATTATCAAGTGAGAAACATCCTGGTTTTATGATGTTAAACTACACAAGTATATCCAAAACACAAGATGATAAACTATTTGGAGTTTTCTGGGTTTTATGATGTTAAAATACACAAGTTCGTCCTAATAACCCAATGTTAAACAATACAGAACTCATCCTAATAGAAAGACATTAAACTACACAACACTTTTCGTCTAGGTTTTATGATGTTAAACTACGTGATTTCTTCCTGATTACATGAAATTAAACTATATTGAATTTATCTCTTTGGAAATACATTAAACTGTATAGCACCTTACATCCTGACCACATGATGTTAAACTGTATGGAGACATCTTGACCACATGAAAGTAAACTGTATGGGTTGCATCCTCACCATATGACATTAAAGTTCACATGAAACTCCATCTCACTAATGATTCATCGTACATGATCTAGATCTTTGTTAAGGAAATATGAGATTCCCCTTCCCCAAGAGAGAGTCATCTCTACATAGGTAATTTCATCATCCAAGAACTACATGTGGTTTGATTCCTATCATCACATAATATGTAGTGATTTCCAAAACATCTAGTATTGGTCCCTTCCATAACCTTTTGTCTCACTCACGATGGGTGATCATTGTTCTCACTGCAAGACATTAAACTGCATGGATAATGTCTTTTGTTCACATCATTTAACTGTATAGGTTTTCTAGAACTATGTATTACTTGATTCTCATTTTCAAGGAGATACATAGGGGAACCTCAATCCTATGTCTTGGTACAGTCACCACATGATGCAAAATGAAGATTTCATATCCAAAATCCCCTCTATATGGTCAGAAGGACCCTCTATATTCCTTGTTTCTCACACTCGGCTTATCTCATGTGAGCTTAGGAATTTTAGTAAGTGATTTATCACATAAGAAAGTCATAAAGACTCATAACGGGTTCATCATAGTCCTATATTCAAGAAATTAAATGGAATATAATTATATTTTACCACATGATGATAAACATCACAGTTGATGTCCTTTATACAACATAAACTGCACATTCCTATGAACCTCTCCTAAGAGGACCACTATTGTTTGTGTTGGTCTCCTACCACACCTCTATTTAAAAACTAAATCTGACTTGAACCTTTCCATCACAAGATATATAGTGATTCCTAAATCTTTAAACCAGGGTCCAACCACAAAAAATAAATATAAACATTACCCCACTCTTCATATAGGCCAGTCTTTCACAGGGACGTCCTTTATCAAGAACTTCATATGGCTTGATTCCTATCATTATAGGATACGTAATGACACTAATATTTCTATCCTTAGGTACAGCCACCAAACTCATTTTCCAATCAGGAATCCAACATTCTTACCGTATGAAATTAAACTCTGTGGTTCCTCAAGTACTATTTGTGGCTTGATTCCTATCATCACAAGATATATAGTAATGTTCAAATCTCCAGTCTTGGGTCCAACTATAACAATCAATGGAAAACATTCCAACCTATATGTATGGGCTAAAAATTCAAAGAGTGTTTCCCATTCAAGAACTATGTGTGGCTTGATTCCTATCATCAAATGATACATAGTGACACCCATATCTATAATCCAGATCCTAGCTACAACAACTAAAAAATTAAATTCACCCCAACTACATAGGGGATGAACCTTAAAAATATATCTTTCCTATGTACGAGTTGGATCTACATGATGTATTATTGTGCATGTAATATATCATACACGAATTTTTTACATTGATTCCTATGTCCTTACTGTATGAAGATAAACCACGTGAAAAATGTCATCACCAAATTGTGTTAAACTATAAGGAAAACATCTTGGTCCCATGACATTAAAACTGCACAAAAAAACAACCTCACTGCATGAAGTTAAACTGTATATAAGTAGGTACATCCCTACTACATGATGTTAAACTATGAATACCATCATCCATTATTTATCCCTTATCAATGGACCATGATAACCTAGTTAGCCAGAGTGTGAGGTGATTCCTTCATCTTTTAAGCACCTCAATCCATAAATCATACTTCATGTATCGAGTGCCTTGGGTTTCCAAAAAATTCCATGGACTTCAGAAAAAGATACTTGACATTAATCAATCATTTTCTTAACTATGCATATATGTCTATGGAACCCACATATGTACATATGGTTGTTAACCAAACGTGTCACTCTAAAAAAATAAAATTTAAATACTTGTGATCCCTGACATTATCATGGAAGAAATCAACACTTCAGAGTGATTTAACCTATGCCTAGTATGATTGTCCCATATCACTATTCATGACCTAAGAACCTCAGTCTATGATTTACAATATTTTCATCTCCTAACACAAGGATGATGGGGTAATCTTAACCCTAGTTATCCTAAATAGGCTCTTGTGTATCATTCCCCATATTAGATCCATGTGCATCATGACCTAAAAACATTATGCACTTCGATCAAATCTATAAAACCTTTGACTCTATCCAATAATGGTACAGATTTCAAGACCTTAAACTACTATTGAAAGAGACAAAAAATTCACCAGGTTGAAAACCCATAATGGGATTCCAGAGAAAAATTCAAGTCTCATCTCTCGAAAATCTTCATCTATAAAGTTTATGAAAAAATTAGGGAGAAAATAAATAATTCAAAAAGCACATAGGTATTACTCAATAGACCTAGTAATATCCATACAATGCTCGTTGAACCCCCTGGTTCAAGAAAAAGTTAGAGTAATGATTTATCACATCTACTCACTACGAGAATGTGTTCTATGGGTAGTGGCACAACTTTTAGGGTTCTTGAACCCTTCTTGGACCTTACACTTTCAATAAATCAAACATCATGGTTTGAGTGCCCTAGGTCTCCATAATATTCCAAAAACCTCGTAAAATGATACAAGGCTTCATGGGACCCTTTGTTTGACTATGAATGTATGCCTATGGATTATACATATGTTTCTATGGTTGTTAAACAAATGATTCACTCTGAAAAAAGGGTTTTTTTTATCCTTATGAGCCCTAACATCACCATGGTAGAACTCAGCACCTCAGTGTATTTTGGATCACTCCTAGTATGAAGTTCTCATATCATTCTCCTGAATCAGGCACTTTTAACCTTGATTTACAATCTCTATACTAGACTATTTGAGATAATCTGACATCCTTGAAGATATGCCACTGTGTATTCTACCCATTATAAGGGTTGGATTATGACACTCCATTCTCGAAACTTAATAGTATACACCTCAATATTCAAAACCACAAGGTGTAGTGATTGATCTTAAAAATTTAACAGTTAAAATTCCCTTCTGGTGATAGAACACTTCCTAGATATATTTATTTCCTTAACCATCCTCATAATCTAGATGTTTGATTCTTAAAAACCTTTCTTGGATCTTGGAAAGGAGTGGATATCATCTTTTCTTGACCATTTTATTGATGCATAAGGTCTTTGACCTACCAACTAAAATCATATCCTCCCTGTAATAAAGGAAATCCAATCCTTGTGAGCCCTAGAAACACCACAATGGAACCCAGAATCTTAGAGTTTTACTATTCATACCCATCATGTCTGCCCTATTCACATTTTCATGGACTCAAAATAGTGGGTTTTGACTTATATCACTCATATTCCCACTATCCAGGTGGACCTAGCATCCTTAGTATGTTTTCCTCAATCGATATTACCCCCATAAACCTTTCATAGCCATTTAAAAACAGAGTTGACACATATGCACTACTGGAAAACAAACCTATACCAACGGTTTGGAACTATTGGTATAGGCCTCCAAACCGTTCATATAGACTATACCAACGGTTTGGAGAACCGTTGCCATGTAAGTCGTTGGGATAGGTCTATACCAACAGTTTTCCCAAAACCATTGGTATAGACCTATCCCAACAGTTTTGGAAACCGTTGGTATAATTAATATGAAAATATATACCAACAGTTATGGAACCGTTGGTATATGTATTTCAAAAAAAACATTCACTGGGATTTGATCCGAGGACCCCTAGTTTATTATTCAATGACTTAACCACTAACCTAACATGACTTTTGTGAATATAATTACATAAATATATATATATATTCTCATAATGATTTTAAATTTTGATTTATATAATGTTATGGGTAAGAAGAAATGATAAAAAATCAAAGGATATATACCAACGGTTGTCAAAACTGTTGGTATAGGACTATACCAATGGTTTTGAAAACCGTTGGTATAGATTTTGATTCTGGATTTTGATTCTGGGGAAGGTTGATTTGTGGGGGACCTTTCCCAATGGTTTTGGAAAACTGTTGGGATAGGTATACCCTTTCCCAACAGTTTTCCAAAACCGTTGGGAAAGGTGGCCAAACCGTTGGGAAAGGTGGCCTCAAAGTGGGATTTCCCAACGGTTTAGCCAAACCGTTGGGAAATGGAACCTACACCAATGGTTTTTACAAACCGTTGGTATAGAAGTGTTGGGAAAGGTCAGATTTCTAGTAGTGATGTTTGGAAATGATACTAACGCATAAAGGCTTTGAACTACCAAACAAAGTCATCTTCTCCTAACAATAAAGGATCTCTAATCGTCAAGAGCCTTAAAAAACCATGGAAGATCATAAAACCCCAGAGTGTTTTTGGTCATTCCTGGCATGTATGCACCATATTACATAATCATTGATCAGATCCGAGATAAAATACCCTAAAATACATTAATATAAGTACATATTTAAAATATCATAAACTATAGTAATTGAAGTTCTGAGATAAAATATTCTAAACTAAAGTGAAATAAGGTATGAGCTAAAATATTCTAAACTATACTGATAGAAGGTCCAAGCTAAAATACAATACATTAAAGTGATATAAGGTTTGAGATAAAAGATCCTAAACTAATGTGATAGAAGGTTTGAACTAAAATACCCTAAATTAAAGTGATAGAAGGTTCGAGATAAAAGATCCTAAAATAAAACGATATAAGTTTTGAACAAAAAGACACTAAACTAAAGCGAAAGAAGGTCTGAGCTAAAAGAATGTAAAATAAAGTAACAGAAAATTTGTTCTAAAAGACTCTAAAATTAAGTGATAAAAGGTCCAAAATAAAAGACCATAAACTAAAGTAATATTAGGTTTGAGCTAAAAGACCCTAAACTAAATCAATAGAAGGTCTAAGATGAAACAATTGAAACTAAAGTGATATAAGGTCTGAGCTAAAAGAACCTAAACTAAAGTAATAGAAGGTCCAAGAAAAAATGTCCCCAAACTAAAGCAGTAGAATGTACAAGATAAAATACCCTAAACTAAAGCGATAGAAGGTCCAAAGTAAAAGAAACTAAACTAAATTGATAGAAGGTATGATCTAAAATACCCTAAATTACAATATAGTAGTGATTTAGTCTGTAGGAATATAAAATCTTGTATGGACCATCATACGGCCTTGTAAAAAGTCAAACTACACTTTCCAGGCCTATCAGATTCAGAAAAAGAAAGAGAAATATCCTGATGGAATGCATATTATAACCAATTTAACTAATTTGAAATAGGTAATCTCAAGATAACTAGAGTAGATATATCATTAATGAATCTCATGTTGGTGGGAATTCATGATCACTTCTCGAGAAGAATATGTTAGAATTATAAAATTCAGTGTCTATACATTCATGTTTACTAGATATTTTTTAAAGGATGGGTATCTTTGTAGATTCATATAAAATTAGATCAGTGAAAATTCACGCACTTCATGAATAAAATAAAATCTTTACAATATCATATAAGTTTAGAAAATTCATTCATTGATAATGTGAAAGATGAGGAGTCTCCAAGTTTCAATGTCTCTCCAAGAATATCATCCAAAATATAGTACATATAAATGGTCAAACTATAATAAGATTTGATCAATTAAACTATCCAATTTAGTAAGATCCTTGTGAGAATCATAAATATAATACTAAAGTTCCACTCATCTAGCATCTTCTACTTCTTCCTGAGGACAGATATTCTAGACTAAAGTAGTCATATCCTAGAATCTCTTTTGAGTAGTTTACAATGAGGATTAAGATGTTAAAATTTTAGAACTCATGTGATATATTATTACCATAGATATCTATATTTTCATGGTCCAAGAATCTATCTGGGCTTTAAATTTATATATAAATTGGTGATTTTGATCCAATACCTCCAATGATTCCTTTATCTTATCCGAAAGAGGAGCCTGCCTGTGAGATCATTAATTCCCCTCTTACTAGTTTCCAAATCATGATGAGTTGTAATAATTTGTTTCATGATTTCGTACAGTAGTTGTCGATCAAATCCACCCACCCCAAAGTCAGTAAATAGCTGATTAATATGATCCCCTTGGTGATGAAATTATTTCAAAGGAGTCTTAGTAATAAATTCATGAATCTTCTTCCAGACCAGCCTATGCCATTTTTTGAGCTTCTATGACTGATGGTATTTTTGATTCAAAAGGAGGAACAGTTGGCTGAGCTAGCATGGAAGAAGGAGAGGAGACTCTATATATCCTCCCCTCAGTAGAGGCATCACTCATTGCTTGTATCAGAGGGTTGATTTCCTTAACAGATTCTCCCCCACTATCAGGATAGTCATCACCATGATTAGGATTCTTCCTAAAATTATCTCCCATATCTTCAATGAAATCCATCACTTCTATAGACAGAGTGGTTGTTGAGGAAAATTTATTGCCTACATGATGAACCAGTTAGCTTAGAACACCACTTGGATAGAATTCTACCCAATATTGTCCATAATCCTAATTAATAAATGTGGGATCATCAGTGGATGGATGAATGGTATCATAATAAGTGTCTTCACAAACCAAAATCATTCAAAACAGTTGGATGATCACAGGGGGCCACTATCCTCGTACACTATTCGAAGGAAGATCAGAGACCCTCTTGGTGAATCCAAACTGATGAGAAAAACAATAAGGTGTATATGGATCACAGAAAATCATCTCATATATTCCAGCTACAAGAACCCTCTCTCAAAGGGATAGCATATATGACCTTTCGTTGAGAGTGTTGTTTCCATTGTCAATGATCATCCCAATAGGTGTGGGATACAGGGAGAGATAAAATCTATCAGATCAACTCAACACATATATAACATCATTAGATCTTAGTGACATAACCAAAACCCTATAAAAGTTCAGAAAACTAGTATGAGATAAGGCATCAGAGATCCTAGAGGCATTGTAGTATTTGGTGTAATGGAAATTCTCCCATATTCATTCAAATAAAAACTGGAAAGAACCATTGATCCTATAGGGGATGTTTACTTTTTGAATTTGACCCAAGAGTTGAAAAAGGAAATCAAGGGTTATTTCCACCAGATTAAGGTATCATACCTCTTCTAGCGGTGCTTCCATTATCAGCTTATAGACCTGAATCCTTGTTTTCACGTCCCCAGATCAGAAAATCCATCTGTTTAAAAATATGTCCACAAAGCACTCCATCCTAAGGCTTAAAGAGATCTCTTAATTCACTCAATATCCCCATGATTTAGGATCCCCATATTCTAAAATGGAATCATATAATCCATCACTATCATGATCTTTCTTGTAAGGGCACCAATAGGGCATATAGCAGTTGGCCTAACCCAGCTACAAACAAGTTAAATGTTGATCAAATATTTAAAGGAGATAAACAAGTGAATAGTCAGATACTTTCTCAGTTTCTCCTCTACAACTATGAAAATGTATGTCACCAAGACTGGAGTCTTCAAATGATTATCCCATACATCCATGGACGGGAGAAACTCATCATACATCTCTCTGAGAGGGGGGGTCACGCCTAGTTGGTTGATATCCCTTAGGATGGTTCCCACCTCACTGTGGGATAGATGAAAAGAGTTGGTTCCAGGGCACTAATGTCTGATAATTTCTTGAGGAATATTGTGCTTGAGGTAGAAAATAAATTGGTAAGTCCATACTACCTCAAAAATATGGACCCTATATAACTGGTAAGAAAACTCTAAGCAGTTTTTCCTAGCTTAGAATGGACACACCCATTCATCATAGAAATTACCACCAATATGGAGATCCCATTTTGATCTCCATCCATCACCTGGGTTGTTCAAATAAGAGATAAATATACTTGAGTAACTCTAAACAATAGGATGATGAGTGAAATCACAACCATCCAAACCCAAGGGAGAGTTTTCCAACATATAAGACTGTCCCTGGGATTGGGTTGTGACCAGTCATCCATCCTTATAAATTTTCATATGAGTATAGTCAATATAATTTGACACCCATAGAGATGGTATATTTAAGTCTAAATGAGGAATGAAAACATCTTCCAACAATCAAAACCTGTTCAGAGTAAGGTGGTGAGAAAAAGGATAATTTTGATGCTCGAATGGAAGAAGTTGTTTTAGAATATCATTATCAAAATTAAAAAGTTATCAGGGGTTATCATTGCATTTTATAGTGATCATGGCCCTTTGATTAGCTGTAGTAGAGTAATTTTGATGAGATATGGAAGAAATATGAACAAAAAAGTGGTGTATGTAAGAAAGATAAAATAAAATATTTCCAAATAAAAGGTATAAAATCGAAAGCATCATGGGAATCACATAAATCATCAAAGGGATCCCCAGATCATATAAGAGACTCACGGATCACATGATTCATGAAGATATTGCAAATTTCATAAACCTGAAATACATCACTCAACCGCATGACTATTCTAAAGACTCATGATTGTGTGACCTTGACAGGGTCATGAAATCTACATAATAGTCAAAGGGGCCTACAATCAAGCTAGCAGATCTGGTGAAACCCTCAAGATGATTGCATCTCCACACCCAAAGTTCAAACAATTACTGAATTTTAGTTCGTTATTGAATCAATTTGGTGTTTGGGAAAAGGAGGTCTTGTAGTGCAGTTCTCACAAAATGGACTCACAATGAGGTCTCGTAATGGGTTCTTGTGGGAAGTTCTTCCATCGAGGAAACATAACGTAAGTAGGGAGAAAGATCTCTAGATAATAGAGTAGCTGATGAATGAATCTCCCTTCACTCCCATATATATAGGGCATCCTATGGAAGGGAAAACATCACCCAGCAGACCAAGTGTCTCCCAAGACATCAATTGGAAACAACACCAAAGACTCGTTTAGGAATTAACTTTCCTCATAATCGATCCCTTGCCCCTATAGATGTCTCTCATGAGGGAAATAATTTTTTGACACTCACCAAATGAGCATTGGAAAATACACAAAGGAAAAAACACATAAATATGGGTATTATATTCCCTGAAAAAAAAAGGAAGATGAAGGTGTATGTGATCATGATGATTAGATGAACACCCAGGAGATACATGATTTCATGAAAAGAATAAGATCATGGAAATGGTCGTGTATTGCACATATCCTTTGGAAGATCCAAATAATTACCTTCAATGAGTTCTTATTCTCTTTTAAAATTACCTCATAAAATCAGTGATCACATGGAGAAATCTATATAAGCTCCCCTAGGTCATGCGGCCTATCAATTGTCAGATGTCTGATGAACCATCTGAATATCCAAGGAAAATAGGAGGAAAATATCCAATAGGAGGGATCCTCTTACAGTCTTAAAACCCATAAAACACAACACCAGTGGGGATAATGATTATCCTGGACAACATTCCAGAAAACTCATGAATACCCTAGAACATTGTGAAATAAAAAAATGAAATAAAAAATGGGAGAAGGTGGGAGATTATTGTGCTCATAAACATGATTTGATTCACAAATGGTGATCCTTGAGACACCTCAAAGAACCTAGAGGCATGTCCTCCTCATCTCATGAAATCCCACTAGCATGTCATCCTTATCATGTGAAGGACCTTAGAAAAGTCCAAGTGACCTCACACTCCCCATTTGTCTCCATAAGGAAAAATAGATGGAATTTTCCATGAAATTATCATGAATCTCTACAATAATTTCTATTTTTCATGAAATGCATCACCAATAGGTAGAGTTATTGGATTTTACAAAATTCATACAAGATCATGTGATCCCCATCCTTTGTAAAATATAAAAATTAAATAAAAAGGGGAGACGTATGGAGCCTCTTGTAGTTGTAAACATCATGCAACGCACCCCTAGAGATATGATATACACCTCAACCACCCATAAACATCTCTTCCTCATCTCATGATAAATCCCTGACAATCAATCTTTATCTCACAGAAGGTCTCGTACATGTCGCATGAGATAATGAAAATGCCTTTCAACAGGTGCACTGATCTCATGAAGGACCTTGGACATGTTAATATGAAAATATTAAAGTCCCTTGGTATTAATGCATGATTCAAAAAGGTCCAATTAATTTAAAATAATAAAATAAATGTGTCGTTGATTGATTGATCATGTGCTTGATTAAAATCATGTGACACACCCTGAATGAATTATAGTGGGAACTCACAAAACACATGACGCTGAATCCCTCCACCAATTCTATCCAATATTTTTGTGATGAACTCCATGAAAAGAGGTCAATCACTAGGGTGTAGATTCCTATAAATCCCCCATTTACCATGAAAAATAGACCACTCTTCTAATCCTGATAGTATACGGACTTTTCCTTCAAAACCTGCACTAGTAAACCCAAGCACCATAGAAGATTTATTGGAGGGGATGATATCATGATCGGAAAATCTTCCCATCATGTAAGATACAAGTAACAACTAGAGTGATCATGCAGCATGCATAAATCACTCTATGTGATCATTATATATCACACTAAAGACTTATATAAGGACACACAAAGAACACCCCACATATCTGATAAATCACAAGAGACCTAAAAAAAAGATAATATTAAATAAATCTATGAAATTTGTAATAAAATGTTGGAACAAAGACTCAAGGATGGAAGAATTTTACAAGGAAAATATACACTAATCCTCGTGAAATTCATGTGAACCAACCAGAATATACAACAGCACCAATACATGTCACCTAGATCTCATGACGCTTTTATGGTATACTATTCATATTATCTGAAGTCCTTTGAACATGTCAAGGAATGTTGTATGGTCCCTATGGGAAAGCCTCCCATGTCTCGTGAAGCCCTCCAGACTCGCCGTATAAGAATTGCAGGGTCTGTTAGACATGTTTCCCGACTCATATGGTGGCACTATCACATGTTAGCTAAGTCTCGTAATAGCACCTGGTCAATTCAACTGACTCTCGCGATGCCCTTCGGGCATGCCAACCAGATCCCATGATGGCCTCCAAACATGTTATTCTAGATCATGTGTCACCTTCTAGACATGTCTCTTAGACTCCTGTGATTCCCTTCAATTATTCAAGTCACCTTTTACGATGATGCCAAGGAATTCTAGTTGGATCATGCGACGCCCTCTAAGCATATCAGTCAAGATCATGCAATGGATTCTAGGATCATCCAGCTAGGTCTCGCAATATCCTTTGGACAAGTTAGCTTTAATAATTCAATGACCCTAAAAAATTCCATCTAGGATATGAAACGTCCCTTGTACAAGACAATTGGATCATGTGATTGTCTGTAGACATGTCTACAATATAACCAAGAATGTCCAAAAATCCTATGATATGTCAAACAATCAATAAAGATGTGTCAAGTAGGAAGTCAAGCATGTTAATAAGGAAAGCATGCTAGGTTAAATAGGAATCCCAAGAGTAGACAAACCTTTCCATCCTTGGTGTTTGATCACTGAACAAAAGGAAAATGTCAGTGTGTAATTCCCAACCAATTGAACTACAATGACTCTGATTCCTGCCATAACCAGGATATATAGGACACATTCTTAAGGCCTAAGATATATATTATTCATCCAAAAGGAATTCCCTTCACATTATCCCCACATACAAAAGTCTTGAAACTGATTATTTTCCATCCCTTGTTTTTCAAACAGATCACAGATCTCATGGGATTAGGGATTCGAAATGATCATATAATTCATGTAACAAGTCTATATCAATATAATTGAAACAAAAGAGTAATCCCTGAACAAATGAACTATGAGGACTCTAATTCATTCTATAACTGTGATACATATGATTCCTTCCTATGTCTTGATCCCAAACTCAAATGGGCATCCACCTTATTGTAAGTTCCTCCATGTCTCTGACATTTCAACCATCAGGGCCCAATCATTCCCATAGTATGATCATCCAACCTCATCCTTTAGTAGACTAAGAAGCAATTGAAATATGAGGACTCTGATTCCTACCATAATCAGGTTATGTAGAATGTCTTATTAAGGCTCTATCCCAAACTCAAATTGGTTTCCACCTCAATGTAAGTCCTACCATGTCTTCTACATTTCAATCATCAGGACACATCATTCCTATGGGCTGATCATCCTACCTTATCCCTCAGTGGACTGAGAAATCAATTGAACTACAAGGTATCTGATTCCTTCCATGATCAGGATATGTAGGATGCCTTTGTAAGGTCCAATCCCAAACATAAATGGGCGTCTACCTCATTGTAAGTCACTCCATATCTCTAACATTTTAACCATCAGGACCCAATCATTCCCATGGACTGATCATTCTATCTCATTACTCAACGGACTTAGAAATCAATTAAACAATGAGTAATTTGATTCCTAGCATAACCAGAATACATAAGATGCCTCACTAAGGCCCGATCTATATATTAAACATCCCAAGGGTTGTCCCAGTGCATAAGTCCCACATCTATATTCAATAAGGTTGATCACATGTGATCCCTTGTTTTTCACATTGAGAAAAGATCACATGGGCTTAGAGAGCTGTAATGACCACATCATTGGTATCATGAATCTCTACTGGCTATATAAATCTCATCAAGAAATCACCGATGAGTGGAAAGATATAAATATACCTCATATAAGGGAATATTCCTTGGGGATAGTTTCAAAGGTGTGATCAAACTATGATAACTCTAATTCTTACTATCACAAGGATATGCAGGACTTCTCCTCAGGAATAGAGTTCAAATATATTGTGTCTAGGTTCCATATATATGTAATTTTCATATGAAATTAAACAACACATTTTTAATGAACTATGTGGGTTTTGACTCCTGCAATATATAAGATATGTAGGATGCCTAATAATGGCTCAATCCCCTCCTCATAATATTAACTACCTCCCTGCATGGTAGAAAATTCTGAAGTCATCAGTTATATAGCTTCATCATATAGGAAGAAATACACTATTGAGAAACAAATAAAGAACCTTGGATACATATAGATGGATTCAATAACAGGATCCCCTTTTCCTTTTTTATATAAAGGATAAATAACCTATAATCATTTTTATGGTAACCGATCTCATTTCAATTATAGGAATTGATTCTTAAACATATCTTAAATCTATAAGGAAGTCCCACGGTAGGAAAAATTCCCCCAAACATGGTGCAATGATCACAACCTCCCATCCTCTTGACCAATGTGATCCCCTAAGTGTCATTAGGTTAGATACCCCAATTGACCACCTACCATTTGAAAGCAAGTCTGCACCCCTCTATGGAAGAGGGAACCACTGGGAGTTTTTGTTAATAATGAAAATGGTGAACTCACCTTAATGATTGTGCAAGAAATTAACCCCTCACAATCAACCATCAGGATAAAATGAATCCACCTTGATGGGGGTTCTTATCAATCTCTTATCCATCAAAACATGAACATTATTATATTTATCTTCTTCTAGGCCTGACTTAATGTTTTTAGTTTGTATGTGCTCTAGATATCAAACTTACCCTAAGGAAAGTCACATTAAATATATTAAAAGAGTTTTTATATATGTAAAAAAAATTAATCTTGGTATATTTTATCCATCTGAAACTATATTTGATTTGATATGATATTTTGATTCTGATTTTAGTGGATGTAAGATAGATATTAATAGAAATTCAAGTATGCTCCATTAACTTGGAAAATATTTATTTGTTTATCCTTAAAAGAAAAAAAACTCAATTACACTTTAAATTGATGAATCTAAATATGTAGTTATTGCATCTTTCTATGCTCAATATTTATGGATTAAGAAAACTATTTCTAATTTTGTTTATACGTTGATAAGATTCATATTTTATGTTAAAATAATTATTCAATTTATATTTATAAAAATATATTACAATAATCCTAGACTAAGAATATTGATGTTAAATAATATTTTATTAAGGATCATGTTCCAAAATAAAATATAAATTCTGAATTTATTTATTTAGAAAAACAATTTTTTGATATAATTACTAAACCTTGGTATTTAACTAGTTTTGATAAAAAAAAATTGAACTGGAAATGATGAAATTTAATTATAGAGTATATATTTAGGAATTTTTTCATTCATAGTATGATCTCAAACTTCAAATTTGTTTCATTTGGATAGTGTATAGTCATTAAAACATGCATTGAAAATATTTTGTTTTTCTCATGGATCATTAATCCATTTATTATACATAAAATATCTTATTATGTTTTCACATACTATTTGAAAATGAAAAGGAATCCTAGTTATATGTTTTATGTAACCTTATAAGGTCTATTTTATTTCCCAATAGTCATTTAAGGGGGTTCTTTTTGTGTTTAATTTTTTATTATAAATGTTTTTTTTCTATTAATAACTATTTCCATTGGGGGAAGAATCTTCAAATATTAAATATTTTTTATCTATATTAAAAATGCGGATAAATTTATAGAATTGAAATTTGTTTTTTAATTATCAAAAAGGGTTATAATGTTGAGTCGGATCCTTGATCTAATATATTTTTATTTTTGATAATTGTAATAATTTTAATTTCTCATTGGATAAAAAATTGGAAAAGTCTCAAATTGACCATAAGTACTGATAGTGACTAAAAATTTGGAAAAATAAAGAAGTGGCCTTCAATACTAAATGAGAGTGAAAATTTAGATAAGTTTGGAAGAGACCTTGAGTAGTGACCATGAGTGAAAATTTGAAAAAATCTAGAAGTGACCTTGAGTACTAACCGTGAGTGAAATTATCTAAAATTCTATAAGTTACTTTAAGTACTAACCGTGAGTGAAAATTTGGAAAATTTTGGAAGTGACCTTGAGTACTGACCATGAGTAAAAATTTGGCTAAGTCAATACCTACCGCATGAACAAAAATAGACCTACTATATGTAAAAAAAATGTAACTACAACATGAAAAACTATACCTACCACATGAACAATAATTTATCTACCACAAAAATATAAATTTATATATATCATGAAAAAAATGAACTGATCGCATGAATTAAAATTTAAATGTTGCATGAATAAAAATGTATTAACCGTATGAACAAAAATATACCCACCTTATGAAAAAAATGTATTCACCACGTGAAAAAAAAATATACCTACCAAATAAAGAAAAATGAAGTGACCATCAGCTGAAATATAAAAAATTCTCAAACCTACCTTATAACATATCTATGGTCGCTTATTTCCTTTTTCATATTTTAGCTCAAATATGTTCACTCTTTTATTTATACTTTTATATTTTGAATACTGAATATTTGTTTCACATGTTTTTATTAATTTAATTATTCATTAAATAATTATTAATTAGTTTATTAATATGTAATTTTATTTGGAATAATTTTAAAAAGGACTAAATTCTCATCATTTGGGTTGAAGTTTCACACTGGTTTCTTTGTAAAATATGAGTTCTGAATTAAATGTGGTTGGAATGGGAATAGTTTATCTCACATTATTTATGGGGATTTCACAAGGTAATTTAATGTTGATTATAATTATTTATTGGTGTTTTATTAATTATTATAATGGTTTATCACTATATATAATGTTTTTAATATTAAAAATTTTCAATTTTACCCATGTGGGTATATTTTTTATGTTCATTCATTACTGAAATCTCATAAATTATTGGGAAAGATAAACTATAATGAGCCTCTTTATTTAAATACACTGCGCATAAAATAATGTGATATATTGATTTCAATATATCCATATAGTATATGATATGGAATATATTCATAAAATGTACAAGTCCCATAAAATGTTTCATTCAACTACTAGCCTTGGCAGAATTATAATCATTTAGTTCTTTGTTGTTAGAGAGTGATTTCCTTCCTTGACACTAGGAAATTGAAGAATTCATCTAGTTCTATGATTTCAATTATTTAAACTAATTTTATGTGTGTATAATTATAATTGGTTATACTATCCATTAAAATTTTGTGATCATTTTTGGACTCCGAAACAAAATTCATGCATTAGTTTGTGTCGCCATGGGAAAAAGGTACCCTATTCGAGTTGTGCCTCCTAGTAGAAAAATGTTGGATTGGTATGGGTTTAAGAATCCATTTTAAAAAGGAAATATAATTGGGTTGTAAATCCATGTGGTAAAAATCATTGTAAGATTCAATTATATTGGTTATAGTGGGTTATATCACTATTAGTTCATGAGAGGGGTGAAGAGTGGACTAGGATGATTTAGATCTAAATCGCTATAAAAATATCATGTGCTCATTTTCCTTTTATTTTGCACTAAATTTACATTAAAACTGTGATATGAATTTAAATTCATTTTAAAAATCCAATCCCCCCCTGTTTGGATATTTTCAATCTTAACTCCAAAAAAACAAGTATGCCATATAAAATAAAATATATGGTGAATAACATGAGTTATGTCTCAAAGAATTGAAATTCAGACCATGAAAACCCTTTCAAATTTTCTATCATTTGAATTCAAATCTCATTAAATAGATAATATAAAAGGAACATAAAATTTCATGATTATATCAATTAGAAACATATACAACTTTTTAGATGAAGTAGGTGCATATTACAAGACATGTATGAAAGAAATAATATTAAGAGGAATAATCCTTACAAAGATTGTGTAACGTCCCGAGTCTGGAGCCCTTCCACTGGTGCCTCGTACCCGGTTCGCCACATGACCTCAAGCGTGTTTCCCCGAATGCCAGAGGCTGCCGACTAGCAGCGAGGGCCTTGGTGAGTCGGTGGGGAAAATATTTCCTCATTCGGAAAGGTATACAAGGTATGAAAACAACAATAAACAGAGGAAGTAGTGAATGACATGCATAACAACAGAAACCAAACAACAGAAGCAATGTAGATATATAACTATGATGAAAATGATGCATCGGGTACAAGTATATAAGGAAAATAGAAAACACAACAATGTGCTGAAATACAACTGAAACCAAGTGAAAAAGAAAAAAAATAATCTCCTCAGCATCGCGAGCCACGGATCGGTCTCATGCTCCCCAACTCCTGATGCAGTCAAGATCCTGAAGTGGAAGGGCGCTTGCCGTTATCTATACCTATAGCAACATAGTCTTCTTGGGCCCAAAAGCATGGCCCAAACAGGGTGTGAGATACAATCACAGTAGGCAATCACCCAAAGATTTGTGCCTAACAGTCAATGAATACATGGCAGTAATAAAACAAGAAGCAGTAAACGGAAAAGCACAAGAAACTACAAACCACAGTTCTAACAAGTAAAGCACACAAGTAAGTAGTCAGCAACAAGAAGAAAACAGGTAACCCTCTGGGTAGCTCTCACAGTCTAACCCCTATGGTTCAACCTCTAAGTACTAGCAACCCTCTGGGAGGCACACACAGTCTCACCCCTCTGGTTCAGCTACGTAAGTAAGCAGACTCTCTGGAGAAGCACTCACCGTCAATTCTTCCTACAGTCTCGTATCGTGTTAAAGGCTCTCTGGGGAATCACTCAACGTCAATTCCCTCAGTGTCCCGCATCGTAGTTAAAATACACTCAAGAGAAGCCCTTCCGTCAATTCTCCCCTTGGTCTCGCATCGTGATTTAAAAGACACTCTGGAGAAGCCCTTCTGTCAATTCTCCCTTTGGTCTACTACTCTAGGTTCTCACAGTACTGAGTATAACTAAACATGCTCAGTGCATGTATATCGTCCAAGTAAACCTCAAGAACTACTTGGCTATCAAATAAGGCTCAACAGCAATAACAAAACAACAGTTCCACTATCCTACGACTAGGCATGGAAACTGGAAAAACACCAAACAGGAAGAACAAGCATGGCAAGGCAATCTGAGCACAAACAAATTACTCTAATCACAAGCAATAACCTCTACTAAAGCAATCAAGCAAAGAAGGCAAGTAACAAGAGAAAAACAGGAAACATGCAATACCTCGTTCAAGGGTATTGGTGTAATTTGCACATAATATTCATCAACTTTCTATGGAAATGCACAAACCACCTACCTCGATCCTAGGAGATCGATATACGTGAACCTCAATGACAGATTCCCCTTAGAACAACGTAGATCTGAGAAAATGCACAAAACTTTCATCCCACGATAACTTGGAAACGAGGAGGAATCAATAAACAAGGCTCAAGTAGAAGGAAGAACTCACCGCTGCGATTCCAACCCAATCGACCATGCTCGAATCAGAGAAAGGACGGTGAGGTGGGAGCCCGTCGAAGATCGGACCGTACGGTCGCTCTCGGACAGACGAAATCTGGAGAAGAAGACAAATTTGGGTTTTAGGCGTGACCCCGGTCTGTTTAATGAAAAAAAAGAAAGTACATGGCGTATACTTATTGAGTACACGGCGTAAACTTCAATTTTTCCGTACTCTGAATTAACCGACCTCCACCTCAGCCTTACACACCGTGTGTGTGGCCCGGACACGGCCAGCACACGGCTTCAAGCCGGAATAAAGTACATGGCGTGTACACAGAAAGTACATGGCGTGTACTTCTGCAATTTCCATAAAATTCATTGTTCTCAAAAACTCCAGAAAAAGGAAAAATGTACCTGAACGAAGATCCGGGTTCTTACAGATTGTAAAATTAAAGGTATAATTTAATTAATGAACTGATTATATATAAAATTTTTAAAACCAAAAAAAATGTAAATAGATCATAATAAAATTATAGGAAATTTGACACATAATCATATAATAACATATTCATTGAATGTTTGGGACCAATTATAAATTATAAATTTGATATACACCAGAGGAAGTAACAAAACCTCCAGGTGGAAGACATGAAATTTTGGGTGTCATTTCCAGGGAGGTAGTGCTACTTTGGAAGAAAATAACTCTAGTTTTCTACCCTAGTATTACCTTTCCTTCATCCCCTTTCTTCTTGACTCCCTTGCATCTTATTCATTATTTTTAGTGCATGTACCAAGGTCCCTTGACCCAATAAAGGAACCCTAAAGCACTCAAACCCTTGGCCTTCAATCCCGAGATCGAAAGACATTTTTCTTCCCTCCACCAGACAGAAATGGTCGTGAAACATCACCCTATGGGACCAAACCAACCAAACCCCATCAAATTGTGGATAACCCGATGCAACCAGAGAAGACCATCATGGACTATGGTTTACCATCAATCCATGGTGCAACACAATGCATTGTGATCCTGCCTATCCGAGCTCACACATTTGAAATTAAACATGTACTCATCCACATGTTATAGAACATGGGGCAGTTCAGTGGTCTTCAAAGCGCAGACCCCCACGAACATATTTCTAACTTCCTAGAAGTATGAAATACCTTTTTCAACTATGTAGTATCATTGGATTCGATAAGGTTTCCTATATTCACCTTTTCACTCGGTGACCAAGCAAAATATTGGCTCAAAATCCAAGATCTTAAGTTAATTACAACTTGGTATGTGCTTGCAAAAAAGTTTCTCGATAAATACTTTCCACTGATCCAGAACTAGAAGCTCCAGAACGAAATTCAGAACTTTCCACAAGCAGATGAATCCACATGGGAAGCATGGAATCTATTCAAAGAACTAATGAGGATGTTTCCACATCATGGAATTAACACTTGGATTCAAATGAAAACTTTCTATCAAGGACTCTAACTTGAGGCACAAACAGTCATTGATGCTGCCGCTGAGGGAGGTTTAGTGTTTGAAACACCCAACGTAGGAAGATATATTTTGCACAAAGTATCCCACAATTTTAGTCTATGGAAAAGTGACCATGTAACATTGTGACATGGAATCCACCAAGTTGATGATACCACCCAGTTATCAGTGCAAGTCGAAGCACTAACCAATAAGCTTGAGTCATTTCAGAAGCCAAACACACAACCCTCTCCTACCCTAGTCATGGAGATTCAGTCATGTGAGACGTGTGGTGGACCGAACTTGTATCGAGATTGTAAATAAATATATGAAGAACCATAGGATTGTAATTATATTGATTACAATAAAAAATCATCCATTTGCATAGCAACAAAAATATCCATTTTACCAGCAAAGGACTTCTCAGCATCATCCTTAAAATAATCAAGGATATTTTTACTAGCGTAGTGTCCAATCTCTGTTTCGCAAGTAGGGACTACCATTTTATACCCCAATAAACCCTATCTCGAGACTATAGTAGCATACATATCTGCAACAACCCTTTATGAGGCTCCAACAACAACAAAAATTTCTACCTGCCCAGCCAAGACCACAACAGCCACCTCCACCACTGTAGAGTAACTTAGTGAACCTCCTGACATCCTTCATTCAAGAGTAAGATCAAAGGATGACCACACCAGATACGGAGATGCAAAACCAGTGAGCATCTTTCAGAAACTTAGAGATTAAAATGGTTAAGACCTCAAAAAGTTTATTTGAAAGATTATCAGGTACTCTACCTGGAAACCCTAAGACATACCCATGAGAGAAGGCTAAGTCGCCAGTGTTGAGGAGCGGGAAAGTTTTATATTTTCAAAAACCATGGAGGCAACACCATAAGAAGATACCAAGAAACAATAGAAAGAAGTGGAGGAATCCATTCCCATAGCACCATAAGAAGAACTACCAGCTGAGCAAGAGAAACCCCCCAAAAAATAAGAAACCTATTTATATAGAACCACCTCCATACAAGCCACTATTCCGTTTCCAGAAAGAGTTAGGAATGTTAGGTAGGAAGCTCAGTACAAAAAAGTTCCTTGAAATTTTCAAACAATTGCACATTAATATTCCTTTTGCTGAAGAAATCACTAAAATGCATGTATATGAAAAATTTCTCAAAGAATTGCTATCAAAAAAGAGAAAGATAGAAGATCTGAGAGTCATATCCTTAAACAAATAATGTTCTTCTGTTCTACAATAGAAAATACCACCAAATATAATATATCTTAGAATATTTTCAATACCTTGTGTGATAGGAGAATGAAAATTTGTAAGAGCACTCTGTGATCTTGGATCCAGCATTAATTAAATGTCGATGAGTGTTTTTCACAAACTATGATTCTAAGAGATCAAGGAAACAAGGGTATCATTATAGTTATCCAATTTTTCAGTTCAGTACCCAAGTAGTATTCTTGAAGATGTTCTAGTTAAAGTTGGTAAATTCATTTTCCCATTAGACATTCAAGTTTTGGATATGGAAGAGGAATGAGATGTACCGATAATTATTGGAAGAACCTTTCTGGAAACATGAAAGGCCTTGATTGATGTTAATTAAGGATTTATCTCCTTTAGAGTCGGATAATAAAAAATATTTTTTAACATGATAAAGGATACACAACATTCAGATGATGTGGTGGACTACAACGCCATCTCTCTTACTGTGAAAGGAGAGGAGTACATGGCTATTGAGGAAGAGACTGATGATTCATGTTTAGAAAATAAATAATACTATGACTTTGAGGAAGTCAGCCTTATTGAGCCACTCACCAAAGACATCGTGCCACCATTTATCCCATCCATCATTCAACCACCCCAGTTGGACTTGAATCATTTACTCGGTATGTTGAAGTATTCTTATTCTAGAGAGTCATTCTATTTACCCATCATTATTAACACCAAAATACCCCTGGCTCAGGAAGAAAAACTGGTTGATGTCCTGAAAAGAAACAAGAAATCAATTACCTAGGGAGTGGAAGATATTAAGAGGATCAATCCTTCGGAATGTACCCACTGAATTTTATTAGGAGAGGATGAAAACCCAATAAGACAACCTCAGAGGCAGCTCACACCACCAATGAAAAAGGTTGTCAAAAAGGAAGTGATGAAGCTCATGGATGTTGGAATAATAATTCCTATATTATATGGTGAATGAGTGATTCCCCTCCAAGTTTTTTGGAAAGAAAAGAGGACTCACAGTAGAAAGGACAGATGATAATGAACTCATTCCAATACGCACCATCACTAGATGGAGAGTTTTCATAGACTACAGATGTTTGAATGAAGCAATAAGGAAAGATAATTTTCTCTTACCATTTATGGATCAAATTTTAGAGAGACTAGCAGGGCATGTTTTCTATTGTTTCCTAGATGGCTATTCAGGATACAATAAAACTGCAGTAGACCCTACTGATAGGACCAAAACAGCCATCATCGTCTCATTTGGTACTTTTTCAAATAGACGCATGTTATTTGGTATGTGCAACGCACCAGCAACAATCCAAAGATTCATGACACACATCTTTTAGGATATGGCTGAAGAATTTCTCAAAATATTCACAGATGACTTCTCAGTCAATGGTAGATCATTTGATGTCTATCTAATAAATATAGAACTAGTCCTCTAAATCTGTGGGGAGAGAAGCATAATACTAAATTGGGAAAAGAGTAACTTCATGGTAAGGGTAGGAATTGTACTGGGACCCAATATTTCCAAATAAGACATTGAGGTTAATCTAGAAAAGATCAAAGTTATCAAACATATACATAAACCATCAAATGTTCAAGGGATCATATGTTTCCTTGGGAATGATGGGTTCTACAAATGCTTCATAAAATATTTCACTAAAGTCACACATCCACTAACACAATTATTGTTGAAATATATTCCTTTAAAATTCAATGAGGATGGTCAAAAAGATTTTTAAACACTAAAAAATAGTCTTATTGAATCTCTATTCATCATTGTACCAAACTGGGAAAAAGAGTTTTAGATTATGTGCGATGCTAGTGACCTAGTTGTAGGAGCTGTTATCAGACAAATCATTAACAAAATCATCTATCTAGTCTATTATGTCATCCATACTTTAAATGAATCCCATTTAAATTATAAAACTATGGAAAAGGATCTCATAGCCATCATATATTACTTTAAAAAGTTATGTTCATACCTCATTCTATCCAAAGTCATTATCCATACAGATCATGTCTCCCTTCGATACCTGATGAATAGGAAAGATGAAAAACCAAGATTGATTCGTTGGATTATTTTTCTGTAAGAGTTTGGAATCGTAATCAAGTAATCCAAAGGTACAAAAAATTTCATTATAGACCACCTCTCTCTATTACCCCTAACCATCATTAAACATGACAGCGAGACTGGTATTGAAGTAGATTTTCTAAATGAGTCATTATTTAGTGACAAGACCCAACCCTGGTTCTTAGACATAGACAACTATCTTAACATAGGATATCTCTATCATGAACTCTCATACCAACAATGCAAGAAGTTTCTTTCTGATTCCAAAAACAACTTTTGGGATGAACCATTTCTATTCAAGTTTTGTGTCGGTGGCCTTTTAAGATGTTGCATCCTGGACGAAGAGATACAGAATGTCGTCAAAATGTGCCACACATCACCAATTGGAGGACATCATGTACATGAGCGAAAAGTGGAAAAGATCCTACAAATCATATTTTTCTATCCCTCAATGCATCACGATGCCATGGGAATCTACCATCGATGCGATAAATGTCAAATAATGAGGAACATCAGAAAAAGAAATGAGATGCCACAAAACCCCATTCTAGAAGTTTAAGTTTTTAACATCTGGGGTATTGACATTTTGGGGCCATTTCCTACGTCACATGGTGGGAGTTACATTCTAGTTTCAGCAGACTATGTCGCAAAATGGGTTAAATATGAAGCCACTGCACATGAAACAACAATGGTGGTCATGAATTTTCTTCAAAAGAATGCATTTTCACATTTTGGATTTCCATAATTACTCATCAGTGATCATGGAACACATTTCTCGAATTAGCTAGTGCAAAAAATTATTGAAAGCTATGGCATTTGATACAACACTGGAACTCCCTATCACCCACAAACAAGTGGGCAAGTTGAATTGACAAACTAGGATGTGAAACAAATCTTTGAGAAAACTGTAAACACCAACAAAATTGATTGGATCCTGAAGTCAGATGATGCCTTATGGGCATACAGAACTGCATACAAAACACCCATACGCACCACTCCATTTAGACTGGTATAAGGTAAACCATTTCATATTTCGGTGGATCTAGAACATCATTCATTCTGGTCAATTAAAAAGATGGATCTGGATATAGAAAGTTTGGAGAGGAATAGTTATTACAAATAAACACATCAGAGAAAATAAGGAGATATTCATATGAAAATAAAATGATTTATAAGGAAAAAATGAAAAAATGTAACGACCAAAAAATTACAAGACATACCTTCATCCCATGGAATAAGTTTTAGCAATTCATTTCAAGATTAAAACTACTTCCAGGAAAGCTGAAGTAAAGATGGTCTGGTCCTTTTGAGGTTGTCCAAGTTTTTTCCTATGGAACAACTAAAAGTCAATGAGATGGAGGACCAACATTCAAGGTGAATGGTCAAAGTTTATAGATATGTTAGGAACCATTCAATGAAGGCAATGTCATCAGCCTCAAGTTCCACTAAGCTTTGAAGGAGTCTAGTTCCTGGCCATAAAGGAAGTGTTGACTGGGAGGAAATCTAGGTTAGTATAGTTTTAGATAATTTAGATTATGATAATTTTCAAAGTATATCACGTAAAAAGGAGGATGAGGTATGGAAGGAACAGAAAAATTGGGCTGAAAAAAGTTTATTAAATGTCGTGTACACTATGTTCACAGCGTGTCTCTTTTTCACTTGGAATTCCAAATTCTCTTCCCCATACATGAGGTGACTCACCTATACACGTCGTTTATAAGGTCAGTTAGGTTTTTAAAAATTTAATGTCATGACCCGCAAGTCACGACCCTCACCACTTCAACCCCAACCCCTCATCTCCCTCGACTACCCCCTCTCCCATTGCACCTGAAGTTCCTCCCAAACCCATCCTTCATTCTCAAACTGATTACCCACTTCCCTCTGCCCTCGTCGGGCCCCCTTCTCCTCTTCCCTAAATTCTTAAATAGGCTGTCACACTATCGTACTCTTCTATCGCATGACTTTCACCTTCCCTATGCACCACCCTTCTACTTCCATGGATCACACCAAGAGACCCCATCCTGAGGTCACACCCTCTACCTCCTCCTCTAACTTTGAGAGCCAATGA
This sequence comes from Viscum album, assembly GCA_963277665.1. Taxonomy (NCBI): domain Eukaryota; kingdom Viridiplantae; phylum Streptophyta; class Magnoliopsida; order Santalales; family Viscaceae; genus Viscum; species Viscum album. Next base: position 1,905,788,374 of record OY728160.1, read on the forward strand.
CCAGATGCTAAGTGCCCCCGCACTACATCTGAATCTTAGGATGACACCTCCTCTCCATACACCAATGAGAACCTACATTTTTCCCCAGTTCTCTACTTCAACAACCCGCATCATTGAGTGAATCTTATTCACCTACAGGAAAAGCCGATGCCAACCAAAACAATGTTGTACTTGAACATTCTCTCTATGTTGAACATTTTCGATGATGTCTTGCACCTCTTAGAGACTTTACATATCAACACCATTATTAAAGTATGGGAGGATATGTATTGGGAGATATTCCTTGAGTTCTTGGATACATTCAATATCATCATTGACTACCTAAAATATCATCTTGGAGTAAGACCTTGCCTGCTTAGTTTTTTCGAATTCATAGTTGGTCTCAGTATCTACACAAAGGAGTTCATTATCTATAATGTTTACCCCACCCTACAGACATGGCCAGCCAGTGAGACTACACTGAAACTATGGCCTCTCATCACTTATGACCCCCAGTCATATCACGACCCTCAATTCATAAAGTCGACTTAGCTATGGGGATCGGCTTTGTGAATCTTTTATAGAGCCATGGCACATTTCTAGTTTTTGTGAGGAGAGATCCATGGAAGCATCAACTATATGGGCATCTTGATTCTAGAAGCTACCATGGGTGGGCCACCCATCAATATGGACACCCCGTTTACTTCATATTTCTGAGTCCTAGCTCATAGAAAGTGGGCCACACTCATGGGGGGATCCTTCATCACCCACCTAGCCAAGTACCTGGGATTCTTTGATGAATCTACACCCCTCACCTCCATTGTAACCATAAAGATGATTGATCTTGTGCTTCTTCGCAAGATGCAGATGCTCGTGCAAGAGGACGACATTTATTTCTGGGCACCGGGTGTCTAGGAGGCCACACCGTAGGAGCAGCTAGCTAGATCAGCAGCAGCAGAGCCACCATAGCCTCCTCAGACAGCCCCACCTACTACAGCCATACGCTAAAACTTAAATGTGATGTGGGCTACCAATTTTGAAAGAAACACCTATAAATACCACCCTTCCAAGATATTCTGAAATACTTTGGACCTGATGGAGAAAGCGTGACCACCAAGAAGCTTTTGTAGGGCTCCTCCCTTCCATAGATAGGTTTTGATTTCAGTTTTTATTTTCTTACCTTTCTTTCATGTAATCATTGGGTGATTTTTAGTTTAATTGTAATCTTTAACTTTTCATTACTTGTTCCTTCATTCTATTCTCATCCTTTCTTTTTCTAATCTATCAGCTATGGGTATTGGTTTATTCATCATTAGTGACCACCCAACGATGATTGGTAAAACCCATAGGGGAGAGTAGGATTAGTTAGAGGGGGTTTGTACCATCATTGGTTGATTTAAATTTTCTCATAAAGATGATTTCATTCGATAGTATCATATTGTGCCTTCAGATATACTTTATTCTTTATTGAATAGTTGTCCATATGTTTTCAATAATGAACGAATCTCATCACGATATAGAGGATTTATTCATGACTACTGAATGGAATTACTCTTCTATATAAAGAAATATAAACTAAATACACTTTATCTATTTTGGTTCATCTGACCATGATGAATTGAGATTCTAGAGTATTTTGATAGGCAATGAACATTTATTTTATCAATAAAAATATTTGGTTACAAAACTATTTAATATAATTATTTTGTGAGTAAAGCGGAATTAGTATATTTAGAAAAACCTTCCCAAGAAACTGATTCCCCTCTCTTCTGTTTCTCTATTTGAATTAATTTATTTTAATTGCACAATTAGTTTAATAAAATAAAACTAAAATTAGAGTGACCTAACCTTTGGTTGAGAGTTTTAATTGATGTGTTCCATGTTCTCTATGGGTTTGATCTCGTGCTTCATCTACACTATGCCTTTGTAGTTAGTACGGTTTAGGAAATTATAAATTTATAATTTAACTCACGCCTTGAGGAAATGACAATGCATTTTAAGAAAGTCAAATTTTGGCACCATTATTGGGGATCAAATCCAGATCAAAACCTATATATGGATGGGAGGATCCCTACTAAAGCCTCTCGATAGTCGTACTTTCTTCCACAGGTCTAGAGTATTTCAGAATATCATGGAAGGGTATCTGAGGGTGGTATTTATAGGTGTTTCTTCCAAAAACCGTGGCTCATTTCATATTTAAGTTTTAGCATATTTTTATAATAATGATGTGTACTCGAGCTACATTTCGTGTATTTCATATCTAAATTTTCCTCTACCACATTGAATCTATGGAATCCTTCTATACTGGTTCGACTCTGGTCATGTTGTGTACTGGGGTTACACGACCTGCACTTGTAGTTCACAGCATGTTTCGTTATCATGGCTTGTCCAGCTCAGATCTGTTTCACATGATATGGTCATGACATGTACTCCCAGAACACAACATGTAGTCATTTTTCTTTAGTTTCCAACTCTTCTTCTCTCTCAAACATCAGGTGTCACACTACTTCTCTTCGATCGTGATGCGAAGTGTCGTTTTGTTCCACATTTTTCATGTTTTCCTTATTTTTCTGCACAAGTCAATCCTGTATAAGAATTTTCAAAACAATAATATTGGGAATATAAATTATATCCAAGTAATTAATATGAAATGCATTCATATGTTACAACACATGAAAATATGTATACAAAATAGAGATACCAAATACCCCCACACTCAAATATTTTCTCATCCTCAAGAAAAACATCATCATCAAATCACCAAGGATCCACACATCAATAAGGGAATTTTCAAATTATGATGGTCATAAACACAAGTAATAACTAGAGATTTTTTAAGCACAAATCCTAACCAACAAAGAATCCCCAAAATCATGCTTCATTTAAAATGTTCAATTCAATACATTTCTACCTTTTCACACACAGTTTTCAACCTTTCATCAACCCCCATGCCATTTATGATTTACCTCACCATAAATTTTTTCACTCATCACTTAAGATAAAAATTTAATGGAATTATGACCATACCTCAAGTACATGTTACAAACCATAGGATTTAATTGAATCTACTTTCTTCACCCCATAAAGACAAATATCACATTTAATCATGAGGACTTTGAAATAAGGATCATATGACTCTATGGCTGAGGGTAGGTAGGTAAAATGTTGAAAATAAAGTAAGGCTCGATGAGGAGGCTAAACTCTAATGTAAAAATCATGATATTCAAAAGAAAAGTGAATTGAAATGCTTTTCCACAAAAATGTAATTCCATATCACCCCCCCCCCCAAAGCATAGAATTAAGGCTCATAGACAAAGTAATCATAATGAAAAATAACCCTATCTTGTTATTTTTTTTCCTTTTTTATTTATTTTTTATAAAATTCATGATTATAATAAACCTCACATCCACCACCTAACCACATATGATAAAAATAATCGATCTAGAAATTGGTGATTTTTAATTCTCCCAATTCACAACCCATTTTTTCATCATTTTTTTATTCATTTTTTTAACAACAAGAGGGATATATAATGGAATATAATGAATGAAAATATGAACCTTCCACATAATCCCATGAAAACAAATTATAGTATACCCTCAAAAATATCACATCCCATATCCATCCTAAACAACCCATCCCCCCACACTCATTCAATTTAATATCATGAAAAATACAAAGAGCTGGGTAGGAAAGGAAATAATGGATTATAACAGGGATTAATCCTAACAAGGTCGTGCATGTATTATATGGGCTTAAGGAAGATCAATGTGCAAGTAAGTATCAGGATAAAAGGTCTCATTAATAAAATGCCACAATGATTTCAAAAGTGAATTTGTACAATCATAGCTTTGACAAGATAAAAATGCAAGTTCTATTCAGTTTACATGCCCCAAGTTTCACTAAAGAAATATGCTTAGAAAAATATGAAATATTAGGTCTAGAATCCTCTTTAGAATGAGAATAGATTATGATTCAATAAGTTCATGGCATGAAAATCAATAATCAGTTTACTCAATGCATGCTTCTAGGATGAAACATCATGAAAAGAAATCACATCAATAATAATTCTCAAGAAATCCCAAATTAAAGTAAGCAATTGGGTTCCAAATTTTCCATTTATGAATGTGTCATTTATTTTCATCATATTTAAATTTCTCCAACATGTTAATATATTTATCATTAGTGCTGATGTCTCCTATATCATTGAGTACAAGAAAAAATTCAAGAATTTTTAGGGGTTAATCTGATTCAATTTAGTTCATGGGACAATTCATTACATTTTTTTATTTCTTGTGCTAGAAATACTAAGGGTGAAAATATATAAACAAGTAGAAAGAGTACTACCCTTCCATTGATGCTTCTGAATGAGTCTCTTAGGTTCTATCTAGACAGGTTCATGATGTGTATTGTGATTAGACAACGTGAAATGTTATAGTTTCTAGCTCTTTAGTTGCTTATTGATCCTTCCTTCCAGGGACCTGAAAGATAAATAGTTAAAGAAAAGGAAATTGAGAATTTAAAATATTTATATTAAATAGTTAAAGAGGTAGACCACAGGGAGATTTATTTAAACTAAAAAAATAAAATAAATTTAAGTCATTGAAATAAATTTTAAAATCTCAGTTTCCTCCCAATAGTTGCTCTTTTTTATGGTCTTTTAGCTCTACCTTTTAACTTTTTTATCTAATATGAACATTGCACATAGCTAACCATCTTGGATTTAACCACTTTTTTCTTTCATGTGCTTATGGGGTTTTCTTTTGCTTCATCCGCTATTGGTTCATCATAACGAATGGTGGGATGAAATTTGAGGAGAGATTTAATGAAAATAAAAAGAAATAAAAATCTAACCATATTTTATAGTTTGTCTACCCCACTAATGTTTCTTCCTTTTATTCCTCTGGTTCACATTTTTAAATTTCTTCTTCAGTTGGAGCCTCAATGTTTCCTCTTCTTCTTGAAATTATAGGAGGGATTACCATTCTTCTTTAATCTCAAGAATGTCTATGAGTTCAACATATATTTTCTTAATGTCCTCTTCCTTTGTTTATTCTTATTCCACCATAAATTCATTGGATTGTACCTCCTGATCATCCTTATTTGCCACTTTTTCTTCCTTTGATTCTATAGACTGTATTATTTTAACCTCCTCATCTTCTTCCTCTTCTACCATACAATCAAAAAAAATTATCCAATATCATTCCTCTTCTTCGCACAGTTGCAAAAGGATTTCACTTTTTTCTTATTGGTGTTTTTGTATGCATAGAAGGGATGCCTTGGGTTATGATACTTTTTCTAAATCTAGAGGATCATATTTTTCAATGTTTCCAACATGCTCTAGGTAATTTTCTTTTTCCTCTACCTCTTATTTTTATTATTTTTTAATTTCCAAAGTATTGACTTCCTCCACCTTTTTATCTTCTTCATCTATAAAAAATCAATCCCTACATTGGATTTTAATAGTAAGTTGCATACTTGGGAATTTAAATTTGAAATAAAATGACAATGTTATTTAATCAAATATCCATGTTCACTAAGTTGGGCTTCACGATCATCCATTCACTTATCCAACACTCGAATGAATTTGGTGAGCAATTGGAAAGTCCGTCATCTAAATTATTCTTATAAGGTTGTTAGGAGGTTAATGGTCTTCTTGCATGTTTTTCTCTTGAGGTTCCATTATTTCAATAGCTTGGACCTCCTCTGCGTCTTGATGTTCATCATATTTAAAGAAACCTGTATATAAATTATAAACTATTGGAAGGCAATTAATAAGAGAATGAAAATTTGAAATGATTTTAGAAAGGTGAGTAGTAAATTCTCCCTACTCATTGATTTCGTCATCATTATATCCCATCATATTGTCTTTAACTTCAATGCACTAGTCGAGTAATCTGGTTAGTCTTCCTTCAGGCTATTTTTCTTGAGTTTTTTGAATGTAGTAGTCATCATGAGTATATTTCTCATCCTAGTAAATGCATTTGTATCTTTGATAGCTGGAATCTTCTCCGTTGGGGTTATAGTAGGTGTTATTCTATAGTGGAGGTAGGAATTCGTTATTCTTAGGAGAATAAGAATCATTATGACTATTGTATTATTGTGTCCTTCCTTCTAAATTCAGTTCTTCCCATGTGGTTTGATACTCTAGATATTCTATGCATTCTGATGGTATAGTGTCGTAATGTTGATTCATCTGAAAACTCATCATACACACCATGAAACAGTGCCAAAAAAGTAATATATGATAAAAATTGGCTACAAAATTAACTAAACTAAAATTAGTAAATAGAAATGGGATAAGAAAAGACTTTGACATAAACAATCGGTCTCGAGTTGTCTGGAGCGCTCCAATACTCCCCAGTAATGGTGCCAAAATTTGATTCTCCCGAAAAGAATCGTTAATTCCTCCAGCGTGTATCAAATTTGGAATTTATAATCAATCCAAAATAGTCAATTACTATAGTGACGTAGTGTAGTGGTTGTACAAGGTTGAATCCATAGGGATACTGTTGTTTGATTTTGAGGAAATATGATTCCTAAACCTAAAAGGGAGTCCTTTCTAGAAGTCTTTGTTTGGGAGTTTGATCTAAGTTTGATTTTGGGCTGATTTTAAATGATAAGCAAGGGGTTGGGATCAAGTTGACTATCTGAGAGAAGGATGTACTTTAATTCTAACTTTGGAAAGATCATATGTCTTAGTTTACGAAAAAAAACAGGGATCACTAGTTGACTTTGGTCTTAGATTCCAAGTTCTAACTAGGAAGTAGCTATTACATGGTCGGTAGATAGTGATAGCCTAGGTGAATTAGGTTTGGGTTATTTAAGGCAGAAAGTTTCCTAAGCTAAAGTTCGTAGCTTATTCTACTCCAATTAGGATAGAGTTTTTTGTTTGACCATCCTGTGGTCAGTGACATTCGCACAAATGGGATAGAATGGAGGTTTATATCCTAGCTTCTAATTCAATTAGGCTTTCCATGTTTAAAATTAAAGGTTTATTTACTAATGAAGATACATCACTTGATCCATACCCCTGAGAAATTTAGCTACACATGGAGGGGTAGGACACAATTAAATAATTGAAAGACAACATGCTTGATGGAATGATTAATGGAATCAAGATCATGAAAAGGTTAAAGAATGGTAACTGAAATAAACATGCACTAAGTAAATCACAATTATAAATAAAATACTTACTTGACAAAGAAAAATGGAAATTGAATCTAAATGAGATGGTGGGAATTGAATGTGTCGAATAACAGAAGCTTCACGAATCTTAGATTAATAAAAATTCACAAATACTATGAATTTGAGAGTTTGAGAGTGGAAAGGGAAAAAGAATTCATAAAGGAGACGACAGGGAGAATAGAAGCACATTTGGTAATGTCTCAAATTCTATGTCACTCCACTTATTATATAAGAATATTTCATCACAACGTGTACTATAGGTACACGATGTGTAGCCTTGATCCATGTCAGTTTCCCTACGATCTCTAATGTGGCATGCGAGTATCGCAGATTTATAATGTTTAACCAAGTACACGATGTGTACTCATTGTTTACACCATGTACTCTACGTCTAACTGGATTTTCCATGGAATCCTCACAGCTTTATCACTAACTGGTTTGACTGGCATAACGACATGGTCGGTATGGACACAATCTGTAGCGTATTTTTCCTTTAGGCTTCATGGCATGGTCACGTCTTGGCATCGTGACTTGGGGTAGGTTGTGACTTTCCGGTACATGATGTGCACTAGAGGATAATGATGTGTACTTTGCCGGTTTTTCACCTTTTTAACCTTTTCCTCCTAGGAAACCTGTGAATCTCTTATTCCTGAAAATTAGACACATACCATGTGCATTATCAAGTAATTTAATGAAAAAATATAAACAATTGATAGAAAAATTTATATATAAATTTGGATTATCAAACCCCCAACACATGATCAATTTCTTATCCTCAAGCAAGAACGTCCCAAAAAAGATTTCTCAAATGATAAGCAATTTCTAAAGCAATAAATATTTGTTATTTTCATGAAATTAAAATTAGGTGTAAGTAAAAAAAGTCAATTTCCAGAATAAAACCTGCATAGAAAGTTAGTCATGCATCATAGTCTAGTTTTAAAAACAAATTCTAGTCTTCTAAGCATAACCTCTTAACTATTCCTTAAGTTATATGCCCAATTGTAATCTACCTCACCATTTTTTTCTCTCATCTCTCATGGTAGAAAATGTTAAGTAGAGGTATGATTTTATCCTGAGTACATGTTCCTAACCAGAGGCTTGCACTAGTTCTATCATCTCCACTATGTAAATAAAAGCATAAGATTAATCTTGAGGGCTTTAGAAATCATGTTTTGATGACTCTACAATTATGGTTTGTTAGGTAAAATATGAAAAATCCAGCTCAAATAGGAGGTTTATCTCTATGGTGCAATGCTAAAAGTGAAAGAACAATTGTGGTGATGTTCCCCCTTCTAGATGGTCAAAATCTCTACTCCATCATCTCAGGTTGGATCCATATGTGTATCAAGTATGTATAAAAAATGATTATGTTCCTTTAATTTTTATTTTTCAATTTTATTTCTTGAAATTCATGCCTAGGATAGATCTTACATCCATCACATAACCACATATGATCCTTCAAGGGATTCATCAGTCTGGACAATGGTGATTTTTGAACCTTCTAGTGCATAACCCATATCAATTTTTCTTTTTCTTTTTGAATATTTAAAAGGAATAGAATAAGAATAAAATGTGAAAAAATGGAAATGGATCACATCCAAGTATTTGGGTCAGTACACCATATATCTTTGAAAATTGTAATCATCTCGTGTTATCTGAATGTTTTCCCCACACTTGTTCAAAGATATCCTAAATCATTGTACAAGGATAATGGTAGGAAGAATAATAGGCTTCAAATATATTCATTATAATAGGAAATTCATAGAAACTATGGGATAAATTAAGGATAGATGTCAGGTGGATCTTAGGGAAAGTGGATATCAAAGAATTCCTCAATCATTTTAAATTCATACTTGTTCTGTCATTGTATTAATAAGATCTCAGTGCAAGTTCTAGTTGGTTTACATACACCAATTATCTCTCAAGAAATATGATCAGATAAGTGTATGAAATTGAAGGCCTAGAGTCCTCTTGGGTAGTGAGAATCAAATAAAAACTAGTTATCACAAAGGGCATAGATCCAAAGTAATAGGTCAATTAATCATAATTTCAAAGGTTTTGAATTTTAATTAATTCTCTAAACTCATCAATCATTCCAAAAAAGTCTAAGTAGGAGTGAAACATGGTCCTTAACATTTTTTCACTTAAATTTTTCTTTAATTACAAGGGATAATGATTTTCAGGTTTAAAGCATGCTTATTATTTAAAAAAATGCCTCATAAACAAGTGAGAATAGTACAAATTCAAGTGTATCATCAGTGAAACTATGAGAAGACCCCCCCCCCCACACACACACAATTATAAAGATACAGTGTCCCCACTATTAATATAATTATAGTGGGAGTGGTATGGTAGTGAATTTTAAATAATTTTGAAATTGAATAATAGACAAAATTAAAAAAGGATGGAATCAAGATCTCCCTAGTACAAGTGGTATGCCATGGGGGTTTTTAAGCTTTCAGAGCAAGAAAATCCAATGTACCAGCAAAAGTGTTAGAAAATAAAATCTTGCACTAGATAAAAAAACATTATTCAACATGTATAATCATTTAGAATATCATAGAAAAAGGTAGGCACATAGAGTGTTAAAGTGGGATGTTCATTTCATTCGAATTGTGATATTTGTACAATGGAGATTCATGAAAGACATAAAATGAAGAATGAAAATGAAATGAAAAAATTGTGGCAATGATAACTCAAAAAAATGAAATAAACTATGGGTTGTCTCTCATAAAACACTAACTAAACGTCATCATCCATATGGGTGGATGGAGATTGTTTTTAGATGTTCCACTGGCTTAGTTTCTCTTTCGCCACTTATAGCTACTAGAGGTTGTGTCCTCAAGCTCGTGTGGTCATTTTGGTGGTTCAATCACTTCGACTGTAGCCATTTGGGTAAAAATGAGGTTTGTTAAGAATGTAATAATTGTTCATGGCGGCTGCTGGTAGTGGTGAATTGTGAGTGATAGCTCATGAAGTAATCGGGAAATGTCGATGACGTACTTGAGTACCCTTTTTTGTAAGACCGCTGGCGGGACTAGACCATCAAGGATGGCTAATGATTCTGAGGAGCTTGAAATTCTAAAGATACAATGAAAATAAATGGAAATGAAAACACAAAAAAAATGTAAAAATGAAATCTCATGAATATAAATATAGAGAAAAGTCATACAGAGTTGAGAAACAAAATAAATAAAATAAAAAAATTCCTAAGTAAATGAAAATGGTCCCAAAAATCCAAAAAGATGGATCAAAATCAGATCAAAGATCCACCCCAAAAATCTCCTCGAGTATCATCCCACTATCTGGTGTCTCGATTGAATGGTTGGGCATATCCGTGTCAGTAGCAGCAGCAGTAGAGAATGAAGGTGTAGTGGTGGTGGGTGGTGTGGTAGTAGAGGTATGGAGAAGGGATGGAGTGGTGGGTGGGAAAGTACCAATCTGTGTTGGGGGAAAGGGTCTAGCATTTGGACATGGTATCTCAGTGATGGGTTCAGGGGAAACTCCTTTTCCCCTTTGAGATTGGTCATCCAGGAACTCCTACTGGGCAATAGGGTTCGTAAGATCAAGAGTCAGTTCCAGTTGCTTAGAAGGGGTGGGGGAATAGTGTAAGATGAAGGTCCAGTTGAGGCAGGAGACGATGAAAGGGTAAATGTAGAGATCTCAATGAATGGGAGTTGAATTTGGATCGATATTTGGCACAAACATTCAAAAATTCACTGGATATCATCCTAGAGCTCAGTGAGGTTTTGAAGGGATGGTGGTGGTACGATCTAATTGGTGGAAATTGAGGTGGTGGTGGGTATGGGTGTAGTAGTTGTTGCTCTATTAAGAGGCTGGGGTGGCTCAATTATTGTTGCTCTGGCTGGCTTCTCCTATGGTGTGGCCTCCTAGAAACCTAGTCCTAGAAATAAATGTTTTCCTCTCGTACAAACATCTTCATCTTCTGGAGAAGAACAAGATCATTCATCTCGATGGGTCCAATGGAGGTGAGGGGAAGATATGCATCAAATACACCTAGGTACTTTGTCAGGTGGGTGATGAAGGATCTACCCATGAGTGTGCCCCACTTCCTCTAAGTCATGACTCAAAAATATTAAGCGAATTGGGCAGCCATATTGATGGTTGGCCCACCCATGGAAGCTTCTATAATCTAGAATCTCATCTGGATGACACTACTATGGGTCTCTCCTCGTAAAACCATACATGAACCATGGATATATGAAAGATGCCCAATGTTGGGCCCTATAGCTGAGTCGAATTCATGAGTCAAGTGTCGTGATACAACTGGGGGTCATGGGAAATTAGAGGCCAAAGGTTTGGTGAAGTCTCGTAGGCCATACATGTCTATAGGGTGGGGTAAACATCAAAGATAATGAACTCCTCAGTGTAGATACTAAGCCCAACTCTGAATTTGGTTTTACATCTTCTGCCAAGACGAAAACTTAGGTAGTTAATGAAGATCTTAAATGTATCCAAGAACTCAAGGAATAGCTCCTGGTATTTCTCCTCTTATACTACGATAGTGATATTGATATTTAATGTCTCTAAGAGATGCAAGACATCATCAAAAACATTCAACTTTGAGATAACATCCAAGTCCAATGTTTTTTTGGTTCGCATTGTTATCACTTGTTAGTGAATAAGATTCACCTGATGATGCAGGTTGCTGAAGTAGAGTGTCGGGTGTAAATGTTGGTTCTCATCGGTGGATGGAGAGGATGTGTCATCATAAGATTTGGACATATCATGCGGGAACTTAGTAGTTGGTCGCTGGATCTCAGAGTCAGAGGATGAGGTTGAGGGTGCAGGATCAGGCTAGGGTCGCTTGGTGCATGTCGTGGAAGTATAAGGGTGGTGCGTAGGGAAGGTGCAAGTCATGCACTAGAGAATTTCAGTTGTGTGGTGGCCTAGTTGGGTGGTTAAAGAAGAGGATAAGGGGGTGTTTCAAGGGTAGAGGGAAGTAGTGCATGGGTTTGAGAGTGAAGAAGGGGTTTGGTAGGCACTTCAGGTGCAATGGTAGAGGGGTAGTTGGGGGAGATGAGGGTTCATGGTTGAATTGGTGTGGGTTGTGACTTGTAGGTTGTGACCTACAATTTTTAAAAATAGAGCTGACCGTATACAGGACGTGTATAGGTGAGTCACATCATGTATGGGGAAGATAATTTAGAATTCTAGGTGAAAAATAGACATGTTGTGAACATAGTGTACACAACATGTACTGAACTGTGTTTGGACCAATTTTTTTGTACCTTCCGCACCTCATCCTCCTTTTTGAATGATATCCTTAGACAAAAATACTAATCTAACTTATCTAAAACTTTCCAAATTAGGGTATCCTCAAAGTTAGTGCTTACTTTATATTCAGTAACTAGACTCCATTAAAGCATTGTGGAACTTGAGTCAGATGACATAGCCTTCATGGAATGGGTCCTAAAATATCTTCAACCTTTGACCATTCACCTTGATTGGTGGTCCTCTATCTCATTGAATTTCAATTGTGCTATAGATAATAACTTGGAAAATCTCAAAATTACCAGACCAACTTGACTTCAGATTTCCTAGAAATATATTTAATCCTGAATTGAATAGAAAAACCTTATTCCATGGGATGAAGGTACGTCTTGTAATTCATTGGTCGTGCCATTTTTTCATTTTTTTCTTGTAAATACCTGTGTTTTCATACGCATATCTCCTTATTTCCTCTAATGCATTTAATTGTAATAATCATTCCTCTCCAGCCTTTTCTACATCCAGATTCATCATTTTAATTTCCAAGAATTAACGATGTTGTAGCCCCACCAGAAGATGATGTGGTTTACCATATACCAGTCTAAATGGGGTGGTGCCTATGGGTGTTTTGTATGCAGTTCTGTATTCCCATAATTCATCATCCAACTTCAGGCTCCAATCTCTTATGTTGGTGTTTACAGTTTTCTCTAAAATTTCATTCACCTCCCTGTTTGACAATTCAACTTTCCCACTTGTTTGTGGGTCCTAGTGAGTTCTAGTGTTGTATTGAATTCCATATCATTCAATAATTTTTTACACTGACTGATTAGAGAAATTTGTTCCACGATCACTGATGAGTAATCTTGGAAATCAAAAATGTCTAAAAACATTCTTTAGAAGAAAATTAAGGACCACCTTTGTTGTGTCATGTGATGTGGCTTCAGCTTCAACCCATTTTGAGACATAGTCTACTGCAACTAGAATGTAACTCCTACCATGTGATGTAGGAAATGTTCCCATAAAGTCAACACCACATATGTCAAAAACTTATAATTCTAGAATGGGGTTTTGTGGAATCTGATTTCTTTTACTAATGTTCCATGTTCTTTTACATCTATCAAATTGATGGAAGAATCCCCTAGCATCGTGATTCAATAAAGGCTAGAAAAATCCACTTTGTAGGATCTTTTCCACTGTGCGCTCTGGTCCATGATGTTTTCCATTTGGTGATATGTGGAAAATTTTGATGAAAATATGTATCTCCTACTCCAGGATGCAATGTCTTAAAAGGCCATTAGCACAATGCTTGAATAGAAATGGTTCATCCCAAAAGTAGTGTTTTGCATCAGATAGAAACTTATTGTGTTTCCGGTATAAGAGGTCATGATGGAGATATCATGTGGAAAGATAGTTGGTCATGTCTGAGAACTAGGGTTGGGTCTTGAAACTAAATAATGTCTCATCTATAAAATATACTTCAATATCTATATCACTATCTTCTTTAATGATGGTCACGGGTAATTGAGGGAGGTGGTCTTCAATGACATTTTTTATTCCTTTCGTGTCCTTGATTATGATGTCGAACTCTTACAGAAAAAGAATATTGCGAGCTAATCTTGTTTTTGTATCTTTATTGTTCATCAGGTATAGAAGGGAGGAATGATCTATATGGACAATGACTTGGGATAGAATGAGGTATGAACAGGACTTTTCAAAGGCATATAAAATGTCTAGGGGCACCTTTTTCGTAGTTTTATAATTGACCTGGACATTATTTAAAGTATGGTTGGCATAATAGATTGGACAGAAGGTGTTGTCAATGTGTTTTCTGAGAACATCTCCTACATCTGGGTCACTGGCGTCACACATAAGCTCAAACTCTTTATCCTAATTTGGTGCAATGATAACTGGAGACGCAATCAGAGTGTTTTTAAGTGTTTCAAAATCTTTTCGACAGTCTCATTGGATTACAAAGGAATATCTTTTGACAAAAAGTGTGTCCGTGGACATGTGACTTTAGTGAAATTTTTTATGAAACATCTGTACAGTGAAGCATGCCCAAGGAAAATTCTAATCCCTTCAACATTTGATGGTTCAGGTGGATCTTTGATAACTTTGATCTTTATCAGATCAACCACAATTCCTTATTTGGAAATATTGTGTCCCATTAAAATTCCTCCATCTACCATGAAGTGAAATTTTTTCCAATTCAGTACTAAGCTTCTCTCCTCACAGTGTTGGAGGACCAGTTCTTGATTTCTTAGACAGACATCAAATTTATGACATCATTTATAGGGAGGTGACGCTACTTTGGAAGAAAAGAACTCTAGTTTTCTATCCTAGGATTACCTTTCCCTCATCCCCTTTCTTCTCAACACCCTTGCATCTTAATCATTATTTTTAGTGCATATACCATGGTACCTTGACCCGATCATGGAACCTTGATGCCCTCAAACCCTTGGCCTTTTATCCTAAGATCTAAATTCATTTTTCTTCCCACCACCGGACAACAATAGTCGAGAAACATCACCCTACAATACCAAACCCGCCAAACCCCAATCAAATTGTGGAACACCTGTTGCAACCAGAGAAGACCAACATGGAATGGTTTACCATCGATCCATTGTGCAACACCAAGAATTGTGTGCTCACTTATCCAATCCCAAACATTTGAAATTAAACCTGGACTCATCCACATGACCTAAAACATGGGGTAGTTCAAAGTTATTAAAGGAGAAGACCCCCACGAACATATTTCTAACTTCCTAGAAGTATGTGATACCTTTCTCAACTATGGAGTATCATCGCAAGCTATGAAAATTTGTATATTACCTTTTTCACTTAGAGAATGAGCAAAATATTAGCTCAAAATCCAATCTCCTGAGTCAATTATGACTTGGGATGAGCTCGCAAAAAAGTTTTTTGATAAATAATTTCCCACGATCTGGACCTGGAAGCTTCATAACGACATTCAGAACATTCCACAAGTGGATGGATAATTTTCATGGGAGTAATGGGATTGATTAAAATAACTAATGATTAAGTTTCCACATCATGGACTCGACACTTAGATTCAAATGAAAACTTTCTATCAATGACTCCAACGAGCAGCACGAACAATCGTCGATGTTGCCACTGAGTGAGGTTTGATGTTTAAAACACCCAATGTAGGAAGAGCTATTTTGGAAAAAGTATCCCACAATGCCAGTCTATGGCTAAGTGACTATGGACCACCATGATGTGGAATCCACCAATTTGATGAGGCCACCCAATTATCTGCACAAGTAGAAGCACAAACTAAGAATCTTGAGTCATTTTAGATACAAAACACACAACCCTATCCTACCCCAGTCATGGAGATTCAGTTATGAGAGATTTTTAGTGGACTTCACTTGTATCAATATTGCAAAGTAGAATATGAAGAACCATAGGATTGTAATTATGTTAATTACAATCAAAAAAATCATCCATTTCTATATCAACAACAATAGCCATTTTATTTGAAAATACCTGCTCAGTAGCAGCCTCCAAACAATCATGGATATTTTCAAAAATGTAGTTTTCCACCTCAATTTCACAATTAGGGACCACTGGGGTATCCCCCAATAAAGCTTGTCATGATACCATAGCATTAGACATATCTTAAACAACCCTTTCTGAGGCTCCAACTACAAAAACAATTTTTACTCGCCTAGCCAAGATCACAACAGAAACCTCCACCACTGTAGAGTAACTTAGATAACCTCTTGACATCCTTCATTCAAAATTCATATCAAACGATGACCACACAGAAGAAAAAGATGCAAAACCATTGAAAAACTTTGAGAAACTTGGAGATTCAAATGGGTTAGATCTCAAAAACCTTATCTCAAATATTACTGAGTACTCTACCTAGTAACATTGAGATATACCTAGGAGAGGAAGCAAAGGATGTAGTGATGAGGAATGGAAAAGTGTTAGATTTACAACAACTGATGGAGAAAAGACCACAGGAATATCTCAATAAACAATAGAAATAAGTGGAGGAAGCCATTCCCACAACACCAAAAAAAAAGCAATACCTTCTCAGCTAGAGCATGCTCCAGAAAAACAGAAGAAACCCATTTTAGCAACACTACCTCCATAAAATCCACCTCTTCCCTTTCTAAAAAGAGAGAGGCAAGGTTGGTAGGAAGCAAAATAAAAAAAGTTCCTTGAAATGTTCAAACAATTTCACATCAATATTCCTTTTACTGAAGCAATCTCCCAAATACCTGTATATGAAAAATTTCTCAAATAATTTCTATCAAAAAAGAGATACATAGAAGATTTTTGGGTCATCTCATTAAAGGAATAATGTTATGCTATTGTATAGTAGAAAATCCCAGAAAAGATGAGATATCCCAAAATCATTTCAATCCCTTGTGTGATAGGTGAATGAAAATTTGGAAGAGCACTATGTGATCTTAGAGCCAGCATTAACCTTATACTTATGAGTGTTTTCCACAATCTAGGACTCCAAGAGCTCAAGGAAATAAGGGTAGCATTGCAGTTAGTTGATCATTCAGTTATGTACCCAAGTGTTATTTTTGAAGATGTTCTGTTCAAAGTTGGAAAATTAATTTTCCCAGTAGACTTTCTAGTTTTGTATATAGAAGAGAAAGGAGATATACCGATCATTCATTGAATACCCTTCCTGGAAACAGGAAAGGCCTTGATTTATATTAATCAAGGATGTATCATCTTCAGATTTGGAGAATAAAAAGTAGTGTTTAACCTGATAAAGGTTTCACAACATTCAGATGATGCAGTGGACTGCAATGTCATCTCTCTTGTTGGGAAAGGAGAGGAGTACAGGGCTATTGAGGAAGATATTGATGATTCGTGTTCAGAGAAATAAAAAGACTATGACTTAAAGGAAGTTAGCTTTATTTATTCACTCACCATAGACATTGTGACACCATTTATCCCATCCATCATTTAGCCACCCCAATTTTACTTGAAACCTTTACCAAGTACATTGAAGTATTCCTATTTAAGAGATTCATTCACTTTACCCATCATTATCAACACCGAACTATCCCAGGATCAGGAATAAAAACTGGTTGATGTCCTAAAAGGACACAAGAAGTCAATTTCTTGGGGAATGGAAGATATTAATGTGATAAATCCTTTAAAATTTACCCACCAAATTTTATTGGAAGTGGATGAAAAACCAAAAAGGAAACCTCAAAGTCAGCTCACGCCGCCAATGAAGGAGGTTGTCAAAAAGGAAGTGTTGAAGCTCATGGATGCTAGAATAATCTTACCTATATCAGATAATAAATAGGGGAGTCCCCTCCAAGTCATTCCCAAGAAAAGGAGGACTCGTAGTAGAAATGGATGATGATAATGAACTCATTCCAACATGAACCATCACTGGATGGAGAGTTTACATGGACTACATATGTTTGAATGCAGCAATAAGGGAAGATCATTTTTTCTTACCATTTATGTATCAAATTATAGAGATATTAATAGGTAATGTATCAAATTTAGAATTTATAATTGGTCCCAAACATTCACTAACTATAAAGATGCAGTGTAGTGGTAGTACGGGTTTGATGCTATAGGGAGAATGCTGTTGGATTTTGGGGAAATATGATTCCTAAACCTATAAGGGAGTCCTTTATAGAAGTGACTTTTAGAAAATTTTCACCAAATATTGACCCACCTTCATCTATCATTCAATGAGAAAACTACATTTAACCATTCACCATCTCCATCCCTAGCTGGACCTTCATCCTCCACAATTCCCCCACCCCTTACGACCAGCCGAACCTCCCTCCTGATCTCACAAACCCTACCGCCCAGTTAGAGTACCTAGAGAAGCAGGCCCGGAGGGGCAAGGGAGTTTCCACTAAACCCATCCTCGAGGTACCATTAATTGATCCATATATTAGACCCACAATCCTAGTATGGATCGGTAATTCCACACCCACCACCCCAGCCCATCCCTATACCTCCACTACCACATCACCAACCACCGCTACACCTCCATCCTCTACTACTGCTGCAACTAACACGGATACACTCGGCATGTCGGTCGATACAATAGGTAGTGGGAATATTCTTGAGAAGATTTTTGGGGTAGATATCTGATCTGATTTTGATCTATATTTTGGGACTTTTGGGACCCTTTTAATGTGATTAGGTGGGTTTTTGTTTTAGTAATTTTGTTTCTCAACTCTGTATGACTTTTGCCTATTTTTATATTCATGGGATTTCGTTTTTACATTCTGTTGTTTTTTCATTTCCATTTATTTTCATTGTATCTTTATTATGTCAAGCTCCTTATAATCATCTATCATCCTTGATGGTACATTCCTTCTAGAGGTCTTAGAAAAAAGTGTACTAGATCACGTCATCGACATTTCCCGATAGCTTCACGAGTTATCACTCACAATTCACCACCACCAGTAACCACAATGTCCAATGATTCCTTTCTTACAACACCTCATTCCTGCTCACACGACTGTGGGTGAAGTGATTGACCAACCAAAATGACCACAGAAGCTTGAGGACACATCCTCTAGCAGCTCTAAGTGGTGAAGGAGTAATTGAGCTGGTGGACCATCTGACAATAATCTCTATCCACCCATCTGGCTGACGACGTTAAGTTAGAGCTTTATGGGAGGAAACCCATATTTCATTTATTATTTTACCAAGTCGTCATTTCCATGTATTATTTATTTTATTTTCATTATTCATTTTATGTATTTAATGAATCTCCATTGTACAAATATCACAATTTGAATGAAATGAATATCCCACTTTCTCACTATGTGTGCCTACCTTTTTCTTGGATATTCTAAATGTTTATACCTGTGGACTAATGTTTTTTATCTTGTGTAGGATTTTATTTTCTAATATATTTGCTGATACATTGTATTTTCATGCTATGACAGCTCAAACAGTCCCCCCCATGGCATACCACTTGTACCAGGGAGCTCCAAATTCCCTTCTTTTTTAATTTTTTTAAATATTCCATTTCAAATTATTTAAAATTCACTTCCATACCACTCCCACAATAATTATATTGGAAGTGGGGACATTTTATCTTACTAAGTTTGGGGGGTCTTCTCATAGTTTCATTGATGATACACTTGAATTTTTATTGTTCTCACTTGTCTATGAGGCATTTTTCTGAATAATAATCATGCTTTAAACTTGAAAATCATTATGTCCTTGTAATTAAAGAAAACTTTAAGTGAAAAAATGTTAAGGACCGTGTTTCACTCCTACTTAGACTTTTTTATAATGATTGATCAATTTATAGAATTAATTCAAATTCAAAATCTTTGAAATTATGATTAATTTACCTATTACTTAGGATTTATGCCCTTTGTGATTGCCAGTTTTTATTTGATTCTTACTACCCGAGAGGACTATAAGCCTTCAATTTCATACTCTTATTTGAGCATATTTCTTGAATGATACCTGGGTCATGTAAACCAACTAGAACTTGCACTGAGATCTTATCAAAATAATGAATCAACAAGTATTTATTTAAAATGATTGAGGTATTCTTTGATAGCCACTTTCCTTAAGACCCACCTAAAATCTATCCTTCATTTAGGACATAGTTTCCATGAATGGCCTATTAGAATGAAGCTATTTCAAGCCTATTTTCATTCCTACCATACTCCTTGTACAATGCTTAAGGATATATTTGAACAAGTGTGGGGGGGGACATTCATATATCATGGGATGCTTACACTTTTAATAGATGTATGGTGCACTTACCTGATTACTTATTTGTGATCCATATCCATTTTTTTCATTTAATTCTTATTTTGTTCCTTTAAAAAAATAAAAAAATAATAGGAAAATTGATATGTGTGGTGCACTAGGAGGGTCAGAAATCACCATTGTTTAGACCAATGAATCCCTTGAACGATCATATATGGTTAGGTGATGGATGTGAGATCAATCCAAGGCAGGAATTTTAAAAAATAAAAATGAAAAAGAAAAAGGAAAGGAATATAATCATTTTTGTATACATACTTGATGCACATATGGATCCCACCCAAACTGAAGGAGTACAAATTTGACCGACCATAAGGAGAAATGTCATCACACTTATTCTTTCACTTTTTGAATTGTACTATAGATCTTACCCTCCTATTTGAGCCAGATGTTTCACATTTAACCTACCTACCCATAGCTGCGGAGCCATCAGAACTCGATTGATTAATCCTTTGAGATTAATCTTATGCTTGTCTTTACATAGTATAGATGATAGAACAAGTGCAAGCCTATGGTTAGGAACATGTACTCAGGGTACGATCAAACCTCTACTTAAATTTTCTACCCTAAGTGATAAGAGTAAAGAATGGTGAGGTATATTACAATTAGGAATATAACTTAAGGAATGGTTAAGAGGTTATGATTAGAATACTAGATTTTTTTTTTGAAAACTATATTGTGTGGAATGAATAACTTTCTATGAAGTTTCAATTATGTAAAATGATTTTTCTTTGCTTACACCTAATTTTAATTACATAGACATAAGAAATATTTCTTGCTTTACAAATTTCTTATCATTGGAGAAATATTTGTTGAGACTTTCTTTCACGGGGACAAGAAATTGTTCAAGTGTGAGGGGGTTTGATAAGCCTAATTTATATATACATTTTGATATCCATTGTTTATAGCTTTTTATTAAACTACATGATAATTCATGTTGTATGTGTATAATTTTGTAGGAAGAAGAGCTTCTTGGTTTCCTAGGAATAAAAGGTAGAAAAGGTGAAAAACTGGCCAAGTACACGTCGTGGTCCTCCGGTACACATCGTGTACCTAAAAATAAAAACCTACCCCAAATCATGAAGTCAATCTATGACCATTCCATGAAGCCTGAAGTAAAAAAGCCACTACACATTGTGTACAGAACGACCACATTGTGATGCCAATCAAACTAGTTAAAAAGAAAGGTGTAAGGACTCTATGCAAAATCCAACAAGACGTAGAGTACATGGTGTGAACAACTGGTACACGTTGTATACCTGGTCAAACCTCACAAATCCACTAGACCTGCATGACACACTGGAGATCCCAGGGAAAATGACATGGATCACGGATACACTTCGTGAAGAAATATTCTTAAATATGCAGAGAAGCGGCAGAGAATTTGAGACATTCTCAGATGTGCTTCTCTTCTCCCTTTCATCTTCTTTACGAATTATTTCACCCTTTCCCCTCTCAAACTCTCAAATTCCTAGTATTTGTGAATTTTTATTAATCCAAGAGTCGTGGAGCTTCTGTTCTTTAATACATTCAATTCCCTCTACCGTATTTAAATTCAATTTACATTTCTCTTTGTCAAGTATGTCTTTTATTTATAATTTTGATTTACTTAGTGCATCTTTATTTCAGTTACCATTCCCAAACCTTTACATGATCCGGATTCCATTAATCAATCCATCAAGCATGTTTTATCTAGGTTATTTAATTGTGTCCTACCCCACCATGAGTAGCTAAATTTCTTAGGGGTAGAGATCAAGTGATGTATCTACATAATTAAATTCACCTTTAAGTCTAAACTTGGAAAGCCTAGTTTAATTAGTAACTAGGATATAAACCCCTAGTTGATCCCATTTTTGTGAATGTCTCTGACCACACGGTGGTAAAACAAATGACCCTACCCTAATTGTATTATACTATTCTATGAACACTAGATTAGAAACCTTCTTCCCTAAATAATACAAACTTAATGCACCTTGGTTGTTGTTATATCCTGACCACAAAATAGCTACTTCCTAGGTAGAACTCGGAGACTAAGATCAAATTCAACAAGTGATCCACATTTTATTTATAGAATAAGACATAGGATCTTTCCAAGGTTAAAATTAAAGTATATCCTTCACTCAGATACTCAACCTGATCCCAACCCCTCGTTTGTCATTTAAAGTCATCCCAAAATATAACTTTGAACAAATTCCCAAACAAAGACTTCTAGAAAGGACTCCCTTACATGTTTAGGAATCAGATTTCCCCAAAATCAATTAGAATTCTTCCTATAGATTAGACCCCATACTACCACTACACTATGTATTTGTAGTTAGTGAATGTTTGGTACCAATTATAAATTATAAATTAAATACATGCTGAAGGAAGTAATGTCACTGCAATGCAGGATCCATCACAATGGTTTGATATAAAAAATGGAAATATAATTGTTACCTTGATTTAAATTTTGTGAGCATCCAATCTATTCTAATCAATTTCTCTAAATATTTAAGATACTTCCTCATAAAAAAATATCTTTGAATCATTACTTAAAAATTTATTTTTCTTGTAATGTATTCTCATCTTTTTCTCAACATTATGCTCAGTATACCATGTATCCTCTTATATTTTTTCCTTATAATTCATCACACCATGGGACATCCTCACATTAAATATAAATAATACATTTCCAATAACATATTCCCATATTTCAGCTTGATAATATTTTCCCTCTATAATGAATGCTCTCACATATTCCAGATATTATGTTTAGTGTAGTATAATATTAACTTTTAAATTAATAATGTATGATAGTTATAGATAATAATTCATTTGATCTTTTATCATATACTTTAAAACCACTTTGAAAAAAAAATAGAATTAAGGAATAATATAAATACTGATAAAATAGGGAGAACAAAATATAACATATCACAGAAAGAAAGAATGCCAAAATGGTAGTAGAACATGGTATCATAAATTAGAATCCAATATACTAACTTTATATTCTCTTATTCATAATCTAAATAGTGTTATCATATTTATAACCTTGATATGAAACTTGAGAATGAATTCTATAGTTGATGGAATGTAAATAAATTATGCAATGTAGGTTCTACTATTATTTTAACATCGAGTATGGATCGTAATTTCCAATAACCCAAAATCATAATATTAATTTATTGTAAGTCATATAACACATTTTTTTATAAGTTGGCTTCTGATAACTTGAAATTTTATGGCTTAAAATTTTTCATGTTGTGGACTATATGCCATATCTTTCTAGAACCTAAAATGGTAAGGTCTTATGTTTATCATGACTTGGACTGTAACATTTGAGCACTTTTATGCATTCATAACAATTTACTTTATATTATAGTATAAATCCTATAAAAGTCTCTAACACATTTACTTTATATAAAAATCAAATAACAATTAAATTTTACAAAATAATAAAAATATATAAACAAAATAATATAATATAAAAAAATAAATAAATAATGATTCAACCAACTAAACATAATATAAAAAATCTTGAATTTATTGGGGAAAGGTAATTATAAAAACACATATAAAAAGGGTAATGGATCCGCTCAAAATTTTCCCCTTGATAATTACAAAACCTAAAATCCCCTACCCCTTAAGATCAAAAATTAATTACCAATAAAATTATATCATGTAATAAAAAATAGTAAATAAAATGAATAAACTAACATCTAACCATTGTTAAAGTATCAGATTGGAATAAATAGAGATAAAAATATAAAAAAAAGAATATCACTTATTTAAAACACTAAAGTACAATATATAATAAAAAAATAATTAAACTATCATGATTAAGTAATAAAAAATTACATAATACCTAGAATTCTCAATAGTTTAAAAGAACACCTCCCACTAAACACATGCATAATAAAAATACACAATTGTTAAAGAGATTAATAAAAAATAAAAAATAGTAAAATCTCCCCTTAATGTAAGATTCTTCTTTTTGAAATGATATAATAGTGAATGATCATCATTTTTTAAATTCCTCTTATATGAAACAAAAAAATTACAATGAACCACATAATAATTAATGATATTCGAGGAATTAAAATAAAATATATATAATAAATTTAAAATAGTAAATAGTTAAGAACATACCATTAAACCAAAAAGAAAATAGTAAATGCATACTCAATATATAAATGAAATAACTCATATATAACCTCATGCCATCATACCAAAAAATAGAACAAAAAAATGTATACGTAGTAGCCAAAATAAATACATAGTCTAGGTTAGTAGAGTGGTTTATGACCCAGTGGATTCCTCATAGTTCCTTTGTGGACTAAAAATGAGTGAACTTTATAAAAATTTAAACTCATAAAATATTTATTAGTAAATTCATTACCCTATTGGTAGTTTAAACCTATAATAATAGTTATAATCATAATCATCATGTAAGTCACATTTAGGAAATTAACTATAAATTAATAAACCTTTTTCTTAATTTTATTATCAACTATCTAAAAATAAATAGGATGAACAATGTTTTCCTTTGAAACAATCTTTTAAAAAATTGTAATTCTCAAAAAAAATTCTCTTTTGTAATTTTTACCAAATCCTTCTTCAGTTTTCCATTCTTTTTTATAAAATATTCAATGTCATCAAAAACTTTATCATTTTTGTAGGAAGCAGTGTGAGAAGTATCATTCATTAATCTTTAATTTGAATTCTTTAGATTAACCATATCATCCAACATAACTATGAATTTCTCCATTTCCTCTTCATCATTTTTAGAAGTATGAACTTTAAACTTCTCATTCTCACCTTTAGGATTCTCATTTTCTTCTCTAAAATTTGATAGGTCCAAATCAACATTATTTTCCTCTTTAACCACCTTCTTGTGTTCCTTTATTAGATTATTATATAAAATGATATTGTTTTCAATTTCCTCATGGTATATAACACAAATCTCAATTAAATCTTCAATACTAGGATTAACATTACCAAAATCATCATTATAATTATAATAAAAATCAAAACTACAAACCTCATCATATTCATCTAGGATTCACACATTAAAAATTTAATTTTTCCCCTCATAAGATGAAATCAAATATTTATAAAATAATGATTTATTCCTTCTAAAATTTCTCTTCTTTATATTATTACTAGGAAAATCTTGCCTCAATAGACCATGATTTTTATAATCACCCACATATTTTATCTATAGAATAAATAATATCATGTGATTTCATTCGTGAAATATTTATATTTCAAACTTTATCTCTTTTTGGCTATCAAAAACAAAATATCTCCCAAGACTTTTTACAGTTTAGAGAAAAATAATAGATCCATAAATACATATAAACAATAAATTCATCAAAGATTATAAACAATTAGAGCTATAAATTTTATAATTTGATACCAATTTTTATGACCCATAACAATTATGGGAAAGATAATATGAGGTGAATTGTAATATTAAAGTAATCATTGTAATCAAAAATATAATGTTGAATCTGTTGGATAAGATAAAAAATTCATGTGTAAATAAATATAGCAGTGAGTGTGTAGAGTGAATGTAGTAAATATAAACAATATTGCAGGCAAGATTTATAATATTTCAGAACCAAATTATCCTATATATGGTCTTCACATTATCAACACAAGATCATGGATATCCACTATGATATATCCTTTCACAAGTGTATATCAAACATAACCTTTTACAAGGGTGTAAACTAAATTTCATGAACCAACCCAGGTCATCCTCAAATATAAAACCTAATACAACCCATGTAAAATCCCGAAGTGAATTTTGGATCCACATGGGAATAACACAAGTTCCTGGATATTAATGATTTTCCATTGTGAATGATTTCTTAGAAAATGATATAAAAACTAAGATCTGTTAAGAATTAGGGAAATGAACAAAATCCCAATACATAACATAAATAAGAGAAACTATAAACAAATATACACCATAAAAAGATAGATCCATATATAAATAAATAAAATATGTAAGTTTTATCGTAGAAACACGGGTATTAGTCCAGGAGTATACAAAACAAAATGTAAGATTGTAACATGTCTCCATGTGACATGTAGGTTAGTATCCCACCATTCTTCCACTAAAAAATGAAATTGAACTATCTCAATTACCCACTATCGCAAATAATTTCCTTTCTATTTTGTTCTTCGTACATGACATAGTTAACATATACTCTTTGGGTGTATAAAAGATGTAATCCCAAAATCATAGTATGGTTCCACAAAGTGTTCCATAAGAATAATTTATTAAATAAACAAATTATATTGAATTCAAAGAAATAAAATAGTAAAATATAATATTTTCATAATTTTTTTATAAAATAGGAAGAATAGTCATTTTTTAATAGTTCTAAAAAATGAATGAGAATATTTATTCATGATCTAAAGAAAAAAATGAAAATCAACCATTCAATAATAGTATAAATAGAAAATATATATATAAAAACAATTTCATATACATGAATCAATTAAAAATACTAAAAACATAACCATTTAGAACAATTTATCATCTTGGTAATGAGTCCTAAGGTAAATCAGGTTAGGGATATCTATGATCTTCACACTTCAAATGACTAACAAAAAATAATTGGGTGCACACTCACATCCCTATAACATAGGCCTAGGGACTAGAGATCACTGGCATATTCCTCCTTGACTTACCAATGTTTAATTATAGTTATTCTATATATCTAATGCTAGAGAGGCTAACCACACCTAGTCATGATTTTCTAAGACTACCTTACTAATACCTAGGCTCCCATTGGTTTTACCCCTCTCATAGAGTCACCATTTTCACAATTAAATATCATTTTAAAGGGGATTTTATCAATAAAAAACTATCTCTATAAACACGATGCAAAAAACCTAAAACTGATTATAGACTTGCCTAAAATCATTTTCAACATCAATTAATTTTCCTCCTTAAAAACATATTTTATGAAATCAAAATCATTCCTTAATATAATTTAAACCCTATTACAAAATAATAAATAAAGAATAATTCATATGATGATTCAATTTTTATAAAACCACCTAGATCCAACACTTGGGATAATCAGCAATCTGAAGGATCCCATATGCCAAGAGAATAGAGTTATCCTAAAATAAACTAAACAAAAAGTATTTATCAATGAATCAGGATATGAAAATCCCCTAATATATCATAGCCTTAAAAATAACAAAAATCACAAGAGTGGAGAGAAAATATCAATAGAAGTTGAGAGAAACCCCTTATCATGATGTCTCTTTAAGATATAGGGTTAATCCCAATAGAAATTCCACCACAAGTGATGGGAGAAAGGATTTCATGTGAGATTAATGAAATTGGTTTTGAGATTGGTCAAAATGAATCAATAATAGGGTTAAATCAATCTAAGGGGAAATGGATAAGCCACAACTTAAACTGTTGGGGTGATAGGTTCACAGCATGAAACAAGGATTCATGATGTGGATTATTTCTTCTCGATCGGTTCATAACTTGAAAAAAAATCATGAGATAAAACAAATTAATTTAAAATAAGTCTCACTGCCTCAAAAATTATTAACCATTTTTTGTTTGAATCATTGATTCATGTGGTAAATTTATTCAGTAGCAAGGTTATAGTACCCCCAATTTCGGGCACTTGACCTTTTATATATGTATTTTAAATATATAAATTGATTGGGTTAAGATTTGGGAGGTTCAGATGAGTTTTTTAGTGTTTGCAGGATTTTCTATGGGTACTTGATTTGATCATGGTTACAATAAACTATGAAACACATCTAGAAAATTGTACAATTGAAATAATGGGAAATGGTTAGGTGCATGGTTAAGTGCAAGGTTTGTCCAAACCATGAGAATTCCCAAGAGAAAACATGCAATGATGAATAGAGGGTAATATCATGGTTGGTGCATGGTTTTCTAGCCATGTGAACCAACCATGTGAGGTGTGGTTTGAGGAAGTGGATAATGAACGGTCATCACATGGTTTTATTAACTATAAATCGTGAAAAAATAGATTCTAAAATCATGGTTTTAATCATATTTACCTCCTGAACCACTTGTTTATTCCATAAATAGATAATAAAATTAATTCATCTTCCTCCTAAGTATATGGAATAAATTATTTTTTATTCTTAAGAAATTACTAGGTTAATCTAAGTGATTTTGAGGCCCGTATTCTTTGGTTAGTATTAGTTCTTCATCATTTTTCTTAGCTCACTTATTATTTCCACTCTTGGAATCATAGATACAATGTTTTGGGTATAGATATGTGTTTTATGATGTCAATATTAATGGTATATGACTTTTTTATTGAATTTAATGAGATCTAAGGAAGATTTTAGGAGTTTCAATCTGATTTTTTGAAGTTTTTTTTCATTCTTTGTTTTCACCAAATTTTGAAAGGTAGGTGGATTCTCTATAGACTCCTATTTACTAGAACATAAAGGCTTGATTTCATGTTTTTTTAATTTCTTTGATTTTTATTTAATATCATGGTGTGATTTGATGGAAATTATCATTGATTTATGGTTTTAGAAATTGTGGGAATTGGATGACTTTTTTGAAAAACTGGTTATTATAATTTTAAAATAGTGATTTAAAAATTATGTTTGCTTTGATAAAATTAAATTATTTTTTGAAATTATTTGAAAGGTAATAAATGATTTTAATGAAATGGTTTAACATTATTTTGGATAATTGTTTGTCATGATTCAAATTGGATGGAAAATGGTCATGAAGTACCAACATCACTAGGACGGAGTATGGATGTGAAGTTCCAATATCAATAGTATCACCAATCTTATATTTGTGTGTTTTGTGAATGTGTTTAGACATGAAAATATTTATGCAAAATCACAAATTGTGAACATGTTTTAAAGGCTTTGTTGGCGTATCCCTTGAAAATGGTTTCAAAGGATTAAATGATTAATTTCCTTCAAAAAAATTTGTTGAATATAAAACGATTTAAATTTATTTTAAAATATTTTATATAAATGTGCAAACAAATTTTATCTCAGTGGAATGAGTTGGGAAGTCATTGGGGAAATCCTATTGAGTTTCATACTCACCTACTTATTGGGAATTATGGTACATTTTTAGATGTTATATATCGAGACACGAGTAAAGTAAATGTATCCCAGTTATTTTGTGATACTTCTTGGTGCCTTGGGAATGGTGTGTTGAGTTAGATATTAGAGAAGGTTTGGATTTTCTAAGTTGATGTCATTTATGCCTATGAGTTTTGTTGGTTTATGAATCTACGTTGTATTCTGATATAATTTTGGTTGTATTTGGATTTTGTTGAGTTGTATTTTGTACTCATGGATCATGTACTAGCTTTCTTGGGGTTCTATAACTTGGTTTGGATGTTTATATTTAAATGGAAAATAATTCCCCAAATTTTTTATAAATCCCTTAGAATTTATTTCCAACCATTAGTGTATTGGGGATGTCATCATCATGGGTTTTAATCATGAAAAGATCAGGACATTCATTGAATGAAATTAATTCCCACTTGAAGTGCAAAATTCATTTTGAGTAATTATTTGTGATTTAGTAAAAAGTGTTGACTTTTTAAAATAATGGAAAATGATTTGATTTTCAAAAATCATGGTGGAATTTTCAAAAATGTTTTGAAAGATAAATTTTTTGAATTTTGGAAAGCCTTGTTTTGATATGTATGATGTGGTAAATTTGAAATTTTTAAGCCTTCAATTTCTAGAGTGTGAGACTAAATAGTGTTTTCTTTTTTTATAGTGAATGGAACCGAGTAGGTTCTTTATGAACCAATCAGATGGGGCTTCTAAGAATTTGGTTGCACCCGATCCACATGTGAACCAATATATGGTTTGGAGTATTGTCTTGGATTTTAAATCCATTGATAGAGGGAATATAAATGATGAACCAAGGAAATTGGATCATTTGGTTTACTTCCAAAAGTAGAATCCACCCATATTTCATGGTGACTCAAAACCAAAAAATGTAGATGTGTTTCTAAATAGGATGAATCAAATCTTCAATTTCCTTGGAAAACTAGCTGAGTTGAATGTGAAGCTATAAACGTACATGCTGGAAGATCTTATACGCCAATGGTGGGATTTAGCGGTTCGGGCTAAATTAGACAAAGGCGTGAATTGGGGGGATTTTGAAGAATTGTTTAGAAAAAAATTATATCCTCATACCATCGAGATTTCATGAACAACGTACTTCTTTAGTTTGAATAAACATAACCTCATAGTGATATATTATGTGACTAAATTTATGAAAAAAAATTTCTATGCACCAGAATTTAATGAAAGTGCATCCTTGAAGGCACGTATTTTTGAATCGGGGTTGAGGCTAGATATTCTCTCAATGATTGTCATTATTTTTATATCAGATTATACAGATATGGTCAAAAGAGAAACTTTGGAAGAAATAGATACCTTAGGAAATACAGTTGGAAGAATCATGTAGATACCTATGGGAAATGGTGGGAACTCTAATGTCGGGAATAAGTGGAAGAGGGACACCAATTTCCAAGATGAGGGTATGAATCAAAATTAGATATCAAGATCATTGAATCTTCCTCTTTAACCAATGGGTAAACTTGGTTGTTTTCAATGTGGTTCTCTTGATCACCTGAAATGAGGTTATATAGAACCACATAGATAATGTTACAATTAGAATCATATGGGATATCATCACCACTATTGTCACAGCACTCCATGATCAGGTGCTAGGGATACATGTCATACCTCTTTGGAATTGTATGCTTCGATGGAAAAAGTATAGTAGAATAAATATCCTCAATAAAACCATGAAATCCATAGTGATTCTAGGAATACCATGAGTCCTCAACTAGTGAAATCTCAATAGGGTAATAAAGAGAAAAGTGCAGTGAGTAAGAAATCGTATGGAGTTGAGCAAGCGATCACGGATGATCAATTGGGACCTTAAATAGTGAGTTTTATGATTCTTTTTAATTCTAACCTTATATAATAATTTTATATAGGTACATCCCATTAATTTATTACTTCTCATGTTATTGAGCTTCTTGGTTTTCATGTTGAGGTGATGCTTTCTATTTTGAAACTTTAAACTCCTCTTGGCCAAATAGAATGTCAATCCTATATGTTCAAAGCATGTTCTATAACTATAAATGGGTCTTAATATATTTGTAATTTCTTTGTGCCCAAGATGTATGTCTATGAATTGATCCTGGGGATGGATTGGTTGACAATGTTCCAAGCTCACATCAACTGTTATACTTGAAGGGTTAGCTTTTCAACTGATAAAGGTGTTTAGCATCTATTTAGAGGAGATATAAATGTAAAGGAAAGTGGAGGAAAATTGTTTTAACCGGTGGTTAGAACTATATCATACTATTTGATATATTTGACCATGGTATCTATGTATGAAATCAAGAATATGTGTTTTCCAAAAATTGTTGATTAGTTTCCAAATGTTTTTTGCAATAATTTCTTAGGTTTACTACCCACAAGAGAAGTGGAGTTTATGATTGATCTCTTACGAGGGACCAGTCCTATCTCACTTTTATCTTATCATATGGAACCAACAGAATTAAGGGACATTAAATTCAAGTTGGAAGAGTTTTAAAGAAAATAGTTCAGTCATCCAAGTACGTGGGAAGAACAAGTTATGTTTGTGAAAAATCAGATTTAACTCTTAGTATTTGTGTCCATTTCCATAATATAAATCAATTTATGATAAAGAATCAGTATCCACTTCCACACATTGATGAACAATTTAATCAATTAAGGGGAGCCCATTGGTTCTCTAAAATTGAATTGAAATCAGTATATCACCAATTATGGGTTAAAAAGGAGTAAATTTTGAATACAACTTTCATAATTATATATGATCATTATGAGTATGTGGTTATGCCTTTTGGTCTTACGAATTCACCAGCTATCTTTATGGAATTTATGAATCAGATATTTCAAATGTATGTGGATTTTTTTGTGGTATTTTTGGATGAAATATTGGTGTATTCTAGGAAAAATTTTGATCATGAAAAATATTTTGGAAATAGTGTTGGGTATCTTGAGGGATTATCTTCTGTATGTAAAACTTTAAAAGTGGGAATTTTTTACACAGGAGGTACTTTTACTTGGAAATTTTATATCTTAAAATGGTGTTTCTATAGATCCATAAAGATGGAGTTTGTGATATATTTGAAACCACCAAAAAATTTCTATAAGATAAGAATTTTCCTTATCTTGGATGGTTATTATCGACATTTTTTCATGACTTTTCATTACTAGATTCACTAATTACAACTTTGAAAAGGATTAACATTACATTAAAATGAATCAATTAGTGTTATAATTATTTTCAAGAGCATAATGTTTTCCTTACATTTGCACTGATCCTGATATTTCTATAATCAGGACATGCTTTGGGATCTGGGTTGGGGTGTTTTATCATGCAAGGATATCATGTTACTGCTTATGGCTCACAATAGTTATAGTTGCATGAGAAGAACTAACCAACGTGAAATTTTGACTTATATATTATGGTCCATGCTTTGATGACTTGGTTTCATTAACCCTTTGGTGAGAAATTTATAGTATTTAATGTTCATTAAAGATTAAAGAAAATTTTCTCACAAATATATTTGAATCTAAGAAAAATAATACGAATAAAGTATCTTCAAATGTTTTAATATGATTTAATTTATACAATGGGTAAAGGGAACTCTGTGGTAGATGCATTATCAGGAAATCATTTATTTAGTTAGTAAAATAGGTTTTAGATAAATGGAATATAATATCGTGATGGATGACATTCAAATGTATTTTTAAGACTAAGGTATTGTTGCAGTTTTCTTTCTAGTTTATTTTGTTCCTAATTTATTTGAGAAGGTTAAAGTGGAACAGAAAAATGATTCTAAATGAATTTATATGTGGTCAAAAATCAATGGTGTTGATACCATTGAGGGATTAAAGATTTAAAAAATGTATGTTTTGTGGTCTAGAGACCAGATGGTTATACCTTTGGCTTGTTAGGAATAACTTCTTTATGATTACCACTATTCGAGATGGCTTGTTCATCCTAGAATACAAAAGATGTATAAGGAAATGAAATCACAATTTTGGTCATATGGAATGAAAAGAATGGTGGATGAGTTGGTTTTAAGATGCCTCACCTATCAGAAGGTTAAGGTATAGAACCATTGGCCAATAGGTATATTGTAGCCTTTACCAATTCTCAAGGGTAAATGAGAGTATATAGATATGGATTTTGTAACTGGTCTACCAAGGAAGTTTCAAAAATATGATTCCATTTGGGTGACATTGGATCAATTTTAAAATTTATCTTATTTCATCCCTATTCTTGAATCCAATATGGTTGAAGAATTATCAAATATATATATCTGAGAAGTGGTAAAAAGGTATGGCATACCAATTTCGATAGTATCAAACTGGTATCAAAGGTTTTAATCTCATTTTTTGAAATCCTTATAGTAATACCTTGGGACTCAATTGACTATGATCACGAAATATCATACTCAAATAGATAGAAAATATAAAAGGATGA
Organism: Viscum album; assembly: GCA_963277665.1. Lineage (NCBI taxonomy): Eukaryota > Viridiplantae > Streptophyta > Magnoliopsida > Santalales > Viscaceae > Viscum > Viscum album. The sequence goes on from OY728160.1 coordinate 1,905,822,090, forward strand.
TACAAACATTATAATACATGATTAGGGATTTGTTAATGGATTTTTTTGGCTCATGGGAGGAGAACGTACTATTAGTGGTGTTCTCATAAGACAATAATTATTAGGACTCAATACATATGGATCCTTTTGAATCATGGTATAGGCATTCTTGTATTTCTCCCCTTTATTAGTTGGAAACAAGTGAGACTTCTCCAGTGGTAACAAGCCTTATTAAATAGATAGAATAGAAGATTCATTTTATCATTAAGAAAATGGAGACAACTCAGAGTCATTAAAAATTATATGCAGATCATCATCAAATGTCATTGTTTTTAAGGTCAGTGCTCATGTGTTCTTTATAATCTCTCCAAGTATTGGAAATCATTTTTTTGGTAAATAGGTAAAGTTATATCCTTGATACATAATCCCTTTTGAGATACTTGAATGGGTTGGTGTGGTGGAATATTCATTATATTTTTCACCAAGGTTCGGTTCAGTGCATAATGTGTTCCATGTATCTCAATTGATGAAGTATCAACCTAATTCTAACCATTTGATTCGATGCGATCACTTTGACCAAGAGGCGGATGCTATGTTGGTTTATGTGTGGGTATGAATTGTGTATAGGCATGAGAAAGTCTTGTGTGAAAAATAATCGGTCTCGTATAGGTTTTATAGAAAAATGGTAAGATTCAGGAAGCATCATAGGAACATGATAAGGAAATGATGGAGTGATGGCCAAAACTCTTTTGTTACAATGGTTCTTTTCTATTTTATGAGGACAGAAAGACCAATGATGGGTATAATTTATCACCCCTAGTCTTAGGTACTTGACCCATTATTTATTTATTTACATATATATGTTCTGAGAGGTTAGGAGGAGTTTTAGAATGTTTTTTAGGATTTTTTGGAGGTACACGGTTTGAGAACAGTTAGTAGAAACCATGAAACACCTTCAGGAAACTATGAAACTAAAACATTGGGCCATAGGTAGGCATAACATTAGGCACAAAGTTGGTCCAAACAATGTGGATACCTAGGAGAAACCATGAAATGATGAAAAGAGAGGAATATCATGATTGGATAATGGATTATCTAACGGTGCCATCTAACTATGTGATTTATGTTTTGAGGTAGTGGCTCATGCACAGTTAGTGAACGGTTTTCCTAACTATGCACCCTATAACAACCCATACTTTACATACATTATTAATACCTCAAAATTTATGCACACTTATTACAACATATAACAAAACCAGGAAAGGGCCGTATAGGTATAGTGTCTTTAGAAACTGGGAAACATAAACAACTGGTTCATAAAGCATCTACATTGTCTCCCATTTATTTCATCATATCTAGAGTCCATTTTTGGAATTTCCTACTTAATAACCCTCTTCCTGACCTGGGGAAAGAAAACATACAAAAGGGTGAGCTCAAATGCTTAGTAAGGGTATACAAAAGAAATATCAATCACATCTTATTCATAAGAACATAACATTTTGGAAATCTAAACCTGTAAAAGAGATCATAATTTCATAACATGGGATAAATCATAGTAGTGAAATGTAATCCCAATAATCATAACTTAAAACATGAAACTTTGTGTCATACACACATAATCATAGAGAATCATTTCTTAGTAGTCAAGACTCATAGCCAAGACTATCTTAGCGGACAAAGTCCATTTTTGAACCGAGTTCACTCCTAGTTTTAGTCTTGTTTCACTGAACCGGTTTAACCTGCCCTTCCAGCCATGTCTATATCATGAGATATAAATCTTTACCCAATGCATTGGAGGGAGATATAGGTCGCACCCATCTCATAATGATACCATTTTTATGTGTGCCACAAAATCATAAACCATACATCATAGCATAACCCATGTAATAAAAATGGGATTCTTAAACACCGTGACATCATAAAACAATTCATATAAGATAAAAGAATTCATAAAAAAAATTGCATCACAACATAATCAAATCAATGTAATAATAGGGATAGAAACAGAACCCAATATTATCTTAGATGGAAAATAATTTTGATAAAACACTTGAACTCCATTCTTGAGGAAAATATCCTTTCTACTTCAAAAACATTTTTCCTTTCTTAACATGTCATACAATTTTAAACTAAAAGAATTTGATTAAAAATAAACTTGAAAACTTTTAAAGGAAGCTTCTTGGAAATAATGTTTTAAAAATCCATTCATGTCGTATAAGTTAAAAAACATTCTTCACTTACTTTTTTCAGAAAAGTCAAAAAGTACCTCGTATGAAAAATGACAAAAGATTCCTTTCATATCTTTTACTAAAAACTCACTCAAGGGTAAAATTGGATATAAACAATTTTATAAGTATATAAATATTACATATTGAGGAAACATGGATGTGGATGATAAATTTTCCCCAGTAAATTTTGAAGTATAAACAATCTCGGATAAAAATGAGATTGCGAGATTTTCCCTTACCTTAGGTCTGATTTGCTTCGTAAGTGTCTGAACCTCCTGTATAATGATTTAAATAATGTTATTGACTTATTCCATAATAATAATTATTTTTATGATGTCATATATGGATATATTCTTAGCTTATTATTAGTAATATTTCATTACTACTTATTATTCGGGTGTTTATTACTTTTTGTTCTTATGCGTGTTTTGTCGAATAAATTCTTATTCTTCTTTTTAGGTTATAGATACCTCATTTCCAGAATGGTATTAGTGTAATAAATATCATATTTATTCACTCAATTCATTTATTTAATCATTATTCAATGAAAATCATGTAGAACGAGTCGCATCACATCGTGGAGACGGTATTCCGTACGTACGCACGAGCGATGATATCATTCCCATGATCGTGGAATTGTATTGGAGTGTATGTATACTATTTCAGAATCAATATCACTTTAAAATAATCATATATAGTTATTATTTACACCATTATACCCATCCAATTAAGGTGGTGGTGGAAAATAGATTACACCACGGCGTGGAGACGGTATTCCGTACTTACGCACGCGCGGTGATTTCGTTTTCCATAGGATGGATAGATGGTCAAATATGGTTTTTTCATACTTATAATAACATATCAGTATATGATTTATACTAATGTTATTACTTCATAATGAAACAACTAAATAATAATAAGTGGAAGAAGAAATAAAGTTGAAAGAATCGGTAACGGACATTACCTCTTTTTTGAAGCGCCTCTTTGAGACATCCTCTTAGGGCACTAAAATTGGTCTTTGAAGAATACCAGGACCTCTAGGATGTTTCTAGGGAAGTGGAGAAGATAATTTGTCAGGTGTTTTTTGAGCTTGAAGGCTCAAAGTGGTGTGAGGAAGAGAGGTAGGAGGTGCCCTTTTATAAGGGAGGAGAGGGGCACCTTTGGAAAAACTAAAAATATTATTTTATTATAAAGTCATATTCGGTTTTTAATGGCTCCAAATTGATTTATTTCGAAGCTGATATGGGTATGGGTCGAAATCCTCTCATCTAATAGAATTTAGACAAGTTTAGGTCATTATATTAACCTAATCTTTTAGTTTTAACTCTTAGTTAATTAGATTGACATTTACAATATCACTTTGTGTTTTTATATTATATAGTTAATAAACATACCATATACATCCAATCGACCCCCAAGTAGTCCATTAATGATACACTTATCATGATATAAGAATCTTGGCCTAACCTTAGATTTTTAGGAATATAATAATAATTAATAATATAATATTTGTTTTAAAAACTATTTTATGTCAATTTTGACACTATTTGGTAATTGATTTTTGTGAAAATCAAAACAGAATGATTAGTTCAAAAAAAGTTAATTAAATCAGAACTAACATGTCATATTAACATAGAAAATTATTGTAATTCATAAAAAGTCTAAAATTACATTTATTTGGGTATTTATAACATCAATTATTTCAATATTTCATTAAAAAGATAATTACTGCATCATCATTGTGTCATAAATAAATTAAATTATTTATTGTCTAAAAATTACAAATAAAATACCATTATGTAGGAAATCTTTTTAGATTTCTAATTAATATTTATAGTCGAATTTATCTTATGTATAACCCTATATTAAAAATTATTTAGTTATTAAACTTTGATTTTAACTATTTTAACCCTTCTTTAAATAAATTAATAATAAATGTCCTAATCTAATCCAAGTGGGCCTTAAATGGTCATATTTTATTCCTAAGGTTGTTTTTGGTCTAATTACACTTATCCAATAGAATTATGACCTGTGTTAGGGTAATAATAATAACATTTTTACCCTTAATTTCCCTATTTACTTTTAACCGTGGTAAAAAAAAGTAAAAAGTTACTATTCACCAAAAATTATTTTCATCTCATTGAACCACATTTTAGTCCTTGATATTAACCGTGTCTCTCGGATTTTCGAAATTCCACTCACAGAAGCGATAAAATTAAGTTTTATGTGAATTTGCAAATTCTCCTAGGAGGTGGGTAAAAGACGGTGAAAAGTTCAATAAAATTTTTATATATCTAAAATTATTATAAAATGACTCCAATGAATTGCATTGAACTTATATAGGTATTATGTATAAATTTTGACCTAAAATAAATTTAAATAAAATAAATAATTATTTAAATAAAAAGTCGGTTTTTAAATAGTAACCCAGTGTTTTCACTATTCATCAAAAATTTAAAGTTTTCAGAAAAATACCAAAATTTCACCCTAGGATAATTTCGATATTACAAATCCAAAAATGAATTCCATTTTGAAAAATAAAATTTAAAAAATTTCAAAAAGTGGGTATTACTATTCATAACGGCTAGTTTTAATAATATTTTAATAGCATATCGTTGTTTAGTGAAACTCAGTATTGCGTATGACGCAAGCTATCGAGGAAGGTCGTGATTGCGTGTAAAGAAAGCCAAGATAGTGTTGTGTGTAGTGAAAGATTCCTTTTATGATTTATATAACATAAAAACAAAATATTTCTCATAAAATTATCGGGTGTTACATTCTACCCCCCTTAAAATGAATTTCGCCCTCGAAATTTGTCACTTTGTAACAAATAGATGAGGATACCTCTCCCTCATCATATCCTCAAGATCCCATGTAGCTTCTTCAAATTGGTGGTTCCTCCATAAAACTTTCACTAAGAGAGTGGTCTTGTTCCGTAGGACTCTTTCTCTACGATCCAGAATCTCTCTTGGCTGTTCTTTATAAGAAAGATCTTGCTCCAGCGGTACAACTTCTGAGATGAGTACATGTGAAGGATCAGGTATATACTTTCCCAGGAGAGATACATGAAACACATCATGAACTTGGGAGAGATTCAGTGGAAGCGCCAATCGGTAAGCTACCTTCCCAACACGATCCAGTATTTCGAAAGGACCGATATATCTAGGGCTCAACTTTCCCTTCTTCCCAAATCTCATGACCCTCTTCCAGGGAGATATTCGCAAGAACACTTTATCACCCACTTCAAACTCTAGGTATTTTCTTCGGTTTTCGGCATAACTTTTTTGTCGACTCTGAGCTTGTCTAATGTGTTGTTGAATAGATCTGACCTTTTCTGCCATCTCATGAACAAGATCAGATCCTAATAGCTTTCTTTCCCCAACTTCATCCCAGCAAGTTGGAGTCCTGCATTTCTTTCCATAGAGAGATTCATAAGGAGAAATCTGAATACTATAGTGAAACCTATTATTATAAGAAAATTCCACCAAAGGTAGGTGTTGATCCCAACCACCTTTGAAATCCATAGAGCAAGCTCTCAACATATCTTCCAGAGTTTGAAATGTCATCTCAGACTGACCGTCTGTCTGAGGATGATAAGTAGTGCTGAAACTCAACTCTATATCCAGAGTATGCTGAAGACTTCTCTAAAACTTTGAGGTAAACCTCCGATCCCGATCAGATATAATGGAAAGTGGTACTCCATGCAATATTACCACTTCCTTTACATATATCCTGGAAAGCTGATCTAGAGAGAAATCCTCTCTAATAGCAATGAAGTGTGCAGACTTTGTAAGACAATCAACTATGACCCAGATAGCATTATTGCCTTTGTATGTTTTAGGAAGTCCGGTGACAAAGTCCATAGTGATGTTTTTTCATTTCCATTCGGGTATGGGTAATGGTTGTAACATCCCCTTAGACTTCTGTCTCTCAGCTTTAACTTGCTGACAAACCAAGCATCGAGAGACATATTCAGAAACATCTCTTTTCATGCCATCCCACCAGAAGTACTCTTTCAGGTCCCTATACATCTTCATGCTTCCAGGATGAATAGAGAATAAATAACTATGAGCCTCATCCAGCATCTCCTTCTTTAATTCTGGGATGGGAGGAACACAAACCCGATTCCTAAACTTTATTATCCCATCACAATCAAGGTTGAATTTAGGAATATTTCTCACCTTCTTTTGTAACTCTACATCTTATTTCTGCGCCTCTTTAATCTTCACATGTATATATGGTTGAACATTCAATTGAGAAAGATACAATTTTTCCCCTTTCATTATAATTCCAAGATCCATCCTTTGTAAATCCATAAATATTGAATCTTTTGTGATCCTCATCATGGATAATCTAGCATGGTCTTGTCGACTTAATGCATCTGCCACCTTGTTTGCTTTCCCAGGGTGGTAATGAATTGAGCAGTCGTAATCCTTAATCAGCTCCAACCATCTTCTTTGGCGCATATTCAGCTCCTTTTGTGTGAAAATATACTTTAAACTTTTATGATCAGTATAAATATCACACCTTTCTCCATAAAGATAATGCCTCCAAATATTTAATGAAAAGATTACCGTAACTAACTCTAAATCATGAGTTGGGTAATTTTTCTCATGGATTTTTAACTGTCGTGAGGCATAAGCTATCACCATATCATTTTTCATAAGAACACACCCCAGCCCCTTCTTGGATGCATCACTGTAGATCACAAACCTTTCTCCACTACAAGGAAGTGTGAGTACAGGTGCACTGGATAACCTTCTTTTCAACTCCTTGAAATTCTCTTCACATTCCTTTGTCCAAACAAACTTAACTCCTTTCCGAGTCAACCTGGTGAGTGGATTAGATAATCATGAAAAATCTTTCACAAAACGTCGATAATATCCAGCCAAACCAAGAAAACTTTGGATCTCAGTTACTGTTGTTGGTCTCGACCATCTTTCAATAACCTCTGTTTTTGCTGGATCCACAGATATCCCCTCTTTTGAGATTATGTGACCCAAAAATACAACTTTTTTAAGCCAAAATTCACACTTGGTAAATTTGGCATAAAGCTTCTCCTTTCTCAGGGTCTTCAATATAATTCTCAAATGATCTTCATGTTCTTCCTTGCACTTTGAATAGACAAGAATATCGTCTATAAAGACTACCACAAACTGATCAAGATAGTCTCTAAAGACTCTATTCATCAGATCCATGAATATAGTAGGGGCATTAGTAAGACCAACTGACATCACTATAAATTCATAGTGTCCATACCTTGTACGGAAAGTCGTCTTTGGTATATCCTCCCTTTTGACCCTTAATTGATGATACCCTAAACAAAGATCAATCTTGGAAAATTATTGAGCTCTGTGTAGTTGTTCAAATAAGTCATCAATGCGTGGGAGAGGATATTTTTTCTTGATAGTGATCTTGTTAAGTTCTCGATAATCAATGCAGAGTCTCATTGATCCATATTTCTTCTTAAAAAACAGAGCAGGTGCTCCCCAAGGTGACGCACTAGGGCGTATGAATCCCTTATCAAGATTCTCTTGGAGTTGCTTCTTCAATTCCTGCAACCCAATTGGGGCCATTCTATAAGGTGTCTTTGAAATAGGCAAAGCACCCGGTACGAGTTCTATTGAAAACTCAACTTCACAATTTGGTGGAAGACCCGGCAATTCCTCCGGAAAGACATCGTCAAACTCCCGTACAATGGGCATATTCTTAATCATGAGTTTCTCATCAACCATTTGAGACAAATAACCTTCATTTAGTGGAATCAAGACCCATAAGATGGAAGAAATTTCCACTGGATGGTTATGTTCATCCTTGCATCGATAGACGATCATAGATTGATCTGGAATATGAAATGTGACTTCTCTTCTTTGGCAATTGATATGAGCTCCATAAAAAGAAATCCAATCCATGCCAAGAATCACATCAAATTCCACTATAGGAAGGATCACAAGATTTGTAGGAATCACTTTCCCACAAACTTCAATCGGAGAAGAATTATAAACTTTTGATGCAACCGTTGTGCCATTAGGAGTCGTCACAGCCAACTAAACATCTAATTGTTGAGGTAATACAGCGATACCCTTAGAAAATTATTCATAAATAAAAGAGTGGGTGGATCTAGAATCAAATAAAACATTTTATAATTTAGAGTGGATGGTAAGTTTACCTTTCACCACTTCGTTATCGTACTCCACATCGCTGATAAAAATTGTGTGTGACTTTCCTTTGTCTTTAGCCTTAAGAGTTTTTTGACGTCGATCATCATCAAAAACCCTTGGATTAGGGCATTGATTGGAATAATGCCCCATTTCCTTGCACTTGAAACATTGAAGTGTATTAGGTGCACTCTGTGTAGCCTTTTCTTTGTTCGCATCACTAGACATCTTCTTCCCATCATTGCGGCATTCAAATGCCCGATAACCTTCCTTTCCACATTTGAAACATTTACCTGTCCCTTTAAGACAACTCCCTCCATCTTTCTTTCCACACTTTGAGCATAAGGGAAAGCTCATCTTCTTTTCAGTGTGCTCTTTAGATTTTCCTTTGAATTCCATTTTCCTCTTCTTATCAAACCCATATGACTGATGGGTTACTCCAATCTCCATCTCAACTTTGAGAGCACATTGAACGATTTCCTCGTATCTATTGAAGTCCCTTATGGCTAACGCCCTTTGAAGACTTGGTTTCAATCCACTAAAGAATCGATCAATCTTACTCTCAGGTTGGATAATAATACCAGAAGTGTACCTTGAAAGTCTTGTAAAATTTGCTTCATAGGTACCAACAGATTCATCATCCTTTTGCTTCAGTTCAGGAAACTCCTTCTCCATCTTTATTTGAAGAATACGAGGGAAGTACATATTGAAAAATAATTTCTTGAACTCGTCCCATTCCATGGACTCAATTTCATCCCTTTGCCTCGTATTCTTAATAAGATTCCACCATTGATCAGCATCACCTTCCAAATGATATACTGTTAAGATGACTTTATCATGTTCAGAAAATTGAAGAACTGAAAATATCTTTTCAGTATACTGGTCCATTATTCAGAAACTAATGGATCAGTAGACTCGCTGAATGAGGGTGGACGCTGCCTCATGAAGGATTCAACAGAATGTTGCTCCTTCCCTTTCTCGTTTGGAAGTCCTGCATGATTCATAGATTGAGAAAGTTGTGTGATCATGGCTACAATATTTTTCATTCCAGCTCTCATAACGTTTGGTTGCTCAGGGGGACAATCATTGCATTGCCCTTCGCATTCCGCATTAACATGGTTCCTTCTGGTTCCAGCCATTGACTAAAACCAATAAGAATAGTGTGAGAAACACTAATTATAATAGGAAAACCACATAATCAAGAATAAAATTTCGCACTTAAGGTCTTATCATAGGTTGTTCATGGCCATTTCTAAAACACTAAGATTTTGTTCTGTGCTTAGACTTATCCTTAGGGTTCTTACTAAGGCTTTCACATCCTAGTTTCCAGAGGCCGACTATACCTTTCCTCTAATACCAACTATAATGACCCATAATTTACATACATTGTTAATACTTCAAAATTAAAGAACACTTATTACAACATATAACAAAACCAGGAAAGGACCGTATAGGTATAGTGTCTTTAGAAACTGGGAAACATAAACAACTGGTTTATAAAGCATCTATATTGTCTCCTATTTATTTCATCATATATAGAGTCCCTTTTGGAATTTCCTACTTAATAACCTTCTTCCTTACCTGGGAAAAGAAAACATACAAAAGGGTGAGCTCAAATGCTCAGTAAAGGTATACAAAAGAAATATCAATCACATCATATTCATAAGAACATAACATTTTGGAAATCTTAACCTGCAAAAGAGATCATAATTTCATAACATGGGATAAATCATAGTAGTGAAATGTAATCCCAATAATCATAACTTAAAATATAAAACTTTGTGGCATACACACATAATCATAGAGAATCATTTCTTAGTAGTCAAGACTCATAGCCAAGACTATCTTAGCGGACAAAGTCCATTTTTTGAACCGAGTTCACTCCTCGTTTCAGTCTTGTTTCACTGAACCGGTTTAACCTACCATTCCATCCATGTCTATCTCATGAGATATAAATCTTTACCCAATGCATTGGAGGGAGATATAGGTCCCACCCATCTCATAATGATACCATTCTTATGTGTGCCACAAAATCATAAATCATACATCATAGCATAACCCATGTAATAAAAATGGGATTATTAAACATCGTGACATAATAAAACAATTCATATAAGATAAAAGAATTCATAAAAATAATTCCATCACAACATAATCAAATCAATTTAATAATAGGGATAGAAACAGAACCCTATATTATCTTAGATGGAAAATAATTTTGACAAAACACTTGAACTCCATTCTTGAGGAAAATATCTTTTCTACTTCAAAAACATTTTTCCTTTCTTAACATGTCATACAATTTTAAACTAAAAGAAGTTGATTAAAAATAAACTTGAAAAATTGTAAAGGATTCTTCTTGGAAATAATGTTTTAAAAATCCATTCATTCCGTATAAGTTAAAAAAACATTCTTCTCTTAATTATGTCAGAAAAGTCAAAAAGTACCTCGTATGAAAAACGACAAAAGATTCCTTTCATATATTTTACTAAAAACTCATCGAAGGGTAAAATTGGATATAAAAAATTGTAGAAGGATATAAATATTACATATTGAGGAAACATGGATATGGATGATAAATATTCCCCAGTAAATTTTGAAGTATAAACAATCTCGGATAAAAATGAGATTGCGAGATTTTCCATTACCTTAGGTCCGATTTGCTTTGTAGGTGTCCTAACCTCCTGTATAATGATTTAAATAATGTTATTGACTTATTCCAGAATCATACTTATTTTTATTATGTCATATATGGTTATATTCTTAGCTTCTTATTATTAATATTTCATTACTACTTGTTATTCGGGTGTTTATTACTTTTTGTTCTTATGCGTGTTTTGTCGAATAAATTCTTATTATTATTTTTAGGTTATAGTTACCTCATTTCCAGAATGTTATTAGTGTAATACATATCATATTTATTCACTAAATTCATTTATGTAATCATTATGCAATGAAAATCATGTAGAACGAGTCGCATCACATCGTGGAGACGGTATTCCATACGTACCCACGAGCGATGATATCGTTCCCATGATCGTGGAATTGTATTGGAGTGTATGTATACTATTTAAGAATCAGTATAACTATAAAATAATTATATATAGTTATTATTTACACCATTATATCCATCCAAGTATGGTGGTGGTGGAAAATAGATTACACCACGGCGTGGAGACGGTATTCCGTACGTACGCACGCGCGGTGATTTCATTTTCCGTAGGATGGATAGATGGTGAAATAGGGTTGTTTCACACTTATAATAACATATAAGTATATTATTGATACAGATGTTACTACTTCATAATGAAACAACTAAATAAGAAGAAGTGGAAGAAGAAATAAAGTTGAAAGAATCGGTAACGAACATTACCTCTTTTTTGAAGCGCCTCTTTGAGACCTCCTCTCAGGGCACTAAAATTGATCTTTGAAGGAGACCAGGACCTCTATGATGTTTCTAGGGAAGTGGAGAAGAGAAATTGGCAGGTTTTGGCCGTTCTTGAAGGCTCAAAGTGGTGTGAGGAAGAGAGGGAGGGGGTGCCCTTTTATAAGGGAGGAGAGGGGCACCTTTGGAATAACTAAAAATATTATTTTATTATAAAGTAATATTAGGTTTTTAATAGCTCCAAATTGAGTTATTTTTAAGCTAAGTTGGGTTTGGGTCGAAATCCTCTCATCCAATATAATTTATACAAGTTTAGAGTTCTATTTTAACCTTATCATTTAGATTTAACTTTAAGTTAAATAATTTTTCTTTTACCGTGTCTTCTTATTTTCTTACACTATAAGGTTAATAAACTTACTATAACAAGCCAAAAGAACCCCAAGTTGTTTATTATTAATATATATAACCTTATATAAGTCATTTGGCCGAACCTTAGATTTTTAGGAATAAAATAACAATTAATAATATAATATTTGTTTTAAAAACTATTTTATGTCAATTTTGACACTATTTGGTAATTGATTTTTGTGAAAATCATAACAGAATGATTAGTTATAAAAGAGTTAACTAGATCAATACTAACATGTCATATTAACCTATAAATTATTTTAATTCATAAAAAGTCTCAGATTACATTTATTTGGGTATTTATAACATCAATTATGTCAACATTTCATTAATAAGATAATTACAGCATCATCATTGTGTCATAAATAAATTAAATTATTTAAAGTATAAAAATTACAAATAAAATACCATTATGTATGAAATATTTTTATCTTTCTAAGGAATATTTATATTCGAATTTATCTTATGTATAACCCTTTATTAAAAATGATTTAGTTATTAAACTTTGATTTTAACTATTTTAACCCTTCTTTAAATAAATTAATAATAAATGTCCTAATCTAATCCAAGTGGGCCTAAATGGTCATATTTTATTCCTAAGGTTGTTTTTGGTCGAATTAAACTTATCCAATAGAATTAGTACATGTTTTTGGGTAATAATAATAACATTTTTACCCTTAATTACCCTATTTACTTTTAACTGTGGTAAAAAAAGTAAAAAGTTACTATTCACCAAAAAATTATTTTCATCTCATTCAACCACATTTCAGTCCTTGATATTAACCGTGTCTCTCGGATTTTCGAAATTCCACTCACAGAAGTGGTAAAATTAAGTTTTATGTGAATTTGCAAATTCTCCTAGGAGGTGGGTAAAAGACGGTGAAAAGTTCAATAAAATTTTTATATATCTAAAATTATTATAAAATGACTCCAATGAATTGAATTGAACTTATATAGGTATTATGTATCAATTTTGACCTAAAATAAATTTAAATAAAATAAATAATTATTTAAATAAAAAGTCGGTTTTTAAATAGTAACCCAGTGTTTTCACTATTCATCAAAAATTAAAAGTTTTCAGAAAAATACCAAAATTTCACCCTAGGAAAATTTCGATATTCTGAATCCAAAAATGAAGTCCATTTTGAAAAATAAAATTTACAAAAATTCAAAAATTGGGTATTACTATTCATAACGGCTAGTTTTAGTAATATTTTAATAGCATATCGTTGTTTAGTGAAACTCGGTAATGCGTACGACGCAAGCTATCGAGGAAGGTCGTGATTGCGTGTAAAGCAAGCCAAGATAGTGTTGTGTGTAGTGAAAGATTCCTTTGATGATTTATATAATATAAAAAATATATTTCTCATAAAAGTCTCAGGTGTTACATTCATGGCCATTTCTAAAACACTAAGATTGTGTTCTATGCTCACACATATCCTAAGGTTTCTTACTAAGGCTTTCACATCCTAGTTTCCAAAGTTTGACTATAAATTTCCTCTGATACCAACTATAACGACCCATAATTTACATACATTGTTAATACTTCAAAATTAAAGCACACTTATTACAACATATAACAAAACCAGGAAAGGACCGTATAGGTATAGTGTGTTTAGAAACTAGGAAACATAAACAACTGGTTCATAAAGCATCTACATTGTCTCCAATTTATTTCATCATATCTAGAGTCCCTTTTGGCATTTCCTACTTAATAACCTTCTTCCTGACCTGGGGAAAGAAAACATACAAAAGTGTGAGCTCAAATTCTCAGTAAGGGTATACAAAAGAAATATCAATCATATCATATTCATAAGAACATAACATTTTGGAAATCTTAACCTGCAAAAGAGATCATAATTTCATAACATGGGATAAATCATAGTAGTGAAATGTAATCCCAATAATCATAACGTAAAACATGAAACTTTGTGGCGTACACACAAAATCATAGAGAATCATTTCTTAGTAGTCAAGACTCATAGCCAAGACTATCTTAGCAGACAAAGTCCAATTCTGAACCGAGTTCACTCCTCATTTCAGTCCTGTTTCACTGAACCAGTTTAACCTACCGTTCCAGCCATGTCTATCTCATGATATATAAATCTTTACCCAATTCATTGGAGGGAGATATAGGTCCCACCCATCTCATAATGATACCATTCTTATGTGTTCCACAAAATCATAAACCATACATCATAGCATAACCCATGTAATAAAAATGGGATTCTTAAACATCGTGACATCATAAAACAATTCATATAAGATAAAATAATTCATAAAAATAATTCCATCACAACATAATAAAATCAATGTAATAATAGGGATAGAAACAGAACCCTATATTATCTTAGATGGAAAATAATTTTGATAAAACACTTGAACTCCATTCTTGAGGAAAATATCCTTTCTACTTCAAAAACATTTTTCCTTTCATAACATGTCATACAATTTTAAACTAAAATAAGTTGATTAAAAATAAACTTGAAAACTTTTCAAGGAAGCTTCTTGGAAATAATGTTTTAAAAATCCATTCGTGTTTTATAAGTTAAAAAAACATTCTTCTCTTACTTTTGTCGGAAAAGTCAAAAAATACCTCGTACGAAAAATGACAAAAGATTCCTTTCATATCTTTTACTAAAAACTCACAGAAGGGTAAAATTGGATATAAAAAATTTTATAAGGATATAAATATTACATATTGAGTAAACATGGATGTGGATGATAAATATTCCCTAGTAAATTCTAAAGTATAAACAATCTCGGATAAAAATGAGATTGCGAGATTTTCCCTTTCCTTAGGTCTGATTTGCTTCGTAAGTGTCCTAACCTCCTGTATAATGATTTAAATAATGTTATTGACTTATTCTAGAATCATACTTATTTTTATTATGTCATATATGGTTATATTCTTAGCTTCTTATTAGTAATATTTCATTACTACTTGTTATTCTGGTGTTTATTACTTTTTGTTCTTATGCGTGTTTTGTCGAATAAATTATTATTCTTCTTTTTAGGTTATAGATACCTCATTTCCAGAATGGTATTAGTGTAATACATATCATATTTATTCACTCAATTCATTTATGTAATCATTATGCAATGAAAATCATGTAGAACGAGTCGCATCACATCGTGGAGACGGTATTCCGTACGTACGCACGAGCGATGATATCGTTCCCATGATCGTGGAATTCTATTGGAGTGTATGTATACTATTTCATAATCAATATCACTTTACAATAATCATATATAGTTATTATTTACACCATTATACCCATCCAAGTAAGGTGGTGGTGGAAAATAGATTACACCACGGCGTGGAGACGGTATTCCGTACGTAAGCACGCGCGGTGATTTCATTTTCCGTAGGATGGATAGATGGTGAAATAGGTTTGTTTCATACTTATAATAACATATCATTATATTATTGATACTGATGTTATTACCTCATAATGAAACAACTAAATAAGAATAAGTGGAAGAAGAAATAAAGTTGAATGAATTGGTAACGGACATTACCTCTTTTTTGAAGCGCCTCTTTCAGACCTCCTCTTAGGGCACTAAAATTGGTTTTTGAAGAATACCAAGACCTCTATGAAGTTTATAGGGAAGTGTAGAAAAGAATTTGGTAGGGGTCGTCCGAGCTTGAAGTCTCAAAGTGGTGTGAGGAAGAGAGGGAGGAGGTGCCCTTTTATAAGGGAGGAGAGGGGCACCTTTGGAAAAACAAAAAATATTATTTTATTATAAAGTCATATTCGGAATTAATAGCTCAAAATTAATTTATTTCGAAGATTAGGTAGGTATGGGTAGAAATACTCTCATCCAATATAATTTAGACAAGTTTAGGTCATTATATTAACCTTATCTTTTAGTTTTAACTCTTAGTTAATTAGATTGACATTTACCATGTCACTTTGTATTTTTATATTATATAGTTAATAAACTTACGATATACATCCAATAGACCCCCAAGTGGTCCATTAATGATACACCTATCATGATATAAGTATCTTGTCAGAACCTTAGATTTTTAGTAATATAATAACAATTAATAATATAATATTTTTTTAAAAAACTATTTTTTTCCAATTTTGACACTATTTGGTAATTAATTTTTCTGAAAATTATAACAGAATGATTAGTTAGAACAAAGTTAATTAAATCAACACTAATATGTCATATTAACATAGAAAATTATTTTAATTCATAAAAAGTCTCAAATTACATTTATTTGGGTATTTATAACATCAATTATGTCAATATTTCATTAATAAGATAATTACTGTATCATTATTGTATCATAAATAAATTAAATTATTTATTGTCTAAAAATTAAAAATAAAATACCATTATGTAGGAAATATTTTTATATTTCTAATTAATATTTATAGTCGAATTTATCTTATGTATAACCCTATATTAAAAATGATTTAGTTATTAAAATTTGATTTTAACTATTTTAACCCTTCTTTAAATAAATTAATAATAAATGTCCTAATCTAATCCAAGTGGGCCTAAATGGTAATATTTTATTCCTAAGGTTGTTTTTGGTCGAATTACACTTATCCAATAGAATTATGACATGTGTTAGGATAATAATAACAACATTTTTACCCTTAATTACCCTATTTACTTTTAACCGTGGTAAAAAAAAGTAAAAAGTTACTATTCACCAAAAATTATTTTCATCTCATTGAACAAAATTTTAGTCCTTGATATTAACCGTGTCTCTAAGATTTTTGAAATTCCACTCACAGAAGCGGTAAAATTAAGTTTTATGTAAATTTCAAATTCTCCTAGGATGTGGGTAAAAGACGGTGAAAAGTTCAATAAACTTTTTATATATCTAAAATTATTATAAAATGACTCCAATGAATTGAATTGAACTTATATAGGTATTATGTATCAATTTTGACCTAAAATAAATTTAAATAAAATAAATAATTATTTAAATAAAAAGTCGGTTTTTAAATAGTAGCCCAGTGTTTTCACTATTCATCAAAAATTGAAAGTTTACAGAAAAATACCAAAATTTCACCCTAGGCTAATTTTGATATTCTGAATCCAAAAATGAATTCCATTTTGAAAAATAAAATTTAAAAAATTTAAAAAATTGGGTATTACTATTCACAACGGCTAGTTTTAATAATATTTTAATAGCATATCGTTGTTTAGTGAAACTCAGTATAGCGTACGACGCAAGCTATCGAGGAAGGTCGTGATTGCGTGTAAAGAAAGCCAAGCTAGTTTTGTGTGTAGTGAAAGATTTATTTGATGATATATATAACATAAAAACAAAATATTTCTCAAAAAAGTCTCAGGTGTTACACGCCCTAACCATGCATTGTGAAAAATTAAATCCGAAAATAATGGATCTAATCAAATTTAGCTCTTAAACCACTCTTCTTTTCCCTAAACAGGCCATAACGTGAATTCCTCTTCCTTACAAGGATGTGGAGACAATTCCTTTCAATTCTGGAGTGATTCCAAGGAAAATCTAAGTGCATTGGAGGCCTGGATTTATTGGTAAGTGCTTGTTCTTTTTCAGTTTTCATAGATCTCTTCTTCTCCCCCCTCTTGGAATCATATATCTAATATCTTAGGGATAGATCTATGTTTTTTATGTCATTATTTATGGGATATGATTGTTTTTATTTAATGGAATGAGATCTAAGGATGATTTTAGGAGTTACAAACTAGGTTTTTGAAGTTTTTGGGCCATTCTTAATTTTCATCAAAGTTTAAAAGGTAGGTTGTAACAAACCAGAATTATATCAATGAAATTTCCATTCTTATAATTATTACATATAGTATAAATAACATAAAATCACTTAGATAACACAATACAAACTTTATAAATTAATAATTATTTAAATAAGAAGCATTTATATAAATTAAGGAACTTAAACCAATAGAATAGTAACAAGACCTTTGGAATAGTAATATGACCATTAAGAATAGTAACAAGGCCAATAGAATGGTAACCTTACCAATAAAATTATAAATTAAATTTCAGAATCTTATAAATGAAAATATGATATATTTATATCATGGAATAAGTAAATAAATGTTTTAAAAATGATAAATTAGGTATTGATATTTGTATGAAATATAAATGTACATTTAAAATTTTATATTTAATATAATGACTTAAAAGAAAATTTATTTTCATAAAATATATTCATAAATTAATATTTTTTCATATATTTATAATATAATTTTATAAGACATAAATTAATTTTTTAAAGTTTTATAAAATTAGTTATAATTGAAATATTGTTATTTTTTTAATAAATAATGATTTTAATTAAAAATTAAATTTATAATATTTAGAAAGTTATTTTCATATAATGGATTCCATTTTTTAATTATGCACATCTAAAAATTGTTAGGTTAAATTTTTGGTATTTTTCTAAAATAGTTGAATTTTTGGTGAATAGTCAAATACAATAATTTACGATCTAAGCTAAATGCATGAATTATTGAGTCATGGATGAGTTATGGATGATTTAATCACCATTAATTCAAAATCACATGCACGAGTTACTATACATGGTCCCAAGAATCCACAATAGTGTAGTCTTGAACCAAAATAATAAACAAATGAATAAAATAATCAAACAACACCCATCTCCTCCACTATAAAAAACACCTCTTATCCCCACACCTCAAAAGCATTGAATCTGGTCCAAATTCTACCCAATACTCATCCCAAGTCTCTCCCAAAACTCCATTATCCTTTTTTCTCAATAAATTATAAAACTCAAGTGCCTCAAGGAGGTTCTCAAGGAGAAGGAATTGAAGAGGTAAAATCCTCTTTTGTTTTCATTTATTCTCCATTCATTTTGTTTTCCTTTCTTATACTCTATTCACATCACCTTATCTAAGTGACATGACAAATATTGTATATTTTATATAAATTAATTATATTTTTTAAAATGGAACAACCCATCATCAATTTTGTTCCCCTCTCCTTTTGTTCTGAAAATGAAAACATCATCTATGAGGTGTCGATTTATCGCATTCAAGGATAACAAGTTTCAATTTCCATTACTGCCTTCAGGGAAGACAAGTTTTCAATTTCCATTACTACCTTCAAGGATGGTCATAAAACAATTTTATGGTCAAAAAATATTATAATATATGTATTAAATCTTATTTAATGTTATGTAACTAGCATATATACATAATATTAATTAATAAAACAAAACTATTTCGTGATGATTGAACAAACTCCAAAATAATCTAAACGGTTATCATTAAAATTTTATCTAATGGATCATCCTCGCATCTAGAAAAAAAGATATATACAACCATTTAATATTATTTAAGTACATTAATATCATATAATTTCAATTCTGGACAATTATTCTCTTTTTACACGATTTTCCATACATGAATACAAGTAAACCGATCATGAAAATCAAGGAAACAAATGCTCCTGGAATGATGAAATTGAATCTCATAACTAATAAAAATGTCCATAAATGAACATAATAAAATTATAAAAAATAAAATAAATACATAATATATTCAAAATTAATTAATTAATGGATTTAATTTTATTATCCATGATATTATGTTCATGTGTGGACCACTTTCAGACAAAATGTAAGGGATTCTCTTAGAACCCTCATTTTTCCTTTGAATTATGCTTTCTCTCTCTTTACCCAATTGTAATTCTTAATTATTATTATGTAATACTCCTATATTTTGTGTGTATTTTCCATACATATATACCTAGATCAATTATTCTTTATTTTATGGGGAAATACATGTTTTCATAAGGTTCTCTTCTCATTCCTCCCAATAAGCAAGCACGATTAAAGGGAACTATTTAATTTCTTACCCATTTTAAAGTATCATAAATAATATCTTTTAATCTCCCATTATTATTATAAAATCAATAATTTTATCATGAAAATATATATTATTTCATTTAAGGTTTTATTTAAAATATTTTTCTATTTCATCCTTAAATGCTCTTTTATATTTTCCTTAAACTGCACTAAAATGTTTCATTTATAATGGTTATTACACGCCCTTTTTATATGTTTTCACTTCAATTTGACATCACTTATCATGATATATGTATATTTTCGTTTTTGAATGTCCATTTATTATTTAAATCCATTCTTTCATTGACACCTCTATGATACATCCATTTTTTATGCCTTATTACATGATTAAGATACCCATTTCTTTCCATTGGTAACCCTTATGTTTATTTCTTGTATATGATTCTTCATGTAGAACACATATTTATGAACATTTTATGATGGTTTCTCCTAGATATCACTCCAATTAATTGGTTAATGTTTAGTATCATGAGATGTCATGTTGGGATAAGGAGTAAACATGATTCCTTTATGGGACTTGGTCTCCAATGTGCAATGGTCTTGGTAGTTAGCCTTGAATGGTGATCCTCCATGTTCAATGGTATTGGTAGTTAGACTTGAATTATTTTTATTTCATGTTTTATATTTTTTACAATTATCTATGATTCCATGATTACATGATCCCAAGTTTTATATTTTATTCTTATATAAGTTTATTCGTGTTCCATGCCTTTTTATGTCATCATGTTATGCCTTATAACCTATGTGCTATGCTTTATTTCTATTTTTATAACCTTATTTGTATTTTTAGCTCATTTATTTTATTCATGTATACCCCAAGTTATACTATAAAATGTAGTATATCAAGGAAGTTAGGATATCTTTATTAATGATTAATATAATGGTGTTTTATTCTAGTTCCATGTTTTCAGTTTTATGTAGCTAATATTCCAAAGGCACTATACTTTATGATTATTGGATTTTAATTGATTGTAATTTATTCTTAAGATCATGTAATAATATGTTTGGAAGGATAGTTTCATCATAGTTGGTATTAGAGAATGGTCTAGTTATTTTTTTTGAGATTATGACTAGTTCACTTTAGTATGAACCCTAGGGATAATTATATCACCATGGATAACATATATTAGGGAATTACAATATAGGATATACTTTTAATTTACATGTTTATATTTCTATGTTCAAAGTTTCTTTTTTATATGCTTATTTTATAAGTGTTCAAACCCCCCTAATTATAATTTCTTTTTCTTAGTTAATCAATAGAAATAGGAGAAATCATGCCAACAATCAATGTGATAGGCTATGTGAGGATTTCCCTAATAAAATTCCAAATCTAATGGGAATGGGTTCTCAAAACATCATGTATTTACTTTCTCAACATGATCAAGTTATTAATAATAACTTGAATCATGTGGGACTCCCTCCTTTGTCCTAATAAAGATAAAGTTTAGGTTAAATCCTTCATGCATCAAAGGCCTCCTATATTTAATGAATCTCTTGATCCCCTCATCACAGAAAAATAGAGTAAATCCATTGAAAATATATTATCTATCATATAGTGATTATAGTAAGATAAAGTTGTGTTGGAATTATATAATTTTGATAGGGAGTCTAATCAGTAGTGTACACTGATCAAGAACACAAAGTCTATGGAAGAAATTAATTCTATGGAATGGGAATCATACAAGAAAATCATTTTCGATAAATATTTTCCCCAAACACTCCATATTAATATGGAATAGGAGTTCCTTGGAATAAAGTAGAAGGAAGATGAGTCTATTGGTGCATACGAGGAAAAATTTTCAAGGCTTTTATGATACACCTCTGGCTTTTTCATGAACACCAAAAGTAAGGTGGATCGCTTCTTTAGCAGACTAAAGTCCAGTCTAGAAAAAGCATTGGTGATTCAACACATTGATATCTATGAGGATATTGTTTATTATTCCATTAAGTTTGTAAGGGATATCAGATAATCTCAATGGTTTCATGGTACTAGAGATAAAAAAGTGGAAATGGAGTTTAATATTGGAGGATAAAGAGATAAATATCATGATGGAAGGAAAACCCAACATCCCATGAGTCAAAATTATGAGAATAAGCATCCTGGGAACTATATAAAGGGAACTAGGAGATGCTTAAAATGTGGAAGAGTGGGGAATATAGATAATAACTATAAAAGTTATATGAAGAATCCAACTAATTTTGAAGAAGAAAGGAAGGTTCATATCAACACTCAGACTATAGTGTATTGTTTCAAATGTAAAGAACATGAGAATTAGGTGAGACATTTCCCTAAGATATGGGTTTTTGGAGGTAATCAGCAACAACCTCCAAAGAAGCAAGGAAGTTCATATGTTATCATTACTACGGAGGTGGAACCTGAAGATGATGTGGTGATAGGTACGCTGGTTATTCATTCAAGAATAGTGAACATGCTATTTAATTCTAGTTTTATGCATTATTTTATATCTTTCAAGTTTAGTAAAACTATCCAAATACCACCTCAAAATATAGAGGTTAATTTATCTATGATAATGGAAAATGGGGCAATTATTTCATATAAAGTATATAACTCATCCCTGGTTAATTTTTTTTCACTAAACCTCCATGAAAATATCATATTACTTCCTTTGGTGGAGTTTGATGCTATATTGGGAAAGTATTTTCTATATTTATACAAATAAAGCATAAACTGTTCGAAAAGGGAGATCACTCTTTACATCCTAAAGCATCCTCCCATTCTATAAAAGTGTAAGGAGGAAGATGAATCTCTTTCAAATTTATCATATCGATTTTTTATATTATTTCTTTATGAGCACACATTACTAGATTAAATGATTAAGAAAGATTATAGAATCATACTTGATGATGTGCCCATTGTAAAGGACTACACTAATGTGTTTCTTGAATAATTCCATGGCCTTATTCATGACCGAGAGGTTGAGTTACCAATTGAACTTATACCTAGATCTCTTCTTATATAAAATAAACCTTATATAATGTCCACCATTGAGTTCTATGAACTGAAGAAGTAGTTACAAGAGAATCTAGAAAAGGGTTTTATACACCCAGGCGCTTATTTATGTGGTGTGCCAGTCCTATCAATCAAAAATAAGGATGGATCAATACACATATGCATTTATTATTGAGGGATCAATAAAATCACAATAAAGAAAAAAATTCCCCAGTCAAAAATAAATAACTTGTTCAATCAACTATGTGGGGCTAAGTATTTCTCTAAGGTGGACCTTCGGTCAAGATATCACCAATTAAAGGTGAGGAAGGGAGATATTCTCAATACTACCTTTCAAACAAGGTATGGGAATTATGAGTTCATAGTTATTCCTTTTGGAATCACTAATGCTCTGGAAATTTTAATGGACATAATGAATAGATCCTTTAGATATTACCTTGACAAATTTGTCAAATTATTTATTGATGATATTTTTATATTCTCAAAGATAAAGTAAGAACATGAGGATAATTTGAATATTGTGATAAACACATTTTGAAGGGAGAAGATATATGAAAATTATAGTAAATGTGAGTTATAGATGGAAGAAGTATAATTCTGGGGGTATGTTATCATCAGATTAGGAATATCTTTGGAAATTTCCAACACAAAGGCAACTGAGGAGTGTCCCAGGACAACATTTGTAATAAAGATCCATAGTTTCCTTAGTCTATTTGGGTATTACTGATAATTTGTGAAGAAATTTTCATGATTTTCAAACCCAATAACCAAGATAACTCAGAAGGTATTGATGTTTTTTGGGACTAGTGAATCTGAAGACCGCAACAAATAGTTGAAAAAAAGGCATATCATATCACCATTTATCACACTACAGATAAGTGGGGAACTCTTTTTGGAGTACAATAAAGCTTCAAAAAGGATTAGGCTATATATAGATGAAAAATGATAATGGTATAGCCTATTTTTCAAGGTAGTCGAAAATTCATGAGAAAAACTATCCCATGCATGATCTAGAGTTGGAGAATGCGATCTTTGCATTGAAAATCTTTTTGAATGATCTCTATGGGGAGAAGTTTGAGATATATACTAATCATAATATCCTTAATTAATATTACTAATATTTTCCAATGAAGATAGTTATAGATCATCAAGGATTAATACTGCTAAATCCACTACCATATTGGTAAAGAAAATAAGGTGGTGGATTGTCTATGTTGAAAGGAACTTTCATCTTTATCAATGAAGTCAATTGAGAATCATAAAATATTTTTAGACCCTAAAAGGATGGACATAGGAATCATTAAGTAAGGAACATCATCAATCCTTTCTCAAATTATTGTTCAATCATCCCTTCTGGTAAAAATAATGGATGGTCAAATAAATGATGAGTAAACTAAAAAAAAGGTGGAAACTATTAGAAATGTGAAATCCTCAGAGTTCAAAACTAATTAGAATGGATTCATAATATTTGGATCACAATTATGTGTACCATACAATCCATAGGTAAATAAAGATCTTCTTAATGATGAACATAGTTCAACTTTATCTATTCTCCCAAGAAGAAAAAAGATGTATCGATATCTCCAATAGTACTATTGGTAGAACAATATGAATAATGAGATCATTGAATATAAATAAAATTTCCTAGAGTTTTGTTAAGTGAAGGATGAAATGGAAAATTCTAAAGGGATGATGCAAGAATTACCCATACCAACATGGAGGTGGGAAAACATCACTATGGAATTTTTTACTAGACATCCAAATACATCCAGAGGAAATAATTCTATATGGGTCATTGTGGATTTCCTTACAAAGATGTCTCACTTTATCTCAATTTTAGAGGACTTATCACTCAACCAACTTTCATGGATATACATCAATGAAGTGGTGAGGCTTCATGGAGTACCAAAATTTATTGTATCTGGTCGATATCAAAGATTTACCTCCATATTTTGGAAAAGAATCCAACATTCCCTAAACACTAAACTGAACTTCAATATGGATTATCATACTCAAATTGATAGCCAGTCTGAGTGGAGAATTCATACACTAGAAGACATGTTGAGAGCTTTTTCTATGGAATTCAAGAGAGGATGGGACCAACATCTTCCTTTTTAAAAGGTTTTTTACAATAATAGTTTCCACTTTGGCATCTAAATGAATTCATATAAATCCCATTATGGAAAAAGATGTAGAACATCGGCATGTTGGGATGTAGTCGGTGAACATAAGATACTTGGATTTGAAATGGTTGAAGAAATTGTATAAAAGGTGAAAACTATTCAGAAGAATATCTAGACTGCCCAAAGTTGATAGAAGAACTATGTAGATAATTGTTGATGGGATCTAGAGTTTACGGTTGGAGACATAATATTCCTCTATGTACCTCCATGGAATATGATGATGAGATTTGAGAAAAAAGGAAATCTAATTCCTAGCTACAATGGCCCCTTCAAGATTCATGATCTTGTTATAATTATATCCTATTGATTATAACTTCCACCAATAAAGTCTCAAGTAAATAATGTATTCCATGTATCCCTCTTTAGTAATTATATATCATGTCCCTCACATGTATTGAATTCCAAGATGGTACAGTTGGAAAATGATCTCTCTTATAAGGAGTAGCTAGAGAATATCTTGGACTGTAGAGATAAATTTTACGCAACAAGACTACTCATCTGGTCAAAGTACTATAGTGTAACTGCAAGTACGAAGAGGCAACATAGGAACCATAGGAAGTGATGGTGGAGAAGAACCCCCACTTGTTTTAACCTTAGTATGTAAAATAAAATTTTGATGGAGAAATTTCATAAGGGGGGAAGAATGTAATGACCCAGAATTTAATCAATAAAATTTCCCTTCTTATAATTATTTCATATTGTATAAATTATATAAAATCACTTAAAGAACACAATATAACCTTTATAAATTAAGAATGAATTAAATAAGAAATATTTATAGAAATTAAGGAACATAAACTAATGGAATAGTAACATGAACTTGGTAATAGTAATTTGACCATTAAGAATAGTAAACTAATCTATTAAAGTATAAATAAAATTTAGATATCTTAAAAATGAAAATATGATATATATTTATATCAGGGAATAAGTAAATAAATGTTTTAAAACTGATAAATTAAGTATTGATATTTTTTGAAACATAAATATTTATTTACAATTTTATAATTAATATAATACTTTAAAATAAAATTCATTTTTCATAAAATAGATCAATAAATTAATACTTTATTTTCTTAGGATTATCAGACAATTTTATGAGAACATAATTAATTTTTCAGAGTGTTATAAAACCAGTAATAATTTTAAAATTTGTATTTTTCAAATAAATGATGATTTTAATTAAAAATTAAATTTCCCATATTTATAAGATTATTTTAAAAAAATGATGTACATTTTTAAGTTATTCACACCAAAAAATGGTTTGGATGAATTTTTTGTATTTTCCTAAAATATTTAAAATTTTGGTGAATAGTGAAATACGATAATTTATAGTATAAGGTAAACATATGAATTATTGATTCATCAATGAGGTATGGATGATGTAATAACCATTGGTTTGAAATCACATGCACTATTTACTATACTCAAACACAAGAATCTACACTATTGATAGTCTTGAGCCAAAATAATAAACAAATGAATAAAATAATCAAAAAACACCCCTCTCCTCCACTATAAATATCATCCCTCACCACCTCTTCTTCTCAAACCAAAAAATCCTTAAATATTCTCTAAGGTCTACCAAATAATATTATAAATTATCTCCCCCATGTCCAAAATACTTTGTTCTAAATAAAAGACTAAACTCAAGTGCCTTAAGGAGGTTCTCAAGGTGAAGGAATTCAAAAGGTAAAATACTCTTTCATTTTCATTTATTCTATTTTCATTTTATTTTATTTCCTTATCATCTCCTTACATACCCCTATACAAGTGACAATATAACACCATCATATTTTATATAGTTAAATTTTATTTTTTTAATGTAAAAACCCATCATAAATTCTCATCCCCTCTCCTTTTGTTTAAAAAATGAAAACATCATCTATGATGTGTTGATTTATCGCATTCAAGGATGATGAGTTTTCAATTTCCATTACCATATTCAAGGCTTTTCATAAAACCATTTTTATGCATAAAAAATATTATAATATATTTATTAAATCTTGTTTTATTTTCAATATCTAGTATATATACATAATATTAAATAATAATAAAAAACTAGTTCATGATGATAGAAAAAACACAAAAATAATCTAAATTGTTATTATTAAAGTTTTATCTAATGAATCATCCTCACATTTAAAAAATGATATATAAGACCATTTAATATTATATAATTTCATTAACAACATATAATTTCAATTCTAGACAGCTATTCTTGTTTTAATTGATTTTCCATACATGTATACCAGTAAACTGATCCTCAAAACCAAGGAAACAAACACTCCCAGAATAATGAAATTGAATTTCATAACTCATTAAAAAGGCCAAAAATGAACTTAATAAAATTATAATAAATCAAATATATATATAATATATTATTAATTAATTAATTAATTTATCTAACTCTATTATCAAGGAAATTAAATTCAAGTGGAGAAACTTTCGGACATAAGGTAAGGGATTCTCTCTGAACCCTCATTTTTTCCTTCATGTTATGCTTTCTCTCTCTTTACCCCCAATGTAATTATTAATTATTATTATTATTTAATACTCCTAAATTATTTTTATATTTTCCATAAATATGTACCAACCCAATTATTCTTTCTTTTATGGGGAAATACATATTTTTATAATGTTCCCTTCTTAATTCCTCCTGATAAGCAAGCCCGATTAAAGGGAACTTTCCAATTTCTTACCCATTTTTAAGTACCATACATAATATTTTTAATACCCAATTATTATAATAAAATAAATAATTTTATCTTAAAAATATATCTTGTTTAATTTCTGGTTTTATATAAAATATTTTTGCTTTTTTGCTTTAAATTCTCTTTAAAATTTTCCTTAATCCGCACTAAAATGTTTCATTTCTATTATTTCTTAAACACATTTTCTACATGTTTTCACATAATTTTAACATCATGTATCATTATATATGTCTATTTTTTCTTATTAATGTCCTTGTATGTTTTTAATCCATTATTTCAATAACACCTTTATGATACGCCCATTTTTATGCCTTATGACATGATTATGATACCCATTTCTTTCCATTGCTAACCCTTATTTTTATTACTTGTGTATGATTCTTCATTTTTAACACATATGAATTAACATGTTATTATGGGTTCACCTAGATATTAATCCAATACATTGGGTAATGTTTAGTCTCCTGAGTAGTCATTTTGGGATAGGGATTAAACATATTTCCTTTATGGGACATGGTCCTCCATGTGTAATAGTATTGACAGTTAGCCCTGTCTCATGCTCCTCCATGTGGAATGGTCCTAATGGTTATCCTTGAATCATTATTATGTCATGTTTTATATTGTTTCCATATTTCAATTATTCCGTGATTACATGATATCATGTTCTATATGTTATGCTTCCATATGTTTATTCATGTTCTATGCTATTTTATGTCATCGTGTTATGCCTTCTAACCCATGTGTTATGCTTTATTTCTCTATTTATACCTTTACTGGGATTTTTAAATCATTATTTTTTTTCATGTATTCCATTGGTTATCCTATTAATATTTATGAGCTCAAAGTAAGTTAGGATATCTATATAGATGATTAGTATAAATATGTTTTATTCTAGTTCCATGTTTTCAATTTTATGTATCTAATCTTCTAAATACAATAGAATTTAAAATTATTACCTTGTAATTGATGGTTGTTTATGATTAAAATCATGTAATAATATGTGTGAAAGTATAGGTCCATTATATATGTGTTTTCTCTCTTGAACCCTCTTGATTAGAAATTAAAGTCCTCATTTAAAATTGATTTAATTGATTGAAATTGTATTAAATATCATGGTGTGATTTGATGGAAATTCTCATTGATTTATGGTTTAGGAAATCTTTAGAGTTGGATTAATTTTTGGGAAAAATCCATTGTTATAATTTTAAAATAGTTTTTTTAAAATTATGTTTGGTTTGATGCAAGTAAATGATTTTTTTTTAATTCTTTGAAAGGTGATAAATAATTTTATTGAAATGGGTTGATATGATTTCAGAATAATGATTGGGTATTAATTGAATTAGGTGGATAGTGTTCATGAAGTACCACCACCAAAGGGAAAGAGTATGCACATGAAATTCAACCATCAATGGTAACACCAATCTTATGTGTACGTGTTTTTTGGATGTGTGTGGACATGTAAAAGTATATTCCAAATAAAAAATTGATAAAATGGTTTAAAGACTTCATTGATGTATCCATTGAGAAATCGTTTTAAAGGATTGTTTGATTGATTTCCTTGAAAAATAATTTTATTTGAATATAAATTGATTTTAATTGATTTTAACTTATTTGATTTAAATTTTATAACAAGTTTTATCCTAGTGGTGTGAGTTGGGAATTCATTAGGGAAATCCTATTGAGTTTTATACTCACCCCCTTCTTGGGAACTATGGTGTGTTTACAGATGTTATATTTTAAGGAACATATAAAGGAAAGGTATCTCAGTTATTTTGGGATGATTCTTGATACCTTGGTTATGGATTGTTTAGTTGTATCTTGGAATAGATTGGGAGTTACAGATTTCATTTCATTCATGTCTTTGAGTTTTGTTAGTATTTGATTCTACTTTGTACTCTGATATGATTGTGGTTTTATTTTTCTTTTGTTGAGTTTAATTTTTTACTCATTCATCATGTAGTGTATTTTTTGTGGTTTTTTATCTTGGTTTTTAAGTTTATATTTAAAGGTAAAATCATCCCCAATATTTTTATGAATACCATGTAATTTATTTACAGTCTTTGTTGTCTTGTGGATATCACCTGAGGCTAGTACCATCTCTACCTATTCCTAAGACAATGGGTGAGGGGTGGGATATTATGAGGGTAAAAACCCATTATAGATCGAGAATACAAAAATAATGTATAAGATCAATAAGAAAAAGAAAAAAATATAGAAAATCATTTTATACCGGATATAAATATATGGATGTGATAACCTCCCCACCATATCACTTAATATCCCCAGAAAGCTATATTGATGACAGTTGATCATAAATATTTGTAGCCACTTCTCCTTCATGAATAATTCTCACTCCTATGTTTCATGTGAATATTTCTTGTGTTTCCATAGCATTCAGACCAAAGTAATATATCTTCCATATAGGATCATTTTCTATAAATCAACTATCTAAATGCGTTACTTGACCACTAACACATCTAGATAAAAATTTAGTTCCTTTCAATTCATAATTTAAGAAGGGTTAGTATGATATATCTTGAGCTAAGATACTTGAAATACATCATGGATAATAGTAAACTAAGGTGTTAATGACAAATAATATTTTACCATTAAAATCTACTTGATAATCTCAAATGGATCCATATATCTTGGAGATAACTTCCCTTGCTTCATAATCCGTCAGTGATCCAACTGAGGTAAAACATTAAAGAACACATGCTCACTAACCAAAAACTAAAAAGGATGGTTTTAATGATCTATATAAGATTTATTAAAATTCTATTATATCACTAACCACTGATTAATATTCTATATCTTAACAATAGTATCCTAAATAATACTTGTCCAAACCAAATAATCATCACTAACCTCATAATAATAAAGGGGTGATCTATAAAGTTGTGCATACAAGGCCTCAATGGTAAACATTATGATGGATAAATTATAACTGTTATTGTAAGAAAATTCAACCAGTACAAAAAGACAATCCCAATCACCTATAAATTCTAAGACACACACACTAAGTATGTCCTCTATAATCTGATTCAATCATTCTATTTGACTATCCTTCTAAGGATATTAGGATGTGATAAGAATAACTTGATAACTTATCAACTCCTAGAGGCCTTTTCAAAATTGATAGGAAAACTGAGGGTCTCTATCCAAAATGATAGATCACAAAACCATATGCAACCTCTCAATTTCCCACACATAAATTTTTTCCAAGTATTCAATATTAGTGGTATCCCTAAATAAGATAAAATAACCCAAAATTGTTAATCATTAAATCAACACCAGATAGAATTCTTCCCTTAAGGTGTATATGGTACTCTAATGATAAAATTCACAGAACCATGTCCCACTTCTATATCGGCACAAGAAGTATTTGAATCAATTAATAAGTATTTTGGTGCTCTATTTTAATTTATTTACATATATAATAACTGGTTATGAAATCATTTAATCTAGGCTTCAAACCAGGATAGAAAATCCAATGCTTCAGATCATAATACATCTATGTTGTTCCTGGGTGAATGTCCTACTAAGATAAAAGAAACTAATATATCACAAATTTTATCATGGGTAAAGGAATAACACATTGGTTCTAGAATCAAATAGCACCTTCTAGAGAGATATACCACTTGGTGATGGTCTCCCCATCAAATAAATATTTTTTGATACTCTGTATTCTTCCATCCAACTACTACTTCTTGAAAACTAACTCAATAATAGACAATGTCAACTATATAATCACTATATCATAATAATTCCCTTTATACTTTTCATCTAGGTGAATCCTAGTGTAAAGTACCATGATGTTCCTTTCAAACTTTTACTCCATCACATCCTAGGAGGTAAAATTCCTACTAAGTGAATTGGAAAAAAAACATTACCCTTTCCCATGGTTTAGGGGATTTCAAAGTCAAAATAATGAAGGTAATACACCCATTGCATCCTTCTGAGGTTCAGGTCACTTCAAGAGAAGTTTTAGCTCAAACTTTTATGGTCATAAAAGATGGTGAACCTTTCCTAAAATAGGTAATGTTTCTAACTCTTAATGGTGTGAATCACTGTAGTGATCTATAAATAATCTATGGGGTAGTTCAACTCATGTAATCAAACCTAATGAGAGACAAACACTACCATGTGATCCCCTTGAATAACCACATATCATAAACCTATAAGTGAAGAATCACAAAGCAATGTATAAACCTATCTGGTTTTTGGAAAGATAAGGATAGGAGTTCAGTTCAAACTCTATTTCAATTAAATGAAGGAAAAGTGAAAACTCAAATACCAAGATAATTTAACTCCCTTCCTAGTGATATCTATCAACAGTGATCCCAAATATTATAAATCCCTTACAAATCACTATTAATATACTACCAAACCTAAGAAACTCTGAATCTTACAAATATTTATTTATTCTTCTTATGACATGACAGTTATAACACCTCATACCATAGAAAAACCATAATTACATGATTTATAACTAGAGTTTAACTTTATTATATTTTTAGTATATTTTCAATTTAGAGTTTTATATACTTATTTTAATAACCCAAGATTTTGTGGGAAAAAAATCAAATTAATTTATACTTTTCGATATTTTTCATTTCATGGAACACTTAATATAGCTTGTGTTATATGAAATCCCTAAGTTTGGTTTGTGTTGCATGAAATTACAAGTCAATATTTCCCTATATGAAAAATTTATATTATCTTTTATTACATGAAACACTATGTTTGTCTTGTGTGACACACAATTTTGGGTTCCTTCGATAGCCTATGTTACATTCAAGGCCTAGTTTTACCAAACTACAATGTACTATTAATACTATTATTAAAATATTATTATAGTTTTCACATATCCATTGGAATGGTGGTTATGAATAATATTAATTAAATTATAAAAATATGGTCTACACATTTATATAAGATGAATTATTTGGTGCCCAATTAACTAGAAATGAAAATAAAATCCTTTTGAAAATATAGGAAATATTTTATTGGAAAACTATATTTTTGAAATTAAATAGGTTTTAAAAAAATAAATTAATTTAAAGAAAAGATAAATTATTTTAAATAAATATATATATTATATTCATTCAACTATTTAACATTCATATTAATTTTTTTCTAGACAATAGATAAGAATAAATCCAATTTTACATATAAGGATATACATTCTTTCTAAAAGGTAAATTTTCCACCTTTTAATAGAGCACCTATTTTATATCTAATTTTTTATAATTTTATAAATTTTATTTGAAAAAATAAACTTCATTTTTGAAAACATAATACCAAAATTTACTTTGGATTAATTCTTAGTATTTTTCTGATAATTTCCATTTTTTGATAAATAATGAAAAAACACTGTATTTTAATTGAAACTGCATTATTATATAATTTATTTATATTATTAAATTATATTTTAAATTGGTTTTAAAATATATTTAGATAAATTATACATCTATTAGTACAATTTATTTCATTTTAATTAATTTTACATTGAAATTGGACACTTCAAACACTTCAAACTTTTGAACATTTTCACTTTAAAAACATGTTGTCTTGTCCTATCTGTGTGATTAATTTTAAGTTAAGTTCTATATTTTAAATATTTATAATTTATAATTTCTATTAATGTAAAAAAAAAATTGAATAAAAATATTAGTGAAAGTATTTAAAATTAATTACAGTGATTAGGGTAAAAGCAAGATTACTTGGTTGTTAAGCTTTAACTTTAGGATCTAAATAACCTAGAAACATGTCCAAAATCAATTTTGTGGATATATTTAGATAATATACTCCATTTTATATAAAATATACCATTATTTTAGGAACAATATATACAGGATATATCTCAAAAGGTTTTTCCTTTTTTATATTTTCAACAATGTCACTCCTCCACTATAAAAAGGCACTGACCCCCCTCACTTATTCACACCTATCAAGCCATTTATATGTGACAAAACAAGAAAAAATATCCTCCAAAATTACCTCTGATCATCCAAGAAGACTCAATTTTTTTATAAATCCAACCAATTATTCCCTTTGGTGCAAACCAAAAGTATTTTCCCAATGAAAATGGAACATCCTTCCACAATGACTTTTTTTTTCTTTCTCCAACCCTTAAATTCTTATTATTACATGATTATATAATAAATTCAGTATCATAAATATAATTATATGTTGTTAGTTTAATTTGTTTACCTACTCCTACACACACTTCCATAAAATGGGATATGCAATCGTCGTTCGTGTGTACGGAGGACTACCGCCTCACAAACGGATGTTGTTCGTTCTTCCATTACCACCTTTCAAGGTTGAGAATAATGATATAATTAATATTTTTATATTATATATAATATATTTATGATTTATTTAGGCTTTTTTATTTATTATATAACACATACCTTCATCATTTCCATTTTTTAGGAATATGATAACTTTGTTTGTGGACGTAGGGACAACTGCCTCCTCAAAGCGTTGTGACTCATTCACACCCCACATGGAATATATTAAAGATTGGTTTAGTAAAATTATATGATATTTATGAAATAATAATTATATTTTAATGATAATATAGATATATATACCTATATTTCATTTACTTTCTTTCTTTCATTATGATAAAAAATGGAAACAACGTTCATGGGTACGTACGACCTACTGTCTCCATGAATGGTGTATTCCATTTCATATTTGTATATTTTATAGAATACAATAAATTATTATATAATGAATATATATTAAATTTATATCATTTTTATGTTCTATAAATAATTAAATCATTTTCTAAGTAAGATGATCAAGAATAATACGTCAAAGCATATACGAGAAACAAATCCTTTATTACCCGAAACATAACATTAACATGGAATTTTTAATAAAAAGGTAATATATAAAGACATAATAAAATTATATATGGTATTATATATAATAATATCATTTCTGGTATATTTATAATAAACTTATATTTATTATATTGTAGTTTTGAACATATATGAAGAAATTTAAGACTTAAGGTAGGGGTTTTCTCGTCTCACTTTTATTTCTATGAGAGATATGATATATTCACAAATTATTACTATTGTGTGGTGTATATACTTTCCTATGATGTGTTATATCAGGAATATTATTTATTTAATTATATTAAAAGTTTTAATTGATTTTATTCTTTCATGGATATCACAATTCAAAAAGTTACTAAAGTAGTAAGGAGATTTCTAGTCTTTCTTTTATTTCTATGAGACATATGCCTTATCCACCAATTATTTCATTTTTATGGTGTATATACTTATAATGAATATATTATATTATTATAATAAAATTTTTGGGTATTTACAAATCAATTTTATTATCTCTATTTCATGGTCTTTACGATTCAAAAGGTACAAAATCCGTAAACTAATTATGTCTCAATTTACCTTCTTTGTGATACAAGTCATGTCATGCACCTATATTCTTAATTAGGTGTATATAATTCCCATTTAAATTTAATATCATAATTATATTCATCCTATAGATATTTTATGTTTCATTTTATTGTATTCCTTCATGGGGCGTATGATTCAAGGTTATTAAAGTAATAAGAGTATATTTCTACATTCTCATTTTTTATCAAGATTCTTTATGATTATTCTTAAATTGATGAAATATTGCAATCCATATCAAAAAAACTCTAATGAATTTTATTCTAATTTTTTTATTCAAGATCTCTTAATGTAATGGTACCATTTTTTCCACTCTTATTTACTTAATATAATTAATAAAAAATTATGAAAAATTAACTTTATTTTTATCTTCTGTCAAAAAATATGTTTAATTTCAAAACCTTATTTCCTAAAAATTTATTCAAAAGTTTTCAATTATTATTTATTGATATTCAAAAGAAGTTTTCAAACATTTTTTCACTTTTAAAAAAATCAAAAAAAGATCTTTATGTTTTTTCTAAACAAAGTACTTTTCTAAACATTGTATGGCATGTATGGATTTATCTGTCGTTATAACCATCATTTATTTCTTTCTTTCTTTAAAAGTTTACAATATTAATTTTTTTAAGAAATTTATTCTCCAAATATTCTTTAAATTCATTGTTTTTAAATTTATTTTCAAAAAAAATGTTTTCAAAATGTTTTATGTCCAAGAAGTGTTTTAAATGATTTTCAAAGTTTACTTAATATGTTTTCAAGGTCATTTTCAAAGAAAAAAGGTTTTAAAAATGTTTTCTGATTTAAAAATAATATTTCAAAATAGAAATTTTATTTTCATTAATAAATTATTTAAATTATATTTAAATCTTAAATATATAATTTTTCAAAGTGGTTTTCAAATAAAAGTACTATGAAAATGTTTTATATCTTATTTTAAATGATTTTCAAATAAAGTTTATTTTCTATAAGAAATTATCCAATTTAACTTTAAAAATAATTCTCTATATATGTGAAATCCATTGATATAGTTTATGATTTACTAGGTATATCACCAAATTACACTATTATTTTTCTTTCTTTGGATGGTTTATATTTAAATTGAAAAGTTGTTTATGAAACTTGTTTCTCTTCCAAAGGTTATACCATGAGAAAATTCTTACGAAACCTACCTCCTTTAATAGGTTATTATATGATTATTAAACCTATATATTTTTCATAGGTTATGATATAATGACATTTTTATGATACCAACATATTTTTATGGGTCATGAAATGAAGAATGGTTTATTATCTTATAGAACATGTATATATGATTTCTTTATGTGATGGATGGGTCTTGTATCTCCCCCAAAGAATTGGGTAATGATTTATATCTCATGATATAGATTGGATAGAATAAGGAGTGAACTTGGTTTGGTATGACAGGTCAAGAATGAGGCATGAACTCAGTTCAGTATGACAAGGATAGAATGATGAGTGAACTCGATTCAGTAATACAGGGCCGGAATGAGTATTTAATTTGGTTCAGTAATATAGGGATGGAATAGGAAGCAAACCCAATTCATTAATATAGGTATATAATGGGAATTGAAACTGGTTCAGTAATACAAGGCTGGAATGGGGAGTGAATCTAGTTTAGTAATGGAATTTTTCCAATAAGATGGTCTTAGGAGTGATCCTTGACTACTAAGATGGTATAGGGAGTGGAACCATTCCACTAAGACGGCCTTGATAGTATGCCTTGACTAATATGGAAATAATTTTATATATTTATGTGCCTTCCACAATTATATGTCTTATTAAAATGTTATTATTTCATATATTATGCTCTTGAATACCTTATGATTCATGTCATATGTTCTGTTAATATTTTGAACATGACTTGTGTGTATGATCATTGATATGTATTGTATGATATTTAAATGTTATGATATTTTTCTAATACCCTTATGTTCATGTTATTCTTACATATCTCATTTATTTACCCTTATTGGGCATTTGATCGCACCCTTTTGTATGTTTCCTTTTCCCAAGTTATAAAGAAATGTCTTAATTAGAAGTACTAAAGGGGAAGATCTTTGTGGGAAAAATTGAATATCTTTCACAAAATTAGAAGAATGTGTTCCAAGTTTCAAAATATACTAAACTATTATAATACTAATGCATGAACTTTTTTAATGTGCTGAATATTCATCTAAAATGATGTCAAATCCATGTATGTTAAGCATGGGCCGTTATAGTTGGTATCAAAGAAAAAGTTTAGTCGACCTTTAGAAACTAGGATGAAAAACCATTAGTGAGATACCTAGGTATTTTTATAAGGATGTGTATAGGGATTTATCTAAGGATAATCCTATGGTGTTATAGATTAAAAATTATTTTTCTTTATTTAGGAATTATATAATTAATTTTTCATGATTATGTGGTTTTCTACTATGATAAGTGGTGCTCACACTAGGATTTCTTATCTTATTCAATAGTAGTAACTAAATGGAACTAGGTTAACATTGAATTTTTCATATGTGGAAAGTATAGGAATTATACAAATCCATGTCCTAAGTAGAAATCTCATGAAGAAAACTAATATGACAAAACATTAGTGAGATCCCCAGGTATTTTTATTAGGATATGTCTAGGGATTTTATAAGGATAAGCCTGAGGTGTTATAGATTAAAATTTATTTTTCTTTATTTAGGAATAATATAAGTAATTTTTCATGATTATGTGGTTTTCTACTATGATAAGTGGTGCTCACACTAGTCTTTATTATCTTATTCAATAGCAGTAACTAGATGGAACTAAGTTAACATTGAATTTTTCATATGTGGAAAGTATAGTCATTATAAAAATCAATGTCTTAAGTGGAAATCTCATGAATAAAATTAAGAAGGTGGTATGAGTAATACTTATACCGTTGAAGATAAAGAGACCAAAAATGACATGTGAAAGGTATGGGATGCTCTAACAGTATTATTTACAGTAAAATTATAAAGCATGATTAGATTTATGTTAAGGAAACTTAATACATGATTCATATTTTATTTCAAGGAAAGGGGTATTAAGGAATAAGATAATTAAGAATGAGTAACTATTTAAGAATATAGTTGTATGATTAAAGTGTATATGTTTTGTAAATCAAATATTATGTTATAAAAATCATGAAATACATAATTATTTTCAGTATAAGTTTTCTCATTAAGGATTTAAAAGGATATTTTGAATGGTTTTTATGACATATAAAAGTGATTTAATGGAAATGTGTTATTTTGATTAAGTAAAGGTAACCCTTAATGTGTTCATGTTGTTGAAAAAATTGTGTTTGGCTTGGATAAATAGATGATTGATATATATAAAGTAAATTGGACTCAACATATTACCATGGAATTAATTATTTATTTTCTGAAAAAGTGATCAATGTTATCATAGATTAATTTTACAACATTTTTTTGGATTTAATTAATATATCCATTAATATTTTTAATAATAAAGAATTCGTGTTTTCAATAACTATTTATGGTAATTCAGGTACCATGTTTCAAGGGAATAAATGGTGAATTTATTCACATGTTTTGAATGTGAGAACCAAAAGATACTTTATAATATATGGGGGTTCAATGTTAATCAGGTTTTAAGAAATTTAGTGACCTTATTTATAAAGTTTTGGATTTTCATTTTTCATAAGGGTTACATGGTCGACCATTTTTTAAATGGTTTAAGTTAAACTTTAAATGAAGTTTTAGAGATTAAAGTATTATCTCACCATATGAGGATTTATGTATATTGGATAATATGTTCTAACAATTTTGTTGTGATGTTTACTAAAGAAATATGGAATTTCATATCATTCAATTTATGGATTGTAAAGACCTGAAGCCAGACGTACATGGACATTACATTACTTTTGCGGAATACTTAGTACATAAAAAAAACAAATACACAAGGACTATAATAGTTTAGTGTCTTTGGAAACTCGGAATATAATCTTCTAATCGTGGTGAAAGATCTTCAACATCTCCCATAAATATTTTTTTTTTTAAACCTAAATCCTTTCTTTATGTCCTGGGGAAAAGAAAAAATAAAAGGGTGAGCTCAAATGCTCAGTAAGGGTAAACAAAAGAAATATCAATCACGTCATATTCATAAGAACATATCTTTTGGAAATCTTAACCTGCAAAAGAGATCATAATTTCATAACATGGGATAAATCATAATAGTGAAATGAAATCCCAATAATCATAACTCAAAAAATGAAAATTTGTGTCATACACACATAATCATAGAGAATCATTTCTTGTTAGTCAAGACTCATTGCCAAGACTATCTTAGTGAACAAAGTCCATTTCTGAACCGAGTTCACTCCTCGTTTCAGTCCTGTTTTACTAAACCGGTTTAACCTGCCGTTCCAGCCATGTCTATCTCATGAGATATAAAATCTTTACCCAATGCATTAGAGGGAGATATAGGTCCCACCCATCTCATAATGATACCATTCTTATGTGTTCCACAAAATCATAAACCATACATCATAGTATAACCCATGTAATAAAAATGGGAATCTTAAGCATCGTGACATCATAAAACAATTCATATAAGGTAAAGGAATTCATAAACGTATTTCCATCACAAAATAATCAAATACATGTAATAATAGGGATAGAAACAGAACCCTTTATTATCTTAGATGGAAAATAATTTTGATAAAACACTTGAACTCCATTCTTGAGGAAAATATCCTTTCTACTTTAAAAACTTTTTTCCTTTCTTAACATGTCATAAAATTTTAAACTATAAGGAGTTGATTAAAAATAAACTTGAAAACTTGTAAAGGAAGCTAATTTTTTAAAAATCCATTCATGCCGTATAAGTTAAAAAAACATTTTTCTCATACTTTTGTCGGAAAAGTCAAAAAGTACCTCGTACGAAAAATGACAAAAGATTCCTTTCATATATTTTACTAAAAACTCACCGAAGGGTAAAATTTGATATAAACTATTGTAGAAGGATATAAATATTACATATTGAGGAAACATGGATGTGTATGATAAAATACACCCCAGTAAATTCCAAAGTATAAACAATCTCGGATAAAAATGAGATTGTGATATTTCCCTTACCTTAGGTCGGATTTGCCTCGTAAGTGTCCGAAACTCCTTTATAATGATTTAAATAATGTTATTGACTTATTCCAGAATCATAATTATTGTTATTATATCATATATGGTCATATTCTGAGCTTCTTAGTAGTAATATTTTATTGCTACTTGTTATTCGGGTGTTTATAACTTTTTATTCTTATGCGTGTTTTGTGGAATAAATTCTTATTCTTCTCATTAGGTTATATATACATCATATCCAGAATGGTATTTATGTACTATATATCATATTTATTCATTCAATTCATTTATATAATTATTATGCAATGAAGATCATGTAGAACGAGTCGCATCACAACGTGGAGACGGTATTCCGTACGTACGCACGAGTGATGATATCGTTCCTATGATTGTGGAATTGTATTGGAGTGTATGTATACTATTTAAGAATAAATATCACTTTATAATAGTCATATATAGTCATTATTTACACCATTATACCCATCCAAGTAAGGTGGTGGTGGAAAATAGATTACGCCACGGCGTGGAGACGGTATTCCGTACGTACGCACGTGCGGTGATTTCTTTTTCTGTAGGATGGATAGATGGTGAAATAGGGTTGTTTCATACTTATAATAACATATCAGTATATGATTTATACTGATTTTATTACTTCATAATGAAACAACTAAATAAGAATAAGTGGAAGAAGAAATAAAGATGAAAGAATCGGTAACGGACATTACCTCTTCTTTGAAGTGCTTCTTTGAGACCTCCTTTTAGGGCACTAAAATAGGTCTTTGAAGAATACCAGAACCTCTAGGATGTTTCTAGGGAAGTGGAGAGGAGAAATTGGCAGGGTTTG
Source organism: Viscum album (assembly GCA_963277665.1). NCBI lineage: Eukaryota > Viridiplantae > Streptophyta > Magnoliopsida > Santalales > Viscaceae > Viscum > Viscum album. The sequence goes on from OY728160.1 coordinate 1,905,863,378, forward strand.
TCCGAGCTTGAAGGCTCAAAGTGGTGTGAGGAAGAGGGGGAGGAGGTTCCCTTTTATAAGGGAGGAGAGGGGCACCTTTGGAATAACTAAAAATATTATTTTATTATAAAGTCAAGTTCAGATTTAAATAGCTCCAAATTGATTTATTTCAAAGATAAGGTGGGTAGGGGTAGAAATCATCTCATCCAATAGAATTTAGACAAGTTTTAGGTATCAATTTTAAACTTATAATTTAGATTTAACATTAAGTTAGATAATTTAACTTTCACCGTGTCTTCTTGTTTTCTTACACTATAAGGTTAGTAAACTTACTATATCAAGAAAAACGAACCCCAAGTTGTTTATTATTAATATATATAACCTTATCTAAGTCATTTTTCCGAACCTTAGATTTTTAGGAATAAAATAACAATTAATAATATAATATTTGTTTTAAAAACTATTTTATGTCAATTTTGACACTATTTAGTAATTGATTTTTTTGAAAATCATAACAAAATGATTAGTTCGAACCAAGTTAATTAAATCAATACTAACATGTCATATTAACCTATAAAATTATTGTAATTCATAAAAATAATCAAATTACATTTATTTGGGTATTTATAACATCAATTAAGTCAATATTTCATTAATAAGATAATTACTGCATCATTATTGTGTCATAAATAAATTAAATTATTTAATGTCTAAAAATTACAAATAAAATACCATTATGTATGAACTCTCTTTAGATTTCTAATGAGTATTTATAGTCGAATTTATCTTATGTATAACCCTATATTAAAAATTATTTACTTATTAAACTTTGATTTTAACTATTTTAACCCTTCTTTAAATAAATTAATAATAAATGTCCTAATCTAATCCAAGTGGGCCTAAATGATCATATTTTATTCCTAAGGTTGTTTTTGGTCGAATTACACTTATCCAATATAATTAGGACATGTGTTAGGGTAATAATAATAACATTTTTACCCTTAATTACCCTATTTACTTTTAACCGTGGTAAAAAAAAAGTTATTATTCACCAAAAATTATTTTCATCTCATTGAACCACATTTTACTTACTAACATCAACCGTTTCTCTTGTATTTTTTGAAATTCCACTCATAGAAGCGGTAAAATTAAGTTTTATGGAAATTTTATTTTTTTTTAACTACCACATAGCGGTTTCACTATTCATCAAAAAATGAAAGTTTCCAGAAAAATACCAAAAATTAGGCCTAAGCTATATTTGATATTATGAACTCAAAAATGATGTCCATTTTACCAAATTAAAAACATATCAGTTTCATTAATTAATTTAAAAATTAATTCCCGTCGTCAAAACAAATAGCGTGTTCTTAAGAGATAATAATTATCAAAAGATTAACACTTGTTTATGTCTGGTTTAAATGTGAAATTATATCCAATGACCAAAATTGTATTAAATTGTAAAAATATATTCTAAATATACTTTAAAACCACTCAAATTAATAATTTATCACTATTAATTATTTCAATTAAAAAAGCTATTTTCAATTAAAATTTAGTAATTTTCACTATTCATCAGAATATGAAAGTTATCCGAAAAGTACCAAATTTTCACCTTAGGCTAAATTTGATACTCCAAATCCAAAAATGAAGTCCATTTTTAGAGATAAAATTTCTAAAATTTTAAAAGGTGGTTATTACTATTCATAACGGCTAGTTTTAATAATATTTTAATAGCATATCGTTGTTTAGTGAAACTTGGTATTGCGTACCACACACGCTATCGAGGAAGGTCGTGATTGCATGTAATGCAAGGAAAGTCAAGGATGCGTGTTTTGCAAGCTTCTTTTGGTGTAGCATACAACACAAGACATTAATGAAAAGAATATTTTTCATAAAATCTCGGGGTGTTACATTCTACCCCCCTTAAAATGAATTTCGCCCTCGAAATTCGTCGGGGTTATAAATCGTTTACTACTCGAAAGTTTCTTTAATAGAAACCCACATCGTAAAAAGGAATACCAAAACCAATCTTTAAAAACAAAAGTATGAAACGTAACGGTTACCCAAATAAACTAATCACTGGGTTTCCACATAGGTGAAAATATGGATATGGAAGAGAAATCTAACCATCATGTTCTGATGGAGAGTGGTAGAGAACATGGCTATGGAAAATCCAGCAATCACAAAGCCATAAATTTGTGACGATCTAAGGTACCATCTGATTCATCAGATATAAGAGCACTAGGACAACATTTTTGGTTTTCAAGATCGTTTCCCTAAAGTTGATGAAATTGGAAATAGAAGAAACACTTTCGTGATTTTGGTATAGTCTCACTGTTGGTCGTTCTTTGGACAATTTCCACTTCATCTCTTAAAGAAATGAAGTTTAATTTTTCATTCGTTATGTGTTAGCAGATCATGTGATAGAATGATGGGTCATTCCATCTGTCTCAAATAAAAGGTTAGAAAAGTTATCAAAAAATTCATAAGTCCATCTATAGTGAGATTAATGATATATGGTTCCTAAAATGGACTTATACTTCATATATCATACTGGTTAATATAATAAAACTAGTTTCTACTAAACAGGGACTTCCTGTAGGCCAGTGGTAGGCGATAAAGGCCATTCGCACTTCGGTTGTGGGTTCGATTCCCACGGCCTTGTCCGACGCGATGGGTTGTCGCCCGTCCTGCAGGTTGTCCTTTTTCTAAAACTATATATCAATAATATCGGAAAAAAACTTCTATCCTTAAATAATACTAACTTATTTCCAACATAATCCATTCCAATCTTTAGGCTTATCCATAATACTGCAGTCCACTCTCATAATATAGTGAAAACGATTACCAGAGATTTAATACCATTGTTGATCATAAGATATGTCTTGTTGGTCACATTCCAAACATTCAAAGGCCTTAATCATGTATTCTCTTGAATACCCATTGAACCTTAGTGAAAACATGAATGCAGTTAAAAGTTAAAACTTTCCACATACCAAAATCCTCAAAATTCTATATACTCAAACCATGATATCACTTAGTCCTTATATCAATCATGAGCTCATGAATACTGTCAAATATTTCATTTTCTCGTTTTCCCTTCATTATGCGCATATCATCTTTTTTCCAAAAATATCTCAATCACTTTTCATGGTTACCGGTACCATAAAATTATTGAAAACCACAATAGACCAATACATAAATATTCCAATATTCCACGATACTATATACAACATTATTTTGGAATCCCATTACATAAACACTTAATCATTCCACCACATCGTTATCATATTCAACATTGTCAATGGTGATCGCATGTGACTTCCCTTTGTCCTTTACCTTAAGTGGTTGCTCATGTCGATCATCACTAACCCTTGGATTAGGGCATTTATTAGCATAATTCCCCATTTCCTTGCACTTGAAGCATTGAAGTGTAGTAGGTTAATTCTGTGTATCCCTTCCTTTGTTTGCATCATTAGACATCTTCCTCCCATCATTGCGGCATTCAAATGCCCGGTGACCTTCCTTTCCACATTTGAAACATTTACTTGTCCCTTTAAGACAATCTCCACCATGCTTCTTTCCACACTTTGAGCATAAGGAAACATTCATCTTCTTTTCACCATTATTCTGAGATTTCTCCTTGAACTCCATCTTTCGTTTCTTGTCAAAACTATGAGATGGATAAGTAACACCAACTTCTATTTCTACCTTGATAGCACAACGTAAAATTTCTTCATAGCTACTGAAGTATCTTATAGCTAATTCCCTTCGAAGATTTGGTTTAAAGACACTAAAGAATCGATCAACTTTACTTTCAGGTTGGATGATAAATCCAGATGCATACCTTACAATCCTTGTAAAATTCGCTTCGTATATACCAACAGATTCATCATCCTTTTTCTTTAGTTCAAGAAACTCCTTCTCCATCTTTGTTCGAAGAATACGAGGGAAGTACTTATTGAAAAATAAGTTCTTGAACTCATCCCATTCCATGGACTCAGTTTCATCTCTTTGCCTCGTATTCTTGATAAGATTCCACCATTGATCAGCTTCACCTTCCAAACGATATACTGCTAAGATGACTTTATCATCTTCAGAACATTGAAGAACTGAAAATATCTTTTCAGTGGTACTGATCCATTGTTCAGCAACAAGTGGATCAGAAGACCCACTGAAAGAAGGTGGACTTTGCCTCATGAAGGACTCAATAGAATATTGTTCCCTTATCTACTCATTTGGAAGTCCAGAATGATTCATAGCTTGTGTAAGTATAGCAATAAGATTTTGCACTCCATCTCCCATAACATTTGTTTGTTCTGGAGGACAATCATTGCATTGTCCATTACATTGATCAACACGGTTCCTTCGGGTTCCAGCCATCGTCTAAAACCCAAAAAGAATAGTGTGAGAGGTAAAAATCATGCTAGGGAAAACAATATAATAAAGGGGGAGTAACTTCAATATCTAACATCTTAGGTTAAATTCTAAGATCGTTACTGTAGTTCTAGGACTATATCCTATACGTATACTTATCCTTAAGGACATCCCTAGACATACCTTAGAAATATCTCTAGGGATCTCACTAACGTTTTCACATCCTAGTTTCCAAAGGTTGACTAAACCTTTCCTCTGATACCAACTATAAACACCCGAAGCCTGACGTAAATGTACATTACATTACTTTTGCGGAATACTTAGTACATAAAAAAACACACACACAAGGACCGTAATAGTTTAGTGTCTTTGGAAACTCGGAATATAATCTTCTAATCGTGGTGAAAGATCCTCAACATCTCCCATAAAGATCTTTTTTTTTAACCTAAATCCTTTCTTTATGTCCTGGGGAAAAGAAAACATAAAAGGGTGAGCTCAAATGGTCAGTAAGGGTAAACAAAAGAAATATCAATCATGTCATATTCATAAGAACATATCTTTTAGAAATCTTAACCTGCAAAAGAGATCATAATTTCATAACATGGGATAAATCATAATAGTGAAATGAAATCCCAATAATCATAACTTAAAACATGAAACTTTGTGGCATACAAACATAATCATAGAGAATCATTTCTTGTTAGTCAAGACTCATTGCCAAGACTATCTTAGTGGACAAAGTCCATTTCTGAACCGAGTTCACTCCTCGTTTCAGTCCTGTTTTACTGAACCGGTTTAACCTGCCGTTCCAGCCATGTCTATCTCATGAGATATAAAATCTTTACCCAATGCATTGGAGGGAGATATAGGTCTCACCCATCTCATAATGATATCATTCTTATGTGTTCCACAAAATCATAAACCATACATCATAGCATAACCCATGTAATAAAAATTTGAATCTTAAGCATCGTGACATCATAAAACAATTCATATAAGGTAAAGGAATTCATAAAAGTATTTCCATAACAACATAATCAAATCCATGTAATAATAGGGATAGAAACAGAACCCTTTATTATCTTATATGGAAAATAATTTTGATAAAACACTTGAACTCCATTCTTGAGGAAAATATCCTTTCTACTTCAAAAACCTTTTTCCTTTCTTAACATGTCATAAAATTTTAAACTAGAAGGAGTTGATTAAAAATAAACTTGAAAAATTGTAAAGGAATCTAATGTTTTAAAAATCCATTCATGCCGTATAAGTTAAAAAAACATTTTTCTCGTGCTTTTGTCGGAAAAGTCAAAAAGTACCTCGTACGAAAAACGACAAAAGATTCCTTTCATATCTTTTACTAAAAACTCACCGAAGGGTAAAATTGGATATAAACTATTGTAGAAGGATATAAATATTACATATTTAGGAAACATGGATGTGGATGATAAAATACACCCCAGTAAATTCCAAAGTATAAACAATCTCAGATAAAAATGAGATTGTGATATTTCCATTACCTTAGGTCCGATTTGCCTCGTAAGTGTCTGAACCTCCTGTATAATGATTTAAATAATGTTATTGACTTATTCCAGAATCATAATTATTGTTATGATATCATATATGGTCATATTCTTAGCTTCTTATTAGTAATATTTTATTGCTACTTGTTATTCAGGTGTTTATAACTTTTTCTTCTTATGCGTGTTTTGTCAAATAAATTCTTATTCTTCTCTTTAGGTTATAGATACATCATTTCCAGAATGGTATTAATGTACTATATGTAACATCCCAGGTAAATAAAGAATAAATAATTTTCATATTTATTAATATTTACGAATTAAATATTAATTTTATTTTAAAGGGGTTGCTATGTTCGATAGCGTACCCGATACGCAACGATGAGTTTCTTTGAAACTTACGTAGCACACTAGTAATAAAATAATATTATTTTAAATGTTAGTTAACAAGTAGCCGTTGTACTGGAGGGAATGGATAGAAATAACTAAAATATGATTAGATATGTTTTTAAATGTTTATACATTTACCCAATAAAAGATAAAGGCTTAAAATACGGAAAGAGTTCAATTTTAGGGCATATATACTCTAATTTTCACTAAAGGTTCACTTATCACCTTTTAATGGTGAACCATCATTAAATATAGTTTTGATCACTCTTATACTTTATTTTGGACCAAATATAACTCTTCTTTAGAATCGGGACATCAAAATTTACTTTGTGTAAATTTTTGGTACCTTTCTGATAAAGTTCATTTTTTTATGAATAGTGTAAAATGTTGTATTTTAATTCAAAACCTCTTTTTAATATAAATTATTTATATGATTAGATTATTATTTTAATTGGTTTTAAAGTGAAATTAGAAAATATTTTTACCAGTTAATCCAATGGTGGTCATTGGAATCAATTTCACTTTGAAATTGGACTTAAACTGGTGTCAATCTTTTGATACTTATTGTTTCACAAAAACACGCTATTTGTCATGACAGCGGGAATTAATTATTAAATTAATTAATTTGACTTATATGTTTTGAATTTTGTAAAATGGACTTCATTTTTGAATTCGGAATATCAAATATAGCTTAGGGTAAATTTTTGGTAATTTTCTGAAAAACTTCAATTTTTGATGAATAGTGAAACCACTAAGTGGTAATCAAGCAAACTGGTTTTTCAGTTAAATGAAATTTTACCACTAATGTGTATTGAATTTTGAAAATCCTACATACATGGTTGTCATTAAGAAGTAAAATGTGGTTCAATGATATTAAAATAATTTTTTGGTGAATAGTAATTTTTTTCATTAATCGCGATTAGAGGTAATTAGTGTAGTTTAAGGTAAAAATGATATTATAAGAATGTGAAAACACCATGACACTTGTCCTACACCTATTGGGTGATTCATGGCCAACCAAGACAAGCCATGGGCCAACTTGGGGACCCCATGGAGTCACTTTAGTTGGAAAATGACAATAATATATTTTTATTTAATGGAAAAGTAAAATTGACACAAAAATGATATGTTTTACTAAAACAATTTTTAAGTAGGGTTATACAAGTAATATTTTTGATTATAAATAGTCATTGGAAAGCTAAAAAGATTTCCTACATCATAGTAATTTTTTTATAATTTTTAGACATTAAATAAATTAAATTATTTATGACATCATAATGATGCAGTGATGACATCATTATTTAACGATTAAAATAAAATGGAAATATAATGTAATATCTATGAACTACACATGTCAAAAACTTATTGGATGGGTGTATTTAAAAACCTTATCACCTTATCCACGAATTATATCAATTTGGGACCTTTTAAAACCGAAACACATTTTCAAATAAAGTAATATTTCCTTACTTTCCAAAAGTGCCCCTCCTCTCCTCTTATAAAAGGCCCCCACCTCTACCTCATTTCACACACTTCTCAAGCCTTTGGCTCGGCCAACCCCTGCCCAATTACTCTCTCCACATCCCTATCCTCATCCTAAAGGATTCCCTTTGGGAATAATCCTTTCAAAGGAAGCCTTTAGTCTCAAATCAAAAGGGAGTTACACTTTTAAAGGTAATTCATTCTCTCTTGTTCATTTGTTTTATTTTGCTTCTCCAACCCTCTAAACTCTTTTTATTTACTTCTTTTGTAACAACACCGGTATCTTCAATATACTAGGATGTTGTTATAATATTTATTTGAGCTACACTCTCACACAACTACATCTAATGGTTAAAGAACATACGGTTTCCGTGGATGGCGAAATTCTGCCTCCCGAAACGATGATTGTTCAATACTCATTTAACACCTTCAAGGGTGGCCATTATGATGTCACTATTTTTATATATGATATATAATGTGTTTATGTTTTCTTTAAGATTCTGTATTTTTCATTTTTGGCATACCTTTATGGTTTCCATTATGGGTAAACACGATATCTTCATTTAAGGAAGTGCGGACTACCGCCCCCTAAAAGTGATGTGATTCGTTAATGCCATATGTGGGACGTGTAAAGGATGGATTTAAAGTTATTATATATGATGTTATACTGGAATTATAATATACCTCTATATCATTATTATTTATTTCCATTAAAGTATGAGAGAGAAATGAAAGTAGCGTTCATGCGTACGTACGGCTTACCGTCTCCATGAACGGTGCATTTCATTTCTTATCCCCAAATGTAATGTACTATTAAAATTACATGTATATAATGTATATATATAATTAATGATATATCTAAATGATGAATATAATTCTGGAATTAAAATATACATACCTCTCATTTAGTTTTAATTCCACTAATATGACAAAGAAATGGAAGTAGCGTTCATGCGTACGTACGGCTTACCGTCTCCATGAACGGTGCATTTCATTTCTTACCTCTAAATGATTATGTAATATTATAAATACATGTATATGCTGGATATATATGATACATATTATATCCAAATCGTGAATTTCATTCTGGATATAAAGAACCTTTGACCACACGAACAACATGTAATTGTAAGAAGTCCACTTTCGACTTAAGAACCAAATATCGACAAAATAAACATTATTAACTTAACTGGTTACATAACGTTTATAACATGGAAATAAGTGATATAAAAGGAATAATTAACTCTAAAAAGGTTCTTAATCAAGTAGAAATTAACTCAAGTTTATTATTCAGGAGATTAAAGAACGGTCGCGTCAAGTCGGATACAAGGTATGGGACTTCGTCTCAATCTCCTTTCGTTGAGGCATATTTTATTTTATACACAACTTTCTTTTATACGGTGTATAAACCCCTTTGACTTTTACGTTTATTCAAAAGGAATATTTTTTATATGAAGCGTTTACTAAACGACAAAAGGGAATGTTTTTGTCGTACGTATGCGGCGACAACGACTTCTCCGCCGTCATGACCGTTATTTGAGTTTCGGCTTCCTCTACAAGCCATACCTTCTTTTTAAAAGAAAAATAAATACCATGTTTTACTTTTCTTTTATTTTGGTATTGAAAATGGTTTTCATAATATTTTTATATCAATGTGTGGTATTGATATCTTGTGATTGAATGGTGGAAATGTTATGTTTCCTTTATACATGTTTTATGTGATACGTTTATGTTGAGGTTCTTGGGCATTATTATGAAGACGGGTGGTTCTGTGATAGACTAAGGGCGGGTGAGCCCGTTATAGCTCTCCAATGCATTGGGTAACGCGAAGGAGTGAAACATTAAGGTTTCTCTGAAGAGATTTTTAGGGAATATACTGTGATGGGTATTCCAAACGTAACCAAGAGGGTTACTCCCTACGTAAGAATGTTATGAATGCCTCAAGTTACCTTTATGTCTTATGATTTCTATGATTTATTCATGATTTGATGAGGTATGTTAAAGTGCTTATGTTTTATGGGTAAAGTATGATTTCATTCTTATGTATATATGTACCCATGTTTCCTTTCCATGTTTTTATAACCCATACTGAGCTTTTTATGCTCATCCCAAGTTTTTTTGAAATGATTTTCACAGGTCAAGGGAAAGGTACATGATATGATGATAGTGTCAAGGAAGTGTCAAGAAAGAATCCATGTTTTATTTTAAATATGTTTCCATTGATGGGAATGAAGAATACTATCTTTATGTAACCACTTTGTTTATATGTGGAATGTAATGCAAGTTTTATGATCTAATTCTCTAAAACTCTAAACCCGAAAAGATCCTCAATGTGTAATCTTGTAATAACTCAAGATTAAGTAAGGTTTAAGGCTGGGGCCTTATAGTTGGTATCAGAGGACGGTTTAGACAACTTTAGGAGTTAGAAAAGTGTTAAATTATAATATGATTGAAATGATATAGCATTTACGGATTACCATGTTGCTTCGCCTAAGATATTTCTGTGTTCAGAATGGTTTTACGCAGAGGAAACAAAGCAGCTATGTTGGGACGACATCAGGAGGAAGATAACCTTCCAAATCAGCAACCTGAGATGGTCGGAATCGGAACTGAACAGTTTGTTGCAGTGATGGCACAATTGACTCAGGCTATAAATGGTGGTGGTATCCATGCACGAGATCATCCAGATCAACCGCAGAGGAACATGTCAGTGGTGGAACATTTCATGAGGCAACATCCCCCATAATTCAGAGGATCATCTGACCCTGTGCAAGCTGAAGGGTGGATTAAAGCACTGGAGAAGATTTTTGATGTCATGGGGTGTTCAGAACATCAAAAGGTTAGTCTTGATGTTTACCGTTTTGAAGGTGAAGCTGATCAGTGGTGGTCGATGGTGAAAAATATAAGGGATAGTGATGAGATTGAGGATATTCACTGGGACGAATTCAAAGGTATGTTTCTTGAGAAATATTTTCCTAAGGTGGTTCGTCTTAGGATGGAAAAACAGTTCCTAGAATTGAGGCAGGAGGATGATTCAGTGGCTACTTATGAAGAAAAGTTCACTCGATTGGCAAGGTATGCTCCAAACTTCATACGAGATCTTGATAGTAAAATAAACCGTTTTTACTCAGGGTTAAAGCCAAAGTATCGAAGGGCTTTAGCTTCTCGTGAGTTCAAAAGTTATGAAAAACTTGTTTGATGTGCGGAGAAGGTGGAAATGGAGTTTGCCGATGATCAGGTGTTCTATGACAAACAACAGAATAAGAGATCTAGTTGGCAGGAAAAGGGGAAGAATTCATCAAAGAAGCAAGGAGGTAAGAAAACCAAATATCCATCCTATGAGAAGTGTGGTAAAATGCATCCTGGAGAATGTTTATCCAAGTCTGGTAAGTGCTTTCGGTGTGGTAAGTCTGGTCATATTGCTCGTAACTGTAAGGAAGATGATCAAGAAGGAAATGAAAAGCCAACGGTAAGATGTTTTAAGTGTAATGAAATGGGTCATTATGAAAACGAGTGTCCAAAGAAGAACTCAACTGGGGGAATGCAGCTAGACTACAAGCAGAAAGGGGTGGTAAAATCATTTGCAACAACTTCAGCAGATGTTGGGCCATCGAATGAAGTGGTATCAGGTCCAGGGAGCTCAGTATTTTTGGAAGATTGACTTGAGGTCGGGGTACCATCAGTTGAAAGTAAAAGAAGCAGACGTTCCGAAGACTGCGTTCCGTACTATATATGGCCATTATGAATTTGTAGTTATGCCTTTTGGGTTAACCAATGCACCTGCTGTATTCATGGACCTTATGAATAAAATTTTCCATGAGTTCTTGGATAAGTTTGTGTTTTGAGGTTTGGGAAGAGGTTATGTGTGCCTTGTGATTCACAGTTGAAGAATGAGTTGTTATGTGAGGCTCATAGTTCCCCGTTTTCAGTTCATCCTGGCAGTACTAAGATGTACAGATATCTGCGGGAGTATTACTGGTATGATGGAATGAAAAGAGACATTGCTGATTTTACTGTGAAGTGTTTGACATGTCAACATGTTAAAGCAGAGCGGCAGGGATGCTTCAGCCTTTACCAGTGCCAGATTGGAAATGGGAAAACATATCCATGGACTTTGTTGTGGGATTACCGAGGACATCTCGAGGTAATAATGCAATCTGGGTTATTATTGATCGCTTGACCAAATCTGCTCATTTCCTTTCTATACGAGATACTTTCTCTCTTGATCAACTTTACTGTCTGTATCTTAAAGAGATAGTCATGTTACATGGAGTTCCTCTCTCCATTGTATCGGATCGTGATCCCAGGTTTACTTTTAAATTTTGGAAAGTCCTTCAGAAGTCGTTGGGTACTGAATTAAATTTTATTACAGCTTTTCATCCTCAATCAGACGGGCAGTCAGAACGAACAATTCAGACATTGGAGGATATGCTATGAGCTTGTTCTATGGATTATCAGGGAAGTTGGGACCAACATCTTTCTTTGGTTGAATTTTCATATAATAACAGTTTTCATTCCAGTATACATATGGCACCATTTCAGGCATTATATGGGAAGCGGTGTCAAACTCCAGCTTTCTGGGATGAAGTGGGTGAAAGGAAGTTGATGGGACCAGAATTGGTAGAAGAGATGGAAGAAAAAGTTCAGCTGATTCAAAAACACATGAGAACAGCTCAGAGCAGGCAGAAGAGTTATGCAGATAATCGGAGGAAGGATCTATCTTTCGAGGTAGGTGATGATGTTTTTCTCAAGGTTTCTCCTTGGAAAAGTGTGATGCGATTTGGTAAGAAAGGAAAGCTGAGTCCAAGGTTCATTGGACCATACGAAATTCTGGAAAGAGTTGGATCAGTTGCATACCGAGTGGCTTTACCTCCGAGTTTATCTCAGGTACACAATGTTTTTCATGTTTCAATGTTGAGAAAGTATATGTCAGATCCATCTCATGTTTTGAGTCCAGAGGTAGTTCAGTTGGAAGAGAACCTATCTTATGAGGAACAACCGGTCCAGATTCTTGACCACAGGGAACAGGTGTTACGAAATAAGTTGATTCATCAGGTAAAGGTTTTGTGGAAAAACCATGTGATTGAAGAGGCAACGTGGGAATCTGAAAATGCTATGAGGGATAAATACCCCCACTTATTTTGATAAGTGAATAAAATTGCGAGGACGCAATTCCGAAAAGGGGGGAAGGATGTAACATCCCAGGTAAATAAAGAATAAAGAATTTTCATATTTATTAATATTTACGAATTAAATATTAATTTTATTTTAAAGGGGTTGCTATGTTCGATAGCGTACCCGATACGCAACGATGAGTTTCTTTGAAACTTACGTAGCACACTAGTAATAAAATAATATTATTTTAAATGTTAGTTAACAAGTAGCCGTTGTACTGGCGGGAATGGATAGAAATAACTAAAATATGATTAGATATGTTTTTAAATGTTTATACATTTACCCAATAAAAGATAAAGGCTTAAAATACGGAAAGAGTTCAATTTTAGGGCATATATACTCTAATTTTCACTAAAGGTTCACTTATCACCTTTTAATGGTGAACCATCATTAAATATAGTTTTGATCACTCTTATACTTTATTTTGGACCAAATATAACCCTTCTTTAGAATCGGGACATCAAAATTTACTTTGTGTAAATTTTTGGTACCTTTCTGATAAAGTTCATTTTTTTTTATGAATAGTGTAAAATGTTGTATTTTAATTCAAAACCTCTTTTTAATCTAAATTATTTATATGATTAGATTATTATTTTAATTGGTTTTAAAGTTAAATTAGAAAATATTTTTACCAGTTAATCCAATGGTGGTCATTGGAATCAATTTCACTTTGAAATTGGACTTAAACTGGTGTCAATCTTTTGATACTTATTGTTTCACAAAAACACGCTATTTGTCATGACAACGGGAATTAATTATTAAATTAGTTAATTTGACTTATATGTTTTGAATTTTGTAAAATGGACTTCATTTTTGAATTCGGAATATCAAATATATCTTAGGGTGAATTTTTGGTAATTTTCTGAAAAACTTCAATTTTTGATGAATAGTGAAACCACTAAGTGGTAATCAAGCAAACTGATTTTTCAGTTAAATGAAAGTTTACCACTAATGTGTATTGAATTTTGAAAATCCGACATACATGGTTGTCATTAAGAAGTAAAATGTGGTTCAATGATATTAAAATAATTTTTTGGTGAATAGTAATTTTTTTTCATTAATCGCGATTAGAGGTAATTAGTGTAGTTTAAGGTAAAAATGATATTATAAGAATGTGAAAACACCATGACACTTGTCCTACACCTATTGGGTGATTCATGGCCGACCAAGACAAGCCATGGGCCAACTTGGGGACCCCATGGAGCCACTTTAGTTGGAAATGACAATAATATATTTTTATTTAATGGAAAAGTAAAATTGACACAAAAATGATATGTTTTACTAAAACAATTTTTAAGTAGGGTTATACAAGTCATATTTTTTTATTATAAATTTTCATTGGAAAGATAAAAAGATTTCCTACATCATAGTAATTTTTTTATAATTTTTAGACATTAAATAAATTAAATTATTTATGACATCATAATGATGCAGTGATGACATCATTATTTAACGATTAAAATAAAATGGAAATATAATGTAATATCTATGAACTACACATGTCAAAAACTTATTGTATGGGTGGATTTCGAAACCTTATCACCTTATCCACGAATTATATCAATGTGGGACCTTTTAAAACCGAAACACATTTTCAAATAAAGTAATATTTCCTTACTTTCCAAAAGTGCCCCTCCTCTCCTCTTATAAAAGGCCCCCACCTCTACCTCATTTCACACACTTCTCAAGCCTTTGGCTCAGCCAACCCCTGCCCAATTACTCTCTCCACATCCCTCTCCTCATCCTAGAGGATTCCCTTTGGGAAGAATCCTTTCAAAGGAAGCCTTTAGGCTCAAATCAAAAGGGAGTTACACTTTTAAAGGTAATTCATTCTCTCTTGTTCATTTGTTTTATTTTGCTTCTCCAACCCTCTAAACTCTTTTTATTTACTTCTTTTGTAACAACACCAGTATCTTCAATATACTAGGATGTTGTTATAATATTTATTTGAGCTACACTCTCACACAACTACATCAAATGGTTAAAGAACATACGGTTTCCGTGGATGGCGAAATTTTGCCTCCCGAAACGATGATTGTTCAATACTCATTTAACACCTTCAAGGGTGGCCATTATGATGTCACTATTTTTATATATGATATATAATGTGTTTATGTTTTCTTTAAGATTCTGTATTTTTCATTTTTGGCATACCTTTATGGTTTCCATTATGGGTAAACACGATATCTTCATTTAAGGAAGTGCGGACTACCGCCCCCTAAAAGTGATGTGATTCGTTAATGCCATATGTGGGATGTGTAAAGGATGGATTTAAAGTTATTATATATGATGTTATACTGGAATTATAATATACCTCTATATCATTATTATTTCTTTCCATTAAAGTATGAGATAGAAATGAAAGTAGCGTTCATGCGTACGTACGGCTTACCGTCTCCATGAACGGTGCATTTCATTTCTTATCCCCAAATGTAATGTACTATTAAAATTACATGTATATAATGTATATATATAATTAATGATATATCTAAAT
Organism: Viscum album; assembly: GCA_963277665.1. Taxonomy (NCBI): domain Eukaryota; kingdom Viridiplantae; phylum Streptophyta; class Magnoliopsida; order Santalales; family Viscaceae; genus Viscum; species Viscum album. The sequence continues at coordinate 1,905,878,795 of OY728160.1, forward strand.
GATGAATATAATTCTGGAATTAAAATATACATACCTCTCATTTAGTTTTAATTCCACTAATATGACAAAGAAATGGAAGTAGCGTTCATGCGTACGTACGGCTTACCGTCTCCATGAACGGTGCATTTCATTTCTTACCTATAAATGATTATGTAATATAATAAATACATGTATATGCTGGATATATATGATACATATTATATCCAAATTGGTAATTTCATTCTGGATATAAAGAACCTTTGACCACACGAACAACATGTAATTGTAAGAAGTCCACTTTCGACTTAAGAACCAAATATCGACAAAATAAACATTATTAACTTAACTGGTTACATAACGTTTATAACATGGAAATAAGTGATATAAAAGGAATAATGAACTCTAAAAAGGTTCTTAATCAAGTAGAAATTAACTCAAGTTTATTATTCAGGAGATTAAAGAACGGTCGGGTCAAGTCGGATACGAGGTATGGGACTTCGTCTCAATCTCCTTTCGTTGAGGCATATTTTATTTTATACACAACTTTCTTTTATACGGTGTATAAACCCCTTTGACTTTTACGTTTATTCAAAAGGAATCTTTTTTATACGAAGCATTTACTAAACGACAAAAGGGAATGTTTTTGTCATACGTATGCGGTGACAACGACTTCTCCGCCGTCATGACCGTTATTTGAGTTTCGGCTTCCTCTACAAGCCATACCTTCTTTTTAAAAGAAAAATAAATACCATGTTTTACTTTTATTTTATTTTGGTATTGAAAATGGTTTTCTTAATATTTTTATATCAATGTGTGGTATTGATATCTTGTGATTGAATGGTGGAAATGTTATGTTTCCTTTATGCATGTTTTATGTGATACGTTTATGTTGAGGTTCTTGGGCATTATTATGAAGACGGGTGGTTCCGTGATAGACTAAGGGAGGGTGAGCCCGTTATAGCTCTCCAATGCATTGGGTAACACGAAGGAGTGAAACATTAAGGTTTCTCCGAAGATATTTTTAGGGAATATACTGTGATGGGTATTCCAAACGTAACCAAGAGGGTTACTCCCTACGTAAGAATGTTATGAATGCCTCAAGTTACCTTTATGTCTTATGATTTCTATGATTTATTCATGATTTGATGAGGTATGTTAAAGTGCTTATGTTTTATGGGTAAAGTATGATTTCATTCTTATGTATATATGTACCCATGTTTCCTTTCCATGTTTTTATAACCCATACTGAGCTTTTTATGCTCATCCCAAGTTTTTTTGAAATGATTTTCACAGGTCAAGGGAAAGGTACATGATATGATGATAGTATCAAGGAAGTGTCAAGAAAGAATCCATGTTTTATTTTAAATATTTTTCCATTGATGGGAATGAATAATACTATCTTTATGTAACCACTTTGTTTATATGTGGAATGTAATGCAAGTTTTATGATCTAATTCTCTAAAACTCTAAACCCGAAAAGATCCTCAATGTGTAATCTTGTAATAACTCAAGATTAAGTAAGGTTTAAGGCTGGGGCCTTATACTTTATATCATATTTATTCATTCAATTCATTTATATAATTATTATTCAATGAAGATCATGTAGAACGAGTCGCATCACAACGTGGAGACGGTATTCCGTACGTACGCACGAGTGATGATATCGTTCCTATGATCGTGGAATTGTATTGGAGTGTATGTATACTATTTAAGAATCAATATCACTTTATAATAGTCATATATAGTCATTATTTAAACCATTATACCCATCCAAGTAAGGTGGTGGTGGAAAATAGATTACACCATGGCGTGGAGAAGGTATTCCGTACGTACGCACGCGCGGTGATTTCTTTTTCCGTAGGATCGATAGATGGTGAAATAGGGTTGTTTCATACTTATAATAACATATCAGTATATGATTTATACTGATGTTATTACTTCATAATGAAACAACTAAAGAAGAAGAAGTGGAAGAAGAAATAAAGATGAAAGAATCGGTAACGGACATTACCTCTTCTTTGAAGTGATTCTTTGAGACCTCCTTTTAGGGCACTAAAATAGGTCTTTGAAGAAGACCAGAACCTCTAGGATGTTTCTAGGGAAGTGGAGAGGAGAAATTGGCAGGGTTTGGCCGAGCTTGAAGGATCAAAGTGGTGTGAGGAAGAGGGGGAGGAGAGGGGCACCTTTGGAAAAACTAAAAATATTATTTTATTATAAAGTCAAGTTTGGTTTTAAATAGCTCCAAATTGATTTATTTAGAAGATAAGGTGGGTAGGGGTCGAAATTCTCTCATCAAATAGAATTTAGACAAGTTTTAGGTATCAAGTTTAACCTTATCATTTAGATTTAACTTTAAGTTAGATAATTTAACTTTCACCGTGTCTTCTTGTTTTCTTACACTATAAGGTTAGTAAACTTACTATATCAAGCCAAACGAACCCCAAGTTGTTTATTATTAATATATATAACCTTATCTAAGTCATTTGTCCGAACCTTATATTTTTAGGAATAAAATAACAATTAATAATATAATATTTGTTTTAAAAACTATTTTATGTCAATTTTGACACTATTTAGTAATTGATTTTTGTGAAAATCATAACAGAATGATTAGTTCAAAACAAGTTAATTAAATCAATACTAACATGCCATATTAACCTATAAAATTAGTTTAATTCATAAAAAGTCTAAAATTACATTTATTTGGGTATTTATAACATCAATTAAGTCAATATTTCATTAATAAGACAATTACTGCATCATCATTGTGTCATAAATAAAATAAATTATTTAATGTCTAAAAATTACAAATAAAATACCATTATGTAGGAAATATTTTTATCTTTATAATGAGTATTTATAGTCGAATTTATCTTATGTATAAACCTATATTAAAAATGATTTACTTATTAAACTTTGATTTTAACTATTTTAACCCTTCTTTAAATAAATTAATAATAAATGTCCTAATCAAATCCAAGTGGGCCTAAATGGTCATATTTTATTCCTAAGGTTTTTTTTGGTCGAATTAAACTTATACAATAGAATTAGGACATGTGTTAGGGAAATAATAATAACATTTTTACCCTTAATTACCCTATTTACTTTTAACCGTGGTAAAATAAAAGTTACTATTCACCAAAAATTATTTTCATCTAATTTGACCACATTTTACTTACTAACATCAACCGTGTCTCTCAGATTTTTGAAATTCCACTCAAAGAAGTGGTAAAATTAAGTTTTATGAGAAATTCATTTTTTTTAACTACCACTTAGTGGTTTCACTATTCATCAAAAAATGAAAGTTTCCAGAAAAATACCAAAAATTAGGCCAAAGCTATATTTGATATTATGAACTCAAAAATGATGTCCATTTTACCAAATTCAAAACATATCAGTTGCATTAATTAATTTAAAAATTAATTCTTGTCGTCAAAACAAATAGCGTGTTCTTAAGAGATAATAACTATCAAAAGATTGACACTTTTTTATGTCTGGTTTAAATTTGAAATTACATCCAATGACCAAAATTGTATTAAATTGTAAAAATATATTCTAAATATACTTTAAAACTACTCAAATTAATAATTTATCACTATTAATTATTTCGATTAAAAAAGTTATTTTTAATTAAAATTTAGTAATTTTCACTATTCATCAGAATATGAAAGTTATCCGAAAAGTACCAAAATTTCACCTTAGGATAAATTCGATACTCCGAATCCAAAAATGAAGTCCATTTTGAGAGATAAAATTTCTAAAATTTTAAAAGGTGGTTATTACTATTCATAACGGCTAGTTTTAATAATATTTTAATAGCATATCGTTGTTTAGTGAAACTCGGTATTGCGTACTACACACGCTATCGAGGAAGGTCGTGATTGCATGTAATGCAAGGCAAGTCAAGGATGCATGTTGTGCAAGCTTCTTTTAGTGTAGCGTACAACACAAGACATTAATGAAAAGAATATTTTTCATAAAATCTCGGGGTGTTACATGGATCTTATGATCTGCTAATGCTTCAAGAATGACAAATTCACCTTTATTTCATATAATAATAGGTGAAGTGGAAATGGGTCAAGGTACAAACAAAGGGTGAGATTATGATTATGAAATGGAATGAAATCATGTAAGTACATTTTATCATTTAATTCATTAATTTTTAGGAAAAGGATATTGAAATAAAATTTTATCCTATTATTATCATTTTTTATGATATCAATGAGCTATTTCACACCTCTTTGATTTTGGGATTTCTGATTATTAACTTTATTTGTATCACCCACTTTATTACGATCAGTGATATTTATCAATCTCCATAATTATTTATGTTTTTATTCCATGTCCAAATCTTCTCCTATGTTCTCCTACATGGAAACCTAGTTATGAGTTAGTTTGGGTAAATGGTTCCAACTTTCCCTTTCCAAAGGAATTTTTAGTACTCATTTTTATGATGTTGGTTTCTATGAAAATATCTTTCAATTATTGAACCTTTGATAACCTAGAAGAATTTTAAGGTGAAATTCAATTTTAAGGGGGGGTAGAACGTACCACCTTGATATTTTGTGAATTTGTTTTGAATTAATTTAAACTTTATATATTTTTAATTTCACACGACATTTAATATGGCTTGTGTTATATAAAAGCATTAAGTTTGGTTTGTGTTTCATGCAACACTAAGTTAAGCTTGTGTTATATGAAACACATATATTATCTTTTTTACCAAAAACACTATGTTTGTCTTGTGTTATACAAAATTCTGAGTTCCTTATATAGTTTGTGTTACACGCAAGAGATATTTTTACCAAACTAAAATATATTACAAATATTATTATTAAAATATTGTTATAGTTGTCACTTAGTCGTTGGAATGGTGGTTATGAATAAGATTAATTAAATTATAAAAATATGGTTTACTCATGTATATAAGAATAATTATTTGGTGAACAATTAATTAGAAATGAAAATAAAACTGTTTTGGAAATATAGTAAATATTTTGTTAGAAAACTATATTTATGCAATTTAACATGTTTTACCACAATAAATTAATTAAACCACTTTTTATAAATGATTTCAATGAAATATATATATATATATATTATTTATTTAACTATTTAACTTTCATATTATGTGTTTTATAGACAAGATATAAGAATAAATCCAATTTTATGCAAAAAAATTGTATATTCTTTCTAAAAGGTAATTTTACCGCCTTTTAATGGAGCACATGTTTTATATCTAATTTTTGAAAATTTCTAAATTTTATTTTTTAAAATTAAATTCATTTTTAAAATCAGAATATTTAAATTTAATTAGGTCAAAATTTTGGTATTTTTCTTAGAAGTTTTATTTTTTGATGAATAGTGAAAAAAAACAATGAGTTTTAATTGAAAACTGCATTTTAGTCGGATTTATTAATATAGTTATATTATATTTTGATTTTTTCTAAAGTATATTTAGAAAAATTATAAATATATTAGAACAATTTATATCAGTTTAATCAATTTCACATTGAAATAGAATATAAAAACATTTCAAACTTTAGAACATTTTCACTTTAAAAACTCTTTTTCTCATCCCATCTATGGGATTAATTTTAAATTAATTTCTAACACTTATGTATTTAGAATTTATAAAAATTGGTTCCATATTTTTAATAATAAAACTGTTATTTTATATTAAGGTTAAATATATTTTTGACCAAAATGATAAGTGAAAGTAATTAAAATTAATTAATGTGATTAAGGTAAAAACAAGATTAAATAGTAGTTAAACTATAACTTAAGGAGAAAAATAACCTATAAACATGTAAAAACTACATTTTATGGATATATTTAGACCATATAATTCTTTGTATCTAAAATTTATCATTATTTTAGGAACATGATGTAAGGGAGACCTCTTAATAGTGTTGATCTTTTAATATTTACAAGAATGTCACTCCTCCTCCACTATAAAAGGTCACTCACCCCCGTTACTTATTCTCCCATCTCAAGAAGTTTTTATTGAACAAAACCTTCCCAAATATCCTCAAAACTTATCTACCTTAATACTATATTCCTCAATTTTGTCACAAATCCAACCAATGAATCTCTTTTCCGCAAACCAAAAGGAGTTTCCCAAAGAAGTTGTAACATCCTTCCACAAGGACTTTTGTTTTATTTCTTTCTCCATCCCATAAATTATAATTATTTAATTATTGTATAATAACCTCAGTATCATAAATATAATTATATTTTTAATGTTTAATTTTTAATCTAAACCTACACACACTTCCATCAAATGGGATACACAATCATATTTCGTGTGTACGGCAGACTACCGGCTCGCGAACTGATGTCCTTTATTCTTCCATTACCACCTTTAGAGGATGAGAATAATGATGTAATTACTATTTTTATATGATATTTATGATATTTATTATGTATTTATAATTCTTAAATTATAATATAACACGTACCTTTATTCTTTCCATTTTTTTGGAATATGATAACTTTGTTTGTGGATGTGTGGACTACTGTCACCTCAAAGTGATGTGATTCATTCGACCAATACATACAATGTATTAAGGATGGATTTTGAAAAAATATATTATTTTTATGACATAAAATATCTACTAGAATGATAATATATATATATATACATATATTTCATTTACTTTAATTATTTTAATGCAATAAGAAAATGGAAACATCATTTATTCATACGTACGGTCTGCCGTCTCCATGAATGGTGTATTCCATTTATCATTTATATATTTTATATATTATTATAAATAATTATATAATGAATATATATTATATTTATATCATGTTTTTCATTATTTAAATAATTCAATCACGGTCTATGCAAGAATATCAATAATAACAAGTCAAAACATATACAAATAACAAAGCAGTTATTACCCAAAACATAACATTAACATGGAATTTTAAATAAAAGGACAATAAAAAGTCAAAATAAAATTGTATATAATATGATATATAAGAATATGGTTCTATTATATATTTATAATAAACTTATATTTATTATACATGAGTTTTTAATGTATATGAGTAAAGTCTAGACTTAAGGTAAGGTTTTTCTCATCTCACTTTTATTTCAGTGAGATATATGGTATATTCACCAATTATTCTTTTTGTGTTCTGTATATAATATATTATGACATTTTATATTATTAATTTAATTTATTTAATGATATTAAAACTTTTAATTGATTTTATCCACTCACAGATCTCACGATACCAAAAGTTACTCGAGTGGTAACGAGATTTCTAGTCTTACTTTTATTTCATGAAGACTTATGCATTATTCACCACTCATTCTTTTTGTGTAGTGTATATAATTCACATAAATTTATTATAATATTATTATCATTTAATTTATGGGTGATTATATATCTATTTTATGATCTATATTTCATGGGTTTTTATGATTCAAAAGTTATCAAATCGGTGAAGTAATTTTGTCTTAATTTTTCTTCTTTAGGACAAATGTTATGTCATGAACCTATATTATTTAGTGGGTTTATATAATTCCCTTTGAAATATAATATCATTAATTCATTCACACTAATGATATTTTATGATTCATTTTATGTTATTCCTTTATGGGAATTATGATTCAAGTTTACCAAAGTGGTAAGATTTTATTGCAACAAACTCATTGTTTATCGAGATAATGTATGATTATGCTTCCATTGATGAAATATTATGATCTATATCTTAAGAAAAATCATAAATTTTTTATACTCCATTTATTCATGATATCTTCATGTAATGGTACAATTTTTTCCACTCCTTGTAATTTTTGATAATTAAGAAAATGTTTTTATGAAAATTCAACTTTATTTCTACCTTCACTCGGGAATCAGTTTTCTTTCCAAACCAAGTTCTCTAAAAATATCTTCAAAAATGTTATATTATTCTCCTTTGATCATTAAAAGACATTTTTACCCATGTTTCTACTTTTTAAGAATTTTTTTTTAAAAAAAATAATTTTCTTGTCATTTTCTGATCAAGGAACTTTTCTAAACATTTTACGATGAAAAAATAATGTTTGTAATTTATGGATTTATCTACCGTCATTCCCATTATTTATTTTAATATTACTTTTAAATTTTACAAGATTATTTTTTTTAAAAAAATCCCTAATATTCTGGAAATTCTTTTTTTTAAGTGTATTTCAAATAAAAAGGTTTTCAAAAAAATATTACGTCCATAGAGTGTTTTAAATTATTTTAAAAGTAAAATTTATAAGTTTTCAAGGTTATTTTAAAATAAAGAAAATTTCAAAAAAAATGATTTAATAAGAATTTTTACAATAAAAAAAGTATATTTTCATCAAGAAATTTATTAAATAGTTTTTAAATCATACTTCATAAGTATTCAAAGTGGTATTCAAAGAAAATTATTTTGAAAATGTTTTATTTCTTATTTTAAATTATTTTCAAAGACATTTTATTTTCTATAAAAAATGATTCAAGTGATCGTTAAAAATCCTTCTATATCTAAGATGAAATCCTTTGATATAGTTTATTATTTACTGGTGATAAGATCCAAGTAAACAATACTTTTTCTCTCTTTGAATGGTTTATTTTTAAATTTAAAAGTTGTTTATGAAACCTATTTCTCTTAAATGGGTTATACCATGATAAAATGCTTGTGAAACCTACCACCTTTCATGGGTTATTATATGATTATAAAACCTATATATTTTCCATAAGTTATGTTATGATGAAATTTTTATGATACCTATATATTTTTATGGGTCATGAAATAATGAATGTTTGATTATCTTGTGGCACACGTATGTATGATTTCATTATGTGATGGGTGGTACATATATCTCCTTCCAATGCATTAGGTAAAGATTTATATATCATGAGATTGATAGTATGAAACATGAAGTGAACTAGGTTCAATAATATAGGGATGGAATGAGGAGTAAACTCAATTAGGTAATACAGATATAGAATGAGGAGTAAAATATTTTCAGTAATACAAGGTTGGAACCGAAAGTGAATCCAGTGCAGTAATACAGTGTAGGTATGTGAGGTGAACCATGTTTAGTAATACAAGGCTAGAATGGGGAGTGAACCTGGTTTAGTAATTGAATTTTTCCACAAAGATTTTTTAGTAGTGAACGTTAACTACTATGATAGTTTGGGGAGTGAACGCATTCCACTAAGATAGCCTTTGAAGTAATCCTTGACTACTATGAAAATAATTTTATATGTCTATGTTTCTACCATAATTACATGTATTATTTCTATATTATTATTTCATGGATTATTCTCTTGATTTCATTAATATTCATGTCTTATTTTCTACAAATATTTAGGTCATGAATCATGTGTATGGTCTTTGATATGTAGGGTATGATCTTCAACTGTAATGCTAATGTTCTAATACCCCTATGTTAATGTTATGATTATGTATATACTTTATTTACCCTCATTGAGCATATTATATCACCCATTCTTATGTTCCCTTTCCCCAGGTAATGAATAAATGTCTTAAGTATAAGTACTAAAGGGGAATATATTTGTGGGAAACATTGACGATCTTTCACTAAATTAGAAGAATGTGTTCTATGTTTCCAGATACACTAAACTATTTTGGTCCTCAAGCATGTACTTTTATAATGTGATTAATATTTATCTAAAATTATTTAATATCCATTGATTTTAATCTATGTTTATTATAATTAGGTAAAAAAATTACATATTAATGTGTACATTTATACACAGAATCCATTTTTTCCACAAAACAAGTTCTTTACAAAGAAACACTTGCTTTATTCAAGGTAACTCCAATAACTAAAACAATTACTTTATTTACTTTTATTACCATCCTTAAGCCCTATAAAAATCATTTTAAAATTGTGATATGAAGAAAAAACATCATTAAGGTATATAAATGAAACTAAACTCATTAGTCCATTTGTAAACTTGAAAAATATATAAGTATGACTTTTCACAATAAAGATTTGATCTAAAATAACCATTTGATTTTTATGAAACAAATTTAATTTCATAATATCTTTTATGAAAAATTTCATATAAAAGTCATAAAAAAATTAATAATCATAAGGGATTCTTAGAAAACATGAAAACCCAAGAATACCTTTCCTTGAAAAAAAATCATTTCACCTTTATAAAATAATTCATAATCTTTTCTAAAAAATAGAAGCTCATTTACTTACCCTTTGAAATCAAAATATTTATTTCATAAAACATTAAAACAATATTATATAGGTAATGTGGAAAATTATCAATAAATTCACCATTAAAAATTACCTTTATAATGGAATCACCTAATCAGATAATTCTCATATCTCTTAAGAGTAACATATAACTGGTTAACTCTGTCACTTTCCCTATTTCATTTGTGAGCTATATCGATCTCACCCATTATTAGAACTATTTTGGGCTCACCTATCATTTATATAAAATTTCCAAGAACCATATAATTAATTATAAATTTATATACATATTTTACTATAATCATAAAACCCATTAAATTGGAATTCAATCCCATAAACAATAAAACTTTTAGTTATCTCATAAATATGATAAAAACTATTTATTTCCTAAGAAAAACATTTTAAAACATAAAATTAACAAAATATTAAGAACTATTTTCCTTTAAAATAACCATGGAAACTTTTGAAGGAATATTAAAAATGAATAATTTCTATAACATTGGGAAAAATCATTCAATATATATATGTTAAAAAAATTCTTTTTTTAATTTGGTAAACAATGTCAAAATGACCCGTTCGGTAAATGTTAAAAATATTCCTTTTTAAAACATTAAAAACAAATTAAAAATTAGTTTAAAATTACATTTAACATCCATTAAATTATTAATAATAAAATTATTAATAATTTTTAAAAAAAATGGATATGGAAGAAAAATATTTGAAAGTATTGCTTTAAAATAAGGTTTTAAAGAAAAGTCTATTTCCTTATTCATGTCTAGCTTTATACATTCTCTAAATACTGAATAATAAAATTATTTATTTTTCTAATTTATTAATAACCAATTAAACTTTCATTTCATTATCATAATTCCTTTTATTTCATTTATTACCAAGTTTCATTTAGTTACTAAAGTGGTTAAGTTCGCATTGGAAGTTTAGGGGCTATTCGATTTATAAGCTCAAAACAACAGTGATGTGTTGACCATGGTCAATGATTTTATGGTTACATTATCTTTATAATATTAAAAATATTATATTAATAAATATTAAACATTATATAAACTCTTACAAATGACCATATAAGGTGGCTATGTAAAATGAATCACGTCGTTTCATGGAAATAATAGTCTGTATGTACGCATTAACATCATTTTTTTCTTTCTAACAAGTGGAAAAGAAATAAATTAGATAATATTTTATATTAAATTAAACATAAATATGTTATCAATTTCATATTTATTCATTATTTCAATCCTTATCAAAATACTTATAAGTTGAAAATGAAAAATGAATCATATCGCTTTATAGAGGAGTTATTTACCACGTACGCACGATCAATGTTATTAATTTCCACTGGACAGAAAGAGTAAGAAGGTAGGTAATATATTATATTTTTAGAATAATAATTATATAATAAATACCATATATATTCATTTTTTAAACCATTATAATAATATATATGATCTGATGATTAAAATTGTCACACATCACTTCATGGAAGTGGTATTCCTCACGTACGCACGAGCAACATATTCATTTCACATAATATGGAAAAATATATGAAAAACTAGTGTACCATGATCATTATAAAATTTCATTATATCTAATATATTAATGTTATTATTTCATCATGTTTTAATAATATTTAAAGGATGTGGAAGAAGAAATAAACTTGAAATAGGTCAGTCGGGACTTATACCTTCTCCTCAGATATCTCCATTTTCCTTACACCATAATAATTTTAGAATTTTTCTTTTGAGAAAAAAAAGTACATCAAATACATGGGGAGGGATTTTTGGGAGAGGGTTTTATTGGTATTGGATGATATAGAGTTCTCAAAATGTGTGAGTAAAGGAGGGGAGGATGCGCCCTTTTATAAGTGAGGGGAGTGGAAAAATTGTAATTTTTCTAAGAAATTAAATATTATAAAGTATTAATATTGAGAAATTAGACCCAAAAGTTTCCAATTTACAAGATAAGTTAATAATGGCATAAATAAAATTATCCAATAATAATTAGGATAATATTTTTTGGCCTTATAATTTACATTTTATCTTAACTAACCTATTTTTACCTTTACAGTGGGCACACGTTTTACCATGGTTACTATTCATAAATAAAAAAAATAAAGCTTCCCTCATTTCTAAATTTTAATATACTAATTAAAAATATGGTATAATTTCTCAATACTTAATTTATAGATGTGTCAAGAATTAATTTTAATAATAATTCATAATACTCAATGAAAACATAGTTTTTAGAAAAATGTGTTTCTAAGCACAAAAATGAACTTATTACAAAATCAAATATAATGTTGATTAATATAGAAGTATTTAGATTATTTTCAATAAAATTAATATCATGTTGTTTTAAAACCATATCAAAAATATAATAATACTTTTAATTTACATCATTTAACAAAAGGAAATAATTATTTTGTAAAATCAGCATTTTTCACTATTCACTCAAAAGTCAAATTTTTAAGAAAATAACAAAAAATAATAATCCTAAGTTATATATGATATTTTTATTCCATAAATGAATTATTTTTTATAAAATTAAAATTTTAAAATCAATAAAATTTTCTTTTAAATAAAACCATGTAATTCAAGGGAAAATAATTTAGTTAAATAAAACTAGTCATTTTCTCAACTCAAAGATTTTATAAAATTATTTATAAAACTATGATGAATATAAATACTTAAAATGAATACTTATAAATCTTAAGATTGATTTATTTCTAGTATTACATGGGTTCTCACATTCTTCCACCCTTAGGAAATTATGACCCTAAAATTTTATTCATTACTTAAATGAGTGAGGGTATTTTCCCACATAAAATTTTATGATTCCCTTATTTCTTCCTTAATTGTGTGATTCTCCTATAAAACATTTACCTAGTAAGTCACCTTATTTTACACTAATTGATCTCTATTTTCCAAAATATAAATTGGATTTCCTTCATAAGAGATATTCTCCTCTAACTATGCCACTTTAGGGCTCAAAACATGAGATGCATCAAATACAAAATTTTTTACCAATGAAATAAGAAACACATAATATACTTGATATGAACTTAGTGATAAAGATACTATATAAGAAACCAATCCTACCTTTTCCAAAATTTAATATTGTCCAATAAACTAATTAAATTATTTTTCCATTTTTCCAAATTTCATAACATGTTTTCATGGATATACTTTCAGAAAAACAAGATCGTATTCCTAAAATGATATATATTTATTCATATGATATTCATAACTCATTTTCCTTCTCTAGGATATCCTCATGTAATACTGGATCATTTTTACTTTCTCAACTATCTATTCTATCAATTATAATACCTATAATTTCCACTTATCAACTTCATCCCAATATATTATATTCTGACATAATTTTCCATAAAATGTATAACATCCCAAGTTTTATAAAATTAAATACTATGTTTGCTAACATACATGATATGCCACATATATCTTAAACAAAAAACTAAATATTATTATTTAATTTGGTAGTTGTTGCATAGCCATTATAATGGCCGAAATGAACTAGATTAACTGAATTATAAAAAATGGTTTACACATTTATATATAAATAATTCTTTGTTGACTAATTAATTATAATTGAAAAATAAAACCCTTTCTAAAATGAAAGAAAATGTTTTTCGAAAAAAAATTAAATGTGCACAAATGCATTTTATACTAATAAATAAAAAAATGATACTTTTGAGATTTTATTAATGGAATATATATATATATAATATATTCAATATAATATTTAAAATTCATCTTATGTATTTTCTATATATGATATAAGAATAAATCAAATTTTATGAATAAAATGACTATTTTTCAAAAAAGAAATTTTTACCACCTTTTGATGAAACACTTGTTTTAAGTCTAGTTTTTACACTTTTATAAGTTATATTTGACAAAATTAAATTATTATTTGAAATAGGAGTATCAAAATTTACTTTGGATTAATTTTTGATATTTTTATGATAAGTTTCATTTTTTGATGAATTGTGAAAAAATACCGCATTTCAATTGAAAACTGGTTTTTCATCAAATTTATTTATAATGTTAAATTATAAATTTGAGTGTTTTAAAAGTATAATTATATTATTATTTTATAATTTAAACCAAATTAGTTCATTGTAATCGATTTCACTTTGAATTTTGATATAAAAACATTTCTATCTTTTAATGGGTTTTACTTTAAAAAATCATTTTCTCTTTCTGTCAATGGAGTTAATTTTTAATTAATTTATGATATTTATTTATTTATAATTTTTAAAAATGGATTTAATATTCTGAATAAATGGGTCAAAATTATTTAAATAGGTTCTTTTATTTTTTTTAAAATATGAATAGTGACTTTCGTAATAGTTTTATTACCACGGTTAAGGGGTAAATCTGGTAATTAAGGATAAAACTAATATTTTAAAATATTATAAAATTACCCTAAAAATTAACCTTATATTATTATATGAGATATTTTATACCAATATCATCCTTGTGCTGATTTTATGACCACTTCATGCCACATGGATTACTTTATTCCCTTTATAGTATTTTATTTTAACGAAAAGAAAAAGATGGCATACTCATGTTTTAATAACTATAAAATTTTAAATAAATAGTTATTTAGAATATGTATTACAATATAAATAGGATTTGGAAATATACAATTTTTACCTTCATCATAATTTTTTTTTAAAATTTTTTAAATAAATAGTTAAATTAAATGGTGACACAATAATGATGTAGTAATTACTTAATTAATGAATGAATCAGACAAAATGATATTAAAAATATTATAATAAATATAATTTCATATAATTCGTGTAATCCACGAATTTTATGGATGAATTTGACATGTTAGGGATGATTTAATAGATTTTTTACAAAGATATCGTGTTTTTATGATATTTTTAAAAAGTTAAGTATTGAATAGTGTCAAAATTGATATTATTGATATTTTAAATTAAATAATATTTTATTAAATAATATAAAATTCATAAAAATATAAAATTCAGACAAATATTTTATATAACTCTAATTATTTCATTAATTACTCTTTTTTTGGAATTTTATAGTAATTATATTAACCCACAAAGTTTAAATTAAATGATATCACAATAAGAGTTAAAAGGGGTTAAAATAAAAAGATAAGGACTAAAAATAGTCAAAAATTATCTAATTTTAATTGGATAAATTTTATTAAACCCAAAATCATCATATATTTCAAATAAATTAGTTTTCATCCATTTTTATTAGAAAACTAATTTATATTAATTTAATAATTTTAAATAATTCTAAGGGTGTCCCTCCCCTCTATTATTAAAGGGCACTCATTTTTATCTTTTATTCACACTTAAAAACCTTTTTGGTTCGGACAATATATACCAAAATAACTTACTAGAATAACTACCCACATTATATTTACCTTATACTAGGCATAACACCCTCTTATAGGTGTTAAGGTGTTAATAAAAAAAGATCATCTGAAGAAGAGGATTTGTTTTAATCATGCATTTCTATTTTATTTCTTATTCCACTCCCTTAAAATATTCTCCAAACATAATTAAATAATAACCACAGTATCATAAATATAATAAGATGTTATTATGTTAATACCACCTCCTAAATTCATCTCCACTTCAATCAAATGGGAAAATAATTAATCGTTTGCGCATACGTGTGAACTATCACCTCTACAAACTAATATAATACATTTTCCATCACCATATCTCAATATTGGTTATAATGGTGGAATTAATATTTATATATGATATTAATGAAATATTTATAATTATAATTGAATAATATTTCAATAAATATTTTACCTTCCATGCACATAAAATTGATAATGTCGTTCGTGTGTATGTGTAAACTATCACATCTACGAAGCGATATGATTCATTTTTAATCACCACATGGATAATATATATATATAGGTATATTTAAATGGTTAATATTATATTAATGATATTATTATCACCCTATAAATATTGAATAATACTAACCATCTTTCCATAATGATCATTGAAAAATGAAAACGTTACTCATGCGTTCGTACGGCTTATCGTCTCCATGATTATGACATTTTTCATTTTATAAGGTGTATATATATAGATACTATAACATTTAATATCCATATTTTATCTTTGCTCATGTTATTTAAAATTTTGGTAAATGTATTCTTTCATGGAGATTATGATTTAAAAGTTCAAAGTGGTATGGGACACCTTGAATGTTTAATGATTTAATTGTCAAATATTTTCCTCCATGTCAATATTCTTGATATTATTTTATATATTTATTTATATTGATAATAAATCATTATAAATGAAATTATATTTCTATTTTTTATTCCATTACAAGTTTTTTTAAAAGGAATCTTTTTACGTGTTTTATATGGAATATTTTGACAAACGACAAAAAGATTGTTCTATTCTTAGCGTATATGGTGACAAAAACTTTTCCTCTTTAATGGACATTATTTTATTATCATATTCATTTGAAAGATTTAATTTTTCCTTAAAATAAAAAACATATTTATATTTTTTTGTATTTTCGTATTAAAAATTGTTTTTTAATGAAAAGGGTATTGTGGTATTGAAAATGGGTTCTTGAAAGAAAAGGGTATTTTTATCCAAAAGAGTTTTCATATGGGATTAAAAGGGTTTTTCAAAATTTTTTATGATGAAAGTATTTTCTTAATGATATGGAACTTGATTGTTATAGGAAATTGGTTATCTCAATATAGCTTATACATGGGGTGTCCCAAATAGCATCGGGAAATCCTATTATAGCTTAACATGGGGTGGCCCAGATAGTTCCTAGTAATCCTATAATATCATAATTGGAATTCATCCATAGTTTTATTCCAATTGAATGGGGTTCAAAAGGGTTTTATGTATATGATGCTCTAAGTCACCTAAAAGAGTTTAAATTTCTTGTTATGGGTTTTAATTAATTTATTTGGGAAAAATATGTGTTTTTCAAGTAAAATTTTTTTATTTCATATTATCAATGAACATTTAAGATAAATTTAGATGTTGTATGATTTTTCATGTTTTAAATAAACTAACAGTTTTCTTTCGATTTATATCCCTTACTGAGATTTTTGTGCTCATCCAAAGTTTTAGAAGGTTTTTCACAAATTTTAAGATTGGTAAGGACTAAAAATATTTCATGATGAAATTATTGAAGATTTTTATAGAAAATAAATCTTGTTTTATTTTAAAAGGATTTATTTTGGTTTAAAAATGGATATTGAGTATAATTGTCCATTTTTAATGTATGCGTTGCTTTGTAAGAGTTTTTACTAATTCTATAAAACTATAAACTAAAAAGATCCTAAAATGTGAATTATAGTTCAAAAAAAAAATATACATAATATTTAAGGTTGGGGCCTTACAATTGGTATCAAATGATGGTTTAGACAACTTTAGAGATTAGAATGTTTTCTTAAGAGTTAGGGATATCATCATGAGTTTATAATTTTCTAGTTGACCATAATTTTAATGTCTTTAAAAACCTATTGAGGCTTTTTGTTATGATATTTTAAGGTTACTAATGTCATTTTTAGATATTGAATTTAGAAAGGTATTATATATAGGTATAAAGTATTTGAAGGTTAAAGTATTATAGATTTTCTAAGGATATTATCTTTAAATCATCATTTTCATTTTAACATGTTATAATTCATTTAATGTTTTATTGATTTTTTTTCTACAGATTCAGGATCACTTATCAAGATGGAAGTAAAGAGATCTTTCATTACCTTCTTATCCCTTATGATTTATTTTTATCACTATTATTGTAAAATCATGTTAAAATAATTTTGAATGATTTCTGAGTATTCAAATCACTTGTCAAAATTGTTTAACGTATTTAACACCAATTCGTTTCTCTAAACAATTTATGGGGCATGTAATCATTTTCATTTTATTTCAAAATACCATCTTTACCATCTCCCTTGAAAAGTGAAATATCACAAAGGAGACGATCATTTACTTTCTGGAAGTTGCGCAACATGTCAAAAGACTAACGGTAATATCAAAGAAATCTTGATGTCTATATTTAAGGTCTGATTTATTTTCTTATGTTTCAATTAAGAAATATTTTTGGGTTGATATTTATGAATCATAAGGATATAATTCATATCTTTTATTTTAGTTATAAAGTATTAATGAATAATATGACAACACATGGTTAATGGTTTAAGAAAGAAGTAAAATGAAGGATGTATTTACGTATTGTGTTTTTTAATTTATGATATAATAGAGTTTTATAAATATAATGGGAATCATAGAACACCTAAATATTTTTCTATAGTAAGTTTTATTTTAATAAAATATGGAAACAAATATTATATGGAATCAATACCCTTGAAATGTGGTAAAAAGGTGATAATTTTTAGGATATATTTATTGAGTTTTAATAAATGAGTGAGGTAAATAGAATGCAATGGTATTTTATTTGAGGAATAAAGGTTTAATTATATTTTGGAAGAATCTATTATTTTATTGTGGACTTATTTTTATTCAATTTATTTATGGAAATGGATAGAATACTTGCATATTATTAGGGAAATAAATTTTGGTATGAGACTTCAAGAGTAATTGGTGTTATTTGGAGATAATTATAAAAATTTATCTTCAAAGACTAAGTAATAAAATCCTTATTGATTTTGGGTTTAAATCTTAATTTTTATTATTTTGAGGAATTTTAATGAAATTTATTTATCAAATGGTCTGTGATGAACTTTGGGTATCAATGTTGAATTTTGGATATTAATGTTGTTTTTAATCATATAAAAGATTATTATTTTTTGGAGGGAATTATATTATCTTATCCTATAAATTTTATTTTTGGTTAATTTTATATGATAATAGAAATAGATACTTAATATTTTGTGGATTATGTGATTCTATATAAGTTTATTCTAGTGCTTTAGTCATGAAAAAAATCATCTTTTATACTCATCATTTGAAGAAAAAGATTAGTTTGTGGTGGAAATTGATTAAAGGATGAAAATATACTTATCAAGTGAGTATATTTCCTTATGTTCCTAGTTCATTTAATTAAATAATTACATAACTCTATGAAAATTATCTTAAAACAAAAAATTTATTCATTTAGATTTACTACAAATAAATTAGTGACCTTTTAACCCATCACAGATTTATGGTTTTGTGATTCCTGACTTTCTCGTGACCATGTTCTCAATCACTCCTCATTAAAACATGATAGTTAGTTTTTTATTACATTTCCATGTTTTTCTAGATGTAACCCTAGTATTTGTTATCTTGGGTGACCTTCGTACTACCTTTTATTTATTTTAAAGTGGAATTTTCACTCACCCTTTTTCCAATGGGGGATTTGAATAAAGATATTTTAAAAAGTATAACCCATATTTTTCGATCCCAATTTCAATTTTTGTGGACAAAATTTATTAAATAGGGGGAAAATGTAACATACTAAGTTTTTTAAAATTAAATACTATGTTCGACAGTGCACATGATACACCACATCAAGCTTAAACGAACAACTAAATATTATTATTTAATATGGTAATTATTGCGTATCCGTTAGAATGGTGGAAATTAACAGGATTAACTAAATTATGAAAATACAGTTTACACATATATATATATAAATTATTATTTGGTGACCAATTAACTATAAAGTATAAAATAAAACCCTTTTTAAATAAAAATAAAATGTTTTTCTGAAAAACTATTTAAATATGAACAAATGTGTTTCATACCAATAAATAAAAAAATAAAAAAAAATTATATTTTATTAATGGAATATATATATATATATAATATTAAATTTAATATTTAACATTCATATTATGTGTTTTATATACATTATAAAATAATAAATCAAATTTTACAAATAAAAGTAGTATTTCCCAAAAATGCACTTTTGTTACCTTTTGATGGAACACTTGTATTAAATCCAGTTTTTGACACTTTTATAAGTTTTATTTGAAAAAATAAACTTCTTATTTGAAATTTTATTATCAAATTTTACTTTGGCTGAATTTTTTATATTTTTATGATATGTTGGATTTTTTTATGAGTAGTGAAAAAATACCGCATTTTAATTGAAATTTTTTTTAATCAAATTTATTAATATTGTTAAATTATATATTTGAGTGTTTTAAAAGTATTATTATATTAATTTTTTAACATTTAAATCAATATAGGTAATTTTAATCAATTTTACAATGAATTTGGATATAAAAACATTTCAATCTTTTAAAGGTTTTTACATTAAAAACATGTTTTCTCTTTCCTTCAATGGGATTAATTTTTAATTATTTTCTACAATCTATGTGTTTATAATTTTTAAAAATATATTCAATATTTATAATCAGATAGTCCAAATTATGTAAATAGAATCCTTTTTTGATACTATGAATAGTAACTTTAGTAATATTTTTATTACCACGGTTAATGGTAAATCAGGTAATTAAGGGTAAAACTAATATTAAAAAATATTATAAAATTACCCTAAAATTTTTCCTAATATTATTGGATGAGATATTTTAGACCAATATCATCTTTTGACTTATTTTATAACCACTTGGATGACTTTATTCCCTGTATAGTATTTTATTTTAAAGAAAAGACAAAGATGACATGTACATGTTTTAATAACTACAACATTTTTAACATATAGTTATTTAGAATATATCTTAGACTATAAATAGCCTTTAGAAAAATAAAATGTTTTTATTCATCATAAAAAATTATTTATAATTTTTATGAAATAAATAATTAAATTAAATTGTTACATAATGATGATGCAATAATTTCTTAATTAATGAGAGAATCTAATAAATGATATTAAAATTAATATAATTTCATATAATTCATGTCATACATGAATTTCATGGATTAGTTTTACATTTTAAGGTTTATTTAATAGAGTTTTTTTGAATATATCAATTTTTCATGATGTTTTCAAAAAGTAAAGTATTGAATAGTGTCAAAATTGACATTAATGATATTTTTAAATAAATAACATTTCATTGAATGAAATAATATTCCTAAAAATCTAAAAGTTATCCAACTTATTTATATATGTCTAAAAATTTCATTAAGAACTCATTTTTTATAATTTTAAATTTTATAGTAATTTTGTTAACCCTCAATATTTAAATTACATGATATCATAGTAAGAGTTAAAAGGGGTTAAAATAAAAATATAAGGTTTAAAAATATTCAAAACTTATATAATTTTTATTGGATAAATTTTATTCGACCCAAAATCATCATATATTTTAAAATAAACCTTTTTTATCCATTTTTATTAGACAATTAATTTATATTAATTTAATATTTTAAAGAATTCCAAGAGTTCCCCTCCCCTATCTTATAAAAGGTCACCCATTCTTCTCTTTTATTCACACTTCAAAAACTTTTTGTTTCATACAATATATAAAAAAAATACATTGCTATAATCCCTTAACACATTCTAGAGGTATTATATCATGAATAACACCCTCTTTAGAGGTTTTAAGGTGTTAATCAAAGAAGATCACCTGAATAAGGGTATAGTTTTAATCATATATTTATATTTTATTTCTTCTTACACTACCTTAAAATATTATCAAAACATGATTAAATTATAACTCTTATGTACTTAATATACTTATATGTTGTTATATTAATATAATCACCTAAATCCATCTCCACTTCCATCAAATGGGAAAATAATTAATCATTCATGCGTACGTGTGAACTATCACCTCCACGAACTCATATAATTAGTGTTCCATCATCGTCTCTCAGGACCATTTATAATTATGGAATTAATGTTTATATATAATATTAATTACATTTTTATCATTATAAGTTAATAATATATCAATTCAGTTCTTACTTTTCAAGCATGTAAAAATGATAATGTCATTCATGTGTACGTGTGAACTATTACCTCCCCGAAGCGATGTGATTCGTTTTTAATAACCAAATCACATGGATAATATATATAAGTAAATTTAAATTATTAATATTATATTAATTATATTATTATAACTCTTAAAATATTAAATAATACTAATCTTTTTTCCATAATGATCATTGAAAAATGGAAACGTTAATCATGCGTACGTGCGAATTACTGTCTCCATGATTATAATGTGTTTCATTTTTTATAACCATACATAAATGGTTTGATTTAAAGGTATAATTTATGTATAAAAATTATTATTATTTCATTAATATTATTTTTGAGATTATGTACTAATTAACACTTTGACAATTGACATTATACCAAAGTCATTTTGGACTAAAGCACCAAATATCGTAAAAATGTCCAACATAAACTTAAGTAATTAAGTAATTGTTATAACATGATAAAAAGTGATATAAAAGGAATAATAAACTTTAAAAAGGTTATAAATCAATTAACTAATTAACCAAAGTTTATTATTTATCTAGATAAATATTGTACATAACGAGTCAGACTCAAGGTAAGGGATTTCGTCTCAATCACCTTTCATTGAGGCGTTTCTTGATGATATGCACCTTTATTCTTTTATAAGGTGTATATATATATATATAGTATCTCATTACATATCCATATGTTATATATAATCATGTTATTTACTATTTTTTAAAATTTTATATTTCTTGTATATTATGATTTAAATGTTCAAAGTGGTACGAGACACCTTGAATGTTTAATGATTTAATTACCAAATAATTTTCTCTATTTCAATATTATTGGTATTATTTTACACATTTATTTATGTGGATATAAAAGGATTATAATTTAAATTTTATGTATATTTTTTATTTCATTCAAATATTTTCAAAATGGAATCTTTTTATGTGTTTTTATATAGAAAATTTTGACAAAAAACAAAAATAATGTTCTATTCCTAACATATAGAGTGAAAAAACTTTTCCACCACTATGTCCATTATTTTATTGTATAATTACTTTGAAAGATTTAATGTTTCCTTAAATGAAAAACCATATTTATATTTTTTGAAATTTTGGTATTGAAAATGGTTTTTTAATGAAAAGGTTATTTTGGTATTGAAAATGGGTTCTTGAAAGAAAAGAGGGTTTTTATTCGAAAGAGTTTTCATATGGGATTAAAAGAGTTTTTCAATGGTTTTTATGATGAAAGTATTTTATTAATGATATGGTACTTGAGAATTATAGGAAATGGGTTATCCTAATGTATATTATACGTGTGGTGGCCTAGATAGCATCAGGATATCCCGTTATATCTTAACATGGGGTAGCCCAGATAGTATTGGGAAAGACCGTTACAGCTTAATATGAGGTGGCCTAGATAGAGCCAAGAAATCTAGTTATATCTTAACATGGGGTGGCCCTGATAGTGTCGTGTAATCCCGTAATAGAATAATTATAATTTGGCCATATGGTTCGTCCAATTAAATGGGTTTCGAAAGGGTTTTATGTATATGATGCTATAAGTCACCTTAATAAGTTTAAATTACTTTCTGTGGGTTTTAATGAATTTATTTGAGAAAAATATGTGTTTGTTTTCATGTGAAAATGTTTTATTTCATATTCTCAATGAAATTTTAAGATAAAGGTAAACTTTATATGAGTTTTTCTTTTTTACTAAACTAATGGTTTTCTTTCTTTTTATATCCCTTACTAAGCTTTTTTTTTTCTCATCCCAAGTTTTAAAATGTTTTTCATATATCTTAATATTATTAAGGACTAATAATATTTCATCATAAACATATTGAACATTTTTCGTGAAAAAAATATTTTTTTATTTTAAAAGGATTTCTTTTGGTGGAAAAAATAGATATTGAGTATAAGTTTCCATTTATAATGTGTGGGTTATTTGTAAGAGTTTGTCCTAATACTCTAATACTCTAAACTGAAAAGATCCTCAGATGTGAATTCTAGCTCAAAAACACTAGGATATGTAATTTTTAAGGTCAGGGCCTTACTATTGGTATCAAAGGATGGTTTAGAAAACATTAGAGGTTATATTGGTTTCTTAAGAGTTGGGGATGTCCTCAAGAGTTTATAATTTTTAGGTTGACAAAAGTTTAGTATCTTAAAAACCCTTTTTGAGGATTTATGTTATGAAATTTTAAGGTGAATAAAGTTATTTTTGGAGATTTTATTTTTAAAGTTAATCGATATAGCCTCAATCCATTTTTTTATTTTTTAGGAAGCCACTTTATGTAAAAGTGGTAACCATACAAAAACCTCCAAAAACCACCCGCACAAACCCCACTTCGACATCAACATATAACATACTAACTTCAAAAATCAAAATCCAACTTCACCTCGAAACAAAAACCAACATACCACCTTTAAATAAGCCTTTAAAATTCAAATTTCAAATTTCATTTCATAATCTCCCATCTTGGTAAACGGGACATCTCAATTCACATACTTCCTCAATTATCACTCCCATCACAACAGCCACCTTATCCCAGAGACGCACCCATTTTCACATCAAACCAAATCATATGAGAGATTCTACCAGTATCTTCCATCCCCGTCACTGTCAAAAGAAGATTCATCATCTCCACCATACTCAAAACATGAAACATCATGCCATCATCAACTGCTTTAGCTGATTCCCAACACCAGAATACCAGCGGCGACATCGTCGGTTTAACACCACTGTCATCATCCTTGTAAAAACACCACACTTGAAACAACCTAATTATGTCCAGACTAAGCTAAATAAAAACCTTATCATATGTAGAAACCAAAAACATCACCAAAAAAACCTCATTTATATCCACCGCCATTGAAGGAACACATAAATCATCATCAAAACCATGAGAAACATATCGCATTAGAAGCAAAAATTGATGCCATATCCCACCTCCCAAAACCATTGAGGAACCGCCATTCCAGCTCCAACTGGGAGTGGAGTAGAGGGAATTGGGGTTTGGGCAGGGATAATGGCATTTATTGCTTCCTAATGATGGCATCTCACCAAAACTAAAATCAGAATCCAAAAATAAGATCATACCGACACCAAAGCGACTGAAAATCCCTCAACCTCCACTCCGCGTATCCCAAACCACTGAGTAATCATCGCTCTAAATATGATCTGGATAGGAGTGATGTAATGCGAGGTTAGAGAGGGGATGAAGTGGTCAGGGATTGAAGAAAATACCATTTCCGAGATCGAAAACCACCTAAAAAAACCACCAAAGTACACAACTTCGGAGATAAGAAAAATGTTGTGAAGAAAGGAATTGAGAAAAGATTGGAGGATTCAGGATGAAGAAAGATAGGAAGAGACGGAGGTGAAATGATGTTGAGACGCACCACCATCCCTAAAGACATGGTTTCAGGAGAAACCCCATAAGGACCGGAGAGCGGGAGGGGGGAGCCAAGGGAAAAGGGTGTCATCCAATAGTATTGATCTATGACTCATTAGGTATTAAATCGATATAGGTATAAAGGATTTGAAGGTTAAAGTATTATATAGTTTCTATGGATATTATCTTTAAATTACCATTTTCATTTTAATATATTATACTTTATTTCATGTTTTAATGATGTTATTTTCTATAGAATAATGATAATTTATCAAGATGGAAGGATGGTGATATTTCACAACCTTATTATCCCTTCTGAATGATTTTATTATCACTATTTTTTAAAATCTTGTTCAAATGATTTTGAAAGCTTTATTAGTATTCAAATCACCTAGAAAAAACTATTTTACTTATCTAACACCTATTATTTCTTCCAAAAAAATTATGGGTCATGGTAACGTTTTGATTTTATTTCAAAATATCTTCTTTACCAACTCTCTTGAAAAGTTAAATTCCACAAAGGAAAAAATCATTTACTTTCTAGAAGTTGTACATCATGTCAGAAGACAAAAGGGGGTATCAAAGAAATCCGGATATATAGATCAATGGAATGATTTATTTTCATATGTTATAATTAGGAAACATTTTTTGGTTTATATTGATGAATCATAAATATATAATTAACATATTTTATTTTAGGGATAAAGTATTAATGAATAAGATGACGAAGCATGGTTAATGGTTTAATAAGGAAGTTTAATGAAGGATGTGTTTATGTATTGGGTTTTGGACTTTATGATATAATGTAGTTTTATAAATATTATGGAAATCATGGAACACCTAAGGATTTCTCTACGATAAGTTTTATTTTAATAAAATAAGGAAACAAATATTAGATGGAATCGATTCCCTTGAAAAGTGGTAAAAAGTTGATACTTTTTTGGAGATATTTATTGAGTTTTGATAAATCATTGAGGTAAATAGAATACAATGGGATTTTATTTGAGGAATAAAGGTTGAATTATATTTTAGAATAATCTTTTATTTTACTATAGACATATGGTGATTCAGGTTATTTATGGTAATTGATATCATACTTGATGATTATTAGGGAAATTACTTTTGTTATAATACTTTAAGAGTGATTGATGTTATTTAGAGATAATTCTAAAAATTTATCTTAGAAGAATATGTGATAAAATCCTTTAAGATTTTGGGTTTTAATATTATTTTGGATTATTTTAAATAATTTTAAGGACATTTATTTATCAAATGGCCTATATTAAACTTTGGGTATCAATGTTGAATTTTCGAGATTAATGGTGTTTTAAATCATATAAATGATTATTATTTTTGGGTAATTATCTTATATTATCCTTTACATTTTTTTATGATATTATAAATAGATAGTTAATATTTTGTGGATTATTTTATTCTCTATAAGATTATTCTAGTTCTTTAGGTATGAAAAAATCATCTTGAATAATCATAATTTGGAGAAATAGATGAGTTTGTGGTGGAAATTGATTAAAGGATGAAAATATACTTTTCAAGTAAGTATATTTCCTTATGTTATTATTCCATGAAGTAAAATAATTCCTCAACTCTGTGAAAAGGATCTTGAAACAAAAATGGTATCTTTTTACTTTTCTTACTAAGAAATCAGTTACCTTTTAACGCATCATGGATTTATGGTTTATTGATTGCTCACTTCCTCATGACTATGTTCTTTATCACTCTCCATAAGAACATGATAGTTAATTTTCTCTTACATGTCCATGTTTTCATATATGTCACCCTAGTCTATGTTATCTTGGGTGACCTTTGTACTTCATTTTCTTTATTTTAAAGTGGAAGTTTCATTGACCCTTTTTTCGATGTGGGATTTGAATAAAGATATTTTGAAAAGTCAAACCCCCAATTTTAGATCCCGAGTTCAAATTGATAGTATGAAATTTATTAAATGAGGGGAGAATATAACATCCTAAATTTCTTAAAAAAATAAATATTATGCTTGATAGTGTACATAATATGCCATATCGAGCTTAAACGAACAACTAAATATCATTATTTAATATGGTAGTTATTTCACAGCTTTTAGAATGTTGGAAATGAATAGGATTAACTGAATTATGAAAATATGGTTTACACACTTATATATAAATAAGTATTTGGATACCAATTAATTATAAATTAAAAATAAAACCCATTTTAAAATAAAAGAAATTTTTTCCTGAAAAAACTATTTAAATGTGTACAAATGTGTTTTATACCAATAAATAAAAAATCACACTTTTTAGATTTTATAAATGATATATATATATATATATATTAAATATAAAATTTAGCAGACATATTATGTGTTTTATAAACGTGATATAATAATAAATCAAATTTTACAAATAAAAGGAGTATTTAAAAGAAACAGTTTTTCTGCCTTTTGATGGTGCACTTGTTTTAAATATAGTTTTTGAAAATTTTATAAGTTATATTTAAAAAATAAACTTCTTATTTGAATTTTGAGTATCAAAATTATCTTTGGTTGAAATTTTGATATATTTATGATAAGTTTCATTTTTTGATGAATAGTGAAAAAATACGACATTTTAATTGAAAACAACGTTTTCATCAAATTTATTTATAATGTTAAATTATATATTTCAGTGGTTTTAAGTATTATTAGATTATTTTTTTACAATTTAAACCAATATTGGTCATTATAATCAATTTCACTTATAATTTGGACATAAAAACATTTTAATCTTTTGAAATTTTTTACTTTAAAAACATGCTTTCAATTTTCATCAATGGGATGAATTTTTAATTAATTTATATAATTTTTTCTTTAGAATTTTTAAATATAGATTCCATATTTAGAATTAGTTGGTCAAAATTATTTAAATTAGTTCACTTTATTTTTTTACATTATGAATAGTAACTTTAGTAATATTTTTATTTCCACGGTTAAGGGTAAATCAGCTAATTAAGGGTAAAAATAATATTATAAAATATTCAAAGTTACCCTAAAACTTGTAATAATATTATTATATGATCTATTTTAAAAAAAATAATTATTATTCCGATTTTATGACCACTTGGATGACTTTATTCCCTTTATAGTATTTTATTTTAAAGAAAAGACAAAGATGACAAACTCGTGTTTTAACAACTATAACATTTTTAATATATAGTTATTTATAATATATCTTCAACTATAAATATAATTTGGAAATATAAATTTTTTATATTCATTTTAAAAATTTATTTATAATTTTTATTAAATAAATAATTAAATTAAATGGTGACACAATGTTGATGTAGTAGTTTCTTAATTAATGAAAGAATCAAATAAATGATATTAAAATCATTAAAATAAATATAATTTCATATATTTTATGTCATTAATTAATTTTATGGATTACTTTGACATGTTAGTGATGAGTTAATAAATTTTTTTCTAATATATCAAGTTTTTATAATATTTTTAGAAAGTCAAGTATTGAATAGTGTCAAAATTGACATTATTGATATTTTAAAATAAATAATATTTTATTAAGTGATATAAAATTTCTAAAAATATAAAATTCCACTAAATTATTTATATAAGTCTAAAAATGTCCTTAATGACTCATTTTTTTCATTTATAATTTTATAGTAATTATATTAACTCTCAAAGTGAAAATTACATGATATCACGGTAAGAGTTAAAAGTGGTTAAAACAAAAAAATAAGGATTAAAAATAGTAAAAACTTATCTAATTTTAATTTGATAAGTTTTATTTGAAAGAAAATAATTATTTATTTTAAATAAATTAGTTTTTATCCATTTTTATTATAAAATTAATTTATATTAATTTAATATTTTCAGAAAATCCAAGAGTGTCTCTCCACTCTCCTATAAAAGGGAACCCATTAATCTCTTTTATTCACACTAAAAAACATATTTTTCAGATAATATACACCAAAATACCTTCTTATAATCCTTACCCAAATTCTAGAGTCCTTATATCAGTCATAACATCCTCCTTAGAGGTGTTAAGGTGTTAATCAAAGAAGATCATCTGAAGAAGAGGTATTGTTTTAAACATGTATTTCTATTTTATTTCTTCTTCCACTCCCTTAAAATATTATCCAACCATGATGAAATAATAAATATAGTATCATAAATATAATTATATTTTATTATGTTAATATCATCACCTAAATTAATCTCCACTTCCATTAAATGGAAAAATAATTAATCGTTCGTGCGCATTGTGAATTATCACCTCCACGAACCGATATAATTCTTTTTCCATCACCCTCTCTCAATATGGGTTATAATTATGGAATTAATGTTTATATATGATATTCATGAAATATTTATCATTATAATTGACTAATATATCAGTTACATTCTTACTTTCCATGCACATAAAAATGATAACGTTGTTTGTACTTACATGTGAACAATCACCTCCACGAAGCAATGTGATTCGATTTTAATCACCACATCAAATGGATAAAATATATAAGTATATTTAAATTATTAAAATTATATTAATTATATTATTTCTATAAATATTAAATAATACTAACCTTCTTTGCATAATGATCATAGAAAAATGTAAATGTTACTCATGCATACGTACAGATTACCCTATCCATGATTATAACGTTGTTTATTTTTCATAACCATACATAAATGGATTTATTTAAAGGTATAATTGATGTATAAAACTTATTATTGTGTAATTAATATTATTTTTTACATTATGGACTAATGAACACTTTGATTATTGACACCATACCAAATTCATTTTTGACTCAAGTACTGAATATCGTCAAAACGTCCAACATGAACTTAAATAAATAAGTAATTGTTATAAAATGATAATAAGTGATATAAAAGGAATAATAAAAATTTAAAAAGGTTATAAATCAAGTAAATAATTAACCTATGTTTTATTATTCATTGATATAATTATTGTATGGGACGAGTTAGACTCAAGGTGGGGGATTTCGTCTTAATCTCCTTACATTAAGGAATTTTATGATGATATACACCTTTATTCTATTATAAGGTGTATATATATACCAAATATTACATTTCATATCCATAATTATGTTATTTAATATTTTTTAAAATTTATTTTTTCATGTAGATTATGATTTAAATGTTTAAAGTGGTATGGGACACCTTGAATGTTTAATGATTTAATTATCAAATATTTTTATCCATGTAAATATTTATGATATTATTTTATATATTAGTTTATATTGATATAAAAGGATTATTAAGGAAATTTTATGTCTATTTTTAATTTCATTCAATGGTTTTCAAAATGGAATCTTTTTAAGTGTTTTTATATGGAACATTTTGACAAATGACAAAAAGAATGTTCTATTCTTAACGTATATGGTGACAAATACCTTTCTTCTTCCATGCCCATTATTTTATTTTCATATTCCATTAAAAAATTTAATATTTCCTTAAATGAAAAAAAATATTTATATTTTCTGGTATATTGGTATAGAAAATATTTTTTTAATGAAAAGGGTATTTTGGTATTAGAAGTGGGTTCTTGAAAGAAAATGGTATTTTTATTCAAAAGAGCTTTCATATGTGATTAAAAGGTTTTTTAAAAGGTTTTTATAATGAAAGTATTTTAGTAATAATATGGTTCTGAAAGGGCGCTATCGTGGGAGCCCTCAAATGATTAGTGTGATTTTGGGGTACTTAGGTGCAGCAGAGTGGCTGACCAAGGTCATCTCTCAAAGGAGAAAGTGAATTAAAACAACTTTTTAGTGGTATTCTAAAAATAAAATAAAAGAGAATAAAAACACTACTTGAAATTAAGGGGTTTGGTTATAATTTATAAATCTTGAAGAAGTTTTCTGGAAGAAGATTGTATTTTTTTAGTTTTGAAATGAATTTCGATTAAAATGACACAACAAGAAGATGTTTTTTTGATAATATTTAAAAGATGTAATCGATATAACTCTACCTCTTAAATAAATTATTTATCATTATCATTTAAATTAACATCCACTTAATTATGATCCCTTAACTTGTTAACCCCTGAACCCTATGAGAATTAACCTTACCACAAATATCAAGTGAATTAAACCCTAGTTTATCTTCGGAACAAGTAATCGCAACACCCTGCTTTAATTGATGTTCTAAGGATATATTATGGTAAGTGGTAAATTAAGGCACATATCCATTCTGTAAATAATGAATAATTGAGTTTAGGTATTATGTTTGAACTCTACAAATTAATCCCAAGTGGTTTTGAATTATTAGTTAAGGTTACGCTCTCACAGTTCACACAATTCCCGACCTCGCGTGTTTTGTGTTAACTATTCAATTGCTTGCTTAGTTTCATTTAAAATAAAAACTCAATTAATAGATAATAATATGTGAATTAAAGTAGCTCATTGATTCAAAATAAATGAATGAATAAGGATAGGGGTTGATCGATTACTAAAAAGAACTACTCGTCCATGGGTAGTGTAGTCATCGTAGAAACGTTTTGCATGTACAAAGGTTTAGAAAGGGTAAAACCCAATCACGTTTCTACTCAAGAATTCCAGCACAAATAGGAAGATTAATAGAAGAATAAATTTGAATAAAACAGAAGAAAATAGAAGAAATAAAATAAGTACAAAGAGATTTATTACACAAATAAAAGCATTACAACACGAAGGATAAGAAGAAGGCTTCGTCGAAGGGATCCTTGCTTCAAGAGCTACCCTTATTGAAATGGTTGGATAATTGGAGTGGATACACTTATACTCTTCCCTAAACTTCCCAATGCACGTCCCAACCCCACCAAATTATAATAACACCAATGTATAGAGTGGTGGGGAGGCTAGGTTCAAAGTGGTTTCAAGTGTGAATGGGGAATCTCGGCCAAATATTTTATTCCAACTTGAACCACAAATTTGACCACCACAACGCATGCATCAGCTTTCTTTCCAGAAGGATGATTCGCGAGAAAATGATTCATGTAGATACTCTCAAAATTTGGGTCTAATCCAAGCAATTATGAAGAAGTTATGGCCCAAATACAGAACCCATGTCCATTC
Source organism: Viscum album (assembly GCA_963277665.1). Lineage (NCBI taxonomy): Eukaryota > Viridiplantae > Streptophyta > Magnoliopsida > Santalales > Viscaceae > Viscum > Viscum album. The sequence continues at coordinate 1,905,911,364 of OY728160.1, forward strand.
TGCCGAGTCCAGCCCACCATTGACTTAATGGCCCATTTACTCCATCCAAATGCACTCTTTAGATCTAGTGTCCTGAATATAAGTTGTAGAAATTTAATTTAGGGACAGTGTTACAAAATATTAAGTTAAAATAATAAATATTAAAATATTTATCTTGAAAATACTACAGTACATTTTAAAAGGGTAAAACTGGAATTTTCATCAAATTTTCAAATGAATGATCTAATCTGAAATATTTCATAAATGAATATTTTTAGCACAATGTGAAGAAATTATATCATTTATTATTAATAAAATATTCAAAAAAATAGTGTTTTATCAGGTACTTAATAATTATAGGAAATAGGTGATCCTAATACATCTTATACATGGGGTGTCTCATATAGAATTGGGAAATCTCAATATAGCATAACATGGGGTAGCCTAGATAGCACTGGGAAATACCATTACAGATTAACATGGGGTGGACCAGATAGTGTTGGGAAATCCCATTATAACATAACATGGTGTGGACAAGATAGTTTTTGGTAATCCTGAAATATCATAATTGTTATTCATCCATATGGTTATTCCAATTGAATGGATTTTGAAATGGCTTCATATATATGATGCTCTAAGTCACCTAAAGGAGTTTAAATTGCTTGCTATGAGTTTTAATGAATTTATTTGAGAAAAATATTTGTTTTTTTCATGTGAAAATTTTTTATTTCATATTCACAATGAAATATTAAGACAAAGGTAAATGTTATATGAGTTTTCATGTTTTTGTTGAACTAATGGTTTTCTTTCTTTTTATATCCCTTACTGAGATTTTTGTGATCATCCAAAGTTTTAAAATATTTTTTAAAGATATTAATATTGTTAAAGACTAAAAATATGTCATGATGAATGTTTTGAATATTTTTCTTGAAAATAAATCTTGTTTTATTTTAAAATGATATCTTTTGGTGTAAAAATGGATAATGAGTATAAGTGTCCATTTGTAGTGTATGGGTTACTTTGTAAGATTTTTTACTAATTCTATAAAATTATAAACTAAAAATATCCTAAAACGTGAATTATATTTCAAAATCACTAGGATATGTAATTTTTAAAGATGATTCCCTAAAAAATTCCTCAAAATGTTCCATCTTTATACTTGAATAAAAACCTTATTATAATAAAACTCAACTCAAGAAAGATGTTAATCCCAACATACTTGATAATACAAAAATAAATTTCAAATAATATCCTATAAATTATGAATTTTACACTATTATTTCCCATCATATTGAGAAGTAAAAGTTTTACTAAAATTTAATTTAGTATTCATCAACTTCTGAATTCCTTTAAAAAAATGATGTAAACCTGGAATCATGATAAGATATAATAGAGTGGGGAACTCTATGTAACCTGACTATTTCTTTAAGATAAAGTCTTGAAATATTTTCCAAATAAAAATTATCTTGTATAGGTAATAAATTAAAATATTTATTCAAATTTCCATCAATAACATGAGTCCCATTATTACATTGATATGTCTTTGGTAATCCCATCATGAAATCCATGGAAATATTCTCCCATTGTTATTCTGTCACTGGAAAATGTATAAGCACATGCTTTAGTAGTTTTTTCTAGGTATTAAACTATTTAAAATTAAAACATTTCATAGTAAAATAAAATATATCTTTCTTTATACCTACCCACCAAAAATATTCTTGAAGTTATCTATACTTTTTAGTGCAACCGGGATGAATAGAAAATAGAGATATGTGAGCTTCACATAGAAATTTATTCTTCAGCTGGGAATCAATTGGAACACATATCCCCTTTCCAAATCTATTAAAACCTTATTTATCAACATTAAATTAAATAAAATTACCCTTATTGATTAATTTTACTCTTTCCTATAAACCAAGATCTTCCTTCTGAGCCCCCTTAATTCCTTTTAAAAAAATTACTACACTGATACCTGATAAAAAACAGAATAAGTTTCTATATAAAAAAATCCCTATATAAAATTTATTAAATCACAAACTAATTTATTATGTTCAATTCATAACATAGTTATTGATGCATTATATTTTTGATTCAAGGCATGAGCTGCCTTGTTTACTTTACCTGGATGATAGTGAATTGTGCAATCAAGATCCTTAATTGGTTCTAGCCATCTTCTTTGTCTCATGATCAACTATTTTTGAGTTAATATAAACATTAAACTTTTATGATTAGTATATATTTCAAATTTCTCCCCATATAAATGATTCATCTATATTTTTAAAGAAAAAAATATTATATATAGCTCAAGGTCATTTGCAGGATAATTCTTCTCATGGGATTTTAATTGACAATATACGTATGTAATAAATTGATCATTATAGATCAAAAAACAACTAATCCACTTTAAAGAAGCATCATGGTAAATAAAAAAACTATATTTCTTATTTTCATGGATAAAACTGGATCATTAACCAATCTTCTTTTCAATTCATGAAATAAATCATCACATCCTTTTTTCCAGAAAAATTTAACTCCTTTTCTAGTTGAATTAGTTAGTGTGATAGATAATTGGGAAAATTTCTCACCAAACCATAACTATTAACCCAAAAATACAATAAAACTTTGAATATTGGTGAAATTTTCAGTCCTTGGCCACTCTTTTACCACTTTAGTTTTATAAGGGTAAAAAATTATGTAATCTTCAAAAACAACATGCCCAAGAAAATAAATCGGTTGTATCCAAAATTCCCATTTACTGAATTTTTCATAAAAATTATTTTCTTTTAAAGTATACAAAACAATAATTTTGGGTTTCTCTTGATCTTAGTATCTTTTAAAGAATACCAAAATATCATTGATTAACACATCCAAAAATTTATATAAATTCTCAAGGAACAATTTATTAATAAGATCCATAAATACAATGGGTATATTGTTAACCTATAAGTAAAAATCACAAACTTGTAATAACCATGCCTATTTTATAATATCATACTTGGAATGTCTTCTTCCTTCAAATTCATCTAGTGATACCCATACATGAGATCAGTCTTTAAAAAAATATTTTACACCATGGAGGTTATCAAACAAGTCATTGATATGAGGTTACAGATTCATTTTCTTAAAAGTTTGGTTATTGAGTTCTCTATAATCAATGAAAAATGTTATAAAACCATTTTACTTTTTGATAAATAATATAATATCACCCCATGATGAAGTTATAGGGTGGATGAAACCCATATCAATCAACTCCTGTATTTATTCTTTTAATTATAACAATTCAATTAAAGTCATTCGATGGGGAGATTTTGAAATTGGATTAGTATCAGGAACTAATTCAACAATAAATTCAACCACCCAGTCAGGAATAACACCTAGAAAATGATCAAGAAATATATCCAGATATTCATTTACTACTAAAACATCACCAATTTGAAAATTTTCTTTCTTCTCAATAATGTGGCAAGATAAATTTCACTTCCATATATTATTAGTTTCTCAACCACTTTATATGTTATCAAAGGTATGAATTCATTATTATATACAAACAAAAACTCATTTAAAAATATAAATTCTTTATCACTATAACATATCACATCATGATAAACTAAAATTAAATCAATACCTATAATATAATCAAACTCTGCAATGAGAAAGACATCAAGGATTATAGAAAAACTATTCTACATATTTTAATATGAATATTTTTATAAATTATTATTATATTATCCCCATGATTTTTTACCAAACTCTATGACTTAATTTATGGATATGTTATTTTAATTTTACTTGAAAATTTCCTATATATAAAATAATATATGGATTAAGAATCAATCAAGGAATTTTTATAGTCTGAACAAACAAGTAATGTACATTTCACCACTTCATTTTAGTTTCCTACATCATTCATAATAATAACAAAATAATTTTCTACACCATTATGTTTTTTATCATGATGATTCCCACCTTTAGTAACTAACCTTGTACGTGCATTAGCATAATTTCTAAACTCATTACAATTAAAAAAATTAAGTGCCTACTTTTCATTACCAATCTGACCATCGACATTTCTATTTTCTTTGTAGTCATTATCCCTACTTCCAATATTCCCACATAAGTAAAAATTTACAAATATCATCATATATTCTCCAGAACACTTATTCCCACACTTATCACATGATGGTGATTGAATTTTCTTACATTTAGGTTTTTTTGATAAAAAGATTCCCCATTTCCTTCTAATTAGATCACTTCTTATCAGTATTATTATAAAATTTTACAAACTCTATCTCATAATTCTGAGGAACCTACAAAATTTCTTCATAACTTCTGAACTCATGAGTAATAATATCCCTTCATGAACTTGGAATAAATCATGATTAAAATTAAATAATTTTACTATCATGGTCCATAATGAAATTTGGTGTATACCGAACCAATCTAGTAAAATTAGCTTCTTAAGTAGAAATATATTCCTCCTTTTTTTTCTTCAATTCTAGGAATTTCCTTTCTATTTTAAGTTGGATGACTTTAGGAAATTAAAGAAAGTGATATTTAAAAACCATATATTTCAGGGCATCAATTTCTTCCTTTTCCTTGGTGTTCTTAATCAATTACCACCATTGATCATATTTACCTTAAAAATAAAAAATAAAAAGTATTTTATTATGTTGTTTTAAAAATCCTAGAACTTACAATATCTTCTTCAGTGCATTAATCCATCCTTCAAATTTCACCAGGTTTGAAGATACATCGAATGAAAAATTGTGTCATTTCATGAAATGCTACAATATAGACATGTTCCTCTACAAAGGATCTAGTCATTCTCCTTAATAGGTTCCTCTATTAATATCACATAGAAACAAAGTCATCACTACCACAAACTTCTATGTTCCAAAAATTCTAGGTTTCTAATTTCAAAGGTTGTTATCCCCTTGATGTTATTCTACCTCAGATTCCATGTTTCCTCTATGTAAAAACATTCTAAATAGACTTATATTATATGAATGAACATTGAAATATTTGAAATATATATCATGATATTATAAAAATAATTTATAGTATCTTTAATGTGTATTTTAACATTCTATTAACCTCTAAAGTTATCTAAACTTTTCCTATGACACCAACTATAACACCTTATACCTTAAAAAACCTATAGTTACATGATTTATAGTAATGTTTTAACTTTATTACATTTCCAATATCTTTATGGTTTATATTTTTATATAATTAGGTAAAACACTACTTAAAAAAGTGTACATTTCCACACAGTGTCCATTTTTATAATAAAATAAGTTCTTTATGAAGATGCACTTACTTACTTCAAGGTAACTCTCATATCTGGAACTCTAACTTTATTAAATTTTAAACCCATCCTTAAGCCCTATGAAAAATAATTTGAAAGCATGGTATGAGAAAAAAATATTATTAAGGGAAATAAAATAATAGAAACCCATTGGTCCACTTTTAAAACTAAAAAATCCATAACAAATTTTTTCTTTTTCACAAGAAAAATTTGATCTCAAATATTTGTTTAATTTTCCATGAAAACAATATTATTTATTAATAGTTTTCATGAAACATTTCATATTAAAATCATAAATAAATAAAAAAGTAAAAATGGTTTCTTGGAAAAAATGGAAACTCATGAATGCCTTTCCTTGAAAAATAACACTTTCAATTTTATAAAAAAAAAGTTACAAACTTTTGTTAAAAATATAAACTCATTTTATTAACTTTTAAAATCAAAATATTTACTTCATAAACCATTGAAATCATATCATGTAGTTATCTTGGGACATTATGCTTATATTCACCCTTAAAAGAACACTTATAATGGAATCACCTAAATGGATAATTCCCATATCTCTTAAAAAGTACCCTATATCTAATAAACTCAGTCACTTTACCCAATGCATTGGAGTGTTATATTTGGATCACCAATTATCAATGCTATTTTGGACTCACCAATAATTTATATAAAAGTTAAAAGAAACATATAATGAATAAAAACACGTATATCTTTCTATTTAATCATAAAAATAATTTTAATTGGAATCCAATCCTATAAGAAACAACACTTTCAGTAATCTCATAAATATGAGGAAAATCTTCTATTTCATTAGAAAATTTTTTTAATACTAAAAATTCCAAAAATATTGAGATAAAATTTTTCATTGAAAATAAACATTGAAACTTTTAAGTGAATCTTGAAAACTAATAATAGTTATAGTAGTAGGAAAAATGATCAAGTCGTGTATGTTAAAAACATTATTTTTTTATTTTGGTGGAAAATGTCCAAAATTACCCTTTAGGTAAATGTTTAAAATATTTATTTTTAAACATTTAAAAATAAATTAAAAAATTAGTTGAAAATTAAATATAACATCCTTTAAGGTATAAATAATCACATTATTAAAACATTTTAAATAACATGGAATGAAATAATTTTTTTTGAAATGAATACTTTAAAAATGTTTTAAAGAAAAGTTTCTTACCTTATGTCATTTCTAGCTTTATACATTCTATAAATCCTATATAATAAAAATATATTAGTTTTTTACTTCATTACGAACCATTCTCATGTTCATTTCCTTATCATTATTCCTTTTATTTCATTTGTTACCAGGTTTTATTTAGTTACTAAAATGGTAGAGTTCACATTGGTTGTTTTAAGGTTCACTAGTCAAAAAAACACCTTTAATGTCAAATTTTTTATCTTTTAAAATTGGTTTATAAACAATGTTAACACATAAAATGTTAAAAGTGGAACTTTTCACAATAGTTTTCATAAAACAATGTTGAGAAACCTTCTAGAAGGGGAATTATAAAGGACTTTCAATGTAATTTTTTTATAAAACCGACATTGAAAGAACACCAATTTCAAAAGGGATTTCAATGATTTCTTTATAAAATATCTAACCTAGAATGTAAACCTACCATTCTTTAGATGTCAATTTTTAGTAAAAACTGATGTAGAAATCCTTTTCAGGGGATTTCACCAATGGTTTTTTATAAAACTAATGTTGAAAGTTTAAATTTTAAAAAAAATATTGAAAATTACATAATATTATACTTGAAATCTCAAATTAGAAGAAAAAATAGTAAATATATATAATATGCAACACAAAATTAATAAAAATCAATGAAAATTTCTATAAGAATTTTTACAAATATACAAATAAATGAAACTAAATATAAAAATTAGTCAAGAAAAGAAAATATTGTGCAAATATATTTTCAAGGTGTTTAAGGTTGTTGGATTTTTATGAGTAAATATCATCAAAACCGGAAAAAAAAATTTGTTACAAATTAAAAAAAAACAACATATTTTATTAAATTACAAGTGTTATAATGAAACTAACCTTTTTAAAATCATTTATTATTCGCATTGTGAATATCTCATAAATTAATCTTAAAACATAATATCCACATTCAAAATTTCCTTTTTGACAATGAAATTGTATTTATAAAACCATATTTTAAAAAGTAAAAACTTTAGATATGTAATAAAAACCAAGTTTTCACTGATATAAATGTTATTTACCTAAACATTCATATAATAAATTTTTTCTAGTTCAACTGTTGGATAGCGATCCTTATGAACCCAATCCGTGAAATATTATAATTTCAAATGTTAATTATCAAAACAAATTTAAATTAAAAAAATAAGGTTAAATAACTAAAATCGTGAAATAAAACTTATTTATTTAACATTTTTCTAAATATTCTTTTAATACCACCAAATAAAGAGAATAACTAATATGATTTACTTTCTTTTTGGGAAAAATACACATAACATCCAACGTCCACTAAAAAATAAAGTATTTAACATTAATAATAGTATAATGAATAATGGTTCATAAATATATATTTTTTCTTACCTATCAAGGAATGGAAAAACCCAATATGTTATGTCCATGTTTTAGAATCTTGAAAATACATATTAAATTATGATTTCTTATTTAAAATAGAACACTCCTATTGAAATATATTTTGGATCAATAAAACCATAAATAGAAGTTCAATAATATTAGATGCAAAGACTTTGGAGATACCTGATTAAAAAACAAATTAATTAATGTAATCTAAAATAAGTTTATCTAATGAAAATAAATTAATAATTGAAATTTAATTACATGGAAAACAACTAAAACATAGATACATTGATCTCATCACCCTCTAAAAAATAAATGATGTTAGTTTTAAAATATTTAATTCATAATATATTCCACTTATATAATTACTAATCAAAAAATTATAATAATTATCTAATATAGAAAAATCATGGGATAAATTTTTTACCCAATCAGCTATATGAGGAATATCTTATGGTAGTGGAATCTGAAAGTTTCTTTTCCTTTGTAGTGATTACTTCAATATCAGATGCTCCTATATAAGGTAAATATAAGAAAATATTTTCAATTTAATTATAAATAAAAAATGAAAAGAAACTCATACCTCATATGTCAGCTGAATACAATGATAAGATAGCTAAGTAAAAAATAGTCAATACTCTATCCAACTATGGACACTTCCTCAGTAAGTAATGATAATATAGAAATTGGATCAATATTATCATTTACTGCTTCTCTTACTTGACCCAACTTTATAAACTAATGATGTACATAATCCTTTAGATGATGTATAATTTTGTATGCCACAATACAAACATAGGGATCCCCAGCAAGCAACTCAAAGTACACGGTCAGGTATGAATAAGGAGGTGAAATATCTAGGTAGGAAGAATTCACAGGCTATGCTGGCTACATCTGCTCATTGATTCTACAAGAACAGTTGATATAGATTATTTTATTCTATCCTTTATCAACTCATTCAAGTGCTATAGTTTATCCTTCAAAGAATCTATTTCTTCACTATATTCTTCCCCCATCAATGTTGTACTCCGGGTGTGGCCAAAAACTTTTTAAAATTTGACACCCACTTTATAACCTCTAATGCAGCTAGGGTTTCTCATATTTTCTAAATCAACAGTAATAATATCTTTCCTACCCTCAGGTATAAAGTTTCCATGTGTCATTTCCTTTTTAAGGTCGTCCTGAAGTAATATTTTTAAATGTAATATTAAAAAGATAAATTTACTAAATATTAATATTAATGAAAAGTAATAATTAATTACTTATAATATTACCAATTTATTCCTTTTTTGGATCATTAATATACTTTCCATTTTTTATATTATCTCCCTTTTCCATTTTTAATTATGAGTGAGAGGAGATGGAGGGTTGAGTATAACCTCTTCAGATCCACTACTTGACATGTCTCTTAATTCACTATGTTTTTCAGCAACCATTTATTTAAATAATAATTGATACCCTCCTCATGAAAATGTATGAAGGTATAAATTGTGAGACTCTATCTCTTGGTGAGTTTTCTTAGAGGCTTGATAAATAATAAAAAATAAATAAGCTATAATTTAATTAAAATTAATCAAAGAAATAAATTTTATAAAGAACAAAAACATATTGTAAAATATTTCTCATACCGATTTGAGATAAAACTCCATCATGTATCTTATAAAATATCATATTTTCTATGTATTATTTTTTGGATATTATATGGATTATTTTTTAGACCAAACACTGAGATGGTGTGTAATTCTGAGACCCGGTGTTCCCAGAATAAATGTGTGATATATATTAAATATATTAAATAGCACGTTCACATAGGATTCCTAAAAAATTAGAATAAATATTGAATGGAGGAATGGATCATAAATGCATGGGAACTATTTATTTAAGAATTTTGGTTTTACCCTATATGTGACATAATCATTACCAGCATGTGTGGTTTATGAAAAAGTAGTCACAGGTGAGAAATTAATAAAATAAATTAAATTGAGAATTTATTTTATTTTGTTCAACACAGTGAACTAATTACACTTTAAATATATGGCTATGTATTTTTTCTTAAGTTTGGACGTTAAACCCTCGAGACCTAGGATCTATTAGAGGATAGAATTCTGGGAGAATGGAAATGAATCGAGATCGGATTGTGAATCGTTGTGCCAATAGAGTTCATGGATCTCATCAACGACAGCAACGCAACCGTTCTTTGTCAATTATCAATCCAAACTCCATGTAGGATGCTTTTTTTATATTTATTCCCTATTATTGATTTCTATGATGAACTTGAATCAATCGATGAATATATTGATCTGTGGTTTGGTCGTCTTGTGAGATGGGTTAGCTTAATCAGGTTTTGGGAGAATTACTTTATAATTAATGATTTTTTCATTTTTATTCTCACATAAATGAATTGAGATCGATATGAACATTGATTGAGTTCTGTTCCACTTATTTTTTATTATTATTTTCTCCCCCAATTCATCATTCATCGCAAGAATTTTTTTTTTGGCCCGTGGTTTGGCATATTCTGATCAATTGATCATTGAGTACATATTTCTTGGAAAAAAAGGTCAGAAATCATTGATTTAGGATTAGAATTACATTAAGGTGATGCAATGATCGAAGCAATGGTAAAGTAGATGGTTTTGGATACTCGATTTCACGTTCTTCGGTGTTCTTCAGCACACAATGAAGAATGATGGGTAGATCCATTTTTTGAATTTATTTTGTGGAGAAATGTATTGTTCGATGATGGAGAGGCTCAAACGAGATAAAATATTGATTTTCCCCAAAGAATCAGTCCCTAGATCAGTGGCCATAGGATCATCCAAAGGCGCATGTAGCAGATCAGAGTTTCTAGATTTTTCCACACTACACGGTGTGTAAACTAGATCTACACGCCATGTGGGGACCCCTGGATGTGGTGCTAGGGTTTTGAATATAGTTAAGTATCACACAACATGTGACCCCTGTCACACGACATGTGACCCCTTTTGTGCATCTCAGCATATACATCAAAGAGTACATGGATGCGGGTAAAAGTACATGGCTAAATGGAACATCGTGTACTTGTACACAGACATGTCTTGGTATAAATGGGTTGGTACATGGACATGGCCACTATACATAGACACGTCCAGGAAACATGGGCAGGATACCATGTGTCTCTACACATCGTGTACTCCTTATAAACACCATGTATATGGATACTACATGCCAGGTGAGGCTCTTCCACATGGGTAGGCATGGGGGTTGATGGACACATCATGTACCCATTGGTACACTCTATGTACCCCTTTCAAGAGTGATTAGGAATCTTTGATTTATTATTTTGGACGTGTATAGGTTTATTGAGTTCCCCTTGGTCCTTTAAATCAAGGTTATAGTGAGGAATTATATCTATATCACTAAATTGTGATCCCCACTAGAGTTCAAGTCTCTGATAAAGTTTTGGTGTCCCTCCATGATACTAGAGTGTGATCTCCTATCATCCTTTCTTCATAGGGTTCATTTTGTGGAATCAGCATGACCTCCCTGAGCAGGGAATTGATTCTCCATATATAATTCTGTATTATTAGGTTTTGTGGAATCATTGACATGTGATCTTCTATATAGAAGGTTGATCCAGATTAGGTTCATGATGTCCCATAGTGGTCTGGGGCATGACCCCTATCAATGTATCAAAGTATTTATAAACCCTTGAGATTTCTTATTCCAAGGCCAATTAACTAAACCTCTTCATTGATAATCTCTGATGATAGCATGGCTCACATAATGGGTTCTCCCAGAATGAGTGTTTCTTCAAGAAGAATCATGTGGATAGCAGTTGGTTATGACCACCTTATGGCATGGTGTCTTTCAGGGGTATATTTGGGTTTTTATGTTATACATTGATTTTCGTGTATTTTATTGATCTGAATTTACTTTTTTCTTGTTGTTTAGTATTTTCAGGGTGTCCTACTGAGTATTTTTATACTCACATATGCATGGTATTTTCCCATACATGTCATGTCATATGAAGACGACGACCCTTTTTATGGTGTCTTGAGAGGATAGGGAGTGGGTGGAGCATAGTTGGATCTTGTTAGACCAAGGTGTTTTACTGCGATCTTGTTTTTAAATTTATTCCTATCCCTTGGATCATGTTTTACTCTTCATAGTTTGTTATTGGGCTTGTATTTGGCCACTTTTTCCTCTTTTAGCACTTTTAATGTCGTACTCTGTTGTGGAATCTTATATGTATGCATTCATTATATCATTTGTTTTATATTTTACCATTTTTTGGATTGGAGATGTATTCATGTGTATAGGTACTTTAGGCTAATGCCTCCCATTTTTGGTTTATGCCAACTCAGCACTAGATGCAATCCCCTGGCATATTGGAGGTGGACTTGGGGTAGTTATGGGTCAGACCTCGGTGGTTTGGATCATGATAGAGTGTTATTAGAGCAGTTAGTTATACCCTAGGACCAGAGTCGGGGAAATTGGTTTGGGGGAACGTTGTTTAGTTTTTTTTTAGTTCTTCTTTCAAGGCAGGGACTCATGTGTGGGTACGGCAGCCGACATATCCATACACCATGACTCTAATTACCTTTCTTTTGACTCGGTACATGTAAACATTGGTTTTTGGGGAAAAATTATATATGAATCATATAGGAATGGTTTTTTTTTCATTTCATTATTGAATCATCTTCTTAGATATATACTTTTTACCATGGTACATAATGTTTTATTTCAGGACGCCACTATGTAGATAGCCAGCCAGGATTCCAATGTGTGGTCACAAGGATGATTCTCCTAGTGAAGAGGTATTGTTACAAGGTCATGTACTAGAGATAGAACCTTTGGGTGGTTTAAAAGTTATACCACCTCCCACTGAGTGGTAAATAGAGCTATAAGTAACAACTGAGGATGCACATAGGTTGAGTGCATTGCACAAGTTTCAAAGGAATAAACCTCTTATGTTTTAGGGTGAGACAGAACCTTAGGTGGCTAAGGACTAGCTAAATGAATTCACTTGTGTTTTCCTCCTTATGATGTGCCAGCTGACCAGACTTCAGTCCTTGCGATGAGTCTTCTTCTGGGCTCTGTTGGGTGATGGTGGATCTTTGTGACTCAGTCACACAATGATAAAAATCTCTGCTAGATGGAATTTGATCTTCACTTCATATAGGATTTTTATCCAGACACATTGTGATCGGTATGTATACAAGATATTCTGCATCTACAGCAGGGCATTATGACCATGATAGAGTACTCGGTGAGTTTTACTAATATCTCACACAACTCCTTTTATATGGTATGGGACCATTTATTCAAAGCTCAAACCTTTGATAATGGCTTGCGCTGGTACATTAGGGCTTCACTAGTACCCCTTTGAATTCCCACCTATGTTGGGGTGCTTGAGTGAGCCTTTTAGGTGGATATATTTATAGAAGAGCAAACATCGGTAGTGGGAGCTAGTAGTGGGAACCCGTTAGTTGATCCCTCAGCATCAGGTATCCAAAAGTATTCATAGGTATCCAAGCATGTCATATTATTTAGGAGGCGATCCCATGACTCAAGGATAGTAGTGCAGGGCTCTCAGTGTGGATCTAATCATCTGAGGGAAAGACGGTGTTTCCCCTATGATGTTCAGGGACATATCCCTTGATATTGTCTGATCCATCAGGTAGTTGATCGTGAGGTGGCCAAGGGACCACTGATACAGAGACAGAGGTAGGACCAGGGTGTTCTATAGGGCGGTGGATGTGGAAAATTGGTTGGCAGGGCAGTAGAAGGTGGTTGTAGGTTCGACCTATTACCACCACCACCATTAGGTGGTCCATGCTAGGCTTAGAGAACTCGTGTCTAAGGACAAGTCCAAAAGTAGGCTATGGAGTTATATGACCCTGAGGCTCTAGGGATGATATATAGTATAATATATCTCTTTTCTACTTTATTTTCATTATTTATAGACATGGGTGTTATTTCTTTTCCACTTCTATGTTCGAGACTTTGAGATTACAATTGTGCCACTAGATTGACCCTTGCGTTTGGAGACACCAAAAAGCGGTGACTCGATGATTGCACACTTATTATAATAATGAGATCTGAAACTTGGATTTGAGATTTTTTTATGGTATCTCTTCATTGTAGAAATGATTCCTTACAATTTAATCTTAGGTATGGACCGGTTATACATAGTTCATGCCCAGATTGACTATTTTAGGAAAAGGACTTGGTGTGTCTGTAGTGACGGAATGAGGTTTTACTTTGTGGTTGAAAAGGATTCCTTGGTAGAAGAGGACAAGCTCGGGAATAGAAAAGTTCAGCTGATTACTCACCAATTGGCTAGCATGTCTCTTGGAACAATATAATTCTTGGGCTATTAGTTTCCTACAGTGGTGGAGGAGTATGAGGAAATCTTTTTTTAGGACATCCCAGTTTTACATCCCCACCAAGAGATAGAATTTAATATCAACTTGCATCCCAACATGGCACTAATATGTTCACCCTCATATCAGATGGCTGCCATAGAGATTCATGAGATGAGGGTTCAGTTGGAGGACTTGTAGGCGAAGGTTCTTATGAGACCCAACATTTCCCCCTGGGCACCCCTAGTGTTGTTTTACAAGAAGGATGATGGTAGATTGAGGTTATGTGTGGATTAAATGTTCTTGAATCAGGTGAACGTGAAGAATAATTATCCCCTAACGAGGATCGACAACCTCTTTGATCAGTTGAGAGAGGTGTGATAGTTCTTGAAGATTGGCGTCAAGTAAGATTATCGTCAGCTGTGAGTATGGGATGAGGATATAATGAAGACGGACCTCAGATGTTGTTATAGTCACTATTATTACTTGGTGATGTCGTTATTCTTGATGAACTCCCCAAAACATTTCATGGGACTCATGAACTGGATATTTCAACCTTTATTAGATTGTTTTGTGGTAGTATTCATCAATGATATCCCAGTGTATTCGGCATCCAAAGAGGAGCACACGAGACACTTGAGTATGGTCCTATACACACTGTGAGAACACCAGCATTACAGGAATCTATTGAAGTGTTATTTTTGGATACAAGAGGACCACTTTATAGGACACATTGTCTTAGAGGCTAGAGTAGGAGTAGATCTATCAAAGATTGAAGAAGTTCTTTCTTGGGATCCACACCAGAGTGTTACCATGGTGCAGATTTCCCTTGGGTTTGTAGGGTACTATCAGAGGTTTGTACTTGAATTATCTAGAGTTGAAGCACCCCTGACAGCCTTGAATCGAAAGGGAGTCATTTCATGTGGATGAAAAGGTGCCAACAGTGATTTCATGAGTTGAGAAAGAGGTTGAAAAGTGCTCTCATCTTGATATTTCGAGAGGAGGGTGTCGATTATGTAGTGTTTTGTGATGCATCAAGAACAAGACTAGGTTGTGTAATGATACATAGGTAGAAGGTTATTTCATATGGTTCACACCATTTGAGACCACATTATCACAAATACATGACCCATGATATTGAGTTAGTAGTGATAGTAATCACCTTAAAGATGTGGCGACACTACCTTATGGGTGAATGGTTTATCATCTACTCTAACCACAAGAGTCTGAAATATATCTTCTCTTAGAAGGATCAAAACTTGAGATAGAGGTGATGGATAGAGTTCCACCAAAACTATGACTTCTATAATGAATATACTTCGGGAAAGGGGAACGTGGTGGCATACGCTCTCAATATGATAACATGTTCGCATTTGTTGGATGGGGAATTAGAGTAGTTACCCTTTTGTAGTTTTACTTTGTGTATAAGGACAGTGGTTCATATCTTCAGTCGATGGTTGTTACCCTACCACTTTTACATCATTTTAGGGATTCTCATCATGGAGATACTGACTATGAGACCTTATATACTCAGATATTCATTGGACATTCTCCTGATGAACATTCTAAATGTGGGGAGCATGTTATCCTTTTCAGAGGATGGATGATGGTACCATTTATTTTATGGGAGGAGGTGTTGAAGGAGTTTCATACGTCCCCTTTGGCAGTAAATTCAGGTGTTTAAAAGATGTACCAGGGCCTTCTACATTAGTTCTAGTGGGCAGGGATGAAGAATTCAGTTGCAGAGTTTGTCTCTCAATACCTCATTTGTCATCACGTGAAGTATGAGCACCAAGTTCCATCAAGTTTAGCTCAACCCCTTGAGGTTCCAGAGTAGAAGTGGGATAGTATTTACATACACTTCATGATGGAATTACCGTGTATATCTAGGGGACATGATTCCATCTGGGAGATTGTATACTGACTCACCATGTCATCCCAATTCCTAGTGATTCGAGAGTAGAGTTCAATAAAGAGCTTGGGACTCCTCTATGTGCAGGAGATAGTCCAACTACAAGGATTTATCTCAACGACTATCTCTAGTTGTGATTCTTTCTTTACATCTTGGTTATGGATTATATTACATGAGGCTTTCGGGACTCAGTTTTGCTTGAGTATAGAATTTCACCCCCAAACTGATGGTCAGACAGAGTGAACCATACACATTTTAGAGGACATGCAACAAGCTTACATGTTGAATTTGTTCATAGTTGGGAGGATTGTCTGCCTTTGATGGAGTTTGTGTACAAAAATAGCTATCATTACACCATTGGTCTGCAACCATTATAGTATTTTTATGGGTGACCCTATAGGTCACCTCTTTGTTGCACTGATATATGGCTATGGATTTTGTCTCAGGGTAGGCGGATAAACCCTAGAGGCCATGGAGCCATTGGAGGAGAGTGTCTTGGTGAACCATGATAGATCAAGATCAGATTGTGGATCATTGTGAAAACAAAGTTCTTGGATCTCATCAATGATAGAAACACAATCATTCTTCATAAAAAATTGATCAAAACTCTCAGTAAGATGTTTGTTTTGATTATATTTATTCCCTGATCTTGATTTCTAAAATGAACATGAACCAATCATTGAAATGATTGATTTGAGGTTTGTTGGTCTTGTATGATGGCTAGGATTAATCTATTTTTTGGAGAATAACTTTTCAATTATTGATTTCTTCATTTTTATTCTCAAAGCAACAAATTGATATTGACATGAACATCGATCTAGGTATGTTCCTCATATTTTTTTCTTATGGTTTTCTCCAATAATTCTTCATTCACCGTGGGCGTTCTTTATTTGGACTAGGGTTTTATATATCCCGGTCAACCGATTGTTTCGCATCCATTTCTTGGCACAAAGATAAAAAATCATATATATGGGATTGGAACAACATGATGGTGGTGCGATGATAGAAGATGAGGCCAATCTGATGGTTTTGGATACTTAATTTCACATTCTTTGTCATTATTTAGTGCACAATGAATAATGATAGGTAGATGTGTTTTCAAAATGGATTTGATGGTGGGATGTGTTGTTTGATGAATTCAATGCTCAAATGATATGGTATCTTGATTTTACCTCATGAAATAGTTTCCGGATTGGTGGTTAGAATATCGGTTGAAGGCACATATATTAGATCTGAGTTTCAAGAATTTTCCATGCTACATTGCATGTAAACCAGATCTACACATCATTTGGGTCCCCCAGGAAGTGGTGATAGGTTTTTAGTTAGATTTC
Organism: Viscum album; assembly: GCA_963277665.1. NCBI lineage: Eukaryota > Viridiplantae > Streptophyta > Magnoliopsida > Santalales > Viscaceae > Viscum > Viscum album. The sequence continues at coordinate 1,905,928,813 of OY728160.1, forward strand.
AGGATCACATGGTGTGTGACCCCTATCACACATCGTGTGACCCCTATCACACATCATGTGACTCCTTCTATGTGACTTGGCATGTGATTTAGAGAGTACACATACATGGGTAAAACTAAATATCCATATGGAACACCATGTACTTGTACACAGACACGAATTAGCGCACACTGGTCGGTACACAAACATGGACACCCTATACAGAAATGGTCAGGAGACACAGGTAGGATATCATGTGTCTCTACACACTGTGTACTCCTTATACATGCTGGGTATATGAAGACTACATGTCGTGTGATTCTCTTCAACACGGTCATGTTTGAGGATAGCTAGACACACTGTGTACCCCCTGGTACACACTATGTACCCCTTTAAGGAGTACTTATGGATCTCCATTTTCTTAGTTTGGACCAATATAGGTTGGTTGTGTTTCCCATGGTCCTTTCCCTTGAGGGAATAGTGAGGCATGACATCCATATCAATGGATCGTGATCCCCTCTAGAGGTCGAGTCTCAGATAGATTTGTGGTGTCCCTCCGTGAGACTAGAGTGTGATCCTTTATCATCATTTGTTCACTAGGTGGAGTTTTTGGAATCAGTATGACCTCCCTATACAGGGAATTTATCCTCCATCTAAAAGGTCATATTGGTAGGGTTTGTGAAATCATTGACATACAATCCCCAACATAGTGGGTTGATCCAGATTGGGTTCATGGTGTCCCCCAGTGATCAGGGGTATGACCCCATATCTATGTATCAAAGTACTCATATACTAGTGAGATTTCTTGGGTGGGGCCCAATGAACTAGACCTCTTTGTCGAGTCTCTCTGATGAATCATGTCTCATGGAGTGGGTTCTCCTGTAACGATTGTTACTTTAAGCAGAATCCTATGGATGGAAGTCGGTTATGACCGCCTAGTGGCATGGTGTCTTTCCCGAGTATATCTGGGTGTTTCTATTATACATTGATTTTTATATCTTTTATTGAGTTTATTATACTTGGTGCTTTGTGTTTAGTGTTCCCGGGGTGTCCTACTGAGTATTGTAGTAATCACCCCTATAAGGGATTTTCCTGCACATGTCATGTCTTATGCAGATAACGGCCCTTTTTATAGTGCCATGGGAGGACAGGGAGCAGGTGGAGCATGGATGGAGCTTTTCAGATTGAGTTGTTTTACTAGGATCTTGATTTTGAATTTAGTCTGTTCCCTTGTAGAAATTTTGATTCTTTATAGTTTTTGGTTGGGATTTTATTTGTACCCTTTTCTTCTTTCATTACTTTTACTATCATACTCTATTGTGGGATCTTATATGTATACATGAATTGTTTTAGTTGTTTTATATTTTATCATTTTATGGGCTTGGATATGTGTGTGTGTGTAACTTTAGGATAAAGCCTCCCATTTGTGGTATATGACTACTTGGTGTTGGTCTCCATCCCCTGGCCTATTAGAGGCAAGATTGGGGTAGTTATGTGTCGGACCTTGTTGAAGATAAACTTTTATCATGTCTCTATATCTATAAATGTATACTGAAGTCATGTATCATTATCCTTTTTACTCATAAAAATATAATTTGAAGTCAAATTTGTCTCAAAATCTCTCCATCTTGTTGCTACAATAGATAAAAAAAATTAATTCCTTTTGTCTCTTGAATGTAAAATTTCATTTGTAATTCAATAAATAAAATATTAATAAATCTATAATATTTAAACCATTAAAAAACTAAACAAATAAGTTTAAGAATTTTTCCATTATGGACTACCATAAAATATCTTTCATCGACTGGTCGGAACTTCTCTAATTAGGGTATAAAATACTTATCCTGTAATGACTCTGTATAGCCTAATAAGTCCTAAATGGTGTGGAATTTGGTCCAGCTGGGAATTATTTCTCATAAAAGTTAATTATCACCATTTTCTCTCCAAATGTGAGTACATGTTTTAGTAAATGTGTAATACCATGACTTCCATATTTAGGTACCATCCTCTATGGAAGAGGATAAGATCTGCAAATAATTTTAATAATTATAAGTTTAATTTAAATAAATAGTTTAATTACAATAGATATATATTTAAACAAAAAAAATGCATACCTAAGTTATGTTACTTCAATGTCATCAATTTTGAAATATGTATGCTACCTCAACAAAAGTATGTGTATCTGTATTTTATTAAAATTAAATAATTGTAATAAATAAAAATTTGATTGTTTATAATAGATAACAAAAAAAAATTATAAATGAAAAAAGTTGAATAAAAATCATTTCAACCACAAACATATTATAATGATAAAAATTGCACAAATAAAAATAGTTACAAAAAATTACAATAACAAACAATTTATATTCAAAAAATATATAAAATTAAACATATATTAAGAAAAAAATTATAATATATGATAAAATGTATACAAAAAAATGATTGGATGAATTCAATTTATAACTAAAAAATAATTAATTTATCTTCAAAAATAAAAATAAAATACTTAAAAAATTTTGATATAAATATATCTCACATGTTGTTGAGCTCACTCAAAGGTGGTGTAAATCAGGTGAACGTGACAAGATTGAAGAGAAACATATAATAACATATAAAATAGATAATTTAAACATGAATGATTTTTTAACAAATAATTTATATCTTAAAAACAATTTATAATTTAAAAACAAGTTACAACAAAAAAATAGTTAAAATTCATTATAAGAAAAAAAATTATAAATGAAAAAAAATTGAAGATAAAAAAAAATAACATACAAAATTTAGAGGTCAGTAATTAAAATAGATTATAAATATTTACCTGAATAATTATGAGAGTAATTTAGTTTTTTTCCATATCCCTTTAGCATAATCATTTCATAAAATATGTAATATGTCTCCATTATAGTCATTTTTATCATCCTAAAATCATGTAATAGATAAAGAAATGTCATATAAATTAATGACACCACCATCATCATCATCAACCAAATAAATTCTTTTCCCTTGAAAAATGATGGACCACTAATCATTTGATGGATCAATAACAAATGAAATATTTACTTTTCCTATATCACCTTGATAAATGGTTCCTATTTACAACTAAAACTTTTCAAATCAACGAGTGTAAATCCACAATCATCATGGTTCACACCGCTGTTACAATCATCCCAATTACACTTAAATAATGTTACTTGAAATTTAGTATAATCAATTTACCATATATCCTTAAGAAGTAAATAATATGTTTTTTATAAAAAAAATAGGTTTTTATATTTTTCAAATGAAAAATGCAATGCTTCTATGATGACCATTATCCTATTATACTAAACAGAACTCTTATAGTCTATATTTTTTGGTGTAAATTGTGTAACCATTAATATCAAAACTGGATCACATAATCACATTTATATATGGTCCACCAACCAACCATTTAAATGTTTCTTATTTAGAGAAATATTTATTTAATTTATCTTTAAACCATGAAACAAATTTCTTTTATTCTCAATCATAAACCACTTTTCATTTCATTTCAGATATCATGTCTTTAATCCAGTAATATGTAAAGATATATATATAGTTGAACTTCATCTGTGTTGTTGAAAATATATAAATGTTATTGCTTCATCATGTAGAATTAACTTTGCCTTTAAGCCATGAATCACTCTACCTTCACTATCAACTATCAAATGTTGAGATATTGGGAGACCAATATGCTCCACTTCATAAAAATAATTAGTACAAAATTCAATCACCTCATCCGATAGATATTTTTGAACAATAGTGGCCTTAGGACGATGGGTATTTTTAACATATCTCTTAAAAATTTTAATATATCTTTTAAAAGGATACATATAATGTAAGTAAAAAGGCCCACATTTTCTTATCTTATTCATCGCATTAATCACTAGATGAACCATTATATCAAAAATCATTAATAGGAAATACATTTCTAGTTGAAAAATTATGAGTGTAGATTCATTCTCCAATGTATATAAAAACATTTCATCAAAAACTTTTCTATAAATTTATTTGAAAAAATAACATAACCTAATGATATTATTTCTGATAGGTGATGGAAATATACTATACAGTGAAACTGATATCAATTATTTCATAAATACATGAAAGTTATAATACTTCAAACATATTGACTTATAATCCTTCAATGACACCAAATTATTTACATTTGAGGAATATCCAATAAGTGTTTTAACACCATGCAGACACTGACAAAAATTCATCTTCTCACTATTTATTAATATGTGACAAGCCATATGTAAATATTTTATCTTTCCTTCTATAATGGGTTATAGATCTATACATATTACCATGTATATCAAGTCCAATCTAGCAAAAAATCTATATTTTCTCTTTCCTTGTATATCTAACAAAGTTCCAATAAGACTATCACATATGTTTTTATCAACATTCATGATGTTAATTTAATGTTTTATCTCTAAAAATCTCTAATAAGGTGGTTAGAATAAGATATTCTATTTCTTCTAGAAATTTTTTAAAATAATTGATCATCCTTTATTTCTAAATGTAAAATCAATATTTTATGCCTTGCTATAATATTATTTAGCTTACAATGGTCATATATGGATTATATTCATATAAAATATTAATTTATTTTTTCAATATATGATAAGGATGATCAATTCACAAAAATATTTGATGTCCCATGTATATTATCATTCTTCCATTCTGAAATTGATAATATAAAGTATTTTCTTCATAAATTGGGAATTTTTTATGTATGTTAACACTGTATCCATATAAATTTCCATATGTAGGAAATTCTCTTACAGTAAACATTATCATATCATGCAAAATAAAAAAAAATATTTCTTTTATTCATCAAAAATTTTAACACTTGTCTTCTATAAAAGTTTAAAATCATCAATCAATGGTGAAAGATACACATCAATATTGTTTCTTAGCAGTTTTGGTCCAGAAATCGTCAATCTCATCATAGCATATTTTTTCTTCATATATATCTATTAGGAAAATTTGTAAACTACCAATAAAATAGTTTATGAAGTATATTTTTTACTAAGGATCTAATATGGATTCATTCCATCTGTGTAAACTCCCATTCTAATATTTCTAGATTTACATCCAAGATCGGGATTTTTTTTTTAAATCTCTTCCATTATAGTAAATCAGCAATGTGACATAAGTTTCCATCAGATATGTTCTCATCATTATTCCATATTAACCTTTTTGTATCATTTAAATTTTAAAATTAATACTTCAAATGAGGAATTATTGGAAGGTAAAAAATTGATTTAGTGGGAGGATTGATGACGATACCTGAAAATAAATCTAAGTTCAAATTTTCATCCACCATATATCATGATGTCCCATATTTAGGAAATTTTGGTAAACCTTCAAATTCATTCCAATAAAACAAAAAATTATTGGGGAAATCATGTATCTTTTTATACCATAATCCTATGGGTCATAATATTTTATTTATGTAATAATTGGAATCTAGAAGACTTTTTTTAGAAGTATCTCTTTTATAAGTTCATTCAATTTAGAAAAAAAAATTACCACTCCACCTATTTCATTATTTCAAGTTAACTAATCTCAGAATTATTGAAAATATAGTAAATTTAGTGTAACCTAAGAATAGTTTTTTCTCAAAATATATATACAATTGTTCAACAGTTATTGTTTTTTTATGGTTTCAATGCCTATATCATGAAATAATTCTTAAATATAGTTCTTTATCTCATGCTGTATATTTTCATCAATATTAGATATTGAATTTTATATCATTTCACCATCTCAGATCCAACATGTATAATTATGGATAAAACCATATAGAATGAGATAATCCTTAATTTATTTGGAATTTAATTTTCCCATATTCAAACACTTCATGCATGGATAAAAAATTAAATATTTGTTTTGAATATTTCATTTAGAAATTTCGAAGAAATCATGAACTCCTTTTTCATATTCATCAGTGGTTATTTGTAAATTTATTTAATTATGATCCATTAATTACCTAATATCATAATATAAAAGGGGAATATATTAAAACATATAAACATTTAAATATATATATAAATAGATAAATTTTAAAAATAAAAACATATAATAAAAAAATTAATAATTGAAAACTATTTGATCATAATAAAAAAGTATACATAATGATCAAAACATATCATTTAAAATTTTAAATACAAGTGATTAAACATATATAAAAATAGATAATTTAAATATACATATTTTTTTTGAAAAATAATTTGTCTTAAAAACAATTTCAAAATAAAAAAAGTTACAGAAAACAATTTATAAATTAAAAAAATGATTAAAAACAATTTTAACCAAAAAAAAGTATAACGATTAAAATTTAAAAATACAAACAATTATAAATACAAACCATTATAGAAAAAACAAAATATATTTACAAAAAAATTATAATAATAAATAGTTTATAATAAGAAAAAAAATTTAACAAAAAATTATAATGGATAATAAAATGGATATAAACAAATGATAAATGAATCAAATTTATAACTAACGGATAATTAATTTATCTTCAAAAATAAATAAAATACTTTAAAGTTTTAGAGGTTGATAACAAAAAATATATGCTAACATCTGATTAACTCACATGAAGTTAGTGGAAATAAGGTGAAGGATGTACGATTGATGAAAAATGAGTGGAAAATGAATTAAAAAAAATAACCAACAAAATCCTTAAACCACGATTCTGGGTTGATCGAGATATCTCGGCGATCATGATATAAGGATGAAGGATGAAATATTGAGTAGAAAAAATGTGAAAAGATGATGAAAATTTAATTTTTGATAAGATCAAGTGTCATAAAAGTTTGGCAGGTGTCGTTGGGTGTCATCATTGGTCAAGAGGCTCGGTTTTGATCAAAAATGAAATGAGGGTTTTGGGGTCTTGGTTTTTTTAAACACTTTAAATTTTGGTTTTTTACAAAAATGATGTTAAAAGTAATTTTAAAAACGTTTAATGTTTATTTTTTATAAAACCGGCCTTAAATTTTTTTCTGAAATACTTTTAACTTTATTTTTATAAAAATCTAATTATATAAGTGGTTGGAATCACTTTTAATGTTGATTTCTAAAAACAAACATTAAAACTTTAACACTGAATCTCTGGTTTATACTGGTGGTTGTTTGGTTTATAACCTAAAAACCACATTGGTGTGTTGATCATGAAAAAATGGGTTATGATTCAATTATCTCTAGAATATTAAAAAAAATTATTATATTTATACATTAGATACAATTTTAAAACTAAACATATAAGGAATTTATGGAAAATAAACTGCGTCATTTCATTGATATTGCAGTCTTTACGTATACATGAATGTCATTTAAATTTTTTAACAGGTGGAAAAGAAATATATTATAAAATATTTTACATTAAATAATCATAAATATGTTATAAATTTAATATTTATTCATTAGTTTAAACCTTATGTCCATCCTTATGAGGTGAAAAATAAAAATAAATCACATCACTTTGTGGAGGTTGTATTCTACATGTACGCATGATCAATGTTATCAATTTCCAATAGATAGAAAGAGTAAGAAAGTAATTAACATATTATCTTTCTTGGATCATAATTATTTAATAAATATTATTTTTTAAAATCATTATAACCATCCAAATGATCCAGTGAGGAAAAATAAAACATATCACTTCATGGAGGTGGTATTCCACACATACGCATGAGCGATATTCTCATTCCTCATAAGATGAAAAAGGAGACAAAAAATGGTTATACCATATTTATAATAGAATTTATTTATATATAAGATATTTATTTTATTATTTAATCATGGTTGAAGAATATTTTAAGTAGGTAGAGGAAGAAATAAACTTGAAATATGTGAGTTAGGACTTATACTTTCTCATTGGATATCTCCCATTAGTTTAAACTATAACCTTTCTAGGATTGGCCTTTTAAGAATTCAAAGACCTCTAGGGTGTGGGTAGTTATGTTAGGGATAATTTTGGGAAGTTCATGGATGAACTAGAGTGCTCAAAAAGTTTGGGTAAGGGGGGATATGAGGTTCCCTTTTATAAGTGAGGGGAGTGGTGTACTTGTAATGGTTTTTTAATTTTTAAAAATTACAAATTTTAATATTAGAAAAATGGGTCCAAAACTATAAAATTTTAATATAATGTGATAATTTTCAAAATAAAATCACCCAAAAATAATTAATATAAGGTGTTTTTTTTCATATAAATTAGTTCTTACCTTAATTAACCTGATTTACCCTTTATCGTAATGAAACATTTTAACCATGGTTACTATTCATAAAGACTAAAAATTAAATTGAACTCATTAATAAATTTTAAACACCTAATTTAAAATATTTAATCCATTTTTTAAGATTCAATTTATAAAATTTTATGAAAATAATTTTAATATAAATACATAAAACGTAACGAAACTAGTTTTTAGACAAATGTGTTTTAATCCAAAAATTGAACTTATACCATAATAAAATATAATGATGATCTATATGGAGTTATTTAGATTATATTAAATAAAATTCATCTTATGTTCCTTTAAATTCAAATGAAAAACATAATGGGGATTTTGAAAAACATTATTTAATATAAAAAATGGCAGTTTTACAAAAATTGACATTTTTCACTATTTATTCAAAAATCAATATTTTTTGAAAAAAACCCAAAAAACCCTATATTATATTTGGTATTTTTATTAAAAAATTATTTCATTTTTATCAAATTAAATTTCTAAAATCAATAAATTTATCTTTTAAATAAAACCATGTAATTCAATGAAAAAATTAGTTAAATAAAACTATTCCTTTTTTGACTGAAATATTTTATAAAATTATATATAATACTATGATGAATATAAATACATAAAATTAATAGTTATAAATCATAATATTGATTTATTCCAAGTATCTTCTGATTTTTCACAATATCTTTCACCTTTTGAGGGTAAATTGAAATGTCATGTTCCAAGAACACATGTCCCAAGAATTTTATTTATCAAATCCAGAAGTGACACTTAGATAATATATCATAAAGTTATTGATATATAAAGGCTCCAAAAATATTTATCAAGTGAATTGAATACTCTTCCTCATTTCCTGAATAAACCAAGCTATCATCCATGAATATCGTGATGAAGTAATCCAGGTACTCCTAAAATATCTAATTCATTAGCACTATAAAAACTATAGGATCATTATTAAGGATAAATGGAGTCATGAGATACTAAAAGTGATAAAACCTACTCATCAAGGAATTATTTAGAATATCCAACTTTTTTATTCTGATCAATATTTTAGAACTACTCTCCCCCTTTAGTTGATCAAAAAAATTATAAACATGTGGGAAAGTTTGTTTATTCCTAATCCTCACTCGATTGAGATTCTGATAATCAATGTAAAAAATAGATATTATTATCAAACATCTTGTAAACGATCACTGGTATTGTCCATAGTGATACACTTGAACGGATGAATCTCTTGGCTTCTAAGTCATATAATTTAATATTTGGCTATTTTAATTATTTTGGTGCCCTAGGGTAAGAAGGTATAGATATTTATTGGGTCCCTGGTACTAATTTAATAGAGAATTATAATTCTATCTCTAGATGAGAACTAAAAAAGTTGGTTGGAAATGGCTTAAGTAAAATCCCTAACCACTGAAGTAAGTCCACAACCCTAAGTTTTCTCTTCATTCTAAACTATAAATTGGGATAATTGATTTACCAATATCTTATAGAGAATTACTTTCTCTCCTAGACCTCAGATCCCATTATCTATAAAACACTTGAGAATTCCAATAAATGGTAGTAAAAGACGCCAATCTATGATAACAATTAATTTTACCCCTGTGGGAAACCATCCAGTCTATATTAATAATAACATCAAATATGTCTAGAACAAGGACAAAGAAAACCCTATATACTCAACTTCAAATATAAAAAAGTTCATGAGGTGCATTAAAAACCCTTATCCCTTTTCATTATTAAAGGAATCACTATCTACAAATTATATGGCATGTGTTCCATAAGGATGTTTAAAAAAATCACAAGTTAGGTTTATATAAGATATTAATAGGTGCCATTATCAAATTGAGTAGTCACTATGGTTGAAGAAATTAAAAAGGTACCTATCATAGTGATAGGGACTATATCGATCTCTTTTGGAAACTCTTCCACTTTATATAGCTACTTCACCCTAGAAGATGAATCAGTCTTTCCCCCATAATCTTGCGGTTGAAAACCTACTACCTTGGAAGCATCTAACTACACTACTAACCCTCATAGTGCTAAATATCCTAAACCACTTCACTAGGAAGAGAAAGGCTGAAACAAATAATATAGACGACTCATACATCCACAAAGAGTGGTAAAATTTCAGTGTTCTCAAATAATAATGTTTCATATGACCTATCTTTCCATACTAGTAGTAAGTAAAAGGGACTATTCTAGCTACTGTGGGGGGAATAAAATGAGTTTGTTACTAGGAACCACTACCACCTCCTTTGTGAACCTCATTCCAGTTCCTATTCCATAAGTTCCACTATAACTACCACAAAACATGGGAGGAATTTTAACCAACCCCAAATTTATTTCCTAATCAATATCATTCGTAAAAACCTTATTTACTACCCCATTATAGGTGGAAAGTTTAAATACAAATACCTGAGAATAGATATCTGGTCATAAGCCCATCTAAAACCACTGAGCCTTGAAATTTTCATTTGATACAACCTCTAGAGATAAATGGTAAATTTCATAAAAATAGTTAGTATATTCTATTATTTTCTGGTCACCTTTTTTAAGAGTGAGGAATCCATGGTCTTAGAAAAAACCATAATCTCTAGGTGAAACAATTGGGTAATAATGGCTTTAATTCCCTTCCATTATAAACCCTCATGCTACTTTTTCAGAACCACTGAACGCAACCACCTATAATTAGGGACTTAAAGCTTAAATGTAGCACACTTCACCTTAACAAAGTCCAAATTATCTAGTAAGTCAAAGATCATTTCAAATTTCCCCAACCATTCCCCCATGTCCTAAATATCACTCGTCTCTTGGAAAGATAACGGTTTCTGGTGGAGAAACTATTAGGATAAATTCATATCTTCATCCTTCTATGGATCCATATATCCATCTTTAGAAGACACTAGAGTTTCACCATGGTCTATAGAATAGACAAAGTGCACAATATCTTACACATGAATCTGATCGACTGGAGTACTTTCCTATGGAATTTTATCTATAGAACCCTCCCGATGATTTTCTGTAAGTCTTCTAGGAATAAAAATACTATATAAAGGGGATAAAATGTCAAATATAAAAATATTCTCAATAAAATTTTAAATAAAAAATAAAACATGACTCAAGTACACACATTCCAATACATCCCATAGAATCTTAAGGCTTTCCATGATGAGAGCTTGTCAGGGAGATGCTCACAACCTAGCCCATAAGTCCTGATAGTCCTAACTCCTATCTAAAAATACATCCAAGATCACATAAACTAAAACCACCTTTGATTCTAATTTATCAAGAACTAACATGGGTCATCCCTGAATAGCATACTTTATTTGGCCTATGGAAAGGCCTACGGTGTATTCTCAATCCCCACGGGCTGGAAACAAGCATCAAGGCAAAGAAGAATCACTTTTTCCAATGATGTTTCCCACAATAATATAAAAATAAAGATATTTCAATAAGAATGGAAATAAACAACATCCCAACACATAATATAAAAAAGAGAAACTTTGAATAAATATTCAATGTAAAAATATAGGTCCAAATATAAATAAATAAAATATATAAGTGTCATAATTGTAATATAAGTATTATTCCCTGGGTAAAAAACAAAATATAAGACTATAACACATCTCCACATGACAAGTGGGTCATCATACCACTATGCCACCACTATAACAGGAATATGGAATAGTTCAAATACCCACCACCACTAAGAGGTGTCTTTCCCTTTCCTACATAATACTAGAAATAGTCTACATGCACCTATTGGGTGTATGTAAGGTGTGAGATCATCATCCCATAAGAGTCTCACTAATTGTTCCATAATAATACAATATTTAATAAATAAAATATTCTAAATTTAAAAAATTAAAATAGGAGATAATATTTTCATAATCATTCATAAAATATGAAGAATGGAAATTTTGTAATAGTTTTAAAAAAAAAGGCATAACAATAGCTTTAAAGGCCTGGATTTCCTGTGGAATTTTTTTTTAAATACATGGGAATTTTATGAGTCCGTATTTTCTAACGACGCTTGATTCTGAGGCCTGATGTGTCTGGAATCAATTTCTGAAGTTTTTTTAGGGTACGTTCAATAAACATACGAGTGGGATTTTATAACTTTTTACCAGTGCTCAGAACTGAAATCTGAGGGCTCTATTGAACTCGCAGCGCCGGTTTTCACTTAAGAATAATTTCACCTCGACAGCAGATGGTCAGGAATAAAAGTTAGTTTTTTGATTTTTATAAAAAAATAATAAAATAAAGTGTAGCCAGACTTTATTTTATTCCAGCTGCCATTAGAGTGCGGGTAGTTGGAACCTCCACTTGGGAGTTGGTGGTGGGACCGCCACACCCTAACCTCCCCTGAGAGGTTATGGTGGTGGGGCCTACCCAAACCCAACCTCCCATGTGAGGTTAAATGTGGTGGGGACCACACGAGGCCAGCTGACCCCTCATTAATGGAAGGAGACCTTAACCTCTCAACTCTCTCTCATTAATGAGGGAGAGCCTCTTCACCTTTCCCCCATTAATTATTTGAGCCTCACCACCCTCATTAATTTGTAGGGTTGTCTCATTTAATTATTCAACTTTTGAAATCTTTTGAATTTTTTCCAACTTCCCAATTAATATGCCAACGCACGTGTTTTAATTGGGTGGAGCCGGGTTATTAATTTACCCTTTTGAATTACATGCCAACACTTAAAATAATAGGTAGACTATTATTTTATTTTGGGGTTGGCATTTCTCTTCCTGTGAGATTTTTGAAAAAATCTCTCAATGGAGAACCGTTCTTCCAACATAGAATCATTCTTCCAACGAAGAACGCCAAAAACGCGAAGAAATTCGATGAACTTATTCTTCCTTCTTCAACCGGAACAAAGGAGGGAACTCCATCCTTGAAGAACATCGGCGACACCATCCTTGGCTTCTTCTTTTCTGATGTCAACGAATTGATGTCCGCCTTTTCCTGTGACTTCATCAATGATCAATCGTCAAGCAAGGTAGGGAGTTTTGTGTTATTTTATATTTGAATATAAACCTTGTTCTTCATCGAACAAATTTATGGTAGGAGAATCGCCAATTTATATCACCGTAATGAGGAGGGCTTGGGCCGCACGAACACGGTCCGACCCTCCCCTTGTTTGTTCTTATTCGATGATGAAGGCTTGACAAAGAGGCGACGGTGACGAAGACGGAGAACAAGGGTCACGCTACCCGTGGCCTCCGTGAACCGTGCCGCCCCCGCGGCACCCCGGAGCTCTTCCCACGCCCTAGAGCGCTACCCCAGCGCGTTGCCCATGCCCCGCCAGCGAGCTGCCCGGCGCCCCTGCACTCTGCCGACGCACTGCCCGACGCCCCCGCGCCCCGCCGGCAGCCTGAACGGTGCCCCTGACCCCTTCTGGAGGCCTGCCCAGCCCCTGCCGGAGGCCTTCCCGGAACCCCGGCACACTGACCGCACCCCAACGCGCTACCCCAGCGCGCTGCCCGATACCCTGACGCCCTGCCTGGTGCACCCACGGCCTGCCCGATGTCCAGTCGGCCTGCCCACGCCCGCGCGGCCTGCCTGCTGGCCTCCCGGCCACCGGCCACCAGATCCGACCCGCGGCATCCCCCGCGGTGTCGCTGGCCGAACAGGCCCGATCTCCCAGGCCGAGTTACCGAGCCGCATATGTGGCAACTATCGGGCTAAACCACCCTCACGGTCCGCTGGGCCGGGCCCAGCGGACCAGGTCAAAACTTAGCGGGCTGACCCGCCCAATGGGTCGGGTCAGACCCAGCGAATCTGACCGGGTTGACCCAGACCAGGTCAGCCCAGACTGGGTTGGGCCGAGTCGGTCTGACCGGGTCGGACCGGACCCAGGCCCATTACCGACCCATTACCTTCTTGGGCCATATCTTTGGCACCGGATGTCTGTTTGACAAACCGTCAGCGGCGCCGGTATTCTTGGAGCATATTCATCCCTTTGAGTATACCCCACTAGAGTTCAGGGTATAGTTGAGTCACAGTCAGGTTGGTTCATACACGAATCCAACCGGGCCCCCGGGACTAAAATGCTAATAACTCACAGACCGGGCATCTGATTTACGTGTCGTATGTTGCGTTGAGACCCCTATGATGCGGTGGTCCTTTGAGATACTACCACGTGAGACTTTGTGAGACTTGGAGTACTGACCAGTAGCTCGTGGAGTGGATCCTTCTGGTGATGAGCAGACAGAGTGCGGAGACCTAGTAGCTGTAGACCTGACGACTTCTTGAATGATTCGACTCAGAGAGAGTTGACTAGCCCAGTGGGGAGCACCCGTTATTTGGTGGTAGACCCATGGAAAACGGAGCGCCTAGTAGTTGACAGTAGACCCACGGTACTCGACAAGAGGAGTACCTCTGTAGGCTATAGGGGGAGCGCCCGGTATTTGGCGGCAGACCCATAGCGGACGAAGCGCCTGGTAGTTGGCAGCAAACCCGAGGTACTCGACAGGAGGAGTACCTCAGCAGTCCAAGGTTAGTGAGAAGCGCCTCGAAGTCGCGACAGGCCCACTGTACTCGATAGAGGAGGAGTTCTCTAGCAGTCGTGGTTTCGATAATGAAAATTCAGTTTTGAGCTGAGTCAATAACCTTGGTGTTTTCCTCATGATTGAGATGGGTTAATTGATAACTTAGGTATATGTATGGGAATATACCTAAGTAATGGTTATCCGTTGAAATCATACTTTTTGGTTTATCCTTGTTGAATTTTGTGAGACCTTAAGAGTCTCAGGGTCCCTACTAAGTATCATTATACTCAACCCTACACGGGCTATGCCCACACCTCGTTGTGTTGGATGCAGACGATGGACAGCGCTGACGGTGGCCGAGAGCACCAGAACTGGATGGTACCCGGAGGTGGACCTCACGATGAGTCGGTACCCAGAGGAGACGGACAGATGTGGAGCACTGAGGAGGCTATCTATACCTACCCTTTAGGTAGGATCCCTGGTGAACAATCCAGGATCTGTTAGACACCTTCCAGCTGTTTGTATTTTTAGTTTTACCTGTTTGTCTTTTCCTTGTACTTTACAGTTGGGCTTGTATTCTGGCCCCCTTTACTTTCAGTACACTTGTAATATATCTTTTACTTAGTTTTTGCTTCTGTTTGTACTCTGGTTGTGTGATTTTATGTTTTATAAAGGTAATGCCTTCCCATTTTTAGGGATTTACGCCTTTGGTTCTAGTCACCAGCCCCTGACCTGTGGAAGGAGGGCTTGGGGTAGTCACGATACGGGTCCCGGGGGATGGGTCGTGACAATAGCTTTTCATAGTCTATAACAAAAAATGGAAATCAAACATTCCATAATAGTTAAAAAATAATTTCTATATAAAACATTTCAAAAACGTGAATCAATATCCAATGAAGAAAATAAAAATAACTATGTGTGTAATAACATCCCTAGAACTCGGTCCTAGGCATTGTAGATCACAATAATGTGTCTCTCTGCCTTACCATTTTTTAGTTAGATTTGTTGTATATATCCAATGTTAGAGAGGATAAACCTTCATATTCATGATTTTTCAAGACTTCCCATATAATGACTAGGATCCCAATGTTTTTCTCCCTCTCAATGAGGCCCCATTTTCATAATTAAAATTTATTTGGAAGGTTATTGTAACATTCAAAATCCAATTTTATCAAATTAATACAAACAGACCCAAAATTGAGCATAAAAATGCCTTCAAATTATTTTCATCATCAATTCATTTTCCACTTTAAAAAACATATTTCAAGAAAATAAAACCTGGACTTTACAAAATTTAAAACAATTTTCAAAAATAATAAAGAAATCTAGATTCATATGAAAAATATCTTTTTATAAAACCCCCTACATCAAAAACTCTGGATAATCATCAATCGATGGATCCCAAAAACCAATGGAATATGTCACTCTTAGAAGATGAAATGAATACCTAAAACGCAAATCCTCGTCAATAAATCAAGATATGAAAATACCTAAGGATTTAATATCCTTAATAAGAATGGAAAACATAAGATAAGAGAAAAAAATTCAATAGAAGATGATATAAATCACTTATCGTGATGGCACTTGAATATCTAAGGTGAATATCTATCAAAATAACACCACAAGAAAAGGTATAAAGAAGTTTATACATAAAGAATGCAGATGAGTTTGAGACATTCCAAAAAAAGGTGATGATAGGGATAAATAGAGACAAGGGAGAAATTAGGAAGCCACACCATAAACAGTTAGGTCGATGGGTTCATAGCATGAAACTAGGATTCACAGCATCAATCATTTCTGGTTGATTATTTCATGACTAGAAAAAAAAATCATCCCAGGAACTAAAGTTACATAAACTTAGGCTTTCCACACCAATAATTTACAACCGTTCATAGTGTGAATCATTGATTCACATGATGAATGTGTACAGAAGCAGGCTCCAATTCCTTTAATGATCCAAAATACCCAAATGATGGGTAAGACCAACAAGAAACAAAAAATTTAAATATAGACAATCATTTAATATCTAAAATAAATAATGATATGTTATATTAATCCCTTCATTTTCGTATGTATTGATAGATATCAACCTTTATATAGGAGTAGACCTAACTTATACTTTCTAAGGAGATAATCTGGCCTGTTCCTTTTAGGAATTTCAAGCACAACCTGTTAATTGCCTTTTTGATAGGTGGATAGAACCAAGATGATACCTTTTGATGGTGATATAACCATGTCTGAATAAATATACAAAGTAGAAAAATTAGTACAATGAAATTTACTAAAATAATTAAACTATATAAATATATAATAAGAGTTATTGGATGTAAAACAGTGATATTTGGATCTTCACAAATATAGTGGAACAAATCAACTTTGGGAAAACCAGAAATGACCCAAAAAATCATAACAGTAGTGTGTTGAACAATGTAACTTTCAAAATTTCCATTGCTTATGTAACTCAACAAAAATTATCTATATGAATTTATCACAGCCTATTTTATTTGGACTTTATATTAGAAAACACCAATGGATAATTCCATTACAAACAACCTCTTTGGTCTTCATTGTTAAAGTATCCATATGGGTGCTTCCTAAATTATCTTCGTAGATTATAATTATAATGATTACATGTAAAACACTAAAATATAACTGTTACCTTAGTTTAAATGTCACGTGTATCTTGTCTATTATAATTCTTTACACAAGTTCTTTTAGATACTTTCTCATCAATTTTTCCTGGAAGCATTACTTAACAATATGTTTTTCATGGATAGTATTCTTGGCATCATTTTAATAATAAATAGGATATAAAATGTATCCTCATGATTTAGTTCTTAATAATGTGTAGCACTATTTCATGTATTCACATTAACTATAAATAGTATATTTCCTATAACCTAGTCTCACATTGCACCTTGAAAATATATTCCCTCTAAAATGGAACCTCGTACATTTTCCAAATATTTTGTTGGTGGTAACATAATATTAATTTCAATTAATAATATAACAACTTATATATAATTAACCCATAATTACATGATTTATAACAATGATTTAATTTCACTAAATTCCCATGACCTTATAGGTTTAGAGTTTTAGAGAATTAAAAAACCATTAAATTATAATAGATTACACTTCCATACAGTGTATATTTTTAACATAAAAAATAGGTTCTTAACTTTACACTCCTATTATATTAATCACACACTTACTTCATTCAATATGAGTTTTCATAATAAAAATATTGACATTTTAAGAGTTATTATAAATCCTTAAATACTATAAAAACATTTAGAATTGTGGTATGAGAAAATAAATTTCACTAAGGGATATAAAAATAATGAAAACTTGTTATTCCATTGAAAAAAAATGAAAATCCATAGAAATTTTTACTTTTATACATAATAAAATTTGAGCTTAAATAATCACTTATTTACTCTTGAAATAAACTTCATTTCCCAAATATTTTCATAAAACATATTATAAGAAATAATAAAGGAAAACATAATCATGAAGGTTACTAGGGACATCATATTCATATCACTCCTAAATTACCCTTATAATCACCCTTGTAATGGAATAACCTGCCTCGTTAATTACAACATATTTTCTATAGATAATGAATAATTACCCAATGCATTGGTAGGATATAACATACCCACCCATCATCATATGTAATACAGAAGAACCATAACATGAATATAATTCATAGGGTCTTGAACTTTTATTATAAAACACATAAAATAATTCTTTATAACTTGTAAGCATAAGAACTTATTGTTATCTCATAAAAATAAGTGTAGATATACTTTTCTTTGATAACACTTTATAATGAAAAATTAATAAAATAATTGGAATTGAATTTACATTGGAAAACCATGAAAAATTGAAAAGGTATATTCATAACAAATAATGATCATGATTATAGGAAAAGTTGATCAAGAGTAAAGGTTTAAAAACATTATTTTACATATTCATAAAAAAATTCAAAAATTACGAGAATCGATAACATTAAAAAGATTCATTTTTAAAACTTTTTAGATAATTTTAAGGATAATAAAACGTGAATTTATGAAAACATATATGTTTAGAGAAAAATATTCTTGAAAGAATATGGAAATAGAAGAAAATAGTTGAAATGAATACTTTAAAGCATTTAAAATAAGTTTTAAAAAAAATTCCTTACCGAAAGTCCCAATTCACTTCATAAGACTTATACCCTAATAAATAAATAAATTATATTAATAATGTACTTGATTTATAACATTTTTAATTTTATTCCTTTATTATTATTCCTTTTATTTCATTTATTATCATTTTTAATTTATTTACTAAATCGGTATAGTCTATGTTGGTTGTTTTGGGTACATTCAGTTCATAATATGAAAAATGGATTCGGTATATTGGTAATAGTAAAAATTCCTTAAAAATGTTTCCATAGGTTATATATCTATCAAGGTATAGAGTTTATATCATTCCAAAAACAAATGGGTTCAATAGGTTATGATATAGTTAATTTTTTGTGAATCTTCCTTGATAAGACTGTTTTTTAAGGTTTAAAATAACAATGATTGTACACTGTATATTTCATTTTTATAATGTATATTTTAACATTATATAATTATTAAAACAAATTAAATTTATCATTTTTATATAATATTAACATTATTTAATTTTTCTTAATCATGTGTGACATAAACATTATAACAATGTTCATATTGGTGGTAAAACCGACCCAAACAATAACACATTATATTGATCAAATGAGTAAGAAGATATTATTGTATAAAATTAATATAAATTTTTAAAAAGATTAATTATTTAAAAAAATATTTTATTAAAGTGATAAATCATATTAAATAATATTTATATAAAGAATATAAAAAAAAGAGAATCGTAGGAAATTATTACTTATAAAGTGCCCATGTATGCCCATTATAGGTGGTTAAATATTACGATGACCATTTACTATTAATATTTTTATTATAATGTCAAATTTATCTTTAAAACCCTTAATAATTTTATAAATATCATATTAATTCATTAAATTCATTTTTAAAACCATACATGTAAGGATGTGATGAAAAATGAAATATGTCGGTCATTGAGGCGGTAGTCTGTAGGTAACACGAGCGGAGTTTTCATTTTCCAAGGGATGGGAGGAAGGTTTATAATGGTGGTTCCATAAACATAATAAAATTTTAGTCTACTAAATAAATTGTTGGCTTTATATTAGTATGTTTATAATTTATTTGAAGATGGTACAAGAAGAAAGAAACTTGAAATAACTCGGTTAAGACTATTACCTCTTCCTTGGATATCCTCCCATTTTTATCTCCTTAAATATTCATAGATTGATCTTTTAGAAATAATATAAGATTTATAAAGTGGTAAATCTGGTTATTGAGTTGTTTTTATAGGGATTGGTTGATATAAGGTTCTCAAAGTGTGTGGATAAGTGAGGCAGTGAAGGTCTCCTTTTTTTAGTGAGGGGAGTGGAACTTCTATAAATACTTTTTTAATTAATATATAATAAATGTAATACTCAAGGAAATTTGAAAACATATAGCCCAATTTTTAATATATTATAATAATATTAGATAATATACTCAAACTATAAATTAAAGTTAAGATTTTTGTCCTTATAAATTGGTTTTTAACTATTTTACCTCATTTTAACCTTCACCATGGTGACTAACATTTTACCTAAGTAACTTATTATTATGGATAAAAATTAAATGGACCTCATTAACTAATTTTAATGTGTTGATTCATAATTTGAAAACCATTTTACAAGATTTAATTTCTATATATGGTAAGGATCAATTCTAATATTAGTACGCATAACACAATGAAAAATAGTTTTTAGAAAAATGAATTTTTTGGTGTAAAGAATAATATTCACCAAAATCATGTATATTATTGATTATCATGGAATTTAATTTTTTATAAAAAATGATATTTATTTTACCTTTAAACTAAGTAAAAACAAAAAATTTCCTTTTGAATACTTAATCAAAGTAAAAGTTATGGTATTTGTGAATATGGTTTTGTCTAATATTCACCTAAAAACAGCCCTTTTATAAAAATCCTAAAAGTTCACCCTAATATAATTTTGATATGATAAATAAAAAAATTAATTTCTGTTTATAAAATTAAAATTCAAAAATTTATAAATTTAATTTTTAAAAATGATAATATAGCACATAGAAAATAATTTATTTTGAATAAAAACTACTTTCTTTACAAAATAAAAAATCATATTATTATTTCATAACTTAATAAAATAATTTATAATATTATAAGAATAAATATTAACATGAATCCATATAATTGATATGAAAAAATATATAATTTATTTTTTAGAAAAACTACTTATTTCATCACATTCTCCCCTTTAAATAAATTATGTCCTCGCAATTTTATTCATTAACAAATAAGTGGGAATATTTGTCTCCCATATCTCTTCCTTGTTTTCATGTTACTTCATTAATCGTATAATTTTTTCACAAAACTTTAACCACTTAAGTTACTTTGTTTCATAACACCTTCAATCTATGATCAAGAATCTAAACTGGTTTTTCTACATAAAAAAGATTCTCCTTTAATTATACCACTTCAAGGGTTAATACATGAGATGCATCAGGTACATAACTCCTTAACAATGAAACATGAAACAAATCATGTATCTGATATAGATTCATTGGTTAGGCTATTCTATTATATACTAATCCCACTTTTTCCATAATTTCATATAGACCAATAAACTATAGGCCTAATTTCTCCTTATTTTTGAAACACATCACATCTTTCCATGGAGATATAAAAAGAAAAACATATTCCAATACCTCAAAATTAATGAATTTACTTTAGTTATCTATATAGTTCTTATACCTACTTTGAGATACTCTCACATGGTGTTGATTCATATTTAACTTTTCAACTATCTCTTCAACCAATTCTAGTCCAAATAATTTTCTCTCTCTGATTTCATCCCAACATGCAGGAGTCCAACATCGGTTTCCATATAATCCATAAAATAGATTGATCTATATACTTGAATGAAAACTATTATGATAATAAATTCTATAAATGGAAATTTATTATTCAACCCTAATGATAATCCAATGAGTAAGTCTGGATTAAATCTTATAATCTTGGAATTTTTCACTTTGATTGTCTATCATTTTGAGGATGGAAAGTTATGCTGAAAATTAATTCATTCTCAATGACTTTTGAAGTCGCTTATAAAAATTTTATTAAACCTTGAATCGTGATTAGATACAATAGAGAGTGAAACTCCATATAACTATATTATCTCTTTAAGATAAAATCAAAAAAGATGATCCAAACACATATAATAACAAATAGGAATAAGATGAGTAGATTTAGTAAAACAATAAACAATATCCAATATTTCATTATTACAATGAGATTTATTTGGTAATACCAATATTAAATCCATGGATATATACCCACATTCCCATTATTTAATTCAAAATGGATGAAGCATTCCCTTCAGTTTTTGTCATTCAGCTTTAATATATTGATTAATAAAACATTTCATGGTAGAATCGGTAACTAATTTCTTCGTTCCTTTCCACAAATAATAGTTTAAAATATATATATATATATATCTTATTAATGCCAAGATGAACCAAATACATAGATATTTTAGCCTCACTCAATAATTCTATTTTCAATTGAGATTCACTCGGTACACATAACCTCATTAAAAATCTTATAACACAACCATTATCAATATTAAACTCGTGAAATTTTATATATTTAAACCATTCCACCTTTCTTTGAAAAACAAAATCTTTCTTTTAATAATATTTAATTATTTATAACAAGAATTATTATGCTAAAACTTGACCCAAAATAAAACATTTTTTATACACGAATTATAGTTCTGGTTTCATTAAATCATTAACTACATGATAATATTCTAAATATAGTATGGTTAATAATGTATTATCCTTTCAACTCAAATCATTTTCTACCTTGTTCACTTAACCTGGATGATAGTGAATCATAAAATAATAATCCTTTATCAGTTTTAACCATCTTCTCTTCATTGTGTTAAACACTTTTTGAGTGAATATATACTTTAAAATTTTATGATCCATATATATATATCACATTTCTCTCCATAAAAATTATGCCTTAAATTTTATTAATAAAAAATTATCAAAAAAAGTTCCAAATCATGTGTTGTACAATTCTTTCATGGGGATTCAACTTTCATGATGCATATGTTATTACCTGGTCATTTTGCATCAAATCAAAACCAAGGCCCTTTCAATAAGTGTCATTAAAAATAAAAAACAATCCTTGTTTCTTGATGGTAAGTCCAATATAGGAGCATTAACCAATATTATTTTCAATTCATAAAAACATTAATCACATTTCTTTCCCCAATGAATCTAACTCCCTTTAGATTTATCATGGTTAGTGGGTTAGCTAACCACGAAAATTTTTCTTTAAAACATCAATAAAAATCTACTTTTCCATGAAACCTTCTAATTTAGACACATTAATAGGTATTTTCCATTCTTAAACCACTTTATTTTTAGTAGGATCAAATATTATTCTATATTTATTTACAATATTTAAAATGAAATAAATATTCTATAATGAAAATTTATATTTAATAAATTTTCCAAAAAAACCCTATTTTCTTTAGGGGTTTTTAAAATAATCTTTATATTTTTTTATGATCCTATTAAACTTTTTAATATAAAAAAATATCATCAAAGAATACCACAAAAATTTATAAAAATACTATTGGAAAATTCTACTCATTAGATCTATAAATACATTGGGTTTATTATTTAACCCAAATAGAATAACTATAAACTCATAATGGTCATACCAAGTTCAAAATGATGTCCTTGGAATGTCTTATTCCATTACATATAGCTAATGATATCTAGAATTAAGTTTAGTCTTTGAAAAATTCTGATCTCCCTAGAGCTGACCGAACAATTCATCAATATGAGGCAATGGATACTTGTTCTTAATAGTAATGTTATCGGGTGATATATAATCAATACAAAGCCTCATAGGAATATCTTTATTCTTAAAAAAATAGGATAACTCCAAGGTGATGTGATAGGGTGGATGAAACAATTATCAATTAATTCTTTTAATTTATATTTTCACTCTAATAGCTCCACTGGAGCCATTTGATAAGGAGGTTTTGAAATTATCATAGCATCAGGAACTAAGTCAACAATGAATTCAGCCTCTAGATTAGGAATAAAAGTAGAAAGATCATTAATAAATACATCTGAAAATCCATTTAGCACAGGCACATCGCTAAGCTGAATAATTCCTTTCTTTTCAATGAAATTTTTAAGATAATTTTCACCCCCATATTTTATAAATTTCTCATCTTATTAATATGTTATCATCAGTATAGTCTCATTCTTAAATAAAAACTAAAACACATTCTAAAATTGAATATGAATTATTTACCTCTATATTCTATCTTAGAATGATAAAATGAAATCTAATCCATACCCAAAATAATATAAAACTCTACTATTGTTAAGATAATAATAATTTCAGGAAAACCCATTCCACAAAAATCTATAGGACGATTCCTATAAATAATTGTTTCTTTAATTCATCCACTATGAGTTTTTAGAAAAATTTATATTTCAATTTTTTAAGGTGATATTTTTATTTTACAACTAAATTTTCTAGAAAAAAATGAATGTGTAGATCCAGAATCAAACAAGACATTGACCTAATTTTATTAAAAAATTAATTTACACCCCACCACTTCATTTTAGGTAGAAATATATTTCATAGTAGTAGAAAATGATATTTCCACACTATTCATCTTATGATCTTGATTATTTTCACCTTTAATACTTGTCTTTAAACACACTTTTTCATAATGTCCCATATCATTATAATTAAAACATTTCACTACTTACTTAGAATTATTTGTATGACCATTATCGTTGCTCTTTTATTTTCAATTTAAATTAAAATGTCTAATTTTTTCATACTCATATCATTTTCCAAATCTCATTAGACACTCCCTAGAATTCGTATTTCCATATTTAGGAAAATAAGAAAATTTAACTCTCTTACCTTAATATTTAATTGTAGAATGTTTCATTATTTCTTTCCACTGTGACCACTTATTATCCTTGTTATTATAAAATCCATAAATTTTAATAAACTTTATATCAGCCTTCTAATTACATCGAAAAATTTCCTTATAAATTTTAAATTCAAAAGTTACCAAATCTATTCGTAAACTTGACTTCAATCCTGTGTATAATCATTAAATTTTTTTTGTGGTCCCGAATAAAATTTGGTGCATACCTAGCCAATCTGGTAAAATTTTCTTCTTAATTAAAAACTGATTCTTTGTCCTTCAACTTTAACTCCAAAAATCAACCTTTCTATCCTATGTAGAAGAACTTTATGAAAATACTTTTCAAGAAAAAATAATTAAATACCATTCATTCCATTGTACCAATATCAATATTCTCCTTGGTATTCTTAATGAAATACCACCAATGATTGGGATCACCTTCAAGATGATAAATAGTAAAAGTTTCTTTATGATTCTTTGAACAACTTGAAAATTCAAATATCTTCTCCAAATAATTAATCCATTATTCAGCTACTATTTGGTTTCAGGTTCCTCCAAAATCCAGTGGGTGTTGTTTCATTAAATACTCCATTATTGATATGTTTCTATATGGATAATTTGGTCTCTCTCTTACATGGGTACCACCATTTATAACCTGTGTTAATTAAGTTAATATAACAATAAATTGCTCATCTCCAACTCCATCAATTTCAAGTTGTTAATTCAGAAGGATGTTATACTCTTCATGTTTTCCCACTTCATTCACTCTCTTACCTTTGTAGAAAAACATTTTAAATTATACATAGATTAGATGAAACAAAATGGAAACCCTTTTAGTAATAAAAAAATCTATCATGATAATATGACCATAAATTATCAACCCTATATTGTCTTTCCTTATCAATATCCTAGCATCTAAAGTTATTTAAACCCTACTCTAATGCCAACTATGATAGCATATACATAATTAACTCATAATTATAAAATTTATAGTAATGATTTAATTTCAATATATTCACATGGAATTATATTACTACAGAATTAGGAAAACCATTACATTACATAAGAGTGAAATTCCAAAAAAATCCAAAAAAAGGTTCTTAAATTAGCACTCTTATTTCATTCATGACACACTTTATTTGTTCAAGATGAGACTTAATAGTAGAAAGATTGACCTTGATAGAGTTCTTCTACATCCTTAAATCTTATAAAATCATTTGAAAATATGGGATGATAAAATAAATATCATAAAGGGATATAAAAATAAATGAAACCCATTATTCCATTAAAAATATGAAAATCCATGGAAAAATTTTCATTTTATACATAATAAACATTTGGCTGAAACAATCACTTACTCATGAAATCACCAAATATTTTCATAAGACATCCCGTAAGAAATCATAAAGGAAAAAACCATAATCATGAATGTTACATGGGATACCATATCTAAATCACTCTTATAAGCACCTTTACATCACCCCTATAATGGAATAACCTACCTGATTAATTCTATCACATTTTCTCCAAAGAAGAAATCATTATCTAATGTATTAGAGGGATATAACAGACCCTCCCATCATCATATATAATTTCCAAGAACTATAACATGAATAAAACATTTATCGACTTTCACTTTCATCATAAAAAACATTAAAATATTTTTTTAAACCCATAACCATAAACATTTATGGTTATCTAATAAAAATAAGAGGAAATATCCTTTTCTTTGATAACTCTTTAAAATGAAAAATTAAGATAATGATGGGAATTGAATTTAATTTATAAAACTATAAAAACATTAAAATTAAGATTCATAACGAAGAATGGTCATGACTATGTAAAAAGGTGATCATGCAGTAAATGTTAAAAAAACATTTTCTTTACACACCTTTATAGAGAAAGTCAAGAATGATCTGTATCACTACAATAAAATTGGAATTTAACAGTATTTCCCTTTATCAGTGCTTTTTTAGCGTTTATAAAGGGTAACTTTTATCAGTGCATTTCTTTAGTGCTGGTAAAAGGTATCCTTTATCAGCGCTTTATTCTTAGTGCTCATAAAGGGTACTCTTTATTAGCACTTTATTTTTAACACTGATAAAGGGTATCCTTTATCAGTGTTTTTTAGTACTGATAAAGCTCCTGAAAAAAATGTGATAATTAAACAAATAAAAATTAAAAATGAGTAAATTAATATATATATATATATTAAAAAAAATATTAATTAAAAAATTGTTAATAAAAAAGAATAAATCTAACATATATATATATTATAAATAGTAATAAATAATATATATTAAATATATAAATATGTAAAATTAATAAAATGAAATATTTAAAAAAATTAAAAATTAAAAATGAGAAAATTAAGAAAAATAATAAACATTTTATTAATTAAATAATTATTGATAAAAATGAATAAATTTAATATACATATTTATATATTATAAATATTAATAAATCATATATATTAAATATAGATATATAAAATGAATAAATTGTAATAATTAAACAAAAAAATAAAATGATTAAATTATAATAATTAAATAAAAAATTAAAAATGAATAAATTACAAAATTATTAAAAAAATTAATGAAAATTTTATTAATAAAAAATTAGTAAGTTTAATATATATATATATATATATATATTAATTATAAATAGTAATAAATAATATGTACAAAATATAAATATAGAAAATGAATAAAATGTAATAATTAAAAACATATTAATGTCAAATTCATTTTTAATGGTTTTTATACATAATTATCTATTAATACATTTCATATAGAAATATATTCATATATATATCTATATATATATATTTATTTATTTATATTTATATAATATTTCCTAAAATATGATTTATATAATAAAAAATATTTATTCTTTACATTAAATAAGTCAATCAAGTAATGGACATAATTGAATTTCATTTGATTTTTCAATTTAACATATCAAAAATTGTGTTACATTGATTCCACATACATATAAATAATTAATGTATTTTTATATACAATGCACACACACAAATATTTACATAATTAAAGAAATCTTATATAGAAACATATACACCTGATATTTATGTAATGTATTCAAATTTTAGTATTAATTTTAGAATTTCATTATAACATTATACATTTAATATATTATTTATTTAATTGGTAAATTTGATTTATTTATTTTTAATATTATTATAGTTATGAATTAATTCATTTTCTATATTTTTTATTTTTTATTTTCATTTTTTTGGGAATTTAATCATCATTTATTATTTATTTTTATTTATTTATTTTCTATGTATTAATATTTTCAATATGTATTCATCTTTATTTCAATATATATCCATATTTTTTTTAATAATTATTTTTAATTAATAAAACTTATCAATATTTTCAATATTTCTAAAGTGTACTCATTTTTAATAATTCAATTTCACTCATTTTTAACATTCATACATTTAAGATTATATATTCATTAATAATGTTAAAAATATATTTGTAAATATTTATAAATAAATATATTTATAAATTTATATTTATTATATTTTTAAATTTATATATTTATAATTATAAATAAATAAATATTATTTTTTTAAAAAAAATATTTATATAATTATAAAACAATAATTATATATATTAAAATAATTATAAATTTATAATAAATTTATTTAAATAATGAATATATGTACTATATTTATATTTGTATTTATATTTATATTTATATTTATATTTATATTTATATTTATATTTATATATGCTTATTTAATATATATATAAATATATATAATGATATAAATATATAGGTATATAGATATATTTTTTTAGTATTCATATATTTATAAATAAATGATTATATATTTAAATAATTATAAAATTATAATAAATGTATTTAAATAATGAATATATTCACTATATTTATATTTATATTTATATTTATATTATATATATATATAATGATATAAATATATATAATTATATAAATATATTTATAATTTAAAAAATATAATAAATATATGTAAATTATGAATATATTTACTATATTTATATTCATATTTATTTATTAAACATATATATAATTTTATAAATATATAATGATATAAATATATTTATAAATGTATATTTACAATATTTATAACTATAAATAAAAATATTATTCTTTTAAAATATATATATAATTATAAATTAATATATATATATATATATATATATATTAATAATTATAAAATTATAATAAAAATATATTTACAAAAAAATTATTTATTATTATAATTATAAATCCTTTTATAGGCGCTAATAAAGTACTGATAAAGATGTCTTTTATCGGCACTTTCTAATTTAGATTTGTTAAAATATATCATTATCAGTGCTTTTTTGGAAGCACTGATAAAAGTGTACACGATCTATTTAAAGAAACCAAACCATTCGCAACAGGAGCGATATCTGAATCTTTCTACAGAAGCCACCTGTAGTTGTCCCTCATCCTCATTGAGTCCAAGCTTGAAACAAGTATCAAATAAAGGCTCGAACAAATCCAACGCTCAAATCAATCAAGGCACAAATGAATCCAAGGATCGAACGGATCCAACCTTTGGTGATATCTCTACATTCTCCTAAATGAATCAAAGATTCAATCCAAGGTATGTTAATTTTTATCCTCCTCCTCACTCATTGATTACTTTTTTGGCGATATCTTTTTGCATTTTTTTATTATTATCTCTTGCATTTCATTATTCATCATTTCTTTCCCTTCTAGAATGAATTTTTAATAGGGGGTTTCTATGATTTTGGGTTTTTATTGACCCTTTAAGGGATTTTCCTGCTTCCTTGTAGCGTATTATGACTTTCATGCACTGATTTCACTAGTGTATGGTCATGCTTTGCACAAAATCATTCATTTTAAGGGTTTTAGTCTAATTATCTATTAATTTGTTCAGAAATATCTCTTAATATATATTCTATATATGGATCATCAAGGTTCTTACCTAATTTTACATAAAAATTATTATGGTTCCATTTTATAATAATGGTTTCATATATCATGTCTAAAAGTAATATGTTTAGACTTTACATTATAAATGAAACTATAATATTTTGACATTGTGTCTTCATTACCATAATTAATGGAAATAAGAGGCATTGTAATATTACATAACTTAAATTCCATTAATAATTTTATGATTCATTTTTTTATTTGAATATTTATAAAAGTATTAAATTCTAACTTTAATGTCGAATGTGAAATGATTATTTATTTCCTACCCCAAAAATTACACAATATCTAAGAGTAAATATCCATCCAAATTGGGACTCATAATCTCTCATGGTGGTATTTCAACTTAAATTAGTGCATACTTAATGTAGTTAGGTAATCATTACAAAAAAACTCAAATTTTTTATCCTTCTTTAAGCATAAAAATTATAATTATAAATTTACAATGATACAAGCTAGCATTAATATAATATCAATGCATTTGAAAAACCATAAATGTGATAGTGGGTTTATTATATTATATCGCATGTATTAAAGAAAAAATTGAGCTAGAATGTTCATGTGGTGATACAGCTATGTTTGTATTAATAAAAAATTTAACACTAGATTCAAATAAAGTATTTTCATATTTAAAACCAGTAAGATCAAATGTATTAAAAATATTCACAATATAATGAGACTAACATAAATAATAACCCCCACTATGTATTATTACTTTAATAATTAGTATAGTATATATTATTCTAATTTTATTCATTTTAATCATGGAGGATAAATATTTATTCATCTCATTAATACCTATCATGGTATTTTTTAAAAATAATATGTCATCGACATAGATACACATAATAAATTATTATTATTATATGAACAATAAAAAGTACACTTATCAATATTATTATATAAAAATACATTAAATAAAATAATAGAATCATACTTCTCATTTTGTTTAGGTGTTTCTTTAAGACCATAAGTATATTTAACTAATTTACATAATTTATTTTAAATATATTATATAAAAACCTTCATATTATTCTATGTAAATTTATTTATTTAAATTCTCATTTAGAAATATAGTTTTAACATCCATTTAACGAACGCACAAATTAATTATCAAATTTAAAAGAAAATAATATCCTTATTGTCACAATTTGAACTAAATGAGTATAAGTATCAAAATAACCAATCCATTCCATTTTTTTGAAACCTTTGATTACTAATCTAGCATTAAAAACTTGAATGTTATCATTGGAATCATACATTATTTTAAATACACATTTACAGCCAATATGATTTGAAAATTTTAGAAAATTTGTTAAAATTCAATTATTATTTCCCATAATAGAATCTATTTCATCATTAAATGATTATTTCAAGAAAGCAACATATTTTAAAGATAATAATTCTTTATATAACTTGAGATCATAATTTATGGTTAGCACCATAGGATACTTTTTCATAATATTATTATGTTTATCTCTATCAATAAGAAAAATAAAGGATTTGAAATATATGAATTTAGGATATGGATGTTTATAATTTTTAGGTATTTTACTCCATTTAGTTTTTACTCAAGAATCGTCTTAATTATCTATCATTATATCTTAACTAAATGAAATACTAAATCTATGTCTTTGAGGAACAATATTATTTTAATTTTCTTTAAAAAAATATTCTTAAAAAATTATATAACTCTATATTTAGAAATTAAATTAGATTCTATGTACATTATTCTATATAATTTATTATTATTTTCCATTGAAAAAAAATTATTTAATTATTTTAGTTTCAGTATTAGTTCTTTTAGGAATAAAAACTCTGAAAAATACTAAGCACCACCATTATTTAAGATAAAAAATGTTTGGTTTCATCCCCATCAACTTCATCTCCTGAATATTTATTATTTCATTCTATTACTTATGATCAATCACCCATCTCTTCTATGTTTCTTGAACTTGTCTGAGTAGTAGTCATCAAAAATGATCACTAGTAACTGATGTGGGATGACTACTACTTAGAGTAGTTCAAGAAACATAGGTGTATATCTAGAATAGATAGTGGATGAGTCTCAAGCAACAAAATGAAATAATAACTTTTCAGGATATTCAGCTAATGAGGAAGATAGTTTTCTATAACTTTCACCTGTGGATGAATTTATAGAATAAAACCTACCATAGTGGAGTAATTCTTTTCCTAAATTTAATTACCCATCTCTTTCAAATCATACTGAAATTATTTGAAACAATCAAATATTGGGTTCCTCTTATTAGAATTATCAATAAATTTTACCTTCAATAATGAATATCTTACATCTATTTATTTATTTATTGTAAAAAATGAATATTTTATAAACCTAATTAGATGGATATGGATCAAAAATGGATGAATTCTAATCATTTTACAAAAGATTATGATGATTTAGTTAAAGAGTTCATCAAGTTTGTAATAGAGCATGCATACGGCCCTTCTCAAATCCTTTTCCCATGTTTATATTATTGTTATTCAAGAAAAAATATTCTAGAAGAGTTGGAAGAACATTTGATTTGTCATGGAATATATCAGAGTTATAAATGTTGGACTAAACACAGGTAAAAACTAAACACATGCACCGATTGGTATGATATTGTGGTTTCTAAATCATCTGATATGAATACTAGTGTAAATGATGATGGATATTGCATGGAAGAAATGAAAATAGAAATTTAATATGACCTTCATAATTGTACAAAGTTGTTTGAGAAGTTAAATAGTTATACTAAGAGACCATTTTATATTGGTTGTACTAAATACCCAACATTTTTAGTTGTATTGAAGATATATAATTTTGAAGTTGGTAGTGGATGGAGTGACACCCACTTTATAGAACTACTTGGTCTCTTAAAATATGTGATACTGGAATAAAATTTACTTCCATGTTGAACATATGATTTTAAATAAATTTTATGTTCAAAGGGCTTGATCTCTAAGAAAATACATTCTTATCCAAATTATTGTATATTTTTTTACAAGGACCATGAATCACTTGAAAAATTTTCTAAGTGTGGCATGAATCGATACAAAAAAAATGAATCAAGTCCTTTGAAAGATTTATGGTACTTTCCTATCATTCAATAGTTTAGAAGACTATAAGGATATTAGGAAACTGAGAGAAAATTGATATGGAATGTAGATATAATAATTAAAATGGGAAACTACATCATCCATAAAATTCTCCTCAGTGGAATAAAATTGATTACAAGTATCCTAAATTTGGAAATGAGCTAAGAAACATTCATCTTGAGTTATCTATAGATGGAATAAATTTTTATTATTTTCTACATAGTAGTACTCACAATACATGGCACGTCATGTTGGTAGATTATAACTTGCCTCCATGGTTATGCATAAAGTGCAAATACATTATGTTTTCTCTGCTTATATTTGGACCAAATCAACCCAATAATGATATTGATGTCTATTTAGATCCATTGATTTGAGATGAAAAATTAATGTGAAATATAGGTGTTACAATGTATGATTCTCATAGAAGTGAATAATTCACATTAAGGTCCACGTTGTACGGGATGATAAATGACTTCACTACTTATGGAAATTTTTCAGACTATAGAATTAAAGAAATATTGGAGTGTCCCATTTATGAAGAATACACACACTCATAAATTTTATTCATAAAGTAAAATGTATTGAAACTATTTTCAGTAAATCATTTTCAAAAAACCTTATAAAATAATATTTAAATAAGATATTATTTTATTTGAATTACCGTATTGTAATTTTTTATACATCATAAATTTTATTGATGTCACGTATATAGAAAGAAATGTATTTGATAGTGTTATTGGCACATTACTAAATGTTCTTGGAAAAAAGAAATATGGAATCAAGGCTAGGTTGGATATGATTTACATGGGGATAAGGGAAGAGTTGGCATCGATGAAGGATAAAGGGTAGACTTTTCTTTCTCCAGTAGTTTACACTCTATCCAGATAGTAAAAATTTCAATTTTTCCTTTTCCTTAATGGTGTAAAATTTCTATAGGGGTATTCATAAAATATGGAAAATGTCATTTCAATGACTAATTTGAAATTACAAGGACTAAAATCACATGATTTTTAATTTTTTATGTAATATTTGATTCATGTTTCTTTCCATTGCATTCTACCTAAAAATGTATGGCATATATTAATCAGACTCTACTTATTTTCAAATACATGTGCAGTAAATTTATAGACCTGCTAAAGTTTCCAATCATGAATAAGGAGGTTGTAGTCATATTATGTGAATTATAAATTTTATTCCCACCATAATTATTTGATATAATGTCCCGCCTGATGGTTCACTTGGTTAGAGAGGTTCAATTATGTGGTCATTTCCGTTATAGATGGATGTACCCCATTGAATGGTATATGAAAAATTTTAAAGGGTGTGTCAATAATTGAAGTCGGTTAGAAGGTTATATTGTAGAATGATATATTTTTGAAGAAATTATTGAATTATGTATCAATTTCCTATTAGATTTTGACATAATTGTACCCCAAAGTCTCATCATAGAAGATGCCTTATGGGTGAAGTTATTTTCTAAAGAGATGTTAGAGCATGAGAAAGAGGACCTTTACATTTTACATAATAGTGAATATGTTGATCCATATGTTGAATCCCACAGATAAATTCTTAGATATTTGAATCCATTAAGGGATAAAGGATGGATATAAAATAAACATAATAAATAGTTTATAGGATGGTTCCAAGATCAAATTTATATGGATTTATCTAAAAATATGAATTAAATTCCCGAACGAATTCGATGGATAACTAGGGGACCAAATGAAAATGTTGTATCTCACACTAGTTTTGTAATAAATTTTTTTAAATTCTATGTAAAATAACACAATGAATGTAATATGATGAAAAACCATGGAGTTACGCTTGTAGCATAAGTGATGCACACATCTAGTTCCAAGGAGAGAAATCTAATTTATGAAAATATGTCATATTTTGGCATTATCGAATAGATATATGAGTTGGATTATACAACATTTCAAGTTCCAATTTTCCATTTCAAATGGGATGATAATAGGATTTCATTGAAAGTTTATTAAATGGGATTCAGGAAGTTGAATTTCAGTGTATAAGGGGAAAATATGAACCATTCATAATGGAATCACAATTAGTGAAAGTATTTTATATCTCAGATCTAACAAACAATAATTAGTTAATTGTCTTACAGGTGGAGAAAATAACTGTAGGTTCTGATAAAAATTTAAGAGAGTATGACACTTTCATTAGGAGATCACAATAATTTCATATTAGTCCCAATATAAATAATATCTTGTATGTTATAGGGGACCACAAAGAGAAGATTTATATTCTCAATAGAGGATTCAAATCCCTAAAACCATTAAAAAATATATTTCAATGAGATGGTAAAATTGTTTTTTAATATACTATGTTTTTCCTCATAATATTATATATTCTCTAATATTTTAATATAATCTAAATTAAATGTTTGACTACACTTGAAAATAATTTCTTATACACATGATGATATTTCCAATCTCACAGAAGAACAAAATATAATAAAGGAATCCCTTTGGGAATATGTAAAGGTAATTTTAATATATACTTTCTCTATTTTATTGAAAAAATATATAATGATACATTGATTTTATTTTCATTGTTCCTTTTCCTCCAATGGCCTGAAGGCCTTCAAATTTTTATTATATGATAAAACCCCCTTTTAAGGGATAAAGGGGGTGGAAACCCAAATACATCATGGACATAGGACAATCACACTCGATGGATAGAAATATTAAAACTAGAATGACAACACCGAACCACTCCTCCCCAGCATTTTATCATGAAGAATCTCTCCATCGTTGCAAGGCTAATTAGCATGCAAGTGTCTTGTGTCAAAACATAGGTCTGGTCTGATGGCTGATGCCATACCCTCTCAAACAAAAAAATCCAAAAAAAACTTTTCAAAGATGAATCGCTATCTCTGGAACCTCCTCTGAAGTACGTTCATGAAGTTATTCAGATCACAAACTTCCCACCTTTGAACAACAAACCATTCAAGAAAACAGAACCACCATGTTGCGACCCTCAAACCCAGGGCCTCAAGGGACCGTTTAACCAATTCAATGTATACAACTCCGATATGATCATACTAGAGAAACCCACAAATCACCAAATTCATTCCAAACCATCTTAACACGAACATCATCAAAAAAATCCTGAAAAAATTACATAGAAATGCCAAAGCTAGGACCCTCCCCCTTCGAGTCATTCCAGATCTATCTTCGAGCCACCAGAAGCATGATGAAGGCATCACCTAGCCACTCCATACTGAACTGAGAATCCATCTATATCAGACCACACACTAGAAGAACGATGAAGGTGACCAAGAAGGATGGTCTACACCTGGCCTCACCAGAAGCATGTCATCGCGACTGAGCCGTAATGGGCCTAGTAGGTCAGAGCCATGATAAGCTATGACAACGCCGAAAAAGGATGGGACACTCCAAGCTAAGCGGAAACCAGTGCATCACTGATCCACACCGAATAAAACATCGTCAAACCTTGCCATAGTTCTGCTATTCCACACCAATGCCAAGCCACACTGATTCTGACCCAACCCAGAAGAGGCCAAATCGATATCTAACCATACCAAATAGGGAAGGGGAAACTAGACCCACGGAAACCCTAGCCACCGCTGTAAGCAAGGGAGAGAAGCTGCTCAGAGACTGAAAAACACTACCTTTATTATTCCTTGTATATTTCATTTGTTTTAGAATATTTATGTCCATATTTCATGCCTTTTTGAAAAAAAAAATCCACAAACTTCTTCTCCTTCAAAATATTTTCACCCCTATAGTGTTGGTATTTATCACTTTCATTCATGTTCCCTCTAAAACATTTGTAGGAAAATCAACAACACTACCTCTTATCAATCACAGAGACAATCTTGATGTTTTAAAAGTAAAATAATTTTCAATATAACTAATTTATTTTTTTCATATTTATGTTTAATTTATTTCTTTTTATTATTACTCAGATAATAATTTTTTACTTATATAGGTGGATTCATTTGTTTGAGTTGAGGAGGTTTTTTCAAAGATACTAATGATCATGAGAGATTGTCCTTCAAGGCTACAGCTGAGATGATGAAATTAAGGAAATGATTCAAAAATTTATATAACGATCATGGAAAGTTTAATTCCTAATACTTATTTAATTAATTTTGTAACCATTTTAACAATTATTTGTAAGTTAATTTCTTTTTCATTTTTATCTAATACTTACTATTATTTTCACTAGTCTTTTGGGAAGTCATATTTTTCTTTCAACTATCTTCAAAAAACTGGAGAAGAGAAATCATGTTCCTTTTTTATGGAATAAGAAACCCCATGCTACATAAAACGTGAAGTATTTCAAGGAGCATGGAGTTTATCTTTCATAAAAATGGAACATGTTATCCCTTTTATATATTTTTAAAGATAGTTAAAAGCAAAACACATATCACATACTCAATAATCTACACCTCAATTTGATACATATTGTGATTGTTATGAATAAAACTATATATTTTTAGTTTATAATTTACATTTTAGTTCCAAACACACATCACATACACAAAACCGAGAAAACGTATTAAAATGACATTTTACTAAAAAACAAAAGTGGCATACTCAAAACTGATAAAATGTATTTGGATTATTTTGATACTTTAGTAAAATGATCCATAAGTCATTTGGGATGTGTTAGGAATCATAAGCATCTCAATCTAACACATGGTGTGACCGATATGACTCTAGGTGCATCTTTTTATTTAAAATTTACATTAATATTAGTAAAAAAGACAACCAACATACTCAAAATTGAGAAAACACATTATTATTGTTTTTATAATTAAGTAAAATGATTTATAAGTCATTTGGGACATGTAGGAATTAACTTCACCTCAATATGATACGTGATGTTCCTGGTATGAATCAAAGTGTCAATTATCACTTTAAAATTAACATTTTAGTTCAAAAAGTGTCACTCATTGAAAATGGAAAAAACACATCAGACTGTCCTGATAATTTAGTAAAATGATTCATAAGTCATTTTTGGCATGTAGGAATCAGTCTCACATAAAATCGACACACGATGGGACTGTTATGACTCAAAGTATGTGTTTCAATTTTAAAATTACATTTTAGTAAAAATCACATGTGATGTACTAAAAACTAATAAAAACATTAGTATTGTTTTGATACTTTATTAAAATTATCTATAAGTAATTTTGGATTTATAGGAATCATCCACACCTTAATATGAGACACAGTGTAACCAGTATGACTCTAAGTATGTCTTTTTATTTAAAATTGACATTAATTTTTGTAAAAAAATACAACTAAAATAATCAAAATAGAGAAAAGGAATTCAGATCATTTTTATACTTCAGTAAAATGATCCATGAAATTTTTTTTGATGTGCATGAAATATATTCACCTTAATCTAATACACAATGTTCCTGGTATGACTCAAAGTGTCCATTATAACTTTAAAATTGACATTTTAGTTCAAAAGGTGTCACTCACTAAAAACTAATAAAACATGATCAAATTTTCTTAATAATTCAGGATAAATATTCATAAGTCATTTTTTGATGTTTAGGAATTAGCCGCACCTTAATCTGAAACATGATGCGCTCGATATGACTCTAAGTTTCAATTATCAGATTAAAATTGATATTTTAGTTCAAAAAGTTTCACTCATTGAAAACTGAGCAAACATGTTCTAATTGATCTAAAAATTTAGTATAATTATTCATAAGTCATTTTTATGTGTAGGAGTTATTCTCACATCAAACCAATACATGATGTGGTTGATATGACTCAAAGTACTTGTTTCCAGTTTAAAATGATATTTTAGTAAAAAAAATGGCGTACATAAAACTAAAAAAACTCATTCGTGCCTCTTCAGAGATGGTGTAGTGGTGATGGTGATGGGTAAAAAAATTTCATTCTTTGGTATGTGTAGGTTTTGATACCTAGGATTCCACTCTTTAGAGAATTTCCCTATCCTTGGAATCCACTTGACTTGTCGGGTCACCCGATTTCTGACCAGGTGGGTGAAATAAGGCGTGACCCCCCCCCCCCATACTAAAGGATTATTGTGTCAAACCATCAAAGATTAGGTCATCACCCTTTGGGACACTCTTCCATCTCATATAAAAATAGATCATTCCCAACTGGGGCTCTCTCCAGAGTAATCCCTTTATGGGGAGGGTGGTTTTCCTGGTGTGGAGGGTTCGAAAAGGCTACACATGGGGATTCAATTTTCCAAGAAGAATTGATAAAATTCATTTTTATTGTTTTTATAATTTAATAAAATTTTATATAATTCATTTGGGATGTTTAAGAATCATACGCACCTCAATCTGATGCACATTTTGATCGGTGTGACTCCAAGTGTATCATTTTATTTAAAATTGAAATTAATTTTAGTAAAAAAGACAACTAGCATACTCAAAACTCCTAAAAAACATTCATATTGTTTTTATACTTTAGTGAGACAATCCATAAGTTATTTTTTACATATATAAATCAATCTCACCTCAATATAATACACAATGTTCCCAGTATGACTCGAAGTTTCCATTATCAGTTTAAAATTGATATTTTAGTACAAAAAGTGCAACTCATTGAAAACAAAGAAAAGATTATCAGATTGTCCTAATAATTTAGGTAAAAAGCATAAGTCATTTTTGATTTGTAGGAATCAATCTCACATCAAGCTTGCACATTATGTGACCGGTATGATTCAAAGTGTGTGTTTCCATCTTAAAATGACATTTTAGTAAAAAAACACAAGTGGTATATTTATAATTGAGAAAATACATTACTATTGTTTTGATAATTTAGTAAAATTATCCATAATTCATTTGACATGTGGGAATTAGTCGCACCTCAATCTGATGCACAGTATGACCAATATGACTCTAAGTAAGTCTTTTTATTTAAAATTTACATTAATTTTAGTAAAAAAAGACAATTGACATACTCAAAACCATGAAAATGCATATATATTGTTTTGATACTTCAGTAAAATGGTTCATAATACATTTTTTATGTGAAAAAATAATCCTTACCTCAATCTGATACAAGATGTTTCCAATATGACTCGAAGTGTCTGTTATGAGTTTAAAATTGACATTTTAGTTCAAAAAGTGACACTCACTAAAAACTAATAAAACATACTAATATTTTCTTTATAATTTATTAAAATGATTCATAATTAATTTTTGATGTGTAGGAATCGGTATCGTATCAAATAGACACATGATGTGATTGGTATCACTCAAATTGTATGTTTCTGGTTTAAAATGAAATTTTAGTAAAAAACACAAGTGATATACTCAAAATATAGAAAATATATTAATATTATTTTGATACTATAGAAAAATGATCCATAAGTCATTTGGGATATATATGAATTATCCTCACCTCAATCTGATGTATGGTGTGACCGGTATGACTCTAAGTGTATCTTTTTAATATATAAGTTTTATTTTAGTTTAAAACGTGCATCACACCGCCAAAACCAAGAAAACAAGACTAGATTATTTTATCATCGTTATATACTATTACTTAATTGCCGCTTCGGCGGTGGCGTAGTGGTGCAGGGTCGAGGGCCATACAAAGGTGTTCGGTGAGGTCTGGGGTTCGATTCCTGGGAGCCCGCTCTTGGGGGAATTTCCGCCTCCCATGTACCACTCGTCTTGCCGGGTCACCCGGTGTCTCACCGGGTGGGCAGAATGGGTGCACTTCACCTAGCTGACGGATTGCTGTGACGAACCATCGCTGATCGAGGTGTTACCCCGCGGGACGCAATGTCATCTCAGCTGACAACGGCTCCTCCCCGGCTGGGGCATCCCCGGATGATCTCTTCGTGGGGAGGGGGGTTCCTGAGTGTGGAGGGTTCGAAAAGGCCACTCTCGGGAATTCCCTTTCTCATATAAGTAACATATACTATTACTTAATTAATTTCATTATCATTCTTATCTTGTACTTATTTAGTTAGTTTTCTCAGAGAAAATTCTTTAAGATGAATAAGAAATGGTTTGACGTGCAAGAATGAACCTCAACTCAATATGATACACAGTGTTCTCGGTATGCCTCAAATTTTAGTTTAAAATTAACACATTCTATTTAATTTATTTATTTATATTACAACTAACATAAGAATTATTTTCTTATATAGGTGTATTCTTTTGCTCAAACAGGGGTGGTTTGTTCTGCAATAGCATGAGTCGGAGTCAAGGAAAAAAGACAAAGGAACATTGATGTTTTTGAATGTATATGATAATTTGTACTTACTCATGTAATTGTATAAAACAATGGTTGAAATTTCTATAATATATTTTTTATTTATTGTATTTATTTTTTAAATTTTATTTCATTTAAATTCTATATTTGTACATGATTTTTCTTCTTTTTAGTGTTGTTTCTAGAGTTGTAGTGTGTTATTACATAACACTATAGTATACCTTATTTCTAGTGTTGATGTGTACTATTATATTACACCTCAGTATTCCCCTTTATTAGTGCATTTAATAGCATTGATAAATGATCCCTTTATCAGTGCTAAATAAAAGAGATGATAAATGGGATCTTTTATCATCTCTTCTAAAATCATTGTTAATGGGATCCTTTATCAATCATTTTTTTTATAATTGATAAGGAAACCCATTGTCAGTATTTTTCTAGCACTGACAAAAGCCTTGGGCTTTTAATTTTTCTCTGGTGGTGAGCACTTTTTTAGTGCTAATAAATTCCAATTCTAGCATTGTTAAAGGCATATTTTATAGTAGTGTTTGAAAAAT
Source organism: Viscum album (assembly GCA_963277665.1). NCBI lineage: Eukaryota > Viridiplantae > Streptophyta > Magnoliopsida > Santalales > Viscaceae > Viscum > Viscum album. Next base: position 1,905,970,556 of record OY728160.1, read on the forward strand.
GTTAACAATATTTATATTAAAAAAATTAATGAAATTAGAAGAAAATAGAAAATTTATTTAATAAAACCTTGAATTTTAGAAAATAAGATTCTTGAAATAATATGAACATGGAAGAGAAATAGTTTAAAGAAAACTTTGAAGCATATAAAATATGGTTTAAAAGAAAAATCACTTACCTTGAGTCCCGACTTGATTCATATAAATTATACCCTCTAGAATAATAAAATTATATTAACTATTTACTTTATTAAGATTAATATTAATGTTTATTCCATTACTATTATTCCTTTTAATTCATTTATTATCATGTTTTATTTTTTTACTAAATCGATATAGTTCATGTTGGTCATTTTGGGTTTTTTCGATCCATAATCTCCAAAATATATTTTTTATCATAGTAATGGTAAAAATTACTCATAAAATGTTTCTATAAGTTATATAATTTTCATTTTATAGTTTCCATATCATTCTATAAATAAAGGAGTTCAATAGGTTATGATACTTTATAAGCTTGTTTTTTACAGTTTAAAATATCTATGATTGTTCACTTTCAATCCCATTTATATGATAGATATTTAAACATTATATACTTATTAAAATAACATAAATTTATAATTCTTAAATAATATTACATGTATTTAAGTTTTCTTAATTATAATTGACATAAACATTATAACATCATTCATGTAGGTGGTAAAACTGACCCAAACAAGAACACATTATAATGATCGAATGAGTAAGAATATATTATTATATAATAATAATATTACATTTTTAGAAGATTAAATTTTTAAAAAAACTATTATTAAAGTTATAAATCATATTCAATAAGATTTAGATGAATAATATAAATGAAATAGAATGGTAATAATTTATTACTAAAAAGTGTCTCAGTATGCCAGTTTTAGGCAGTTAAGTTTTACAATGATAATTTATTGTTACAATTTTTAATGTAATGTAAAATTAATCATTAAAAAATTAATAATGTTATAAATATGATGTTAATTTGTTAAATTCAAGTTCATAACTATCCATGTAACTCGGTGATGATAAAAAATATCGTTCATGGGGGCAGTAGCTTGTCTGTAATACGAGCGAATTTATAATTTTAAAATAGATGGGTGGAAGGTAGATAATGGTTGTTTCATAAATATATTAGTGTTTAAAAATATTAATGATAGTTATTTAATTATATTATTTTGGTTATAACAGATTTGGAGGAGGTTGGAGAAGAAAGAAACAAGAAATAATTCGGTTAAGACTATTACCTCTTCCTTTGATTTCCTCCTTTAAGTTTATCCTTAAATCCTTAATAGAATTTAATTTTGAAAAGACCAAAACCTATAGGAAAGGGAAAATATATTTTGGGATCAATTTTTATATGGTTTTTTTAGTGAAGGTTCTCAAAGTGTGTGGGGAAGTGAGGTTGTTGAGGGATCCTTTTATAAGTGAGAGGAGTGGAACTTCTATAAATACTTGTTTTAAACATTTACAATGAATTTCATACTCAAGGAAAGTGGAATAAAAAAAGTTCAATTTAGAATATAAAAAAAGGATTGCTGAGAATACACTCAAAAAAATCAATTAAATATTATATTGTGTGGCCTTATCACTTAGTTTTTAACCATTTTACCACATTTTAACATTCACCTTGGTGACTAACATTTTACCTAGGTAACTTATTTTTATGGATAAAAATGGAATAGGACTTATTAAATAATTTTAAAATGATTAATAAAATTTAAAAAAAAAATATTAAATTTATTGATTTGGTAAAATTTAATTTCAATATAAATATGCCTAACTCAATGAAAAACAGTTTGTTGAAAATGTCTTTTTTAAGTGTAAAAATGAATTTTCACCGAAATCATGTATATTATTCAAATAGTTATTTTTATTAATTTATTACTAAATAAAAGGTATTTTTTGACATTAAAATTAATCCAAAATCAATTGGAACCTCATAAATACTTAATCAAAGTAAAAGTTATGGTATTTGAGAACACATTATTTTCTATTATTCTCCTAAAAAAACCCTTTTGTAAAAAAACAAAAACATTACCCTAATCTAATTTTTATATAAGAATCCAAAAAAGAATTTAATCTTAAAAAATTAAAATTATCAAATTTAGAAATTTAATTTTTAAACAAAACCATATAACACATGGAAAACAAGTTTGTTAGAATAAAAAAATACTTCGTTTTCTAAATGAAAATTCATGTTATTTTTCCATAACATAATAAACTTAATTATAAAGTTAAAATAATAACTATTATTATGAATCCATTGAATTAATATGAATAAAATATAAAATTCATTCATTATAAAAAATGCATAGGATGCCGCAAATAAGGTATTATACTTATAAAAAAATAACTAATTTGATCCTTTATGAAATTTTTTGAAACCAATTTGGAAAACGTCATTGGAATTAGTAAATAATTTAAAAATTGGGTAGAAAATTAGAGTATTATGACATAGAGTATAATACAATGAATTTGTATTATCATGTTCATACTCTAAATGATGTTTTCATATTTGTAACCTCAATATGGAACTTGAGAATTCATTCTCTAGTTGATGAAATATAAAGGAATGATGTAACATTTATTCTACTATTATTATAACATCAAACCTAAATCATAATTTCTGATTACCTAAAATCATAATACTTATTTAATGAAAGTCATATTGATTTTTTATATATGAGGTAACTTCTAAAAACCTAAAATCATAAGGTTTGATGTTATCCATGTTGTGGAATACAATTAATAACTCCTAGGATACTAAAATTGTAAGGTCTGAAGTTATTCATATCAAGAACAGTTTTCTTTGGTCACCTTTACACATGAATAACAATTAACTTTACATAATAGTATGAATCCTATAAAAGGATCTTACATGTTTCCTTTAAAGAAAAATAACATCCCATATAAAATTCATATAATAATAATAAAACAAATAAACATAATAATATAATATAAAATAATGAATAAACCAACTAAACACAATATAAAAATAGTGAATAGAGATGGAAAAAGTAATTATCCAAACACATATAAAAAAGAAAAAGGAGTATCTCAACGCATCCAATAAGGAAGGGGTACTTCAAAGGGTTAAAAAAATTTGGTACTCCCCTTATCAATGTTTCAGGTATCATCAAGGTGTAAGTCCTATAGTTATATATCCAGGTACACCCTCGTTCAAATATTTTGTTTAATGATGATCAGGACCCACATATGAGGCACTTATCTTGGTGAGGCACAGATACCCCACCACAGTCGGTGAGATTATATGGGTATGGTATAGTTGGTTAGTTTGTATTCTTGGGTTTCTCAAGGTGATGGATTCATTTAATTAAATGGTTTTGATAAGTGAGACTTAGTATCTCAGGTTTTATATCTTTAATTATACATAGATTTTTTGTTTTTCACATTACTCTTCCCTAAGTTGGTTATATTATACCTTAGTGGATCTTAGATGAATATACCTTTATTTGTTCCTTTTTTTGTTTTTAGGGTTCCATATTGGGTATGTATATACTCACCCTTTCATGGGTGGTTCCCCCCACATGTGTCTTGTCTTATGAAAATAATGGACAGTCTAGTGGTGACCTTAGTATAAATGGTGCTGGAGAATAGGGGGCTTGGTGGTTCCTAGAGGTGATAGTAGAAAATGATGTTCATTTATAGTTCTAAATTATTATGAATATCCTTTCACCTCATCTTATTTAGGATGTTTTTCTATTAGATTTCTTGGGAATGCATTTTGACCCTTTTATATTATAGATTATGCACTTGTTCTCGTATGTGGATTTTATAATTTTTCACTAGAATTATATATTACAGTTGGTTTTATTATCTATTTTTCATTATTATATCCTATGTGGAGATGTGTATTTTTGTATTGGTGAATTATTCTAAGTCCTCCCATCATGTGTGATATTCCTAATCAGTGCTAGTAATTAGCCCCTAGCCTATTAGAGGTGGGCTTGGGGGACACACTCAGTTTACTGCCAACCCAGGTAGGATCCCAATGGATTAGGTCATGTCAAGACTCATGAAGACCAATTACCACAATGTAACTCCCCACCATAGAATCCACATACTTAGTATCACCACAACTAAGCTACATTACACTTTAATGATTCCATACCCGACCATCAAACAATATGTGTACCATCCATTATATGAAGTTATAAATCATACCTGATTCCCATACCTCAACCCACATCTGGTTAAACCTTTTACACATAATATACATATTACATCAATGCCCATCATTCAAAAATAAAACCACATGCTTATATCATACCATTAACAGTAAGCGGCTCTCTAATTTTCTATGAGAAATTTATCTCAATCATGTTTAACTAACATGAATTTAAACTTCTTGATCCATATCCTCATTGTGGATTCATACTCAATTTCATCCACTACACCCATTATTGGGAATCAAATACACTTTTATGACCTGAGCAAGAATATGAATCTAGGATATCGTGTCTTGGAATTTCTCCAATCCCTACCATGGTTTCACAAGTCTAACTCAATCCCTAACCACCATATTATTTTTCATTTAGAAAAATTGATCCAAATGCCTCAGATTTTTTAAATCCTAGCACTCCTTAGGTAGTTGATCATAATGGAACCAAACATTCCCTATATTTATATTCTATTAACACCTTGTTGATGACAAACTTTTTACTAGAAATTCCAATCCCCTACTCACACCACCATGTTGGGTCCTCTCATATTCCCTCTTCTAAATACCCAAATCTACAATACATATCCCCCTGGACACCACTTTTTAGTTGGGCATACTCCCATCATCTAGGTTCTACTATACTATCAGTGTCTAGTTCACCACCTTGGAAACGAAGTTCAACCTAACAATATTTACTTTTACCCTAATAGAATATCAAAGTACATCATAAACCCCCATACCTTGGTGATATCATCCCTTGAAAATTTTGGTGTGAAATGTAGTAGATCTATAAACCTCATAGTGTAATCCATGACCAATTCCTCCCCCTATACCTGGTTCATGAATTCAAGGGTGTGGTATTACCTCGGTGTATTAGGAAATATGTGATCAATTAACATCATCTGAAAGTATTTACAAGTCATCCCCTTATGCCTACTGAGATATCCCATCAGTGTTTCTCTAGTTCCATGAGCATATACATCATAGTCTTTAACATCCACCCTAGTGGAATCTTGATCTGATCAAATATTTTCTGACGATACTCTATCTAGTACTCAATTACCTGAGGCCCGCTCTCTCCCTTGAATACAGGAGGATGTTGTTACTGGAGAACCCTTAATAGGTTTTCTGTATATATCTCCATTCCTTGATCTCCTTGATTAATTCTATGAACAACCCATACTACAATCACTTGAATATAATAAAAAAAACCATAGCTTCATCTTCTTTAGGTATGGTGGCTGACCTTCTTCCCTAAAAACCTATACCAATGGATCATGCTTCTCTTTTACCTCAGGGGTCCCATCTAATGCATAGCTCTATGACGACATATCTCCACCCTCTTGATGCTCCAACATAGGTCTTCGAGTTGGCATATCACAAAGAACCAAATACCATTCTCAATATAGATATAATATTCCAAATATCATAAATTGGGAATGTTATAATAAATAGTGCATCTCACCATCCTATAAACTTCCTTACCCACACTCATGTCCCATACCATCCCAAGTCCCACCACATCTCTAAACCTCTACATACTTTTCCCTAAATAACGAACAAACCCCACTCTATACCAATTTATATCAACCTTATTTAATACCACTTTATAGTATCCCTCAACCTAATTCACTCAAATAATAACCTGACTAGAGTTACAATGACCTCAGGTGCCCCTTCCTATATGTGAGATGTTATTGGATAGTAGTGAGGTTCTAGGGGTGATAGTGGGGTGAATATTCCCTCCATAGTAAACTATAAATAATTTCATAATAAAATCAATAAAAATTCACAAACTAATCCAAAATGTAACATATTGTATACAAAAAATAGTGACTACAATGTAATTACAGTCATAAAATAGCTAAAAAGATCACCCATGGGTTGATCTTACATAGACAAGTTCAAATCATCATAGTAATGACACAAGTTCATCACCAAGGGTCTACCTGATCCTAATCTAAAAGAAAATGACATTCCACAGTGCATCCACTACACCACCACCAGCTACAATCCAACCTTAGGGTCCTTTAGCTTGATGATTTCATGAATCCTAAAGTATTTACATATCCCAAAGTTACCTTGTAGTGTGTGAGTATAAACTAATCCACCACCAATTTTGTCCCTAAATAATATCCATACTTATATGAGAATATGAAATGTGAATTAAATGGAAACCCAAATGACATGCACAACCTTCTACACTATATTCATCAAGTTGTAAAGATCACATTACCTTGTTCTTCCAGTGTTGGTATGGGATGATGTACCCAAGTTATTTCATGTCAGAAGCACCTTTAGATTTCCAACCAATACCACACTATATAATAATACACACCCACTAATAACCCAAAAATACATTCCAATCCAACAATAATGACACCCTGAAGGCTAAGCTCATTTTATATAACTAATCCATTGGCCAACCAATTCATGTTCCAACCATTGACACAACAACTAGACCAAACCCAAGAACAGTGAGCATCTACTCTCATCTGATGATATCAATAACCACTTGAATCTCATGTCCATCCTTATAGCATATCCTGCCTCTGAATCGATGGTCACCACCAACACAATAAAGCTCTCAACTATAGAGGATACCAATAATTAATACATTGGTCAACACCACCTCATGGGTATTTTCCTCTATGAATATGAACCCAATGGCCTCGGCCCTATGGTGAGTGGCATCACCATAAACCTATGGCCACAACTCAATGATCCATCAACTCCTTATCCTTAGTGATCAACACCACCCACTTTATACTATCATATCCTATGCCACCAATATCTATACATCGTATTAATCAAATTAGACAACACCATTTCAATGTTCACGAGTATGAATTCCCATTCAAATCATTAGTTCAACAACCACACACAACACCCCCACTGACATTGCTCATCATGTAGCTACATGAAACCTCCTTAGACTACCCAAGGACAACCCTCAGGTACCTTAGAGACCATGAATGATTATGATTTCATTCATTCACATGACCACACCTAGACCTGTAAATCACATGACTCATAAACACACATACAAAAAAGAAAATAATATAGGCACCACATATATCCTACTAACATGAGCCTACTTTTCTGATTCCACCAATTGATTCTATCTGAGGAGAAAGAAATCAAGAAAGCATAAAAAAGGATCTGGAAAATAATTTGTAGTTGAAACTCACTAGAGTAGTGATAATCCAAGAAATTGATGGTGAAGAATGGAAAAGAAGGGTTATCCATATCAATGGTGACCTCCAATGATAGATATATTGATAAATAGAAAAAGAAACAATGAGAATTCCCATTTGGGAAGAGGAATAGGAGGATAGGGAGGGTGTTTCCTCCTCTATCCATTTATATCCCCCCTTATATTTATAACATAATTAATTGATTAATTAATTAAAATCAAAATTATATTAAACCCTTGAAGGATCCCATAGAATTTTTTTGGACCCTCACTAAAACTCTTGAAGGTTCCCTAATGACACCATCACATTTTCAGGGCCTCCAAAACTTTAATATCCTCTTAGTAAAACTTCATTGGGAGTTTATCTCACTTTCCAACTTCTCCACCAGTGACTTGTTTTCACAAAAATAAATTTCGAACCTCTACCTACTTCCATGACACCCCAAGGATGCCTAATTGAACATGTTTAGGTAGGTCTTATTCCCAAATTACCTCACTCAAATATACAAATCATTTGTAACATCTTGACCCTAAACATTGGGTCCGAGCCAGGTGATACGAGACCTCATGAGCACCTCCCCATATACAAGAGGTTGATAACTAACAGTGATGGTTTAAGTCCATCAATGGGGAGACTATAACCTCATTATCACATAATATTATTAATAATAAATAATGACAATATAATAAATAATCACAGAAATCATATGGAAATGTAAATGGAAAACATGTCATGAAAAAAAGAATCTCCCAATGTGAAAATCCTTTCTAGAATAAATAAAACTGATAAGAAATAAAATAATTATAGGATCCTCCAATTTCTATCCTAATCTGCTCCATCTCTATGCTCCACCTATTCATCCATCCTCCATAGGGACTATTCCCTTCGTCAGTTCTCTTATGAAATCTATAAGGGCATCAAAATACCCAAGTAGGGTGTGAGTACAAGACTTAGTAGGACACCACTAATGTTTCCTTCACCGAATATGATCAAGTATGCAAGTTTATGTCATAATAATAATAAATGTGTAAAGGAATAAAAATTTGACCCAAAATCAAGCGGTAGTGTTCTAGCCAAGCTACCACAACCCCTGGTCGTACCTGCTCCAGATCTGTGCCGGAAGATAATTGAATGAGTTGGAAGAATATAACCAGCCCTTGTACGGTTTCCTCATAGTTTTATAGAGATAATAATCGGTGTCATCTATCCCTCAATAGGACCATATCACCCAGATCCTCCAGACAAGAATATTTAGTGCTCACATCGACTAGGCTATCACATGGTGAATGGTATCTGGAAAAATCAAGGTTACCTCATGAACACCCTCGACATGATTCCATGTCTACCTCATACCTCAACCCTATGCTTAGTTTCCTTATCTTTATCATCACAATCAAGTGCACTCCCCCACTAATGGATGAATATGTCACAATGACCCGATTATCTCAAATACCACTAACAACCATCGATGCAAGGTAAAACATATATAGGGTGAGCGCACAAGTAGTCATAGCATATCAACATGAGTATATAGTAGCGTACAAAATAACACATGATCATAACCAAACATGGATAAAATCTACATTAATATCACTCAATGAATCACAACGGGTCTTATGGGCTACACACACACCCACATGTGATCACGATCAAGTACAGTCAATTGAAATATCATCAAATATAATCATTAAGGTAATAAGTGTAAAAATGATCACAAGAAGGTAAGAAACTTCCTACCTCAAAGTCATTGACATCAATAAAAAGGATAAACCACCCTGTGTGGTTTGATAGCTGGAGTGAAAACATAAATAGTCAAGAAAACATCCTTGTGGCTTAATTAACACAATCGTCGACATGTCAACTCTCAATGTTTGTTAAAGGATCCTAGAACCAAAACCAACTATTTTATTTCAAAAATAAATAAAATATCACATATAATGATACTTTATCTCTCCTCGATAATTTTTAGATTATCTTTAAAATATCACATGTGATGATATTATCTCTCATTTAGATAATTTAAAAATTATAATTTTAGGCCAATGCATGGGCTAATGATATTCTCCTCAAGAATAATTATAAAACCACATTTGATAATTTATATCTATAAAAATTATTTTGAGAACACATGAGGTATTATTTTTAATTAATATTTAAAAACAACAAAAATTGTCCTTGAAAATTTCATAATTATCCTCTAAAAATTTGATATCCTTGTATCATTATAATTACCTTATAAATATCTTTGGATAATTTTTATAATTATCTTCTAATAATTTTTTCTTAAAAATTATCCTTTAAAAATTATATTATGATAATTTATTTGAAAAAATTATCCTTTGGTAATTTGACATAATAATCCTTTAATAATTATTTATAAATATATTTAATATGTCGCGTAATTTTCTATTGATAAAGAATACCACATCGTGGTGAAAGGTGTTTTGAAGATAATTTTATTAGTAATTTATTTTTGTTAAAATTATTAAAAAACTTCATTGTGGTGGGATCATGCTAAATATAAGGGAGGAATTAAACTATTACAAAAAAATTGTATGTGTGATCATGGTTTAAAATATGTTTACATGGTTAAAATATGGAGAAAAATAAAACTATTTGTATTTATTTATGATTAGATCCTAAATGTAAATGTATTATTTTTATATTAATGCCTCATTTGAAAATAATTTAAAGCATTCAAAAATTGAGTTTTGTTTTGATATGATCAATGGTTTAAATAAAATTCAATTTTATATATTTAATTTATATAAATTGTTTACATAAAATTTAAAATTTCTATTACTTATTGATAAAAAAAATCATAAAATAACTCACATTCTGGAATATAAAGGATTTTATAATAAAACCATGTCAACGATAATATGAAATTTCCATATTTGATAAAATTTATTTGTTCATGTTGATCTATGATTAAATTATAATGTGTTTATAATTTATTTTCAAATCATTAATAAATCATTATCTCATGTTTGAACATATGAATTTTTTATTTATTTATTTTATTCATTGGTTTTATATTAATAAATATAAATTGTTCATATTATGAATAAATATAGAATTTACTTTTAAATGTTAAATTGTTTCTTTAAATTATCATACATGCATTTAATGAGTTACATGCTAGAATTGAAAATTGGTTTGGTTTACTTATACTATAACTTTATCTTGTTCATGAGTTTTGTAAAGAGTTATGGATCAATATATTTGAATGTGTAAATTTGGTGGAAGAAATTGGGATTCCAAACTAAATCATTAGAAGTATACAAATACGTAATGGTAATAAATGAGGTAAGATGGTGAAAATAAATTCCCCTTAAATACTATATATAATATTAAATAAAAATAAAACACTTTTCAAGACCTTGATCATCAAATTGGGTAGTTTCATGTCAAATATGGGTGCCCCTAGATTATCTTGTATACTAAAAGTAAGTAATAAGTTACCCTAATAGGATTATTTTCAAATTTTTATCATTTTATTTGGGTTATATTTAGTTGAAAAATTTTAGAGAAGGACACTATAGGAATAATATTAATTTAATCCGTATAATTGATTAGGATAAAGAGTTATCTACTCAACTATACATGAGTCATATATCATATGATTGGAATGATGGTCTATTTAAATAGCTAAGAGGTGATATTAATACCAAATTGGACTCATTACTTAGTAAAATAATGATCATGGACCACTAATATATATAATATATACTAAAAGGGGATATAATTTTATTGGGAAAAAATTTAATAAAATTCCCAATTAAATTAATGTAAAACCTAATACTCATATGATAAAAACTTAAATTGTAGATAAATTACATCATAATCACTGACCATGACATTTAAAACAATATTTGAAAAGGAAAATATTAATTTAAGTAACTTATTAAACTGTATAGAAACTTAAGAATCATTCTTAATAAAGAGGAAAAAATTGTGTTAGAGTAATACCATACTAAGTCGCCAAATATTAAAGTTTTCCATCAAGTGGATCTAGATGATTATAAGAATAATATGAAGATTATCTTAAGTTTTTAAATTAATTATATGAAAATCAACCTAAGTAACATAAAAATCTTTTCATGTACTCAATATGACTGATTAATTTTATTACTTTGAAATTTTTGAGGTTTCCTATAAAGCTTGTTTTGGATATGGAATTTTTTATGTTATTATAATTGTAAATTTTTTTACAACTTAAATGGTTTTTTTTTAATTTTACACTATTTCCTATAATTATGGTAGATTATTTTTCATGTCATGTGATATCATAGGTCTAGTGTTGTGTTAACATTTTAAGTGGGTAAAAGTTCAAACTAGTTAAATAAATGTTTGTATAAATTCCAATAATGTTTCTTTGAGTAGCTAAGAAAAGTTGTTGAAACCTAATAAAGGTGTCATGAAGGAAGGAAAATTTTTTCATATGATGAAATTATTCAAAATGTATTAAGGAGTTTGAGAAACTTCAAGGAAATTCCCTATCATATATTAGTGCCCTGGATTTAATTATTTGATTTTTAAGGGTATAGGATTCCAAATGTATATTTTATAAAAAATTTAAATATACAGGTGTTTAAAGTCAAGGTGATAATTTATGAATGTTGTATTTTTCAATAAGTGATGACATGAAGGGTTTATAAATAATAGATTTGGATGAAAAAATAAATATTTCAATTTTATATGGATATAAATAAAGGATATTTATATTCATCTAATTTTTGTTATGTGATAATAGAATTTTTTATAAATAAAGAGTTTTTTTAAAATAAATGAGATTATGGTTTTAATACACATGGTTTATAATTAATCAGATTTTATAACATGTTTGCGAAGAAGATAATGATAAAAGGATTTTTATCTGGTATAAAATAGTTTATCGGATATATTTGTTAAAATATGAGGGAAAGAGATCCCACCACCTTCAGAAACATATTTTAAATAATAAAGTCTTATATTCATAATATTTATCCAAAAACATAGAATAGTTATATAAGATATGGTTGGTAATATATAATTTTTTTATTATTCTTACAAAATTAAATAGGAGTTATTAAAAAAAGGAGTTTGTGTATCTTATCATGGTATTTTTAAGAGAATATAGATTCAAAGAGGCTAGTGGGAGTATTTTTGGACTTAGAGAAGGTCAATTTATAACAAATAAAACATTTAAAACTAATCAAATTCAAATTGAATATCACTTAATATATTAAAATATTTTTAGGTATATCGGTAAAGAAAAATGGAAAGAGTTATACTTAGTTACCATAATGAAGTGAATATTACTTTATATCCTAAAGGATTTTAAGATGTATTGTTAAAGAATAATATAAAGAGTTACATTAGTTTCCAACTTATCTCAAATGAAATGTTAAATAAAAATTTTCTAAGATGACGAAGATGAATATATAAAGGGTTGTAAGTTACTATGGATGTTATTAATATTATAACATTTCATGATGTGAAGTAAAAGAGTATGAATTCTATGTTCAAAGAGTTGAACATTAGGAATAAAACTCCTAAGTTTCGCCATTATTAAAACTAGATTTCTTTATAGATTTCACATACTAAATAGTTTATCGATGGGGTTTTATCAAATAGTCACATATATATATGTGGAAGAAATTGTATTGAGATGTAATGAGTGTAACAAATCCCTAAAAGTGAGGCAAACATAAGGCCTCTTTGGTTGTCAATAACATGGGATATGATTATATGATAACTTATGTATGGTTTTTATAGTATTATTAAAAAAATTAAGATTATAAAATAAATCATGTTATACAAAAAAGGGTCTCTACTTTATCATTCTTTCACATTGGCTGCAAATATTTCATGAAGTGAAATGATAATTAATCTCTCAAAGTAAAACTTTGAGTTATCCCTAACTAATGTTCATCATGTATTATTATAAATTCTTATAAAATGTTAAGGTTTTAATGGGTAGGAATTCATATAAAGATATTTAATATTTTCATGTTTCACAAATGGAATTTTATGCACTAGATAACCCATCATATATACCATATAGAGTTTTATAAACTATGTTTTTAGTAAATTTAAGGTGTATGTTAAATATTGAATCCCCATACCTGAGAATGAAAAGATGTATAGCATGTGAAAATTCATACTTTAATACCTTTCTTATACAAGACTTGAGGCTTGGATAATTAGGGGTGGTTGGGTATGTTGTTGATCATGTCATCGGTTAAGGATTAACAAAGATAGGATTTGTCCACTCATATGATGAGTATGGCATTTGGTACATCAATTGAGATAGACTAAGGAATCTTATATAAATACCTATATAAGGTATATGTTATGTACTTATCTATCTTGATGAGGGTCATATGATGTGATCATCTATTTAGATGAATAACATGTGATGTATTCATTGACCTGATTAGTCTACTCTTAGAGAATCAGGAATGTATGAGTAGACTATATGATATTTTCATACTCTGTGCATCATGATCACTCGATGTATTAGAAAAAGGGATTATCAAATTATGCATACTTTTTTATGATAATTTTTTTGTGCATGGGTATATAGATACATGTGTTTGATAGAGATCATATCAGATCACTTTGTAACTTGAGTAGCATTGATGTTTTTATACAGGCAGTTCATTGCAATCATTTTTGGATTCATAAATTCATAATTATTGTTAACCATAAAAAGACTCATGGGGAAACACTTTTTGTAACACCACAAGGTTTTAAAAATAAATTGAAATGCATGAAACTTTTTTTTAAGTAGATAGTTATAAACTAGTCGTTAAACCTAATGTTGCCGCTTTTATGATTTGAATTTCAAAAAATGGCCCTCTGCGATTGTGATTAGTAAGTTATTTGGAGTCTGATAGAACCAACTTGTTTTTTTTGTGAATAGTAACATAACCTTATGAATAGTAAAATGAATATTAATATGAACCTTATGAATATTTAATCATATTATTATTTTATTTTCTTAAGGTTATAAGATAATGAGATCTTGATTAATTTTTCAAGGTGAAATAAAATGAGTTATAGTTTTAAAATTGTTATTTTTCAAATAAATTATGATTTTATTTAAAAATTAAATTAATCATGTTTATAAAATTATTTTCAAAAAATGGAGTTCATTTTTTAATTCTACATGTTGAAAAATGGTTTGGGTGTTTTTTTGGGATTATTTTGAGATAGTTGAATTTTCAGTGAATAGTAAAAATACAGTTTTAAGTTTCTGAGTGTTTAATAACATCATAATGATGTAATAATGATGTAATAATGATGTAATCATTCTGGTCTACTCTTTAGGATTAAAATATGATATGATATGTCCCAATTTTCCAATACCATGGGAAAAACCATGGGCAATCCTGTGGTTTTTCAAATACCACTAATGAGGTGTCCTTTGAAATTAATTAAAAATCCCCTCACTTTAACTATAAATACCACCCTCACCCCCCTCTTCTTATCACACCTCTCAAGCCTTGATCACTATCTAAATTCTTCCCAATGATCATCATTCAAGATTTTTTATAAAAATATATATATTGATTAAGTATGAGATATATTAAATAATATTTCTACTAGAATAATATATATTTATGTAGATAAATATATGTCGTTTACTTACTTCTATATTATATAATAAGAAAACATAAACAATGTTCATGCGTACGTACAGAATATCATCTCCATGAACGGTGTTTCCATTTCATATATTTATCTATTATAAATATTTATATTCTGAATATATATGATATATAAATCATGTTTTATATTCTGGAAATATTTAAATCATGATCTATGTGATAAGATCAATAACAACAAGTTAAAACATGTACGATAAAGAAAGTGATTATTACCTGAAATGTTACTTTAACATAGAAATTATTATTAAATGGGTAGTATAAATTCATAAATGAATCATATATGATATCATAAATATTAATATGGTTCCAGTATAATTTAATAACATACTATGGTCATTATATAGGAGGTTAAATGTACCCTCTACTAAGGAAAGTATAAGGTAAGGGTTAATTCATCAATCTCATTATTATCCGAGATTGTTTATGTGTAAGTATTTACTAGGATATATTTATCATCCATGTCCATGTTTCATAAAAAATTTCTAAAAGTAATCTTTTAAGGTTTTATGTAAGGAACTCTTTAATTAGATTATCATTTTAAATGTTATAAGGATTTATTTTTCTAAATCTATTTAAATAATGTCTGTGTTTTCAAAAATTATTTTAAGGATTTATTTATATATACCTAATTGTTTTAAAATGTTAATTCCTTTCAAAAGTTTCAAAGTGGTATGGAACAATTTGATTCAAAAATCTCTTTTAAATGACTTCCTTTATAAATTGTGTGACTTTTAAATAATTTCATGAAAAAGGTATATTTCTATCAAAGAGTTTTACTGATCATTTTCAATTGTTTCAACATCCTTTACTGGATATCATTCTTGATTAAGGTTGATTTATTATAATACAATCTTCCATATTGTATTGAATGGGTTATGATATGTTTGACTATGGATGTTCTATTTTTATACCATTCATGGTTTATGGTTAAAGCATTGACATTTCGTATGCTAGTTTTAATACAAATGATTATGTTATGTTTCACCCTTTTCAAATGAGGAATGCATTGGACATCGTAAGTGACGGGATGAGCCCTCTATAGCCCCTCGATGCATCGGTGAGCCTCATGAGACAAACTAGTGTCTTTGCACAAGGCCTTGACATAATATTTTTGAATGGTCACAGCACAAGGCCTTGACGTAGTATTTATTATGTCTGAAATTATGCATTCCCTCGTTATGAAATTAGTTATTACATGTAATTATTAGACTAGTATAATATTCATGTGCATGTTTATATGGTAATGTTTGAATTTTCTTTACCATATTATGTTCAAGTTTTATGTTTAAAAGGCTATTTTTTATTATACATCTTGCCTTAAAATTTTATAGCTTCTGCTGAATTATTTACCCTTACTGAGCATCTGTTCTCACCCCTTTCTTGTGTTTTATTTTCCCAGGATGCCAAGAAGTGTATTATGTTTTATATGCAGGGTTAACCTAGGATAATAATGGAATTATAAAAAGATTATTTATGTTGTGTTTTATGTAAGAAAGGGTAATGTAACATTCATGTATGTAATCTATTTTCCAAGTCTGCTAAACTGATCGGTCTTTCGGGTCTTGATTCCTTGTAGTCATTCCAATGTATTAAAATAATGCACCGGATTTGGGTTTCTAGGTTCGGGGTATTACAGTCGCTTTGCATCCTCTTTTGTTTGGAGTTAAATAAATTTATTTTTTGCTCCATGTTTGCTTTGCTATTGTTTTTGCATTCATCGCTTGTCTTCATTCCCAAAATCTAGTATCAAATTGTTTGGTTTTTATTTCATATTTATTATGGAATCCAATTATAGTCAGATGATTTTGTTGAATGGTACCAACTACCATATGTGGAAACTAAAAATGAAGGATCTACTTTTTGTCAAGATAATGCATCTTCTGATGTTTAGTACTCAGAAGCTAGAATGAATGTCAGGTGAAGAATGGTAGTTTGAGAATGAGTTGGTTTGTAGTTTCATTCTCCAATGGGTTAAAGATAATGTGATGAACCATATTTTCAACATCTCTCATACCAAAATTTTTTGGGATAAGCTTGAGACTATCTATGATTCCAAGACAGGAAACAATAAATTGTTTCTTCTCAAAAAATGATGAATTCGAGTTACAAAGATGGTACATCTATTTATGACTATTTGAGTGAATATCAAGGATGTTTTGATTAGATGTCTGGTTTGGGTATTAATTTTGAAGATGATGTTTTAGCACTTTTTTTCTTAACACTTTACCCGATTCTTGGGAGAATTTATGTATTACTCTAACTTGTTTTACTTCTAATGGTGTTGTGACATTCAATTTTGTTAATTTTTCTGTTTTGAATGAAGATGTCAAGAGACGTACTTAGGAGAAATCTTCTTCAAAGCTTTTAGTCACAGAGAACAGGGGGAGAATCCATGAAATGAATCAGGGATAGATCAGTCGAGGTAAGAGCAAAGGCAGAAGAAAATATTGATCAAAGAGAGAATTTTAATGTCATCATTGTGGTATGAAAGGGCATGTTAAGAAGTTTTGTTATCAGCTGAAAAGAGAAAATATAATGAAGGAAAATAAGTAGAAGAAAAATGGTGTTGGAGATAATCATGTCACTACCACTACAGGGGTGATCTTTTTATTGTTTATGACTCCATTAATATTGCTTCTGATGATTCTTGTTGGGTTGTTGAAAATGGTGTATATTTTAACATGACATCGAAGAAGGAGTTATTTTTATCTTACATCCCAGGTACTTTTGGGATTTTGAATATGGTTAATGATTGTCATTTTGATGTCGTAGGTATCAGAACTGTTTGTTTGGACACCAACACAAGAAGTAAACTGATTTTGAAGAATGTTCAACATGCACCTGAGGTTCTTTTGAATCTTATTTATACATGTATTCTTGATGATGAAGGGTTTATCAGTACTTTTGGTGATTTCCAGTAGAATCTTTCCAATGTTTCTTTTATTGTGGCTCGACGAAAGAAGCAATCAGGTTTTTACTAGACTAGATCTTCTATTTTTTTATACTGCTTGTGTTATTGAGTGTAGTGTTTCATCCAAGTTATGTCATAAGAGGCTTAGTCACATTAGTGAGAAAGGGATTATTTTTTTGGATAAGATAAATCTTCTTCTAGATTTTAAGAGTGTCAAATTAGACATGTGTGATCACTATATGGATGGAAAACAGAGTAGGGTGAGTTTCAACAATCATCCTTTACATAGGAAGTCACAGGTACTTGAATTAGTACATTCTGAAGTTTTTGTTCCTTTGAAATCTAAGAACTTTAGTGGCGGTCTTTATTTTGTGACATTTATTGATGAATACTCATGTAAGCTATGGGTTTATGTTTTGAATGCCAAAATTCAAGTGCTCAGTGTTTTAAGTAATTTCAGGTTTATACTAAGAGGGAATCTAGTAAGAAATTGAAATGTATTCATACTAATAATGGGGGAGGGTATTGTGGTCCGTTTGATTATTATTGCATGTATGAAGGTATTTAGAATCAGAAGATTCCTCCCAATAAACCTTAGTAAAATGGTGTAGCTGAGCGGATGAACATGATTTTGTTGGAAAGAGTTTTTTGTTTTCTTTTAGAAGCAAAGTTTTCTAGATATTTTTAGGGTGAGGCTTTACTTACTGCTGCTTATATTATCAATTTATCACCTGCGGTTTCTTTATAGATAGACACTCCTGACAAGTTTTGGTATGGAAAAGAGATCCAGTACGATCACTTGTTTTTTTGGGTTGCAAGGCTTTTGTTCATGTTCCTAAAGACGAGAGGTCCAAGTTGGATAGTAAGTCATGACAATGTGTTTTTATTGGATATGGACACAATGAGTTTGGGTATTGGTTCTATGATCCTTCTTTGAAGAAACTTGTCAAAATTCATGATGTGGTGTTTAAGGAGGATCATATTATTTTAGATATTGATAAGGGAGAAAAATATACTTCTCCAATTTTTTATGGTTTGTTCGGTCTTGAACCATGTTCTATTTCACATTTACCTTATATTGTTGATTATTATGATCATGTTGATGTATAGAAAGATGTTCAGGGTGAACATGTTGGAGTTTATTCTTCTGATGCACCTTTTGTTTTTTATGATCTAGTTCTATGGGTTATTAATAAACCTGCAGTTCCAATCTGGAAGTCATCTCAGCATCGTACCATTTCTACTTGGCATTAACCTGATGAGTATGTGCTCTTTGTTGAATGGGGGGGACCAAAATCTTTTGATGAGGTGATGTAAAGTGAACATAAGGAAAGATGGGTTGTGGTAATGGATGATGTGATGACATCATTGCATAACAATCATAATTTTGAGCTAGTGAAGTTACCTACAAGTAAGAGAGATTTGCAAAATCGGTGGATTTATCAGATTAAAAATGAAGAATCCAGTTCTATTCCATGATACAAGGCAAGGTTAGTTGTTAAATGCTTCCTTTAGAATAAAGGTATTTATTTTGATGAGATTTTTTCACTTGTTGTCAAAATGTATTCCATTCAGGTTGCTCTTGGTTTGGTTGCTAGTTTGGATCTGTGGATTGAGCATATGGATGTGAAAAAAACTTTCCTCTATGGATATTTAGAGGATGAGATTTATATGGAGTAACTAGAGGGTTTTATTGAAATAGTTAAAGAGAATCATGTCTGTAGGTTAAAGAAGATTTTGTATGGTTTGAAGCAAGATCTGAGGCAGTGGTATAAGAAGTTTGAATCTGTCATTTTTCAGTAGGGTTTCAGGAATACATCTCCTGATCATTTTTTTTTGGTTCATAGATTTACTAATGATAGTTTTATTATATTGTTGCTTTATTTTTATAATATGCTCATTGTTGTCCATGATGCTGACAGATTGAAAAAGGATCTTTGTTTATCTTTTGTGATGAAAGACTCGGGACCAGCATGATAGATTATTGGCATATCAATCTCCTGTGATAGAAAGGCCAAGAAACTATGGATATCTAATGAGAGATATATTGATAAGGTTTATCGAAGATTTTATATGGATATAGCGAAAGCGGTTAGTACTCCTATGGATTTATATTTTAAGCTCAATACCAGTCAGTCATTTTTTACTGATGAAGAGAGAGTGGAAATGCAGCACATACCTTATTTATGTATTGTTGAATGTTTAATGTATGTGATGGTATGTACTGGACCTAATATAGTTCATGAAGTTGGTGTGTTCAGTCGTTTTCTATCTAATCTAGGAAGAGGGAATTGAATAGTAGTGAAGTGTATATTTCATTATCTTCATGCTACTTCTTATCTGAGTTTTTTTTAGTAAGGGGAATCTATGCTTTGTGGATTTTCAAATTCAGGCATGGAAAGATATATCAATTCAAGAAAGTCTACTTTAGGCTATTTTATCACTTTTGTAGGAGGAGCTATATCTTGGCAGTCTAGATTGCAGATATGTGTTGCTTTATCTACCACAAATTCCGTGTTTATTGCAGTTGTAGATGCATGAAAAGAATTTATGTGGATGAAAACTTCTATTCGAGGGCTCAATATTAATCGGGATATGTATGTTTTATTTTGTGATAGTCAGAGTGTTATTTGTTTGAAAAGAATTCCACTTTTCAAGGTAGGTTGAAACACATCGATGTTTGGTATCATTAGATTTGCGATGTTCTTGATTCGAGACAGTTGGTGTCATGAACCAAGATGGGTCTCCATCCTACCCGGCACCTGACCCGGTCCGTAGCAAGACCCTAAGGGCGTTCCCGATCCCCAAAGGCCGGCAACTAGTGTTGGGCATCAATATAAATCACTTGGGAATGATTTGGCCCATAAAAAAAGACAGATAAACAAACATAAACTGAACAAAATAGATAAATAAAAGAAGATGAACTAAACAAACTAGCAGTGGAAAAAGGAATGAAGTAAGTAATGAAACATACCTCAAGTGACCTCGTGGGTCACCATGAAACATAAACCACACTCGCTGCAAGAGAGATCCAAAACTGGAACCAGAAACTGAAAAGGCGTGAGCACTGAGATGCTTAGAAGGAATTCCAGAGTAAAACAATTCACTATGCCCTTACCTTTAAAAAGAAACCCAAAACATGCTAGTTTGAAAATAAGACATAATAAAATAATGCTTTTCATTCTTTTCAAATTCAAGTAACAAGCTATAATTTTCAAGAAAATCATTTCTCTTCCACTTCGTTCTCAAAATAGGTTTCAAACATGCATTAACATTTCAAAATGAAAGGAGACCAATTTAGATTAAAAATATGGTTTTCACAAAAGAGGGAACAAGCATGAAATGATTGAATTGAAAATCATATCACAAGCATCATGGGAAATCCCTTAACAGCTAGTGTTAGTTGGGGACCTAGGATCCTCATACCTCACTGAAACATGGTATAGCAACCACAACGAACTACGTTCTCGTGCACAAGCTACAAGTAGGGAACACACTCATAACACAGTGGTCTCTAATCAATCATCATTATGTTTAGTTAGTGTTTTAAGCGTCAATCCTGCTAGACGAAACTGGGACGAACCACTTCTGTATCATCTAGCGTACTAGTCCTAGTCCGCCCACCTAAATACTCAGGTTTCCCATGTGCTCCATTTCAAGTGGTGGTGTGTTTTTATTAAGAAATAATATATGAACTTCTCATTTTCTTTACTCAAAAACACATCCAACCTCTCGCCACTGATCTCCCTCCTGGAGCACAACCCCCCTTTATAAGTCACACAATAAAGCACAAGCCTCTTCACTAAGCACATATCACAAATCAAATATTTAAAATACATGTTTCTAAAACAATGGGGAATGCCTAAAGAGGGGTTTTTTCACATTTATAAATCATTTTCAAGGTGCCAAATGGGCCTCATTACTTCACAAAGAATAACTTCACTTTAGAAAACACGCTCACCCAACACTTTCAAGTTCTAAAGCCATTTAAAATTCCAATTAACAACAAAGGCTTTACACATTTTAAAACAACTTGAAACCATTCTTAAATCCAAGGAACCCATTTAAGAAAGGTAAATCACTATTTAACCTTGAATTCGCATCATAGCCCATACACTTTGCCTAACTTACCAAATTGTGGAATTTCCCCTTTTAAAAAACACACAAGAGTCCATATTCATTTAAAAAAACTTTCACAAATAATATATACACACCAACACTTAGAGAAATACCCACCACACAACCAAAACCATTTTAGAAACTACTTTTAAGAATTTAAAATGTTAAGAATTCTAAAACAAGCTTGGGATCGTATTTTAATTGAAAATACACATGTCAACACTTAAAAGCGAACCTAAAAAATGAAGGAAAGACCAATATCAAGCATCATCGTCACTTTTCATAGCATGCATATACTATTTAATATAAAATAATAATTTTTAAAACACTCAAGTAATTAATGAATTCAATTTAAAGGTATAGGCATAAGGGACCTACCTCAGGGTGGAACCAAACCAAACATCCTCCCATTGGTGCTTTCTAACTAAGATTTGTTGCTCCCCCTACTAAGCATATGTACTTTCACATACATATAAGAACACCTAGCCCCTATGAACATACCCGCATGGCCATGAACATGTGCAAGGGGATCCTTACATATATGTTTATATTCATATATTAGTCATCACTCACCTACATATGCATTTTCATATATACACATGGGCACACCTAACCTCATACATGTATGTTCACTGTCATGGATGACTATACATGTAACGGGGGAACCCAATATATATATACACACACACACACACACACACACTTACCTATGCACATGAAAGTGAGTTGCCTTAGACCTAGTGACTCGAAACCACAAAGTAGGGACCACACACTACACATATAATTTAATAAATCAATAAAAAAATTATGAAACGCTTCCAAATTAGCACCATAAAAATACACACCCAAAACTATAAGGACTCGGCCTTAAACATTACACAATATTGAATTAAATGAATAATTCACATTGAGGATCTTTTCAGGTTTAGAGTTTTAGAAAGTTAGGCCATAACTATTACATCTCAAAGGATTTACAAGGTAGACACTTCTACACAGTTTCTATTTTTTTTTACAAAACATGAACTCTTGAAAAAAAAGAGTAATGTCTAGTTCCATGTTTAAGACAGCATGAATTTTCCTTGATCTCATCCTTGACCCTATTCCACATTATGTCCTGTGAAAAACATTTCAAAAACTTGGGATGAGCATAAAAATCTCAGTAAGGGATACACAAAGAAGTAAAACTGTTAGTTTTTCAAAACAACAAGTAAACCATGAATATTTTAACATAAGTAATACTTTTCACCTTTATGAAGTAGTAAATACTCTTCACTAAATAAAATATCATTACTTACCCTTTTGTAACCAAATATTACCATAAAACTCATATAAAGAACACATAACATATAAAAGTAACTTGGGACATAAACATACATAAATGGAATAACCATACGGTCGACTTCCACACATATCACTAAATGGAATAGCCATATGGCCGACTTCCATACCCAATGCATTGGAGGTTATAACGTAACCACCCATCCTGGTATTCACAGCACCACCCGTCATTTGGTTTATCACGTAACCACGCGTCAAATGTTCAAGTACCAATATAAAATCATAACACATACAACAAATATAAAGGAAAGAAAACATTTCTACATTTCGATCACAATATATCACTTAAATATATTAACATAACAAAACCATTTTCAATACCAAAAATATGTAAAAGAGTATAAGGTATTTATTTTCTTTTAAAAACATTACGGCTTGTTGAGGAAGCCAAAGATCAAATAATACTCACGGCGGCGGAAAAGGTCGTTGTCACGGCGTACGTTAAAAGAAACATTCTTTTTTGTCATTTAGTAAAACGCTTCGTGGAAAAAGATTCTCTTTGAATGAAATGAAAAGTCAAAGGTTTTTATACAGCATATAAAAGAAAGTCTTGTATTAGAACAAAATATGCCTCAATGAAAGGAGATTGAGACGGAGTCTCTTACCTCGTGTCCGACTTGACTCGATCGTTCTTTAATCTCTTGAATAATAAACTAAAGTTAATTTCTACTTACTTAAGAACCTTTTTCAAGTTTATTATTCCTTTTATATCATTTATTACCATGTTATAAACATTATGTTATCATTTAAGTTAATAACGTTCATTTTGTCGATATTTAGTACTTGAGTAAAAATGAACACCTTATATTTACAAGTTATCCATGCGGTCAAAGGTTCATTATATCCAGAATGATATTCATGATTTGGATATCATATATATCATATATATCCAGTATATACATGTTTTTATAATAGTACATAACATTTAGAGGTAAGAAATGAAATGCACCGTTCATGGAGACGGTAAGCCGTACGTACGCATGAACGCTACTTTCATTTCTATTTCTTATTTTAATGGAAATAAAACATAATGATACATAGGTATATTATAATTCCAGTATAATATCATATTAACACTATCCTTTATACATCCCACATAAGGCATTAACGAGTCACATCACTTTAAGGGGGTGGTAGTCCGCACTTCCTCAAATGAGATTATCGTATTTACCCACTATGGAAACCATAAAGGCTTGATATAATTGGGAAGTACAGAAGCATAATGAAATCATAAACATAATATATATCATATATAAATACATTTCCATCATAATGGCCATCATGAGAGGTGGTAAGATGTAATTGAACAATCATCGTTTCGTGAGGCGTTAATTTGTCATCCACAGAAACATTATGTTCTTCATCCATTAGATGGAGTTGTGTGTAAGTGTAGTTCTAATATTTCTCATAACAACATCCAAGTATATTGAGGATACTGGTGTTGTTACAAAAGAAAGGAAATAAAAAGAGTATAGGGGTTGGAGAAGTAAAATAAAAGAAAACAATTTAAGAGAAACGGTTACCTTTAATTTGGGTAACTCCTTTAGTTTGAACCAAAAGGACTTCTTAAAGTGTCTTCTGCCTAAGGTAAGGCTTCTAGGGGGAGTAGAGGGATGTAGGGAGATTAATTGGGTAGAGGTTGGACGATCCAAATGGCTTGAGAGATGTGAAGAATTGGTTAGAAGAGGTCTCCTTTTATAAGGGGGAGGAGGGGCTCTTTAGGAAAGTGTCAAACTATTATTTTATTATATAATGATATTCGGTTTCTAATGGTCCAAAAATCATTATATTCGAAGATAAGATG
Organism: Viscum album; assembly: GCA_963277665.1. Classification (NCBI taxonomy): domain Eukaryota; kingdom Viridiplantae; phylum Streptophyta; class Magnoliopsida; order Santalales; family Viscaceae; genus Viscum; species Viscum album. The sequence goes on from OY728160.1 coordinate 1,905,995,790, forward strand.
ACTCATGGTCGAAATAAAATCATCCAATCAGAATTGGACATGTTTTGGATAATATTTTAGTCATTATAATCTTATTTATTTAAATCATTTATTAATGAGGTAAATACTGCATCATTATTGTGTCATAAATAATTTAATTTATTTGATGTCTAAAAATTATAAAAAAAATACCATGATATAGGAAATCTTTTTAGCTTTCTAATGAATATTTATATTCGAAAAGATAATTTATATAACCCCTTCTAAAAATTAATTTACTAAATGATATTTACTTTTGTCATATTTTCCTTTACTTTAAGTTAATTAACCTAAATTGTCATTATCACTCCCAAGTGGATCAAAGGGGTCCAAAAATCGACCCAAATATGCCCATGGTCGTTAATGACTCATCCAATAAGGTTTGGACAAGTGTTAAGATAATTTTGAATTGTTATAATATTCTTTTTACCTTGAATTACCCTATTTACCTTTAACCACGGTAAAAAGTCAAAAATTATTATTCACCAAAAATTATTTTCATCTTAATGAACCACATTTTACTTCTTGATAACAATCATGTATGTCGGATTTTTGAAATTCAATTCACAGAAGTGGTAAAATTTCATTTAAATGAAAACGTCGGTATTTTTAACTACCACTAAGTGGTGTCACTATTCATCAAAAATTGAAATTTTTCGGAAAAATACCAAAAAATCAGCCTAAGCTATATTTGATATTCTGAATTCAAAAATGATGTCTATTTTGACAAATTCAAAACATAGAAGTGGCATTAATTAATTTAAAAATTAATTCCCGTTATTAAAACAAATAGCGTGTTTTTTAGAAACAATAACTATCACAAGATTGATACTTGTTTATGTCCAATTTTAAAGTGAAATTAATTCTAATGACCAACATTGGATTAAATGGTAAAAATATATTTCAATTTCACTTTAAAACCAACTAAAAATATAATCTATCCATATAAATAAATTAGATTAAAACATAGTATTCAATTAAAATACAATATTTTCACTATTCATTAAAAAATGAACTTTATCAGAAAAATTCCAAAAATTTACACAAAGTAAATTTTGATATCCTCATTCTAAAGAAGGATTTTATTTGGTCATATAGAATGTATTAAAGTGACCAAAATTAGATTTAAAAAGGGTTCGCCATTAAAAGATGATAAATCGGCCTTTTAATGTAAATTATGCTTAAAATTAGATTCATTCACATTTTAAGCCTCTAACTTTTTATTGGATAATGTAAATACATTTAACAATCATGTATAATCATATTGTAGTTAGTTTCATTCATTCCCGCCAATACAACAGTTAGGAGTTAACTACCATTTAAAATAATAATATTATATTATTAGTGTGCAATGTAAGATTCCAAAGAAACTCGTTGTTGCGTATTGGGTACGCTATCGAACATAGCAACCCTTTTAATGTAAAATTAATATTCAAAAATATTAATAAGTATAAAAATATCTTATTCTTCATTTACTTGGGATGTTACAAAAACACTCTTTAAACCCAAATACACACTAAACCATTTGAAAATACATTTCACACTACTTACATAACTCGTAAAACCCATTTGACAATATTAAAAGAAAAGCACATAATCAATTTAACCGTTTCCAAAGGCCTTTTCAAATCATCACATAAACCGGAACCTGTTCCAAAACATGCATTTCATCGTTTAAACCATTTACAATTTACATTTAGAAATTCACGACAAACCAAACATGCTAAATTATGCATTTCCCTTTGAAAACCTTCACCCAAACCCATTTGCATCATAAGTGTCCTTGAAAACGTGATTCAAACCACTTGAAAAATTAAATAAACCATTTGTACAATTTATAAAGCACCTAAACAACGTTTTACACGAAAAGTACACCCAAATTCACATTAAGAAACCAATTCCAACCCAAATGCATATCAAATTTTTTTCAAAAACTAGTTTCGCACCACTTGCACAATGAAATAAGTCATTAGCGTAATTTATAAAACATTATCATGGTGCACACCAAGGCTTAACACGCGGACCATACCCAAATTCCACAAAAAATGTCACTTTAAAATTAAAAACATGTTTAATTTTTATCAAATACCATCTTCGCACCACGTGCAATAGTAAAAGAACATGTCAAATTAATAAAGAAAAATAAACTCAACAAAAACAATTGTTTGCATGTGAAACCACCCAATTTCACGTGAGACAAAAAAAATTAAAAGCAAACGCGTAATGAACCTTTTGCTAAAATCAATTCCGCACCATGAAAATAACTCAATTGAACCCTAAATCAAACAACAAAATCAAAATTATCAAGAATTAACTCTAAATCTAACATCCTACCCACTCGAAACCTAAAACCCCAAATAAAAATGGACCATAACCCTAGAGAATGAGGAAGAGGGACTTACTGAGGGAGGTGCGTGCGCCGGAGGTGAGCGGGGCACCGGCAACAAGGTCGTCGGAGGAGTCGGCCTGTTCATGCGCGTGTCGGATAGGAGAATGAGGGGTTCGCGGGCTGGTAGGGCGATGCGCATGGGGGAGATGGAGGCTGCGGCTGGCGGGGTAGCACGAGGGAGGGGAGACCGCCGGACGTGGGAGGGTAGGGGTGCCGGCCAGCAGCGCGCAGGGAGGCGGCCGGGCAGGCGCGGCACGAAGGGGAAGGGGGGGCCGCTAGCCAAACCCTAAAAGAAAAACGAAGAAATTAGAAAGAAAACGAAAATAAAATAATAACAATAATAATATGATAATGATAATTATAATAATAATAATATGGATAATAATAAACTTAATAAACTAAATAATAGTATACTTGATAATAATCAACTTAATGATAATATTATTATTATTCACAATAATAATATTATTAGTATTATTATTCACAATAATAATATTATTAGTATTATTATTTTTAAATCATTTCTTTTTTATTTTGTTTATTTATTTTGAACATCGGGTAAGCCTCGCACCAACCTAGGTGAAGTTGCGCAGTCCTCCTAGACCATGCTATGTCCGTGCGCCCGATGTCGTCATAACTAGAATGTGCGTTTTTTAATAAAAACTCAAAAATTTAAGTCGGGCTTCAACCTAAACTACTAGATGCCAAGAAAATTAATCAAATAAATAATTTAAAAGTGGCGAGTGTGACAGTTGGAGCTCGAGAAGATCCACACTGATGACAATGGGTCAGACATGTTGACCAATAGTTTAACTAGAGGTAAATTTGAGACTTGACGACTGATTGCAGGGTTGGCGGTGATCCCCACTTGAGTCAGAGGGAGAGTTTGTTGAGGTGCCTCCTCAAATGGCGCTCCCACATGGTTTTTCTTCAAATGTTCAAAGACGTGTTTCTTCGGGGTTACATTTTGACACAGAGACATGTTTTGAGAAGGGGTTACGCCTTTGCTACATGGTTTTTTTTTTGTTATAAAAGGAGGCAACATACCACTTTTACAATGCACCCAAAAATACAAGGAGATTCATTTGGTGGTCGACTTTGTTCAACGATCATTTTTTTCAGACATCATCAGCTCTCCGCCTTTGATCCACTGTTTTATCTTAGTATTATTTTTGAGATTCTGCTCATCTTTGAGAGTCTCTGTTTTGTACTCTTGATTTTTAGTGGATCCCTCTTTCTAGACTAGGTCCCTTGATTTTTTCTTTTTTGGGTTTTCTGCGTTAAAATTTCATGTGTCAACATTTATTTTTTGCACATATATTTTTGGTCGTTGCGCATCCACTTCTGTTTGGAGGGAAAAAAATTTATTTCCGCTACACGTTCGTTTTGTTATTGTTTGTGCGTTTGTTGCTTGTTGTCTTTCCCAACATGTTTCCTGTTATATCTTCTATTGTTTCTCTCTGCTATGTATATGTATGTCATGTTGTCTACTTCAGGTTGGGAAAATCATTTCATCTGATTGTTGATGATGCTCGGGTACTAGTTGTCAGCTCGTAGGGATCGAGAACACCATTTGGGTATGTGATGGGTCGGGTTGGGTATCGGTTTGTGAAAGTATCCAGGTTGGTTCATCACAACACCCATGACCATGATATAGTGTATGTCATCGTCTATGCCAAAGAGCTTCACAGAAAAGTGAAAGTTGTTGTGTCATGGTGTTGTGTGCATGGCATTATCACATAATGAAATAACGAGCTCGATCCTTCGATCTTCCACTCTAAATGATATCATGGTTGATTATTCATAACATGAAGATGAATTTTAGGAGTTTGAGCATCACACATAATGGTATAAACGTTAAATGGTGATTGATGAGATTGAACCAAGTGTTTCATGAGTTGAATCGTTTGGAACATTTTTGAAAACGCTCAATCAATATATGTTGGTTGTTTGAGGTTTTGTAAGGCCTATATAAATTAGTTCATTCCTCATACAATGTGTTGCATTCCATTATGTTTTCACTCTTATTAGAGCTCCTTAAACTTAGACAATTATTGAGCTCTTATTTCTCTATATTCTTTAAACATTATGTTCTAGAAGAACATGAACAAAGAGAGATCATGCTCGAGTGTTCAGGTGATTCCCACAACCCTTGGATATCCTAGGAGGGAAGAAACCATCGATTGCCCCCCATTGATAGTGATTAAGTACTTGTTCGATGCTTGCACGGGCAACTCGTCAAGGTGAAAGGTACACATTTCTTCTTCGTTTCATTATTCATTTCAAACATATAGTTAGATTTCATGATTAATGGTGTTTTGGAGTTGTTCTTCCATTGTATTTTGGATGTTAGACATCCCTCTAAGACCCTTCAATTACATGGTTCTAAAAGGAAGTAAATAAAATTAAATTCTCCTCTTACAATTGCTCCCCAAAAAGGTCTTCAATTTTAACAAACATAAAAAAGAAACTTATAATTAAAATTTTAAAAACTTTAAATGACTTAACATAATACCACATTACATAATATGTGAATATAAAATATTAGAATGCATGACATTATGTCACTAATGTAATTACAGAACTATCCACTTCTTCATTATAAATATAGTTAACATATTGTATTACCAGTAATCAAACCCAGACATCTTTTTTAGTGTTATACATCAAACTTCCTCCATGTGTTTCAAAACATTTTGGCCATTGGATGTCATTTTCCCAAGATTATTATGTGTCTTAAGGGAAGTAAAGAGGCAACAACGTGAAGGGGAAGAGAGAAGTAGGGATGATGAAAATCCTACTAGTATCAAGAGATACAAGAGAGGGCACATGATCCTCAAACGTTCTTTGATCGACTTTGAGGCGGCCTGACGATTGTGGGCAGGTAGGGAGAGAAGAGATTGAAAGAGAAAAGCTCGAGGAAAGAGTGAGGCGAGTGGAGCGGCGCAAGAATGAAAAGACCGAGTTAGGCTTATGAATTTGTTTTTAATGTTTTCATTTCGGTTATGTTATTAGCCAACATGAAAAACCAACCACGGACAATTTTCACATCAATTATTTAAATAGCCGACGTAGAAAACTTATTTTTAACGTTGGCTTATTATTAACCGATTTGGGAACTGTATGTGAATCAGTATGACATGTTACTTATTAGATAACTGACATTCAAAATATATTTTACATTGGTTATTAAATAAACAATGTGATAATTTTTAAATATCAACTACAACATTATCACGAACCATATCTTTTATCTGATGTATCTAAGGGATATTTTTCTTTATGATTTATTTCTCTCTCAAAACTATAATTATTCATAACTATAATTATAAAAAAAAAATGTAGCATTAATCAAATGAAAATTTTATCGTCGACCCTTTGGGTAAATCATTGTAATTAAGGGGTGATAGGAAATTATTAGCAACGCATGAGTGTGTCGGTGCGAGTGCACCCCTGCAGAATCCGGAGTGGAATTGGGTGCCGGCCATAACCCCCATCGCATCCCGCCTAATCCTACTCTGGACCGTCATCGAGTGCGTGGCAGACCACAGAAGAGATGGTGCTCCGTTTTTTTATCCGTTCGAAGGAAAATTAATATAGGTTTTGAATAAAATATATTTTTTATTTTTAAAAAATTTATAAAAAAAATCAATAAATCCAAAAAGTTGAACTATTTACCACGGAAAAGCCGACCCCTGGCTGTATTATTTTTTCTAACACTACCTTCATTAATCCTAGCAGTGCCTTTTATTTAAAAAATATTGCATTTAAATGAAAAATTTAATAAATAATTTTATAAGTTTAAAACTAATAATATTTAGCATTTAAATAAAAAATAAAAATACAAAAATGGTTGTGTCTGGAAACAAAAAAGAAAACAAATTCAATTATCAAGGAATGAGATGTTCACTGAAAATGTTTTACAAATATGCAATGTAGTAAATATGTACATTGGTTTGGAGGGGGATAAAGAAAATCTATCAATGCCTATAAAGTACATGGGGAGGCTCAACCCTAAGACCTCCCCAAGACCCCTCAAAAGCGTAAACATTAGGGTACGCCCATGAGGGCTAATGTAGTAAATATGTCCAGAGAACATATTATATATGCACATAAAACATATTTTCTAAAATATTTTTTTAATAAATATATTCACATAATGCATTCTATAAAAATATAAATATTTAAACGGTCTCACAAGACAAATTTTATAATATATGTGTGTGTGTATTATGTAATAAATATATAATGAATATGTTCATAGGCCATATTCTTCGAAATATTTTGTAATAAATATATTCAAAAAACATATTATATAATATAAATATGTAAATACCAATACCCACCCGTGCACTTGCACATGACGATATAATTTTCAAATAAAAAAAATGACAATTGTCGATTAAAACTTATAGGCAGATGCATTATAAGGAGATGATGGAAGAGTAAATATTATTTAACACATAAAATGATACAAAAAACATTGAGTTTCAGTGAGCCATAAAATAGTTGTCTGAGTAGTGACCCTTTACAGTTCAAGCAAACAGTTAAATATATAATCTGACATTTAGTCGGTTTATTCAATATATCTTCTCATCTTGCATTAATGTAGAGTGTTCTACTTTTTAATATATGTTGATGTTGAAGTGTCTCCAGTGAAATCAGTTTTAACTTGTTCTCCTTCATCAAAAATTTCCCGATCGAAATCACTGCAAGGAATATGTTAAGTAACATGTCAATCAATGGTCATAAACTAAAATGAGATAAAGAAACTAGCAGTAGTTCGACAACGTGAACTCGGTGAAGTGTCATCTATACTGTAATTGTACAACATCAATACAAGGGTACAATCACTCAGTTAACCCTCACCCATATTGTAATTACAGAACTATGTAGTGATTATGCATATATAATGCATACTGTTAGAGGCAAACTATTTAAACTGAATGCGTAATTTATTTGCATAAAGTTTCAGTTCCATAATTCATTTGCGCATTTCTGTCACATAATTCTGCTGCATAAGTCAAGTGTATAATTAATTTGCATACTGTATACATAACTCATTGCATAATTCAATTTCATACCGATTAAATCGTATGGTTAATTCATTTACATACAATTTAAACTATACACATAATTCATTATGCATACACTTTCATTTCCATACAGTCTGATTTGCACAATTCATTTGCATACAATTTCAATAATGAAACGTATAGATGATTTTCATATTTCGATTGCATAAATTTATTGCATAATTAGTGTGCATAACTCATTTACCCAGTGTAACTGTGACTCATTTGCATATTTCACTATCATACACTTTAAACTGTATCCATAATTCATTTGCAATCAGTTTTAACTGTATGCATAGATCATCATCCATACAGTTTAAGTTGCATATTGTTTGATTTCCATAATTCATCTGCATATAATTTCAATAATGAAACATACAAAAGTTTTGTTTATGGTGGTTTCAAAATTGTAAATGTTTGCATTCAATCTATATACTTTAGAATGAAAACCGATGTTATTTCAAAACTATCATATATAAATACAATCTAAATACAATTTTAATGTTTCCTGTTGTTTTTTATAAACAATGTACTTGTTTATCACTGTAATTTCAGATATTGTCGTGGTATCTCAAACATGTAAATTATATTGTGCTATGAATAGTTTAAATGTATTCTTTATTGTATTTTAAACAATATACATAATCACTTTAACAAATAAAATGTAAACTAATTAATTGTACAATAATGAATTGAAAGTACTCATAAAAACATAAATACAAAGTAATAGGTGTTGGTTCTGGGCGCAGTGGAAGCGTGTGGTGGATGGTAATATATTAAAATTTCTTTTAACAATCATTGCCCAAAATTAAGAGCAGTGATCTTACACATCAAATTTATAATTAATTTATCTAATATTTGAATAAATATATACCTGAGCTTAGGAACTTTCTTTATTGGTGAATGTTAATCGTCTAAAAAGACCCTTTCAGATTACCTTTGTTGTGTTGTAAGGATCCAAGATTAGAATCCCTCTAATAGTGATCTACACGTGCTCTTATGATCTCTGAGTAACGTCACTCAATCTTCGGGTGCTAGCGCGGCGAGTCGAATGTCTTGCATTGTTCATTCTTGATTGCTCGTTTTTTCGGTCTTGAAGAAATCTTTTCTGTGCTTCTCGTTCTTGAGAGGTATAGACGAGGAGTTGAGAGAGAATTCGTTGTGCACAACAATTCTATATTCTCAATTTTGGATGCACTACAAAATAGACATAGTCGTCTATTTAGAGAGTTAGGATTTAGGTTAAAATATTATTTAATAGCACGTCGACCATTAAATAACATTTATTACCTTTAATAAAGCTCATGCCACATAACAATAACAATAATAATATTTTGTGGCACGCACCAACTTCAAAATAACAAATATTATTTTACCGACTTGTTAATTAATATTTGTCACTCGACACAGTCTTGGTCCGTTCAAACTCCTCTTGCATTTATTGAACACCTGAATAAAATTTTATTTATAAATAAATATTTCATTCACATACCGGTGAATAAATATTTATTAATTATTCAATAAAATGAATAAATATATTTTTATTCACATGCCGGTGAATAAATATTTATTTAATTTATGCAATCAATATAACTTTAATAAAATTATCCCTCAGACTTTAGAGTAATATTTATTTCATTAATTAAACTTTAATAGAATTTAATCGAGATTAACGGAAACACTTAATGTGCGACCCTCTAGGATTCTTTCTCGTTGACATTAAGTGAGTTTGCCTAAAGTCCAAGATTAGTGTCCAAGAATGAGTCAATACACACAAAAGAAAGAACTTAATATCACAACGTAGACAGCCACGTACAAATGCCTACTGCGTAATATAATCCATTTATCACAATATCTCATCAATCATGTTGCACAACAATGTCATCAATCTATTTACGTGATACATCTTTCTTTGACTATTTGAAATAAACACGTCGTTACACCATGAATATGAAATTTAATGTGACGATTCTATTCTAATCAAAGGGCTGAAATACTAGTTTTTATAAATATGGAAGGGACAAATCCTTCACTGACTGATCCATTAATTACATGTCAATCGTGATGCACTCAATGTACCCTACTTCCATCCAATATATGACATGATGATTTTGGTTAGTAAATCTAAGTGCGCGAGTCATGACATACATTAATGATAATCTTAAAGTCTAAGGACCATTACACATGCTCGTAGATAGGAATATCCGATGATACCAAAACATGAAAACTTTATACTCGCAGGTCTGTTCTCATAATCTCTCGTTTTGGAGATTACAAAGTGCGAACTTCATGAGAAGAAGCATCATCTGTTTATGATCATTCGCACCTGACGGTCTAAATACTATGTGTCTCATCATAGTATGTTATTAAATCGTAGAACTGTATTAAGAATATTGTCATATCACTTCATGGTTCTCATCATAGCGGAGAACTACTATGACCTTATCAATGCGACAAATACTCCAGGACATTATTACATTAAAGTCATGAAGAAACAATGAACAATATGTAATAAGACGTTAAATTAATATTCAATATATTTATATGCATGTAATCAAAGTACAATCAGTTGGTCTTAAGACACCAACTCTAACAACCCCCCCTTGGACTAGAGCCAACTATCTACAACTTTCAGTCCTCCAGACCTCACATGATAATCATGTTTCTAATGAGTCAAGGATTTAGTCAAGGGGTCCACCACGCTATCTTTCATGGAAACACTGCTCACTGTAACCCCACCTCTCTGAGAAAAATTTCCCAAGAGATGATACTTCCGAAGTATGTACTTCATCTGTTGATGTGACCTTGACTCTTTTACGAGAGACATCACTACAATATTATTACAATGTAGTGTGATAGGATCTTTACTGCTAGGTACCACGTCGAACTCTTAGATGAAGTTGTGCATCCATACTTCTTCCTTACCTACCCCATAAGTCGTAATATACTAAGGATCTACTGTAGAATCTGTGACCACAATCTTCATTGAGCTCTTCCAGCTCACAACACCTCCATTTAAAGTGAATATGTATCCCGTTTATGACTTCTTGTCATCTTGATCAGTTTGGAAACTAGCATATGCATATCCTCTGATGACTAGTTCCTCATCTCCTCTATAGACCAAGAACATATCCTTAGTTAGATTCAGATACTTAAGGATAGCCTTGACTATCATCCAATGGCAGTCACCTGGATCAGTTTGATATCTACCTCCCACACTCAATGCATAGAAAAAATCTAGCCTAGTATAAAACATAACATACATGACTGAACCAATCACTGACGCATATGAATCCTTATCATTCTATTTCTTTCCTCATGTGTCTGAGGACACATTTTCCTGGAAAGATGAATGTCATGTGACGCTGGCAACAATCCCCTCTTGGATTGTTCCATACCGAATCTCTTCAGTATCTTGTCAATGTATACATTTTGACTTAGGTCGAGCAGTCTCTTGGATCTATCATGATGGATCTTGATCCCAAGAATATATGTTGCTTCATCCAAGTCCTTCATGGATAAAAATTTATTCAAACACATCTTAATAGACTGTAAGACTAGCATTTCATTTCCTATGAGTAATATGTCACCAACATATACTATTAAGAAAACAACTGCACTCCCAATAAACTGTTTGTAGACACAAAGATCACACTCAGTCTTTATGAAACCAATTTTTGCTATGGATTCATCAAAACGAATGTTCCATGACCGAGATGATTTCTTTAATCTATAAATGGATTTTTTTCAATTTTCATATCTTAGTAGCATCCTTTGGAGTCACAAACTCGTCAGGTTGTGTTATGTAGACATCTTTCTGAAGGTTCCTGTTAAGAAAGGTTGCTTTGACATCCATTTTTTAAATCTCATAGTCCTAGTAAGCCACAATGGCAAGTTGAATTCTGATGGATTTCAGAAATGAAACTGGTGAAAAGGTTTCATCTTAGTCAATGCATTGACGTTTTTTAAATCCTTTTGAAACTTGTCACATATTATAGGTAATGACTTTTCCTTCCATTTCCAGTTTCTTATTAAATACCCATTTGCAACCGACTTGATTTACATCTATCGGAGGGTCTACCAAAATCCAGACTTGGTTTTGGTACTTGGAATCCATTTCAGAATTCATCACTTCTTTCCACTTGGTAACTTCTTTTCCACTTACTGATTCCTTGCAGATTAGAGGATCATTATTATCAACTAATAACGAGTCACCATCCTTAGTGACTGGAAAACCATAATGTTTTGGTTCTCTAACCTCTATTGTACTCCTACGTAGTACTTGTGTCTCTAGAACAATTTCTTCTTCCATGGGTATTTTTAGAATTTTTCACATACCAACTCTTGTGTGCCTTGAGCCTTGACTTCATCAAAGTCTATCTTGCTCCTAGTATCTATTTTAGAGATGTTCTCCATCTTAGGGAACATGGAGTATATTTCCACTATAACCTTTTTTTTCTGATGGGTCATATAGGTAATATCCCATTGTTTCCTTGGGGTATCCTATACAGATACACTTTGTGCCTCGAGGTGAAAGTTTGTTACCTGAAGAGGCCTAAACAAACACTTCGCTTCCCCACACATATAAATTCAATAAAATGGGTTTTCTTCCACTCCAAAACTCATATGGAATACCATTTATTGATTTATTTGGTACTTGGTTTAGTATATGTGCTACTGTTTGTAAGTCGTATCCCCAATAGGATAATGGAAGACTCACAAGACTCATCTTGATCTCACCATGTTCAACAAGGTGCGGTTCCTCATTTCTCTTACACTGTTCCATTGAGGTGTGTAGGGAGGAGTGAGTTGAGATAGGATCCCAAACTCCCATAAGTAATCAATGAAGTCTTTATTAAGATATTCTCCACCACAGTCTAAGTGGGGTTTCTTAATCTTCTTACCAAGCTGGTTCTCAACTTCATTCTTATATTTTTTGAATTTATCAAAATAATTTGAATTATAGCTCATTAAGTAGACATATCTATATCTTCTAAAATCATCAGTAAAAGTTATGAAGTATGAGTAACCACCCCTTTTTTCAATAAGAAATGGTCCACACACATTGGTATGAACTAATTCAATAATCTCTTTATCCCTTTCACCTTTCCCACTAAATGAGGGTTTAATCATTTTTCCCTATAAAAATGTGTGACATACACCAAGTGGTTTTAGTTAAAAAGAATCTAAATATCTATCTTGATATAATTTAGTCAATGGATTTTCATTTACATGACCTAAACAACGATTTCAATGTTGGGTGTGGTATGAGTTATGTGAAATAACATCATTATCCATTTCCATTACTTGGTTTGTATAATCTAACACATAAATCCCATTATTTAAATGTTACTTACCATACAAAATTCTATCTTTATAAAATAATAAACATTTATTCCCAAATTTGAAAATAAATACATCCATATAATGTTTGGATACATAAATAATGTTTTTGGTAACAGATGAAACATAATAACAACCTTTCAAAATCAAGACCATTTTGGTTGACAACATGAGGTGGTAGTCCCTAATAGCTACAATGACAAGTTTAGCTTTATTGGATACTCATAGATCTACCTCCCCTTGTTAAATCTTACTGAATTTACTTAGTTTGAGTATTTGAATACATATGTGAGCACCACAACCTATATCTAATACCCAATTTGTAGAAATAGATAAATTTCACTCGATAACAAACACACCTGAAGCTTCCTCATGCTTCTTTAGATGGGTGTAGTTTTTACTCTAGTGGCCCTTCTTTCCACATGCGAAACAGATAGAATCTTTTCCCTCTACTTGACCCTTGAACATCCTCTTCTTGGAAGTTCATGAAAAACATTTGGGATTAAATCTCTTTTCATGCCCTTTCCATTTTTTCACCATAAGGATGGAAGGATTTTTGTGCTTCGTATTATTATCTACTTAGTGAAGAAGAGTGAGAATATATGGAAGGAACTTCTCAATGTTGTTCATTTTAAAATTCATAACAAAGATGTAGAAACTCAGAGGGAGTGATGTCATAATGGGATTGGTTCCTAGTTCTTTGGGGATTTTAAACCATAAAACCTCTAGGCACTTAATATAGTCGATGATCTTGACTACATGAGGTCTGAATGGGGCACCTACTCCAAGATTACTATGAAAGAGTGCATTGGAAATCTCAAACCATTCCTGTATAGTTCTATCCTAGTAAATATCAAAAAGTTTCTCAAGAATTCTATACACATCCATGTTTATGTGAGACTTAATGAGTTCACTTGATATTGATGAAATCATAAAACATTTAACATCAACCACATCACTCAAATATTTTTCATAGATAAGTAACTCTTCATCACTCAACTCCTTAGTAGGAGGATTAGGCGTTGAGGATTCTAGCATGTAAGATTTCCATTCATGGTGTAGAATAACCCAAAGTTTTTCGCACCATTCATAGAAGTTACTGCTAGTTAAGAGGTTGTCTTTATCTAATATTGATCATAGGGATAATGCGAATGACGAGCTCAAAATTTTATTCTAAAATTAAAAAGAGCATATTATTAGTACTTTTCTTGATTACAAAATATGTGAGAAGTAATAAATTAATTGATTTTATTAAATATCCCACTATTTTATCAAGTCCCAATAACTCTCACCATTGAACTGGGAATGTCTAGTTACTTTAACATTCTAGTGGCAAGGATCCATATGCACCTTCGCATAACCCCAATAAGGGTTGGTCAAGATAATTGAAGGTACTTAGGTAGGAAAGTCTTTTCCAACCACAGGATTGCAACTCCTTGATTCGTTTTGTGGATTCCCCAATCCTAAAATCCTGACTTGGATTTCCTCAACAGTTACCTCAAAGTTACACCATGTCTAGAAAGGGATACTCCTCTCGATATAAAATGGTTAATTCAACCCAAAAACTTCATAATAACTCCCCTTATAAAAGTAAGTTTCCCCAAAATGGTTGGTCAAACACTTTGTTTTATTGAGTTTTGTTCCTAATCAAGTAACAGAAGGCTCAGTCTGACTTAATATTAGGTTGAGTGATTTTAATTATTTATTCATAAATTTTATCTTTTTTATACTGTGCATGTATTTTCTATTTTAGAAAGAGAATTCCTAGGTGTGGAATTTTCAAACCCTACACATAAGGGAACCCCCTCCCCATGAAGAGATAACTCTAGAGAGATCCCCAGTTATGAATGATCTATTTCCAGCTGAGATGGCAGAGCGTCCGAGAGGGAAAAAACCCGATTGGAGATGGTTTGATATAACAATCCATCAGTATGGGTGGGTTGCACCTCATTTCTCCCACCCAGTTAGGAACCAGGTGATCTGACAAAACAAGTGGATCCTAGGGGAGGTAGAAATTTACCCAAGAGTAGACTCCGAGGAATCGAACCCTACACCTCCCAAAGAACGACATTGTTATACAACTCACCTTCACCAATGCGCCACCAACGAAGCAGCACTTTGACATGTATTTTTAATATTAAGTGGCTTCTAATTAATTAATTAACCATGCTGGATAAAAAATTTATGCATAATTCATTTATTTAATTTATTATGCATAAATTTTATCTAGTTTTATCCTTTACATGTCTTGTTAATATTAAGTGAATGTTACTTAATTAATTAACCATGTTGAATAAAACATTTATGCATAATACATTTATTTAAATTCCATATTTTCAAATATTTCATTTATTTATATAGTTGTGACCTTGCATCCACAAAATAAATAAGTGCATAGAAAAAAATAATTAATTAAATGATCCATTCATAAGCTTTATCTAACAGATGATTTAATGAGCGAACATTAAATCAACCTATGACTTAGGGGAAATAATTCATTTTTTCAATCTTGGAATGAGTTACACCATTCCACCTATACACCTATGTATCATATGAGTTGGCATTATAATGGTTCCATCTTGAATCGCCTCCACGCACCTTGGGATATTCCATAAATTACATGTATTTATGACTCACATGTAGGTGAGGGGAACCAGATGATTGGTTAAAAGGAGATTATATAAATATCCTTGGACACGCAGGTCATACATAATAATGGAGGGAGGGATGATAGACAATCCATTATATTTAATTTAATAATAAATAATTTCAAACTCATGTAATAAATTAAATTAAAAAATCCAACACATACACAAGTCTTGGTCAAGCTCATGAATGATCATACATGAAACAAACATAAAAAATTAACTAGAAAAAATTCATTTCATTATATGTTCATTATTATTTAAGATGAACATGCTTTCATTAATTAATTAATTAATTCTCTTTCATATTAATGATCATATGAACTTAATTATAAATACCCATCATTTATTGAATTTATGGAAAATAAAAAGAAGAAACAATAATGACATATTAATTATAATAAATTAATTGATCATTTAAAATTATTTAAAACCATTATTAAACTATCAAAAACACATTGGTGTTTCAATCAATAATATAATATTTTTAATGCTGTAATTTTCAATTTAATATAATTTTTAATTATGTCATTTAATAGGATACTACACGACGTGTACAGTCTAGCTACACATCGTATACATTAGTTTACATGTATCTGAGTCATACACCTAGGGCTTCGGCGTGTTAACTCATCCATACTATATAGCATGTACAGGCTAACTACACACCATGTATCTACTTTCCATGTTCCAGGTTGGCCCAGTACACACGTGGTGTGTAATAAATGCATAGTGTGTAATTAATTGCTCGACGCATATGGGTACAATGTGAATTGGTACACGACATGTGATATGATTAGACTCCACATAACCCAATTTTATCGACCAAATATTTGGAACTTCCCATTTTCATTTTTAACCATTCTTCATATGTTCTTAAACCTTTAAGAAAATGAAACATTGAGCGAACATGATTAATATATCGATAACATGTTAATTCAAATTAGATTAAATAATGAATAATATGAAATGAAAATATAACCACAATCATGCATAGTTCAATAATCAAATAAATAATTATAAATTTAAATGTGACCTCTCTGATGTTATCTCAAAACTACCATATATAAATTCAATCTAAATAAAAAAATTATAAATACATGTTTATTGTGTCTTGTTTTTTTATAAAAATGTACTTGTTTATCACTATAATTTCAGATATTGTCATGGTATCTCAAACTTGTTAATTATATTGTTCCATGAATAGTTTTAATGTAATATTCATTGTATTTTAAACAATATACACAAACAATTTAACAAATAAAATTTAAACTAATTAACTGTACTATAAAGAATTGAAAGTACTCATAAAAACAGAAATACAGAGTGAAAGTCATATCTATAAATGAGTTTTTAATATAGAATTAAATTAAATAGGAAATAAATTATTACATACCATTGGGTAAAATGATTACATTGATGTAGTACTTGAGTCAATTGTTCATGATATTGCATTAGAAGAAGCACCTTGTAGGGAAATCAATAATAAAGAAGTCATATTGAATGAGTTTTGATATTTATCTGAACATTTTATAAAGGTATCTATCATAAAATAGACTATATTTTCTATGTAAAATAGGTATAAAGGCAATACTCTGAGTTATTTTGTAGAGTTATCAAAATCACTAATTTGTTCGATATTGTCTCTAATGAAGACAAATTTAAAAGAATTCTATTCTAAAGGTCGTTGTCTATTCTGTATATTGAATTATGTGATTTAAACCATGAAAATAACTTTTATATAATTGAATACGCTTATCTCAGCAATAAATCTGAACTTTTCATTATCTTACATGTTAAATATTTTCTTTCATTACCAATTGAACACACATATGAAAATAATACAAGATTTGTAGTTATTTACCCAGATGAGTATATCTCTTAGATTTCATGTTGTTTTTGATATAAATTTGATGCCCCGTTTGTCGAAGAGGACAATTGATATAGATCCATCATTATCATTGACTAATAGTTGGACTCATTATATGGGAAAATAAATACTCAAGTTAGAGAAAGTTGAAATTTATATCAAACATGTCAACCTTCACTTTATTTCTAATGCCCCATACCATTTGATAACATATCATCTATGGAGAAAATATAATTTTCTTATATGTTGTAATAATAAAATGTTATGTAGTTTATAGCATTGCATGATTTTTTTGGCTGTAAATTTCTATAAAATTATTTAAAAGCTAATGATATTATTAATGCAGAATATTTTTGTGAAAAAATGTTAGTAATATAATAAATTAAAGGTTCTTAAAACCTTTAGTATATCATTAAATTTGAATATAATCATATGATTTTAGAAATAGTGCCTTGTAATATATCAGTGATACGTTATAATTATGATACAAAATATTTTTATTCAAGTAAACTACCTTCTTTGTACAAGATATGCAAGATTCATAAGACTAGTTGTAGTTGCTTTGAATTTTTTTCACTGTAGAGACTATGGTGAAATTTTTAACCTATAATAAAAAAAATGAAATGTAAATTTGTGGCATGTTTGAATTTAAATTATGATGATAATGGAGTAATAATTTTACTTCCAATAATGAAATTCATGCCTGACCTCTGTGCATGATTTAATTTTAGTTAGAGTTTTCTTCTTATAAAAGTGATGGAATAATGTTCCAAATGATATGTTAACTATAGATGATAGTGTGTTAATTTTTTCACTTTATTTTTTAGGTTTTTTCATCATACTGATCGGTAATGGATTTGAATCAGTAATTTTTCAAAATTAACAACAATGTTAATGTTAGAAATTGAAAGTGTAAATAGTTACAATAACAACAAATAAGTGATAACTGAATACTCAATATAGGTACATATACAGAATTGATTTATGTTAATGTATAGTAATAAATTTTGTATTAAAAAACAATTTAGTGGAATTAAATACTCATATAGTATGTTAAAAAAGGAGATACAATATAGAAATTGAAAGTCATAATTTGATTTGAGTAGGAAAAATCACCACTTATTTCTAGAAGAATCCACTATTGGAATATATGGATTGAGATTTTTTTTTGGAATTCAAAATTATCATAACAATGACCGTGTATAAATAAAAAATAAATAGAAATTAGTGAATTTCAAGGAAGTTCCATGTTTTATTATGAAACATAATATTTCATAGGGATTGAATATGAAAATTTCATACTGTTGAGACACTTTTCATGGATAGGTTATAATGTCTTGGAATTTATGTGTTATTTTTTTATTTATATGGAATTATTTTGAGATCATGAAATTCGATGGCACATAATTCCGAGGTTAAGAGAGCCCGAAACAGAATTTTGAAATTTTTTTAAGGTATATTCAGTAAACGTGCGAGAGAGATTTTCTATATTTTGAGCCGTCAATAGGATCAAAAATACAAGGGCACCATTGAATTTAGAATACCGGGATTCTCCTATAAATGAATTAACTTCAGCCGACAAGGGCCGAGCGGAAATGTTATTTTTCAGACTTTTCAAGAAAAATAATAAAATAATTTAAATGAATTATTTTATTTTCTTTCTCACTTTGGAGTGGCGGGCGACGACGCTGTGGGGCAATGAAATGGCAGCGATGATGCACATCAATGAGGCTAATTAATGGCTCATTAAACTCACGGTGTAATGACGCTTTAATGAAACATAATAGTGACACTATTTCTTAAATAAAACGACATAATGATATGACGTCACATCATAATGGAATCATTGTGATGTGCTCCTATTTATAATTCGATGTGCTGAGAAAATATGAATTAAAGAAATTGGCGGATTCTTTGGTGAACTTCTGATGGACTTCCACCCCAACAAAGAATGAAGGATGCTGGCAGGACTTCATTTTCTTCATCATGCCTTTCAATGATCGGAGCCAAGAAGCGATGTCAATGTCTTAACCCCTCGAGGAAGAACATGCGACAACAAAATTCAAAGAGGTAGGGGTTTTCGATTCGTTGTTCTTCCCCATCTATTTCTAAACGACAAAAGTGGATTGACCCACAAACATGTTAATCCACGGACCGTGCGCTCTTGCGGGAGGGTGACTTCTTTGGGGTTTCTTTATTTGGGATTTAATTATCTTTGTTGTTCAAATTAAAATCCTTGGACCTCCCTTGTTTTGTAAACTTCCAACACGGAGGGCCCGGGCTGACATGAACAAGGCCCGAGCCCCTCCAATGTGGGTGTTCTTCATGGCCAAACTTTCGAATCGACAACAAGACAGTTTTGAGACCGTCGTGGTGGAGAGAACGATCCCCAGTAATTGTAGGCGCAAGCAGCATAAATAATAAACCACCAGTACGGACTCGGTGGTCCATGGAAGAATCTATTGGGGCGTCGGCGCCAGTGACTGTCAGCGGTGGCCCACGATGACAACCGCGGGTGGGAGGTGACGCGCCACAACGACACGCCGGGCGAAAGGCCGCAACCGGACCGGGCTGCGGCACAGTAGGAGAATCCACCGGTGATCCAGCGGCTGGAGGTGGCGGAACGGTCCACCTCTTGCGGATCGGATGGGGCATGAACCCCCCAATGGGTCGGACCCGCGGCTCACTGGGCCAAGTCGGACCCGCACTACGGGCTGGACCCGCGGCTCACCAGGCAGGGCCTGACCCACACCGGCGGGCCAGAACCGCGCCCTCTTTAGGCCGAGCCAGACTAGACCGGGTTGCCGGGCAAGTTGGAAGGCTGGACCCTCAGCCAATCGGGCCAGGTCCAGCGAGGCCTATTGGGCCTAACCCACTGGCTAGGCCGGACCCAACCGACCCCGAACCACACCAGGTCAGGTCGCGTATGTCAAAATGAACCGGGGTATGTGGAACCCTCGGCCTGGGTTGGTCGGGTCGGTCTGACTGGGTCGGACTAGGCCCCATCGTAACCGGCCCCCTGGTTACTAAAACGCACGTATCTTACAAACCGCACGTCAGATTGACGAGATGTTTGCAGCATTGGGACCCTCTCGAGGAGGTGGATCTTTCGACATGATTTTTGGTGACTTTCATGGATGCTGAGAAGCGACGTATGGCTTCAGGAGCAGTTCTCCCAAGCACGATACGTACGAAATCCTATGGTTGGCTGAGACCTGAAGACTCCTCAAGGATGGACCAGTGGGAAATGGCTCTGTGTGACCCAGTAGGCCCATGGTGGGGAGCGACTCTGTGTGACCCAACAGACCCACGATACTTGACAGGAGCCGTACCTCAGTTCGACCAAGGTGGGATGCGGCTCTGTGTGACCTGGTAGGCCCACGGTGGGGAGCGACTATGTGTGACCCAGCATACCCATGGTACTAATCAGGGATGAGTACCACAACAGTTCAAGGTTAGTGGGAAGCAGCTCTGTGTGACCCGACAGACCCACTGTACTCGATAGAGGAGGACTTCTCCAGCGGTCGAGGAGTTCGACGTTTTTGACTGATGATGCTACTGTTACTACCCTAGAATATACCTGGTGTGAGCTTCCTTGTGTTTCATGATTTACTTTGAGGAATTTTTGTGTGTTATTTCTTTTTGTTTTGAGTTCCCTACTGAGTACTGTGTTACTCACCCCTGCACGGGCTTCGCCCGCACATGTTGTGTCTGGTGCAGATGACCGACATTTCGACAGGGGTGCTCAAGGAGACGGGACAGACGAACACTACGATGGTGGACTTGGTGACCTAGGACCAGATGGGGCCCAGTAGGACCATGTGAACAGGATGCACTTCTTCAGCTTCCAGTAGCTTTACTACTCTCACGATCTGGTGGGGTTTACTGTAGATGGCCATCAGAGCACTTTTCGTACTTTACAATTTTTAGTACTTTTTTTCTTGGGTTTTTATTCTGAATCGCTTTCTTTCAGCTGTACTTGCACTTAGTTTATTCAGTGGTATGTTGTTTCCCTTTTGTGAGTTTGGACTTGGTTGTGCGTGTGTGTGCAAACAGGTATCCAGGCTAATGCCTCCCACTTTTAAGTTAACACCTTCGACGCTAGTCGCCAGCCCTTGGCCTTCGGGAGGTGGACTTGGGGTATTCATGACACGGGTCTTGGGGGACGAGTCGTGAAAAAGTGGTATCCAATGGTGGTCGGTTCCCCCTCAAAGATTGGGAGTCTGATGTTTTGTTTTGGGGAAACAATGTTAAGTGTTGAGAGTTTGACTTTCAAATTTGGGGAGTCCAGTGTTGGTGCGGCAGCCGACATATCCATACACCAGGACCTTGAATTATATTTTCGAATCAATACATGAAAAAAATGGTTGCATAAGTGTCTCCTTATTTTTTAATAAGAGTTAGTTGTATAACCTTCTAACCGTGGTACATCTTAATCTATTTCAGGATTCCTTCATGTGGACGACCAGCCAGAATCCTGATATGAGGTTGTAAGGACAACCCGCCTAGCGACGATGCTTCCATTCAGAGATCAGTTCTAGAGATGGACGCACCGGGTGATGCACTAGTGCTACCACCACTCGATGGTCTGCATCTACTGTCACCAGTTTCAGTAGAGTACATTCGTAGGCTCAGTGCCTTACATGATTCTTAGAGATAGAGACCTCCCGGGTTCAGGGGAGAGACAGATCCTCAGGTCACTGAGGACTGGCTAGAGGCGGTGACGCGGGTCTTTCTCTTAGTGAGGACATCGCCCGACCATATGGAGATCTTGGAAGTGAGCCTTCTATAGGGATCAGTAGGGAGATGGTGGAGTTTGACCATCCAAACTCACGATGAGGTGACCCTCACCTAGGTTAACTTCAAGAGGCTTTTCTAGGAGGAGTTTTTCTCTCCGACCTTGCTCTCTATGTGCATCCAAGAGATGCTTCACCTACAATAGGAAAACATGATGGTGGAAGAGTACTCAATGAGGTTCATGGATATTTCTCTCTACTCCACATATTTAGTGTGATACCATTTCTTCAGGGCTTGAGCCTTTGATAAGGGACTCATGTGGGAGATCAGGGCTTCAATAGTGTCTCTCAGAATCCCTACCTAGGTCGGGGTGCTCGAGAGAGAACTTATGATGGAGAGTTTCTTGGCAAAGTAGGCGCTCGCAGTTAGAGCTACCAGCAGACCCCTGGTGACGGAGTCTTCAGCAGGCAGCAGACAGCAGACGCGTAGGCCCAAGTGGGATAGGTCTTTCATAGGAAGACCCCAAGAATCAGGGTCGGTGGTGTGGGGTTCCCAATCTAGAGGGAGTCTACAGGGATCCAGGTAGTGCTATGCATACGGAGGGTAGGGACACATGACACGTGACTGGCCGACCCGCCGTATAGATGACCGATAGATGGTCAAGGGGCCACCGAGGCAGCGACAATTATTCGAGTGAGGTGGTCCGCGGGGCGGTGAACATGGCAGGGGAGCTAGCTGAGTGGCAGGTGGTGGGTGACAGTTTGAGATGTTACCACCACCACCCCCAGGTGGTCTCCCCTGACCTTAGAGAGTAGGCAGACATGGGCGAGCTCAGCTCCAGGAAGTAGAGGCTTATGATCACGGTGCTCCAGAGATGACCCGAGGTACAATCTGTGTCTTCTACACCCTAACTGCAGTACTTATAGACACAGGTTCTAGTCACTCCTTCCTTTCCACGACTCTTGTTTGGAGCTCGGAGATTCTGGTGGAGCTATTGGATCGATCATTACAGCTAGAGAATCCTACGGGAGATGATTTGATGATTACACACTGGTGTCGGAAGTGTGAGCTTACCCTAGGAGGTGAGAGCTTCATATGGGATCTCATAGTAGCAGTATCGAGGACTTATGTATTCATCTTGGGTATGGACTGGTTATACATATTCTACACTTAGATGGACTGTTTTAGGCATACAATGCGGTGTGTCTATGAAGATGGGACCAGGTTTTCCTTCACGAGCGAGAAGGAAACCCTTGTAGTGCAGGAAAGACTCTCCCGGAGGAGGGTTCAACCAATCACTCACCAGTTGGCTACCCTCACCCTCAGTGTAGTGGAGGAGATGATTCCAAGCTTCCCTCTAGTGGTGGACGAGTATGAGGATGTTTTTCCTGATGAGATTCCAGGGCTACCTCCTCGTAGAGAGGTAAAATTTTGTATCGACTTGTACCCTAGGAAGACACCGATATCCACACCAGCATATCAAATGGATCCTGTAGAGCTTCGCGAGCTAAGGGTACAACTGGAGGACTTGTAGGATAAGGGGTTCGTAAGGCCCAGTGTTTCACCATGGCCAACCCTAGTGCGTTTTTCCAAGAAGTTAGATAAGAGTTTGAGGTTGTGCGTGGACTTATGGTGCCTGGACCAGGCAATTGTGAAGAAAAAGTACCCACTTCCAAGAATTTATGACCTCTTTGACCATCTAAAGGGAGAGAAGTGGTTCTCAAAGATAGACCTCAGATCAGGCTATCACCATCTTCAGGTTTGAGACAAGGATGTACCAAAAACAGCCTTCAGGTGCTTGTATATCCACTATGAGTTCCTAGTGATTCCTTTCAATGTGACTAACACCCCAGCAGTGTTCATGGGACTCATGAACATGATCTTAAAACCCTACCTTGACTGGTTCTTCATGGTCTTCATCGATGAAATCTTGGTGTATTCAGCGTTGGAAGAGCAACATGCTACACACCTAAAGATAGTCTTGGATACACTCTGAGAGCACCAGCTTTATGGTAATCTCTCTAAGTGTTAGTTCTGGATATAGGAGGTCGACTTTCTGGGACACGTCATCTTGGAGGCTGGAGTTGTAGTAGATCTGGCAAAGATAGAGGCGATGCTTTCTTAGGAGCCGCCCAGGAGCATGATTGAGTTGTAGAGCCTCTTGGGGATGGATGGTTACTATCAGAGGTTTGCGCCCAAATTTTCTAGGGTAGCAGCACCCTTATCAGCATTGACACAGAAGGGACAACCCTTTGTGTGTATGGAGAAATGCAAGAAGAGTTTCCAAGAGCTGAGGTAGTTATTGACTAGTTCCCCCATCTTGGGACTATTAGAGGAGAGTATTGGGTATGTAGTTTACTGAGACACATCAGGGACCAGGCCTGGTTGTGTCCTAATGCAGGAGAAAGTGGTGGTCACCTACGACTCACGACAGTTGAGGCAGCATGAGTAGAACTACACGACCCATGACCTAGAGTTGGAAGTAGTGGTCTTTGCGTTGAAGATGTGGTGACACTACTTGATGGGCGAGCGATTTACAGTTTACTCTGACCACAAGAGTCTCAAGAATATCTTCTCCCAGAAGGACCTAAACCTAAGATAACGGTGATGGATAGAGTTCCTCTAGGACTATAATTTTGAGATAGTCTATAATCCTGGACATGGAAACGTGGTGGAAGACACGCTCAACCGGAGGAACAGGTTGCAGCTACTGAGTGACGCGATAGAGTAGTTAGCCGCAATGAAGGTATCCCTTATAGATGACGGTGAATCTATTTATCTCCAATCGATGACTTTTACTTCCCCACTCATACAATGAGTCAGGGAGGCATAACTGGGGGATGTTGACTGTGAGACCCGACGTGCTCATATATCCTCAAGATGATCTCCTAATGGATTTTTGATAGGTGGGGAGCACGTCATCCTTTTCAGAGGGCGCACCTTAGTACCAGTGGCATTTAAGGAGGAGGTGTTGAAGGAGTTCCATAATTCCCCTATGGCGGTACATCCTAGAGTGTAAAAGATGTACCAGGACCTCCGACATTAGTACTGGTGGCCAGGGATGAAGAAAACAGTGGTTGAGTTCGTTTCACGATGCCTCACTTGTCAACAAGTGAAGGCTGAGCACCAGGTTCCAGCAGGCTTAACTCAGTCACTTGAGGTATCAGAGTGGAAATGGGATTGTATCTCGATGGACTTAGTGATGGGGTCACTACTAGAATTCTCATTATTTGCGACGGGTTATTTACGATGGGATCCCGTCACAAATAATCTTTAGCGATGGGGTCCCGTCGCAAATAGCCCGTCGCAGAAAATGTCGTCGCAAAAACTATTATTTGTGATGGACTCGTCGTAAATAATAGTTTTTTTTTGCGATGGGTAGCTTCACCATCGCAACTAAGTCTCTGATTATATACTTTATATATATATACTTTTTTGCGACGGGCCCGTAATCCCGTCGCAAATACGTTTAAAAAAAATATTTAGACTATTTGTGACGGGCCCGTCGCAAATACTTTTTTTTAAAAAATTATTTAGACTATTTTCGACGGGAACCCGTCACAAAAGATCCCGTCGCAAATAATAAATAAAATTTTAAAAAATAAATTTAATAAAATTATGATTATTGAAAAATTAATTTTAATATTATTAAAATAATTAAAATAAAAATATATTAAAATTCTCAATATTCCTAAAAAAAATATAAAAAAAATCATAAAATATTATTACTATTATTAGTAAAATAAACAAAAATTAAAAAATATAATACTGAAAAAATATATCTAATAAAATTATGATTTATTACTATTTATTACTATTTATTACTCATTATTACTATTTATTACTATTTATTAATAATTATTAATATTTATTACTAATTATTAGTATTTATCATTATTTATTACCAATTATTATTAAATACTACAAATTAATTATATACATTACTAATTATTGTTAATAATTACTAATTACTATGAATTATTAAAAATTAATACTAAAATTTTGAAACCGTGATGGATCCAGAATCAAATTGTTAGTATCTTATCTGGAACTACGTTCACCACGTTGATACCAAAAAATATAATCTGATTGAAAAACATAACGCAAGAGATGTCTCCCAATGGTGTCAAATGTCTCAAACATTCTTAGAGCACATTTTTTACAAGGACACTTAATTGTCCCTTCTGAAACAAATTCTGGGTTTGATGATGCAAATGATAAGAAAGCTTCAACACCGTTAGCAAATACAGGATTTAAACTAGAACCGTTTGGATTTCTGTGCTAATTTATCCAAGCGCGATCATTTAATAATGATTGATGTCAAATTCCTTGTTCCATATCCATATATATGTTTCTCCAAAATTTAAAATCATTATTGTTGTTAAATAATTTGATATAAGAAAAACAATATCCTAAAAAGAGAAGATACATAACTACAATTATTTCTTAGTAATTACCACTAATTATGGGCGACACAGTTAGTTTGTAATCATCCCCACTAATTATTACTAATTATTACTAATTATTACAATTTATTACTAATTAATACAAATTATTAAAATTTATTACCAATTATTACAATTTATTACTAATTATTACAATTTATTACTAATTATTACAATTTATTACTAATTATTACAATTGATTACTAATTATTACAATTTATTACTAATTATTACAATTTATTACTAATTATTACAATTTATTCCTAATTATTCTTATTTATTGCTAATTATTCCTATTTATTGCTAATTATTTCTAATTATCTCTAATTATTGCAATTTATTAATAATTATTGCAATTTATTAATAATTATTACAATTTATTATTAATTATTACAATTTATTAATAATTATTACTAATTATTACTAATTATTACTATTTATTACTATTTATTACTATTTATTACAATTTATTACTAATTATGACTATTTATTATAATTTATTACTATTTATTACTAATTATTAGCATTTATTAATAAATATTACTAATTATTACTAATTATTAATATTTATTACTAATTATTACAGTTTATTAGTAATTATTACAGTTTATTACTAATTATTACAATTTATTACTAATTATTACAATTTATTACTAATTATTACTAATTATTACAATTTATTACAAATTATTTCTAATTATTACAATTTATTACTAATTATTACAATTTATTACTAATTATTACAATTAATTACTAATTAATACAATTTATTACAATTTATTACTAATTATTACAATTTATTACTAATTATTACAATTTATTACTAATTATTACAATTTATTACTAATTATTACAATTTATTACAATTTATTACTAATTATTACAATTTATTACTAATTATTACAATTTATTACTAATTATTACAATTTATTACTAATTATTACAATTTATTACTAATTATTACAATTTATTACTAAATATTACAATTTATTACTAAATATTATAATTTATTACTAATTATTACAATTTATTACTAATTATTACAATTTATGAAAATTTATTACTAATTATTACAATTTATTACTAATTAATATAATTTATTACTAATTAATACAATTTATTACTAATTAATAAAATTTATTACAATTTATTACTAATTATTACAATTTATTACTAATTATTACATTTTATTACAAATTATTACAATTTATTACTAATTAATACAATTTATTACAATTTATTACAAATTATTACAATTTATTACTAATTATTACTAATTATTACTAATTATTACTAATTATTACAATTTATTACTAATTATGACAATTTATTACTAATTATTACAATTTATTACTAATTATTACAATTTATTACTAATTATTACAATTTATTACTAATTATTACAATTTATTAGTAATTATTACAATTTATTGCTAATTATTACAATTTATTACTAATTATAACAATTTATTACTAATTATTACAATTTATTACTAATTATTACAATTTATTATTAATTATTATAATTTATTACTATTTATTACTAATTATTAAAATTATTAATATTTATTAATAATTATTAATATTTATTAATAATTATTAATATTTATTACTAATTATTAGTATTTATTACCAATTATTATTAATTACTACAAATTAATTATATACATTACTAATTATCGTTAATAATTACTAATTACTACTAATTATTAAAAATTAATACTAAAAATTTCAATTTATTGGTATAAATAAATAGTCATGACAGAACAATTTAAATTCAATTTAATTACAACTAATCAACAATAATAAAAATTAACATAAAAAATTGAAATAAATAATAAATTAAATAAAACATAAATACCTTTTAACTTGATTTGTTATTGATCTAGACGACTTCACAACTTCTTCGTGATCAAAAAATTAACTTAGAAAAATTTTCCCTTTGAAATCAGAGTTCAGAGAGAAACAAGATCTAGAAATTGAGATGAATGAGAATAAAAACGGATGGGGGTATATATAGGTTAGATTATTTGTGACGGAACCCGTCGTAAATACCTACGCCCGCATTAATTACTGTCGGCGGTGAAAAAGTTATTTGCGACGGGTCCCGTCGCAAATAGTCCCTGCCGACACACCTTTTGCGACAGGATGTCTTCCTGTCGCAAAAAGCTATTAACCGCCGCCGGGTATTTGCGACGGGCCCCATTGCAAATACTTCACTATTTGCGACGGGGGGAACCCCCCGTCACAAATAACCTTCTTGCGGTTTGGCTCACTACCCGCACCAAACCTTTTGCAACGGGACACAAAATCCCATCGCAAAAAGCTATTAACCACCGCCGGGTATTTGCGACGGGGGGAACCCCCCGTCGCAAATAATCTTCACATGGTTTGGCGCGCTACCCGCGCCAAACCTTTTGCGATGGGACATGAAATCCTGTCGCAAATAACCTCTTGGACGGGCTTTTTGCGACGGGATTTATTCCCGTTGCAAAAAGTCCTTTTTCCCATAGTGGGTTTCCACGTACGTCTAGAGGTCATGACTCTATTTGGGTGATCGTTGACTGACTCACTAAGTCGGCTCACTTCCTACCCATCCGGGAGCAGGGAACGGTAGAGGGCTTGAGACGCCTCTACGTCCAGAAGATAGTGCAGTTTCATGGGGTGCCTTTGACTATCGTCTCAGATTGAGAAGCCCGCTTTACATACCGGTTGTGGAATAGATTACAGGAGGCATTCAGGATACATCTATGCTTGAGCACAACTTTTCATCCCCAGACGGATGGTCAGACAGAGCAGACCATACATACCTTGGAGGACATGCTTCGTGATTACGTCCTTGACTTTGGTCGTGGTTGGGAGGACCACCTGCCACTGGTAGAGTTTTCATACAACAACAACTATCACTCCACCATTGGCCTGACACCGTTTGAGGCCTTGTACGAGCGGCCTTGCAAATCACCCATATGCTGGACAGACCCAGGGGAGTCGACAATCATGGGTCCAGAGTTAGTACGAGCTACCACCGAGAAGATGCAGATCATCCAGGAGCAGATGAGGACTGCACATAGTAGACAAAAGACTTATACCGACAGGAGATGGAGACCCTTGGAGTTTGAGGAGGGAGATCATGTGTTCCTTTGGGTCTCACCCAGATGAGGATTGCGAAGATTTGGATGAGGTGGTAAGCTATCTCCGAATTCATCGGTCCTTTTCAGATCCTGAGCATAGTTGGCAAGGTGGCGTACCGCCTAGCTCTTCCCCCACATATGCATCAGGTGCATGATGTTTTCCATGTGTCACATCTGAGGAGGTACGTGCGTGATCCATCGCACGTCATCGACTGGGGAGAGCTGAAAATTGATGATGGGGTGACGTTTGTGAAGTTCCCAGTGGAGATAGAGGATCGACAGGAGTGAGTCCTATGCGGATGGTCGATTCTTCTACTGCATGTCCGATGGAAGCACTAGAATATCCAGGAGCTCACATGGGAGCGGGAGGTTCAGATTCGTGCTTAGTATCCCCATCTTTTTGTTTCGTTGTTGTTTTGGCTTTTGGGAATGTAAATCCATAAGGTGGAGTGAATGTAACGTCTTAGAATTTCCGTGTATTTTATTTATTTATATGGAATTATTTTGTGACTGCAAAATTCGACGACACGTAATTTCGAGATCCAGAGAGCCCGGAACGGAATTTTGAACTTTGTTTAAGGTACGTTTAGTAAACACGTGAGTGAAGTTTTATATCTTTCTAACCGTCGCTCGGATCAAAAATACAAGGGAACTGTTGAATTCAGAACATCGGGATTCGCTTAGAAATGACTTAACTTCGACTGACAAGGGACGAACAGAAATGTTATTTTTCAGACTTTTCGAGAAAAATAATAAAATAATTTAAATGAATTATTTTATTTTCTTTATCACTTTGGAGTGGCAGATGGTGATGCTGCGGGGCATCGACAGGGTGGTGACTATGTGCATCAATGGGGCTCATTAATGACTCATTAAACTCGCAGCGTAACGACACTTTAATGACGCATAACAATGACATTGTTTATTAAATAAAATAGCACAACGATGCGACATAGTATCATAATGGGAATGCTGCGAAGTGCTCCTATTTATAATTTGATGCGCTGGGAAAATATGGATTAAAGAAATTGGAGGATTCTCGGGTGAACCTCTAACGGAGTTCCACCCCAACAAAGAACGAAGGATGCTGGTGGGACTTCATCTTCTTCATCACGCCTTTCGAAGATCGGAGCCAAGAAGCGACATCAATGTCTTAACCCCTCGAGGACAAACGTGTGACAATGAAATTCAAAGAGGTAGGGTTTTTTGATCAGTTGTTCTTCCCCGTCCATTTCTAAATGAAAAATGTAGATTAACCCATGAATAGGTTAATCTGCAGACCGTGCGTTCTTGCGGGAGGGTGACTTCTTTGGGGTTTCTTTATTCGAGATTTAATTATCTTTATTGTTCAAATTAAAATCCCCAGACCTCCCTTACTTTGTAAACTTCTAACGCGGAGGGCCCAGGTCGACACTAACAAGGCCTGAACCCCTCCGCCGTGGGTGTTCTTCGTGGCCAAAAATTCAAATCAACGACAAGGCAATTTTGAGACCGTCACTGTAGAGAGAAAGATCCCTGGAAAATGCAGGCGCAAGCGGCATGAAGAACAGACCACCGGTACGGACCCGGTGGTCCGCAGAAGAATCCACCGGGGCGCCGGTGCCAGTCGTGGCACCGACAACTACCAGCGGTGGCCCGCGACAGCGGCCGCGGGAGGGAGGCAGCGCACCACGACATCGCACTGGATGAAAGGTCGCGGCCAGACCGAGCCGCGACGTAGCAGGAGAAGCCGCTAGCTGAGTTGGCGGACGCGGTCACTTGACCGCATCAGGGGGCAGCAGATGCGGCACCGAGCCACGTTCCGTGCGACGGGCCGTTGTCGCTTGACCGCGACAGAGTAGGTGCCCCGTGGGGCACAAACATGACTCCCGGCCGCGTCCAGCGTGGTGGACCGGTCCGCCTCTTGCAGAACAGACGGGGCGTGAACCCCCCAGTGGGCCGGTCCTATGGCTCACCGAGATGGGCTGGACCCACACTTATGGCTAGACCCATGACTTACTAGGCCAGACCTGCATAGGCGGGTTGGACCTGCGCCCGCTTCGGGCTGGGTCAGACTAGTCCGGGTCTCCGGGCAACTCGGTAGGTTGGACCCTCGGCCAACCCGGCCGGGTCCAGTGAGGTCTATTGGGCCTGGACCACTGGGCAGGCCGAACCAGACTGACCCTAACCCATACCAGGTCAGGTCGGGTCCGTCATAATGAACCGGGGTATGTGGAACCCCTGAGCCGGGTTGGTTGGGTCGGACCGGGCCCCATCGCAACCGATCCCCTAGTTACTAAAATGCCCGTATCTTGAAAACCGCACATCTGATTGGCAAACCGTTTGCGGAGTTAGGACCCTCTCAATGAGGAGGATATTTCGGCATGCTTTATGGTGACTTTCATGGACACCAAGAAGCGAAGTATGGATTGAGGAGCGGTTCTCCCAAGCGTGCTATGTACGGAACCTTGCGGTTGGATAAGTCCTGAAGACTGCTCAAGGATGGACCAGTGGGAAGTGGCTCTTTGTGACCCAGAAGACCCATGGTGGGGAGAAGATCTGTGTGACCTGATAGACCCACAGTACTCTACAGGAGGAGTACCTCAGTTCGGCCAAGGTGGGAAGCAACTCTATGTGACTCGGTAGGCCCACGGTGGGGAGCAGCTCTGTGTGACCCAACATATCCACAGTGCTCATTAGGGATGCGTACCAGAATAGTTCAAGGTTAGTGGTAGGCGACTCTATGTGACCCGACATACCCTCTATACTTGATAGAGGAGGAGTTATCTAGAAGCCGAGGAGTTCGACGTTTGTGACTGGCAATGCTATTGTTACTACCCTAGAATATACCTGGTGTGAGCTTCCTTTTGTTTCGTGCTCTAATTTGAGGAATTGTTGTGTGTTATTTTTTTGGGGTCTCTACTGAGTACTATATTACTCACCCCTACACGAGATTCACCCACATGTGTTGTGTC
Source organism: Viscum album (assembly GCA_963277665.1). Classification (NCBI taxonomy): domain Eukaryota; kingdom Viridiplantae; phylum Streptophyta; class Magnoliopsida; order Santalales; family Viscaceae; genus Viscum; species Viscum album. The sequence continues at coordinate 1,906,028,397 of OY728160.1, forward strand.
TGGTGCAGACGATCGGCGTTTCGATAGGGGTGCTCAGAGAGATGGGATGGACAAACGCTACAATAGTGGACTTGGTGACCTAGGACCAGGCGATGCCCAGTAGGACCGGGTGGACAGGACGCACTGCTTTGGATTCTAGTAGCTTCACTACTCTCACGATCAGGTGGGGTTTACTGTAGATCTCCATCAGAGCACTTTTTTTACTTTACAATTTTCAGTACCTTTTTTCTTGGGTTTGTATTCTGGCCCACTTTCTTTCAGCTGTACTTGCACTCAGTTTATTCAGTGGTATGTTGTTTCGCTTTTGTGAGTTGGTACTTGGTTACATGTGTGGGTGCATACAAGTATCCAGGCTAATTCCTCCCACTTGCAGGTTGGCGCCTTTGGTGCTAGTCACCAGCCCCTGACCTTCCTGAGGTGGGCTTGGGGTAGTCACAACAAGGGCCCCAGGGGACGGGTCGTGACATAGGTCACAAGAGAAAATTTTTAATTATCATTGTTTCATCTTTAATAATTCTAATATATTGTTCAGAAAATTCATCCCACAATGTGCGGTTAACATTTAATCATCTATAAAATTTAATTGGAAATGGAATATATTAATTATTAGCAACATGTAGGGGATTTATGTTTGGAAAATGAATTTTAAACTACCTTTCATCCATCAAAATAATTTGCATATTCTTATCATTTTTCCTAATGTAGGGATTTGTTGATGTTGATGTAAATAACATCTAGAATTACATTCTTATTCAATAAGCTATGAAAAAATAAAAATAAAACTCTATCATTTTAGAAGCTGATAACATTTTAAGGAAAAATACCTATGAGAAATTCCTCAAGAACCTTCTTTTGTTTGATGCCATCAAATGGAATGAATTTGTAATAGACCATCCTGAGTTAACCAATAATGTTAGCCAAATTTACCCTCCACAAGGATTGAAGTGCGTTTCCAATTTCCACAGTATGAAAAAAGCATCAGGGTATTAAACAAATAAACATGGGAATTATCTCACCTTGAATATACATGTGATAAGATTGATACAAATAGAGTATCATAATAGATATCATAAAAACTCATGTCTGGAAAAACCAAACCATAATGGTAACATCCAAAAACTAAATGACAAGGTATAAAAGAACAAACTAATGACCATAAACATTGAACTTGAAGAAACCCAAGGGTCCATCTCCATGTGACCATATGTCACTATCATCACATCCCACTAGAAAGTAAACATTATTTAGGAGATCCTTCCTCTGCATGATGATCTTCCCTTTACACATATCATGCAAAACCATGGCTACACACATCCATAGAAAAAAATAGGATGTGATAACTAAAGCTCTATAGGACACCACTAAGACACTACACAATGTAATTCAACATGATTCTATTAGTTGATTATATAAAATATATTTCTAAAAAATTTCTATAAGAAATCTTTTTCCATATAAAAACCATCCTTTGGTTTTATTTTAAAAAATATTCCATATTCAATATTCAATAAACAAGTAAATATGAAATATAATTTATCCATGAGGCATAAGTAGATAAGAAAAAATGTTTCAACCATAATTATCCACAAAAAAGTGTGAAAATAATCATATTAATATGGACAAAATGTATCCTCAAATCACTAAAGGGACAATCACAACACAAGGCTGTACACAACTAAAACAAACAATAAAAACTAGCTAATATTAGTGAACTCTAAAGTATGGGAAATTTAGTTCCTCTTAAAGGCTACCCACTAGAAACCATGAAATCCTGAGAACCTCCCCTAGTAATAACTGAATCCACTAGATCTCACATATGTATAGTTTCCCCCATACCCTAAGGGTTTTACAATGTGTTATTACATAACCATTACATTCAAGAAAACAAATTCATGATTCACAAATAATTTTACAAGGAAAATCCATTTCATTCCCATGCCCACATTTTTATAATACATTTTCTATAGTGATACCACACCACTTCCATGCTTGAAAAACCATTCTAATTTTAAAACCATCTTTGAGGCCTTTTGTCAAACACACCAAGTGCATAAAATTCAATTTTCAAAGAAAACCCATTTTTAAAACACTTTAGATTATTACCAAATTCAAAAGACCATATCAATATAAAATTTCATAAATTAAAACAAAAAGAGAGAAAAAGATAAAATTCATTCCAAGGGATAGACCATAGGATAAATACACTTCCCTCAAGAATGATAAAAACCTTGCCTTCAAAACCGATGTTGGGAAAAAAGAGATCTGGTACTCACAAGACTAGATATACAAATAACTTCATCAATATATATGTATAACCCTATATCCAACAATCATAGACCAATTGGTTTCCAACATATCAAGGTTAAGATAGATAAAGGATAGATTTAGGGAAAATAGGATAAATCGAGAGAAAAATGAATATAACTGGATGATATCTATCCAAAATGATCAAAGATCACTAAGGGATCAAGGGGGGAGTCCTCTAAATAAATATATAGGGACTAGTTTGATCTAATGATGGATTAGGTAGAGATTATAGTTAAAAAATACCAAGGTAATTGAGGTAATTTTCCATTTTTAAGAAGTTTGGATCTAGTCACATAGTTAGGTTACACGGTTAGAAAAACCATGCGGTAATTATCCATCAAAAAACCAAATTGCACAGTTTCCTGGGAATAGACACATGGTTAGACAAACCATGATCAAGCTATGTGACAACCTATGTACAAAATCTATCCTCTCACAAGGTTTTCTTAGTGACTCTCATGATTAGATGAACCATGATCAAATCATAAAAATCACTATTAGAACTCACATATCTATATCACAAAGTTACCACATGTTTATAACTAATCATGTGGATAAACCATTATCCTAGTCTATTTTCTTAGAAACTCTAAATTTTTATCCCTAGACTTCTGAAAGCCTCTACAACCTCATAAAAGATTAACCATGCCTATAATTAAGTACACCTATGACCTGAAGGGCATCACAGTTCTCCCCACCATAAAATATTTCTATCCCCAAAAAGGCTCAGGATTATGAACTCAAAAAGAGAAAAGGGAATTACTCTATCATAAATGCCTTATTCTCTCATGTCCTGTGGTTTTACCTACTACACTTCCATCTCACATAAACCAATGGGATCATATTTACATGAAACACCTTATCCAATTGGTCCACTATCTAAACATGCATTTTAAACATTGAGGTGTAGAGTTAAATCTCAACATCCTCCCACTAAATCATGTAGGATAGATCAAACCGATGCTTCTTCTATTTTTAAACATATAACAATTCATGCATAGAAGTCAAATGAGAAGGTAATTCTAATTTATAATCCACCTTCCATATTCACCCCACAATCTCAAATGGGCTGACATAATGAGGCACTAACTTAACTGACCTCCCCAAATGTCTATCTCCCAACCGAGGTGAATCTCTGAGAAAAACCTGACCACCTACTTAAAACTCTAATGGATGAATATGATAATAAACATATGATTTCTATAGGCCCTGACCTGTATTTACTATTTTCCTAATAAAATGCATAATATCCATAATCTCCTGGATGATACTCAGTCTAAACAAGGACCATTCTTTATCCAATACCAAAAAAATAGGGGATCTATAAGGCCTCCCATATAATGCCTCAAATGGATCCATTATGACCAATAATTGATAACTATTATTATAAAAAAATTCCATGTAGGGTTGATGTTTCTCCCAAAAACCATTGAAGTTAAGTACACATGTGTGAAGCATGTCTTCAAGAATCTGGATGGATCACTTAGACTGACCACCCATCTGGAGATGATAAGTCATGATCAACTTCAACTGAAAACCCATAGCTTTCTGTAATCCACTCCAAAATAGAGATGTAAATAGATAGTATCTATTAGAAAAATTGCTAATGGAACACCATATAATCTAAAAATCTACCACACAAATAAGTGTCCAATATATTCTACATTCACTAACTCCTTTATAGATATTAAATGCAATAATTCTGTGAGTTGATTAATAATCACCCATATCACATCATTACCACTAGGAGTCTGAGTTAAACCAATCAAAAATACCATGGATATATCATCCCATTTCCATACTAGAATGGGTAAAGGTTACAAAAAACCAACAGTTCTCTGACGTTCCTCCATGATTCAATGAAAATTTAAGGCATCAAGACAGAAAATCACAATTTATCATCTCATTCATAGCCAACAATAATGATATCTCAAGTCATGATACATCTTGGTAGCTATAGGGTGCACAAACTAATTGGATCAGTGTCTATATTCTATCAAATCCTGTCTCAGGTCTATCAAAACAACCACCTTACCTTGGAATCACAACACTCCATCAAGATACTGATACCACTCACTCGATGTCCCCCCACAATAAATATTATTTCCAAATCACTAGAAATATACATCCCTCACCTGTCTAAGTAGAATATGATCATCCACAAGCAATCCAACTTGAGTAAAAGCTAGTAATTCCTATCCACCATTTCTCCCTTCATCCAAGTGAATCTCAACAAACAAGCTCATTAAGAACCATTCTTTCATGTATTTTTTTACTGCTTGAGTTAGAAATTTTATACTCAAAGAATCTAAAACCAAATTTCCTTTCCCAAGGGTGCATGAAATATCAAATTCAAAGGTTTTAAGGTACTCCACCCAATGTATCTATCTCAAGTTCAGATCTATCTATGTGAAGATATACTTTAGACTCTTATTGTTTCAATATAGTGTAAACTACTCACTAAATAGGTAGTGGCACCAAGTATTCAGAGTTTGCATAACTTCCACCAAATCAAGATCATGATAGGGGTAGTTATTCTCATTATGGTGTAACTAATAAGGTCCATAAGCTAACCTATATACCCTGCATCAAAACAAAAACCAAACTTGTACATGAGGCACCATGGTAAATATCATATCCCAAACCCGACTTAGGAGGAATCAAGAATGAAGTTGAACTCAATCTCACATTAAATCCTCAAAATATCTCAAGAATTGATCACTCCAAATGAAATTCATAACCTTATGGTTTAACTCTGTCATAAGGGATGAAAACTTTTAGAAGTCCTGAATAAAACACCTATAATAACTAGCTAATCCCCAAAAACTCTGGATCTCAAAAACATTTATGGGATACTACCAAGACATCACTTCCCAAATCTTTATAGGATTAAATGAGACACATTTATTATAAATCACATGTCCTATAAATTTTATTTCTTGAATCCATAATTTACATTTGGATATCATCATGTACAAGCGATGCCTTTTCAAGATTCCAAGGATGATATTCAAATTCTCAACATAATATAGTTCTGATTTATAATAAACAAGGTTATAATCTAAAAAAACAAGTATGAAAGAATCCAAGAAGTGATTAAATATTTGATTCATCAATTCCATAAACACCATAGGATAATTATCAAGGAAAAATTACATAACGAAATAATCATAATGATCATACCTAATCCTAAACATTATCTTTGGAATATCTTCATCTAGACCACCAGCTGATGGTACCCCAATATCAAATCAATATTTTAAAACCACTAGGCTCTATTGAGATGATAAAAAGTTCATCAATACTATTCATGGGATATTTACTCTTAACTGTCACCTAGTGGAGTTTCTAATAATCAACACAAAAGCCTTATCCTCAAGTGGGCATCACCTATTGGTGATGACCAAGTTGAAATTATAGGATAAATAAAAGACTTAGCCTCAAGATCTTCAAGTTAAACCTTTAATTCTTTCAATTTAGTGGTTTCCATTTTGTATGATGGTAAAGAGAGGGGCCTCATCCTCAAAACTAGTCTATAGAAAACTCAAATTCCCTCTAGGGAGGAAACCTTGATAAATAATTTAGAAAAACATTGGGATACTCACTCACTAATGCCAAAAGTGGTCCTCTAAGATGTGGAGAAAAAACATCATGAAATATTTATGATAACTGTAATGAGATTATGTCAGCATTAGGAGAAATGAGACCCTCACTACTTGATCTAGGATCTCACTCACCCTAAAAAACATGAGTAACTCCATCTAAAAAATGAAATTGTAACCAACGATGATAATAATGGATCCAAGATTTATAGTTAATCAGGTAGTCCATGCCAATGATGCGGTTAAAGATATCAATATAACAACCTAAAAATTCCTATATGGATTCATGGTTAGCTATTATCACCCAATTATCAGTACATGTGAAACCATGCTCTAACTTCTTTCCCAAAGGAGTGGAAAGAGTCAACATGAAAGATGTATGCTCCAATTGAAATCCAAAAACATTTTATAATCTTGGATGAAATAAAGGAATGAGTTTCACCAATGTGAAATAAAGAAAAAACCATAGAGGATACAATAAACACCATACCTTTCATGATAGTTGGTCCTACCTCTAACTCCTCTGGTTCTCACTCTACTACAAATAGATATCCAATTTCATTTTCCATTACTTCACAACCTGAGCATCACCCTTGGCATGAGGTTGAGATCCCACCCATTTTTCTGTATCAGATCTAAAATGATAGTCCTTGCTGAAGGTAGATCCATCCATATTTTATGGGATTCCCTCTCACAAAAATAATGAATATGACCAGATTTCCCACATGTGTGACACACCCTAGGTACTTCCTTATAATAGAGTTTAAGGTGTCCCTTTTTTCCACACTAGTAACAAAACACTCGACTTTACCCTAAAGTCTATTTCACAACCTTTACATGGCCTCGATAATCATCACCTCTCTTCTTATTTTGGCCAGAAAAATAACTTTAGATACCTCCTGCTACCACTGATGTCCTAAAGAGTCCTGTCTTACCATCTATATCTAACTCAGCCATAGATTCATTTTTGACAACCTCAAAAAAGGTGGGTAGGCACATAATAATTACCATATACCAAATAGAAGTCCTCAATCCCATTTGAACCTCTTTTCCTTTAGATATTCCTTGGAAACAAGCTCTGGAGACAAGTTCACCAACTCAGAAAACCAAGTAGCACACTATATAGAAGAAAAATCTCCCTTATCTAAAGAAAAAAATTCTCATACCTTTTCCACTATCAGTATCTCAGTATAGAACTATTCATTGAAGGATTTATTAAAAGTGGTCAAGGTGATATCTTCATAAAATTTTTCTTACACAATATATTACCACAACTTCCTTCATGACCCTTGAAGCATATAATTTAAAAAACTGACCATGGAGTATTTTGGAGTTTTCAAGAAGTGAAAAATCTTCTAAATCATCTCGATCCATTATTATGATTCATTGGGTCCCTTTTCACCATAAAATATTGATGAATGATTCTTAGTAAATTCCATAGCATGATCCAACCACATTTCAAGTTCAAAATTGGTGAAAATAGTGATGTAGCTTTGTTTTGATACTATTTTTCCACATACATTGATGGAATTTATTACATTTTTGATAATAAATGTGCTTAAATTGAAGATATTATGAATATTGGTCAATATATAGTCAAAAAATATATTATTTGGATATTATTTTGAAATGCCGTGTTTGTGGTACATAAATGATTAATTGATTCTTTGTTTTAAATTCTTTTATTTTTAGAATAATTTTTTTTTAATCATTTTATTTTCTTTTAATATTTTTTTGTGAATAGATTTAATGAAATATAAATTTTAAAATTAATAGTTAATTCCATAATTTAATTTACTTTAATCCTTTTGATAAATCTTGAATATGGAATTTTTATATCATTGAATTTATGGGCATTTTTCATATGAATTGATCTTAAAAAGTTTTTTTTTTAAAATTTAATCGATATCCACATTGGGGTTTTAGCATCACCCACAAAACCAATTTCGAGCGACAACCACATATCCATTTTCAACCAGTTATTTCATATATCAGAATTCTGTAGTAGATTCATGTCTATGTATCTAGTTTTTTCAGAAGCTAGTCCATGCATCTATTTTTCTGTCAAGGCCCACATATTTGTTTTTACAACCTCGTAGCCAATTCTTGATCTAACAAGTTCAATGTAAGAGAAATGTAAAAATTGATCTCGATGTATCAAAATCCATCCAAAGTAGAGATTATATTAGGAATCACTAAGAATTTGAAAAAGAATCAAAGGCTAAGTCTGATGAACAGAGCACAATTAACTCTGATGACACTGTTCAAAATAAATAATACGATGCCAGTACAATGATTTTTTTCTGCATTGTCTAGTGAGTCAAAGTTGAAGTGTTGAGTCGGTATGAAACTATGATGAAGTTTAGGTTTTATGGTAATGAATAGAAAATATACACCAATGAACCAAGGGTTTTTGTTCAAATATTAAGTTAGTGTTCGATGTTGAAGAATTCCAATATAGATGATTAATCCCAGAATGGAACTTGAAGCTGAGATATCTCATTGAAGGTTTGTGTTGAGTGTGAGAAACCAAGATGTTGAATGATCTAAATGAAAAAGACGAAACTAGGTATGAGGATGACCGAAGAAGATGAAATCAATGAATCCTGAATTTTCATCAACGTTGACAATTTTTTCTTAATCATAAGTGGATAATGATCTCACTGGTCAAAGTTACAAAAATCAAATCGAGACCAAAGATGGAAGATGATCCACCTAAATTTTTCGATGAAGAAAAAAATACCTAGAGTGAAATTGAGAGACTCAATGAAATAATCTAGATCAAGGGATTCTTGTTTTCTAGATACTATTTTTTTTCTTTTTCAAGATCTTTATTGGGGATGACAATAGGATGTTTGGGTTCTATAATGTTGTAGCTTCACAATCAGACTGTAGTGCATGTGAGATAATCTGACCATTTTCCTTAGTGAAGTTGTAATCATCTAAAGATGGTGTTGCGCATTGAGGTATTGTGTTTTTGTCTCATGTACTTACATTATGTGAAGTTGGACCTGGTGAGAAGTTCCATCAAACCACATGGGATGTTTAAAAAAATCATTTGTAATGCAATGAGTAAGGATGATCTAGAAAAACTAAATTATACCAAGATCAAGCCACAACTAGTCAAGTAAGACATCGATGAATTCACACCAAAGATGATGAAGTTATATCTTCTAAACTTTCTTGTACAAGAAGATTTGTTATGTTGATGATGGAGATAGTGGTAAGACTGGGTTTCATAGAGATTTCCTCAAGAAACAAATTTCTACCACATGTTAGGGACAATTGAAATATTTCACTATTACAAAACCCACGTTTAACACCGCTAGTATTTTTCAGTGCTAGAAAAAAGCGTTGATAAATGATATCTTTATCAGTGCTAAAGAAAAAGCTAATAAATTTAACCATTTATCAGTACTGATAAATTTAACCATTTATCAGCACTGATAAAGGTATTTTTTATTACTGATTTATTTTTAGTGCTGATAATGGGTATCATTTATCAGCGCTTTATTTTTAGTGCTCATAAAGGATATCCTTTATTAGCGCTATATTTTTAGCGCTCATAAAGGAGTCATTTATCAGTGTTTTTTGCAATGATAAAGAACAGAATAAATAAAATTAAATAATTAAATAAATAAAAAATAAAAAATGAGTTTATTAAAAAAATATTATACATTTTATTAATTAAATAATTATTGATAAAAATGAATAAATTAATTATACTATATATAAATTATAAATACTAATAAATAATATTTATTAAATATATAGATATGCAAAATGAAAATTAAACAAATTAAAATTAAAAATAAGTAAATTGAGAAAAATATTAAACATTTTATTAATTAGATAATTATTGATAATGTTAATAAATAGTATATATTAAATATATAGATATATATTAATGTATATAAATATGATTTATATATTGAAAAATATTTATGCGCTATATTTAGTGAATAATGGTTTATAATTAAAAATTAATATGAATTAAAAATACTAAATAATTTTATAGAGTAATTGACTTATAATTGAATGTCGTTTGATTTTTTAATTTAACATATATTAAATGTGTGTTATATTGATTTCACATATACGTAATTAATACATTTTTATATACAATGTACACACACAAAACTTATCCATTTTTCAATATTATTAAAGTGTACTTATTTTTAATTCATTTAATTTCACTCATTTTTACCACACATGCACTTTCATTAATAATGTTAAAAAATATCTTTTAAAAAATATTTATAAAAAAATATTTATAAATAAATATATTTAAAAATGTACATACTATATTTATAAAATTATATATTTATAATTATAAATAAATAAATATTTTTTTAAAGTATTTATATAATTATAAATAAATAATTATATATATTTAAATAATTATTAAATTTATATTAAATTTACTTAAATAATTAATATATTTACTATATTTATATTTTTATTTATTTATTATATATATATACATAATTATATAAATATATATAATGATATAAATATTATTTTTTAAAAATATTTATAGAATTATAAATAAATAATTATATATTTAAATAATTATAAAATTATAATAAATAGATTTAAATAAAGAATATATTTACTATATTTATATTTATATATATTTATTAAGTATATATATATATATTTATAATTTTTTTATTTACAATTATAATTATAAATCCTTTTTCAGTGCTTAAGTAATAAGCGCTGATAAAGATGAGGCTTTATCAACGCTAAAAAAGTGCTTATAATGACCTATCTTTATCATCACTAAAAAAACACTAATAAATATTCCTTTTATCATCACTTAAATAATAAACACTAATAAAAGGACTCTTTATCAACTCTTTTTGGAAAGCGTTGGTAAAAGTGTCTCGATCTAATTAAAAAAACCTAATCTATTGTGAACTCTTTGAGGGTGCTTCTCGTGCATTCTACCCTTTCTCCAACCCCAATTCTCTCCTACCTTTCCCTCAACCGCTTCACCCTAAGGTCCCAGAACTGTTCAATGGTGTTCCGAATCATTCGATCTTGACTTCAAAGTACAACACGACATCGACTCTTCTTAATATCTCCTTGATTGTGCGTTTTAAGTAGCATCACCCTTTAGTTGACACGTTCAATAAGTTAATCTTCAAGTCTTGGGGGTTGAAAGATCGAGCAATGGTAGGTCTGATCATCAAAAGGAACATCATGATTCAGTTTGATTTAGAGGAAGATCTGGTCAGGGCTTGGTCCAATTCCCCCCGTAGCTGGAATGACTTCCGGTTCTATCTCTCCAGGTGGTCATTTGACTTCCATTATGAAGCATGACATTCCAAAAACAATGATTTAGGTTAGTTTCCCCAAGCTCCCTTTACCATTTCAAAATCCAGTGATTATATGAATTCTTGGGAATCTCGTTGGTAGATATTTATATTCTGATAGTAGAACCTGATCAGTTTCTCACCATGTTTCTCCTCACATTTGCGTGGAAGTTGATGTCTTGAGAGTGCCTATAGATTATATTTGGATTATAGTGGGGGAAGAATTTTGATTCAAGCAGGTTGTGTGGTTTGAATCATGGTCTAATTTCTGCGTTTCCTGTAAGAAATTGGATCATTCTATATCTGACTACAGGCAAGGGACCAAGAACCATGAATAATAACAGGTTACAGTTTCTATAGATAATGACAAGAGATTCAAGCCTAGTGTTGGTGAAGGGCTGATGGGGCAGAGTCAGTTGGACGTTTCTACTGACCCATGCAATGCATAGGCTATTCAATGCAAGTCTCAGGGGGGCGCATCTCCTCGGTGAATGGAAGTTATAAAATTATATATATTAGAAATTATTTATAGGCATTCATCATTTTAGGTCAATATATACTTTTTAGGTCTATATATACATTTAATTAATTGTAATATAATTTATACTTAAATAAAAAATAAAATATTTTAAACTTATGTTAATAATAAAATTAGGTAACTATACATACATTTTTTTGAAATAATTAAACTTTCCAAAATTTAAATAATTATATTTTATGCACAATTACCCAGAATAATAATTATTTATAATTAATATAATTTAAAAATTATTTTTAATAGTATTTTTTTAGTTTCATTAGAAAAAATATTATTATATATATATATATATATATCGAATAATATATTGTATATTTAAATAAATTTAAATATGATAAATAATATACACACACATATATATATAATTATATTCAAATAAATTTAATAATATAATATATACATATACATATATATATATATAACATATATATAAAATATTTAGGTAGATTCACTTTATATATCTATGTATCGAATGAGGAGTAACCTTTATTTTATAGTTTTTGACAGTGGAAGGTGTGAACCCTATTCAGGTTTATTTCCTATCGAGGTAAGTGTGAACGAAGTACACACCTCCATTGATATATTTTTCCAATCATATAAAACCCTATCATTTTTTAATAAAATAAAACCTATTAAGAAAGGAAAAGTTTTATCGAAATAAACATTAAAAAAAATCCTTAACCAATTATTTTATTAAATTTTTATTTAGATCCTTATAGATAACTTCAAGGATAAAAATGAAAGTAATTAATCATTAAATCTGCCTCCATGTAAAATAAAATAAATTAATTTTAGTAATATAAAATCGACATATAAAATTACACTATAGAAACCAAAGACCCTTGGGCTGCGCAACACTATAGTTGCGTATTCCGATTCTTCAATCTCCACCCTCTCTATTTATTTCCCTCCCTTCACTCTATCATTTCTCTGGTTGTGTGGATCTTTGATTTGGAAGAAGTTAGTGGAAATGGAGGCATCAAGTTAATAACTAGTGTTAATGGTGCAATTCTCACAAATGGGAGGCATTGCCCCTTTTAGAGAACACAATGAAGTATAATTTTCATCCTCATCAGTTTCACCTCTTGAATAGTTATCATTTCATTTTGTTGCCTTGAGACTCATCTCCCATATCTTGTGGACATGAACTTATGTTTCTTATAATACTCTGAGCATTAGTCATCCCATGGATGACTATTACTTAGATTATTTCAAGCAACATAGGTGGATGTCCACAAGAGATGGATAATGTGTGTTAAACAACAAAATGCAATGATAACTGTTCAAGAGATGAGATTATGAGGATGAAAATTACACTTCATTGTGTTCTCTAAAAGGATAATACCTCCAATTTGTGATAATTACACCATTGACACTAGTTATTAACTTGACGCCTCCATTGCCACTAAATCCTTCCAGATCAAAGCTCCACACAACCAAAGAAACAATAGAGTGAAGTGTGGGAAAGAAATGAAGAGGGTGGAGATCGAAGAATCATAATACACAACTGTAGTGCTGCGCAACCCAAGGGTCTTAGGTTGATATAATGTAATTTTAGCTAATGAGTGTATGTCACTGAAATTAATTTATTTTATTTGACGTGGAGGTAGATTTAATGATGAATTAATTTCATTTTTATCCTCAAAATTATCCACAAGGATCTGAATAAAACTTTAATAAAATAATTGATTGAGGATTTTTAATGTTTTTTTCAATAAAACTTGTTCTTTTTTAATAGGTTTTATTTTATTAAAAAAATTATAGGGTTTTATATGATTGGAAAACAAGGTCTATGGAGGCATGTACTTCATTCACTCTCACCTCGATAGGTAATAAACCTGAATTGGGTTCACGCCTTCCACCATAAAAAACTATGAAATGGAGGTCAATACTTATTCGATACATAGATAAATAAAGTGAATATAGTAAAATATTATATATATATATATATGTTACACACACACACACATTATGTTAGTATCTTTATTTGAATATAATTATATATATATATGTATATTATTTATTATATTTAAATTGATTTAAATATATAATATATCATTCGATATATATATAATACTATTTTTTCTAATGGAACTAAAAAATAACATTAATAATAACTTCTAAATTGGATTAATTATAAATAATTATTATTCCAGGTAATTGTGTCTGTTATCAGTTTAAAATTGATATTTTATTTAAAAAAATGTCACTCACTAAAAATAAATCAAACATGCTCGAATAGTCTTGATAATTTAGGTCATCGATTCATATATCCTTTATGACGTGTAAGAATCATTCTCACATCAAACTGATATATGGTGTGATCAGTATAGGTCAAAGTGCATGTTTCCAGTTTAAAATGACATTTTAGTAAAAAAACAAGTGACATACTCAAAACTGAGAAAACACATTCTTATTGTTTTGATACTTTATGAAAACAATACATAAGTCATTTGAGACATGTAGGAATTAGACGTACCTAAATATAACACACAGTGTGATCGGTATGACTCCAAGTGTGTCTTTTTATTTAAAAAGGACATCAATTTTAATAAAAAGGAAAACTGACCTACTCAAAACTGATAAAACACATTCATATTGTTTTAATACTTTAGGAAAATGATTCATAAGTAATTTTTGACATGTAATAATCATATACACCTCAATATGACACACAGTGTTCCCATTATGACTGATTTTTTTTGTTATTATTTTAAAATTGATAGTTTAGTTCAAAAAATTTCACTCCGTGAAAACCAAGAAAACATGCTAGTATTTTCTTGATAATTTAGGAAATTCATTCATAAGTCATTTTTTATGTGTAGGAATCAGTCTCACATCAAGATGATACATGATATTATCAATATGATTCAAAGTGTGTTTCCAGTTTAACATGACATTTTAGTAAAAAATACACATGACATACTAAAAACTAAGTAAATGAATTCATATTGTTTTTATGCTTTATAAAAACGATCCATAAACAATTCAGGATATCTATTAATTAGTTTCACCTAAATCTGATGCATGGTGTGACTGATATGACTCAAAGTGCGTCTTTTTATTTAAAATTGACATCAATTTTAGTAAAAGGACAACTCACCTACTCAAAAATAATAAAACACATTCAGATTGTTTTTATACTTTAGGAAAAAAATCCATAAGTTATTTTAGACCTTTAGGAATCAGTCGTACCTCAATCCGAAACATGGTGTGACCGGTATGACTCCAAGTGTGTCATTTTATTTAAAAATGACATCAATATTAATAAAAAGGACAACTGACCTACTAAAAACCAATAAAAACATTCATATTGTTTTGATACATTAGGTAAATTATCCATAAGTAATTTTTGAAGTGTATGAATTAGCTTCACCCCCATACGATGCATGGTGTGTCCGGTATGACTCAATGTGTCCGTTATCAGTTTAAAATCGATGGTTTAGTTCAAAAAATGTCACTAACTAAAAACCAAGAAAACAAATGTGTATTTTATTTATAATTTAGGAAACATATTAATAATTAATTTTTGACGTGTAGGAATTGGTCTCATGTCAAACCGATAAACGATGTGATTAGTATGAGTTAAAGTTCATGTTTCTAGTATAAAATGACATTTTAATAAAAAATAAATGTGACATACTAAAACTTGAGTAAAAACATTTAGATTGTTTTGATACTTAATGAAAATGATCCATAATACATTTGGGATGTGTAAGAATTATCCGCACCTAAATATGATGCATGGTGTTACCAATATGACTTAAAGTGTATCTTTTTATTTAAAATTGACATCAATTTTAGTAAAAAGGAAAACTCACCTACTCAAAACCGAGCAAATGCATTCAGATTGTTTTCATACTTTAAGAAAATGATCCATAAATCACTCGTGACATGTAGGAATCAACCACACCTCAATACTTTACAATATGTATTCGATATGACTCAATGTGTCCGTTATCAGTTTAAAATAAACATTTTAGTTCAAAAAGTGTCACTTACTGAAAACTAAGAAAACACACTCAGATTGTTTTTATAATTTATCAAAATTATTCATAAGTAATTTTTGATGTATAGGAATTGGTATCACATAAAATCGACCCACAATATGATCAATATGAGTCAAATTGCATGTTTTCAGTTTAAAATGACATTTTAGTAAATAAGTTATGTGACATACTGAAAACAAGGAAAACAAATTTTAATTGTTTTTATACTTTAAGAAAATGATCCATAAGTTATTTGAGATGTTTTCAAATCAACCACACCTCAATCTTATGCACGGTGTGACCGATATGACTCCAAGTGTTTTTTTAAATATATAAGTATCATTTTAGTTTAAAACACACATCATATCACCAAAACTAAGAAAATGAGCCTAGATTGTTTTCTATTCATTTAAATTATATATTCATACTTCATTTTGTTGATTTTGTTGTGTTTTTAGTGCTACAGTGTGCTGTTACATCACACTACACTGGTGGGGTAGTGTGCTGTAACAACAAACCACAGTATGCCCCTTTATCAGTGCTGATAAATGGCCCTTTATCAGTGATTTTGAGTGATGATAAAAGAATAGGGATTTTAACCTTGCTCCAGTAGTTAGCACTTATCTAGCACTGATACATTGCATTTTTAGCACTGTTAAATGAGTGTTTTGTAGTTGTGCTTGATGTTTTTTTTGGAATTTAATTATTACATTATGATGAAAGTAAGAATTTTAATAAAGTTTATCTAATTAAGTTGGTTGGATGAAAGGATACAATTGAGGCTTCTAGGATAATTTAGATAGGGGATAATTTGTGGGTGAGAAATATTAAAAAACATAGACATCAGTAACAAAGAATCATGAGTATAATTTTTTAAAGGATATGAAGATTGATGGGGTTTTTATTCCTCTAACATGTTTGAATAATAATTTTAGTGGATATACCTAGTGATTTCAACTTGTAATTCTTTCCAAGTTTAAATTTATTTTTTCATAAAATAAATTCTCTCCAGACTTATGATCGTTAAATAATCGATTGATGTTTGATGATATCATTTTATGTCATTTCATTTTATTCCTCTTTCTTCTATTATGTGACTGAAACATTACCAATCAAAGTGTGTTATTCATCGAGTTAATATTGTTAAATTAGCATGGTTAAGAGTTTTATGTTTAATATCATTGTTTAAACTTCTCAATTATCAATCTAGAATTGTAAGAATAACATAAGATCAATTATGTCTTGGTTCACAGTGATCATTGCATGATTCAATCGGCTCTTAATAAAATAAGTTAGATAATTGAGATCTTAGTTATTAACCTTGTATTTTAAAACTTAATGATATAAGAGTTTAGAGATTTAAATCTTTTAATTGAGGTATTTTATGGAGTGAAAATATTTAAAAGTGATGAATAAAGGATGAACTTGAAGAATCACTAGAAAAGACCATTATTTTATTTATGTTTTTCCCCTATTCTCACACACTAATGATTATTTTTTATTAATTTTAATTGAACTCGATCTATTGTTTAAAATCAATTGTTTCAATTACTTTTTTTAGAAAATTTAGGATAATTTTGTTTCAATATAAAATTCCTCCTAAAAACACTTGAAATACTTACAAAAATTATGATAGTGGAACTCCATAGGGGTAGCCTCATAGGAGAAAACCTTAGGTGCTTCTTTACTGTAGTATTTAGGGGAAAATTGAAGTAATATTTAAGTGACTATTAAAATACTAGCTCTTGAATTGACACCATTTCTAGGGAGGTTTCTCAAGAGTTTTTAAAAAAATATAAAAATAATTTTATTTAAAAGAAAAATAAGATCAAATAAAACCTCTCCCACCCTTGGAAAATATATTTAAATACTTTTTCTCTAAAAACAAGGATAATTTTTATATATTATATGATTATGAATTCAAAAAGATCATAGAAGACCATAAATAAGATTTAAATTAACATGTATTTGGATCATTAGTAAAATAACTACAAGAGTTTTCAAATTGTTTCCCCGAGTTCAATGTAGTATAGATTATCCTCTAAAATTTTTAAGAATAAATCCAAGAGGTTGAGGCTGAAATTTATGAATAGTCACTCCCCAACATGATTAATTTTCCCATGTTTTTGGAAGAATAATAAAGGCTACCAATCAATTTACTTTAGGGGGATTTCAATTTTTTTGACCCATTTTGTTTTGATATTTATGAATATGAAATAATAACTCAATCCCCCTGTTATTATAGTTTTGAAATTGAATCCTATTCAAGGGTCCAAGGATGGTTTTTTTAAAACCAAACCCACCAGGGCCTCACCTGGGCTGAAAGTAATTCGAGAGTGGAACCCTAATCCCACTTCCAATAGTCCATGGTTTGGTGATAAGTGCCGAGTAGGAAAAAAAATTGAATGAGAGGACGTATTATAAAGCACATGTACACAAAAAAACAAGCATATCTATGAAATAGTGAAGAGATATAGGAATAAGATGAAATATATAGAGTATAAACAATGAATTCAACAACCTCTAGGAAATTCCTCAAAGTGCAGTAAGGAAGTAAAATGACATAAATGGGAAAAATATATTCCCAACCGGAAATGGGGTCCCAACCTTGAAAAATATTGGGGAAGGGGAAAACTAAAGAGCACACGAATCCTAATATCCAAGGTTGAACACCAAAAATGACCATTACCAAGAACCATTATGATCCATCGAAACTAGGTCCACCAATGTCACCTATGATCTTCTAATCATTTGTATGAGAAACAAAATGTGTGGGAAAATATCATGTAGGTATGAGTGTATACATACCAAGTAGGATGCCTTGAAAACCAAGAAGTGGAATAAATAAAAATAAATGTCAATTTAAACACATAAAGAAGATATGCTCAAAATAAACCCAAGAAAAGAGAGAAAATGGATCTCTATCTCCATAACCAACTAAGAATAAAGAGTCTTCCTACAACTCCAAAGGTCCCATATCATAGTCAAGAATAATTCATAACCTCTCAATAATGAGTATGGTTCAACCATAACTTTCCACTATATGTCATAACTGGGGGAGCACTACTCCAATGAAGGACCCTTACAAAGATAAATATAAATGATTAGGAGTACCAATTCACAAATGGAGGACCCAAACCCTTTGTAATGTAGGGGATATTTTTATATACCTTTATAAAAGATATGGGGAACCCACCAAACAAATATACAAGGGAGTACCGGCCCCGGTAACACTCTGATGATCACACCTGATCACTGCCACATGCTAAGCATCTCTGAAAGAAGTGTCCTACATACATCACCTTGCATTTTACTTTTGATCCCAAAACAAATTACACCATTAAATCACATGTAAAAAAACACATAATATAAAATACTTATAGTTACAAATCCGAGTCCTAATGAAGGATATTTTCAAGGTATAAGTTTTTAGAAAAAGTGAACGATATGTATATAGCGCCACACAATGTGTGACTTTACCTAAGAACCTAAGTGTGTCCTCACTTGGAAACAACTTCGATACTTATGTATATCTACATAGTGTGTATACAAGTTTACATGGATTATACACCCACAAGATATCCTAGTCATGTTCTCTTGGTACATGACTTGTCTATCCATGTACTACTACACAATGTGTCCCTGTGGTACATGGCGTATCTGTCCACCTAGGGTCCTAGGTGTGTACCATTGATAAATGGATGGGAATCATGGGTAGGGTCACATGAACTGTGGTTTTGAATAAATGATGTGTGATATTTAACTCGGGCTAAAACCTTAGCCATTGTGAGAAACCAGACCACACAATGTGTGTTCCTCCGGAGTACATGATGTATAGTCACAAATTTCACAGAAATTAACTATAGTATTCACATAGGAAACATATCCATGAATACTTCCACTTCCACTATCAGTTTAATTTCCTGAAATATCTGAATCTAAAGTAAATCATATTTGATAATCATTTCCTGACCTTCAGTTGCCAAAAAACGGGAATTTTGTTACCCGATTGGTAATCCGTTGTGTCGTCTTCCACCATTAAGGGTCTTTATCCTCTAATCCATCCCACAAAATAGAAAATACACCTTGATACATATATAAAACACTAATATATTCATCATTCATGCATTCATCATGGATTTTTGGGTTCAATCATACTCAAATTTGGCCTAAAAAAGTGGAATCATGACCCTAGGGGCCAATGATGAAGAATGAAAAGAACGCCGAGGAGAAAAGCATCAGAAAGAAGTGATAACATCATTTACTGATGTGATACAGACTGATGATTTCAAAAATTTAAAATAAGGGTGAATTAAAGGGCCTAGAATATATAAACAAATAGGTTCAAGAAAGCTATTGAAAATTGGAATCATACAAAGTACATAAATCCCAGATAAACCTTAAGAATATAATAAATCATTTCTCATAAAATTTATCCTTTTGAGGAAATCACTAAATAATGAGACTTACCTCAATAATTGATTTATCATTGGTGATGAAAAAATATTCTAGTAAATAAGGTGAAGATCCTAGTACGTTTGTTGTTCGTATCATGATTCTCCTCGATCATTATCATCAATCCACATTCCCAAGTCATCAACTCCAACAAATCTCTTAATTCATTATCTCTAATATCTAGGGGTTATGAGAATAACCCATGAAAATTTTCATAATGTCATATTAATATAGGTTTATTATAGTTTTTTTTGAATTTAAGTAAATTTATTAAATAAATTATTTAATTTAATTAACACACCCTATGATGGAATCCTTCAACCGAAATCCCAACACTAACCAACTATATGTCATTCCTAGGATCAAACCCACATCCTAGAAACAAACACGATATCATATTTCCCATCCAAGGTCCCAATAATAGAAAGAACCATTTATTCTATAGAGATGTGTGTGCTTGATTTAATATATGTTAATATTTATAATATGTTAATTTTGGTGTCCTGCGACACCCAAACATTACACCAACTATGAGGAAAAATACATAGATATATATATAAAAGTACTCAAAGGATCAAACGTGGAAAATAGAAGTAATTAATTTATACCCTTCTTCAAGGAATTTCATATCTAAAAGAACAAGATAAATAAGGTGGAGGTACTGATCCTGGATCTAGATCTCACTCTACCAAGAGATCTCTTACATGCTCCTATGCTAGAAAATCACTCGAACCAAAGGAATGGTTCATCCACATAGGATCCCCTTTTTTCGTTCCTCTATGGCCACTATGTACTCCAAGAAGGTGGATCCTTCCTCGATGTACATCTCACCCTAATAAATTATGTGTAATGGGACATGCACGAATATCCTTAGTTGCGATACATGGAAGAATTTATGCACTCTGTCCAACTGTGGAGGTAGTGCCAAGAAGTAAAAAACCACACAAGATCCTCTATTTTCTGTCCTTGATTGCCACTATGTACTCTAAGAAGGTGGATCCTTCCTCGATGTCCATATCACCCTAGTCAATGATGTGTAATGGTCTATGCACATATATCCTCTGTTATGATACATGGAATACTTAATGAACTCTCTCCAACTATGCGTGTAGCTCCAAGTAGTAAAAAACCTCACCAATACTCCGTAGGATCTGGAGTGGGTCGATGAACTTCCAAGATATAATAATTCTTAGAACCAATCTCCACAATCCTCAACATGGGGAGAATCTCAGGAAAACATAGTCATCCTACTCGAAATCCTAAGGCCTACAACATTGGTCCACATATGATTTTTATCGACTATGATCTATCCTCATACATTTTATAATCACTCGAAACTTCTCTATTTTTATCTGTACCATATGCAGGCTAAGAAGAGATGTCTCTCCAATCTCGATCATATATAATAGTGTCTCACAGGGTCTCCCATATATGGCCTTAAAATATTCCATGTTGATAGTAGAGTGATATCTGTTATTATAAGAAAAATCCACCAATGTAAAGTGATCCTCTATATAGATTCCCAAACTTATAATGCATATATATTATGTCTTTTTAGATAAATATTCAATAAATTTCACAAATATATTCCCATGGAACATATAGGTTTAGTGTCTCTGGAGAATAGACACAAAATATTCTTATTTATTGAAATATCTTCAACATCTCCCATAAATATATTCCAATACAGTAATATTATTAGAAATTCCATACCTAAAAAATTTCTTCATAACCTAGGGAAAGGAAACATAAGAAAAGATGAGATTTGATGATCAGTAAGGGTAAAAAATTGAGATATCAATATAACATGAGTATATGGGTATGAGAACATGATAATAACATTTGAAAACCATACCCTATATATCATTAATCATAAATTTTAGTCATGACATAAATCATGGAAGTTCATATGACCTTAATCATAATGCAATCAAATAATATGAACTATGAGAACATAATGTTGTCATAATACATAAATTTGTGGAATAAACATAAGCATAGAAAATCATTTCCTTAGTATTCAAGGCTTACTACCAAAACTATCATAGTGGGGCGGGTTTACTCCCTAAATCATTATAGTAATTGAGGTTCACTCTCAAGACTATCATACCAATGAAAATAAATGAGTTTTATAAACATTACATCATTAACTTGTGGAAAATAAATAGGTTTCATAATCATTACATCATTTCATCATAACATAACCCATGGAAAAAGAAGAGCATTTCTTAAGCATTTTATCATGGTATAACCCATGGAAGTGAAATGGGTTTTATAAATATATTTTCATCATAAACATAAACCATTACAAAAAACAATAAGAATATTGTATTCGGATCATATCCCCAGTAAATCATAGGTTACATAAAATGATGTCATCTTAGATAGAAAATGATTTTGAAATATTAATTGGAACATTTCTTAAGAAAAATAGTCATTCCACTTTGAAAAACATTTTTTAAAACTTAAAAAATTTTCAAAATCATTTTATTTGAAAATAAATTTGGAAACTTATAAAGGAACCTTTTAATATTATTTAAAATATTTTTCAAGGAAAATATACTTTATTTGAAAGTCACTTTTTTTTTAAAAAATTCATAATTTTTTTTGGAAATAATTTTCTTTGAAAATTAAATTTGAAACTTATAAATTAATATTTATAATATTTATTAGACATGAAGGTGGAAAATACTGTTCATTCCATACAAGTTAAAACAAATATTCCTTTCACATTTTCAGTAAAATATAAATGGGCATTACGACATGATGATTCCTTTCAAAACATTTTTTTAAAAGTCAAACATGATTAAAAATTTATTTAATAAATTATTTGGATAATTTTATAAACATTTTTTGAAAACATTTTTAGAAAACATGGTTTTATAAGAAAAATGGGTTTTCAACTGAATATAGAAATAAATATTTTTTTATTAAAAACATTCATTTGAACTCTTGAGTACATAAAGAGAGTTAAAATGAAGGAAAAAATGTATTTTAAATAAATTAACAGAGGATAAGAAAATTTATGAGTTTATTAAGATAGGGATCATAAGACTTTATCATTGAAAACATAAACATAAACAAACCTGATAAACGATGAAATTGTATCATAAAACCCTTACCACTTTGGTAACATCAAAATGGTAGGCACCATTAAAGAATTACATAAAATTAAACTTTTAATATCATTAAAACAATTATATTTATGATAAAACATGTAAAAGGGTCAGTATATACACCTCATAAAATAATATAGGTTCATAATTTAACTTATATTCCAAAGAAGGAAATTTGAGACAAAAACCCATTACCGATTGGTAAATTTTGAAAAGTAAACCCCATGATAGAGATATACTAATATGGATTTGTAAATAACAATAATTTACAAGATTATAATCATAAAATAAATTCATGGGCAGTATATACACCACATAAAATAAATAGATGGTTAATATGATATGTGTCTCCCAGAAGTAAAAAGGGAGATGGAAATTCCTTTCTTTAAGTCTCGACTTCCTGCATACACATTCAAAACTACTCTATAATAAATATAAGTTTATTATAAATATATTATATAACTATAATTATATATATGTAGTATCATATATGATTTAATTATGACCTTTTATTACCTATTTATTAATAATTTCATGTTAAAGTCACGTTTCGGGCAATAACTGCTTTGTTTTTCTTCTATGTTTTGATTTTTTATTTTTAGTAATAATAATTTGATCATGGTTAAATAAAATATATAATGTTAAAAATTATATAAATACCCTATATATTTAGTGTATATTTATTTAGAGTAATCCATTAATGTTATAGATAGAAAATGAAATAATCCATTCATGGAGACGGTAAGACGTACGTATGCATGAACGCTGTTTCCTTTTTCTAGATAGATTAGATGAAAGAAATATAAATCATAAATTAAATTTCCATAATAATTTTTATTTCATATATATCACATATGTTTATTTGAACCTAAAATTACTACCTTATATGTAAAACATACGTGAAGAATGAATTACATCACTTTGTGAGATGATAGTCTGCCGTACACACGAACGGCATTATCGTATCCCCAAAAAAATGGAAAGTAATAAGGTATATGTGATATAATAATTAAATAAGTATAATTATTTAAAAAATATCATATATATTAATTTAATAAATCCTTATTACCATACAATTATATCAAAAATGAAAAACACATCGCATCGGTTTACGTGGCGGTAGTCCACCGTACACATGAGCGACATTATTTTTTTCCGAAAAGGTTTAGAGGTAAGTAGGAATTTGTGGTATTATAATTAAATAGGTATAATAATATAATAAATATAATATATAAATATTATATACATAATTATATCAATCCGTGATAGGTGGAGATGGAAAATGAATAACATCGGTTTGTGAGGCGGTAGTCCGCAATTCACATGAAAAATGATTTTGTATACCATTTGATAGAATAATAGATCGATATAAGTAATGAAATTAAAATAAAACATCTTATTATATTTATGATAATAATTTTATTATATCATAATGGTTCAATAATAATTTTACGGTGTGGGGGGATAAATAAAATAAAATGATTGGTTTGGGACTTTACCTCTTTATTGGAAAACTTCTTTTGGTTTGCACCAAAAGGATATATAGGTTGGATTTATGACTAAACTAAGGATTCTATTTTGAATGGGGGTAAGTGAATAATTTATTTTGGGAAGTTATTTTTATACCCAAATGGGTTTGGAAGTGTAAAGAAGTGAGGAGAGGGGTTAGCCTTTTATAAGTGAGGTGAATGGCACACTTGTAATTTTTGAAAAGAAAAGGTATACCCACATTTTTCACATTAAAAAAGAATAAAAAATGAGAAATTATAGAAAATAGAAGATTTAAGGTCTAAATATGTCCATAAAATGGGTTTTGGGAAATTTTTTAGTCATTTTTAACCCTAATCTTTTTTAGTTTAACCCCTCGGTAAATATATTTTTACCTTAACCGTAGTAATTAATTTTTACTGATTTTACTATTTATTATGGTAAAAAATTAAGTTGAACTTATTATACAATATAAATTATTCTGATTAAAAATATGGAATCCATATTTTAAAATTTAATTCACATAATTGAAAAAATTTAATTTAAAATTAACCTCATAGACAGGATGAGAAATCGATTTTTTTCAAAGAGAAAATGTTTAAAACATTAAAAAAAATTTATATCAAAATTAAATATTAATTTGATTAAAATGACCTAAATTGAAATAATATATATATATATATAATGAACTAGTTTTACTTTTAAAATGATATTAAAACAAATTTTAAGTTTTTAAATGCTTTAATAGAAATGACAATTCTTAATAAAAACCTGTATTTTTCATTATTCATCGGAAAATTTAACTTCTCAGAAAATTCTCAAAAATCCATTATAATATAATTTTGAAATGAATATTTAAAAAATAAATTTAATTTTTTAAAATAATTTTTCTAAAATTTTGTAAAATTAATTTTAAATTAACCACGCAAAATAGGACAAAACAGTTTTTTAGAAAAATATAATTTTAAGTGAAAAATTAGATTTATTGATTTCTATTTAATAAAAAACAAATAAGATGAATGTTAAAAACTTTTATTGAATATATAATATATAAATTTCCTTAAAATAATTAACCAAGATTTATTTATTTAATTTATTGACATAAAACATGTTTGGGTGCATAAAAATAGTTTTTTAGAAAAATATTTCCTTTGTTTTCAAATAGTTTTTAATTTAATTTCTAATTAATTGGTCACCAAATAATTCATCATATATTTTCATAATTTACTTAATCATATTCATATCCACCATTCCAATGGATAGGTGATAACTATCATATTAAATAATAATATTTTAATAGTATTTCAAGTTTTGTTTAAACTTTGTATTGCATGTAATGTAAAGTAAAATCAGTTTTGTGTGTAATGAAAGATAAATTAAACGTTTCATGTAACAAAAATTATTGAAAAGATTAAATTTATTTGAAAAAATAATTTCACAAAATTTCATAGTGTTACATTCTACCCCCTTAAAAATGAATTTCACCCTCGAAACTTGTTACTTTGGTACCAAAAATTGAGGATACTTATGACTCATTAGAGACTCATGTTCCCACATAACTTCTCAAGATGGTGGTTTCACAAAAAAACACTGACTAAGTGAGTGGTCTTGATTCTTAAAACTTTCTCTGTATGATACAAAGTATCCATTGGTTGTTCCTCATAAGAAAGATTATTCTCCAATGGTACGACCTATGCGTTTAGTACATGTGATGGATTATGTATATACTTCCTGAGGAGGGATATATAGAACACATCATGAACCTAAGAGCAGTTTATTGGAAGAGACAATATATTATCTATGATCCCAATATGATCAATAATTTCAAATAAATCGATATACCTAGGGCTTAGTTTTCCCTTCATTCTTATATGGTTAAATGTATAGTAACACCTTCTTACCAACTTCAAATTCTTGATCATGTTAATGGTTATGAACAAAACATTTATCTAAACTTTTTGTTATCTTTATGTTTTGATAAATTTATCTAACCTTCTCTTTCATTTCATCAGCTATATCTTGTCCAAATAGATTTTTTTCCACAAATTCATTCTAGTACATTGGAGTTCTATACTCCTTTCCATAAAAAGCTTCATAAGGATCCATATGAATGCTCAAGTGAAATATATTGTTTTAATAGAACTCAACTAGAATAAGGTGTTGATTCCAGCCAACTTTAAAATACATAGAAAAAGATATTAGTATATCCTCTAGGGTTTGAATTTTTCTCTCAGACTAACCATATATTCGAGAAAGACACACCGTGTTGAAACTCAATCCTGTATCAAGATCTTGATGAAGAATTCATGAAAACATTGAGGTAAACATTAGATTCCGATCAGATAAAATTGAATGTGGTACTCTACACAACCTTAAAACTTCATTAATGTATATTATGGAAATAAAATATAGATATAAATCTTATCTGATAGAAATTAAGTGTGTTGACTTCATAAGGTGATCAACTACAACCCATAATTACCTCAACATCAAAGATAAGATAAACCCTAATGGTTACCAATAACTTTAATCATATGTCCGCAAAGTTTAAGGCATTCCTCCTCAAATAAATTTTTCACTAAAACATACATAAAACCAAAGGGTCATATTTCAATAAATGTCTCAAGAAATACCGTTAATATTAAAAAAATATCATCACATAAAACCTCAAAAGGGGTGTCAGTGAAATTGAAATTATTATTAAACTTGAACTCATAAACCCATGATGGTATCCATAACTCTTACGTTAATATTACTCAGATACACATATGATTCCAAAAGAAAATTCACCCTTTATTCCTTAAATAATCTCTTATCTTATATAAAAACATTTCCACAGGAATATTGGGTTAAACCTTGTAAAAATAAAATATCAAATTTGACTTCATTATTCCATAATCTATGTAGAGTAAGATAATCAATGCTAAAAATTACATGAAATTTCACTAAATTATAAAAAATAAGATTTTAATAGGGCTTAATCATACAAAATAAAACATGAAATTCCCTACTAGGGAGTGAAGGATAAGTGTTTCCTAATTATCATGATTCACTTAAACCATTGTGATTGTATAAACTTTCACTTTTTAATTTATATTCAGAGGTTATTGTGTCTTATCATCATCACTATCCCTTATATTTGGGAATTGATTCTCATAATTATCATACTACTTAAATTTCAAACACTAGAGTGTGGGTGGTGCATTATGTGTAGATTTCTATCTGTTTTCATCATTAGTTAACTTATTCCTATCAACTTTACAATAAATTTCTCAATGAACTTATTTCTCACACTTAAAAAATTTACCAATACACTTAATACAATTTCCTCCATGTTTTCTTCCATACTTTGAGCATAAATAAAATCTCGTCTTCTTTTTTCTATGATTTTTAGAGTTTTCTTTGAATTCCATCTTCATTTTCTTGTCAAAACCATGTGATTGATGGGTAAAACCAATATCCATTTATACCTTGATAGAAAAAATGATTATTTCATCATATCTAATGAATTACCTTATGGAAAACACCCTTTGGATACTTGTTTTTAAGCCATTGAAGAATTGATCAACCTTACTTTCAGGTTGGATGATAATACTCGAAGCATACTTCATAATTCTTTTAAAATTTGTCTCATAGGTACCAAAAAATTCTTCATCATTTTAATTTAACTTAAATAATTACTTATCCATTTTTATGCTAAGAATATGAGGAAATTAATTATTAAAAAATAAGTTCTTAAACACATCCCACTCTATGGAGTCCATTTCATCATGTTTATTTGTATTCATGATAAGATTCCACCATTTATCCACTTCTCCTTCCAAATGATAGGCAAAAAAATGGAGTTTTCATGCAACAAACATTAGATAATGGAAAATAACTTTTAAATGGTAATAATCCATTGCTCAGAAACTAGTGGATTAGTAAAACTACTAAAATAAGGTGGACGTTTCCTCATGAAGGACTCAACAGAACATCATTACCTCCTTTAATCATTTGGAAGTTCACCATGATTCATATCCAGATAATGTTGTGTGAGAATAAAAAAATATTTTGTATTCTATATTCCATAATTTTTGGTTGATTTGGATGACAATATTTTCATTGTCTATCACACACAATATTAACATGATTCCTTCAGATTCTATCCATCGACTAAAACTAAAAATCACAGTGTAAACAATAATAATCATATTAGGGAACCACATAATCACAAAAAACCACCTATAGGATGTTTGAATCACGAAACACTATTTTTAATCTATGAAAAATTAGGTTTATCCTAGGCCATTCATATTCATCATCTATTTAAATCCTTCATGATGGTTCATAGAGAGGTTTTGAATTTAAAAATAATATCCCATAGGAGTGTCAAACCAGGTGTGAATAAAGGCCAACTATATTTCCCCAAGTGATGATAAAGTCTATCTTAATGAAACCTTTTTGGAGTTATTACCCCTTTTCACCCCTGTTCCTGAGCCACATCCCCTTGTAGTATCCAAACATGAATGTAATGTCTTGGAAACCACTTTCTCTATCCTAGGACATTTTCCTATACTTTGAATCATCCTTAGACTTATCCTTAGACATATCCCAAGAAATATAATTTGAAATATCCCTAGGGATCTCACTAAAGTTTTCTCATTCTAGTTTCCAAAGGTTAACTAAACATTTTCTTGTATACCAACAATAGAGTCCCAAACTTATCATACATAGATATTACATCTTTTTAGATTAATATTCAATAAATTTCACAAATACATTCCCATGGACTATATATTCTTAGTGTCTTTGGATACTAGAAAACAATATTCTTATTTCTTGAAAGATATTCAATAACCCCCATAAATATCTTCCCACATATTACTCTTCTTAGATATACCCTAAATAAAACCTTTCTTTATAATACGAGGAAATAAAACATAAAAAGGATGAGCTCATATTATTAGTAAGGTTAAAAAAGGTAGATATTAATATAAAGTGAGCATATGGGTATCAAAACAAGACAATAACATTTGAAAACTACATCCCACATATCATAGATCTTAAATGCAAGTCATGGCATAAATCTTGTAAGTTCATAAGACATGAATCATAATGGAATAAAATAAAATGAAAAATGAGAACATAATATTGGAATAAGACATATATTTTTAGAGAAAACTTAATCATAAAAAATAATTTCCTTATTAGTAAAGGTGCATTTCCAAAACTATCAAAGTATAATGGGTTCACTCCCTAAAAAATCATAGTAGTCAAGGTTTACTCCCAAGACTATCATAGTGGAAAAGTACCATACTCAATTGGGTTCACTCCCCATTATAATACTGTTTATCTCATGACATAAAATATTTAACCAACTCATTGTAGGGAGATATAGGTCCCACCCATATTTGGTAATAAGTTAACCTCCATACTTGGTTATAAAATAACCATGGTCACATAATGAAAATAATACGTATGTGTGACACGAGATCATAAAAAATTCATCATATCATAACCCACTAAAAGAAATGGGATTCATAAAGATTTAATCATAAAATAACCCATTAAAATAAATGGGTTTTATAAACATTTCATCATAATATATCCCCTAAAAAAATGGGTTTCATAAAAATTTCATCCTAGAATAATTTTTTGAAAGGAAATAGGTTTCAAAATCATTCTATCATTTCTTCACAACAAATCCCATGAAAAAAGAAGTAGGTTTCATAATAATTTTGTAATGGTATAACCCATGGAAGAGAAATAGGTTTCATAAAAATATTTTCACCATAAATATAAACCTTTCAGATAAATAATAATAATTTTTTCCTTGGATCACATCCCCATTAAAGATTAGGTTACATAAAAAGATGTAATCTTAGATAGAAATGGATTTTTAAAGATTACTTAAAAAATTTCTTGAGGAAAATAGCCTTTCCACTTTGAAAAAAACTTTTTAAAACTTAAAAAATCTTAAAAATCATTTCCATTGAAAATAAATTTGGAAACTTATAAAGGAATCTTTAAAAATCATTTAAATTATTTCTTAAGGAAAATATACTTTCTTTGAAAATAACTTTTTAAAAATAAAAACTCATAAAACATTTTGTAAATAATTTTTGTTGAAAATAAACATTGAAACTTATAAAGGAATATTTAAAACATTGATTAGCCATGATGGAATAAAATGTTTTCCATATTTTATATGTTAAAACAACAATTCCTTTCATATTTTTGGTAAAAGGAAAATGAGCATTGTTTGTAAAATGACATGAAGATTATTTTAAAAATTTTTGTAAAAAATAAATCATGGGTAAAATTTTATTTAATAAATCATTTGGATAATTTTATATATAGATTGAAAACATTTTTAGAAAATATGGTTTTGGAAGAAAAATAGGTTTTCGACCGAATAGATAAATAAAATTATTTTTCTTTAAAATATTCATTTGTCCTATTAAGTACATAAGAGAGAAAAATGAAGGGAATTTTTTTTTGAAGAAATAACCATAGGATAATAAAATTCATGAGTTTATTGAGAAATGAATCGTAATACTTTATCATTATAAACATAACCATAAATATTCCTGATAAATGATGAGACTGTATCTTAAAACCTCTACCACTACAATATCTTTTGAATCGTACGCCCCATTAAAGAATAACATAAAATGTAACTTTTAATATCATTAAAATAAGGATATTAATGATATAAAATGTAAAAGGTGCAGTATATACACCTCATAGAATAATATAGATGCATAATATAACTTCTATCCCAAATAAGGCAATTCGAGACAAAAATCCCTTATTGATTTGGTAAATTTTGAACTGTAAACCACATGAAAGATATATCCTCAAATGGATATGTAAATACCAATAAATTTCAGGATATTAATCATAAAATATATTCATGGTCAATATATGGTCAATATATACACCACATAAAATAAATAGGTGGTGAATATCTCATGTGTCTCATAAAAGTAAAAAGTGAGAAGAAAATCCCATACATTAAGTCTCGAATTCCTTCACACAAATTAAAAAATCTTGTATAATAATTTTTTTTATTATAAATTTATTAAATAATAATAATTATATATATTTAATACCATATATTATTTACTTATAACATTTTATTACCTATTTATTAACAAATTCATGTTCAAGTCATGTACCGAGCAATAACTACTTTGTTTTTCTTATATGTTTTGATTTTTTATTTTAGGTACTATTTATTTGATCATGGTTAAATAATATAAAAAATGTTAAAAATTATATAATTATCATATATATATTTAGTTTATATTTATTTATAGTAGTCCATAAACATTAAATATAGAAAATAAAATACATCGTTCATGGAGACAGTAGGCTGTACGTACACATGAACACTATTTCTATTTTCTCAATGGATAAAATGAAATAAAAATAAATAATAGTTTACCTTTATATAATAATTTTTATTTCATATATATCATATATTTTTTATTTAAAAATATCCTTATTACCTTTCATGTAAAATGTTTGTGAAGAATAAATCACATCGCTTTGTGAGGTAGTAGTTCGCTGTACACACGAACGACATTATCAAACCCCCCCACAGAATAAAAATTAAGAAGGTATAGGTGATATATTAATTAAATAATTATAATTATGTTAAAAATATGATATATATTAGTTTAATAGATCCTTATTACCATCCAAGTAAATTATAAATAAAAAACACATCACATCGGTTCGTGAGGCGGTAGTCCGTCGTACACACGAGAGATGTTATTGTTTCTCCAAAGGGTTTGTAGGTAAGTAGGTATATGTGGTATTATTATTCCATAGGTAAAATAATTCCATAAATATCATATATAAATATTAAATACATAATTATAACCATCCATGATAGGTGGTGATGGAAAACAAATAACATCATTTCGCGAGGCGGTAGTCCGCCATACACATGAATGATTATTTCATATCCCATTTGATGAAAAAAGAGATAGGTATAAGTAATTAAATTAAAATAAATACAAATTAGTATATTTAATATATTTAGGTTATTATATCATTATGTTTTAATTATAAATTAAGGAGTTGTAGGAAGAAATAAAATAAAACACTCGATTTGGGATGTTACCTATTCCTCGGACAACTTCTTTAAGTTTTCACAAAAAGCCTAAATAGGTTGGATTTATGAAAAAATAAGGATTATAGGATTATAGGAGGGAAATAATAAAGTTATTTGGGAAGATATTTTCAACTAAAAATGGTTTTTGAAGTGTGAATTGGAAATGAATAGGGGGTGACCTTTTATAAGTGAGGTGAGTGGTACACTTGTAATTTTTAAAAAGAAAAAGTTATACCCACATTTTTTACATGAAAAAAGACTAAAAAATAGGTAATTATATAAAATATAATATTTAATGTCTAAATATGGACATAAAATGGTATTTGGAAAAGTTTTGGGTCATTTTTAACCCTTACCTTTTTAGTTTAAACCCCGATAAACCCATTTTAACTTAACTACGATAATTAAATTTTACTACTTTAACTATTCATAATGGTAAAAAATTAATTCTAACTTGTTATAAAAATTAAATTATTCAGATTCAAAATTTGGAATCCATTTTTTCAAATACATTCATAGAATTGAAAAAATAATAATTTAAAATTAAACCCTTAGATGGGATGAAAAAATAGTTTTTTCAAAGAGAAAATGTTTAAAAGTTTTTTTTTTTAAAAATTCAATATTAATTTAATTAAAATTAAATAAATTGGATTAATTTATATATAATTGAACTAATTTTAATTTTAAAATCATATTAAAACAATTTTTTATATTTTTAAATGCTTCAATATAAATGACAATTCTTAATAAAATCCAATATTTTTCACTATTCATCAAAAAATTCATCTTCACAGAAAATTATAAAAAATTCACCCTAATATAATTTTTAAATGACGATTTTAGAATATAATTTAATTTTTTTCAAATAATTTTTCTAAAATTTTCAAAAATTAATTTTAAAACAAGTGTGCAAAATACGAAAAAACTGTTTTTTTAAATACATATTTTAAGATAAAAAATGGATTTATTATTATATATTGTCTATAAAATACATAATAAGAATGTTAAAACATTTTATAGAATATATAATATACAAATTTTATTAAAATAATCTACCAAAGGGATTTATTTAATTTATTGACATAAAATGTGTTTGTGTACATAAAAATAGTTTTTCAGATTAAGATTTCATTTTTTCCAAATCTTTAGTATTTCCATTTCTAATTAATTGGTTATGAAAGAAATAATCATATATTTTAATAATTTAGTAAATCTTATTCATACCCACCATTCCAATGATAATGTGATAAATATAATTTTAAATAATAATATTTTAATAGTATGCCATGTTTCATTTAAACTCAGTATTGCATGTAATGAAAGATAACCTCAGTGTTGCATATAATTAATAATAAACTCAGTATTGCGTTTAACAAAAAATATCAAAAGTATTGAATTTATTAGAAAAAAATATTTCAAAAAATATGAGGGTGTTACATTCCCAAATTCGGCTAAAGTCTAGCACACATGATCTCAGTATATCCTTCAAAAATTGGATGGTTCACTCAGACTGTCTGTCTGTCTTAAAGTGAAACACCATAATCATCTCTAACTAGGATATGAAATCCTCCTAAAAAACCATCCAAAACCATGTTTTGAATCTATTATCATATTTGGATATGATCATCATGGGTATCTCATGATGTTGGATGATCTCCTGTATATACAATTACCCCAAAATCTCAACTGAACTCTGCTCCTTGATGGTAAATAAGTGGGATGACTTGGTGAGAAGGTCAAAAATCACCCAAATAGAATCATAGACTCTATATATCTATGGATTCAATGTCATAAAATCTATAAATATTCTATACCATGTCGATTTTGAGATCTCAATAAGTTGAGTCAAACCAGTTGGAACTTCGTATTCAGCCTTTACCTACTGAAATGTGAGACATCGAAAAATAATCTCGATAATTCTCTTCCTCATTCTATACCACCAAAAATACTTCCAAAGTTCCCTATACATATTTGAAACACCCAAATGTATATCCAAGGTGGAGGTTTTAAACTAACTCAACACATCCTCACACAACATGACCATAACTACTTCCCATCCATGAAAAAGGATGACGTGCTCCCCTCCTTCAGAAAATCCATCTGGTGCATCTCTTTAGGCTATATGGTCATGAAAAACTTCAAAGTAAACATATCCCAACTAAGTTTCTCCAAAATTATTAATAAGTAGTGGATCCACTACCATTGATTGAATATAAGATACAACTCTCTCCTCTACTAGGTTAAGCTGTAATGAGGCTAACTATTCAGATATATCCTCCACCAAGCGAGAATGTGATTTCCTGCTAAGGAATTATTCTACTATATAGAGTGAAAACTATCATGAAGTTGTTGTTATTAAGAAACTAAAACCAATGCCTATGTATTAGGTTGATATATATTTTGGTGAATATATACCTGATACTAGTGGTCTAGGTAAAAAATGAAATGCTTTACCATAATATAATTCCTCCAAATATTTAAGGTGATAACTACCACTGCCAACTCTAAGTAATGGTTCATGTAATTATGATCAATATTTTCCAATTAATTTAGCCCATAATCAATCACTTTTTTCCTCTACATAAAAAAATATTCAAGCCTAGCCCTATAGGAATATCAAAATTCCATGTACTCCATACCCTCCTATGATAGTCTCTATATAGGAGCACTGGTCAGCCTCAAACATAACTCATCAAAGGATATTTGAAACTACTCAGTCTAGGTATACAAAAATCCTTTCAACATTAAAGAAGTTAAAGGAAATATAATACTATAAAATCCGACCATGAAACTTTGATAGTACCCTTCTGAACCAAGAAAACCCTGAACCTCCAATACGCTCTTGGGTGGATCCCAAGAAGGCATTGAATCAATTTTTACTGGATACACAACTACTCCATGATCAAAGATAACATTACCTAGAAAATGAACCTCCTCAATCCAAAAATGACACTTCATGAGCTTATCATACAAATAGTTATCCTATAGTACATCTAGAACTATCCTAAAATGCATTTATGCTCCTCCTTAGACACATAGTATACAAGAATGTCATCAATAAATAAAACTAAAAACTGGTCCAAGTATGGATGAAATATTTGGCTCATAAGAGATATAAAAATAATGGGGGAATTATTCATGATAAAAGGAATTACTAGGAAATCATAGTTCCTATAGAGACATGATAATTCCATCTTTTGAATATCATCCTCATGAACTCTCAACTGATGGTAGTTAGACATGAGATCAATATTAAAAAAACAACACCTTTCAACTGGTTGAGATGGACATCAATCCCCGTCAAGGGGCACTTGTTCTTAATCTTCACCTATTTTAGGTGACAATAATAAATTAAAATCCTCATACTCTCATTGTAACTTCTCTACCCTCCCCTTTAGTTTGAGTCAAGATGAAATTTAAACTTGGCCTTAGGCGACATCCTCAAGATGCCAAAGGCTAACAATAAATTCCAAGGGATTCAATACAATTAGTAGAGGATTTTGACTTATAAAATAAAACAACCACAACCAATAATACCATAAAAACCCACTATATTATGTATGATAACAATTTAAGATAACTCAATGTATAAAAAATCAACCAACTATATCAGAGTACCAAACAGAAACCAAGACCAACATCAAATAAAAAAAGGAATAAAAAACCAAAAAAACTCAAAAGATTCCAAATTCACTAACTTATAAACTTATGACAAGATCAAAGAACCAACTCCACTATCTATTCCCAAGTATCACGAATCATTACAAAAATAAATGTGATACCTTCCCTTTACCTATGTCCCGATAAACAAAATATACAAAATCACTACAGTTCCAAAGCAGGGGTGAGTAATGAAAGTCAATATAATTTCACCAAATGACTTCCCTACTCATTTCACTAGGATAGAACATGTTGGAACATTTATATAAAACAATTTTTATAAAATCATTTAAAACATTTTAGAAGTTCATATTCAACCAAAGAAATTCCAACCCAAGACAGTTTTCCAACCAAAATAGTTTTCAAGGGAAGCAACCAAATAAGTCATTCAACCATTTACTAACAATAATTTTGCATAAACCATTCCACTTTACAAAACCACACACACACACACTCAACCGCACAATCTTGGTGTTACCATTGATAGTGAAACTTCACATCTATAACCTATCCCTTTTATAGTGGTACACCATGACCATTATCCATCCCATTCAATTCAGGCCCAATCATTAATACCAAAAAATAATTCCAACCAATTATTACAAAACATTTCAATAAAACTATCCTCTTATTGATTTTTTTCCATGCATGAAAATCAAACAACTATTTTAAAATCATCATTTTAAAATCATGTTACCACTTTCACCTTCCACCAAACACCCAATTTTTACAATTCCACAAACCATCAATAAAGAGGGTTTCCATCAAGAATTACATAACAATTTCACAATCAATTTGAATAAAGATAATAAATTTGAAATCAATACTTCATGTTCTAATAAGATTATTCAAGAGTGAATCCACCTACCTTGGATATTATGGTGAAAATGAATAACAACACAAATTCTTTAACAAAACCTAGTTGAATGTCAAAAAACACACCATAGATATCATTCACTAAAATAAACATAGACATATCTCATCATGATTTGTAAAAACTATCATAGATCTATACCAAATAGACCAAATCTATGAATATAAGATAGGGAAGAAGAATAGATCTAAGGAAAACAATAAACAATGAAGACTTTCCAAGCAATCTGGCCTTCAATGCACTAATATTTTTCAACAAATCACTTTCAAATTTAAGGGGAGAGTCTCCATAGCCTTTGGAAGGTGTAAAAATTGATTTAGGGATGAAATAGACTAAAAAAAGTGGTTTAGGGGTAAATCTAAGTGATACCCACTTTTTAGGATATAAAATTTAACCATGCATAGTTTGATCATACAGTTAGGAAAATAGTGCACCAACCCATGCCTTAAAATACCCTTCACACAGTTGGTCCACATGGTTAGACAAACCATGAACCAACCATGTTTTACCCTCTGTTCTACTTTTCATGGTTACTCCTAGGTGACCGCATGGTTTGGGAAAATGGTGCTCCTAACCGCGTACCTGCCCAAATCCCCCTAACTACCCTTGAATTGTTTGTTATAGGTGATGCATGGTTTTTACTAACCATTCTCAAACCACGAACCTCTATAAAATCCACCAAACATTCCAAAATTCCTCCAAAAACTTCCAAAATTAACCTAAACACTTTACATACTTAAAATACATAAAGAAAGGGCTACTTACTTGAAACCAGGGGTGCTACACTCATTCAGCTTTTTGACAAACAATACCAGAGATTATAATTTGTACGTTCGATATATGTACAATATAGAAGTGTCACTCCCTATAGAAACTTTTATCAACAGATTATGGGCCAAAGACTCAATGTGAAGCTCTATATCTTTCAAAAGGTATATATATATAACTTAATGACTCATGCCTGGGTCTATAAAAACTATATCTAAAGTAGATAAGTCATGGGTCATACCTCAGTTCACTCTGGTGCCTTCAGGTAATAAGTCTCCACTACCTGAAGCTACCCTTCCACTTGATCACTAGTTCTCCACATATGGTGTTTTAACCATCAAACTAGAACCATATAAACAACCTCAAACATTCAAATAAAATAAAATCATCTACCACACCTTGACACTATCTATATTATGAGGCATCGACTCCCACATAAGGATTTAAATAGTGCCATAAAGAATGCATCTTGGTGGAGGATACATCCCTCTTCCTTCATTGCTCGAATCCATTACACATAATATCAACACAAGGATCCATCAATTCCATAAATTCCCTTGAAAATTATAGATATTAGGAGAACTATCAAATCAAGAGGGATCCTACTCAAGAGGTCCCATGAGAAACCCTATCTACTAAGATATATCTCACAGTATCATCCAAAAGGGAGGAATGGTGTAAGACCCCACTTGAAAATTAAGCCTAACACTAGGGATAAAGCATAAAATAAGGAAGTAGTGATAAAGGAAAAGAGATGAATCAAAATGAAAAATGACTATAGATCGCACCTCATACCTTGTATGGTGCCACTAGATTAGAAGCATATAATGTATGACCACCGAATACAACATGATGGGTTAGGAAATCCCAAGAATAATTACCTCGATTGTTATAGGAATAGAATGACCCATGCCTATGAAATTTGAGTCTTCTAAAAGTCCTCTAATAAGAAGAACCTAAAATATGCCCGAGTACACCACATGATTACTACATTGAAGATCCCCACATATGAGTTTGAACTTGAGTATGCCTCCTTTTCCAAGACCCTAAAGACTGACACCTGATAGATACTACAGAAAACTCATCTCTTTGATTTCAATTTATATATCATGTTTTCAAATTCCACCTTAAAAGAAATATATCCATATCATAATCCTTCTTAAGAATCTCTTAAACCAAAACTAGGGGTCTAGTAGAGAGATAAAACACCTTATGGAACATGTTCTCAAAATTTACCCAAGAGAGTGCCACATAATCAAATAGATGGGTGACCAAACCCCATTGATATATCTTTATCCTTCAAAAGTGGATGGTTTCGAGTGAAACCATAAATTTGGGTGGTGTTCACATAAAATAGAAGATATAAACAATAGAATACTGTCAAACCTCTAACACCTGAGGTTTTGTCTCACCCCATAATTTGGGTGGTCTATCATCCTATAAATCTAGAAGAATACTTAGTCTATGAGAATCATTTTCCTAAATAGTTAGAACTAAAAACTACTGTAATTGGTGTACAAAATTAAAATGACCATTTGGGGGTGGATCCGATCACTGCTTGATGGGTGGAAACACTACTCATAGCTTGATTG
Organism: Viscum album; assembly: GCA_963277665.1. Classification (NCBI taxonomy): domain Eukaryota; kingdom Viridiplantae; phylum Streptophyta; class Magnoliopsida; order Santalales; family Viscaceae; genus Viscum; species Viscum album. Next base: position 1,906,068,214 of record OY728160.1, read on the forward strand.
GTGAAGGAACTTTACAAATAAGATCATAAAATAGAGCCTTGATACTGTGATGGAAATCAAAATGACCCTATTTTAGGGTGTCCTCACTCAAATGGTCATCATCATGGCCCTGTATTAGTATCCTAGTTGGCTATCATCAGGATGAATCTTGAAAGTTTACAATACTTACCACCATTATATGATAATATCTAGTTATTTGACTCAAAAAGTACATGAAGGTCAAAAATACCCAATCCTATATGACACAAGTACCAATGGCTCCCTACAATATATTCCTCGACATGTCGAGTTAAAACATAGGTAGTTAGAGTCCTGTTGTATGGATACATCAGTAGCTGCACCAATACTAGGTTCCCTGGCCTGAGAGCCAAACATAAGACACTCCAAAATCGTTTCCCTAAGTTCCCAAATCAATCCTGATAGCATTTATAACTCCAAAAATTGATCCAAGGATAAACCACCACCTTTGATACCACTCTTTCACAACCCAACCCATTGGGTCCTCTCCTGGACTAACAGTAAGATAAGAGTGGAACCTCAAGGCCACCTACAAAAGTTTGTGGCCTGGTGACAAGTGATGAGTAGGTAGAACACTAAAATGAGAGTCCTTGGCATAAATTACCCATACACACACACACACACAAAATCATCTCCATGAAACATTGAAGAGATATAATAATAAAATGAAACATATAGAGTATAAACCATTCCTGAAACAGCCTTTAGAAAATACATAAAAGTGAATTAAGGGATTACAAATGGCATAAAGTGAAAAAAATACACACTTAACCATAAATAAGGTCCTAACCTTAAAACTAATAGGAAAGGGGAAACCTTAGAGTGGAAAAACCCATTCTATAAGTCTGACCTCCAAACATGATTAGCACATATAAATGATAAGATCCACCAAAAGAAGTTCCACCAAAGTCACCAATGATCTATATGTCAGCTGTATAAGACACAAAATGTGCATGAAAATCCCATAAAGGGATAATTATATACATTACTAGAATGGAACCCTAAAAAAAATAAGTATAATTAATAAAAATGGAGAGCCATATCAACCCATAAATAAATAGGGCAGAGAAACCCAACATTAGATATGTTCAAAAGAAATAAAAGTGAAGAAAGAAAGACGATATCTATCTTCACAACCAGCTAATAATGAAGAGTCTTTTCACATATCCAAAGGCCCCATATCCTAGTCAATAATCATGTGTAACCTCTCAAGAATGAGTATGGTGGAACCACACCTCACCACTAAATAGTACATATGAGGGAGTAATACTCTAATGAAGGACCCACACACTGGAAAATATCAATGATGTTGAGTAACACTCCATAAATAAAGGAACCACACCCTCTGTAATGTGAGGGAGTTCTATATATACAAGTATAAAATATATGGTGGGATTGTCACCTAGAGAGAAATGGATGTACTGACTCTGTTAACACTCTCATGATTAAACCTGATCACTTCCACCCACTAAGAATTTCTAGAAAAAGTGCCTCACTTACATCACCTCATGTTGTACCTTTTATGCCAAAAAATGACACTACCATGTACTATGCAGAAAAATTATCATTATAGGCTAATTTTAGGCCCAAACTCAAGTCTCAAAGAAGAAGATACACAAGGTATAATTTTTTTAAAAAGTACACAGTGTGTACATAGGGTCACATGGTGTGACTTCTCTTGGACACTTGGGAATGCCCCCACTTGGACATGGAATTTATAACAATGTGGCTCTACATGGATTGTAATTAGGGCCACATGATATATATAACCACATGGGGTCTTGGGAATTTTCTCTCAGGAAACAACTTGGCTAGCCATACATAATGTTTTTGTCCACCTAGGATTCTTGGAGTTTTGATTTGGCACATGAAATGGATACTCAGTTTGGGTCACTTGGCGCATGGGCCTAGCCACATAGAATGTGATATTTAACTTAGGCTAAAAACATAGACACCATGAGAACCCAGACTTCATGGCCTGTGTTCCTCTAGAGTACATGATATATAGTCATGAATTTCATAGAAACTAACTATAATATTCATATAGATTATAGATCTATAATTTCCCCCTTCCAAAACCATTTAACTCACATAAAATGGTCAAATACAAAGGATTCCATCTCGGATAATCATTTCCCAACCTTTAGTGGTTAGAAAATGGGAATTTGTTTACTCAATCGGTAATCCATTATGTCATCCACTGCTATTCGGGGTCCCAATCCTCTAATCCATCACTGATAACCCACAATCCACCTCGATCCATGTGAAAAAAATAGATCTATATATCATTATAATATCCAAAAAAATATAGGAGTTTTATTTCACTTGAATACTGATCGGAAATTTCAAATCATGGACCCATGTGATGAAGAAGAAGAACATGAAGAACAGTGGGGAGAAAAGTAAAATAATAAAGTAAAAATGCCATTGGAATATGCGATCCCAACTAATGATTTCATAAACATAAAACAAGGGGGAATTCAAGGACATAAAATATATAAAAAAATTGGTTTAAGAACACTTTAAAATTAGGATCATGTAAAGTATGTAAATTGTAGATAAATCATAAGAAGATAAGAAATCCATGCTCATAAAATTTATTCAAGGGAGGGAATCACAAAATAACAATACCTAACTCAATAATAGATTGATTTTTGGTGAAGAACAAATCCTCTAGAAAATAAGTTAAAGATCCCACTGCATCCATCATTCATCTCACGATTCTCCTAGATCGTTATCATAGATCCACATTCTTGAGTCATCAATGCCAATAGAGCTATCACTTTATCCTCTATAATATCCAAGGGTTATGTGGATAATCCTAGGAATTCATCATAATGACATATTAATATAGGGAGATTAAGGTTTTTGTGAATTTAATAATTTTTTTTAAATAAATTATTTAATTTACTTAACACACCCGCTAATGGTCTCCTTTAATGAACACCTTATGCTGGACAAATTTATGCCACACAAAGGATAAACCCTGCATTCCAGAAAGGACTGCAGTCTTAGATTTCCCATTCAAGGTCTTGATCATCAAAAAATACATTTATTCCATAAAGATACATGCATCTAATTTAATATATATTAATATTTTAAATATATTAATTCTGAGGTCCTATGGCAGGAAAACACAACACCGAATATAATGAAAAATATAGAGATATATATAGAAATATTTAAAAGACCAAACATGAAAAACTATATTCTTTACAAGTTTGGATTTTTTGTGGAAGAATTTTTTTTGGGGAGAACACAAGGAGGAGGTGGATCTTGTTTTAAAAGATGATGAACTAGAGATAGTCTCTATAGAAAATAATTTGGAGCTATAAATAGAAAAGTAGGCTATCCGATTAAAATTCGAGAATAATTTTTTTATCTACTAAGTTTTTCCCTATAAGATGTGGAGGGACTATTGGACACATGTCCTCCCACTTAAGTAGAAAAGTTGGCCCCATATATTATTCCTCCATCCAAAATGAAAATTTGAACCACAATACAAGGGGGATGAATACAAAATATTATTTACAAGGGGACCTTGATATAGGAGTGATGTTTACTAGATGCAGGAAAGATAATATGTGGAAGTTCTTAAAATACAAGTCCCGTATATAAATATATTGGGGATAAATAATAGGCCATCCAACTATAGAAATTATAAAATATAGTACCTCATGGTATATTTTACCTAGGATTCCTCTTCCCTTTACTTCACTTTCAATTTACAATTAGTTTTATGTTTTTGATTTATATAAAATTTTAAAATCTTCATGTTTTTCTTATACATAATAAAGTGTAAAACATATCTTGAACTTACTTAAAGGTCATTTGGAGATAATAAAAGTGGGATTAACACCTTCCCAAGGTAGTCCGCAAACTACTAAGTTTATTTTTCACCTTGAGGAATTATCTTGGGGTCGCTCTCTACTTTGTAGAGTAGAAACTTTACAATCTACAATTCTCAAGAGAATATACATACTGAAGAAACTTATATTAACACCCTTAATTCCTATAATCTAGTTATATATTACTTGAATTGATATTTCTTAAATATAATGTTAATTTGGTTTCATATTTTGGATTTGGAAGATAACCGATAATAAAAAATTACTTCAAAGGCAAGAAGGGGTGTATTTCAATATATAAAAAGGAAAATAAAGCTTCTATATAAAGTAAGATTTTAGTTCCAATTATCCTCCTCTACCAATTTTTTAATAGAATCTGTTTTATACTATTAAATCTCAATAATTTCATTGGATTTAAAATTCAATTTTCTATGTAATCATTTCTCAACATGCTACCTATCATGATTTTGTTTGAAAATATTTTTTAATGTAAATTAATAATAAGAATGTACCTTTAAAAACTTGTTTTAAAATCACTATTTTTATATGGAAAATTATTTTTAAATTTCTTATAAACCATGAGCATACTTTTAAATTTATGATTTGAAAATTTGTATGAAAATAAAAAATGTTTTGAGTGCTTCTTACAACTTGAATTCAATATTGATTACAATATTGGGATTTAAGTGTAATGGAGGGTCCTTTAATGTGATTAACTATTCTTAAATTTGAACCCATAATAAAAACCATAAACTTCTTGAAAATTGGGAGTTTTAGGCATCACTTAGGAATTTTTGGTGTGTGAATTTTTTTCTTTAAATTGATATTTGTAATGACACTTTGAGGGATTAATATTTATTACCCCATGGATTTAATTGGCCAAATAATTTTTCTTTCCCTCCTGAAAAAACATTTATGGTAAAAATTTAAGAATTTTTTTATAATAGTAATTGGATTTGATCTTTTAAATTTGAATTTAAATCATAACATATCTATCCAGAACAGATGTGAAATAAAAACCCTATTATAGGTTGAGATATTTATTATTTTAGTCTTTATTATTTATTATTTATTGATTTATTGTTGGATGAGTTTTTTATTACACCAAAAATATTATCTACCCACCTCATATGAGAGTGTGTATATTTATTATGGATTATTAAATTATGCGAGTCTGTTATCCTAGAGGTAAATAGAAGTTTGGACTTCTAGTTGGAAGTAAATTAAGTTTTTTTAAATTCACTTTTAAAATTTTAAATTTCTAATCATTTTTTGTAAAATAATAAACAATTTTTCACTAAGAACATTTAATTTTAAAGAGTAATCACACTTTTGACTTGAGATAATCCATGAGGGAAAATCATTGAAAATCAATTTATTGTGGAATTTCATCTTTTCCATTTTGAGATTTATTTTCTGCCACTAAATTGGAATATTTTTTTACTTAAGGACAAACAAGATCTCAGTGTGGGGAACTTGATGTGGATATGTTTTAATACCATTTTAACATATGTATTGATGTAATTTATTACATTTTTTTATAATAAATGTGCTTTAATTGAAGATATTCTGAATATTTTTCAATATGTAGTTAAAAAATTTATTCTTTGAATATTATTTTGGCATGATATGTTTTTGGTACTTTAATGATAAATTGATTATTTTTTAAATTTCTTTTATTTTTAGAATTTTTTTAATCAGTTTGGTGTGTTTTAATATTATTTTTGATAATATATTTATTGAAATATAGATTTAGATGTTAATCACTAATTATATGATTTTAATTTTATTTATTGTTTTTAGTAAATTTTGAATGTGTAATTTTTATATCATTGAATTAATTGAAAATTATTCATATGAATTAACTTTAGAAAGTTTTTTTAAAATTTATTGTAGATCCATGTAGGGGTTTTGGAAGCACCCACATAACCAATTTTGAGCAGCATCCAAATATCTAGTTTTAGCCATCAATTTCACATATCCGAATTCTGTAGTATATTTGAACACACATATCCATTTTTTTGAAGTTGATCTAGATATACTTTTTGATATCCAAGAAAATGTATCTAATTTTTTCAATAAACATACCCGATTCTTGATCTAGATAGATCAACATAAGAGAAATGTAAAACCCAAGATCGATGTATCTATATCCATCAGAGGTTGATATTATCTTGGGAATTTTCAAGTCTCTAAATAAGAATCAAGGTTTGATTATAATGAACATAGATCGATTATATTTGATGAAACTATTGGAAATTAATAATGCAATGTTGACACTATAGTTTATTTTATGCATCATTGAGTGTGTCCAAAACAAAATGTTGAGTCGGTAGAGAACAACGATGAAGTTGAGATTGGATGTTAATGAATCCAAAAGTTCCATAGAGAAATTGGGGGGTTTTACTTTGAAGATTAAGTTAGGGTTTGATGTTAAAGAATGACAATATAGATGATTGGTATGAGAATGGAACCCAAATCGATGTACTAGAAGCTAAGATATCTCAGTGACGGATCATGTCGAGTATGAGGAACCAAGATCTTGAATGAGATTAATGAATAAGAAAAACCTAGGTATGAGGATGAATAAAGAAGATGAAATAAAAGAATCTTGAATATGCATTGGAATTCAATTTTTTTTCTTTATAATAACTATATGATGAGATCAAAGGTTAATGTTAAGAAAACCAAATCAATACTGAATATGGAAGATGATACACCTAACTTGTCAGATTAAGTGCAATCATCTTCTATTGAAATTGAGAGCTTCAATGAAAGAATCTAGATCAAGTGATTCTTGTTCATTGGATGCTATTATTTTCATTTGAAGGATCTTTATTGGTGATGAAAATGGTATGTTTGAGTTATCTAATGTTGTACTTCAAATCTAGACTATAGAGCATGTTAGATTCTCGACCATTTTCCTCAGTGAAGTTACAATCTTATTAAGATGGTGTTTCATAGTAAGGTCTTGTGTTTTGGGTTCATTTACCTATAGTATGTGTAGATAGACTTGGTGTGAAGTTCTGTTATACCACTTTGTATGTTTAATAAGTTATTTGTATTAAAAAGAGTAAGGATGATATAAAAAAATTTAATTGGACTAAGACTGAGTCCCAAATAGATGAGTAAGACACTAATGAATTCATACCAAAGATGATGAAGTTACAACATAAAAATTTGTTAATAAAAGAATTTTTTTATGTTGTCTATGGAGATAGGGGTAATACTGGGCATGGATATTTTTTCAAGCAATAAATTTTGACCATGTGACAGGGACAATTTGAATATTTACTAATTTTTAGGAATGTAATCACTACACTAAGGGAAAAGTTGGAATCTTAAATAATGATTATCTAATTAAGTTAGTTAGTGTCAAGGAAATAAAATAGTCTTCTAATATAATTTATAAAATAGATAATTTGGGGGTGAGAAATATTCAGAAACACATATGTTGTAAATAGAGCATCTGGTGAATTTTTTTCTGAAGGGGATGAAGATTGAAGGCTTTTCAAAATCCTAGAACATGATTTTATAATAATTTAAGTGGATATACCTAGTGATTTCAATTGGTGATTCTTTTACAAGATTAATTTTATTCTTTCATACTATAAATTCTCTCCAAAATTATTATCATTAAATAATCTACTGATGTTTTATGATCTCATTTTCTATCATTTTGTTTTCTTCCTATTCCTTCTATTCTGTGACCAACATATTAACAATCAATGCGTGTTGTTCATCAAGTGTAGATTATTAAATTAGTTTGGTTAAGAGATTGAGGTGGATTTTTTTAGACTTCTCAATTCTTGTTTTATAATTTTGATCATAATGGAATATGAATTGTTCTTGGTGCTTGGTGATCGTTGAGTGCTTCAGCCAAATCTTACTTAACAAAGTTTGATAACTAAGATCTTTGTTATTGAACTCAAATTTTCAAATCTAATGATATGAATTTTTGAAGATTTCAATATTTATTTATAGGGACTTTATGTAGTAAAAATAATTAAAAGTGATGAAAAAAAGGAAGAATCATAAGTATCACTAAGAAAGACCACTATTTAATTTCTAATTTTTTTCTTCCCTCTTCTCACACACTGATTTTTGTTTTGGTTTTGTTTTAATTTAAATAAATATGTTGACTGAAATATATTATTTCAAATACTATTTTTCTATAAAATTTAGTATAATATTGTTTTATTATAAAATTTACATTAAAAACATTTTAAATAATTATAAAAATCATTTTAGTGTAACTCCATAGGGGTGGAATCATAGGAGACAACCTTGGGTGCTTCTATAAAATAGTATTTAGGGAAAACATGATATATGATTTAAGTGACTATTAAAATACTATATCTTCACTTATCCCATGGAATATATCATTTAAACTATAGTTTCCACCAATATCAAGTCAGCTGGAGGATGCACCTGTGTAATTTTCTCCATAGTTTCCTCTTAAGTATTCAAAGAAGTTATTCTTAAATGAGCCAAACTCTATAAAACAAGAAAAAAACCATTTAAAACTTAATTTGATCACTCTATCATAAAATTAATCTATAAAACTAAATCCACAAAGGCTAGAAGTACAAACAAGGGTACTAGATAATCCAAAATATCATCTGTTAACTCGATGTTTTTCATGAAAGTGAGTTGTCTAGGAACACTCCCACAAAACCAATTGAGTATAAAAATTCATATCTATGTATATAAACAACCCCTAGGTGCAAGAGGGTGATACATAAGCATGATCATATGAATTCAAGATAAACTAATGCTTTCATGCTAATTTGTAACTGATCAATCTAGATCAACTAATAATGTCACCTGAATTGACCAACCACAAGGTCCGAAGCACATTTACAATCACCACGGGCTAGAGAAAAGAACCAGGTTATAAAATAAAGAAACATGGGAATTATTTCACCCTTAGAACACATGTAATAATATAGATACAAATAATGTATCAAAATCAATATCATAAATCATCACATTTCTGGAATAAAAAACTATAAAGTAACATAAAACAACTAGATAATAAGTTCTAAAATAAATAAATAAAGAATATTAACAAGGAACCCAAATCAACCCATAGGTCTATCTCCATTTGAACATATGTCACTATTTTCCCAACCCACTGAAAAAGAAACACAAACTAGAAAAACTATCTTCTACATGATTTTATTCCCTTTACTCTACAAATACCCAACTAAAAAATTAGGGTGTGAGAAATAAATATTATTAGGATACTTATATTGACCCTAGAATTTTAAACATATAATTACATGATTTTAAGAATAATTAAACATCAAATTAAAATACAAGGATCATAATTTCTAGTGTTGTGGAAGACTAGGTACATAAAACTAAAAACATAGGACTAAATAAAAAATTTCTTTATTTATAATCCATTATGAGCTACTAACTTCATTTGATCCCTTAAATCTTAATAGGACAACCTAGGGATAACATGAATAAAGGTATAAGCTAAAAATCCCAGTAAGGTAATAAACATTAAAATAAAGCTTATCACATGGGTTAAAAGACATAACATAATGATATAAAAAGGAATGGAACATGATTAAACATAAGGAATAACAACAAAAGATCATATAATCATGTAATAATATTAATGTGGTATAAACATATAACATTACTTTATCACATGTGGAGGATTATTTCACTTTTAAGAGCACAAGTCAAATGTCATTGCACATAGAGGAGCACGAGTCAAGGCTACCACCAAGACTGTTGCAAATAACATATCATGAGACTAAACTTTACCCAATGCATTGGAGAACTATCTGGGAACACCTATTATAACATGCTCTTGAATATTATTTCTATATAAATAATCATACATAATTAATCAAACATCAACATAAGGGTTACTTATGGTAAGAATTGGGTATCATAATCTTATTAAAAGGAATAACATAGGGGAATATCACAATGGTTTCCATGAATAACAGGATTTAAAACATACATGGAAATTAATTAGGTAAAATAGGCATAGATCATGATAATATATGTCAAAATTAAGTGAATATGTGTAAAAATAGAATTTAAGAAACTTTTTAAATAAAACATTTTAGTGTGGTTTAAGGAAAATATTAAAGATAATTTTAATAAGAAAAAAGAATAATTATTTATAGAAAATCAGAAGTAAAATAGGAAATATTTCATAATAAAATGAGTGATTTTATAAAAATAATGGTGGATTAAAATATATTACTGAGTTCACTTAAAATTTGGTAATAATTCGAGAAGTTCCCTTAAATCGGGTTTGCTTATCAGGAAGAATTGAGCAGGGAACCTTTTAATAACACGTATATCCCTAAAAAAGAAGAATGAATGGATATTGATACAAGAGTTTGGATCATATAAAAAACATTTATAATATGTACATATAAATACAATATAATTTTATTTGGGTAAAAAAAGATAAAGAGTAACTCAAAAGAATAATGGAGGTTTGGGTAGAATCCCTTACCTTATATCCGAAATGATTCTACACTTGATCTTAATGTCCTATATAATAAAATTAGATTCATTAATTAATAAGTCCAGAACCATTTATACATGTATTTTGTTTTTCAAAATTTTATTAAGTTCTTTTATGTCCTTTTTTATGGGATATGAAATTCAATTTCATCGCTCAAAAGCGTGAGTTTCCTTGGTTTTCATAATATGTTTACTTGTATATGTGTATGAAAAAACATGTAGAATGAGGATAGTTTTCTAGAAACAAACTTATATATTATTAATAAACTTATAAAATATTCAAATACTATTTTTCCCAGAATTTAGTATGATTCATTAGATAAATCATTAATGAAATTTGTTTATATTAATTTATCATTTTTGATCACAAAAAACTCATTTTTTTTATAAATTAATATAATGAGTAAAAAATGATTCCAGAATATTAAATAAGATATAATAAATATATTATAATATTTTTCAATAATAAAAATGGTTTCATTACCATACTTGAATACAAAACTTAACAAGGAAATCACGTCGTCCACAAAGGTGGAAAATCGGCACCTCACGGACGATGTTTTCATTATTAAAGTAAAAGTGATAGGATAATAGCTTTGAAGAATAATTATTCCATCAACATGATAAAATTACAGTATATGTAAGATAATATATTTTTCATTCCATTTATTTTAGGGGAGGTGATGAGAGAAAAATAAAATAATGAAACTTGAAAAGAAATTGAAAGAAAACGGAAGAGGATTTTACCTCTTGATTCCTTCTTTTTGAGAACCTCCTTAGAGGATTGTTTTTAGTCTTTTGATAAGAAAAAAATATCTTATACATGGGGAGAGTTTTTGTAATATTATTAGGCATAATATTGACAAGGCTCAAGGCTTGATATGTGTGAGGATAAGAGGTGGTGAGGGGGGTATTTATAGTGGAGGAGAGTGGTGTTTTATCATTATTTAATTCACTAGTTTATTATTTTTCTCAAGAAAAGAAATAATATTGATTCTTGAGAAAAAATACAGTAATTATATAATTTTATTTCTAAAAAATGGTCACTTACATCATTTATGACTTGTAAAGACCCATAATTTCAAGGAAATTTTTTTTCTTAATTTTCCTTGGAATTTTACAATGACGCAGCTTTTGACGACACCTGATTCTGAGGCCTGGTGTGCCCGTAATCACTTTCCAAAGTTTGGTTCGGGTACGTTCAGTGAACGGACGAGCGGGTTTTTCTAACTTTTGAACCGGTGCCCGGAATCGAATTCTGAGGGAACCGATGGAATCGCAACGCTAGTATTTGCTTAGAAACGCCTCTTCTGGAGTTGCGTTTTCTCGGTTGTGGTTTTTAATTTTTTGGTTTTAAGTTTTGAAATAAAATAAAGTTGTGTGACAATTTTATTTTTATTTCACTTAAAGATGCTTAAAGACCACTTTAAGTTTTTTAAGCTCAGTTGAAACGGATAGGGTGCAATCAAAAATATCCTACCCACTTGGTAGGATATTTGTGGGGTGGGGCCCGCACGAGCCCCACCGTTTCGTTCCGCTAAGTAACGCACCCGCGAAAACCCCTATTAAATAAAAGTCAACTGGGGCGTTTTCTTAAACAATTAAACGCTCCTATTAATTGGGCGGTTTATTCGTTGAAATCAATTCTATGAATTAATTTTGTCCGTTTCTTAACACGTTTTTGTTTTGTTGGCATGTTAATAAAATAAGGCCAACACACCATCTTTTTGAAATGTTGTGTTAAACCATTGGAGAATTTCTAAGGATCTTCCTCCTTCTTCGCGAAGAACGCGAAAAACGCGAAGAACGCGAAGAACGCGAAGAACGCGAAGAACGCGAAGAACGCTGGCCTCCGACGAAGAACGACGAACCCGCGGAAATCGAAGACGCGACGCCTTGTGCCGCGACGCCGACATTTCCTCTCCCGCGACGTTCTTCTGCGACGTTCCTTCATCTACAACAAAATCTTCGATCATCCGTTGAGGTGAGAGATTGCGGTTCTTTGAATTCCTTTGTGGATTATAACTCAATATGGATTTAATTATTAAAATTAAATCTCCATGTTCTTGATCCTCGGAGATCGTCGACGCGACGCCCTTCCACGACGACGCGATGCCCTTTCGCGACGTGATGCTCCACTTGTTCCGCGATGGTCAATTCCGCGAAGAACGCACGTACGACGAAGTAGGGATTTTATTTGGAAATACCTTTTTTTCCCGTCATTGTTTTCTTCTAAAACAAAAGAACCTGGATCAAGTGAAATTTTAAATTATTAAAATTGTTTTTGATACATTTGTCATGTGTTAATTATCTTCCCGTTTGTATCATCTAACGCGGAGGGTGCGGGCCAAATGAACACAGCCCTACAACCCTCCGCAGTTCTTCGTTGTTGTGTGGATTTTGCGAGCGACGACAAAACGTGCCACAAATGAAATTTGATGATTCCGCAGTGAAGAACGGGTCCTGGGAGGAGCAGCGGCACATACGGGAAAGGAATCGGACCACTGGCGGTGGGGGTCACCGGCGCGGCGGCGCCAGCGGACCCGCGGCCGTGCGGGTCGGGCACACACAGACGCGGCTTTGCCGCGTCCGTTGACGAGGGCGGCCCCCCGCGGGAGCCGCGGTGTTGTCACGCGGGGGCAGCGTGCCCCCCTGCGTTGCTCGGCCGATCGGCCGAGCCGAGCCGGGTCGCGCCCTGGACGGGCCGGACTGGGTCCATCCGGGTCGGGTCGACCCGGTTCGGGCCGACCCGGGCCCAGACCCCTTTTTCGGACCATTTTCGGTATTTTGCTCATAACTTGAGCTACGAGCCTCTGAATGATGCGCCGTCAGCGGCGATGCGATCCTTGGATCGAGACGGTCGTTTCGGTATATCACACTCAAGGTTTCGGAATACTTTGGGTTCGTCCGGGTTGGTTCGTACACGAAACCAACCGGGCCCTCGGAGCGGAAACGCTCATATCTTGAGCTTCAGACGTCCGATTGACGTTCTGTCGACTTTGTTGAATTTCTCTAAGTGAGAAAGATCTTTTGGCTTACTCCGCCCGAGGTTTGGACGTAGGTGGAGTATGGTCGGGTTGGATTTTCCTTAGAAACCAACCGGGCCCCTGGGACGAAAAAGCCAATAACTCTCAGACCGGGCGTCCGATTGACGCGCCGTCTGCGACGTTGAGTTCCTGTTGGCGATACGAAACTTTTGGATACATCAACTCTGGACTACATGTCAGTTGATTCATCGACCTCTTAGCTCGTGGAGTGGACCCTCCCGGAACAAGCATGTTGTGTGCGGAAACCCTAGAGCTGGCTGCAACTGCTGCTGTGACGACGACGACTGTATAGAGATCCTCAGTGGATTCGACTGCGGAAATGATGAAAAAAGTACGGGAATCCTCCGTGTTTTCAGCAGTGACCACTACGGTACATCTTGAGATACATCAACTTAGGACTACATTTCAGTTGATGCATCGACCTCTTAGCTCGTGGAGTGGACCCTCCCGGAACGAGCATGCTGTGTGTGGAAACCCTAGAGCCAGTTGAGATTTGACGACTACTGATCGAATGACTCGGTGTGTTACGGATAGCCCAGTGGGGAGCGTTTGATTGTAGCGGCAGATCCACGGCGGAGGTGCGCTTGGTTGTAGAGGCACAAGGGAGCGCTTGGTTGTAGCGGCAGACCCACGACAGAGGTGCGCTTGGTTGTAGCGGCATAGGGGGAGCGCTTGGTTGTAGCGGCAGACCCAAGACAGAGGTGCGCTTGGTTGTAGCGGCACAAGGGAGCACTTGGTTGTAGCGGCAGACCCACGACAGAGGTGCGCTTGGTTGTAGAGGCACATGGGAGCGCTTGGTTGTAGCGGAAGACCCACGACGGAGGAGCGCTTGGTTGTAGCGGCAGACCCACGACGGAGGAGCGCTTGGTTGTAGCGGCACGGGGGAGCGTTTGGTTATAGCAGTAGGCCCACAGTACCCGATAGGTGGAGTACTACAGCAGTCCAAGGTAAGAGGGAAGCACTTGGTTGTAGCGGCATAACCACTGTACTTGATGGAGAAGGAGTTTCCTAATAGCTTTGGGTTCAACTTCATGATCGATCCTGTGTGGGTCATTGCGAGGGTTAGTACCTATGGATCCTTTGTGGGTCCAATGGCTTAGATGAATTAGTGGCTACATCTGATCATCTCTAACGTCATACGAAGAAGTACCTGTGTGAGCTGCGTCCTGTTTACTCTCCTTTGTGGAATGTGTTGTGCTATCCTATGTGGATTACATTTTTATTTGTGGATTATGTTGTGCAATCTTGTGTGGATTTACATTTTGCTTTCCTGTGTGGACTGGGTTGTGCTTGGGCTCAGATGTTGGAGCCGAACGGGAATTGATGACTTTGGTATATGTATGGGCATATACCTAAGTAGTGTGGGATGTTACTTCGTGATTGTATCTTATCCCTTGTGGTTTATCCTATGTGGATTTCGGGAGACCTTCGGGGGTCTCGGGGTCCCTACTGAGTAGCTTATACTCACCCCTGCACGGGCTATGCCTGCACTACGTTGAATTGGTTGCAGACGACGGACAGCGCTGATCTTGGTGGAGGCTTGCGGAGAAGGACTGTACCTGGAGGTGGACCACTGGGCGGGGTGTACTCGGAGCGGACGGCTGGATCGAGGAGCTGTGGAGGCTATCTGTACTCACCCTTTAGGTGGGACTTCCAGAGGATGGATCTACGCGACGGCTTTTCCTTTCAGTTGCTGTTTTTCCCCTTTCAGATGTACTTTACAGTTGGGCTTGTATTTCGGGCCCCTTTACTTTTCTGCACTTACTGTTTCACCAGCTTTTACTTAGTGCTTACTTCATCCGCTTGCTTACTCTGTGGTGCATGTTCACTTTACAAAGGAAATTCCTTCACTTTTTACCGGGATTCACAGCTTGGTGCTAGTCGCCAGCCCCTGGCCTATGGAAGGCGGGCTTGGGGTAGTCACGGAACGAGCCCCGAGGACGGGTCATGACAAATTGGTATCAGAGGGGGTCGGTTCTACCGTGGACTCTGATATTTTCTATGTGAAGAAATAGTGTTTAGCGTATTGTGTGTGGTTATCAGTCCAGGGAGTCCAGTGTTGGTGCGGCGGCTGACGTATCCGTACACCAGGACCCTGACTTCTGATTTCCAACATAATGCACGAAAACATTGATTGCATGTGTGTCTCAAGTTTTCTTTGTGATTACCTTATGTCAGATCACTAGGTATACTGTTTTGACCGTGGAACACCTATTTTATTTTCAGTATGGCCCCACGACGGCAGCCAGATAAGGTTCCGAGCGTTGTGTGTGGCGAGAGCCCACCGAGCGACAAGGACTCGGTACAAGGGCCCTTTGAGAGCTGAGGCACCAGTGGTACCTATACCTGCCGAGCCACCGATGCTACCAGCCCCAGCCGCTGACAATGAACGTCGCCTTAGTGCACTGCATGAGTTCCAGCGCCAGCGACTGCCCAGGTTACGCGGGGAGACGGACCCTCAGGCCACCGAGGACTGGCTGGAGGCAGTTGTACGGGTTTTCAGATTAGTGGGGACACCAGCAGACCTCATGGTGATCCTCGCAGTGAGCCTCCTGCACGCGGCAGCATGCAGATGGTGGATCTTGATGCTCCAGGTGCTCGACGAGACATCTCTCCTCTGGACGGACTTTGAGAGCATCTTCCGCTCCTTGTTCGTCCCAGCCACCCTCCGTGTGGTGCGCATCCAAGAGCTGCTACAGCTACGGAAGGGCAGCATGACAGTGGCCCAGTACTCAGAGAGATTTACTGATCTCTCGTGCTACTCCACAGATATGGTACGAGACCCGTTCTTCCGGGCCCGGACCTTCGAGCAGGGATTGATGCACGAGATCAGGGCTTCGATGATCTCCCTCAACATTCCGACTCAGGCAGGGGTGTTGGAGCGAGCCCTCTTAGTGGAGAGTTTCCTTGCTGAGTAGTCTCCAGCAGCAGGACCCACCACTTGTCGGCATAAGGCAGAGTCTTCTGCAGTGGGCAGTAGACAGATGATGCAGGGGTCCAAGAGGACTAGACCTACGGGTGGTCGACAACAAAACTCTGGATCTTTTGTGCGAGGCACTCGGGGTGGACAACGACTTGCCATGAGAGGGAAGTGTTACTCCTGCGGCGGGATTGGTCACATGGATCGTGACTGTCCAACCCGCCATACGGATGGCCAGCAGATGAACGAAGGACCCCCCAGGCAGAGGCAGAGGTTCGATCAGGGCGGGCCGCAAGGAGCAGGCGGCAATGGCAGGGGAGCTGGCCGTGTAGTTGGAGGTGGACGACGCTTCGGGGTGTTTCCACCACCACCACCAGGAGGTCCACCCCGACCGCAGGGGACAGGAGGACATGGGAGAGCTCAGCTTCAGGCAGCTGAGGCCTACGATCATGGAGCTCCGAGAGCAGATGGACAAGAGCGGAACTAGTGGATACGTCTTGTGTACTTCTAATTCCTTGTTGCTATGGTGTAGTGTCTTTGTATTATGAGTTGAAATAATAATAGACCCATACCTTGGTGATGTTTTTATTCCTATCCTCTTTTGTGTTGTTACTAAGAGGTTCCGGTTTAGACTGTTGACTTGACCCTCACTTGTGAGACATCTACTGGAGGATACCCAGTTACCACACACTGATGCCGACAGTGTGACTCAACCCTTGGAGGCGAGAGTAATGGTTGGATCTCTTGGTAGTAGCGTCGAGGCCTTACGATGTCATTCTTGGTATGGATTAGTACCATCCATGTCGAGATTGACTGTATTAGGCAAAGGAAGTGGTTCATCCAGGGGATGAGACCAGATTTCTCTTATCGGAAAAGAAGAAATCTTAGCAGCTCTTGTGGGACCGAAGATGGTCCAGGCCACGACAGAGAAGGTCCAGGTCATCCAGGAGCGGATGAGGACAACTCAGAGATGACAGAAGACTTTTACTGACAGGAGGCGGAGGCCACTAGAGTTCGAGGATGGCGACCACGTCTTCTTGCGGGTCTCACCTCGACGGGGTTTACGGAAATTTGGTGAGGTGGCTTATCGCCTGGCTCTACCCCCTCAGTTGCACCGGGTGCATGATGTTTTCCACGTATCTCAGCAGAGGAGATACGTGCACGACACGACACAAATCTTTGACCATGGAGAGCTGGTCTTTGATGATGGAGCGACTTTTGCGGAGGTCCCAGTGGAGATCGAGGATCGACCGGAGCGGGTCCTACGTGGACGATCGATTCCTCTAGTGCGCTTCAGATGGCAGATCGGGAACCTCCAAGAGAGCACTTGGGAGCGGGAGGCTCAGATGCGTGCTCAGTACCGCCTTTGTATCCCTAAGTTTGTGGTGAAGCTTTACAGGGACGTAAAGCCCTGTGGTGGGAGTAATGTAAAGACCCATAATTTCAAGGAATTTGTTTTTCTTAATTTTCCTTGGAATTTTACAAGGATGTAGCTTTTGAAGGCACCTGATTCCGAGGCCTGGTGTGCCCGGAATCACTTTCCGAAGTTTGGCTCGGGTACGTTCAGTGAACGGACGAGCAGGTTTTTCTAACTTTTGAACCGGTGCCTGGAATCGAATTCCGAGGGAACCGATGGAATCGCAACGCCAGTATTTGCTTAGAAACACCTCTTCCGGAGTTGCGTTTTCTCGTTTGTCGTTTTTAATTTTTGGGTTTTAAGTTATGAAATAAAATAAAGTTGTGCGACAATTTTATTTTTATTTCACTTAAAGCCGCTTAAAGATCACTTTAAGCTGTTTAAGCTCAGTTGAAACGGATAGGGTGCAATCCAAAATATCCTACCCACTTGGTAGGATATTTGTGGGGTGGGGACCGCACGAGCCCCACCGTTTCTTTCCGCTAAGTAACGCACCCGCGAAAACCCCTATTAAATAAAAGTCAACTGGGGCGTTTTCTTAAACAAATAAACGCTCCTATTAATTGGGCGATTTATTCGTTGAAATCAATTCTATGAATTAATTTCGTCCGTTTCTTAACACATTTTCATTTTGTTGGCATGATAATAAAATAAGGCCAACAAACCATCTTTTTGAAATGTTGTGTTAAACCATTGGAGAATTTATAAGGATCTTCCTCCTTCTTCGCGAAGAATGCGAAGAACGCGAAGAACGCAAAGAACGCAAAGAATGCGAAGAACGCTGGCCTCCGACGAAGAACGCCGAACCCGCGGAAATCGACGACGCGACGCTGTGTGCCGCGATGCTGACATTTCCTCTCCCGCGACGTTCTTCTGCGACGTTCCTTCATCCGCAACAAAATCTTCGATCATCCGTTGAGGTGAGAGATTGCGGTTCTTTGAATTCCTTTGTGGATTATAACTCAATATGGATTTAATTATTAAAATTAAATCTGTATGTTCTAGATCCTCGGAGATCGTCGACGCGACGCCCTTCCACGACGATGCGACGCCCTTCCGCGATGCGACGCTCCACTTGTTCCGCGATGGTCAATTCCGCGAAGAACGCACATACGACGAAGTAGGGATTTTATTTGGAAATACCTTTTTTTCCCGTCATTGTTTTCTTCTAAAACAAAAGAACCTGGATCAATTGCAATTTTAAATTATTAAAATTGTTTTTGATACGTTTGTAATGTGTTAATTATCTTCCCGTTTGTATCATCTAACATGGAGGGTGCGGGCCAAACGAACATGGCTCGACAACCCTCTGCAGTTCTTTGTTGTTGTGTGGATTTTGCGAGCGACGACAAAACGTGCCACAAAGGAAATTTGATGATTCCGCAGTGAAGAACGGGTCCTGGGAGGAGCAGCGGCGCAGACGGGAACAGAATCGGACCACCGGCGGCACGGGTCTCCGGCGCGGCGGCGCCAGCGGACCCGCGGCCGTGCGGGTCGGGCGCACATAGACGCAGCTTTGCCGCGTCCGTTGACCAGGGCGGCCCCTCGCGGGAGCCGCGGTGTTGTCACGCGGGGGCAGCGTGCCCCCCGCGTTGCTCGGCTGCTCGGCTGAGCCGAGCTGGGCCACGCCCTAGCCGGGCCGGACCGGGTCCATCCGGGTCGGACCCGGGTCGGGTCGACCCAGGGGGGTCGGGCCGGGCCGGGCCGGGCCCAGACCCCTTTTTCGGACCATTTTCGGTCTTTTGCTCATAACTTGAGCTACGGGCCTCCGAATGACGCTCCGTCAGCGGTGATGCGATCCTTAGATCGAGACGGTCGTTTAGATATATCACACTCAAGGTTTCGGAATACTTTGGGTTCGGCCGGGTTGGTTCGTACATGAAACCAACCGGGCCCTCGGAGCGGAAACGCTCATATCTTGAGCTTCGGACGTCCGATTGACGTGCCGTCGACTTTGTTGAATTTCTCTAAGTGAGACAGATCTTTTGGATTACTCCGCCCGAGGTTTGGACGCAGGTGGAGTATGGTCGTGTTGGATTTGCCTTAGAAACCAACCGGGCCCCTGGGACGAAAAAGCCAATAACTCTCAGACCGGGCATCCGATTGACGCGCCGTCTGCGACGTTGAGTTCCTGTTGGCGATACGGAACTTTTGGATACATCAACTCTGGACTACATGTCAGTTGATGCATCGACCTCTTAGCTCGTGGAGTGGACCCTCCCGGAACAAGCATGTTGTGTGCGGAAACCCTAGAGCTGGCTGCAACTACTGCTGTGACGATGACGACTGTACAGAGATCCTTAGTGGATTCGAGTGCGGTAATGATGAAAACAGTACGGGAATCCTCTATGTTTTCAGCAGTGACCACTACGGTACATCTTGGGATACATCAACTCAGGACTACATTTCAGTTGATGCATCGACCTCTTAGCTCGTGGAGTGGACCCTCCCGGAACGAGCATGCTATGTGTGGAAACCCTAGAGCCAGTTGAGATTTGACGACTGCTGATCGAATGACTCGGTGTGTTACGGATAGCCCAGTGGGGAGCGCTTGGTTGTAGCGGCAGATCCACGGCGGAGGTGCGCTTGGTTGTAGCGGCACAGGGGAGCGCTTGGTTGTAGCGGCAGACCCACGACAGAGGTGCGCTTGGTTGTAGCGGTATAGGGGGAGCGCTTGGTTGTAGCGGAAGACCCACGACAGAGGTGCGCTTGGTTGTAGCGGCACATGAGAGCGCTTGGTTGTAGCGGCAGACCCACGACAGAGGTGCGCTTGGTTGTAGCGACACATGGGAGCGCTTGGTTGTAGCGGAAGACCCACGACAGAGGAGCGCTTGGTTGTAGCGGTAGACCCACGACGGAGGAGCGCTTGGTTGTAGCGGCACGGGGGAGCGCTTGGTTGTAGCAGCAGACCCACAGTACCCGATAGGTGGAGTACTACAGCAGTCCAAGGTAAGAGGGAAGCACTTGGTTGTAGCGGCATAACCACTGTACTTGATGGAGAAGGAGTTTCCCAATAGCTTTGGGTTCAACTTCATGATCGATCCTGTGTGGGTCATTGCGAGGGTTAGTACCTACGGATCCTTTGTGGGTCCAACGGCTTAGATGAATCAGTGGCTACATCTGATCATCTCTAACGTCATACGAAGAAGTACCTGTGTGAGCTGTGTCCTGTTTACTCTCCTTTGTGGAATGTGTTGTGCTATCCTATGTGGATTACGTTTTGCTTTGTGGATTGTGTTGTGCAATATTGTGTGGATTTACATTTTGCTTTCCTGTGTGGACTGGGTTGTGCTTGGGCTCGGATGTTGGAGCCGAACGGGAATTGATGACTTTGGTATATGTATGGGCATATACCTAAGCAGTGTCGGATGTTACTTTGTGATTGTATCTTATCCCTTTTGGTTTATCCTATGTGGATTTCGGGAGACCTTCGGGGGTCTCGGGGTCCCTACTAAGTAGCTTATACTCACCCCTGAACGGGCTATGCCCGCACTACGTTGAATTGGTTGCAGACGACGGACAACGCTGATCTTGGTGGAGGCTTGCGGAGCAGGACGGTACCTGGAGGTGGATCACTGGGCGGGGTGTACTCGGAGCGGACGGCTGGACCGAGGAGCTCTGGAGGCTATCTGTACTCACCCTTCAGGTGGGACTTCCAGAGGACGGCTCGACGCGGCGGCTTTTCCTTTCAGTTGCTGTTTTTCCCCTTTCAGTTGTACTTTACAGTTGGGCTTGTATTTCAGGCCCCTTTACTTTTCTGTACTTACTGTTGCACCAGCTTTTACTTAGTGCTTACTTCTTCTGCTTGCTTACTCTGTGGTGCATGTTTACTTTACAAAGGCAATTCCTTCACTTTTTACCGGGATTCACGCCTTGGTGCTAGTCGCCAGCCCCTGGCCTATGGAAGGCGGGCTTGGGGTAGTCACGGCACGATCCCCGAGGATGGGTCGTGACATGACTCTAGCGTGACTCAAAAATTCATTTATTAACTTATACTGTAAATTACCGTATTTCACTATTCACAAAACATTTAAGTATTTTAGAAAAATTCCAAAAATTAACCCCAACCATTTTTTGATGTGTAGAATTAAAAAATTAACTCCATTTTATGAAAATAATTTTCTAAATATGATAAATTTAATTTTTAATTAAAAACACAGTTCACTCTAAAAATACATATTTTAAAATTAAAACTGATCTCTAACACTTTGAAAAATTAATTAAGGTCTCATAAAATCATATCATAATTATAAAGAATAAAAATATTAATTTATGAATATATTTTATGAAAATAAATTTTCTTTTAAATTATTAAATTAGTCATAAAATTGTTATTAAATATTTACGACTTACAAAAATTATCAAATTTTCACTTATAATATGGATAAATGTTATTTAAAATTTAATTGGTGAGGTTACTATTCAATTGGCCAATTTAATGTTCATAAGGTTCACAATACTATTCCAAAGTTTAAATTACTATTTTATCTGTATAGGTTCGTTAACTTCTAGAAACACTTCTTATTTCATACATTTACCATTTATAAATATTTTATTATGTTTTCTTATGTGTTTATACCATATAAAATAATAATAAAAATGGAATTTCTATTGATAAAACTTTGGGTCGTTACATTATTCCACCATTATGAAATTCCTCCCTTGAAATTTTGTTTTACATACGAAGGTTAAAACAGGTGTGGGTACTTTCCTTCACCACTTCCTCTGGTTCCCATATTACCTCTTCGTACTTATGGTACTACCATAATACTTTGAACAAGTGATTAGTCATGTTGTGTAGAACTTTATCTCTGTGATCAAATATTTTCACTAGCTGCTCCTCATAGGAAAGATCATTCTCCAACTGTACCACCTATGATGTCAGTATGTGCAAAGGATCTAGTATGTACTTAATCAAGAGGGATATGTGGATTACATCGTGTACTTGAGACATGGTTGGTGGAAGTGCTAGTAGATATTTCACAACTCTGACACGATTAAGGATCTCGAAGGGGAATATGTACCTGGGACTTAGCTTCCCTTTCTTCCCACATTTCATGATCCATTTCTATGGAGATATGCGGAGGAATAAAATGTCTCTGACCTTAAACTTGAGGTCCTGTTGACGATTTTATGCACAAATCTTCTATCAAATTTAGGATTCCTTAATGTGCTACTGAATGATTTTCACCTTCTCCATCATTTCTTCAACCATTTTAGGTCCTAGCAGCTTTGGTTCACTATCACACCCGCCTACTTAAATTAATTTTTATTTTATTAATTCTTGGCCCGGGTTCTCTTGCCAAGGTCTGAGCTGGGTCTCGGATAAAAAATTGGTGGCATTTAATGTTTTTACTGGGTTTTGGACCCGTGTGCGGTCACCCCATGTTTGGCGGTAGCAGCGCAACCAGCCCTAGTGTCGTGCAATTGCTTATAATAATAATAATAATTATTATTATTATTTTATTATCATTATTCTATATATTATTATTTTTATTATTATTTTAATTAATATTTTAATGGTTAATAAATTTTATTAATATTATCTTTATTATTGTTAATTTTATTGTTATTATTATTCTGGTATTATTATTAGTATTAGTATTTTATTTCTATTTTTATTATTCTATTTCAGATTTTATTATTATTATTATTTTATTATAATAAAAAAAACTAACCTAAACCTAATACCCGGCAGTACACTCCCCCCCTTCCTGTTCCACGCCATGACTGTACCCCTCCTTCCCTTTCCCAGATCACGCGCACCAGGTCTCTTCCTCGGTACCCTTCTCCCTTGCGCCTCTAGCCAGTAAGCCATGCACCCAGCCTCACCCTCGACCGCCCCTCGTCACGCCTCCGGCCACCCGAACAGCTGGCCAGTGACGCAACCGACCACCGCACCTCCTCTTGCAGCGCGACCCCCCCAACAACCTGGTTCCCTCCTTCTGCGCACGTTCCATCCCATCACCGCCACCATCCTTGCAGCGCACCTTTCCTCGACCCCCCTTCTTTCCTGCATCCTGGTTTGCCTCCAACCCATGGCTGGCCTCCCCTCTCCACTGTTGGTGCCTCCCCAACACTCCGGCTACCCTGGAACAACCCGCAACCCCTAGACATGCCTCAGCCTCCTCCCGCTCACACCGGAAGCACACCCTCTTCCTCCCGTCCAACCAGCCCTGTGCGCCATCCTCTTCCTTCCGACATGACCTTCTTCTAGCATCTCGTCTCCCTATGCAGTGACCTCCGGCCATGACCCGTGACCTCCGGTGCAAGACCTCCGAGAAGGTCTCTCCTCTTATCCCTTTAGATTTTGGGTTTTCGGCGGGTATGGGGTTCTTTTTAGTGTTTGATTTGGATTAATTTTGGTTCGCTTTCTTGTTTTAGGGTTTATTCTTGTTTTCTTGCAGTGCATTTGACGTTCGTTTTTGGTTTCACACCGAGATATTGATGTTTTCTACCTCAAGGTATGTGGTTCCATACCCCTGTATCAATTTATTAATTTAATATGTTATTTGGTTTTATAAATGTGTTTTATGATCAAATTTTGTGGTAAAAAATGTATTTTTGTAGTGTTTTGACATGCGTTCAAGTGGGAAATTATTATTTTGGTGTGTTCGCCTTGTTTCACACCCTTGAAATTAATTTTAAATTATTTTAATAATGTTCTTTGAGCTGTTTAAATAATTTATCAAGTCATTCATGTGATGCAGATTTGGGTGTGAAATGGTTCTTGGTGTACGTTTGGTTTCAAAAGGGGGATTTTATGTGTATTTTGGTGTGAAGTCTTTTTGGTTTTTCTTGAAATGATCTAATAAACAATTTAATGATTTATTGAATTATTTAGATGGTGTGAAAGTGGTATTTTGAAAGTTTTTAATATTCATTTGTTTTTAAAGTAGTGTGTTTATATAAAATAAGACATGTTCTTGGTGTAAACCCTTTTTGCATCACTTAGTGGTGTTTTAAGTATTCAAAATGGATTTTGACATGTGGGTATTTTTATTAAGTTGTGTAATTTTTTATTTTAACTGTTCAAGTGGTGCACATTCTGATTTGATGTGTTGCGAGTGCACGTTTATTTATAAGGAGGGGTTTTGAATAGGTTTTGGCTGTCTAAAGCCATGGATTTCTCTTTAAAAATTGTTTTATAAAATTTAAATTGGTTTATTAAATAGTATCAATGGTGTGAGTTATGTTTTGAAATTATGTTGAGGTGGTTTTGTGCCATTTGTTCATATGGTTTGTTTTAAGTCAATGGTTATGGGCTTTCAATTGTTTTGTGTTTGTCGCAGCGCATTGGTGAGGTAACTCTACAATTCTGCGATCGTCAGCTTGCGCGCCCATGCGAGGCGTGTCGCGTCATCATGATTGGTTTGCGAGTCGAGGTAGGTCCCCCACTGCACTTGCCTTTAAATTTAGAATTTATTAATTAATTGATATTTTAGGAATTTTAATAAATAATAAATAGTATTTGATGATAAATTTTTAAATGATCACTCGATGTAAAAGGATCCATTTATTTTATACACGACACTTGAAATATTTTCTTGATGAGCAGACACCCAGTAGTAAAAGAATTCCTGCTTGGACTTTAAACATAATTCACAGAATTTTAAATGTAGTTATGGTTTGTTGATAAATGATTTATTTTTAAGCACAAACAAGTGTTTTTGTTCACTTGAGAAATGAGTATTTTCCTTAAAATTGGTGAAGGCCCGTTTGGCACTTTGATAAAATAAATTATTTTGGAAAACCCTCTTTGGGGTGACTCCAGGATGATATTTGGTGTAAGTTGACTACATGATTTGTGTGTGATGGTTGTGCTACTTGATTGAATTTGTTGACTCACCCCTTTCCTGTTTATTATATGTGTTGACATGGGAACTTGGCATAGTAAGTGAATCTTCTGAGAATGATTGCTGCACTAGTTTAGATTACGCACTGGCTAGTGACCCCTAGTATGGATGAAACTCTACTAGGGGATTGGGCCCCTCGATTAGGCCATGTAGGGAAACACCGGGCATTAGGACATTATGACGTCATCGAGAGTAGGCATGCCTTTAGGATGAGTCACATGTATTGCATGTTCTGGATTGTTCACGAGCTCCTAGGTTCGACCCATGTTTCCTTTAGTGTTTATCTGTATGTGGCGGACGATTGAGAGGTCTAGTTAGATAGATGACCCTTGTGTGCCATTTTTTTCCATTTCCTTTAGTGTGTGTTGCATGTTGTGTGGTTTTACCTTATTACTAACAACTGAAATTTGAATTTCTAAATTGTTCGCAGAAATGTTTTAAAATGAAATGCACCTATTCCTTTCAAACATTAAGATTGTTTTTAAATTAAAGAGGGCAATGGACTGTTACTTGTCTTATAAATGGATGTGTGTGTGTGGAAACCCATATTTTGTATAATTTAGTTCAAACCTGGAATTAGTAAATTTCTTTTTTTAAAGTTAGTGCATTGGGAATAGTTTTTTGGGCACGCCTACTGAGTTTTAATACTCACGCCTATAGTGTTTTCCTGTTTTTAGTTTTGTTGCAGGTTTGACTTGAGCTTGCTCGTCGTGGGCGAGAGTTGGTTGTGGACTGGTGAGCGAATCTCGAAGTCACGAGGAGTTTTGGTCATGGTTAGGTTAGTTTGCTGTTATTGGTTGTTCTTCCTTTTTTGTGTCATTTATTTTCCTTGCGTTATTCTACTTTTTCCACTGCTTTACTTGTCTTTCATTTATGGGACAAATCATTCCCTCTTGTTTAGTTTTGATGTCTACACTAGTTGCTAGCCTGTGGGGATCAGGAACGCCCCTCGGGCCATGTCGCGTGCCAGCTTGGGTGACCGGTTCAGGGTTGACCCGGGTTGGTTCGTGACATTCACTGACTTTATCCTAGCATGCTGGTGTTCTACACCTTTTCCTATAAAGGTATTCATCTGGAGTCATTTGGATTATTTAGTGGAAACTATTGTTATAGGATAATTTGACCAATGAAAGATGTTGGTATTATCCTCATTTTAAGTCCATAGAATATGATCTAAACATGTCTTCTAGTATATTAATAATCTTATAATATTTACCATCAATTTGAGGATGATAGGCCATAATGAAGTTTAGATTAGTTCTTAGAGCATATTGGAGACTTTTCCAGAACTTGGAGGCGAATCTCAAATATTGATCAGATACAATAGATAGTGGTACTCCATTCATACTTAACACTTATTTGATATATATCCATACAATTTATCTAGTGATATGTCCTCTAGAATTATGATAAAGCGATCTATCATTGTAAAATTATCCACAATAACCCATATAACATTGTTTCTTCTGGATGTCTTTGGAAGTATAGTGAGAAAGTCCATGGTTATGTTTTCCCATTTTCATGTTTGTATGGTTAATGGTTGCATCATCCCTTTAGATTTTTTCTTTGCATACTTCACTTTTTGACATACCAAGCACTTTGATGTATATTCAGTGACCTCTTTTATCATATTATCCCACCAAAATTTCTCCCAGATATCTTGATACATATTTTTTCTCCTTGGATGAATAGAGAAGGTTCAGCTATGTGCATCATTCAGAAGATATTTATTTATCTGTATATTAGATGGTACAAATATTCATGACCCAAATATTTTGACTCCATCCTCATCGATCTTGAACTCAGAGGATTTCCCATTTCAGATAGCTTCCACCCTTTTCTAAATTTTCACATCATTTCTTTAAGCATCCTTTATTTTCTCTATAAGGGACAGTTGGGAAATAATTTGAGAAAGGATTGATGATTTTACTCCCTTAATGATTCCCATGTCCATCCTTTTCAAGTATAAGAAGATTGGATCATTCTCAATTCTAATCATTGATAAAGATATATGATCATTTCTATTTAGAGCATCCGCCACCTTATTTGCCTTACCAGGATGGTAGTCGATTGAGAAATCGTAATCCTTGAAAATCTCTAACCATCTTTCCTGGCACATATTAATCTCCTTCAGTGTGAATATATATTTGAGACTCTTTTAATCAATATATATATCACACCTCTCCCCATATAGATAACTTCTTCATATTTTCAATGCAAAGATCACAACTACCAACTCTAGATCATGCGTAGGATAGTTTTGCTCATGAATTTTCAAATACCTTGAGGTATAGGCTATAAATTTATGATTTTTCATCAGAGCATAGCCTAATCCTTTCATTGAAGCATCTCTGTACACCAAAAAGAGTTTTCCACTTTTTAGGAGTATGAGTAATGGCACAATGATAAGACTCTTTTTGAGCTCCTTAAAGCTTTCCTCACATTCTTGATTCCAGAAAAACTTCACTCCCTTTTATGCCAGATTGGTTATTGGGTTTGAAAATCATGATAAGTTCTTCAAAAATCATCAATAATACCCAACTAGACTAAGAAATATGAGAATCTATGTTATAAATATTGGCTTGTCCCACTCTTTGATTGCCTTTGTCTTATAAGGGTCCATATATATTCCTTTTTTGGTGATAACATGACCCAAGAATGATACTTCCTCTATCCATAACTCACATTTTCTATACTTTGCATATAATTTCTCCCTTCATAAAGTCTTCATCACAGTATTCATTTTTCACTAATGCTCCTCCTTGCTCTTGGATTATATCAGAATATCATCGATAAAGACTTCCAAAAATTTATTGAGGTAATCCCTAATGACTCTATTCATTAAATCCATGAAAATTGTTGGAGAATTAGAGAGTCCAAAGGGAATCACTATAAACTCATAGTGTCTATACCTTGTTCAAAAGGTAGTCATGGTAATATCTTCCTTACTCACCTTTAATGGGTGATATCCTAACTGAAGGTCCACCTTAGAGAAATAACTGGCCCCACATAACTGATCAAATAAGTCATCTATCAATTGAAAGGGATGCATGTTCTTAATCATGATTTTATTGAGCTCATGATAATCACTAGCACACCCCATGGTGAAACACTCAGGCATATAAACCCTTGTCTAGATTCTCCTATAACCGCTTCTTTAGTTCTTCCATCTCAATGGTAGCCATTCTATAAGGTGTATTTGATATAGGTGGAGATCTATGGATAAGTTGAATTGATAACTCAACCTCTCGATTAGGATGAAGACCGGGAAATTCTATAGGGAATACATCAGTGAAACCCTTCACGATGAACATGTATTCTAGCATGATCATATCCTTTTTCTCAATCATTTAAGTGTGATATTCTTACCGATAAGGTAATAATATCCACACTTGAGATGATGATTCTGAAGGAGATTCATCTTCTTCCTTACACAAGTAAATATTTGGAGGATGCTTCAGGATGTGAAGAGTGATCTCCCTTTCTAAATATTTGACGTTGTCTTTGTTTAAAGACATCCAATCCATGCCCAAAATAGCTCACAACCTACCAAATGAAGTTTGAAAAGATTTTCTGGGATTTTCAGTCCACAAACAATAATCGGGTAGGATTTATGTACTTTGGATGAAATAAATTCCCCATTAGATTTTCTCATAGATAACTCAACCTCCAAATTTTGTGATGGTGTTTGAATAGTTCTACTAACCTTGCATGATATGAAATAATTCATAGAACCAGAATAAAATAGTATATTCACTATTCTTGAATGAATAACCAGTGTACCTATCACCACATCATTGTCTGGATCCCCATCAGTAGTAGTGATAACATAATCCCTTTTTTATTTCCTTGGAGGTTGTTGTTGATCCCCTCTAAAAACCCTAGTCTTAGGGCATTGGTTTACAAAATTCCCACGTTCCTTTCAGTTGAAACACTATACTATTGGATGAGTGTTGATCAGAACCTTTCTTTATTCTTCTACATTAGTAGAATTCTTTACGTCCCTTCAACAATTCTTATCTAGATGCACCATTCTTACACATTTGAAGCATTTCCCAGTTCCCATTAGATACTCCCCATGACGCGTCTTCCCACAACTTGGACACATGGGATATTCAGTCTTCTTAGTATCATGTTAATTATTTATAGATTCACCCATATTAGACTCCATTTTCCACTTTTTTTCACCAGGCCCATGAGACCATTGAGATTCTCTGATCTCCATTTCAACCTTGAGGGAAGAATGGAAAATCTTCTCATAACTGTTGAAGTCTCTAATAACCAATGATTTTTGTAGACACATATTTTTTCTGCTCAATAAGTAATCCACCTTGATTTTGGTGTTCATGAAAAATCCAAAGGTGTATCTTGAAAGCCTTGTAATGTTTTCTTTATATGCCCCGATAGAATCATCTTCCTTCTGCTTAAGTCCAAGTAAATCTCTTTCCATATTGAGATGGAGGGTTCAGAGAAAATATTGATTGATTTTTTTCTTAAATTCCTCCCAATCCATAGAATCAATTTCCCCCTTGGACTTTTTATTTTTTATTAGTGTCCACCACTGATCAGATTCCACATCAAAATAATAGACCGCCAACACAACTTTCTCTTCTTCTGAGCACTGGAGAATAGAGAATATAATCTCAATGAAGTTAATCCACTATTCTGTGAGGAGAGGATCATAAGATCCACTAAACAAGGGAGGCCTTTAATACATTAATGATTCAATGTAAACTTGTTATATCTTAGGATAAGGAGGGCGTTAAACCTGATTTATGTTATTATTCATAACTTGATCTAGTTGATCGAGTACTATCATGAAGTTTTGAGAACCAATTTCCATCATATTTGGCATATCATTAAGGAAATAATCACATTTCTTATCACATTTATTATTGGAACATGCCCTTCTATTTTCATCTATTAACTAAGAAAAAGAAGGTGCAATTATGGGGCTTGAATACTTAGCTAATAAGTATAAAAAGGAAACTTTAAACATAAAAGGATAAAATATTAAAGGAAAAGTATATCCTAACTCATGATTCCCTAGGTTTAAATCTAGGTTATCCATGATATGTTTCCTAACATATATTCTTCTGGGAATTTTATTTATTCCCTTAATAATGGGTTGTAATGATCTTATGAATTTACCAAAGAATATCCCCTGAGAGTGTCAAACTAGGTACGTAGTAAGGACCATTATCATGTATCAGGTTACCCAGATTTAGACCCAGAACACCTTGTCGAAGTTTTCACTCCTAGGTACATCTGTTCTAGAACCACATCCACTTTTAGTATCCAGATAGGGATTCATTTTCTTGATAAACCACTTACTCTATACTTATCAAAACTTTGGGATGTATTCTCATACTTAGTCTTATCCCTAGGGTTATTACTAAAGTACTCTATTCCTAGTCTTCAAAAATAACTAAAATTTTCATTTGATACCAACTATAGAGACCCTATCCTTTTATATATATCATTACAATATTTTAAGCATAATTAAACATCAAATTACAAGACAAGGATCACAAAGTCTAGTGTCTTGGAAGACTAGGTACATAAAACTGAAAACATAGGACTAAATAAAACATTTATTTATTTATCATCCATTATTAGCTCCTAACTTCCTTTGATACCTTACATCTACATATTATAACCTAGGGATAACTTGAACAAAGAGATGATCTAAAAATCCCAATAAGGGAATAAAAATTAAAATAAATCTGAGCACATGGGTTAGAAGACATAATATAATGATATAAAAAGGCATGGAACATGATTACACATAAGGAATAATAAAAATGTATCATATAATCAAAGAATCATAGTAATGTGGAAGAAACATAAGACATGACTTTAGCATTAGTGGAGGCTCATTTCACTTAGAGGGGCATGAGTCAAAGCTCGTTGCACATAGAGGAGCATGAGTCAAGGCTACCACTAAGACTGTTGCACATAACATATCATGCGACTAAACTTTACCCAATGCATTGGAGTGCTATCTAGGTTCACCCATTATAACATGTTCATGAATATTATTTCCACATAAAGAATCATATATAAGTAATCAAACATAAACATAAGGGTTACCCATGGTAAGAATTGGGTATCATAATCTTGTCAGAAGGAATAACATAGAGAAATATCACAATGGTGTTCATGAAAGAAAGTATTTAGAAAATACATGGACGTTCATTAGAGAAAATAGGTATATATCATGATAATAGATGTGAAAATGAAGTGGATATAGGTAAAAATGGTATTTAAAAAACTTTAGAAATAAAACATTTTAGGGGGGTTTAAGGAAAATATTAAAGAGTATTTTTAGAAGAAAAGAGAATAATATTTCATATAAAACAAGAAGTGAACCAAAAAAGATTTCATAATAAAATGACTGATTTTATAAAAATAATTTTGGATTAAAATTTATTATAGAGTGCACTTGAAATTGGGTAATAATTGGGGAGTTCCCTTAAACCGATCTTGCTTATCAAGAATAATTGAGTAGGGAACCTTTTAACAACATGTATATCCCTGAAAAATAAGGATTAATGGATATTGATACATGATTTTGTAACATATAAAAAACATTTATAATATTTAAATAAAAATAAAATATAATTTTATTTAGTTAAAAATAGATAAAGAGTAACCTGAAGGAATAATGGAGGTTCGGGTAGAATCCCTTACCTTATGTCTGAAAGGATTATGAACTTGATCATAACATCTCGAATAATCAAATTAGATTAATTAATTAATAATTAAAGATCCATTTATACATGTATTTTATTTGGTATAATTTTATTACATTATTTTATGTCCCTTTTTATGGGTTATGAAATTCAATTTCATCACTCAAAAGCATGAGTTTCCTTGGTTTTCATGATGGGTTTACTTGTATATATGTATGTAAGAACATGTAGAATGAGGATAGTTGTCTATAAATAAACTTATATGTTATTAATTAACTTATATAATATTAAAATACCATTTTTTTTCTAGAAGTGAGGATAATTAATTAGATAATTCATTAATGATAATTGTTTAGATTAATTTATAATTTTTTGATCACAACAAACTCATTTTGTTTTATAAATTAACATCATGTGTAAAAAACAATTATAGAACATTAAATAAGATAATATATATATATATATATATTATAATCTGGTTCAACCATAAAAATGCTTTCATGACCATCCTTGAAGACCTAATGGAAATATGAAAGCACGTCGTCCACGAAGGTGGTAAATAGGCACCTCACAAACGATGTTTTAATTATTAATGTAAAAGAAATAATAGAATATATTAGATGAATAATTATTCCATAAACATGATAAAATTATATTATATTTAAGATAATGTATTTTTCATTCCATTTGGATGATAGGAGGTGAGTATATAAAAATAAAATAAAGGAACTGTAAAAGAAATTGAAAGAAAATGGAAGAGGGTTTTACCTCTTGATTCCTTCTTCTTGAGAACCTCCTTAGGGGATTAGTTTTGGTCTATTATTAATAATAGAATATCCTGAACATGGGGGAGATGTTTTGGAAGGGTATTGGGAAGAATATTGACAAGTCTCAAGGATTTAGAGGTGTGAGGAGAAGAGGCGGTGGGGGTGGTATTTATAGTGCAAGAGAGGGGTGTTATCTCATTATTTAATTCACTAATTTATTATTTTTATTAAGAAAAGTAATATTATTGATTAATGAGACTAAATAGACTAATTAGATCATGCTATTTCTAACCAATGGTCACTTACATCATCCATGACTGAATCATGACTCAAAAATTCATTTATTTACTTACACTTTAAATCACTGTATCTCACTATTCAAAAAAAATCAAGTATTTTAGAAAAATCTAAAAAATTAACCCTGACCATTTTTCAACATGTATAATTAATAAATTAACTCCATTTTGTTATTTTTTTTCTAAATATGAGAAAGTTAATTTTTTATTAAAAACATAATTTAATCAAAAAATACATATTTTAAAATTAAAACTTCTTTTCTAACACTTTTAAAAATTAATTAAGGTCTCATAAAATTATCTCATATTCATAAGGCATCAAAATATTAATTTATGAACAAATTTTATGAAAATAAAATTTCTTTTAAATTATTAAATTAGTCATAAAATTATAATCAAATATTTATGACTTAAAAAAATACCAACACTTAATTCATAATTTTTAAAATATTTATTTACTTATAATGTGATATAATTATATCATATTGTCACTTATAAGATGGAAATATTTTATTTATACTTTCATTGGTGATGTTACTATTCAATTGGCTAGTTTACTATTCATAAGGGTCACATTACTATTCCTAAGGTTAAGTTACTATTTTATCGGTACAGGTTCATTAATTTCTATAAATGATTCTTATTTCATTCATTCATAATTTATAAAGATTTTATTATGTTATATTCTATGTTTATACCATATGAAATAATTATAAGAAGGGTATTTCCATTGATAAAACTTTGGGTCATTATAATACCATTAATAATATATAGAATGTTTTTCCACATTAATTTGTTAGATCCATTATAAAAAATATTTCTTACACATTTGTATAATAAATCATTTTCCATATAAAATTTATCCTTTGGTTTTATTTTAAAATATTTTCTATATTTAGTAAACAAATAAATATAATATATCATTTATCCATGAGGCATAAGCAGATGAGAAAAATAGGTTTCAAGTATTATTGTCTATGATAAGTGGGAATATAAGCATATCAATATATATACATGTAATGATTATTAAAATAAAAAAAGGAACAATCAAAACCCAATTGTGCACACAACTAAAACAAACAATGAATACTAACTAGCATAAGTAAACTCTAGAGTCCAGGAACCTTGGTTCCTCAGAATAGCTACCCACAAGAAACCATGAAATCATTATCACCCCCAAGTGATAGATAAATACACTAGGAATCACATATGTCTTTCCCCCCATTTCTAAGGTCAATCTAATGTACTATGGAATCACTATTACATTTAGGAAAAAAAATTTGTTTTGAAAAAAATTTATGTTTCGAAAAGAAATTTCCATGGAAAATAGAATTCATTTCTATATTATAAGCAATGTAAACCATTTTCTATAGTGATACTGTAACATACTGATACCCATTTTTAGGTAATTACCTTCTCTTTTCTTATTTTTACTCTTTAATTGGGTTTATATTGGGATTTTTGAGGATGAATATAATTTTTTGGGGAAAATTTCCTAAATTTTAGGGATTTATATTTGTTTTAATTAATAGATTCCATGTATAAATGTGTTAATTGATTTTTGGGGTTCTTTCCAAGTTCAGAGGATGCCCGAGGTGTTTTGAGTTTTTGTGTAATATTATGGGTTTTCTGCTATATGTTGGGAGCTTACACAACGTGTAAAGGGGTTACACGATGCTTACTTGGTCACTAGACATAGTTCAAGAACTATTTACATAGTATGAATGTGGTGCACACTATGTAATGGTTACATGAAGTGTAATAATAAAATGTTGGTTTTTAATAAAAAAGTGATAGGTTTTTTAGTGTACCTATGTGTTGTGGATTACATGATGTGTAAAGTGGTTACACATTGTGTAACTATCAGGAGGTTAGATTTTAGGTTATCATATGGTAAATAATTTCATTCATTCTCTGACAGCTCTCTTAGATCTTGACCTAGAGCCCTTCTCTAAAGATTTTTAGAGTCTCCATTCGATCTAGATTGATCTATTCAGTGATTGATCACTATGGTGGTTTATTTTTGTCTCTCTAGGTGAGGTAGCCTTTCTTCTTCTTCATTTATTTTATCTTAGTAGCTCCGTGGCATTGCATTATCATATCCTTTGATCCAAAATTTTTTCTTCTTGCTTACTTCTATATCCATGGTTCAATCTTTTTCCGGGGGTCATTCCCTTTGTTGGTTGGGGTGCGGTGGGTTTGAATTCTTGAGGTATGTATTGTTTTCTCTCCTTTGCCAACCCCTTTTGTTGAATCAGATCAATTATAAGATGTTTATATTCATTATAGGCCTTTGTTATCATTATTTCATTCTCTTATTGGTGGAACCTTTGTGGGTGTGTGCGACCCTGAGTTTTGAGGTAGGTGGTTTTGCCTTTAGATTTTGTTAGATGAACTTTATTACTCCTATTTTTATAAATTGATTTATAAAAAATTTTTGCATGATTTTTTGTGTGTTTAAATGGATTTGTGATAAAGGGTGGTTTCTTCTTGGTTTTTGGTAAATGGAAAAAGGGGAATTTTCAAAGCATTGAAATTATGTATGAAATATAGCACATGGGATGCATTGGGCATGCAGGTGGAAGGTTTAACTTAGGGACATCACCCATATTACTGTTGATAGGTTAGCTCATGAGGATCTTCTCTACTCTCTAGGCCTATAATTTTAGGGACTTTTTTTTATATTGTTGGGGGGTTCACTCATGGGGTGTTCCACTGCTTCTTAGGCCTATGTTATAAGGTCTTGTTGTGCACTAGTCATTTTCTATGGTATGAGTAATTTTCTATAATGACCTATTGAGTTCCCTGGCATGACTTACCTGTTCTTGGATTTTTATTATTTTGGATTTGATATGCAGGCTTTGTCCTTTCATAAATGATAATGTATATTATGCTTGAAACTGATATACCGACATTTGTTTTGAAATGGATGAAAAAATGGAGATATTTATTTTGATTTTAATAAAACTAATTTACTTATTATCATTCCATGCTTTATTTAAATGATCATACTTGAGTTATTGTACAAAGACTTTTTATGGAACACCCGGGTGGGATTGTACTAAGCCCGTTAGCTCACACATTACACACTTCTTTAGTGTTTTGTATACCTTTTTATGTCTTTTGATGCAGAGAAAGAAAATCCAACACAGTGATGCACTGAGGTTTCAGGCCAGCCGAGTCTGAGTAGATGGTGGTGAGATGGTAGGAGTCTACCCATGCATCCACATAGAGTATTCAGTTTTGTAGTCCTTTGTATTTGGACTTATACTTCGAGATTGTTTCTTCTACTGAGTTGTTTTATTTCCATTTGTTTCTTTCTATTATGACACACACACAAATATATATATATATATATATATATATATATCTTATGTTATTTATTCATGTTACGTGTATATTTTCCATGTTTGTTTCATATCAGGTTAGAAGAAATAATTCCCTCTAGTTGTTGTTAGATGCATGGGTGCTAGTCACCAACCTATGGGGATTTGGAATCCCCTTTGGGTATGTGAGGTGTCAGGTTGGGTACTAGTTTGATAGGGTATCTGGGTCCATTCATTATAGTTTGGTATTAGAAGTCAGATTTTTGAGGTTTGTCCTTGTCTTGGGATGTTTGATAGACTGGGGATAGAATTGTCAAGAATTGATAGGTAGATTACTGGAAGGTCCTTACCATATCTTACCATAATGAGACTCAAGTTACTATGGTATATCGAGATGTATATCTCTTATTTTGAGTTCTTAATGTTAATCTCAGTTTTTTCTTATGGGTTTTCTAGTTTGAATTTTTTTTCTATTGTCTGATCATTCTTTTTGTTTTGGTGTGAAACAGTATGCCTCCGAGATGTGTTCTGCAAGTTCATTAGGAGGGTGTGGATAATAATCCTAAAGAGAATACTCTAATGGTTCATAACATTATTTAGGATATCATGAGGGAAATTTCTGATATCGACCAGAATGTTCCGCAAGTCTAGAACGCAGTTGTTGAGGTACAACCATGAGATGGATAAGGCAAGTTTTGATTGCAGAAGTTTTTTCATGTGAACCCACCATCCTTTAAAGGTAATAAGGAACCTCAAGAGGTAGAGTATTGTCTTGAAAATATTGATCAGATATTCATATTCCTAAAAAAACTAGTGAATATCAAGGTGAAGTGTTCAACATCCATACTTGAGGGTCCTAACAAGAATTCTTGGGATTACATGGTACATGCAGATTATCATGTGGGCTGGTATTGGCAGGGTTCTAAGACTCTATTATTCCAGTAGTTTTGTCTATAGTTTTTTTATGATAGTGAGATATTTTAATTTCCTCTCTTTGTGTCAAGGAGAGTGTGTAGTTTTAACATACACCAATAAATTTACTGATATGGTTCATTTTTCACCAGTGGTAGTGAAGAATTACCAGTTGAAGGCTCAAAAGTACCTTCAGGGTTTGTGATTGGAGATAAGATCATTGGTATTTATGCTAAATATTTCTACATATGAAAATATAGTGGATAGGGGTATTATGGAAGAAATGAATAAGTAAGGTAAGGTTGGATCTTATGCCTCTTCTCTTCCACCTAGTGGTAGCTTCAGTGGTGATCTAGGGAAAAAGAGAAAGTGACAGGATCACCATTGGAGTGGTGGTGGTGGTTCTTAGTAGTAGGCATCTTTGGAACCTCTAGTTATAGATATTAGTGTGTCTATGACTTTCTATCAGTGTGAAAAGGTCGAACACAAATGAAATTATTTCTTTCACCTACAAAGATGTCTAACAGCTGTGGGATTTATGGACATAAACAATGTTTCTATCAGGCCATGTATAATCCTCGATATGGTCAGGGATTATAAGCTCTAAAGGCTATTACAGTGAAATAATATTATTCTAATAATACTAGGTTCCAACCACATTCCTTAGGAGTGAAACACCTTCACGTAGTATATGAGTTTCCAATGTAGGTAGACACATATCCAATGATAGTGAGAGGTACCATCTTTATTGGATCCTTAGTAGAAATTCTTTATTTGATACCGGTACTTTCCAATCATTTATATTTAGTTGTTTTGTTGATATGATTAATCTTCCAACGTAAATCATTTCCACTTTTATGTAGTTATAGACACATCTTGGGAATAGGAAAGAGTTGGGGTTTCAGTATCCTTGTGCAATATTGACAGCTAATACATATTTATTTTTTGATTTTATTATTATCGATTTGAATCTATTTTATATAATCATTAGGAATAATTGGATTGTTTCTCATCAAGATGAGTTCAATTGTTATTATTGACGTGTATCATTTATTACTATTGATGGGAGCTCATGGATGTTTTAGGGAGAGTGGGATCTGAGGTCTGGCTATGTAGGACCTTCCCTCACAGAGCTCATAAGTTTTTTTTTCTATTATTTTAGTTGAGCCCGATGACATTTCTTCTATCATTGATCTTCCCAACATTGTCCAAGATTTTTCTAAAATTTTCCTAGATGATTTCTCTGAGACTACTCTAGGGAGGGAGGTAGAGTTTACATTTGACCTGGTGGAAGGTACACAACCGATTTTGACACCTTCCTATTATATGGTACCAATAGATCTGAAAGAGATCAATATTTAGTTAGATAATCTAGTTGTGAATGGATTTTTTCTCCATAGTGTTTTTCCTTGAGCATCCACAATTCTCTTTTCCAAATAGATAGATGGTTCACTCCGATTTTTCATCTACTTTCAGAATTTGAACCAGGTAACAGTTAAGAACAAGTATCATTTGCTTCGTTTGGATGATTTGATTGACCATTTAAAAGGGTAAAAGTGGTTTTAAAAGATCGATATTCATTTGTGTTATTATCAACCCAGATTTCAGGAGTCTTATATATTTAAGACATCTTTCATGAGAAAGTATGGACATTATAAATATTTCGTGATGCTATTGGGTCTAATAAATTCTCATGCAGTTTTCATGAATTTGATGAATCAGATATTCAATAAGTATCTCAACACTTTTGTGGTAGTTTTAGTAGATGATATTTTGTTTTTATTATGATATGAGTGCGTGTAAGAGCACCATATATGTTTGGTTTTTGAAATCCCGAGAAGTCACTGTTTTTATGGAAAGATTTCAAAATGAAACTTATAGATACAAGAAGTGAATTTTTTGGGCACTTGATTTCTATGAATTGATTATCACCTGATCTTGAGAAGTAAAGGATGTTTTGTCCAGGGAAGATCCACATAATGACTTTGATATTTGAAGATTCCTTGGTCTTACTAAATACTATAGACTATTCATTAAGGATTTATCAAATTAGGAATCACTTTTGACCTCACTTACCAGGAAATGGGTGAAATTAATATGGGATGAAAAATGTCAATATTCTTTCAAAGAGATGAAACAATTTATGAAATTGTGTCCTATTTTTATCTTACCAGACCCCAATAAAGGACATGTAGTTTTCTATGATGCTTTTAGAGTTGGTTTGGGTTGTGTTCTCATATAGGATGATCATGTGGTGGTTTAGGGTTCACGTAATCTTTACCCACATGAGAATAATTTCCCTACTCATGATTTAGATCTTGATGTAGTTATGAATGTGCTTAAGTGTTATAGGAATAATCTTTTTTGGGAAAGTTTCACCATCTTTTCTGACCATAAGAATTTGAGTTATATATTTTCTCAAAAATACTTTAATTGCAAATAGAGGTGGTTGGTGGAATAAATTTAAACATTTGACATCAATATATCCTAAACCCCGATGAAGTGTAATTTTATTGTAGAATCTCTTATCAAGAAAGTTCCATCAAAAGATGTCCAGGAATGAAAGGAATAGTGGATCTTTACGGTGCTTTTTTCTCAATGACATTTGGATGTTCCATAGGATGTTTTATGCATGGTTTTGATAAGTATACAATTATCTCCATTTCTACTTGAGTATATTATATATATTCATCAACAAGATGAAAATTTTAAAGGAATTAAAGAAACCCTATATGATGGGGAGACCATTTCAGGTTGGTCTCTCTCTTCAAATGGTATACTCCATTTTGGGGATTAGGTTTTTGTCCCAACATCAGTGAGGAGATCAGTTATATTTGATTGTCATAATTCTTCATGGTCCATCCACTAGGGAACTATGAATATGTATTATGAAATGAGATGATGATTTTGGTGGTTGGGTATGAAGCATGACATTACTGATTTTTTGTCTCACTATTGCACCTTCTAGTAGGAAAAGTCAGAGCATCTGAAACCTTATAGTTTGCTTCAAAAAATTTTAGTGCCTATTTGGAAATGAGAGGATGTAACCATGGATTTTTTTGTCATATTAACGTAGAATCCTTTAAAGAGAAATTCTATCTAGGTAGTGATTGATCAGTTAACAAAGCCAGATCATTTTATCCCAATCAAGGAGACTGCTAAAGTTGAATATCTGGATAAGATGTATGTACAAGAAGTTTTGAGGTTACATGGGGTTCCTCTAGATATTGTTTTGAATAGGTATCCTAGGTTTAATTCAAGGTTTTGGATAATAATCCAAGAGGAAATGGGGAGTCAGGTCAGATTGAGTAAAAATTATCATCCATAGATAGACGGTCAGACAGAGCATGTTATTTAGATTTTAAAGGACATGATCTGTGTCTGTGTCTTGGATATCAGTGGATCATGGGACAACCATATGGGACTAATTGAGTTTTTTTTATAAAAACAATTATTAGTATTTGATCAGAATGGATCCCTTTGAGTCTTTGTATGGTTTCCTGTGCATATCACCTTTTGTTCAGTAGATATGAGTGAAGCTTCTTTGGTAGGACCGAGTTTCGTTTAAGAGACTTACATAAGGATTTAGGATATACATCAAAATATATTTATAGAGAAGAGTATAAAGAAGTATTATACATATCAACGACATCATACTTTGAAGTTTTCCGTAGGTGGATGGGTCTTCTTGAAAGTTTCTCCTTGGTTGGGTCACCATCAGCTTGTAAAATAGGGAAAGTTGGATCTGTGATATATGGGACCATTTGTGGTCATTAAGATACTTGGGAAGGTTGATTATTGGTTGTCATTGATGGTTTAGTTGAAAAGAATTCATGATGTTTCCACATATCATATTTCAGAAAATATCACCCTGATCCCCCACATGTTATGAGTTGGGAAAATATTGAGTTAGAGATAGATGTTTTTTTATGGAGTATCCTGTAGAAATAATTAAATCACGAGTGAAAGTCTTGCCTAAGAAGTGTATTCCATTGGTTAGAGTGTTATGACAACACAGATCAGATTCCCATGAGACTGAGAGCATGAATAGTTTATGAGGGATTAGTGGACTCACATCTTTACTAGAATTTATTCTTACACATTAATTACTAGGGAAAAAAAGTATTATATCAGGGAATTTGTATCATTTCATTACCTCCTTTCAAGAAATTCCCTTCTCTTTTCTTATTTTCGGACCATCTTGGGACTACCAAGGATGGAGAGATTTTTTTTGGGAAAATTAACTAGTTTTTTGTTATGTATGTTTGTTTGAATTAACAGAGTATGAGTGTGAATGTTGTAATGAATTTACAGGTCTCTTCCTAAGTTTGGAGAATGCCTGAGGTGTTTTGAGTTTTTTTGTAAGAATCTAGGTTTATTTCTATATACTGGGAGCTTACATGATGTGTAATGGGGTTACATGACTTATACTTTGTCTCCAATATAACGAACCAAACCCAAAAAGCCACCCAAACAGTGCTAAACGGGTTGGGTGTTACTATCTTAGGTGCACCTCCCTGAATTCCAAAGGCTTCTGACTAGAAGCGAGGGTCTTATAGGTATAGTGGGGAGGCTATACCCTCTCAGAGGATAATAATGGTACTGGTTTGAGTATAATAAAAAAGATTTAGCAGAATAAATGACTCAGTAGACTCAAACCAGAACCATAAAGTGGAAGCACATTCAATATTGATAAACAACGAAAGTAATAAATATAAACAACAGTAGCAGAAATAAACACAACAGCATGCTGAACCTTGTAACTACCACTGAACAAAAAAGCATGCATCCAAAACAGGTCATACATATCCATATATATAAAGGGAACCAATGGCTAACCATATGTATCTACAATAAGTAAGCATGCTGACACATAAAAGAAATTAAGACAAAGTAAACTCCAGCTAGTAAAGACCTCAAGGTCTATACCATCTCCATGAAATAGCTAATGCAGTCCAGCTCCTGAAGTTGACCTCCTTCCTGCACGTAAATCCATAAAATCTACATGCATCCTGAAGGGCCCATGCAGGGTGTGAGATGAATCTTAGTAGGATACCACCCAACGGTATGTACCTAATATAAGTGTTTAAGTAAGCATGCATTTATAAGGAAAACAGTAAATAGTATAATGCACAATAAACAAAAACTCCACTAGTTCTCAACAGCCACCATGAAGTGTCACCTGCTTCGGCCAATGCTGAAATCTCTGTCATGTAACCCAGTACCATGTGCCCCCTGACACTGCATGTCTCAAGTAAATATATCCCGAAGGAACACCAAGAAAGAGTATCTTAGAGGAATAGCGATGTCTGTCCTCAAATAAGTAACCGGAGGGACAACGATGTCTGCCCTCAAATAAGGTAACTGGAGGGACAGCGATGTCCCCCCTCAAATAATGTAACCCGAGGGACATCGATGTCTACCCTCAAATAAAGGTGAGCCTCTTCCCCTAACCCAATAGCCTCAATGCTATCCCCTGAAGGCTCCTCACCTTCCATGTGGCTTCCTAAGGAAAGAACCCCCAACCAATAGTACCTAAACCGCAACTAACAGGGGCCTTTACCCACACAAGTGGTCAAAACCACCTCATCACAGAGTATATCTATGTGAACACTACTCAAAGTTCCATGTGAGCAGTAATTACCAAAAATAGTACCCAATCCACAAAACCTATGACACCTCGTGTCCCTACGACCATGCCGCTCAAGTCTGACGGCCTCACCATCCAAGTAAACTAGGCCATACCTAACCTGACAGTCACCCTGTCTCAAGCTGAAGTCTATGATGTCCAATCCTGTGGTCAGAACCACCCAATGTAACCCAAGCCAAGCCCAACCTATGATCAGCATCACTCAAGAATATTCGGGCCATGCCCAACACAACCGTAAGAGTTCTAGCATATTCAATTCAGAAATTACATATAATAATCAAAGGAATTACTTTTAAACTAGAAAAAAACTAAACAGTTGAAATTCACTAACCAAGTGTTATCCTATACCGACACAGAGGTACTTAAGGCCTCTAACAATTCATATCAAGTTTTAATAAACTAAACTCAACAGTTTAAAACAATACAATTTGATTATAACCATTTTGGCATCCCCCAGCCAAAATTCACCGATGTGCAACAACCACTCACCTGAACCCGCTCAAGAAAAACAAGTAACAAGGAATAACCAAAGGCATACCATAGGTCAATTATCAATTAAACAGGTAATGAAAGATAAAATAGATTCACGCTCAAAATACCAAAAAACGCACCATAGGTCGTGCCACCCAAAATTATGAGAAAACACAAAAGAGGTATGCACTACCTACCTGAGACTCGTACGATGTTAATCCTCCGACAACATCATCCAATTAGGTTTAAAACACGGTAGATCTACAAAAGAATCAAAACCGCTCAAATCCCTATAACTCATCCTAGAACAAAAATCAAGAAGAACGACTCAAGTGGATTCAAGGACTTACTGAGGGGGTTCCAATGGATTAAATGGTGTTTAAATCCGAATTCGGATGAAGAAACAGGAGCGAAAAGAAGTTCCAACAGCTTGGTTTGTGAAACCTAGTGACCCCTATACCCTCTACCTAAAAATGAGGCTACTTCCCATTTTAACGAAAAATAAGAAATTACACGGCGTGTACTTTAGGAATACACGCTGTGTTTCATTTTACTATTCATAAGACGATTGAAATTTCACCAAGGACTTGTTGACTGACTACATGGTGTGTATCTGTGGTACATGGCGTGTACCTATGGTACACAGATTGTACCTCTCTACCCAACCAATATCCCCAACACACCATGTATATCCCCATACACAACCCCTATACACGGCATGTCCAAATAGTACACGATGTGTTCTTGCTAAAGATATTCTACCCCGCCAACAGGTCTACACGCCATGTTTGGCATCTACGCACGGGCAAGGGTACAGGGCATGTCGAGCAATACTACATGCCGTGTAGTACGAAATTCTTACACGGTCATCACACAATATGTACTCAGAGA
This sequence comes from Viscum album, assembly GCA_963277665.1. Classification (NCBI taxonomy): domain Eukaryota; kingdom Viridiplantae; phylum Streptophyta; class Magnoliopsida; order Santalales; family Viscaceae; genus Viscum; species Viscum album. Next base: position 1,906,112,832 of record OY728160.1, read on the forward strand.
GCACACAGCCAGTACAAACACAACCCCTACATGGCGTGTACTTTATACTATACAATGTGTAGTCTAGAAATTTCAATAACTTTTCATATTTTCCCAGTTTCCTCAGAATTGAGTCAAAAATTCAAATAGGGTCGAGATTTTGACCTGTTCTAAAAAATTGGGTTCTTACAATCTCCCCACCTTAACATAGCTTGTCCCCGAGCTATCAAACGAAACACATAGATGGTACTGAACATACCACCCCGATCTAGTAACTCAGACTACCCCGATCTCAAAGGTCCTGGATAAATTCCTCAATGGGCTCCCTACCTTAGGAATTTCCTAACTCAGTCTCAAACCAACAAAACTAAACACAAGCAAAGGTTCATTAACCTTTTTTCCGGATGCATGGTACTCTCGTGACGCATCATCACCCCTACGCCTCATTAGTTCTCTCGTGTCATTTCTGACACCCAATTCATCCTGCACCACATCAGTGTTCGAATCCATGAGGTCCTGCATCCCATGGACACTCAAAATCAAAACTGATTCCATGTACCTCAAGTAACTCGCATCCTCGATGCCCCGATGCCCAAGGCACCTCAAGTAACCTGCATCCTCGATGCCCTGATGCCCACGAAACCTCAAGTAATCCACATCCTCGATGCCCCGATCCCCAAGGCATCTTAATTAACCCACATCTTTGATGCCCCGATGCCCAAGACACCTTAAATACCCCGATCCTCAATGCCCCGATGCCCATGAAACCCCATACATATATATAAAAATATATAACACACCCGATATGGAGCCAATCCCACTGACCAACATCTATTCAGTCCACGAGAATCCTGTTCACCTCGTGCACTCAAAATGGAAATGCCTTAATAGGTAATGCCAAAATAATATGAGAAAGTCATGTCCACACTCACAGTGTACCTCTAACCGTCATTGTCTCACCGGCCTGCTCAGCCTTTGGCAGCTCCACGACATGCACTTGGCCTGAGGTACGACTACCTAATACCTGACGTCCCTGCGGTGCTGATCCAGTCACCAACCACTAACCCCTCTGTTGGGTCCCACTGTCTTTGTCACGTCCTCCAAGTGAACCTAAAACTCGGATAACCTCTCCTAGTATAGAACCTGAACCAATTCTAGATGCCACCGTCTGTCCTGGTCCCTGACTATCGGCTGTCTGAGAAGGCTGCCTGCAGAACCTCTCAAGATGTCCGACCTATCCACATGCCCGAAACTCCTTTGGAGGCCTATCGAATTGAGTTCGAACATTTCATGGCTGCCTAAACTGAAAGAAAACCACTTCTAAACTGCTATGAGGTGGTCAAGCTGAGGCCTTGGCCTGACTTCCCTACTGGAACTCATCCTGTACTCTCTTCCTGCTATCCGAACCATCACCTGAATCAATCACCCGACCAACCTGGGGAATATCCCTCTGGTTTCCCTTTGGTTTCCCTCCACTATAAGCGTCCGATTCACCACCTATGAGAATGAAACCAGCCTAAAGATATTCACCTAGATCCAAATGGTGTGTCATAAGCCATCCTCGAAGTGCCTCACCCTTGCGGAATCATCACTTACCATACTAGGTGCAAAGAGAGACAACTTAGTAAAAGTAGCTGCATAGTCCATGATAGACATGTATCCCTACTGAAGGCACAAAAACTCCTGAGATATCTCTGCTCTCAGTGTCTCTAAGTCGAAGTGCATGAAAAATCCGTCCTTGAAATCTGTCCATGCTAGTCCCTCGTGCCTACGAGCCTGAACCTGCACATCCCACCAGCGCTTTTCCGATCCTTACAGCATGTACATTGCCAGCTTGACCCTTTGACCTAGAGGCGTCTTGAGCTACTCGAAGATCATATGCATTCTCTATATCCAATTCTCAACCGCCTGTGAACCAACCTCACCCTAAAAAAGTGGCGGGTGCTGCGGCTGGATCTCCCGCATTAGATATGCCATAGATGGATCTATACCATGCACACCTTTGTCGATCCCCTGTAGGACACGTACCAGGCTATCTCAGAGCTGCTCGTCGATCCATGGTCCAAACACTACCAAAACCGACTGCTGTCCTTATTGCATTGGATCCTAAACCTAATCCTATCCCTGAGCCTATACCTGCGGCTCATGCTCTTCCTGCACTGGATCCTGAACCTGATCCTGCTTCTGCAGCACTGTACCATATCCCACCCGACGCTCCATCTGAGTCGACTAAAGGAACTTTATGAATACCATAAATGGTCAGACAAACCATATATATATATAACAATATATATTCAACATAGATAAAAAATAAGTAAAGAGGAAACATAAAACAACTACCCTTACTCTCCCCTATCACAACCCATTCCCATGGAATCCCGGCCTCATGTCCTCCTTACCCACCCTCAAAAGAGACAAGTATCAAAAGTAACTTGGGCCATGACTGTCCTGAAAACTAACATTTCCTCAAACTGATGATCGAGTCGCCCAATCCTGATGATCACAATCACCACAACCAATAGTACCTGCTTGCTCGTACAAGAGCCAGACCCAAATACCCTGCCACGAGCAATTCTACAAATACACAAAGAATGGTATAAAACATTGAAATTCAACAAGAAATTATATCAGTAATTTCACCTATTCACATTTAAAATCATACAATGCATGGAAATTGACATTATTCACATGGTATTATCACATCACAAAGAATACATGTAGTTATGAAATTAAAATACCCTAAAATGTGCCTATCAAAAGCCAAGAAAACAAGCCTTTCCATACCAGGCCAAGGTCCAACACTCCCTTACCACACTGGGTCAAGGATCACATATCACAATCAATAACATCACACTCCAAGTGATCCACTGAGGTGGAAATCATATAAAATGTAATCTGAGCAAAAGCACAACAATAATTCCCACCCAAGGAAACTTGGTCCATCACTTGTACCTGGGGCTGCAGGCACCCGAGCATAAGCTAGAAACCCATTTCTAGTAATAAACTATCTCCAGTATACCATATCCCAAATAGTAAATCTAGTAGAAATAAAAAGAGAAGTCTCAATCTCATTAGTATCCAGAAAAACACTACTACTAAATCCCTATTAAGAACTCCTCTGATACCACTTTGTAACGACTAGGACCCAAACAACCAGCCAAAAAGTTCTAAACAAGTCAGGTGTTACTACCTTAGGCGCACCTCCCTGAATTCCAAAGGCTTACAACTAGAATCAAGGGTCTTATAGGTATAGTGGGGAGGCTATACCCTCTGAGAGGATAATAATAGTACTGGTCCCAGTATAATAATAAAGATGCAGTGGAATACATGACTTAACAGACTCGAACCAGACCCACAGAGTAGAAAGACATTCTATATCGATAAAAAACAGAAGCAATAAATATAAAAAAAAACAGCAGAAATAAACACAACAGTATGCCAAACCTTTTAACTACTACCGAACAACAAATCATGCATCCAAAACAGGTCATACATATCCATATATATAAAGGGATCCAATGGATAACCATCTATAGCTACAATAAGAAAGCATGCTGATATAGAAAAGAAAGCAAGACAAAGTAAACTCTATCTAGAGAAGACCTCAAGGTCCATACCATCTCCATGAAATAGCTAATGCAGTTCAGCTCCTGAAGCTGACCTCATTCCTGCAAAAAAATCCATAAAGTCTATACACGTTCTGAAGGGTCCATGCAGGGTGTGAGACGAATCTTAGTAGGATACCACCCAATGGTACATACCTAATATAAGTGCTTAAGTAGGAATGAATTTATAAGGAAAATAGTATAAATTATGATGCAAAATAAACACAAACTCCACCGGTTCTCAGCAGCCACCATGAAATGTCACCTGCTTCAGCCAACACCAGAATCTATATCACGTAACCCGACACCATGTTCCCCCTGACACCGCGTGTATCAAGTACCGATGTCCCGAAGGCACACCAAGAAATAGTATCCCGTAGGAACAATGATGTCTGTCCTCAAATAAGTAACCAGAGGGACAATGACGTCAGTCCTCAAATAAGGTAACCAGAGGGAAAATGATGTCTGCCCTCAAATAAGGTAACCGAAGGGACAATGATGTCTACCCTCAAATAAAGGCAAGCCTATGACCCCAACCTGATAGCCTCAATGCTATCCCCTAAAGCCTCCTCACCTTCCACGTGGATTCCTACGACAAGCACCCCCAACCAATAGTACCTAAACCTCAACTAACGGGGGCCTTTAACCACACGAGTGGTCACATCCACCTCATCACAAAGTCTCTCTGTGTACACAATAATCAAAGTTCTGGGTGAGCGATAATCACCAAAAATAGTACCCAAGAAACAACACCTCTAACACCTCGTGTCCCTGCGACCTTACCACTCAAGTCTGACGGCCTCACCATCCAAGTAAACCGGGCTATGCCCAACCTGACAGTCACCCTATATCAAGACGATGTCCATGACGCCCAATCCCGTGGTTAGAACTACCCAATGTAACCCAGGCCAAGCCCAACCTGTGATTATAATCACTCAAGAATATTCGGGCCGTGCCCAACACAACCGCAAGGGTTCTAGCATATGCAATTCATCAATTACATATAATAATCAAAGGAATTACTTTTAAACAAGAAAAAAAACTAAATAGTTGAAATGCACTAACCAAGTGTTGTCCTATATGATCACACAGGTCTTTAAGGCCTCTAAAAATTCATATCAAGGTTTTATAATTAAACTCAACAGTTAAAAACAATACAATTCGATTATAAGCATTTTGGCATCCCCCGACCAAAATTCCCCGATGATCAACAACCACTCGCCCGACCCCGCTCAAGAAAAACAGGTAACATGACATACCCAAAGGCATCCCATAGGTAAATTATCAATTAAATAGGCAATAACAGATAAAACAGGGTCACACTCAAAATACCTGAAAATGTGCCATAGGTCACACCACCCAAAAGTCTGTGAAAACACAAAAAGAGGTATGCACCACCTACCTGAGATTCGTATAATGCTACTCCTCCGATAACATCCTCCAGTTAGGTCTAAAATATGGTAGATATAAAAAACAATCAAAACCTCTCAAACCCCTATAAATCTTCCTAGAACAAAAATAAAGAATAACAGCTCAAGAGGAATCATGGCCTTACAGAGGGGGTTCCAATGGATCAGACGGTGTTTGAATCCGACTTCAGAAGAAGAAATAGGAGAGAAAAGAAGTTCCGACGGCCTAGTTCGTGAAACCCGGTGACCCCCTATGCCCTCTGCCTCAAAACAAGGCTACTTCCCATTTTTATGAAAAAAAAGAAAGTACACGACATGTACTTTAGGACTACATGTTGTGTTTCATTTTACTATTCATAAGACAGTTGAAATTTCTTCAAGGACTTGCTGACTGACTACATGTCGTGTACCTATGGTACATGACATATACCTCTCTACCCGACCAACATCACCAACACACCATGTATATCCCCTTACACGGCCCCTCTACATGGAGTGTCCAAATAGTACACGATGTGTGCTTTTTAAAGACATTCTACCCTGCCAATAGGACTACACGCCATGTATGTCTTCCACACACGAGCAAGGGTACACGACATGTCAAGAAATACTGCACACCGTGTAGTATGAAATTCCTACACAGTCCTCACATGACATGTATTCAGCGAGCACATAGTAGGTACGCACATAACCCCTACACGGTGTGTACTTTATACTACATGGCTTGTAGTCTGGAAATTTCTATAACTTCCTAGATTTTCCCAGTTTCCTTAGAATCGAGTCAAAAATTCAAATAGGGCTGGGATTTTGACCCATTCTAAAAACCTCGGTTCTTATATCCAAACTCATGTCATGAACTATTTACAGACCACGAAATTGGTTATAATGACTCAGATTTTCTTGAATTTATTTTTAGAAATTATTTAGGAAAATTCATAGATCAGGCATTGATACAATATACTATTATAAGCCCCGGTGTTCCCAGAATGATTCACTAAAAAATGTTAATTTTTTAATAGCATGAACGCATGAATTTTATGAAAAAGTGAAATAAATTTTAAATGGGTCCCCGGATCAGAAATCTGAGGGCACTGTTGATCTCAGAGCAGTGACTTTACCCTAGGCACAACTTAACTTTATTTAGCATGAGTCTTCTATGAAAAAACCTAAAAAGGAATTAACCATAAATAAAATTATTAAATAAAATTATTTTATTTTAAAATCCTAATAACTCAAAAACAGTAACCCAGATTGGAAATCTGAGACTACTGTTGAGTTCCCATGGGAGTGTTTTCCTTAGGCGAGGCCTAACATCGTCCAGTGTGGGCTGGTTGTGAAAGAAAGTTTTTTGGATGTGAACATCATTAAAATATTTTAATAAAAATATTTTATTCTTGATGCAATGAGGAATTTTATTTTAATACACATTTTTTAGAGAATTTAGGGTTATCAACATAGCCCTAGAATTCCTCTAAGGTAAGGAGACAAATATCTCTCAACAAATGGTGGAATATTATGGATCGATGACCAATGATGAACCTCATATTAAAAGGATCATCACCCACGACAATGGAACGACCACTATTCTTTTTTAGTGATAGAATCAAATTGAGGTAGGATGTTGATCTCTTTGTGATTTCCACTTTTCTCATTCTTGATTTGTACGACGAATAAGGTCTAATCCATGAACATATTATCCCATGGATTGACTATATGTTGCAGGAGGAAATATGTTGTGGGTTAGAGGGATTAGATCTAATCTTTTTCTAACCCAAATTCCCTGGATTTAGATCATTGGACAAGAATGCTTGGCCAATGATGTTAAATATTTTCTATGTGAATTTCTCCCTCCATTCTACACATTCTTCACCATTGGAACCCTATGGTTCCTAGCTCAATGTTGACAGGTAGTTTTGAGCACGATTAGATTATTGGAGCAATGGAAAGCCAGATAAACCCCAAAGTAGTGAAGATCACAACTCGAGGATCACAAATATGGTTCTGTTTCAAAAAACAAAGTACCAGAGCGATTAGGGTGACCCAAAAAACTTGGGCCGACGGCGATGGCAATGCAAGGCGGTGCCTAGTGACACATATTGGCGACCATGTGCAGGTGTGGAAGAGGATGGCAGTCACCTAGATGTTAACCATAGGATCAAGTGTTGGCGGTCAGACTGTGTATGTGGTGCGGTCGTACCACATAGGGCCCGAAGTGGAGGAATCCACGGGTGGTGACTAGGGGCCATGAAAGGAGGCCATGATGATGGAAGTAAATACATGTCCCAGAGGGGCCTTTTAGGTGTGGGAACCCATGGTGGAGGCTGACCAAATTGAATGCGGTGACCAACCACATTGACCGGGGGAGCCAGCTGGCCATGCGGTCGGGCGACCGCATGGGCCAGAGGGACATAGCCTGGGCGGACCGCATCCAGTAGAGTGAAGACGGAACGTACAATGTAAGCCGGGATGGAGAACCAAGCTTGACCAGACTGACTAGGTTGGGTCGGCTGAACCGGGTTGGGTCATGTCAGGTTGGTCAGGTTGGGTCGGGTCAGACCTGGATTGGACTAGACCCTTTTTACTAAATTGGCCATATCATCCAAACATGAGTTTTTTTGACGAACTGTTTGTGGATTTGGGACCCTTGAAATAGGGAGATCCTTTTGATATGTATTGGTGTGTTTTTAGTTGGATAAGAAGAAGTTGAGAGTGTACCCTTGGTCTTTTACTATGAGGGTTAGATGCAGGATATCGTTACTATTATAGAGGATGACCTGTATTCTGAAGTAATTTGTCTCAGCCCGGATTCAACAGTTGACTCAGTGGGTTGGAGCATGTATTGAACTAGGTGTCTTAGTCAGTCTTGAATTCTCTTCATGGTACCTTAGTAGGGTTTATGAATAAGTTGTGAACAATATTTACACGAGCACCTATCCCCTATCTAGAATGATGTTTTCAATAGGGAGAGGAGTCCCCCTAGTGAGACTTGGGTGCAGAGGACCCCCTATCTGTGTATCGAGATCAGATTATTTCTGTTCTACATTAATAGACCTGATGAGTGTGCTTTAGGCAGTTTTTAGTTGTTGATGTTTGGCTATGACTTGGTGACTATGTGACTTAGGGGATGCATGACTTATCGATACTCCATATGTTACCAGAACTCTGTGTGTTACCAACATTCCGTGTGTTACCTACACTCCATGTGTTACAGAAAATCCATGAGTTACCAAAACTACAGGTCTTAGGGAGACTGGATGTATCAAGGGAACTACATAACTTGTCGATACCCTAGTTTTCTCTTGGGTACTTTTGGTAAGCCTGTTCTACATGCTTCTATCAAATATCTCGAGGATTGAGATCTCCTAGAATGGGAATACTACGAACAAAACCATGTAGCTGGAAGTGGCTGAGACCTTGCATCTTGGAATCCTTTACCAGTATACCTGTATGTTCTTGTTATATGTTCTATAGAAATATACCTATTTTAGCTGACTATGTATTCTTAGCAGTGTTTTACCTTTGTGGTATTTATACGTGGTATCTTCTTCATGATGTTTCCTCTATGATCTTTTACTTTGTGTTTTAGGGTGTCTTACTGAGTATTGTTTTATCCACTCTTACATAGGATTTGCCTACATGTGTCATGTCTTGTGCAGACCATCGATTTTTTTATGGAGTCTAAGGTGGAACAGGACTAGGTGGTGATTAGAGAGAGACCAGATAGTTGAGGTGTTCTCCTACGGCTTCAAAAAACTATTTTTGTACATATCCTTCAGGTTTTCTTTTCTATGGACGAGCTTCAAGACCTTGTTCTATAGACTCTTTCTTTTTGGTGGGCTTTTATTTTTCCCCAGTTGTACTTTAATGCACTTTAATTTCCTGTTGTACTCTATTAGTTGGGATATAGTGGTATGCATGCATTTGTTTACTTAGTGTTTTTAAATTTCACTATTTTGGGCTGGGAGATGTGTGTGTGTGTACAAATAATTTGGAAAATTCCTCCCATTTGTAGGATATGCGTAATCAGTGCTAGTTTCCATCCCCTAGCCTATTAGAGGTGGGTTTGGGGTAGTCACAACATGGTACCCTATGGTACGGGTCGTGAAAAAGTGGTATCAAAGGTGGTTAGTTGTACTTAAGGGATGGGAGTCTGTGAGGTTGGTTTAGGGAAACAATGTTGAGTGTTTTGAGTTCTACTTTCAGACTAGAGAATATAGTGTTGGTGAAAAAACTGACATATCCATACACCAGAACTATGGACACCTGCATTTTGACTTGGCACATTAAAACATTGGTTGTAGGGAAAAATAAAGGTACATGCATCATATAGTAATGGGTTGTGTTTTCTATGTCCTCCTTGAGTCATTTATCTACGTATACTATTTTAACTGTGATACATATTTTTTTTATTACAGGATGTCTTTATGATTCCAGATAATGAGGTTTCCAAAATATGATCGGGAGTTCAACCTGATGTTTTATGAGGCCTCCCTGAGGGGAGCCAGTCATAGAGTATTTTTTCTTTAGGATGGTCATCAGGTGGAACTTTCTCCTATTGATCCGTTCGTAGAACCACCTCCAGTGGTTTAGGTGGATGCATCTTTCTAGATAGAGTAATGCATGACTCTTTTGGCATTGGATGATGATACGCAGGGTTTGAGTGCATACTATAGGCTTCTAAGGTAGTGATCTCCCTATATGTAGGGTTAGAAGGATCTACTGATAACAGGTGCATGATGTAAGCTACCGAAAAATAGGTTTCGTTGGAAGTTCCATAGGTGTGATAGTTCCCTGAGGAAGAGGAGTTTCTATGCTCATCGTGGGAAGGGACATTCCATGTGATATTGTCCCACTGTTCAGGCTGCATTCAAAGAGTCGGTTGATGAACCATCAAGGAAGAGGAAGTGGTAGGATCAGACAGATCCTTTGGGCAATATATATGGAAGAGGATATTGAGAAGCTGTAGTAGGTGGCCAACATTTTGACATGTTACCACCACCAACCCCAGGTGGTCTATACTAGACTCAGGGAGCTGGAGGATAGGGGAGGAGGCAATTGTAGGCTATCGAGGCTTATGACCCCAGGACTTCGGGAATGGTTCTAGGTATGATTTGTGTCTTTATACATTAGTTGTAGTATATAGACACCTCTACCAGTGTTTTCCTTTCCTGCCACTTTTCTTGTTTGATACTTAGATATTCTGGTTAAACTGTTGAGTTGAACCTCATGTTTAGAGACTCTTACTAGAGGAGACCCAATGATAACACACTTGTTCTGACAGTGTGACCTGACTCATAAAGGAAATATTTTTGGTTTGGATCTATTGGTAGTAGCTTCGATGCCTTACTATTTGATTATCACTATGAACTAGTAGCAATAGTTCATGATCAGATTGATTGTTTTAGGTAAAGGGTTGCGGTTAATCCACATTAATAGAACCGGATTTCCATTTTTATCAGTGAAAGAGAAATCCTTGTAGCTTGGGAAGGACTCACACATAGGAGGGTGCAATCGATTACTCTTTAGTTGGATAGCCTGACCCTTGGTGTAGTGGATATTACGAGTCCTTAGTTTCCTATAGTTGTGGTGTAGAATAAGGACATCTTCCCTAAAGATGTTCCAAGTTCACCTCCCTATAGATAGTTAAATTTCTACACTGATCTAGACCCCAGGATGACATGGATAACTACACCAGCATATCAGATGGCTCCCACAGAGCTTTGTAAGATGAGGGTGCAGTTGGAGGAATTGTAGAGTAAGGGATTTGTGAGACATAGTGTTTCACCCTGGGTATCCCTAGGTAGTCTTCGTTGATCTCAAACATATCATATTAGAGACTGGAGTTTCAATATATCCAGTAAAGGTTGAGTCATATTTTGATGAGTGCTCCCATCTTGAGGCTTCCAGAGGAGGGTGTCAAGTGCGTAGTGTTCTGTGATGCATCCGGAATCAGGATTGATTGTGTCCTGATGCAGAGGCAAGCAGTGATTGCCTATGGTTCATTCCAGTTGAAATCACTTAAGTAGAACTACGTGGCCCATGATATTAAGTTGGTAGTGGTAGTCTTTTAATTGAATATATGGAGGCACTACCTGATGGGTGAGTGGTTTATCATCTACTTCGACCAAAAGAGTCTCAAGTATATATTTTATCATAAGGATTGAAACTTGAGATAGAGGAGATGGCTAGAGTTCCTCTAGGACTATGAATTGGATATTGTATATACTCCTGGAAAGGGGGATGTGGTAGCAAATTCTCTCAGCAATAGATCTAGATTGTAGTCTCTGAATGAGGTATCCGAGCAGTTGTCCTAATTGTAGATATATTTTTTTGGATAGAGATGGAATAACTTATCTCTAGTCAATGATTGTCATCCCACCACTCTATCAGCGAGTCAGGGAGGCACAAATTAGGGATACCAACTATGAGGCTCCATATGTTCAAACGTCCATAGTCCTTTCCCCTGATGGATATTCAAAATGTGGGTAGCATGTTATTCTTATAAGAGGATGCGCGATGATACTATTGGCGTTGTGAGAGGAGGTTCTTAGTGAGTTTCATGAATCCCCTTTTGGGGGTACATCTAGGTGTGGAAATGATGTACTAGAACCACAGATGTTAGTTTGGTGGCCAAGGATGAAGAAGGAAGTTGTGGAGTTTGTGTCTTGATGCCTTACTTATCGAAAAAATGAAGGCTGAGAATCAGGTTCTAATGCGTTTGACTCAATCCCTTGAGGCATTGGAATAGAAATGGGATGGAATAATAGTGGAATTGGTGATAGGTTTACCACATACGTCCCAAGGGCACAATACCATCTGGGTGATTGTTGACTGACTCACCAAGTTAGCCCAGTTCCTACCTATCTGGGAGTAGAGTTCAGTAGATATATTGGGATGCCTTTATATACAATAGATAGTTTGGCTTCATGGAGTTCCATCGATGATTTTTTCAGATCATGATGCTCTCTTCACATTCCGATTGTGGAATGGATTATAAGAGGCATTTTTGACCTAGTTAGTCTTGAGAATAGTGTTTCACTCACTGGAAGAAAACCAGACTGAGCAGGCCGTTCAGGTTCGAAAGTATATGCTTCAGGATTTCTTGTTAAGTTTTGGTTATAGTTAGGAGGATCAACTACCTCTGGAAGAGTTTGCATACAACAAAAGCTACCCCTCCACCATCGGTATGGCACCGTTCGAGCCTTGGTATGGGTGAACCTATAAGTCACCACTTTTTTGGTTGACCCAAGAGAGTCGGTGCACATGGGCCTGGAGTTGGTGTAGGTGACTACAGAGAAGGTTTAGGTCATATCGAAGTGAATGAAAACTGCACAGAGCCATCATAAATATTATGTTGATAGGAGACTATGGCCTTTGGAGTTCAAGGAGGGAGACCATTTATTCCTTTGGGTCTCTCCTCAATGTGGGATACAAATATTTGGATGGGACAATAAGCTATCTATGAGGTTTATCGACCCTTTCCTGATACTGCATAGAGTTGGAGAGGTGGCATACTACTTAGCTCTACCCCCATAGTTGGACCAGGTACACAACATCTTCCATGTATCTTAGCTGAGGAGATATGTTCATGGTTCATCGCACATCATTGACTTGGGATAATTTTGTTGAGAAACCATTAGAGGTCATGGATCGACAGAAGGGGATCCTTTGTTTGTGGTTTATTCCTCTAGTGCATGTTTGGTGGTGGCACAAGAATCTCCAGGAGAGAACATGGGAGCAGGAGGCTCAGATTCATGCTCAGTACCCTCAGTTATACGAGTATTCCTTTATTTTGGATTTTGGGGGCATAAATACCTAAGGTGGGGAGAATGTAATGACTCATATTTTCCTGAATTTATTTTTATAAAATATTTGGGAAAATTTCAAGACCAGATGCTGAGAATGCATGTGATTCCGAGGTTTGGTGTGCCCAGAATGATTCATTGAAAAAATGTTAAGTTTTTAATAGCACCTATGTGCGAATTTTCTGAAAAATCGAAATAACTTTAAGATGGGTGCCCATATCAAATATAGGAGGGCATCACTGAGTTCAAAGTAGTGTATTTAACCTAGGCACAACTTAAATTTAGTCGGCGTAGGTCTTCTATGGAAAAACCAAAAAAGGATGTAACTATAAATAAAATAAATAAATAAAATTATTTTATTTTAAAATCCTAATAAATCATAAATTGTAACTCAGATTGGAAATCTAAAACTTCCTTTGAGTTAATTAGGGGTTGTTTTCCTTAGTTGAGGCCTAACATTGGCTGGTGCAAACCGACTGTGAAAGATAGTTTTTAGACGTGATCATCATTAAAATATTTTAATAAAAATATTTTATTCTTGATGTAGTGATGAGTTTTCTTTTAATATTTTTTTTCAGAGAATTTTGGGTTATCACCATAAACCTAGAATTCCTCTGAGGCAAGAAGACATAGCTCTCTTGACGAACAACAGTGGATTGTGGATTGAAGACCAAGGACAAACCTTGAATTCTAAGGATCTTCACCCATGACAATGACGTGGTGACTATTCTTCTTCAGCGATCGAACCGAATCAAGGTAGGATGTTGATCTCTTTTTTATTTCCTCTTTTATTGTTCTTGATTTCTATGATGAATGCAGACTAATCTAGGAATAGATTAGCCCACAGATCGACCATATATTGTGGGAGAGAATATGTTGTGGGTTAGCAGGATTAGATCAAATCTATTTCTAACTGAAATTCCCCAGATTTAGATCATTGGCCAAGAACACTTGGCCAATGAATTTAGAGATTTTCTATGTGTATTTCTCCCTCCATTCTATATGTTCTTCACCTTTGGAACCCTATGGGTCCTGGATCAATGTTTTTAGGTGGTTCTGAGCAAGATCAGACCACCGGAGTGATGAAAAGAAAGATCAAGCCCAAATTAGTAAAGACTGTGACCTGAGGATTGCAGATATGGCTCTATTATGAAAAAACGGAGCACTGAATCGATGGGGATGACCCGTGGAACCAGGGCTGGTGGCGGCGGTGCATGGTGGTGCCTAGTGGCATGCAGTAGCGACTGCGTGTAGGTGCATAGGAGGATAGTGGTCTCCCCGATAGTGACTGTTGAAGTTGGAGGCGGTGGCTGGACCATGCATGTGGCGTGACCGGACCGCATAGTGCCTGTGGCGGTGGTGGCCTATGGTGACGACCAAGGCCCACAATAGGGGGCCTCAATGGTGGAAGGAACAGGACCAGTGGGGCCATGTGGGAGGGGGAACCTATGGTAGCAGCAGACTACATTGAATGCGGTGGCCGACCACATTGACCGGGGGAGCCGGCTGGACACACAGTTGGGCGACCGCATGGACTAGAGGGACATTTCCAGGGTGAGTTGCATTCAGTGGAGC